>BSBM01000542.1:0-2563333 GCA_027924585.1 Larix kaempferi | reverse complement strand
CCAACCGCTGTTCTACAACCAGTACAACCTATGAATATGTCGAGCCATCCACCACCTGGAATACCCAACCCTCAAAATCGCCCACCACCTGGTGGTTCCAACCCCCAAAACAGATCGATTCCAATAGGAGGCACTACATCGACATCTGCTTATGTCCCCCCTCAATCCCACCCCACTAGGGGAAAAGGTCCACAAACCTAGAACACTACACCCACAACTCGCACACCCCCAATGACTTCCAAAGTAGCTAAGAATCCCCCAACCTGTGTGCTCCCCAAGTGCTCCTTGTGCAATGATATTGGCCATGCTACTCACCTATGTCCACAACTACCAGAACTTCAAGAACACATGAATATGTTGGACGACGACACCAACGTTCCAGTAGTCAAACTGGAACTTCCCCCTCAACCTCGTGATAAATCATTGCGCATAAACCATCCTTGTGCAATATGTGGAATCTACGGCCATTATTCACATCACTGCCCCGATATCCCAGATTACAGAGCAAAATTATACGAGTTGAATAATGTATACCTAGAGATCTCCCCACTGCTTATTGAGGAAATATTTCACCCAGAATCTTCCCATTCAGAAGAAATCAATACGATTTATATGATTTCAACTACCTATAAACCCGAGCCAGTTAATTTATGGTCCCACTAATTTCGTACTGATGAAGAAATCCTAGAAACACTCACTGCACCAGACTACCCTTGGTATGATATGCACCATCGATCATACTTCCTCCCTGAAGCATCTATGTCCATTGTGGCAAACCAACTATCTGTTGAATCTAAGGACTTCTTACCAACCAAGGTCGATTGGTTTAAGGACCCAATCCCAGCCCCAGAAGCCTTCAAGGAAGGTAACATGGCTAACATTTCACCCATTATAAAAATCGACATCTCCACCACCCCCGGAAAACCTAAGCTTATCTATTTGGGTGCATCTTGCACTGAGAAAGAAACCCAAGCTTATAAGAAACTCTTCCAAGAGTTTCGAGATGTCTTTGCCTGGTCTTATACCGAGATTCCTGGTCTTGATTCTACCATCATAGAACATCACATAGACACTTGGCCCAACATATCACCTGTCCGCCAGAAACAACATCCCATTCACCCATCAAAGATTCCAGTCATCAAAGCAGAAATCGAGAAGCTTCGAGCAGCAGGTATCATATACCCGATTGCATACACCACCTGGGTTTCAAATCCAGTACCAGTTAGTAAGAAAGTAGGCACCATCCGTGTCTGTACTGAATTCTGTGACCTCATCCTAGCTTGTCCCATAGACAACTTCCCCACACCACTTATTGTCCAACTAATTGATGAGTGTGTGCGACATGAGGTACTCTCTTTTATGGACAGTTTCTCTGGATATAACCAAATCAAAATCCGTAAAGAAGATCAATATAAGACCGCTTTTACCACCCCATGGGGCACCTTCGCCTATCGCGTCATTCCTTTCAGTCTCAAGAATGTGGGAGCCACTTTCCAACGAGCCATGACTTATTGCTTTCATGATCTGTACAAAATCATTTAAGTTTATCTAGACAATAGACGACCTCACCGCCCGATCTAAGAAATGATCTGACCACGTAGAAGATCTTCAAAAAGTTTTCTTGCATTGCCGCAAATACAAAATTTGCTTGAACCCGCTTAAATGTGTATTTTGCATTACAGCAGGACACCTGATGGGATTTGTCATTTTAGAAAAAGGGATCATCGGTGACCCTCTAAAATTTCAAGCCATAGTGGACCTCCCCTCACCACGTACACTAAGACAGCTGCAAAGCCTCCAGGGGAAATCCAACTTCCTTCGTTGTTTTATCTTGGACTATGCCACCACAGTACATGGTTTTCTTCGTTTGCTACGTCTTCACACCCGCTTTGTGTGGGACGACCAAGCAGAAGGAGCCTTCAGAGACCTAAAGAAAGCACTTACAAGCACCCCTTTGATTTCTCCACCAAATTTCACAAAATACTTTACCCTTTACATTTCGATGTCAGATCATGCCGTCTCTGGAGTCCTCGTCCAAGAAGACTCTGCTTGCCAAGAGCATGTCATCTACTATGTGAGCTAGACCTTCAGGCCCACCCCTCCGCTACCCACATGAAGAGAAGATGGTCCTCACCGTCGTCTTTTCAGTACAAAAGCTGTGACATTACATTCTCCTCAGCCACACCATGGTTGTGGCCAATTCCAATCCAATGGTCTATCTCTTGAATCGTCGCCTTCTACAAGGCCGTGTTTCCAAATGGGTGATCATCTTACAAGAATATGACCTAACTTTCAAAACCCCGAAGAGCACCAAATCATTAGCACTCGCTCAAATCATTACGGATTTACCATCATCATCATCATCACCAATTATCCAGACTGATCTAATCGACGAACATTTTTTCATTGTCTCGTTGGATGACCCTTGGTATGGTGACATTTTGGTATACCTCTGCACACAGAAGTTTCGACCCAACATCGACCATGACGGACGCTGACGTATCTGTCACCATGCCCCCTATTATCTCCTCTTGGGTGATGTCCTCTATTGACGCGGCGTCGACACAATCTTACGACGATGCCTTTTTCAAGACGAAGTAGAACAAGTTCTTAACGACTGTCATAGCGTCGCTTGCGGCGGCCATTTTTCAGGAATGGCCACTACCCAAAAGGTAATCCATGCAGGATATTTTGGCCATCATTATTCACTGATTGTATCACAGTAGTCAAACACTACCAAAACTGCCAGCTTTTTTCCCCAAAGGTAAGAACCCCACCCACCCCCCTTCATCCAGTCATCACCGCTGGACCATTTTGCAAATGGGCCATTGACTTCATGGAATGCAATCCCACATCAGCCGGCGGTCACAAAAACATTATTGTGGCTGTTGATTACTTTACCAAATGGGTGGAAGCCATGCCTACTTACAATTGCAAAGCCGATACTGCAGCCCGTTTTTTCCTCAACCATGTTATTGCTCGTTTTAGAGTACCCAAACAACTCGTCTCAGACCACAGTTCTCACTTCGAAGACACTTGTTTGAAGAGAATTGTCCACACTCCTTAAGTTTGAACACCATTTCTCCTCCGCCTACTACCGCCAAGGGAACGACCAAGTCGAAGCTGTTAACAAAATTTTGAAAACCATCCTCCAACGCACCGTTGACAAACACAGATCCAATTGGCATCACGTGATTTTTCCCGGATTATGGGCTTACCGCACGTCGACCAAGACCGCCACTGGATTTACCCCATTCCATTTAGTTCATGGCATGGAATCTGTCCTCCCCATTGAATGCCAGATACCCACATTACAAATGTCCGTAGAACTTCTCCTCGATACATCAATGATTGAAGAACGCTTGCTTCATTTAGAGCAGGGCGACGAAGATCATTGCGCAGCTCTCCAAACAATCGAAGCCGCCAAGAACAGATCTAAACTTCACTACGATAAACATGTTCACCCATGAGTATTTAGTGAAGGAAACCTCATACTTTCCTATGATCAAGCTCATGACAAAACGGGAAAAGGAAAGTTTGTGTCCATGTGGCAAGGCCCATATATTGTACACACTTGCCTCGGACAGGGGGCATATATTTTGACCGACTCAGAAGGCAACACCCTACCCAACCCACGTAATGGGTTGTACCTCAAACGATTTTACCCATAGAAAATCTGATGGACACCAAAGTCCACAATTTTATAGTCTTATTTTCGTTCTTCACAAAAAATACAAAAACCTAAAAATTTGTTTTTCCTGCATGACCACAGATGGATCCTATTCCACTTTGCTACGTTGGCTTCATTGATGGTGCAAGCCGTTGGTCTCCCAATCTTGCCTCCGCATCTTGGGTAATATATTCCCCTTCACACGAGTTGATCCACATCGACGGAGTATGCATAGGTGCTGCCACAAACAACCAAGCTGAGTACGACGCCATGACTGGTCTCCTGGCCGCTGCTCTCCACATGAACATAAGTCACCTTAGCGTTTTCTTGGACTCCCAGCTCCTTGTTTCCTAGCTCAACAATGATTACCAGGCACGTGATCCCTATCTATTCAGAAAGTTCTTGCGCACTAAACAAATGATTTGACAGTTTGAGTCCATTTCATTCACACATGTCCCAAGGAATCTCAACAGTGTAGCAAACCATATGGCAAACAACATTCTTGATTGGCACACCAATCAAGCCATGTAGACAAAACAAATATGTGCCTCCACGGGCATACAAAAAAAAAAACAAACATGCCTTTATGGGAAAACAAATAAACAAGATGTGCATCCACGTGCATACATGACTATATACCAAAACATATATATATATATAGTCACAATGTCATAGGTGCCCTCAGCATCCAATATACAAAACATATAGCCGTACAAAAAGGAACATCCCCATATGCTCATCAGCATTTGGGGGAAAATATACAATCAACTACTCATCACGATCCCAAGGATCCTCTGGCCCCTCCTCCGCTGGCTCCTCCGGATCCTCCTGATCCCGAGCCCTCCTCTCGACCATCACCACTGCTGCTCTAAGCAGGATAGAATGCCACTCACGAGGAGCATCGAAACAACGCTCGATAATGTCCCGGTCCAAGTTCCTCCACCCCTCCTCTGGTGCTCCTGCTAGAATCATGTCCAAAGTCTCTCGTACGCCCTCCAGGGCATCATCTCGAGGGCATACAATCCCTCGGCACGTGGAGGTGTTACTGCTACAGGTGGAGGAACGACCACCATCGCCTGTCCCTTACGGCCTACATGATCTGGTGGTGGCCTCGGACCAATATCTGCATAATCACACAAGTGAACCAAGTCAATATCATATAAATATCTCTAGCTATACTCATAACAAAAATCATCTAAAGACATGATATAGTAGAGAACCAAAAACAAAACATACCATCTAAACCGGGGCCTGCCCCTGGGCTTGAGGCATCTCAGGATCTCCTCGATAATCCATACTAGCATATGGATAGTCATCAATCAACAGGGGGATCTACTCCCACTACTCATACATGTCCTCCAAAAAGAACCCCCGGATACCACCACCACCTCGGGGCATCATCTGCCCCCAGCGCACCATCTGTGGCTCACTAACCAACCCATATCGAACTGCCACACATGGCCGCAAGGTCGGTACCTGCTCAAAGAAAAAACAACACAGGAAGGAGGCATAGCAAAAATCCCCCCCATCCCGACTGACCTTGTCCTGATCTCACCGGACACAGGCCAGCAACATCTATCCCCACGCAAAGTAGGTCCCTCTCAACACAGAATCTACCATCATAATTTCCCCCCCGGACAAACAATGTGGCACTGTGGCACCCAACACCCACAGAACACAGGCCCCAACCGCCCGCATCTCCCACTCCCTCAGAGATCTCAGACTCAATGTGCTGTTCTGCGCAATAGTCCCCGACACATAGAATCTCTCCAAGAGATCCTCAATATCCAACCTAGCCGGGATCCTCGGCTGGAGATCCCCTACATCCCTTAAGTGAGGCAACTCAGTAAGAAAATAAACGTCATAAAGGGTGATCTCTAACCTCTCACCCCCCACCATGAAAGCAACCTCTGCGGGAACCTAGAAACCCACCAATTTGTTTAGTAGATCTCTCACTGAATGCATTGGTGAAATCTGAGCGAACTTTAGGAGCCTGCTTGCAGCCAAGGCATCCCGGACAACCTAGTCAGTCCGAATCTGCTCCGTCAAATCATCATCCATCTCTCACTCCCACCATGATACTAGCAGCCTCCTAAACATCCTCCCAAAAATCAAAAGAAAATTTTTTAGAAACCAAAATTTTTTCAAAAAATTCCATTGCGGCTTTCAGGGCTTTAGCCACGATGATCATCGCGGCTTTTCCATCAAAAGCCGTGATGATCATCGTGGGTATCAGCCACGCACCTGCGATGAACATCGCGGGTATCGACCCCACAGTTGCGATCAACATCGTGACTGTTAGCTAAATAACCATGATGAACATCGCGACTGTCGGCTCCAAAATCGCGATGAACATCGCAGGTTTCGAGCCGAAACCCGTGATGTTCATCGTGGAAAAGGATGTGAAACCCGCGATATTCCACGTTGGAATGCCAAAGTGGAATTTTGCGGTGTTTGGTGGCCTGCCGCCAACCAGAAACCAAATAAATTGAAAGGCTAAGGCGAATAGGATTACCTGAAACTCATGGAACGAAAATCCAATGGTCGAATCTCCCACAAATCAAGAAAGAGCTCTGACCTCACTCAATTGCTCTCTGAAACTCACACGTAACAATTACACATGTCACTTTCGGCCCACACCCTATTTATAAAGATTTCACCATTTTTCAAACAGTGATTTCGGTATCATATGACGTCCATTTTTCAAACTGTTGGTACTGTTGGAATCAGCACAGTGAGAACTTCATAATAGCCCTCTCCTTTTCCCGATTCCACTAGGTCCATTTTTCGGGCATTTTTTCCCATGCCCCTCATTGCCTTGATTTGCATGCCACATCGGCTGTCGTCCGTTTTTGACGAGTCTTATATCGCCGGATTCAGTTTTCCATGCTCGTGATGATGCTTGAGATAATTTGTCGCTCTCACGCCTATATTTTTTGGGCATTTTTTACATGCCCCCCGTCGTCGCCTCGGTTTGCGTGCCACAACGGCCGTCGTCCATTTTTGACGAGTCTTAT
Organism: Larix kaempferi; assembly: GCA_027924585.1. NCBI lineage: Eukaryota > Viridiplantae > Streptophyta > Pinopsida > Pinales > Pinaceae > Larix > Larix kaempferi. Next base: position 2,556,646 of record BSBM01000542.1, on the reverse strand, counting down.
ATCGCCGGATTCAGTTTTCCATGCTCGCGATGATTCTTGAGATCATTTCTCACTCTCACCTCCATATTTTTTCGAGCATTCTTTCCCATGCCCCTCGTCACCTCAGTTTGCGTGCCACATTGGCCGCCATCCATTTTTGACAAGTTTCATATCGTTGGATTCAGTTTTCCACTCTGGTGATGATGCTTGAAACCATTTCTCATTCTCACACCCATAATTTTTGGGCATTTTTTCAAAATGCCACTCATCACCTCGGTTTGCGTGCCACATCGGCCGTTGCCCGTTTTTCACAATCTTTATGTCGCCAGATTGAGTTCTCCATGCTCGTGACGATGATCGAGATTATTTCTCACTCTCACCAATACCTTTTTTTCGGTATAATTTTATCCCCTTTTCGGGCCGAGCAATTCTTTTACGAAAAAGGCACTTAGGGAGTTTTTGTTATGCTCTTTTCTGACTCCTAAAACAATGAAAAGATCGCCGAGCAACCTTGCTTCCTTTCATGCTCGCTAAAAGTATTTGAAAGGGCGTCTACCTGGTATAAGTTTACCCCTTTTCTGGACCTAGTAGACTAATTACGAAAAAGGAATACTCTAGTCACATCAGCTAGAAGAGTTCTCCATTTGCATCATTTTATGCTTTTTCAGGCCTTGGAGACTAACTTACGAAAAAGAACACCAATGGAGTCTTCTTACCGCTTTCAGACTCTCGAAAACTGAAAGCAACCATGAGCAATCACCGTCTTGGGCTCGCATAAACCCACAGGATGGTACTCCTCCACCAATTCAGAGTCTTCTTATCGTTTTCAGACTCCTTAAAAATGAAAGCACTCATGAGCACGAACAGTCCTGGGATCACAAAATCCAAAGGATAGTACCATTTCAGAGCACTCTTTTTCCCTTTTTGGAGCTCATTAAAACTATGAAGAAGGACCCAATGGTGCTTCTCGGCGCCACAACAGATCACGTCTACTCATATGGCAGCTTCCCCATTTTGGTCACCTTTGTTCAGAGCATTCTGTAGTATGTCACCCTGAGAGTCCCTCTACAAAATCCATCAGCTTGTCCCCCCCAGAGTCAATCCAATCTACAATACGTACCCTTCAGTCCTTAAAGCTATTATCCCCGGACCTACAAGTCAGTTTCCTACGCTGCCAGGTCAACCATGTCATCATGCTCTGAACAAAGGAAGTTTGATTCCACCCACTCTATGACCCCAGTTATTTCCCATCCCCACAGTATGTCAGTCCTAACATCAGTACTATCACACTTCAGTTCTACACCTCGCGCTCCTACCAAGGAAACATCATTGCCTTGATAGTTGTTGGTCTCCCTTTGTCGACGCCAACCAAATCTATTCCAAAGGATAGACCCAGAGGTCCCTGTGCCTTGGACTCATCACCATTAGCGATGAGTGCCTATGGATCATTTTGAAAGGAATCCTTAGTGCCTCTCAAAATGATTGTTTCTCACATGCTCGACTTCAACACCTTGATCGCATCGTTGAGACTCGTACAGGATATCGGTCCTTTTAGCTATTTGTTGAAGACCCCAGATTTCATCTGACTCTACCACATATGAGAGTCTAATTAAGGATACAACCAGTTACATATTCCTATGGATATTCGGGTTGCACTTGGCGACAATTTTTGGACGTTGGACACCTTCAGTTTCAGCAGTTCATCAACCCTTTTGATACCTTATTCAGAACGGTTGTTACATTTTTTCCAGTGTATCAGTTATTCAGATCAGTCATGATATGACCATGAGTATGTCCCATCATTGTGTCCCCTCTGGACCATTATGATGTACCGGCATATTTTTATGTATTTCTTCATGGCCCCCCTTCATGGGCCTAATTGTTATGTATATGTCTTGATACGAGCATGGGTATTCCCACCTCATCCATAGTCAGAGATTATTCCTCATTCATTTTGAGGCCATGTAATATTTTTCAATTTTTGCAGCTTCCAAGGGGCCGTTGTTCCAGTCTCCAATCGGTCTCTCCTCTACTCCAAACCACATGAAAAACAAAAAAGAACTATGATGTCTATCAGTCATACGATGAGCTCCTGCCCTCACACATCAGGGGGCAATCTGTTAACACCCAAAAAGTGCTCACTAGCTCATTCCCTTATTCACATGACCCATTTGTCCACTTTTCCACCATTTGAGCCTCTAAAGCCATCAAAAGGTCACCAAAAAGACCATAATACACCTTTTTTCCCCTCAAAATATATATTTTCCTCAAAAAACACAAAAAACCCTCAAAAAGGGTCAAGAATTCCCAAAAAAATATTAACAATATTCAAAAAAGAAAAAAAGGGAAAAAGAGACCTAAACCATGTTGGTTAATACCATTGGTTTCCTTAAAACCAGAATGGTATTCCCCATCACCAAAAACTATAAAATGGTGATAGGGACTCCTCACTTTCCATCCACATTTCATCCTATCCTTATGCTGCAAAATTCCCATTGAGAACCATTGCCTCCCACTTTGAGTTTGAAGACCCCCATTTCAGCATCTTGGAGAAAAGACCATTGGATCTTGGAGCACCTCAACCTTGGAGCTACTCAACACCAAACATCCTCACCATTTGAGGTATTATAATAGAAAAGTCATTTTTTACTCTTGTTCTTCCATAGATCTCTTGTTATTGATTTAGTTCTTGTTTATTTACACATGCTTATGTTAATGTTAGATTAGATTTGTAATTGTTTTTGCTTTTATTCGAAGACTGCTATTACAAGTTAATAGGTGCATCCTTGCACATGCTTGGTTGAAAAACCAAGCAACACTTGTGTTTCTTCCTGTGAAATTCTGGGTAGTGCACGGGGTTTCAGGTATGTTGTAACTTACGATCCATCCCTCTTCTGCTTCTAGGATAGCCTGGTCACCGTCTTCGTTGCAATAGGGTCTCTTTATCCCTTGTGGTCTTGTTTCATAGTCTTCTGTTCCAGTCCTCTCAGGAGACTCTCTCTCAGTCCTCTTTTTATTCTCAGGACACTGGAATATCACCCCACTCCTCAAGGTACCACACTCTTCATCAGCTTCCCTTATAAAATCGTCGTTGCTCATGTCCATCTACCCCGCATCTTCTATCGGATCCGCATTCATGCGATACCCACAACCTCTGCACACTGATCTTTCTACTCGTCAGAAGTCATCCTCAATATGCCCTTTTCGCAAACGAGCATCTTAATCCAAACTTTTAGCAATAGTAAGAACCTTCCCCTTGGTCCGTTGAAGAAATTCCTTTCCACGTCGCTATACAATTTGATTGTGTCTACTGCAAACTCAGTAATATATCACTCTAGGATACTATCCACCCAGAAATCGACAACCCTTGATATTGTGTTGTCGACATGTTTCAGTTGTCGAATCAATTCTGGTGTCCAATGGTCAGGCTTAGTCTTTTGGAAATGGTGCTTTTGGAATGTTAGTTGTGCTAACCACTCATGCAGCAGTACTGGAAAATTGCAGAAAAATATCTTGTGGATATCTGAATAAACGTACTTCTGTAACCAACTTCTTACCATCTATCTAGGGTTTTGTTTCTCTCCTTCTGTGAATTATTATTCCTTTTAGTCAAACCAATCTTGAATCTCTGGTTTCATCGGGTGCCACAGCATATCCTCTTCGTTTCCTCTTCAAGGTCCCAACAACGAAACCATTTGTCAGTGACACAATGACTGTGGACATGGGTTCACTTTGCACTATCGTCAACAAATCATCAACCAAACTCCCTTACGCACCGGCCCAGAAAGGTTTTACCTTTCTAGCAACACTGGCAGAGCGAGTGAAGTCTCACCCAAGATGCACAAAGGGGCTGCAGAAACCACGTTTTCGCAGTGGAGTTGAGGACATGTGTCAAACATACGTTGAAACTGTAGAAACCATAGATTATGTCTTCTGCACTAGTTCATCATTCACATATTCATCAATCACTTAATCAACTCATAATAAACATTTGCGTCAACATGATCTAACTACTCATTAGCATGAACAACAATTACCGAACCCACAGAGCATTAAAAATTTCATAAACATTCGCATTCATCATTTACTAGAAACAAAGACACAAATAGCACCATAATCGAACATTTTCATGCATTCATTAAAATGTGCGGAATGACCTTCACAGAAAAAATCAATACTTCATATCGAGGATACAAAATAGATCAACAACTGGATCAAAACTCAATAGATCGATTACTCTATTCATCACCGGATCGATGCCCTTAGGCTTACAATCATACTCCTATTTATAAGAAACTAATTAGTTACAAAATGGTCCACATGACCCTTATCTAACAAACTAACTACTTTACCGCTTCTGTATTCTCCACGAAGGACCCTTGTTTCGCAGATTTCCCCTTTCGCAGCTATTGGCTTCCTCACTTCCTGAGGACTAATCCCGTGCCAACACATCAACAATTTCAAATAAACTTGAGGGAGCAGGGTCTGTTACTAGCAATGTCTGTGAGTAACTAATTATTAAAATAGATAGATGTTATATGCTTGAATCAATTATCTAACGCATGAATTGATTGGATACAAATTTTTAAATAGTTAACTCTATGTGAGATGTTTCCATTTCCAATGTACAACATCAATTGCTTACTCTACAACTCTTTTCAAGTCTTGTGTCAAGTGATCTCCATGTGATAACTGTAAAAATACATGAAGTCAAGCATTAGAGAAATAGTAAAACATGTGCAATGAAATGTACATTTTAAAAATCAACAACTATAATTTAAGGTTACGCAAATTAATTGTATCTATGTATCACCACCCTCCTTCTTTTGAGGAGTGGAATGTCTAGTATACACAGGTGGGACAAGTCGGAGGCTAGACTCTCTGGGCGCGACCTACAATCACCAAGTGCTCAACTAGTTAAAGAAATGCATTTAGTAAATAATTAACATGAATTACTTATCATAACATGTTGAAATGGATCATTCCCGTGTCCGAGTTGCTCCTTTCAACTCAAGCATAGATTTGTATACAGTGGGGGGCACCTCATTTCTCTCCTCTAGAAATGCCTACAAACACCGAGTGCTCAAATAGCCAAATTAACCCATTCATTACAAAAGTAACATGAATTAACAATGTAACATGTTCAAAAAATATACCTTTGGGTGAGTTGTTGCTGTGAAGTTAGGCGTTGATGTCTCTACAGTGTGGGCACCTCAATTCTCTCCTCTATCAATGCTTGCAAACATCGAGTGCTCAAATAGTCAAATAGATGCATTCATTAGAAAACTAACATGAATTAACATTGTAACATGTTAAAAAAAGATAAATCTGGGTGATATGTGCCTGTGAAATCAAACACCGATGTCTTTGCATTGGGGAAAAACTCAATGCTCTCCTCCATTAATTCCTGCAAACAACAAGTGCTCAAATAGTCAATTAGATGCATTCATTAGAAAAATAACATGAATTAGTAATGTAACATGTTCAAAAAATATACCTCTTCCTGAGTTGTTCCTGTGAACTGAGGAACAGATGTATCTCTAGAGGAAGCACCATCAATGTTCTTCCCTAGGTAAGATTGAGTGAACAACTACAGTTAAAACAATAAAAACATGATAAAATTATATATTAAAGGATTTCAACATGTATAGATATAGGTACATAAACTAAATACATATGCAATGAGAAACAAACCAACCATGAAATCATAATGTAATAAATGGATAACATTGGTTATTACATAAGAAACTTAAAATGGAAGAAAAAATAATGATAAAGTTCATTAATTAATTGAATGGAGGTGATTACAATATATAGAGAGGAAATTAGAATTAGGTTAGGAGACAATTTGAGTTTCCCATGCTAGTCAGGCTTAATTTAGAACAAATAACCTCCGTTAGTCATGTAATATCTGAGGTAAACTATCCTGAATTGAACTGAACGAATTTGAATTGAATTGAATTGAACTGAACCGAATTGAATGGAACTGATATGCACTAAACTGAACTGAATTGACATGCACTGAACTGAAATGGGGCACTGATGTCACTAGAGGGACGACTAGGAATAGTTAATGTTAGTTAGGAAATCAATTAATGGGGCACACCTACACTTTACTTGAATGCCTCCTTAAATCATGGAATGTACCCCCAAATTAGGGAATGCGCACCGAAATTAAGGAGTGTGCTCCAAAATATAGGGTATTGGTGTATGTGTGACTCAGGAAGTCAATTTTGGTGTGGTTAGGCCCATTAGAATCAATGGGTCATGTTGAATATTGTAACTTCTAAGAATATTATATTTTGTACTTTATTATTCCGGAGATGTTTCATCCCTTCGAGGTTATTCTATTATGTATCCGGAGATGTTTATTCCTCTGATGAATTGTGGTAACTAGGGTTATTATACCTACCATGTGGGGGTCGGACCTGAGTTTATTATTTAGGGGTTATTAGATAGCACTAGGAGAGGTCGGCCCCATTAGGGATTTTGGTCAGTCGGGAACTAGTATAAATAGAGGAGGAGAGCTCCTCATTTGACACACTTGCTCAGCTCAGAAAGTAGCACACTTGTGTTTGAGAGGTCTGCATAGGAGGTAGACAAGGAGGTCAAGTCTTGGAGCACATCTTGTAGTTTGGTTGATCATCTTATTGAGGAAAGCTTTGCTGGGTTTTCTACCCCATGAGGGTTTCCTAGGGTAAAATATTTGTCTCTCTTGTGATTATGTTTCTTTCAGTGATCTTCCTAGTCAAATTAGTTTAAACTTAACATGGTATCCGAGCTAGCCTGAATAGAACATCTTTCACAAGGTGAAATTATATTTTCTCTCTCTCTCTCTCTCCCAAAATTAGGGTTTCTGCAAAAGTTATTATTTTTGGATTCTGGTTACATGGCTGAATAGCCCTTCTAAAGATCTGTCTTTTGAGCCTTGGATCGAGGTTTTTGGTTGGGTAGAACTCCGGGAAAGTCAAACCCTAGTTTTACCAAAAGTGCGATAAACCATAAATTCTGTTGCAGATCCGGAAAAGTGAAAAGTTAAAGTTTCCGGGTAAGTACTACTTTATCTCTTATCTCTTGGACTCCCCCAAGAGAAGATGGCTCCAAACACTAAGCTTGAAGACAAGCTAGAAGGTATAGAGAATTTCCGGGCACGGAAATACAGAATTGGTCTCATTCTTGAAGAGAATGATCTTGCTCATCATATCAAGGATGAAGTTGCAGAACCTGAAGGAGATGAATTCTAAGAGAAGCATAGGAAGGATTTGATTAGGGAAAAGAGAATCATAGCTGATTCTATTAAAGACCACTTGATTCCCCAAGTGGCTTCCAAGAAGACTCCAAAGGAAATGTATGATGCCCTAGGAAGAATGTATGAAGGAAAGAACATCAATAGGAAGATGAACCTAAGAACTCAGTTGAAGAGTACCAAAATGCACAAAGGACAATCCATTCAAGACTACTTCTCAAGGGTCTCCCAAATCAAGGAACAACTAGATGCCATTGGTGATACCCTTGATGAAGATGAACTTGTGATGACTGGTCTAAATGGTCTCACTAGACCTTGGGAGTCATTTATTCAAACTATGTGTGCTAGAAAAGAAAGTATGAAGTTTGATGTAGTATGGGAGGATTATGTTCAAGAAGAGGTTAGGGTAGCCAACAGAGAAGCCCTTCTCAAGGAGGATGAAAAATCCTTGGTCACTCACACCAAAAGAGGAAGAAGGGGTCACTTCAAGAAAGTGGACCACAAGAAGTCTCAACCCTCTCATAGATTCGAAAGGAAAGGAGGAACAAACTCAGAAAGAGACCTCTCCACAGTCCAATGTTTCAATTGTCTTAAACTAGGACACTATGCTAGAAACTGTACTTTACCAAAAAATAAGAAGAAGTTTGTTCACAAAAGACATCATGCACATATGGCAGAAGATGATAGTGAAGAAGAAGAAGAAGAATATTAAGAAGAGGAAGGCCTCGAAGGAAAAGATCTAAAGTAAAGAAAGAGGATCTAGAAGAATATGTCCTATTTTCTGCACTCTCTGGAACTATGTCTCCTGGAGAAGATACATGGCTCATTGATAGTGGTGCCTCAAAGCACATGACAGGTCAAAAGAAAACTCTCTCAAGACTTGAAGAAAATTCTTGTCCACAAAAGGTATCTCTAGGAGATGATTATCAATATCCCATCAAGGGAATTGGTGAAGCAAGCTACAAGCTTGATTCTGGAACACCCTTGAAGATGAAAGAAATTTTATATGTACCAGGTTTGAAGAAGAACCTACTTTCTATCTCAGCACTACATAAGAGAGGTTTTAAAATTGCTTTCATAGATGGAAAAGTACTTATGTGGCCCAAAGGAAAATCAATTGAAGATGCAATTGTCATTGGTGAAGAGGAAGGAGGTCTCTACAAGCTCAAGGGACATCCAGAAGTTGCCCTTGCTCATGAAACCTCTAGCCCCAGTGATCTATGGCATTGAAGATTAGCTCACATTAACTACAAAGCCCTACCCTATGTAAGCAAGGTGGTCATAGGATTACCAAATTTGAAGGTTGATCATAATGGCTCATGCAAATGATGTGAAAAAGGGAAGAATGTCAAGAACCCTTTTCCAAAGAGTGAAACAAAGACTAAGAATTTTGGAGTTAATACACTCAGATGTATATGGACCAATGCCCACAACTTCCCTAAGTGGGTTTGAATACTATCTCTCATTCATTGATGACTATTCAAGAAAGACTTGGATATACTTTCTAAAAGGTAAGAATGAAGTCTTTGGAAAATTCAAAGAGTTCAAGGCCTTAATAGAAAATCTCTCAGAAAAGAAAATCAAGATTCTCATAACACATAATGGCGGAGAATATACTTCAAGGGACTTTGAATACTTTTGTAAGGATGCTGGAATCAAGAGGGATCTAACCACTCCCTACAATCCTCAACGAAATGGGGTTGTTGAAATATAGAATAGAACTATCATGGAAGCTGTAAAGACTATGATACATGACCAAGATCTATCCATGTATCTATGGGATGAAGCAGCTAGGACAATAGTCTATGTACAAAATAAACTTTCCCATATTGCTCTTGAATTCAAGACTCCAAAAGATGTGTTCACAGGAAAGAAGCCTGAAGTAAGTCATCTCAAAATATTTGGATGTCTTGTGTACATTCACATTCCAAAAGAAAAGAGAACCAAGTTGGATCCTTCTGGTAAGAAGGGAATATTTGTTGGATATTGTGAATCATCCAAAGCTTTGAGAATTTACATACCTAGTTTTCATCATATGGAAATAAGTAGAGATGTAACATTTGATGAAGAAGCAACTCTCAAGAAATCTAGGAAGTGCCAACTTGAAGAAATCTATGAAGAAGATACACCTCCTAGAATCATAGAAGTTGTGCCCATCCCTGAAGATGATACACCTGAGGATCATGACATGTTGGAACCACAAGAACCCCCTATTACAAACTTATCTAGGAAAAGAACGCCAGCATGGGCTAGAGACATTATTCAAGGAGCTGAAAAATATGGATCTCCTGAAGGCTCCACTAGGGAAAGAAAGAAACCAAAGCTAGTATACAATGATGTGGCCTTGATGTGTGCTCCTTTGGATCAACAACCTATTGGCTATGAAGAGGCAGCTCAGAAGAAAGAGTGGGTAGAAGCAATGATAGAAGAATATCAGTCAATAATGAAAAATGATGTTTGGGACATAGTTCCCAAACCAAAAGATAAAAGTGTGGTTTCTTTCAAATGGATATTCAAGATAAAACATGCTGCAGATGGTAGCATTGAAAAATACAAGGCAAGATTTGTAGCCAGAGGATTCTCTCAAAAGGAGGGAATTGACTATGAAGAAACATTTGCACCAGTTTCTAGGTATGCTTCAATTAGAACTATCATGGCACTTGCATCTATGATGAAGTGGAAATTACACCAAATGGATGTTAAGACAGCTTTTGTGAATGGTGTAATTGAAGAAGAAGTGTACATAGAGCAACCACAAGGGTTTGAGGTTAAAGATGGGAGAACACATGTATGCAAACTGAAAAAGGCATTATGTGGATTGAAGCAAGCTCCCAGAGCTTGGTATGGAAGGATTGACAATTTCTTAACAAGCATGGGCTTTACCAAGAGTAAAGCTGACCCTAATATTTATCTCAAGGTAATGGATGATGAACCGGTTATACTGTTGTTGTATGTAGATGATCTATTTCTAACCGGAAATGAGAATCAAATTATCGAATGCAAGAAGAAGCTTTCTTCAGAGTTCGAGATGAAAGATATCGCATTAATGCACTACTTCTTAGGTCTAGAAGTATAGCAAGAACCAAAAGGAATCTTTCTAAATCAAGGTAAGTATGCTGTGGAGATTCTAAAAAGATTTGATATGTTGGAGTGTAAAGCCATGGCCATTCCCATTAACTCCAACTTGAAGTTATTAGTTAATGACTCATCAGAATTAGTGGACATAACTCTATATAGGAAAATGATTGGGTCATTGATGTATTTAACAAATACCAGACCAGATATATGCTTTGCTATAAATATCCTGAGTCAGTATCTAGTGGAACCTAGAAAGGTTCACTTAATAGCTGCAAAGGATGTAATGAGGTATCTAAAGGGTACATTAGATTTTGGTCTATATTATCTTGGAAATCATGAACTCAGATTACATGGTTACTTAGGTTCTGATTGGGCAGGAAGTGTCTCAGATAGAAAGAGTACATCAGGTGGATGTTATGGTCTTGGATCTTCCATGATCTCATGGTTCAACAAGAAACAATCTAGTGTGGCTCTCAGTACTACTGAAGCAGAATATATAGCTGCTTGCTCTGCTAGTTGTGAAGCAGTGTGGCTTCAGAAGCTATTATTTGGAGTGTTTGACTTAGAAATGGATCCCACTGTGATCATGTGTGACAATCAAAGTTGTATTAAGATGACAGAAAATCTAGTGTTCCATGATAAGTCAAAACACATAGAGATCCGATATTTCTACATACGAGATATGGTGCAGAGAGGGGCTATTAAGCTCGAGTATGTGAGTACTGAGGAACAAATTGCTGATATATTGACCAAACCTCTATCTCGAGTGAAATTTGAATATTTTTGAGACAAGCTTGGTGTAGTTCAAAAGGACCCTCCTCGAAAGGGGGAGTGATATAGTCATTGATGATGAGATTGCCCTCATTGACAGCAAGGTCAATGATGAGGATACCTGTTTATTACACCTAGATATTTACATGTGCTTAGATTACTTAGATTTAGGATACTTATACTTAGAATACTCATATTACTTGTTGATGAGGATATTTTTTATATTGATGTATTGATGAGAGTACTTGTACTATTACATATTGATGTATTGATGAGAGTACTTGTATTATTACATGTATTGATGTATTGGTGAGAATACTTGTACTGTTACATATTGATGTAGTGATGAGAGTGCTTGTATTATTACATGTATTGATGAGAATACTTGTATGTACATGTGCTGATTAATGTACTTGTATGGATGAGGATACTTGTACCTGTATTGATGAGGATACATATGAGGATTGGATCATCCTTGGACTTCAGTCCTAAAGTGAGCCGTAGACAGATGTCTCCGAGAATGAAGTCCTGAGTGGACAAATGGGGATTGTATCTTCCCCGGACTTCAGTCCCAGAATTGATTCGTAGACAGATGTCTCCAAGAATGAAGTCCTGAGTGGATAGAAGGGGATTATATCTTCCCCGAACTTCGGTCCCAGAATTGATCCATAGACAGATGTCTCTGAGAATGAAGTCCTGAGTGTATAGATGGGGATTGTATCTTCCCCATACTTCGGTCCCAGAATTGATCCATAGACAGATGTCTCTGAGAATGAAGTCCTGAGTGGACAGATGGGGATTGTATCTTCCCCGGACTTTGGTCCTAGAATTGATCTGTAGATAGATGTCTCCGAGAATAAAGTCCTGAGTGGACAGATGGAGATTGTATCTTCCTCGGACTTTGGTCCCAGAATTGAGCCGTAGACTGGGTCTCCAAGAATAAAGTCCTGAATGAACAGGTAGGGGATTGTATCTTCCCCAGACTTCGGTCCCATAATTGAGCCATAGACTAGGTCTTCGAGAATAAAGTCCTAAATGAACAGGTAGGGGATTGTATCTTCCCCGGACTTCGGTCCCAAAATTGAGCCGTAGACTAGGTCTCCGAGAATAAAGTCCTAAATGAACAGGTAGGGAATTGTATCTTCCCCGTACTTTGGTCCCAAAATTGAGCCATAGAATGGGTCTCTGAGAATGTAGTCCTGAATGAATAGGTAGGGGATTGTATCTTCCCCGGACTTTGGTCCCATAATTGATCCGTAGACATTTGTCTCCAAATATTGATGATAGGACTGTATCGTCCCTGGACTTTTGGTTCAAAATGTACAAGATGGGATTGCATTGTCCCTAGACATGAGACTTGTCTTAAAGTGATAAGGATTGATCATCTTGGAACTTGATCTAGATTGTATCATCCATGGACCTATGTCCTAAAGAGAGCGGGATGGATCATCCTTTAATATGATCGTGTGTACTGTAGAGTATACTGTGATGATGATGTTGATGATAGTGTGATGACGATGATCATGTGATGACGATGCTGATGATCATGTGATGACAATGCTGATGATCGTGTGATGACAATGCTGATGATCGTGTGATGATGATGCTAATGATCATGTGATGATGATGCTAATGATCGTGTGATGACGATGCTGATGATTGTGTGACGATGATGCTGATGATCGTGTGATGATGATGCTGATATGACAATGCTGTTGATCGTGTGATGACGATGGCGATGACAATGACGATGATGTTGATGTTCCAGTAACTGGTTGAGTTACTGATGATGATGTATTGAAGAAAGCTTCTGATGATTTATAGATGTATCATGTATGATGTAGTCGATGACTCCTTGCTCCTACAGATGTTGTTATAATATCCTTCTCGTTAAGGGGGATTGTTGAATATTGTAACTTCTTAGAATATTGTAACTTCTTAGAATATTATATTTTGTATGTTACACAGAAATCTTCCACCCTATGAGCATCAACATTCTTTGGCCTGTAGGATCCATTTTAGTGACTCAGATCCATTTTTATCCTTCAGTGATACCACTTTGCCCTATTTTTATTCCTACCCGCTTGTTGCATCTTTATAGTAGGCGTACCCGCGAGTTGCATCCCTATAGCCCGCGAGTAGCATGTAAAATGGTAAAAACCACTATTAATTACTTTTTACTCCCAAAAAGAGGTCATTGGGTGACCTTTGGCTCTCCATCTACCCAAGTAACGCCTCAATGTGTCCTTTCACCTACCTTTGAGAGGACTATATATTGGGCACATATGGCTTATGGACGGGAGGAGGAGGAGAATCGTAAGAGAAATCTAGTGGATTTTTTCCCTATCTTGAGTCTGCACTCATTGATCCTTGTAGTTGTGAACCAGTTATGTTCACCTTCCAAACTCCTTTCTAGTTTGAGTTTTCCATTCATGGAGGATTGAAGTGGTGGAGGCACAAGTGGATTGATCTAGATCTTGGTTCAGATTGGTTGCCGGAAAGAGGTCGTATCACTTTGTACTTCTTCTTGTTCATTAATAGAAATACTCGTATTCTCATCCATTCATGGTGTGAATGTCATTTATTATACATCGGGTTACATTTGCTTATGATATTATGGACCATTGTTATTGATAATGTTAATGTCATTTATATATTATATGTACTTGTTGGATATTGGCTGTCAAGACTAATTTGTAGATTACAAGTGCGTGGATTGAAAGCTCCAATGGGGATCTACATCAAACGTTAGATCAAGGTTGGTTACATTTATCCATTATCTTAACATTGTCATTTATAATAGCATTGCTTTGAGGATTGAGTAGATTTCTGGTAGTCATCTGTCTGTTGTGGTATTCCCAAGCCATAGTGAGTTTTCGCCAATACAAAAATGGCGACTCAACTGGGGAAAACATCCATGTTTGGGAAATGTTTTGAGCAGTAGGCCATAACTAGAGTTGTTGTTTATCGAAGCTCTGTGTCACTGATTGGCCGTTAAGATACACTGTAGAAAACTTGCTTTTTCTTAGCCTCTGGACTCTTTAATTGCCCATTTTCCTTTCCTCACCGGTGGGCTAGCTTAGTTCTACCCACGTCTACCCGCCTCTGTTTACTCTACTGCTCGCGGGTACCCGCAGGATTTCCTTCGACAGTAGTGTGTAACTCTGGCTTTTGTTGGTTTATGGGTTTTGGTTGTTGCTGGGTGAGTTTGGTTGATTCCTGAGTCTTTGTTGGCCTCTTTCTTGACTGTTTCATGCCTTGATTGTGACCGGATCTCTTCGTTTCTCTTGGTTGAGCCTTCTTGGTTTTTTACCAATCTTTGGTTTTAACCTCTTGGTTTTTTCCTTTGGAGCTCTTTCCTTTGGCTGAGTCTTGCTGTTTAGGATTTGCTGGGTTGTCTTAGTGATCTTCTCGGCACTTCAGTGACTGAATAGTAGGATTTTGCTTGCATTTTTTCATTTCATTTATATTGAAAAAATACAAATCTATTCATTTATTTTTTTGCATTTTCCTTCTTGTTTATAAGCGAAAATACAAAAATATTTTATTTCCATGTACTGCATCTTGCATTGAGTGCTTGTTGCCTTCATTTTAGGTTCTGCTTGTGCATTGAAAAGATAAAAGATTGCATCTTTATTTTGGAATTGTTGGTTGATTTTGCATATTAGTGACATTTTTTTATTGGATAGATGAGTCTAGGATTGGACGATGTTGAATACTATTGAGTCTACACATCACTAGTTTCACGATCATATCCCTTGAGTTATCACAACCACTAAAATTAACGCTTAATCATAAAATTGATTAGACTGATTTTATTTACAGGGTACACCAACTAGCATAGGTTTAGAGTCTTGGAATAGATCATTGTGAGTTAACAATCCAAGACTACTGAACGAAACATTAGTTGTCTGACTAGGGAGTGGAGGATTCCATGGTATAGATCGGTGTTCTCATGAAGCTCTACTCAATCCAGAGTTAAGAACGAGGTCACAGGAGGTTGGTTGAGGAGATATCCCTCTGATACCGACTGAACGTGGGAGATATATCCAGGATTTGTTTGTATCTGGGGGTACCGGAGGTTCCTCCTCTTGTGCTTCGGGTTTAGCTACCTTGCCCATACGACGGGTCCCACCTGCGACTGTCCCCCTGAGCATTGGTTATATTGCGGTGAACATAGTTGCTTTACATAGATACCGCACAGGGTACTTGCAGTGGTTATGTTGTTTGTGTCCTGAGTCAGATAGGGATTGGACAACACAGTTGTGTTCATGCATTGGACTTGATCATGTCGACACAATGAAGCATGGGTGTCTCTATAACTGATTCTGTTACCTCCGGCTATAGTTTGGGAGTCTCAAGCCTCTCCTAGGCTAGACATACCGGCTCTAGTGTCAGGAGCTCATTTAGCCACTCTGTTTGTCTGCTCTTGGCTATAGTTTCTCTAGGTGTGCGCTTTTGATTTACTATTTTTTTATCAATAGTTGGCCTTTAGGAGATGCTATGTCTCTCTCCGGGGAGAATGTGGCGCAGAGCCCTACTCTCCACCGGTCCCGTCGGTTGGCTGGTTTAAAGCCAGCTTTGGTTACACACTGTATTGCTAGAGGACACTGGAGGGCTCCCTCTGAGTGTTCAGATTCTTACTTCAATTACGTTGAAGACTACATGACTGCACATCTCGATATTGGGAAAGACCCTTCTACTCCTTCGAGTAGATTTGAGCACACTTCCGATCCCCATACTCCTCGTAAGGATTGGGGAGGTGATCCACCTGAGACTCAACCTGGTTCTACTTGGCCTAATCCACTTGACTGGGATCCGTTTGATCCTTCGAATCCTGATAATTATCTTTATGGGATGCCAGACCTACCCGAGGAAGGAGAATAGGACGAGCCTTTCATTCCTTCATTTCCACGTGATTATAGATACGGGAGACCTGAGACTCATGATGATACTGGCCCTAGGATCAACCCCACCGCAGTCTCTTTTGGTATGCCTAGTCACACTACTGTTGAACCTTCCACTACGGTTGGTACTCATGCTGCCACTAGTCAAAGTGTTAGCCATACTATACCCACTGGGGGCACTACGTTGTCCACCCACTCACATAGTATGGGGACTCGTCATTTTCCTAACCATGCTAATGTTGGAACACGACCACCTCCTAGGAATACCCAACCTAACCGGAATGCTGTTTGGAACACAACTCGCCATCCAGAATCGAATACACGTATCGCTACTCATCAACCTAGGACTACTTTTGCACATGATACTGTTGCACCCAACCACGGGGATGGACACATACCGCATACTTTTGCGTCCACCACTGCCACTAGTAATGCTAATGTAGGGGGTGGGAATATTTCTTATCCACATGGACATCACACCACCAACCCTGCTATTAGTCATGCCCATATTGGACCTGGCAATGCTTTTCATTCTTCTGGTCACCACACGACTGCTCAAGCTAATCCTAATGTTGGGGGTGGGAACATACCATACCATTATGGTCAATACAACATGGTTCCCACTATGAATAGTACATACATGCCCCATACTCATGGTGGCAACCCTTACTACAACCCAGTCGGTGCTGGCGACCAGTATCACCCACCACCCCAATATGGTTCTCAAAAGGTGCATATACCTGCTTACTCTCAAATGGGTTAGGCAGGAGGAGGTTATCCACCTTATGGACACGGGAAAGCTTATGGGCCATTAGGTCCTCAGTATCAGCAGCTTAATCCTCATGGTTAAGCTTTTGGTCCATCCTATAACACAGTTCCGTTCAACCAACCTTTTATGGGAGCTTATAATCAAGATTTCTAGCCACAGCTCCCGTTCCTTGCATGCTTGAATCTCCTGGATCTTTCGAAGCTCACGAATGATCCAGTGTGTCATGATCCTACTTGGCCCTCGGTCCCTACCAAGATCCCTTTGGACATTCCAAAGTTTGAGGGGAAAGGTGGTGAGGACCCGGGAGATCATGTCACGATGTTTCACCTTTGGTGCTCCTCCAACTCTTTGAATCATGATTCCATTCGATTATGACTATTTCAACGCACCCTCACAGGGGCAGCCGTGAAGTGGTATGTGGAGTTGCCCAGGAACACCTATAGGGGATTCAACAAGATTGCTTTGGTTTTCTTAGACCATTTCCAGTTACCGGTTCGTTATGATACTGGTATTGAGTTGTTGTCCACTTTCCGTCAGAATAAGGCCACACATATTTCTGACCACGTTCAAGAGTGTCGTCGGCGGAAGAGATTAGTGAAAGCCAACATTCCTCCAGAGTTCCTGTTGGAATGTTTCCTCAAGTCTTTACTTCCATACATTGCTAAGGATGTTTTGATGTCTTGCATTGTGACTGGGGAACAAGCTATCTTGAAAGTCCAGCAGTTAGATCTACTTTATTCTCAGTCTAGCATTTTGTATGACATTATTCCTGATGCACCGAGAAAAAGACATGAGCCTACGTCAGTTCCTGGACCACATGTCGATGGCATCGTGGGGTCCACATGCACTCACCCTATAGACTTGGTAGCTAATCAAATGCAAAATTTATCGCTAAACCAGTCTGCTCCCAGACAGGTTCACACCTTGTCCACTTCCACTCTGTCGTCTGATGTACACAATGTGCAATCAACGAAATCGTCGGGTAACCAACAACCTGGTGGTAAGAAAAAGGGGAGAAATAATTGTAGTGGTGGAAACAATGGAAGTAATAATAATAGAAATCGTAAAACTCCCCGTAAAGAGAATGCCAACCCTCCTCGGGAAGGTGGTAATGTTTGCGAGGATCGTAAACCTAGGCGTAAGGTGAAATTCCCTTGCAAGCTTTGTGGGGAGGATAATCTTACTCACTTATGTCCTCGAATTGAAGAAGCATCGAAGCATTTGGCATAGAGCCCAGCTGTGTTGAAGGATCCCCTTCCTCATCATCAAAACATGGCTTCGCATGCTCCCACCACTGGTTATGGTACTAATGAAATGGCTTCTTCCAATACTAGTGGTTATGGATGTGTGAATATGGTTCAGTCGGAGGTTTGTGTTGCTACTCGTCAACGTGATTATGGTGCACCACAACCGAACTTAGGGAATGAGCCTCTCCCTCCTCCTGATAATTCCTTGCATATCAAGAAGCCTTCCATTATGCCACGGAAACCAAAAGGTGTTCTTAAGCGCTCCACGCATAATCCTAATGCTTGAGCCACCCAGAACTACTCCATCGTAGAATATTTGGGATAAAATCCATGTGCCATGTCGGCTCTTGAGGTTTTGCAAGCCTGGCCTTCTCAGAAGCATGCCCTTTTGAGTGCGTTAGGAGTTCAGGATGGGGGAACTCCTAGTGTTATCAAGTTCGATACTACTGATGTCCAGCCTCGCTTACCTTACCACATGGATTTTCAAATCTAGGTGGTTTTCCTTAAAAGCTTCCTCAAACGTACTGTGGTTGATGAAGGTGCTTCCACGTCAGTAATGTCATTGACTTGTTGGAAAGCTCTTGACACTCCTCCTCTACTCGCGTCTAGAACTCCACTCACTGCATTCAACGGTAGGTCTTTTATGCCGCACGGAATTATCCCTTCCCTTGTCTCCTTGGGAGGTAAGTCCATGCCTATTGAATTCGAAGTGGTTGATGCGCCCATCGACTACAACCTTTTACTGGGTCGAAACTGGATGTATACTATGAAGGCTGTCGCGTCTACTATGTTTCGAGTTATTTGCTTTCCCCATGAAGGAAAGATTGTGGTGATCGATCAGCTGTATTATGTTGGCACTCCTTCCACAGCATCCACAGGATTTGTAGTCCCGCAAGTTTCATATTCTTAGCCGGCAACTGGGAACATATGTGTTGGGATGTACCCCTCATTAATGGGAACTTTTAACCATTCTGCACCTGTGAAATTTATTGGCACCATTTCCAATAATGCGCCTCCTCCTTCGAATAATATGCCATTCCGGACTTCCTCTTGTGATGATCCATGGATTTTACCATCCGTGGATTCTATGTTTGGAGACATTGTACACATTGGGATGTCTATGCCTTTATCTATAGCGGAACTCACTTACGATCATATCCAACAAACCAATGCATATCCGGATCTCTCTTCTTCCCAGACAGTTGAAGAAGATCCCATTACACTGCTAGTTTGGGCATCCAACTCATCTTGCTCTCACGATTGCCTCGATGATACTTTTCCATCTGATGAAGCTTTCCTCGAAGCCATGTGTGGTAGTGAGAGGCCTTGGGAAGATATGCACCATCGCTCTTATTTTCTTCCCAACCTTGAGCTCGTTGAGCAAGAGGGGTTTAGGGTGACTCTAGCTGAGATGGTTGGTGACCCTGTGGCTCTTTTGCAGTTGCATTATGTTTTCTTGGAGGGGAATATGGCCAATATTTCCCCAACCACTTCAATCAACATCTCCTGCACTCCCGAAAAGATTGAGAATGTTTACGTCGGTGCCGATTGCACTCCTCAGGAGATTGCTATTTACACTGATTTGTTTACTGAACTTCGGGAAGCTTTCTCCTAGTCATATGAGGAGATGCCAGGAATAGACCCCCGCATTGTTGAACACGAGATTAGAACATATCCCGATGCTAAACTGGTTCAACAACGCTTACGTACTATGAACCCTAGGAAGGCATCTACTATTAAGGAAAAGGTGGAGAAACTGCTCAAAGATGGTTTCATCTACCCCGTTCTCCTTACCGAATGGGTGTCGAACCCCGTTCTTGTGGATAAGAAGCAGGGAATGATCTGTGTATGCACTGATTTCAGAGATTTGAACTGTGCACGTCTGAAAGACAACTTCCCCACGCCATTCATTGATCAGATATTGGATGCTTGTGCAGGGAGTGATATTTTTTCATTCATGGATGGATTCTTGGGTTATAATTAGATTCAAATCAAACCCATGGACCAACATAAGATGGCATTTATTTGTCCATGGGGAATCTTTGCGTATCGAAAAATGCCCTTCGGCCTCAAGAATGCCAGAGCTACTTTTCAACGAGCCATGACCTATGCCTTTCACGATCTTAAGATGATTATGGAAGTTTTCTTAGATGATCTTGCTGGCCATTCTCGCAAGAGAGTGGACCACCCCAAGCACCTCCGTATGATTCTTGAATGATGTATTCACTACAAAATTCGACTGAATCTAAAAAAATGCATCTTTGCTGTTAGGACTGGTTGCCTTCTAGGATTCATAGTTTTGAGGGAGGGTATTAGAGTCGATCCTCTCAAAGTTGAGGCAATACTTCAGTTGCCTCCTCCGCGTAATCTATTACAACTTCAGAGCCTCCAAGGGAGAGCTACTTTTCTTCGTCGGTTTATAGCTAACTATGCCAGTATTACTAAAGGTTTCGCACGCCTATTGAAGAAAGACACATCTTTTATCTGGGATGAGCAAGCCCCGCAGTATTTTGACGCCCTTAAGAAAGCTTTGGTATCGGCCCCCATGCTTAGTCCGCCAGACTTTACACGAGATTTCATTCTTTATGTGGCCGCGTCTCAAGAGACTATTGGCATGGTCTTGGTTCAGGTAGATGATGCGCTTGTCGAGCATGTTATCTATTATCTTAGTTGAAATTTAGTAGACGCTGAGCTAAGATACACCCACGTAGAAAAGATGGCACTTGCAACTGTTCACGTGGTCCAACGGTTACGGCATTACATTTTGCTTCGACCAACCACCGTTCTAGCTCACATCAATCCTTTTCAGTTCGTGCTATCACGATGCCTTAGAGGGGGTAAGTATAATAAATGGATTGTGATCCTTCAGGAATTTGACCTCGATTTTGCTTCTGCAAAATCAGTGAAATCATTGGTGTTTGTTGAACTTATGTCAGACCTTCCACGGCTTGATGAGGATGTCATTCATGAATATTCATTTATGGATGAACACTTATTTCTTATCTCGACTGAGGACCCTTGGTATGGGGATGTCATTATATATCTCCAAACTTTGAAGTTTTCTCTGCATTATTCACAAGATGAGTGACGGCGTGTGAGACATCATGCTAAAGATTATACTATCGTTGGTGACACTTTGTATCATCGAGGAAAGGATTCAATTCTCCGCCGTTGCTTGACTCACGAAGAAGCGGAGCGGGTACTTAATGATTGCCATGCGGGGGTGTGTGGCGGTCACTTATCCGGGCTTGCTACAACCCAACGTATCATGCGAGCAGGTTATTTTTGGCCTACCATGTTTAAATATTGTATTAACGTTGTGAAGAGATGTCACCCTTGCCAGGTGTTTTCTCAGAACGTACACTCCAATCCAGTGCCCCTCCATCCGGTTGTCATTGTCGGTCCCTTCACTAAGTGGGGGGTATATTTCATGGATTGCAAACCAGCTTCGGGGGGGCATCATCATATTATCGTGGTCGTGGATTATTTTTCCAAGTGGGCTAAGGCCATTCCTACTGTAAAAGACGACGGTGCCATTGCAGCCCATTTCGTGTTCAACCAGATTATCAATCGATTTGGTATCTCGAAAGAGATTTTCACTGACCATGGCAGTCACTTTCTAAACAAGATGATGGAGGATTTGTCTCTCAAGCTTGGGTTTCATTAGGAACACTCGTCTTCCTACTATCCTCAAGCGAATGGTCAGGTTGAAGCAATAAATAAGTCTTTGAAGACCATTCTCCAACGTACCATCCAACAAAGCAAGACTAATTGGCATATCATGTTATATCCTGCTTTGTGGGCATATCGAACCGTAGTTAAGACTGCACCAGGTTCTCACCATTTTAATTAGTTCATGGTGTGGAGTCACTCTTACCGATTGAATGCGAAATCCCTTCGCTCAAGCTAGCCATAGAACTCCTCCCTGATATGACGGAGATTGAGCAATGTTTAGTACACCTCGAGCAACTTGACGAGCACCGTCGAGATGCCGCTGTGGCCATTGATGTTAACAAGCATCATGTCAAGGTTCAGTATGATAATTCTGTCCGTCCCTGGCAATATGCTGAAGGTGACTTGGTACTCTTGTATGACCAAGCTAAAGAACCCCTGTGGGTAGGCAAGTTCAATCCCATGTGGCACGGTCCTTACATTGTGAGGTGTGTCCTTGAAAAAGGAGCTTATGAGTTAGAAGATTACGAGGGAGTTGTCTTGAAGGAGCCTAGAAATGGGCTCTACCTCAAGCAGTATTACACTTGAACCTCGGGTTCAAGCTAATACTTTTGTACACTATTGTATAGTTTTTCTGTACATAGTTTAGGTTGCCTTTTTGGTTGTCAGGTATGCTGATTAGCCTATGTTTGATTGACAGATGTCAACAGGATGTCCTACGTTCTTGGGTTTCGCGGATGGTGCTAGCCGACATACACAGCAGCTTGCTTCTACTGCCTGGGTTATCTTCTCACCTGACCACCTAGTTATGTCCTCAGGAGGTGCTTGTCTCGGTCCTACATCTAACAATGTGGCTGAGTATAGTGCCGTTGTTGAGCTACTTCGGGATGCCATTTCACATGACATCTAGTCTTTAGAAGTCCACCTGGATTCACAACTAGTTGTGTCTCAGCTGAATGGGCAGTACCGTGTACGAGACCCTACATTACTACGGATATTCCTTAAGGTACGACTCCTGGAGAGACATTTTGTTTCCTTTACATATATTCATATTTCGAGAAGTCATAATTATATATATGATGCATACGCTAACTATGTATTAGATTGGCATTTGTCGCATTCATCATGAGCACATAAATACAAAGACATTCATACATTTGTAACATACACACATGTAGTAGAACCGAGAACCAAAGTTGTATATATATAAATATGTCCAAAAATGGTAGTGTCATACAAAACTGGAGCCCGTAGCCCTCAAAAATATACATATCGATACAAAAAATGATGAGACCTTGGGATATCTACTCCCTCCGAGGAGGTCTAGCTACCGCCTCGACGGGATGTGTCTCATAGTAGTACTGTACTGCGTTGGCCATCCGCTGCAGTAGCCGCACCCACTCACTAGGAACACCCACTACCTGGCTCTGCATAGCCTCAGGTAGTCGGGCTACCTCTATCAGTGGTACTCGGGAAACCATCTGTGATATGTTGTGTCGCAATGTCTGGAGTGTGCGCCCTGCTGCAACATCTGCTGTCACCTCATCTCTATCCCGATGACCATGTCTCGGGAAGCCCTCAGGTCTCACTGGGCCTTTGTCTGCGAGCAAAAAGTCACCCATTAGCACATGATACTACCACCAAAAATATTTTTTGCATTTCAACTATAATAAAAAAATCCATAAAAATTTAATAAACACAAAACCAAAAGAGTACTCACCGATGTCTCCGAAGGCTGTGCCTGGTGTAAGCGGCATGTCACGGTCCTGAAGTCTATCCCCACATAGGGATAGTCCTCTATTGTGATCACCTACCGGTTCCACCAATGGAAGAACTCCTCAGTATATGGTGACGCCAGATGGCCACCACCCTGTTGTGTCATTATCTCATCCCACCGGGTTAGGGCTGGATCTCAGAGACTGTGAGGAGGGACATCCACCCTCGGGCTAAGTCCTGGAACCCTCTCAAAGAAGAAACTGTAGAGGATGCTACCATACCCAAATTTTTTGGCCTTATCCTCTTTGCATTCCGTCAGTTGTGTCTTCATAGACACCAGAATAGTAGTACACCAGTCGAATATAGTAGGTTGCAAGCATTGTGATGCGTAGAACATCACCGGTCTGGATGCCTGATGTAGTTCTTTGGATCCCGTGATCCGTACCAAAGTAGCCAATATCATCTTTGTGCTCAGGTCCACTATGAGGTTGACCAACATTTGGCTTCCCACTGCTCGTGTGTTGGTGGGGCAATATTGCGCTATGTAATCTTTCACAGTGATCCCACCACCCACGGTCCGTGACCGAAGACTAGCCACCTCCCCTCTACGAGACAAACCAGTAATGAAATAGATATACTCTACTTCTAGTGTCAGTGTTTGCCCGTTGAGGATGAAGTGTTGAGCATCCACATCCCAGTAGTTGATCAGATGACGGAGTAGTAGGTTTTGGGCCCTTAAACCCCCGAGACTCTACTATTTATATAAGCCACATGCTTGCAATGCTTGTTGTGCTTGCAAATCATTGTGCACGGCCTCATCTACCTGGTCATGCTCTCTTTCCCTCCACTCTAGAACCATCTTGGAGTGCAAAGCAAGAAATTTTTAGTCAGTTTCATATTTAAAAACTTCTTCACGCCTGTACCCGCAGGCTAAATTGTAGATAGTGGCGAGTAGACCCGGGCAGTCAGTTTTTTGACTATGCATTTGGTGCCCTACCCGCGACCCACATACTTATAGCCCGCGGGTAGTGCCGAAGCCATTTAGGGCTTGGCCAAACAAAAAATACCACCAACCAAAATTGAAATAAAATCACTTAAATGAAAGGTATGGCAGTGACCACTAACCTGCTTCGGACGGTTCGTTGAATGGTCTCTTGTAGCTCCCACGATCGACACTCGAAGTTTCAGGTGAAAACTTACCACTAAACTCCAAATTGGTGAATAGTGCAAATGAATTGAAAATTACACAATTTTATTACTATTTATAATTTTTTGGACCCACTTTTCTATAGTTTTTTCCATTTTGAGCCATTATGAACTAATATCGTGTCATGGAGTAGTGTTTTTTTGACAGATTTCCTCGGCGAGAGTTGTTTTGAACCATTTCACACCTACGGCAGGTACATTTCACACATGACATATAGGTTAGATTCCACTTTCACATGCATTATGCATTTGACCTGTTGACCATTTTCATAAACCCTGTGTGCGACCTCGCTTCATGATTGACACAGAACCTTCACACTGCTATAGAAGTGTCGTTATGTGGTGGTAGGGCTTTCCCGAACATGGGTACCCTACTTAGAACCCCATTATGCATTATGGTGCCCATGCCGTTGTTTGTCCTTAGGATTGGGAGTCCTTCGTAGTTACGCCATGACATTGCGATAAAGACTCATACTCTACTTTGTCTTATGCTGGCCATCTCCCTTAAGGACTTTCCTCAGTTATATCATGTTGTGATTGCATTGCATCATCCTGCTTGTTGCTTGAGCCTTGTGCCGGCTCTTGCTTACTCAATTGTTAGCTTGGTGCCTGAGCACTTTTCCCTTTCGATCCCTACAGAGCTTATATTTTCCCTTCACAATTTGATGACCTTTTGACCCTGAGGGAACGCACCCCCGAGTGTCCACATCCTGCACGCACTTCCTTGCATTGAGCATAGGTATGTTCCACTGCTTGGGACTAGTCTGGTAGCTATTTGACACTCGTTCCCTCACATGTTGTACTATAAGCAATTTTATTCTTTTTCAATCTTTTCCCAAATATGAAAAAGACCAAAAAAATCAAATATTCCAAAAAGCCGGACGGGATTATTATCACTATTTCTTGTTGGTAGCTGTTGTGTCTCCTTTGAATAGAGCATTCATTCCACTCCGTACATTATGAGTCGGGACTATAGTTGGGCCTTAGGAGCTGTACTTGTTTCTCAGTTTTCCCCACTGATTGGTTAAGCTTCCAGTCATTATGGAGCCCTCTGTAATGCCTCCTGCATTGCACAGTTTATGTCAAGTCTATGTTGCCTGAGTCTATCCATCTGCTCATGCTCTTGTTCAAAGGAAGTCCTGAAACCAGTGTCGGCCACTCCTCACATCTCTTGACTATTGCATGTCGGCCATCCTTATTGAGTCAGTCCGTTGTACCTAATATCTTCCAAATATTTCAGCATTGCTGGTACCTCGTTCTGGTTGATGGGGGATGCCTTAATGCCCTCCTTCCAACGAGTCTCGTTCCGTCAACTTCAACTCATTTATTCCGGGACTTGAGGCTTAGAGTTCGGTTGAGTACCTTGAGGCTTGCAGTCATTAGTGGCAGGTTCTCTCGCCATCGACAGTTTGGGAATACATCAATGTCCCATGATTGATGGATTCATCCCAGTGTTCGACTTCAACCCATTTATTCACACTCTGATGATTGTGCTCTGTGCCTTGATGCCCATTTTCATTATTGGTGGGTCATCTCACATCTGTTAACGGTATACATCATTGACTGGTAATAAGACAATGTCTCATCAGGTTCGACCCCAACTCCTTTATTCACTTGATGGGACTTGCACCGCCGAAGACTTGTGTAGAAGACCCCATGCGATTGTGGCATTCAGTATGCTACATATGACTTTGACTTTACATCTGAGATATCACCTCTCAGATTTCAACAGTTTGTACCTCTAGTTTTGCACCAGTTGTGTCCTTTTCAGCAGGAGACCGTATCTTACTGTAGAGGGATCATGGCTATGATCACTTATGACATATATCCATTATGTACTGCCTATTCATGGCCATTGTATTAGATTGTTGTATTATACCCACATGTATTCAGGGATACTATTGTATTATGACGAGTGAGCCGTTCTTCCACTTGTGTCTCCATCACTCCACTTCTGAGTTTTATAATGTATTTCAGCCATCATAGGACTTTCAGTCTCTGACCTCACATATTAGGGGGAATCTGTTACACATAAATCTTCCACCCTGTGAGCGTCAGCATTCTTTGGCCTATAGGATCCATTTTAGTGACTCAGATCCATTTGTATCCTTCAGTGATACCAGTTTGCCCTATTTTTATTCCTACCCGCCTGTTGCATCTTTATAGCATGTGTACCCGCGAGTTGCATCCCTATAGCCTGTGGGTAGCATGTAAAATGGTAAAAACCACTATTAATTACTTTTTACTCCCAAAAAGCGGTCATTGGGTGACCTTTGGCTCTCCATCTTCCCAAGTAACGCCTCGATGTGTCCTTTCACCTACCTTTGAGAGGACTATATATTGAGCACATATGGCTTATGGACGGGAGGAGGAGGAGAATCGTAAGAGAACTCTAGTAGATTTTTTCCCTATCTTGAGTCTACACTCATTGATCCTTGTAGTTGTGAACCAGTTATGTTCACCTTCCAAACTCCTTTCTAGTTTGAGTTTACCATTCAAGGAGGATTGAAGTGGTGGAGGCACAAGTGGATTGATCTAGATCTTGGTTCAGATTGGTTGCCAGCAAGAGGTCATATCACTTTGTACTTCTTCTTGTTCATTAATAGAAATACTCATATTCTCGTCCATTCATGGTGTGAATGTCATTTATCATACATTGGGTTACATTTGCTTATGATATTATGGACCATTGTTATTGATAATGTTAATGCCATTTATATATTATATGTACTTGTTGGATATTGGTTGTCAAGACTAATTTGCAGATTACAAGTGTGTGGATTGAAAGCTCCAACGGGGATCTACATCAAATGTTGGATCGAGGTTGGTTACATTTATCCATTATCTTAACATTTTCATTTATAATAGCATTACTTTGAGGATTGAGTAGATTTATGGTAGTCATCTATCTGTTGTGGTATTCCCAAGCCATAGTGAGTTTTCTCCAATACATTATACTTTATTATTCCGGAGATGTTTCATCCCTCCGAGGTAATTCTATTATGTATCCAGAGATGTTTATTCCTCCAATGAATTGTTGTAACCAGGGTTATTAGACCTACCATGTGGGGGTTGGCCCTGAGTTTATTATTTAGGGGTTATTAGACTTCACTAGGAGAGGTCAGCCCCATTAGGGATTTTGGTTAGTCGGGAACTAGTATAAATAGAGGAAGAGAGCTCCTCATTTGACACACTTGCTCAGCTCAGAAAGTAGTGCACTTGTGTTTGAGAGGTCTGCATAGGAGGTAGAGAAGGAGGTCAAGTCTTGGAGCACATCTTGTATTTTGGTTGATCATCTTATTGAGGAAATCTTTGCTAGGTTTTCTACCGCATGAGGGTTTCCTAGGGTAAAATCTTTGTCTATCTTGTGATTATGTTTCTTTCAATGATCTTGCTAGCCAAATTAGTTTAAATTGATTTGAATTGAATTGAATTGAACTGAACCGAATTGAATGGAATTGATATGCACTAAACTGAACTGAATTGACATGCACTGAACTGAAATGGGTCACTGATGTCACTAGAGGGCCAATTAGGAATAGTTAGTGTTAGTTAGGAAATCAATTAACGGGGCACACCTACACTTTACTTGAATGTCTCGTTAAATCATGGAATGTACCCCCAAATTAGGGAATGCACACCAGAATTAAGGAGTGTGCTCCAAAATATAGGGTTTTGGTGTATGTGTGACTCAGGAAGTCAATTTTGGTGTGGTTAGGCCCATTAGAATCAATGGGTTAGGGGCTAGGATTGTTATTTATTCTAACCCCACCCCCCATAATCCTAACTAGGTAAAAATAAACTAAGTAAAAAATGGGGCCTGAAAAGTTGCAACCATATTAGGTACCCATGCACACATAAAATTCTCTAAAAAACTAGGAAAGAGGGAAAAAAACCCAGTGGGAACTCCCCCAAAAAATACAATGTGAAAAGAAGACTTTAAGGAGCCTCCTCAAAAAATTCCTTCACTCCCAAAGAATCTCTCAATTGGGTGAATTGCTACATGGTAAATGGCTTTGTGAATATCGATGCAGACCTTTTTGAAATCCTCCTTCTTTTGAAGTGCATGGGATCCCATTCACAAGATCCAAACACTTTGAAGTGATTTAATGGTGGTTCTTGACTACTCCTAACTTCGAATGGAGAAAATCCCTTGAAGATTTTTGGCGGAACATGGTGAAACTATAGGAGTAAAGGTTACAGATTTGGAGAATGAGAAGAAATTATGTATGTCTTCTTAAAAAATAACGTAATGTGGTACAAGTTTTCCAATGGCCTTTTTCATCTTCTCAATGTATGTGAAAAATTCCTTGTAGGACATGAATTGTGAAGCTTTTGGGGCCTCCTTCGACAAGATTGGATCCAGTTTACAAACTATGCATCAATTGAGGTGGGGAGATAGGAGATCCATGGCTATAAAAGAGCTCTCTAATGGCTGCAAATGAGATCTTTGATGGCTTAAAAACACTCATTGATGACTGCAAATTATTTTTTCAGTGGCTGTAAGTACAATTCTTTGATGGTTGTAAGTGAGCACTTCTTTGATGGTTGCAGTTGCACTTCATGATGGCTACAAATGAGTACTATAAATGGGATATTTGTTGGCTTCAAAATCCTTCTTTGGTGGCTGCAAAAATTGTTGACGCAGCGTCTACCGACAGGGGTTCACTCCGCATTGTCGCCAACAAACTATCAACCCAAACTCCCTTATACACTAGCCCGAAAAGGTGTAACCCTTCCCAACAACACTTGCGGAGCAAGTGCAGTCTCACCTGACGTGGATAAGAGGGCTGCTGGAACCAAGTTTCCACAGTTGTGTAGAGGATATGCACACATTACCTTCACACTAACCAGAGATTATAACATTCATAACATATTATTAACTCATCATTTGCATTTTAAGTCATTCGCAGTTTCTAACAAACATTCAGAACAACGTACTCAACATACTTATCCAGATTATGACATATCCGCATTAATCAACAGAAAAAAATTCACATAACCCATTTTTCATCATCGTCTCATTGCATAAAGACATAAATTATGTCCTAACCAAACATCTTCATTCATTCATCAAACCTGTGTTATAAACCTCGCAGAAACTGTTAAGACATCATATTGCAGATACAAAACGAACCCAAAATGATAGATTCACTCTCCCAAACTTCGATTCCCTTAGGCTTACAATCCTACTCTATTTATATGTTTTTTCTTATTACAAAATGGTCCACATGACCGACTTAACTAATCTAACAATCCTTGCGCTCCCGTGAATACCGCGAATGATCCTTCTTTCGCGGAATGACCCTTTTGCTCCTGTCAGCTTCTGCACTTCCTGCAGATCTATCCCATGCCAACCAAAATCCTTCTTTTGTGCCTACAAAAAAACTTCTATGATGGTTGCAAAAATCCTTTTTTGGTGGCTTGCAAAAATCCTTCTCCAATCTGCAAGAGTAATGGCTGCAAAATCCTTCTTTGGTGGCTACACAAGCCTTCTTTGTTGACTTTGTGATAGCGAATATTCAAGAAGGGGTTTTGCATGAACTAGTTGATCCTCAACTAGATATTGAAATGACTCATATGGTGAAGGTGATGGTAAGTGCAGTTGCCGAATTGCCCTTCAGATGCCTGGTGTCAGAGTGCGATGATATACCTATTGAATATGGTTGTCATTGATGTCAAAAGGAGTTCAGTGATGACAAAGGAATAACCAAGGACATGATGGAAGAGTGAACTCAGTGAAATACAAAGGTATAACAAAGGATATGATGACATGGCATGTATGAATGATCTGTGTGTGTAAAACCACGAAGTCGATGTGCAAATGCAGCAATGGAATCAAGTCCGGTGATGATCGATTGAGTGATTGATTGATCTAGATTAAAGGAGAAAATATGGGTCAATGATGGGAAAGAGATCACAAGGTGAACATGAACGAAAGATAAGAAATCCGCAAGATCAAGTGAAGTTCCGTCGGAGATAGAAGATCGATGGACGAGATCAAAGCCGCAAGAGATCTGATGCCCCAAGGAAATTTCACAAGGGAAAGGTGTAAGGAAGATAACGTATCTGCAAATATAAGGTGAGATCTGCATCTGACCTCAGATCGATGGTTAGGAAAGAACATGCAAGAAATTGACGTTTGTAAAGAGTTGCAGAAAAGGAATTGCCGGAGGGAAATTGTGGAAGCTCATTTAAGGAAAAGTTGAAGGCACGTCCGCAATCCGCAATCCGCAACCCGACTATGGAAAGAGAATTGCAGAATACAATTTATAAAAGTTGAAATATAGCTCACAATCCGCAATCTGTAACATGCGGAAAGAGAATCCACCATTCATCAAGATCTGACAGTCCACGATCACTGCAGAAAGAAACTTGCAGAAAGAGACTTGCGGAAGAATTCTTGCGGGAGACAAATTGCGGAAGCTAGTTTGTAAAAATTGAAATATAGTTCCGCAATACGCAATTCGAAATCTGTGGAAAGAGAATCCACCGTTGATCAAGATGAGACAGTCCATGATCACTACGGAAAGGAGATTGCAGAAAAGTCATCGCGGAAAGGAAATTGCGAAAAAATCACTGCTTAAAGGAAATTGCGGAAAGGTCACTTTGGAAAGGTAATTGCGGAAAGATCATTGCGGAAAGGCAATTGCGGAATGATTTTTATTGTAGAAATATCATTGTGGAAAAAGGAAATTCAGAAGGAATTTTGGTGCAGAATTATCATTGCGGAGAGATAATTTTGGAAAGATTTCTGTTGCAGAAAGTCATGACTGATAAAAATAAACAAAGTTATGCATTACAAGTTTATTAAAACATAGATTTGAAGGGTCGTGAAGGAGAAAGGTATGAGCCTATTTTGAAAAGGCATGTTTATGAGATGTGTCTGTCTAGTCTGAAGAGGTACGAGTTGAGAGGGTATGGATATTTGAAGAGGCATGAATAATGTATTTAAAAGAAGATTCAAATTAGAAGGTAAGGGTGTCTTCGGTGTCTTATTTGAAGCAGCAGCAAGAACATGCCGAGACCAATGAACTTCCAGGACTGAAGAAGGGATGTTCTGGATGATATGAAGAAGTCAGATTAGGGAGGTAGGGTGGTGCTAGGGAAGGAAGAAATACTACAGGGGGTCGTAGCCTCCTTCTGATAGAAGCTGGAAAACAAGGTGTCATTGCATCCTTGTCTATAGCAGCAGGAAGAAGGTATGGGGTGTCATTGCATCCTTATCTATAGCAGCAGGCAGAAGATCCAGGTTGTAGTAGCATCCTTGTCTGTAGCAGCAGGAAAAACTTGGGGTGTAGTTGCATTCTTTCTGTTGTCACCAGATCAGGTCATGAATGTTCTAGTTAGCCTGGCAATGTCATATGAAAAGTTAGCTAGATTTCATCCCATTTATGGACTTTATTCTAATTTCATTCCTGTATTTGCTTATGCAATCTTTGGTTCATCGAGAGCTTACAATAATGTTAGTTGGCATCTTGGCGTATATAATGGAGAATGGCATTAGAGCAGTGTATTTTTGGGCAAATTAAAATAGTCTTTATAAGAAAATTTTGGCTTTTCTGGACAGTTTTATAGGTGTCGGTTTCTTTTACAGTGCTTATGCTTATTTTTACAAAAAATATTGGCCAAAGAGCCAATCTCAAATTCAGCACATCAATGTTAAAGTCCAAGAGCCAAAGCATAAAGATAGCACACATTCATAAAGGAAAGAACCTATAAGGAACCTTAATCTCCCAACGCCAAGTGTAAAGCTGATTGATTCATGCTCAGCAAAGAAGCACTATTAAAGAACTCCCACATGGATTTGTGAAGTCAAATAGTTAGTGTATTCACTTGAAACAATTTTAATTTGATGCCAAGATCAGATTGAAAGTCTTAATGATGGACGTGGTGTTGTATTACCCAGCCTTTGAAAGCAGAAAATATGTCAAAAGAAATGCCTGAAGCAGTCTTTAGGCATGTTTTTGGAGAAGTCATGGGCGCAGTGATCATGGCCAAGGAAGTAAAGATGCATTTTTTACTGTAGGTATTTTTGACTAAAGCAATAAATGAAGTTCGTGGTTATAATGATAGCACCATCATCTATTATTATTAAGCCAGTTAATGTTATTATAAAATAAAAAGCAACTTTAGAACTCTTTAAGAAGAGAAATGGATGACAGAGTATATTTAACACTGGCAGCTTTAGGATTTCGAATTTTCAAGAGTTTTACATCAGATTTAAAGGCGACCATTGTAGCAGTTTCCATGAATATTGTATATTGATGGAAAACATGTGGAATTGAAAGGGATGCTTTCCAGAGTTGGAGGTTGAATTTTGCATTTGAAGATACAATTAACACATCATTTAGCAGCTACAGGATTTGGAGGACTCACGACAAGTGGCAAGGTATACGAGGAGAAGATCAATTTTAACATTAAGGAAGGATATCTCACATTTAAAGGAATACCAAAATTAGTATCAATCTCACATCTAAAGACAGGCGGTTAAATGATGGATATTTTAAAATTTCTTCCTTATTTCAACCAACGGTTAAAGGATCGATTTCAAATCTCCAGGCAAAAAATTCTCATCAGATTAGCTATTTTGAGGCTAATAAGGAGCAGTAAAATATTCTCAGGCATCGAACCAGCATTCAAAGGATATGCTAGTAGTTGAACAGAGCATTTTCAAATGTTATTTATTTTTAGGTAGATTCAATTTTGATATTTTTTAGAACAACTATGATTATGTAATTGCTATATATTTCATTAGTTTGTAATGTAAAAGGGAGGTAGAGTTCCAACCAAGAGGGCTGAGGCAGGGGTTAGTTTGATACAAACATTTGCGGGCATGTATATGTTCTTTATTTCCATATTGATCATAAATGATTGTTTTTGAAACAGATTATGATCTTTGAGCCCTTTTTCTGTTTTAATTTATGAAGTATATACTATCATTATTCTGTCTATGCATGGTCTCAATTTCATGTTGTGATTCTCTTGATTAGTATATAACTATGCCACTCTGCTAAGATGGAACCTGAGTTTTTACATTCATAAATTCATTCTCACAGTCATTCTCTATCCTTGTTTAAGTACTGAAACCAATGTACTCCCTGCTATCTGATTATTGAGTTGCTTGATCTCTATCATATACTCATCTGCCACCAAAACTGATAGAATTACTATGTAGATATCCTATGTCTACTATCTAAGATTTCCTTAAGCTTGACTCTAGCAGTCAAGGTTGAACTTTAGGGATAACATCTTTTGGCGCCGTTGCCGGGGACAGAGGAAAGCGAAGTCATCTTCCTCAAGGTCTGATATTGATTAGATCTTCTTCTTGACGGTGAACAAGGAGAGGACATTTATATGACTACAAATTTCTTCACCGGGAGACTCCAAAGAATCCAGAAGTGACTCCATTTATTTAGAATCCAAAATGCCAGCAAATGATCTAATGGATGCCATGGTGGCTCGGAGGTTTGCACCTCTCAACTTTTCTGAAGTTACTGGTTTCCCGCATCCAGTACCGACTATGTCAGAGTGGGGAAACTTTCTGCCTATCTTCCGAAAAAAGAAAGAAGACAACCCTGCAGAACACCTCCTTAAGTTTCATGAGTGCATGGATCTGCTAGATCTACAGCACGAAGATGTTCATGCATTCATTGGTTGGTGATGCACGTGAATGGTATTTCTCATTACCTTCTTCCAACATTTCATCGTTGAAGAGTTTCCACATATTATTCCATGAGCATTGTAAAAGGTACTTTTCAAATGAGCTTTTATTTGAAAATTGTTGTGAAGTATATGATTTTAATGATGGACATCATGGTTACAATGAAGATCAGCTTTGTAGTGAAATGATCGATGAAGAGGAATTTGATTTTAATCAGTCTCAAAAAGATTATAGTCATTTTCAAGATGAAATTGTTGTTCAAAAGATTTATGAAGTTTCTCATATATATGATGAGGAGGATGATCAGGTTAAAGAAGAAAAAGCGGGATTGTTGTCAGCTGTATCTTTCCCCAATTTGGTATCATAGTAGGAGGTTTTTCAAAAATCTGATATTAAAGTTGATAATGGTAATACTTTAAATACATTTGGTACCAATTTGGATGTTCTTAGTGATGATTACGCTACAAGAGCTGTTTTGAATCTTTTTCAAGGTCATTTTGCTGCCCCACTTTATGATGAAGACATCGAAGCTCTAGATCGGGATCAACATCAATTGATTCATTATGAAGATATGCCTATCTATGATGAGTATTCAGATGAAGAAGAGAAGATCCATACATCATCTTTTGTTGATTTGAGCAGCCATCCAGTGTATAACAACTATGTAGCAGATTTTGATGAGGGACAACATTGTGTGCAAATGAGTCATCCTGAATCTGTAAAAGACATTGAGCAACCATCTCTGAAAATACGTAGGCCTGCACTCAACATACTTCAACCTGAATCTGCAAACAATATCAAACAATCTATGTCTAGTAAAGAAATCAGTCCATAGCCATGTTCAGATTTGTAGGTAGCTGAAAGTGGAAGCTGTTATGAGGAAGATGATATGCATAGATCTTTTGATCTTCAGCTGAAACAACAGCAAGAGGTATTGCTTTATAGCTTCATTGATCCATTTGTTGATTATGTGGAATCTTTGAGCAGTTCAAATATCATATTGCTTTTGTCAAACGAGGGTTGGCTTTGCTGTTCTTTTGAAATGTATTTTGGTATTTCAAGGTCTCTTTTATTCATCATTTCCAGAGCGGAAGTTTCACCATTCAGTCATTTGTATGGCTTCATTGGAAGCATGATTTTACTTAAAGAAGCAGATGATTAGAATGATATTTGTAAATAAATAAAGCTCATTTCTTGAGCATTTTCCTCAGTTTGTACAAAAGTTTAAATATTAACATTTAGTGAGCAATTTCAGTTAAGAAAGTAGGGTTATTAGTTTATTTGAATAAATGAAGAAGGTTTGTAGCAGTATGAAGACTCCAGCCCAACAGAAAAGGCCACTGAAATTGCTAGGTTCTTGGAGCCTTGCAGGGAAGTCTCCATCCCAGATGGAGCCAGATGTTGTCACCAGATCAGGTCATGAATGTTCTAGTTAGCCTGGCAATGTCATATGAAACGTTAGCTGGATTTCATCCCATTTATGGACTTTATTCTAATTTCATTCCTGTATTTTCTTATGCAATATTTGGTTCGTCGAGAGCTTGAAATAATGTTAGTTGGCATCTTGGCGTATATAATGGAGAATGGCATTAGAGCGGTGTTCTTTTGGGCAAATTAAAATAGTCTTTATAAGCAAATTTTGGCTTTTCTAGACAGTTTTACAGGTGTCGGTTTCTTTTACAGTGCTTATGCTTATTTTTATAAAAAATATTGGCCCAAGAGCCAATCTCAAATTCAGCACATCAATGTTAAAGTCCAAGAGCCAAAGCATAAAGATAGCCCGCATTCATAAAGGAAAGAACCTATAAGGAACCTTAATCTCCCAAAGCCAAGTGTAAAGCTGATTGATTCATGCCCAACAAAGAAGCACTATTAAAGAACTCCCACGTGGATTTGTGAAGTCAAATAGTTAGTGTATTCACTTGAAACAATTTTAATTTGATGCCAAGAGCAGCTTGAAAGTCTTAATGATGGACGTGGTATTGTATTAGCCAACCTTTGAAAACAGAAAAGATGTCAAAAGAAACGCCTGAAGCAGTCTTTTAACATGTTTTTGGAGAAGTCATGGGCGTAGTGATCATGGCCAAGGAAGTAAAGATGCATTTTTTACTGAAGGCGTTTTTGACTAAAGCAATAAATGAAGTTCGTGGTTATAATGATAGCACCATCATTTATTATTATTAAGCCATTTAATGTTATTATAAAATAAAAAGTAGCTTCAGAATTCTTTAAGAAGAGAAACGGATGACAGAGTATATTTAACACTGGAAGCTTTAGGATTTCGAATTTTCAAGAGTTTTATCTCAGATTTAAAGGCGACCATTGTAGTAGTTTCCATATATATTGTATATTGATGGAAAACATGTGGCATTCAAAGGGATGCTTTCCAGATTTGGAGGTTGAATTTTGCATTTGAAGATACAATTAACACATCATTTAGCAATGACAGGATTTGGAGGACTCACAACAAGTGGCAAGGTATACGAGGAGAAGATCAATTTTAGCATTAAGGAAGGATATCTCAGATTTAAAGGAATACCAAAATTAGTATCAATCTCACATCTAAAGATAGGTGGTCAAAGGATGAATATTTTAAAATTTCTTCCTAATTTCAACCAACGGTTAAAGGATCGATTTCAAATCTCCAGGCAAAAAATTCTCATCAGATTAGCTATATTGAGGCTAATAAGGAGCAGTAAAATATTCTCAGGCATCGAACCAACATTCAAAGGATATGCTGGCAGTTGAGTAGAGAATTTTCAAATGTTATTTATTTTTAGGTAGATTCAATTATGAGATTTTTTAGAACAACTATGATTATGTAATTGCTATATATTTCATTAGTTTGTAATGTAAAAGGGAGGTAGAGTTCCAGCCGAGAGGGATGAGGCAGGGGTCAGTTTGATATAGACATTTGCAGGCATGTATATGTTCTTTATTTCCATATTGATCATAAATGATTGTTTTTGAAATGGATTATGATCTTTGAGCCCTTTTTCTGTTTTAATTTATGAAGTATATACTATCATTATTCTGTCTATGCATGGTCTTAATTTCATATTGTGATTATCTTGATTAGTATATAACTATGCCACTATCCTAAGATGGAAATTGAGTTTTTACATTCATAAATTCATTCTCACAGTCATTCTCTGTCCTTGTTTAAGTACTGAAACCAATGTACTCCCTCCTATCTGATTATTGAGTTGCTTGATCTCTGTCATATACTCATCTGCCATGAGAACTGATAGAATTACTATGTAGATATCCTATGTCTACTATCTAAGATTTCCTTAAGCTTGACCCTAGCAGTCAGGGTTCAACTTTAAGGATAACACTTTCTATAGTAGCAAATATTTTTTTTTGTAAAATCATCTTATTAATGAGTATGAGTTGGTGGTTTTCTCTTCGAGGTTTCCATGATAAAATCTTGTGTCCTAATTTGTTTGATTATTTGTGTGTCTTGTACTAATTGTTTTAATAAAAGGAAAAAGAAGACAATACTGATTCACCCCCTTTCTCAGTATTGCTGGCTATTCCAACAATTGGTATCAGAGCAGGATCCTTCACTACAGTTTAATCGCTGGAAGGAATATCCTCATTAAAGACCACAATGGATCAGCTGGAAGGATTAGCTACCAACAGACCTCCACTATTCACAGGAAGTAACTATGCATACTGGAGTGCAAGAATGAAGTGTCATCTAATGTCTCTTGGATGGAAGTTTTGGAGAGCAGTTGAAAAGAAGCATAATATAGGAGACAACTTACCTATAGACCAAGAAGAACTTGACCAATATGCGGCCAATTCGAAATCCCGGAATGCAATCTTGAGTGGATTAACTAACTCAATATTTGTGAACGTCATGCAATGCAAGACAACCAAGGATGCTTGGGATAAATTAAAAATTGTCTATGAAGGAGAATCCAAAGTCAAACATTCAAAACTTTAGACATACAAAGGACAGTTTGAAATTCTAAGAATGAAAGAGGAAGAAAATATTGCAGAATATCTTCTAAGAGTAGATGGAATTGTCAATGCTATTCGAGGCCTTAGAGGAGAATTAGAGGAAAAAGTAATGGAAAAATTACTGAGAACCCTGCCAATAAGGTATGAATCAAAAGTATCTACTCTAGAAGAATGAGATGATCCTAAAGACATGACAGTAGATGAACTACATGGGATCCTCACTTCCTACGAGATGAGAAAAGGACAAGATGGACAATCAAAGAAAGAAGCAGCATTTAGAGTCTTATCCAAGAACCAATCAAGAAATTTAGATGATGAAGAAGACCTTTTCATCAGGAAGCTTGAGAGAGGTGCTGAAAAGTACAAGGGAAATATACCTCTAAAGTGCTTTAACTATGGAATAATTAGACACTTTTCTACAGAATGTCCTTATCCTAAACAAAATGGAAGTGATGAGAAATAAGTCTCAAAGAAGTTCAAAAAGGGAAAACAGGAAACAAAAAGAAGATTTTTTACACCATGGAAGATAGTGAAGATGAAGACACAAGTGAAGATGAAGAAATAGGGATTGTATTCATGGGATTAGAAGCCCAAGCTCAAGATGATAAATCAATGGAAGAAGGAGAAGAATATCTACGAGTTGAATTAATTGGCGCTCTTGAAGAACTTGATAAATGCAGGAAAAAGAACAAATAATCAAACCAAATCGTTAGTAACTTGAAAACCCAGCTTGAAGAGGCCAAGAAGATTGAAGAGGATCTAGTTTTACAGCTCAAAAAGAGAATGCAAAAATCAGAGAAGCTTGAAGAAGAGATTATGTAGCTTAGAAAGAAGCTCGATGAAGAATCTATTAAGTCAAAATATGAAAGCAGTTCAAAGATTTTAGATGAGATCTTGAGTAGCCAAAGACCATTAAGTGATAACACTAGATTAGGCTATGACAAAGAAAATAATTCAAAATATTTGTCCTCTACACTCCAAGATAGAAATTCAAGAAGCCATGCTACTGCACTAAAAATATCGATTAAGAAGGATAGTCAAGATTCTTCTCCCTCATCTCATAATAAAGACAGAACTTATATGATACCTAAAGGACCAATGGCAAGTAGAGTCCAACATATCATTTTTGGTCAATGCTACACATGTCATAATTTTGGACATATGGCTAGAGAATGTAAGATGAGGAAGAATGCTTCAATAAAAGGTCAATAACAAAGGAAGATATTGAAAAAGATAGAAGATATGAAGAAGGAATATCAAATATTCCTCAAACATAACGGAAGATTCTATGGATATTGTCACTACTGTCACAAGCTCGGTCATAAGGATGTTGATTGCAGAACCAAGGGAAAATATCTAAGTAAGGAATCTAAGAAACAAACAAGGTCAGTAAGCAGGGTACCTCATGGAAAGATGTGGAGAAGAAAGAAAGACTCCAAATATTTAGAAGAAACAAAGACTTCAAACATCAAAAAGGTTTCCAAAGATGATGAGGAACATAAATAAATGACATTCAGGACGATGGAGAGAAATATGGATATGTAAAGCAATTCACCGATGAAGAGAGAAACTATGAAATTCTCTTCTAAAAGTCTCTCATGACGTAGAAGAGAACCCTGAAATGAGAATTACAAGGAATCATATGCTCAGGGGGAGTTAATATCAGAGAATTACAATAGGTATTTGAATAAATATCATTTGGTAAGGATAAAATATCATCTATATGACAAGTGAAAAACACCTAATAGTTGAAGTACAGTGAAATCAAGTTCAGTGGAAGAAACGAATAAGGGTAAAACATTGAGAAGTTCATCTCCATAATCTTGAAATTTTAAAAGATGACGTAGTCGATCAGAAATCAGATCTACCTAATGTCTCATTACTTGGTTAAAAAAACCCTATTTTTGATTTCAAAACAATTCGTATTACCACAATTGGAT
Organism: Larix kaempferi; assembly: GCA_027924585.1. NCBI lineage: Eukaryota > Viridiplantae > Streptophyta > Pinopsida > Pinales > Pinaceae > Larix > Larix kaempferi. The sequence continues at coordinate 2,516,482 of BSBM01000542.1, read as the reverse complement.
TTGATCTCAGTTTTGAAGAAGGAAAAATGTTGGCAAGAAGAGGAGCACTGTGATAGGGGGAGTTTATGAACTCATCATCCAGGTTCTCTTTCAGAGTGGTTATCATTCAAAGGGCAGCTACAAGATGCTAACTAGATAATTTGCACCAAGTCCAAGTTAACTAAAGGAAAAGAAGAAAAGGAAGGGCAATTGTCTAAAAGGAGAATGATTAGAAATTCTATGTCAAAGTTGGTTACAAAAAGGGCATAATAGGTTATCCTTTGTCATTGTTTTCAAAGGGGGAGAATTTTTAGGTGTTTCCATCAATGCCATAGGGGGATATTGTTGAATATGGTTGTCATTGATGTCAAAAGGAGTTCAATAATGACAAAGGAATAACCAAGGACATGATGGCAGAGTGAAATCAGTGAAAGACAAAGGTATAACAAAGGATATGATGACATGGCTTGTGATAGGGGGAGTTTATGAACTCATCATCCAGGTTCTCTTTCAGAGTGGTTATCATTCAAAGGGTAGATACAAGATGCTAACTAGAGAAAGAGAAGAAAAATAAGGGCAGTTGTCTAAAAGAAGAATGATTAGAAATTCTATGTCAAAGTTGGTTACAACAAGGGCATAATAGGTTATCCTTTGTCATTGTTGTCAAAGGGGGAGAATGTTTAGGTGTTTCCATCAATGCCAAAGGGGGATATTGTTGAATATGGTTGTCATTGATGTCAAAAGGAATTCAGTGATGACAAATGAATAACTAAGGACATGATGGCAGAGTGAATCAGTGAAAGACAAAGATATAACAAAGGATACGATGACATGGCATGTATGAATGATCTATGTGTGTGTAAAACCATAGAGTCGATGTGAAGATCTAGCAAGGGAATCAAGTCCGGTGATGATCGATGAGTGATTGATTGATTCAAGGGAATCGAGTCCGGTGATGATTGATTGATTGATTGATTGATTCTTTGATCAATCAATGTAGAATCATAGAGTTGCAAATATTGAAGTTTGCAGAGATTTGGATGATCTAGATTAAAGTAGAAAAGATGGATCAACGATGGGAAAGAGATCACGAGGTGAACATGAAAAAAAGATAATAAATCCACAAGATTAAGTGAAGTTCCGCTGGAGACAGTAGATCGACAGACGAGATCAAAGCTGCAGGAGATTTGATGCCCATGAGAAATTCCACAAGAGAAAGGTGTAAGGAAGATAATGGATCCGCAAAGATAAGGTGAGATCCGCATCTGATCTCAGATCAACGATCAGGAAAGAACCTGCAAGAAATCAACGGTTGTAAACAGTTACGGAAAAGGAATTGCGGGAGGAAAATCACGGAAGCCCATTTCGAGAAAATTTGAAGGCACATTCACAATCCGCAATCTGCAACCCGACTACAGAAAGAGAATTACGAAAGACAATTTATAAAATTCAAAAAATAGCTCCGCAATCTGCAATCCACAAGTTGCAGAAAGAGAATCCACCGTTGATAAAGATCCGATGGTCCACGATCACTGCGGAAAGAACCTTGCGGAAAGATACTTGCAAGAGACAAATTGCGGAAGCTAGTTTGTAAAAATTGAAATATAGTTCCACAATCCGCAATCCACAAGCTGTGGAAAGAGAATCCACCATTGATCAAGATCAGATGGTCCATGATCATTGCAGAAAGGAGATTGCGAAAAATTCGTTGCGGAAAAACCATTGTAGAAAAGAAATTGTGAAAAGGTCACTACGGAAAGGTAATTGTGGAAAGATCGTTATGGAAAGGCAATTGCAAAATGATTTTTGTTGCAGAAATATCATTGCGGAAAAATGAAAATTTAGAAGGAATTCTAGTGCAAAATTATCATTGCGGAGAGGCAATTTTGGAAATATTTATGTTGTGGAAAGTCATGATTGATAAACATAAATAGAGTTATGAATTACAAGTTTATTAAAATAGATATTTGAAGGGGAGTGAAGGAGAAAGGTATGAGCCTGTTTTGAAAAGGAGTGTTTATGAGATGTGCCTGTCTAGTTTAAAGAGGTACAAATTGAGAGGGTATGAATATTTGAAGAGGCATGAATAATGTATTTAAAAGAAGCTTCGAATTAGAAGGTAAGGGTGTCTTCGATGTCTTAGTTGAAGCAGCATCAAGAACAGGCCGAGAGCAATGAACTTCTAGAACTGAAGAAAGGATGTTCAAGATTATCTGAAGAAGTTAGATTAGGGAGGTAGGTTGGTGCTAGGGAAGGAAAAAATCCTGTAGGGGGTTGTATCCTCCTTCTAGTAGAAGTTGGAAAATAGGATGTTGTTGCATAATTGTCTGTAGCAGCAGGAAGAAGGTCTGCGGTGTCATTTTATCTTTGTCTGTAGCAGCAGGTAGAATATACAAGGTGTAGTAGCATCCTTTTCTATAGTAGTAGGAAAAATCTGGGGTGTAGTTGCATCCTTTATGTAGTAGCAGATAAACAATTTTGTAAAATTCATCTTATTAATGAGTATGAGTTGGCGGTTTTATCTTTGAGGTTTCCAAGATAAAAGCTTGTGCTCTAATTTGTTTGATTATTTGTGTGTCTTGTACTAATTGTTTTAATAAAAGGAAAAAGAAGACAATACTGATTCACCCCCCCTCTCAGTATTGTTGGATATTCCAACAAGACCAAACATGAAAGAAGTTATTGTGGAGCTTGAGGTCATCAAAGGATTGTGCGGTGCCTCTCTAGATGAACACTGGGGATCTTCCCCCATCAGCAAATAGGCATTATCTCCCACTTTTGTTCAATACAATTGGCCCAGCATAAACTCCTCTCCCAACTATAGTACATAAATTCCCCAATTATATACAGTTTAATATGCAGCTTTCGGATGTAGTTAGGAAATTTCTAGCTTTATAAAGTAAAAACCCGCTAATCAACAGTATTATTTCTTTCTGCTTCAAATTAATGTGGTTGTATAAGACTTAAATCAAGGACATGGCATGTGTTTGTAAGCATGTTTTAACCCCATCAAGAAATTTCATTTTTCAGTTTTCAATATTAAAACCAAATTAATGAAAAAGTAAAAGACAAAAATATTTTATAGTTTAAGTCGACCCTTAGTCGCTCGACGTTTTCAATAAAATTGAATAAATCAATGTAAACTAGACTAGGAACTATTACTCCAAAAGTAAATTGAAACAAGTTTCACAGCGGTGGCATACTTTCTGTTGTTAATGAGATGTATTTGTTAATAAATATATTTGCTTACTTGATAATAGTGTGTATAAAAGAGAGCATTTCTGATTCTGTGTTTCATCTTTTTATGATAGGTTTTAATTAATGGATTGATAGATTTCTAACAGGTTTCATGGGAAATTATCTATTGAATAAAAAGTTATAGCAAGATTGTTTGGTAAATATATGAAATAAAACCAACAAAATTTAATTTTCTTGCTATTAAAAATTCAAATGACATTCTTTTTAAATTAATTTAACCAAATAAAGGGGCTTGGTAGTACATGAAAGTCTTGTTAGTCCCTGCTCGCATGAAGTGAAGGGACTATAGAAATCGATTTTTCCTCTATTAACCTAGAACGGATTACATAGCGTTTTAACTTAAGTTTTATGAGCCTAATTCCCTTATAGCCAATCAACATTTTGGGAGCGTTATTTGGTCATTAATCGAAGCACATGCTACTTTTAGTCTTCACGATCTGAATTCTTGCAACTCCAGGCATGCAGTAACACCAATTTACAAGGAATTCCAAAGCCTAAATATCCAAGCATAAGCTTTTAGTATACAGTTCTTCCTTACAAGGCAACTTCATTTCATTTGTATTTGGCCAATTTCATTTTATGTTGATTATAGAGTGAAAAATGATAATGTCAATTCATAACACTTTGAAGTTTGTATAGAAGTGTCAAATTCTTTTGTATTTTGTTTTCTCGAATGGAAAATTTTAATTAATAGACATAGATTCAATCAATAAATTTGAAAATGAACTTAAATAGTATGTGTCATTGGATTGATTCCGTAAGTGTGTTGTTTATGTAATAGAAAATTAAATTAATCAATAAATGAAAAATGAATTCCAATTAATCAACCAACATAGATCCATCTAAAAGGGGATCTACCAAGCGTCGAGAGGGATCAAATCTCTCAAAGGTGCAAACCTTTTTTTAGACATGTTGAAGAAGTGTGTAGTTTTATATATATGTCATTCTAAATATTTTAAATCTAATTTGAGCCGACATGTTATTTTTATAATATTTTATTAGTTTTAATAAAGGACACATGTCATCTATAAGATGAGCATGGAAGGAGTTACACATTTCCCCCTACTGGGCTGCAGAATGCCCCTCTTTGGCACAATAAATGAAAAATGAATTTTCATAATTGCGAGATGCTCTGTGTCATCGAATTGATTATGTAATACTCTTTGTAGGTAATTGAAAATTAAATTAATCTGTTTACATTGTAGTTTTGGGTTTTTATTTATTTTTACACCTATAGGTGTTCATATTTTAGAATTTTGGGTGGACTAGTATCTATGTTTTTTTTAAATTGCACGAGGATGAGACAAGTTATATGTTACGTGTTCTACATGCTTAGTTGTAATCACTTGTTATCTGCTACTTGTTCTCCATGCTTAGTTGTAATCACTTGTTATCTATGCCTTCGCTACGTGTTATCTATGCCTTTGCTACTTTTTATCTTCTTTAGTTAAATGAGTTATCTATCACTAATGTGCCACATAATGTTAAATGGTTATACTAATATATAAATAAGATTAACATAAAATTTACAAAACTTTACATGCTGACATAAAATGATTCTAGACTAGATTAAAAATAAACAACATTGAAATTAGATTTTAAAAATAAATAAAACTGAAATTAAACTGGACTAACCAATAGCCTAAACAAATGAACACACATCAAAACCAAGCAAATAAACAGAAACGAGTAGGCTAACCCATGCTATTGATCTAGCCAGTCAAAATTGACCGTTACTTTCACCTAGAATAGATTAAAAATAAACAAAGCTGAAATTAGACTAGCCAATTAAAACAAATGAACACTCAAAACGAAGCACATGAAAAAAAACAAAAGTATAAACCATTCTATTGTCTACAAACTCAAAATTGATAGGTAATAACACCTAGGTAGAAGAGATTAAAAATAAACAAAGCTGAAATTAGACTAGCCAATCAAAACAAATGAACACGCATCAAAACCAAGCAAATTGAAAAAAAAGAGTAGTCTAAACCCTGACGTCAAGCTTTTGTACTTATATTTTTCAAACCATTTTTGTCCACATCCTCGTCAAGTTTTTGTACTTATATTTTTTGTCCACATCCTCGTCAAGTTTTTGTACTTATATGAAAAGAATGGTTGGAATTACAATTTTAGATGGTTCATACGACAAAATAATATTATATGATTGGTGATGATACTTAAAAAAATCGAAATGCTACTTAAAAATTTAAATGATACTTATAATTTTAAAATTTTGATATATTATTTTATTAATGTTATAGTATATACCTAGTTCTGTAATATTATATGATTGGTGATACTACTTGAAAAAATCTAAATGTTATTTCTAATTTTATTTAAATTTTTGATATATTATTTTATTATTTTTACACTAGTTCTTTAAAATAAAGGGTCAAATTTCCAATCCTATATAATATCCGTGAGTCTTTGATTGTAATTTCTTGGAACATTCGCGAGTCTTTGATTGTATTTTCTTTAATTCCAAGAAATCATGATTATTAATAAGATGGAGTATCTTAACATGTCCTTCTATAATCTTACATTCTTGTGTACCAAGTTATCTAAAGTAACTTGGGTCAAATTTATAATCTATATGATATCTTTGGGTCAAATTTATAATCTATATGATATCTCTAGTCTTTGATTGTTCACTTGTTTTTCTCACTTCCAAAGAAAACAAATAATTAATAAGATGTAGTGGGGCATGCATACAAATTTGTAGAATTTTTAGATACAATTAAAATTTTATAAAACCTACTTATGTTATAGAAAACAATAATGCATTTGGGTTTACAAGAATTGACAATTTTGAATCTACCTACATACTTGATATTCGTGTTCATTGATCTAAGTCAAAATTTTCATTTTATGTCAACTTGCAAGTTCTCTCCCAAACTCATTTAGGGACCCTTGTTTTTTTTTTTTTTGGGGGGGGTGGGGGGCATACAAACCTATTGGAGTAGTGTTTTTTAGTGTCGTAAGTTGTTGCAAGGTGGTTTTGGTAGGTTCTATGTGATCATGCTATCAAAATGCTATCCAGGTAGGATTTCCCAAATTGGAGTAATGAATCCAAAATTTCCATTGTCGTCTTAGTGAGTAAAACCCTATTTCTCCAAATCGATGAATAAAACACACTTTGATCACAAAACCCTAGGACGAGGGGTACCCTAGTTGTATTTGGACGCTATGAATCCAATGGAGTTGATGTTTCATCGATCAGAGTCACGGTTTTCATTTTATGTCCTGTTGCAAGTTGCCTCCTAAACTCATTTGAAGACCATTGGTTATTTTTTGTCGAGGCATAAAAACCTAATGGAGTAGCACTTTCGACTATCATAACTTGTTTGCAATTTTGTTTGGGTAAGGCCTATGTCACCATGCTATCTGCATTCTCCATAGTTATGATTTTCCAAATTGGACTCGTAAATCCAAAATTTGCATTTCCTCTTACTAAGCAAAACCCTAGTTCTTCAAATTGATGAATAAAACATGCTCTGAGCCATGGAACCATGGGGCGATGGGTGCCCTAACTATATTTGGATGCCAGGAAACTAAAAGAGTCAATGGTTTGTCGATTCGAGTCACAGTTTCTATTTTATGTCGAGTTGCAAGTTGCCTCCCAAACTCTTGTGGGGACCCTTGTTATTTATTGTCGATCCATAAAAACCTAATGATGTGGGTTTTCAAGTGTCGTAAGTTGCTGCAAGTTTGTTTGGGAAATTTCTATGTCACCATGCTAGCTACGTGCTATTCGGTTAGGATTTCACAAATTGGACCCATAAATCCAAAATTTGCATTGCCTCTTACTAAGCAAAACCCTAGTTCTCCAAATTCAATGGAGTCAATGGTTTGTCAATCCGAGTCACAGTTTTCATTTTATGTCGAGTTTCAAGTTGCCTCCCATTGAACTCTTTTGGGGACCCTTGTTATTTATTTTCAAGCCATAAAAAATTGATGGAGTATGGTTTTCAAGTGTCGTAAGTTGCTGCAAGTTTGCTTGGGAAATTTCTATGTCACCATGCAAGCTGCGTGCTCTTCGGTTATGATTTCACAAATTGGGCCCATAAATCCAAAATTTGCATTGCCTCTTACTAAGCAAAACCCTAGTTCTCCAAATCAATGAATGAAACATGCTCCGAGCCACTGAACACTAGGGTAAGGGGTTCCCTAGCTGTATTTTCCTGTCAGTAATCCAATAGAGTCAATTGTTCATCTATCCAAGTCACGGTTTTCATTTTATGTTGAGTTGCAAGTTGTCTCCCAAACTCATCCAGGGACCCTTGGTTATGTTTTTGTTAGCGCATAAAAACCTAACGAGTAGTGTTTTCAACTGTCGTAAGTTGCCATAATTGTTTTTGGGCATGTCCTATGTCAACATACTATCTAAATGATCTTCAGTTAGGATTTCAGAAATAGGACCCATAAATCAAAATTCACATTGCCTCTTACTAAGCCAAACCGTAGTTCTCCAAATCGATGAATAAAATATTCTTTAAGCAAGGAAAACCTAAAGAGAGGGGTGCCCTAGTTGTATTTGGTTGTCAGGAATCCAATTGAGTTGACAATTCATCAATCCAATTCATGATTTTCATTGTGTGCTGAAGTGCAAAATTTTCTCCCAAACTCATTTTGGGACCCATGTTTTTTTTGCTAAGCCATAAAAACCTATTGGAGTAGCATTTTTGAGTGTTGTAAGTTGCTACAAGTTTTTTTGGGAAAGGCCTAGATGTCACCACGCCATCTATATGCTCTTTGGTTAATATTTCACAAAATTGGATCCATAAATGAGGTATACAACATAAGTATTTTATTTTTATGAAGTGTATAACTCCAATCATTGTAACAAGATGCCCTCCAATATAGTTCAATGACTATTAGTGCCACAATTGTTCATTTGAATTTGTTTTTCATTATACAACTATATAAACTATGAAGCAATCCATCCATTAATGCATTACAATGTTTAGTACATTATCAGTATACGACTATATAAACCATGAATAAATCCATCCATTAATGGATTACCATATGTTAATACATCATTTCCATATTAACCAAATATTTCCATATTATTACAAAGTGATTCTTTGATAATAAGGTAAGGGAAGTGTGGGTAAATAATATGTAAGAGAAGCTTTCTTCAATTTGAAATTTGTGTAGGATTACCCATATATTTACCATGGATAATGTTGACCTTTTTTCTTTCAACAAATATGATCACAAACTTTTGCAACAAGTCCTTAAACCTAATTATAATTAGAAGGGTGGATCACCCTAGTTGATTGAGCTTGCCATTAACAAAATTGTCTTTATAATTTCCTATATAGACTACAAATGGACCCACCACCCAATTTGCATAAAAGTGGTAAGGGTGTTTTTAGTTATGGAAATCCTATTTATTATGATGATATGTTCATCATGTTTACTCTAGATTACCACTGCTTATAATGTGGAGGCTATGGTTATAATGATGTTATGTGTAAGATGATGTTATGGTTGTGGCATTTGTTCCACAATGATGGTTATGCACATCTATGGCTTCATTCTTCTTTCATATAGGAAACTTGCATATAAATTATGAGCATTAATATAGTTTTACATATCTTCTCCAAATCAAAACCCTAATCTAGAATTCATGCCACTCAATTTAGAATGGTTGCATATCTTGGTAATTTTTCAAGTCCCAATTTCTTTGTGCATTTTTAATTCCCTAAACAATATTTCTTGGACTTGAATTACAGTTACCAAAGGTTTTCCTAATCGTTTACCAAAATTGTTCTTCTCCTCAAGAAAATTACTAGGAAATGGTTGGATATTTGAACCTGATAAGGCTAGAACAGGGACTTACTTGACTTCTCTAAGGTTCACCATTTAGGACATGATAAGACCTTCTAATCCTAACAAGGAATAGAATGGTCCTTATCAAGTTTCCCCTTTTCAATAGCTAAGGAGTGTAATTAAGGAGGAACACAAATAAAATGTAACAATTAACTAATTACCTTTCGAGTCTTTCCTTATCATCTAATTTATTGATTTAACAACATTACTTCTTCATTAGAGAAGGGGTTAATGATGGTAAGAGTTTGAATTATTGACATGAAATGATTAAAATATGCACTCATTCCAATTGGTGGATGTTCAAAATTTGTGTAAATTGTATCACTATAGTATAGCAACGTAGCACCAAATTTTTGAATTAAAAAAAAAATTACTCTACAAAGAGTTAGTTACACAAAAACTATTCTTATTGAAGTTGCATGAATTATAGACGTTGGGTTAACTTATTGAAGCTATTGAATGCCCACTTTTTATTGGTATTTTAGCAAAATTGGTTAAACTTTGGTGATTTAAATTTGATAGCCAATTACATAAACACTTTGAATTTTTTCCTTCCAAATTATATTGGGTGATGACACTAATGGAAACGGTAAAGCATGGTATTATAGTAGTGATATGTATCTCATCCTTCATCAAGTGTATATTTTGGATGTTTATGTTGCTTTAAAGAACCAAAAAAGTTATATTGTCCATTACTTTGGTTAACAAATTAGTTGTACCATGATTGGCATAGACATTGGAGAGATCTTACTCATAGATTTCTAAGCCTTGTGTTGATGTATTTGTAACTTCAGAATGTATTTCATATATGTATATTGTATTCCTATAGATATGTTATTATTCCTCTATATAGAAGTGTTTGTATTCCTATAGAGATGTTATTATTCCTCTATATGGAAGCGTCATCATTTATATTGTAAGTGTCGTAACTTATACTTGATGGGTTATTAGACCACCATGTTGGGGTTGGCCCTGTATATGTCATGTGGGTTAAAGGGTTATTAGACCACCCGATTAGGGGTCGGCCCTGTCCGCATTATGTTATACGGTTAAGTTAAGGCCGACCTAGTAAAGGTTATTAGGCAAGTCAATTCAAGTATAAATAGAGTGCGGGAGGCACTCTATTTGATCATTCACTTCTCACTCACACACTCATTGGAGAATGGTGCACTAGTGGAGGAGGAGAATTTGCTGCTAGGAGGACTATCTCTTGTACTTGGGTTGTATCATTTCTCTATCTATCTCTGAGGAAGTTGCGGGGTTCTTCACCTTCTTGGTTTTCCTCGGTGAAACTCTATGTCTCTTGTGTGCTTGAATTATTGTGTCCATGATTGATATGCTGTAGATATGATGTACATGTTATTCTCTTAGTTAAGATCCTAGATTAGATTGAAGTAAATTCTGAAAAAGTAACATGGTATCAGAGCTATCCTGAAAGAAGGCATGGTATGGCATTTATGACACTTGTTGCACTTGCGAAGCTAGGGCTTGATATAGCAAGAACCAGTCATGGTAGCACTTTCGCTATAAATCCATTTTGGCGAATTTTCAACATATGAAACTTTTACAGGTCGAAGATAAGATCACAATGTACCTTTTTTCTAAAGCAAAACTTCTAATTCGTTGTACGTTGTGTTTTATGATCTGTACAATCTAGGGTTTTGGCTTCTTCCAGATATCAGTCATAAACAGGTGACCTAGGAAAAAAGGTCACAACTTGGGCTAGGAAGCTCCAACTGAAATTTTGTAAAACATGACAGGTAGGGAACGGACTGTAGTTTCTCAGGTAATGTTTTTAGAGGCCTAAATTGAACTAGTGACACGTGGAACTCCGTACAAGTTCGCTCTCCTGTTTTATCCCATAAACAGGTCACGTTGCATCACTTGGCATAACTCTCTCTCAGAGAATCCATTTGAGGTCAGAATTGTGGGGTTGGAAATTTAATAGGTAAGGATACCACAAGAAAAATGTTTAGATCCTATAGACCAGAAATTTTGGAGTTACACTAGAAATAATCAGGTGCATATTTATGTCAAAACAGAATTGGATTTTGAGCACCTTCATTCATGGCTCTGGGAATGTAGGGATTCGGAGAAAGTTGGAATTTTTGTAATCGGAGACCACGGCTAGATGCTCCTCATAAAAATCAAAATTTAGAGACCAAGATCGAAATTTTTGGATGGGAAGAAGGCCGAGCTTGATCAAACCCTAGTTCAGGACTTTGATCGGAAAGGTGAAAAAATAGGGCTTCTGCAAAAATGAGAATTTTTAAAATCTGTGACCATAGATGGAATCTCCTTGGAAAAATCAAAGTTTAGAGATTTGGATCAAACTATTTGGTTGGGTGAAGCTCCGGGAAACTCAAACCCTAATTCAGGGTCGTCCCGAGTGAATCCGGAAGATTGAAAAGCAAATTTGAGGGGTGAAACTTTGCAATTTTCAAATTCTGAGTATACCAGGTTGATTTGCTCATCAAGACACATCTTGCTATCCTTTCAGAAGTTTTAAATTTAAAGTTTGAATTTTTAGGGTTTCCCTGACAAACCCTAATCCAGCTCTAGATCCAGTTTCTGCAAATCATGTGGATTGGGTTAATCCTAGAAGAGAATGGATTGGTCACCTGCATAAGTGAAGAAGTTCCAGTTTTAGAGGGATGATGAGGCTAAGACCTTACATAAGAATACTACAAGCAATCTCGACAGGTATGACTTATCTAGGTATGTTTCGAGATCTGTTCATGATTAAGTTTATGGTATGTTTGTCTTCATTAAGGTTAGTACAATCTTGATTAACTTTAGACTTGTCATATCACCTTAATAAAATTATTAATGAAGATATTTATTGATTAGGGTTTTGACATTTATGATTGTACTAATGCATTGTGGTGTTGTATGAGGTTGATGTTGTCCGCTAACATGAAAGGTACATCAAGAAAGACAAATCATGTTCCAGTTCAAGAACATATGACCATGGTGACATGAAGACAAAGATTCATCCATTTTCATGGATCACATAGAAGATCTAATTACAAGGTATGTATAACTTGGTTCTATAATGATTAACCTATAAGATATGCAGGTTACTAGCACAAGTCATTGAAGAGAACAAGAAGACATTATGTGGGTATGTTGTGTTGGAGAAAACTCACTATGGCTTGGGGTAGACCACAATAGACAGATGACTACCAGAAATCAACTCAATTCTCAGAACTATGCTATATAAATGACAATGCTAAGATAAGGAAGAATATAACCAACCTCGATCCAAACGTTTGATGTAGATCCCCGTTGGAGCTTTTCAATCCATGCACTTGAATCTGCAAATTAGTCTTGACAGCCAATATACAAGTACATATAATAGATAAACGACATTAACATCATCAATAGCAATGGCCCATGATAAAACAAGTAAATGCAGCCCAATGTAAGATAAACAACATTTACAACATTAATGGACGAGAATATGGGTATTTCTATTAATAAACAAGAAGAAGTACAAAGTGATACGACCTCTTGTCGGAAACCAATCTGAACCAAGATCTGGATCAATCCACTTGTGCCTCCACCACTTCAATCCCCTATGAATGGAAAACTCAAACTAGATAGGAGTTTGGAAAGTGAACATAAAGGGTTCACAACTACAAGGATCAATGAGTGCATACTCAAGATAGGGCAAAAATCCACTAGATTTTTCTTGCTATTATCTTCTTTTTCCCGTCCATAAGCCATATGTGCTCAATATATAGTCCTTTCAAAGGTAGGTGAAAGGACACATCGAGGCGTTACTCGGGAAGATGGAGAGCCAAAGGTCACCCAATGACCGTTTCCTGGGAGTAAAAAGTAATAAATAGTGATTTTTACCATTTTACTTGATACCCGCAGGCTATAGTGATGCAACTCACGGGTACGCATGCTATAGTGATGCAACATGTGGGTAGGAACAAAAATAGGGCAAAATAGTATCTTTGAAGGATATAAGTGGATCTGATTCATTGAAATGGATCCTACAGACCAAATAATGTTGATGCTCACAGGGTGGAAGATTATGATGTAACAGATGCCCCCTAATGTGTGAGGTCAGAGACTGATGCTACGATGGCCGAAATACATTATAAAACTCAGAAGTGGAGTGATAAAGACAAAAGTGGAAAGAGCATCTCACTTGTCATAATACAATAGTATCCCTAAGTACATTTCAAGAGTACAACAATCTGATACAATGGCCATGAATAGGAAATACATAATGAATACATGTCATAAGTGATCACAGTCATGATCCCTCTACAGTAAGATATGGTCTCCTGCTGAAAAGGAAACAACTGGTGCAAAGTGGAGGTACAAACTGCTGATATCTGAGAGGTGATATCTCAAATGTAAAGTCAAAGTCATATGTAGCATACTAAATGCCACAATCGCCTGGGGTCTTCTACACAAGTCTTTGACGGCGTAAGTCCCATCAAGTGAATAAATGAGTTGGGGTCGAACCTAATGAGACATCATCTGATTACCGGTCAATGATGTATACCGTTAACAGACGCGAGATGACCCACCAATAATGAAAATGGGCATCAAGGCACAGAGCAGAATCATCGGAGTGTGAATAAATAAGTTGAAGTCGAACACTAGGATGAATCCATCGATTAGGGGACATTGGTGTATTCCTAAAACTGTCGATGGTGAAAGAACCTGCCACTAATGACTGCAAGCCTCAAGGTACTCAACCGAACTCTAAGCCTCAAGTCCTGGAATAAATGGGTTGAAGTCGACGGAACGAGACTCGTTGGAAGGAGGGCATTAAGGCATACCCCATCGACCAGCATGAGTTACTAGCAATGCTAAAAGATTTGGAAGAACTCAGGTGAAACGGACTGAATCAATAAGGATTGTCGACATGCAATAGTCAAGAGATATGATGAGTGGCCGACACTGGTTTCAGGACTTCCTTTGAACAAGAGCATGAGCAGATGGATAGACTCAAGCATCATAGACTTGACATAAACTGTGCAATGTAGGAGGCATTACAAAGGGCCCCATAATGACCGAAAGCTTAACCAATCGGTATAGTAAACTGAGAAACAAGTACAGCTCCTAAGGCCCAACTATATTCCCGACTCAAAATATACAGAGTGGAATGAATGCTCTGTTCAAAGGAGACACAACAGCTGCCAACAAGAAATAATGACCATAATCCTGTCCGGCTTTTTGGAATATTTTATTTTTTTGGTCTTTTTCATATTTGGGAAAAGCTTGAAAAAGAAAAAACTTGCTTATAGTACAAGAAGTGAGGGAACGAGTGTCAAATAGCTAGCAGACTAGTCCCAAGTAGTGGAACATACTTATGCTTGATGCAAGGAAGTGCATGCAGGATGTGGACACTCGGGGGAATGTTCCCTCAGGGTAAAGGGTCATCAAGATGCGAAAGATAAATTAAGGCTCTGCTTGGCTCAGAAGGTAAAGTGCTCAGGCACATGGCTAATAAGTGAGTAAGCGGGAGCCAGCACTAGGCTCAAGTGGCAAGCAGGATAATGCAATGCAATCACAACTCGACATAAAAAGGGAGGCCTTTTTCGTAAAGTTAGCCTCCTCACCTGAAAAAGTGTAAAACAATGAGAGAAGAACTCTTCTAGTCATGTATGACTAGAGTATACCTTTTTCGTAATTAATCCACAAAGGTCTGGAAAAGGGGTAAACTTATACCTAAGTGGATGTCACTTCAAATCCTTTAATGAGTCTAAAATGACAAGTATACTCGGCAATCTTGTTTGATTTGGAAAAGTGTAACACGGGCTTAAAAAATACTTTATAAAAATATTTTCCATAAAGGTTTAACGAGTCTGAAAAAGTAAACTCATGACTTCCTTACTGTTTTTAACGAGTTCAAAGGAGAGATGGAAGAATGCTTGTAATGGGAGTAGACGAGTGTCAGGGTCATGCGAGACTAGTTCCAAGCACATGGAACAAAGCTATGCATAATGCAAGGAACATGAGCAAGATAAGGACACTCAGGGGGTGTCTGCGAATTCGGATGGCACAAGGTTCAAATGCATCGTAACAATGGGGAGGCCTAAACCTATATGCAAGGTTCCAAATATGCCTACCATGAACGAAGCAAATGTCGAAAAGGATCAATAAACAAGTATAAGTCCAGCTAAAAATCCTGTGTCCAAGAAACATAAGTACCAAGATCATCTCTAAAATGTACGTAAATAAAAATCTAATACAAGTCACTATGGTAGAAACATTTTCAAATTCACTATTGTTAACCTCATACATAATGCAGGTAGAGCTAACCACTGAAGGTGCCATAGTACCAATACCTGAGGGATCAAAATGATCATCTTCAAAATGAAGAGAAAAGCTGAAGGATGTGAAGGAAACTGCAAGAGCAAATTCATCATCACGGGAGTTGGAAATTCTAGAAATATAATCAAACTCTTCAAGAGCACAGATTTGTGGATCTATAGGAGAGCTCAAAGACTCATCAGACTCAAACGTCAAATCAGGACTGGACGAGACTGTGAATGGATCCAAATTCAAATGGATGGCAGGTTGTATTATAGGCTCATCTTGTTCAATAAGATCAAGGGGAGGAGGGGAATGAGATCTATGATAAAGATCCCCCCACGGCTTATCATCACCACCCATGGCCGCAATAAAAACTTCATCTGAAGGTAAAATACCATCGAGGAAACCATGTGAACAAGATAGGTTGACTACACGCATGAGCAGCATAACGAGATCTTCCTCTACTTTCCATGAAGAAGAGAGATCCGAATATGCAATGGCTTGTTGAACATCGTGAGAAGCAAGCTTGATTGCAGACAAGGGCATATCCATTCCGATGTGCGAAACATCTCCAGACGGGGAACTCGTGGAAGGTGGATCCCATGGATCACTAAAATATGAGGTCCGGAAAGGTACATTATTCAATGGAGGAGGCGCATTATCGGAAATGGTTTCAATAAAAGCAATGGGTGAAGGGAAATCATAAGATCCCATCAATGAAGGGTACATACTGACACCCATGTTCCCATTCGCCGGCTGAGAATGAGTAACCTGCGGGACTATGGATCCCGTGGATTCTACGGAAGGAGTGCCAACCAAATCCAGCTGATCGATCGTCACAATCTTGCCTTCATGGGGGAATCAGATAACTCTAAATACAGTAGATGTGGTAAGGTAAGCGAGGATGGACATCAGTAGTATCGAAATTGATAACACTAGGATTTCCCCCATCCTGAACTCCTAACACACTCAAAAGGGCATGCTTCTGAGAAGGACAGGCTTGCAAAACTTCAAGAGCCGACATGGCACACGGAGTTTAGCCCAAATATTCTATGATGGAGTAGTTCTAGGAGGCTCGAGCATTAGGGTTATGCATGGAGCGCTTGAGAACACCTTTCTGTATCTGTGACATAATGGAGGGATTCTCGATATGCAAGGAATTATCAGGAGGAGGGGGAGGCTCATTCCCCAAATTAGGTTGTGGTGCACCATAATCGCGCTGACGAGTAGCAACACAAACCTCCGATTGAACCATATTCACACATCCATAACCACTAATATTGGAAGAAGATGTTGCCGTTTCATTAGTACCATAACCAGTGGTGGGAGCATGCGAAGCCATGTTTTGATGATGAGGAAGGGGATCCTTCAACATATCTGGGCTTTGTGCCAAATGCTTCGATGCTTCTTCAATTCGAGGACATAAGTGAGTAAGATGATCCTCCCCACAAAGCTTGCAAGGGAATTTCACCTTACGCCTAGGTTGACGATCCTCGCCAGCATTACCGCCTTCTCGAGGAGGGTTGGCATTCTTTTTACGAGGAGTATTACAATTGCTATTGTTATTACTTCCATTGTTTCCACCCCTACGATTGTTTCTCCCCTTTTTCTTACCACCAAGTTGTTGGTTACCCGATGGTTTCGTTGATTGCACATTGTGTACAGTAGACGATGGAGTGGAAGTGGACACGGTGTGAACCTGTTTAGGAGTAGACTGGTTTAGTGACAAATTTTGCATTTGATTAGATACCAAGTCTATAGGGAGAGTGCATGCAGACCCCACAATGCCATCGGCATGTGGTCCAAGAACTGATGCGGGCTCATGTCTTGTTCTTGGTGCATCAGGAACAATGTCATATAAAATGCTAGACTGAGAATAAAGTAGATCTAATTACTGGACTTTCAAGATAGCTTGTTCCTCAGTCATAATGCTGGACATCGAAACATTCTTAGCAATGTGTGGGAGTAGAGACTTGAGGAACCCTTCCAACAGGAACTCTGGAGGAATGTTGGCTTTCACTAATCTCTTCCATCGATGCCACTCTTGAACGTGATCAGAAATATGTGTGGCCTTGTTCTGACAGAAGGTGGACAACAACTCAGTACCAGTATCATAACGAACCGGCAACTGGAAATGGTCTAAGAAAACCAAAGCAATATCGTTGAATCCCCTATAGGTGTTCCCAGGAAACTCGACATACCACTTCGCGACTGCCCCCGTGAGGGTGTGTTGAAATAGTCATAATCTAATGGAATCATGATTCAAAGAGTTGGAGGAGCGCTAAAGGTGAAACATTGTGACATGATCGCCTGGATCCTCACCGCCTTTCCATTCAAACTTTGGAATGTACAAAGGAAGCTTGGTAGGAACTAGGGGCCAACTAGGGTCATGACACATCGGATCATTCGTGAGCTTCGAAAGATCCGGGAGATTCAAGCATGCAAGGAATGGGAGCTGCGGCTGGAAAGCTGGATTATAAGCTCCCATAAAAGGTTGGTTAAATGGAACCGTGTTATAAGATGGACCAAAAGCTTGACCATGAGGATTAAACTGCTGATGATAAGGACCTGACGGATTATAAGCTTGCCCATGGCCATAGGATTGATAACCTCCTCCTACCTGACCTATTTGAGAGTAAGCAGGTATATGCGTGTTTTGGGTACCATATTGGGGTGGTAGGTTGTACTGGTGACCAACACCGACTGTGTTGTAGTAAGGGTTGCCACCTTGAGTATGGGGCATGTATGTACTATTCATAGCGGGAACCGTGTTGTAATGACTGTAATGGTATGGTATGTTCCCACCCCCAACATTAGGATTAGTTTGAGCAGTCGTGTGATGACCATAAGTATGAGAAGTATTCCCGACCCCAACATTGGTGTGACTAGTAGCAGGGATGGTGGCTTGATGTCCATGTGGATAAAAGATATTCCCACCCACTACATTAGCATTACTAGTGGCAGTAGTGGACGCAAAAGTGTGCGGTATATGTCCACCCCCATGGTTGGGAGGAGCATTACCATCCGTAAAAGTGATCCTAGGTTGACGAGTAGCGACATGCATATTAGGTGGTGGATGGTGACTCGAGTTCCAAACAACATTCCTATTAGGTTGGGAAATCTAAGGAGGTGGTCTTTTTCCAACATTAGCATGTTTAGGAGGAACATGACCAGTCCCCATACTATGTGTGTGAGTGGACAATGTAGTGCCCCCAGTGAGGGTAGTGCCCCTAGTGGGTATAGTATGGCTAACACCATGACTGGTGCCAGCGTGACTACCAAACATAGCGAAAGGTTCGACAGTACCATGACTAGGCATACCAAAAGAGAGTGCGGCTGGGTTGATCGTAGGACTAGTGTCATCATGTAATTCTGGCATTCCGTGTCTATAACTACGTGGAAACGAAGGAAGGAAAGAATCGTCCTGTTCTTCGTCCTCGGGTAAGTTGGGCATTCCGTAAAGATAATTATCTAGATTCGAAGGATCAAACGGATCTCATTCAAGTGGATTAGGCCAAATAGAACCAGGTTGAGTCTCAAGTGGATCACCTCCCCACGCCTCATGAGGGGTATGGGGATCAGAAGTGTGTTCAACTTCGCTTGATGGAGCGGAAGGGTTTTCCTCAGTATCGGAATGTGTAGCAGTCATAATGTCCTAGACGTAAGTCGTGTAAGAATCCGAAGACTCAGAGGGATCCCTATGGCATCCTCTTGCAATACGGCGTGAAACCTCGTCCGGCTTTAAACCAACCAACCGACGGGACTGGTGGAGAGTAGGGCTCCACGCCATGATATCTCCGGAGAGAATATATAATCAAAACGTCCCCTAAAGGCCAACTATCAATAAAAAAAAGTAAATCAAAAGCACACACCTAGAGAAACTACAGTGAAGAGCAAACAAACAGAGTGGCTAAATGAGCTCCGAACACTAGAGCCAGTATGTCTCTCCTAGGAGAGGCTTGAGACTCCCAAACTATAACCGAAGAAAACATAATTAGTTATAGAGACACCCAGGCTTCACTGGGTGTACAGGGTCAAGTCCACTGCACAAACACAACTGTGCTGTCCAATCCCTATCTGACTTAGGACACAAATAGTATAACCACTGCAAGTACCCTGTGCGATACCTAGGTAAGGAAACTATGGTCACGTAATATAACCAATGCTCAAGGGGACAGTCGCAGGTGGGATCCGTCGTATGGGTAGGGTAGCTAAGCCTGAAGCACAAGAGGACGAACCTCTGGTACCCCCAGACACGAACAAATCCTGGAAATATCTCCCACGTTCAACCAGTATTAGAGGGATATCCCTTCAACCAACCTCCCGTGACCTCGTGCTTAACTCTAGCTTGAGTAGAGCTTCCTGAGAACACCGATCTATACCATGGATTCCTCCACTCCCTAGTCAGACACCTAATGTTTTGTCTAGTATTCTTGGATTGTTAACTCACAATGATCTATTCCAAGACTCTAAACCTATGCTAGTTGGTGTACCCTATAAATAAAATCGGTCTAATCAATTTTAAGATTAAGCATTAATTTTAATGGCTGTGATTACTCAAGGGATATGATCATGAAGGTAGTGATGTGTAGGACTCAATGGTATGCAAAATTGTCAAATCCTAGACTCATCTATCCAATGAAAACAATGCCCCTAATATGCACAATCAAACCAACGATTTCGAAATAAATATGCAATCCTTTTATATTTCTTTCAATCAGAATCTAAATGAAGGCAGAAAGCACTCAATGCAAGATGCAATACATAAAAGCAAAAAATTTTGTATTTTCTCTTATAAACGAAAGGAAAAGGCAAAAGCTATGTATATTTGTTTTTTGTATTTTTCAATATATGAAAATGAAAAATGCAAGCAAAATCCTACTATCTAGTCACTGATATGTCAAGGAGATCACTAAGACAACCAAGCAAATACCAAACAGTAAGACTCAGCCAAAGAAATGAGCTCAAAAGGAAAAAACCAACAAGGCTAAATCCAAAGATGGGTAAAAACCCAACAAGGCTCAAACAAGAGAAACGAAGAGTTCTGGTCACAACCAAAGCATGGAACAGTCAAGAAACAGGCCAACAAAGACTCAGTATCAACCAAAACCAACCCAGCAACAACCAAAGGTCATAAACCAACAAAATTCAGAGTTGTACGCTATTGTCGAAGGAATACCTGCAAGTACCCACGAGCAGTAGAGTAAATAGAAGTGGGTGTACGTGGGCAGAGCTAAGCTAGCCTATGGGTGAGGAAAGGTAAAATGGAAAACAGAGAGTCCAATGGCTCAGAAAAAACAAGTTTTCTATAGTGTATCTCAATGGCAGATAAGTGACACAGAGCTTCGACAAACAACAACTCTAATTATGGACTAATGCTCAAAAAATCCCCAAGATGGATGTTTTCCCTAGCGGAGTCTCCATTTCTGTGTTGGAGAAAACTCACTATGGCTTGGGTAGACCACAACAGATAAATGACTACCAGAAATCAACTCAATTCTCAGAACTATGCTATATAAATGACAATGCTAAGATAAGGAAGAATATAACCAACCTTGATCGAAACGTTTGATGTAGATCCCCGTTGGAGCTTTTCAATCCATGCACTTGAATATGCAAATTAGTCTTGAAAGCCAATATACAACAAGTACATATAATAGATAAATGGAATTAACATCATCAATAACAATGGCCCATGATATAACAAGTAAATGCAACCCAATGTAAGATAAACAACATTTACAACATTAATGGACGAGAATATGAGTATTTCTATTAATAAACAAGAAGATGTACAAAGTGATACGACCTCTTGTCGGGAACCAATCTGAACCAAGATCTGGATCAATCCCCCATGAATGGCAAATTCAAACTAGATAGGAGTTTGGAAGATGAACATAAAGGGTTCACAACTACAAGGATCAATGAGTGCAGACTCAAGATAGGGCAAAACTCCACTAGAGTTCTCTTGCTATTCTCTTCTTTTTCCCGTCCATAAGCCATATGTGCTCTGTTAAATTTTGAGCATTAATTCACAATACTCTAGGATCTTCACTGAGAGAATAAAATATAATGCATAACAATCACAATAAGCATGACAAGCATTACAACAATCAAAAGCATGAGAGACAAGAGACACAGAGTTTCCGTAGGGAAAACCCTAAGGTGAAAAACCCCACAGCTTCCTCAGAGATAGAGAGAGAAATGGCTCAACTAAAGTACAACCAAAATACACTGAGATAGTCTACTAGTAGAAGATGATCCTCCTCCTCACTAGTGCGCCACTTTCTAAGTGAGAGAAGTGCGAGTTTTAGAATGATCAAAATAGAGATCTCCCGATCTCTATTTATACTAACCTGTTTTCCCAATTACACTGTGTGGCCAACTTGTCTATCTAGATACATCCACAAAATAATATATATTTCAGGGCCGACCCCACACATGGTGGTCTAATAACCCATCGGCAAGTAAACACACTTGCAACACTTGTCAATCCACATGACGACACTTCCTTATAGAGGAATAACACATCTCTTATAAGGGTACAATAAATATATATGAAATACATAGATGAAATACATTTCGAAGTTACATATACATCAACACTCCCTCTTAAATAGGAAGGTATTTCTCTACATAGATATGCTAGACAAGTCTTCTTCTCGGGATCATCGTCATCATCATCGTCACTGCTGCTACTATCTCAACCAATCTCTGACTCTACTCGTCATAGGAAGTTCTACAGAGCCAGTCCTTTTTCATACTGGATGTAGGCCCACCACCTGCAAGTCTTTGTCATCACTGGCCATATTGTGGAAATCTCAGGACTTTTTACGTGCATCACAAGACCTTAAAAGAGTCTCTTGACTAGCAAGAACCCTAAAGAGCATCTGAGGCCTTTTTCATCCTGTCTAGATCTCCAGGACTTATTACATGTGACCCCACCACAAAACCTCGAAAGAGAATCCCAGGATTGATTATGAGCACAAGGCTCAACCTATCGGATCTCCCAGGGCACAAATTACATGTTGTCACCACAAAGCCTCGAAAGAGCATCCCATGACTGATTACAAGCACAAGGCTCAACCTATCGGATCTCCTAGGGCACAAATTACATGCCATAGGACAAAACCTCGAAAGAGCATCCCAGGACTAATCACGAGCACACAGCTCAACCTATCGGATCTCCCAGGGCACAAATTACATGCCATAGGACAAAACCTCGAAAGAGCATCTGCCAGATATCCCAGGGCACAAATTACATGCCATAGGAAAAACCTCGAAAGACTATTTGCAGATCTCCCAGGGCACAAATTATATGTCCTCCCAAGCAAAACCTTGAAAGAGCATTTTCCATATATCCCAGGGTACAAATTACACGCCATAGGAAAAACCTCAAAATACTATCTGCAAATCTCTCAGGGCACAAATTACGTGCTTATCTGCACAACCTGTTCCACGGCCACAGAGTATCAACCTGATATTCACCATACATCATCCTGATGTACACATGATCATCCTGATCATCATCACTGAAACATCCTGCTGCATGTCATCTAGAGAAGCTTGTCATCCATGATCATTTTGATCATACAATGCATCTACCTGATGCATACCAAGTATCTACCTGATACATATCATCATACACAATGTATCCACCTGATACATATACATATACATGGTCCAACCATCCAACATGATGCATATACAAAATACATACAAATGATCCAACCGATCATATCCAGCATCCAACATGATGCGTACATACATATAAATGATCCAACTGATCATCTCCAGCATCCAACATGATGCGTACATACATATAAATGATCCAACTGATCATATCCATCATCCAACATGATGCATACATATATATAAATGATCCAACTGATCATATCCAGCATCCAACATGATGCGTACATACATATACATATAAATGATCCAACTGATCATACAAAGAAGAAACTAGAAAATCATCCTGATGCTCATCATCCAGCGCTTACATCCACAGCCATGTGAAGGATCCTCCTTCCAACATGCTTGGAATGGCTTCAGCAAATGTGTCCATCACTTCTTCCTCGAAGTGACCTCAATCTGAAGAACACCAAGCCTCTCCCTGAAGCAATCGAACTTCACCCTGGCTAGTGGCTTCGTCAACACATCTGCAATCTGCTCATCCATCGCAACATATAGGAGCTTCACAGCTCCTCTCTGCACCATATCCCTGATA
The DNA here is from genome assembly GCA_027924585.1 of Larix kaempferi. Taxonomy (NCBI): domain Eukaryota; kingdom Viridiplantae; phylum Streptophyta; class Pinopsida; order Pinales; family Pinaceae; genus Larix; species Larix kaempferi. Next base: position 2,492,889 of record BSBM01000542.1, on the reverse strand, counting down.
TAGTGATATTTGATCTCTATGTGTTTCGACATGTCATGAAACACTGGGTTCTCAGATAGCTTCACACAACTCTAGTTATCGCAGAAAATACCAGTAGCATCAAATGTGAGATCAAATAACTCAGACAGTAGCTTCCGTAGCCATACTGTCTCACAACTAGCTGAACAGGCTGCAACATACTCTGCCTCAGCTATACTCAGTGCTACGCAGGACTGCTTCCTGCTAAACCAAGAGATCACACCTAATCCCATACTAAAGCAGCAACCAGATGTGCTCTTCCTATCTGCAGCACTACCATCCCAATCTGAATCAACATAACCCTGTAGGTTAAACTTTTGATACACTTCATACTTGAGCCCATAATCCACTGTACCCTTTAGGTACCTTAGAACATGCTTTATAGAAACCAGGTGAACACTCATCAGATCTGTCAGGAACTGACTCAATGTGTTCACCGCAAAGCAAATATCTGGTCTCGTGTTCATCAAGTACATCAAGGACCCAATCATCTGACGATACATAGAGACATCAACCATCTCAGATGAAGCATCGCATAGAAGCTTCAGATTTCATGCCATAGGTGTGGCCATGGCCTTGCAATCCATCATCCTGAATCTCTTGAGGATATCTATTGTGTACTTCCCTTGACCAAGGAAGATCTCACCTGCACTCTGCCACCCCTCCATACCTAGGAAATAATGCATCATTCCCAAATCTTTCATATCGAACTCGGCAACAAGCTTCCTCTTAGTATCTGCAATCAATCTGTCATCTCCTGTTACAAATAGGTCATCCACATACAGGAGTAGAATCACAGGATTCCCTTCCTCAACCTTGTAGTAAAGGTTGGAATCCGCTTTACTCTTGGTAAATCCCAAACTAGATAGGAAACCATCCATCCTACCATACCAAGTTCTCGGAGCTTGCTTCAAGCCATACAAGGATTTCTTCAATCTGCACACATATGACTCCCTGTCATGTATTTCAAAACCGAATGGCTGCTCCACATATACTTCCTCTTCAACTACACCATTCAAGAAAGTAGTCTTGACATCCATCTGGTGTATTTTCCATTTCATTGCTGCAGCTAGGGCAAGTACTGTTCTGATGGAAGTATACTTGTCTATAGGTGCAAAAGTTTCTTCATAATCTATTTCCTCTTTCTGAGAGAAGCCACGAGCTATGAATGTTGGTTTGTATTTTTCTACGCTGCCATCTGCAACATGCTTGATTTTGAAGATCCATTTGGAACTCACAACAGACTTCTCCTTAGGTCTTGGGACAACATCCCAAACATCATTCTTCATTATTGATTGGTATTCCTCAACCATGGCATCCTTCCATTCTTTCTTTTCCGTTGCTTCTTCATAACTGGAAGGTTCTTTGTTCATTATGTCCTAGAGTAAAGAAACATAGCTGGTATGTGATCTGGTTCTCTTCTTTGCTCTGTATTCTTCTTCTGGAATACCAAATCTTTCTGCATCTTGAATGAGCTCTCTAGCCCATGCAGGTTTCCTCTTGTGAGAGTTATCCTGACGAGGTGGATCTATAGGTTCTTGCGGATCTTCAAACTCACGAACAACTTCTGGAATTGCTTCAGTCATGGTAGTGTCTTGAAATCTAGTTTCCTTAGGTTCTTCATAAAATTCGATAGGTGCCTTCCTTGATTTGATGAATGCTGAGTTTTCATCAAATGTTACATCCCTGCTGACATCAATCTTCTTGAACACTAGAAAGTATATTCTGTAAGCCTTCGAGCTTTCACTGTAACCCACAAAGATACCCTTCTTTCTTGAAGGATCTAGTTTAGTCCTCTTTTCCTTTGGGACATGAGTGTATACTGGACAACCAAATATTCTTAGAGGGCTGACTTCATATTTCGTACCAGAAAAGACCTATTCTAGTGTCTTGTTGTCCAATATCTTGTGGGGTGTTCTGTTCTGCACATATACAGCTGTTCTAGCTGCTTCTACCCATAGATGCATAGGTAGATCCTAGTCATGTAGCATTGCCCTTGCTGCTTCCATGATTGTTCTATTCTTCCTTTCTGCAACTCCATTCTGTTGAGGATTATAAGGAGCAGTCAACTCCCTCTTAATCCTTGAATCATTGCAAAGCTTCTTGAAGTCACCTGAGGTGAGTTCTCCACCATTGTTGGATTTGGATGTTTTGATCTTCTTGTCAGTTTGATTCTCCATCAAGGTCTTGAATTCCTTGAACTTATCAAACATCTCATCTTTGTTCTTCAAGAAATATACCCAAGTATTCCTGGAGAAGTCATCAATAAATGAGACATAGTAAACATACCCACTTAGAGAACTGGATGACATAGGACCACATACATCTGAGTGGATGATTTCCAGTATCTCCTTAGCCTTGCTTTCACTGCTTGGGAAATCCTTCTTAATGTTCTTACCTTTTGCACATCCTTTGCAAACACCTTCATGTTTGGTCTTCATTTCAGGAAGACCCTCTACAGCCTTGCTTGCAATTGGAAGTGCCCTATAGTGCATATGAGAAAGTCTTCTATGCCAAAGTTCACTTGGGTCCATGGAGTCATGTACCATGGCATGTTCAGGTTGAACATTCAATTTATACAAACCTCCCTCTTGCTCTCCAATCACTACTACATCATCTATGGTCTTTCCCTTTGGCCACATTAGGACTTGGCCATCCACAAATGAAACCCTCATACCTTTTGCATCCAATGCAGAGATGGAGAGTAAGTTCTTCTTGAGCCCAGGTACATAAAGGACTTCTTTCATCTTCAAAGATTTTCCAGAATCTAGGTTGTAGGAAGATTCACCACTTCCTTTGATTGGGTATTGATAATCATCCCCAAGTTTCACCTTATGGGGTGATTCATGTTCATATAGATTCACAAAAGATTCCTTAAACCCAGTCATGTGTTTGGAATCCCCACTGTCAATCAACCAATCATTACAACCATGGGAGATAGTACATGTGAGAGTAGAAACTAGAACATACTCTTCTTCACTTGATGAGTCATCATCACTATCACTTTCTACCCTAGCCTTCTTCTTTGGGGGTTCATCATCTTCGGTAGTATGAGCATGATATCTTCTTTTGTTATTCTTCTTGTTGTTGTTGAATTTATTGTTGTTGTATTTCTTCTTCTTGGGACAATCTGAAGCAAAGTGTCCCTTCTCATTACAATTGAAGCATCTGAGATCTTTCTTATCTTTATGATAATGGTGGTGTGAGAATTTCCTGTTATGAGATGATTCCTTCTTGGACTTTCCTTTCCTGGCATGTGCTGTGAGAGGTTGATCTTCATTTCCCATCTTTTCTTCTCGGGCCACAAGCCTAGCTTCTTCTTGAGATCATTCCTCCCACAGTCTACTGAAAGAGATCAATTTCTTACTTGCACATATTCCTTGAATAAAGGAGTCCCATGACCTAGGTAGGCCATTAAGAGTGGTCATAACAATTTCACCATTGTCCACTACTTCATCCACAGCTTCAAGTTGTTCCTTGATCTGAGATACCTTGGAGAAGTAAGATTGAATGGTTTCTCCATTCAACATCTTGACCCCTTTCAATTGATTCCACAGAGTCATCTTCTGATTTATGTTCTTCCCTTCAAATAACTTGGTCAAAGAGTCAAACATCTCTTTGAGTGTCTTTAGAGAAGACACATGGGGTATGAGATGGTCTTTGATAGAATCAACAATGATTCTCTTTTCCTTGACCAATTTCTTATTATGCAATACCTTAGCCTCTTCATCCTCTGAGATAGGATGTCTTCTTTTATATATGAGTCCAACTCATTCTCTTCCAGGATTAACGCAATCCTATACTTCCAAGCTCGGAAGTTATCAGCCCCTTGAAGCTTATCCTCAAGCTTGGTGTGGTGAGACATCTTAAAGAGTACTTCAAATGGAAATAGAAAAGATTTAGGTCTTACCACTTGAATTGCTGAAAACTGGATCTAGTCCTGGATTAGGGTTTGTTGGAAAAACCCTAAAAATTCAAAATGTGAATTTCAACTTTCTGAAAGGATAGAAAGATGCGCCTTGATGAGCTGATCATCCTGGTGTATTCAGAATTTGAGATCAACAAAGCTTTACCCTTCAGATTTTCCTTTTTGTCCTCTCGGGTTCATTAGGGAGAGCCCTGAATTAGGGTTTGAGTTTCCTGGAGATCTACCCAGCCAAAAATCTCGATCCAAAGCGCTAAACTTCGATTTGTGTAGGGAGCTTCCAGCTATGTCTTCAGATTTCCGAAATTCCTATTTTTGTGGAAACCCCAATTTTTAGGGCCAAATATGAAAATGCTCAGAATTGAATTCTGATTGGATAGATAGATTCTCCTTGATGAGTAGAGTCAATCTACTATACTCCTTTTCCAAAAACTGTGGAGAGAAACCCGATAAACAAGAAACTCAAGTTTTCGTCACTGCAAAATGTCTTCTTCTCAGGTTAGCTCTAATACCATGTTAAATTTTGAGCATTAATTCACAATACTATAGGATCTTCACTGAGAGAATAACATATAATGCATAACAATCACAATAAGCATCACAAGAATCAAAAGCATGAGAGACAAGAGACATAGATATTCCGTGGGGAAAACCCTAAGGTGAAAAACCCCACAACTTCCTCAGAGATAGAGAGAGCAATGGCTCAACCAAAGTACAACCAAAATACACTAACACAGTCTCCTAGTAGCAGATGATCCTCCTCCTCACTAGTGCGCCACTTTCCGAGTGAGAGAAGTGTGAGTTTTCGAATGATCAAAATAGAGATCTCCCGATCTCTATTTATACTAACTTGTTTGCCCAATTACACTATGGGGCCGACTTGTCTATCTAGATACATCCACAATATAATATATATTTCAGGGCTGACCCCACACATGGTGGTCTAATAACCCATCAGCAAGTACACACACTTGTGACACTTGTCAATCCACATGACGACACGTCCTTATAGAGGAATAACACATCTCTTATAAGGGTACAATAAATATATATGAAATACATAGATGAAATACATTCCAAAGTTACATATACATCAACATGCTCAATATATAGTCCTCTCAAAGGTAGGTGAAAGGACACATCGAGGCGTTACTCAGGCAGATGGAGAGCCAAAGGTCACCCAATGACGGCTTTCTGGGAGCAAAAAGTAATAAATAGTGACTTTTACCATTTTACTTGATACCCGCGAGCTATAGTGATGCAACTCGCGGGTACGCATGCTATAGTGATGCAACATGTGGGTAGGAACAAAAATAGGGAAAAATAGTATCTCTGAAGGATATAAGTGGATTTGAGTCAGTGAAATGGATCCTACAAGACAAATAATGCTGATGCTCACAGGGTGGAAGATTACGATGTAACATATGTTAGACATAACTAGCTAGCGTGCTAATCTATATCAAGTTAGAATCCTACCTTGTGTTAGGATCTCTTATATAAGTATACATGGCATGATTGATAATGATTATTCATTGAAGTTAGTAATCATGGGTTTAGGCATATTATGCTTCTTACTTTGATTGAGGATATGACTAACCAAAAAAGTCCTATGGTTAAATAGGAATATGCATGAGTAAAAGAATTGTGATAAATTATCTGTGTATGAAATGATCTTGACCATACATGTTTAAGATTACTTAGAATCATAATGTTTTTGATAGTATTAAGATTATACTAATGAATGTATGTATGAGAGCTCGAGGATAACACAATGATGATACTAGTAAGTATGCATAGTGATCGAGGATGGATATAAGCTCAAAGACAGGTAATCCAAGAAGGAAAGATCAAGAGGGAGCACACTCCAGTAGTTCCTGCAAAGAAGCAAATATTGAGAGGGAGTACACCCTACAACCAAACAAAGATTAGTATTTCTTGCATACTTGTTTGTTTAAATAATATTGCTCAATGATGTATATGCTTATGTTCCTAGACTTAAGGTGTGTATTATGCATATTAGAATAACTGCATTAATGAACAGTATACTACTAATATGCATGTGATGGGTAAGTGGCCTATGGCACTGTACAACATTCCATTGCTACTTATCTAGAATGAAACCTCTTTGCTGACATGTTGGGAGTTGTGCACACTCTTAAGAATGATCTGGTAGAGATTGGAAGGCATCTAGAAAATTACAGGATATGGATAAATGTTGTATTGAAGCATTGGCTAAAATAATTGCATGACTATATGACATATTTCTTTATGTGTAAGAATTTGTTCTGAAAACGATGAGATGTTTCTAATCATGCAATTTAACTTGTTTTGTAGGAAAGATCATATACCATCACCTACAAAAGAAGGTCTACAACATTTGTTCCAACAACGATGTTCAAACTATATATTGAAGATATTGAAGAATTTGATGTTCCCAGGATATGGGATACACTAAAAGGATTCCATGGTCGAGAAGTACCAATCGTTTATGTTTGGGATGTGGTCCGAAGACCTGAAGGGAAGTTTGTTGTGACTTCCAAGTGGATCTATAAGATCAAGCATGCTGCAGATGGTAGCATGGAGAAATACAAAGCGAGGTTTGTAGCTCATAGCTTCTCCCAGAAAGAGGGATTAACTATGAAGAGACTTTTGCACCTGTAGCCAGGTACACTTCCATCATATCAGTTCTTTCTCTGGCTACAGTTATGAAGTGGAAGATACACCAAATGGATGTCAAGACAGCTTTCTTGAATGGTGTAGTCGAAGAGGAAGTGTATGTGGAGCAGCCACTTGGTTTTGAGACATATGACAGGGAGTCATATGTGTGCAAGTTGAAGAAAGCCTTGTATGGATTGAAGCAAGCTCCTAGGACTTGGTATGGTAGGATAGACAACTTTCTATCCAGTTCAGGATTTACCAAGAGTAAAGCAGATTCCAACCTTTACTACAAGGTTGATGAAGGCAATCCTGTGATACTACTTATGTATGTGGATGACTTGTTTGTTATAGGTGAGGATGGATTGATTGCCGATACCAAGAGGAAGCTTGCTGCTGAGTTCGAGATGAAGGACTTGGGGATGATGCACTATTTTCTAGGCATGGAGGTGTGGCAGAGTGTCGATGGAATCTTCCTTGGACAAGGGAAGTATGCAGTAGAGATCCTGAAGAGGTTCAGGATGATGGACTGCAAGGCCATGGCCACACCTATGGTATCAAACCTGAAGATTCTGTGTGATGCTTCATCTGATCCGGTTGATTTCACTATGTATTAACAGATGATTGGTTCCTTGATGTACCTGATGAACACAAGAACATATATTTTCTTTGCGGTGAACACATTGAGCCAGTTCCTGAAGGATCCCAGAGGTGTTCACCTGGTTGCTGTAAAACATATTTTGAGGTGCCTGAAGGGCACAATTGATTATGGGCTCAAGTATGATGCGAATCAAAAGTTTAACCTGCAGGGTTATGTTGATTCAGACTGGGCAGGAAGTGTTGTAGATAGGAAGAGCACATCTGGGTGTTGTTTCAGTATGGGATCAGGTATGATCTCTTGGTTTAGCAGGAAGCAGTCCTACGTAGCATTGAGTACAACCGAGATAGAATATGTTGCAACTTGTTCAGCTAGTTGTGAGGCAGTATGGCTCTGTAAGCTACTGTTTGAGTTATTTGATCTACCGCTAGAGGCTACTATCTTTTGTGACAACTAGAGTTGTGTGAATCTATTTGAGAACCTGGTGTTCCATGACAGGTCGAAGCAAATTGAGATCAAATACCACTATATCAGAGATATGGTGCAGAGAAGAGTAGTGAAGCTCTTGTATGTTGCGATGGATGAGCAGGTTGCGGATGTGTTGATGAAACCACTAGCCAAGAGTGAAGTTTGAGTACTTTAGAGAGAGGCTTGGTGTTCTTCAAATTGATGACACTTCGAGGAAGAAGTGATGGACACATTTGTAGGAGCAATTCCATGCATGGTGAGAGGAGGATCCTTCCCATGGCTATGGATTTAAGCGCTGGATGATGAACACTAGGACAGTGATCCAGTTACTGCTTTGTATATGCATCATGTTGGATGCTTTGATCAGTTTGATCATGTATTTGTATATGCATCATGTTGGATGCTTTGATCAGTTTGATCATGTATTTGTATATGCATCATGTTGGATGCTTTGATAAGTTTGATCATGCATTTGTATATGCATCATGTTGGATGCTTGATATGATCAGGTGGATCATGTATTTGTATCAGGTGGATACATTGTATGATTAGGTAGATCATGTACTTATGTATGTATCAGGTGGATGCATTGTATGATCAGGTAGATCATGTACTTATGTATGTATCAGGTGGATGCATTGTATGATTAAGTAGATCATGCACTTATGTATGTATCAAGTGGATGCATTGTATGATCAGGTAGATCATGTACTTATGTATGTATATCAGGTGGATGCATTGTATGATCAGGTAGATCATGTATGATGATATGTATCAGGTAGATACTTTGTATGCATTAGATGGATATATTGTTTGATCAAGATTATCATAGATGACGAGCTTTAGGATGTTTCTCCAGATGATATGCATTAGGTTGATGCTATGATGATGATCAGGTTGATCATGTGATGATGTACATCAGGATGATGTATGCTCGTAATAACATCTCTATAGAGATGTTATTATTCCTCTATATGGAAGTGTCGTCATTTATATTGTAAGTGTCATAACTTATACTTGATGGGTTATTAGACCACCTTGTTGGGGTCGACCTTATATAAGTCATGTGGGTTAAAGTGTTATTAGACCATCCTATTGGGGGTCAGCCCTATCAGCATTATGTTATGTGGTTAAGTTAAGGCCAACCTAGTAAAGGTTATTAGGCAAGTCAAGTCAAGTATAAATAGAATGCGGGAGGCACTCTATTTGATCATTCACTTCTCACTCACACATTCATTGGAGAGTGGTGCACTAGTGGAGGAGGAGAAATTGTTGCTAGGAGGGCTATCTATTGTACTTGGGTTGTATCATTGCTCTATCTATCTCTGAGGAAGTTGCGGGGTTTTTCAACTTCTTGGTTTTCCCCGGTGAAACTCTGTGTCTCTTGTGTGCTTGAATTATTGTGTCCATGATTGATATGTTGTAGATATGTTGTACATGTTATTCTCTCAGTTAAGATCCTAGATCAGATTTAAGTAGATTTTGAAAATCTAACACCTTGCTATGATGTTTATGTAGTGCAGTTCTCTGTAGCATTAGAGACATAGAGGGAATCATGGAATTATTCATGATGCACAAATGCATAGGTTTCTTTCTTGGAGGATGAATCACTTTGGAGGAGGAGAATTAGTCATCTTCGACGATGTTTATCCCTAAATGGAAAGAATGATAGTTTAACACTTAAAATGATATGAAGTGTTCTTGATTGGTGTTTTGCATAAACTCAAGGCAATGCCAACAAAATATTTTTTCTGGGAGCTCCATAAAATATTGAATTGAAACTGTAGAGTGTATTTAGTGAATTAGTTTTACCTCATAATGAATACCCATTACAAAGTGTATAATGTTACCAAAACATTCCCTTTATATATATTAGATTCATATTAGTGTGAAAAGTAACAAATATGTTCACATAGATGTGAGTTTTTCGAAATCATAAATGAAGCATTTGGGGGTCGTAACAATATGAAAGATGCCATGTGTGTCACTAAAATACTTTAACATACAACATAAATGTAGTGTTAAAATACAAAATAAAAAATAAAAAAATACTTCAAAATACTTACACAGATATTGAATATCAATGTACATTTTATATATAGATGAAATACTTTAAGTACAATATGTACATATGGCATGTGCCTTTCATGATCAAATATACATGATAGGTTACTATTTTAGAATACAATAAACTTGTTAAGGCACGTGCCTCCCCTAAGTACATCTAGGATCCAAAACCAATTTTACTTCTTTTTTTTTTCCGATGTAGATCGTGCATGCCTTCATCTAGGATCCATGTTCATCTCTAGAGTCTACAAATCAAAGAAAAAATTGAGTGATAAGCTATTTGCTTGATTTCACTAAGATTAAAGCAAACTCATGAAATCATTTATTAAGCAATAATTTATATCAAACACTCACTATGTCCATATGAGGTATGAGTGACTATGGCATCTTCCTCTGCAAGGAGATCCTCTTTGCAATCATTAGACTCTACAAATGTTAGAGATAACCTATCATTCTATACACCAATTATGAACATGTTTGATTGAATTGAGTAAAACACTTGAAATCATTAATAGACTAATATATACTAAATGAATATGTTTTACCATAATGAGTGAATTTGGACTAGGATATTGGCTACCTTGGGTAGGAGGTTGTGTTGTTAGATGAACATTAATATCAACAACAATTGAAAATAAACTTGAGGGAGCAGGGTCTGTTACTAGCAATGTTGATGAGTAACTAATTGTTAAAATAGTTAGATGTTATATGCTTGAATCAATGATCTAACACATGAATTGATTGGATACAAATTTTGAAATAGTTAACTCTATGTGAGATGTTTCCTTCTCCAATGTACAACATCAATTTCTTACTCTACAACTCTTCTCAATTCTTGTGTCAAGTGATCTCCATGTGATAACTATAAACATACATGAATTCAAGCATTAGAGAAATAGTAAAACATGTGAAATGAAATGTACATTTTAAAAATCAACAACTATAATTTAAGGTTATGCAAATTAATTGTATCTATGTATCACCACCCTCCTTCTTTTTAGGAGTGGAATGTCTTGTATACACAGGTGGGACATGTTGGAGGCTAGAATCTCTGGGCGTGACCTACAATCACCAAGTGCTCAGCTAGTTAAAGAAATACATTTAGTAAATAATTAACATGAATTACTTATCATAACATGTTGAAATGGATCATTCCCGTGTCTGAGTTGCTCCTTTCAACTCAAGCATAGATTATTATATAGTGGGGGGCACCTCATTTCTCTCCTCTAGAAATTCCTACAAACACCGAGTGCTCAAATAGCCAAATTAATGCATTCATTACAAAACTAACATGAATTAACAATTCAACATGTTCAAAAAAGATACCTCTGGGTGAGTTGTGCCTGTTACCTCAGGTGTTGATGTCTCTAGAGTGTGGGCACCTCAATGCTCTCCTCTATCAATGCTTCCAAACATCAAGTGCTCAAATAGTCAAATAGATGCATTCATTAGAAAAATAACATGAATTAACATTGTAACATGTTAAAAAAAGATAACTCTAGGTGATTTGTGCCTATGAAATCAGACATCGATGTCTTTGCATTGGGGCACACCTCAATGCTCTCTTCCATTAATGCCTACAAACAAGAAGTGCTAAAATAGTCAATTAGATGCGTTCATTAGAAAACTAACATGAATTAGTAATGTAACATGTTCACAAAATATACCTCTTCCTGAGTTGTTCCCGTGAACTCAAGAATGGATGTCTCTCCACAGGAGGCACCACCAATGTTCTTCCCTAAGGGAGATTGAGTGAAAAAATACAAGTTAAAACAATAAAAAATGATAAAATTAGATATTATAGGATTTGAACATGTATAGATATAGGTACATAAACTAGATAGATATGCAAGTGAAACAAGGCAACCATGAAATCATAATGTAATAAATGGATAACATTGATTATTACATAAGAAACTCAAAATGTGAGAGAAAATAATGATAAAGTTCATTAATTAATTGAATAGAGGTTATTACAATATATAGAGAGGAAATTAGAATTAGGTTAGGAGACAATTTGAGTTTCCCATGATAGTCAGAATTAATTTAGAACAAATAACCTCAGTTAGTCATGTAATATCTGAGTTAAACTATCCTAAATTGAATTGAACTAATTTGCATTGAGTTGAATTGAATTGAACTAAATCGAATTGTATAGAATTGATATGCACTAAAATGAACAAAATTGACATGCGCTGAACTAAAATGGGGCACTGATGTCACTAGATGGCCAATTAGGAATAGTTAGGTTCAGTTAGGACCTCAATTAATGGGGCACACATAGACTTTACTTCACTACCTCCTTAAATCATGGAATGTACCCCCAAATTAGGGAATGTGCACAGAAATTAAGGAGTGTGGTCCAAAATATAGGGTTTTGGTGTATGTGTGACTCGGGAGGTCAATTTTGGTGTGGTTAGGCCCATTAGAATCAATGGGTCAGGAGCTAGGAGGATTATTTATTCTAACTTCACCCCCCCATAATCTTAACTAAGTAAAAAATGGGTCCTGACAAGTTGCAGCCATATTAGGTACCCATTCACACATCAAATTCTCTAAATAATAGGAAAGAGGGAAAAAACCTAGCGGGAATGTAACGTACCCACCCGTGGACCCAGTTCGAAGAGGGGAATATGCTACCAATCTATGGGGCTTTTCATAAAACTCAGAGGATTCATTAGATGCATACAATTAAAAACAAATATGCACTCAATATATCAATAACAGTCATTAATTTAAACACTGCAGAGGTAAAACACATAGATAGAAAATACTTATCTTTGTTGTGCAATTGTCCCAAACAACTAGCTATGTTGCTGCAACGTTCATCCTAACCATAGGTCTCCACCCAACCTATATTCTTTCAGCACTCAAAGACCACCTCCGAGCTGGGCATGATATCTACAAGGAAAAAGGAACCCTCAAGCACAACACAACCCAATGCAATGGATACCCATCTCAACCCCAGCATTATCTTGCACACCCAACTCAGATATGGGCTCTGGAACACACTTTCAGTAGTGGTACTTAGGAACTAGATGTAAAGGGTTTTTCCCAAAAACGTAGGCACACCAAAAATGGATTTTGAGAGGGGAAAATTGACCATAGGGAAGAAAATGATTTCTCCCACAGATATACAAGCAATTCGTGAGCCGAAACAACCTCTATGGTCCCCAAATTGATTTCATTTTTCTTCCCCACTGTTATACCACACAAAAACGCCCTTCCCAGCTAGGATAATGAAGGAAACACAACAAAAACCCTGGAGAAAATGCCTAGGTAGATCTAAACTCGCGGGAGAGCAAAGATGGTTGATGGGTAATGGCTTGGGGAACAATTCATGGCTCTTTTATTTTCCAAGAAGCCAAACATGTTTTTCCATGCAGGGTGGCTTGCCCATACTCGAATTTGGACATCCATACCTCCCATTCCCCAAGGAAATAACTACCTTAACCAACTCTTGGGAGAAATCAATGATTGGGTACAAAAGTCAACATGGGTAGTTGAGGGTTTGATGGGTTCTCTCATTGACACTTGGCTTGACTTGATTGGATCCAAGGGTTTGAATGTTTTCCCCCCCAATTCCTTGTAACATCATGCCCCCATCTCTAGTTGCATTGCATAGCTAGTTGTGGGCATTTATATTAAAATTCATATATACAATTCTCATGGTTCACTAGCACATGGGTAGCATAATATCAAATACTTGCCTCTTCTAGATCGAGCGTTCACTAGCGGGGCCTTGGCCTTGAGATCCACGCTAGGAATCATAGATAATATGCATACATTATTTACATTATAGGCCAAAATATTACAAGGGTCAAAATGGGGGACGTTACATTCCCCTCCGCTTGGAATAACACCATCCTCGGTTTTCCAATACCTAGGAAAACATACACGTTATATACATGTCCAAAATTCACAAAATGTGGTAGGTCTGCCTTGCGTTTCACCCTTTACTTAGGTTTTCGGGACCAAGTCCTTTGGTCTTCACAAACTGCTCCTGCTGGCTGGGACCTTCTAGCTCTACATGAGGGCATTGTTCCAAAACAATCCCTTCTCTTTATTTACCATCCCGTTGATCTACAAGTCTAGAAAATTTATGGTGGCTACCCTCTTGATGCTCCATTGTTGAGCAGTCACGGAGGCAATGATTTCCTCCACATCCCCAACATTTCATTGGCAGCTTTACCTTTTCCTGCTAAGTTTTCTTTGAGTTTTCCCACCTTGAACGTTTCTTAATCGACCGATTGGATGAATGCTTCTTCATGGATCCACTTTCCTTTCCCTTACTGATTGATCCCATAATGCTTTTTACCTCTTTTTGCAGGTGAATAGAGTCCTGCAAAACCTTCTGGTTCATCTCATTCTGTTGCCTCTGCAGCTTGAGCATTTCTCTTAGATTTTCTTGGGTCCTGGAAATTGTTTGAAGAAGAATTTTAGACAACTCTAATAGCCCTCGGTCTGCTTCCATGGTCAATGGAAACAACTGACCACACTTTACTTACTAGCAACACTTTCTTGTGCCGGCTGCAACCAATTGTTTCACCTTCTTACCTGCAAAATTCATCATGGAAATCCTTTGTTAGGACAAGCATAACATAAACATTAAAATTAGTCAATTATTTTCCCAATTGACATGGAATGTCCACGCTTTATTGATGGGACTTCCACACTTTTTCATGCTTTCCCAACATACACATGAACTCATTCATGTTCATCCTTTCACAGGAAATTTACTATTTCAACATTCAAAATTCATTTCAAGCAATTAAACACAATCTATTTTCAGCCATGACATGCACTCAAAAATATTTTGTTTTATAAATGCATCAATCGAAAGGAAAGAGAAGAGTAGGAGTTTCTCCCTCTTAGTATTGTTCTATTATGGAGCTACACCATCGATGTGGTTTCATGCTCCTTAGTCTCTTTCACTTCAATGTGAATGCTTTGACTTTCCTTTCTTGGCTATGACACTTAGTTTCTAAGGTTTGTCTAAGGATTTTCAACTAGGGGACCCTTTTCCATTGTTTCCTACAGACCTTTGGCTGCTAGGACCCACTCATGTCCACTATCACTATCTTTCATTACTGCTCATATTGAGCTCTTTAGGATGGTCATATGTCCATCTGCATCCCTATGATGCCTTTCTGGTCCTTGCTTCCAACAATACCTACACTCAAACATTGAATCAATTCACATGTTTAGTTTATTTTCATAGGGTTTATCTCTAAACAAGAGTTTAGGAAATCATAACCAAATCATATACACACGTATATTTATAAGCAAGAAGCTGCAAGGTATTCAAATACTTATCTGTATTGAATGTTTTCACTTTATTCCATGGGATCCTTATTCGCCTTACAAGCCCTAGATTTCCCGTGGATATAATAATGAATGTTGGGCCATCACGTATGCTACTCTACAATCATTCGAATGGGCAATGCCAGGCCAGTACTCTGACTAGGTTGTTTAGGGGGTGTTGGGCCAGCATACACGTTGCTTCACAATATCAAGTAGTTAATGCCCAACCAGTTACTCTCTCGATTTATCAATAATTTATATCGCCCACTCATTTACTCTTTGGATTCTTTTACCAGTAATTTTATAGTTATTTTAAGGTCTTGCTTTCCTGCAATGACCAAGGTTTCCAACAAAGAAACAATAGTGTATCAGCTTAGCTATTAGAAGACTTATACCTGAAATATTCATTATTCCAAACAAGACATAAATGAAAACAAATACTTATATGTATTGTGCGTTTCCCCTCTAGTCCACAGGGTCCTGCTTTGCTTTGCAAGCCTTGGAATTGCCTATGGACTTGGATGTAGTTAATGCTTAACTAGTAACCCTTCACGCCGACTAGATTTACCAAGAATTTGGTGGTGCCCAACCAGTCCCATACCTGGTTAGCCCTCTCCAGTGCCGAGCCAGCACATTCGTCTGGGTCATCAGCCAATGAAAGGAAACTGCTCCACCGACCATTATAGGTTAAGACTCTACTATGGAGCCATATGCATCTCAAGGTTTTTAGTCAGTCTTGGCACCCCCTCTTACTGCTGACCCAATAGATATTTTATGCCTTCACCAATGTCACCACACCTTCTCGCACCACAACCCTTCACACACACATCAACTCTTCATTCATACAAGGATGCCACTCCTTTTCTTGTGCAAATCGGTGGTTCCTTTTAGGAACTTTATAGGTGACTTTCTTGACTGCAGGTTAGCATGGCCCCACTCACACAAGGATGATACCCCTTTTTCACTACACAGCTCCTTGGGTCTATCCATCCCTTCTAGTATTATCTAGTGTGAGCATAGAAATGTTACCAATTCCGATACAATTCTTCTGTGTACCCTTCTTCACTTTGCCTCTTAATGTGTAGTACCAATTAACATCTGTGTAGGATGACAACACAAGAAGGATAAGCAAGCTTATTAGTATGGTTGCTCAAAATCATAACCACATTCCATAACATTCACTATCAAGTATTGAAACACCGGGAATGCGTCCATTCCCTTAAGGTGTAGTCAATATTGACAACCCTATCATGACCCGACACTAGAAAGGTGTGCACGCCCTTTCCAATGTGATCCATGTAGGCCCTAGTCATACTCAAGCAGTATAAAATTATATAAATAAAGTAGAGCATGCTCTCCATATTAATCCTAATAATTAGACATGCATGTTCTTATCTAGGGTCACATAATACTCATTCACTTTGCATATGTATCTTTTCTTCATTTGCAAAGAATGGGGGCTCCCTTCTCTGAGTCAATAGTTCTTCGGTTTGCCACCCCAATATTTCTATGTTCCATAATCCACACATGCCTTTTTGGAATAGCTTTACCATCTCACTCTCATGGTTTTCCAACATACATCTTAGTTGAGATGTCATTCTTAAAATATGAAATGGTCTTTCACCCAAAACCATACATCTTAGCTGAGATGTCATTCTTAAAATATGAAATGGTGTTTCACCCAAAACCCATTTCCAAAGCATGGGGTCCTTTGTATGTATTTTGGCTTCTGTAGGTCATCACACATGGTCTTCTTGCAATGTGTCTTCTTGGCACATTTATCAAATAGCCAAACATTCAGCAGCATCTAACAATAAAATCCAAATCTGATTTCTCTAATCATTCAATGGCATTAATAATTAAATTCAAGTATGAATTTGCAATTCTGTCCTCTACAGAAATTGATTTACTTAGCCATGAGTCTGTTCTCATATTGTTTGGCCCTTGCTGATGATAAATTCCAATCTTCATCATGGACTTACCCACATTTTCCATGACCAAGACAATCTACCTGAAATCTATAACTTGAATCAGCCAAACGCTTTGTAAGTCTCTTATGCATATAATATTTCATTGCTGCCACAGTCACTGAAGCATTTTCAGAATTATAACACTCCATAATTCAAACATTTCCAGTTGTTAACATTTGAAATGTAATGAAATATATATTTATACAAATATATTTGCATGCATCCTTATCATAATAAAATTGCAAGACACAGCCATGTCATTTATGCAATTTAAACAAATCTTTAGATACTCATTACTTCGTATCCATACAAATCTGTCATTTCCACAGGGCACTCTTGGTATCCCATCAACATGTCTACCTTCTTCATGCAATCATTCTCCTGCATTCATGACAGCTCATGAAATGGTCGTAGGATTAACAATAGTCCACCATTTCATCTATTATCTGACTGCATTGAAACATATATATGTCATACCCATGCATTCACAGAATGCATCTCAACATGTGCACCCACACATGTGCATGCACATTCACAACATTTTCATAATATTTTAATGTGCATTCAATCAATGCAACCTTGCATTAATTCATGAATACTATGCATTCAAACATATTAAGGCCTAACCATGTACTACCATGACAGGGCCATAAGTCCTCACTTTCCTTGGTTATTTAAACTTATAGTCCGACATACCCAATTGGCATGTTATAATTTCATATGAATGCATTGAGGTTTCTAAGGAATTATAGGGTGTAAGGATCCTTTCCCTTACTACCACATACCTTGCCATATCTGATGGAGTAATATTCACATTCATGCATTCAGTACCACATGCAAACCAAATCAACATAGTTGAAGGGGTCTTACCAAATCATCTTTCAATATTCATGCCATTAAGCTCAAATAACCATTACCTGCATGGCTATCATTAACATCGCTTGATGTTACCTGATTAGTTGGCCTCTTACCAAGGCTTCACAGTCCTTTTTCCAACTTCATGATCATAGACTTGTTGCCCCATCCTTTCTTCACAGGTTGTTGGTTGTATGCAACAATCATCATCCACATCCTTAGCCATGCTTCGGTTGTCTTTGGTCCTACAACCAATGTGAACATGACCAATTATTAGCAACCACCATAATCATCTTAAGTGGCTCATTGCTTATATAAAACCTCACTGTTTTACCAATATGCCATATCATATATATACACAAGTATTTTTACATGCAATGTGCAATGTCTGTTAGTATTCCAACTAGTACATATTCACTTCATCTATCTATCCTCTTGCATTTTCAATCATGCTTCTATGGTCTGATCAACAACATTAATTGTTGTCAACCATAGGCAATACCTTTAATGTCATACTACTTGTGTAAATTCACCGCCTTCTTACCCATATGCAACATCATGCTCATGCATAAACACCCTTTTATGGACTATGCAATATCTATTAATGTGCCAACTAGTGCACGTTTACTTCATCTATATGATCCTTTTCATTTTCAACATTCCTATCCCATGGTTTTTATGCATGTAAAACTTGTAAAATACAAAAACAATAGTAAGAGAGGAGTTAAGGAATTCCCCCTTTCCAATTTGCTCATTGTAGCATGGGGTTTCCTCTTCCACATCGTAGTTGATCCAATTTCATGGGCTTTCCTACCAAGCACACAATCATTAGCTATGATCTTCTCACGAAATAGCAATTCAATATATACATATGAGTATAAAATTCATTCTTGTTATTTTCCAAACATGCAATTCTTATGCTATACATAGAAATAGTTTAAGGTGAGAGATATCCCTTTCATCACGTTGCCTTACTGCTCCCATTGCTCTTCTGCAATGCATATTACAACCAGTTACTCTCCACAACCTTCTATGCAATTCCTACTTCTCATCCCAAGCATAGAGAATGTATTTCACACATTCAAAGATTGTCTATGGGGGATGATGGGGGTCAAGGGGGATTTCCCCCTTATGGCTTCCCTACGCCACTGCAAGGCGAGTCGAGGGAAACGCCCTCATTTTTTGTTTGTTTGTAAATCCTTCGATTTCGCGCAATCTGGTGCATAAGTTCCACGAAATTTTTCAACTTTTGGCACCTGAAAAATCTCCCTGGAAAACAACTGAAATTCCTTGTTTCAGAGGATTTATCATTTCTCCCATGTCGGACCAACTCACTGAGTTCTTCTGACCGTTGCGGAGAAAAATCTCCCATTTCTTCCGATCGTTGCGGAGAAACTCGCCCATCTCTTCTGACCATTGCAGAGAATCTCGCCGAGTTCTTCCGCTTTGGAGAACTTAAAAATTCTAGCCGACCATTTCGGCAAAAACTCGCCAGTTCGTTCTGTCGTTTCTGCGAAAACTCACCAACTTTTTCATCCGCTTCGACGAAAACTCGCCAACTTCTTTCGTCATTTCGGCGAAAACTCGCCAACTTTTTCTGCCGAAATTTTCCTTCCTTTTTCAGCGAACTTATTGATTTTATGCCGGTTTGTTGCGGAGCAACTCACCAAGTTTCGCCGCCAACTTCGGCACAAACTCTCCAGTTCTAACCAGCAACTTTGGTGCAACTCAGTGAGGTTCGTTGAAAAACATTGGCTCAACTCCACGAGACTCACTGAATCAGTTAGGCAAAATACTTAGAGAATTTTTGAAATTTTGAAACCTTTCTTATCGGTCTGTGCTGAGCAGGAAGCATACTTACCTATGCAATTGTGATAGGTATCCCATGAAGGCCCAATGCTGCAACCAATAGCTCTGATACCATGTGTAACGTACCCACCTGCGGACCCAATTCGAAGAGGTGAATATGCTACCAATCTATGAGGATTTTCATAAAACTCAGCCAATTCATTAGATGCATACAGTTAAAAACAAATATGCACTCAATATATCAATAACAGTCATTAATTTAAACACTGCAGAGGTAAAACACATAGATAGAAAACACTTATCTTTGTTGTGCAATTGTCCCAAACAACTATCTATGTCGCTGCAATGTTCCTCCCAACCATAGGTCTCCGCCCAGCCTGTATTCTTTCAGCACTCAGAGACCACCCCCGAGCTGGGCATGATATCTACAAGGAAAAAGGAACCCTCAAGCACAACACAACCCAAATCAATGGATACCCATCTCAAACCCAGCATTCTCTTGCACACCCAACTCAGGTATGGGCTCTGGAACACACTTTCAGCAGTGGGACTTAGGAACTAGATGGACAGGGGTTTTCCCAAAAACATGGGCACACCAAAAATGGATTTTGAGAGGGAAAAATCGACCATAGGGAAGAAAACGATTTCTCCCACAGATATACAAGCAATCTGTGAGCCAAAAAAACCTCTATGGTCCCCAAATCGATTTCCCTTTTCTTCCCCACTGTTATACCACACAAAAACGCCCTTCCCAGCTAGGATAATGAAGGAAACACAACAAAAACCCTGGAGAAAATGACCAGGTAGCTCTAAACTTGTGGGATAGAAAACCTGGTTGATGGGTAATGGATTGGGGAACAATTCATGGCTCTTTTCTTGCCCAAGAAGCCAAACACGCTTTTCCATGCAAGGTGGCTTGCCCATACTCAAGTTTGGACAGCCATACCTCCCATTCCCCAAGGCATTAACTACCTCAACCAACTCTTGGGAGAAATCAATGATTGGGTACAAATGTCAACATGGGTAGTTGAGGGTTTGATGGGTTCTCTCATTGACACTTGGCTTGACTTGATTGGATCCAAGGGTTTGAATGTTTTCCCTCCCAATTCCTTGTAACATCATGCCCCCATCTCTTGTTGCATTGCATAGCTAGTTGTGGGCATTTATATTAAAATTCATATTTACAATTCCCATGGTTCACTAGCACATGGGTAGCATAATATCAAACACTTTCCTCTTCTAGATTGAGCATTCACTAGTGGGGCCTTGGCCTTGAGCTCCATGCTAGGAATCATACATAATATGTATACATTATTTACATTATAGCCCAAAATATTACAAGGGTCAAAATGGGGGACATTACAGGGAACCCCCCCAAAAAATAGAATGTGAAAATAATACTTTAAGGAGCCTCCTCAGAAAATTCATTCACTCCCAAAGAATCTCTCAATTGGGTGAATTGCTACTCGGTAAAGGGATTTGTGAAGATCCATGCAGATATTTTTTAAATCCTCCTTCGTTTGAAGTGCATGGGAGCCCATTCATGAGATCCAAACACTTTGAAGTGCTTTAATGGTGGTTCTTGACTACTCCTTGCTTTGAATGGAGAAAATCCCTTGAAGCTTTTCTGTGGAACATGGTTAAACTATAGGACTAAAGGTTGTAAATTTGGAGAATGAGAAGAAATTATGTAGGTCTTCTTAAAAAAGAACCTAATGTTGTACAAGTTTTCCAATGGCCTTTTTCATATTCTGAATGTATGTGAAGAATTCCTTATAGGACATGAGTTGTGAAGCTTCTAGGGCATCCTTCAGGAATATTGGATCTAGTTTACCAACTATGCAGCAATTGAGCTGGGGAGATAGGAGATCCATGGCTGTAAAAGAGCTCTCTAATGGATGCAAATGAGATCTTTGATCGATGAAAAACACTCATTGATGACTGCAAATGATCTCTTCAGTGGCTATAAGTACACTTCTTTGATGGTTGTAAGTGAGCACTCCTTCGATGGTTGCAGTTTCACTTCATGATGGCTACAAATGAGTACTATAAATGGGATATTTGTTGGCTTCAAAATCCTTCTTTGGTGGCTGCAAAAATCCTTCTTTTGTGGATACAAAAAAACTTCTTTGATGGTTGCAAAAGCCTTTTTTGGTGGCTTGCAAAAAGGTTTCTCCAATCTGCAAGAGTAATGGCTGCAAAAGCCTTCTTTGGTGGTTGAAAAAGCCTTCATTGGAAGCTGCAAAATATTTCTTGGGTGGCCGCGAAAGCATTCTTGATGGTTGAAAAATCCAGGCTGCGAAAGACCTTCTCAACCCGCATGCTAGATAACTAATAAGAAATCATTGGACACAATCTAGTTTAGTACCCCGTATGTTATGATACCATTTAGGATTTGAACATCTATAAATATAGGTACATAAACTAACTAGATATGCAATGATAAACACATAATACATCAAATCATAATGTACTAAATGGATAACATTGATTATTACATAAGAAACTCATAATAGAAGAGAAATGAATTCTCAAGTTCATTAATTAACTGAATGGATGTGATCACAATATATATAGAGGTAATTTGAAATAGGTTAAGATACAATTCAAGTTTCCCATTCTAATCAATATTAATTTAGAACAAATAACCTCAATTAGTCGTGCAAGATCTGAGTTGAACTATCTTGAATTGAACTAACCTGAACTAAACTTAACTAAGCTGAACTGATTTGCACTGAACTGAACTGAATTGGCATGCATTGAACTGAACTGGGGTGATAATGCACCTAGACGACCAATTAGGGATAGTTAGGGTCAATTAGGACCTCAATCAGTGTGGCACACCTTGAATTCACTTAAATGCCTCTTTAAATCACAAAATGTACCCCCAAATTAGTGAATGTGCCCCCAAATTAAGGAGTGGGCCCCAAAATATAGGGTTTTGGTGTATATGTGACTTAGGAGGTCAATTTTGGTGTGATTATGCAATTAGAATTAGTATGTTAGGGGATAAGAGGGTTATTTAATCTAATAGATATATCTATGAACCATAAGGAACAAACATTTTCAAAGAAAACCTTTAAGTTCCAGGTAATTACTTGGTGAAAAATACCATCATAGGGAAATCCATAACAAATATGGTTACATGAAGTGTAAGAATGGGACGGAAATTTTGGAGTGGATGGTCCTTCCTAACTAGGATTTGATGGTATTACCTAACTTGTAGCTAATGGTCCTACCTAATGGTAGAAATTTCTCCTACCTATCCACTGCCCACAAAAAAGGTGTCGTGATAGCCCATTTATGTGTTAAATGAAACAATGCATCCCGTATATGGAAACAATTGTTGTGCGGGTGGGAGTTCTAACTTAGAAAGTGGCCTATGCAATGTAGGGGCTTGGAAATTGGCATCTATATGCCTCACATTTTTTCATTTTTGAGGCATCCCCAAACCAACACCCTATAATGAAAAATAATGAAAATATTTTATGCGCTTCTCTGACACAAACTTGGCATACAACTACTTAAGGAAGTACACAGGGAATTCCCTGTTTTTGTGAGGGGCACATCGAACACCATGTACCAGTTATTAATTTAGTGATGAATGAATGGTTGGTAGGTACACCATTCAATGGATATGTGGTCATAGCTGGTGTTCAAGACTTCACCTATTCTAGGGTCTCTGAATAGAGAAAAAATGTCTTAATTGCTTATATTTACTTTTTTTTTTTCATAGTGGTGTAAACCATCATCATATTCCTTCCATTTACTCGCTCTGTAAGAGAAAACTCTATATAATTCCCCATTTGCTTGCCTTATTGTGTCTATGCTAGCATCAACTGTTTCGGCAAGAGACTGTTGAATTGGGTCTCCACCCCTAAAGACATTTCTCATGGATCTAAGCAATGTTATCTCTCTCAATATCTTTTCATTTTGTTCCTTATATGCAATAAAAAACAACAAGAAAAAAACATTAGAAACATATGTTACATCAACTTAATAAATTAGAAAATTTTATTTCAGATGTAATAAATCAACAAATATGATCAAATTTATTGCAAATAATATATGAATGGTAAGGGTAGATGACTATAACAAAATTTTCACCAACATAGATCCCCATCAAATCTAAATAATCTACTAATTATTTTGTGTATTCCTTATACAAATCAAATCCAATGTAAAAACCCTTTCCATGTATTGCAAGCAAGTCAACAAATATGTCATTTAGGATAGGTCACATCTATCTTCACATCATGGACACAACACTTAGCATATATGAAAACAATATAAAGCATAGTGTAGAGCATAGGTTGGATTAACACTTAAAAAAAATAGTTTAGATTTTCCTAAGTACTAACAATTTCCATCAACAATTATAAGTAAGCATTGGTGGGTCAAATATTAACAATAATAATTGCTAGGATCAGGACATCTAACTTTAATTTATCAACTCGAGGAATGTATAAAATTTAGAGGTGTTGTGCACAATATATGAAACTTATAAGAAATCTAACTACTGGAAAACAAGAAAAACAATAAACTAATTCCTATTGAATAATAAGGGACGTTACTTGCTTAAAGAAATAACTTTTTGGGATCCCATTCCTCCACATGCCTACCTATTGCTTCCCATGCTAGTGATACTCAATGTTACCATGAGTTTAAATAACTACAATATCACATTTGGATGGTCACTGTGTCAGGAGTTTAAAAATTCATGTGAACTAAATACTTTTGAGTTTCAAGTTCGTAAAGCAGGCCAAGCATCTCACAGATTGGTTGATCTCTATGTGAGCATAAAACATGAATTGATTCATGCGAGAAATACAATGAAAGAAATGAAAGAACATGAAATACATGTTGATTTCATATAAAATCTCTTGTAACATAAACTACAGGAATTGTTATAGGAAACTACAAGAATTATTGCGAGAATCTATAGGAAAAATAGAGAATACATGACATGTAAAGTAAATGCAATATAAACTAAATAAATCTCATAAACTAATGCTAATATCCCTATATCTCCTTGAGGGATCCTTCCCTAAGGTGGTTACAGGAACCTAATGGAAATTTTAGTTACTCAAAATGTTGGATAAACACTTCAATAAATTAAATAACATTTTTCATGAAAAACAATGTACCAGATTGATGCTGCAAAATAGTCTATTTCCAAAATGGAAAATGCTTTTCAAACCCCCCAGTCCATGACAAAGGGTATTTATTTATATAATTAAAAAAGGATTAAAAAAATTTATGGTGAATATTCATCCCTATTATTTAGGAGCAATCAACAACAATCATGGCCTAGAAATCCAAGTGGTAATACTCGTGCTTGGAATTTGTACTTTGGATTTCAACTTAGCATGGGGTACTCCTTGGATATTTGAAAAATTGATATATTTTCTAACCCTTACACTAGAACTCCCTAATTGACATGATGTTTTTTCCTTACCTTCATTAGTTCATAAATTCCAGTTCCATTGAGTTAGATCAACTTTAAGTAGAAATCAAGGAAAGTCATGGAAGAAAAGGACAACACTTAGCCACTAGCGTTATTGTTAATAGACAATCCACTCGGGCGGACACGAGACGGATCTCCCTAGTTCAAGTGAATCTAGAACAAATAGTATAGAATATAGATCTACTTTCCTAGATCAATAGAAGTGCAAACTAGTGGATAGATAGCTTACCTTAGATTTGCAGATCCTTTTGCTCTTTGTTGATCCAATGCTCCGGCGTCATCCAATCTCTAGCTGCAAGACCCTGTTGAACATATAGATACTAACAAACAGTGAAAGCATACATTTCATATGATTGATCTAAGTTAACAGTTAAGGAAGAAAACTCTAAACATCATCATCAATGAGACAACAGTTTATGGAAAGAGATTATATTAACTGTATAAAAGTGGGAATACATAGAAAGGATGAAGCTACAACCAAAGCCTCAACATTGCATCCTCCATCCAACATGTCCAAGCCAAACCTCCAAGATGGTACAAGCTTCCCAATCACCAATATGGGTTCTACCAGCATAAGGGTACCATAGACCTTCCCCCCTCTCATGGAGAGAGTGGGTGTTTATATAAGGCTAAAGAGATAGGGTAGGTTGAGGATTAGGGGGAGATGGTTAAGGGATCTTTCCATAAGGTTAGGAACCGAAATGCCACCTCACCTAGAACCTAGGGATAGGCCTCCACATCACTCATCTTCGAGAATGGGCTCGAAGATAATCTTTTATCTAAATAACTGACATCGTTGCAGGTTGCATTAGGACAACCTGCGACGTCGCATGTTGCACAAGGGTAGACTGTGACGACCTTGAAAAGTAGGTCAGTTAAGCCCTCCAGTCATGGAAAACTTCAAGGATGTGTTTTTACTCTAAAATGAGTTTAGGTATAATAGCAAAGAGTTTACACAATGTTCAAGATGACGACATTATCATAACGGTCATGATGATAACACTTGGTCATAAGGACGATACTTGCAACGACCATGGTGACGACACTAAGTAAGGATGAAGATAGTTGCAACACTTGCAACACTTGCACAAGGGTGATGATATTCTGTTTTAACAGAATGCCCCCCAAAGCATGAAGCTGACGAAATGAGACAGGTGAAATGCTTTGTAGTAAGAAAAATGGCAAGGACTTGCTGGTTGGAATGAGTTGCTGCAGAAATGACCTGAGATCAATAAGTCTCATACAACACAAAACATGGCTGCCAACCAATACATTGCAGATCCATGATAGTAAAGACCGACTGAACACAATCATGGCTACTAGACACAATTGTAGATCCATGGTGAGATAATAACACTGAGCCATGACCAATACAAAAGTGGATCTGTGTAATATGACTCAATACAAACTCCATCGCAACCTGGGTAAAACATGACTCCCCAGGGTCTTCAAGCTGAACCCACAATGATACGAATCTATCCATGTGATTACAAATTTCTTGACGTCGAACATGGTAGAAACCACTTGATTACCGGTCATTAATGTATACCGTTAACAAGCGTGAGGGAAATCACCATTGATGTCAATGATTCCCAAGGTATCATAGTACATATCACCAAGAGTGAATAAATGAGCTAAAGTCGAACATGAGATGAAATCTTTCAATCAAGAGTCAATGATGTAAACTCATGTTGAAAGCGAGGTAACCTTCCATTGAGGCATGCAGGGCCAATGTACTTGGTTGGTTTCTATATTCAATCCTTGGATGATGAGTTGAAGTCGACAAGGATGAATCCGTCGAAGGAGGGCCATGATGAATCCCCCATCAATCGACATGAAACACGACAAAAGACGCGTAGAGTTGATCAGATGGTAGAGTAATGTGCAAGACTGACTCAAGGTAGACCAACATGATTGAAGGTGTACTGACTGTAGATAATGAGGAACAAACATATCTTGAACATGGGCATGGCATGACTTGGCAGTATTGACTTGAAAATAATGATCCCAACCCCTAATGCAACTGATGATGGAAGCATTCTTTGGCTGATCCAAAGGAGTGACAAGACTCATGGAATTGATAGGAATCGAAGACAAACAGATTACCCAAGTACTGAAAATGCAAAATGCAAACTAGTGCCATGTTCAAGAGTGACTATGTACTGCCATAATTAAGACGTAACACAAATATTCCCTTTTTCCCCATCATGATTGATGAGTGCCTCATGTGTTTTTTGATGAGCTTGATGAGGGTAACCAGAGGCTCGGTATAGCTCAATCTCATATATGAGTCCAATCCCAAATTTTTTACAAACCTATGAAAGGAGGGGTTCATCCCATAATGGGCCCTTCAATGTTTAAAATTTAACGAGTCCAAAGAAGGAAAACTCGGTGTCATATCATGTTTAGAGAGTCGGAAAAGAACTAAAGGAGCCTCCAATGGTCCTTTTTTGTAAAGTTAGCCTCATTTCCCGAAAAAGGGTAAAACAACGTGGGAGAGGACTCTTCCAGCCATGGTTGGTTGGAGTATTCCTTTTTCGTATATAGTGCTTCCTGGTCCGAAAAAGGGATAAACCATCACCAGAAAGACGATCATTCAAATGTTTTTACAAGCGTGAAAGCATCAAGTTCGCTTGGCAATATTTTCCTATTTAGGGAGTCTGAAAAGAGCTTAAAAGGACTCCATGAACAACTTTTTCATGGTTGATGACCGAGTACGACAAAGGAAAAAGTAAACTCGGCACAGTTCCTTTTCCATAAATAGTCTAGCGATAAACCTATACTGGTTAGACACACCTTTTTAACTTAAAGTTTTAATGAGCACGAGAATGGTATCAAAAGCACTCAGAATCTTTTTCATGTTTGAACCAGAGCACGAAAAAGTAAAAACTAAGCTCAAACCACTTTTCATGTTTGAACCAGAGCACGAAAAAGTAAAAACTAAGCTCAAACCACTTTTCATGTTTCAACCAGAGCACGGAAAAAGATGAAAAGTAATCTCAAATGCTATCTTACTATTTTTAACGAGCTCGAAGATAGGTTGTAAGAATGCTCATGATGTCTGCTTCATTTTTTAACGAGCTTGTAACAGAAAATGAACTATGCTCGGGATAATTTTCATGGTTTAATGATCTCGAAACGTAAAAAGGAAAGTATGCTAAAAAATGCTCCCAATGGTGAACTTTTCTCAACATGGCATCCAGAGGTTGGTGTGTGGCCCCAGCATGATTGCTGGAAGTAAGTGACTTAGCTCCAATGTGGTGTGAAGAGGCGATCGAGTTGACTTCAACGTAACTTACAGAGGTTGAAGACATTCCCCCAAGCTTCATTTCATCCGCCTAAGGCATAGGCGGGTGAAAAGAAGGTTCAGGTACTAAGTCTATGAGGAGACTCGACTCAAATGGAAAGGATATGTTTCATTTTTTAACGAGATTGACACAAGATTAGAACTCTGCTCACGGGAAGCTATTTCATTTTTTAATGAGCTTGACATAGAAAGGTAACTATGCTCATAGGTTAAGGCCTATTGATGAGTTCCTTCCCAACATGATTCCTAGAGGTTGGTAAATGCCCCCAACATGATTGCTAGCGTCTTAACATTGTAGTGTTCCCTCAACATGATTGCTGACGGTACGACATGTGGCATGCCCTCCAAGCTTCATTTCATCTGAAAATGTTGCTTGCTAACCCAACTACCAACTTGGATACTAATATGAAAATTTTCACCAAGGGGGGGAAAACGAGAATCAGAGGAAAATAAGGTTCAAGTTCTAACTCTAGCGAGAGACTCGAACCGATGGGAGGGAGATCTATTTCATTTTTACACAAGCTTGAAATAGACAATAACTATGCTTGAGTGGGCCCATCTTATTTTTTAACGAGCTTAAAATGGAATAAAACTATGCTCGAATGGATTGGTTTCATTTTTGTACAAGCTTGAAACCAAAGGTAAACTATGCTTAGAGGGGTCTATTTCATTTTTTAATGAGCTTGAAATAGAATAAAACTATGCTCCAAGGGATGGTTTCATTTTTATGCAAGCTTGAAACCAAAGGGAAACTATGCTATGGTGGTTGGTTTCATTTTTTAACGAGCTTGAAACATAACATAAACCGTGCTCGTAGGAACCTATTTCATTTTTTAACGAGCTTGACATAGAACGGGAACTATGCTGATGTGAAATGGTTTCATTTTTATGCAAGCTTGAAATCAAAGAGAAACTTTGCTTGAAGGTTGGTTTCATTTTTTAACGAGCTTGAAACATAACATAAACTATGCTCGCACCCCCCATCCTCAAGGGGAAGAAACCACTAAAACATGTGGAACATTCAGGGAAGTCTGATGACTAGGAATCATATGATGAGTGGGTGTCACGTCAAAAAGTTGATCAATGGTCACAACATTCCCATGATGGGGAAAATACATCACTCGAAAGAGTATGGACACGACGGATTTCATAGCATAGACATAATCACGTCCAATGAGTAGATTGAAATCTAAAGGACCTTGGACAACCATGACATCAACATAAGTAGTTTTACCACTCAATGTGATAGGTAACTGCGGGAGAATACCTAAAGGTCCGGTAGGCCTCCTTTAAAAAGCCAAAATCTAGTCAGTTACTGGCACAAGCTAAGGGGAACCTATAGCTTTCCAAGCAGTTGAGGATAAAATACTAACAAAAGCTCCTTCATCAACTATCGTACGAAAGATTTCTTTATCGGAAACTCCTACAGATATTTGAAAAGGAATGCTCGAAGGAAGACAAGATTCTGTTAGACCATTCCAATCAAAGGAAATGATCTCAATACTTGGGGGGGATCCTGTAGGAATGGACAGGGTCTGCCCTTGCCTAGGACATTCTGAACTGACTAGGAAAACATAAGCGGTTTCCAATTCACTCTCACTTGGAAGATAAGAATGAGACGAATATTGTGTCATGGTGACTGCTTCATTCTGGACTTTCTCCAATGAAAGAGAGGGATCGAGTGGATTGGAGATCGACTCAATCACTTCACTCTCTGAAGGAAGAGTGGGATCAACTATAGATGAAACTGAATTGATCATTTGGTCAACCAGTGGGGGGTCGAGGGACAATTTACTATCGCTTGTTGGAAGCACCTGTTGAGAACTAGTAATATCTTCCAACCACCGTGAAGCTTCATCCATGCTTGGACAAAGGTAAGTACGATACAAGCCCTTGCATATCCAGCAAGGGTCTGCAGCTCTACCCTTCCGACCCATCACCAATGGGTCACTAGTCGAGGGAGTATCATCAATATGATGGTCTTAGGTTGAAGATACAAGCGGTTTTGGTTTTTTAGACCACACTTCTGACACACGGGAAAGACCGAGACAATTCTTGAGAAGGTGATCACCCTTGCAAAGTTTGCAAGGGAACTTTGGCTTATGAGGTGTTCTCCTAGAATGAGTGCCATCAAAGGCAGATGGATGACACTTGGTCTCTTTCTTATCTTTCTTCTTCTTAATCTTCCTTTTCTTCTTCTTCTTCTCACCCGCCTTCTTACTAACATCAAAGTTTTCAGTAGGAGAAGAAGAAGAAATAGAAGCCAATTCAACTTTCGACGAAAAAGGAGAAGGGTCATCATGAGATTGATGCTCATGTGGTGAAGGACCTAGGTCCGACACGATTGGTGCACTTGGTGTAACTGGATTGGAGAATAACCATATCGGTAATCCTATCATCAATCCGGGAAGACTCAATGTAGCCATAAAGGGAGGACCAACAGTTCCACAAGGGGGAATAACAAATGGCATACCTTGGAAAGGGGTGCCTTGGTTGGTAGTCCCGAAAGAATCTTCCATATCTAAACTTCCTAAGAGTCTCTAAAGTACCACACAAATCAAACACTACTCAAGTCTAAAAGCAACAAGCGAACTGTGTGAATAGGAGTGGATTCAAAGTCTGGAACCTCACGGGATTATCAAGGCATTACAAACCACAATATACTGCAGGGTCCAATAATATGATGTGACAAGGAGGATTGGGGTTGTACCCTTTCCTGCATACCTGATTACCTGGACAGTACGTGCGTGCTAATCTCCCCGATTGTTGTTCTCGGTGTATTGCTTTACCAAGACGGCCAAATGGTTAACTCGATTGGTTTCAGGAATCCTAATGGTGTCTCCCGATATATGCAAGGTACGTGGGAGCTCAAATCCGTAGTGGTGCTGTCTAATGCATAGTCATTGGCACGAGACCTTCCGATATATGTGTTGAGTATGTGATACACCCTTTGATATAGGCCAAGTATGGATTATGGTACTTGGTGGGTACGTGAAGGAGATCGATATACCGATGTACGTGGAAGACTACAATACCCCCGGACTACAGTGCTGGAAAATAATGACAAATGCCACGCTTAACGACATCGGAACACGTCTCTAACTTATACACAGTTACTAAATGATTTTAACCTAAGATAGCATTAATTTTATCTTGTACGGTTAGGTGGATGCATGAGGTGATTACATAAATGTAAACATAACGCAATCCTCAACTACATGATAATGCACATTTTCCTTTCCTTTTCAATGAAAACTACTTAAGGTAAGGAGAGATCTTTTTTCTTTCAAACCAAAATTACTTAAGTAGTAGAGAAAAGAAGAATTCCTTCCTAGAGTACAATAATTCTAACTTTATGCAAAGTTCAACTAAAAAGCACAAAGAAAATGAAATATGCAACTAATTTTAACAATGTGTAAGACAAAATAATGAAGCATTTTTCAATTTTCAAATGCATGTACCAAAAAATGAAATTTGATAACTAAACATTTTTCATATCTATATATAGAAAGTGAGAAGATATCTACAACACTCTAATCTTTTAGAAATTCCCAAAGAAAAATGGCAAGCACCCAAACAACTCAAAGGGACTCAAGAACGGCTCAAAATCTACCAAACGCAATACTTATAACTCATTTCCTATGTCTTTACACTTGAAAAAGACACATCTAATCCACGAAAGAAAGATTCCACTAACGTTTCCAATCAAATGAAAGACAAAGGAAAGCATTTAACAATCTTATCTAACTCAAATGCACACAAAACTGAAACAAGCCTTTCTTCTTCTTATGAGTGTGAGACCAAGATTTTCAAATGATCAAATTAAAGTAAAAAGAACACTTATGTTTTCCAATTTCATGAATATAGCAAAAGAGTGACAAAATCAATATTTTCTTTGAACTAAAGTGGAGACAAAGAATCAATCTTTCCCAAAAATGATTGAATAGCTCAGCATGTAAGGGAAACAAGATGCATAACCCAAGAAAGAGAGGCTCAAAAAGACATGGATATCCCACACTATTCAAGTCTTTAAAAAAATTCAATCAAACCAAACCAAAAATGATCTCAAAATCTTGAGATGGATCAAAACGACTAAAGAATGCACGATTCATGGGCCCCCCCGACCATGGGGGGGAATTTTTTTTCAAAAATAGAACCCATTTCGCTTAAAAATGCAAGCAAAACACTAGTTTTTACTCAAGGGGCCAAACATGAATCCAAAAATCAAAAGACCCAAAAACCAATACAAACAAGACAAACAAAACACTGCTGGACAAAAGGGGTTTGCCTGGAAGGTACAGTGCAGAGGAGTCTGTACACAAACCAAAACTCAAATCAGAAATGGAGAAAAGGTGCCTGTACAGCAAAAAATGGCAGATCGGCGTACTTTGTGCTTATGCACAGTGCGACGTCATAGTTCACCAGTGCGGGAAGTGCGACGACGTCGCAGTATACCAATGTAAGGGCTGTGACAACAGACTAACAGACAAAGAACATAGATAAAAAACAACACAGTGTCGCTCTGGGTACACTGACTAGGTGCGACAGGCGAGATCTAAGTCCAAAAATGAATCAATTCTCCAGTTAATGAGCATAAAAAGGTCTGTAGATGAGAAGTACAAACTCAAAGGAAGGAAATCATACTCTTCAAAGCGAAGATCTGATGGTGAAAAGGCTTAAGAGGAAAAAAGATGGATTGGAAAAGTAATCAACTGAAACTGACATTCAGATTGAAAACAACAATGTTCTTCCCTAGCGGAGTCGCCAAATTTGTTAATGGACAATCCACTCGGGCGGACACGAGCTAGATCTCCCTAGTTCAAGTGAATCTAGAAGAATTAGTACAGAATATAGATCTGCTTTCCTAGATCAATAGAAGTGCAAACTAGTGGATAGATAGCTTACCTTAGATTTGCAGATCCTTTTGCTCTTTGTTGATCCAATGCTCTAGCGTGATCAGATCTCTAGCTGCAAGACCTTGTTGAACATATAGATACTAACAAACAATGAAAGCATACATTTCATATGATTGATCTAAGTTAACAGTTAAGGAAGAAAACTCTAAACATCATCATCAATGAGACAACAATTTATGGAAAGAGATTATATTAACTGTATAAAAGTGGGAATACATAGAAAGGATTAAGCTACAACCAAAGCCTCAACGTTGCATCCTCCATCCAACATGTCCAAGCCAAACCTCCAAGATGGTACAAGCTTCCCAATCACCAATATGGGTTCTACCAACATAAGGGTACCATAGACCTTCCCCCCTCTCATGGAGAGAGTGGGTGTTTATACAAGGCTAAAGAGATAGGGTAGGTTGAGGATTAGGGGAATATGGTTAAGGGATCTTTCCATAAGGTTAGGAACCGAAATGCCACCTCACCTAGAACCTAGGGATAGGCCTCCACATCACTCATCTTTGAGAATGGGCTCAAAGATACTCTTTTATCCAAATAAATAACACCGTCGCAAGTTGCATTAGGACAACCTGTGACATTGCATGTGGCACAAGGGCAGACTGCGACGACCTTGAAAAGTAGGTCAGTTAAGCGCTCCAGTGATGGAAAACTTCAGGGATGTGTTTTTACTCTAAAATGAGTTTAGGTATAATAGCAAAGAGTTTACACAATGGTCAAGATGAAGACATTATCACAACGGTCATGATGACGACACTTGGTCATAAGGACGATACTTGCAACGGCCATGGTGATGACACTAAGTCAAGATGACGACACTTGCAACACTTGCGGCACTTGCACAAGGGTGACGACGTTTTGGTGTAACAATTATACTCTCTAAACATGCATGAAAAAGCTCACTGATTTATTTACTACTTATTTAATGTCTCATGGTTCCTCCTTGTGTTCTTGGGAAGGTGTAAAAGTGACTAATTGACTACCAAAAGTGGAGCTCATCATCCCCCCCAACTAGAGGGTTGCACACCCTTGTGTGGAACACCTTGATTTTGACCCCGTTGCATTAAACATGTAAATGATGTAATATCGTATAAAATCAAGGTGAGGATCCCAAGGCTAATGCCCTACCATCGATTTATCGTTTGCTAGTTTAGCACGATGAAAATAAAAAAATATGATGTAAATATGTATTTTAATAAAAAATACCCACAACTAGCTATGGAAGGAAATAAGAGTATGGGGGCATGATTTTTACAAGGAATAGGGAGGTAAATATTCAAACCCTTGAATCCAATAATGTTAAACCAAGTTTCAATGAGAGAACCCATGAATTACTAACTACCCTTGTTGACTTATGCACCCAATCATTTAATTCTTCAAAGAGGTAGTTGAACTAGTTATGTTGAAATTTGGTTGAGATTTGATCTTTAATTATTTTAGATGCAGAGACTTGAAACAATGAGACAATTAAATCCATGAAATTCATACAACCATAACACAAGATATACCCTGGGAAAAATCCTCAAAATTATGAGAACAAAACCCCAACAATTCTTCTCAGTATAATATAATGGATAGCAGAGAATGCTTTCTTTTACAAAATAGTAGATTGATTTCGGAATATAAGAGATCACCAAACACTCTTGATGAATATACAGAAGCAATAGAGAAGAGAGATCAATCATATGTGTTCCCAGAACAACAATAACAAGCATGAAAAATACCCTGTACAAAGAGAAGCCACTTTCTTTCAATGGAGAAGAGAATTCACTTCACACTGGATTCAACAATCCTATATAACATATTTATACATTCTTCTATTCTATTTTTAACTTCTAACATCAGGATGAACTCGCCCTCAAACTGGATGTATTAATCTTGCATGGAGAGGTGCACCCCACTTCTCATGCCATGTTTCATCTCACTGAGTTGTCACTTAGTATGAACTAGCCTCTTAATTGATAGATTTTCCACTTAGTTACGTGGCTAACTTAAGTGTTGACATGAAAGTGTCACAAATCATGTGTCATCTTTTAGTTTAACATAACTGTCGTCATGCAATAACACTTAGTTAACTAGATCTTCTTTGTTGTCACTTAGTTAACTCTCTTTAACTGAAGTGCCTTCTTTTAGTTTAACTAAAGTGAAAATGATTTAGTTAACTAGTCCTTTTTATTTAACACTTATTTAATTGAAATCATGCTGATTGATTTACTTGAAGTGACCACTGCGATTTCTTTAGTTAAGTGAGGCATATCTTTAACCGATGCTTTAACTAAAGCATTGATAATTAACTGAATATTTATAACTAAAGCTTTAACAATTCGAGTTCTCTTTAATTAGCTGAAGTGTCTGCATGGAAATTTTTGAATTCTCTTGATATCTATGCTTTATCTTTTATTTCTTTATCTCTTATTGCATGGTCAATATGTGCTAACTTTAATTATCCATCAAATTACATTATACTAAAAAGAATTATCGGATGTTGTGATCATATTATATTATTCCGGACCAAATGATCATATGCTAAAGTAATTCACTTTAGAGGTGATCAATCTCTAAAGGAGACTTAATAGTAATATGGTGATCATGGTTAATAATATATCACACAACATTAATTCTTTTTAACAAGTAAAGAATGAACTTTATAAGATGGACCTTTACACCATAATCATGACTTGACACACACAAGTTCAGAGCCTTGTCCAACAAGAGTTTACAACATCATTACTTTGATCAAATACCTCTATACAAGAGCAATAACCTTTACACGGAAGGAAATCAAAGTCCTCACCTCTATATGGGAGGATCAATCTTGACTACACAAGATTGGTTTGGAGAATGTCTCATGATGTTGTATATTTAACAAGTTATTGTTTTGGGAAATGGAGAGTATGGATGTCCAAATTTTGTGTATGGGAAAGCCATCATTTTGGGAAAATGTGATTGGATTCCTGGGAAAGAAAATACCCATGAATTTGATTCCCAATCCATTATTCATCGATGAGTTTTTCTTTCTCACGTCCCTATTGTTGGCTGGGCATTTTCCTCCATTTCCCAGCCGAGGAAAGCCGTTTTTGTGTTGTAGAATGACTGAGAGGAAGGGAATTTCGATTTAGGGGTTCATAAAGGTTGTTTTTCCATTTGAATGCGTGTATACCTGTGGAAAAAAAAATTTCCTTAGTGGTTGATTTCCCTTCTAAAATTTCATTCTATTATGCCCAACAATTGTACCTTGCTGTGTATGTGAGATATTTATATAGTTTGGGTTATGTACATCTCCTGTTTGGATTGGAATTGTGTGTAAGCAACCAGAAGTAGACAAGGATTTGGAATTGGTTTGATAAACCCAATGAAAGGTGTAACCTTACCGAATATGATAGGGATTTGGCTACTTTTCTATGCACACCATCAAGAGAAGTAGAAGGGAAGGTATGGCCTTAGGGACTGTGAAGTAGTGAAGGGGATACTTTATTGTGGTGGGTGTGTATGTATTGTGGGTGCCAAGGTAGCTAAATATTGTAGAGGTACCGATAGCTATGTAGTTGAGCTCACTAGCTTAGAAATTCCTTCCTTTCTACTTCCCTGACATCCTAATAAAACCAACTGTACACTGGCTTGGTTGAGATTCGGTATATACTTGGCTATGTGTGAATTTGTTGTTCCCTTTTTCCTTGTGGAAATCATGCCTAGATCGAGGGTGGCATCTCTGTTGAGAGATTGATGAGCATAGTTGGCCTATGGTTGGGTGGAACGTTGCACTTTCATTTTATCAGGAAAGGTTCACTTCAAGATAAGTATTCTCTTGTATTTTAAATATGTAACTTATTTAATTTGATTCCTATGAGAATTAAGCTTGTGTATCAATGTTGCGTGTGTGTGTGGATGGAGATTACTTTTGGTGTTGATTTGTATTATCCATATTGATAACAGTAATTAGTGTAGGGTTGTGTCTACACTAGTTTAACTATCTTGCTAAGAGATGGTGAGTCTCTATGTCAAAGATGAACAGATTATCACAAGTTACCTTTAAAATCTAGATTCATTCTTCAATGAAGATAAGCAAATTTAAGATCTACAGCCATTTAAAAGTTTAAATCACACAATACAAGCAACATATAAACATTATAATGGTAGAAACTTGAATCCATTCATGCTAAAACAATGGAGAATATACATGATTACCAGGAATCCTGGTGTGAGTGCCTCCTCCCTTGCCATGAGCTTCCCTTCCTTCACCCTTACTTTTGAAGAATTTGAGCTCTTCTTCCTCCTTCAGAATCTCCTCAGCATGCCTTTCCTTTTTTGATCTCCCTTACCATGCCTCCCATGCCTTTCTTATATAGCATTGGGAAATGAACCTTAGGTTTCTGTTTTGAGTGTGGGATAATCTATTTTCATGATTTTAGATCATTTTCAACTGAAAACCCACTTTTCAATAGTTTTTAGCCTTTTTGATCCACTTAGAATGTTTTAAGCACAATTAATGCATTTTAATACATTTCTTAGAGAGGATTCATCTCTGAATGAACTTGTGTCATGACTTCCTGGTACGGGTACATGGTAAACATATGTTGCTCCTGTCACATTATTAGGGGTGTCAATTTGATTGTTAACAGATGCCCCCTAATGTGTGAGGTCCGAAGCAGAGCTAAGAATCGAAATACATTACTGAAATTTATACTCGGTATACTGATACTCTTTATATTGATACTCTTCGTACTGATACTCTTTATCGTTCAAAGCAAGGACGAGGGAAGGAAAACTCACAGGCGCAGGATTGAGGATCATACCTGCAAAACATAGCAATTTCTCAAATATATAATATCTTCCTGAGGTGGGATACCCATGCTCAGTAGTAAACAAGCATGGCCACGAACAACACACAGTGGATCCATGTCAAAAGCAAATTTTTCTGAAATGTAAACATGCACTTTGATGAGTGCGAGAACAAAGTCTTTATTAAACTTCTGACGTGGCAATATAATCTTGTGCAGCTCGGGCAGTGCATCGATGAGTGATACAACTTTTTTTCCCAAGGTCTTCATTACAAATCGACGATAGTATGAGTTTATATCATGCAAATAGGTGATCTGATGTCGAGCATAATAAAACACCATCTGATTACCGGTCATTGATGTATACTGTTATCAAATGCGAAGAGACCCACCGATATTAATGATGGACTCTAAGGTATTGAGTACAAACTAACAAGTGTGAATAGATGTTCTGAAGTCAAACACTTGTAGAATCAAACAATCAGGGGTCATTGATGTATACCCACTTTCATTTGCGAGGAAACCTACCACTAATGACTACAAGATCCAAGGTACTCTTGGGTTTCTAGATCCATGTCCTAGATGGTGATTTGATGTCGATAGGAATAGATCCATTGGAAGGAGGGAATTAATGCATCCCACATCAACGGATATGAAATAAAGATCAATATTCTAATATAATTTGGTAGAACTACAAGATCCAACACTGTAAACTGACACAAGGAAGGCCGACATGATTGGTCAGGAATATTTGAGGAATGGACGACTTGGTTTGGACTTCCCTTGAACACATAACACGACGCAAAATGGACACTTGGAAACATAGGACTTTGAGTAACTGACCTTAATGAAATATACTAATGCCAGATGCATTAATGAAAGCGTCATTGGTGATGGGAAGGATAACCCATCGGTGGAGATCTGTTCAAAATACTGGTACGGTTTCCTAAGGCAAATGCAGATGGTGTACTGACCGCGGCTACAATACTATGTGCAGTGTTCAAGGGTGACAGGGACTGACTGTTGCCGTTTTCTTCAGAGTTTATAATATGAAGTGATTCAAGTCTCTCCCTTTTTGGATTTTTGTGTTTTCCAATTTTTTTTAACCTTTTTCATTTATTAGCTTGAAAAAATAATAAAGCATGCTATGATACATTAGAGGAAATGAGTGTCTTAAGGGCATGTGCCTAAATGTCAAGGGCATGGGTCAGGCCAAGGAAAAGATCCATATTGCAAACATGAACTGAGCTAGTTATGTACACTCTTACAGATGTTTCCTCCATGGGTATGGGTCAAATATACATAAGCAATGGTTAATAGACATCTTGTAACAAAAAGTGACTATATAGGAAAATAAGCAAGATAAGCAATAAGAAATGAAGCAGTTTGCATGGATGTTCAAGTGGATATTTTAGTGTAATATTATGTAAAATGACAAAAAATTGGGAGACCATCAGGATATGGTAAAAAATGAATGACAGAGAAATATGTGCTCTCAAAATCCAAGTTATGATGGGACTAATAGGGCTCCCGGTCTTATGAGAATAACTCAGCATGGGCACCAAAATGGCAATGGGGTGCTGACTAGGGTGTCCCATGTTCAGTAGGCTCTGCTGTCGGAATGGTGGAAAATACAGATATGAAGGGTGGACCCACCAATTTTCAACAGGTTCGAACCTATGGAAAGTTTGGGTTGCAAAAGGTTCAAATGCATCTTCACAAAGGTATGGCCTAAACCTATATGCAAGTTTCCAAATATACCAGATAAGATCGAGGAACATGCAGATCATGATCCTATACTTGGGTAGATGTATATCAAGTATGATCCTAGTGGCCCCACAAAAGATGTCCTTAGGTGGGTACAACCAAATGTTTACAACTTCAGGGATATCTTCATTTGATGATAATATGTAATCCAAGAAGTCATGTGAGTTGGGGGATCTCATAGCCCAATTGGGTCAGGTAACCGAATCATATTCCTCCATCAAGGGA
Source organism: Larix kaempferi (assembly GCA_027924585.1). Taxonomy (NCBI): domain Eukaryota; kingdom Viridiplantae; phylum Streptophyta; class Pinopsida; order Pinales; family Pinaceae; genus Larix; species Larix kaempferi. Next base: position 2,452,754 of record BSBM01000542.1, on the reverse strand, counting down.
AGATTTTGATCCGAATTTGCTGAAGCTATTTGAGTAGCTTGGTTTGAAACTTCTACGATGGATAGGGGTGATCCAAATGCTTGCCAACATGAAAATGACATTACGCAAGCTGAGGTCCTTTCATCTAATATGGTTAGACAGATGTTCTTACCATAAGTCGTTACTTTAATCTTAAAAGAAACTTTGGGAAGGATCCTACATATTGAATGGTCTATTTTTGATGTGATCAAAGTCTCATTGGATGGATCAACAACACAAATGGTAGACAATAGTTCCTTTCTTTGTGCAGAATGACATTGCAATACCTCCAAGGCCGACATGGCACATGGTACTTAAGCTAGGTCCTCAAGAACATTACTGTTCTGAGCAGCTCGCATGTTGGGATTATGAATTGTTCTACGTAGAACACCTTTGGGCGGGTGTGGTACTAAGTCTATGGTTGGTTTCTCAATGTAGAGATAACCATCTGGTTGTGATTCCGACTGATCTGTTGTACTGGGAGAGACATCATAAGAATCAAGTCTTGTTTGAATGTTCATCTTAGGATCACACATGAATACATTGACATTAGGATCATTTCCCCCTTGCGGGGGGGTTGGCTGGTTGCCCCCTGGCGGAGGTACCGGTGTCAAAATAGCGGGTTGTTGTTTCCCACAGCATTGAAGCACAGTTGGTGCATCTCCCTTCCCAGAGTTAGCATCTTGCTTACTCTTGTACTTATTCTTCTTTCCTCTAAGGTCTATGGATGAGACTGTGAGGGTGTCGAAATTGTTGGAAGGATTAGCAGGTTCTTGCATTGCCTGGCCAGCTATGGGTTGCGAATTTTGAATAGAAACTTGTCCTAGATGTGGGGTAATCTGTTCACGATGGTTGACGAAATCCATAATACCATTGACATGAGGTTCATGTGGCATCCTAGCTGGATCAAACGTAGGTCTTGCAGGTTGGTTCCAAAAAGATTGGTTACTTTGTAGAACCTGACCACTCCATGGCGGAATGGGGTTAATGGTTGGATTTACCCCTTGCGGAGCTAGGCCCGAAAAAGATTGGTTACTTTCTATAACCTGACCACTCCACTGATGTGGTCCTTGGGTGTGATAAGAATTCCAAGGTGGGTTTCCCTTTTGCAGAGGTTGACCCCAAGAAGTTTGGCTACTTCCTGAAACATGACCATTGGGTGGATTGCCTCCTTATGTAGGTGGGGTCCAAGAAGATTGGTTATTTCCTAGATCCCAACCATACCATGGTGGTTGAAATTGGTATTGAAAATTATTCCAAGGTTGACTTCCTCCTTGTGGAGGTGGCATCCAAAAAGGTTGGTTACTTTCTGAATATTGCCCAGTCCATTGTGAACTAGGTTGCATGTATGGATTGCCCCCTTGTGGGGATATGTTCCATTGAGATTGATGACTTGGTGGAACATTACCATTCCATTGCGGGATAGGATTAATAGGTGCATTTCCCCCTTGCAGGGGTATGTTCCATTGAGATTGGTTACTTGGTGGAATGTTACCACTCCATTGCTGGTTGGGATTCATGAGTGGATTGCCCCCTTGCGAGGGTGGGCCCCAATTAGATTGGTTACTAGTTGGAATTGGACCACTCCGTTTAATGTTTCCTTGGTTTGGATAAGCATTCCAAGGTTGATATCCTCCTGGAGAAGGTGGGCCCCAAGAAGATTTGATACTTCCTGAAACCTCCCCACTCCATGGCGGAATGGGGTTGATAGGTGGATTTCCATTCGGAATTGTGATAGGATAAATCAGAGGATAACCCCCCGGGAATTTCCACTAATCCAAGGAGCATATCCCCAATTGGCATAAATGTTCCATGGTTCATTGCTGCTGCCAGGAATATTACCATTCCATGGTGAAGGGTTGCCCCTGGAAGTAGAATTTGGACAAGTGTTTTGTATACCATGAGGACTTTGGTTTACTCCTAGTGTGTGTTGACCATGATTAGACGATCCATATAGAAAACCAATGTTTGAGAAAGCCATGGGGTCTCTTGTTGATATGTGTATATCATTCAAACTTTCAAAAAGAGGTTTGATATCACCCAGTGACTCATGGATAGTAAGTGCAACTGGTTCTGAAAGACTCATCAAAGGAGGAATTTCATGAGCATGTGTGTCATGTTTCAATGTTTCAATTTCAACTAGAGTAAGGTTATCAACTACATTTATATGCAGTTTGTGATGTGACGACGAATTTTCAGTGTTGATTTGATGTTGTTCTTCTCGAGTAATGATTGAGTTGAAAATCAGTTATGTTTCCAAGTAATTAGAATGTGGTTTTTGTGTTTGTCTCTGCAATGTAGCAGGGCCTTCAATTTCTGGTGACTCACCTCGCTTCCACTGTGACTGGCAGATTGGGAGAGTAGACACTTCTAAGAAGTTGATAAAAGGATGTGTTTAAAATGATAGTTTGAATCAAACAATCCTAAGGTAGTCTAGAGTAAAAAAAGAAAAGTGTCTACACAGTAAAAATTCCCTAGATATTTCAAGCAAGCAAACTTACTCTTCCAAAGAACCGAAGCTCAGTGAAAAGCTGGATTAGAGGGCCTTCCAAAACTAGTAGCTATTGAGGGATGCCAGGCCTCAGAAAATTGCTAGCAACGAAGGTATGATAAATAGTTACAATAAACTTTAATCACCAGGGGTGAAAGCGTTGGTTCCTGACAAATCACCCTCCCAAGGAGTAAAAGTTCCAAAGTCTGTCTCAGGTATTGCAAGTGTGTCCCACTTACAATAGCCTATGTGATATCCTAGGAATAGCCACTAAAGTTACCACTTTGCAATCGACGATCGGGCGGAACAGTTGTAAGTCGAAGACAACTCTTATAACCAGGAACTCTAGAAACAGTGATGTCACCCCGAGGACTTGTCACTGAACATAGAATTTCCTCGATAAGCTCATGTCCCACTAAATAAGAAAGAAGGGGGAATCACCCTTACTTATCCAAATTGACCTCATGCTTAACGCATGTTTCAGAAGCGCTTTCCCGACAAGCGTTTTTTGCAACTAATGGATTTACTCTCTTTAATCAATGCTAGTTTCAAATTTTTGCAGCCAAGGAGTGTTAACTCTCCAAACCTAATCAAGGGCACTAACCTAAACTTATTGATGATATGAAAATTAAAATTTTGTCAATTTTAGATTAAGTGCCAATTTTTAGTGGAAGTTTGCTTAGTATAAGGAGTGGAAGTGAAACTGATGGTGTTTCAACTCGAAAACAAAATGAACCATAAAATCCAAGATGCTCACTATGCTACCTTTCAGTTTAATGAATATCCTAACTGAAGGAAGAGTTAGAGGTTCATGAGCTTCTTTTAGACATGCAAAGTTTTTGGTAGATTCTTTATGTTCATGCACAGTTTTTAAGAAATATGGATAATAATTGATGTTTGATGATCAATGGAACCGAAACAGATATCTAAAGTAAAAGTGAATCTAATTCTATTACACGGGGGATCTATGTTTCTCATTCACAAGATCGCCTAAAAGCCCAAGTGAAGAGGATACGCAGAGCCCTTTGGAATGCTCATGAATTAAATTCTAGACCATTACACGTGAGATCCACTTTCTCATTCACAAGATTGCCATAAGGCCCAAGTGAAGAGGATACAATGGCTCGAAAAAATGTATGCAAAACTTAAATCTACTCTGTTACAAGTGAGATCCACTTTCTCATTTACAAGGTCGCCATAAAGTGCGAGTGAAGAGGATACGATGGTTCGATATAAGATGCTTTGAAAAAATCAACTCCTAAACTATTACAAACAAGATACAATTTCTCATTCACAAGATCATCATGAGATGCGAGTGAAGAGGATACGGTGCCTCATACACAATATATCTCAAGAAAACTTAACTCTAAAGGTACAATTCTCTCTAATTATGTATGCAAATTAGGAAGAAAATTTCAACTTCGAAAATGTAACTAAATGAAAGTTTATTTATGTTTGTTAGGGAGAAATTGTCTTCAATTTGTCTCACAATGTGATGTTCAAGGTTTGTTTTCCAAATGCAAAATGTGTGTAGATGGTGCTTGCAAAGGCATAGCTCAATTTAATCAAACTTTTCAATCTTTGTAAAAAACAATTTGTAATTTTTTTTCCTTTTCAATATGGTTTGACAATCATGAAAATTGTCACGTCCCCATTTTGACCCCCTTTGTAAATGATGTAAATATTGTAACTTAATCATGGTGAGGAGCTCAAGGCCAAGGCCCCACCATTGATTTAGCGTTTATGTATCGGCAATTAAAATAGATGCCTATGGTTCTTGTGCGAGATGGGCACAATGTATATAAGACATCATGTAAATACGAATTTTAATGAAAAATACCCACAACCGGCTATGCAATGCAACAAAAGAGAAGGGGCATGGTTCTACAAGGAATAGGGAGGGAAATTATTCAAACCCTTGAGCCAATAGTATTAATCCATGTGTCAATGGGGAAACCCATAAACCACCAACTACCCATTTTGTCTCATGTACCCAATCATTTAATTTTTCCAAGAAATTGGTTAAGGCAGTTAATGCCTAGGGAATGAAAGAGTATGGGCAAGCCATTTTCGTGCATGGGCAAGCCATCAACTTGGAAAATCGTGTTTTTGCTTGAGGGGCAAGAAACCACCCACGAAATGGTGCCCAAATCCATGGGGAATGGGCAGTCTTCATTCATTCACGCAGGTAGAGAAGGCTGGGAGTTACAGTCACGTTTTTGAGCAAAAACGCAGGGTTCTCCCTGCCCAAAAACCCGTTTTTGGTTTTGGATAGTAGCTGGGAAGGAGGGGGTGCGATTTGGGACTGTAGGGAGTTCGTTTTGTCCCCGATTTGCCATGGGCGTTTTTCCTAAAAACGTTTTCTGCTACCTGGGGTTTTCTGAAAACCTCCATTGCTCGTTTTTAACCTTCCCACGTTTTTCTGAAGCCTAGGGGATCATTTTCCTGCCTGTCACTGTAAAAACGTTTTGTCTTGCCCCATAATGGTGTTCTGCTGTTGTGTGCATTCTCGTTTTTGGTTTGAACCTGTGAGCTGAAGTTTTGGACTGGTAGTGGATAGAACTGGCTTGATAAACCTAGTAGAGGGTGTAGCCTCTCAAGAAGATCAAGAGGGCTTGGATACTTTTCTATGCACACCCTGAGAGCACTAGAAAGGGAGGTATGGCTTGAGGGACTGTGTGGCAGTGAAGAGAATACTTCCTTGTGTTGGGTGTGTAGGCATTGTGAGTGCCAAGCTGAATAGATCTGGGAGGGACATCCTCAGCTCTGTGGTTGAGCATACTAGCTTAGCAATTCTTCCCTGCCATGTCCTGGCAGCCTGATAAACCCAATTGCAAATTGGATTGGCTCATCTTGGTGTATGCTTGGCTATGTGTGAGTCTGCTGTTCCCTGGTTCCTTGTAGAGCTCATGCCCAGCTCGGGGGTGGCAGTGGTGCTGAGAGATTGAGGAGCACACTGGCCTACGGTTGGGTGGAACGTTGCAGTTGCATAGCCAGTTGCGTGGGACTACTTTTGTATAAGATAAGTATTCTCTTATGTTAAATTGCAATTACTTATTTGATGAACATCTTAAATGTATGATGGATGTGAAATTCTTAATATTCCGCTGTGATTTTCTTAAAACCATACAGTCCATCTATCTATGTTATATTATGTTCATGCTTATGATTAAATGTTTCATAGGGCTAGACGCCCAGTTTAATCTCACATCTGTTATGCATTTGTGTATGTATATGTTTCTTATTCATTTGAATTTGAATGCTTGTTTAATGAATGGATATGGGGGCTAGATGCCCGGTTTAACCGTCACGATCCTCTCCATCTAGCTGGTTGGATGGGAGGGGACGTGACAAAAATATTCTTAATCAAAAACAAAATATAACTAATTGAAGCTTACTTTTGCTTTTGGAAAAGAAATTACTCTTCAAATTATCTCCACATGTAATGGTCAAAGTTTGTTTTTTAATGCAAAAAGTGTGAAGGGTTCCTTCAATTATGTTTGGTTTAAAGTTAAAAAGATATTAATCCCATGTTTAAGCAAAATCTTTTTCAAAACTTTTCAAAAGAAGTAATGTTATGTTTGTATTCCTTTGAAAAATAATAAGAAAAATGTTTAATCCAAACTATGCACCACTTTTTCAAAATGTTTTTGGAATTCTTTTAATCCAAAACATTTGAACTCTAACCATGCAAAACTACTCCAAACTTTTTCAAAATGCATGAATTCTTTTTTATCTTTTTAATTCAATGGAAAAGTTTGTAGCTCGAACCATGCAAAACTTTTTCCATAGTTTTTAATTCTTTTTTAATCTAAAAAGAATTATTTGAACCCCAATTTAATTAAAACGTTTTAAAAAGAACTCAAAACACATTGTCAACTTAATCCAAACTTTTCAATGGTGACATCAAATCAACAAAAGCAAAGGCACTGCAAAGTTTAATTAAAGATCTCAGTCATCAAATCAAAGGCACATCAAACAAAACTTTTTGAAAGATTTTTTAAAAATTTAAGTTTTTAAAACCATTTCAAAGGCACATCAAACAAAACTTTTTGAAAGATTTTTTAAAAAGTTTTAAGTTTTTAAAACCATTTCAAAGGCACATCAAACAAAACTTTTTGAAAGTTTTTTTTTTTAAATTTAAGTTTTTTTGTAACGTCCCCAGTTTGAACCCATGGTATTAACATTATAAATGATGTAATATTGTTATGAAATCATGGTGAGGAGCTCAAGGCCAAGGCCCCGCCATCGATTTAGTGATGCATATGGTTTGCGTGCTAGCAATGCACATTGTAAATTCAAATATCATGTAATATGCATTTTAATAAAAATACCCACAACTAGCTGTGCAATGCAACAAAGAGATGGGGGCATGATTTCACAAGGAATTGGGAGGGAAAACATTCAAACCCTTGAGCCACTAGAGTCAAGCCAAGTGTCAATGAGAGAACCCATCAAACCCTCAACTACCCATGTTGAGTTTTGTACCCAACCATTGATTTCTCCCAAGAGTTGGTTGAGGTAGTTAATGCCTTGGGAATGGAGAGGTATGGCTGTCCAAAATTCGGGTATGGGCAAGCCACCCTTCATGGGAAATCGTGTTTGTCTCCTTGGGCAAGAAAGAGCCACGAAATTGCTCTCAAAGCCATTATGCAACCATCAGCCTTCCTCCCTCACGAGTTTAGAGCTACCTGGGCGTTTTCCAGGCATGTTGCAGCGTTTTCTTCTTTTTTCCCCAGTAGAGAAGGGCGTTTTCTGTGTTGTATACCAGTGGGGAAGAAGAGAAATCGAATGGGGGTTCAATAGAGACCGTTTTGGGTTGTTGAAGGCTGGGATAATGGGAAAGAAATCATTTTTCCTCCCTGTGGTTGTTTGCCCCATCCCACAATCCATTTCTGGTTGGGAACGTTTTTGAGAAAACCCATGTCCATCTTATTTGTAAATCCTACTGTTTAAAATGGGTATCCTTGCCCCTGTTTATGCATGCTGTGTGAGAGAAGAGTATGTTGGGTATGGGTTATGGTTATCCATAGCTTGGGCTTGAGCATGAGTGTAAGCCTCCAGGGTTCAAGTATAGCCTAATAAACCCAGTTGGACTAGCTTGGATGAGATGAAATGGTTAATGGGCTACGTGGGAGTTGGAATGTTCCCTTTTTTTGTGAGAATCATTCCCAACTCGGGGGTGGCCTTCAGACGGACTCAGTATAAGCTGTCGAAGAGCCTATGGCTGGGTGGAACGTTGCAGCGACATATCTAGTTGCTTGGGGCAGTTGCATAATGAAGATAAGTGTTTTTATGCCTCTATATTTACTTCTGCACTATATTAATTCAATGACTGTTGATATGCTATATGCATGAGTAATGTGTGTGGATGTTATTTTAATTCCACTGTGCATAGTTGATTTGCTTTACATCTACACATTAACATTTTTGTTTATATGAATCTAACTAATGGGCTAAGATCATTTTTGTTTATGCCTTGCCATGGTTGAATGGGTGGGTACGTGACATTTTTAAACCATTTCAAAGGGTGATATATCGTTTGGGATTAGCTTGTTGTTTATGCCCAAATTTGATTCGTTCAAATTCAAGTTTAATATGGTTTCAACATTACCAAAAATTCCTTCACCAAAAAGCATTTACCAAAACGCAAATTCAAAATTGGTTTATCGTGCTCCTGCAAGTTTAATGAGTCAATTTAAAAATGAAAATGCCGAGATTGAAGCTTTCAAGTCTTTAACGCAGAGTTGACCATGCATTTCTGGAATTGAACATACAATTCTAGAATGGAACAGGCTTTCACCATTCATCATACGCCTTGGTTCTATGCAGAGATCTTTCACCATACAACTTGGTTTAAAGCTGAGATCTGATATACTCATCTACGCAAAGATCTTTTACCATACAGATTAAAGGCTGAGAGATTCAGAGAAAAAAAATGCAGAGAAATGGTGAGTTACGCTAAGGTTCACACGCAGAACATGCAGAGATTCAAAAGCTGGGTTGGGCTTGCATTCACGTTGATCTTTAAATTTTTCAAGCTGATCTTTAAAGATTTATGACCAAGATTAATGCTGGTATCTACTGAGATTTGAGGTTTGAAAAGATTTAAATGTTAACGCAGGCATTAACCCCTTTTATGCAGAGATTGTAATGACTGAGATTTAATGTTTAGAGTAGCATGTTTATGATTTAATATTGATATTTGAGGTTGAAGAAACACCAACGCATAGTGTTGATACGTTGAGACACCATACAATTCACGCAGAGAGTGATGATTCACGCTGAGGTTAAGAAGTCTTCAACGCAGACATGTCTACGTAGGGGTTGAAGCTTTTAACAAGCTGAACACAGCTTTAACACTTCAATGCAGAGATTGCATAAATCTTCATCCATACAATCTTAAGCAATCCTCATACATGCAAAGTTAAAGATTATCACCAGCATCTTCATACACGCAGAGTTAAGGATGATCACCAGCATCGTCATACACACAGAGTTAAGCCCCTTTAGGTACAAATTATACACGCAGAGTGAAGTATCCAGAGTATCACCAATATCTTCATACACGCAGAATTCGATAAAAATGCAGAGGTATAGGAAGGAGATGAAAATGCATTCTTCTTTCACCAAAACACCTTTAATCGTGCAGATTCATGGATATGAAAATAAATTTTGATTTTAATTAAAATTCAATTTCCCTATCAGAGCTATAATATTCCTCAACGCAGAGCTTTGAAAGTCATCTACGATTCACGCAGAAGTCTGATTCAAGGTTTCGTGTAGAGGAAGGACAAATATCTTCATCTTCATCTTTTAGATAGAGCTATAATAGCTTTCACCCATAGAGGCAGGACATCATTGCAATGGTCTGAAAATTCAATAAACGCAACATTTAAGAGATCCCTAAAGGTTATACGCGCAAAGGTAGAATTTTAAGACCAGGGTTAGAGCTTTAGCAAAGCTTTCACATGCAGAAAGGATTCAACATGCTGTTATCTAGGCATCTTAAGAGCTTTTAAAATCTTGACATGAATATTTTTTCAGAGATGCATTTACACGTAGAGAAGAAGCATATGCATACACGCAGAGTTTTGAAATTCAGACAGAGCATTAAAATTCTTAGCACCGATGCGCAGGGGTTGAAGGATTAAGATCTTTTAGTGCTTCATACTTTCAAAATATTTCAAACACAGAGATCTACGAATTTTAAATGCAGAGCTTGGAGCTTTTAAAAACTTTAACACAGCTTAACATGCTTTAAAATCAGAATAGAGTTTAAACTCTAAAATTCCTCGCAGAGTTGCAAGAAACGCAGATCTGATTGAATTTGAAGGTGGTTTGGTGAAATAAAGGCATGGCTAGGCCAGTTTTGAGATTCTCAAGCTGGATCTAAGGTTCTTTTAATGACCTTTAAGCTACAAAGGAGTAGATCGGAAGGAAGAACACCCAAAAAATGAAGAAAATGCAAGAAAATTCAACAAGCTAGTATGGTCGCCATTCTAATAACAGTAATTAGTGCAGAGTTGTGTCTACACTAGTTTAACTATCTTGCTAAGAGATGGTGAGTCTCTATGTCAGAGATGAACAGATTATCACAAGTTAGCTTTAAAATCTAGATTCATTCATCAATGAAGATAAGAAAATTTAAGATCTACAGCCATTTAAAAGTTTAAAACACACAATACAAGCAACATCTAAACATTATAATGGCATAAACTTGAATCCATTCATGCTAAAACAATGGAGAAGATACATGATTATCAGGAATCCTGGTGTGAGTGCCTCCTCCCTTGCCATGATCTTCCCTTCCTTCACCCTTGTTTTTGAAGAATTTGAGCTCTTCTTCCTCCTTCAGAATCTCCTCAGCATGCCTTTGCTTTTTTGATCTCCCTTACCATGCCTCCCATGCCTTTCTTATATAGCATTGGGAAATGAGCCTCAGGTTTCTATTTTGAGTGTGGGATAATCTATTTTCATGATTTTAGATCATTTTCAACTGAAAACCCACTTTTCAATAGTTTTTAGGCTTTTTGCTCCACTTAGAATGTTTTAAGCACAATTAATGCATTTTAATGCATTTCTCAGAGAGGATTCATCTCTAAATGAACTTGTGTCATGACTTCCTGGTGCAGGTACATGGTAAACAAATGTTGCTTCTGTCACATTATTAGGGGTGTCAATTTGATTGTTAACACATATGCACATGTAATTTTTTTGTTATGAATTTGTAATACTGTTATGGGGTGAAATTTGGAAGCCCGTATTTAGTTCATGTCCCCTCCCTTAAGTCGTATTGATGAAAGGTGATGTGACAGTGTGGTATCAGAGATATAGGTTGCAACATTGGGCCTGCATGGGCTAAATCAAACAACTTGCAGCATTAAGTTCGTTCCCTGATCATTGCAAAAATGATGATTTTTCCTAAGTATCTATTGACAATTTTTTATGAGTTGCGTTGAAGTATTTTGACGAACATAGGAAAGTTTAGCCAACGTACAATTTTTAAAATTCGTTGAAGTCTTTAGCGAGTTTTGTGAAAATCCACCAAAGTTTCAGCATGTTTTGTGAAAATCCACTGAAGCTTCAGTGAGTTTTGTGAAAATCTGTTTAAGTGTTCGACGAGTTTTGTGAAAATACATCGAAGTGTTTGGTGAGTTTTGTGAAACAATTACAGAAGTGTGCAACGAGTTTTGTGAAAATCCACCAAAGTGTTTCAGCTAGTTTTGAGAAAAAATGTCAATGAAGCATTTCGGTGAGTTTTGGAAAATTCCACTAACACGTTTTGGCACATTTTGAATAATTCTGCCGACACATTTCAGCGCATTTTGGAGAAGTTTACCAAAGAAAGTTTTGGCAAAATTTGGAGAAGTTTACCAAATAAATTTTTGGCGAAAATTGGAGAAGTCGTTGAAAAGCGTTTTGACAAAAGTTGGAAAAGTTCGCCAACGCATTTCAGAGAAGTTGGAGAAACTTTGCTGAAAATTATTTCAAAAAAAATTTAAAAAGTTTGCCGACACATTTCTGTGAAGTTGGAGAAACTCCGCCAATGCATTTTGGTGAAACTAGAGAAAGTTTTCTAATGGAGGGTTTCAACGATTTTTGGAAAGTTCACTAATGCAGTGTATTAGAGAGTTTTTGAAAAGTTCGTCGATCTATTTCGACGAGGCTGGAGAAAGTTTTCTAATGAATCTTTTCAGGTATTTTTGAATAGGGCACCGATTAGCGTTTTGACAAAGTTTGGAGAAATTCGTTGGTGCGTGTCGCAACACTTGCTAAAGCCAAAACTGGATAGAAAGCTGTCTATCCTACCATACCAAGTTCTGCACATATATGACTCCCTGTCATGTGTCTCAGAACCAAGTGGATTCTCCACATATACTTCTTCTTCAACTACACCATTCAAGAAGGCTGTCTTGAAATCCATCTGGTGTATCTTGCACTTCATCACTGCAGCCAGAGAAAGTACGGATCTAATGGAAGTGTATCTGGCTACAGGAGCAAAAGTCTCTATGCTACCACCTGCAACATGCTTGATCTATAGATCCTCTTGGAAGTCACTACATAATACCCTTTGGGACTGCATCCCAAACATCTTCATGATCGACTCGTATTCCTCGATCATGGCATTCTTCCCAGATCTTGGGAACTTCAATATCTTCAATAGATAACTTTTTTGCTGAACAAATGTTGTAGTCCTTCTTTTTGTAGGTGATGGTATACGATCTTTCCTACACAACAAGTTAAATTGCATGATTAGAAAACATCTCATAGTTTTCAGAACAAATTCTTACACATAAAGAAATATGTCATACAGTCATGCAATTATCTTAGCCAATACTTCAATACAACATTTATCCATATTCCGTAACTCTCTAGATGCCTTCCAATCTCTGCCAGAACATTGTTAAGAGTGTGCACAACTCCTAACATGTCAACAAAGAGGTTTCATTCTAGATAAGTAGCAATGGAATGTTGTACAGTGCCATAGGCCACTTACCCATGTATATTAGTAGTATACTATTCATCAATGCAACTATTCTAATATGCATAATACACAACCTAATTCTACGAACATAAGCATATACATCATTGAATAACATTATTTAAACAAACAACTATGTAAGAAATGAAAATTCAAATACTTATCTTTGTTTGATTGTTGGGTTGACTCCCTCTCAGTCTTTGCTTCTTTTCTGCAACTCCATTCTAATGTGGATTGTGAGAAGTGGTCAACTCCCTCTGAATATCTGCATCCTTGCAGAAACTACTGGAGTGTGCTCCCTCTTGATCTTTGCTTCCTAGATTACTTGTCCTTGAACTTATGTTCATTCTCGATCCCTATGCATGCTTGTTAGTATCATCATTGTGTTATCCTCTAGGTCTCATACATAATAAAAAATTCATTAGTATAATCTTAATATTATCAAAACACAATAATCTAAAGCATGTATAGTCAGGATCATTTCAAACACAGATAATAAACATTAGTATTCAAGGTTTCAGGGAAGTCTTCTTTTACTCATGCATATTTTTATTTGATCATAGGACTCTTCTGGTTAGTTAAATCATTAATCAAGATAAGAGATATAATATGCATAAAACCTGTGATTACTCAAACCTATACCTTCATGATTCTTCTTGTTAGTCATATCATCAATTATAGCAAGAAACATAATAGGCATACAACCATGACTATTCAAACCTATGACTTCATGAATAATCATTATCAACAACACAACAGTATAAGATCCTAACACAAGGTAGGATTATAGCTTCATATAGGAAAAACATACCTGGATTAGCATGCTAGCTAGTTATGTCTAACATACCCGCATAATGTCTTTTGGTTCTCTTCAATGACTTGTGCTAGTAACCTGCATGTCTCATAAGTTATCCATTGTAGAACCAAGTTATACAAGTAGATTTTATAAGTGATCCATGACAATGGATGAATCTTTGTCTTCATGTCATCATGATCATATGTTCTTGAACTAGTTTCATGTTAGCGAACAACATAAACCTCAACATCACAATGCATTAGTACAATCATAAGTGTCAAAACCTTAATCAATGAATATCTTCTATTAAGGTAATACGACAAGTCTAGTAATTAATCAAGATTGTACTGTAATGATATGAAGACAAACATATCATAAACTTAACTATGAATAAAATTCGAAACATACCTGTAAGCCATACCTGTCAAGATTGCTTGTAATCTTCTTATGGAAGGCCTTAGCCTCATCTCTCTCTGAAACAGGAACTTCTTCACTTATGCAGGTGACCAATCCATCCTCTTCTAGGATTAACTCAATCCACTTGATTTGCAGGAACTGGATCTGGAGCCGTAATAGGGTTTGTCAGAGAAACCCCAAAAATTCAAACTTTGAATTTCAAACTTCCAAAAGGATAGAAATATGTTCCTTGATGAGCTAATCAAGCTGGTATATTCAGAATTTGAAAACTGTAAAGTTTCACTCCTCAATTTTTCCTTTGAAACTTCCGGATTCACTAGACGTGACCCCAAACTGGGGTTTGAGGAAACCGACTCTTCTGCCCAATCAAAAGGTTTGATCCAAATCTCTAAGCTTCTATTTTTATGAGGAGCTTCCAGCCGTGGTCACAGATTTCAAAAATTCCCATTTTTGCAGAAGCCCTAATTTTCCACTTTTTTTATCAAAGTCTTGAACTAGGGTCTGATCAAGCTCGGCCTTCTGCCCAACCAAAAATTATGATCTTGGTCTCTAAATTTCAATTTTGATGAGTAGAATTCATATGCGGTCTCTGATTACAAAAATTTCAACTTTATCCGAAACCCTAAATTCCGGAAGCCATTGATGAAGGTGCTCAAAAATAATTATGTTTTGATAGAAATATGTACCTGATTGTTTCTAGTGTAACTCCGAACTTTTCGATCCACGGGGTTTGAAAACCTTTTTTGAGATATTCCAACCTGTCATTTTTCCATCTCGACAGGTCTGACCTTAATTGGATTCTCTGAGAGAGAGTTATGCCAAGTGTCATAACGTGACCTATTTATGGGATAAAACAGGAGAGCAAACTTGTACGGAGTTCCAAGGGTCACTGGTTCAACTTCAGCCTCTGAAAATTTTTCCTGAGATAGTACGGTCTGTGTACTACCTGTCACATTTTATGAAATTTCATTTGGATCTTCCTATCTCAATTTATGACCTTTTTTCCAAGGTCACCTATTTTTGACTAAGATCTGGAAGATGCAGAAACCCTATATTGTACATATCATAAATCACAAAGTATGACAAATTAGAGGTTGTACTTTGGACACACGGTACATGGGGATCGGAGCTTTGACCTGTAAAAGTTTTAGACCCGAACACTTTTCCAAATTTGTTTATAGCAAAAGTTCTACGATGACTGGTTTTTCCTATATCAAGCCCTAGCATCGTAAGTGCAACAAGTGTCATACATGCCATATCATGCCTTCTTTCAGGCTAGCTCTGATACCATGTTAAATTTTCAGAATTTAGTTCAATTTGATCTAGGATCTTAACTAAGAGAACAACATGTCCGACAAATCTATAGCATATCAATCATGGACACAATAATGCAAGCACACAAGAGACATAGAGTTTACTTGGGGAAAACCATAAAGATGAAAAACCCCAATAACTTCCTCAGAGATAGATAGAGCAATGATACAACCAGAATACAAGAGATAGTATTCTCCTAGTAGCAAAGCCTCCTCCTCCACAAGTGCACCACTTTCGAAAGTGTGAGTGAGAGAATAGAATGTGTAAAATGAGAGAGACACACTCTCTATTTATACACTAACTTGACTTGACCTTTACTCAACTAGGTCGGCCTCAACTTAACCACTTAACATAATGCTGACTGGGCCGACCCCCACTAGGGTGGTCTAATAACCCTTTGACCCACATGTCCGACCCCCAATAGGGTGGTCTAATAACCCTTTGACCCACATGACTTATACAGGGCCGACCCCAACAAG
Source organism: Larix kaempferi (assembly GCA_027924585.1). NCBI lineage: Eukaryota > Viridiplantae > Streptophyta > Pinopsida > Pinales > Pinaceae > Larix > Larix kaempferi. The sequence goes on along the minus strand of BSBM01000542.1, from coordinate 2,437,254 downwards.
GTGGTCTAATAACCCATCAAGTATAAGTTACGACACTTACAATAAAAATGACGACACTTCCGTATAGAGGAATAATAACATCTCCATAGGAATACAACCAATTCCGTATAGAGGAATAATAACATCTCTATAGGAATACAATATACATATATGTGAAATACATTCCGAAGTTACATATACATCAACACAATTTAGGATCGTTTTTCTAACATTAATTTGCATGTGAACATTCACATAACATTAAGTTTGCATCACAAAATTAACCACACCAAATGCAAGACATTTCAAGCACATAATGAACATGATATGATAATAGAGTTTACCGAGACCTCCCTCGATACGTCTTTGGGCCTACTAGAAAAAGAGCAACCAATCCATTAATACGATGAAAAAATCATGCTTAAAATATTTTACATCACAAATGGATTCACCTGCAGAAAGTCTTCACCAACTGTCCATCTCCTGCTACATGAAAAATTCCTTTGAAAGGTCACACCCTCATCAGATCCTTCACCTTTGTACTTCGGATCGAGAGTGTCAAAGACCAACAATTGTATTAGTACACAAGTTGTAGTGGATCATCCTTTGGTTACGAGACTATAGAAATCAAGCAAGCACATGCTTGCCTCCTTTCTCCCAAAGAGATAATAAAACTTTGACGTGAAGATACTTCACAATGTAGCTATCCATACTACCTCAACAACTTCTATGAGCTCTGAGCCTTGAGCAAAGACACATGATTCACTGACATAAATGAAGATGCTTCGTAATGCAGCTATCCATGCTCTCTCAAAAACTTCTACAAGCTATGAACTTTGAACAAAGCCACATGACTCACTAGCATAAATGAAGATGCTTCATAATGCAGTTATCCATACTCTCTCAATAGCTTCTATGATCCACGAGCCTTGAACAAAGCCACATGATTCACCAACGGAAATGAATATGCTTCATAATGTAGCTAACCATACTCTTTCAACAACTTCTATGAGCTCTGAGCCTTGAGCAAAGCCACATGGTTCACTGTTGGCATGGGATAAGTTCGCAAGAAGTGGAGAAGCCGACAAGTGCAAAAGGGTCAATCCGCAAAAGAAGGACCATTTGCGGAAGCACAAGAATAGTTAAATTAGTTAGAATTGGTCATGTGGACCGTTTTGTAACCAAATAGAAGCATATAAATAGAGTAGGATTGTAAGCCTAAGGGCATCCAGTTTTGGAGGATTCATTCCATCTTTTGATCTGTTTTTTTATCTAGGACATAGTGTATTGACTGTTTCTGCGAGGTTCATTCCGCAAGGTGTAATGAATGCATGAAGATGTTCGATTATGGTGAAATCTATGTCTATATCTTTATGCAATGATGAATGTGAATGTTTGTTACATGTGTAGCTAGAGTTTTCACCCTAGCTTGTGCTAATGAGCACCTACTAAGGAGAAGGGACTCCTTAGTAGCAGTTCAATAAACAGTAAAACAGTAAAATCTAAGCTAACATGTGCATCAACATAAATAAAAAAGACAATAACAATATAAGAGAAAATTTCCTTTTTGTATTTTGATATAATCAAGATTACATTTACCTCAAGTGATGAGGTTGGTGGAGCTCTTGCAGTAGTCCAGGAGGGCTACTTCCGTGCTCTAATGGGTTCCTTCTCCTTCTCCAAGGTGTTTGAATAATGGGCCAAAAGGGGCACTCAAATGGGAAAAACTAGCTCAAATGGTAAGCTAGGGTTTCAAGAGTGATTTTGGCAGAGTGAGGATAGGAAATATTGTGGATGTGAAATGGGGAGCCTCCATCACCTATTTATAGGTTTTTAGTGGTGGAGTATGACCCATGGTTTTTGGCACCATATGGTTTAGGTCAATTGTTTAGGGTTTTTGCTTCCTTTTTCCCTCTTTTCCCTCTTTTTTTTTATATTTTCTATTCCCTTATATTTGATTTTTTGGAATTTAGGGCCCTTTTTGAGGGTTTTTGCTATCTTTGAAGGAAATTTAAATTATTTTGAGGGGAAAAGGGGTTTTTTGGCCTTTTGGAGGCTTTTTAATGGTTTTTTAAGGTTTTGGAGGCAAATATGGTAGGAAATATAGACAAATGAGTCATGAAATGAGAGAGATGAGATGGTGAGCACTTTTTGGGTGTTAACAACAAGTTTAGTATGTTGTAGAGTATCTTTGATGCGAATATGCTATGGGTTTAAGGATTACTGTTGATACGAATAAGTAGATTGAATATGTTGTTCGAGTATTTGTTATCTGTTGAAATCTGCAAATGACTTAATGTGCAAAAGGTGAATGAATAATATCCCGCGGAAATTATAATCTCTGGTTTCTACAAGCGTAATGTGTGTTGGAAGCATACCTTCAACTCCACTGCGGAAACCTTGTTCCTGTAGCCCCCTTATCCATCTCGGGTGAGACTGCACTTGCTCTGCAAGTGTTGCTGGAAAGGGTTACACCTTTTCGAGCCGGTGTATAAGGGAGTTTGGGTTGGTAGTTTGTTGGTGAAAGTGCGAAGTGAACCCCTATCGATAGATGCTACATCAAAAAATGGTTCTGTTGCCGGGACCCTGAGGAAGAAAAGAAGAGGATATGCAGTGGCATCCGACAAAAACAAAGATCTAAGAGTGGTTTGATAAGAAGGTGGTGGAATTCGTAGGAAGCGAGAAATGAGACCCTAAACAGACAACAACTAGTTGGCTGTAGAAATACATTTATCCAGATATCCATGAGATATTATTCTCTAAATTCCCAGTGTTTCTGCACGAGTGGCTAGTGCAGTTGACGTTCCGAAAGAATCACCGCCAGAAGACTGAACCTGATTGTTGGACCCCAGAGTTGATCTGATAGCTGAAGCAAGTCGATAACAAGGTATCACAGGCTGTTGAGTTTTGGGTGGATAGTATCCTCGAGGGATATGTGATTGAGCTCACAGTAGACACTATCAAGTCATGAAGTCAAATGGATAACTGACATCCATCCTCCAAGAATCCAACAAGATCCTGGATCTCTCAAGAATCCTACATCAACATTGATGTTCACATAGTTCGGTCGACAGGGGTTCACTTTGCACTGTCATCAACAAACACCAACCAAACTCCCTTAAACACTGGCCCAAAAAAGTTTTACCCTTTCTAGAAACACCCACGAAGCGAGTGAAGTCTCACCCGAGATGGTTAAGGGGGATGTAGGAACCAAGTTTCCGTAGTGGGGGAAGGACATGCAACTACTTCGATTCTATCGCAACAGAAACCATAGATTCACATTCACACATTAACCATGTGTTCACTAGTCGCATATTCAATACATAATTTGCATTCGCATGAACAGGGAAATACTGGAGATCACATTAATAAAACCTTTCAGAAAAGACAAAAGAAATCATAATGCAACATTCACCATTGAACATAAACGGAGACAAAAGAACAAATACAAACATCTTCATGCATTAACTCATAAAAAATCTGCGATATAAAATTCGCAGAAATAGTTCGTATCATCTTATCATAGGTCCATACAAAACTGTGAAAACATAGAAAAATATAATTGAATCACATAATCATAAAAATCATGCCAATTGATTCTAGGATTCCCTTAGGCTTACATTCATACTCTTATTTACAAAATGGTCCAAATGACCCCTTCTAACAACCTAAACTAATCTTTCACTTCCTCGTTCTCTATGAATCACCCTTTCTTCCGCAGATGGTCCTTCTTCGAAGTTGTCGGCTTCCTCACTTCATGCGGACTAATCCCGTGCTAATAGGCCCCCAACACAAACTTATGGATCGCCCTCGAGCCACCTCAGCTGGACACCTCTGGTGCCATGTTGGCAGGCGGTTTGATGAGGAAATATCATGGTACTGCTGACGCCACTACACGTTGGATGAAGGCGCGAAAGGAGTATTTTGTGCCAAAGGATACTGCAGTTGGCGGGTTTTGGGTCACTTGGACCATGTATTTTGTAATATTGAGTCAAGTATACCGCAGCTGGTGGGTTTTGGGTCATGTATTTTGTAATATCGAGTCAATTGTACCGTGGTATGCGGGTTTTTGGGTCATTAGACCAAGTCAATTAGTCGATTGTCCATAGTGTCGGTTAAGAAAGTGGACAAGTATTAGCCTATAAATAGATGAGAATTGTAAGTCTTAGAGAAGGAGTCGATGGATAGAAGATAGAGATAGAGCTATATGTGGAGAGTTGCGCAGAGATTCATGTACTACTTTTGGTTTTCCACAGTAATATAAAGATTATGATTTGGTGCAATTTGTGTGTAATGTTGCTCGATACTTATGTTATTGTATTGTCTTAATCCAATTATCTGTTTCTGTCGCTATGATTTGGATGCTGCAATAATATGTTATAGATATTTGCTTACTATAATGTCAAATGCTGCGATTAAAGTGATATGCTATAACTTCATGATGAATATTTAGAATTGCTGTTGGTATCATACTGCCGCAACGTGCCTCCTCCCTCGGTGGAAACATGGTTCCATCTGCTCTTCCTAGATGCCTCGGGTGAGACCTCATCCGCTCTACGGGTGTTGCTGGGTGGGCTCAAACCTGCTCGGGCCGGTGCCCAGGGAGACTGCAGTATGTGTCGACAGTTGGTGGACCCCTGTCGACCATGAGGTCGTGATCTAGTCAACAAATGGTTCTATTGCCAGGACTGTGTGCAGAGTAGAAGGAGGTCATGTTGTGGCACCCGACGAAGCCGGAGATACAAAAATGGTTCGATCAGATGTTAAAGGAGTTTGATGAAGAAGAAATTCAGAATACGCGACTGATGGTAGATCACTGGGTGGGAAGATATATTCACGACGGTCCGCATGAATGGTTTTTTTGCGAATTTCTGGTCATTCTATATGAATGGTTGTCGAAACTGACCTTCCAAAAGAGGAACTTCCAGGGTGGTGAGCCAACCACTTGGACCCCGGAGTTAATTTAGGAATTGCAGGAAGTCGATAATAAGGCATTGCAGGCTGTCAAAGTTTGGTTTGATAGCATCTTGGAAGAAGATATCACGGAATTTGCAATCAACACGAAGAAATCCTATAGTGAAGCCGAGAGTTTTTTTTTCCGAGGACCAAGGGGAAGGTTTCTGCTGCCGCTCCAACTATCGATTAAGATGCTAATCTGCGAGAAGGGTATCTTAAAGATGCACCTTGATCAGTAGACAGCCTGGTGGGTAGAGGCCGTGGGTACTGCGACTGCTGGGGAATGGTGCATGGAATGGTAGAGGGGTAGATGGGTGCAGACCATGAGGAGACTGTGAGTGAAGCTGAGGAATAAAGTGGTCTTACGAGAGGAGGAGTGAGGTTTCGATAGGAGAAGAGGTAGAGGACAGGAGAAGGTCCTGCTACGATCGAACCACAAAACTGCGAAGGAAGACCACACAGGACGAAGAGACCTCATAGTACTGATAGGGACGAACAGGGAACGCCTAGGATAGAGGTAGGACCAAACCCCAGTACCAACGTATCCACACCTCCGCTCACTGACTCTTAGCCAGCAAGAGACACTACTTCGACACTGCCGAGTACGTCGACATCGCAGAAGTTAATTGGTAGTAGTAGCACAACAACAGGAGGAAGGAAGCCCAAGATGGCGGGCAATGATGCTAAGATACCGTTGTTCCATGGAAGTGTGATAGACAACCCAGAACAGTAATGGTTCTTGTGTGAAATGGTTTGGACTGTGAAACAGATCACTGATGACAATGCTAATAAAGGACAGTTAGCCATGACTTTGCGAGGTTGTGCATTAGATTGGTTCATGAAGTTTGTTTTAGTCCCTACGAGGGATCCAGAGAAGTCACTAGATGAGATTTGGGATGGGTTGATTGCTGAATTTAGATGGCCTAAGTAGAAGGGTCAATATATTACTGAATTGAAGAAAATTAAGCAGTATCCCAATGAGACGGTATGGGATTTCGACCAGCGATTCAAGACGCTGATGGAAAATGTTAGTTTTGATATGAGTGTTGTCCAACATAAAGAATGGTTTATTGTGGCACTGCTACCCCATATTTGACTACCGCTGATGCAGCAAAACATATCGACGCCTAGCGAAGCTCTAGAGATTGCAATGCGGTTGGAGGTGTCACCGATTGGAGATAATGCAGCCGGGATGTTGTAGATACAGACACAGCTTGCCAACCTAACTATATAGCTGCAATATTTGAAGAAGAACAAGGAACAGCGTGATGAAGTATGATGTACGCAATGCCAAAGAGAGGGGCATACCAAGGATAATTGTCCAGACTTCCATAATTACTTGGTGTCAGGTGCGCCAAACCTGTTGAATGGCGGCAGTATGCTGTGGTGTCGCGTTTGTCAAGTGTTTGGACACGGTCATGATAATTGCCCATATATGTAGAAAATGGTCATAACTCCGCGAAATCTCTACTACACATTTTGCAAATCGGTGGGTCACGACGAAAAGGATTGTTGTGCATATGGGTTGCTACAAGAGAGGATGTGTGATGCATTCTATGTCAACGATGATTAGAGTGCGGTGCAACAACCACAGATGCAACCACAGGTAGCTTAGCTGATACCACAGCAGCAGATGCAGTTTGTACCACAACAACAACCATAGCAGTTTGTACCACAATATACACCGGTGAACCCCCCGTAGCCTCAATATGTGCAACAACCGTAGTATGTACTGCAAGATTTGGTCATAAGGGAGGCGGTTGAGGTGGTTGTGGACCTATTCAATGTTACCACTATGCGGTATGGGGGAATTACCAGCGTGATGTCCCACTTCTATAGAATCAGTGTACGTTTTGTTCTGGTAATGATCATACAGTCGAGAATTGTCCACAGTTGATTGCAAGATGGTAGGCCAGGAACACTCCGCAGCTACTGAACCTAGTACAACAACTAGTACAAAACCTGGTGCAGCAACCAGTGCAGAGCCAGCCCCCGTGACCACCGTCGAACGCTAATCCGAATGCCAATCAACTAGGGAACCTGTAGCAGAACTAGACACATGGTTCCAATATTGTGACTATTTCTGCAAAACCACGACCACAAGATGCTTCAGTGGTTGTTGTCACTCGTGGAGGTAAGGTGACTGGGGAAGATGGTTTACAACCACTCATTCGCTTGATTGGTCAGAATACGGTAAATTTTGACATGGATGTGGAGCGGGATACATTCCTGGAGGCACGTCGCACTTTGGAGAAAGATCGCGGTAAGGTTGTTGTTTGTGATGTTCCGCCTGTCTGTGATGCCACATCCGACGTTGATCGACCACCACTAGGGATATTGCAGAAGTTTCTTCAAAGTTGTTTGTCATTGGCACGAGAACCGGCTGCCCTGGTTGAGATTGAGGGATGGTTGCAGCGATTTTCGAAAGGACGGCAAGAGTCGGCAGTAAACTCCTTACAACGACAAAAGACTGGTAAGGAAATGCGAATGAATATTCAGATTGGTGACTATGATGTTAACTATGTGATTCTTGACCTTGGTTCGGATGTTAACATCTTAACCAAGAAGGCATGGTAGAAGATGGGGAGTCCCCCTTTGAGTTGGTCTCCTGTGCAGCTCTTGTTGGCTAATCTTGCGAAGGTAACACCAATTGGGCGAGTTCCGCGGCTCATGATTGATATTGAGGGCATGAAGACTTATGCTGATTTTGATGTTATTGAAGTGGTTGAGGGAGGAAGCTCTTATCTAGCACTCTTGGGGATCGGATGGGGTAATGACAGTGGAGCTATAATCAAATTTAAGAAGCGCATGATGACCTTTGAGAATCGCAATTTCAGAGTTATCGCCCCTTTGGATCCGGCTGAAGGACGCCGATACATGGAGCCTGTAAAAGATGACGATCGCGCTGGATGGGACCATGCATTCAATATTTCTGAAGATTATATTCATTTGACTGCCTATGGCAAGTTGGCGTGGTGCAGTGACAGCTCTGTGTCTTCCGACTTTGATGATGCATTGGAGCATTGGAAGAATCGAATGCATGAAGTAGCCGTCCGCAAATGTGGTTTAGTTACGCAATCCTTATGTTGTGTTGTGACATAAAAAATCACATTGCCTGTCTATGATGGGTTTCCTGGCCTCAACACCTTTGTAGCAGAATTTGAAGCCCGCGTTCCAGAACCACAACGATTGCTGGCTTTAGAGGAAGCAATGAAGGCTTCTCCAACACACTGGTGGGTGACACATAAGAAATTCATTAAAGATTGGTCACAGTGTTGAAGGTTGATGTTGGTTTGATTTGGCGATACTAAGGTTTATCACACTAGCAAGTATGATGGTCGGACTGATCCCAGTGACCACGTGATGGAGTGCCAATGATTGTGGGTAGTGCGACCTAGAGATGAGTGGGTTCATGCTTTTGGCCATACTTTGGAGGAGATACTACACTCGTGGTACACTGCAGCCAAGTTGCATCGTGACATTACAACATGGGGGGAGTTGACGATCTGTTTCACTCATACCTTCACGTTTGCAGATGCCAACCATGATGTCCATAATTCCCTACAGCTCATCCACGATGTAATATTTCAGGTTGTCCTTGTGGCCTGCCCTATCGACCCGCACACCCACAGTTAGATGCAGTCTCTCATGGAATGCTTCAACATTAGTAGTGGCCTGGAGGACAATGATGATCCCCGAAATGTTAACATTCCCGAATATGAAGGATGTCGCGATGTAGTCCCACATGTTGTGCCAAGTAATCCGTTCAGTCAACCATTGCAGCTTCGCAAAAACGAATATTGACACTGAAGCTACTCCCAAGTTTGCTAATGTTGGGTATTATTGGGATGATGAGATGATGAGTAAGGTTACCAAGTTACCACATGAGTTTCAGGACGTGTTTCCCATGAAGTTTTCTGAAATGAAGGGAATCCTAGGTGATTTAGGCGAGATGAGGATTCCATTGAAACCAGACGCTAAGCCAGTCCGACAGCGACCTTATCGGCTAAATCCGTGACATAAATAAAAGTTCAAGGTGGAACTTGATCAAATGTTAGATGCTGGAATTATCGAACCTGTGGAAGAATCAGAATGGATCAGTCCTATGGTGGTGCAGGACAAGAAAACAGGAAAAGTGCGCATTTGTGTCGATTTGCAGAAGTTGAACGATGCCTGCTTGCATGATCCTTTTCTAACCCTGTTTACTGATGAACTAATTGATGGAGTGGGTGGCCAAGAGATGTACTCTTTCACCGATGGATTCTCTGGCTACCATCAGATTCGCATTGTGAAGGAGGATCACCATACGACAACTTTTGTTACTGAATGGGATTGCTTTCAATACACGGTCATGCCGTTTGGGTTGAAGAATGCACCTGCGATATTCTCTCGGGTCGTTGTTGCCACATTCAAAGATTTTATTTAGAAGTTTCTGCAGGTATATATGGATGATTGGACTGTTTATGGGTTGATTCGTGATCATTTTTCCAATCTATGGTTAATGCTTGAGCGATGCCGACATCATCAGATATCGCTGAACTTGAAGAAATGTATTTTCTGTGCACCGTTTGGGATATTGGTGGGTCATATTGTGTGTAAGCAGGGATTGCTGGTTGATCTAGCCAAAAATGCGCTTATTTTGGGGTTGCAACCGCTGTTAAGCAGTTGCGAGTGACCTTGGGTCACATGGGATATTATTGCAAGTTCATTAGGGTATATGCTACGATTACTGCCCCTATGGAAAAGTGCTAAAGAAGGATGCGGGATTCTAGTGGAAATTGGAATGTTAGGATAGTTTTGAAACGCTCAAAGCGAAGATGGCATTGGCCCCAATCTTGGTCTTTCCAGACTGGAGTAAGGAATTCCATGTCCATGTTGATGCTTTATAGGTTGCACTAGGAGTTGTATTGGCTCAACTAGGAGAAGGAGACATTGATCATCCCATTTCTTTTTCCAGTCAGAAGCTGTCTTCCACAGAACGCAACTACACTACCACAGAACGCGAAGGTCTGGCCATGGTTTATGCGCTGTAGAAATTTAGGCATTATTTGTTGGGTGGCCACTTTAAAATGTTCATTGATCATTCAGCATTGAAATACTTGGTCAATAATCCTGTGTTGGGGGGGAAGATCTAAAGATGGCTACTTTTGTTTTAGGAGTTTGATTTCAAAGTCATTGTGAAATTGGGGTAGTTGAATGCTAGATTGGATCATTTGTCACGGATTGATACAAGGGAGGAATTGGCTAATATTGCAGACGGGTTTTCGGATGGCCATCTGTTTCACGTTGCCGCTGCTGATCAGTATTTTGATGACATCGTTCAGCTTTTAGTGACCAGCACCGCGCCCGATGACTTTACCACTACTCAGAAGAAGCAATTGGTCGTCAAGGCTGCTGAATTTCAACTGATTGCGGGAGAGTTGTATAAATTGGTTGCCGATGAGATATTGCGCAGATGTGTCTTACCGCATGAACAAGCACAAATATTGGTTGAGGCACATGGTGGAGTAGCAGGAGGACATTATGGTGGTCGGGCGACTGCTCGAAAAGTACTGTGTGCAGGACTTTGGTGGCCCACATTACATAATGATGCGACAGATTATGCGTGGTCTTGTGATGTTTTTCAACGAACTGGCAAGCTGTCTAGACGTGACAAGATGCCATTGCTACCGCAAGTAACATTACAACCATTCGAAAAATGGGCTGTGAATTTTGTAGGACTGATCCATCCGCTAGGGAAATGCACAGGTGCACGGTATATTATCATGGAGATGGAATGCTTGACCCGATTGGCTGAGGTAGCACCTGTAGTGGATTGCTACGCCGCAACGGCTGCTCGATTTTTGTTTGACCACATTATCACTCGTTTCAGCTGCCCCAAGATATTGCTAAGTGATCAAGGAAGCCACTTTCTGAATCGCACTATCAACGCATTGGTGGAAGAGTTGCAGATACAGCATAAGAAGAGTACACCCTATCACCCATAGGAGAATGGAATGGTGGAAGCGTTTAACAAGGTATTGGAGTATGCGTTGACAAAGGTGTGTAATGCGAACCATGACGACTGGGATTTGAAAATTCCAACGGTCTTATGGGCCTATTGCACCACATGTAAAAGGTTGACTGGTTAGACACCTTTCAAGCTGGTATATGGGAAGGAAGCAATTATGCCTATGGAGTACATTGTTCCAAGTCTACAAATTGTGGCTATTACGAGCATGGATTATGTTGCAGCATTAGAGGAATGTCTAGCACAATTGGTGGAACTTGAAGAGGATCGATTTAGCGCTGGCTTTCACCAAGGTGTAGAGAAGGACCGCCAGAAGGCATGGCATGATCGCCACATAAAAAAAAATAGTTTCAACAAGGTGACTTAGTGTTACTATACGACAGTAAGTTTATGAAACATCCAGGCAAGTTGCAGATGCATTGGCTGGGTCCCTACCGCATCAATAGTATTACTTCAGGAGGAGCGGTTCAGTTGTAGCGATTGGATGGGGGGATGCTGCCCAAGCTGGTAAATGGTCGTAGGTTGAAGCCCTATCGCGCGGGCTCGGAGCAGTGCGATGTTTAAGTCGTATTGGAAAAAAAATGATGAAAATGATGATTGTTGCAGGTTGCTTGGTGGCAGATAGCACACCAATAGAAGAAGGTATGCGACAGCAGGGAGGCTTGTACCGCAAGTTTGGAAAAATCAGCAATATATGGCCGAGTGGTGACCCGATCAAATCAGTAATAAATGCCAAAAGTGGAGATCATTAATTAACGACGTGTTCGCATTATGGGCATTAATGGAAGATATGGCCAAGGGAAGGACAGGATCGCCGACGGATTTCCCTCATTAATACAAGGATATGGTTGAGTTAATGCATGATTTAGTCATGATTACGGCCGATTTAGATCGATGTTATAAGTATGGCTTAGTGTCGAGCAGAAGACACTGAGAAATTAGTAAAACATGTTGTCGTGGAGTGCTACCGTGATTTCAGTCAGTTACAATTAGGTAGATTACGCTGAGTGGTAAGGTATGCCAGGAGAACTGGAGACAGTGGACATTAGCAGTGCAGTAGAGTCTCCATTTGTTCCGATTGCTGTAGAACGAGAAGGTGCGTCCTCAGACACTGTTGATATTGGCACCAAGGTTGCCAATATGCAAGTGGGAGCATCAACTGTTGCTAACAAGCACCGAGGGGTTCAACCTTCTGAATGCCCGAAGAGTAAGAGATTACTTCGGTCTGCGGTGGCCGACAGAGTACTGGAGCAGGTGGGACAATCCAGTCGCGCCGTTCCTCCCCCTACCCCATGGTTAGGACACTCCACAAGTAATATCCTTGGTTACATCCCTCCTGTTTGGCCGGATGCCCCCCGCGTCAGCTAAATCCTAAACCAAAGTTCAGTGTGAAGATGCCTTCCCTCCCGGCTGGGATGACATGCTCGGTGGACATTGGGTCGGCACTGAAGCACCTATGCTATGAGGACCACGACATGGTGGCTCAACCCGAAATTGCATCTGCACCATATGTGCTTGAGACACACAATTTACCAGACCCACAGATACATGAATGGGCACGAGGACTACGACAGGGTGGCTTGTTAGGGCTAATTAACATGCCACATTTTGGGCGCTTGATAGAAGTTGGAAATTGTGTAAAGCAGCTCTTTTCATGCTTCCACGAAGGTTCATTATGGTTGGATAGAGAGGTCCCGGTTACTGTTGACTTGATTTCTCACATTACTGGCTTGCCCAAGAATGGTGTTGATCCAGCGCAGTTTATTCAAGGAAAGCACAACGAGAAGAAGTGAGCGCGTCGGTTGGCACAAAAATATGCCTTTGAATCGGATGGGTGTGGGTATCACACCCATAGCTGCAATAATTAGGCGGTACTCACGGGAATTATGATCCTGTGCTGTAAAGTGATTAGGGGAGGTCACCCTAACCAATGTAATTCAGGGATAGTCGCTTGCATGGAGCAATGCGCAGAAGGGGTGCAGATGAACTAATCCTTATATCTGTTGAACTAGCTAATGGAGGACGTCGCCAATGTCCAAGTGGGTAGAGGCGCTTTCTCATATAGTTGGTTGTTGCTACTGATTGCTCTAGTTGCATGGAAAGAGCCTCACACCTACCAGGGTATGGACTACCCAGCTGTAGAAGAACGTCGAGGGGCACGCTATCAGAATCTATGGTTTGTGCGAGAGCCCGAGCGCATTCGAGAGTGCCAAACACAGTTTTGGCTATACTTATAAATGCTTTGTGATGCAGGAACATAGCTCCCATAAATATCTGTAGACACTGTGGCACGGTTCATACCTATCATGGCATTTTCAATATGCCCAAGTGTCATACATATACAGGCTCGTTGTGATGTTAATCGCCAATGGTTGCAAACAAGGTATAAAGTAACAACGAAAGATGTGGAGGCTATTGTGAATGAGTGGCCGGCGGCTTGGCAATAGCCCATGAGTTTTGTAGAAATTGATGCTGGAGGTCCACCAGACGGCCCTATGGATCGAGTATCAGCTCAGGATCAATAGATTCATCATTGTTCTGATCATGAGTCACAACGCACACCAACTGCGGATGATAGCGACCGTGCTCTGGAGGAAAATCGAACAAAACGACACCACGAGCATGCCACAATCAGTGGGCTGTCTTTACCAATAGAGAAGCAGTTGCGCTAGTTAATCATAGCCATTAACCATGCCGCCATGGTGGCTACCGACAAGATGTCTGTCAAAGTGGAGGAGGGATTCTCTACGCTTGTTTCCCGTATGGACTCTCTGGGTAATGCAGTGTTCCACACGGAACCTGGAAGTGTACCCATGTAGGAGACGGTCATGATCCGCACCCCTCCCTGGGTAAAGAATGTCAAAATTTCCTCAACTACGGTTGTGACCAACAACGAGGAGTTGCAAAAGGTGCTGCAGTCGATTGAACAGGTGACTGTCAATGTTAATGCACTATCGGCAATGGCACTGACGGCCATGCAGAGGGGCACCTCCCAGGAAATGGTAGAGAGAGTGCATGAACTCAGCAAGAGATATAAACACTTGCAGGTAAGAGAGGCCACTGTGACCATCAATAAAGATGAGCTTATAGGCAGAGCTACGGAAACAAGGAAAGTAGTTATGCCCTTGAAGCTGACCTTAAGCAGGAACAGGCCGAGACCACTCGCACCATTGAAGAACTTAAAAAGAAACAAGACTTCCTTTTTGCGGAGAAGGATCGCATGTGGGATGATAGTGCTCGGGTTGACTGAGCGATTGCGAAGGCTTATTAACATGTCCCAGATCCCACTGAAGAGGTAGATGTGCTTCACCAAGTACAGCGGATGGGGGCTGCTATTCTTCACTTGAAACCAAGTACACCTTAGACCGATCTGGATGAACGACGAAGGGAAATTGAGGAAGTTGCCACCCAGATGGAGGAGCTGGAGATGAAGGAAACCAGGCTCACCACCAAAATAGTAGAGTTTTGGGGCCGCATCATTCACGACGATTAAATTGAGCAGCTCACTAAGACCCGGCAGGAAGTGGAGGGCAAAGTGGCCACATTGAAGGCTGTTATGAGAAATTTTCCCCCAATGGAGCAAGTCGCTAAGTCGCGCGAACTAAAGGACTTGCAACAATTGGTCACCAAGGCAGATGAACACCAGAAGATGCGGGAAGCCCACTTAGAATAATTCCAGGACACTGGCAGGAAACTGATGCTGCAGGCTAGTGAAGCACTCCCAGTAGTATAGAAGTTTTGACAACACGTCATGGACAAGCTTGTCGATCACCCATCGACCAAAGATGTGGTCAGCAGCTCAGGAGGCTCAAGAGCTGGTGAGGAATTTCGAATAGCCGTATGCAGACTTCAAGGTAAGGACCGTGATGTGCACTCTATCCAGCTGTTGACGTGGCTCGAGGGCGAGCCACAAGATTTTTTTGGGGGCCTGTTGGCAGGCGGGTTGATGGGGAAATATCGCAGTACTGTTGATGCTGCGACATGTTGGATGAAGGCACGAAAGGAGTATTTTGTGCCAAAGGATACCGCAGTTGGTGGGTTTTGGGTTACTTGGACCATGTATTTTGTAATATTGAGTCAAGTATACCGCAGTTGGCTAGTTTTGGGTCATGTATTTTGTAATATCGAGTCAATTGTACTGCGGTATATGGGTTTTTGGGTCATTAGACCAAGTCAGTTAGTCGATTGTCCATAGTGTCAGTTAGGAAAGTGGACAAGTATTAGCCTATAAATAGATGCGAATTGGAAGTGTTAGAGAAGGAGATGATGGATAGAAGATAGAGATAGAGCTATATGCAGAGAGTTGCGCAGAGATTCATGTATTGCTTTTGGTTTTCCACAGTAATATAAAGATGATGATTTGGTGCAATCTGTGTGTAATGTTGCTCGATACTTATGTTATTGTCTTGTCTTAATGCAATTATCTATTTCTATCGCTATGATGTGGATGCCGCATAAATATGTTATAGATATCTATTTACTATAATGTCAAATGCTGTGTTTAAAGTGATATGCTATAACTTCATGATGAATATTTAGAATTGCTGTTGGTATCATACTGCCGCAACATGCCTCCTCCGTCGGCAGAAACATGGTTCCGTCTGCTCTTCCTGGACGCCTTGGATGAGACCTCATCCGCTCTGTGGGTGTTGCTGGGTTGGCTCAAACCTTCCCAGGCCGGTGCCCAAGGAGGCTGCAGTATGTGTCGACAGTTGGTGGACCCCTGTCGACCGTGGAGTTGCGATCTAGTCAACATACTATTCTCATCCTTCGTTGTTCTAAAATTCTGAAACTGTTCTTTCCGTATGGAGCTCGCTATCATGTGCTTGTCGAAGTCATCCTCTAGTCTCTTGAAACCTTCATCATCTATCCCTTCCATGCCTACTCGTGCACTTCATGCTTGCTTCAGTCTGGGGAAAAGTTCAACGATGTCACCAAATTGGTAAACAGGCCAACTACTTTGGCACATATGTTTTGCACATTTGACCATCCGCTGCTGGAGCTAGCGTGCCTCTTCCCTTGGTGTTTTGGTAGTGGCAGGGACCACGGTTCTTCTAACTACTACCACTCTCTTAGACATCTCGGGTGGGACTACATCTTCATTCCTAACCATTGTCTACACCACTTTCTTTGCTGGTTGTTCATGGACACTCGTTGTCCTTGCCCTTAGCGCACTCGGAGTGCTTCCGCTAGAAATGAAATGCACCATTGCAACTATATCACTTCCCTTTTCCACAGCTTCCTTGGGCTTGCTCACTCAACTTACTAACTCTCTTCATTTTCCTTACGAACTTTCATCATGAAACTTACTGATTCTCCTCTTCCGGCTTAGCGACTCTCTTTACTCAATTTACATTGGTCAATCTCTGGCCTGTATTTATGCTTGCTCCTAGTGTCCTTGACGCATGATTATTGAACCATTTGCGAAATATTTCCCATGGCCATCTGATTCTATCCTCAAGTGTGTCATCATACTCCTTTGCCGTCTTCCGGTGATGCTAATCCGCAGTAATCATGCTCAGATTCGACGAGCGACCATGCTGGCCATGCTTTCCACGTTTTGTCATAATTGGTTTTTTTTACACCCTTCTGGTTCTCAACTACTATGCGCTTGATCATGACGATAGGGTTTCAACCTATTCTTATTTTCCATCTTGGGAAACAATATCACATCTAAACTTTGTAGCTACACCGCACCTCCATTAGTGACAAAATTTATTATGTAGGGACCTAACCAATGCATCTCTAACTTACCTGGGTTCTTTGCAAACTTACTGTTGTATAACAGAACCATGTCTCCGCACTGAAAGTGATTTTTTTTAACATGGCGATCGTGCCAAGCCTTCTGCTGATCCTTTTATACCTTCTAATTAAATCCTACGATGAACCGATCCTCATCAAGCTGCACCAATTGGTCCAACTGTTCCTCCAAAGCTCCATCTTCACTCAGTCCTGTGGTTGATGCGATGCACAGACTTGGGATGATGTACTCCATCGTAATTACGGTTTCTTTCCCGTAGATGAGCTTGAACGAGGTATGGCCAGTCAATCTCTTGCAAGTTGTGCAATACACCCAGAGTATCGCTGGAATCTTCAAATCCCAATCATCGCGATTTGTGTTTCATACCTTCGTGAGTGCATGGTCCAAGATTTTGTTGAATGCCTCAACTGTCCCATTTTCTTGCGGATGATATGTAGTGCTCTTCCTGTGTTGAATTTGAAACTCCTCTGTCATTGTTGTGATCCATTGATTAAAAAAATGATTCCCCTGGTCACTCATTAGGATCTTTGGGCACCCAAACCTGGTGACTACATTGTCAAAGAGGAATCTTGCAGTAGTCGCAGCTGAGTGATCCCTCACTGGTGCATATTCCACCCATCATGTCAAGTAATCTGTCGTAGTGATTATGTAGCGTGAACCTATTCTTTTTCCTGGTGGATTGATGGGTTCCATGAAGTCAATTTCCCACTTGTCAAAATCCTGTAGTGTCAATTGAGGTACTAATGAAATTTCATCCCTTCATGATGGCTTCCCTATCCGTTGACATACTTCACATCTTTTGGCGTAGTCTGCAGCATCTCCGTGCATCGTTGGCCACCATAATCCCACTCAGAGGATATTTCTAGAAGTGGCACATCCTCCATGGTGTCCTCCTGCGATTCCATCATGAGCCTACTAAAATCCTTTCCTATTCACGTGGAAGGATGTATCATCGAAGTATCTCATCTGGTCATGTCTGATATAGTTTCCCTGCAATTAGTTGAAAATATGCAGCTCTGACAAATTGTTGCTTCTTCTGGTTGGTAGTGAATTCCTCTGGCACCTTCCCTGTTGCCAAAAATTGAATAATTTGTTTGTAATGGTCGTAGACCATTCCAACCCTGAAGAACTGAGCATCTGGAAATTCTTCATCAATGCTCCTTAGCTCTTCGCCGGACACTATCCAAGACAGATGGTCTAGTCCTACATTCAGTTGTCCAGGATTTATGATTACTTCGAAGTCAAACTCTTGAAAAAGTAACATCCATTGACATATTCCCCCCCCAACACAGGCTGGTTCACCAAGTATTTTAGTGCTGAGTGATCGGTGAACATTTTGAAATGCCCCCCTAAGAGATAGTGTCGAAACTTCTGTAAGGCGTAAACCATAACCTAACCTTCCCTTTCTGTGGTTGTATAATTCTTCTCTGCAGTAGAGAAATTTCTACTTGTGAATGCTCTCAGGTGGTTTATGGTGCATTCTCTTGGCTGGGCCAAGATGACTCCTAGTGCAACTGATGATGCATCAACATGAACGTAGAACTCCTTCGTCTAATTTGGGAATGCTAGTATAGGTGCCGCAACTATTGTTTCTTTCAATATGTCCAAAATATTCTTGCACTCTTCATTCCACTCGAACTTGGTGTCCTTATTCAACAACTTTTCCATCGGTGATGTGATTGCTACATACCCTCTAATAAAATTCCTATAGTATCCCGTGTGTCCCAACGTCGCTGTCAATTGCTTGATTGTTGTTGGTGCTAGGAGGTTGACAATAATTACAATCTTTGTAGGGTCGATCAAAATTCCTTCCTTGCAAACAATGTACCCGAACCAAATCCCAAACGTAGCGCAAAAAATGCATTTCTTTAGGTTCAATGAAATCTGGTGCCATCGACATCGTTTCGATATCAACCTTAGATTTGCGATATGATCCTTGACCAACCCATATACTATCCAATCATCCATATATACTGCGAGAAATTTATGGATGTAATATTTGAATTTCAAAACTACTAATCTTGAAAAAAATGCAGGGGCATTCATCAGTCCAAATGGCATCACCGTATATTGAAAGCAACCCCACTTTGTGACGAAAGTTGTTTTGTGCCGATCCTCTTTTGCAATTTTTATTTGGTGGTAGCCAGAGAATCCGTCTATGAAGGAGTATATTTCCTGACCACCCACTCCTTCTAATACTTCATCCATAAATGGTTTCAGGAATGGATCATGTAGGCATGCAACATTTAACTTTCGTAAAACAACACAGATCCTGACTTCGTCGGTTTTCTTATCTTGGACCACCATCGGGCTGATCCACTCTGATTCCTCTATTGGTTCTATAATGCTTGCTTGCAGCATTCTCTCAATCTCAGCCTTCACCTTTTCCTTGTACCATGGATTCAACCTATAAGGCCATTGCTTCACTGGTTTTGCATCACGTTTCAGTGGGATTTTCATCTCTCCTAGGTTCCCTAAAATTCCTTTCATCTCTGATAAATTCGTTGGAAACAAGTCCTGAAACTCGTGCAATAGGTCCGTCATCTTCACAATAATCAAGTCATCCTAGTAGTCTCCGATGCTCACGAACTTGGGATTTTATTCTGACCGAATGTTCACTTTCTTGATTCGCAGCGGCTACTGAAACTTGTCAGAAGGCATATCTGGTGCCTCCACGCTGCGACTTCCTTCTGAATCTGGGATATATGTAGCCCTTGGATCATCCTCATCATCCAGTTCTCCTATTATGTTGCAACATTCCATCAGCATGTGGGGTGTTGCAGTCCACTGAAGTCCCATAGGTTTCTCTAT
Organism: Larix kaempferi; assembly: GCA_027924585.1. Classification (NCBI taxonomy): domain Eukaryota; kingdom Viridiplantae; phylum Streptophyta; class Pinopsida; order Pinales; family Pinaceae; genus Larix; species Larix kaempferi. The sequence goes on along the minus strand of BSBM01000542.1, from coordinate 2,417,737 downwards.
CTGAACTACGTGGAATACTTTCTCTCAGACCTCCTGTAATGTGTCGTGATAAAGGGGTTATCGTCGGAGAAACTGAACGTTTGTCTAAAGCCAATTGTTAGCTATTCCATGAGATTGTTCGGAGTTGTAGTTCTGCTACGATATACCAAATTTGTGGTACTTCATCCAGTGTGTGAATAAATGCATGGACCCATTCTCGTTTCGCTTGTGTTTTCCATTTTCTTTCACATTCATCCAAATTCTCCTTCGGATCTCCTCTGCCATCAAACTTTCTTCCACCGTATCCTTCCGCATTGCCGAACCTAACCATCATTAGGTGTCGACATAGTGGCCAGTTAGTTATGGTGGACTTGTGCGCTACCCATTATCACAATGGTGTAGCCTTCAGGGCTTCCTCCAAGGCCAATAGATGTTGTGGTTCTGCCACTTTCTCTTCAAATTCAGTGAGAAATGTAACCAAATTCAGCAATCCCTCGTACGTTAGTAGTTCGCACTCTTTTGTTTCTACCCTTCACGACGACTTAGTGATTCATGAACACCTCCTAAATGACACTTCATGCAGTCGATTTTGCCAATTTTCAAGTTCTTCATCCAAATCTGACGACGCCGAGCAGCTACTGCACCACCCAAACTCTCCATCTGTAGTCAGATTGATGTAGTCTTTGGATATGTTGTACAAATTGTCCCATCCATCGGTGAACTCATCCCTTGTTGGTTCAACATACCTCTTCCCTTCCATGGGATCAAGAGGTGCGACTACCCTTATCTTTCAGTTCTTGAATGACATAGTTATCTTCTTGAAGTTTTATAATAGCTTGGTTCTCCATTGCCCAGTCTTTCCCTAGCAGCACTGGGTAATGGCTTGTATTATCCATAATTTCGATCACATCGAAATATGCATATGTTTTGAGTCCCTCAATCTCAATGGGGACCTGGCATAGTCGACCAATTGGGGTGAATTTACTTTGGTTCGCAAGTCGCAGTTGTACTAGGGACCAAGCCAACTGTAGTTTCCCCATCGTTTGCCACGTTTGTTTTGTCAGGATGCTGACATCTGACCCCAAATCCAAGATAATGGAGTCAACATCAAATGCTCCGACTTGCACGAACATCCGCATTTGTCTTCCTATTTTCCTCTTATGGATGCGATTGACCATTCACTCCTGTCGTGCACCCTCCCGTCGATGCAGCAGGTTGGATATCTCTCCCAATACATCCTGATCTTTTTCCAGCTCCAAGAAACTCTCTAAAAAGGCTCTTAAGGTGTTGGCCTTTTTCTGCGAATTCGTTGTGTCAAATATTGGTGGCATGTCATATGTAACCTCCTTCCGGTGTAGAGGTGGCTGTCTCAGCTACCTCATTGTATCCTGCGCTTTCAAAAAAATATCCCTTTCCACTTCTGCATCGAATGTGACTTATTTCCTTGTTGTCGGGCGGATGCTAGCCTATGACCTGTCAGCTCCTGTCAGGTCTCCTCTGGTAGGAACCCATGTCAACCCTTCTATTTACTTTGTTAGTATATTGTTGTTGGATGCATATGCTTTGTAAGTCATCCTGTAGTATTTGTTGATCCATAGTTTGTCTTATAGTTGTTGGACGCATATGCTTAGTAAGTAATCCTGTAGTAATTGTTGATCCATAGTTTGTATTGGCCCATGGTTTGTATTGACACATGGTATTGACCCATCGTATTGGTGCCTAGACTTAGCATATAAGTTTGTGTTGAGACCAATGAAGGTACCGTGAAGTTATTTGTATTGAGCTTGCTCAAAGGAGGTTGCCCCCTCGAAGTGGTCCGCGATCAATAAAAGTGATTCTGAGTTCTTTTATTTCTGTTATCTCGTGTATTTTCATTAATTAATTGTTGCAGGTTTTTCACGTTTGGTATCAGAGCACTTTCTTGGGCTCATTGGGTGGAATTTATGCCAATTTGTTTTTTCGCATCTCTTGCAAGTTCGGATCTGGGAATAACCCCTATCTGCTTGACTTTGGGAAGTACTTGGGCATAAGCCCTAAAAATCATTGTTAGGAGTACCACAGGAACCCCAAAGTAGCTGTACCATTGAGAGGACTTTCCAGCGAAAAGCGCAACGACCCCTACCTAATTGACTAGTTCCCACCCGTGAGGTAAACCAAGAGCTGTCGTTTGTGGAAAAGTGATTATCAAATTTACCTGAGCCATGGAGTGAGGGGTACTGCCCCAATATGTAAGCCGTCAGACAGCATTGGTGGCCGAGTGAAACCCCTGAACTGTTAGGGAGCCGAACATACCTGGGGTCCATATCTATTTTGAGCTGAACTGTTGCCGATCACTTCCGTGCTATTTCGGATCCATTCCAAGTCATTCCAGATCCAACCGTTTTAGGTATATTTTGAAAGCCCTTTTAGATCCAACCATTTTCGATCCATTCCATGTTGTCTCAGATCCATGTTTTGTCGATTCCTTCCATGTCGTTTCAGATCCAATTGTTCTGATCCCTTTCGCGCTGTTGCAGATGAGTATAAAATTCCATTTTTTTGCCATATCTCCCTTGTTTTAACTCCATTTCGCTTGAAACTTCCCAGACACCCTTGCAATCTCATTCTGCATATTTCATTCCTGCGGACCCTATCCAAAATTCTACTTCCCAAAGCCCGGAATCTCACATTTGTCTATTTTTAGGGTTTTTCATAACTTCTTCAATTTTCACCCCTTCACCTCCAAATTTTTCCACCATGTTCATTCCCTATTACTACTTCTTTGTCCCTCTTTGAAAATTTTCTCATTCTTTCACCCCGCTTTTGAAATCCCCATTTTTTGCTTCCCTATCTATCAGAAAGTGTCCAAAACCTAGTCAAAACCCAATTACCCCTCCGAGTTTTTCCCAAATCCAAATTTCCCTTTACTAAATAAGCTTCTTTTGTGTTTTTCTATCCATTCCCCCCAAAAAAAAATAAAATCTCCTGGTTATGGTTGTCACTCGCGCAGGAGAAAAAACCATGGAGGAAGCACTTACAACCATCCAAACCAAACTCCAAGATTTGGATGAAAAATTTCTCAGCCTCCATCTTTAGCATTCAGCCATGAACAATAACTGACAACAAGAATCTTTTGCAGCCAATGGGTTCTCTCCTTCCAACAATTTCCGTGGTCTGAATCTTGAATTTCCTTGCTTCAACGGTACTGATCTGACTAGATGGATCTATCGTGCAGAACAATACTTCAGTCTACATAATACTTTTGATGTCCAAAAAGTTCCACTTGCATCCTTTCATTTGGAATAGGAAGCCCTTCAATGGTACCGTTGGTACATCAAGGCTCATGATGAGCCAAAATGGACAGATTTTTGCCAACTCCTTTTGCACCAATTTGGTCCTAGTGCTTTTGATGACTTCACTGGAGCGCACACATACTTCGTCAAAGTGGCATTCTGAGAGAGTATCAGACAAAATTTGAGAAACTAGCCAATCACACGGAAGGATTGTCTGATGAATTCTACATGAGTTGTTTAATCAGTGGTCTTAAGGATGAGACCCGGTTAGAGGTTAAAATGTTCTATCCCAACACAATGATGGAAGTCCTAGGGTTGCCTAAGTTGGTAGAAGATAAGATTGTAGTCCAACAGTGCTCCAAACCCACTTTTGTTCCCTTTCGAAATATCGGTTCTCAACAACCTCCCACCCCACCATCTCCAAGACCAACTCCTATCAAGCATTTGTCTGAAACAAAGATGCAGGCGCACAGAGAAAAAGGACTTTGTTATAATTGTGATGAGAAATTCACTCGGGGACATAGATGTGTTCAACAAAAGCTCTATCTCTAGGATATGGATTCTCCGCCTGCCTCTAAAATTGGTGAAGAGGCTCCATATACAATGGATGATCAGGTCAACATTCAGGAGCCTCCTAATGACCCCCCATCTCAGGATGAACAACGAGAAATATCTCTCCATGCTTTATTCGGCGTCACCACCCCCCAAACAATGCGGGTCAGGGGTTACTTCAAGAAGCTTCCTCTTACAATACTCATTGATTCTGGTAGCACTTACAACTTCATTGACCCTCGGATCTCCAAACATGCTGATTGTTTTGTCCATCCTTGCTCCAACTTTGAAGTCATGGTTGGAAATGGGGGTACCTTACCTTGCAAGGGAAAGTGTCACAATGTGTGTATCTCTCTGGAAGATTATAACCTACGCTATGATATGTTTTCCTTGTCCCTAGGAGGATGTGATGTTGTTTTGGGCATTCAATGGTTATGCACACTTGGCCCCATATTATGGGATTTTGCTGAAATTTGTATGCATTTTTCAGTCAATGGGGAACAACACAAATTTAAGGGCTTACAACAAGGGTCTCTCCGCATCATCAGTTCACATTGCCTGGAAACGATCCTTAAGAAGAATTCACATGCTGTCATCACTCAACTCCATTCCATTTAGATGCACCCATCAATGGTCTCCCCTGCTTCCTTGGATAGATATGTAGGTGTCATTGCTGAACCAATGGGTTTTTCGCCTTCAAGAGACCTTTCCGGTAAGAATTTAGCCACAACTACATCTCAGCAGGAAATGATGGCTATTTTGCATGCAGTACAGAAATGGAAGCCATACCTATTAGTGGATTCTTTCTGCATCAAGACTGATCTCCAGAGTCTGGAAAATTTCTGTGAACAATGGGTCTCCTCCCCAACACACCTTAAATGGGTTATTCAACTCATGGGTTATGCCTATGCGATCACTTACAAGAAGGGTAAGGACAATATGGTGGCAGATGATCCTCGCTCATTTGATGACCCAGTTTCTCTTACATCTATTTCTCTACTTGTTCCAAATTGGTTGCAATCTGTTCAATAGGGCTATCTCTTTTATGAACTCCATGCTTCTTCATCAGTAGGGCACTCTGGGTTCCTCAAAATGTATGATCGGGAACAATGTAACTTCTTTTGGCAGGGAATGAAAATGACAATTCAATAGATGGTGGCTAACTGCGATACTTTCCAGGTCACCAAGGGTGAAACGACACTCCTTTTGGGACTGCTCGAACCCTTGCCCATTCCTACACATATTTGGACAACTATTTCTATGGATTTCCTAGAAGTGCTGCACTAGTACAATACCACATCTAAAATGATAGCATATGAAGCAATCTATAAATAGGAACCGCCAATTCTTCTTCCATACACCCTCAGCAGCTCCCCAGTTTAGGAAATTGACTCGGTTCTTCGAAACTGCGATCAGATTCTTCTTTTTCTGCTGCACAATCTTCACATGGAAAGAATTTGACTGAAACAACAAGCCAATCAACACTGTTCTGAGCACAATTTTCATGTAGTTGATATGGTTCTTCTTCGTCTATAGCCTTCCAAGCAACCCTCCCTGAAACTCACAAGGCGTTAGTGGCCCGGAATGCAACCTGAGGATGCTACAGGAAAACCACTCCTTCAGATTCTGCATCAATTTACACATCTAAATATTTGAGGACAAAGATTTTTCTAAGGGAGAGGGGATGTTAGCAACCCATGTCAACCCTTCTATTTACTTTGTTAGTATATTGTTGTTGGATGCATATGCTTTGAAAGTCGTCCTGTAGTATTTGTTAATCCATAGTTTGTCTTATTGTTGTTGGACGCATATGCTTTGTAAGTCGTCCCATAGTAATTGTTGATCCATAGTTTGTATTGGCCCATGGTTTGTATTGACACATGGTATTGACCCATGGTATTGGCGCCTAGACTTAGTATATAAGTTTGTGTTGAGACTAATGAAAGTACCATGAAGTTATTTGTATTGAGATTGCTCAAAGGAGGTTGCCCCCTCGAAGTGGCCTGCGATCAATAAAAGCGATTCTAAGTTCTATTATTTATGCTATCTTGTGTATTTTCCTTAATTAATTGTTGCAGGTTATTCACATCCTCCTCGAGTCACTATTCCTACAGTCGCATTTTGACTTCTCATCTCTACCAATATCTTCTGTATTGTTGGCAAAGTTTGGTTCTGATTATGATTATGTGGAGGTGGGGGCAGGTTCTTAGTTTTCCACTTTGCGATGAGCTAAGGAAAATCTTCAACACCATGATCCACAGTGCTACATTAAGTGCATTGTGGGGTTGGATTCGGGAAATCCATCTGATAATACCCCTGCTGTCCACAATTGTAGCATATGATAGGTCCTCGACCTTGTCTAGTAGCTCCTCCTTGGCCGGTACCAGTACCTCGGCCGCTGTGGAATTGTTGGGCCTAGTCTAGATGGGGCGATTTTGAACAGGAAGAATTTTGAGAACTGCGAAACTAAGCATAGTTAAGTTTGAACAATTTTGGGGTAAGTTTTGGTATGCTGCGAAGTTGCGCGCAGCATAGTGGCGAAAGAGCTACGAGGTCGGTGATGCGAGGGATACAGCGCCGTGATGTGCCACATCGACAGAGATCCAGCTAAGCAGAGCATGGATGGATGAAGGCATCTATTTTGGTTAGGTCACATAAGACCTATTTTTGGCAAAGATCCTCGATAACTACCAAGCAGTGGGTAGGTGCAGATCGGAGGTAGGTGACTGATCACAACAAACAAATGACTACTCGAACCAGTCAGATAAGGCCATGAAAGAAGGAATAGCTTAGCGGAAGTAACTTGTTGGCACATGCGTGATAGAAGATCCGCTGCCAGATATCAGTAGTCTAGTTTTGGGAAAACCATGATAGTTTTGTGAACCTAAGGGTTCTACCTTCGTAAATGAAAGACATGACGTATGGGTCTTGATCTATAAATAAGGAAATTTTGTAAAGCAAAAGGGTTAACTCTCATTTTGTTGATTCTTATTGAATATTGTGAGATATATCCGATTGAAGCATTGTAAAGGCTCTGCAACTGAGTGCGCAGAGACCTAATTTTGAGAGAGAAAGAGAGAGAAGAGCATCTGCAGCTGAGTGTGCAGACGAAGAACTGTTGTACCCTTTCCAAGATAAGTAAAAAACAGTTCTTGTGGACGTAGCTTCCCATCCGGGGGGGGGGGGGTGAACCATGATAAACCATTGTGTTATGTGATTGCTGTGTATGATTGTCATTAATTTGTGATTCAATTTACTTACAGTGCATGCATGAAGATTACTATTGTCTATTATATGGTTACTATTATATGTATTCACCATAGAAAGGATGGAATAAGATGCTAGTAGTTCATGTATGGAGGAATGTTAACAGCAAAGCACCTATACGTCTCAACTGAATGAATCTATGAGATAACGACACAACAAAGGGTTAAAGTTGGATCGTGACATCAAGCATACGGCACTGCGCATCCCACTCATCTGCATAAGTTATGATGTTTATCAAGCTAAGTAATGATGAATGATTAAGGATTATCGAGTAAGATTGAGTTGAAGTGGTTAGGTCTCATAACCCCACTGCGCAGCCTGTGGACACCCTGAGGGTATAAATATCTTTGTTCCTGAAGAGTCTTGACGCAGAGTAGAAGACTTCACGTTGTCATTGAACACAGTGCGCAACCTGTACCGTGCTACACATGAATTAGTCCAAACACTCGCATCACAAGGTTGTGGAAACCTACTTCTGCAACCACCCCCTCAACTTCACCTCAGATGAGACCTCAGACTGCTTGCACTGTGTTGTCGAAAGGGCCGGTGAATAGGGGTTTCTGTTGGTATCTTGTACCATGAAGAACTTGGGTCTAAATTGGAAAACCTCTAGAACAGTACCGCGACCAACAAATGGTTTTGTTTTCGCACAAGACTAGTGATGCAATAGTGTATTCAAAAAAGTAATGTCCAACAGTTGGCATCCATATAAGAAAGAGATCTGGTCTTGGTGCGATAAGATCGAAAGAGATTTCGCAAAGAAAGAAAACAGACATATGTGTCTATCTGACGTACAATGGTTGAATAGATACTTGTAGAGGGACATCCACGAAATTTTTTGGGCTTTGTTTCCAAACGCACTACAGGAGTGGATATCGCACCTAGCAGAAAGAAAGAATTGTTCCCTAGGAGGAGTACCTACAGAGTGGAGTCTAGAACTTATTGAATAGCTCAAAGCTATAGACATCCCACTATCACGAGCAGTTGACTTCTGGGTTGATAGCATACTAGAAGGATTTGTGACCGAGTTCGTTGTAGATACGCTGAAGTCCTACAACCAAGTTGAAGCACACTTTTTCGAAGGATTCAGAGGTAAGTTCCTGAAAAACCTCAGGCTATACATTAAAATGCTTTTAACTGGGAAAGGTGTTTTAAGAATGCAACAATAGTTCTAAATCTATCATGGTAGAGAATACATACATTGATTCTAACGAAGAAAACCATACTTTGAGAAGTGGAAAGAGATACAAGCTTACTAACGAGAAGAAACCCACACCATCTAGAAACCATATAGATACCGAAATTCCATGTGATCTCAATAATATGAACACTCAGTTATCAACCACAATCCAGCGTATTACACCTCAATATCAATCAGTCCAAAACCCACCTGCTGTGAGTGTCGCGCAGCCCATCCCACAGATCAGTAATACTAGTAACACCGTAGGAGCGAGTGCTCACAACACTACGACTCAGACTACTCTGCAGAATACTGTCCCTAGCACAATCTAGCAGCCTGTGTCTACTTTTGTCACAGGGAATCAGTTTCAGAACAGTACACAAGACGGAAGGATAATGACAGATAATGATATAAAACTGTTGATTTTCAAAGAAATGGGTCAGGAAGAACCTGATCAACACTAGTTTCTATGCGAAGCCGTGTGGAGTGTTAAGCAAGTGACAGATGATGTTATAAAGAGAGTGCATCTCATAACAACTTTTAGAGATAGAGCGCTACACTAGTTTATGAAGTATTCTCAAGCACAACCAAGAACTTTGGAAAACATCAAGACCGTGATTGCAGCAGAGTTTAAGAAACCCAAATCAGAAACACAGTGCATAACAGAGTTGAAAGAAATCAAGCAGAAACCTACTGAATCGGTCTGGGAATTCGACCAAAAATTCAAAACATTGTTGGATCAAGTGAGCTTTGTTATAGCTCCACAACAGAATCAAGAATGGTTCATTGCTGCGCTGTTGCCCCATATCAGACAACCACTGGTGCAATAGAAGGTTGTATCTCAAGCTAAGGATTTGGAGATCGTAATGAGGTTGGAAGCTTCACCAATTGGATAAAGTAGTTCTAGGATGATACAGATCCAGAACCAATTGGCTACCTTGACATTAGAATTACAAGGTACGAAGAATGGAAAAGAGTAGAGACATGAACAAAGACATGAAGTTTGGTGCACAGGATGCAAAGCAGAGGGCCACACTAGAGAACACTTCTCCTTATTTCAAGAATATCTTAACAGTGGCACACCAAACCCAATAAATCTGAATTAGAACCAAGCACCATGGTGTGAAATTTGTAGAAGCACAGGACACAGGCCTGAGGACTGCTACCTGATACAAAAATATGTAAAGACGCCTAAAAAATTATAATGTAATTTTTGTAAGTAAGTTGGACATCATTAGTCCAAATGTCGTGCTTATGAACTAATGAATGAAAGAAAGCAAGATATGGAAGCAATGCGAGGTGCTGGAATGTACCACGTCCAAGAGGAAAATCAGCCAAAGCAAGAGAACACCCACTATGATCAAGAAGGATATAGAGGCTGCGGTGGTGGATATCGTAGGAGAGGAAGAAATACTGGTCAAAATCAAGGAAGAGGACGAGGCTAGCTAATATTCTATAACTGTGGCCATCCAGGTCATGGATCAAGAGAATGTACTAATCCATGCACCACATGCAACTACTGTAAATCATTTGATCATGTCATTGAATATTTCCCAGTGCTTTAAGTAGAAATGCAGAAGCGGAGAAGAACAAAAACACCGAACCCTAACATCTAGTTGATCGCATCAAAGAACAAACCTACTGGTCAGAGCATCAATGTAGTAACGCGAAGTGGTGCTGATACAGGAAAAGACAAAAGCGCAGAAGCCTCAACTTCTAGAACAACTGATCCTAAGAAGAACCCTGGAGAAACAGTAGGAATTAGAAAAGCTCCTGGGAAAGCACCTCCATTGAACTTACAGAAAAATAAAGAAATATTTAACGAAGTGTGGGACATGTTTAAACAACTACCACCTTGCTCACGAAGGATCCCATTGCACAGTCAAGAACCATAAATATGAGATATGCCATTGGCATATGATCAGACATGTGCTGCACCAGATACATCTATTTTTGTTGCATAGTTTTTACAAAGCTGCATCAAGTTATTAAAAAATAAAGACACTCTTATGGAATTTGAAAAATTGATAAATCAATATGAATCATGCAGTAAGAAAGGAATAGCACATGGCACAGTACATAACATTAGGAGTCCCAAAAGAACCGGTAGGGAAATGCGGTTCACTACACAAATAGGAGACTATGAGATGGACGAGATCATTGTTGATCTTAGATCTGACATGAATGTCTTGACCAAGAAGACATGGAAAGCAATGGGAAAACCAAAGTTACAGTGGTCACCTATACAGTTAAGAATGGATAAGCAAGGCATAGTTATACCACTGGGAAGGTTAACCAATACCATTGTCGACATTGATGGAGTGTGAAGTTATGCAAATTTTGAAGTAATTGAAATTGTGGATAATAGCAATCCTTATCCAACACTACTGGGCATCGATTGGGTAATGAAGAATTCCACCGTCATCAATATGAAGACAATGACATAAGGGTCGTCGCACCATTGGATCCTTCACAGGGAGAGAGATATGTTGAACCTATTCAAGAAGGGTACAGCCCTCAAGACCTTGATCGTATCTATCAAATGACAACAAATGTTGCAGATTATATTCATCCTACTATGGATGGAATGCTCAGCTAGCGCTGTGATAGTTATTGCATATCGGACTCTGAGGCAGGATTAGAAAACTGGCAACATAGAATGCATGAAGTATCTGCCAGGCGATGCGCGACAATTACAAAGTCACTCCGCTGGATTGGAAAGCAGGTAAGTCCAATCCCCACTTATAATGGTACAACTAACGTCTATTCGTTTATCAAAGAATACACTGCAACAGTTGCAGATGAACATCGCGTCTCAGCATTAGACATGGCACTTAGAGAAACACCTATTAGCTAATGGGATACACATAAAAAGACATTGACAACTTGGGAACAGTGTAGAATAAAACTACATATTCGATTTGTTGATAAGGTCACACTACCATTTCAGAAATATAAGGGTCAGATGGATCCAGGAAATTTTATCACAGCTTGTGTATAAGCTTGGAAGGAAAGACCATAGACAGAATGGGTACATCTCTTTGTGCATACGTTGGAGGAGCCTATTCCAAAGAAATCGTACCTATAGGAGGAGCTGTGTAGAGGAACAACGGATTGGTCTCTCCTTACTGCAAGTTTCCAAAAGGACTTTAGCTTTGAAGACGACCATCCGACTGTCAAAGATGCGCTACAGCTGATCAAGCAAAAGATATTTAGCCCACATCGCAAGGAGGAAAACATAACACTAGAAGATTTTTTTGACACAAACAATGTACTTGCGAGTCTACAACTAGATTGGACAGAACAAGTAGAGAAAGTCATGGGCAACTATAACTTAGCTGAAAAAGATGAAGATAAGGAAGACAGCGATGACGAGGACCCGCACAATATAAATATCCCTGAATCTGAAGGAATGTGCAAAGTAGAAGGACCTTGATTAGAGATTCCTGATATGAGTGGACCGGCCAAAACAAAGAAAGTGAACATCGGTACCCCTGAAGAGCCGAAGTTTGCAGCAATAGGAGACTACTGGGATGATGACACAGTTGCAGAGATCGCAGCTTTATTACAGGAATATCAGGAAGTATTCCCAATGATGTTTAGAGATGAAAGGAATCCTAGGAGACTTAGAAGTGATGAGAAGTCCTCTTAAGCCAGGAGCGAAACCTATTAAACAAAGGCCATATAGACTGAACCCACGCTACAAAGAATGAGTTAAGGCAGAACTCGACAAGATGCTCAATGCAGGAATCATTGAGCCGGTTGAAGAATCTGAATGGGTAAGCCCGATGGTCATCCAAGACAAGAAAAAAAAGGGTGAGATTAGGATCTGTGTTGATCTCAAAAAGTTGAATGATGCCTCTATGCATGATCCATTTCCTACACCTTTTACCAATGAAGTACTTGATAACGTTGGACGGAATGAAGCATACTCTTTTATTGATGGATTTTCTGGATACCATCAGATAAAAATTGATCCAGTCGATAGGTACAAAACTACTTTTGCAATAGAATGGGGGTCGTTCCAGTATACAGTGATGCCTTTTGGTTTGAAGAATGCACTAGCCATATTTTCAAGAGTGGTAATCGCAGCATTTAAAGAATTCATCCACAAGTTTTTAGAAGTTTACTTTGATGATTGGACCATTTTTGGGTTACTGAAGAACCATGCCATGAACCTTAGAATGATGCTGGAAAAACGCAGACAGCATCGGATTTCATTGAATTTGAAGAAATGTATTTTCTGTGTTCCATATGGGATTCTATTGGGACATATCGTGTGTAAGCAAGGATTGATGGTTGATCCTGTGAAAATAATAGTTATTGTAAACTTGCCTACACCAAATTCAGTTAAACAATTGTGCACTACATTGGGGCATACCGGATACTACAAGAAATTCATAAAGCGGTATGCATAGATAACCGTAGCAATGGAGAAGCTTTTAAAAAAGGATGCACCATTCAATTGGAATGAAGACTGTGAGAAAGGATTCGACACATTGAAAGAAAAAATGGTCACTGCGCCGATCCTAGTTTTTCCAGATTGGGAAAATCCATTTCACGTACATGTTGATGCTTCATGTATAACATTGGCTATTGTTCTTGCACAGCCAGGAGAAGGAGGAATTGATTATCCCATTGCATTCTCAAGCAGAAAGTTGTCATCTGCTGAGAAAAACTATACCACTACTGAAAGAGAAGGACTTGCAATGGTGTATGCACTACAGAAGTTCAAACACTATTTTCTTGGTGTGCACTTCTCAATGTTTACCGAACATTCTGCATTAAAATACCTGGTCAATAATCCAGTGTTAGGGGGGTGAATATGTAGATGGCTCTTACTCTTCCAAGAGTATGATTTTGAATTAATAGTTAAACCATGAAGATTAAATTTAGGCCCTGATCATCTATCAAGGATCGAATCAGAAGAGGAACCTACGAATCTAGAATACAATCTACTTGATGTGCAATTGTTTGCTATACAGATTGCTAATGATTATTATCAGGATATCATTGACTTTCTAACTAGTAGGTTTGCACCTACTCTATTCACTACACACCAAAAGAAGCAACTGGTAGTGCGAGACGCATACTTCACCATTATGACAGGACAACTCTATAAGTTAGGACCTGATGAAGTGCTGCGAAGATGTGTATTAGAACATCTGAAACCATTTATATTAGCTGATGCGCATAAAGGAATCATAGGAGTTCATTATGCAGGAAGGGCTACTGCGCAGAAGATATTGCGCGCAAGGATATGGTGGCCTACGATTCATAAGGACTCCAAAGAACATTTCCATAACTACGATGTTTGTCAGAGGACAGGGAAACCATCCAAAAGAGATGAAATTCCATTGAACCCTCAGCTAAACTTGCAGGCATTCGACAAATGGGAAATCGATTTTGTGGGACTTATTAACCCACCAGGAAAATGAACTGGTGCGAGGAACATTATTAGTGCAACTGACTACCTCACCAGATGGGCAGAAGCAAAACTAGTCAAAGATTGTAGCACAGCTACAACCACGTAGTTTATCTTTGAGAACATCCTTACACGATTTGGATGCCCAAAAATTTTGATGAGTTATCAGGGTACTCATTTCCTGAATAGAACTATTGAAGCTTTAACTGAAGAGTTCTCCATCCATCATCAACGCAGTACACCTTATCACCCACAAGCGAATGGAACTGTTGAAGAATTTAACAAAGTACTTGAGAATGCGCTAACCAAGATATGCAACGTAAAACGTGATGATTGGGACCTGTACATTCCATCTGTATTATGGGCGTACAGAATGACATGCAAGAAATTAACTGGACATACACCTTTCAGATTGGCTTACGGACAAGAAGCAATAATGCCAATGGAGTACATTATCCCCAGCTTGAGAATATCTACATTTACAGGGATGGCATATCGCGCAGCACTAGAAGAAAGGTTGTTACACTTGGTTGGGTTGGAAGAAGAGCGCTTCATCATGGGATTTCACCATCAAGTGTAGAAAGAAATAGAAAAAGCATGGCTCGATCACCACATCAAGAATAAGTCTTTTTAGGTAGGTGACCTAGTCCTCCTATATGATAGTAAATTCATGAAGTTTCTAGGGAAATTTAAAATGCATTGGCTTGGACCATATACTGTAATAGATGTTACTAACAGTGGCGTAGTCCAGTTAGATACTTTAGCTGGTGATAAATTACCCAATTTGATTAATGGAAGCAGACTAAAGCTTTACCATGATAGTCCTGCTCCGCAGCATCTGGTATGACCAAAAATAGGGAAAAGTTTCTAGGTGCCAAGTATGGTTGGAATTGGGCACTAGACACTGTGGAAAAGTCTATACATAAACTTGTAGAGATACATCTATACAGCGTGCAGCGTTGCTGAACTGAAAAAAAAAAAAAGAAAAAGAAAAAAAAATGCGTTGTTGCGACATTCAAAAAGCAACAACCGAAAAAAAAAGAAATTATATACCACAAAATCACTGCGTAGAACCAAAGATTTCCTATTGCGTAGTTCGACGCAAGGCTCCAAAAAATAGTCGTTACAAGTGTCGGTTGGGAATATAGCTGTTATACAGTAGTTTCCTAACGACCGCTCGAGCATTTAAAGCACAGATAGCCATTTTGAGCATAATTTTGAAAGACAAGACATGAGAAGCAACCGGATTTGGCCAATGGATACCACCATTAAATGCTTATCTAGTCGTTCAAGGGTGCGGAGGAGGGTCCACCACGCCTATAAATAACACTGCATATCATCTCGCAAGCGTATCAAACACTTAGAATTTTCTGCATATACTCTCTTTGAGCTAGTTTTCGTAAGACGTCTACACACCTGGATAGTGTTTGCATGTCTGAGAACTTTTCATTTGAAAAAGAGTTCACGGTCGAAGAGACTGTGAGGTTGTTCCAACACGGAGGAATTGACGAGTTAATGAGAAATCCAAACAAGAAAATTGTCATTGAATCAGAATAAGGTCCAAGAATATCACCAAGACATGGCCCCTCAATGCAGGACAAAGGGAGAAATCCAATAGCGCCGATATCAAAACTACCGAAGACAAGTTCGGTAGGGCCAAATAAGCCCCTTGCCGATAAAGAGATACCTTTAAATATGACTCTAGAATATATCTCGCCGCATGCAATGGATGCATCATTAGACTACTGAAGAGTTGAAAGTATGAGATACCACTCTCACCGATATAGAAGCATGTTGAGGTGGACAAAAACTGTTGGGAAAGATTCCAGAATGCAAATGGGAGGACTATGATTTTCTAGCAATGCAGAAGGAGAATCCAACCGAGCCAAGGTTCCCACACTTCCAACCCAACAAATACATGTGCTAGAAGAAGAATGCAAATGGATACCTCCCCTTGGTCGCCGAGAGATGGTTGTCTGGAGTAGCCAAGTCGGGGTTGCTCAACCTGCTCAGGCTCCCACATTTCAACAAATCACCAGAGCTCAACGCGGTGGTGTGAACTCTTATGGCTCGCATCCACCAGGGATATTTATGGCTAGACCAGAATATCGACCTGACAATTGACTTAATCCACCATATAATGGGATTAAGAAAATGGGGAGAAGAGCCAAGGAAGTTCTTCCAGGGAAAGACAAAGGATAAAGAAGTAGCCGCATTGATGAAGCAAACTCAATCTGTGGTCAAAGGGAAGTGAGCCTTGTAGACGGATGACATAAAGGAGCAAGCAATAAGGTTTGTCACACAGCTGTTAGAAAGAAATTTTTTAAGAAAGTGCAGACCATTAGAAGTAAACACAGGTGCAGTACAACTTGGCGCTGCAGCTGCCGAGGGACAAGAATTCAATTAGTGCTAATGTCTACTGAATGATTTCCTCGAAGAATTGAATGATACAAAAATCAATGGTGGATACTTCCACTTCACCTGGCTTATCGTGTTGATCGCCTTCTTAGGCTGGAGGGAACCGAAGCACTATGTCGGAGTGGTCACAAACACTTCAGACTGCAGAGGAGCTCGATTTGAGAATCTATGGGCGAATTTGAATTCTGAAAGACAACATGAGTCATCGCTGGTCTTTTACACATATTACGACCAGCTGCACGGGGCCATCATGCTTACACCTCGCATACCAAAGCAATTCACAAGAAAATATATTCACATTATCAATTTTTATGCTACGATGAAATGCATCTCCATTTCAGCCAAAGCGCAGAAAAAGAATGTTGATTGGTACCCAGGAAATTACCACATGTACGAGAAAGCTATTGAGAATATCATGAAGGAATGGCCAGCTGAATTCTGAGTTGAGGTTGTGGATATCCAAAGTGATTCAGGAGAGGATAACCCTATCCCATGTCCCATAGTACAAGATAAAGAGTCAGGCAAAAGGAAGGATGTTGGAAGTCCTTCAGGGCACAAGGAAAAAAGGAAGAAGCAGAAAGAAAATAAAGTCCAATTAGACATAGTGCTTCACGAATATGACTACTTAATGATTGCCGCGAAGGTCACTGAACAAATGGAGGAACTTTTGACAAACAAAGAGAAGAAGGAAAAGGCAATTCAAGACAGCTCACACCAGAACCTAACTACATTGCAAGGGATATCC
This sequence comes from Larix kaempferi, assembly GCA_027924585.1. Taxonomy (NCBI): domain Eukaryota; kingdom Viridiplantae; phylum Streptophyta; class Pinopsida; order Pinales; family Pinaceae; genus Larix; species Larix kaempferi. The sequence goes on along the minus strand of BSBM01000542.1, from coordinate 2,400,899 downwards.
CAAAAATTTGATGAAGTTAGCAGAAGACTACCCTTGCACCATAAGTCAGTAGCTGAAAAAGGGTCCGCGGGGACTTCGCAGCAGCAAATCACGGTTCCCGTGAGGTCCCTTGTTGTGCATTTGCAGCCACTATCTATAAGATTGCCATTACCTGATCAAGCAATGCTAGATACAAAGAATGTAGAGCGCGTGGAGCTTGATCTTGCAAGGATACCATTGCCAGCACTACATTACTTATAGATGCAAGTCAGTGAAGAAATGCATGACAAAACCATAGAAGCGCTGAAAGGACAGGCACAATTGCATAGGAAACTCGAGGAAGATAGCTCACAGAGTACTATGCAATTACAAGATGAAAGAGATCATCGACTGAGATTGAAGAACACGATCACTACGGTTGCAGATAATATAGATGAATTTGAACTTCAAATAGAACCAGCAAATACTATTGTCAAGATTGGCAATTTGGTCAATAGCCTTAAGACTGAGAAGGAAGACATGGAGATTCTCCATGAGTTTGAAATTGCTTCCCTGAAAGCGCAGATCAATCCACAGACTCCACCAGATGAACAACAGTTAAGAAAATGAGTAGTGAATACCATGGCACATAATATTGCTACTGTTAACACCCAAAAAGTGCTCACTACCTCATCTACCCCATTACATGACTCATTTGTCCATTTTCCTACCATATTTCCCTTAAAAACCCTGAAAATCCCACTAAAAAGCCTCCAAAAGGCCACAAAACCATCAAAAAGCCTCAAAAAGGCTAAAAAACCCCTTTTCCCTCCAAAAATATCCAAAATTCCTCCAAAATAAAAAAACCCTCTAAAGAGGGAATAAAAAATATAAAATAATGAGGAAAAAGGAGGAAAAAACCCTATACAGCTGACCTAAACCATTTGGTTCCCAAAACCATGGGCCAGCACTCCACCACCAAAAAACTATAAATAGGTGATGGAGACCCCTTATTTCATATCCACAATCAAGTATACCCTTACTTTGCCAAAATATCTCTTGAAACCCTAGCTCACCCTTGAGCTACTTTCACCTTGAGAGCCCCTTTTGGCCCATTCCCATCATTTGGAGAAAGAGAAGGATCAAGTTGGAGCTTGGAGCAACCCTCTTGGACCATTGCAAGAGCTTCACCAACCTTCACATTGGAGGTAAAATTAATACAAAAGCCATTCTTTATATCTTGTTTTTCTGTTTCATGCACATGTTTAGAGTAATTTACATTTCTGTTTTAGCATTTTAATTTACAATTTACTGAACTACTACTAAGGAGTCCCTTCTCCTTAGTAGGTGCTCATTTGCACAAGCTAGGGGTAAAACCCTAGCTACAGTTTTGGTGACTCCACTGGGGATACAAGAGATACAGGTGATGAGCCGGCGATACAGGCGATTGCAGCATGTGTGGTTCGTGTGTTGGGGTCTCAGTCACCAGAGAAGGTGTCTGGGGGCCAGATGCAGCCAGTGGAGCGCGTACTGGATGGGGTTTACTATGCGTGGGGCCAGATGTTCCTCACCTGTGTACATCGGCGGATACTCGCGGCTGTGTATCCACCACCCTACCCAGACAGGGGAACCCCGTCAGGAAATATACATCTGTCAGGGTGAGGTCCACCCTCTCACCCTACACCCTGAAAGCCTGTATGTCTGGCTCCCAAAAACTCACTAGCTGGTTCAGCAGCAACCCTGCCGAATGCATCATAGGTACCTGCACGAACTTCAGCAGTCCGCACAATCCCAACACCACCCGCACATGACCATCGTCCCCGATGTAAGCCACTATCTCATATGGGATCTCCCGCTCTCTCCATAGTAGCAGTGGCATCCTGTCAAACACGCAAGGCAAACTCATCAGACTCATGTCAAAGAAATAAACCTTGCCCCCCCCCCCCCCCCCCCCGGGGAAGTCCTAACAGCTCGCTCCAAAATGCGGCTTTAGGCCCCCTGGCCACGGTTTCCAGCCGCGGCTGTTTGGCCCACAGTCGCGGTCCAAAACCGCGACTGTCAGTCCTGAACACGTGACACCAAACTGCGTGTTCAGCCTCGAAACACACGGTCCCAGACTGCGTGTTCCGCATCAAACCCCGCGGTATCCACGCGCATCATCCGCCGTGGAACCCACGGTCTCCGACTGCGTCTCCCTCCTGAAAACCCGTGGTCCACCCCACATGGACCGTACAAATAACCCCTGGGACCCACTACCCACCCCCTGAACCCAAAAAACGTGCAGGTATGAGTTTGACGGAATACCTGTATCTCCCGGATCTGAAATCGATCGGTATGATCATCCAGAAATGCCACCTCACCTCTAGTCCACTCTGATCACTAGTCAAAGTCAAATAGTACAAATGACACTTATCATATTGGACCCACTCACTATTTATAGTCCATTGACGTTTTCTTGTTTTGGCCATTCTGAACCCATACGGAGTCCATTTTTTGAACCGTTTCCACCACTGGAATCAGCACGACGAGACCGTCCTGATGGTCACCTCATTGCCTTATTTTTTCCATGTCATTTTTTGCACATTTTTTAGACGCCACTAGTTGCCTCGGTTTGCGTGCCACTTCGGCTGCTCTCCGTTCTTCGCATATTTTATATCATCGGATTTATTTTTCCGAGCCGATGATGATGCTTGAGATAATTTCTCACTCTCACCCCCATATTTTTTGGGTATTTTGTCCAAAATGCCCCCCGTCGCCTCGGTTTGCGTGCCACATTGGCTGTTATCCATTTTTGACACTCTTTATATCGCCGGATTCATTTATCCAAGCTCGTGATGATGCTTGCGATCATTTCTCACTCTCACTTGGTATAGTTTCAACATTGTGTCTCGACACCTTGCTGCCTCGATTTGCGTGCCACATCAGCCACCATCGGATTGTTCCACATTTTTACATGAGCCATTCACTCCTGTCATACTGCAAATATTGCGTTATTTTTCCACCATTCATTAACCCGCAAGGAGGCCCACCAGTGTTCCCCCCCACCCTCATTCTTGGTCATCATAAATGTTCCTTGATTGAGCACTTCCTCCTTGCCTGGCCATTCCTTTTGTTCAGTATCATTTTATCCCTTTTTCGGGCCGGACAAGTCCTTTACGAAAAAGGCACTTAGGGAGTTTCTGTTAACCTCTTTTTTGACTCCTAAAACAATGAAAAGATCGTTGAGCAATATTGCTCTCTTTCATGCTCGTTAAAGTACCTAAAAGGGCGTCTATCTGGTATAAGTTTACCCCTTTTCCGGACCTGGTAGACTAATTACGAAAAATGAATACTCTAGTCACACTTGCTAGAAGAGTTCTTCATTGCATCCTTTTATGCTTCTTTGGGCCTTGGAGACTAACACACGAAAAAGCAACCCCCTAGAGTCTTCTTATCACTTTCAGAATCTCTAAAATTTAAAGCAACCACGAGCATGAACTGTCCTGGGCTTGTAAAATCCACACGACAGTACCATTCCATTATTTCAGAGTCTTCTTATCACTTTCAGACTCCTTAAAATTGAAAGCAATCACGAGCATGAACTGTCTTGGGCTCATATAAATCCACACGACAGTACCATTTTACACTCACTTCTTCTAGTTCCTTAACCCATGAAGAAGTTCCCCCATGCCTCTTGGCACTATGATCGATCATCTCGGCAGCACCCCCAATCAGGTCGCCTTTGTTCAGAGTAGTCTGTAGTCTCCTGCCATTTTACACCAACCTGAGTATACCTCATCCCAGTCACTACCCTTGATCCATTACAGCTATGATCCCTTTCCCATCAGTCAGTTTCATATGCTGCCCGATCATCCCCGCCATCATACTCTGAACAAAGGAAGTTTGAGTCCACCCCCTCTACTTGCCCAGTTATCCCCACAGTTTGTCAGTCCTACCATCAGTACTATCACACTTCGGTTCTCTACCTCGTGCTCCTATCAAGGAAACATCATTGCCTTAATAGTTGCAGGTCTCCCTCTGTCGACGACAGCCCCTCTATTCCAGAGGATAGACCCAGAGGTCCCTGCGCCTTGGACCCATCACCATCTGTGGTGAGTGCCTATGGACCATTTTGAGAGGAGTCATCATTGCCTCTCCGAGTGGTTGTTTCCCACATGCTCGACTTCAACACCTTAATCGCATCATTGGGAATCACGCAGGGTTTATATCCCTTCCATTATTGGTCGAAGACCCCGGATTTCCCCTGACTCTAGCACATTGGTGAGTCACTTCGAAATGCCCAGTTATCTATTCCCGTGGATGTCCGGGCTGCGTTGGCGATTGTATTCGGAAGCCATCCAGTTATATGCTTCCTTGAGTACCCAGTTTCGTCCCAATTCAGTGTACCGTTGAGAGTATGACCCCTTGTCACTCTAATCCAACAGCTCATCAGTTCCTTTGGTACCACACTCAGTAGCACTATTGTCATTCCAGTGTATCAGTTCTTCAGCTCCGACATGGTCAGCCCAGCAGTATGTCCCAGATTTCGTGTCCCCTCTGGACTCTTATGATGTACACAGTGGTTCTCTATGTATCCTACAGGTCCCCCTTTTTTCGAGCCTTACAGTTATTTTTATGTATCTTGATACGAGCATGGGTATGCCCGCCTTGTCCATATATTGAGATTATTCCTCATTCAGTATTTGAGGTCATGTATATGTCAGGTCCCCCTCTTTTGGACCACATTGTTATTGTTTTACATCCTGATACGAGCATGGGAATGCCCGCCTCCTCCATATGATCAGATGATTCCTCATCCATTATTGAGGTTATGTACTTTTACTTTTTGCAGTTGTTCGAGATCGTTGTTCCGGGCTCCAGTTTGTTTCTTCTCTTCTCCACACCCCAGGAAAACCATTCACGACTTATGATGTCTATCAGCCATACGATGAGCTCCTGCCCTCACACATCAGGGGGCAATCTGTTAACACCCAAAAAGTGCTCACTACCTCATCTACCCCATTACATGACTCATTTGTCCATTTTCCTACCATATTTCCCTTAAAAACCCTGAAAATCCCACTAAAAAGCCTCCAAAAGGCCTAAAATGCCTCCAAAAGGCCACAAAACCATCAAAAAGCCTCAAAAAGGCTAAAATCCCCTTTTCCCTCCAAAAATATCCAAAATTCCTCCAAAATAGCAAAAACCCTCTAAAGAGGGAATAAAAAATATAAAATAATGAGGAAAAAGGAGGAAAAAACCCTATACAGCTGACCTAAACCATTTGGTTCCCAAAACCATGGGCCAACACTCCACCACCAAAAAACTATAAATAGGTGATGGAGACCCCTTATTTCATATCCACAATCAAGTATACCCTTACTCTGCCAAAATCTCTCTTGAAACCCTAGCTCACCCTTGAGCTACTTTCACCTTGAGAGCCCCTTTTGGCCCATTCCCATCATTTGGAGAAAGAGAAGGAGCAAGTTGGAGCTTGGAGCAACCCTCTTGGACCATTGCAAGAGCTTCACCATCCTTCACATTGGAGGTAAAATTAATACAAAAGCCATTCTTTATATCTTGTTTTTCTGTTTCATGCACATGTTTAGAGTAATTTACATTTTTGTTTTAGCATTTTAATTTACAATTTACTGAACTGCTACTAAGGAGTCCCTTCTCCTTAGTAGGTGCTCATTTGCACAAGCTAGGGGTGAAACCCTAGCTACAGCTACTGAAGTGACTAAGTGCCAGCGTCTACTGGAAGCAACATTGAAGGCATTTAATGCATTTGAAGAAGACCAACAATTACTCGAAGTAAAGAAGGAAGTGAAAGAAAAACAAGAAGCACTAGAAAAGATGGGTGAGGAGGTTTAAGGCACTACCAACAAGAGAGAAACTCCTAAAATACAGAGAAATCAACACCATAAAGAAGGAAGTTAAAGCTTTGCATGAGAAGGAAACAGAAATGGGCGATAAGTCACAACCATTATTAGAGGAAGCCGACACGATCTCACAAGAGATCGAAGAAAAGTTAAAAGAGCAGAACCAAAATCAAGAGCAAGTGGATGACCAGATCGGCCAGGAGATAACACTTGACATGGTGGAAACAGTTGGGCAAATTGAACAAGATACGAAGTCCATGGTAGAAAATATGATGGGCACATTCAACAAGTTCGTTGCAAAGATCAGTCCACAATCAACAAAACACCTTCAAGGAGTTGCAGGTGGCTCTGGGGCGAGCCACATGTAAGTGTTAGGGGCCTGTTGGGCCTGGCTCAAATGGGGCAATTTTGAATAGGAAGAATTTTGGGAACTGCGGAGCTAAGCACTGTTAAGTTTGAACAATTTTGGGATAAGTTTTGGTATGCTGCGAAGTTGCACGCAGCATAGTGGCGAAGAAGCTGCGAGGTCGATGCTGTGAGGGATACAGCGCCGTGATGTGCCACGTCGACGGAGATCCAGCTAAGCAGAGCATGGATGGATGAAGGCAGCTATTTTAGTTAGGTCACAGAAGACCTATTTTTGGCAAAGATCATCGATAACTACAAAGCAGTGGGTAGGTGCAGATCGGAGGTAGGTGACTGATCAAAACAAACAAAAGACTACTCGAACCAGTTAGCTAAGTTCGTGAAAGAAGGAATAGCTCAGCAGAAGTAACCTTTTGGCTTGTGTGTGACAGAAGATCCGCTACCAGATATCAGTAGTCTGGTTTTGGGAAAACCGTGATAGTTTTGTGAACCTAAGGGTTTTGCCTTTGTAAATGTAAAGACATGACCTATGGGTCTTGATTTATAAATAAGGCAAGTTTTTAAAGGAAAAGGGTTAACTCTCATTTTGTTGATTATTATTGAATATTGTGAGATCTATCTGATTGAAGCATTGTAAAGGCTCTGCAGTTGAGTGTGCAAAGACCTAATTTTGAGAGAGAAAGAGAGAGAACAGCGTTTGCAGCTAAGTGTGCAGACGAAGAACCATTGTACCCTTTCCAATATAAATAAACAACAATTCTTGTGGATGTAGCTTCCCATCTGAGGGGGTGAACCACATTAAACCATTATGTTATGTGATTGTTGTGTATGATTGTCATTAATTTGTGATTTAATTTACTTACAGTGCATGCATGAAGATTACTATTGTCTATTATATGGTTTCTGTTATCTGTATTCACTGTAGAAAGGATGGAATAAGATGCTAGTAGTTCATGTATGGAGGAATGTTAACAGTAAAGCACCTATAAGTCTCAACTGAATGAATCTATGAGATAACCACACGACAAAGGGTTAAAGTTGGATCACGACATCAAGCATACGGCACCGTGCATCTCACTCATCTGCATAAGTTATGATGTTTATCAAGCTAAGTAATGATAAATGATTAAGTATTATCGAGTAATATTGAGTGGAAGTGGTTAGGTCTCATAACCCCACTACATGTCCTATGGACACGCTGATGGCATAAATATATTTGTTCCTGAAGAGTCCTGACACGGAGTAGAAGACTTTGCGCAGTCAATGACCGCAACGCACAACCTGTACCATGTTGCACATGAATCAGTCCAAACACCCGCATCACAAGGTTGTGGAAACTTGATTCTGCAACCACCCCCTCAACTTCACCTCGGGTGAGACCTCGGACTGCTTGCAGTATGTTGCCGAAAGGGCCGGTGAATAGGGGTTTTTGTTGGTATCTTGTACCGCGAAGAACCTAGGTCTAAATTGGAAAACCTCTAGAATAGTACCGCGACCAATAGGAACCCCCCTCTGAATCCTCCTCGCAGTGACATATATGGAGGGTACTGTGGTTGACCATACTGTGGCTGCAGATATTGCAGTGGACTATATTGCGGTTATTGATATGTGATTGGAAATATTGCGGCTGACCATACTGTGGATGATCATACTATGGTTGTGGATTGTATTGCGGATGTGGTTGATTATACTGTTGTTGTTGCTATGCTGGTGGTTTCTCCTCCCCTTTCATGAAGAAAGTATCTACAACCCTTTCTTGTAGTAGTTCATAAGCTCTGCAGTCTTTCTCATCGTGGCCAGCTGATCAACAGAACTTGCAATACAAGTTCACTGGTTTTGACACCATCTTCTGTAGGTATACACATTCTTCCGGTTGATTTCCTCTTGTGTGACAAAGGTGACACCACGACAACCCTCCCTGATTGAGGGGACTTGGTGCACTTGATTGCAAATATTTTCAGAACTCCTGGAACTAATCCTTGTGATGTCCTTTTATATTACATCTAGTGCACCATATGTATTTGTGGGCCTCTTTTCCTTTCTTCATGTCATGTAGCTGGATCACCAAGTTTTCTAGCTGTGCTTGTATTCAATCCATTCCCAATCCCGTTTCGCCGATTGGTGAAGCCTCTAGCTTCATTGTGATCTCCAGTGCTTCTGCATGAGTCGCTACCTTCTGTTGCATCAGCGTACCATGAATGTGCGAGACCAACCCAACGATAAACCATTCTTTATGCTCCATATCGTTCATCTCGAAACTCACTTTTTCCATTAGTGTTTTATATTGCTGGTTGAAGTCCCATACTGACTCGTTGGCAAACTGTTTGATTTCTTTAAACTCAGTAATGTACTGTGACTCAAATTTTGGTTTTCTAAATTCATCAATCATCCCCGCCTTGATCTGTAGCAATTTTTTACTAGGAGTTCCCATATGTACCTTAGTAAAATTCATATACAAGTCTAATGCACGGCCCCTGAGGGTCATCGCTAGCTGGTTTCTTTTTAATATCTTCATCCTGGAACTACTTCACGGTCCATATTACTTTGCACAAAAACCAGTATTGTTCGGGATCCTCGGTCCCGCTACCTTGGAAGGTTGGCATATTTGCGTCGTCACCTGCCATTCTTGCACTTCTACTATTATTATTTACTGATCCACTACTCTTACTACTGTTCTGGCACATAGGACAATTTGCGAATAACTTGTATTTCCTCTTATCAAGTTCTGAGTAGCGCACGGATTTGAAGGTACATTGTGGCTTAGGGTTCATCCTCCTTTGGATTCTGGGGTATCCTGTTCACTTTCTTTTTCATCGTAATAAGGTTGCTTCGTCCCTTGTGGTCATGTTTCACAGTCTTCCACTCTGGTCCCCTCATGAGACTCTCTCTTAGTCCTCCTCTTCTTATCGAGTCACCGAAATATCACCCAACTCCTCAAGGTACCACACTCTTCGTCAGCCTCCCTTAAAAATTCATCGTCACTCATGTCCATCTACCCCACATATTTCTATCGGACCCACATTTACGCGGTACCCACAACTTCCACACACTGATTCTTCTACTCATCAGAATTCATTCTTAGTATGCCCTTTTCGGAGACGAGCATCTTAATCCACATCTTCAATGACAGCAGGAATCTCTCCCTAGGGCCTTTGAAAAATTTCCTTTCTGTTTCATTGTATGATTTGATTGTGTGCACGGAAAAATTAGTGATGTATCCTTCTAAGATACTGTATACCTAGAAGTTAACAATCTGTGATACCTTATTGTCCACCCGTTTTAGCTGTTGGATCAATTTTGGAGTCCCGTGATCAAGCTCACTCTTTTGGAAATTGTTCTTCTGAAACGTCAGTTGTGCTAACAACTTGTGCAGCAATACCGAGAATTCACAGAAAAATATCTCATGGATATCAGAATAAATATGCTTGTCCAACCAACTACTTGTTGTCTACCCAGGGTTCCGATTTTATTCTTCTGTGAATTCTTCCACTTTCTTGTCAAACCAGTCTTGAATCTCTGGTTTTGTCAGGTGCCACAACATGTCCTTATCTTTCTTCTTCAGTGTCCCGACATATCTATTTTCATCCTACCTCCAATCTGGGAATGCTAGTATAGGTGCTTCAACTATTTTTTCTTTCAATATGTCCAAATGCTTCTGGCACTCTTCAAGTGGAATGAAGAGCACCAGAAGAGTTTGGACATATTGAAAGAAAATATGGTTGCAACACCTATACTAGAATTCCCAGATTGGACGAAGCAGTTCCACAATCATGTTGGTGCATCATCAGTCGCACTAGGAGTCATCTTGGTCCACCCAGGAGAAGGTGCCATAGACCACCCGATAGAATTCGCATGTAGAAAGTTGTCTATTGCAGAGAAGAATTATACGACCAAAAAAAGGGAAGGTCTGGCAATGGTTTACACCTTACAGAAGTTTAGACACTATCTCTTAGGGGGGCATTTCAAAATGTTCACCGATCACTCAACACTGAAATACCTGGTGAGCAAGTGTTAGGAACCCATGTCAACTCTTCTATTTACTTTGTTAGTATAGTGTTGTTGGATGCATATGCTTTGTAAGTCGTCTCCTAGTATTTGTTGATCCATAGTTTGTCTTATTGTTGTTGGACGCATATGCTTTGTAAGTCGTCCCGTAGTAATTGTTTATCCATAGTTTGTATTGGCCCATGGTTTGTATTGACACATGGTATTGAACCATGGTATTGGCACCTAGAATTAGTATATAAGTTTGTGTTGAGACCAATGAAGGTACCGTGAAGTTATTTGTATTAAGATTGCTCAAAGGAGGTTGCCTCCTCAAAGTGGCCTGTGATCAATAAAAGTGATTCTGAGTTTTGTTATTTGTGCTATCTCGTGTATTTTCATTAATTAATAGTTGCAGGTTCTTCACATCTGGTATTAAAGCACTTTCTTGGGCTCGCTAGGTGAAATTTCTACCAAATTTTTTTTTCGCATCTATTGCAGCTTCAGATATGGGAATAATCCCTATCCGCTTAGCTGTGGGAAGTACTTGGGCATAAGCCCTAAAACTCATTGTGAGGAGTACCACAGGAATCCCAAAGTAGTTGGCCCATTGAGAGGACTTGCCAGTGAAAAGGGCAACGACCCCTATCTGATTGACTAGTTCCCACCCGTGAGGTAAACCAAGAGCTGTCGTTTGTGGAAAAGCGGTTATCAGTTTTACCTGAGCCGTGGAGTGAGGGATACTGCTCCAATACGCAATACGTCAGACAACATTGGTGGTCGAGTGAATCCACTGAACTGATAGGAAGCCGAACATACCTAGGTTCCATATCTATTTTTAGTTGAACTATGCCGATCATTTTCGTGCCATTGCAGATCCATCTTTTTCCGATCACTTCCGCGTCGTTGCAGATCCATTCTGAAAGCCGGTTCAGATCCATTCTAAAATTTGTTTCAGATCCAACCATTTTCGATCCATTCTGAGTTGTTCCAGATCCCGTCGTTTTCGATCCATTTTGAAAGCCGTTTCAGATCCATTTTGAAAAAAAAAAAAATCATTTTTTTGCCATATCTCCCTTGTTTTAACTCTGTTTTCCCTGAAACTTCACTGACACCCCTGAAATCCCATTCTGCATATTTCCTTCTTGAGGACCCTATCCGAAATTTGACTTCCCAAAGCCAAAAATCCCACATTTGTCTATTTTTAGGGTTTGCTATAACTTTTTCAATTGTCACCCACTCGCCTCTAAATTTTGCCACCGTGTTCATTCTCTATTTCCACTTCTTTGTCCCTCTTTGACAAATTTTCTCATTCTTTCACCCTGCTTTTGAAATCCCCATTTTTTGCTTCCCTTTCCATTAGAAAGTGTCCAAATCCTAGTCATACCCCAATTACCCCTCTGAGTTTTTCCCAAATCCAAATTTTCCTTTACTAAATAAGCTTTTGTTTGTGTTTTTCTATCCATTCAAAAAAAAAAAAAAACTCTTGGTTATGGTTGTCACCCGCATAGGAGCAAACACCATGGAGGAAGCACTTGCAACCATCCAAATGAAACTCCAAGATCTGGATGAAAAATTTCTCATCCTCCATCTTCAACATTCAGCCATGAACAATAACCAATAGCAAGAATCTTCTGTAGCCAATGGGTTCTCTTCTTCCAACAATTTCTGTAGTCCGAAGCTTGAATTTCCTTGCTCCAATGGTACTGATCTGACTGGATGGATCTATTGTGCAGAACAGTATTTCAATCTGCATAATACTTTTGATGTCCAAAAAGTCCCACTTGCATCCTTTCATTTGGAACAGGAAGCCCTTCAATGGTACTGTTGGTACATCAAATATCATGGCGAGCCAAAATGGTCATATTTTTTCCAACTCCTTTTGCAACGATTTGGTCCTAGTGCTTTTGATGACTTCACCGGAGCACTCACTAAACTTCGTCAAAGTGGCACTGCGAGAGAGTATCAGACAAAATTTGAGAAACTAGCCAATCAGATAGAAGGATTGTCTTATGAATTCTACATGAGTTGTTTTATCAATGGTCTTAAGGATGAGACCCGGTCAGAGGTTAAAATGCTCTGTCCCAACACAATGATGGAAGTCCTAGGGTTGGCTAAGTTGGCAGCAGACAAGATTGCAGCCCAACAATGCTTCGAACCCACTTTTGTTCCCTTTCGAAAAATGGGTTCTCAACGACCTCCCATCCCGCCAGCTCCTCGACCAACTCCTATCAAGCATTTGTCTGAAACAGAGATGCAGGCACGCAGAGAAAAAAGACTTTGTTATAATTGTGATGATAAATTCACTTGGAGACATAGATGTGTTCAACAAAATCTCTATCTCTTGGATATGGATTCTCCGCCTGCCTCTACAATTGGTGAAGTAACTCCATATACAATGGATGATCAGGTCGACATTCAGGAGCCTCCTATTGACCCCCATCTCAGGATGAAAAACTAGAGATATCTCTCCATGCTTTATCTGGTGTCCCCACCCCCCAAACAATGCGGGTTAGGGTTTACTTCAAGCTTCCTCCTGCAATACTCATTGATTTTGGTAGCACTCATAACTTCATTGACCCTCGAATTGCCAAACATACTGATTGTTTTGTCCATCCTTACTCTAACTTTGAAGTCATGGTTACCAATGGGGGCACCTTACTTTGCAAGGGGAAGTGTCACAATGTGCATATCTCTCTGGAAGATTATAACCTGCGCTCTGACATGTTTTTCTTGTCCCTAGGCGGATGTGATGTGGTTATGGGCATTTAATGGTTATGCACACTTGGCCCCATATTATGGGATTTTGCTGAACTTTGGATGCAGTTTTCAGTCAATGGGAAACAACACAAATTTGAGGACTTACAACAAGGGTCTCTACGCATCATCAATTCACATTGCTTGGAAAATATCCTTAAGAAGAATTCACATGCTGTCATCGCTCAACTCCATTCCATTCAGATGCACCCATCAACCGTCTCCCCTACTTCCTTGGATAGATATGCAGGTGTCCTTGATGAACCAGTGGGCTTGTTGCCTTCAAGAGACCTTTCCGGTAAGAATTTATCCGCATCTACATCTCGGCAGGAAATGATGTCTATTTTGCATGCAGTACAGAAGTGGCAGCCATACCTATTAGGGAATTATTTCTGCATCAATATTGATCTCCAGAGTCTGGAAAATTTCCTGGAACAATGGGTCTCCTCCCCAGCACACCTAAAATGGTTTATCCAACTCATGGGTTATTCCCATGCGATCACTTACAAGAAGGGTAAGGACAATATGGTGGCATATGCTCCTTCTCGCACATTTGATGACCCAATTTCGCTTACAGCTATTTCTCTGCTTGTTCCAAATTGGTTGCAATCTGTTCAATAGGGCTATCTTTTCTATGAACTCCATGCTTCTTCATCAGCAGGGCACTCTAGGTTCCTCAAAATGTATGGTTGAGCACAATGTAACTTCTTTTGGCAGGGAATGAAAATGAGAATTCAATAGATGGTGGCTGACTGTGATACATGCCTCGTCAACAAGGGTGAAATGACACTCCTTTCGGGACTGCTCAAACCCTTTCCCATCCCTACACAGATTTGGACAACTATTTCTATGGATTTCCTAGAAGCACTCCAGTGGTACAATACCACATCTAAAAGGACATTGTATGAAGCAGTCTATGGATAGGAACTACCAATTCTTCTTCCATACACCCTAACAGCTCCCCAGTTCAGGCAATTGACACAGTTCTTCGAAACCGCGATCAGATTCTTCTCATTCTGTAGGACAATCTTCACACGGCAAGAATTCGACTGAAACAACAAGCCGATTAGCACCATTCTGAGTGCACTTTTCATGAAGCTGAGATGGTTCTTCTTCATCCACAACCTTCCAAGCAACTGCCCCTGAAACTCACAAGGCATCAGTGGCCCGAAATGCAACCCGAGGATGCTACAGGGGAACCACTCCTTCAGATTCTACATCAATTTCCACATCTAAAGCTTTGAGGACAAAGCTTTTTCTAAGGGAGAGGGGATGTTAGGAACCCATGTCAACCCTTCTATTTACTTTGTTAGTATATTGTTGTTGGATGCATATGATTTGTAATTCGTCCCGTGGTATTTGTTGATCCATAGTTTGTCTTATTGTTGTTGGACGCATATGCTTTGTAAGTTGTCTTATAGTAATTGTTGATCCATAGTTTGTATTGGCCCATGGTTTGTATTGACACATGGTATAGGCACCTAGACTTAGTATATAATTTTTTTTTTAGACCAATGAAGGTACCGTGAAGTTATTTGTATTGAGCTTGCTCGAAGGAGGTTGCCCCCTCAAAGTGGTCTGCGATCAATAAAAGTGATTCTCAGTTCTGTTATTTCTGCTATCTCGTGTATTTTCATTAATTAATTTTTGCAGGTTCTTCACAACAAGCTCATGTTGGGGGGGGGAATATGTCGATGGCTGTTACTTTTTCAAGAGGTTGACTTCAAAATAATCGTAAAGCCTGGATGAATGAATTCAGGACCAGACCATCTGTCTCGGATAGAGAGCGGGCGAAGAGCCAAGGAGCATTGGCAAAGGATTTATAGATGCTCAGTTGTTCAAGGTTGGAATGGTCCACGACCATTACGAACAAATTATTCAATTTTTGACAACAATGAAGGCACCGAAGGGATTCACTACCAACTAGAAGAAGCAGCTAGTCGTCAGAGCTGCAGATTTTCAACTGACTGAAAGGAAACTATATAAGATGGGACCAGATGAGATACTTCGACGATACGTCCTTCCGCATGAACATGAAATTATTTTAGCAGAAGCTCATGATGGAATCACAAGAGGACACTATGGAGGACGTGCCACTCCCAGAAATATCCTCCAAGTAGGATTATGGTGGCCAATGATGCACTGAGATGCTATGGAGTACACCAAAGGCTGAGATGCATGTCAACGGACAGGGAAGCCGTCACGAAGGGATGAAATTCCATTAGTACCTCAATTGACACTACAGGATTTCGACAAGTTGGAAGTTGACTTCGTGGTACCCATCAATCCACTAGGAAAAAGAATAGGATTGTGCTACATAATCACTGTGATAGATTACTTGACGCGATGGGTGGAAGCTACATTAGTGACACCATCCAAAATCCCTTAAACACTGACCCAGAAAGGTTTTACCCTTTCCAGCAACACCCGCGAAGCAAGTGTAGTCTCACCCAATATGGTTAAGGGGGCTGCAGGAACCAAGTTTCCATAGTGGGGAAAGGACATGAAACTACTTCGATTCTATCGTAACATAAACTAGAGGTTCACATTCACATACATTCATACATTTATCATTCACTCGTTAACCATGTGTTCTCCAGTCACATATTCAATACATAATTTCCATTCGCATGAACACAGAAATACTGGAGATCACACCAATAAAATCTTACAGAAAAGATAACAGAAATCATAACGCAGCATTCACCATTGAGCATAAACGGATACAAAAGAACAGATCCGAACATATTCATGCATTAACACATCAAAATCCTGCGGTATAACCTTCACAGAAATAGTTCAGAACATCTTATCACGAGTCCATACAAAACTACAAAAAAAGAGCAAAATACATTTGAATCGCATAATCGCAATGATCATTCCAATTGATTCTAGGATTTCCTTAGGATTACATTCATACTCTTATTTATATCCAACTATGGAAGTTAAAAAATGGTCCAAATGACCCCTTATAACAACCTAAACTAATCTTGTGCTTCCTCGTTCTCCGTGAATGACCCTTTCTTTCACAAATGGTCCTTCTTCGCAGCTGTCGGATTCCACAATTCATGTGGACTAATACCGTACCAATAGTCCCCCAGCATAAAATTGTGGCTCACCCTTGAGCCACCTCAGCTGGACAACTCTGGTGCATTCACCTGCTGCTTGAAATCATCATATGCATCCTTGATTTGGTCGACCACTTCCTTTGTTGATGCTCTGAGTTGGGTACATTCTTTCACATGGTGGTCTGTTGGGTGTTCGCAAATTTTCTGTTGCACCTCTTCCAGTTGCTGCTTGACCTGTTGCAATGCTTCCATTACCCGTACTGCAACGACTTCAAATTTTGTTTGGAGCTCGTCCAAATGTGTGGCCCTTCTTTGCTTCCTTTCGCATGCCTTCGTGACGTGCTACTGCATGTTTTTTAGTTCCGCTACATTCGTCATATGTATCAGTGAGGGCATCGCTTTAATCAATCCCTTAAATTATTCTAGCTGTGCTTCTTCTTTGTTGAATTTCTCCTTCACCGCGGCTAGATGGTCTTCATGGACTACGCTTCCTCAAAAATCCATGACACCCTCTACGACTGTCTGGGATGTATTTTCCATCTCCGTGATCTCCGTCACGGCTTATTCAATTGCATTATGTCTTCCCTGACTCTAGTTCGGTGGTGTGCTCGGTACCATCCTTGCTTGCAATTTTGCTTTCTCCTTCCGTAAGTTATTGATAAGAACACCTAGCAAAATTTCCTTCGCCTCTAGTAATATATCCTGATATACCTCAGGAGTTTTCTCACATACTATGGATAGTGTTGCTTCCAACCACTTTCTATCGTCTAGGGCCTTCTCTTTTTCTGCTAATGTTTGGGCCTTCTCTTCTTGAAAATTCTATGCCTTTATCTCGCTGATGTGTTCCTGCTGCTTGTATCTCACCATCATATCATGCATGTCGGCTTCTCTTTCATGGATTTCTACACTTGCTGCAGTTTCTGTAGCAACAATATTGGTAGTATGTTGAAATCTACCACAATGGATTCTGTTGGTTGTGGAGCCAGATCTTCTAGTCTCATAGATGATATTGTCTTAGCCATGCACCCCGGAGGACTGTACACCCATTCTGCATTTTTAGGGGTTCAAGGAAATGCCCCAAAAAAGGGGGTTTGGGGGCAACACCCAAAAGTCAAGGGGGTGCGAGGGCGGAGCCCCTGAGAAAAAATTTTGGGGTTGTTTTCGCCAGCTGTTTTGTGGGCCCATGGTTTTTGGGTATCCCATGGTATTTTCCCATTGTATTTCCCCTATAAAAGAAAGACATTGTAATATGGCTAGGGAAAGATGTATTAAGTTTTATGCATTGTAAACATCTCTAAGATCAAGAGAGAGACTGTGAAATAGTGAAGAGGAAGTGCAGCGGCTGTGCTACAGGTTGTATCCCTTCACCTTGCTGGACGGTAATAATAATAAGGACCAGCGAATTCAGTGTGGACGTAGCCCAAGTTTGGGTGAACCGCGATATATCTGTGTCTCTCTTGTAATGTGTGTGTGGTTATATTTGCATTTTTGTTTATTGCTATTGCTCTGCGATCCTATTTTTCTAACAAATTCGTACAGTCTTAGTGCCACATCCAGCTCTTCATTCCTTGCAGTCATCAAATTTGGAAAAAATTGAACTAAGCTTGGGGTTGTGCCAACCTCCACTTCAACCTTGCTTGTCGACCCACTCGGTCGAACTTCCCCATGTGGTACACTGGACTCTACAACTGCATTCGATAGTGTTGATAGCAGTTTGGTTACATGGTGGAAGTATCCGATTGAGTGCTATGTGACTCGCACTATTTTCCTCTATGACCTCGGTTAATTTCTCGAGGAGCCTATTAACTTGCTCCTCTGGAAGACCACCACTTGGGCTTCCTTCACCGCGGTCCATCCTATACTTTCTCCTTCTTTCTTCGTAATGTGCATCTAAGTCAGAATCTGTCATGGTGGCTATTGAGGCTCCATCATGGCTGGACGCCTTCGACTTCTCTTTCACAAGGTCGTCCTCTTCTACATGCTTCTTGGCTGAGCCTTTGTCTTCCTCGGCTAGGTTTAGTCGATTTGTTTCCTTCCCATTTTCTAAGTTCGACAGATCCTTCTCGTTAGCTAGAACTTTCCACTCTGCTAGCCATTTTTCAATGATGGTGTCCAACTCTTCCTCAGTGATCTTGTACTGCACTGGTAGCCATTGTCGCGACGTATCCGCTCGGGCTTGAAGGTAAATTGTCTAGGACTCGACTAATAGCCTTGCGATCGGTCCATACTTCCTTGTTTCTTGCTCAATTATCCATGGTATTCCTTGCACATATATCCCCATCCTCTCTAAGAACAAGTAAAATTGTAGAATGTTGTTTTCCTGCCGATCTTTATTAGTTGTGGCCCATAAATTCTGGTATCGCGCTCCTTCGTGTACTTGGGCTTCTACTGTGTCCATGCCTTGATAGTGCTTAGGCTCTCTCCAACCTACTGATGCGACAAGCATTATGAGCCATGAGTATGTAAATTCCTTTCCTTTCCCATGTGCGTCGTGTCCATCCTTGACTAATTGGTGTAGCAGGAATTTTGGCCAATTCATCCGCGCTAATTTGGCACATAGTTCCACGGAGACGATGATGCCCGAAGTGCATTCCTTGGACCTGCTCTTCCGCACCACCTTAACTGCTAATATATTTTCTGCAACCCTAACGGCTCGGTTCTTAATTGTGCTAATCAGGTAAAATCGAGATTTTTTTCTCCATTACATACTTTGTCTTCAAGCTCACGGCGAGCTTCTTGTCGTTGTCTTTTCCTTAGAAAAATTGGGATAGATTGTTGCCATCTTTAGGAAGCCCGGTGATTCTTGCGATCAAGTCAACTATGACTGGAATCTTCTCATGCAGCCATAGGTACCCACCATGAAAACAAGCCAACAATTTCTTGATGCATGCATTAACCTACGCCAATCTCCTGAAGTGTGGCAGCTGGGTGAGGCCAAGCAACCCTGATCGATTCAATCCCTCGGCCCACCTCGCCGGTTCCTTTGTGGTCATACCTCCTTCATGTTGGGTAAAATATATGTTATCTAATTCAACACTTAAATTGTCAACCCGGGAAGGGAGCTTAATTGATGCAAACACTATATGTGCAGGATTGAAGGCTTGAACTAATCTAAGCTAATCTGAAGCTGGTAATCTACCTAGAATTGAGTAAGGGTTCTAAATTATCAATTGCAAGTGAATGTTACTTGAGAACCTAATTACATTACTTAGAATTAATTCAAAATAAAATACTATTGACAAGAAATCAATCATACAATCTAATGACTATTCTGAAACCAAAGGCATGCAAGTATCTATGCTATCCTACAAAGGTGAAGCATGAAACAATTTTAAATAAATCTAAGCAATATACAAATGACTTGGAAATAAATGTTAATCTAGAAGCAAGCAGAAAACTTAATAAAGATATTTAATTGAACTTGATTTGATTTGGAAGCAAGTAGAAAACTTGATAAAGATATTTATTTATGATCCAATCTTATGTCATGAACATCTTTATTATTTGCATGAACAGAAACTAGTCCTATAATTAATGAATGAGAATATCAAAACTGAAATAATTTGGAAAATGAAATTATTAACTCTTTACTTAAAAATAAACTATCTAGAAACAAGACTGATAAATTCTAAAACATTGACTAATTAGAAAATCATATATGAAGAACTTAACGTTGGAAGAAGGTTAAAATAAGGTTAAGGAAGATAAAACAAGATTTAAATTACATCTAAAGCTATTAATTAGAAGCAAGAAGCATTACATTTAAAAAGCAGAAGAAACTGGATTCTGAAAAAGAATAAAGCAATGCAGAAAGTGTAAAGGTACGAATGACGATCCGAATGCCTGTCTAAATGACAATCCAAATGCCAATCTGAATGGAAGAAAGTGATTTAAACTAAGGAAAAGAAGAATTTCGGATGACTTTAATTACCAGTGGCTAATGCATATGATCCTATAGTGCAAAGGAAGCAGGAGATCGATTAGTTAGAGGTTAAAGCAACAAGAAACTATATATGCTAATCATTATCTAAGAGAAATAGACTATTTCTATGATATGCTAAAGCAAGATTGATGATGGAAGATAGAAGTAACCTACAGCTACAGGAGGAAGAAACTGAAATAATATCTAACTACAGATTATGGAAGAAAAATGAAAGCAACTACAAAATACTAAGCTTGGTCGACCATTCATAATCCTGAAAAAGAGATTATGTTAGCAACAGGATACAAATTACAGAAGCAAAAGAAAATGACATGTACATGAAAACATAAATAATTGAAGCAACTAAGAAATAAACTATTTATTTGCAAAAATGAAATGGTTGAAAGGAACACGTAACAGATATGTGCAGAAACGAAATAACTTAGCTGAAAATACAAAGAAATAAACTGTTGAATGTACAAAGATGTAACCTCTGATTGTTGAGGGGCCCTTCCCAACAATCGGGGTTTGTTTCCTAAGCTACTCAGTCACCAACCATGAACAAAAAACGAAACTGATCATCAAGAGCTCCGAACATAACTTTTTACTGAACTGAGGCAATGTTTACACAACATTTTTCACTCCCCTCTCTCAATCCTGGGCGTATTTATATAGATTTTACAAAGAGAGAGCAGGTTGACCCTTTTGGTGGTCGACCTCTCTAAAAGTAGCATATCTTTACAACTAGAAAAATGACCTATTAAAACAGGAGCAGACTCATAAACGACCAATCCACGTTTTCCATTTTTTGGGCAAGTTGGCTTCAAGGAACCACGGATTTCTCTAAAATGGCTTGGATTGTTGGAAAAATTCCCCATGGTGACCTAAATGGGACCATTCCGCACAAAACCCATGTTCCAGAATTTACGATTTCGCCTTCATTTTCCCAGGAATCAAGCCTGAAATTTGTTGTCTGTAAAAAACACGTCCTTGACAGAATTAATGCTAGGTTGTTGGCCATACTGAATGAGGTGAATCTTTACAGGTAGAAGCTTCTAAATCATGTGTGCTAGATGGGAAACAACATCCACATCTTTGTTTCTGCCTTTAATGCTCCAAAATATGCTAACCAATGAATCTGCGGGTTGAATGAAGGGTTGAACGATGGGCACGTCTAAATGGAGGTTCATTTGACGACCACAACCTGTAGAACCAAAAATAAATACCAAAAAATGTCAATTAAACATTAATAAATCATAATATGGCGAGATTTGACCAAAATCTATATGATAAGTGAATATATGCATAGTTGGTCTGTTTGATGGTCTGAATGGCAGAAAGAGTGATTTATTAGATCAAAATAGTGAAAATAACGCCGCTCATAGTATATTTGATGATAAAAAATGGTGACAAAAATGGACGTCAACACTTCCCCATGGTGGACATCGATGTATCCTTCT
Source organism: Larix kaempferi (assembly GCA_027924585.1). NCBI lineage: Eukaryota > Viridiplantae > Streptophyta > Pinopsida > Pinales > Pinaceae > Larix > Larix kaempferi. The sequence continues at coordinate 2,379,523 of BSBM01000542.1, read as the reverse complement.
GTTCTTTCCAGGGAGTTCGCAAGGTCATGGTTGGTATACTATAGCATCAGAAATTTTCCACAATGTTCCCGGATTGAGGAACTCCTTGTGGTATGGGCGGCATCATAATACTATATCGTCTATTCTTGTTTATCTGCACTATTGGTGGCCCTTTCTGGCATGGAGGAACATACCATGGTATCGTTGGTCCATGGTGCCCCTCCTACGGTGTTGTTGTCTGCTGGGAAACACCTAAAGTGCCTGCATCTTCTTCAGTGAACTGTGTTGAGGTCCGGGTTCCTTGATTTAGTGCTCGACCAATTTATGGAGGCCGATTGGTGCCCCTCTTATTCCTGATTTCTATTTCGGACATGAATTCTGGCTGCTCCTGCATAACTGGCGTTGGTTCTGGTAGTTCGGTACTTGTGCTCGAAATATACACTTCCATGTGCTTCTTTGCAGGTTCTTGCTGAATACACAATGCATCGAACTACTCGCTTGCCCCATATTTATAGTGTGGTTTGGTCGTGTCCTTTCGATTTTGGGCAATAATGACCAAATCCAGCACTAATTTCCCAAATTCGTCGCATGCACCGGGAATTAATTGTACCATTTTTTTCATTTTTGCCACTAGTTATCGAGTTTAACTACTACATTTATGGCTGGATTTGACCCTTTGAGCATCGTGGCAGCTTCCGACTCACCGAAGCTATTGATGTATTTGTAACTTCGGAAGATATTCACTTGTATATTGTATGTATTACATTTGTACTTTATGGTATCCCCAACAAAGATGTATTATTCCTCTGATTGGAAGTGTCGTCATTTGTACTTGCAAGTGTTGCAAGTTATATTGTAAGTGTCGCAACTTATATTTGATGGGTTATTAGACAACCTTGATGGGGTCGGCCCTATATGAGTTGTGTGGGTTAAAGGGTTATTAGACCACCCTAGTGGGGTAGACCCAGTTAGAATTATGTTAAGTGGTTAAGTTGGGGCCAACCTAGTTGAGTAAAGGTCAAGTGAAATTAAAGTATATAGAGAGTGTGACTCTCTAATTTATTCACTCACTCTCTCACTTCGCATTAGTGAAAGAGAGGAGGAGTGCGCACTAGTGGAGGAGGAGTAGCTGCTGCAGACATTTGTATCTTGGGTTTGATCTTTGTAATCTTTGTATTGGTGCTTATTCTATCTCCGAGGAAGTTGCGGGGTTTTTCACCTTCTTGGTTTTCCCCGGTGAAATGTTTTGTGTCTCTTGTCTCTTGTCTCTTATGCTTGATATGTTGTACATGTTGTTCTTTTAGTTAAGATCCTAGATCTATTGAATTAAATGATGAAAAACTAACATGGTATTAGATCTATCCTAAAGGAAGGCATGGTATGGCATTTATGACACTTGTTTCACTTGCGACAAATTGGAAGCTAGGGCTTGGTATAGTAAAAAAAAATCATTGTGGAACTTTTGCTATAACTCAGGTTTGGAAAAGGTTTAGGATCTGAAACTTCTACAGGTCGAAGATGAAATGTCCATGTACCTTGTTTCCAAAGAACAACCTTAGATTCATTGTCCTTTGAGATATGATCCGTACAAGTTAGGGTTTTGGCCTCTTCCAGAATGCAGTTTTAAACAGGTGGCCTAGGAAAAAAGGTCATATTTTGGGATAGAAATGTCCAAATGGAATTCCATAGAAAGTGACAGTCATAACATGGAATTTAGTTTCACAGGTCCGGGTTTCAGAGGCCGAAGTTGAAACAGTGACATGTGGCACTCCGTACAAGTCCGCTATACTGTTTAATCCCATAAATAGGTCACGTTGTGACATTTGGCATATCTCTCACTCAGAGAGTCCATTTGAGGTCAGACCTATGGGGTTGGAAAGATGATAGTTCAGGATACCATAGGACAATGTTTTAGACCCTGTGGATCCTAAATGTCAGATATGACCCAGAAACAATAAGGCACATATTTCTGTGACATAGAATTGGATTCTGAGCATTCTCATTTTTGGCTTGTCACTACTGCGACAAATTAGGGCTTTTGACAGAAGTGGAATTTTGGAGTGATCTTAGCATAGGATTAGTCTGCTCAGCAAAATCGAAACTTAGAGACAAATTTCAATGTTTTTTGTTGGGTAGAACCCCAGGCATTATCAAACCCTAGTTCGGGATCTTGATTGGAAAGGTGGAAAATTAGGGTTTTTGTAAAAGTTGAAATTTTTGGAATCCATGATGACGACTAGATGCTCCTAACAAAAATCAAAGTTTAGAGTACAAGATCAAACCTTTTGGCTAAGCAGAACCCTGGGCATTATCAAACCCTAGTTCGAATTTTGACTAGAAGATCTGAAAGTTTCAAAGGTAATTTTGAGGGGTCAAATTTTGGATATTTCAAAATTGAAGTATACCAGCTTAATTAGCTCAGCAAGGCGCATCTTTTCATCCAATCAGAAGTTTGAAATTCAAAGTTTGAATTTTTAGGGTTTCTCTGACAAACCCTAATCTAGCTCCAGATCCAGTTTCAGCAAATCAAAGTGGATTGCATTAATCCTAGAAGAGAATGAACTGGACACCTACATAAGTGAAGAAGTTCTAGTTTTAGAGGGAGATGAGGCTAAGGCCTTACATAAGAAGATTACAAGCAATCCCAACAGGTATGACTTGAATAGATACATGTATGCTTTGAAATTTGTTCATGATTAAGTTTAGGATATGTTTGTCTTCATTTGAGGTTAGTACAATCTTGATTAATTTTAGACTTGTCTTATCACCCTAGTAAAAGTATGAATGCATGTGAATACATTCGTTGATTAGGGGTATGACACTTATGATTGTACTAATACAATGTGCTATTGTATGAGGATGATGTTGTCCACTAACATGAAGGGTACATCAAGAAAGACAAATAAAGTTCTAGATCAAGAACATATGACCATGGTGACATGAAGACAAAGACTCATCCATAGTCATGGATCACATAGAAGCTCTAGTTACGAGGTAGGTATAACTTGGTTCTACAATTATTAACTGATGAGATATGTAGGTTGCTAGCATAAGGTCTCTAAGAGAACAAAGAAGACATTGTTTGGGTATGCTAGACAAGCATGATAATCTAGGTATGTTTTCCTATATTGAGTTAGAATCCTACTTTGTGTTAGGATCTTAGATAAGTATACTTTTGTATGATTGATAATGATTAATCATGAAGTTATAAGTTTGAGTAATCATGGGTTTATGCATATTATGCTTCTTACTTTGATTGATGATATGACAAAATAGAAGAGTCCTATGGTCAAATAAGAATATGCATAAGTACTCCCCGAAACCTTGAATACTAACACTTGTGACAAATTACCTATGTATGAAATGACCATGATCATAAATGTTTAAGATTATTTAGAATCATAATATTTTGATGGTATTGATATTATACTGATGCATGTATGATTATGTATGAGATCTTGAGGATGACACTAATGCACACTTAATCATGCATAATGGTCCAGGATGGATATAAGTTCAAAGACAGATAATCTAGAGGGAGCACACTCCAGTAGTTCTTGCAAGGAAGCAAAGATTGAGAGGGAGTCCACCCAACAACCAAACAAAGATAAGTATTTGAATTGTCATTTTTTATTACTTAAATGATGTTGTCCAGTCATGCACATCCTTATGTTCCTAGATGTATATTATGCATATTAGAAAAGTTGCGTTAAATGAACAAGATACTACTAATATGGAAGTAATGGGTAAGTGGCCTATGGTAGTGTACAACATTCCATTGCTACTTATCTAGAATGAAACCTCTTTGCTGACATGTTGGGAGTTGTGCACACTCTTAACAATGTTCTGGTAGAGATGGAAGTCATCTAGAAAGTTACGGGATATGGATAAATGTTGTATTGAAGCATTGGCTAAGATAATTGCATGAATGTATGACATATGCCTTTATGTGTCGACTTTGTTCTGAAAACTATGAGAAGTTTCTAATCATGCAATTGAATTTGACTTGTAGGAAAGATTGTGTACACTCACCTACAAAAGAAGGACAACAACATTTGTTCCAGCAATGAAGTTCACTATCTATTGAAGATATTGAAGAATCCAAAGTTCCGAGGATCTGGGATGCAGTAATGGAAGGATTCCATGATCGAGGAATACCAATCAATCATGAAGAATGATGTTTGGGATGTGGTCCCAAGACCAGAAGGGAAGTCTATTGTGACTTCCATGTAGATCTACAAGATCAAGCATGCTGCAGATAGTAGCATAGAGAAATACAAGGCAAGTGATGAAGTGGAAGATACACCAGATGGATGTCAAGATAGCTTTCTTGAATGACGTAGTCAAAGAGGAAGTGGAGCAGCCACTTGGATTTGAGACACATGACAGGGAGTCACCTGTGTGCAAATTGAAGAAAGCCTTGTATGGCTTGAAGCAAGCACCCAGGACATGGTACGGCAGGATAGACAACTTCTTGTCTAGTTTGGGCTTTTACCAAGAGTAAAGCAGATTCCAACCTTTACTACAAGGTTGGGGAAGGCAATTCAGTAGTACTCCTATTGTATGTGGATGCCCTGTTTGTGACAGGTGAGGATACATTGATTTCCAACACGAAGAGGAAGCTTGCTACTGAGCTTGAGATGAAGGACTTGGGCATGATGCATTACTTTCTAGGTATGAAGGTGTGGCAGAGTGCAGATGGAATCTTCCTTGGACAAGGGAAGTATGTAGTCGAGATCCTGAAGTGGTTCGGGATGATGGACTACAAGGATATGGCCACACCTATGGCATCGAACCTGAATCTATTGAGTGATGCTTCATCGGAGATGGTTGATGTCATGGTGTATCATCATATGATTGGGTCCTTGATGTACCTGACGAACATGAGATCAGATATTTGCTTTGCGGTGAACAACTTGAGCCAGTTTCTGACAGATCCTAGACATGTTCACCTGATTGTTGTAAAGCATATTTTGAGGTACCTAAAGGGTACAATTGATTATGGGCTCAAGTATGATGCAAATCAAAAGTTTAACCTGGAGGGTTATGTTGATTCAGATTGGGTAGCTGCTACAGATAGGATGAGCACCTCGTGGTGCTGCTTTAGTATGGGATCAGGTGTGATCTCTTGGTTTAGCAGGAAGCAATCCTACGTAGCACTGAGTACAACCGAAGCATAGTATGTTGCATCTTGTTCGGTTAGTTGTGAGGCAGTATGGATAAGGAAGCTACTGTCTGATTTATTTGATCTCCAGTTGGATGCTACTTGTGTCTATTGTGACAACCAGAGTTGTGTGAAGTTGTCAGAGAACCCGATGTTCCATGACAAGTCGAAGCACATCGACATAAAATATCACTATTTTAGGGATATGGTGCAGAGAAGAGCAATAAAGCTCTAGTATGTTGTGACAGATGAGCATATTCCAGATGTGTTGACCAAACCACTAGCCAAAGTGAAGTTCAAGTACTTCAAAGAGAGGCTTGGTGTACTTTAGATCGAGGTTCCTTCCAAGGGGAAGTGATGAGTCTAGAAGACGCAGATGCACACAAGATTTTCTGACATTGTTGTAGATGTGTTATCCCATGGTCATGATGTAATTGCTGAGATTTTCTAACATGGTTGTAGATGTGTTCTCCCATGGTCGTGATGTAATTGCTGATCCATTTTTCACATGGTGGTAGATGTGTTCTCCCATGGTTAAAAAGTAAGTGCTGGAGCCTTCCCTGAATGGCGGTAGATGTGTTCTCCCATGTCTGTGGTGTAAGTGTTGTATGATGTGCATCTGGGCTATGCTTTGTGGACGATGAGATGATCTGAAGAGGACAATGCTCTAGATGATGCTGTGATGATGATCAGAATGATCATGCAATGATGATACGCATTAGGGCAATGCTGTGACGATGATTAGGATGATCATGTGATGATGATATGCATCAGAACGATGTTGTGATGATGATCAGGATGATCATGTGATGATGATATGCATCAAGACGATGCTATAAAAATGATCAGGATGATCATGTGATGATGATGTGCATCAGGATAATGTATTGTATGATGATGATCAGTATGAACATGAGCATCAGGATGATGGTTTGTGCGAGGATGATCAGGTGGATAATGAGTATCAGGATGATACTTCATGGCCGTGGACAGGTTGTGCGATAAGCATGTAATATTTCCTTAGGAGATTTGCATATACTCTTGCGAGGTTTTCCCTATGGCATATAATAGCTCCTTGGGAAATCTGGAAAATGCTCTTTCGAGTTTTTGCTTGGAAAGAAATATAATAGAGCCCTGGGAGATGTGCAGATTATCTTGTGAGGTTTCTCCTATGGCATATAATAGCTTCCTGGGAGATCTGGAAAATGCTCTTTCGAGGTTTTGTCCTATGGCATGTAATAGTTCCCTGGGAGATCCGATAGGTTGAGCTGTGTGCTCGTAATCACTCATGGGATTCTCTTTCAAGGTTTTTCCATACCACATGTAATAGCGCCCTGGGAGATCCTACAGGTTGAGTTGTGTGCTTGTAAAAGTCTTGGGATGTTCTTTCGAGGTTTTGTGGTGGTCACATGTATTAGATCCCTGGGAGATATTGTCGGTCGTGTTTAGGAACATGAAGGATCCTGGGATACTCTTTCAAGGTTTTGTTGATGCACGTAATTAGTCTTGAGGATTCCACAGGATGGACTGCTCGCAGAGATGATGAAGACCTAAAGGAGGCTACGCCTACAACCAACATCAAAAAGGGTTGGCTCTCTAGAACTTTCTATGTTGAGAAGAATTGAGAGATAGCCCAGTGATCCAGATGATAAGTATAGCAGCAGTGATGATGATGCTCCGTGATCCAGTGACTATGATCCAGTTCCAGAATTGAAGACTTGTGCCTATATGTATTGATGACGTATGTCAAGTGAATACCTTCCTAGTTAAGAGGGAGTGTTGATGTATTTGTAACTTTAGAAGATATTCACTTGTATATTGTATGTATTACATTTGTATTTTATTGTATCCCCAACGGAGATGTATTATTCCTCTGATTGGAAGTGTCATCATTTGTACTTGCAAGTGTCGCAAGTTATATTGTAAGTGTCGCAGCTTATATTTGATGGGTTATTAGACCACCCTAGTGGGGTTGGCCCAGTTAGCATTATGTTAAGTGGTTAAGTTGGCACCGACCTAGTTGAGTAAAGGTCAAGTGAAAGTAAAGTATAAATAGAGAGTGCCACTCTCTCATTTATTCACTCACTCACTCATTTCGCATTAGTGAAAGAGAGGAGGAGTGCGCACTAGTGGAGGAGGAGTAGCTGCTGCAGTTATCTATCTCTTGGGTTAGATATATTGAATTAAATGATGAAAAACTAACAGAAGCGTGCCACTTCATGGTGGAACCTACAACAAATTTTTTTTTAACACCTTGACAGAAGTCCTTCACTGAAGTTGCACCCGTTCATGCCTTTCGCACTCTTGGGGAAACATATACAATTTCTACGCTCTTAGATCAACACAAATCATGATGTCGTTGGTTTTATTGTCTTGGACCACCATCAGGATGATCCACTTTGATTCCTCTACTGGTTCTATAATGCCTGCTTCCAACATTCTCTCAATCTCAGCCTTCACCTTTTACTTGTACCGCAGATTTAGCCTATAAGGCCCCTGCTTCACTGGTTTCGCATCAGGTTTTAGTGGGATTTTCATCTCGTCTAGGTCCCCTAAAATTCCTTTCATCTCCAAGAATTTCGTCGCAAACAAGTCCCGAAAATCGTGCAATAGGTCTGTCATCTTCGCAATAGTCGAGTCATCTCAGTAGTCTCCGATGCTCGTGAACTTGAGATTTTCTTTCGACCCAATGTTAAGTTTCTTGATTTGCAGCGGCTGCTAAAACTTGTCCGAAGGCATATCTAATGCCTCCAAGCCGCGACTTCCTTCTGACTCTGGGATATACATAGCCCTTGGATCATCCTCAACATTTGTTTCTCCTGTTATGTTGTAGCATTCCATCAGCATTTGGGGTGTCGAAGTCCACTGAAGTCCCATAGGTATCTCTATCAAAACTGCGTTGAATACTTTCCCTCATACCTCCTTTAATGCATTATGCATGAAGGGGTTTTTGTTGGAAAATCTAAACATTTGGCTAAAGCCAAGTGTTAGTTGTTCCCATGCGATTGTTCTGTATCGAAATTCTGCTACGATATACCTACTTTGCGGTACTTCATCTAGTGTGTGAATAAACGCATGGACCCATTCCTATTTCGCTCATGGTCCCAATTTTCTTTCACATTCATCCAAATTATCCTCTGGATCTCCTCTTCCATCGTACTTTCTTCCTCTGTATCCTTCTGCGTCGCTGAACCTAACCATCATTAGGTGTCCACATAGTGGATAGTTAGTTATGGTGGACTTGTGCGCTTCCCACCAACATGCTGGTGCACCCTTCAGGGCTTCTTCCAAGGCCAATAGATGTTGTGGTTCTACCACTTTGTCTTCAAAATCAGTGAGAAATTTAACCAAATTGGGAAATACCTCATACATCGGTAGTTCACACTCTTATTTTGCTACCCTCCACAGCGATTGAGTGATTTAGATACCTCCTTGTTAAGTTTAAACCAAATACACTAACAAGATCACTGAAAGAAACATAATCACAAGATAGACACAGAATTTACCCTGGGAAACCCTCATGGGGTAGAAAACCCAGCAAAGCTTTCCTCAATAAGATGATCAACCAAAATACAAGATGTGCTCCAAGACTTGATTTCCTTCTCTACCTCATGTGCAGACCTCCCAGACACAAGTGCACTACTTTTCTGAGTTGTGTAAGTGTGTCAAATGAGGAGCTCTCCTCCTCTATTTATACTAGTTTCCGACTGACCAAAATCCCTAATGGGGCCGACCTCTCTTGGAGAAGTCTAATAACCCCTAAAATATAAAATCAGGGCCGACCCCCACATGGTGGGTCTAATTACCCTAGTTACCACAAACCATTGGAGGAATAAACATCTTCGGAATAATAATGTACAAATATAATATTCTTAGAAGTTACAATATTCAAAACTCCCCCTTAATGAGAAGGATATTATAACAACATCTGCAGGAGCAAGGAGTCATCGACTGCATCATACATGATACATCTATAAATCATCGGAATATTTCTTCAATTCATCATCATCAGTAACTCAACTAGTTACTGGAACATCAACATCATCAGTATCATCATCACATGATCATCAGCATCGTCATCACACGATCATCAGCATCGTCATCACATGATCATCGTCATCGTCATCACATGATCATCATCGTCGTCACATGATCATCAACATCGTCATCACATGATCATCAGCATCATCATCACACGATCATCAACATCGTCATCACACGATCATCAGCATCATCATCATACGATCATCATCGTCGTCACACGATCATCAGCATCGTCATCACACGATTATCAGCATCTGGATCGATCTACAGCATACTCTGCAATACACACAATCATATTACAGGATGATCAATCCCACTCTCTTTAGGACATAGGTCCATGGATGATACAATCCAGATCAAGTTTTAGGATGATCAGTCCTTATCACTCTAAGACAAGTCTCATGTCTAGGGACGATGCAATCCCATCACGTACCTTTAAGACAAGTCTCATGTCAATGGATGATGTAATCCCATCACGTACATTTTGAACCCAGTTCATGGACGATGCATTCCTCACACGTACCTTTAAGACAAGTCTCATGTATAGGGATGATGCAATCCCATCACGTACATTTTGAACCTAGTTCATGGACGATGTAGTCCTCACACGTACCTTTAAGACAAGTCTCATGTCTAGGGATGATGCAATCCCATCATGTACATTTTGAACCCAGTTCATGGACGATGCAGTCCTCACACAGACCTTTAAGATAAGTCTCATGTCTAGGGATGATGCAATCCCATCACGTACATTTTGAACCTAGTTCAGGGACGATGCAGTCCTATCTTCAATTCTCGGAGACATCAGTCTACGGCGCAATTCTGGGACCGAGGTCCGGGGAAGATGCAATCCCCTACCTGTTCATTCAGGACTTCATTCTTGGAGACATCATGTCTACGGATCTCTTTAGAACATATGTTCAAGGATGATGCAATCCTTCTTCTTTCTCGGAGACATTTGTCTACGGCTCACTTTAGAACGTGTGTTCAAGGATGATGCAATCCTTCTTCTTTCTCGAAGACATCTGTCAACGGCTCACTTTAGAACGTGCGCTCAAGGATGATGCAATCCTCACATGTATCCTCATCAATACAGGTACAAGTATCCTCAACCATACAAGTACATTAATCAATACATGTATCATCAAAAGTATGTATTCTCACCAATACATCTATCATCAAAGTATGTATTCTCACCAATACATCTATCATCAAAAGCATGTATTCTCACTAATACATCTATCATCAAAAGCATGTATTCTCACTAATAGCATGTATTCTCACTAATACATCTATCATCAAAAGCATGTATTCTCACTAATGCATCTATCATCAAAAGCATGTATTCTCACTAATGCATCTATCATCAAAAGCATGTATTCTCACTAATACATCTATCATCAAAAGTAAAACAAGTAAAAATAAGTATTCTAAGTATAAGAGTCCTAAATCTAAATATTTCTAAGTATCCAGGTGTAGTAAGCAGGTATCCTCATCATTGACCTTGCTATCGATGAGACAATCTCATCATCAGTGACTATACTACTCCCCCTTTCGAGGAGGGTCCTTTTGAACTACACCAAGCTTGTCTCGAAAGTATTCAAATTTTACTCGAGACAGAGGTTTGGTCAAGATATCAGCAATTTGATCCTCAGTGCTCACATACTCGAGCTTGACAGCTCCTCTCTGCACCATATCTCGTATATAAAAGTATCGGATCTCTATGTGTTTTGACTTATCGTGGAATACAGGATTTTCTATCATCTTAATGCAGCTTTGATTGTCACACATAATCACAGTGGGATCCATTTCTAAGTCAAACACTCCAGATAATAGCTTTCGAAGCCACACTGCTTCACAGCTGGCAGCGCAGGCAGCTATATATTTTGCTTTAGCAGTACTGAGAGCCACACTAGATTGTTTCTTACTGAACCATGAGATCATGGCAGATCCAAGACCATAACATCCACCTGATGTACTCTTTCTGTCTGAGACACTTCCTGCCCAATCAGAATCTGAGTAACCATGTAATCTGAGTTCATGACCTCCAAGATAATACAGACCAAAATCTAATGTACCTTTTAGGTACCTCATTACATGCTTTGCAGCTATTAAGTGAAACTTTCTAGGTTCTACTAGATATTTACTTAGGGTATTTACAACAAAGCATATATCTGGCCTAGTATTTGTTAAATACATCAATGACCCAATGATTTGTCTATATAGAGTTAGGTCCACTAATTCCGATAAGTCATTAACTAATAACTTCAAGTTGGAGTCCATGGGAGTGGCCATGGATTTACATTCCAACATATCAAATCTTTTTAGAATCTCCACAACATACTTACTTTGATTTAGAAAGATTCCTTTTGGTTCTTTCCATACTTCTAGACCTAAGAAGTAGTGCATTAATCCGAGATCTTTCATCTCGATTTCTGAAGAAAGCTTCTTCTTGCTTTCAATAATTTGTTTCTCATTTCCAGTTAGAAATAGATCATCTACATATAACAACAGTATAACTGGTTCATCATCCATCACTTTGAGATAAAGATTGGGGTCAGCTTTACTCTTGGTAAAGCCCATGCTTGTTAAGAAATTGTCAATCCTTCCGTACCAAGCCCTGGGAGCTTGCTTCAATCCATGTAATGCCTTTTTCAGTTTGCATACATGATTTCTCCCGTCTTTAACATCAAACCCTTGTGGTTGCTCTATGTACACTTCTTCTTCAATTACACCATTCAGAAAAGCTGTCTTAACATCCATTTGGTGTAATTTCCACTTCATCATATATGCAAGTGCCATGATAGTTCTAATTGAAGTATACCTAGCAACTGGTGCAAATGTTTCTTCATAGTCAATTCCCTCCTTCTGAGAGAATCCTCTAGCTACAAATCTTGCCTTGTATTTTTCAATGCTACCATCTGCAGCATGTTTTATCTTGAAAATCCATTTGGAAGAAACCACACTTTTATCTTTTGGTTTGGGAACTACATCCCAAACATCATTTTTCATTATTGAATGATATTCTTCTGTCATTGCTTCTACCCATTCTTTCTTCTGAGCGGCCTGTTCATAGCTAGTAGGTTGTTGATCCACAAGATCACACATCAAGGCCATATAGTTGGACACTAGATTTGGTTTCTTTCTTTCTCTAGTGGAGCCTTCAGGAGCTCCACATCTTTTAGCTCCTTGAAGAATATCTCTGGCCCATGCTAGCCTTCTTTTCTTAGATAAATCTATAATAGGAGATTCTTGTGGTTCCAACATGTCATGATCCTCTGGTGAATCATCTTCAGGAATGTGCATAGCCTCTGTGGTTCTAGGAGGTGTATCTTCTTCATAGATTTCTTCAATTTGGCACTTCCTGGATTTCTTGAGAGTTGCTTCTTCATCAAATGTTACATCTCTACTTATTTATATATGATGAAAACCTGGTATGTAAATTCTGAAGGCTTTGGATGATTCACAATATCCAACAAATATTCCCTTCTTACAAGAAGGATCCAACTTGGTTCTCTTTTCTTTTGGAATGTGGATGTACACAGGACACCCAAATATTTTTAGATGACTTACCTTAGGCTTCTTTCCTGTAAACACTTCTTCTGTAGTTTTGAATTCAAGAGCACTATGGGAGAGTCTATTTTGCACATAGACTATTGTCCTAGCTGCTTCAACCCATAGATACATGGGTAGATCTTGGTCATGTATCATAGTCTTTACAGCTTCCATGATGGTTCTATTTTTCCTCTCAGCAACCCCATTTTGTTGGGGATTGTAGGGAGTGGTTAGTTCCCTCTTAATTCCAGCTTCTTTACAAAAGTCTTCAAAGTCCTTTGAAGTATATTCTCCGCCATTATCTGTTCTAAGAATCTTGATTTTCTTTTCTAAGAGATTTTCTATTAGGGCCTTGAATTCTTTGAATTTTCCAAAGACTTCATTCTTACCTTTTAGAAAGTATATCCAAGTCTTCCTTGAATAGTCATCAATGAATGAGAGATAGTACTCAAACCCACTTAGGGAAGTGGTGGGCATTGGTCCACATACATCTGAGTGTATTAGCTCCAAAATTTTCTTAGTCTTTGTTTCACTCTTTGGAAAAGGGTTCTTGACATTCTTCCCTTTCTTACAACCTTTACATGAGCCATTATGATCAACCTTCAAATCTAGTAATCCTATGACCACCTTGCTTACATAGGGTAAGGCTTTGTAGTTAATGTGAGCTAGTCTTCTATGCCATAGCTCACTGGGGCTAGAGGTTTCATGAGCAAGGGCAACTTCTGGATGTCCCTTGAGCTTATAGAGACCTCCTTATTCTTCACCAATGACAACTGCATCTTCAATTGATTTTCCTTTGGACCACATGAGTACTTGTCCATCTATGAAAGCCACTCTAAAACCTTTCTTATCTAGTGCTGAGATAGAGAGTAGGTTCTTCTTGAAACCTGGTACATATAAAACTTCTTTCATTTTCAAGGGTGTTCCAAAATCAAGCTTGTAGTTTGCTTCACCAATTCCCTTGATGGGATATTGATAATCATCTCCTAGAGATACCTTTTGTGGTGAAGACTTTTCTTCAGTCTTGAGAGAGTTTTCTTTTGACCTTTCATGTGCTTTGAAGCACCACTATCAATGAGCCATGTATCTTCTCCAGGAGACACAGATCCAGAGAGTGCAGAAAATAGGACATATTCTTTTGGATCTTCTTTCTTTACTTTAGATCTTTTCCTTCGAGGCCTTTCCTCTTCTTCTTCTTCTTCTTCTTCTTCTTCTCGTACTTCTTCTTCACTATCATCTTCTACCATATGTGCATGATGTCTTTTGTGAACAAACTTATTCTTCTTCTTATTTTCTGGTAAAGTACAGTCTCTAGCATAGTGTCCTAGTTTAAGACAATTATAACATTGGACTGTGGAGATGTCTCTTTCTAAGTTTGTTCCTCCTTTCCTTTTGAATCTATGAGAGGGTTGAGACTTTTTGTGGTTCACTTTCTTGAAGTGACCCCTTTTTCCTCTTTTGGTGTGGGTGGCCAAGGCTTGGTCATCCTATTTGAGAAGAGCTTCTCTGTTGGCTACCCTAGCCTCTTCTTGAACACAATCCTCCCATACTACATCAAACTTCATGCTTTCTTTTCTGGCACACATAGTTTGTATGAATGATTCCCAAGGTCTAGTGAGACCATTTAGAGCAGTCATCACAAGTTCATCTTCATCAAGAGTATCACCAATGGCATCTAGTTGCTCCTTGATTTGGGAGACCCTTGAGAAGTAGTCTTGAATGGATTCTCCTTTGTGCATCTTGGTACTCTTCAACTGAGTCCTTAGGTTCATCTTCCTATTGATGTTCTTTCCTTCATACATTCTTCCTAGGGCATCATACATTTCCTTTGGAGTCTTCTTGGAGGCCACTTGGGGAATCAAGTGGTTTTTAATAGAATCAGCTATGATTCTCTTTTCCCTAATCAAATCCTTCCTATGCTTCTATTTGGCTTCATCTCCTTCAGGTTCTGCAACTTCATCCTTGACATAATGAGCAAGATCATTCTCTTCAAGAATGAGACCAATTATATATTTCCATGCCCGGAAATTTTCTATACCTTCTAGCTTGTCTTCAAGCTTAGTGTTTGGAGCCATCTTCTCTTAGGGGAGTCCAAGAGATAAGATATAGAGTAGTACTTACCCGAAAATTTTAACTTTTCACTTTTTCGGAACTGCAACAGAATTTCTGGTTTATCGCAGTTTTGGTAAAACTAGGGTTTGACTTTCCCAGAGTTCTACCCAACCAAAAACTTCAATCCAAGGCTTAGAAGATAGATATTTAGAAGGACTAATCAGCCATGCAACCAGAATCCAAAAATACTGAACTTTTGCAGAAACCCTAATTTTGGGAGAGAGAGAGAAATATAATTTTACCTTGTGAAAGATGTTCTATTCAGGCTATCTCTGATACCATGTTAAGTTTAAACCAAATAGACTAGAAATATCACTGAAAGAAACATAATCACAAGATAGACACAAAATTTACCCTAGGAAACCCTCATGGGGTAGAAAACCCAGCAAAGCTTTCCTCAATAAGATGATCAACCAAAATACAAGATGTGCTCCAAGACTTGACCTCCTGTGCAGACCTCCCAGACACAAGCGCGCTACTTTTCTGAGTTGTGCAAGTGTGTCAAATGAGGAGCTCTCCTCCTCTATTTATACTAGTTCTCGACTGACCAAAATCCCTAATGGGGCCAACCTGTCCTGGAGAAGTCTAATAACCCCTAAAATATAAAGTCAGGGCCAACCCCCACATGGTGGGTCTAATAACCCTAGTTACCACAAACCATCGGAGGAATAAACATCTCCGGATACATAATAGAGTCACCTCGGAGGGATGAAACATCTCCGGAATAATAATGTACAAATATAATATTCTTAGAAGTTACAATATTCAACACTCCTAAATGATGCTTCATGCAACCGGTTCTTTCAATTTTCAAGTGCTTCATCTGAATCTGACGATGCCGAGTTGCTACTGAGCCACTCTAACTCTCCATCTGCATTCGGATTGATGTAGTCTTTGGAGATGTTGTACAAATTTTCCCATCCCTCGGTGAACTCATCCTTTGTTGGTTCAACACACCTCTTCCCTTCCGTGGGATCAAGAGGTGTGACTACCCTTATCTCGCGGTTCTCGAATGACACAATTCTCTTCTTGAAGTTGATAATAGCCTAGTTCTTCATCACCCAGTGTAACATCCCGAAATTTCCAAAAAAAAAAAAAATTATAATAGCCAAATTAAACAATTTCATTTAATGCGGAATAAAAAAAATGAAATGAAGGCTTAACTAATGTAATTACTGACGATGTCCTGTCATAACTCTCAATAATTAATTATAAATGAAAAGCTACTTAATTAAGCAGATGTTAAATACTTCAATAACAACTCTTTTGACTAAGCAGATGAATACAATAATTCTGACTTGTTTGAGTTCTAGAAATGCATACAGCTGGTATTGAAGGAATAACTTTGAAATAGTACTGACAGCTTGTTTGTTTGTTTGACGAAGGGGTCCTACGAGGCACCCTGGAGCTTAATTAGCTACATTTAGCTAAGGCTGTTGAAATTGTTTTCATGTGCAGACCGCAGGTAAGATATTCTACAAGACAACATAAAAATAAAATAGAAGTACTTGTTTTCTTTTAAGTTCGTCGTCAATGTAAAAGAATTGAGTGTTAAGTATTTTCTTGCGACGACCTAGAAAAGACGGAGGTATGAATTCTCAATCCTAATTTAGTTGTAAGATGGTTTCTAATACTCTTCCAAGTTCTGTTTTGCAGCATCCAAGTACATGTTAAAATACTACAATTAATGATCGTATAATATCGTCATTAAAGTCAAGATAGTAATTTCAAAAGTACTCATACAAACTATAGACTTAGCATTTTATTTATTTTATTTTAAGTTTATAATAATGATAAAAGAGACAGAGTATAGAAATCCTAAGTTCTACACACTTGCGAAAAACAATATTATATGAAAGATGATATTAATGTGCCTAGTCAAAACAATATTAATGTGCTTAGTCAATGGACTATATGTTCTCTACATATAAACTATATGTTATAGTCTTTCATATTGCAATAAAATATATAATTTTTATTTGAAATAATACACTGATTTCATAACATTGGGACATTACAAAAGTAATATATGAATCATTTCTATTTGAGAAATAATGTAATAATATAACATTACGAAATATAATCCATGTTTTGCAATATATAAATTAATATATATAAATGCAATGCTAATGTGACATTAGCACTATATTGTAAACATAATATATTATAATCGAAACTATTGCGATCAATATGGTTAAATGATACCATAAACATTGTACGAATTAATGTAAACAGTATTGAAACTATACTATAAACAATTGTATGTTATAATAGACATATGAAATAATACTACGCAGAGTTTAAACTATATTATGCACTAATGCATGATATAAAATCGAACTAGAAATCTAATGCTAAGCAATGTTAGACCTATGCTGTGGTTCCATGATTCAATCCTTCGTTAATGATATATATGATATCGTATCCATGCAATGATGAAAAATTTGATGGAATGGTTTGATAATGGCAGGGTTATCAAGCTCCGGTTGACATTCAATGCTCCAAAGTGGAAAGACGAGCTGTTGTACCACTCCATCCTTCCACGTGATTTTGGTTGATGAAAACGGTAAAGAGTCCTGGCTAGCATGTATCCTTGGTCGATACTCCTCCTAGCTGTACGCTATGTACACTAGTACAAAATGAGAGATAAGTGACCAGGCGACCAAACAATTTGGTCACCACAGCTTTTTCAAGGGATAAATGACCAAAATTGAGAAATTTTAAGTGAAGTGACTAAAAATGACCAATTTGGTCACGGGATAAGAACTAAACTAAAAATGACCAAGATAAAAGACCAATTTGGTCACGAGATAAGAACTAAACTAAAAATGACCACATAAAAATTGGTCATTTATGTGGTCATTTTTAGTTGTGTCATTCCAACAGTGGAAAATTATAATTTTGATAATGAATTTGTGCAATTTACTAAATTTTAACAATGTTAAAATTTAGTAAATTCAATATACAACTTGGATTATTTTTCAAAACATGTCTTCTAAGGGATCATTTCTTTGAGGACATCGATATAAAGTTTCCTAAGGGTACATACATGGATTTTAGACCAAGGCTAAGAGAATTTCTAACATTTGGGGATTTTAGACCAATGATAAGAGCATTTGTGACATTTGGGCTTATGGGGGTGTTGTGAAATGTTGGTCAACTCTTTGGGATATTGCAAGTATATATGAACTTACTAAAAGTTCCTTTGGGATGTGTGGTGATCCACCTTATAACCCTCCATGTATGTGTTCACCCTTTTAAGCGTTGAAGGGCTATATTTAACTTATCTTTTTTACTATGTGCCTCAGACACCTAAAGCATACTTTGATTTTTCTTTGAAGCCACATATACACTTCAACTTCACCTCTAAAACCATATTATGAAATATTCATTTAAATGTTATAGGAGATATTAGGATTGTCATTTCTTTCCAAATCCTTTTTAGGTGATATCGAGTACATTATCCCCAAAAACATCTAAGATGATGAATAAACTTCATTCCATGAAAGGGTTTTGACGCGAATATATATTAAAGGAGAAATATATATATAACATTTTACTTTTAACTTTTATAACTAATTTTACAATGCACAATTAATTTAATTTAATATAAAACTAATTGTACAATACATATTACATTTTAAAAGATTTCTTATATTATTTTCATTCTATACTGCACATTACATCTTAAAAAATTATTTAATTCTATAAAATTTAATTATTTTCACACTATATTTTTATTTTAATTCTATAACACATTTTATATTTTAAAAATTAATAAAAAAATAAAATTGATTATATATATATGCCATGTTCTCCCCCCTCCTCACACAATAGTTTGGCGATCCTAGGGCGATTATTGTGCACTTGGTTATGAATTCAATCTTGGAAATATTGCGGAAGATCGGATTGATACGGTGAAGTGATGAATTGTTTTTCAAATTTTCTTATCATATACATGCCTAAAATTTGACATGAAGGAAGGAGTCTCTCAATACTGTTGGACTATTCTTGCTTACCTATAGCCTCTAATTTTGGATATGCTTTATCTAGTACACTATGCTCCCTAATATTATATCATTGATCAGGTATCATTTCAGCTCACAGCTAGTTGTATAACATGGAAGTGTACCCAACAATTGGATCATCCCACTTCAGGTAGGAATTTGGAGGCTTTAACTTAGGTTCATTTCTAGTTTATCATAAACTATCTCCATTGTTATTGATTGAATCTTTGACCCCTTTTACTCATTTTAGTTAAGTTTAGTTAGTTACATATCTACATAATAATTTCATTTCATAATTTATACCGCGATTATGATAATCTGGCCATAATCAAAATCATTTGAATGGAGGAATATTTAATTATGAGCCCTTTCTCAAGGTGAACCCATAATGTTAATAAAGGTATTTTGCACATATCAATAACGTACCAAACATGTAAAGTTTATAATTAAAATGAACCTACAAAATATATAAATGTACACAAGTTTATAATTAAGATGTGTGATAATATCATTACCCATTAAAAAGTATTACCAATGTTGAACAAATTGAATATCATACACTTATGTTGAAGGCATATGAATAAAATGGAATGGGTTGAATATTTTGTATAAAAATGTTTAGAAATTAATATGGAAATTAGGATTTGGAATATAGAAAAAATTGTAAACATAATAAAATAAAAAGACAAAATAAAATAAACACCCATATCAATGATTTAAAATTCATCGAGATGGTGGCCCAGACAAGTCCTCTGTCTGTCCCACCTGCTACTTCCTTTCCTCACTCGCATTATGCATATGAAAATACCCTAGGTGCTAGTGGAAAATTCGATCACTACATTGTATGGCAGCTAGGGCATGCGAAATGAATACATAAATTTTAGGCTGGGAACTAGCTCCATGTATCTAATCATCCCTAGATATTTTGGCAACTCCCCTTCTACTAGTGAAATGTAATGAAATATTAATTTCAAGTCTCATATCTTCAAGTTGGAGTCTAAGGGTTTCTGCAATGGCAATCCGATGGCCTTTTTTATGAGGGTTGAAATTTGACAATAAGAGATTCGATCTGACGAATTTGAGTTCACATAGGCCGCCTGAAAATCTACATGAAGAATGTGCCATCGAAGAGAAGAATATTGAGCTTGCGTCCATGATAATGCAAATGGAAGTGTCTTGATTTTCAACCCTTTTAAATGGTAAATTTTTTTGTGGAGACTTTTGAGGGTATTATGTGCCATGTGCACTTCCTTCCATATTTTTACATCCTATTAGCCAGTCCCTTGGGAAGAGCCCTAAATGATGGCATAAGATGTTTTATTGCAGTGGATCTTTTTTGAAGGAAAATCCAAACCATGTTTTTGTTGTATGTTTTAATGTTGTTCTGGTTTGATAGAGGAAAACTCATCTCCCAAAGAAAAGGGTGGTCATGGAAACATGCCATTATTTTTGTCAACTCAATTATTGAGGAAAAAATTAGTTTGGAGAATTTTTTCGGATTGGTCTTTATGGCTGTGAGTCAAACATTGTATCCAGCTCTTATAGAATCAACTTTCTTGGTTTATAGGAAATGGTTACAGAACTGATTTGTCGAATTGCTTGAGATTGGGAATGCTTTACATGGAGATAAAGAATTTCTGAAGAACTGAGGACTGGTTTACTTCTACAAGTATTGTTGATGTTTGTGATTTTTTTTAATGAACTTATCTGTGAATAATGTACGGGCACTTTCAAGTCCCTGATTAGAAACCTAGATGTAATTGGAAAAATATCCTTAAGCTACTCTATCAAGATTAGTGTTGCAAATATCACCAACATCATGATATCTTGTGTGTAACATCCCCATATACAAAATATTTTTATTTTTTTTGGGGATAACTTTAAATGTTTAACTCTTTCATAAAACCTAGAAATAACATAATTTGTTTTCAGTTACTAGGCATACTTAAAAATAGACAGGATGTGCAAGCCTCATCGATGATGGGAGTTGGGTAGATTGTAGACCGTAGATGTTACTACTTACTTAGCTTTCTAGCTAATGCATATGTCTTCTGAATTTCAGGTTGCACGAATACTATGGTTTAAGTTGAGAACTCTAGTGATGGTTAGATCAATATCAATGATGGTACTTATACAAGGTCCTATATTCATCCCAACCAAGTGACTATAACAATCCTAACTTACTTGCAAGTGGTTGGGACCTTCACTCAATTTTTATTATCCTTTAGAGGTGAAACTTCATAAAATCAAAACTTATATACTTATACTAAGTATGGTTTCAAATGAAAAGCAGGTACTCGATGATAACTCGGTTCCAGGATGAGATAAATGAACTCCATTAAAGTATGTAAGAAAAATTATACCCACTTTACAAGTGGCACCTCGAACTTGGTACTCCTGTACAATATCGTAATTCCCTTCACTCTCGCATTTAAGTTGATGGTGATAAGGCTGGAATCCGACCTATTGAAGGCATCCTGTCACATGAAGAAACACATTGTACAGGGAAAATATTAAATACTACAACCAAAAATGCTGGAAAGTGATTAGGTTAACCTCTAAAATCGTGAAGGACTACAACACATAGGGTCTTTTCTACTGCGACTGTGGTGTCTCCATCGAGAGTCCGTTCTGATACATCAAGTGTTAAAGGATCTGCGAACCTAGTTCGTAATGATAATGACCTGCATTCGGAGATCTAGTACCGAAGAATGAAACCACTAAGCCCCATAATCCCTCCCGGATGGTATTATCACAAGCTAAGGATAGATATCTCAGAACCAGGCACTATCAGTTCAGTCTTTTAATGAAATGTTGATTCTATTCTTTTAAGAACTAAAACTCCTTCAAATTGGCATGTATAGGTGAAGACAACATCCCGATGGTTTAAGGAGAGAATGAAGAGGTAAGCAGTAATACACCTGCGTCTATTCTCCCAACTCCTGTCTCGATACAAATGAGAAAGGGACTCAAGAAAAATAAGGGTTTTTTTTTGTTTTTTTGAAAACCCCAGATACAGGTTTTAAAGGCGTGGTGGCCTTTGGTACCATGATATAACTATTAATGTTAATGGGGACCCTTATCCCCTTATTGGCCTTTGAGGCAATTGTAAGAAAGTGACATGAAATCTGCTAAAAAAATTGATGTTTAAACGTCTCAAGCTGGTTTTCAAAATGTTTTTCCTGGGTAGTTTCTCATGGCTCTGTACATTCTTAATTGTCTTTCAATTTATGTATAAATTCTGATTTACAAAAGTTCAAATAGTTTTCTGAACAACTTCTTTAACCTCAAACTCAGTTATAGCATAGAAATTTAGTATTGGATTTATTTGTGAGAAAAAAATCGAACGGATCTCTATAAATTCCTAGATGATGCCAGCAACGGACTGTTTAAAGTCTGCGTTAGGAATCCCTCTAATTGATTCAAATATTTTAGCCTGAGTTTTTATTTTAAATGGAATGCAATACTATTAATTCGTGCATAAAAGAAAAAGAGAAGGAACTAGGGTTTCCTGATTAACCATTAACTCAAAGAAAATGTGAAATCTTTTAATTTATACACATTGTTTATTTGTGTCCATCACTGTGCATTGTAGATCTCTATAATGACTATTTGGAAAGAAAGTATTCATTCTTAAATATAAAGGCTTCGCTGTATTTTGTTCTGAAGATGCACTATCCTGTGCTTGCTGCAATTTGGAAATTAATAAACTGTTAATTAACATATCTTAATTCCTATACTACCTCTCTTACTCGATTGGGCAGAAACGTCTCTTTAGTATGAGCTCGATATGGTTGTTTAATAAGAATTCCGTTTTAATAAAAAGTGTGGAATTCACAAAAATGCTTTTCAAGATCATGCTTCACATTTTAGTTCTTTTTAACACTTTCGTTTTGCTAGTAGAGATAGCTGCTAAACTCATGATAAAAAATGTATGGCCCGTTCTAACAAACTTTCTTTCTTTAATTGCAATAGCTTCTTTTGACATCAAGAAAGTATAGGAAAGCCAAAACCTATACATATGATACAAAATTGTACAGGATGGAATTACGCAATTCCAGTGATAGATCTGGTGCAAGCAAAGATATAGCCCAACATATCAAGACAGTGTTGCAAACATTGCTGATAAATCACTGATGTTCTGAGAAATTGCACGGTTTTCTGAGAAATGATTTTTCATGAAAAAACCGACTGATTTTTTGTCCCAATTTTTTGCAGAGATATTGCTGATTTTTTGCCAATTTATCTCCAAGAAATCACAAGTCGATGAGGAAATCGGGGTCGGCTAGAAATGGGAGTTTCTAAAGCCAATTTTGAATTTCTTTTTGGTCATTTGCACATTACATAGATGATTAGGATCAATCCGAGATCAATTAGGGCCTTTCTTTCATGCCTTAATACCCTACTATCATGCCATGAATTTGCAATAGACTCTTATACCAAATCCGCCCATTTCCATACCACCACAAATAATTTGAACTGAATTTAGAAACAACCCTCTCAAGATCAATGTATTACACAGAGGACTCTACAAGATTGTACAGGGATAAGCTTGGGATACTAGGTTGCTAACAACAAATTAGTTTGACCTCAGATTCATTCTTAACCTCAAGCTGCTTCACTAGATATTTCTTGGCATGCGAGATTGGTGTATTTCCATGTCTTCTCTTGAATCTTGTTGTGGCAGGTCTGAAAAAGGTATGATCACTGTAGAATATGGTGCTTTGAAAATGGACTAAAAATGCCTGACATGACCCCAAAACTGACCCATCTCTGCCAATACCTCATTATTTTATGGCACATGTCTTCAATATGCTGCTCAAACCCAAAACATTATAATGTTTCCAACTCTAAATGGAATCATCAAGCCAAGTGAGCATGCCAACTATCCTGCTCACACAAGCCATGAATATGCTTCATCAAAACAAAGGCGCCAATATGAAATGTATCATCAACAACGCTTCATGACCAAAAAACATGATAGGAACAACCAACAACTAGACCATCCGAATCATCACCCTAGGCCATTCATGAAGCAAATCTGTAGCATAGAAAACCTGAAGTAAACACTACCTCCATCAAGATGCAACACCACTAAGAATGTGGCAAAACCACAAGTGGGCACCCATGCAATATGAGGGGTAACAGGAAGCATGTCCACATGTAGCACTAGTATAAACCAAACTAGTTAAGAATCCATAGCCCTCCTTCAAATGCTACATCTCTCCCCTCTTTGGAGTAGATCACCACAAAATATCCTTTCCCCAAGAGGGAGTAGTGATGTATCACTAAACATCTTATATATCTTATATATCAGTTTTTTTTCCATATTCATGTGGCAATGTGCTTATTTGTTGTTCTTGTTGCTTTAGATGTTTAAAAATTTGAAAAAATAAGAATATTTTTGTATTTTTTTAAGTTTGTCGATATATTGCCAATGTGTTCCCAAGATCTTCCGAAACGATGTTTTCTGGACCCTGCCGATTTATTTTCCGACACAGTGTTTGCAACATTATATCAAGACTGTAGACCAAGACAGTAATACTATATTACTATTAACCAATATATCAATCCAGAAGTTTAAAATAGAATAAGAGAATAGTAACCTTCCATATATTTATTACAGAGTCCAGACAAACATCTGATAATTGTTTCTGACTTTATGGCCTCTCTAAGGATATTCTAAAAATAAAAATTCTGGTCATTGACAACATACGGATTTGATAATTTTAGGTTATATAGTTGGACAAGGGGTCATAAATAGTTGGTATGCTAGAGCCTCTTATCTCTTCCAACATTTAAACCTAGATATTGAAAAGCCTCCTCCCTTAAGGTTCTACATTGATGCGCCCCAGCTCACTGAAAGGGATATTAATAGCGGTATGAGAACTGAGATCTACAAATCCTACTCAAAAACCACATGGACTAACCCAAGAGTTCTAACTCCAAAACTTTATTACTGCATCCACACCTACAACCACTTCAAGGACAGCCTCAACTGCACTCTAGGCTATACCAAATTGCAACTACCTTGTAGCATTTCAATAAACTTATACTTTAGTTGGCTGGGAAAAGACGCCTCTATAGACTTGTTTGAACTGAAAAGGAATTGAAATCTGATCACAATCAAAGATTAAATTTTATACTTCTGCTCTTAAAGAGAGGCGTGACAGGCACAACTACCTCTACTCTTAAGTTCCTCCACCATTAAAATCTATATGAAAAGGAAAAAGATACAGTTTATTTATTTTAATTACCATCCACAATCTGGATCTACAATTTGTGGCACTGCATATCTATTTCCTTCTGATAAAAAGGATAGTCTGAACCTGCTAAAAACATCAGTAATTTCACTATTGGTCTTCACTGGATTTTGATGACCTAAGATGTAAAGCTACTGAATTTTTAGCACCCGTGGAAACCTGTAGATATAAATTGGCTGTAAGTATCAAAATCCAAATTATTTGAACATGCTTAACCACCTTTGCTTCTACCAATTAGAGTTCTTTCCAAATCTCAATAAGGTCCTTTTTTAGATGATGATGTTGTCGTGAAAAGGGATTTGACTGCTCTTTCGAGTATTTACTTGCATGGTAAGGTAAGTGGTTCAGTGGAAACATGTGGGGAAACCTTCTATCGACTTGATAAATATCTGAATTTCGCAAATCCTCTTATTGTGAGGGACTCTGACCCAAATTCCTGTGCATGGGCATATGGCATGAATATATTTGACTTGCAAGAATGGAAAAAGTAGAACATGACATGGATCTACCATAAATGGAAGAATTAGGTGAGTCTACATTGACATTTTTCTTTTAGTATCCTGGTCCTTTATTTGTGGTTTCTGAAATGAAGTGATATTAGCATTTGGTTTTGTTTTAAAATGACTTTGTTACGTGTGATGATTTTTATCTTAAAACTAGAATAGATAGTTGTGGAAGCTGGGAAGCCTACCACTTGGGCTAATAACTTATTACAACCTTACTTATGCACTGAATAAGCCTTGGCATCTTCTAGGACTTGGTTATACTTATAATCCTAGTGTTATTCGGATGGATATTGCACAGGAAACAATGATACATTACAATGGCAACATGAAACCATGGCTAAAATTGGCATTGCAAAATACAAACAATATTGGACCAAGTATGTGAAATATGACCACATATTCTTGCAGCAATGCAACCTTGGTGATTGAGTACATATGGCAGTTTAGTGTACATATTGTATTGGACCCTCGAGTACTCCCTATAATTGCTAACCATAGAAATTGCAGCAATCATAATTGGAGTAGTTGAGCAGAGGTGTCATTCTTTTGTTTTTGTTGGTAGGAGACTCAATGGGGTGGATTGAATAGTCTAAAAAATATCACTGAAATAATACTCTCCTATCTACTGTTTTCAGTAGATCCAAATGTAGCAGATCCCATAATCCTTTGAAATATTCAATAGGTAGGCCATCGTGCTGGAACGTGAGAACTGCTGCAGAACAAAAGTGTCATAGTCAGATGAAAAACATTTTGTTTCTCATTGCAGGTTCTGTTCTGAGCATGCGCACTTAACAGCTTCTTGTCCAACGAGGAATCTGTTTTGAGCATGGACTCTTGAAAGCTTCTTATCCAGTGAGGACTTGCAAGTGCACCTAGTAGAGGAGTTCCGTGTCTAATCACACTGCATCGAACCTATAAAGGATCATGAGGGTCCTTAGCACGTTTGAAATGTCTCTGTTACACCCCCTAAAGAGTAGAGATTCCATTGACCCAGCAGTGGTAAAGGAGGTTCCTCCCCTGCAGCGACCAATATACCTAGATGATATCCCTCGGAAGAGCATGAGATGACATAGAAGATGGTCCAATCGAATCGGGGAAGTGATCCAGTTTCCTTGGTCAAGGCTGATAAAAGACAAGCAGGACCACCGAAGGCTCCATCTTTCTTCTCAAAGCAGTCTGAAACTGCTGAGAAGGGCTCAAATGAAATAAAAAATTAAAGGAAAGGATAAGTAGTTCTTGAGATAGTATGGTCCTTCAATCCGGAAATTAGAAGATGGTTGTCCCTTGCAGAGCCCCGTTTTTAGACCAAATGTGGAGCAAAATTTGAATGGAGAAACTATGAAGACTCTTTTGATAAAATGACCACCGTGGTATAGCCACAACGAATGTAATTTTTAGCATTATAGAATAAATATTTATTTATTTTCTATAAGTTAAAAAGAAAGCACAACAGAATGTAGCCTTGTAATAAAAATACCACATGTTGTTATGAAAAATAACCAAAACATTATGATTTGTGCCCAAATTACAAAAGATAAGATAAAGCTCACTACTTCTAAAAACATGGGGGCATACCAATACTAAAAAAGAGATCCGCCTCACACAGCCAGACCTAAAAAATCCATGAGATACGTTTTCCTTCCCATTTGATTTATGGACGCTATCAGTGACTCTCAAATGGTTTGATTGGCCTCTAACGACCCATAGAAAGTAGAATGTAAAGAGACACTATTTTTATGTTGTTGTGGCATTCAACTACACAATAAAAACTATATTTTCCAAGGGATTTGACCTCTTGACCTTCAACAGATAGATAATTCATAAAGATATGTCACAGAAGTCTACAAGAAAACCCAATCTAAACCCAAAACCACAACTTGACAAGATGCAATCCTATCAAAAGAGGCTTGGAGACACCATCTAATTCTGTATGTTTCCATGTATTTGAATTTAAAGGATTTTACATATTTGTTTTTCTCATATTGATTGATTGTTTCTGAGTATTCTTGGGCAAGTTCAGTGTAGTTTACTAATAGTTTGTTATTAAGGAGATCGGGTTCAATCCACATAGAAAGAATTTATCTCTTCTGAGCTAATCGTGAGGAAATTTCTAGGATGAGAATTCCTAGCGTTTTTATCAGTTTGTTTTTCTCCAAAATCCCTAATCCACATGAAATCTGTATTGGGTATAGTTGTTTGTGACCTACTTCTGAATGCTATATATATGTGTATGTTGGCACTCATTGTTTGAGATTTGGAGGCCAATATCCTTGAGATCATTATTTCCAGAGTGCTCCTCCTCTATACCATTCCAGTCACCAATATTCAATTGTTCTTCTTCAAATTTGTTTCTAGAATAAGAGTCACCACGTTTTTACTACGCGGAGTTGAGTGGAGACCTACAAAACCTAGTGTGTGGATTTTAGTGGTTACACAAACATAGAGACTTGGAGACTGCTCCACTTTCTTGCTTGTGACTAGTAGACTACGTTTTGGTGAAGATTGCATGTTGTTTGGAAAAGACCGTGTGGGAAATATCAAATCTCATGGATTGATATTGTGACTTGTGTGCATTGCAGTCACATATTGTTGGGGTGACTTGGAAAGAAGACTGCCCCTTCTGTCAAAAGTGTCATACTCTTGCATCCAATAGTGGTTATATTATATGAAGACTGAACACTCGATTTTGTAGCCGATGTAGCTACTGCTATACCTCTAGTGAAATGAATTTTTTCCTTCCCGTAGCCAAGTATATTGTTGAGGGAGCATGATTTCTATCATATAAAGGATATCCTCAAGTCCATAACCATGGAATAGTTCACAACATCTTGACTGGCTCAAGTCCAAAAACACTTTGAGTGGCACTTGTTTCCAGTAGCGAGCATGTAGACCCAGGCGTACTGAGAATGATAAAAATTTAATAAAGTGGTGTGTCCCAAGGATGGGTGGAGGATGTCATTGCAGAAACACTAAAAAAAAATTAGTGGCCGGAACTTGACTTAGGTAGGGAATTAAGTTTAAAAAAAAGTTGTTTTTTTAACTAAGATTAACATAAAACACTTATAAAATTATTATATAAACTCAAATAATTTATAATAATTTTAAATAAGTATTTAAAACTTTGGGTAATATTTTGGTAAAAGGTGATGTCTATTTTTCTAAACAAATAGGTAAGCTAGACATTTGACTCAATGGAGTAGTGCAAGACAAGCCAGATTGGGAATTTGACGAGCTGGGAAAAATGGAGAATTTGTACACAAAAGAATTTAAGGTGCAAACAAGCTTGGTAAAATTTGTGCATTTTGGCAAAAGTTCAAAAATTTTGATGGGGAAGACTTTGGTACTGAGATCTACCAATTGCATAGTGCAGGTTGAAGGTCTTTTGAAAGCAAAAAGTGCTTATTCTCCTCCATTTCATCCTTTTTGAGACAATTGCCATTGTTACACAGAAATCTTCCACCCTGTGAGCATCAGCATTCTTTGGCCTGTAGGATCCATTTCAGTGACTCAGATCCATTTTTATCCTTTAGTGATACCAGTTTTCCGTATTTTTGTTCCTACCCACATGTTGCATCACTATAGCATGCGTACCCACGAGTTACAGCATTATAGCCCACGGTTATCAAGTAAAATGGCAAAAACGACTATTTTATTACTTTTTACTCCCAAAAAGCGGTCATTGGGTGACCTTTGGCTCTCCATCTGCCCAAGTAATGTCTCAATGAGTCCTTTCACCTACCTTTGAGAGGACTATATATTGAGCACATATGGCTTATGGACGGGAGGAAGAAGATAATAGTAAAGGCACTCTAGTGGATTTTTTCCCTATCTTGAGTCCGCACTCATTGATCCTTGTAGTTGTGAACCAGTTATGTTCACCTTCCAAACTCCTTGCTAGTTTGAGTTCGCCTTTCATGGAGGATTGAAGTGGTGGAGGCACAAGTGGATTGATCTAGATCTTGGTTCATATTGGTTGCCAACAAGAGGTCGTATCACTTTGTACGTCTTCTTGTTCATTAATATAAATACTCATATTCTCGTCCATTCATGGTGTGAATGTCATTTATTATACATTGGGTAACATTTGCTTATGATATTATGGACCATTGTTATTGATAATGTTAATGTCATTTATATATCACATGTATTTGTTAGAAATTGGTTGTCAAGACTAATTTGCAGATTACAAGTGCTTGGATGTGCACGGATTGAAAGCTCCAACAGGGATCTACATCAAACATTGGATCGAGGTTGGTTACATTTCTCGATTATTTTAACATTGTCATTTATAATAGCATTGTTTTGAGAATTGAGTAGATTTCTGGTAGTCATTTGTCTGTTGTGGTATTCCCAAGCCATAGTGAGTTTTCTCCAATATAGAAATGGCGACTCCACTGGGGAAAACATCCATGTTTGGGAAAATTTTTGAGCATTAGTCCATAATTAGAGTTGAAGTTTATCAAAGCTCTGTGTCACTGATTGGCCGTTAAGATACACTGTAGAAAACTTGCTTTTTCTGAGCCTCTGGACTCTTTATTTGACCATTTGCTTTTCCTCACCCGCAGGCTGGCTGAGTTCTGCCTGCGTATACCCACCTTTGTTTACACTACTACTCGCGGGTACCCGCAGGTATTCCTTTGACAGTAGCATGTAACTCCGACTTTTGTTGGTTTATGGCTATTGGTTGTTGCTGGGTGAGTTTGGTTGATTCCTGAGTCTTTGTTGGCCTCTTTCTTGACTGTTTCATGCCTTGGTTGTGACCAGATCTCTTTGTTTCTCTTGGTGGAGCCTTCTTGGATTTTTACCAATCTTTGGTTTTAGCCTCTTGGTTTCTTCCTTTTGAGCTCTTTCTTTTGGCTGAGTCTTGCTGTTTAGGATCTGTTGGGTTGTCTTAGTGATCTTCTCGGCACTTCAGTGACTGAATAGTAGGATTTTGCTTGCATTTTTTCATTCCATATATATTGAAAAAATACAAAAATATTCATTTAGTTTTTTGCATTTTCCTTTCTATTTATAAGAGAAAATACAAATATATTTTATTTCCATGTACTGCATTTTGCATTGAGTGCTTGTTGCCTTCATTTTAGGTTCTGCTTGTGCATTGAAAAGATAAAAGTTTCCATATTTATTTCGGAATTGTTGGTTGATTTTGCATATTAGTGACATTGTTTTATTGGATAGATGAGTCTAGGATTGGACGATGTTGCATACTATTGAGTCTACACATCACTAGTTTCACGACCATATCCCTTGAGTAATCACAGCCACTAAAATTAACGCTTAATCATAAAATTGATTAGAATTATTTTATTTATAGGCTACACCAACTAGCATAGGTTTAGAGTCTTGGAATAGATCATTGTGAGTTAACAATCCAAGACCACTGAATGAAACATTAGGTGTCTTACTAGGGAGTGGAGGAATCCATGGTATAGATCGGTGTTCTCAGGAAAACTCTACTCAATCCAGAGTTAAGCACGAGGTCACGGGAGGTTGGTTGAGGAGATATCCCTCTAATATTGGCTGAACGTGGGAGATATATCTAGGATTTTTTCATATCTGGGGGTACCGGAGGTTCATCCTCTTGTGCTTCGAGCTTAGCTACCCTACCCATACGATGCGTCCCACCTGTGACTGTCCTCTTGAGCATTGGTTATATTGCGGTAGACATAGTTTCTTTACCTAGGTACTGCATAGGGTACTTGCAGTGGTTATGTTGTTTGTGTCCTAAGTCAGATAGGGATTGGACAACATAGTTGTGTTCGTGCAGTGGACTTGACCCTGTAGACACAATGAAGCCTGGGTGTCTCTATAATTGATTCTGTTACCTCCAACTATAGTTTGGGAGTCTCAAGCCTCTCCTAGGCGAGACATACCGGCTCGAGTGTCGGGAGCTCATTTAGCCACTTTGTTTGTCTGCTCTTGGCTGTAGTTTCTCTAGGTGTGTTCTTTTGATTTACTGTTTTTTGATCGATAGTTGGCCTTTAGGAGACACTGTGTCTCTCTCCGGAGAGAACGTGGCGCGAAGCCCTACTCTCCGGAAGTCCCGTCGGTTGGCTGGTTTAAAGCCAGCTTTGGTTACACAACATATTGCTAGAGGATGCCGGAGGGCTCCATCTGAGTCTTCAGATTCTTACGAGATTTAAGTTGAGGACTACATGGCTGCACATCTTGATATCGGGCAAGACCTTTCTACTCCTTTGGGTAGAGTTGAACATATGTTCGATCCCCAGACTCCTCATGAGGATTGGGGAGGTGATCCACCTGAGACTCAACCTGGTTCTATTTTGCCTAATACACTTGACCGAGATCCATTTGATCCTTCGAATCTGGATAATTATCTTTACGGGATGCCCGACTTACCCGAAGAGGGAGAACAGGACGAGCCTTTTGTTCCTTCCTTTCCACGTGATTTCAGATATAGGAGGGCTAAGACTCATGATGATTCTGGCCCTACGGTCAACCTCACCATACTCTCTTTTGGTATGCCTAGTCACAATACTGTCGAACCTTCCACTATGGTTGGTACTCATGCTGGCACTAGTCAAAGTGTTAACCATACTATACCCACTGGGGGCACTACCCTAGCTGGGGGCACTACGTTTTCCACCCACTCACATAGTATGGGGACTGGTCAGATTCCTAACCATGATAATGTTGGAACGCGACCACCTCCTAGGAATACCCAACCTAGTCAGAATGTTGTTCGAAACATGACTTGCCATCCACCACCTAATACACATGTCGCTACTCGTCAACCCAAGACTGCTTTTGCACATGATACCATTCCTCCCAACCACGGGGGTGGACACATACCGCATACTTTTTCATCCACTACCGTCACTAGTAATAGTAATGTAGGGGGTGGGAATATTTCCTATCCACATGGACATCACACCACCAACCCTGCTATTGGTCACACCCATTTTGGACCTGGGAATACTTCTCATGCTTAGGGTCATCACACGACTACTCAAGCTAATCCTAATATTGGGGGTGGGAACATACCATACCATTACGGTCAATACAACATGGTTCCCACTATGAATAGTACATACATGCCCCATACCCATGGTGGAAACCCTTACTACAACATAGTCGGTGTTGGCCACTAGTATCACCCACCACCCCAATATGGTGCTCAAAACACACATATACCTTCTTACTCTCAAATGGGTCAGGCAGGGGGAGGTTATCCAACTTATGGCCATGGGCAAGCTTGCGGCCCGTCAGGTCCTCATTATCAGCCGTTTAACCCTCATGGTCAAGCTTTTGGTACATCTTACAACACAATTTTGTTTAATCAACCTTTTAGGGGGGCTTATAATCAAGCTTTCCAGCCGTAGCTCCCGTTCCTTGCACGCTTGAATCTACCGGATCTTTCAAAGCTCACGAATGATCCGGTGTGTCATGACCCTACTTGGCCCTCGGTCCCTACCAAGCTCCCTTCGAACATTCCAAATTTTGAAGGGAAAGGTGGTGAGGACCCGGGAGATCATGTCACGACATTTCACCTTTGGTGCTCCTCCAACTCTTTGAATCATGATTCCATTTGATAACAACTATTTCAACGCACCCTCACGGGGTCAGCCGCAAAGTGGTATGTGGAGTTGCTCGGAAGCACCTATAGGGGATTCAACGAGATTTCTTTGGTTTTATTAGACCATTTCCAGTTGCCGGTTCGTTATGATATTGGTATTGAGTTGTTGTCCACCTTCCGTCAAGAATAAGGCCACACAAATTTCTGACCACGTTCAAGAGTGGCATCGGTTCAAGAGATTAGTGAAATCCAACATTCCTCCAGAGTTTCTATTGGAATGGTTCCTTAAGTCTTTACTCCCATACATTGCTAAGGATGTTTTGATGTCCGGCATTGTGACTGAGGAACAAGCTATCTTGAAAGTCCAGCAGTTAGATCTACTTTATTCTCAATCTGGAATCTTGTATGACATTATTCTTGACGCACCGAGAACAAGACATGAGCCCACGTCAGTTCCTGGACCACATGCCGATGGCATCGTGGGGTCTGCATGCACTCGCCCTGTAGACTTGGTAGCCAATCAAATGCAAATTTTTTGCTAAGCCAGTCTGCTCCCAGACAGGTTCACACCTTGTCCACTTCCACTTCGTCGTTTGATGTACACAATGTGCAATCAATGAAACCATCGGGTAACCAGTAGCTTGGTGGTAAGAAAAAGGGGAGAAATAATCGTAGGGGTGGAAACAATGGAAGTAACAATAATAGCAATTGTAATACTCCTCGTAAAGAGAATTCCAACCCTCCTCGGGAAGGCGGTAATGCTGGCGAGGATCGTAAACCTAGGCGTAAGGTGAAATTCCCTTGCAATCTTTGTGGGGAGGATCATCTTACTCACTTATGTCCTCATATTGAAGAAGCATTGAAGTATTTGTCACAGAGCCCAGCTGTGCTGAAGGATCCCCTACCTCATCACCAGAACATGGCTTCGCATGCTCCCACCATTGGTTATGGTACTAATGAAATGACAACGTCTTCTTCCAATACTAGTGGCTATGGATGTGTGAATATGGTTCAGTTGGAGGGTTGTGTTGCTACTCGTGAACGTGATTATGGTGCACCACAACCGAATTTGGGGAATGAGCCTCCCCCTCCTCCTCATAATTCCTTGCATATCGAGAAGACTTCTATTATGCCGTGGATACCGAAAGGTGTTCTCAAGCGCTCTACGCATAATCCTAATGCTCGAGCCGCCCATAACTACTCCATCGTAGAATATTTGGGCCAAACCCCGTGTGCCATGTCAGCTCTTGAAGTTTTGCAAGCTTGTCCTTCTCAGAAGCATGCCCTTTTGACTCCATTAGGAGTTCAGGATGGGGGAAGTCCTAGTGTTATCAAGTTCGATACTACTAATGTCCAACCTTGCTTGCCTTATCACGTGGATTTTCAAATCCAGGTGATTTTCCTTAAGAGCTTTGTCAAACATACTATGGTTGATGAAGGTGCTTCCATGCCAGTAATGTCGTTAACTTGTTGGAAAGATCTTGGCTGTCCTCCTCTACTCACGTCTAGAACTACACTCATTGCATTCGACGGTAGATCTTTTACGCCACATGGAATTATGCCTTCCCTTGTTGTCTCCTTGGGAGGTAAGTCCGTGCCTATTGAAGTCGAAGTGGTTGATGCGCCCATCAACTACAACCTTTTACTGGGTTGGAACTAGATGTATGCTATGAAGGCTGTCGCGTCTACTGTATTTAGAGTTATTTTCTTTCCCCACGAAGGCAAGATTGTGATGATCGATCAACTTGATTATGTTGGCACTCCTTCCACAGCATCTACAGGATCTGTAGTCCCGCAAGTTTTTGATTCTTAGCCGGCAACTGGGAAGATAGGTGTTGGAATGTACCCCTCATTGATGGAAACTTTTAATCTTTCTGCACCTATGAATTTTATTGGAACCATTACCGACAATGCGCCTCCTCATTCGAATAATATGTTATTCCAGACCTCCTATTTAGATGATCCGTGGACTTTACCATCCACGCGTTCCACATCTGGAGACATTGTGCACGTTGGGATGTCTATGCATTTATTTGTAGCAGAGCTTGCTTACGATCATATCCAACAAACCACTGCAGATCTGGATCTCTCTTCTTCCCAGACAGTTGAAGAAGATCCCGTTACGCTGCCAGTTTGTGCAACCAACTCATCTTGTTCACACAAATGCCTTGATGGTACTCTACCTTTGGATGAATATTTTATCGAGTCCATGCATGGTAATGATGAGTTGTGGGGGTATCTTTATCATAGATCTCATTCCCCTACTCCCCTTGATCTAATTGAACAAGATGAGCCTATAATACAACCTGCCATGCATTTGGATTTTTATCCAGGGATAGTTTTGTCTAGCCCCGGTTTGACATTAAAGTCTGATCTCCCTAGTGATGAGTATGTAGACTCTCCTATAGATCCCCGAATCAGTGATCCTAATGAGTTCTATTCTACTTCTAGAATTTCCAACTCGCGTGATGATGAATTTTCCACTGCAGATTCCTACACGACCTTTAGCTTTGCTCTTCATTCCGAAGATGATCATTTTGATCCCTCAGGTATTGGTACTATGGCACCTTCAGTGGTTAGCTCTACCTGCGTTATGTTTGAGGTTAACAATAATGAAGTTGAAAATGTTTCTACCGCAGTGACTTGTATCGGATGTTTCTTTACATACGTTTTAGAGATGATCTTAATAATTATGTTTCTTGGAGACATAATTTTTAGCTGGACTTATACTTGTTTACTGGTCCTTTTTGACATTTGCTTCACTCATGGCAGGAATATTCGGAACCTTGCATATAGGTTTAGGCCTCCCCATTGTTATGATTCATTTGAAACTTGTGCCATCCCAATTCAAGGACACCCCCTGAATGTCCTTATCTTGCTCATGTTCCTTGCATTATGCATAGCTTTGTTTCATGCGCTTGGAACTAGTCTCACATGTCCTTGACACTCGTCTGCCCCCATTACGAGCATTCTTCCATATCTCCTTTGAGCTCGTTAAAAATAGTAAGGAGGTCATGAGTTTACTTTTTGGGGCTCATTAAACCTTTACGGAAAAGATTTTTATAAAGTCTTTTTTAAGCCCTTGTTAGAATTTTTCAAATAAAACAAGATTGCCGAGTATGCTTGTCATTTTAGAAACGTTAAAGGATTTGAGGCGACATTCACTTAGGTATAAGTTTACCCCTTTTCCGGACCTTTGTGGACTAATTACGAAAAAGGTACACTCTAGTCATACGTGACTAAAAGAGTTCTTCTCTCATTGTTTTACACTTTTTCGAGTGAGGAGACTAACTTTACGAAAAAGGACTTCTCAATTATATCATATTGTGATTGCATTGCATCATCCTGCTTGCCGCTTGAGCCTTGTGCCGGCTCCTGCTTACTCAGTTGATAGCCTGGTGCCTGAGCACTTTTCCCTGTCGATCCTTGCAAAGCTTATATATTTGCCCCTCACAATTTGATGACCCTTTGACCCTGAGGGAACACACCCCCGAGTGTTTACATCTTGCACGCACTTCCTTGCATTGAGCATAGGTATGTTCCACTGCTTAGGACTAGTCTGCTAGCTATTTGACACTTGTTCCCTCACTTGTTGTACTATAAGCAATTTTATTCTTTTTCAATCTTTTCCCAAATATGAAAAAGACCAAAAAAATCAAATATTCCAAAAAGCTGGACAGGATTATGGTCACTATTTCTTGTTGGCAGCTGTTGTGTTGCCTTTGAACAGAGCATTCATTCCACTCCGTACATTATGAGTCAGGACTTTAGTTGGCCCTTAGGAGTTGTACTTGTTTCTCAGTTTTCTCCACCGATTGGTTAATATTCCAGTCATTATGGAGCCCTTTTTGTAATGCCTCCTGCATTGCACAGTTTATGTCAAGTCTATGCTGCCTGAGTCTATCCATCTGCTCATGCTCTTGTTCAAAGGAAGTCCTGAAACTAGTGTTGGACACTCCTCAAATATCTTGACTATTGCATGTCGGCCATCCTTATTGAGTCAGTCCATTTCACCTAAGATATTCCAAATCTTTCAGCATTGCTAGTACCTTGTGCTGGTTGATGGAGGATGCCTTAATGCCCTCCTTCCAACGAGTCTCGTTCCGTTGACTTCAACACATTTATTTCGGTACTTGAGGCTTAGAGTTTAGTTGAGTACCTTGAGGCTTGCAGTCATTAGTGGCAGGTTCTCTCGCCATCGATAGTTTTAGGAATACAGCAATGTCCCCTGATCGATGGATTCATCCTAGTGTTCGACTTCAACCCATTTATTCACACTCTGATGATTGTGCTCAGTGCCTTGATGCCCATTTTCATTATTGGTGGGTCATCTCGCGTCTGTTAACGGTATACATCAATGACTGATAATCAGACGATGTCTCATCAGGTTCGACCCCAACTCCTTTATTCACTTGATGGGACTTGCACCGTCAAAGATCCCAGGCGATTGTGGCATTTAATATGCTACATATGACTTTGACTTTACATCTGAGATATCACCTCTCAGATTCCAACAGTTTGTACCTCCAATTTGCACCAGTTGTCTTCTTTTCAACAGAAGACCATATCTTACTGTAGAGGGATTATGGATATGATCACTTGTGACATATATTTACTTATGTATTGCCTATTCATGGCCATTGTGTCAGATTGTTGTACTATACCGACATGTATTCAAAGATACTATTGTACTATGACAAGTGAGCCGTTCTTTCCACTTGTGTCTCCATCACTCCACTTCTGAGTTTTATAATGTATTTAGGCCATCATAGCACATTTCAGTCTCTGACCTCACACATTAGGGGGCATTTGTTACACAAAAATCTTGCACCCTATGAGCATCAGCATTCTTTGGCCTGTAGGATCCATTTCAATGACTCAAATCCATTTTTATCCTTCAGTGATACTAGTTTGCCCTATTTTTGTTCCTACCCACATGTTGCATCACTATAGCATGTGTACCCACGAGTTGCATCACTATAGCCCGCGGTTATCAAGTAAAATGGTAAAAACCACTATTTTATTACTTTTTACTCCCAAAAAGCGATCATTGGGTGACCTTTGGTTCTCCATCTGCCCAAGCAACGTCTTGATGAGTCCTTTCACCTACCTTTGAGAGGACTATATATTGAGCACATATGGCTTATGTATGTGAGGAAGAAGAGAATAGTAAAGGTACTCTAGTTTATTTTTTCCCTATCTTGAGTCTGCTCTCATTGATCCTTGTAGTTGTGAAACAGTTATGTTCACCTTCCAAACTCCTTGATAGTTTGAGTTTGCCTTTCATGGAGGATTGAAGTGGTGGATGCACAAGTGGATTGATCTAGATCTTGGTCCAGATTGGTTGCCAGCAAGAGGTCGTATCACTTTGTACTTCTTCTTGTTCATTAATAGAAATACTCATATTCTCGTCCATTCATGGTGTGAATGTCATTTATTATACATTGGGTTACATTTTCTTATGATATTATGGACCATTGTTATTGATAGTGTTAATGTCATTAATATATCACATGTACTTGTTAGATATTGGTTGTCAAGACTAATTTGCAGATTACAAGTGCTTGGATGTGTGCGGATTGAAAGCTCCAAAGGGGATCCACATCAAACGTTGGATCGAGGTTGGTTACATTTCTCCATTATTTTAACATTGTCATTTATAATAGAATTGTTTTGAGAATTGAGTAGATTTCTGGTAGTCATCTGTCTGTTGTGGTATTCTCAAGCCATAGTGATTTTTCTCCAATACAGCCATCAACTAATCCTTGTATCTATTCTACCATATGATGGACTAAGGTTTCGCAAAAATGTCAAAAAGAAACAACATTCCCTTATGAGCATACTCTCCACTGCATTTTGGAAATAGAAGATAAAGAGATCAACTATAGTTTGTGGAAGCCACTCCTTGAAAAGATGCTCCCAAATCTCACTAAAATTACATATGAGTAGTACAAACATAACATCTCATTCAACCTTGTTTTTTTTGTGAACATTTCAGAAGAAATGAACAATAACAATGGCACTCAACAATGTTATAACATATATTAAAGAAGAAAAATGATGTTAGCGTTGTGCTCAAACACAAGTCCATCGATCCTATACATATGCATCTCTTATAGAATAGGGATACTATCTATTTCTTTCCTTTTAACCTGTTCTCTTAAAAAAAACTTTATCAAGAAACCTATGTCCAATGTTTTGAGGTATTTAAAAACTGTATGCTTACCTCCTACTTTTTTGATGTACAACCATTTCACCTTCCTATCTACTAGCAGCATTTTTGCTCTTTAGCAGTGAATTAGAAATCTTGTGCTTCATTTTTGCTCTTTCAGTAAAACACCATTTGTTGGTTTTGGTTTGATGATTGTAATATCTTGTTTTATGAAATTAGTTGTTGGTATTTTTGAAGTCATCTGTAAAGTAAGCAAATAATGTACCATTTTTCAACAGGTGAAGTACCATGAATCATTTGGAACACTTCTGAGAACTGCCTATGAGATTCGTGAAGCATCTGAAAGGCAAAGAACGCCAAGTGAATATGATAAGAATGTAAATTTTGAATGGAACTCATGGTTTCTTCATTCTCCAATCCAAAAAATTCAGTGGAATGGTCTTCCTGGAGACTCTCCAACACCACCTACTCATCTGGATGATGAGATTTGCAGAATATGTACTCCAAAGTCGATATTGC
Source organism: Larix kaempferi (assembly GCA_027924585.1). Taxonomy (NCBI): domain Eukaryota; kingdom Viridiplantae; phylum Streptophyta; class Pinopsida; order Pinales; family Pinaceae; genus Larix; species Larix kaempferi. Next base: position 2,339,662 of record BSBM01000542.1, on the reverse strand, counting down.
ATGTTCCAAAGAAGCTATCTACAAGAATAAAAAAATATGGGGTCTTCATACTTGTTTGTGGATGCTTTCGTTGTTGAATTGCTAATAATTGCTCCTATTGTGCGGGTTTGAAGATAAAATGCAACAAAATGAGGATAAGAAATATACCCAAAAATATTTTGGGCATTCTGGATGCAGAGAAGGAAGCACTGCACTTAGGGATAAGGGTTGTAGCATCATATTTTGAGGTAGTTCTATGATTATATATAAAGATCTTTTTTCTCTAAAAATTTTCATTGTTCACTTGACACTTAAATTTGCATAATGTATATCTGTTATCAGTATAACATAGTATGCATCCAGTGTTCATATGGTGTGAGATTTATTGTTTGAAAGAGAATACCTATATTTGAAAGGGAACATGGTGATCAATTTTATGTTGGAGTTAAAAGAAAAGAAACAACTTCAAAGTTTAGAGCTAGTTCTTGTGTTATTAAAAGAAGGTTTAGTGAAGAATTCGAGAATTTTTTCTCTAAAATTGTTCATTGTTCACTTGAGACTTAAATTTGCATAATGTATATATGTTATCAGTATAACATAGAATGCATCTAGTGTTCAAATGGTGTAAGATTTATTGTTTGAAAGAGAATACCTATATTTGAAAGGGAACATGGTGATCAATTTTCTGTTGGAGTTAAAAGCAAAGAAACAACTTCAAAGTTTAGAGCATTCATGCAATGGGTGTTGGGTTCTTGTGGCATCACAAACCAAGGAGTGCATAAACAATTCAATTCCCATTGATCTGCATTGGTAATACCCTACATCTATACATTGTTTGAATGACTCATCATGTGGGTTTGAATATCTAATATACAAAAGGAATAGATACAGGATGGCTCCCTTGCAATTGGAGCATCCTTCAACCCTTGCACTTTGTTAACTACAAGTTGCAGCCTCCATTCGACTTGCCCAAGCCAATTGCACCATAACACACACACCCAAGGCATTCTGCAAGCTGGGCGTTTGATTCATTCTCTACAACCATCCATATATTAACATATGTTTTTTCTTGGATGTTTTTTTTTGTTTTGTCCATGTCTTAATTTCATGTGCTAGGTTGAACTTTCACAAACATGAATAGAGCTGTTATTAATGGGCAGAGGTTTGGTTCACTAAACGCTCGAAAAAAAAATTTAGGATTAGGATATGTATAACCTTTTTTATATAACAAAGATAGAGTGTTGTGTGGGCACATTTAAAAACAATAGAAATGGTAGAGCTATGCAGAAAAGCTGTTAGGAACACCACTAGAAGAAAAGTTACAAAGTTCAACACATCACAAGTTTCCAGCTACAGTTCCAGATCTCATCCTTCAAGATGATGCCAGTGATGAGGTATCTCTTGGATTTCAAATTGGTCTAGATGACTAAATTGTTCCCATTGAGTCTGTTGAAAAGAGCGTATTGGGCCAGAAGGAATGTTTAGTTAAAAAAGAAATGCAATTTGGAGAATTACCGGGTTCAAAGACGAACCAGTTGCAAGAATACACAGTTTTATCTCAATTTTCCAACAAGAAGACACAAATCTAACTCTATTGATCTTATTGTGGAGAGATCAAATTGACATAAGTTGACTAATAAAATGTCCAAATCATCTTGTGTGGGTCATTTAGATTCTAAATTGAGCAAGCTGAATGTCTCTTAAATAGTGCAAAGTTCTCACTTACCAGTGAAAATAATGTTTTGAGGCTACCGATTTACGTGATGATTTCGCATATGCCTTACCATGCTATCCAATTGGGAAATGACAGAGGAGATCAATGTTCTGTATGTGAATGCTAATGACAATGTTGAATTAATATACATTAAGGGATTTGTGGTGGTCATTATGCAGCAAGGAAAATTGCCCATAAAAGTCTAAGGTTTGGATATTATTGACCTTCTCTTTTATCTAATTTTCATAAATATGTTATAGCTTGTCATATATGGTAGGAAGAAAATCCCTACCTTTTGTCTGAAGCCTATTCAAGTAGGAGCTCCTTTCCAACAGTCAGTGGGGATATTGATTTCATAGAAGTCCATCCACCCTTTCATCTGAAGCCTGTTCAAGTAGGAGCTCCTTTCCAACAGTCAATGGGGATATTGATTTCATAAAAGTCCATCCACCCTCGAGTGGTCAACATAGATGGATTTTAATAACTGCAAACTATTTTACCAAATGGGTAGAGGCCCTTCGCATGGTTGACCAAGTTTTCATTAATTTCCTCTACCTTTGGTCGAGCACTCCGTACCTCCGTACCTTGAAAAAAAAATATTGGATAGATTTGGCTATGCCCAGAAGATTGTCCCTAAAAGAAGGTTTAGTGAAGAATTCAGGAATAACGCAGTACCCATTGTGAAAAGTTGACGTTTCGAACCTTAATCACGATTCATCATCAGGACAATGAGTCAAGGTGAGGATAGCATAACCATAGCATAAATATTCATTAATGTTTGTTTGTTTGAGAGAACTTGAGAACCCTAGAGTGTGGGCCAAACCCTAACCCTAGTTTTAGTTTGTTAATTTTGAAATTTATTTAGATTATAAATTGAATTAAATTAATTATTTTCATTTTTATATATTTGATTCTTTTAGTTATAACTAAATGTTCAATATATTTGTAAAATCATATATTTTTATAATTAAGATCGATAATCTAGTTTTTAAAGCCTTATAGGTTTTTTAATAATTAATTATTAATTATAAAAAATTTGTTAATTAGAACAATGTAAAATTTTATTCAAAAAATTGTATTTTATTATTATTAGTTAATTCAATGCAATAATTAATTATAATTAATTAATAGACAATTTATGACAATTAATTAGTAAATTTTAATTATTTGTTTAGTTGAATAAAATAATTAGAACTAAATGATTAATTTGATTAATTTAATTAATTTAATTCATTATTAGTTAATTATTTAATGTCAACAATGGTTGATTTTAATTTAACTAAGTTGAATAACCGAGGAAAAAATTTAACTAAGTTGAATAAAAACAAAGGATAACCACTTTTAATTGTTGATTTGTTTTAACCTTATAAATTAATGTCTAAGACTTAACGAAAAAAGAAGGTTTGCTGACATGAAAACTAAGTTCTTCTTCATTCACACTTTCTCATTTTGATTATTATATAATTCTTTGCTTGATCATCCTAGAGGGGCTTAACCATCTATTATCGCTTGACTTTAAAAGTGTTGCAATCTGTCAATTAGTGCGCTGAATTCAAGTTGAGTGTTCTTTAGAGAAATTGTAATTCCAATGTAAGAAAGTATAAGCACACATTTTCCATAATTTGGCAAGATGGTGTTAACTATTGGAAATTTTATTCTCATATCAATCCATACGGAATTCTATTTAAGGGTACTAGGTCAATGGAAGAGCACCTGTCTTATAGGCAGGAGGTTGGTGGTTCGATTCCAACGTGCTCTATTTATATTCTAAAATCACTAAAAAGAGATAATGACTAAAAAAATGACCAAAATTTGCATATAAATGACCACCATTACAACATGAGAGATAAGTGACAAAAAAAATGACCAAAATGTGCATATAAATGACTACTTTTGAGTTGGCGATCATTGGTAGCAAATTAGCGGTCATTTATCACGTGGCCATTAATGACCAAATATATTACCAAATTAATGACGAAATATACGACCAAATATATGACCACAAGATAAGCTTTAAATGACCAAGCTAAATATGACAACATTTTTGGTCGCGTGATATATGGCCACTAATTTGCTACCAGTGGTCACCAACTCAAAAGTGGTCATGTATATGTGGATTTCGGTCGTATTTTTGGTCACTTATCTCTCATTTTGTACTAGTGGTAACCCTTGAATCCTGCATTGTTGGATTTGGTATGGGTGGTGACATTAATATAATATTAATTACTGTTTTCTCGGTTTACAACGTAGTATGTTGGCATTCTACCAATCGTTGATCTCGGAAACCCTCCATCATCAATTCATAACCCTAGCATTATGTATGTAAAAGAACTTCGTGGTATTCTCGGTATTCATTGTGAGTTGAACGGGTCAATAGGCTGCCTGAATGTAGGTTGAATAATTACGCTCCTCCAGGGTTTCGATCCTGGATCTGTAAGTTGATGAAAATTCTTAAAGTTACAGTCATGAATTTTTTTGGTTCATTCCTGCAATCGTCGAGGTAATATTAGGGTCTTTCAGTCCATGTAAATGCAAATGCATTCGGTCGACGATTCGAAACTTCGGTGGTTGAAAACCTTCTGTGTTTTTAAATGATTTCTATTCACAGTGAAAGCTTCGTCGTCATCTTGGGATGCAGAATAGCTCGGTTCCAAACCTTGAAGGTAATAACTACACTTTGACAGGGTTTTGTTACTGTATCAATACTTTGTAATACTTTTAACTCGTCTTAAAACTCTGTTGTGGCATGTGTTGCAGGTACCCACTTCCAATTTTAACTTTGGTGCATTCGCAGTGGATGGATAAACCTTCTTTTCCTCCGGTAAGCTCCAGTGGTTTCCTGCAGGCTCTCCTAGGGCCTTTGTGTGATATTTTCAATTACTAGGAACTAGATTCATAAGACAATTTGACCATGGAATATCTTAGACAATGAGAGAAGAAGAATAGAGAGAATAAATTATGGAAAACACTCTGTATCCTATTTATTGATATGATAATAATATATAATATATCATCCATGGAGAAAATCAAATTTCTTTGAAGCAATATGGAAAAAGCAAAAAGAAAGGCTTAGAAAAGACAAAAAAAACCCCTAGGTGGAAAAAGCAGTTTCCAAAACTGTGTTAGAGGCTCATGAATTTGGCAAGTATGGTATGGAAGCTCATGAGTGAGGTAAATGGAATGTAATGATGGCTTTAGAAGGTTAAATATGACGTGGAGGTCAAATTGGTCAAGTGGCAAAAGATTCCAAGTAAACTAGCTTTATCTTTTCCACTAGAAAGTAGAAAAAACAGGACAAAGCTAACTAAAACTGGATAGTGTCTTTCTAATTCGGGAATGGAATAAAATCAGACATAATCAAAGGAAATCTTATCAAGAATCTATACAAATTCGTTTTTGTGAATGAGGATAGCATGTGGTCCACTAAAAGACAAAATTGGCCTATTCTGTAATATCCTTGGGAACATTTAACCAAGATATTAACTCAACTTCAGAAATTTTAATAAAATTCACTGGTTAAATTTCTTAATAATCCTTCTAAACCAAGCAGGAGGTCAATGATGGGGATGGAGACTGAATCTGAGTATGGTGGGATGAAATTTCAGTTCTGGAATTTGTATGGGGAAATGTGTAGTAGAAAATAATAACATCAGAGGGATAATCCTAAGCACAAAGCACTGGGGCCATTTCTGTTTCGGACATCAGCTATCGCTGAAGCCTACCGCAAAGCTTCCTAGGCGCACCAACATATGCTTACTAAACTGGGTGGGTACAAAATTGAGTTATGACAATAAAATAGGTTCAATGGAAACAATGAGAAGCTTTCAAAAGTATTTGGGAATAGTAGGAGTGGTTTGGAAGTTTTAGGACCTGCTGGGATAACATAGCTAGTCAAATTGGAATATTTACAAACAGGGGTTAAATCCACCCAAATTATTAAATTAAGGATAGATATGGAAAATATAATGAATTATTAACCTCCTAAAATTTACAGAATGCAAAAATGACACTCATAATGAATTTGGCAGTCATTGCAGTAAAACTAGTCACAAAATGGTGCTCAATGAGCTAGTCTCTCAATCTCGGTTACTAAATGACTTTTGTTAACTGAAATACTCTATTCTGAAGCATTATAATGTTCTAATATACTGTGTTCAACAACAACAGGTCGAAATATAACTCATTGAACCAATATTGCACTCATTTAATTTCTCCTCAACCATATAGTGTCTTATGGACTAGAAAATCCATACATAGAGCCATAGAAGAGCTGTAAAAAGGGATGGAATGATTAAATATCTGATATGAAATTGTACTTCAGTCTGCAATAGGTCTGAAACAAAGTATGGAGTCATACTGGGCTTCCTGAGCTGCAATGGGTGCATTCACTTAACTGGAACTACACACGTGCGCTCCTTAACACATGAAATCTTGGCTCTGGTGAAAATGGTTGTATCTCGGTCATCCAGACACAATGAGACAAAAAGTGTTTTCTACTAGAAACGAACCTCCAAACAAAATGGAATAAGTCTCACATCCCAGAAATGATCACAAGTGCTGAAATCGAAACCTCCATTTTGGCCCTTCAATGTTGTCTCCTCCGAATGTACCTTGTATGATGATAAATCCTTGTAAGCTTGGGTTCTTCTTAGTATTGGATTATATGGACCTGCATATTAGATCTCCATGGCTGCAAATCCTGAGAGAATATTAGAGAAGAGAAGTAGAATAGAATAATGGGGCACATCACCCATTGATTAGCTTGGGCACATCACCAAACCTTGAGAAGCTAAAATGCTTCACTCATAAACTCACAATGACAAAAGTTCTGAAATGGAGTTGGTTGGCTTCTTTTAGAAACTTCATGATGACGTACTGAGCAAGTTGAAGAGATTGGTGACCTGTGAGAATAGGTCACCCATGAGTTGACATACTTTCCTTTATTTTTCCTTACAAGCTTTTCTCCTTTAGAAACTGTGCCCCCCTTTGTCTACATATGTTTCCTGCTTTGTTAAAGTTGCTTGATTTGTAAACTGGACTCCTTTTTGGAAACTGCGCCCTCCTTTTTCTTTTTCTGGTTGTTTCCATTTTCTTGCTTTTAGAAACTCTTACACCTTTCCTTCTTTTGTTCTTTTCCTAATTCCACAAATTGATTTAGCCATATTTCTATTTTCTTGTCTCTAGATCCAATTTGGAAACCTTATATCCATGAGGGCACTCTCTTGGCCCACTTGCCCAATTATTTTAGGAATATTAAGTAAAGGAATTAATTTAAATGATTAAAATTAATTCCTCCAACAGAACTTAGGCTAAAATTTATTATATAGTTACAGGATTAAATTATCATTTATCTTCCTAGGAAAATAATGTCCCCTTTTACCCATGGTCACTGAATTAGCCCAAAATTGGGGACATGACATATTCTACCTAGTCAAAACTCAGGAAATTAATCATAAATGATTAATTAATTTTATCCTAAGTCTAGAATGACATAGTGGGTTTTTTAAATGTTCCAACAACCCCCCTTAAGCCCGACTTTATGTGATGGGAATTAGAAAAATATAAAAAATATAGGGCCCAAGCAACAAGGCTTATGGTCACCCTAATAGAAAAATAACTAGTCCATGTAAACCGAGGAAACAGGGAAAACCTCATGGGAACAAAACCCTCCCTCAAAAATGGAAATGCTTGATGTTTTCATACTGTCATGTTGCAAATTTGAATGAGCTGAATGAGTTGAATGGGATGCTTCTGTGTAACTGAATTGATGAAGAGATTGTGGATGTCATGATCATGCATTAGTGCATCGATGTTGTGTAGGCAAGAACCATGTGTTGAAGCTCTATGAAGTTCATCTTCTGATGATGGAGGAGCATCAAATGAATTTTTCTTGCTGTTGTAACATACATAATCAAATCTGAAAAACATAATCAATGATGGAAACAAGATCTATGCATACTCCTTCCCAAGGAGAAGCAATGAACTCAATGGGATCAATTTCTTTTGTAGCTGCAATGTGGTCTACTAGTTATTGTACTTTCTTCTCAAATTGATATAGAACCTTTCTGATATTTAAAATGAGATCATGCAGCTTTGAAATATCAAAATGTAATTCATATGGAGTAGCAACCAGTAAAGATGTGGATTCTCCATGATCGAACATAATTTTAGTAGAAAACAATTGAGAAACTAGATCACCCGGACAACTGAGCGAGCCTGGAGAGTGTGAGGACTTGAATTTTGAACCATGAGTGATGGGGTCATGTCCAGATGTTTGGAATATCAGTCCAAATAATGCCAAAACAATGGATGTCCAACCAATGAAAGATATGCAATACAAAAGTGCAACAGAGGCAAGTGACACAGTGTAGGAAAACATAGAATTGTGTAGTTTCTTAACTGGAGAACTTGGGATTTGTAGGGTATTTTGTGCATCCAAAGGTTGGGAATATGATGTGGTATATGTAATTACCTACATATAATATTGTAAATCATCTTCTAAATCAGAATCTAAAAGATTTGAATGATGGTGGAAAGACCTTTCAGAAGACAAGTCAGAAGCTAGTAAAAAATGACTAGTTTTGAGAGTAGACTTGGATGAACTGACTGAAGATTGTTCCAAGAAGTGGATGTTTCTGATTCTGATATATCAGAATGTGAATCAATACTAGAGACATCAGAATTATATTTCACTCTAGCACTCAAAGCATAAACATTATTACCTTTGGGAGAGGCTTGGAGACAGAGTTCTTGTTCTACAGCAACCTTGCCTTGTTCTTTCTTTGCAAAGTCAAGAACATCTATGTTATGCTCTTCAAGCATCTTAGCCATGATGTCTAATTTCTTCTTCAAGCAAGATTTCTTAGGATGAGTGCCTTTGAAGCAATAAGAACACTTGGGCTTCTCCTTCTTCATCTTCTTGGATTTGGAATCTCCATCAAAATCCTCTTCATCTGACAATATCTTCTATTTGGATTTGTCATTCTTGAAACTCTTTGCTCCATGAGAATCAAGTGCAAAGTCTTTGGAGGGTGATTGATCCCTCATTTGGACCAGCTTGTCCTTTTCTTGAGTGAGCGAATCAATGAATGCATCCAAGTTTGGCATCTTCCACTTGGGAATTGCAAGTCTTGTAGAATGAAAAGTCGACGCAAATACTGAGTATTCAAAGCTCAGTTTTGATAGAATGGTAAGGATTAATTTCTCATCCTTCTTCTCTATACCACATTGATTGAGTTGAAGCACTAGGTTATTTAATTTTGATATGAACTCCTCCATAGAATTGAAATTACTTGGACTAACAGAGATCAGCTCAATCTCCAACAAATGACCTCTGAGCTCGTCCTATTTTCCAAAGAGAGACTCTAGCTTTGTCCACACTTCATTTGGAGTTGATAGAGAATCGATATAGAATAGAAGATCTGGAGATATAGAGAGACAAAGTAACCCATAAGCTTAATCAAGCCTATTGAACCATTTGTATTTTAATGCAACAGCTCCTAGCTTAGTTTCAAGCCCCATAGTTACTCTATACAATCCTTTGCTCCAAAGCTGGATGATCATATGTGCCTTCCAGTCAAAGAAATTGAAGGGAGTGAGAGTCATAGCTTTGGCTTGATTTTTCTCCATACTGATGCACTCCTAGTAATGGTAATACCTACAAAAAACACTCTTGGAAATTTTTTTGAATCAAGCTAGCTCTGATACCATGTGAGATTTTCAATTACTAGGAACTAGATTCATAAGACAATTTCACCATGGAATATTTTAGACAATGAGAGAAGAAGAATAGAGAGAATAAATTATGGAAAACACTTTGTATCTTATTCATTGATATTATAATAATATATAATAGATCATCCATGGAGAAAATCAAATTGCTTTGAAGCAATATGGAAAGAGCAAAAAGAAAGGCTTAGAAAAGACAAAAAAACCCCTAGGTGGCAAAAGCAGTTTCCAAAACTATGCTAGAGGCTCATGAATTTGAAAAGTATGGTATGGAAGCTCATGAGTGAGGTAAATGGAATGTAATGATGGATTTAGAAGGTTATATATGATGTGGAGGTCGAACTGGTCAAGTGGCAAAAGATTCCAAGTAAACTAGGTTTATCTTTTCCACTAGAAAGCAGAAAAAACAGGACAAAGCTAACTAAAACTGGATAGTGTCTTTCTAATTCAGGAATGGAATAAAATCAGACAGAATCCAAGGAAATCTTATCCAGAATCTATCCAAATTCATTTTTGTGAATGAGGATAGTATGTGGTCCACTAAAAGACAAAATTGGCCTATTCTACCTAGTCAAAACTCAGGAAATTAATCATAAATGATTAATTAATTTTATCCTAAGTCTAGAATGACATAGTGGGTTTTTTAAATGTTCCAACACTTTGATGTGGTTTCATAAGTTGATAGATTTTGGTAAAAAAACTCCGATAGTTACAATGTTGGCTGAACGAAGCTTAGGTTTTGGTTTTTGGTTCCTAAAGCCCACTGTAATGGATGTTTTCTCAGTCATTTTCATTGCCTTTTGTCTCTTGAATTAAAGTTTAAAAAGGTCGATGAGGGTTTCGAACCTTTGTTAGACTATTAGCATTTTCTAAGGGTAAAACCCTGTATAATGTTTTTACGAACCACAACTCTGGTTTTGAGTTTTTGAATGTGGAAAGGAACCTGTTATGTGTAACGAAAAACTTTGATGTTTTGTGAAATGAAAACTCTGAAATGAAAATTTTAAATGGAAAAGATGCCGAGGGTTCTCGTACATTCGTCTTGTTCTTGTATTTGGCAAAAGAAGCTATTTCTAAAAGAAATATAATAGATGTTAGGACAACTGTAAAAATAAATGTGAAATGCACAGAATGCTTGTTGCGTTTATGAATAAATGTTTGAAGATTTGGATATAATAACATAAATGCACGAGGAAACTGACTAGGGTTTAGAAAAGAAATGAAACATTAGGGTTTTGTAATAAGAAATTTATATTTGAAAACAAACATAGGAAAATGTAGAAATATATGTAGATATTTGTCTTTAGAAATGCTACGGAATAGTGTATGGATAATCGATGTAATATCAGAATGCTTATGAAACCTTAGGAGAAAAATAGAATGCATCTGTTTGAAAATGAAGATTATTTTGAAAAATAAATGCGACGGTATAAAATTATTTTTGCAAAAATACTAGCATGATAGAAGGTATGAAATATATGATTTTTATTCAAATATTTGCTATCTGGATAGAACAGAGATGAAAGAAAATATTTTATAACTGTATTGAAATAACTATAATTATTCTAGTATTAGCAGAAAGTATTGCGATGCTTAAGGTGCCATACAGTATTTTTTTGATATAAATGAATCAGAATATTAAGTAGAATACTTACTGTAAACGTTTATCCATTCACTGGAAAACTGCACATCTATCATCTATTACTTAAATTACTTTTCTATACTAGACTACTGTGCAAAGAACAGCATGGGAAAATTATAGAGAAGACTATCTCATCAATAATTTTAACTATTTAGCATTCACAGTTAAACATAGAATAGAAAATAAATAATTCTACTAGACAGAACATTTGAACTGTAACAGATTGAGAATAGAAAAACTTGGTTAACTGTAGAGAAACAAATAGCCCAAGGAGCCTATTCCACCCAACCAATTCCTGAAGACAGCCTAATTACTTGCCTTAGGACTCTCGAGCCTGTTCACTGAACCACTAGGAGAAAGAAAACTTAGGAGCTCAGAACCTTCTCTTGCAGTGTAATAGTTATCCATCCTTGAGATTTAGCAGTCAAAGGACCTGCACCAGCGCCTCTGGTTCTCCTTCTCAAAATATTTTACAGACTTACAGTTGCACTTACACCTGGCCTCCCTATTCAAATTTCTCAGTGATCACCTGATTCGGTTGAGGAATAATTCTGCAGAAAAATATTGGGTAAGGGCTACCTGCTCAATTCGAATTTGCCTTATGTAGGCTGCCTAGGCATTTTCAGTTGGTAACTGGTCATTAAATGAGCTTCCTGCCCACTCCCACCACCTAGGGATAATGCCACATTATTAGGGGTAGTCATCCCATAACCAATAGCTAGTGGTAAAGTGCAATTGCTGCCATCCGTCCCATGCTTTCCAACAGCTTCCATTCCTCTAGTGGGCCAGTGAACACTCATTTAACAGTTCCCTTGGATTTTTGTCTCCTACTTTAATTTTATTAAATAATAATAATTCAGTAATTACATTCATCCTTGACCAAACTTGGTCATAATTTCAAAACTTTGAAATTAAAATTTAACCATAAAGTATTTTGCAAATAAAATATTATTTTCAGAATTTGGGTAGGTGACATACACCCCCCCTTAAGTCTCAACATCATCCTTGATGTTGGTTAATCACTCCCTGAGTGTTCCTGAAACAGAGTTGGGTATGCTTCCTGCATACTACTCTCCAACTCCCAGGTTGCCTCTTTCGGGCTAAGGTGTTTCCATTGCACCTTTACTTGTCCAATGGTACGATTCCCCAGTAGAGTTTCCCTCCTTTCGAAAACACACTCCGGTTCCACCTGAAAATCTTCATCTTGTCCCACCTGTACATCATTCTAGTTTACAACATGAGTAGCATCGTATACATACTTCTTTAAAAATGATATATGAAAAACATTATCTATTTTAAATTTGGTGGCAAGGCCAGTTGGTATGCCACTGGTCCAACCTTGGATAATATTTCAAAAGGACCACAATACCTGGGTGCCAACTTGGCACAACTTCCCAATTTTAATGAACTCTTTTTTGGTCTTACCTTGAGGAATACATGTTCACCAACCTAGAACTTTTATGAGTCCTTTTTAAATCTACTTGACTCTTTTTCCTATCTTGTGCAGCTTTTAAATTTCCTAAGTTTGGATGATGCATGATAATGGTTATTATATGCAAATTCTGCTAAGTTTAAGTAGTCTTCCCACTTACCAGGCTAATCCCTAACATACATTCTCAGTAACTCTTCCAAAACTTGATTTACCCTTTCAGTCTGTCCATCTATTTGTGGATGAAATGCGGTGCTGAAATTTAAGGTTATATCCAACCCTTTGAATAATGACCTCCAGAAGTTTCCAGTAAACTTAGAGTCACGATTTGAAATTATCACCTTTGGTATACCATGTAGTCCAAAAATTTGCTTCATGAATATTTCTGCAATGTCTGGAGCTTTATGAGTAGTCTTTACAGGTATAAAATGTGTCGCTTTGCTGAGTTTGTCCACTACCACCATGATAGAGTCATTTTGTTTCTGGTTTTTGGGTAATCCAGTAATAAAGTCTATGCTTATCACTTCCCATTTCCAACTCGGTATAGGTAATGGTTGCAACGATCCGGTAGGATGTTGGTGTTCAATTTTCACTTTTTGACAATCCAAACATTTAGCTATGTACTCTACTACTTCATCCTTCATTCTGGGCCAATAATACTCCTTCCTTAGCATAGTAATGGTCTTTTGATAACCTGGATGACCAGAATAATGACTTTTATGCATCTCGTTTAAAATCAGAATTTTTATTTCTGGTATTGTTATAATTTAAAATGACACCTCTCCATCCGTGACAACACTTGCTTCCCTTGGTCGCATGACGACACTTCTTGAGATCAAGTTCATTCACACAACGGGACATTTGTGGATGGAGGAGTCATTTGGGACACTAAAAATGGTTTAAATTACCTCATTCTTGACCCATTTGATGATTACAACCCTTAGGAACATTTTTCCAGACCAAAGCATCTCCTGAAAATGAGTAGAAAATCCTGTTTTTGGCCATTTTTTCACATGAATGCTGGTACAAAGGCATAATAGTAGCATATATACCCTACTCTGCTTCATTAAAGTAGCGCCCACCTCCACATGTACACTAGTTTGTCTACTGTAGAGTAGAGTACATTCCTGTACAAGTCAAAATCTCAAAATTTTGGGAAGTTAATCTTAAATTTTCAGAATTTACTTCAATCTGATCTAGGATCTTAACTGAGAGAATAACATGTAAAGCAAATCGATAGCATATCAATCATGGACACAATAATGCAAGCACACAAGAGACACAGAGTTTACTTGGGGAAACCATAAAGGTGAAAAACCCCAATAACTTCCTCAAAGATAGATAAAGCAATGATACAACATGAATACAAGAGATAGTCTTCTCCTAGCAGCAGAGCCTCCTCCTCCACAAGTGCGCCACTCTCCAAAGTGTGAGTGATGTTAAATTTTGAGCATTAATTCACAATACTCTAGGATCTTCACTGAGAGAATAACATATACATTATATCAATGCATAACAATCACAATAAGCATCACAAGCATCACAAGAATCAAAAGCATGAGAGACAAGAGACATAGAGTTTCCGTGGGGAAAACCCTAAAGTGAAAAACCCCACAACTTCCTCAAAGATAGAGAGAGCAATGGCTCAACCAAAGTACAACCAAAATACACTGAGATAGTCTCCTAGTAGCAGATGATCCTCCTCCTCATTAGTGCGCCACTTTCTGAGTGAGAGAGATATAACTTTCCGAATAAGCTAAATAGAGATCACCTGATCTCTATTTATACTAACATGTTTTCCCAGTGACCTTATGGGGCTGACTTGTCTATCTAGGTACATCCACATTACAATATATATATTTCAAGGCCCACCACACACATGGTGGTCTAATAACCCATTGCCAAGTACACACACTTGCGACACTTGTCAATCCACATGACGACACTTCCTTATAGAGGAATAACACATCTCTAATAAGGGTACAATAAATATATATGAAATACATAGATGAAATACATTCCGCAGTTACATATACATCAACACTCCCTCTTAACTAGGAAGGTATTTCTGAACACAGATCTTCTAGACCTGTCTTCTTCTCGGGATCATCGTCATCGATGCATCGTCACTGCTGCTGCAATTTCAACCAATCTCTAACTCTACTCATCATAGGAAGTTCTACAGAGCCAGTCCTTTTTCATACTGGATGTAGGCCCACCACCTGCAGGTCTTCGTCATCACTATCCATACTGTGGAAATCTCAAGACTTATTACATGCGTCACAAAACCTTAAAAGAGTCTCTTGACTAGCAAGAACCGTAAAGAGCATCTGAGGCCTTTTTCATCCTGTCCAGATCTCCAGGACTTATCACATGTGACCCCACCACAAAACCTTGAAAGAGAATCCCAGGATTGATTACGAGCACAAGGCTCAACCTATCGGATCTCCCAGGGCACAAATTACATGTGGTCACCACAAAACCTCAAAAGAGCATCCCAGGACTGATTACGAGCACAAGGATCAACCTATCGGATCTCCTAGGGCACAAATTACATGTGGTCATGGAAAAACCTTGAAAGAGAATCCCAGGACTGATTACGATCACACTGCTCAACCTATCGGATCTCCCAGGGCACAAATTATATGTCCTCCCAAGCAAAACCTCGAAAGAGCATTTTCTAGATATCCCAGGGTACAAATTACATGCCGTAGGAAAAACCTCGAAAGACTATCTGCAAATTTTTCAGGGCACAAATTACATGCTTATCTACACAACCTGTTCCACGGCCACAGAGTATCAAACTAATACTCACCATACATCATTCTGATGTACACACGATCATCCTGATCATCATCACTGCAACATCCTGCTGCATGTCATCTGGAGCAACATCCTGAAGCTCGTCATCCATGATCATCCTGATCATACAATGCATCTACTTGATGCATACCAAGTATCTACCTGATACATATCATCATACATTATCTACCTGATCATACAATGTATCCACCTGATACGAATACAAATACATGATGCATATCAACATACATGATCCAAGCATACAACATTATGCATACATACATATAAATGATCCAACTGATCATATCCAGCATCCAACATGATGCGTACATACATATACATATAAATGATCCAATTGATCATATCCAGCATCCAACTGATCATACAAAGCAGAAACCAGAACATCATCCTGATGCTCATCATCCAGCGCTTACATCCACAGCCATGTGAAGGATCCTCCTTCCAACATGCTTGGAATGGCTCCAGCAAATGTGTCCATCACTTCTTCCTCGAAGTGTCATCAATCTGAAGAACACCAAGCCTCTCTCCTGGCTAGTGGCTTCGTCAGCACATCTGCAATCTGCTCGTCCGTCACAACATATAGGAGCTTCACAGCTCCTCTCTACACCATATCCCTGATATAGTGATATTTGATCTCTATGTGTTTCGACCTGTCATGAAACACTGGGTTCTCAGACAGCTTCACACAACTCTGGTTATCATAGAAGATACTAGTAGAATCCAACGGGATATCAAATAATTCAGACAGTAGTTTCCGTAGCCATACTGCCTCACAACTAGCTGAACAGGATGCAAGATACTCTGCCTCAGCTGTACTCAGTGCTACATAGGACTGCTTCCTGCTAAACCAAGAGATCACACCTGATCCCATACTGAAGTAGCAACCAGATGTGCTCTTCCTATCTGCAGCACTGTCACCCCAATCTGAATCAACATAAGCCCGCAGGTTAAACTTTTGATTCGCCTCATACTTGAGCCCATAATCCATTGTACCCTTCAGGTACCTCAAAACATGGTTTACAGCAACCAGATGAACACTCCTCAGATCTGTCAGGAATTGAATCAATGTGTTCACGGCAAAGCAAATATCTGGTCTCGTGTTCATTAGGTACATCAAGGATCCAATCATCTGACGATACATAGAGACATCAACCGGCTCAGATGAAGCATCACATAGAAGCTTCAGATTCGATGCCATAGGTGTGGCCATGGCCTTGCAATCCATCATCCCAAATATCTTTAGGATATCTACTGTGTACTTCCCTTGACCAAGGATGATCCCACCTGTACTCCGCCTGTAGCTAGGGTTTTACCCCTAGCTTGTGCCAATGAGCACCTACTAAGGAGAATGGACTCCTTAGTAGCAGTTCAGTATATTAAACTAATTATGCAATAAACAAAACATTAAATTATTTCTAATACAAGCATGAAGCATAAACACCAAAATGAAAGAATGTCTTTGTATTGATGTTACCTTGAGTGTCAAGGTTGGTGAAGCCCTTTGCAGTGTCCAAGAGGATGCTCCAAGCTTCAAGAATGCTCCTTCTCCTTCTCCAATGTTGGGAATGGGCCAAAGGTGGCTCTCAAGGTGAAAATAGTTCAAAGGTGAACTAGGGTTTCGAGAGAGATTTTGGCAGAGTAAGGGTGCTTGTGATTGTGGATATGGAATAAGGGATCTCCATCACCTATTTATAGTTTTTTGGTGGTGGAGTGTTGACCCATGGTTTTGGGAAACACATGGTTTTGTGCAGCTGTATAGGGTTTTTTCCTCATTTTCCTCATTATTTTATATTTTTTATTCCCTTTTTAGGGGATT
Organism: Larix kaempferi; assembly: GCA_027924585.1. Classification (NCBI taxonomy): domain Eukaryota; kingdom Viridiplantae; phylum Streptophyta; class Pinopsida; order Pinales; family Pinaceae; genus Larix; species Larix kaempferi. Next base: position 2,322,531 of record BSBM01000542.1, on the reverse strand, counting down.
TTGCTATTTTTAGAGGAAAAAGGGGGTTTTTTTAGCCTTTTTTAGGCTATTTTGATGGTTTTGTGGCCTTTTGGAGGCATTTTAGGCCTTTTGGAGGCTTTTTAATGGGATTTTTTGGGATTTTAATGGAAATATGGTAGGAAAATGGACAAATGAGCCATATAATGTGGTAAATGAGCTAGTGAGCACTTTTTGGGTGTTAACAGATTGCCCCCTGATGTGCGAGGGCAGGAGCTCATCGTATGGCCGATGGACATCATAAGTCATGAATGGTTTTCCTGGGAGTGGAGAGAAGAGAAGAAACAAACTGAAGCCCGGAACAACGATCCCGAACAACTACAAGGACTGAAAGTACATAACCTCAATAATGGATGAGGAATCATCTGATCATATGGACGAGGCGGGCATTCCCATGCTCGTATCAGGATATAATATAATAACAACAATGGGGTCCAAAAAATGGGGACCTGAAATATACATGACCTCAAAAACTGACTGAGGAATAATCTCAATATATGGACGAGGCGGGCATACCCATGCTCGTATCAAGATACATAAATATAACTGTAAGGCCCGAAAAAAGGGGGACCTGTAGGATACATGACCACTGTGTACATCATAAGAGTCCAGAGGGGACACAAATCTGGGACATACTGCTGAGCGGATCATGTGTGAACTGCAGAACTGGTGCACCGGAACAATCAACAGTGCTACTGAGTGTGGTACCAAAGGAACTGATGAGCTGCTGGATCATAGTGACTGGGGTCATACTCTCCATGGTACACTGAACTGGAACTGAAACTGGGTACTCAAGGAAGCATGAAACTGGATGGCTTCCGAATACAAACGCCAACGCAGCCCGGACATCCACGGGAACATACAACTGGGCGTTCCAAAGTGACTCACCAATGTGCTAGAGTCGGGGGAAATCCGGGGTCTTCGACAAAAAACTGATGGAATATAATCCTACGCGATCCTCAACGATGCGATCAAGGTGCTGAAGTCGAGCATGTGAGGAACAACCACTCAGAGAGGCAATGATGTCTCCTCTCGGAATGATCCGTAGGCACCTACCACAGATGGTGATAAGTCCAAGGCGTAGGGACCTCTGGGCCTATCCTCTGGAATAGAGGAGCTGTCGTCGACAGAGGGAGACCTGCAACCATCAAGGCAATGATGTTTCCTTGACAGGAGCGCGAGGTACAAGACCGAAATGTGATAGTACTGATGGCAAAACTGATAAACTGTGGGGGGACAACTGGGCAAGTAGAGCGGGTGGACTCAAACTTCCTTTGTTCAGAGTATGATAATGGGAATGATCTGGCAGCATATGAAACTGACTCAGGGGAAAGGGATCATAGCTGTAATGGATCTGGGGGAATAACTGGCTGAGGGAGACTCAAGCTGGTGTAACATGGCAGGAGACTGCAGAATACTCTGAACAAAGGCGACCTAATTGGGGGTGCTGCCGAGATGATCGATCATAGTGCCAGGAGGCACAGGAGGGTACTTCTTCATGGGTTAAGGAACTAGAAGAAGTTTGTGTAAAAATGATACTGTCGTGTGGATTTTACGAGCCCAGGACAGTTCATGCTCGTGGTGGCTTTCAATTTTAAGGAGTCTGAAAGCGATAAGAAGACTCTGAGGTAGTGGAATGGTACTGTCGTGTGGATTTTACGAGCCCAGGACAGTGCATGCTCGTGGTTGCTTTCAATTTTAGAGAGTCTGAAAGCAAGTAAGAAGACTCCAGGGGGTTGCTTTTTCGTAGATTTAGTCTCCAAGGCCCAAAGAAGCATAAGAGGATGCAATGAAGAACTCTTCTAGCCGGTGTGACTAGAGTATTCCTTTTTCGTAATTAGTCTACTAGGTCCGGAAAAGGGTTAAACTTATACCAAATAGACGCCCTTTCAGGTACTTTAACGAGCATGAAAGGAAGCAAGATTGCTCGGCGATCTTTTCATTCTTTTAGGAGTCAGAAAAGAGCTTAACGGAAACTCCCTAAGTGCCTTTTTCGTAAAGGACTTGTCCGGCCCGAAAAAGGGATAAAATTATACCGAACAAAAGGAATGGCCAGGCAGGGAGGAAGTGTTCAATCGAGGTGTAGTAATGATGACCAAGAATGAGGGTAGGTGGGAACACTGATGGACCTCCTTGCGGGGTAGATGAAATGGTGGCAAAATAACGAAACATTTGCAGTATGACAGGAGTGAATGGCTCATGTAAAAATGTGGAACAATCCGATGGCAGCCGATGTGGCACGCAAACCGAGGCAGCAAGGTGTTGGGACACAATGTTGAAATTGTACCAAGTGAGAGCGAGAAATGATCTCAAGCATCATCACGGGCTCGGAAAAATGAATCCGGCGATATAAAGGATGTCAAAAACGGGTGGCGGCCGATGTGGCACGCAAACCGAGGTGACGGGGGCATTTTGAAAAACGCCCGGAAAAACTGGAGGTGAGAGCGAGAAATGATCTCAAGCATCATCACCAGCTCGGAAAAATGAATCCGATGATATAAAACATGTGAAACACAGAGAATGGCCGATGTGGCACGCAAACCAAGGCGACTAGTGGCGTCTGGACACAATGTTGATATTGGTCCAAGTGAGAGCGAGAAATGATCTCAAGCATCATCACGGGCACGGAAAAATGAATCCGACAGTGCAAATGGTGCGAAAAACGGAGGTCATAAGGACTCCGAAATGGTCAAAGGAAAGAACTATGTGTATCAAATCAAATCAAATATACAAGTGATATGTGACCTCAAAAAAGGTTGAGATCACAATGTGAAAAAGTGAGCAGGGTTAATGACCTGCCCCCATGCTATGTGCATAGGGTTTGTGATTATGGATCACACATGTGTTGGGTTGAACAATGGGTTCGTTGACGTGCTGAGATAGATGTGATAGGGAAGGTTCAAAATGATTGATCATGCCCCCTATCCCAGGGTCGAGGAAATCTATTATGCCCCTTGACTCAGAGGTGTCAAGGTGGTGCTCTATAATGGCGGGGTCGAGACCGGGCATTTCGGTATAGGACCAGGCAAAGACATCACGGAACTCTTTGAAAAGGTGTGTGTAGTCCTCAATCTCTTGTTTACTGCAGAATGCTCCTAAAGTAATGAGTTCAGGGGCACGACCTGGAGCAGCAATATCAACTTGTATGACAGGTGAGATGTTGGCCATGTTGCCCTCCTCGAAGGCATCAGGATCAGGAATAGGGTCCTTGAACCAGTCAACCTTGGTGGGGAGGAAGTCTTTGGATTCGACCGCGTATTGGGTAGCGGTGCTAGAGGAAGACGCTTCTGGGATGAAATAGGAACGGTGGTGCATATCATCCCAAGGGTAATCCGGGGCAGTTAGGGCCTCAAGAATCTCCTCATCAGTACGGAAAGTCTGCGTCGTCAAATCGGTTGACGAGGGGGGTAGTGGAAGTGTTGGTTGAAGAGATCATGTAGATGATATTAACCTCTTCAGAAGGGGGAGAGACCGGGGGGTAGATCTCCTCAATGGTTGGTGGTGCCGTCTCAAGATCCAGATTGTTCATCTCATAGAGAGCCGCTCTGTAATCCGGGAGATCGGGACAATGATGTGAATAGTGCCCGTAAATACCGCAGATGGCGCAGGAGTGGTTGGTACGTAGGGACTTATCTTTAGGCTTAGGAGTGGGGTTTAGTTCGACTGTTGGGATGTTGGGGTCATCATCGAGCATTTGCATGTGCTTCTGCAATGCGGGTAACTGTGGGCATTGGTGGGTCGCATGGCCCAACTCGTCACACAGCGAGCATTTGGGAGGAGCACGAAACACTGGAGGGTTCTTGACTGTCTTGGGAGGTGGGACAGCAGTGTAAGGTTGTGGACCTCTGCCCCCAGTGGGTTGAGGAGGAAGAGGAGTTGTCGTGGAGGACGAAGGGGTAGAGACACCGGGAGGTGGCTGAGTGGTAGTAGCCATGGGTTGCACCGGCTGGAGGACGACATCTGGTGTCGGCGGGCGAACGGGAGGCGAAAGATACCATACAGGTAATCCCAATGTTAACCCAGGGAGGCTAAGGGTAGCCATGACCGGGGCGCTTACTACTCCTGCTGGAGGAACTAGGAAGGGGATCGTATGGATCGGTGTAACACCAATGTGACTAGGTACCAATGGTGGTTTAGGCAACAAGGATGGTTGATTGTTAGGTGGTAGGATGTCATGGGACAAGGTACATAAGTCAGACATTTCGGGCGTAGATGACGGCGGAGGAATGGATTGAAAGGTGGAGGTCATCGGCGCGTCTGAGTAGACTCCAGGCCCCGTAGAGGAAACAAACGAGGTGGTGGCACTAGAAACAGGTTGTTCAACCATGGGGAGAACATTTTCCGGTGCCGCCGGAGCACTGGGATCATAGTAGGTGAGCTGGTCAATCTTAACCACGCGTCCTTCATGGGGGAACATCATGGTGCGAAAGACAGAAGAGGCAACCGCCCGCATGGCATACATGTAGCTGCGGCCAAGTAAAAGGTTGTAATCCAATTGGGCATTGATTACCTCTATGTCAATAAGAACTGTTTTACCACCTAACTGGACTGGAACGTTGGGTAGAAGGCCTTGGGGCTGGGCCGAACGACCGTCGTAGGCACGTAACGCAGTGGTGGACTGCTGGAGAGGAGGGGATCCTAGCTTCTGCCATACAAATGTAGACATAACGCATGTGGAAGCACCCTCATCGATGATGCACCGATGGATAACAAGATTCCTAACGGAGACTGTAACTTGGAAGGCTAAGCTGGAAGGTAGGCGTGGTTCAGACTGGTCTAAATCAAACGCCATCAAGTGTGAATCAGTTGGGTCAATCCCCCCGATGGCGGAAAGTAAAGTCTTGCGCTGGGAAGGGCAGTTCTTCAAGACTTCCAACGCAGACATGGCTGCGGGAGATTGGGCTAGGTCGTCTACGATGTTGTAGTTTGACGCAGCACGCGCGTTAGGGTTATTGTTGATTCGGCGAAGTGGGAAACGAGGTGCTTTCGTAGCGCCGTCTATGGGAGGCGGAGGTATACGTAACGCCTGATCGGTGGGATGGGCGTTAGCGGGTTTATCCGTGGGAGTGGCTTCAGAGGTGGAGCCATATTGGTTCCGACGGGTCTGGAGGTTGACGTCAGCGGATGACATCATCAGTAAGTGGTGGGTACCTGAGTCGAACATGGGTTGATCAGGAGCAGCGTAGGTGATCTGTTGTTGTTGGGGTTGCACGTTAGCTTGAGGGGCCAACGGCTGAGTGTTCACCACGCCTTGGGTCGGTAATGGGTTTTGCAGCACTAAAGGGGGTTGCTGAGGTTGGGGGGGGTTGGGTGGCGCTTGGGGGGCCGCATGCCCTTGGCGATGGGCCTCGTCAACCCAGAGCTGCCGAGCTCGCTCCAAGTGTGGGAAAGCATGGGTGTAATGTCCATAGACCCCGCAAATAGAACAAGGGTGGTTCGTTCGCAAATTGGGGTTTTTAGCCTGCTTGGGCGGGCGATCAGGGTTTTGATTAGCGGGGGCCGCATTATTGTTGTCAGGGGGATTAGCCGGTTGACCAGCTTGGTCTGCAGGTTGGTTGTTTCCCCGATTACGGCCCTTGCCGCGGTTCTGTTGGCCCTGGTTACGTTGGTTATTCTGGTTTTGCTGCGGGTTATGTTGGGCGTAAACTTGCCCTTGGGCAGCAGGTGGATTTTGAGGTTGCGCAGGTGCAGGAGCAGGCTGCGGAGGATGATATGCAGGTTGAGGCTGAGCAGGTGCAGCAACTTGAGGGTGTTGCTGATAGGACTGCGGAGCAGGTTGTGGTTGTGCCGCAGGGGCTGCCTGGGGCGGATAATAAGCGGGTGGGGCTTGTGGAGGCGCAGGAGCGGAGGCAGCCTGCTGATGGTAGTAAGGCTGAGGGGCGACTGGAGGAGCATAAGCAGGAGTCGCATACCCGAAGCACTGTGGTGGACATGAGGGCCCATGGGAATGGTGATGTGTCATGGGAGCATATGAGTTGGTTGCTCCAGACTGTGAAGTAGCCCGCGACAGGTCGGGGCCAGGGGTAGGACGTGCTATAGAAAATGGTTGGGGATGCGAAGAAACACGGCCAATGATACCATCTGCAGCGTGGGATGCCCCCGGCGCATCATGATGGGAGGACTCGCCGCGAGGGGCGTCAGGTATAATGGTATAAAGGTAACCCGACTGGGCGTAAATGAGGTCGAACTGCTGTGCCTTAAGGATGGCCTCTTCTTCAGACTGGGGTCTTTCTGAAGCTACATCCTTAGCAATGACGGGAAGCAGGGACTTGAGGAACCAATCGAGGAAGATACGGTCATCTAGTTTAATCTTGCATAAGCTACGGCGTCTACGCCACTCATGGATGTGGTCCGTGATATGGGTAGCCGTGTTTTGTCTACAAGATAGAAGGATCTCAACGCCCGCGTCATAGCGGACTGGCAACTGGAAGAACTGCAGGAAGGTCGAGGCCAGGGAAGAAAAGGTGGCGTGGGTCCCATGAGGCTGCTCAATATACCACTTGGCTGCAGATCCAGTAAAGGTGCGCTGTAAGAGACGGAGGCGAACAGAGTCGTCCACTATGGAGTTAGAGGAACACCATAGGTGGAAAGACATGATGTGGTTCTGTGGGTCCTCACCGGCCTTACCCTCGAATTTAGGGATGTCAGAGGGTAATTTGGTAGGCATATGAGGCCACATAGGGTCGTGTCGAATAGGATCGTTAGTCAATCTGGCCAGGTCAGGTAGGTTGAGGCTAGCCATGAACGGCAAACTGGAAGAAGGCTGTGACACAGTAGTGCTGTGGACCAAGTTGGGGCCAGTGCCCCCAAGTGGAGGGACAAGATTTAGGGTGGTGCCCCCAAGTGGGGGAACTGAGGTAGTGAAGGATGGTCCAGCACCACCATGGGTAGTGTGAGCCACTGATGTAGTGGGGATAGGTATTCCCGCTGTGGGAATAGGTACCGTGAGGGGAACGGTAGATGGTTGCCCCATGGAGGGCATACCAAAAACAGGTGTAGTAACTGGTGTAGTGGTGGATGTGCCACCAATGGTCCCTATGACGAATGGAGTGGAAGTCGTACCAGCCATGGGGCTAGTAGGGGCAGTATAAATAGGGTTCTCAGACTCTTCGTCAGAATCAGAGGTAAAGTAATGTGCGTCACTATCTGGTGACGGAGACCTACGTCGCTGACGGGTGGAGTCAAGTGAAAAGGCTCTAGATCTGTGATGAGTGGTATCAACGGACAATGATCGGAATCTATGACGAGTGGTGTCGAGAGAACCGTGCTGTGGGGGCTCGCCCCTGAGGCGCCGAGAATGTCTCGGGGACTCAATGGTGACAGATGGTGTCTAAATCTCTGTGGGTTGAGGTGAGTATAAAAACAGCTCAAAAATCCTAATGCAACCGAGTGTGCAGAAGGAGAGCTAAAGAGCAAGGCACTCAGGCCAACAACCAACTCAAAACACCCACTGCAACAGCTGTGCTACAATAGGTGGAGTAACAACAAAGATGGTCAGAATACCAACAAGCAGCAGGTTTCCTAAAAAAGAAAAATGGTGGACTCACTAGACCAAGGGAGGTAAAGGAGCATGCAAACACCTAGCTAAAAGTATTCTGACTTAACTAAACATATCCTCTGCAAGGTGATGAAATCCAAGTCAGACAATATGAGTAGGAAAGCCAAGTGGCTATGATATCCCCCTACCGGGAGGGATACCGGGTAGTCAATCCTAGAAGAATGGCAACTAAGATACCCCGTTCATGACACGTCCAGAAAGGTGAATCTGCCGTTTAGTTCGTTGACCGCAATACCCCTATACAGGGATATCCCGCGAACCGCGAAAGGTAGCCCTTCGGTTACTGAATGGAGTGCGGTATTCCACTCAGGCCTCCGGAACCAGTCTCCCGACTTCAACCCTCCTAAGGGAGAGGCCCTCTGATAAACTGGTCGTGACCGTGCCAAAAAGTACTAGGGGATTTTGGTTCCCTAGTTGGACAACAACTATGTCTCAAGTGAAATAACCAAGGGGTGTTATTGGAAGCCTATCCCCCTGATCCTACCTAACTACAATGATTCTTTTGTGTTCCCCAAGTGGGGTTAGAATGTTGGTTTAGTTAGGTACTTTTTAAGGCTCACTTGATTTAATGTGACAGAGTGTGTGCTCGTGAGGTGTTGAACCCAAAAACAGAAGTGCCACAAGGGAGGGCAACTTCCAATCTATCAATAATGCTGAAATTGATTCTTTTAATTTGCAAAATTTTCTGAAATAAAAATACTGAAATTTTAAAAAGATTCTGTAAAAGGAACAGAAATTATGTTGCAGAGAGGCTGTAAGGAAGTAGGCTGCAGGTGGGACAGAGGGCTGTTCAAATGCAGAAAATATTGCAGCAAGAGGGGCTGGGCTCAAAACAGGAAAAGAGCAGAAATCAGACCGCGGGTCTGTAGCGGATCAGAACAGGCCGACCGCGGGTTTAAGGGAAACAGCGGCGGCCAGGTCGCGGCTATCGGGCCAATAGTGGCAGTCGGGACACAGGAAACAGGGGAAAAGGCACAGTCGGGTCGCGGCTATCGGGCCAACAGTGGCAGTCGGGACGCAGGAAAAATGGAAAAAGACACAGTCGGGTCGCGGCAAAAGGGCTAACAGGCGCAGTCGGGACGCGCGAAAGAGGCAGAAAGCCGCAGTCGCGACGCAGGAAAAAGGCCGACAGGCGCAGTCAGATCGCGGCAAAAAGGCTGATTAGCCACGGTCGGATCGCAGGTAACAGACTTGAATCCGCTGGCAGAGCGTCGGAAGCAGTCTGAGAGCCACGGTCGGATCGCGGGTAAAGGCCTGAAAGGCGCGGTCGGGACGCGACTGTAGAGGAAAAAGACGCGGTATGCAGCGGCCGAAAGGGACAGCCGAAAGAAAAAATTTAAAAACGGAAACCAGAAATTCGAAAACTAGGGGAGTCGCCAAAACTGTAGCTAGGGTTTTACCCCTAGCTTGTGCCAATGAGCACCTACTAAGGAGAATGGACTCCTTAGTAGCAGTTCAGTATATTAAACTAATTATGCAATAAACAAAACATTAAATTATTTCTAATACAAGCATGAAGCATAAACACCAAAATGAAAGAATGTCTTTGTATTGATGTTACCTTGAGTGTCAAGGTTGGTGAAGCCCTTTGCAGTGTCCAAGAGGATGCTCCAAGCTTCAAGAATGCTCCTTCTCCTTCTCCAATGTTGGGAATGGGCCAAAGGTGGCTCTCAAGGTGAAAATAGTTCAAAGGTGAACTAGGGTTTCGAGAGAGATTTTGGCAGAGTAAGGGTGCTTGTGATTGTGGATATGGAATAAGGGATCTCCATCACCTATTTATAGTTTTTTGGTGGTGGAGTGTTGACCCATGGTTTTGGGAAACACATGGTTTTGTGCAGCTGTATAGGGTTTTTTCCTCATTTTCCTCATTATTTTATATTTTTTATTCCCTTTTTAGGGGATTTTGCTATTTTTAGAGGAAAAAGGGGGTTTTTTAGCCTTTTTTAGGCTATTTTGATGGTTTTGTGGCCTTTTGGAGGCATTTTAGGCCTTTTGGAGGCTTTTTAATGGGATTTTTTGGGATTTTAATGGAAATATGGTAGGAAAATGGACAAATGAGCCATATAATGTGGTAAATGAGCTAGTGAGCACTTTTTGGGTGTTAACACCGCCACACCTCCATACCTAGGAAATAATACATCATTCCCAAATATTTCATATCGAACTCGGTAGCAAGCTTTCTCTTAGTATCACACAAAGTTCTGGGAGCTTGCTACAAGCCATACAAGGCTTTCTTCAATCTTTACACATGTGACTCCCTGTCGGGTCTTGGGACTGCATCCCAAACATCTTCTTCATGATCAACGGATCATGGCATTCCATTTTTTCATCCTAGATCCTGGGAGATTCAATATCTTCAATAGATATCTTTGTTGTTGGAACAACTGTTGTAGTCCTTCTTTTGTAGGAGAAGATATACGGACTTTCCTACAAAACAAGTTAAATTGCCTGATTAGAAACATCTCATAATTTTCAGAACAAATTCTTTACACATAAAGAAATATGTCATGCAGTCATGCAGTTATCTTAGTCAATGCTTCAATACAACATTTATCCATGTTCCACAAATTTCTAGATGCCTTCCAGTCTCTACCAGAACATTGTTAAGAGTTTGCACTACTCCCAACATGTCAGCAAAGAGGTTTCATTCTATATAAGTAGCATTGGAATGTTGTACAGTGCCATAGGCCACTTACGCATCACATGCATATTAGTAGTATACTGTTCATTAACGCAATCATTCTAATATGCACAATACATATCCTAAGTCTAGGAACCTAAGCATAATATTATTTAAACAAACAAAATAGGCAAGAAATGATCATTAAAATACTTATCTTTGTTTTTTTGTTGGGTGGACTCCCTCTGAGTCTTTGCTTCCTAGCAGGAGCTGCTGAAGTAGCTTCTTCTACACCTTTCTGTTGTGGAATGTAGGAAGATGGTCAACTCCCTCTGAAAATCTGCATCCTTGCAGGAGTTGCTGGAGTGTGCTCCATTTGATCTTTGCTTCCTGGATTACCTGTCCTTGAACTTATATTCATCCTTGCTGACATCAATCTTCTTGAACCCTAGAAAGTATAATCTGTAATCCTTTGAGCTTTCACTGTAACCCACAAAGATACCCTTCTTTCCTAAAGGATCTAGTTTGGTCCTCTTTTCCTTTGGGACATGTGTGTATACTAGACAACCGAATATTCTGAGATGGCTGACTTTAGGTTTCTTGCTAGAAAAGACCTCTTCTGGTGTTTTGTTGTCGAATATCTTGTGGGGTGTTCTGTTCTGCATATATACAGTTGTTCTAGCTGCTTCTGCCCATATAGGTAGGTCCTAGTCATGTAGCATTACCCTTGCTGCTTCCATGATTGTTCTGTTCTTTCTTTCTGCAACTCCATTTTGTTGAGGATTATAAGGAGTAATCAACTCCCTCTTAATCCCTGAATCACTACAAAGCTTTTTGAAGTCACCTAAGGTGAATTCTCCACCATTGTCGGATCTGAATTTTTTGATCTTATTGTCAGTTTGATTCTCCATCAAGGTTTTGAATTCCTTGAATTTATCAAACACCTCATCTTTCCTCTTCAAGAAGTATACCCAAGTCTTCCTGGAGAAGTCATCAATAAATGAGACATAGTAAACATACCCACTCAGAGAACTGGATGACATAGGACCACATACATCTGAGTGGATGATTTCCAGGATGTCTTTTTCCTTTGTTTCAATTGGAAGTGCCCTATAGTGCATATGATCAAGTCTTCTATGCCAAGGTTCACTTGGCTCCATGGATTCATGTACCATGGCATGTTCAGGTTGTCCCTTCAATTTATACAAACCTACCTCTTGCTCTCCAATCACTACTGCATCATATATGTTTTTTCCCTTTGGCCACACTAGGACTTGGCCATCCACAAATGCAACCCTCATACCTTTTGCATCCAATGCAGAGATGGAGAGTAAGTTCTTCTTGAGCCCAGGTACATAAAGGACTTCTTTCATCTTCAAAGATTTTCCAGAATCTAGGTTGTAGGAGGCTTCACCACTTCCTTTGATTGGGTATTGATAATCATCCCCAAGTTTCACCTTATGGGGTGATTCATGTTCAAATAGATTCACAAAAGATTCCTTAAACCCAGTCATGTGTTTGGAAGCCCCACTATCAATCAACCAATCATTAAAACCATGGGAGATATTACCTGTGAGAGCAGAAATTAGAACATATTCTTCTTCACTTGATGAGTCATCATCACTATCATTTTCTGCCCTAGCCTTCTTCTTTGGGGGTTCATCATCTTCGGCGGCATGAGCATGATATCTTCTTTTGTTATTCTTTTTCTTCTTATTGAAGTTCTTGTTGTTGTTTTCTTTCTTCTTCTTGGGACAATCTGAAGCAAAGTGTCCCTTCTCATTGCAATTGAAGCATCTGAGATCTTTCTTATCTTTATGATAATGGTGGTGTGAGAATCTTCTGTTATGAGATGATTCCTTCTTGGAATTTCCTTTCCTGGCATGTGCTGTGAGAGCTTGATCTTCATTTCCCATCTTTTCTTCTCGGGCCACAAGCCTAGCTTCTTCTTGAGAGCATTCTTCCCGCAATCTGTTGAAGGAGATCAACTTCTTCCTTGCACAAATTCCTTGAATAAAGGAATCCCATGACCTGGGTAGGCCATTTAGAGTGGTCATCACCACTTCACCATTCTCCAGCATTTCATCCATTGCTTCTAGTTGTTCCTTGATCTAGGAGACCCTTGAAAAATAAGATTGAATGGTTTCTCCATTCTGAAACTTTACTCCTTTCAATTGGTTCCGCAGGGTCATCTTCTGATTTATGTTCTTCCCTTCAAATAGCTTGGTCAAAGAGTCAGACATCTCCTTGGGTGTCTTTAGAGAAGACACATGGGGTATGAGATGGTCTTTGATAGAATCAGTAATGATTCTCTTTGCCTTTACCAAGTTATTCTTATGCAATACCTTAGCCTCTTCATCCTCTGGGATAGGGATGTCTTCTTTTACATATGAGTCTAATTCATTCTCTTCCAGGATTAACCCAATCCTATACTTCCAAGCTCGAAAGTTATCAACTCCTTCAAGCTTATCCTCAAGCTTGGTGTGGTGAGACATCTTAAAGAGTACTTCAAATGGAAATAGAAAATATTTATGTCCTACCACTTGAAATGCTGAAAACTGGATCTGGTCCCGGATTAGGGTTTGTTGGAAAAACCCTAAAAATTCAAAATGTGAATTTCAACTTTCTGAAAGGATAGAAAGATGCGGCTTGATGAGCTAATCAGCCTGGTGTATTCAGAATTTGAGATCAACAAAGATTTACCCTTCAGATTTTCCTTTTTGTCCTCCCGGGTTCACTAGGGAGAGCCCTGAATTAGGGTTTGAGTTTCCCGAAGATCTACCCAGCCAAAAATCTCGATCAAAATCTCTAAACTTTGATTTTTGCAAGGAGCTTCCAGCTATGTCTTCAGATTTCAGAAATTCCTATTTTTGTGGAAACCCTAAATTTTAGGGCCAAATCTGAAAATGCTTAGAATTGAATTCTTATTGGACAGATAGATTCTCCTTGATGAGTAGAGTCAATCTACTATACTGCTTTTCCAAAATTTGTGGAGAGAAACCCAATAAACAAGAAACTCAAGTTTCTGTCACTGCAAAATGTCTTCTTCTCAAGTTAGCTCTGATACCATCTTAAATTTTGAGCATTAATTCACAATACTCTAGGATCTTCACTGAGAGAATAACATATACAGTATATCAATGCATAACAATCACAATAAGCATGACAAGCATCACAAGAATCAAAAGCACGAGAGACAAGAGACACAGAGTTTCCGTGGGGAAAACCCTAAGGTGAAAAACCCCACAACTTCCTCAGAGATAGAGAGAGCAATGGCTCAACCAAAGTACAACCAAAATACACTAAGATAGTCTCCTAGTAGAAAATAATCCTCCTAGTGAGAGAGATATAACTTTCCGAATAATCTAAATAGACATCACCTGATCTCTATTTATACTAACATGTTTTCCCAGTGACCTTATGGGGATGACTTGTCTAGCTAGGTACATCCACATTATAATATATATATTTCAGGGCCGACCCCACACATGGTGGTCTAATAACCCATCGTCAAGTACACACACTTGCGACACTTGTCAATCCACATGACGACTCTTCCTTATAGAGGAATAACACATCTCTAATAAGGGTACAATAAATATATATGAAATACATAGATAAAATACATTCCGCAGTTACATATACATCAACAAGTGAGAGAATAGAATGTGTAAAATGAGAGAGACACACTCTCTATTTATACACTAACTTGACTTGACCTTTACTCAACTAGGTCAGCCTCAACTTAACCACTTAACATAATGCTGACTGGGCCGACCCCCACTAGGGTGTTCTAATAACCCTTTGACCCACATGGCCAACCCACAATAGGGTGGTCTAATAACCCTTCAAGTATAAGTTACGACACTTACAATATAAATGACGACACTTCCGTATAGAGGAATAATAACATCTCTATAGGAATACAACCACTTCCATATAGAGGAATAATAACATCTATATAGGAATACAATATACAAATATGTGAAATACATTTCGAAGATACATATACATCAACACTCCCTCTTAACTAGGAAGGTATTTCTTGACATAGGTCTTCTAGCACAAGTCATCTTCTCTGGATCATCGTCACTGGATAATTGTCATCGATTCATCATCATTGTCACTGCTGCTGCTATCTCAATCAATCTCTTAATCTACTCATCATAGGAAGTTCTACAGAGCTAGTCCTTTTTCATACTGGATGTAGGCCCACCACCTGTAGGTCTTCGTCATCACTGGCCATACTGTGGAATCTTCAAGACTTATTACGTGTGTCACAAAAACTGGCTGCAGCATCCCATGCTATTATGAGCACACAGCTCTACCTGTCGGATCTCCCAAGAGCACATTACATGTGACCCATCACAAAACCTGGCTGAAGCATCCCAGGATGTTACAAGCACACATCTCTACCTGTCGGATCTCCCAGGAGCACATTACATGTGATCTCACCACAAAACATGGTTGAAGCATTCCATGCTGTTACGAGCAAACAGCTCTACCTGTCAGATCTCCCTGGAGCACATTACATGTGGTCCACGACAAAACCTGGCTGAAGCATCTGAGGCCTTTTTCATCCTATCCAGATCTCCCAGGAGCAAATTACATGTGGTCATGGCAAAACCTGGCTGAAGCATCTAAGGCCTTTTTCATCCTATCCAGATCTCCCAGGAGCAAATTACATGCCATAGGACAAAACCTCGCACGAGCATCTCAGGATATTACGGGTACACAACTCCGACCTGAAATCTCCCATGGCACAAATTACATGTCCTCCCATAGCAATGTCTCGAAAGAGCATCCCAGGCTGTTAAGGGTACACAACTCCGACCAATAGGATCTCCCAGACATTCTCATCTACACAACCTGATCCACAGCCATAGAGTATCATCCTAATTCTCATCATACATCATCCTGATGTAGACATGATCATCCTGATCATCGTCACTGCAACATCTTGCTGCATGTCATCTGGAGAAACATCCTGAAGCTCATCATCTATGATCATCCTGATCATACACTGCATCCACCTGATGCATACCAAGTATCTACCTGATACATATCATCATACATGATCTACCTGATCATACAATGTATCCACCTGATACATACACAGATACATGATCCATACAATGTATCCACCTGATACATATCAACATATACATGGTCCAAGCATCCAACATGATGCATATATAAAATACATACAAATGATCCAACCGATCATATCCAGCATCCAACATGATGCGTACATACATAAATGATCCAACTAATCATATCCAGCATCCAACATGATGCATACATACATATACATATAAATGATCCAACTGATCATATCTAGCATCATCCTGATGCATATACAGAGCAGTAACTAGAGCATCGTCCTGATGCTCATCATCCAGCACTTACATCCACAACCATGTGAAGGATCCTCCTTCCAACATGCTTGGAATGGCCTCTGCAAATGTGTCCATCACTTATTCCTCGAAGTGTCATCAATCCGAAGAACACCAAGCCTCTCTCTAAAGTATTCGAACTTCACTCTGGCTAGTGGTTTCATCAGCACATCTGTAATCTGCTCATCCGTCGCAATGTACAGGAGCTTCACAGCTCCTCTCTGCACCATATCCCTGATATAGTGATATTTGATCTCTATGTGTTTCGACCTTTCATGAAGCACTGGGTTCTCGAACAGCTTCACACAACTCTGGTTATCACAAAAGATACAAGTAGCATCCAATGAGAGATCAAATACCTCAAACAGTAGCTTCCGTAGCCATACTACCTCACAACTAGCTGAACAGGATGCAACATACTCTGCCTCAGCTGTACTCAGTGCTACGCAGGACTGCTTCCTGCTAAACAAAGAGATCACACTTGATCCCATACTGAAGTAGCATCCATATGTGCTCTTCCTATCTGCAGCACTTCCAACCCAATCTGAATCAACATAACCTTGCAAGTTAAACTTTTGATTCGCTTCATACTTGAGCCCATAATCAACTGTACCCTTCAGGTACCTCACAATATTCTTTACAACAACCAGGTGAAAACTCCTCGGATCCGTCAGGAACTAGCTCAATGTGTTAACCACAAAGAAAATATTTGGTCTCGTGTTTGTCAGGTACATCAAGGACCCAATCATCTAACGATACATAGTGATATCAACCGGCTCAGATGAAGCATCACACAGAAGCTTTAGGTTCGATTCCATAGGTGTGGCCATAGCCTTGCAGTCCATCATCCCGAACCTCTTCAGGATCTCTATTGCATACTTCCCTTGTCCAAGGAAGATTCCATCTGCACTCTGCCACACCTCCATGCCAAAAAACAAATAGTGCATCATCCCCAAGTTCTTCATCTTGAACTCGGCAGCAAGCTTTCGTTGTGTGTTGGCAATCAATTTGTCATCTCCTGTTACAAATAGGTCATCCACACACAGGAGTAGAATCACTGGATTCCCTTCCTCAACCTTGTAGTAAAGGTTGGAATCCGCTTCACTCTTGGTAAAGCCCAAACTGGATAGAAAGTTGTATATCCTACCAAGTTCTGCACACATATATGACTACATCATTCAAGAAGGTTGTCTTGAAATCCATTTGATGTATCTTCGATTTCATCACTTTTATATTTGTCTATGCTACCATCTGCAGCATGCTTGATCTGAGAGTTCCATTTGGAAGTCACAACAGACTTCCCTTCAGCTCTTGGGACCACATCCCAAACATCGTTCTTCATGATCGACAGATCATGGCATTCTTCCAGTATCCTGGGAACTTCAATATCTTCAATAGATAATTTTGTTGCTTGAACAAATGTTGTAGTCCTTCTTTTGTAGGTGAAGGTATACGGTCTTTTCTACAAAACAAGTTAAATTGCATGATTAGAAACATCTCATAATTTTTAGACAAATTCTTACACATAAAGAAATATGTCATACAGTCATGCAAATATCTTAGCCAATGCTTCAATACAACATTTATCCATGTTCCACAACTTTCTAGATGCCTTCCAGTCTCTACCAGAACATTGTTAAGAGTTTGCACTACTCCCAACATGCCATCAAAGAGGTTTCATTCTAGATAAGTAGCATTGGAATGTTGTACAATACCATAGGCCACTTACCCATCACATGCATATTAGTAGTATACTGTTCATTAATGCAATCATTCTAATATGCACAATACATATCCTAAGTCTAGGAACATGAGCATATACATCATTGAAATTTTTTATTTAAACAAACAAATATGCAAGAAATGATAATTAAAAATACTTATCTTTGTTTGGTTGCTGGGTGGACTCCCTCTGAGTCTTTGCTTCCTTGCAGGAGCTACTGAAGTAGCTTCTTCTACACCTTTCTGTTGTGGAATGTAGAAAGATGGTCAACTCCCTCTGAATATCTGCATCCTTGCAGAAACTACTGAAGTGTGGTCCTTTGCTTTCTTGCAGGAACAACTGGAGTGTGCTCCCTCTTGATCTTTGCTTCCTGGATTACTTGTCCTTGAACTTACATCCATCCTTAATCACTATGCATGCTTATTAGTATCATCATTGTGTTATCCTTGAGGTCTCATACATAATCACACATTTATTAGTATAATATTAATACTATCAAAAGACAATAATCTTAAACATGTATAGTCATGATCATTCACAGATAATAAACATTAGTATTCAAGGTTTCAGGGAAGTCTTCTTTTACTCATGCATATTATTATTTGATCATAGGACTCTTCTGATTAGTTAAATCATCAATGAATAAACCCGTGATTACTCAAACCTATACCTTCATGATTCTTCTGGTTAGTCATATCATCAATTATGGTAAGAAACATAATATGCATATAGCCATGACTATTCAAACCTATGACTTCATGAATAATCATTATCAACAACACAACAGTACAAGATCCTAACACAAGGTACAATTCTAGCTTGATATAGGAAAAACATACCTGGATTAGCATGCTAGCTAGTTATGTATAACATACCCACATAATGTCTTTTGGTTCTCTTCAGTGACTTGTGCTAGTAACCTGCATGTCTCATAGGTTAACCATTGTAGGACCAAGTTATACATACCTCGAAAGTAGATCTTCTATGTGATCCATGATAATGGATGAATCTTTGTCTTCATGTCACCGTGATCATATGTTCTTGAAGTAGAACATGATTTGTCTTTCTTGGTGTACCTTTTATGTTAGCGAACAACATAAACCTCTTACAACATCACAATGCATTAGTACATTCATAAGTGTCAAAACCTTAATCAATGAATATCTTCTATTAAGGTGATACGACAAGTCTAGTAATTAATCAAGATTGTACTGTAATGATATGAAGACATACATATGATAAAATTAACCATGAAACATACATGTAAGCCATACCTATCAAGATTGCTTGTAATCTTTTTATGGAAGGCCTTAGCCTCATCTCCCTTTGAGACAGGAACTTCTTCACTTATGCAGGTGACCAATCCATCTTCTTCTAGGATTAACCCAATCCACTTGATTTGCAAGAACTGGACTTGGAGATGGATTAGGGTTTGTCAAGGAAACCCCAAAAATTCAAACTTTGAATTTCAAACTTTCGAAAGGATAGAAATATGTGCCTTGATGAGCTAATCAAGTTGGTATATTCAGAATTTGAAAATGCAAAGTTTCACCCCTCGAAATTGCCTTTTAGATTTCTGGATTCACTGGGGAGGACCCTGAATTAGGGTTTGATTTTCCCGGAGCTTCACCCAACCAAAATATATGATTCAAAGCTCTAAGATTCGATTTTTCTGAGGAGCTTCCATCCGTGGTCATAGATTTCCAAAATTCCAAGTTTTGCAGAAGCCCTAATTTTCCATCTTTCCGATCAAAGTACCGAACTGTGGTTTGATCAAGCCCGACCTTCATCCCAACCAAAAAATCTGATCTTGGTCTCCAAATTTCGATTTTGATGAGTAGCATCTAGCCGTGGTCTCTGATTATAAAAATTCCAACTTTCTTCGAAGCCCTAAATTCTGGAAGCCATGAATGAAGGTACTCAAAAATAATTCTATTTTGACATAAATATGTACCTGATTGTTTTTGGTGTAACTCTGAAATTTTCAATCCATAGAGTCTAAAAACATTCCTGAGATAGCTTGACTTGTTATCTTTCCATCCCGATAGGTATGACCTCAATTGGATTCTCTGAGAGATATTTATGCCAAGTGTCGCAACGTGACCCGTTTATGGGATAATATAGGAGAGCGAACTTGTACGGCGTGCCACATGTCACTAGTTCAACTTCGGCCTCTGAAAAACTTTCCTGAAATATTACAGTCTGTGTGATACTTGTCACTTTTTATGCAATTTCATTTGGAGCTTCCTAGCCCAAGTTATGACCTTATTCCCAAAGTCACCTGTTTTTTACTCAGATCTGGAAGGGGCAGAAACCCTATATTGTACAGATCATAAATCACACAGTACAACGAATTAGAGGTTTTCCTTTGGAAACAAGGTACATGGGGATATTATCTTCGACTTGTAAAAGTGTCAGATCCGAAAATGTAGCCAAAATGGATTTATAGTGAAAGTGCTACGATGACTGGTTTTTGTTATATCAAGCCCTAACATCATAAGTGCAAAAAGTGTCATACATGCCATATCATGCCTTCTTTCAAGATAGCTCTGTTACCATGTTAAATTTTCAGTATTTACTTCAATATGATCTAGGATCTTAACTAAGAGAACAACATGTACATCAAATATATAGCATATCAATCATGGACGCAATAATGCAAGCACACAAGAGACACATAGTTTACTTGGGGAAAACCATAAAGGTGAAAAACCCCAATAACTTCCTCGGAGATAGATAGAGCAATGATATAACCAGAATACAAGAGATAGTCTTCTCCTAGCAGCAGAGCCTCCTCCTCCACAAGTGCGCCACTCTCCCAAGTGTGAGTGAGAGAATAGAATGTATAAAATGAGAGAGACACACTCTCTATTTATACACTAACTTGACTTGACCTTTACTCAACTAGGTCGGCCTCAACTTAACCACTTAACATAATGTTGACTGGGCTAACCCCCACTAGGGTGGTCTAATAACCCTGTGACCCACATGAATTATACAGGGCCGACCCCAACAAGGTGCTCTAATAACCCATCAAGTATAAGTTACGACACTTACAATATAAATGACGACACTTCTGTATAGAGGAATAATAACATCTCTATAGGAATACAACCACTTCCGTATAGAGGAATAATAACATCTCTATAGGAATACAATATACATATATGTGAAATACATTCTGAAGTTACATATACATCAACAGTAGGTGTAGCTTCTGGGGCAGATCCATATTGATTGTGACAGGTTTGAAGATTGACATCATTTGATATCATCATGAGCAAATGGTGAGTGTTGGACTCTGCATGCTGGTAGTCAGCTGTAGTGTAAGTGATTTGTTGTTGTGTTCCAACGGATCCTTGAGGGGGATCATTTGGATGAATGTTTACTGTGCCTTAGTTAGGTAAGGGATTTTTCAATATCATGGGTTGTTGTTGAGGGGGGGGTGCTGGCTGTGCAGCATGTCCTTGCCGTTGGGCATCGTCGGTCCAGAGTTGACGCTCTCGATCTAAATGGGGGCAATTATGTGTGTAATGTCCGTAGACTCCACATATGGAATATGGATGCTTTGTTCTCAAGTTATTATTTTTGGCCTGTTTTGGTGGACGATCAAGTTTTTGGTTAGAGGGAGCAGCGTTATTGTTATTTGGGGGATTAGGTGGTGGTCCACCTTGATTATGTTGTTGTTTGTTTCCGCGGTTACGTCCTCTTCCGTGGTTTTGTTGACCTCGTTGGTTGTTCTGGTTTGAAGGTTGGTTTTGCTGCACATAAACATGCCCTTGGGCAAAAGGTGGGTTTTGAGGTCATGCAAGCTCTGGAGCAGGTTGCGGTGGGTAGTAAATAGGAGGGTTCTGAGTTGTCCCTGGCATTTGCTGCGATTGTGGGTAACCTTGAGATGCTGGAAGTGATGGAGCAAGAGGTGCTGCCAATTGAGGATAATAAGCCACTTAGGCTTGTGGCTGGATTGGATGTTGGTGGGCATGTTCGTTATAATATGGGGCTGGCACATAAGCTGATGGTGCTTTCCCATAACACTGTGGTGGACATGAGGGTCCATGAGTGTGGTGGGTGTGTGTTACTGGACCATATGAAGTTGTAGCTCCAGAATTAGATGAATCCCTAGAAAGGTTTGGGGTGTTGTTTGTACTTATAATGGTAAAAGGTTTGTTTTACGTCGTAACCTCGCCGATAATACCATTGGCGGCATGGGATGCCCCCAGTGCGTCATGGCGGGATATATTGCCGCGCGGGGCATTAGGTAAAATAGTGTATAGATATCCTGACTGGGCATATATGAGGTCGAATTGCTGAGCTTTTAAGATAGCTTCTTATTCTGACTGGGGTCGTTTGAAAGGTACATCTTTGGCTATGAGGGGGAGGAGTGATTTGAGAAACCAGTCCAAAAATAATCGGTCGTCAAGTTTTATCTTGCAGAGGCTACAGCGCTTACGCCATTCATGGATATGATCAGTGATGTGTGTAGCGTTGTTCTGTCTACAAGACAAAAGTATTTCTACTCCTGCATCATAGCGTACATGTAGTTAAAAAAACTGGAGGAAAGTTGAGGCGAGGGACGTAAATGTGTTGTGGGTCCCATGTGGTTGCTCAATGTACCACTTGGCTGCAGAGCTATTGAAGGTTCTTTGTAAAAGTCTCAGTCTAATGGAATCATCTACTATGGAGTTAGAGGAACACCATAGGTGAAACGACATGATGTGGTTCTGGGGATCTTCCTCAGCTTTGCCTTCAAATTTTGGGATATCTAAGGGAAGCTTGGTGGGCATGGGTGGCCACGTAGGATTGTGTCTAACAGGTGTAGCTAGGGTTTTACCTCTAGCTTGTGCAAATGAGCACCTACTAAGGAGAAGGGACTCCTTAGTAGCAGTTCAGTAAATGTAAATAATTAAGCTAAAACAGAAATAGAAACTACTCTAAAGCATGTGCATGAAACATAAACAACAAATTTAAATAATGATTTTTATATTGATATTACCTCCAATGTAGAGGTTGATGAAGCCCTTGCAATGTCCAAGAGGGTTGCTCCAAGCTCCAATGTGCTCCTTCTCTTTCTCCAATGGTGGAAATGGGCCAAAAGGGGCTCTCAAGGTGAAAGTAGTTCAATGGTGAACTAGGGTTTCGAGAGAGATTTTGGCAGAGTAAGGGTATATTTGATTGTGGATGTGGAATGTGGGATCTCCATCACCTATTTATAGTTTTTTGGTGGTGGAGTGCTGACCCATGGTTTTAGGAAACACATGGTTTAGGGCAGCTGTATAGGGTTTTTTCCTCCTTTTCCTCATTATTTTATATTTTTTATTCCCTATTTAAAGGGATTTTGCTATTTTTGGAGGAAAATGGGGTTTTTTAGCCTTTTTGAGGCTTTTTTAATGGTTTTGTGGCCTTTTGGAGGCTTTTTAGTGGGATTTTTTGGGTTTTTAAGGGAAATATGGTAGGAAAATGGACAAATGAGCCATATAATGTGGTAGATGAGGTAGTGAACACTTTTTGGGTGTTAACAACAAGGTCATTGGTTAACCTTGCTAGGTCTGGTAAATTTAGACTAGCCATGTATGGCAGACTGGAAAATGGGTGTGGCATGGTCACTGGGGTATAACTATTAAGGGTAGCATTATGGAGTGGTCCAGTGCCCCCTAAGGGTATGCGAGGTGTGAAAGGGATGTTTCCTCCAGCTGGTGTGGTGTGGGAGGGGCCTGCGCTCCCAAGTGCAACATGGGTTGCAGATGGGTTAGGAATGGTTCCAGAAATCACTGGGAAGTGGGTAGTTGTAATGAGAGGGGGGGTGACCCCCATGTTGGGCATACCCAAAATAGGTGGTGGTCCTATGTTGGGCATGCCTAGAGGGGGTGTGGCCCCTATGTTAGACATGCCTAAGGGGGGTGTGGCTCCCGTGGTTGTCACAGTAGTAGTGGGGTTTGCTGATGTAGCTCCAATAGCACTGGTGAAAAGGGGGTCATATTGTGATCCAACCATGGGGTCAGTTGGTGATGTTTCGGTAGGGTGTTCGGATTCAACCTCAGAATCAGATGTGAAATGAGGCACGTCAAAATCGGATGACTGTGTTCAGTTTTGATGACGTGTGGAGTCAAGGGATAAAGCTCTACATCTATGACATGTAGAGTCAAGTGTACCGAACTGAGGTGGTTCACCCTGAAAACGGCGGGATCATCTTAAGTTCTCAATGGTGAGAAATGTCTAGAAATGTCAATGGATGGTGGTGAGATAAAAACTCAAAACCCTAGTGCAACAATGTGTGCAGGAGGGGAGTGTGAAAAAATAATGGCTCTCAGGCCAACAACCAACCTCAAAAGCACTTATTATTGTAGTTGTGCTATAATAAGTGGAGGGATCAAGAAAAGTTGTCAGAATACCAAAAATCAAACAGTTCCTAGAAAAAAGTGGTGCTTACTAGACCAAGGGGGGTAGCACAGCATGCAACCGCCTAACTAAAAGTGGTATTATGACTCAACTAAACGTATCCTCTACAAGGTGATGAAATCCAAGTCAGACAATATGGGTAGTGGAATCAAAGGCTAGATATCCCCCTACCGAGAGGGACACCGGGTAGACAATCCTAAAAATTGGTCACTAGGATACCCCATTCATGACACGTTCGGTTGGGTGAATTTGCAGTTTGGTTCTATCGCCGTTGTAATCCCATACGGGTGTACATCGAGAAATTTGAAAGGTATCCTTCGGTTACTGAATGGATTGCAGTATTCCACTCAGGATTCCGGAACCAATCTGGCTACTTCAACCCTCCTAAGGGAGAGGCCTTCCCGATGAATTGGTATATAACCGTGTCAACAAATAATAAGGGATTTTTGGGACCCTAAAAGACAACCACTATGTCTCAGGTGTAAATAATTGAGGGGTGTTATTGGCACACCTATCTCCCCAATCCTACCTAGCTACAAGATTCTTTAAGTGTTCCCCAAGTGGGGTTAGAGTGTTGGTTGAGTTTAGGTAGATTTCAAGGATCAGTTAATTAAAAATGTGGCAGATTGGGTGCACGTGTGATTATTTAACTGAAAATGAATTTGCCTCGCTTGGGCGATTGATTACAAATTAAAAACAAGATGATTCCAATTTGCAAAAAATAAAAGGCTTTTCTTGAAATGTAAATGCTTTCACCAAAATACTTCAAAAACTATGGATTTTCGAAATAATTTTTTCAAAGAAAGAAAATATTGTAGAAATTGTAAGAAATAAATGGATTTCTAAGTGTTTGCTTGGGAAAAACTATTAAGCAAATCTGAAGTGAAATCTATGATCTAAATAGAATGCAAAAAACCTTTCTTTCACTTACTGAAAATTTTGAAAAAGATTTTAATGGAGCATATGTAATAGAAAATGAATCACTATTGCTGAAATAATTAAAACTGAATGCTAGAAAAAATTATAGGAAAAAATAATGTTGAAAAAATAGGCTAAATGGGCAATAATGTAGCAAATTTTTTTCTAAAAAATCGGCTGAACGGAAAAACACACCATCGTGGGCTTTTGGGCAAAAGCCGCGATGGGCATCGTGGATTTGGGTCGCGAAGCCGCGATGTGCACTATGGAAAAAGGCCATGAAGCCACGGTGTGTAGTGCAGAAAAAGGCCACACAGTCCCAATGTGCAGCGCGGAAAAAGGCCACGAAGCCGCAATGTGTAGCGTAAAAAACAACCGCGAAGTCGCGATGTGCAGCGTAGAAAATGTCTGCGAATCCGTGATACGCAACATGGAAAAAGGTCGCGAGGTCACGATGAGTCGCGCAACTGTCGGGTGAAAAGTCAGGATGCGAAAAACGGAAAAAAAATGTCACCGAAAACGAAATCGGAAAGTGAAGTTTCGGCCTGTTAAAGGCTACAGAAAGGGCCAATAGCTAGGACGGCAATGAATATGCTGTCTAGTATGGAAGATTTTCCAATTGGAATGGTAAAAACAAGTAAAAAACTAAGATCTCAAGCAAAAAATTATAAATAATTTAAAGCTCGATCCCCAGCGGAGTTGCCAAAAAACTATTGCTTGGTTTTTCAACCAAGCATGTGCAAGGATGCACCTATTAACTTGTAATAGCAGTCTTCGAATAAAAAGCAAATACAACTATAAACTAATCTAACATTAACATGTGTATATAACAATAAACTTGAAAAGATTAACAGAAAGAATAAGAGATGTAACAAATAATGATTTTGTATTATAATACCTCAAATGGTGAGGATGTTTGGTGTTAAGCAGCTCCAAGGTTGAGATGCTCCAGGCTCCAATGGTCTCTTCTCCAAGATTGCTAAAATGGTGAAAGAACTCAAGAGAGATTTTGACAGCATGAGGATAGGATGGATGATGGATGGAAAGTGAGGAGCCCCTATCACCTTTTTATAGTTTTTGGTGATGGGGAATACCATTGTGGTTTTAAGGAAACCAATGGTATTAACCAACATGGTTTAGGTCTCTTTTTCCCTCTTTTTCCTTTTTTGAATATTTTGAATATTTTTATTCCCTTTTAATATTTTTTGGGAATTCTGGACCCTTTTTTAGGGTTTTTTGTGTTTTTTTGAGGAAAAATATATATTTTGAGGGGGAAAAGGGTGTATTATGGTCTTTTTGGTGACCTCTTGATGGTTTTAGAGGCTCAAATGGTGAAAAGTGGACAAATGGGTCATGTGAATAAGAGAATGAGCTAGTGAGCAGTTTTTGGGTGTTAATAGATATAAGATTCAAAGCACTATTAGGTCAAGTGAGCTTTGACATAACACCACAATAACACCAGGAATGGTCCATAGCTGCATTGTTTCCACATATAAGGTTATCATTGATGCAACAGAAGGTTAATTCATAGATAGAGGCTCTAGAGCTTGCGATGAAACTAGAGGATTCACCTATAGGAGAGACTAGCGCAAGTATGGTTCAGATACAGACCCAGCTAGCAAATTTGACATTACAACTGCAAGATATGAAAAAAGGAAAAGAAACCCAAGAAGAGGTTTGGTGTACACAGTGTAAGGGAGAAGGTCACTCCAAAGAACATTGTCTAGTATTTAAAGATTACATCACTAGCAGCGTATCAAACCCATTGAATCAACAACAAGGACCATGGTGTGAGATTTGTCGATGTAGAGGACATCACCCAGAAGATTGTTATTTAATTCAGAAGTATGTGTAAACACAAAAGAACATATACTGCACATTATGTAAATCACTTGGACATGATGATAGCAATTGCAGAGCCTATGAACTCATCATGGAAAGAAAGCATGATATCTACCGAGTACAATAAGAAACACCGCATAGCAATGAAAATGTGTTATATGATCAAGGCGCATACAGAGGACGTGGTGGATTCAGAGGCAAAGGAAGAAATAATGGCTAGGGAAGAGGAAGAGGTCAGATAGTATGTTATAACTGCACTCAACTTGGACATCTATCCAGAGATTGCACGAATGCTTGTACTACATGCAAATACTGTAAGTCTTTTGATCATGTCATTAAGGCATGCCCTGTGCTAAAAGATAAACTGCAGGAAAGAAGACAATTAGAGGCACAAAATCAGAATATACAGATGATCGCAGGTGAAAAATGGAATACAGATTTCAATATTCATGTTGTGACACGAAGTGGAGCCACGACAGGTGCATATCAAAGAACCGAAGCCTCAACTTTTGAGAGTCACTAGGCTTAGGAAAATCCTATTGAAGGGACTTGGATAAGAAAATTAATTGGAAAAATACCATATTAAAATCTAAACAAAGAAAAAAAAAGTCTTCATGGAAGCTAGAGAAACCTTCAAAGAGCCAGAACCTGTCACTCCATGAATCAAGCTGTGCAGTGAGACTTCACCTATAAAGGATATGCTAGCTTCGTATGATCACTAACATACTGTGATAGACATGATGGGTCCTATTGCGTAGCTGTTACAGAGCTGCATGAAGCTCTTAAAAAATGATAATGCTTTGGCAGAGTTACGGATCCTGCTGAGTAATTACGAGCAGCTCAATGCAGTAAATGAAGCACATAGAGTGGTTCATCATATCAAGACCCATAAAAGAATCGGAAGAGAAATGAGAATAAATGTGCAGATCGGAGATTTTGAAATGGATGAGATTATCCTTGACTTAGGCTCAGAAGTAAATGCCTTGACAAAGCAGACATGGGAACAAATGGGAAAGCCGAAGTTATCATGGTCACCAATACAATTGAGGCTAGCCAATCAGCAAAAGGTTCTACCCATTAAGAGATTATCAAGTGTCCTTGTTGGCATTGATGAAGTGAGAAGTAGAGTAGAATTCAAAGTGATTTAGATTGTAGATGATAGTCAACCCTATCCTGCACTTTCAGGGATAGATTGGGAAATAGATAACCTCGCAATTATAAACTTGAAAAAGAAGCAAATGATATTTAAAGGAACATATATCAGGGTCATCGCACCCTTGGCCTTCACAAGGACCTAGATACACCGAACCAATAAGAGAAGAATGCAGAGCACAAGATCTGGATCATATCTACAAGATGACAGTGAGTCAGGAATACTATTTCAACCCAATTGATGATGGAACATTGAGTTGGCGATGTGACAGTTATTGCATATCCAAATAAGATGCAGGACTACAGAACTGGCAGAGCAGAATGCATGAAGTATCTGCAAGAGGATGCGCGGAGATCATGAGATCACTACGCTGGATTGGAATAGAGGTAATTCCAATCCCTACTTATGATGGCTTGACTAACATCCATACATTTTTTCAAGAATATCTTATATCAGTTTTAGGCAAACATAAGATTGCAACATTGGATACAACACTGCATGCTACACCTGCTAGATGGTGGGCTGCGCACAAACAAAATCTAACCACATGGGAAGAATGCAAGCACATTATGGGGATCAAATTCCTATAACATACTGAGCTTGTAGAAGTGAAATATAATGGACATACTGATCCTAGGGATCACATAGACCATTGCATGAAAGCATAGATAGATAGACCGTAAACAGAATGGGTTCATCTGTTTGTACAAACATTAGAGAAGATTTCGAAGAACTGGTACACAGAAAAAGAACTCAGTAGAGGAACAGTAGAATGGTCTATTACGATTAAGAACTTCCAGATTTGAAGATGAATGTCCAAATATAAATGAGGCATTACAGGTCATAAAAAAGAAGGTATTCAATGACACACCAGAACCTGTGTCTCACCAACCAGAATGGGAAAGACAGCTAGAACATGCCCTGGAATGTTATAAATTTTCTTTAGATGAAGATGAAGGGGAAAGCGACGATGACGACCCGCGCAATGTAAAAATACCTGAGTCAGAAGGAAAGCGAGAAGTCAAAGGACCTCCATTGGAAATTCTGGATCTGAGTAATCCTGTGAAAACTCAAAAAGTGAACATTGGAACCACTGAAGAACCAAAGTTCGCTTCTATAGGATATTATTGGAACGAAGAGACAGTTGCACAGATAGTAGATTTACTTCACAAATACGAAGACTTATTTCCTACGAATTTTTCCGAAATGAAAGGCATTTTGGGCAACTTGCGGGTTATGAAAATACCTCACAAGCCAGATTTGAAGCCCATTAAGCAGAGACCTTATCAACTCAATCCAAGATACAAAGAAAGGGTGAAAGAAGAGATTGATAAGATGCTCGACGTAGGAATCATTGAACCTGTAGAAGAGTTAGAATGGATAAGTCCCATGGCTATCCAGGAAAATAAGACTAAAGGAAAAATTAGGATCTGTGTAGATATCAAAAAGCTAAATGATGCATCACTACATGACCCATTTCCTACTCCATTCACAGATGAAGTATTAGACAATGTTGGAGGGAATGAAGCATACTCTTTCACTAATGGATTTTCTAGATATCATCAGATTAGAATTGATACAACAGATAGGCACAAGACCACTTTTTCCATAGAATGGGGCTCATTTCAGTAGACAGTTATGTCCTTTGGTCTGAATAATGCACCTACTATTTTTTCAAGAGTAGTTGTTGCTGCATTCAAAGATTTCATCCATAAATTTCTAGAAGTATATTTTGATGATTGGACAATATTTGGGTTACTGAAGAACCATTATGCCAGATTAAGACTGATGTTAGCAAAGTGTAGACAACATCAAATCTCCTTGAACTTTAAGAAGAGCATTGTCTATGTTCCCTATGGAATTCTACTAGGACACATTGTTTGTAAACAAGGAATGATGGTTGATCCAACTAAAATTGCAGTTATTGTCAACTTGCCAACACCTAATTTAGTAAAACAACTACACACTACATTGGGAAACACATGCTACTACAAAAATTTCATCAAAGGATATGTGCAGATAAATGCGCCTATGGAAAAATTGTTGAAGAAAGAAGCAAAGTTCATATGGAATGAAGACTGCCAGAAAGGACTAGACATACTAAAAAGAAAGGATGGTAACTACGCCTATATTAGTTTTTCCAGATTGGAACAAACATTTCCATGTACATGTAGATGCTTGATCCATTGCACTTGGCGTTGTGCTATTTCAGCCAGGTGAGGGAGGCATTAACCATCCTATTGCATTTTCTAGAAGGAAGTTGTCCTCAGCAAAAAAAATTATACCACCACAGAAAGAGAAGGCTTAGCTATGGTGTACGCACTACAGATGTTCAGGCACTATCTGCTAGGTGCCCACTTTTGTATGTGACCGACCATTCAACTTTGAAATACTTGGTCAATAAACCAATGTTAGGGGGAATAATATGTAGATGGTTGTTACTCTTTCAAGAGTATGATTTTGAAATTGTTGTTATGCCAGGAAGGCTGAACTCATGACCTGACCATCTTTCTAGAATTGAGTTAGGGAAAGAACCTGGAAGACAGTCTACCAGATGCGTAGTTGTTTTCTACTCATATAGAAGATGAGTATTATAAGGACATTATAGAATTTCTAACCATAGGTCTGGCACCTACAAATTTTACTACGCAGCAGAAGAAGCAGCTAGTGGTAAAAGCTGCTGACTTTACCATGATTGTAGGGAAATTATACAAGTTAGGACTAGGTGAAGTAATGCACAAATGTGAGCTAGAACATCAGAAACCATTGATACTGGCGAAAGCACATTCAGTGGTGTCTAGAGGTCAATACGCAGGAAGAGCTACTGCATATAAAATCATAAGAGAGGGACTATGGTGGCCTACACTCCATAAGGATTGAAAGGAACATTGTGGAAATTGCGATGTTTTCCAGAGGACAGGGAAGCCATCTCGCAGAGATGAGATGCCATTGATGCCACAGTTGACATTGCAAGCCTTTGATAAATGGGCTATTGATTTCGTGGGACCTATTAACCCATCAGGGAAGCGAACTGGTTCGAGATACATTATTAAACCTACAGACTATATAATCAGATGGGCAAAGGAAAAACCAGTAAAGGACTGTAGCGTAGTTATTGTCGCGTAGTTCATTTTTGAAAACATCATCATAAGGTTTGGATGTCCGAAGATCCTAATGAGTGATCAGGGAACACACTTCTTGAATAGAACTATTGAAGCCCTGACTGAAGAATTTCATATCTACCACCATAAGAGCACACCATATCATCCACAAGCTAATGCAACTGTTGAATCTTTTAACAAAGTGTTGGAAAATGCGCTAAATAAGGTATGCAACATAAACATGATTGATTGGGATCTGCGAATACCAGCTTTGTTATGGGAATACAGGACAAATTGCAAAAAATTGTCAGGACATACACCTTTCAGGTTAACATATGGACAAGAAGATGCGATGCCAATGGAATACATAGTACCAAGTATGAGAATTGCATCTTTCACAGACATGGTAGATGATGAGACAATGGAAGAAAGGCTGCTACACTTGGTTGGGTTGGAGGAAGATCGCTTCATTGCATGATTTCACCAACAAGTGTATAAAAACAAAGAGAAAGCATGGCATGATAGCCACATCAAGTACAAATTCTCTTAGGTAGGAGACCTTATCCTCCTCTATGATAGCAAATTCATGAAGTTTCCTGAAAAATTTAAAATGCATTGGCTAGGACCATATATTGTTAAGCATGTTACTAATGGTGGCGCAGTTCAGCTAGCCACATTAACAGGATAAAACCTACTAGGTCTTATTAATGGAAGTAGACTAAAACCCTACAGGCATAGTCCTACTTCGCTAGACCCTCATTGATTAGAGGCAAGGAAAATTTTAAGTGCTAATGCAGTTGAAATTGGACACTAAGAATGGCAGAATAAAGAGTCTGCACACAATTTTGGCGAAATACGAAGTTCCATGAAATATGAGATGCACAGTGCACGTCAGAAACACAGATGCAAAGTGCACACCGAAAGCTATGATGCGAAGTACAAGTATGTAGCGCAGCTGTGAAGTTAAAAATGATAGAGCATCAATGCGCAATGAACCTAACAGCTCTCAAACGTCAGCCACCAGAAAGGGTTTGCACTACAAAGTCATATGTACGGGAAAAGGACCATGCGCAGTGAACTACGCATACCACATAGCCACTAGTGCAGTTTGAAGGAAAAGATAGCCGTTAAAAATTGTTGGTCGATAAATTAACTGTTATCGAGTATGTCGGTCAATGAATTAGCTGTCATCCAATACATCGGCACCGACAAATCCCAACATTTAAAGAGAATCTTGTCCGTTCGAGCCTAATCAATGATGGAAAGGGCCGAGATCTTGGCGAAATCCAGCCAACGAACATGGTATTTAACACCTAACTTAGCTGTCACACATCCTGGTGGCACCGACAGATTTCAAAAATTAAGGAAAGTTTGTCCAATCAGACATAAGAAATGATGGAAAAGATCGAGATCTCAGCAAGATATGGGCGATCAAACACGACATTGAATTCCAAAGTAGTCGTTCATTGGCTCGTTTCAGGTCAAGCGATGCCTATAAATCAGATTAACTAACTAGTTATCAGCTTTACCGTGATCTTAGAATTATACTGTGTGTGAATTATAAGTTTACCAACAGGAGTACATCGAGGGTTTTTACATGTGAATGTCCGAGCAATTCATGCTCGAACATATTTTCAGAGGGTTCAAACAGTCAGGTCTTGAGGGATTAATGAAAAGACCTTCCAAGAAGCCTGTACCAGAGAAAGGAACATCGTCCCGAAGCTCCCCAAGGCATACGACTGAAATGAAGAAGAAAGACAAGCAAACGACCAATGAGTAGGAGAGGGGAGTGGCACAGAAAGGAGACAACTGTGTCGAAGCCACAACCACTAGTAATACCTCGTGACTGGCCAATTCATCTCGTACATGACTATATTTCACCACGAGAAGATAATGCACCACCTATTGAGATTGAGAGGAAGGCACACTACCAAATCCCATTGTCGTTGATATCAAGTCATGTGCAGGTCAACGAGAGCCTCTTAGGGAATATTTAGGATTACAAGTTTATAGACTGCGACTTGCTAGAAGGGAAAGATCCTAAGGCAAAAATATACCCACATTTTCATCCTGACCAGTATATTTGTCATCGACATGTTGAGCAGATAGGTGTTGAAACCCCATAGGTGATAGGCGCTGAAACTCTATAGGTGTAGGACTGGCTTAGGACATTAGAACCGCATGGGTTGCTCAATTTACTACGCATCCCACATTTCGATAGAAGTCTAGATCTTACCGCTGTAGTGCGAACCTTACTCTCATGCACACACTTAGGTTATTTATGGATAGATCGGAGAATTTATATAAACATTGACCTCATATATGGGATCACGCTATTAAACAAGAGAGGCGCAGATCCCGCAAACGAGTTTGTAGGAAAGATGCAAGATAAAGATCTTGCCACAAGGATGAAGGAATAATTTGGCTTACAGAAAGGAAAACGTGGCTATACTACATCCCCTATCCAGGACGAAGCCACGCGCTTCATTGTTCAGCTATTAGTGGGGAGGATACGTAGAAAATTCCGACCAATAGAGGTGTCGAGCACGAGAGTCCTCCTTGCTTCGCAAGCTAAGAATGGAACTCCATATAATTGGGAAAACTACTTGTTGAATGAGTTCTTGGACGATGTCTAGGAAACTCAGGATAAGGGAACCCCATTCCATTACAGATGGTTGTTAGTATTAATTGCATTCGTGGGATGGAAAGAGCCACTTTACTACCAAGGCCTTCCAGTCTTCATAGGAGAATGTCGAGGAATGCGTTATGCCAACATGTGGGAAAATGCGAAGCCCGATAGACAACGAAAAAATAATGAGCAACTATACACCTATTATGAGAAGCTGTGCGATGTTATTTGGTGCACACCGCGCATTTCCCAGTAAGTGACAACTATGTACAGCGGCAGGCTCAAGTTTAAGGATGATATGCATTTCACATATTTTTCAGCTAAAGGCTGATGCAGAAACATAATTATGGTACCCAGGGTTCTATCAGCTGGATGCTGTAAATATAGAATAAATTATGGAGGATTGGCTACTAGAATGGAAGGTGGATGCACCAGAGGATATCAAGTCCACCTCTGAGGAAACCAAAGATGCGAATCTGGATAAGGACAAGGGCACAGGAAAGTGTGCAGGGAAAAGAGACTAGGCAAGACATGGTTGAGGGATAGGCGGGAGAAAAAAAGAAAGCAACTGGAAGCCCAACATCAGCAAAAGTGCCCCGAATGAAGCACAAAGCCAATAACTTGAAACTATAGCCAATGCCGCATGAAGATGATTGGGAGAGAATCGGAGCAAAAGTACATGAGCACTGGGAAGAAACGCTTTCTTGAAGGAGGAAAAACACGAAGAGGCATAAGAAAGCCTTATTCAGAACCTCAAAGAAATAAAAAACATGGTTGTGAAGATCGAACAAGTCCAGCATAACATGATTTGAGATTCAGATTCCGAGGGAAGGTCGGGTGGGTCCAGCAGGTAGAAGAGGTAGCCACATGCTATGAACTTGTGACCTTTGATGGTACAAATTGAGCCAGTGAACTTTATTTTTCCAAATGAACAGCTAGCCGAAGAAGCGAAGAAGTTGGAACACCTTGACCTTAATGTCGGGTTGTTTCCAATTGAGGACTTGCACAGTCTGCATAGGAAGGTCATGGAGGAAATTCACGACAGAGGACTCGCTTCCCATGATCAGACTATCCAGCTACAACGAGTTGAAACTTGAATGAGCCTGAAGCAACAGAGAGTTGCCCAATATTCAGGAGAGGAACCACATGCTAAAGGAAACAGTGTCGGCAGTCTGTGCCAAAATTTTTGAGTGCGAGGAAGAGCCAGAGGTCGAGGCCACTATAATTAAGATTGGGGCTCGAGTAGAAACTCTTATGGCTGAGATGATGAACATGGAAATTATCTATAAGGAAAAAATTGCAGACTTGAATCTCAGTGACCTAGTAACCCTCCAAATGACTGTGTAGCTCGAAGCAAAGAAGTTTAGGCCACAATAGAAAGCATCTCTAACAAAGTAGCGATATCTCAAGATATACTAGGGGAAGCCACTATAGTGCTAGATACATTACATGAAGATCTAGACCTTCATAAATTACAAAATGATCTACAGCAAAGGCAGGAAGAGCTCGATGCCATGAATGCAGAAATAAAGAATTTTCCAACAAGACAAAGGATACAAAAGTTCGCCTAGGCAAAATAGATGCATAAAGAATTGAAAGAGTTAAGGGAGAGATAGGTTGTCACTTCTGTGAATTTGCATCCCATGGAGGAAGAAGCGCTTGCGCTAATGGAGCACATTGATGGAAAGTTCGTAGAAATTAAGACCATAGAGCGCACACTGAAAGAACAAGCCCAGGAACAAGTTTCGCAGGTGATGTTGGAGACCATTAAAGAGTTCGAACATGATGTGAAGAAAACAGTTGCAAAGCTCGTCGCTACTTTGAAAGACTCCACTGCAAAATTGAGCACCTCCGGAGATACGCAACTGAAGTCGCCCAGTGAAAGTGGATCAGGGATGATCCACGAGTAAGTGTTAGGGGCCTGTTGGGTGTGGCCCAAGTTAGCAAGAAAGCACAGTTGGGAATGCAAAGTCTAAGCCCGACGCAGTTTTGCTAATGCGCAGTCCCAGTGAAGCAGCTATTTTTGGCAAAGAATATAAGTAGAATGAGGTCCAGCAACGACCTGTTTTGGGTAAGCAACTCTATGATTCTCGAGAGTTGGGTAAGGAGCAATGTGGAAGCAGATGAAAGTGACCTGTCAGCCAGGGTAGCGGAAACCATTAGAGGAAAAACGATGGCTCAAAAATGACAAGAGGGTAAAAGCGATGGAAAGGAACAAGCAACTATGTAGTTAGAGCCGTTACATGGGAAGTACGGCTGTCAGAAGGGCGTCAGAGCTAGGAGTGGCACCAAAAAGAGGCCAGAGGCGAGTGGAGAAGTTGTCAACTATGACAGACCAGGTTAGTGGGGTAACCGCACCAGGTTTGTGAGGTTTTTGGTACTATAGGGTTTTTGGCCCATGTTCATTGTAAAGATGTGACCTGCAAGCATGATCTATAAAAGGTGGAAATTTTGTAAGGGAAGGGTTGAGTGTTGCTGGTTTTTGTTTATTTTTGTTGATCTCTATTGGGTCTTTTGAGAGACTAAGTATTGTAAAGAGGTTCTGCAACTGTGTACGAAGAGACCTGCTGAAGAGAGAAAGAGTCTCTGCAGCTGTGTGCGCAGAGACCTATTGTAGAGAGAAGAGTCTACAGCTGAGTGCGCAGGATGGAACTGTTGAACCCTTCCCATTAATATAAACAACAGTTCCTGTGGATGCAGCTCCCATACGAGGTGTGAATCACATAAATAAGTGTGTTATGTGCTTGAATGAGTGTGATTGTGTATACTTATGTTTATGTTTACATTCATACTTATGCTTCTGTATGTTCGTGATTTTATATGTATTTTCATGTGTATGATCAATGAGAATAATATGTTAAGTATGGAACACGTATGAATGAATGCACGAGTATTTCGGAATATGTTGAATGCATAAGGAATAGGAATGACAATAAGTCAGTGAAGCTTGTAATGTTTGTGATTGTTAAGAAGTTGCGTAGTCTGGAAGTGCGTTGTCCTATTGTTTAAGTGGTCGTTTCAGAGTGCGCAGTCCTAGTGTGCACTATAGTATAAGAAGTAGACACAAAGTAGGTGTAACTTCACACAGGTCACCAGTTTGTTAACCGCACATCATCTAATTACATAAAACTTCTTTTGTAATCCCCCGTAACTTTTCCTCGAGTGAGACCTTAGTCTATTTGCAGACTGTTGTCAAAAGGGCCGGTGAATAATGGTTTTGTTGGACAACAACTATACAAAACATGGGTCAGTAAGAGAAGTTTAAGGAACGAGGTTCTTAGCCAACAGGACTTGATGCTAACCGTTTGTCAGTATACCAGATGACTCACACAAGATCACCCAAAAAGGCTATATTCACACCTAATGATGTTGAGATCTGTGAAATGTCAATAGGCCGAATTGTTTCCTTAGGTTTTGCTGACCATAGCTCAAAAATCTACAGGTTTTCTCATTTTGTGCCATTCCCCTCACCTTCTTCTCTGTTAACCCATGCCAATGAGTTAAGCAAATTATGGAATGAAATATTTGGTCACCTAAACTATAGATACCTTTCCCAACTCCATTAAAAATAAATGTTCATAGGGCTTCCCAATATCAAGTTTTCTAAAGGTATCTGTCAAAGATGCATCCTAGGAAAGCACCTTGAGCATAAGTTTGAAAGAGCCAAAACTGAGCGAACCTAAGAACCCATAGATCTTATTCAAAGTGACATATTAGGTCCATTTCCCCATGAGTCTTTTAACCATTCCAAATACATCCTTACCTTCATAGATGACTTTAGGTACTGTTGGATTTACTTCATCAAGTTAAAGTATGAAGTATTCGGTCTGTTCAAGATTTTCAAGGCCTCAGTTGAAAAACATCTTGGTAGACATATCAAGATCCTTATATATGATAATGGTGGGGAGTACATCAAATCTAAGTTTCAACAACTTTGTGCCTCTTCGGGCATACAAATGCAATACACTGTTCCATACACACCTCAGCAGAATGGTGTTGCGAGAGGAAGAACAGATCACTGAAGGAGATGGCCACATGCATGCTTGAGGAAAATTCTGTATCTCCAAGTCTTTGGGATGAGGCAATAAATTGTGCCACATATATTCAGAATAGGGTTCCTCACAAAGCACTAAAATGAATCACTACTTTTGAGGCTTGGACAGGGGACAAACCTGATATTTCTCATTTTAGGATTTTTGGCTCCAAGGCATGGGCTAGAAATCCACTTGAGAAGAGGAGGGTTGTGCAGCCCCAAAGCCAACCATGTCTCTTTGTTGGATATTCATAGGATTCCAAAGTCTACA
Organism: Larix kaempferi; assembly: GCA_027924585.1. Taxonomy (NCBI): domain Eukaryota; kingdom Viridiplantae; phylum Streptophyta; class Pinopsida; order Pinales; family Pinaceae; genus Larix; species Larix kaempferi. The sequence continues at coordinate 2,284,873 of BSBM01000542.1, read as the reverse complement.
ATTTTTTGAACATGGCTACTAAAAAATCCTTCATTGAACTAATTGTTCAATTCGAAGAAGAGCCCTCTCAGAATGTTGAAATTTGAGAACCCTGTACACCACCACCTAAAGAAGTAAGTGATGTTTCTATTGAATTTTTTTATTCTAATATTTCTGATGATGAATACCATTTTATTATCGATCCTAATTCACCAAAAAGTCCTAAGTGGGCTGCTAATAATCTAAGAGAAGCTTTTGAACTACTAGGAAATCCTTAGAATACTAGGAGGACTAGATCACAATTTGAGAATGCTCTCAATGTGAATGATCCTTACTTATCTTAGAGATTCTATATGTCAATGGTAAATTATAATCCTAGGACATATGATGAATCCTCACATGACCCAATATTTCAGGCTTCCATGGATGAGGAGTTTCATTCATTTCAAAAGAATGAGACATGGGAGCTAGTCAAGCTCCCCCCCGGGCAGAAAATCGGTAAGGTGTAAGTGGATCTACAAAAGTAAATTTACAGCTGATGGTGCAGCAGTGAAATATAAGGATAGGATAGTGGAAATGGTATTCTCCCAATTCCATGGACTTGACTACAATGAGAATTTTTCACCAGTTGCATAGAAGGATTCGATAAGACTAGTTCTAGAAATCTATGCATCCAAGCACTAGGAAGTGCACCACATAGATGTCAAGAGTGCATTCCTCCATGGGGATACTAATGAGGATATTTATATGCATCATCCAAAAGGATATACATATGGTCCTAACTATTTTTGTAGGTTAATGAATTCCTTATATGGGCTTAAGCAAGCCCGCAGGGCTTGGTATGCCAAAATTGACAACTTTCTCTTGTCACAATATTTTGTGAGATGCAAATCTGATCCTAATGTTTACATGAAGCTGATTGATGGCTCAATTCTGATTATTGTATTATATGTTGATGAACTACTAATCACAGGTAGCTCTACTGATCAAATGGCTTCATTAAAGACTGCTTTGCATCAAGCTTTTTCCATAACTGACTTGGGAATTCTTAAGCAATTTTTGGGGCTTGAGATTTCTCAAACTGAGAATGGAACTAAGGTATCTCAGGATAAATATGCGTCTGACCTACTAAAGAAGTTCAAGATGTCTGATTTCAAGCCTTCAAAGACTCCTTTCCTTTCAGTATTTATACTTGAAGAAGAAGAATCTACACCATTGGTAGACAACACCTTGTATAGGCATCTTGTTGGAAGCTTGTTATAGTTGACTCATACTCGACCTGATCTTGCATATGTAGTGATTGTGGCTTCAAGATACATGGATAATCCACATGAGATTCATTGGAGAGCTGCAAAAATAATCTTTCATTATGTGCAACGCACCAAGACTAATGGGATTCACTATGTTGCCGATTCTATCCTAGATATTATTGGCTTTTATACTGACTCAGATTGGGCTGGCGATAGCCTTGAAAGAAAGTCCACATCTAGATTTGTATTCATGCTTGGAGGTGGTCCTATTTGCTGGTCTAGAAAGAAATAGAGTGCAATTGCACTATCTTCAGTAGAGGTCAAGTACAAAGGAGTAACGAATGCTACTACTCAGTGTGTGTGGTTGCGGGGTATTCTTTCAAAGTTTGAGATTTCCTTTAGTACTCCTACTGTCATATTTTGTGAGAATTAGAGTGTTATAAGGGTCTCAAGTGATCAAGTACAGAGATAGAGGACCAAGAATATTGAGATCCATATGCACTACTTCAGGAGTTTAGTGCATGACCAAATCATTGATTTGCAGTATTGCCCAACAGGTGAGCAAACTGCAAACATATTCACCAAATCTTTTATTGAGAAGACTTTTAGCTATCTTAGATCACTGCTTGGGATGGTTGAACATGTGGTGGAGTGAAGGAGTGATCAGAAATCCTTCAATTTTGATTATGTCCATTTTTAGGGGAGGTTTTTCCCATGAGGTTTCCCTTATTTCCTTGTTTCATGGACAAGGCAGTATTGTATAGGGTGACCATGTCTTGTTACTGGGCCCTAGTTTTTACTTATGATTTTTAGCACATAAAGTAAGGCTTATGGGGGGGTGTTGAAATATTTAAAACCCACATCTATGTCATTTAATACCTTAGTAGCATTAATTAATCATTTTATGATTAATTCCTATGTATTAGACTAGGTAGTTGGCTAAAACATCATTGTGTGGTCCACACGTCACCATTGTGTGGAACACAAGATTACTAAACCCACTAGAGCACATTCCTGGAGATCCTGGATTAGATTCTGACTATTTTTAGTTGATCCTAGAATAGAAAGGCGTATTGGCTTCTTTTACTGCTTTTTACCACTTTTTGGTGAAAGCTAAAAGCTAGTTGACTAGTCATAACTGTTTTTTGGCCAAATCATCCTCCATGATGTTTCTTCCTTCAAAATTTTATATTTGGAATGCTTTTCCATCACACATCATGTTGGGCATGGCCCAAATTGGCACAATTTTGATGAAGTGAAGTTCTGAAATGTGTAGTTGGAGAAGCGAAGTCCAAGGAAGCGGTGCAGTTTTGTTGATGCACAGTTCCAGCACATTAGCTATTTTTGGCAAAAAAAATAAGTAAAGTAAGGTCCAGTAGCGACCTATTTTGGGTAAGAAACTCCATGATTCCTGAGAATTGGGTAAGGAGTAGCATGGAAGTGGATGAAAGCGACCTGTCAACTAGAGTGGTGGAAACCATTAGAAGCAAAGCCATCGGGCGACAGCGATAGGAAAGCCACAGTGGCAGAAACCATTAGAGGCAAAGCCATGGGTCAACAGTGTCAGGAAATCCAGAGTGGCGGAAAGGGACACGCCACTATGCAGTTAGAGCCGTTCCATGAGGACTGCGACTGTCAGAGCCAGGATTGGCACAGGATGTTAAATTTTGAGCATTAATTCACAATACTCTAGGATCTTCACTGAGAGAATAACATATACAGTATATCAATGCATAACAATCACAATAAGCATCACAAGCATCACAAGAATCAAAATCATGAGAGACAAGAGACACAGAGTCTCCGTGGGGAAAACCCTAAGGTGAAAAACCCCACAACTTCCTCAAAGATAGAAAGAGCAATGGCTCAACCAAAGTACAACCAAAATACACTTGAGATAGTCTTCTAGAAGCAGATGATCCTCCTCCTCACTAGTGCGCCACTTTCTGAGTGAGAGAGATATAACTTTCTGAATGATCTAAATAGAGATCTCATGATCTCTATTTATACTAACCTGTTTTCCCAGTGACCTTATGGGGCCGACTTGTCTAGCTAGGTACATCCACAATATAATATATATTTCAGGGCTGACCCCACACATGGTGGTCTAATAACCCATCGGCAAGTACACACACTTGCGACACTTGTCAATCCACATGATGACACTTCCTTGTAGAGGAATAAAACATCTCTAATAAGGGTACAATAAATATAGATGAAATACATAGATGAAATACATTCCGAAGTTACATATACATCAACACTCCCTCTTAACTAGGAAGGTATTTCTTGACACAGATCTGCTAGACAAGTCTTCTTCTCAGGATCATCATCATCGATGCATCGTCATCATCATCGTCACTACTGCTGCTATCTCAACCAATCTCTGAGTATACTCGTCATAGGAAGTTCTACAAAGCCAATCCTTTTTCATACTAGATGTAGGCCCACCACCTGCAGGTCTTCATCATCACTGGCCATACTATGGAAATCTCAGGACTTATTACGTGCGTCACAAAACCTTAAAAGAGTCTCTTGACTAGCAAGAACTCTAAAGAGCATCTGAGGCCTTTTTCATCCCGTCCAGATCTCCAGGACTTATTACATGTGACCCCACCACAAAACCTAAAAAGAGAATCCCAGGACTAATTACGAGCACAAGGCTCAACCTATCGGATCTCCCAAGGCACAAATTACATGTGGTCACCCTAAAACCTTGAAAGAGCATCCCAGGACTGATTACGAGCACAAGGCTCAACCTATCGGATTTCTCAGGGCACAAATTACATGTGGTCATGGAAAAACCTCGAAAGAGCATCCCAGGATTGATTACAAGCACACGGCTCAACCTATCAGATCTCCCAGGGCACAAATTACATGCCATAGGACAAAACCTCAAAAGAGCATCTTCCAGATATCCCAGGGTGTTAAAATTCAATATGCTAAGACAGAAAATAGCAGCATTACATTCCATTTCACAATAATAGCATATACGGGATCACTGAAGAAACAACAAGCATAGCATAAACACAAGAGACAGAGATTTATCCTGGGAAACCCTCATGGGGTAGAAAACCCAGTAAAGCTTCCTCAATATAGATGACCAGCAATATACAAAGATGCAAACCCTGAGCATAAGCTCCTTCTTCTCCATAGCAGACCTCTCCTCCACAAGTGCGCCTTTCTCAAGTGAGAGTGTGTGTATAATGAGGAACACACCTCCTCTATTTATACACTTCTCTGATATGTATTTTACACAAGTACATGTAGGCTCGTATTTAACCATTAGGTTAAATACCCCATTATAACTGACTGGGCCGACCCCTCTAGGGTGGTCTAATAACCCTTTGACCCACATAACACATTTAGGGCCGACCCCCACTAGGGAAGTCTAATAACCCGAGTTACCACATTCCAACGGAGGAATAAACATCTCCGGATATACAATAAGATCTTCACGGAGGAATGACTCATCTCCGGAATAATAAAGTACAAATATAATATTCTTTGAAGTTACAATATCTCAACACAGGGCACAAATTACATTCCATAGGAAAAAGCTCGAAAGACTATATGCAGATCACCCAGGAAACAAATTATATGTCCTCCCAAGCAAAACCTCGAAAGAGCATTTGCCAGATATCCCGGGGTACAAATTACATGCCATAGGAAAAACCTCGAAAGACTATCTGCAAATATCCCAGGGCACAAATTACATGCTTATATGCACAACCTGTTCCACGGCCACAGAGTATCAATGTGATACTCGCCATACATCATCCTAATGTACACATGATCATCCTGATCATCATCACTGCAACATCCTGCTGGATGTTATCTGGAGCAACATCCTGAAGCTCGTCATCCATGATCATCCTGATCATACAATGCATCTACCTGATGCATACCAAGTATCTACCTAATACATATCATCATACATGATCCACCTGATCACACAGTGTATCCACCTCATACAAACATAAATATATGATACATATCAACATACATGATCCACCTGATCATACAATGTATCCACCTGATACATATACAGATACATGGTCCACGCATCCAACATGATGCTTGTACAAAATACATACACATGATCCAGCCGATCATATCCAGCATCCAACATGATGCATACATACATATAAAAATGATCCAACTGATCATACAAAGCAGAAACCAGAACATCATCCTGATGCTCATCATCTAGCGCTTACATCCATAGCCATGTGAAGGATCCTCCTTCCAACATGCTTGGAATTGCTTTAGAAAATGTGTACATCACTTCTTCCTCGAAGTGTCATCAATCTAAAGAACACCAATCCTCTCCCTGAAGTACTAGAACTTCACCCTGGCTAGTGGCTTCGTCAGCACATCTGCAATCTACTTGTGCTTCGCAATATACAGGATTTTCACAGCTCCTCTCTACACCATATCCCTGATATAGTGATATTTGATCTCTATGTGTTTCGACCTATCATGAAACACTGGGTTCTTGGACAGCTTCACACAACTTTGGTTATCACAAAATATACCAGTAGCATCCAATGGGAGATCAAATAACTCAGACAGTAGCTTCCTTAGCCATACTGCCCCACAACTAGCTGAGTAAGATGCAACATACTCTGCCTCAGCTGTACTCAGTGCTATGCAGGACTACTTCCTGCTAAACCAAGAGATCACACCTGATCCCATACTGAAGCAACACCCAGATGTGCTCTTCCTATCTGTAGCACTACCAGCCCAATCTGAATCAACATAACCCTGCAGGTTAAACTTTTTATTCGCGTCATACTTGAGCCCATAATCCACTGTACCCTTCAGGTACCTCAGAACATGCTTTACAGCAACCAGATGAACACTCCTTGGATCTGTCAGGAACTGACTCAATGTGTTCACCGCAAAGCAAATGTTTGGTCTTGTGTTCGGCAGGTACATCAATGACCCAATTATCTGATGACACATAGAGACATCAACCGGCTCAGATGAAGCATCACATAAAAGCTTCAGATTCAATGCCATAGGTGTGGCCATGGCCTTGCAATCCATCATCCCGAATCTCTTCAGGATATCTACTGTGTACTTCCCTTGACCAAGGAAGATCCCACCTGCACTCTGCCACACCTCCATACCTAGGAAATAATGCATCATTCCCAAATATTTCATATCGAACTTGGCAGCAAGCTTCCTCTTAGTATCTGCAATTAATATGTCATCTCCTGTTACAAATAAGTCATCCACATACAAGAGTAGAATCACAGGATTCCCTTCCTCAACCTTGTAATAAAGGTTGGAATCCGCTTTACTCTTGGTAAATCGCAAACTAGATAGGAAACTATCCATCCTACCATACCAAGTTCTGGGAGCTTTTTCAAGCCATACAAGGCTTTCTTCAATCTGCACACATATGACTCCCTGTCATGTATTTCAAAACCGAGTGGCTGCTCCACATATACTTCCTCTTCAACTACACCATTCAAGAAAGCAATCTTGACATCCATCTGGTGTATTTTCCCTTTCATCGCCGCAGCCAGGGAAAGTACTGTTCTGATGGAAGTATACCTGGCTATAGGTGGAAAAGTTTCTTCATAATCTATTCCCTCTTTCTGAGAGAAGCCATGAGCTATGAATCTTGCTTTGTATTTCTCTACACTTCCATCTGCACCATGCTTGATTTTGTAGATCCATTTAGAAGTCACAACAGACTTCTCTTTAGGTCTTGGTACAACATCCCAAACATCATTCTTCATTATTGATTGGTATTCCTCAACCATGGCATCCTTCCATTCTTTCTTTTCCGTCGCTTCTTCATAACTGGAAGGCTCTTTGTTCATAATGTCACAGAGTAAAGCAACATAGCTGGTATGTGATCTGGTTCTCTTCTTTTCTTTGTGTTCTTCTTCTGGAATGCCAAATCTTTCTACATCTTGAATGAGCTCTCTAGCCCAAACAGGTTTCCTCTTGTGAGAGTTATCCTCACAGAATGGATCTACAGGTTCTTGCGGATCTTCAAACTCACGAACAACTTCTGAAACTGCTTCAGTCATGGTAGTGTCTTGAAATCTAGTTTCCTTAGGTTCTTCATAAACTTCGATAGGTGCCTTCCTTGATTTGATGAATGCTGAGTTTTCATCAAATGTTACATTGCTACTGACATCAATCTTCTTGAACCCTGGAAAGTATATTCTGTAAGCCTTCGAGCTTTCACTGTAACCCACAAAGATACCCTTCTTTCCTGAAGGATCTAGTTTAGTCCTCTTTTCCTTTGGGACATGAGTATATACTGGACAACCAAATATTCTGAGATGGCTGACTTCAGGTTTCTTACAAGAAAAAACCTCTTCTGGTGTCTTGTTGTCCAATATCTTGTGGGGTGTTCTGTTCTGCACATATACAGCTGTTCTAGCTGCTTCTGCCCATAGATGCATAGGTAGATCTTGGTCATGCAGCATTTCCCTTGTTGCTTCCATGATTTTTCTATTCTTCCTTTCCGCAACTCCATTCTGTTGAGGATTATAAGGAGCAGTCAACTCCCTCTTAATCCTTGAATCACTACAAAGCTTCTTGAAGTCACCCGAGGTGAATTCTCCACCATTGTCGGATCTGAATGTTTTGATCTTCTTGTCAGTTTGATTCTCCATCAAGGTTTTGAATTCCTTGAATTTATCAAACACCTCATCTTTGTTCTTCAAGAACTATACCCAAGTCTTCCTGGAGAAGTCATCAATAAATGAGACATAGTAAACATACCCACTCAGAGAACTGGATGACATAGGAACACATACATCTGAGTGGATGATTTCCAGGATGTCTTTTGCCTTGCTTTAACTGCTTGGAAAAGCCTTCTTAATGTTCTTACCTTTTGCACATCCTTTGCAAACACCTTCATGTTTGGTCTTGATTTCAGGAAGACCCTCTACAGCCTTTCTTGCAATTGGAAGTGCCCTATAGTGCATATGAGCAAGTCTTCTATGCCAAAGTTCACTTGGCTCCATGGATTCATGTACCATGGAATGTTCACGTTGTCCCTTCAATTTATACAAACCTACCTCTTGCTCTCCAATTACTACTGCACCATCTATGTTCTTTCCCTTTGGCCACATTAGGACTTGGCCATCCACAAATGCAAGCCTCATACCTTTTGCATCCAATGCAGAGATGGAGAGTAAGTTCTTCTTGAGCCAAGGTACATAAAGGAGTTCTTTCATCTTCAAAGATTTTCCAGAATCTAGGTTGTAGGAGGCTTCACCACTTCCTTTGATTGGGTATTGATAATCATCCTCAAGTTTCACCTTATGGGGTGATTCATGTTTAGATAGATTCACAAAAGATTCTTTAAACCCAGTCATGTGTTTGGAAGCCCCACTATCAATCAACCATTCATTACAACCATGGGACATAGTACCTGGGAGAGCAGAAATTAGAACATATTCTTCTTCACTTGATGAGTCATCATCACTATCACTTTCTTCCCTAGCCTTCTTCTTTGGGGGTTCATCATCTTCGGCAGCATGAGCATGATATATTCTTTTGTTATTCTTCTTCTTCTTATTGAAGTTGTTGTTGTTGTCTTTCTTCTTCTTGGGACAATCTGAAGAAAAGTGTCCCTTCTCATTACAATTGAAGCATCTGAGATCTTTCTTATCTTTATGATAATGGTGGTGTGAGAATCTCCTGTTATGAGATGATTCCTTCTTGGACTTGCCTTTCCTGGCATGTGCTGTGAGAGCTTGATCTTCATTTCCCATATTTTCTTCTCGGACCACAAGCCTAGCTTCTTCTTGAGAGCATTCTTCCCGCAATCTGTTGAAGGAGATCAACTTCTTCCTTGCACAAATTCCTTGAATAAAGGAATCCCATGACCTGGGTAGGCCATTTAGAGTGGTCATCACCACTTCACCATTCTCCACCATTTCATCCACTGCTTCTAGTTGTTCCTTGATCTAGGAGACCCTTGAAAAATAAGATTGAATGGTTTCTCCATTCTGAAACTTTACTCCTTTCAATTGGTTCCGTAGGGTCATCTTTCGATTTATGTTCTTCCCTTCAAATAGCTTGGTCAAAGAGTCAAACATCTCCTTGGGTGTCTTTAGAGAAGACACATGGGGTATGAGATGGTCTTTGATAATGATTCTCTTTGCCTTGACCAATTTTTTCTTATGCAATACCTTAGCCTCTTCATCCTCTGGGATAGGGATGTCTTCTTTTACATATGAGTCCAACTCATTCTCTTCCAAGATTAACCCAATCCTATACTTCCAAGCTCGGAAGTTATCAGCTCCTTCAAGCTTATCCTCAAGCTTGGTGTGGTGAGACATCTTAAAGAGTACTTTAACTGGAAATAGAAAATATTTAGGTCTTACCACTTGAAATGCTGAAAATTGGATCTGGTCCCGGATTAGGGTTTGTTGGAAAAAACCTAAAAATTAAAAATGTGAATTTCAATTTTCTGAAAGGATAGAAAGATGCGCCTTGATGAGATGATCAGCTTGGTGTATTCAGAATTTGAGATCAGCAAAGCTTTACCCTTCAGATTTGCCTTTTTGTCCTCCCAGGTTCACTGGGGAGAGCCTTGAATTAGGGTTCGAGTTTCCTAGAGATCTACCCAGCCAAAAATCTCGATCCAAAGCTGTAAACTTCGATTTTTGCAAGGCTCTTCTAGCTATGTATTTAGATTTCAAAAATTCACATTTTTGTGGAAACCCTAATTTTTAGGGCCAAAACTGAAAAATGCTCAGAATTGAATTCTGATTGGACAAATAGATTCTCCTTGATGAGTAGAGTCAATCTACTATACTGCTTTTCCAAAATCTGTGGAGAGAAACCCAATAAAGAAGAAACTCAAGTTTTTGTCACTGCAAAATGTCTTCTTCTCATGTTAGCTCTAATACCATGTTAAATTTTGAGCATTACTTCACAATACTCTAGGATCTTCACTGAGATAATAACATATACAGTATATCAATGCATAACAATCACAATAAGCATGACAAGCATCACAAAAATCAAAAGAATGAGAGACAAGAGACACAGAGTTTTCGTGGGGAAAACCCTAAGGTGAAAAACCCCACAACTTCCTTAGAGATAGAGAGAGAAATGGCTTAACCAAAGTACAACCAAAATACACTTGAGATAGTCTCCTAGAAGAAGATGATCCTCCTCCTCACTAGTGTGCCACTTTCTGAGTGAGAGAGATATAACTTTCCGAATGATCTAAATAGAGATCTCATGATCTCTATTTATACTAACCTGTTTTCCCAGTGACCTTATGGGGCCAACTTTTCTAGCTAGGTACATCCACAATATAATATATATTTCAAGGCCAACCCCACACATGGTGGTGTAATAACCCATCGACAAGTACACACACTTGCGACACTTGTCAATCCACATGAGGACACTTCCTTATAGAGGAATAACACATCTCTAATAAGGGTACAATAAATATATATGAAATACATAGATGAAATACATTCCGAAGCTACATATACATTAACACAGGAAGGCGTCCAGAGGTGAGTGGAACAACTATCGACTACAACAGGCCGGGTTAGTGGGGTAACCACACCATTTTTTCTAACTCAAGGGTTTTTGGCCCATGTTGATTGTAAAGACGTGACCTACAGGAAAAATATATAAAAGGAGAAATTTTTTAAGGGAAGGGTTGATTTTTGATCTGGGATTAGGATTTTGTTGATCTCTCATTGTATTGTTTTGAAATACTAAGTTATGTAAATGGGATCTGGAGCTCCGTGCGGAGAGACCCACTGAAGAGAGAAAGAGGCTCTGTAGTTGTGTGCACAGAGACCTATTGTAGAGAGAAGAGTCTGCAGCTGAGTGCGCAGACTGGAACTGTTGAACCCTTCCCATTAATATAATCAATAGTTCCTGTGGACATAGCTCCCATCCCGGGGGTGAACCACGTAAATACCATGTTATGCGATTGAATCAGTGTGTTTGCTTTCGTTTATGGTTAAGTTCATGCTTATATTTACATGTATCCTCGCTTTTATATGTATTTCCCACATGAATGAGTGATGAGAATAATGTGTTAAGTGTCGAACATGTATGCTTGAATGTTGAATGCAAGTAATTCTGAACATGTCGAATGCATAGATTATTTGGGTAAACACTAAGTCAACGAAGTCCATGTTAAGTGTGATTCCCTAGAAGCGTTGTACTGAAACTGTGTTATTGTGTTGTATTTCACCATATTGTATGAGTTTGCGAAGTGCACAGCCCCGTATGTTTTGCGAAGTGTAGAGTTGCACTATCATATTGTTAATGACTGTTTTGAAGTGTGCAGTCCTAGTGTGCGCTACAATATAAATGATAGACACGAAGTAGGTGCAACTTCACATAGTTCCCCAGTCTGTTGACTGAACATCACTTGATTACAAAAAATTTCTTCTGTAATCCCCCATAAACTTCGCCTCGAGTGAGACCTCAACTTGTTCGCAGGTTGTTGCCGAAAGGGCCGATGAAGAAGGGTTTTGTTGGACAAGAACTGCGCAGAACCTGGGTCAATATAAGAAATCTAAAGAAGGAGATTAATAGCCAACAAATAGATCCCCATCAAATGGTTATGTTTCCGCGCTTGAATTGGTGATGTGTTTTGATTATTGGAATCCCGAAAGAATAGAAATACCGAACTAGGTGGATAATACAGAAAAAGAGTTTGTGAGGAAGGCGAAAAGACATCCGCATTTCTCTGATGAAGAATGGTTGCAGGCATACTTATGGGTGGACATTTACAGAATTTTCTTCACATCCTTCAACAAAAACCTATATGAGTCGTTATCAAGACTAGTAGAATGGAATAACTATTATCAGGGTGGACAACCTACAATATGGACTCCATAACTAATTCAGAGACTTAAAGTGGTGGATAGCCCAATCTCAAGAACAGTAGACTTCTGGTTCTATAGCGTACTAGAAGGATACATTACAGAATTTTCTATGGACACTTTGAAGTATTACGGCACAACCGAGGCATATTTCTTCAAAGGATTCAGACGTAAGTACCTGAACAATCTCAGTCTATACATTAAAATGTTGTTTGCAGAGAAAGGTGTTTTAAGAATGCAACAAGATCCCTAGAAATTTGAATCTGTAATGTTCAGTAATATAGACAGTGACACTGAGGAAAACATTCACACATTACGAAGTTGTAAAAGATACAAGTATAGTACCGAGAAGAGGCCTAATGAACATGAACTTCGCATCTCTCTAGAAATAGACTTATAGGTTGAGCTTGATAGTGAAACAGAACCTCGAGTGACTACCTATCAACCCATCACTCCATAGAATCCTCCAGTTGACGATAGAAATACTGCTAACCCACAAAACAATAGTAGTGGTAACACCGCAAGAGCAAGTGTCAAAGCATTCTGAGCAGTAGTATACCTAACACATCACGGAACACTACACCTCCTAGAAGAAGAATTACAGATGACATCAAGCTGTCGATATTCAAAGGAATGGGTCTAGAAGACCCTGAGCAACATTGGATTTTGTATGAAGCCATGTGGAATGTTAAACAAGTGCATGATGATGCTATTAGACAAGCACAACTATTTACAACATTCACGGATAGAGCCTTGACATCGTTTATGAAGTATTCTGCTGGACAAAATAGGACCCTAGTGGATATCAAGACTGCGCTCATCAAAGACTTTAAAAAACCTAAGTCAAAATCGCATTGTATCAAAGAGCTCAAAGAAATTAAACAAAAACCGAGTGAGTCAGTATGGGAATTTGATCAAAAGTTCAAAGCGCTGTTAGACCAAGTGAGCTTTGAAATAACACCACAACAGCACTAGGAATGGTTCATAGTTGTGTTGTTTCCACACATTAGATTACTGTTGATGCAATAGAAGGTTGCTTCGCAGACAAAGGCCCTAGAAATTGCGATGAAACTAGAGGCTTCGGTTATAGGAGAGACTAGCATGGGTATGATTCAGATACAGACCCAGCTAGAAAATCTAATATTATAATTGCAAGATATGAAGAAAGGAAAAGAAAATCGAAAAGAGGTTTGGTGTACAAAGTGTAAGGGAGAAGGTCACTCCAAAGAACATTGTCCAGTATTTAAACATTACATTGCTAGTGGAGCTCCAAACCCATTGAATCAGCAAAAATGACCATGGTGTGAGTTTTTTGATGTAGAGGACATCGCCCTTAAGACTGTTATTTAATTCAGAAATATGTGCAAACACCTAAGAACTTATACTGCACATTTTGCAAATCAGTTGGCCATGATTATACCAACTACATAGCCTATGAACTCATGATGGAAAGAAAACATGATGTCTACTGAGTACAAGAGGAAACACCGCATAAGAATGAAACTCCGCAGTATGACCAAGGTGCATATGGAGGACGTGGTGGATTCAGAGGCAGAGGAAGAAACACTGGCCAGGGAAGAGGAAGAGGTCAGATAGTATGTTATAACTTCTCTCAACCGGTACATCTATCAAGAGATTGCATGAATGCTTATACTACATGCAAATATTGTAAGTATGTTGATCATGTCATTGAGGCATGCCCTGTTTTGCAAGCAAAAATGCAAGAGAATACCAGAAGCACAAAACCAGAACATACAGATGATCGTAGCTGAAAAAAGGAATACATAGTGTAACATTCATGATGTGATGCGAAGTGGAGCTATGATAGGTGAAGATAAAAGAACTGAAGCATTGACTTCTAAGAATCAACAGGCTAAGAAAAACCCTATTGAAGGAACTTGGATAAGAAAAGCAACTGGAAAAACACTTGATTTCAACCTGAATAAAGAAAAAGAATTCTTCATGGAAGCAAGAGAAACCTTCAAATAGCCAACACTTGTAACTCCAACAATCCAGTTGCGAAGTGAGACTGCACCTGTGAAGGATATGCCAAGTGCATATGATCAATCGTGCACTGCAACAAACGTAATGAGTCCTGTTGCGTAGTTGTTACAAAGCTACATGAAGACGTTAAAACATGACAATGCCTTCGCATAATTCCAGATCCTGCTACGTAAATACGAGCAACACAATATAGTACAAAAAGCACCTAGAGTGGTTCATCATATCAAGAGCCATAAAAGAACTGGAAGAGAAATGAGACTGAATGCGCAGATTGGATATTTTGAAATGGATGAGATTATCCTTGACTTAGGCTTAGAAGTAAATGTCTTGACAAAGTAGACATGGGAAACAATGGGGAAGCCGAAGTTATCATGGTCACCAATACAATTGAGGCCAGCCAATCAACAAAAGGTTATACCCTTTGGGAGATTAGAAAGTGTTCTTGTTGACATTGATGGAGTGCGAAGTAGAGAAGACTTCGAAGTGATTGAGATCGTATATGATAGCCAAACTTATCCTACACTATTGGGGATAGATTGGGCCATGGATAACCTTGCAATTATCAACCGGAAAAAGAAGCAGATGATATTTGAAGGAGTAGATATCAGGGTCATCGCACCTTTAGATCCTTCACAAAGACCTAGATACATCGAGCCAATAAGAGAAGAATGCAAAGTGCAAGATCTGGATCTTATATACAAGATGACAACGCACAAGGAAGATTACATCAACCCAATTGTTGATGGAACATTGAGTTGGCGATGTGACAGTTCTTGCATATGAGACTTAGATGCAGGATTGGAGAATTGGCAGAGTAGAATATTGCATGAAGTGTCTGCAAGAAGATGCGTGCAGCCCATGAGATCATTGCATTGGATTGGAACAGAGGTAAGTCCAATCCCTACTTATGATGGCTTCACTAACATCCATACATTTTTTCAAGAATATATTATATCAGTTTCAGATGAACATAAGATAGTAGCATTGGATACTGCACTATGCGCTACACTTGCTAGATGGTGGGCCATGCGCAAGAAGAATCTGACCACGTGGGAGGAATGTAAGCAGATGACGGAAATCTGATTTTTGGAAGAAACTGAGTTGGAACAAGTGAAATATAATGGAAAAAATGATCCTAGAGATCACGTAGAACACTATCTGAAAGCATGGACACATAGACCGCAAACATAGTGGGTCCATCTATTTGTACACACACTAGAGCAGATTCCAAAGAACTAGTATATAAACACATAATTGCGCAGAGGAATAGTAGAATGGTCTATCATGATTAAAAACTTCCAAGCAACTTTTAACTTGGAAGATGAATGCCCAAGTATAAATGAGGCATTACAGGCCATCCAAAAAAAGGTATTCAATGACACATCAGAACCTGTTTATCAACAACCAGAATGGGCAAGATAGATAGAACATGCCTTGGAATGTTACAACTTCGCATTAGACGATGAAGAAGAGGAAAGAGATGATGACGACCCGTGCAATTTAAACATACCTCAGTCGGAAGTAAAACGCGATGTAGAAGGACCACCATTGGAAATACCAGATTTTAGTAATCCTGTGAAAACTCGGAAAGTGAACATTGGCACTACTAAAGAACCGAAGTTCACTTCTATAGGTGATTACTGGGATGAGGAAACGGTTGCGCGGATAGCAAATTTACTTCGGGAGTATAAAGACTTATTTCCTACGAGTTTTCCAAAATAAAAGGCATTTTGGGAGACTTGGGGGTTATGAAAATACCTCTCAAGTCAGATGCGAAGCCCATTAAGCAGAGACCTTATCGACTCAATCCAAGATATAAAGAAAGGGTAAAATCAAATCTTGATAAGATGCTCGATGCAGGAATCATTGAACCAGTAGAAGAGTCACAATGGATAAGTCCTATGGTTATCCAGGAAAAGAAAACTAAAGGTGAAATTCGCATCTGCGTAGATCTCAGAAAGCTAAATGATGCATCACTGCATGACCCATTTCCTACTCCATTCACAGATGAAGTATTAGACAACGTTGGAGGGAATGAAGCATACTCTTTCACTAATGGATTTTCTGGATATCATCAGATCATAATTTATACACTAGACAGGCACAAGACCACATTTTCTACAGAATGGGGCTCATTTCAGTACATAGTTATGCCCTTTCGTCTGAATAACGCACCTTCTATTTTCTCAAGAGTAGTTGTTGCTGCATTCAAGGATTTCATCCATAAACTTCTAGAAGTATATTTTGATGATTGGCCAGTATTTGGGTTACTGAAGAACCATTATGCCAGCTTAAGACTGATGTTAGCGAAGTGTAGACAACATTAGATCTCCTTGAACTTAAAGAAGAGCATTTTATGTGTTCCCTATGGAATTCTACTGGGAGACATTGTTTGTAAATAGGGGTTGATGGTTGATCCAGCTAAAATCGTAGTTATTGTGAATTTTCCAGCACCTAATTCACTAAAGAAACTACGCACTACATTGGGCCACACAGGCTATTACAGGATGTTCATTAAATGATATGTGCAGATAACTGTGCCTATGGAAAAATTGTTGAAGAAAGAAGCAAAGTTCATATGGACTGAAGATTGCCAGAAAGGACTGGACACACTGAAAGAAAGGATGGTAACTGCACCTATCTTAGTTTTTCTAGATTGGAGCAAACATATCCACGTACATGTATATGATTCATCCAATGCACTTGGAGTTTTTCTAGAGCAACTAGGGGAGGGAGGTATTGACCATCCTATTGCATTCTCATGCAGAAAGTTGTCCTCGGCAGAAAAGAATTATAGCACCACAAAAAGAGAAGGTTTAGCTATGGTATATGCACTGCAAAAGTTTAGACACTATTTGCTAGGTGCGAACTTTTGTATGTTTACTGATCATTCATCTTTGAAATACCTGGTCAATAAACTAGTGTTAGGGGGAAGAATCTGTAGATGGTTATTACTCTTTCAAGAGTATTATTTTTAAATTGTTGTTAAGCCGGGAAGGATGAACTCAAGACCTGACCATCTTTCTACTATTCAATCATGCTAAGAACCTACAAACCTGGAAGACAATCTACCAGATGTGCAGTTGTTTGCTATAGAGATAGCAAATGACTATTATAAGGATATCATAGAATTCCTGACCACGGGGTTGGAACCTACATATTTTACTACGCAGTAGAAGAAGCACCTAGTAGTAAAAGCGACTGACTTCACCATAATTGTAGGCCAATTATACAAACTAGGACCGGATGAAGTACTACGCAGATGAGTGCTAGAACATGAGAAACCAATGATATTGGTTGAAGCACACTCAGGGGTGTCTAGATTCCATTACACAGGAAGAGCCACTACGCAGAAGATATTAAGAGAAAGACTATGGTGGCCTACAATCCACAAGGATTCAAAAGAGCGTTGTCATAGTTGCGATGTTTGCCAAAGAACAGGGAACCCATCTCACAGAGATGAGATTCCATTGAGGCCACAGTTGACATTGCAAGCCTTTGATAAATGGGCTACTGATTTTGTGGGACCTATCAACCCACCAGGAAAGAGAACTGGTTTGAGATACCTTATTATAGCTTTTTGATGCCCCAAAAATCGCAGCATCAAGCAACAAGGGATTCTCCTTGGTAAGCAAGCCCAATTAGATCGCTCACCGTTTGGTCTGGGGAATACGTCCGGTTAACGGTTCCAACTACCGTAAGATTTAAATATTTTTGTTCTTTACACCGGTTGCAGCCCGATCCACCATTTATATGTTTTAGTTTAAGATGAAATGTAAGTTCCCTAAGCTAAATGCAAGTAACTAATATAAATTAACCTAAAACAGTATAAGCAAATCTAATCTATCCTTGCAAAGAGAAAATTATAAATATGAGCAATACGCTGAAAGAAACATCTAAAGATCATATAGATAGCCATTAAATCATAAAGATGCAATCTCAACAAAAGATAACAGATATTAAAGATAGCTTTAATTCACTGAATACATTCACTGAACTCATTTAAGAGAGACATCATTTTACAGGAAAATAGAAAGATCATTCATCACACAGAAATAATTCATAATAGTAAAGAAAGATCTCACAGTAGTATACGAATGCTACAGGAATAGTCCAACAAACATTCAGCACACATTTCCAGGCAAAAACGTCCTCTCCAGACTTCCATTAGGCAAAATCCAGTTTCTTGGAGCAAGTAGCAAAGTAATTCGTACCAGCTAGAAAATTTCTTTCACCTGCCAAAAGTTCTCTCTTCCTCTTCTATTCTTCTATTTAGAAATTTACAAATTGCTACTTGAGCTGACAAGTGTGCCCTAAACTCTAGAACCTTCTAATTTTTCCTTTAGTGCACAATTACAAAACCCACAGATTCGTGGAGAGCCTCCCATATAAGACAAAGAATAGAGCTAGCTATCTTTTAAAGCATATATACAAATAAAGGAAAATCGGCTTTTCTCACACTAAGACAAACAAGAATTCTGATGGTTTATCTATTTATTTGGCTTCCTTTTGCTAGCTCGTTGACTCATCCCCACCAACTGGCTTTCTTGTGGATGCTTGGCCATCTACACTTTGGATATGGGTGTCCCATTAACTGAGCTATTTGCAAGATAATTTTGCTCTGAACAGATATTGTTTCCTTTGGTGAAATCTCATGCTTGCATAGATCTTATTTGACTTGTGTTGCTCGTGCTGCTGCTTCTTTGAGTTGCTTCAACAATTCCTCCTTTCATTGAATTAACCCCTCATACTGATCCCTGGAGAGATGAATTTGTTGGGACCTGCTAGCTTCGAGCTCCTCCAATTCTGATATCCGAGCCTTTAAGTTCTTTTGCTCGTCTTCGGAGATGGCCAGCCGCATCTGTAGTGAATTCTTCTCATTTTCAAGTTGTAGAGCTCCCGAAGTTATCCTTAACTTCTCTTCTGATGCATGACAATACTGTGGTAAGCAGGGTCGTACAAATAAGGAGTATGTAGAAATCAGCAAAAATTGCAAAGCTTCCTACAGATTTGTAAAAGAAATCATGACAGAGTTGGCTTTAACTAGATGACTTTCAAGCATTAGCAAAACAATTATGAAAAAATTCAGAATATGCCAATGACTTCAGAACATGGGAGGTTGTTTTAACAAAATGATCAACTAATTCACAGTTGCAGCTACCATTTAACAGTTAAAAATCATGAGAAATACTAGATGCAAATGCCAACAAGCTATACAAGCCACTGTGGGTTTTATGTGGCCTTGGCGCGAATGGTGGTTCGGAGTTATGAGCACGGGGCTCAAGAACTTGTGCATTTAAAATGGCACATGGCCACATTTACGACCCTACCAACTCCGTGGTTGCACGCGCACCAAAATAAAATTTCGCGCTAAGTGGCGATCGCAACATTAAGTCCTGTGCCAAAGTGGTGAGTGTAAGTTTAAGAATTGCGCCAAAGCGATGAGCATATCATTAAGATATACGCGAAATATCTGCGCCAAAACTAGATTTGAGGGTTGCGTCGACGGAGGATTAATACATAACTCTTTGCATTTTAATGAAATTGCACTATGGGGTCGTGGAAAAGGATTTTTTAAAGGATCGGTGAATCAGTGCTCATCTAAGGATAGGTCTTGTGCCAATGGCGATCGAGATATGGTTACAAATCACGCCAAACAGCGTGCGCTAACAGCGGTCAACTTACATTTAAAAATTGCGCGCCAGATGGTAAAAGGCCTAAGATTTGCAAAAGGGGTTGGCCGACTTATACCCAAAAAATGCGCGAAGCGGAAGACTTATAGTTCGGGATTGCGCCAAAGGGTGCCATATTTATAGTTACAAATCGCGCCAAGCAGCATGTGCTAACGGTGGCTGATTTACATTTAAAAATTGTGCACCAGATGGTAAAAGGCCTAAGATTTGCAAAAGGGGTCGGCCAACTTATACCCAAAAAATGCGCGAAGCGGAAGACTTATAGTTAGGGATTGCACCAAAGGGAGGCAGAGTTATAGTCAACATTTGTGCCAAGTGGGTTATTTGTGATTTAGAAATTGCACTAAAGGGCGGCCGACTAATGCTCAACATTTACGCCAAAGCAGCTGAGTTAAGGCTAAAAATTGTGCCGAAGAGAAAAGGTAACTTTGCCCTAGAGAAAAAAAATTGAGAAAACTTTTGGAAAGCAAGTGTTGAAATTTTTCCAGGTTAAAGAGAAAAAATAAGCCTGAAATACAAGGAAAACACTTGTTACAAAACGTGCAGAAGGAGGGACCCCAAATGTCTTTAAAATTTTGGGGAAGGATGTTGCAGCAACAACAATTGGCGAATTGTTGGCGAACACAGATCTCTGAAAAACTCTCTCTCGTCCATAGGAAATTTTAAAAGTTGCTCACCTTATGTGCAACAGTCGACTTGAGTGTTCGAATTTCCACGAAGGAAGTGATCACTTCATCCATTGGTCATTAGGAAAGGGGAGCTTCAATAAAGACATCCTTAAAACTCTCCAAGGGCCAAAATATGGGGTTCATTTTTAGAAGATCCATCTTTCAGATGACCACTTTCATCGAACTCCAAAGGATTGTAACAACATCTCGTAGACAATATTCTCTTGTTCCTGATTCCCATGCTGCTTGCATCCTTTTGGATGTTCTTTAATTAGAGACTTTTCTTGTGTGAGTATTCCAGAAAAATTTCTTCAAGACTTAGCCACTTGCCTGAGTTCTTCAATCCATTGATGTCCTTTTGTGTGAGCAGGATATTTTCTTGGTTTCTCATGCTCATGGATGGAGAATAACTCTGCTGGGAATTTTGGTGTGGCTGCTTAAATTAAATGTCTTTATTGTTCTCAGCCATGCTTTAATGGAGGCGAGATTTTCTGGAAAATAGACTCTTGATTATAAGCTCTTTTGGCTTTAGATTTGTAGCATGGAGTCATTTTAATACCCTATGCCTTTGATATGTGCTTCCTTTCCATGGGTCTAACTACAACAATCTTCTTGAGACGCTTATAAATGTGAGGGTGGATGGAGCCCAAAGATAGTGATAAAGATAATCATGAATTTATGCTATTAAACAGGGGTTAATGTGACCAACAGAACAAGATCTCTTCATTCTAGAAAACGATCAGCAAAGCCAAAATGCATAGATAAACTTTATTTTGAGGGTACATTTCCAGCTTCATGATTTGTGAAATTTATTGAGAGATCTATCTTCACGAAAGGACCAATTGTAGGGCTAGCAGGAAAAAACTATATAAAGGAAAGGGGAAAGGGAAAACTCAAATATTCAGAAAAGAGGACAACTTGGCTGAAAACAGAAAACAAGGGACTAAAGTAAAAAGTAAAAAGAAAAGAACAAAGCCTTTATTTATGTACAAAGGTTCTCTTAGAGACCTTAAGCAAAATACTATTTCAAAGCCAGGCCGTTGAGGGCAATATTAACTTCCTCTCCTTGAAGGCTTCTTAACTTATACGTTGATGGGCCAAGCTTTTCAGAAATTTGGTAAGGTCCAACCCATAAGTGTTGGAATTTTGTGTGCATTCCCTTGCCTTCGTGACGATGTTCCCATTTCAGAACTTAATCTCCTACTTCAAAAATTCTTTTATCGAACCTCCTTTTATCGAACCATCTTTTGACTATCTCTTGGTGTTGGTGGAATTGGTTCTTGGCTTTCTGCCGGGCTTCTTCAAGTTGAAGCAAGGTGTCAATCCTGGATTGTAAAACCTGACCACCAGACCCTCGAGAGGCTTGGGACAACTGCAAGGATGGAAGTAAGATGTTGGGAGGGAGGATGGATTCCTTTCCATAGACAAGGGTGTAAGGGGAAACCCCTAATGCATTCTTTGGAGTCACCCTATCTGCCCATAAAGCATTTGGGAGAGCTATATGCCAGCTTCGCTGATTTTCAATCACAATCTTCTTGAGAATTCGAATGAGGTTTTTGTTCGAAGACTTAGCTAGTCCATTTCCCTGGGGGTAGTAATTGGAAAAATAATGCAATTTAATTCCCCTTTCATAAACAAATTCATTTATTTTAAAAGACGGGAAATAAGTGGCATTATCAAATACTAGGTAAAATGGAACCCCAAACCTGGTTATGATGTTCTCTTTCAAGAAGCTAATGACTGCATCTTCATTGATCTTGCGCAATGGGGCAGCCTCTATCCATCTGGTGAAATAGACGATGGCTGTCAAGATGTATTGATGTTGCAGAGAAGAATTTGCTTTATCTCTCCAATGACATCTATGCCCCACTGTTCGAAAGGTTCTGAGATGATAACCGGCTGTAAGGGTCCTGCTGCCTTAGGTAATTTTCCAGTGCTCCTTTGGCATACATCACAGTTCCATGCATAAGTATGGGCATCCTGGAATAAAGTGGGCCAGTAATAGCCAGCTCTTAGTATTTTGTGAGTTGTTGTCTCCCCTGAATAATTTCCCCCAGCAGGGCCATCGTGTAACTCCTTGACAACTTTACTTGCATCCTCCTTCTCTAGACATCTGAGAAAAATTGAATCATATTTTTTTTCTTCTGAAAAGTATTCCATCAATGATATGATAAGCTGCTGATTTTAAACGGAGTGCGCTTCTTTGCTTAGAACTCCAGTGTTCTGGTAGGTACCCTTGCTACAAATAATGCACTAAATCCCTATACCATGATTCAGGAGCTGTGAAAATGGGATATACTTCGATTGAATTCAGCTCGGCTTCATTCTTCCAATCCTGTTCTTCATCAATTGGATGTTTAGTAAGCAATTTACATAGGCCTTGTCCTTTGATGATGGTGGTCGGTTTAAATTCTAAATCATATTCTTGAAGAGCTGTGACCCAATTTCCCCTTCTTTCTCCCAACTCCTTTTGAACGAAAAGGGATCTGACAACTGGGTGGGGAACTATAACTTTAGTTCTGTTCGTAAGAATATATGGTCTGAACTGTTTTACTGCTTTGAACACAACATACACCTGTTTGTAGACAACAGGATAGTTCAGTTCAACACCTTGTAGACCAGTTCTCATAAACGAGATTGGGTATTCATATCCTAATTCTACCTTTTCCGTGAGTACAGCTGCGAGAGAGTCATCTAAAGCAAAAGTGTACAAGATAAAATCTTTGTCAAAATATGGGCTTCTTAAGGAAGGAGCATTAGCTATGGCCACTTTAATATCTCTAAATGCATCCTTTTCTAATTCTATCCATTTGAACTGTGTACTTTGGTTGACCATTTGCTACAAAGGTTTAACATTTTGAGCGAAATTGGGGACAAATATTCTGACAAAATTGATAGTACCCATAAATGATTGCATGGATTTTTCGTCATGGGGCATGGGAATTTTATTGATAACTTGCACTCTCCCTTGATCTATTGAAATTCCCTTTTTTTAAATGATATGAATCAGCAGTTTACCTTCAAGAACAACAAACACACTCTTCTTGGGGTTTAAAGAGATACCATATTTTCGGCAGCAATCGAAAATCTGTTTGATGTGAACAACATGGTCTTCTCTTTTCTTTGAAAAAACTGTCACATCATCTAGATCGACAACAACACAATGACCGCCCAATCCTTGGAAGGCGATGTCCATTGCTCACTGGAACGTGGCTCCTGCATTTATTAGGCCGAATGGCATTCTTCGGTATGAGAAAGTTCCCCACTTGGTGCGGAAAGTAGTTTTAAGATGGTCTTCTTCAGCTACTAATACTTGACTGTAACCAGAGAAACCATCAAGAAGGGAAAAGAGTTATGATCCTGATACCATCTGGAGAATTTGTTCCATTGAAGGGACGGGATAGTTATCTTTATCTAAAGCTCTATTCATATTTCTGAAGTCAACACATAATCTTATCTCTCCTGACTTCTTTCTTACGGGAACTAGGTTAGCAACCCACTCAGAATGCCGGACCTTAAAGATTATCTTAGCATCAAGTAACTTCTTCAATTCCTTTTGAATCAAAGGTTCGAGAGTAGGGTGCATCCTCCTCAATTGCTGTTGAAATGGCTTGATGCCTGCCTTCATTGGTATGATATGCTTAATGATGCGGGTGTCATATGTTTTCAGATCTTCATAAGTCCATGCAAAAACATCCTTATATTTTTGAAAGATCTTGATGAACTTATCTCTTTCTCCCAGTGAACAACATTTACCAAGGTTAACAAATTTTGGTTTAGCTTCGGTGCCCAGATTTACCAATTCATGTTGCATCAATGAGCTATTGGTTTTAGTATTTGCTAACCTTTTGAACTTGCTCTGCAGATCAAACAACATTTCAAGGCACCTCACCCCTTTGGGGATGAAATTTCCTTTAGCTGCATCTTTCTTTTGTAAAACAACATCATGCTCTTCTTCGTCTATCACAGCTTCTTGGAACATGTCTTCATTTGTTAAAAAACTGATAATCTGATCGTCATCATAAAAAAATATGAAATTTGTGATATTGTCTGGGACATAAAGACTGAAAAACCAGTTCAATTGAACATTTGTTATTAGTCAGCACCAATCTAAAAGCGGAAGTTGCTAATAAATCAGCCGCAATATTTTGCAGTCTAGGAACATATTTTATATTGAAAGCATCAAAATGCATAATTAAATCCCATACCTCAGCCTGATAACCTTTCAAATGAGGTGAAAGATAGTGAATGGTATCTCTTACCTGTCTTACAACTATTTCTGAGTCACCAAAAACTTTTAGGTACTTAACATTCAAACCGATGGTTTACCAATGGCTTTCTTCAATACATGGACTAAAACTTCATATTCAACGGTGTTATTAGTACACTCAAATTCTAATCTACAGGACAAGAAGTACCTATTACTTTCGGGATTCGATAGAATACAACCAGCTCAGGATCCTTCTAGAGTCTTGGATCCATCAAAGTATAAAGTCCAAAAAACATTGTTTGATTTAACTAAGTTAGTATCTCTATGATTTAAGTCAGTGACTAAGCTAACTATGTTATAATCGATATCATCAGTCCAAGAAAAATGAAGGAGATTGGACTTTTTATCTGATTCATGGCTAATAGTTTCATATTGATAATTACCTGGATCAATTTCTAAGAAATAATTCCCCAAAACCGAAGATGAGAAGGCTACAGCTTCGTTCTTCCCTTCTAGCTGAGTTACATTTTGTTTCATGTGTGGTTCCCTCAAAATTTTAATTTGATTCTTCCTATTCTAATATGGTAACCATAAATGGGACCAATCAGTTGCAAAGTAACCATTTAGTTTTGTGGACCATTCCTTGCTCAAAATCAAACCATAGGCTTCAGGAATGTCGACCACCATTATATCAATGAACTGACACACTCTAGAATCTGTCGACAACCTAATGAGCACTTCCTTCATTTCCCTAATAACTTTAACAATAGTCCTATCTAACTGAATAATCTGAGCGGGATATGGAATTGGTTGACCATTAATCTTCTTAGAAATCAATAGTGGCATGACATTCGAAGATGCTCCAAAATCTACTAGACAGTTATGCACATTGTGATTGAAGATTTCAAAAGTTAAAAGAAAAGGAAATGTTTGGGATTTGGATTTCATGCCAATACTAGCCTCATTTATTTCAGGATCTTCATAAGTGTCTGTTAATGGAGTGTTGGGCTAGGCTTGAAGAGCTTGCAACAACTTGTTTCATTGTTGGGGAAAACTACACATATCAAATATCGAAACATTTGCTTTTACCTTCTTTATATCTTCAATGATGTCATATCCCATATCACATTTTTTTACAACTTTTGTTTGAATTTCTGTCTTGCTCAATGTGACTTTTGGTTGATGGACTGTTTTGTCAATGTTTGGCTGTTTGGTCGCTATTGGGTTAGCTTTAGGTTGAGGCAGAATGATTGTAATGTGTCTCTTAGGTTTGGATGTAGTTGAGCTCGGAACTGGATTTGCAATGGGACCTTTACTGGGAGTGTTAATGTTTACAGCAGAGACCGAGCTCTCCATGGGATCATCTTCTATTAATTCAGTTAAAGGTACCCAGTCCCATAATACCATGGTGGTATCTGGGGAGGGTTCCTCTACTTCAAGTGTTTGTTCCTCTGGGGGATCATCTTGATCTAGAATCTGTGAATCCAACATTTGGTTCATTACTAAACTCATATAATTAATCCATTGTGGACAACTCTTTTCAGAGTGTGGCTCTTGATGAAAGGTACAGAAGTGTTCCATTCCTATTTCATTCAGATTTAAAATAGGGGAGTTGTTCATAGGTGGATGAGGCTGGTCATTGTCTTCCCTTTTCTTGTAGACTGGTTTGAAAGGCTTCCTGAATGTACTAGCTACCTTACATTTTTCAAGATTTACAATTTTATTGGACAATTTCTACATCATTTTAACTATGTTCTCCATATCCGCCGATGGCTCTTCTTTATTCCTAGTAAGTAGCAAGAGTTTTCTATTAGTTGTTGGCTTTGTTTATGCATCTAAGGCGTGTTTAGAAATGTTGTCTGCTTCTTCTACCACCTTCATAGCTTCTTCGAAATTTTCTACCAGGGTGGTCTTCTTAGCTCTTTTGACGAACATTGCTATGGGGCCTTCAAGTGTTGTTGTGTAATATTCAACTAAAGATTCTTCTGCAGGTTTAGGTGCTTCGCTGAAATTATTCAAGAGTGTACTGAACCTTTGGTTGAAGTGTAAAGTTAGTCACAGCAGATCTAATGAACAAATAAATCAGTCACAACAGATGAATAAGAAGATATGGTGCAAAACTGTGCAAAACATGCAGCAGTGCTCTCTATCCCAGAAAGGGTGAATGAATTACAATACAAACTGTTACAATGAACAGAGCAATTCGAATTGCCTAAGGAGGTCATTCGAATCACTGAATGGAGTAGCTTGACTCAATCTAGGAGTCCTCATCAATCATCGGTGTTGCTCATCAATCACAACAAACAGTCATCCAGGTGTCAAGCTGAGTCTAACTGATCATAATAAATGTAACTGAAGTGTGTAGCACTGATATAGGATCTGGAGGCTCAGTGGGGGCGCATGGGAGGCTAAATGGAGTCAGAGCAAGTCACCTAATCGAACTGGAGGTCAATCGGAGGTGAAACAGTCAGTCAGGAGTGAAATCGGAGTGAAATCAATCAGAATCGAAGCTAACTGAATGTAACTGGAGTGAATCTGCAGTGGTAGGTGAGCAAGTGCGCCCTTCTCAGTCAGTAGGTGAGAAGAGGGCGCCTTTCAGCTTAGGAGGGCTAAAACTCTGTGGAAAGTGGCTCCCGGGTGCTAGAAGAAGGTGGATAAGGTGCTGGAGGCATCAAACTGGTGACTGGACTGCATATCCTGAAATAGATCATGCAAGATCCTGAAGTAGATATGTATCCCGAAATAGATGATCCTGAAATAGATATGTATCCCGAAATAGATGATGGATATCCGAACACCCCCCCTCAAGCTAGACTATGATGTGCCAACTAAAATAATGTGGGGCCCTGGTAACTAAGACCAAAGGTCACCCCAATACAATAATCCAAAAAATGCTGAAAAATAAACTAAGTGAGGAAAGAGGGAAAACCCAGTGGGAAGAAAGCCCCCCCTCAAGTCTAAAGCATAATAATGAATCAATCTGTCTCCACCATGATGGAACTCACCCCCAACAGTGAACGGAGGTAAGAGAACTTCTTCTCAGTGAAGCTCTTGGTGAAGATGTCTGCAATTTGCTCATCGGTAGGGCAATATTGCAGAATGATGGTGCGGTCATGCACCAACTGTCGAATGTAATGCATATGAATCTCAATGTGCTTGGTCCTCTGCCGCTGAACTGGATCTGTGGAGATCTTGATAGCACTTTGATTGTCACAAAATAGGACAGTCGAAGTAGTGCCACCAAAACCAAACTCGGAAAGAATACCCTGCAACCAAACTGCCTGAATGCAGGCATTGACTGCCCCTCGATACTCTGCCTCTGCTGAAGAAAGTGCAATGGCTGCTTGCTTTTTGCTGGACCAGCAAATAGCACCATGACCAATCATGAAAACATAACCGGAAGTGGACTTCCGATCAATGCTATCACCTGCCCAATCTGAATCAGTAAAACCAATGAAATCTAGCTCAGAATCTGCAGCATAATGTATGCCAAACTGTCTCGTACCTTGCACATACTGCAAGATCCGCTTGGCTGCCCGCCAATGAAGCTCATGTGGCTGCTGCATATATCTTGACACGGCACTCACGGCATATGAGATATCAGGCCGTGAATGTGTCAAATAAAGTAGTGAACCAATCAACTGTCGATACATACTGCAATCTGCAAGCGGTGTGGAATCTCCCTCCTCAAGACTGATTCCTGAGAGGAATGGGAACGGGGCTGCCTTACATTCAGCCATATTAAACTTCAATAACAGGTCGGAAGCATATTTTTGCTGAGATATAGTGATCCCATCGAAATTTTGAGCTATCTCCAAGCCCAAAAAGTGACTCAGCAAGCCCAAATCGCTCATGTCAAAAGCTAGATTTAGGGCAGTTTTTAGCTTGTTTATTGAAGTAAGTGTGCTACCAGTAATAAGAAGATCATCAACATAAAGTACAATAACCAACAAATTACCTTTAACTCGCTGAAGATAGACATTCGGATCAGATTTGCATCTTTGGAAATTCTGAGAAAGAAGGAAGGAGTCCATCTTTGCGTACCAAGCTCTTGGGGCCTGTTTTAACCCGTACAAAGACTTCTTCAATCTGCAAACCAATGATGGATCTGATGTATAACCCTCTGGCTGCTGCATATAGACCTCTTCAGCAAGGTCTCCATGTAAAAATGCACTCTTCACATCCATGTGATGCACCTCCCAGTGCTTGGATGCGGCAATAGCTAAAACAAGGCGGATGGAATCCATCTTTGCAACCGGTGCAAAGGTCTCTGTGTAGTCCACTCCTTGGACTTGGGAAAAACCTTTTGCCACCAACCTTGCTTTATATTTTCTGAAAGTGCCATCAGCAGCAACTTTAGTACGGTAGACCCATTTACACTTCACTAATTTTCTTCCAGGTGGAAGAGAAACTAGCTCCCATGTATTGTTCTTTTGAAGAGAACTGTACTCTTCATCCATGGCATCTTTCCATCTCGGATCTCGATGGGCTGAATAATATGATTGGGGATCTGAACCAGCCATCAAATAAAAAATCTCAGGAAGAAATGGATCAGCAATAGAAAGAGCCATACCTGCCCTTTGAAAGTCTCCTCTTGTTCGTCTCGGATCAGCAGGATTTCCAAGATTCGAACCAGCAGATTGTAGAGTATTTTGGGCCCACTTTGGTAACTGAGGGGGATCTGAATGGTCGGATTCCGAACCTGATATGTCATGATCATCATATGCTGCTACAATATCAGAAATATCAGAACTCATACCTTCATTATCGCTGCTCGAATCTTCTTCTGGTGAAGGCGGTGAATCGGCAGTTTTCTCCTCAACTAGTTGCAATTCTTGAAGCGGTTCTTCAAACTGCACACTACGCTCTATGAATATCTTTTTAGATCTGATATCCATGAGTTTATATGCTTTTGATTCTTCCCCATATCCTATCAATATGCACTCGATACTTTGTGGATCCAAAGCTCGTCTCTTCTCAGAAGGAATTCTAGCCCATGCAGTAGAGCCAAAAACTCTCAAATTTGACACATTCGGTTTGTGACCAAAGAATGCTTCGAAAGGAGTCATACCTTTCACGGATGAATGTGGAACACGGTTCTGTATATATGCAGCAACATTGATTGCTTCAGCCCAAATATTTTCAGCCAAACCTTTTGATTCAATCATGCATGTAGCCATCTCTTTCAGTGACCGGTTTTTCCTTTCCGCTACACCGTTCTGCTGGGGTGTGTAGGGAACTGTATGTTGGATCTTGATTCCGCTTTGGGCACAAAGTTGCAGCAACTCGGACTTGATATATTCCCCACCATTATCAGATCTAAGAGCTTTGATCTTGCTCTCAGTGGTGGTCTCAACAGAAGCCTTAAAATCCTTGAATTTTCCAAGCACTTCTGACTTGTTTTTGAGAAAGAATACCCATGTAAAGCGAGAATAATCATCAATAAATGTCAAAACATACCTTGAACCATTTAATGACATATGGGGCAGCGGACCGCTGATATCAGAATGGATCAATCCCAAAATAGTAGAGGCTCTGCTAGCCTTGCCGCGGTCGAATCTGTGCTCGGGGTGCTTCCCAATAATGCAACCGGAGCATGTTCCCTTCGAGGAACGGAGTTGTGGAAGCCCATCAACCATGGATTTATTTGATAGCAGCAGCAAATACTTATAATTTAGATGTCCAAATCTTTCATGCCAAAGCCTACTAACCTCATTACCATGTGTGCGAAGAGCAGTGGGCTTTGCAAGCGGAATAAAGTGCGAAAACTCATAACATTTAGCAGTGTGGTTTGCCTTTCCAACTGCAACTAGTCTTCCACTTTTGATATCAGAAATTTCAACTGTATTAGGGCTGAATGTGACTTTCTTTGGATCACCAGTATGTGTCATTTGATACACAGAAAGGAGATTCGAAGCTAAGGAAGGCACATAGAGAACATTCTGAAAGCATCCATGATCTACATGAATCGTACCTTTGCCCTTTGAAGAAATTTTTGAGTCATCTCCCAAATGGATGGGGATGGAGCTGTTTGGATCGAATGAGGAAAAAGAATCAATATTTGCAGCCATATGATTTGATGCACCCGAATCTATCAAGAGAGTGGGCTTCGAAACCGTTGCCATGAGTGCTTGTCCTCTTTCATGATCGTCATTCCGATCCTTCTTCCTTGCACCGTCAGGAAGGGTTATGTTGTTCTTTTCCAAAAGGAGGGCCATTTGATCTATAGTCTTCTTCATACATGAACTTTCGGGATGAAAGCCACGGTTACAATAAGTACATTTAGATTTTTGGTTACCTTCTTTGCCCTTTTGCTTGGATTTCGAACTGGATGGTGCATCCGTTTGCTTGCCTTTGTCTTTTTGCTTGTGAGGCTCGAATTTGGGCTTCTCCTTCTTTAGCTTTCCTTTACCATTCGAAATCTTGGGTCCTTGAACAAATAGGGCTGAATCTTTGGAGCTTATGGACCCCATTTGAATCAACTTGTCATGCTCTTTCGTAACGGACTCAATGAAGGCATTCAAGGTAGGCATCTTCCAATTCGGGGTAGTTAGCCGACCGGAATTGAAAGTGGAGACAAATACCGAATAATCTTTCCCAAGCTTGCTTAGAATGGAGAGGATCAACTGTTTATCCTCTTTGATAACACCACTGTTCTTCAATTGCAAGTTCAAGTTCTTGAATTTAGTGAAGAATTCATTGATGCTCTCGAAATTCTCAGGATTAAGGCCAATCAATTCATTCTCTAATTGAAAAGCCCTAAGCTCATCCTGCTTGCCGAATAGTGTCTCAAGTTGCTCCCATATGGCCTTTGGAGTCTTCAATCCGCTGAGATGGAAGTGAAGATCTTTGGAGATGGAGAGACAAAGAAGACCGTAAGCTTCATCAAGCTTATTGTAGTGTTTGGTTCTTTCTGCCACATTGTTTGGCTCCAATTCAAGACCAAGAGTGACTCGGTAGTATCCTTTTGAACGTAATATGATCTCCATATCATCTTTCCAATCAAAATAATTGAATGGGGTGAGGATAGGCTTTGAAGAAGAGTATTCCATTGCTAGGAGCGAGTCAAATGATGAAGAAGAAGCTTGCATGCAGACTATAGCGAATGGAGATGCTGTAGGGAAGCTTGCATGCAGAATGTAGCGAGTGCACTTGGAGGAGATAATTAACCTGCAAATCACATAAGAACAATCACAATAAGGTCGAACAATCCACCCTTTGAGAGTTGCATCACACCTGGGATTGGATTTCAAGCAATGTTGAATAGGTCCAATGTATCAGATCCAGGAATTATGTGGTAACTCAAGCTTCTGGAGTGGTATTGGAGTATTTTTCAAGCTTTGCATGCACAGGAGCGAATGCCCTTGAGATATCTCATGCCAAACTTTTTGCAATTTTTAGCAATTCAGTCAAATCTTCTTGTATAAACACCTGTAGAAAAGAGATCTTGTTCCTGCAATGGCTCTGATACCATGTAAAGTTAGTCACAGCAGATCTAATGAACAAATAAATCAGTCACAACAGATGAATAAGAAGATATGGTGCAAAACTGTGCAAAACATGCAGCAGTGCTCTCTATCCCAGAAAGGGTGAATGAATTACAATACAAACTGTTACAATGAACAGAGCAATTCGAATTGCCTAAGGAGGTCATTCGAATCACTGAATGGAGTAGCTTGACTCAATCTAGGAGTCCTCATCAATCATCGGTGTTGCTCATCAATCACAACAAACAGTCATCCAGGTGTCAAGCTGAGTCTAACTGATCATAATAAATGTAACTGAAGTGTGTAGCACTGATATAGGATCTGGAGGCTCAGTGGGGGCGCATGGGAGGCTAACTGGAGTCAGAGCAAGTCACCTAATCGAACTGGAGGTCAATCGGAGGTGAAACAGTCAGTCAGGAGTGAAATCGGAGTGAAATCAATCAGAATCGGAGCTAACTGAATGTAACTGGAGTGAATCTGCAGTGGTAGGTGAGCAAGTGCGCCCTTCTCAGTCAGTAGGTGAGAAGAGGGCGCCTTTCAGCTTAGGAGGGCTAAAACTCTGTGGAAAGTGGCTCCCGGGTGCTAGAAGAAGGTGGATAAGGTGCTGGAGGCATCAAACTGGTGACTGGACTGCATATCCTGAAATAGATCATGCAAGATCCTGAAGTAGATATGTATCCCGAAATAGATGATCCTGAAATAGATATGTATCCCGAAATAGATGATGGATATCCGAACATGAAGTATTGAACCTTTTCTTTCTTTTCCATTCTCATGGACAATAATTATTTCATGAGTGTAGCTACAGTTTTCTGATTCCCATACTTCTTTAAAAAACATTTCTCAAACTCTTCCCAATTGGAAATTGAGCTAGCTTATAAACTAAAGTACCAGGAAGAAACTTTCGGTTCAAATGTGTAAGGGAAAAGCCTACAAACTACATCTTCATGCTGTACATTTAAAAGATTCAAAGCTAAATAAAAACTCTTAAGATGATCTTCAGTAGATATGCCTTTACCTGGGTCGTATTTGCGCAAAACTTTCTCTATATTTTTAGGCAGATCGTGAAATTGCCCAGCTAGATTTAATGCTCCCCTTGCTCTCCAAGCAAGTACAGCCATGGCTCTATGTGGAGATTTAGGTGGAGAGTCGTGTGGTGAATTAAGTGGAGTGTTCTTTGGAGTAAAAATTTCTCCAATATTTTAGGGATCTTCAAAATCGATCTCCTTTAGAGGCTACGTGATCTCTTCTAAAGACAAATCTACCAACTCTTCGAAGCTCTGCACAAGGATTGAATCACGGGTATACTGTATTTCTCTTAGGAATTCTTCTTCTAGGGAGAAAAGTTATTGCATTTAAACCATTGAGTTGTTTAACATAAGATCGTGTGTGCCTTCTTAAATCAACTACTTCAACAAAAGGTATAGCATACAACGTTTCTTGATGCTGAGAATCAGAATTGAGGTTTTCTTGATTTGTCACTTCAAGATTTGGATTGTCTAAAATCACTATTTCAAGCGGGTTTTTAGTAATGTTTCTACCAATGGAGGAATCTCCTTTATCAGCCATGCACTAGTGGCCCTCCTTCTAGTGCAAAAACTGTTCATGCCCCGAAAATCGCAGCATAAAGCAGCAAGGGATTCTCCCCGGTAAGCAAGCCCAATTAGATCGCTCATCGTTTGGTGTGGGGAATCCATCCGGTTAATGGTTCCGACTACCGTAATATTTAAAGATTCTTTTTCTTTACACTGGTTGCGGCCCAATCCACCGTTTATATGTTTTAGTTTAAGATGAAATGCAAGTTCCCTAAGCTAAATGCAAGTAACTAATCTAAATTAACCTAAAATAGTATAAGCAAATCTAATCTATCCTTGCAAGGAGCAAACTATAAATATGAGCAATACCCTGAAAGAAACATCTAAAGATCATATAGATAGCCATTAAATCATAAAGATGCAATCTCAACAGAAGATAACAGATATTAAAGATAGCTTTAATTCATTGAATACACTCCATTACTCATTTAAGAGGGACATCATTGTATAGAAAA
The DNA here is from genome assembly GCA_027924585.1 of Larix kaempferi. Lineage (NCBI taxonomy): Eukaryota > Viridiplantae > Streptophyta > Pinopsida > Pinales > Pinaceae > Larix > Larix kaempferi. The sequence goes on along the minus strand of BSBM01000542.1, from coordinate 2,250,682 downwards.
ATAGAAATATCTGATTCATCACACATAAATAATTCATAATAGTAAAGAAAGATCTCATAGTAGTATACAAATGCTACAGGAATAGTCCAACAAACATTCAACACACATTTCCAAGCAAAAATGTCCTCTCCAGGCTTCCAGTAGACAAAATCCAGTTTCTTGGAGCAAGTAGCAAAGTAATTCGTACCATCTAGAAAATTTCTTTCACCTACCAAAAGTCCTCTCTTCCTCTTCTATTCTTCTATTTATAAATTTACAAATTGCTACTTGAGCTGACATGTGTGCCCTAAACTCTAGAACCTTCTAATTTGTCCTTTAGTGCACAATTACAAAACCCACAGATTCATGGAGAGCCTCCCATATAAGACAAAGAATAGAGCCAGCTGTCTTTTATAGCATTTATACAAATAAAGGAAAATCAACTTTTCTCACACTAAGACAAACAAGAATTCTGATGGTTTATCTATTTTATTTGGCTTCCTTTTGCTGGCTCGCTGACTCATCACCACCAACTGGATTGCTTGTGGATGCTTGGCCATCTACACTTTGGATATGGGTGGCCCATTAATTGAGCTTTTTTCAAGATAATTTTTCTCTGAACAGATATTGTTGCCTTTGCTACAATCTCATGCTTGCACAGATCTAATTTGACTTGTGTTGCTCCTGCTGCTGCTTCTTTAAGCTATTTCAACAATTTCTCCTTTTCTTGAATTAACCCCTCATACTGATCCCTGGGGAGATGAATTTGTTGGTCCTTGCTGGCTTCGAGCTCCTCCAATTCTGATATCTGAGCCTTTAAGTTCTTTTGCTCGTCTTCGGAGAGGGCCAGTTGCATCTGTAGTGAATTCTTCTCATTTTCAAGTTGTAGAGCTCCCGAAGTTATCCTTAACTTCTCTTCTGATGCTTGACAATCCTGCGGTAAGCAGGGCAGTACAAATAAGTAGTATGTAGAAATGATCAAAAATTGCAAAGCTTTGTATAGATTTGTAAAATAAATCATGACCGAGTTGGATTTAACTAGATGACTTTCAAGCATTAGCAAAACAATTATGAAAAAATTCAGAATATGCCAATGAATTCAGAACATGGGAGGATGTTTTAACAAAATGATAAACTAATTCACAGTTGCAGCTACCATTTCACAGTTAAAAATCATAAGAAATCCTAGATGCAAATGCCAACACGCTATACAAGCCACTCTGGGTTTTATGTGGCCTTGGCGCGAGTGGTGGTTCGGAGTTATAAGCACGAGGCTCAAGAACTTGTGCATTTAAAATGGCACATGGCCACATTTACGACCCTACCAACTCCGTGGTTGCACGTGCACCAAAATAAAATTTCGCGCTAAGCGGATTTCGCAACATTAAGTCCTGCACCAAAGTGGTGAGTGTAAGTTTAATACTTGTGCCAAAGCGGTGAGCGTATCATTAAGATCTGCGCGAAAGATCTGCACCAAAACTAGATTTGAGGGTTGCGCCGGTGGAGGAGTAAGACATAACTCTTTACGCTTTAATGAAATTGCGCTATGGGGTCGTGGAAAAGGACTTTTTAAAGGATCGATGCGTCGGTGCTCATCTAAGGATAGGTCTTGCACCAATGGCGGTCGAGATATGGTTACAAATCGCACCAAGCAGCGTGCACTAACGGCGGCCGATTTACATTTAAAAATTGCGCGCCGGATGGTAAAAGGCCTAAGATTTGCAAAAGGGTTCGTCCGACTTATACCCAAAAGATGTGCGAAGCGGAAGACTTATAGTTAGGGATTGCGTCAAAGGGAGGCAGAGTTATAGTTACAAATCGTGCCAAGCAGCATGCACTAACGGTGGCCGATTTACATTTAAAAATTGCGCGCCAGATGGTAAAAGGCCTAAGATTTGCAAAAGGGGTCGGCCGACTTATACCCAAAAAATGCGCAAAGCGGATGACTTATAGTTAGGGATTGCGCCAAAGGGCGGTAGAGTTATAGTCAACATTTGCGCCAAGTAGAATATTTGTGATTTAGCAATTGCGGTAAAGAGCGGCCAACTTATGCTCAACATTTGCGCCAAAGTGGCTGAGTTAAGGATAAAAATTGCACCAAAGAGGAAAGGTAACTTTTCCTTAGAGAAAAAAATTGAGAAATCTTTTGGAAAGCAAGTGTTGAAATTTTGCCAGGTTAGAGAGAAAAAATAAGCCTGAAAGACAAGGAAAACACTTGTTACAAAACGTGCAGAAGGAGGGGCCCCAAATATCTTTAAAATTTTGGGGAAGGATGTTGCAGTAACAACACAACTACAGACTATCTAACTAGATGGGTAGAGGCAAAACCAGTAAAGGACTGTAGCACAGTTACTGCCGCGCAGTTCATTTTTGAAAACATCATCACTAGGTTTGGATGTCCAAATATCCTAATGAGTGATCAGGGAACACACTTCTTGAATAGAACCATTGAAGCCATGGCTGAATAATTTCAGATTTACCATTAGAGAAGCACATCATATCATCCACAAGCTAGTGGCACTGTTGAAGCCTTCAACAAGGTGTTGGAAAACGTGCTGACTAAGATATGAAATACAAATAGGGATGATTAGGATCTACGAATACCAACTGTATTATGGGCATATAGGACAAATTGTAAGAATTTGACAGGCCATACACCTTTCAGGTTAACATATGGACAGGAAGTTGTGATGCCAATGGAATACATAGTGCCAAGTTTGAGAATTACAGCATTCACAGGCATGTTAGATGATGAGACAATGGAAGAAAGGCTACTACACTTGGTTGGATTGGAGGAAGATGGCTTCATTGGAGGATTTCACCAACAAGTGCAGAAAGACAGAGAAAATCCATGGCACGATCGCCACATCAAGCACAAATTATTTCAGGTAGGAGATCTTGTCCTTCTCTATGATAGTAAATTCATGAATTTTCCTGAAAAATTTAAAATGCATTTGTTAGGGGCATATATTGTTAAGCATGTTACTAATGGTGTCATAGTTGAGCTAGCCACATTAGCAGGATAAAAACTACCAGGTTTGATTAATGGAAGTAGACTAAAACCCTACAGGGATAGACCTACTTCGCCAGGCCCTCAGTGATTAGAAGGGAAGAAAATTCTAAGTGTCAAGTGCAGTTGAAATTGGACACTAAGAATGATAGAATAAGGAGTCTGCACACAATTTTAGAGAAATACGAAGTTCCATGAGATACGAAATGCGAAGTGCACGTAGGAATCTAAAATGTGAAGTATCATAACACTCACGCTACGAATTTAAGAATAAGAAAAGGAAATGTTAGCCACCAGATATTGTTTGCACTACAAATTTAGATGTATGGAAAAAGGACAATGTGCAGTCAACTACGCATACCAGATAACCGTTACAGTATGTCGGTCGGTAAGTTAGACGCTATCCAGATTATTAGTCAATTGAGTCATTATCGACTATGTCAGAACCGACAAATCCCCGCATTTAAAGAAAATCTTGTTTGCTCAATCCTAATCAATGATGGGATGACCGAGATCTCAGTAAGTTCTGACCAACAAACATTGATCCAGGTCGTTTCCAAGAAGCACAAGGGGGACAATAGTTTGACTGAATGAGTTGGCTCTGTTATGGAGGAAGCAATTAAGAATAAGCAGAATGACCAAAGCAGGATTACACTACGCAGATAAACACAAATACGCACAGACTGCTACATCGTAATTTTCAACCTTGTGAGTATCAACATTCTTTGGCCTGCAGGATCCCTTTCACTGACTCAGAACCACTTTATATGCTTTAGACACTATTTTTCCCTAGTTTTTCCCCTGTACGCTAGCTACATCATTACAGTGGGCGTATCCGCGAGTTGCATCACTATAACTCACGGGTAGCATGTAAAATGGTAAAAATCACTAGTTTATTACTTTTTACTCCCAAAAAGCGGTTATTGGGTGACCTTTGACCCTCCATCTGCCCAAGAAATGCCTCGATATGTACTTTCACTTACCTTTGAGAGGACTATATATTGAGAACATATGGATTATGGAAGGGAGGAGAGAAAGAAGAGCAAGAGAACTCTAGTGGATTTTTGCCCTATCTTGAGTCTACACTCATTGATCCTTGTAGTTGTGAACCCTTATGTTCACCCTCCAAACTCCTATCATAGTTTGAGTTTTCCATTCCATGGAGGATTGAAGTGGTGGAGGCACAAGTGGATTGATCCAGATCTTGGCTCAAATTAGTTTACAGCAAAAGGTCGTATCACATTGTACTTCTTCTTGTTTATTAATAGAAATACTCATATTCTCTCCCATTAATGTTGTGAATGTTGTTTTTTCTACATTGTGTTGCATTTACTTATAATATCATGGACCATTGCTTTTGACGATGTTAATGTTGTTTATATATTATATGTACTTGTTGTATATTGGCTGTCAAGACTAATTTGCAGATTCAAGTGCACGGATTGAAAGCTCCAACGGGGATCTACATCAAACGTTTGGATCGAGATTAGTTATATTCATCATTATCTTAGCATTGTCATTTATATAGCATAGTACTTAGAATTGAGTTAATTTCTGGTAGTCAGCTATTTGTTGTGGTCTACCCCAAGCCATAGTGAGTTTTCTCCAATACACAGACAATATGGAGGAATGGGAGCTGTCTTCTATTACTGTAAAAACAAGTCTAAGACATGATAAGATTTATTTATTGATTCATGTATCTTACAATATTATACATGCTTATATAGATTTTTGAGACACTTGGGTGCCTTCCCGTTACGTTTAGTTACAAAGAAGAAGTTAGAACGGTTCAACAGTTCAACCGCTACAGTCAACTGGAAGAAAGAGAGATAGTCTATCAAAGTTCGACAGTCACTGGTCGCATGTCGACGCTGCTTGTCGATGTCGCAAATTGTGATATTGTTGAACATGTCAAAGGTGCGAATGTGTCAAGGTGTGTTGAAGTCAAGACTCGTCGGAGTCGTGTCTAATTTGAAACCTGTCGGAGATAACCTGTCAAATTGAAGTCACGTCGAAGTTGAAACTTGTCAAAGTTGCATCAACGTCGATGACTTACCAATTGCGATGTGGATAAGACCTCCTTCATTAAGAAACAATGGACCCCATTGTTTGCTCGTGAAGGTGAGGAAACTTGTCGGTTATTTAAGTAACAAAATACCACTTTCCTTGAGATGGGATCTGGCCAGCCTTGGCAACCTTAAACAAGGGAATTGTGTTCGTCCTTGTATGGCATACTTGTCTTCCCACAATGGTGTCATAATGAAGAGGCTCTTGAACATCTGGATGGATGTCTGTGGGTTCTATTTTCTGCAAATCGTTCTGTTCCAACAAGCGTGCATGGTATGGTTGAAGTAGATCCACATTGAATACTGGATGCAGATCCAGGCATGCAGGAATGTCGAGCTGGAAAGCGTTTTCTCCAACATGTCAAAGAATACTATATGAACCATATCACAAAGGCTTCAGCTTCTTGAATGGTCCTGTGAAGCACTCCTTCTTGAGATGTAACCAGAACTTATCCCCAATTTGGAATGAATGAGGAATGCAATGCTTGTCGTGTCAGGCCTTAGATTTCTCGCTTGCTCTGTGTAACATTTCCTGTGCTTGCTTTTGGATGTCGCATATCTGATCTCTAAACTTGATTGATTTATCAAATTCTCGCTGGCTGTAGTCAGTGTCGCTCGGCTGTGTTCAAGAGTTGATCAATTCGATAGGCACTGAGGGTTTAAATCCGCAACAGACTTCAAATGGACTCTTTCCTATAGAGTTGTGTTGAGCACGATTGTAGTTGTGTTGGATGTATGGAAGACTTTAATCCCATGTGCGTCGATGCTGGTGATTGTACATGGGAAGCAGTTGTACTACCAAGGGATTCAACTTCCATATGTCCATCGGTTTGAGAATGGAAAGCTGTCGACAATGAGAGTCATGTGTCTAGAAATTTCCAGAGGGTCTTCCAAAAGATGCTAACAAATTTGGCATCTCGATCGAAAATAATGGTTGTGGGTAAACCAAAGTGTTTCCAAACATGTGTAAGGAAGATCCGAGCAGTCTGATGTGCTATCATGGTCTTCTTACATTGTATGACAATGGCCATATTGAAAAATTGGTCGAATACTACTAAGATCACGTCATGCTGATGTCTTGTAGTAGGATAACCCGTCAAGTAGTCCATAGAAATAGATTCCCATGGTCGACTAGGAACTGGTCCTATCTTGAGTCTACACTCATTAATCCTTGTAGTTGCAAACCCTTATGTTCACTTCCAAACTCCTACCATAGTTTGAGTATTCCATTCCATGGAGGATTGAAGTGGTGGAGGCACAAGTGGATTGATCCAAATCTTGGTTCAGATTGGTTGCCGGCAAGAGGTCGTATCACATTGTACTTGTTCTTGTTTATTAATAGAAATACTCATATTCTCGCCCATTAATGTTGTGAATGTTGTTTATTCTACATTGGGTTGCATTTACTTATAATATCATGGACCATTTCTATTGATGATGTTAATGTCATTTATATATTATATGTACTTGTTTTATATTGGCTATCAAGACTAATTTTGGGGGATTTTTGAGCATTAGTCCTTAATTAGAGTTGTTGTTTGTCGAAGCTCTGTGTCACTGATTGGCCGTTGAGATACACTATAGAAAACTTGCTTTTTCTGAGCCACTGGACTCTTTATTTTACCATTTTCCTTTCCTTACCCACGGGATGGCTTTGCTCTGCCCACATACACACGCCTATGTTTACTCTACTGCTTGCCGGTACCCACAGGTTTTCCTTCGATAGTAGCGTACAACTCCAGCTTTGGTTGATTTATGAGTTTTGGTTGTTGCTGGATTGGATTTGAATGATCCTGAGTCTTTGTTGGCCTATTTCTTAACTGTTCCATGCCTTCGTTGTGACCAGAACTCTTCTTTTTTCTTGGTTGAGCCTTGTTGGTTTTTTACCCATATTTGGATTTAGCCTTGTTGGTTTTTTCCTTTTGAGCTTATTCCTTTGGCTGAGTCTTACTGTTTGGTATCTGTTGGGTTGTCGTAGTGATCTCCTTGGCATATCAGTGACTAAATAGTAGGATTTTTCTTTCATTTTTCATTTCCTTATATTTAAAAATACAACAAAAAAATACATATAGTTTTGCATTTTCCTTTTGCTTATAAGAGAAAATACAAAAAAAAAATTGCTTTTATGTACTGCATCTTGCATTGAGTGCTTGCTTCCTTCATTTAGGTTCTGTTTGTGCATTGAAAATATAAAATACAACATTTTTATTTCAAAACCATTGGATTGATTTTGCATGTTAGTGACATTGTTTTATTGGATAGATGAGTCTAGGATTTGACGATTTTGCATACTATTGAGTCATACACATCACTAGTTTCACGACCATATCCCTTGAGTAACCAAAACCACTAAAATTAATGCTTAATCTTAAAATTGATTAGACTGATTTTATTTATAGGGTACACCAACTAGCATAGGATTGGAGTCTTGGAATAGATCATTGTGAGTTAAAAATCCAAGACTACTAGACGAAACATTAGGTGTCTGACTAGGGAATGGAGGAATCCATGGTATATATCGGTGTTCACAAGAATTTCTACCCAAACCAGAGTTAAGCACGAGGTCACGAGAGGTTGGTTGAGGAGATATCCCTCTGATACAAGCTAAACGTGGGAGATATTTTCAGGATTTGTTCATATCTGGGGACTCTTGGGGGATTTGACCCTCATTGAGTTTCGGGCTTAGCTACCCTCCCATATGATGGATCCCACCTGTGACTGTCCCCCTCAGCATTGGTTATATTGCAGTGACCATAGTTACCTTACCTAGGTATCGCATAGGGTACTTGCAGTGGTTATGTTGTTTGTGTCCTGAGTCAGATAGGGATTGGACAACACAGTTGTTTGTTGTCGAGGGTTACGACCCTTTGCACGCAGTGAAGCCTGGGTGTCTCTATAACTCATTTTGTTACCTCTGGCTATAGTTTGGGAGTCTCAAACCTCTCCTAGGAGAGACATACCAGCTCTAGTGTCGGGAGCTCATTTAGCCACTCTATTTGTCTGCTCTTAGCTGTAGTTTATCTAGGTGTGTGATTTTGATTTACTGTTTTTGATCGATAGTTGGCCTTTAGGGGACGTTTTGATTTTATATTCTCTTCGGAGATATCGTGGTGCAGAGTTTTGCTCTCCGTTGATCTCGTCGGTTGGCTGGTTTGCAGCCTACCGAACTTTCACGCCGCGTTGCTAAGGGACACCGACAGGCTCCTTCTGAGTCTTCAGATTCTTACGAGACTTACGTCCTAGACGACATGACTGCTACACACTCTGACACGGGAGAAGTCCCTACTAGTCCATTGGGTAGAGTTGAGAACATTTCAGACACCCCTACTCCTCGTGAGGCATCGGGAGGTGATCCACCTGAGACCCAACCTAGTTTGTTTGGTCCAGACCCACCCGAGGACGACCCATTCGATCGTTCGTTTCCACATAATTATTTATACGGGATGCTAGAGGTCCATGATGATTCAGGCCTTATAGTCAACCCTACCGCATTCTCATATGGTATGCTGGATTACACCATAGTTGATCCTTCCACTACTTTTGGTAGCCATGCTAGCACCATTCATGGTGTTAGCAACACTGCACCCACTGGGGACAATACCCTCTCCAGGGGCACCACGTTGTCCACTCACACACATAATATGGGGACTAGTCATATTCCTCCTAACAATGCTAATGTTGGAAGATGGCCGTCTCCTAGGGCTATCCAACCAAATAGGAAAACTGTTTGAAACATGACTCGCCATCCACCACTTAGCACACATCTCGCTATCCATTAACCCAGGACCACTTTCGCGAATGTTAATGCTCCTCCTAACCACGGGGGTAGACATATACTGCACACTTTTGCATCCACCACCACTACTAGTAATACTAATGTAGGAGGTGGGAATATATCTTATCCTCATGGTCATAACGCGACCATTCCTGCTACTAGTAACACCAACGTTGGGGTTGGGAATACTTCTCATGCTTTGGGTCACCACATGATTTCTCATGCTAATCCTAATGCTGGGGGTGAGAACATACCTCACCATTATGGTCATTACAACTCATTTCCCGCTACGAATAGTACGTATATGCCCCATACTTATGGTGGCAACCCTTACTACAACACAGTCAGTGCTAGCCACCAGTACAACCCACCTCAATATGGTGCCCAAAATACTTATACACCTACTTACTCTCATACGGGTCAAGTTGGAGGAGGTTACTAACCTCATGGCCATGGTCAAGCTTATGGTCTGTCAGGTCCTCAATATCAGCAATTTAATGCTCATGGTCAAGCTTTTGGTCCACCTTATAATTCAGTTCCGTTCAACCAACCTTTTATGGGAGCCTATAATCAAGATTTCCAACTGCAGCTCCCATTCCTTGCATGCTTGAATCTTTTGGATCTTTCAAAGCTCACGAATGATCCGGTGTGTCACGACTGCAATTGGCCCCCAGTCCCTACCATGCTCCCTTCGGACATTCCTAATTTTGAGGGGAAAGGTGGTGAGGAACCGGGTGATCATGTCACAATGTTTCACGTTTGGTGCTCCTCCAACTTGTTGAATCACGATTTCGTTAGATTACGACTATTTCAACGCACCCTCACGGAGGAAGCTGCGAAGTGGTATGTTGAGTTTCCTGGCAACACTTATAGGGGATTCAATGTCATTGCTTTGGTTTTCTTGGACCATTTTCAGTTGCTAGTTCGCTATGATACTAGTACTGAACTTCTGTCTACCTTCCATTAGAATAAGGCAACACATATTTCTGAGCACGTTCAAGAGTGGCGTCGGCGGAAGATATTAGTGAAAGCCAACATTCCTCCATAATTTCTGTTGGAATGGTTCCTCAAGTATTTACTCCCATTCATTGCTAAGGATGTTTTGATGTCCAGCATTGTGACTGAGGAACAAGCCATCTTAAAAGTCCAACAGTTAGACTTATTATACTCTCAGTCTGGCATTTTGTATGAAATTATTCCTGACTCACCGCGAACACGCCATGAGGCTCAGTCAGTTCTTGGACCACATGTCGATGGCATCGTGGGATCCACAAGTACTTACCATATAGATTTGGTAGCTAATCAAATGCAAAGTTTGTCGCTAAACTAGTCTACTCCCAGATAGGTTCACACCTTGTCCACTTCCACCTTGTCGTCCAATGTACACAGTGTGCAATCGATGAACCAATTAGGTAACCAACAACCTGGTGGTAAGAAAAATGGGAGAAAAAAATTTAAGGGTGGAAACAATGGGAACAACAATAGAAATCACAATACCCCTTGTAAGGATAATGCCAACCCTCCTCGGGAAGGCGGAAATGCTGGTGAGGACCGTAAACCTAGGCGTAAGGTGAAGTTTCCTTGTAAGCTTTGTGGGGAAGATCTTCTTACTCACTTATGTCCTCGAATCAAAGAAGCATCGAAGCATTTGGCACAGAGCCCAGTTGTGTTAAAGGATCCCCTTCCTCATCATCAAAACATGGCTTCGCATGCTCCCACCACTGGTTATGGACCTACTGAAATGGAAACGTCTTCTTCCAATACTAGTGGTTATGGATGTGTGAATATGGTTCAATCGGAGGTTAGTGTTGCCACTCGTAGACGTGATTATGGTGCACCACAACCTAATCTGGGGAGTGAGCCTCCCCCTCCTCCTGATAATTCCTTGCATATCGAGAAGCCCTATAATATGTTGCGGATACCAAAAGGTGTTCTTAAGCGCTCTACGCATAATCCTAATGCTCTAGCCTCCCATAACTACTCCATCGTGGAAGATTTGGGCCAAAATCTATATGCCATGTCGGCTCTTAACGTTTTGTAGGCCTGTTTTTCTCAAAAGCATGCCCTTTTGAGTGCGTTGGGAGTTCAAGATGGGGGAAGTTCCAGTGTTATCAAGTTCGACACTACTAATGTTCAACCTCGCTTACCTTACCACATGGATTTTCAAATTCAGGTGGCATGCCTTAAGAATTTTGTCAAATGTACGATGGTTGATGAAGGTGCTTCCATGTCAGCAATGTCGTTAACTTGTTAGAAAGCTCTCGGCTCTCCTCCTCTACTTGCATCTAGAACCACGCTCACTGCATTCGACGGTTGGTCATTTAAGCTGCATGGAATTATCCCTTCCCTTGTTGTCTGCTTGGGAGGTAAATCTGTTCCTATTGAAGTTGAAGTGGTTGATGCGCCCATCAACTACAACCTTTTACTAGGTCGGAATTGGATGTACGCTATGAAGGCCATCGCGTCTACTGTATTCAGAGTTATCTGCTTTCCTCACGAAGGAAATATTGTGACCATCGATCAATTGGATTTCGTTAATCCCCCTTCCACAACATCCATGGGATCTATAGTCCCGTAGGTTACTGATTCTTAGCCGGCAACTGGGAATATGGGTGTTGGTATGTACCCTTCATTAATGGGAACTTATGATTTTCCTGCACCTGTGAATTTTATTGGAACCATTTCTGACAATGCGTCTCCTCCTTTGCATAATGTACCATTTCGGACTTCATATTTTGATGATCCATGGACTTTACCATCCACGAGTTCTACGTCTGGAGACATGCACACGTTGGGATGTCTATGCCACTGTCTGTTGCTGAGATTGCTTACCAAGATATTCAACAAGCCACTTCAGATCCGGATCTCTCTTCTTCATGGACAGGGGAAGAAGATCCCATTATGCTTCCCACGTGTGCACTCGACCCATATTGTTCACATGATATCCTCGATGGTATTCTACCTTCAAATGATTTTTTTATCAAGGCCATGAATGGTAATGACAAGCCTTGGGAGGATTCTCATCATAATTTTATTTCCTTCCTACCCTTGATCTTATTGAACGTGATGAGCCTCGAGTACAACCTTCCATGCATTTGGATTTTGATCAAGGCATAGTTTTGTCTAGCCTCGGTTTGACATTAAAGTCTGATATCCCTAGTGATGAGTCTGTAGGCTCTCCTATAGATCCGCAAATTGGTGATCTTGATGAGTTCGATTCTACTTCTAGAATTTCTAACTCCCGTGATGATGAATTTGCCACTGCAAATTCCTCCATGTCCTTCAGCTTTGCTCTTCATTCCGAAGTTGATCATTTTGGTCCCTCCGGTGTTGGTACTATGGCACCTTCAGTGGTTAGCTCTCCCTACATTATGTCTGAGGGTGATAATAGTGAAGTTGAAAATTTTTCTACCACAGTGACCTGTATCAGATTTTTCTTTACATACGTTTTAGAGATGATCTTCGTACTTATGTTTCTTGGAGACAGGATTCTTAGTTGGACTTATACTTGTTTACTGGTCCTTTTCGACATTTTCTTCTGTCATAGCAGGAATATTCGGAACCTTGCATATAGGTTTAGGCCTCCCGATTGTTATGATTCACTTGAACCTATTACTATCTGAATTCGCAGACACCCCCTGAGTGTCCTTATCTTGCTCATGTTCCTTGAATTATGCACAGCTTTGTCCCATGTGCTTGGAACTAGTCTCGCATGTCCTTGACACTCATTTTCTCTAATTATGAGCATTCTTCCATCTCTCCTTTGAGCTCGTTAAAAATAGTAAGGAGGTCACGAGTTTACTTTTTCAGGCTCGTTAAACCTTTAGGAAAAATATTTTTATAAAGTATTTTTTAAGCCCTTGTTAGACTTTTTCAAATCAAACAAGATTGCCGAGTATACTTGTCAGTTCAGACTCATTAAAGGATTTGAAGCGACATTCACTTAGGCATAAGTTTACCCCTTTTCCGGACCTTTGTGGATTAATTACGAAAAATGTATACTCTAGTCATACGTGACTAGAAGAGTTCTTCTCTCATTCTTTTACACTTTTTCGGGTGAGGAGACTAACTTTACGAAAAAGGACTTCCCTTTTATGTCGAGTTGTGATTGCATTGCATTATCTTGCTTGCCACTTGAACCTTGTGTCGGATCTCGCTTACTCACTTATTAGCCATGTGCCTGAGCACTTTTCACTGTCAAGCCTAGCAAATCCTTAATTTATCTTTTACAGCTTGATGACCCTTTACCCTGAGGGAACATTCCCCCGAGTGTCCACATCTTGCATGCACTGCCTTGCATTGATCATAGGTATGTTCCACTACTTGCGACTAGTCTACTTGCTCTTTGACACTCATTCCCTCACTTATTGTACTATAAGCAATTTTATTCTTTTTCAAGCTTTTCCCCAAATATGAAAAAGGCCAAAAAAATTCAAATATTCCAAAAAGCCAGACAAGATTATGGTTACTACTTCTAGTTGGCAGCTGTTGTGTCGCCTTTGAATAGAGCATTCATTCCACTTCATACATTATGAGTTGGGACTATAGTTGGACCTTAGGAGCTGTACTTGTCTCTCAGTTTACTTCATCGATTGGTTAATCTTCCAGTCATTATGGAGCCCTTTGTGGTGCCTCCTGCATCACACAGTCTATATCGAGTCTATGCTGCCTAAGTCTATCCATCTGCTCATGCTCTTGTTCAAAGGAAGTCTTGAAACCAGAGTCGGCCACTCCTTAGATCTCTTGACTATTGCATGTCAGCCATCCTTATTGAGTCAGTCCATGTCACCTGAGATCTTCCAAATCTTTCAGCGTAGCTGGTACCTCGTGCTGGTTGATGGGGGATGCCCTAATGCCCTCCTTCCAGTGAGTCTCATTCTGTCAACTTCAACCCATTTATTCCGGGACTTGAGGCTTAGAGTTCGGTTGAGTACCTTGAGGCTTGTAGTCATTAGTGGAAGGTTCTCTTGCCATCCATAGTTTTGGGAATACATCAATGTCCCCTGATCGATGGATTCATCCTAGTGTTCGACTTCAACACATCTATTCACACTTCGATGATTGTGCTCTGTGCCTTGATGCCCATTTTCATTATTGGTGGGTTATCTCGCATCTGTTAATGGTATACATCATTTATCGGTAATCAAACGATGTCACATCAGGTTCAATCCCAACTCCTTTATTCAATTGATGGGACTTGCACTGTCGAAGACTTGTGTAGAAGGCCTTAGGCGATAGTGGCATTCAGTATGCTACTTATGATTATGACTTTACATCTGAGATATCACCTCTCAGATATCAGCAGTTTGTACCTCCAGTTTGCACCAGATGTTTCCTTTTCAACAGGAGACCATATCTTACTGTAGAGGCATCATGGCTATGATAACTTATGACATGTATTCATTATGTACTTCCTATTCATGGCCATTGTATCAGATTGTTGTAATATACCGACATGTATTTAGGGATACTATTGTATTATGAAAAGTGAGCTGCTCCTTCCACTTGTGTCTCCATCACTCCACTTCTGAGATTTATAATATATTTCGGCCATCGTAGCATCAGTCTCTGAACTCACACATTAGGGGGCATCTATTACAACGTAATTTTCCACCTTGTGAGTATCAACATTCTTTGGCTTGCAAGATCCATTTCACTGACTCGGATCCACTTTATATCCTTCAGACACTATTTTTCCTTATTTTTTCCCCTGTACGCTAGCTGCATCATTACAGTGGGCGTACCCGTGATTTGCATCACTATAGCCTGTGGGTAGCATGTAAAATGGTAAAAATCACTAGTTTATTACTTTTTACTCCCAAAAAGCGGTTATTGGGTGACCTTTGACCCTCCATTTGCCCAAGAAATGCCTCAATATGTCCTTTAACTTAACTTTGAGAGGACTATATATTGAGCACACATGGCTTATGGAAGGAAGGAGAGAAAGAAGAGCAAGAGAAATCTATTGGATTTTTGCCCTATCTTGAGTCTACACTCATTGATCCTTGTAGTTGTGAACCACCTTCCAAACTCATATCATAGTTTGAGTTTGCCATTCCATGGAGGATTGAAGTGGTGGAGGCACAAGTGGATTGATCCAGATCTTGGTTCAGATTGGTTGCCGGCAAGAGGTCATATCACATTGTACTTCTTCCTATTTATTAATAGAAATACTCATATTCTCGCCCATTAATGTTGTGAATGTTGTTTATTCTACATTGGATTGCATTTACTTATAATATCATGGACCATTGCTATTGATGATGTTATTGTTGTTTATATATTATATGTACTTGTTGTGTATTGGCTGTCAAGACTAATTTGCAGATTCAAGTGCACGGATTAAAAGCTCCAATGGGGATCTACATCAAACATTTGGATCGAGGTTGGTTATATTCATCATTATCTTAGCATTGTAATTTATATAGCATAGTACTGAGAATTGAGTTAATTTCTAGTAGTCAGCTGTCTGTTGTGGTCTACCCCAAGCCATAGTGAGTTTTCTCCAATACACAGACAATATGGAGGAATGGGAACTATCTTCTATTACTGTAAAAAAAAGTCTACGACATGATAAGATTTATCTATTGATTCATGTATCTTACAATATTATACATGCTTATATAGATTTTTGAGACGCTTGGGTGCCTTCCCATTACGTTTAGTTACAAAGAAGAAGTTAGAATGGTTCAACAATTCAATCGCTGCAGTCGACTGGAAGACAGAGAGATAGTCTATCAATGTTCGACAGTCACTGGTCGCATGTCGACACTACTTTTCGATGTCGCAAACTGTGAAATTGCTGAACATGTCGAAGTTGCGAATGTGTCGAGGTTTGTTGAAGTCGAGACTCATCGGAGTTGTGTCGAATTTGAAACCTGTCGGTGATAACTTGTCAAACTGAAGTCGCGTCGAAGTTGAACCTTGTCAAAGTTGCATCAACATCGATGACTTGCCAACTATGATGTGCATCAGACCTCCTTCATCAAGAAACAATGGACCCCATTGTTTGCTTATGAAGGTGAGGAAACTTGTCGTTTAATTCAGTAACAGAATACCACTTTCCTTGAGATGGGATCTGGCCATCCTTTGCAACCTTAGACAAGGGAATTGTGTTCATCCTTGTATGGCGTACTCGTCTTCCCACAATGGTGTCGGAAGGAAGAGGCTCCTGAACATCTAGATGGATGTCTGCGGGTTTTGTTGTCTGCAAGTTGTTATGTTCCAACAAGCGTGCATGGTATGGTCGAAGTAGATCCACATTGAATACTGGATGCAGATCCAGGCATGCATGAATGTCGAGCTAGAAATTGTTTTCTCCAATATGTCGAAGAATATTGTACGAACCATATCACAAAGGCTTGAGCTTCTTGAATGGGCTTGTGAAGTGCTCCTTCTTGAGATGTAACCAGACCTTATCCACAATTTGGAATGAATGAGGAATACAATGCTTGTCGTGTTGGGCCTTAGCTTTATCACTTGCTCTGTGCAACATTTCTTGTGCTTGCTTATGGATGTCACATATCTGATCTCTAAACTTGACTGATTTATCAACTTCTCGCTGGCTTTAGTCGGTATCACTCGGTTGTGTTGAGGAGCTCATCAAGTCATTAGGCATTGAGGGTTTAAATCCGTAACAGACTTCAAATGGACTCTTTCCTGTAGAGTTGTGCTGAGCAAGATTGTATTTGTGCTAGATGTATGGAAGACTTTAATCCCATGTGCGTTGATGCTAGTGATTGTACATGTGAAGCAGTTGTACTACCAAGCGATTCACAACTTCCACCTGTCCATCGGTCTCAGGATGGAAAGCTGTCAAAAATGAGAGTCGTGTGTCTAGCAATTTCCAGAGGGTCTTCCAAAATATGCTAACGAATCTGGCATCTTGGTCGGAAATAATGGTTGTGGGTAAACCAAAGTGTTTCCAAACATGTGTAAAGAAGAGCTGAGCGGTTTGATGTGTTGTCGTGATCTTTTTACATTGTATGACAATGGCCATATTGGAAAATTGGTCAAATACTACTAAGATCACGTCATGCTAATGTCTTGTAGTAGGATAACCCATCAAGTGGTCCATAGAAATAGATTACCATGGTTGACTAGGAACTAGCATAGGTGTATACAATCCCTATCGTCGATTAGGTGGCTTAGCAACGGCACAAACCATGCATGATCGAATGTACTTGTTGACGTCAGATTTAAGTGTAGGCCAAAAGAAATAATTTTGTAGAATAGCAAGTGTCTTTGCTACTCCAAAGTGTCTTGCAGTCTTACTGCAGTGCGCATCCCAAATGAGTTGTTGTCGGTGCTCACTGGTCGGTACAGAAAGCTGTCTAATCTTGTATAGCAAGGTGTCTTTCAGGAAATAGTCGGAGTCTGAGGTCGACGACTTGTTAGTCTATGAATGTCGGTACACAGTTGAGAATTCTCTGTCATCCTAATACAACTCTGGCCAAGTGGTCGTGTCGTATCCCTGCATACTCATCACTATCAAAAGGAGAGTAATGGGTGGTCGACTGAGGCAATCGACGACGGAGTTAGCTTTACCTGTCTAATAATTAATCACCAACTAGAATTGTTGTAGGTAATTAATCCACTTGAGTTGTTGATTTGTCTGCAACTTTGATTGTTTCAGAGTGAACTATAGAGGCTTGTGATCAATGACAATGACCGTTTCCTTGCCAAGGATGTAATGCCTCCATTGCTTGAAATCTTGCAAAACGACATACAGTTCCTTTTCGTACATCGAGTATCTTCTAATTATGATGTTAAAAGTCTCAGAATGAAAAGCGACTAGGTGACCAGACTGGGTGATCACTGCACCCAATGCATAGTCTGATGTTTCCGTCTCAATCTCAAAGGGCTGATGCAAATTAGGAAACACAAGTACTAGTGTAGTGCATAGCTTGTGTTTGAGCTGTTCAAAAGCTACTTGTTGTGTTGTTGTCCACTGGAAGACAGTTTTACCGTTACCCTTTGTCAATTGATTCAATGACCAGACTATGTGACCGAATCCGAGTATGAACCATAGATAGAAATTCACCAAACCAAGAAAACTTATTAGTTCTTGAATGCTTCTAGGAACGTGCCAATATTTGAGGATTTGTACTTTTTCTGGATCAATGTGAATGCCTGTAGATTCAATTACATACCCCAAATATTTGATGTTGATCATTGGAAAAGAGCACTTGTCCATGTTCAGATAAAGATGATGTTGCTGGAGAGTGTCGAGGACTTGTCGAAGATGTTTGACATGTCCTTCCCATGATTGACTGAAAATCAGTATATCATCAATATAGACAATAACCCATTTTATGATTAAAGGTCGAAGAAGGTTATCCATATGTCACATGAAGGTCGCAGGTGCGTTGGATAAGACAAAAGGCTTGACTAACCATTCAAACAATCCTTCCTTGGTTTTGAAAGCAATTTTCCACACATCTGAGGGCTCAATTAGAATCTAATAGTATACCAACTTGAGGTCGAGCTTAGTAAATAATTTAGCACCTTTCAGATAGTTGATGAGCTCATCTATCCGTGGCAGAGGATACCGATTCTTCACCAATATTTTGTTGAGATCTCTGTAGTTGATGCACATGTACCAAGTCCCGCCTTTCTTCAGAACTAGGATGACTGGACTTCCACAAGGAGAGGAGTTGGGTCGGATATGACCTTTGTAGATTAATTCTTGGATCTGTCTGCAAATCTCTTCATTTTTTAGAATGGATCTTCTGTAAACAGATGCGTTAGGAAAAGAAGAACCAGGAACAAGTTCGATGTAGTGTTTTACCTGACAATGTTGAGGTACTCCGTCTGGCGCTTGAACTAGGTTCTAGTACTCATTAAGAATATGATTGACTTGCTGCTTCTGTCGAGAACTACGTTGTTCAGTGACTCAAATCGTTGCTGCAATATTCATAGAATTTTGCAGCTTGATCATGATTAATGCATACTTATGAGCATGATTGATGATCTTCTTTGTCTGTTTGGAAGATATCAGTGAAACCATTGGTGTAGGTTGACGCTCTGGTATACTGAACCATCCATTTTGGATTCGGAGAATCACCTTTTGAGTCCGTGACTTATAACTTCCATGTCTATCCCAGAGGTAAGGTTTCCCAAACAGGGTGTCGGCTACGAAGAGTGGTGCCACGTCACAGAGTACTTCATCTTCAAAAGGTTTTATGAAGTGGGCGATTTTTCATTGTCGAGTGATCCGAAGTTCTTATCCGTGTTTCATCCAGCCAATGTTGTAAGGCTGAGGATGCGGAGTAGTAACAAGACCTAGTTTCTTCATAAGATCTTCTGAAACGAAGTTCTTTTGGCTCTCGTTGTCCACAATCAGATGCAATGGGTTGCTCTTGACCCATATCTATGTATAGAACAGGCACTCTCATTCCTCCTCGTCGACAATAGTCGAGGCTACTAGAGTGGTCGAGGTCAAAAGGGTCATTGCGTCTGGATTAGATTCTTCCAATATCTTGTCAAACGCGTCGGAGGTCGACACATTTTCCAAACGTATCATTCCAAGATGAGTGGTGGTAATCGTACCATTTTTTAGTCGGTAGTTGTTTGCTACATTCCCTCTTGTGAAAAGGCTTCTTACCGTGGTCTGGCTTTGGCAGTGTCGGTTGAGAAGATTTCGACTTGTCAAAGTTGGCTGGTGCCTTCTTGTTGGGCGGTCGTCCTGATGTCAGCTTTCTTGCGAAGCACGCTTTTCCTTTCTGCTTGGTTTCCACTTTGCTGGCGTAGTGTAAAGCATCCCCAAGCATATTGACAGTCATAAATTCCATCTCCTACTGAATGTATTGGGACAATCCGCTAATGTACTTCAGAACAAGCAATTTCTCTTCTTCTTGGATTCCAAGTCTAGCCATAAGTTGGTAGAACTCGTTGGTGTAACTCTTTACTGATTGGTATTTCCATTGCCTTAGATACTGCCACTTCTTATACTGTTGCTCGAGGTATTTCAGCGGGTAAAATTCCTTCCAGATGTGTTTGACAAATTTATCCCATGTGTCGATAGGGTATCCGCTTTTCTCCATCTTTGTCGAGAGGTTCTCCCACTAGCAATGCACAGAGGTTGACATCTTTAAGGATGCAATGGTGATCTTTTCAGCTTCTGAGAGTTGATTTACAGTGTAATAGGATTCCAATTGTAGTACCCAATTGTCGATGGATTCTGCGTCAATCTTACCTTCAAGATTCGGTATATCCAAATTCATTTGCACTTTGAAGGGGCTGATTTGATCATAGTGAATTCTCATTGAAGATCATCTAGATGTCAAAGCAAATCGCATGAGAATCTCGTTAAACTGGGAGAACATTTCAGTCTGTTGTCGAGCCATAGCTTGCTCAATAAGCTGTGTTGTCTCATCGGTTGCATGTCTATTGTATGTTTCTTCTTCCATCTTTCGAGGTAGCGTCTTCTTGGATTGCTGATATTGCGAGCGAGTTTGAACCGGCATAAGTCAGGTAACTTTGAGAGAAGTGTATACGCAGAACTTAAGTAATAAACTGAGTGCTATGATTTGAGTCTGCTCTGATACCAATGATCCGGGTCGTGTCCAGGAAGCACGAGGGGGACAATAGTTCGACTAAATGAGTCGGATCTGTTAAGGTGGAAGCAATTAAGAATAAGCAGAATGAGCAAAGCAGGGTTACACTATGGAAGCGAAGCGAAGCCCAAGTAAGAGCAGTTGGAAATGCGAAGTCCAAGCATGGCATAGTTTTGTTGAAACATAGCTCCAGTGCAACAACTATTTTTGGAAACATGTACAGGCGAAGCGAGGTCCAGTAGCAACCTATTTTGAGTAAAGGACTCTACAAATCCTAGGAGCAGGGTGAGGAGCAGCGTAGAGTTGGAGGAAAGCGACCTATCGCCTGAGTAAAAACAGATTACTAAGACATCGAGGCCAACGGAGATCATTAGAAGAAGAGTGGTGGATCGAGACCGAAATAAGAAGTGGAAGTGGTGGAAGGGGATATGCCAGTACGCAGTCAGAGCCATGCAGTTAGAACTGCAGCTGTCAGAAGAGGCATCAGAGCTAGAAGCGGTGTAGAAAGGCAGCCGAATTCAAGTGATATAGCTGTCGACTACGACAGGCCTGGTTAGCAGGGTAACCGTGCCATTTTGGGGGGATTTTTGGGTAGCATAGTATTTTGGCCCACAATGACTGTAAATACGTGACCTTCGGGCACGATCTATAAGGAGGGAAATTTTGTAAGGGAAGGGTTAATCTATCATGGTATTATTTTTGTTCTTAAGTCTTTAGAAGAAAGACTAAGCATTATAGAGAGAAAAAAAAGAGGAAAAGGATTTGTAGCTATGTACACATAGAACTATTGTATAGAGAAGAGGCTACAACTAAGTGTGTAGACTGGAACTGTTGAACCCTTCCCATTAATATAAACAATAGTTCCCGTGGATGTAGCTCCCATCCAGGGGATGAACCACATAAATACTTGTGTTGTGTGATTGAATCTGTGAGATTGCTTATGTTTATGTTCATGTTTATGTATGTTCGCTCTTTTATATGTATTTTCACATGTATGATGGATGAGAATAATATGTTAAGTGTTGAAAAGGTATAGCTGAATGTGCAAGTATTTTGGAATATGTTGAATGCATAGTTACACAAATAACACTAAGTTAGCAGAGTCTATAATGTGTGTGACTGAATAGTAGCACGGTAGTGGGGTTGCGATGTTGTATTGCATTGTGGTAGTTGTGAAGTGCGCAGTCCTATACATGCGCAGTAATAAAAAATTATATGTGAAGTCGGGAGAACTTTGCCAGATCCTGTCCCATAACCGCACATCACCTGATTATAGAAACATGCTTCTGTAATCCCCCATAACTTCGCCTCAGGTGAGACCTCAGCCTGTTCGTAGGTTGTTGTCGAAAGGGCCAGTGAAGAAGGGTTTTGTTGCAACACAACTACACTGAACCTGGGTCAGTAAGCGAAAGTTAAAGAACAAGGTAGTATCCCAACACAAACTTTACCTTGCCATGTTTATCGAGGGCTTGGTCATAGATGAGGAAAAGGTCACCCTCCTTGATTGTGCAAGGGTGGACATGAGAGTTGTAATGGGATTTGACTGATGCTTCACAACTTCGATCATTTGGAGTGTTGCACGATGATCCTCATCAGCTTGTTCTAGAGAGATTAAGCATTGTTCTAGAGCAGTGGTCTCTAGAAGAAGTTTGATAGTGAGGTGCAAGGATGGTATTTGATAGTCAATTTAGAGAATTGATTCCACTCAGTGTACGAGGTGATAAGGGGTGAATCCCATCACGGTTTTCATCGATGTGCGATAGGTCGAAAGGGATGGAAAGAGAATATGATTCCAATTGGATTTGTGTTTATCCACTATCCATTGGAGCATCATTTTAAGGATTCTGTTGACAACCTCCACCTACCTATTTCTCTAAGCATAATAAGAGGAGTAGAATTGGTGTTCAAAATTTAAAAGGTAAGTTAGTTCTTTCCATATGGCATCCTCGATATGACAACCGTGTTCAGAAACTAGTTGGCATGGGACACCAAACTGAGTGATAACATGGTTAAAAAAGAGACGCACCACAATTTCACTAGTACAATAAAAGTTCAGCATGGATTCAGCCCAATTTGTAAAGTAGTCAATGGCCACAATTATGTACTTATGACCACCAACTAATGGGGTATTGCATTCCATAAATTCAATGGCCCATTTGTAGAAAGGAAAAATAGTGACCACCGGATGAAGTGGGGTGGGAGGGGTTATTGCCTTTGATAAAAAAGATGGCAATTGCAGTAGTCTATGAATACCTCAATGCAATTAAAAAAAAGGTTAGCTAGAAATAATCGATCTGGATGAATTTTTGGGTAATGGCCATCCCAACAAATGGTCACCACAAGATTCACTATGGAAGTCATTTAGGACTTCTTCGGCTTCTTCATGAGTGAGACATCACCACAAAATGGTGTCGACCCATCGACGATAAAGAACATAGTCGATAAGAAAATATGGAGGGGCTTGGCGATGGATGCGACAACGCTCATCCCAACTAAGGTGAGATCCAAATATTTGGGTTCATAGGTAGACCAATATGTCTCCATACCAAGGATCATCAGATGAAATTGTGAACAAATATTGATCAAGTAGATGATCGATGATAGGGGACACAACAGAGTTAGATGGTAAGTTTGTGATGAACCATGCCAAAGTTAAGGCCTTATTACTCTTGGAAGTTACAAAATCGAGGTTTTACTCTTGCAACATAACGATCCTTTTTTTGACGCAGACTTGAATAAGGCGTTGATTTAGGAGATACAACATTGGGTTCGAGTCAGAAACTACTTTGGTTTGGATCATAAGAATGTAATGGTGTAGATTTTGAACCGATAAAATGATGGCAAGGACCAACTTCTCCTCATGAGGATAACGGAGTGAGGGACCAAATAGGTTCAAAATGACATAGTAGATGACGTTATCTTGAAGAGTAGTGTCTACTTAGACTAGAACTCCGATAAAATCATATTCCGATGTCGAAATTTAAAAGATAAAATCATTCTTGAAATCTAAGAGAGATATCAAACGAGTGGAATTCAAAGATTTCTTTAATGCATCGAATGTTTTTTTTCATTTCTTCATCCCAAATGAAAGGAATGTTGGTTCATAGTAGATGCAATAATATGTGTATGGTTATTTTGTAGTATGAAATAAAACAATGTAAAAATTTGTCCTTACCCTAAAGACTCTGCAATTGGATCAAAGTTCGCGGAGGGGAAAGGTTGAGGATGGCCTGAACCTTCAAGGGATCAACAACAATCCCTTTTTTGGAAACAATGAATCCCAACAACCGGCCCGCAGGTACACATAAAACACACTTGAGAGGGTTCAAGTGGATGTTGTACTTTCTACATAGAAGAAAGACCCAACAAATGTCCGACAAGTGCTATGAGTACTTTTTGTATCATGTGGTAAGGTCATCCAAGTAGACAAGGATGATGTGAATGAAGTCATGGAAACAATATGGCATGGCACATTGAAAGGTTGCACCAGCGTTTTTCATCCCAAATGGAATGAATCGGTAGGAAAACTTTCCCCAAGGTGTAGTAAAGGTAGTCTTCTACTAATCCTCTTTGTGGATTTGAATCTGGTCATACCCCAAAAAATTGCCCATAAAGAATCAGACTTCTTGTCCGGCACAAGAGTGAATAATATGATTGTTAAAAGGGGTAGGGAAGCTGTCTTTGGAAAAGACAGATTCAAATCATGAAAATCAGTACATATATGAATGGTCCTTGCTTCTTGTTCATGGACATTGGGTTAGAAACCCACGTAGTACAAGCAATCGGATAAGTGAATCCTTCTTTTCTCAATGTTTCAAATCATCCTTGACAGCTGGCACTTTAGAGGGGTGGATAGACCTCTATTTTTTATGAAATGGTGCCACATCAAGCCATGTATCAATGTGATGTTCGATAATAGAAGGATCTATGCCAATCATTTTGGTGTATGACCAAGTGAATACATCATGAAATTCCTAGAAGGGCACTTTGTATGCAGTAATCTCTTCAGGGGTGCAATCGACACCTAATTTGATATTTTCTATGACACTAGGTTTGATTGATATATCCACTTGGATAGTGGGAGAAATTTTTTCCATATTCCTCTCTTCGAAGGAATTATGAGCTGTTATTGGTTTCTTGAACCAATCGATGATCCCATGACATATAAAATATTTCGACTCGACGGAGAATTGGTTTGAAGGCTTAGACAGACGGGCTAGTTCATCGAGAATAAAATACTCACCTTGATGCATGTCACCCCAAGGAAATTCTAGTTCCATGAGCAATTCTAGAATTTCTTTGTCACTTCGAAAGGTTTGATTTGCTAAGTCATGGGATCTTGGCTCTGTCGAATGCATAATAGTATCAT
Organism: Larix kaempferi; assembly: GCA_027924585.1. Classification (NCBI taxonomy): domain Eukaryota; kingdom Viridiplantae; phylum Streptophyta; class Pinopsida; order Pinales; family Pinaceae; genus Larix; species Larix kaempferi. The sequence continues at coordinate 2,225,925 of BSBM01000542.1, read as the reverse complement.
GGGATACTTCAGGAATTTCATTGGACAACGAGATGAAAAAAATGGCGTTTGTCCCAATCGAAGAAGTAGTTATAGGGTGAACCTATTTGATTAATCTAACTTGGCCCTCTACACAGAGTCAGTGCAATTTACCGAGTACTGATCAATACTCAAGAATATCAAGTAAATTTTGTGAGTAATGGTCTTGGAGACCACATACTGAACAAGGATGGTTGGTATGCAACAACTTGTTACATGTCTTGGTGCTAGGAATATGAATGAATGGAATGTTTTCATCATCTTCATCATGCAACGTGTAGATATGATAGAAAAAAATAGGAAAATCTAGACAGTTCTACGTAGCATGGCCCAAAACATTGCAAAAATTGTGAGGAGAAGGTGCTTGAGTTGAGGCAGTAGAGGGAGGGTTCATGGCTTCTTTTAGATTTTCTGATGGTGTAACATTCATTGCTTTTAACCCATACTTTTTCTTAAGGGAGGGGGTGGGGAAGTGGCTACTACCTTCAGGGATCCAAGTGGAGGATGATTGGAAGTACTAATGGGGTGCACAACTGTCAAAAAAACATGTGGAGTGGGAGGTTGATTGGGCAAGTTGAGATACCAAACATGGAGGCCTAACATTAAACTTGAGAGGTTAACAGTCACAATTACTGGTGTGCTTGTGATTCTAGAAGGTGGAAACAAAAAGGGGATTTGATGAATAGGTGTGGATCCCCACTAATTCCTAGGTAGCTGACTGGGAGAGGGGGGAGGTTGAAGTTGGGGATGAGGTTGGTGTTGAGCCTAGGATGCATCTTTACTCAAGGCGATAGTGAAGAGATCCAATATTTCCACTTTTGGGGATGGAGGAGGCAGAGATTGAAAAGTTCCGATCATGGGAGCATCTTGAAATATGTCAGGTCCAGTGCATGTAAAATATGGTATGGACCCACTACTAGGATTGTTAGCGATTGTAGGTAATATTTTTTTCGGACAAGTCATTCCCTTGGGATCAAAATAAGTCAACTGGACGAAATTAACAATATTCCCATCTTGAGGGAACATCATAATTCAAAAAATTAACAGCATGACAACTTTCATTGCATACATGTAGTTGTGTCCAAGGAGGAGTTTGTAATCGTTTTTAGCGTTGACTACCTCAATTTCTATTAAGAATTTTTTTCCAGCTAACTCTATAGGGACATTCGAGAGAAGTCCTTGAGGTTGAGTTGTGCAACCATAATAAAATTTTAAAGTCATGAGAGATGGCTCCAATTTGGGGTATTCAAGCCTCTTCCAAACGTGAGTTGACATAACAAAACTAGAGGCACCTTCATTGATAATGCATCAATGAATCACCAGGGCTTGGAAGGCTACTGAAGAGGGAATCCGCAACTCCACTTGATCCAAATCAAAATTCATCAAATGGGAGTTAAAGGGATTAATCACACCTAGCACTGACAGTAAGGATTTGCATTACGCAAGGATGTTCCAAATAATTTCTAGAGTTGACATGGAAATGGGGGATTACTCTCAGTCGTCCACAACATTATAGTTATAAGGAGCTCTAGTGTTGGGATTATTTGTAATGTGACGCAAAGGAAATTTAGGGACCTTAGGGATCCCGTCGGGGGGTCGTTTGGGTAGGTGAAAAGTATTTTCAACCTGAGTGGTTTATTTTCCCTTATAAGTAGTGGATGAATCAGTAGCTGAACCATACTGATTTTGTTGTGTCTAAAGGTTTACTTCGATGGTCATCATAAGAATGTACTAGACACGAAAATCATAATGTTGACTTTACAAAGTTGGTTGGGGTGGGTATGACACCAAAGGTTATCTTGTTACCACTCCTTGTTGAGGAAAGGAGTTTTGTATTACCATAGATTATGTTTGAGTGGGTTGAGGTAATGTAGGATTTGCTTGTCCTTGTGGGGAATAATACACTTCACATTGGTTTTCTTGTTCCATAGCTAGCGTGCTTTAGCTAAATGAGGACAGTTATGGGTATCATTCCCATACACACCACAAAAAGAAAATGGATGGTTAGTCCTTAGTTGATTATTTTTGGCTTGTTTAGGTGGTTTGTTAGGGTGTTGATCTATGGGGTTCACTCCAGTATTATCAGGTGTATTGGGGGGTTTATTTCCACCTCCCTAATGTTGATTGTTTCCTTTATTCTTTCCCCTATTATATTTCTTGGGAAACACTTGTTGAATATTGTGAGTAGCTTAGGAAGTCATGTTTTGTTGATCATACTCTTTCTTCTAAGGGAAAGGAGGAGAAACATGGTGTGGATTCACTAGAGAGGCTAGCGGAGGACCAGGAAAAGGACAGTATGATTTCATGGTTGGAGGGGACACGAAAGGAGTAGAAGCACAACCATCCATTGTGTGACTACAAGAGGGCCCATGAACATGGGGGGTTGAGGTAGGAGCTGAGTAAGAGGTACTTGTTCATGAATGGGTTGAATCAAGAAATAAATTGGGGCCATAACTTGGAGTGGCAATAGGTCCCTAATGGGGACACACAATGTTTGGGACAATTGCATACACATAACCACTCACTAGGGGAGGGTAATCTAAGCATGGATTGGGTATGGATGCTACAATTCCATTGACATCATCCACTATATGGGATTCCCCCAGTGGGATTCTCCGGGAGGAGTCACTGTGAGGGGAATTGAGAATGATGGTATATAGATACCCGAACTATGTATAGATTAATTCAAACCACTGGAATTTGAGGATAGAATCCTCCTCGGTTTGGGTTCATTCAAAGGCCACATCCTTGGAAATGGATGGGAGTAGGGATTTTAGAAACTAGTCTAAAAATACCATGTCATCAAGTTTGATCTTACACAAATTGTGATTGCTATGCCACTCACGAATATGGTCAATGATGTGGGTAGAAAATATCTATAGACAAGAGAGGAGGATTTATACTATGTCATTGTAATGGATAAGAAACTGGAAGAACTACAGGAAGTGGAAGCTAAGGATACAAAATTGGGATGTGTTCCATGAGGTTGGTCAATATACCACTTGCTGGAAACACTAGTAAGAGTTTTATAAAAGTGGCAAAGTCTGATAGAATTGTCCACAATGTTGTTTGACGAACACCATTGGTGAAATGACATCATATCATTTTGGGGGTCTTTCCCAGCCTTTCCTTTGAATTTTGGGATGTCCGATGAGAGTTTGGTAGGAATAGGGGGCCAAGTTGGATCATGGAAGATCAGATCATTGGTTAGACTAACCAAATCATGGGGGTTGAGGTTATCCATAAAAGGTAAGATCTCAATTTTGGGGCCTCCTGATGGTGGGTTACCTAGAGAAGCATTTTTCAGAGGGGGTTCAAATGGGATGTTTACCTAGAGGGGGGGTTCCCTAGAGGGGGTTTCCCTGGTGGGGGATTCCCTAGTGGAGGGTTCCTTAGTGGAGTATTTATTGGAGGAGGGTTCCCTACACCATATGGGGGGATGATGGAAACCATGGTGCTACTGGTCAAAATAGCGAAAATGGAATGTGGTAATGATGTATAGGGGTGAGGGTCCTAATGACAACGTAGGAGGAAAAAAGTTAGATGTTAATAATGGTATGAATACATTTGAACTTGGTCCAATTGTTTACAACTTTGTGGAATGCGTATGTGACTAGGAAAAATGGCAAGATACACAGTGGAAATATGGCGGGATTTTCCTCAAGCGACTGAATTAATGTGTGGTCCTGATCACTACTAAACAAAATCTTGGAAATGTAGTTTTTGAGTAAATTTTCAGCAACTCTTGGCATGCAAACCTTCTTCATTTCTTGATACCATTCTTCAAAATTTTCTTTATTAAAAGCAATTTTGGGTTCCTCCTTCATAGCTTTCCAGAAAACATAATGTAGAGTAGCTGGTTGGTGTTTCTTGAGCTAGGGTATATTTCAACCACATAGTGGCTACCATTTCCACATCACTAGGGAAATCAAAAAATAATTGAAAATAAAATATCCTTCTAAGTTTTGTGCATCAACGAAATCCTGGAAGAGTTCATCCATCAAAAACTTACACCAGTTGCGTTTTGTACCATTAACAGAAAATTATGCAATTGATATCATATCTAGGGTACAATCCTATTTTATATACTTCCACTTGAATTTTTTCAAAAATAATCTAGCACACCATATTGACTATATGATTCTTGATATCCCCAATAACATCACCTTTTCAACCTATCTTGGTACAATATTTCCCATACAAATTTTGATTTCTGTCGGTTTTTGCTCTCTTGTGGGTTCCCTAAAATGTTGTGGCTACATATTCTCCTTCCATGGAAAGTCTTGTAATCCTATGGATGTCGTCGACATGGATTTGGTACTACTTATCTAACCATAGGGGATGGACATGCATTCGACTGATCAGGAACTTTGTGCATTTATTAACTTCTAGTGTAGTGCCGAAGATTGAGAGATCTTTCATATGGAGGAGGGTTGAGTCTTTAAGAGCTATGAAATCAAAATTCCATTCCTGACGAAATTTTCCATCATCGACCAAGAATAAATCCATTTACACCATAGGTTGCATGTCAAGATATAAGATTCCTTTTGTAAAGTCAATATATACCATGTTGTTTTGTTTGACCTTTCCATTTAGATCATCCTTGACATGTATCCTTAGATATGCAAGGTCTAGTTTTGCAATCTCCTTCTGCTTAGATGGGGGCCTATTGTATGCATATTTTGTGGTGGCCACCTTTTGCATGGCTATTTTTTGGCGATGGTAAACAAACTTAGTTGTGGACTTAGTGCTTCCTGATGGAACCCATTGACAAATTCTTACAATGTGCAAAATATTGGAAATCACCATATTTAAGTAGGAACTTATAACTATTTTTTTGCATTAATGATGATCCATCATGAGTTGTTTCTATAATGTATGGATCACTGCGATGTTCACAAGAGTAAGACTTCACTTGGAAAAGTCTCATCCACTTTGACTGATGATATTAAGACAATTGTATAACTTGATCTATGCTCTATGATCTGAGCATGGAAGTGGGGCCCTCCCTCATGACCGCAATGGTGTTGACTAAGTTAAAATTGAAAATAATTGCAGAACAAACTGGGGACTTGAAAATAAACATCACTTGAATTGAACTTAAGAAACTAAATTGAAGCAATTGAACTGAAGAAACTGAATTGAAGTAACTAAACTGAAGAACTAAACTGAAACATATGAACTAAAGAACTGAACTGAAAAAAGAAATAAACTTTAGCTCCTAACTAACACACTCCAAGAAACAAGAGCGATTGCTTGCAGAATTATTGATCATAAATGTAGGGATTCAGGTGTGTGTCATTCACTCATCCATGATGAAAATACCATTAAGTTGCACAATTTTTATTATTCTTGAGTCTTTGATTTATGCAACAAAGAATGGTCCAATCCAATGCATATTTAGTTTTCCCAACTGCTTCATGAAATTGTTTTCATGTAACATGACCTTGTTTCCTATAACAAACAATTTATTTTTAATCTAGTGATCATACCACACTTTTTGTCTCCCCTTCTCTATTGTAGCATGATATTTTGCGAGAAACCAAGTTTCTTTAAGTTCCAAGATTTCTACTAGATGTTCCACAACTAATTCATCCTCTCTCATCTGGGTTGCGTTTGCAATATATAAGCTCAGAACAATGATTTCACTTTGAACCATTGTTTCTCTTCCATAGACCAACTGAAAAGGAGTCAACATTTGGAGTCACATTGAATTAGTTCTATAGGCCCATAGTACATTTGGAATGTGTTTATCCCAATCATCTCTATTTGTGTAGTAGACTTTGGTTAATCCTTTTTCCAAAATATTGTTGAATGCTTCTATTGTATTATTCACCTGAGGATGATATGGGATACTCTTATGATGTTGGATTAAGAGCGATTGTCAAATTTTCAATAGTATTGTTCAAAAAATGCTTTTCTTGATCACTTGTGAGTTTGCTCGGGAACCCAAATTGGGTTATGATATTTTCAAAAATGAACTCAACTGTTGTTTATTTGGAATAGTCTCGGATGGTTGTATATTCTCCACACCTTTTTAGATAATCTATTGTGGTAATTATGTACTGAGCCTTCAAATGCTTTGCTGGTAGATCAATCAGTCCCACAAAGTCAATTTCCTACTTCTCGAAGGGTCGTAGTGCCTGGAATGGGTTCAAGGGAAGTTTATCTCTATGCGATGATCGCCCAACACATTGAAAGATGTCACATTTCCTTGCATACTCTTTAGAATCCTTGAATAACATAGGCCACCACAACCTAGGTTGGGGCACTTTTCTTCCTATATCCTTTCCGCAACTCCCACATGGAAATCCACAGTATACTTTTGCGTTCATGATCCAAGATGCACCTACACAATATGCCATGAATTCCTATATTATACAGTTTTACCACAATCAATTGGTATTCCACTGCTCTAACAAGAAATTGTTTCTTCTATGTGGGGGAGAATTAATTTGGGGCCTTCCTTGTGGCGAGGAACAATGCAATGTACTCTAGATGGTATGGAACAATATTTACTCAGAATAATTCCACATCTAGTAGCTAATCATCTATTGGGATGTCAACCTCACTAGATTTAATGCGGGACAAATGATCTCATCCATGATTATGTTTCCCTGTCTTCATGACAACTTCAAATGAGAATTCATGAAAGAGTAATAACCATCTACATATTCTTCCTTCTAATACTGTCTTTCTTACCAAATACTTCATAGAATAATTTTCCATGAAGAACTTGAGAGGATTCCCTAACAAATAGTGGCGGAACTTATGCAATGCATATATCATAGCCAATCCCTCCCACTCTGTAGTAGTGTAGTCTCGCTTTGCTTGCGATAACATTTTGCTGGAAAAGTACATTGGATGGTCCATCTCACCTTCACTGGGTTGAGCTCGTATAGCTCCCAGGGAGATTCATGATGCATCTACATGAACATGGAATTATTTTTTCCAATTTAGGAATGAAATAATTGTGTCATTTACCATTTTCTCTTCAAATGTATTGAATTCTCTTTCACAATATTCATTCCATTGGAAGAGCTCAAACTTATTTAATAGTTTCTCTAAAGGGGTAGTGATAGAAGCACAATTGTGAATGAATCTACAATAGTATTTGGTATGGCCCAATGTAGATCACAACTCGTTTACTATTGTTGGCACCTATAAATTCACAATAGCAAAAATTTTCACATGATCGACCAACACACTATCCTTGTAGATCATATGTACCAATAGGTTACCAAAGGGAACACAAAGTATGCACTTTTGAAAGTTCAAGGAGATACCCATTTGTCTGCATCGATCCAACTCGAGTCAGAGGAGAATCACATCATCTTTAAGTAGACTATAAACTATCTAATCATCCAAATAAACTTCTAAAAACTTGTGGAGGAACTCATGGAAAGAGGCTATGAAAACTCTGGAGAAGAGTGTTGGTGCATTCTTGAATCCAAATGGAATAAAATTATACGTGAAGGATCCCCACTCAGTGGTAAATGTAGTATTCTTATTATATTCTTCCATGATTTTACTTGGTGATATCTAGAAAATCCATCTGTAAAATAATAGGATTTGTTTCCCGCCTCTTGTTCTAGCACTTCATAACTGAAAGGTGTTGGGAAAGGGTCATAAAAGCAAGTGAAATTTAGGCAGCTATAATCGAAACTGACTTGAATATCCTTGGTGTCTTTCTTACTCTAGATCACAATAGGGATGACCCACTCAGATTCATCAACTGGAAAAATTAAACTAACATTCAACATACAATCAATCTCCTTTTTGACCTTCTGTTTTACTCAAAGGTTCATCCAATATGGATGATGCTTGATAGGATTTAGATTCAGGTTCAATATAATATTCATATCGTTGAGGTATCCTTGTATTCCTTTGAGTTCTGTGAAACTTTGCTGAAATAAGTCTTCATATTCTTTCAAAAGAGAGGCAATCTCTAAGATTGCTTGCTCATCCCAGTAGTGCCTGATTGCTTCCATCTTCAGTTTATCCTGAATGCCAATATTGATCTTGTTCAATTTCAAAGGTTGTGTGTATATTTATATGGTTTCTTCTAGCTTGGTGTAATGTACCTATCGAGAGCCATCTCATTCCTTGAAATTGACGTGTCGCAACTGCTCAACTTCATATGGATTTGGTTCTTCTTGCTCTACCTTAGAAAAATATATCGGTTGTTTCATCTCAACATGGAATTCCAACATGTCTTGATGTAATAAGAAGACATAAGAGTGGTTGAGCTTCTGCAACTGGTCAGTAAACAACATACACTTGATAGCTGTGAATGCCTCAGTCACCGTGACACTTGTTGCAGAAAAAGAACAGTATTTCCAAAAAAAATCACACAACCTCTTCTAGCATTCTATCTTCCTTCGTGTTTCCTCATGCACGTACCATTCCATTGTAATAGGTCCAAGCTCATTGAATAATTGTTGTACCTAGGACTGTGGTTGCAATCCTTCTGATTCCCATTGGTACTCACAAAGTTTGATATGCTGATAAGGGTTAGCTTCTACCATGCATACTTCTTTGGCCATGTTTGCATGCATAGATGGTTTAAATTTGATAATCATGGTTAGCTATGTGGTATCCTAGTCAAGTAGATCATATCTACGCATTTCCCACCATCTTGCATGGGTACCTTTAAGAGTAGTCTTGAACATATCCATATGCTATTTCTCCTATATTTTAGATTCCATCTCTTGTAAGAAGGTGTCAAGTTGATCAGTTCCATCATATTTTGGTGCTTGAATGAAGTCTACCTTGATCCATGTTACATAGTTTACCATGATGTAGCATCAGGATGAGATCTCATATCATTTATTCTTCCATTTGTCCCAAGAATCTTCAGAATCATGATCGAAGGATGGAATACTTCGCGAGCTTACAGAACCATTTGCAGTTGGGTTCACATAGTCCTCTCGTTGAACTGTATTCAAGTATAAATTCCATCTAAAATATCATGTTCCATGTTCTCTTGGATCAGTTCAATGTACCCCAGACCTTGGTGTGGGTCTAATCGCCGAGTCGCCTTCATTCCATCCACCTCAAAGATCATCCATTTTTTATTCAAATCAACGATGCCATAGTTTTCATAGGCCCATTCAATACCAAGCAATGTTGGATAAGGGTTCGTTTTCCCCATGATATCGATGAATTCAAAATATGTAGTTGTCTTGATTCCTCCTAAATCGATTTCTTCATTTTATAGATGATCAATGGGGAAGATATGGTACTAGTTGGCCATCCGCAATTGTATTGGAGAATAAATAAGCTTTTGGGAACCCCATTGCTTCCCACTTCCTAGGAAATATTTTCACATCTGCACCAAGGTACATTATCATATTTTTAATATCATAACCATGTACTTGTGCATTGAGACGGAACTTGGAGCCCTTCCACTTCCTTTGTCGTTGTCGTACCAACTGGGTATTCCACTCTGTGAGTAGAGCATGTATCTCTTCATCATTTTCTGCAATATTATCCAAGTTATGTAATGTTCCTTGAAGTTCCTACATAGATTTTTCATTTACCAAAATATATTTAAACATATGGAACCACAGAAGAAAAAAGTCCTTCATCTTGTCAATACCTAATCCCTCTTCCTCAGTTCTAGTGTTATCCGATCAGTAATACTGACGAAATATAGGTCCCTATCTAGATGTTGGAGTAGGTATTTGTTCAAACATGTCTATAGCTTCTTTGTATATCTACTTTTTCTACACTAGGACATACTTGGTTCTTGCTTCTGAATTACTGGAGAGTTTGTTCGGTGCTAGTTTGTCACAACTTTCGCACCTTCCTAAGTGACAAAAAAACTAGCTTTTGTTTGTTCTTCTTGAGGTTCACAATTTATAAACTTGGCTAATCTCCTTGTATGATCCTCCCATTTCGAAATGATATCAGGGAATTATTCTATCGTAAGAGTGTTTGTGCAACAATAGGTACACAAAGATATTTTTGGAAAAGGACAATCATGGCTAGGTGACCCACATCATTACAATTATAGCAAAGCAATGTTCCCATGTGACCTCCTCCTTGTCTAGGACCAAAAAATCCTCTACCTACTCTAAATCCTCATGCCCTTCCAGCTTTGATGCCTCCTCCACTTCCTTCTCCTCCCATCCCGTGGGATTGATCCCTAACTTGGAATATAGACTGGTCTAGCCTTTATGTAAGGGAATCTAAGGCTCTACATTTCTTAATACTATGTTTCATGGACTCGCAGAATTCATAGTCTGTATTAGGGATTGAAGAATATTTCTGGTACATCAGGCATAGTCGGGGTGGATGACTGAATGATCTAAAAGTATCACAATAGTCATTGGGGGAGCTTGTTGGGGATTCTGGATATGATGACCTTCCCACATAATGGAATGGGTATCCCACATAACTATGAGCTATTGTTACAATAGGCCTAGTATTGAACGGTACTCCTGGACAAATATATCCTCTACGTAATCTTGGGTACTTTGAGGCATGACGTCCTTTTGCAATGTAAGTAGTACGCCATACTTATGGCTATTTTTCCTTTGGTGTATCCAGATATTGAATCCTCTCAGTTATTTATGCTAATTTGTGATGTAATTTCTCCAATTCACCAAAGGAGGATGAATTTCCCATCCTCATTATGTCTGGATAGTTTTCCATAGCCTCAATTTTCATCACTTGCTCTAGTGCAACCTTAGGAGAGGCTATTACTTGTTGCGATAGAGGTATCTTTGTTAGTGGTAGAAACCCTTTGATGAACCATTATTTGTGGAGGGCATCGTGGAATGGGTATGTCACTTTAGTTAATACATTTCTAAACCACTAAGCATATTCCCAAGCTAATTCTCCAGGACTTTGTCAAATTTCTCACAGTTTTGCAACACCTTGCTGCTCTAATTTAGGTTGCAAAAATTCATCTAGAAACAAGTTCTTGGTTTCCACTAATGTAGGAGTTGGTGTGTTTGGAACCTACCTTTCAATGAGTCTCATATATCATTGTAAACCTCTACCACAGATATTTTTTTAGAACTATACCAATCTGGATGTTGTTGGGTGGCCTTGGAATTCCATATTGCTTCACATTGAAACTAGTTGTGAAAATCCTCACAGCAAATCTAAGAGATGATGTATACCTCACAAGAGTAATTATGATTAAGCAGGAAAATAGAAGAAGAGTGGTCAGTGCAGTATATTGAGCAATAGAATAATAATACAGTAGAACTCATATAGAAGAAAAAATACTTCACACACACTAATTAATTAATCACAATATGGACAAATAAATAGTAAAATGCATGAGGATTCAAATGCCCAGGTGGGAATTCGAATTAGCCTTCATGGAGTGATCAAAATATCACTGGAGTGTCATCATAGCACAACTAGTATTCTATCTCATCATTGGTGGAGTCATCAATGCACAAGTAACCGTCAACCATCAGTCAAACTAAGTCTAACTGAGTGTGGTAGGTGTAACTGAATGTAACTGGCACATGGAGACACTAACTAAATGGAGGATCAATGAAGGGCGCATGAGCAGCTAACTAGAGTCAGAACAGGTAGTCATGTCTCATCGGAGGTCAATCGGAGTGATAACAGCAGTGAGGAGTCAGTCTGGCCTCAAATCAAGGAAAGAATGGTCGCTAACTAAAGATAACTAGAGTGGTAGGTGAGAAAGGTGCCCTTCTCATGCAGTAGGTGAAAGGAGGGCGCATGACAGGCTAGGAGGGTTGAAACTGAGTGAAAGGAATCTCTGGGGGCTAGCTAACTAAGGGCTAAGTGCTGGGACTAATGACTGGAATGCATGCAAACTCTAAATGATGCATGCAAACCCTAAAAGTGCATGCATGACTGAAAATGTAAATGATCAAAATACTAGTGGGACTAGGATGGAGTATAGGAATATCCTAACACCCCCCCTTAATCCATCCTAGGCCCTGGTAACTAAGACCAAAGGTCACCCAATACAATGAATAATAACAGTCAATAAACCAAGGAAGTGGGGAAAATTTCATGGGAAAAATACCCCCCCCTCAAAACAGACTGTAAGACACACATAAAAAATAAATGCTCCAAACTCAAGCAGGTGTGATGCTTGTTCATATGTCTGGAGGTATCTTCTTCTTGGGAAGAAGTGGATCATGCTCAAAAAGCATGTGCTTGTACTTGCTCTTCAGATTGAATGTGATGAGAACAAATCCAAAAGTATGAGGATTATCCTTGAACCTGTGATTCAAATCAGTTGAGGTAGGATCAAAAACATGAATATGCAGATAGTCTTTTGTCTTCTCCTTCAAACCATCATTGGTGAGATTATGCCAAAATGAACCATCAAATAATAATGATTGCTTGAAATCCAAAGCAGATTTAAGACTTGAAGAATAGTTTCTTGAGATCTCCTTTGAACCAGCAGGGGTGAGATCAAAACTATCATATGCACGAGAAGTTATCCCAAGTAGTAATTTCTTAGAATCCAAATTAGATCCAAGACTTGAATCATGTTTTCTTGGAATCTCCTTTGAACCATGAGAGGTGAGATCAAAACCAGTAGATGCACGAGAAATTATCCCAAGTGAATGGCCATGGTTTCTTGAGATCTCCTTTGAACCAACAGGGGTGAGATCAAAACCATGATGTGCATGAGAATTATCCCAAGCAAATGGAAATAGCCATAATCTTCAATAACCTTTTGAAAGCATGAGATAATGATCATATAGTAGTAAATAAGAGGTGATTGCTTGAGGAGAGCGAATGCATTACCTCCAATAGCTGATTTTACCTCTGAAATAATCATGTGATCATGATGCAAACCAACAGAATCTGGTGCAAGAGAGGATTTAGGACCTTCTGCAATATCTAGAGTGTGAGCTAGAATAGAAAGAGAAGAAAGTTGGAGCATGAGTGTAGAATCTGCAGGTTCTTTGTGGACAACTTCAATATGAGATGATACTAGTTCATGATCTAAGAGACCATCAAGGGGAGCAAATGCATCATTGGGCTTTCTCTCGAAGGGGTTTGGACCAATCCCTTCATTATGTCTTCCAAATATTTCATCCAGGTAGTATCATAGCTCTTTTGGAGATTCAACATCATCAATGAATTGATGTACCAAGCATCGAGACATAGCAAGCATCATGGTTTCCATGGCTCTGTCACCATTATTTAACCAGTCAATTTTTTCTTCAGAGGATTCGAACTCTCTCTCAAAAGAATAATCAAAGAGACCATTTCTCTTCAAATGTGCTATCATGTTTGGTTTCCATTCATCATAGTTAAATGGAGAAAGAGGATCATAGTTGAATGGAGGAGGATAGATTTCTTCTTAATACATGGAAGTTGTAGAAGACCTGCAAAACAATAGAGAATATCTGCAACTGCTACTACTACAAAGATGCAAAAACTAGTGCACTCGAAATCTTGGTAATAACCTGCAAAAAACTCTCAAGAATGGAGATAAACAATACTCTCAACATGCTTTGATACCATGTGAAAATCCTCACAGCAGATCTAAGAGATGATTTATACCTCACAAGATTATTTATGATTAAGCAAGAAAATAGAAGAAGAGTGGTCAATGCAGTATAATGAGCAACATAATAATAATATAGTAGAACTCAGATAGAAGAAAAAATACTTCACACGCACTAATTAATTAATCACAATATGGACAAATAAATAGTACAATGCATGAGGATTCGAATGCCAAGGTTGCAATTTGAATTAGCCTTCATGGAGTGATAAAAAGATCATTGGAGTGTCATCGTAGCACAACTAGTAGTCTATCTCATCATCGGTGGAGTCACCAATGCACAAGTAACTATCAATCATCAGTCAAACTGAGTCTAACTAAGTGTTGTAGGTGTAACTGAATGTAACTGGCACATGGAGACACTAACTGAATGAAGGATGCTCAGCGGAGGGAGCATGAGGAGAAAACGAGAGTCAGAACAGGTAGTCATGTCTCATCGGAGGTATTGGAGTGATAACGGCAGTGAGGAGTCAGTCTAGCCTCAAATCAAGGAAAGACTGGTGGCTAACTGAAGTAAATTGGATAGGTAGGTGAGAAAGGCACCTTTCTCATGCAATAGGTGAAAGGAGGGCGCATGACAGGATAAAAGGGTTGAAACTGAGTGGAAGGAAGCTCTGAGGCTAGCTAATTGAGGGCTAGGTGCTGGGATTGATGACTAGAATGCATGCAAATCCTAATGATGCATGCAAACCCTAAAAGTGCATGCATGACTGAAAATGTAAATGATCAAAATATTGGTGGGACTAGGATGGAGTATAGGAATATCCTAACACTAGTGTCATGCCACATCATCTTTCTTGTTCCCCTAAAATTATAGGAACCGTAATGGAGGTCCTACCAGAACTCTTTCCATAATTTTTGTACTTAGTGTTGTAGTTGGGGCTCCTACTAGTATAAAACCCTAAGATCCAAGTTGAACTACAAGATTGCTACTAGGTTCCATAGAACTACTACTACTTCCTCCTATTAACAAGTTGCTTTGAGAACTATTGTTGTTGCTACTCATATGATTATACCATGAAAATAGTAAGACAATATTGCTAGAATTTTTTATCATATTTTGTGAGGGTGCTTGGGGGTCATTTGGGGGAGTTCTAGCTCCATTGCTTCTAGTTCCTTGTTTCATGAGAGGTTATCTTTCTAGAGTACTTCCATTTTCCGCAAGTCCCTAAAAATATCGATGCTCTTCTTCCATTTCCAAGGATGAATATGGCATATGCTGGATCACTTCATCTTGCAATAATTGGTATTCATGGTCCTACCTTACACTTGTACCTTCCTCCCAATGTCCTCTTATTCGATTGTTTGGTACATCTATTCCTCATTCTATGAGTTTAGCATTAGTTAGTTCAAAAAATTTTCCATTGGTGCGACGATCGTTGCATATCCTCTGATAAACTTTCTGTAATACCCAATATGTCCCAACGTCTCCCTTAGTTACTTCACTGTTGTTGGTGGTGGCAAGTCAACGATGATTGCGATCTTCGCATTGTCAACCAGCATCCCTTCCCTGCATCCAATGTGTCCTAAGAAAATCCCAAATGGGGCACAGAAGATGCACTTCTTCAGGTTTAGCGAAATCTGGTGTTGTTGACATCTCTCGAACATTAGTCTTAGATTCACAACGTGATCCTTAACCAGTCCCTATATTTTCCAATTGTCCATGTATACTGCGAGGAATTTATGAATGAAATCATTGAATGTAGTGACAACTAGTCTTGAAAAGATCATCAGGGCATTTTTAATACCAAACAACATTAATGTGTATTGAAAACAACCCCATTCTATTATGAATGTTGTCTTGTGTCGATCCTCCTTCGCAATTTTTATTTGGTAGTATCCTCAGAATCCGTCTATAAATGAGTAGATCTCCTGACCTTTGACGCCTTCTAATACTTCGTCAGTGAATGGTGTAAGGAATGGATCATGTAGACATGCATCGTTCAGTTTCCTTAGATCGACACAAATCCTAATTTCGTCGATCTTCTTATCTTTTACAACCATTGGGCTAATCCATTCAGATTCCTCCACGAGTTCTATGAATCTTGCGTCCAACATTCACTCTGTTTCGGCTTTCACACGATCCTTGTACTTGGGATTCAATCTGTAAGGTCGCTACTTTACAGGCTTCGCATTAGGTTTTAGTGGAATATTCATTTTTCCCAGGTCCCCAAAGATTCCTTTTATTTCCAAAAATTTCATTGGGAACAAGTCTTGAAACTCGTGTAACAGATCAGTCATATTTTCAATGGTAGATTCATCCCAATAATCTTTGATACTTGCGAAATTGGGATTTTCCTCCTACCCAATGTAAACTTTCTTGATTCGCAGTGGCTGTTGGAATTTGTTGAAGGGCATATCTGGTGCTTCGACATTCTGGATTCCTTCTGAATCTAGCATATAAATAGCTCATGGATCATCCTCATCATGAGGTTCTCCCATCACGTTGTATAATTCAATCAACATTTTTGGTATCGTAGTCCACTATAATCCCATTGGTTTTTCTGTCAGAACTGCTTCAAGTAATTTCTCACCAATCCCCTGTAGTGCGCTATGGATGAAGGAGTTCTCATCCAAGAAGCTGAAAATTTGTCTAAATTCAATAGTCAACTCTTCCCATGTGGTTGTTCCGCTAGGAAGCTCTTTTGCGATATACCAGCTTCGCAGTACCTCATCCAATGTATGAATAAATGTGTGGACCCATTCCTATTTTGGTCTCATTCCCCATTTGATTTTTCATTCGTCCAGGTGCTCCCTTCGGTCTCCTCTTCCATTGTATTTCCTTCCACAGTATCCTTCATTGTCGCCGAACCTGATTTCCACTAGTTATCTACATAATGGCCATTTTTTTATCGTCAACTTGTGCACTTCCCACCATCACGCTAGTGTATCCTTTAGTGCTTCCTCCAATGCCAACAGTCTCTGTGGTTCTGCTACTTTTTCTTCAAATTCAGTGATAAGTATGGTCAAATTAGGAAATCCTTCGTATGTGGGTAGTTCGTTTACTTCTATTGCTACCCATCTCAATGACTGAGTGATTCGTGCACACCTCCTGAATGATGCTTCGTGTAGTCGATTCTGCCAATTCTCAAGCGCTTCATCTGAATCTGACAATGCCGAACTAACACTCCGCCATCCAAATATCTATCGGCGATGGGATTAACGTAGTCTTCTGATATGTTGTAGACATTGTCCCACCCTTCAGTGAATTCATCCTGCATTGGATCGACATACCGCTACCCTTCTGATGGATCAAGGGGTGTGACTACCCTCATATCGCGGTTCTCAAACGACATGGTTCTTTTATTAAAGTTGATCAAGGATTGATTCTCCATTTCCTAGTCTATCCCTAACAACACCGGATAAGGGCTTGTGTTGTCGAAAATCTCTATAACATCAAATTCTATGTATGTATTTAGTCCTTCTAGTTCAACTGGGATATGGCATAATCAACCAATGGGGGTGACCTTGCTTTGATTTGCTAGTCGAAGTTGTACAGGGGACCATGCCAATTGTGGTTTCCCCATTGTCTCCCATGTCTATCTCCTCAATATATTTACATCTGATCCTAAGTCTAGAATAATGGAGTTGATGTCAAGTTCTGCGATCTGTGCAGTCATCCTCATTTCTCTCCCTGTTTTCCTCTTGTGTATTCGATTTACTGTTGGATCCTGTCGTGCATCCTCCTTTCGATGTAATAGGATGGATATTTATGATAGTGCATCCTGATCTATTTCTAGCGCCAAAAAGATTTTTAGGAAGTCCCTCAAAGTGTTTATCCTTCCCGATGGCCTCTATGGGTTCATCGTATCGAATACTGGTGGCATCTCGTAGACAGGTTCTTTTTGGATGCAGTGGAAGCTTATTTCTTCTCATGGTATCTTGCACTTTTAAAAAGGTCTCCCTTTCCACTTCTACATCAAATTGAACTTGTTTCCTTGTTGTAGGTCGAATGATAGGGTGTGGCCTGTCTTCTCCTATCGAAGATCCTCCTCAGGTCACTACTCCAACATTCACAGGTTGACTTCTTACCTCCATTGATATCTTCTTTACATCTGGTGGTGTATTTTGGTTATGATTCGGATTCAGTGGAGGTGGGGGTGTATTTTTAGTCTTCCATTTCGCAATTAGATGGGGACAGTCCTCGACACTGTGGTCCGTTGCGCTGCAATAAGTAGACTGCAGAGGTGGGTTCAGACAATCCCTTTGATAATGTCTAGGTTGACCACAATTATAGCATGACTGGCCCTTGACCTCATCAAAAATATCCTCCTCGACCAACACCTCCACCTCGACCTCCATGGAATCCTCCTCGGAAACCTCCTCGCGGCTGACCATATGGATGATACTGCGGTTGACCATACTCCGGTTGTTGATACTGCAGTTGACCATATTGCGGTTGAACTTACTGCGGTTGTGGATGAGGTTGACTATATTGGATTTATTGTTGATTGTACTATTGTTCTTTTTGTACAGGTGGTTTCTCTTCTCCCTTCATAAAAAATGTATTTGCAGTCCTTTCTTGGAGTAGGTCATATGCTCTACAATATTTTTCTTCATGGACAACCAATCGATAGAAATTGCGGAAACGGTTGGTTGGATTTGACACCATATTTTGTGGGTACACGCATTCTTATGGTCGATGTCCTCTCATCTGACAGATGTGACACCATGGCATTCCTCCCCGACTGAGTGGATTTGGTGCACCCGAATGTAAGTATTCATGGAATTTTGGGTACTAATCCTTGTGATGTCCTTCTGATTTGCATCTACTGCAACATATTTCTTCGTGGACTTATTTTCCCTTCTTGATGTATTGTAGCTGGATCATTGGGTTTGCTAATTGTGCTTGTATCTGGTTCATACCTATGCTTCTTTCACCAACTGGTGAAGCCTCCAGCTTCATCGTGATTTCTAGTGCTTCTACCTGGGATGTTATCTTCTGTTGCATCAAAGGCCCCTGAATGTGTGGTATTAATCCTGCGATGAACCATTCCTTATGTTTCATGTTGCTCATTCCAAAACTTACTTTTTCCATTAGAGTTGTATATCTTTGGTCGAATTCCAATACTGATTCATTTGGAAACTACTGTTGGCGGGCATTTCTACCCTATAGCAAGGAAACTACTGCTATCAACTTGGTTGGGGTGACAGGTAAGTGTATTGATGCTATTACAGAGGCATTTACAAAAGAAATAGATTGTAGATTTAGGGAACACACCTTTTAACCGAAGTCTGATCCTAGCCTTGACTCGGTCTCGTGTCCAGCTTCTGAATCTACCTTTCCTTCAACAAACCTGCAACAACAATACCTTTCTCAAAACATTTTGGGCAATATATAAAGCTTGACATAAACAAAAGCAATGTTTAACATTCAGCATTGACCAAAATAAATCCAATTTAAAATGCCATTTCTTAACACATTCAAATTGGAACAAGAAAAACACTTCGACCTTTATTTGTCAAAAAGTAGAATGAAGTACAAGTATACCTGACAATGAAGCAGGCTCCTGCAACTAGATTCTGGGCTCTGGCTCTGCTCTGGCTTGGATGTCTTCTGCAACAGCTTCTCCAATATCTTAAAGTTTCTCCATTAACTCATCCTCTAGCTTTTCTAGCAATAATTTCTAACCTTGCTCATTTAACCTTCTTGGTATTTATAGGTTCAAAGAAGCAGTTCAGGTCGAGATGTAGTTATGGAGGAAGTTGGGGGAGTTAGGAAACTGCCATCAACTAATCCTCCTCGATGAATTAATATATTTTTTAATCATCTTTTAATGTGTACGCGACTCTTCTTCAGTGGAGTAGCGTATAGGGCGCTACCCTAGTGTTTAACAACTAGCGCTCAATTGATTTTAAATGTCGAGCGCTACTTTGCTACACTGAAGTAGCGTATATTTGGATATGGGTGCTACTATTATACAGTGGAGTAGCATATGGGCGCTAGTCTCTTTAAGTAGAGTAGCGCTCATATCTTAAAATGATATTTTTTGTGGTTTTCCAGTATTTTCAGGAAATGGAATGAGTTGTCATATCATCCAAGGTCAACATGCTCCTCCATCCAAGTTGTCCTTTTGTGTGATCAGCAGCTCAGGGTGATCACGGACGGAGAGGTGCAAGTTTGACCTATAACATATTCCCCCTAATGTGTGAGGTCAGAGGGAAACGATGGCCGAAATACATTACAATCCAAAGCTAGAGGAGGAGGACAAAACCGCAGAAAACAAGTCACAAGAAACCTGCAACAAAGATCAAGGTCAGCGAGCAATTACATTTTTGACATCTTATAGAGGTGTAGTGTGATACAACATGATCTCCGATACATAACAAGGAGATGTATATAAAGCATGGACACTTGAAATACAAGCGTGGATCCATGTCAAACTGAGAGATCATAGCCATAACAACAAACTGGATCTATGTCTCATGGAGAGCCGAATATAAGTGAGGCTCAGTCTTGCGCAACTTGGGTGATAACAAAATGAGGTAATGTCATCAAAATCCCAAGGTCTTCATCCCACAACAACCCTAGGTACAAACCCTAACCATGTGAATAGATGAGCTGATAGTCGGACATGGAGAGCATCGTTTGATTACCGGTCATTGATGTATACCGTTAACAAACGCGAGGACTTCCACCGATAATGACGATGGAGTCCAAGGTACCAAGTACGATTCTCCAAATGTGAATAGATGGACTTGGAGTCGAACACTTGGGAATCATGTCGAAGAAGAGACATTGAAGTATTCTCAGCATTCAACAGCGAGGAAAATTGCCATTGGTGACTGCAATCTCCAAGGTACTAACCGAAACTCTAAGCTTCAATCCCAGAATAATGATTTGGTGTCGATGGGAAGAAATATGTTGGAAGGGAGGCCTTAAGGAATCCTCCATCATCCAACGGGAGGAACACTCAACTGGTAAGAGCTGATATGGAATAATATGCAACAAGACTGACACTAGGAAGGCCGACACATGAGGTCAAGGTAAACTGCAGAATGGCCGACACAGGGTATATCCTTGAACATTGAGCACGACACAAAGTGACTCAGGCAGTTTCGGACATAACGGGGTAAATGAGTCTGAAATGTAAGAGACATTATCAGACCCTCCATATGGTTGGAAGAATAACCAACCGGGGGAGTAAATAACTCGGAGGAAAGGTTCACCCTGAGGCCAAAAACTAAACCCAACCGACAAGATAGACTCAAGTAGGTGCTGTGTTCAAGGATAGAACTTGACTGAAACTACCTTTGGCAATGAAGATATGATATGTTTTTCCCGTTCCTTATTCTTTTTAGATAAAAGAATACCCTTCTTGTGGATTTAATGAGTCCAAGAAAGAATGAAAACTCAATAGGTCCAACCATGTAAACAAATTTAACGAGCCCATGGGAGGAAGACTCAGTACCTTCTTCATAATTTAGAGAGTTTGAAGAAGAGATAGAAGATTACTCTATATATACTGATCTCTAGATTTTAATATCGAGCCGAGATCTGTTCTTGCTCGCCGGTGTTTTCAATTTTAAGGAGTCTGAAAAACTTAAACAATAACTCCATATATCTGCTCGTGTATTTTAATATCGAGCCCAAGCAGATTAATGCTCGCTGGTGTTTTCCTGTTTATAGAGTCTGAAAAACTTAAACAATCCTCTTTTCACCTATCTGTGGATTTTATATCGAGCCTGGATTGGTCTGTGCTCGGCATTGTTTTCTTATTTATAGAGTTGAAAAACTTAAACAGTCCTCTACTTACCCTCTCGTGGATTTCACATCAAGCCCGAGTAGGTGAATGCTCGCTTGGTATTTTCATGTTTAGAGAGTCTGAAAAACCTAAAGAGAGACTCCAAAAGGTCCTTTTTCGTACAGTTAGTCTCCTCCCCCGAAAAAGTATAAAACAATGAAAGGAGAACTCTTCTAGCGCATACAGGAGTATACCTAGAGTATACATTTTCCGTAGTTAATCCACTGAGGCCCGGAAAAGAGATAATTCTATACCTGAGTGGATGAGCCTTCGGATACTTTAATGAGTTCGAAGAGGACAAGTTTGCTCGGCTATCTTGTTTAGGTTTAAATAGTCCAAAAAAGAGCTTAAAATGACTTAAAGGTCAGCTTCTAGGATCGTAGCTTCATGCCCTGCCAAGACTAGGTCTTCAACAAAATATTAGTCGATGCGGCAAAAATCTTAAATGATATATGAATTTGGAATGTTTAGTTAACTGACAAGGTCTATCATCAAGAAATTTGAGCTTAGGAGACGAATCCGACAACAATTGAGTGAAAAATGAACTTGGATCAGTGTTATACCTTATTTTTTGTTTCGATTGATTACGTAGGGTTTTTTGAAAGTTTTTGAAACAATGGAAAATTAAAAATTATGGGTAAAAATCAAAATCCAATTTTATATATAATTTCATTGTTAAAAAATCAATTTTCAATTTGTGTTGTAGGGCAAAAATTGGGGCAACTTTTGCAAATTTCCAATCTCCATTGCGATCGAACCGGGCATCCAACCACCAAACTTCCTCCATCAAGTAAGTAGAAATCCACCTATCTTGCATTTCAATGGTTTATTTTTAAATTTTTGAGCAAAAATGGCTTGCAACACGATGCTCATAAGGTTTTATGCGCGGGAGCTACTGTGTATACACAAGAGTAGCGTATAAACGCAATGGGTGCTACTTTGCTCAAACAGAGTAGCGCCTACACGCTACTGTGTAGTATACACAGTAGCGTACATACTTGCAAAGCTACTTTCAAGCGACGAGACTCAAACTTTTTGGGGTTTTTGTGCAGGATGGTCTTACAATGGAGGGAAAGGGAGCATGAAGACATGGATAGGTTAGCCATGCAAGACCCGGCTACCCTCCATGCGCTCTGTAGATGCGGTTTGTTGAAATTTTATCGAACCGTAAACATGCGGGCACTAAACAAGCTGTTTCGGAGATTGATTCAGTATTGGGATGTCGATACTAATACCTTCATCATCCGGGGGCAAACTCTTGAGCTTACCGTTGAGGACATATACTTTATTACTGGTCTCTCAAGGAGAGGGGATTTAATCAATCTGAAAGGGACTTCTCGTTTGGGTTCACGATCAGTGCAAGAATATGTAAATACCTACTGTGTTGCCGGAGCAGAAAAATCGGGAAGCCAAGTCCTGATTTCAACTATTGATGGTCTCCCGCTGAAAGTGATAGTGAGCATGATAAATCGGGTAGCCGGTAGTGCATCACAACACTTAGCTTCCAGGCATTCGATGCATATTGGTGTACAATGCTTGCACGGCCATGTTTATGATTGGAGTACTAGCTTGCTGGCAAACATGAAGTATCAATTGACAGGTTGCAAAACTGGCACAATGAAGAATTTTGGGTATGAAAGTATTTTGTGTACTTACTTCTTCGAGAGGATGCTTGCTATTAGTTTGGGGATGCGTCTACCACAGGTTAACCCCCATGAGCCCAGACTAGGCTGTTGGGGTGACATTTTTCTCCGCCAGGGTGGTGGGGAAAGTCACTATTGTTACCACACTGATGACTTCTGGGGGTGGTGGGAGAGGCAAGTACCCACGTTTGAGCAGTTTCCCTATGCTGGATTAGATTTCCATCATGATCCAGAGCTGGTGCTTCCGCTAGGTGGATCTTGGGGAGATATTGGTATGTTTAATTTTGAGAATTTATTTAATTTTTTCAAACTTTTCAAGTATTTGATTTTTATGAATGAGTTTCGAAGTTCTAATCAAGTGTCATATGCAGATGTTGGGCCTGTTCGTCCTGAGGGCCATCCTACCATCTATGTGAGGCCAGCTGATATTTCCGCATCGGATGCTATGTTGGGAACCCTGGAGAGGAAAATGAGTCGGTTGACTCATGAGATTCCTGCATGCCGCATGGACCAGATACCTGTTGACATGCAGGAAGATGTTGTTGGGGTGCCCCCAGCATGGCTTAGGGTGCTGCGGCGAGTTGCTAGACTAGTGATATGCTATCGCAATGCGGTAGATGATAAGGAGGTTCCTCTTTCTCCGTAGGAGAAGAAAAACATTATATGTATATATTTTTGAGGCTACCATGCCCAGCTTTTGTACTTTTATGACTTGACTTGAGAGACTCATGACTCAAAACTCATATTTTTTGATACGGTACCAGTTATATACAGTATCGGTTATTTACATGTGTATGCGTTTTAAATTTTATGTGTGTAATGTTGTTTATAATGTATGATGCAAATGCCAGTCTAACACATAGTTTGCTAATGAATCAGCTAAAGTGTTTAAACTTCTCAGAATGTGTTCATATCTAATAGAATGAAATTGTCTTTCTAATAGTCTAACTCGTAGAAGCTGACGTAGCAATCCTGGATCCCTGATCTGATAGACACCTGTTAACTGAAAAATAATTAATTGTGAGTCAAGCCTTACCTCCAGGTACGAAATTCCGTGACTGAGAGCATCTCGGAGGAGTTCTATAACTGCAATGTATTCAGCTACATTATTCGTGGTAGGTCCCAAACAAACCCCCCCTGAAGAAACAAGTTGGTCAGCGGGTGAGTAAATGACCCAAGCTACTGCAGCCAACTGACAGGTGTGGCGACTGGCGCCATCAGCAAATCCTAAGAAATGTGCGGTTGACATCTGGTACACGACACAAAAAACACACATAAGATCACCTAACGAACATAACAAAACTAGCTTTACAAAAATATACAGCTATGTTACAAGAAAAAGTATTTCATCCTAGGCGTAGTACTTCTTCAGGTAGAGCCCATTTCTAGGCTCGGCCAACTTATTACCTTCGTAATCTACCAGTTCGTAGGCACCTTTCTTCAATACCTTGGAAATTATATAAGGTCTGAGCCACCTGGATTTGAATTTCCCGGGTCCTAAAGGTTCTTTGTCTTGATCCCAAAGTAGGACCAAATCTCCCTCGATGAAAACTCTAGGTTTGACGGTTTTGTCGTATTGTCCTTTGACTCATTTTTTGTGAACCTCGTTTGTTGTAAGTGCATCCCAGCGCTGTTCATCTAGATGTTCTAAGTGTAACAAACGTTCTTCGAGTATTGAAGTATCGGGTAGTAACTGAACTGCTAGTTTTAGCGAAGGAATCTCGCATTCGATCGGCACAACTGCTTCTATCCCATGCACTAGTTGGAAGGGAGAGAAACCGGTAGCAGTCTTAACGTTGGCTCGGAAATCCCAAAGAGACGGGTATAGCATGATGTGCCAGTTATTCCGACTGGCATTAACAGTTCTTTGCAATATGACTTTTAAAGTTTTGTTCACTGCTTCAACTTGTCCATTCTCGTGAGGATAGTATGAAGACAAATGTTCTTGTCGAAAACCAAGCATTGTATATAACTCAGTCATCATGCTATTTTGGAAATGACTGCCATGATCAGTCACTATCTCTTTAGGTATGCCAAACCATGCTATGATCTGATTAAATACGAAATAAGCGGCAGTTTCTCCATCTGCCTTAACAGTAGGCATTGCCTCTGCCCACTTAGTAAAGTAGTCAACGGCAATGATGATGTAATGATGTCCTCCAGCTGAAACTGGATTGCATGTCATGAAATCAACCCCCCATTTTGTGAGGGGACCTGCTGTAATTACAGGATGAAGAGGAGCTGGGTGTGCCCTCATTTTCTTAGTGAAAAACTGACATGGTCGACAGTTTTTCACTGCTTCCACACAATCTTTAAAGATCGTGGGCCAAAAATATCCGGCACGCAGTATCTTCTGAGTTGTTTCCAACCCGGAAAGATGTCCCCCACAAGCTCCACTGTGGGAATCATTTAATACTGCTTCAACTTCTTCCCGAGTTAAGCAACGTCGTAAAATGGAATCTACCCCACGTCGATATAAAGTATCTGAGATAATAAGGTAGTTTTTCGCATGGCTTTGAAGCTTGCGTCGCTCTTCTCGGGAAAAAGTGGTAGGACATCTCAAAGTCTGGAGATATATTAAAATATCTCCGTACCATGGGTCATAGGAGGCGATGAGAAAGATATGTTCATCAGGGAATGATGTTTCTTCCTCAACGCGTTCTAGGTCACTTGGAAATTCTGAGATTAATTCAGCGAACACTAGTGATTTTTTCGATTTGGCTGATTGGAATACCAAATCGAATTCCTGTAGAATCACAATCCATTTATTGTATTTCCCACCGATGATTCGTCGGGTGAGAACGTACTGGAAAGGATTAACTTCTGCTATCACTGTGGTAGTTCGTAAAAGTATATAGTGACGAAGCCTCCATACCGCATAGACCGCAGCAAGTGCTAACTTCTCAACGTGCGAGTATTTAACCTCGGGGGCTATCAATGCGCGAGAAAGATAGTAGACAACATGTTCTTGGAACATATCGTCTTCCTGAACCAAAACTATACCAATTGTAGTAAGAGACGCTGCCAGGTATAAAAGAAAATCTTTTGAGTAATCTGGTGGGCTCAACAAGGGTGCTGAAAGGAGTGCCTTTTTTAAAGCTTCAAAGGATGCTTGTGCAGCTTCGTCCCACACAAAGTAGGAATCTTGTTTGAGTAGCCTCATAAAACCTTTGGTAATTTTGGCGTAGTTTATGATAAATCATCGTAAGAAATTAGACATGCCTTGCAGACTTTGAAGTTGTCGCAAGGTGCGAGGAGGAGGCAGATTTACAATCGCCTCAACTTTAAGTGGGTCAACCATTATACCACGATTAGAGACAATGAAACCTAGTAAACGTCCCAATTCAACACAGAATACACATTTATTCGGATTCAAACGAATCTTATATTTTCTGCATCTTTCAAACACTTGTCTAAGGTGATCCGGATGGTCCCGTCTCTTTCGAGATCACGCCGGGAGATCATCCAAGTAAGGTTCTACAATGTGTTTGATATCATGAAAAGCAAAATTCATTGCTCGCTGGAAATTAGCTCCAGCATTCTTCAAACCAAATGGCATTTTCCGATAAGCAAAGGTGCCCCACGGGAAAATGAAAGTTGTTTTATGCTGAGCTTCAGGTTTGATCTCTATTTGATTGTATCCCGAAAAACCATCCATAAAAGAGAACATCTCATGTCCTGCACACACATCTATGATTTGATCGATAAATGGTGTGGGATAGTTGTCTTTCGGACAAGCTTTGTTCAAATCCCGAAAGTCAGTACAAACTCTAATAGTGCCTTGCTTTTTATCAACCGGAACGGGGTTTGAAACCCATTCCGTCATATCGATCGGATAAATGAAACTGGCTTTGAGCAACTTTTCAACCTCCGCCTTGATGGCGGCTGCTTTTCTAGGGTTTACGGGACGGAGCTTTTGTCTCACAGGTTTCGCGTTAGGGTATGTCGTGATGACATGCTCCATAATGGTTGGGTCAATACCTGGCATCTCCTCATATGACCAGGAAAAAACGTCGCGGAATTCTTTAAACAGTTTTGTATACAGAGCTATCTCTTCTGGAGAACAGTCTGCACCAATAAAAATATTTTCCACGACCCCGGGTTTGGTGGAAATGTTGATTGGAATTTTTCTTGAAATATTAGCCATATTCCCTTCAGCATAAATAGCTTTTGAAGTAGAAGGAGAAGATGAAAAATCAACCAATCCACTGGGTCTCACAGGGAATTCTCCTCTCTCAATTCTGTCTAGATCTGGAAGTATGTAGGACCTATGATGCATATGTTCCCAAGGTTGGTCCAGACCCATCATAACTTCTAAGATGGCTTCATCAGATGGAAAAACTGTATCTAAACAATCGAACGAGTGAGTAGAATTCAGTGACCATGCCGAAGCATAGTCCATATCTGACTCGACAGAGACTAGTGGAGTCATGATATGTTCCATTGCAGCGTGTTGAGTTTCCATATAGGCCACTTCTGCAATGGAGGGAGGCACAAAAGGGTCTGACGTGGTAGGAAGGATCCAAGGATCAGTTCTTAAACCGACCGTAAATGTTTCAGTAGCGGTACCCACATCAGAATGCATAAAAAGAGCAGGGGAGGGGATGTCGAAAGTGCCTATTAACGAACCATACAACCCTGCTCCTAAACTCTCCTTAACCGGGGCAGTTTGATCAACCAAAGGAATCATGGTTTCCGAAGAAGTCTGGTGTTTTCCTTGAGTGAAAGAAATTTGATCGACTGTAACGATCTTACCTTCAAATGGGAACATGACCACTCGAAAAACTGTCGATGCTATAGCTTGCATGGCATAAGTCCAACTCTTGCCCAATAACATATTGTAATCGAGCGGAGCGTCCAGAACTTCTATCTCAACAGCAACTGTCTTACCGGCCAAAGTGACATTAAATGATGGCAAAAATCCATGTGGACGGAAAGTTCTTCCATCAAATGCAGTAAACATTGTGTTGGAAGGGACTAACTCAGGAGAACCTAGAGCTTTCCAACAGGAAATTGACATTACGCAAGTTGACGCTCCCTCATCTACTACAGCTCGTTTAATGGTCATTGGACCATGAGCAACCTCAATCTGGAGGGCAACGTGATATGGAAACCGGTATTTGACATCAGTCATATCAAATCGTGCAGACATGTTGGAGGACTCCATACTCCCAATAGCTGCCAGAAGTGCATTTCGTTGTAATGGACAACTCTGCAAGACTTCTAGAGTAGACATGGCACAAGGGGTTTGGGCTAGATCTTCTACCACATTGTAGTTGGAAGCAGCACGTGTGTTGGGATTGTGCGATGCCCTCTTCAAGACACCTTTCGGAATCTTGGGCATTGGGTCCACAGGTATGTGGAGTGGAGTGGAGGATTCAGCAATCTCCTTATCCTTTTTCTGCGCTTCCGGGGTATAGTTCCTGGCTCTAGTTTGCAAAAGTGCATCTGAATTAACCATGTTTATAAATGTTTGATCAACCGAAGCGTGCGAAGTGCCCCCAGTTTTGGAGGTGCTAGAAGTTGAGCCTTGCCCTTTAGGAAATGGATCTTTCAAGATGGCAGGCTTCTTCTCTATTAAGAGCTTCTGGGCTTCTTCTAGTAGAGGGCATTCGTGGGTAAGGTGGTTCTGCTTGCAAAGTTTACAAGGGAACTTAACCTTCTTTTCTTCCTTGTTACCCTCTTCGGCATTGTCTTTTTTGGGCTTTTGTTGGTTCCCCTCTCCTTTCTTTCCCTTCTTTTTATTGTTGGGCTGCCGAGGGCCCTTTTGATTGTTCTGAAGCTGATTGACAGGCTCAGCATAGAAGGAGAGGTTGTGATGGAAGCAATGTCTCCAGTCGAATGTTTGACAGTTAAGGCTTGGACCTGTTTGGTTAGTGCTTCGAAGGTTGCAGAGTTAACTGAACCCACTATGCCGTCAGCATGTGGTCCAGGTTTGGGTCTACTTAGATCAGTGTTTGATCTCAGTGCGTCAGGTATAATCTCGTACAGTAAACCAGATTGTGCATATACAAGGTCTAACTGTTGAGTCGTTAAGATGGCTTCTTCTTCATTGGATACTCCAGATGTCGCTACTTCCTTAGAAATATAAGGAAGGAGTGATTTCAAGTACCACTCAAGCAGGAACTCTGAAGGAATGTTGGCCTTTATGAGCCTCTTTCGTCTTCGCCACTCCTGAATGTGGTCAAATAGGTGAGTGGCTTTGTTTTGTCTAAAAGTAGACAAAAGTTCTGTTCCGGCATCATACCGAACAGGAAGCTGGAAATGGTTCAAAAAGACGGTTGCTAGGTCTCCAAAACTAGAGAAAGTAGCCGCAGGTAGTTCAATGTACCATTTGGCTGTAGGACCAGTTAAGGTCCTTTGGAACAATCTCAATCTGATGGAATCCTCATTTAAGGAATTGGAAGAACACCAAAGGTGGAAGGTAGTGACATGGTCACCAGGATCTTCACCTGTTTTGCCTTCGAATTTTGGAATATCCGAAGGTAATTTGGTGGGAACTGATGGCCACGTGGCATTATGACACATAGGATCATTTGTCAGTTTCGAAAGGTCTGGAAAATTCAAAGTTGCCAGGAAAGGTAGACGAGGCCGGTAAGATGATGCTTGATAAGGGGAACCACCCATCGTTTGTCCCATGAATTGTTGGTAGGGGTTTCTCCCAGCCATCTGGTGATAAGGGTTTCCCCCGACCATGTGCTGATAGGAGTTGCCACCTACCAATTGTTGATAGGGGTTGCCCCCAGTTAACTGTTGGTAGGGGTTGCCCCCAGCTATTTGTTGGTAGGGGTTGCCCCCTGCTAGCTGTTGTTGTTGTACGAAAGAGTTATTAAAATTTCCCCACCCATACGAGAGTGGATTAGTGCTTTGCGGGTTCGTCCACTGTGGCTAGGTGTTAGCCCCGCCATATTGCTGGTTAAAGATATTACCCCCTCCCCCTGAGAATAAGGAAAAAGGGGTGCTACCTACGAGCATGTTACCTTGATTCAATTTAGGGCCTACAAAGGTGTTGAAACTAGTAGAAGCTGATGTGGACGGTGCAGCCATGGTACCCATGACTGGCATGTTTGCAGAAGCACTTGGTCCTACCACAGGTGTGGAAACCCAAGTACTAGGAATCTGATATAACGGTTGGGACGTAGAAGGTGTTGCACAGTTGGCCGTACTGCTAGGTCCAATAGTAGGTGTAGGAATAGATGCCATCGTTGTAAAACTAGGCATACCGAATGTACTAGTGTTGAAACTGAAAGATGGAGTAGGCACAGATGTGGTTTGTGCCTGACTAGGTGTAGCAGTAAAAGAAGGGTTAACTGTGCTGGTATTCATACCTAAAGTGGGAGTTTGGGGACCCCCTTGTTCACCTCCTGAGTTAGACATCAAATGATCGGGAAAGAAAAGATCTGCACTGAAAAGGGGCTGCTGGAAACCAACAGGTGACAGAAGCGGAATTCTAGTATTGGTTAAGGGAGGATTGAAAGGAGTGCTATACTCCGTGGAAGTAAGATATTCCACCTCAACAGTACTAAAGTGTTTCTTATCTGTGATACTTGGTAGTGGTTCCTCAGGAACCTCAATTTCAAGGTTTTCTGTTACAAGGATTTCTTCAAGCAATTCTATTTCAGAGGTAATTTCTGAAGAAATACCGGGGTTTACCCACTGTCGTCTGGCTGGTTGTATAGGTTCTGTCCTAACTGGTGGAAGGTTTTGAATCCTTCTCGATCTACGGAGTTGTTGGTTCTCCGTGATTATAAATATAAAATAACAGACTAGAACCTGGAGGCCACTACAACTAGGGGGAAAACAGCACGCCAACTAAAAAATATTCCTAAGTATACAAACTAGTCAAACAAAGGTTCCTTCCGGAGAAGAGTCTGGGATGATGAGGGCCCATAACAGATCAATGAAGGAAGAAATACAGTTACCCGGGGTCCACAATATAATGACTAAGGGTGCAAGCACTAGAATCACCCAACCGCCCTCCCAAAGACCTGCACGGGGTTTCCTCCCACGTCTGTCTTAGGTACAACAGATATACCCTCTGTTGTCACCTATGTATGAACCTAGAAGTCTGATACTATGGATACCACAACACTGAAAATTCCTAAGGGAACAGTCACCGGTCGAATCAGAAAGCGTGGGCAGGGTAGCTAAGCCCGAAACGCGAAAGAGTCCCCAATACGCAATCCGATCCTAGCGTATGCTCGAACAGTAAGTAGGAGGAGTATTCCCACAAACTGATCTCGCAATGACCTACTGCATAGATCCCAGGCAAATTTTGAGTGAGGTGGGTTTACCTATGATAGTCTCACTACGATTTTTGCGCAATGTGTGATCTTGGGTGGTTTAAGGTGATTTAAACCCAAGACCCTAACCAAAACTAGTTGGTGTAGTGTAACCTAAAAAGAAAAAGTTTCTAGTTCATTTTATTAACAAATTTTAGGGCTTTTATTACGCAAAAAGGATAGTGGGTGTGTGATCATGGTTATAACAAGAAAACAAAAGTGCAAATATAATTCAATCTTTCCTACAACAAAGCTTTTTCACTTTTTATATCTACGTCTTTCCAAAACTGAAAATCTAAGCAAACTTACTTGAAATTTTTTGTTTTCTTTTTTGAAATTATACTAAGTTATTTGCAATAACCGAAACAAGTTCTACTTAAGCTTAAAATACCAATTTTTTTTTTGCTTTTTCAATAAACGAAAAAGAACTATGCAAAAATGGAAAGCCAAATAAAACTTTTTATGCAAAGTGTGTAAGTATGGCTAAAATTTCTTAGGCCTATAGCTGTCGAAACCCTAGCTCGAGAAAGACTTGATCTACAGGTTTTTTACTAAGAAAAAACCTCTAAAATTGGACACCAAGTGGGAGAAAACAAAGGAGAAAAACACCAAAGGACTGACCTAAAGTGTCTAGCCCTAGCAAGACCACAAATCCAAGCACAAGTAGACAAGCAAGCTGCCTTACTAACACAAAGAAACTAGCCTACAGCTGTTTAAAAAGCACTTGTAACCAGCAGAATACAATGAGTCTAGGAAGAATGAAACTTGACAAAAAAAAAGACACCCTAGAGGCTCTACCAAGGACCAAACCCTAAACAAAGGATGGGGGTAGTAGAGAGCAGACAACGTCACCACAAACAACAGATACAGGGGTATACAGGTTTGTAAACTGGCAATGAGTAGTCAGGGTCTACAAAAGTGAAAGTTTTCGTCACCAAACACCACCAAGTCTTCCCAAAAGTCAATAAAAAGTCTCAAAAGTTCCAAAGGTCAACAAGTGGTTTAAAAAATGGAAAAAACTTCAAGAGAAGGTTCTTGTGACTTAAATAACAGTTAAAACCTCATGCAACAGTCCAAAGGATCCCACAGCAAAGTCAACAAATCATAAAAAGGGATAACAAACAAGCAAAGCAAAACAGACTGCTTCAGAAAGTGTACCCTACTGTGTAGTAGGGAAACTCGCGCCCAAACAGAAACGGGCACTACTGTATATATGGCACAGTAGCGTATCGACACTACTGTATATATACCAGAGTAGCGCTCATATCTCAAAGACTTGAAAACTGACTCTGGAAGGTATCAAAAACTGATGAAAGCAGGCAAGAAACAAGCAAGGGCTACTTATAAAGTTTCTTGACACATCAAAGAAGTCAAAACAAACTGAGAAGACACACAAGAACAAGGTTTCCTAAAGCCAAAAACTCTATTTCCCGAGCGGAGTTGCCAGTCTGTTGGCGGGCATTTCTACCCTATAGCAAGGAAACTACTGCTATCAACTTGGTTGGGGTGACAGGTAAGTGTATTGATGCTATTACAGAGGTATTTACAAAAGAAATAGATTGTAGATTTAGGGAACACACCTTTTAACCGAAGTCTGATCCTAGCCTTGACTCGGTCCCGTGTCCAGCTTCCGAATCTACCTTTCCTTCAGCAAACCTGCAACAACAATACCTTTCTCAAAACATTTTGGGCAATATATAAAGCTTGACATAAACAAAAGCAATGTTTAACATTCAGCATTGACCAAAATAAATCCAATTTAAAATGCCATTTCTTAACACATTCAAATTGGAACAAGAAAAACACTTCAACATTTATTTGTGAAAAAGTAGAATGAAGTACAAGTATACCTGACAATGAAGCAGGCTCCTGCAACTAGATTTTGGGCTCTGGCTCTGCTCTGGCTTAGATGTCTTCTGCAACAACTTCTCCAATATCTTAAAGTTTCTCCATTAACTCATCCTCTAGCTTTTCTAGCAATAATTTCTAACCTTGCTCCTTTAACCTTCTTGGTATTTATAGGTTCAAAGAAGCAGTTCAGGTCGAGATGTACTTATGGAGGAAGTTGGGGGAGTTAGGAAACTTCCATCAACTAATCCTCCTTAATGAATTAATATATTTTTTAATCATCTTTTAATGTGTACGCGACTCTTCTTCAGTGGAGTAGCGTATAGGGCGCTACCCTAGTGTTTAACAACCAGCGCTCAATTGATTTTAAATGTCGAGCGCTACTTTGCTACACTGAAGTAGCATATACTTGGATATGGGCCCTACTATTATACAGTGGAGTAGCGTATGGGCGCTAGTCTCTTTAAGTAGAGTAGCGCTCATATCTTAAAATGATATTTTTTGTGGTTTTCCAGTATTTTCAGGAAATGGAATGAGTTGTCATATCATCCAAGGTCAACATGCTCCTCCATCCAAGTTGTCCTTTTGTGTGATCAGCAGCTCAGGGTGATCACGGACGGAGAGGTGCAAGTTTGACATTTAACAACTACTTGATTTCTTTCAGCCCTATGATGTACTGGGACTCTGATTTCAGTTTCCTAAATTGATCAATCAATCCTTCCTTGATCTGCGGTAGTGTTTTCTCCAGACTCCCTATAGGTACCTATATAAATTTCATAAACCAGTCCAGTGCACGGCCTCTGAAGGTCATTGCCAGTTTCCCCTTCTTGATATCATCATCTTGGACCTACTTGAATTTCCATACCTCTTCGCATAAAAACCAGTACTGCTTGGGATCCTTGGTCCCATTTCTCTAAAATATCAGCATCTTTACATCGTCACCTACCATTCTTGGTGTCCTATTGGTATTTACAGACCCACTACTCTTACCACTATTCTAGCACGTAAGACAATCCTACGAAGAACTTGCATTCCTTCCTACAAATTTTTGCGTAGTGCACAGAGTTGAGGGTACGTTGTAGCTTTGGGTCCATCCCTTTTTGGCTTCAGGGGTAGCTTCAATACTTTCTTCATTACAATAAGGTCGCTTAGTCCCTTGTGGTCCCATTTCACAGTTCTCCATTCTGGTCGCCTCAGGAGACTCTCTCTCAATCTTAGTCCTCCTCTTCTTCTCTTGCCACCAAAACCTCGCCCCACTTTAGAGGGTACCACAGTATTCCTCAGCCCCCCTTTGAATTTCGCCATCGCTCATGACCATATTCCTTACATCGTTCTATCAGACCCGCATTCATGCAGTACCCGCAACCACCGTACACCGATCTCTAACCATCGGAATTCATATTTAGTATACCCTTTTCGCAAATAAACATCTTAATCCACAGCTTCAACGACAGTAGAAACCTCCCTATGGGTCCTTTGAAAAAATTTCTTTCCACGTCACTATATGACTTGATTGTGTCGATGGCGAACTCAGGGATATATCCCTCCAGAATATTATCTACCCAGAAGTCGATAGCCCTTGATTCCTTATTGTCGACTCATTTTAGCTGCTGGATCAATTCTGGGGTACAATGGTTAGGTTCTCCTCCTTGTAAATTTTTCTTCTGGAAAGTCAGATGTGCCAACCAGTCGTGCAACAATATTGGAAATTCATAGAAGAATACTTCGTGGATATTAGAGTAAATGTACTTTTGTAACCAGTCACTTTTCGTCTTCCCAGAGTTTTGATTTTCTTCTTCCGTGAACTCTCACGTATTCTTATTGAACCAATCTTGAATCTCCGGTCTCGTCGGATGCCACAACAGGTCCTCTTCTTTATTCCTCAAGGTCCCGACAACAGAACCATTTGTTCACACAGTTCTATTGAAAGTGCACTGCTATCAAAAAACATCGACCAAACTCCCTTAACCACCGGCCCAAAAAGGTTTTACCCTTTGGAGCAACAATCGCAGAGAGAGTGAAGTCTCACTCAAGATGTTTAAAGGGGGCTGCATGAATCATGTTTTCGCAGTTGGGAGAGGACATGCATTTGCTATTACTCATTCGCAGCACAAACTAGAGATTTATGATCGCATTATGATAACCAATCAAACATGTATACGAATTCGCATCAACAACTTATAATCACCATTTTCATCATAGATTAGTCGACGGAGTAACAAAACTTCAGATACATCGCTTTATTAAGATATCATTCACGGCTTTATCAAAGAAAATTCAGAATAGATAGCATCATTTGACACATTCGTCATGCATAATATGGCGACATAAGAAAAACCACAGAATATAACCGAACATCCTCATGCATTAACTCATCTCACAAACTAAGTAGTAAAATTTATTGAAAATAGTCCTAGTTACATATCCGCAATACCGAGAAAAACTACCAAAGGTAGACATAAAACAGAGACACGGATCTGAAGACTAATTTATGCTTTTCTTCTATGATGATCCTATGATTCCCTTAGGCTTACAATCATGGTTCTATTTATATACAACTAAATTTATTACAAAATGGTCCAAATGACCCATTCTAACTAACTAAACCAAAACTTTCCCTTTTGTCGGCTTCTTATCCTTTGCGAATGGTATTTTCCTCTGTGAATTCCCCCTTTGTTGTTGTCGGCTTCTTATCCTTTGCGAATGGTATTTTCCTCTGTGAATTCCCCCTTTGTTGTTGTCGGCTTCTGTACTTTATGCACTTTAACCCTCCTTTGTCGATGTCAGCTTCCGCACTTCATGCACTCTAACCCCTTGCCAACACTTTTCCTTTATGCTTCCCTTTATCATTCAATCTTTTTGAATCTCCAACCATAAGAGCTTCATTTATGGAGGCCTTCAAGGAACCCATCTAAATAAATTTGTCTTGGTCTTGGATGAGAGATTTGATGAATGCATCTAAAGAAGGAATTTTCCAGTTGGGGAATGACAATCTCCCTAAATGTAAGGTAGAATAAAAAATTGAAAACTCCATACCAAGATTTCTTAGAATGGATAGCACCAACTACTCATCCTTCTTCTCAATGCCACATTGTTTGCATTGCATGACCAAGGATTTGAATTTAGAGAAGAATTGTTGTATGGTTTTGAAACTGCTGGGTTGAAGAGAAATTAAATCATTCTCCAAAATATGGCCTCATATCATCTTTATTTCCGAAGAGGGTCTCAAGCTTCAACCAAACCTCTCTTGGAGTCTTCAATCTATCAAGGTGGAAGAGAAAATATATGTAAATATCAATATACATGAAACCAAATGCTTCATCTAATTTGTTTATATACTTGGGCTTCTCAACAGCTTCTTGATGTTCGACCTCATTACCCATTCTGACCCTGTACAGACTATTTTTTCGCAATACCATCTGCATATCATCCCTCCAATCAAGATAATTGAAGGGTGTCAGGATCCTCAGATATAGAGGAACATTCAAATTCTCCATGTGAAACTATTGGAGTGAATACAAACTAAAACTGCTGCTACTGCTGCACTGAAAATCCTTCAATATCCTGCAAAAAACTCTCAATTTTGGAGAGAAACTACTACTAAGCATTACTTTAGGAAAATATGAAATTTTATCCATATCCTTCACACCTGGATAGACCTCAAAGGATTTATCCAATGAATTCAATGCAATGGCAACAAGATTCTCTATGGAAATGCATAGGCTTCCCTTGGACTACTGAAAGTAGCTTCTCAACTTATTCTCTCTGAGCTCTAGTACCATGTGAAATTCTAGATCACAACAGATCATAGAGATGAGAATACCTCATAGTGAAAGAATGAGTTGAAAAGGTGAATTACATTGAAAATTGTAATGAAACGAGAAGTAAAATTAATCATGATTGGAACATAGATGGACACAGAAATGTTACAATAGAGAGAATTCGAATATCCTAGGAGAATTCAAGTCTCGATCTGTCTAGCATAGGAATTGTCACCACTGGAGTGCTCTGGAAGACCCAAACTCAACTCAACTCAACCAAAACTCAGTTAATTGAAGCTACTATCAGTTAATTGTGATATTTTACAGGATAGATCACACATCTAGAGTAAACCTCACAATTCTCACTCAAGAATTGCAGAGAAGAAGAAGAAGAATTGAATCAATATTCACTCATAAACTCAGAAATGGTAAAATCTGTAGTATAATCATACATCAGCTGTAGGTTGGCACTGTGAAACTGAATACAAACTGAATACAATCAAATTATTTCAAATACACCTAAGTTCATTCAAATTCTACTCAATGTGTGGCTTGGACAACATTGGAGACATCACCCAATCAGTGGTAGTAGTCGCAAATAGTCAAATGTTATTCAAATGAGTCTAACTGATGCATGTGGCACTAATATAGGGAAGGATACTTCAAGTTGGGCGCATGAGAGACTGTCAGTAGTCAAGTGGCACTCTGATATAAACAGCTGGAAGCTGCAGGCAGTTAAACTGAGTAATCAATGCATAAAATGTGCAATCAATGCCAGAACTGACTGTTGGAATCCAAGAGTGTGTAGTAGGGCGCATTTGTCATCTAAGTGAGGAAAAAAAGTTTCACTAGGTAGGTAGGAGGGATACTGAGGATAAAAAGAGGCTCTAAGGGGCTTAAAATAAGCTCTAGGTGTTGGGGATACTACTATAATATTGATGACTGGATGCATGCAGTATACATGCATGCATGCAAAATGTGTGAAAAGAATGCAAATATAAAAATAATGGTGAGAATATTCCAACACTCCTCCGCAAGCCTGACTATGAGGAAACACACAACTGAAAAACTAGTAGGGCCTTGGTAATTGAGACCAAAGCTCACCCCGTACAAAAAATCTAAAAATAAAGTGAGGAAAGAGGGAAAACCTAGTGGGAATAAATCCCCCCCTCAAGATAGACTGTGGTAGGATAATCAATCATGTACATCACTCACCCCAAAAGGTAAGTGGACTTCTCCACTGAAGAAAGATCTATCAGCAAGAAATGGATCAGTAATGTAAGAAGGATGAAACCTTCCATTCTGAAAATATGATCTAGTTCTCCTTTGATCAAGTGGATCACCAACAAGATATCCAGAATATATAAGAGTAGTGGCTTCCCATCTAGGAAGAGGAGGAAAGCTCTGGTAAGAAATCTCTTTTGCTCTACAGTATGAGCATCATCAAGTGGCCATTCCTCAAAATGTACACTCATACCAAGGAATATTGTAATAGTAGAAGGATCAAGAAGCTTGTAGGATTTTGCAGTCAATGCATAACTCACCATAATACACTATCTGGTTTGTGGATCTAGGGCTCTCCTTTTCTCTATTGGAATCATTTCCCATGTTATGGATCCAAACACTCTGAGATGAGACACATCAGGTTTTTACCCCATCCATGCTTCAAAAAGATTCATATCTTTGATTCCTTTGTGAGGAACTTTGTTATGAAGGTAGGCAGCACATTTGATGGATTTTTCCCAAAGACTAGGGTGCAACCCTTTCAACTTTAGCATGCAGGTTTCCATCTCTTTTAATGTCCTGTTATTTCTCCCTGCAACTCCATTCCGCTGTGGTGTGTAGGGAACACTATGCTGCATCTCTATGCCTTCTTCAGCACAAAAGGTTTGAAAGTCACCCTGGACATACTCTCCTCCATTATTAGTGTGGAGGGCCTTGATCTTTCTGTCTGAAAACTTTTCCGTAGAAGAATTGAAAAACTTAAAGTATCCAAACACTTCTAATTTTAATCTAAGAAAGTATACCCATGTAAATCTTGAATAATCATCAATAAACGTAAAAATATATGTTTCCTTGTTCAAAGAAAGATCTAGAAATGGCCCTGAGACATCACTATGAATTACATTTAGAGGTTCAAAGGCTGTCCTTTCCTTCCCTTTCTCAAACTTCTTGTCTGGATGCTTTCCCATCAACAAACCCTTACAATTTCCCTTAGAAAACTTGACTTTGGGTAATCCTTCAACCATCTCTTGAGTGTGCATATTTTGCAGGTACTTGTTGTTCAATTTTGAGCATTAATTCACAATACTCTAGTATCTTCACTGAGAGAATAACATATATAGTATATCAATGCATAACAATCACAATAAGCATGACAAGCATCACAAGAATCAAAAGCATGAGAGACAAGAGACACAGAGTTTCCGTGGGGAAAACCCTAAGGTGGAAAACCCCACGACTTCCTCAGAGATAGAGAGAGCAATGGCTCAAACAAAGTACAACCAAAATACACTTGAGATAGTCTCCTAAAAGCAGATGATCCTCCTCCTCACTAGTGTGCCACTTTCTTAGTGAGAGAGAGATGAATTTCTGAATGATCTAAATAGAGATCTCCTGATCTCTATTTATACTAACCTATTTTCCCAGTGACCTTATGGGGCCGACTTGTCTATCTAGGTACATCCACAATATAATATATATTTCAGGGCCGACCCCACACATGGTGGTCTAATAACCCATTGGCAAGTACACACACTTGCGACACTTGTCAATCCACATGACCACACTTCCTTATAGAGGAATAACACATCTTTAATAAGGGTACAATAAATTTATATGAAATACATAGATGAAATACATTCCAAAGTTACATATACATCAACACTCCCTCTTAACTAGGAAGGTATTTCTCGACACAGATCTGCTAGACAAGTCTTCTTCTCGGGATCATCGTCATTGATGCATCGTCATCATCATCGTCACTGCTGCTGCTATCTCAACCAATCTTTGACTCTACTCATCACAGGAAGTTCTACAGAACCAATCCTTTTTCATACTAGATGTAGGCCCACCACCTGCAGGTCTTCATCATCACTGGCCATACTGTGGAAATCTCAAGACTTATTACATGCATTACAAAACCTTAAAAGAGTCTCTTGACTAGCAAGAAATCTAAAGAGTATCTGAGTCCTTTTTCATCCTGTCCAAATCTCCAGGACTTATTACATGTGACCCCACCACAAAAACGCGAAAGAGAATCCCAGGACTGATTACGAGCACAAGGCTCGACCTATCAGATCTCCCAGGGCACAAATTACATGTGGTCACCACAAAACCTCGAAAGAGTATCCCAGGACTGATTACAAGCACACGGCTCAACCTATCGGATCTCCCAGGGCACAAATTACATGTGGTCATGGAAAAACATCAAAAGAGAATCCGAGGACTGATTAGGAGCACACGGCTCAACCTATTGGATCTCCCAGGGCACAAATTATATGTGGTCATGGAAAAACCTCAAAAGAGCATCCCAGGACTAATTACGAGCACACGACTCAACCTATCAGATCTCCCAAGGCACAAATTACATGCCATAAGACAAAACCTCGAAAGAGCATCTCCCAGATATCCCAGGGCACAGATTACATGCCATAGGAAAGACCTCGAAATACTATCTACAGATCTTCGAGGGCACAAATTATATGTCCTCCCAAGCAAAACCTCAAAAGAGCATTTGCCAGATATCCTAGGGTACAAATTACATGCCGTAGGAAAAACCTCGAAAGACTATCTGCAAATCTCCCACTGCACAAATTACATGCTTATCTACACAACCTGTTCCACGACCACAGAGTATCAACCTAATACTCACCATACATCATCTTGATATACACATGATCATCCTGATCATCATCACTGCAACATCCTGCTGCATGTCATCTGGAGCAACATCCTGAAGCTTGTCATCCATGATCATCGTAATCATATAATGCATCTACCTGATACATATCATCATACATGATCCACTTGATCATACAGTGTATCCACCTGATACATGATACATATCAACATACATGATCTACCTGATCATAAAATGTATCCACCTGATACATATACAGATACATGGTCCAAGCATCCCACATGATGCATATACAAAATACATACACATGATCCAACCAATCATATCCAGCATCCAACATGATGCGTACATACATATAAATGATCCAATTGATCATATCCATCATCCAACATGATGCATACATACATACATATAAAAATGATCCAACTGATCATATCCAGCATCCAACATGATGCATACATACATATATATATAAATGATCCAACTGATCATACAAAGCAGAAACCAGAACATCATCCTGATGCTCATCATCCAGTGTTTACAGCCACAGCCATGTGAAGGATCCTTCTTCCAACATGCTTCGAATGGCTTCAGAAAATGTGTACATCACTTCTTCCTCGAAGTGTCATCAATCCAAAGAACACCAAGCCTCTCTCTGAAGTACTCGAACTTCACCCTGGCTAGTGGCTTCATCAGCACATCTGCAATCTGCTCATCCATCGCAACATACAGGAGCTTCATAGCTCCTCTCTACACCATATCCCTGATATAGTGATATTTGATCTCTATGTGTTTCGACCTGTCATGAAACATTGGGTTCTCGGACAGCTTCACACAACTCTGGTTATCACAGAAGATACCAGTAGCATCCAACGGGAGATCAAATAATTCATACATTAGCTTCTGTAGCCATACTACCTCACAACTAGCTGAACAGGCTGCAACATACTCTACCTCAACTGTACTCAATGCTACACAGGACTGCTTCCTGCTAAACCAAGAGATCACACCTGAACCAATACTGAAGCAGCACCCATATGTGCTCTTCCTATCTGCAGCACTGCCAGCCCAATCTAAATCAACATAACCCTACAGGTTAAACTTTTGTTTCACCTCACACTTGAGCCCATAATCCACTGTACCCTTCAGGTACCTCAAAACATGCTTTACAGCAACCAAATGAACACTCCTTGAATCTTTCAGGAAATGACTTAATGTGTTCACCGAAAAGAAAATATCTAGTCTCGTTTTCGTCAGGTACATCAAGGACCCAATCATCTGATGATACATAGAGACATCAACCGGCTCAGATGAAGCATCACATAGAAGCTTTAGATTCGATGCCATAGGTGTGGCCATGGCCTTGTAATCCATCATTCCGAATCTCTTTAGGATATCTACTGTGTACTTCCCTTGACCAAGGAAGATCCCACCTATACTCTACCACACCTCCATACCTAGGAAATAATGCATCATCCCCAAATATTTCATATCAAACAAGCTTCCTCTTTGTATCACACCAAGTTCTGGGAGCTTGCTACAAGCCATACAAGGCTTTCTTCAATCTGCACACATGTGACTCCCTATCAACTCTTGGGACTGCATCCCAAACATCTTTCTTCATGATCAACGGATCATGGTATTCCATTTCTTCATCCCAGATCCTGGAAACTTCAATATCTTCAATATATTCAATAG
Organism: Larix kaempferi; assembly: GCA_027924585.1. Taxonomy (NCBI): domain Eukaryota; kingdom Viridiplantae; phylum Streptophyta; class Pinopsida; order Pinales; family Pinaceae; genus Larix; species Larix kaempferi. The sequence continues at coordinate 2,183,543 of BSBM01000542.1, read as the reverse complement.
ATATCTTTGTTGCTGGAACAAATGTTGTAGTCCTTTTGTAGGTGAAGATATATGGTCTTTTCTACAAAACAAGTTAAATTGCATGATTAGAAACATCTCATAATTTTCAAAACAAATTCTTTACACACAAAGAAATATGTCATGCAGTCATGCAGTTATCTTAGTGAATGCTTCAATACAACATTTATCCATGTTCCACAACTTTCTAGATGCCTTCTAGTCTCTACCAGAACATTGTTAAGAGTTTGCACTACTCCCAACATGTCAGCAAAGAGGTTTCATTCTAGATAAGCAGCACTGGAATGTTGTACAGTGCCATAAGCCACTTACCCATCACATGCAATCATTCTAATATGCACAATACATCTCCTAAGTCTAGGAACATAAGCATAATATTATTTAAAGAAAAATAGGCAAGAAATGATAATTGAAATACTTATCTTTGTTTGTTTGTTGGGTGGACTCCCTCTGAGTCTTTGCTTCCTGGAAGGAGCTATTGAAGTAGCTTCTTCTACACCTTTTTGTTTTGGAATGTAGGAAGATGTTCAACTCCCTCTGAAAATATGCATCCTTGCAGGAGCTACTGGAGTGTGCTCCCTCTTGATCTTTGCTTCCTGGATTACCTGTCCTTGAACTTATATTCATCCTTGCTGCCATCAATCTTCTTGAACCCTGGAAAGTATATTCTGTAATCCTTCGAGCTTTCACTGTAACCTACAAAGATACCCTTCTTTCCTGAAGAATCTAGTTTGGTCCTCTTTTCCTTTTGGGACATGTGTGTATACTGGACAACCAAATATTCTGAGATATCTGACTTCAGGTTTCTTACCAGAAAATACCTCTTCTGGTGTTTTGTTGTCCAATATCTTGTGGGGTGTTCTGTTCTGCACATATACAGTTGTTCTAGCTGCTTCTTCCCATAGATGCATAGGTATATCCTTGTCATGTAGCATTGCCCTTGCTACTTCCATGATTGTTCTATTCTTCCTTTCTGCAACTCTATTCTATTGAGGATTATAAGGAGTAGTCAACTCCCTCTTAATCCCTGAATCACTACAAAGCTTCTTGAAGTCACCTGAGGTGAATTCTCCACCATTGTCAGATTTGAATGTTTTGATCTTCTTGTCAGTTTGATTCTCCATCAAGGTTTTGAATTCCTTGAACTTATCAAACACCTCATCTTTGTTCTTCAAGAAATATACCCAAGTCTACCTGAAGAAGTCATCAATAAATGAGACATAGTAAACATACCCACTCAGAGAACTGGATGACATAGGACCACATACATCTGAGTGGATGATTTCCAAGATTTCTTTTGCCTTGCTTTCACTACTTGGGAAAGCCTTCTTAATGTTCTTGCCTTTTGCACATCCTTTGCAAACACCTTCATGTTTGGAATTGATTTCAGGAAGACCCTCTACAGCCTTGCTTGCAATTGGAAGTGCCCTATAGTGCATATGAGCAAGTCTTCTATGCCAAGGTTCACTTGGCTCCATGGATTCATGTACCATGGCATGTTTAGGTTGTCCCTTCAATTTATACAAACCTCCCTCTTGCTCTCCAATCACTACTGCATCATCTATGTTCTTTCCCTTTGGCAACATTAGGACTTGGATATCCACAAATGCAACCCTCATACCTTTTGCATCCAATGCAAAGATGGAGAGTAAGTTCTTCTTGAGCCCAGGTACATAAAGGAATTCTTTCATGTTCAAATATTTTCCAGAATCTAGGTTGTAGAAGGCTTCACCACTTCCTTTGATTGGGTATTGATAACCATCCCCAAGTTTCACCTTATGGGGTGATTCATGTTCAAATAAATTCACAAAAGATTCCTTAAACCCAGTCATGTGTTTGGAATCCCCACTGTCAGTCAACCAATCATTACAACCATGGGAGATAGTACCTGTGAGAGCAGAAATTAGAACATACTCTTCTTCACTTGATGAGTCATCATCACTATCACTTTCTGCCCTAGCCTTCTTCTTTAGGGGTTCATCATCTTTGGCATCATGAGCATGATATCTTCTTTTATTATTATTCTTCTTCTTGTTGAAGTTGTTGTTGTCTTTCTTCTTCTTGGGACAATCTGAAGCAAAGTGTCCCTTCTCATTGCAATTGAAGCATTTGAGATCTTTCTTATCTTTATGATAATGGTGGTGTGAGAATTTCCTGTTATGGGATGATTCCTTCTTGGACTTGCCTTTCCTGGCATGTGCTGTGAGAGCTTGATCTTCATTTCCCATCTTTTCTTCTCGGGCCACAAGCCTAGTTTCTTCTTGAGAGCATTCTTCCCACAATATGTTGAAGGAGATCAACTTCTTCCTTGCACAAATTCCTTGAATAAAGGAATCCCATGACCTCGATAGGCCATTTAGAGTGGTCATCACCACTTCACCATTCTCCACCATTTCATCCACTGCTTCTAGTTGTTCCTTGATCTGGGAGACTCTTGAAAAATAAGATTGAATGGTTTCTCCATTCTGAAACTTTACTCCTTTCAATTGGTTCCACAGGGTCATCTTCCAATTTATGTTCTTCCCTTCAAATAGCTTGGTCAAAGAGTCAAACATCTCCTTGGGTGTCTTTAGAGAAGACACATGGGGTATGAGATGGCCTTGGATAGAATCAGCAATGATTCTCTTTGCCTTGACCAAGTTTTTATTATGAAATACCTTAGCCTCTTCATCCTATGGGATAGGGATGTCTTATATGAGTCCAACTCATTCTCTTCTAGGATTAACCCAATCCTATACTTCCAAGCTCGGAAGTTATCAGCTCCTTCAAGATTATCCTCAATATTGGTGTGGTGAGACATCTTAAAGAGTACTTCAAATGGAAATAGAAAATATTTAGGTCTTACCACTTGAAATGTTCAAAACTAGATCTGGTCCCGGATTAGGGTTTGTCGGAAAAACCCTAAAAATTCAAAATGTGAATTTCAATTTTCTGAAAGGATAGAAAGATGCGCCTTGATGAGCTAATCATCCTGGTGTATTCATAATTTGAGATCAGCAAAGCTTTACCCTTCAGATTTTCCTTTTTGTCCTCTCGGGTTCACTAGGAGAGCCCTGAATTAGGGTTTGAGTTTCCTGGAGATCTACCCAGACAAAAATCTCGATCCAAAGCTCTAAACTTCGATTTTTGCAAGGAGCTTCCAACTATGTCTTCATATTTCAGAAATTCCTATTTTTGTGGAAACCCTAATTTTTAGGGCCAAATCTGAAAATGCTCAGAATTGAATTCTGATTGGACAGATAGATTCTCCTTGATGAGTAGAGTCAAACTACTATACTTCTTTTCCAAAATCTGTGGAGAAAAACCCAATAAACAAGAAACTCAAGTTTCCATCATTGTAAAATGTCTTCTTCTCAAGTTAGCTCTGATACCATGTTAAATTTTGAGCATTAATTCACAATACTCTAGGATCTTCACTGAGAGAATAACATATACAGTATATCAATTCATAACAATCACAATAAGCATGACAAGCATCACAATAATCAAAAGCATGAGAGACAAGAGACATAGAGTTTCCGTGGGGAAAACCCTAAGGTGAAAAACCCCACAACTTCCTCAGAGATAGAGAGAGCAATGGCTCAACCAAAGTACAACCAAAATACACTTGAGATAGTCTCCTAGAAGCAGATGATCCTCCTCCTCACTAGTGCACCACTTTCTAAGTGAGAGAGAGATGACTTTCTGAATGATCTAAATAGAGATCTCCTGATCTCTATTTATACCAACCTGTTTGCCCAGTGACCTTATGGGGCCGACTTGTCTAGCTAGGTACATCCACAATATAATATATATTTCAGGGCCGACCCCACATATGGTGGTCTAATAACCGATCGGCAAGTACACACACTTGCGACACTTGTCAATCCACATGACGACACTTCCTTATAGAGGAATAATACATCTCTAATAAGGGTACAATAAATATATATGAAATACATAGATGAAATACATTCTGAAGTTACATATACATCAACACTTGTAGATGAGATGCCCAAATCGTTCATGCCATAGCCTATTCTCTTCATTTTCATGTGTGTGAAGAGCAGAGTGTTTGGAGAGAGGTAGAAAGTGAGAGAACTCATAGAGTTTCGACTTGTGGGTTGCAACACCTTTCGCAATGGTATATCTCGATACCATGTCTTGTATTTCGACTTCATTTGGAGAGAATATCACCCTCTTGGGCTCTCTACTATAGGTCATCTGGTAGACTGAAAGTAGTTTGGAAGTAAGTGTAGGAACATAGGAGAATATATGAGAAGTACCCATGATCAAGCTTGATCCTTCCAATCCCCTCAGAGGAGACCTCGTAATCATTCCCCAACATGATTGAAGGGCCAACAGTGGATTCAAAACCAGTAAAGAGATATTTGGAGGAAGACATGTGTCTTGCTGCTCCTGAATCTATGATGAAGGAGGACTCTCTTGATTCACCTGCCATGAAAGCATGGCATCTCTCCTTGTCCTCATATTTTGAAGATTCATCTTCTTTCTTCCTAGCAGATGCAGGTACTGGAAGGTTATTCTTTTCAAGTAGATGAGCCATCAGATCTATAGTCTTCTTCATACATGCATTCTCAGGATGAAATCCTCTATTGCAATAGGTACATTTGGATTTCCCCTTGTGAGATTGCTTGTCTTTCTTGGAATTTGAACCTCCTTATGACTGATAGGGAGACTCCTTCTGCTTCTGCTCATTCGAATTTATATCTGAAACTTTTTTCTTGCCTTTGCCATTTGCTCTCTTCAATTCAGTAGCTGCAAGTGTTGAATCCATCTTGGATTTTATCATTCCCATATGAATCAACTTCTCCTCCTCTTGTGTGAGAGACTGGATGAAGTCTTCAAGAGTGGGAAAATTCCATTTTGGGATGGATAGCTTCGCTGTCTGGAAGGTAGTGAAAAATACTGAGTAATTAGGGCCCAATTTTGATAGAATGGCTAGGATTAGCCACTTCTCTTTTTTCTCTATTCCATATGTCTTCAATTTTGAAATCAGATTTTTAAACTTGGTAAGAAACTCAGTGATTGAGTCGAAACTGCAAGGGCTCAGCGAGATAAGCTCATTTTCAAACTTGTGACCTTTCAAGTCATCTTTCTATCCAAGAAGATATTCGAGTTTGTCCCAAACTTCTTTAGGACTTTTCATATCTATGACATGAAAACGGATGTCTTCGAAAATGCTGAGGAGTAGCAATCCTACTGCTTCATCAAATTTATCTAGGTGCTTAGATTTCTCAATTGCACTAGTGGGTTCGACTGCAGTCCCATTCAATACTCAATAAATAATTTTGGAATTCATGAAGATGTCCATCTTGACTTTCCATTTGAAATAATTGAAGGAGTTGAGTTTAAGATCCATTGATACTGCTAAATTTGAATTGAAGATGGAGATAACCTGCAAAACAAATGAAATTGTTGATGGAGATTTGTTGCAATTTCAAATGAACACTTCCTTAGGACAATGAGAACAAGTGACTAGATCCTTAACACTTGGCTATACCTCACTGTATTTCTCCAGTGAATTCAAGACAATTGCACCAGGAATTGTTGTGGAAATCGAGAGGCTTATGGTGCTCAATGAAAGACAACTGCTCAATGAATTGTTGCAACTTCTGTTGTTGCAATTCTAATAGATGACTCCAACTTTGATACCATGTGATATTTTATAGGATAGATCACATTGCTAGTGTTAACACCCAAAAAGTGTTCACTACCTCATCTACCACATTATATGGCTCATTTGTCCATTTTCCTACCATATTTCCCTTAAAAATCCCAAAAAATCCCAAAAAATCCCATTAAAAAGCCTCCAAAAGGCCTAAAATGCCTCCAAAAGGCCACAAAACCCTCAAAATAGCCTAAAAAAGGCTAAAAAAACCCCTTTTCCTCCAAAAATAGCAAAAATCCCCTAAAAAGGGAATAAAAAATATAAAATAATGAGGACAAGGAGGAAAAAACCCTATACAGCTGCACAAAACCATGTGTTTCCCAAAACCATGGGTCAGCACTCCACCACCAAAAAACTATAAATAGGTGATGGAGATCCCTTATTCGATATCCACAATCACAAGCACCCTTACTCTGCCAAAATCTCTCTCGAAACCCTAGTTCACCATTGAACTACTTTCACCTTGAGAGCCACTTTTGGCCCATTCCCACCATTGGAGAAGGAGAAGGAGCATTGTTGGCCCGGTTTTGCAACCAGGCTTAGTGCTATGGGCACCTGCTAACTAGTAGCAGCAGTTTCAATAGAAATAAAAACAATAAACTAAATAAACAATACTATTCATGGATCTAAGCAAGAATCTAAGCAAATAATTTAAACATTTCAAAATCAAGAACAAGAAACATAAGAAATAATTTTTTGTATTGAAAAATGGGGGGCAAGCAAGTGCTTGTGATATTACCTTCAATGGTGAAGGTTGATGTTGAGCAACTCCCAAGATGAGTAGCTCCAAACTCCAAGAGGTCTCCTTCTCCAAGGTTGCTTCAATGGCTAAAAGTGCTCAGGGGAGATTTTAGCAGCATAAGGATGAGATAATGGAAGGATGTGAAATGAGGAGCCCCTACCACCTTTTTATAGGTTTTGGTGGTGGGAGATACCATTTGTGGTTTTGTGGAAACCAAATGGTATTGACCAACATGGTTTAGGTACTTTTCCCTCCTTTTTCCTTTTTTGAATAAAAATAATATTTTAATTCCCTTTTTAATATTTTTGGGAATTTGGACCCTTTTTGAGGGTTTTTTATGATTTTCTTGGAAAAATAATCTTTTTTAATGGAAAAAGGGGTGTACTAAGGTCTTTTGGTGACCTTTTGTTGGTTTCAGAGGCTCAGATGGTGGAAAAGTGGACAAATGGGTCATGTGAGTAAGGGAATGAGCTAGTGAGCACTTTTTAGGTGTTAACAGATTGCCCCCTGATGTGTGAGGGCAGGAGCTCATCGTATGGCCGATAGACATCATAGTTCTTTTGTCCTTTTTTCTGGGGTTTAGGGGAGAGAAGAGACCGGTTGGAGACTGGAGCCACGGCCCTTGGAAGCTGCAAAAACAAAAAATATTACATGGCCTCAATATGAATGAGGTATAATCTCTGATAAAGGACGAGGTGGGCATTCCCATGCTCGTATCAAGACATATACAAAACAATTAGTCCCAAGAAGGGGGATCTAATACGTAAAGAAATATACTGGTACATCATAATGGTCCAGAGGGGACATGATTGTGGGATATACTCATGATCATGACTGATCTCAATAACTGATACACTGGAATAACTGTGGAACTGCTGAAACTGAAGGTGTCCAACATCTGCAGGGACTCAAAGACTATGAGTCATCTCTGAGAAATAATGTAACTGTATACTCAAGGGAGTATGAAACTGGGGTACATCTGAATACTGTCGCCATACGCAACCCGGATATCTATAGAAAAAATGTAACTGGTTGTATCCATAGGTAGACTCTCAAATGTGGAGGAGTCAGGTGGTATCCGGGGTCTTCGACTAATAACTGAACGGACCAATACCCTGTGCGAGTCTCAACGATGCGATCAAGGTGTTGGAGTCGAGCATGTGAGAAACAAGCATTTGGAGAGGCACTGAGGATTCCTCTCGAAATGATTCGTAGGCACTCGTCATAAATGGTAATGAGTCCAAGACACAGGGACCTCTAGGTCTATCCTCTGGAATCAATGTGGTTGTCGTCGACAGAGGGAGACCAGCAACTAACAAGGCAATGATGTTTCCTTGATAGGAGCACGAGGTGTAGAACTGAAGTGATGTAGTACTGCTGGTAGGACTGACATACTTGTGGGGATGGAAAATAAATGGGTCAAAAAATGGGTAGACTCAAACTTCCTTTGTTCAGAGCATGATGACATGGTTGACCTGGCAGTGTAGGGAGTTGACTTGTAGGTGTGGGGATCATCTTTTAGGGACTTGAAGGGTATGTACTGACTCTGGGGGGGTGAAGCTGATGGTAGCTGTCGAGGGAGTTTCAGGGTGACATACTGCAGAATACTCCGAACAAAGGCGACCAAAATGGGGAAGCTGCTATGTGAGTAGACATGATGTGTTGTAGCGCCAAGAGGCACCATTGATTCCTTCTTCGTAGTTTTAATGAGCTCCAAGAAGGGATAAAAGTGTGCTCTGAAATGGTACGGTTCTGTGGATTTTGTGAGCCCAGGACGGTGCATGCTCATGGTTGCTTTCATATTTAGAGAGTCTGAAAACGGTAAGTGGACTCTATTGGTGTTTCTTTTTCGTAAGTTTAGTCTCCCAGGCCCGAAAAAGTATAAAATGATGCGAATGGAGAACTCTTCTAGCCGATGTGACTAGAGTATACCTTTTTCGTAATTAGTCTACAAGGTCCGGAAAAGGGGTAAACTTATACCAGGTAGACGCCCTTTCAGATACGTTTAGCGAGCATGAAAGGAAGCAAGATTGCTCGGCGATCTTTTCATTGTTTTAGGAGTCAGAAAAGAGCTTGACAGAAACTCCCTAAGTGCCTTTTTCGTAAAAGGGGTTGCTCGGCCCGAAAAAGGGATAAACTTATACCGAACAAAAAGGATTGATGAGGGCGAGAAAAGGTCTCAAGCATCGTCATCTGTGCGGAAAACTGGATCTAGTGACATAAGGATTGTCGAAAACGGAGAACGGCCGATGTGGCACGCAAACCGAGGTGACGAGGGGGCGTGGAAAAAATGCCCGAAAAATCTAAAGGTGAGAGCGAGAAATGGTCTCAAGCATCATCACGAGCACGGAAAACTGAATCCGGCGATATAAGATACATCGAAAACGGAGAACGGCCGATGTGGCATGCAAACCGAGGCGACGAGGGGGCGTGGAAAAAATGCCCAGAAAATCTAAAGGTGAGAGCGAGAAATGGTCTCAAGCATCATCACGAGCACGGAAAACTGAATCCGGCGATATAAGACACATCGAAAACGGAGAACGGCCGATGTGGCACGCAAACCGAGGCGACGAGGGGGCGTGGAAAAAATGCCCGAAAAATCTAAAGGTGAGAGCGAGAAATGATCTCGAGCATCATCACGAGCGCGGAAAACTGAATCCGGCTATATAAGGCACGTCTAAAATGGAGAACGGCCGATGTGGCACGCAAACCGAGGCCATGAGGGAGGCTAAAAAATGGTCAAAAAATGGACCTCTTGAAAACGGGAAACGGAAGGAACCTCTATGAAGTTCTCGCTGTGCTGATCCCAACAGTACCAACGGTTTGAGAAACGGACTTCGTATGACACCGCAATGGTTGTTTGAAATTTGTGGAATTTCTATAAATAGGACGTGGGGCCCAATATGACTTGTCATTGTTACGTGCGAGTTTGATAGAGCTGTCAGAGCTCTTTCTTGATTTCCGGGAGATTTCACCGATGGTTTTCGATTTAGCGAGTTGCAGGTAACTCTATTCGCCTTAACCTTGTCAATTATGTCTTTTTTGTTTGGCGGTGGGCCCCCGAAGGCCGCGAAACTCCACGTTGACTCTCCAACGTGGAACCACGCGGGTTTCGGGGCTGAACCCGCGATGAACCGCGCGGGTTTTAGACTCACAGTCGCGATGTTCATCGCGACTGTGAGGTCGGAACCCGCGATGTTCATCGCGTGTTCATGGGTGATAGTCGCGATGTTCATCACGACTGTCTGGACAAGACTCGCGATGTTCATCGCGGGTTTTTGCATGGATCCCGCGATGGTCATCGCGGCTTTTTGTGGAAAAGCCGCGATGGGCATCACAGCTTTTTGTGTAAAAGCCGCGATGGGATTTTTTTTTTTTTTTTTTAAATTTTTATGCTGGGGCTAAAAATTTCCTGTGTTTTCTTGGCAGGATGTTGCGGAGAGCTCAGTCCGTGTGGCGGGAGAGAGAGATTGATGGTGAGCTGATGCTGAGGATTGAGACTGATGGAGGGGTGAGACAGACCCTAGCCATGAGCGGACTCTTGAAGTTCGCTCAGATTCCTCCTATCCATTCAGTGAGGAGACTCCTGAACAAGCTCGTGCAGTGGTGGGTGCCGGCAGAGGGTGCCTTCATTATCGGTGGTGAGAGGTTAGAGATTACTCTCACTGATGTATATTTTTTGACCGGTTTGCCTCGCTTGGGTGAGGTGGGTGATATTTCTCCTAGGTTGCCTCCGGGTGTGGATATGGAGGACCTCTTACAGACCTTCTGTGTGGATGACGTTGTTTTGGTAAACAGCTCTATTAGTCTGAAGTTCCTACGTGAGTGGGATATGCGGGCTGTTGGTGCCTGTGTTCTGAGGATTTTGGGTGCTGCTGCACCACATCGTATGTCTGGGGGGCAGACGATGATGGTGGATTCCGTTCTACGGGGTACGTATTACGCCTGGGCGCAGATATTCTTGGCCGGTGTCCGGAGAGATCTGGACAAGGCCGTGAGAGAGGGAGGCGAGTTTTGTTATGCCTCTTTTTTATGCTGTTTTTTCTTCGAGCGGGTGCCGACCTTGCGGCCACATGTACCCGTTCGTGCTGGTCTTCCGAGCGAGCCTCGTATGATGAGGTGGGGGCAGATGATGCCCCGTGCTGGCGGTGGTATCCGTGGCTACTTCGCAGAGATGCCTCGTGCCCCAGGACAGGCCTGGGGCTTGGACGGTATGTTTTGTGTTTTATTTGATGTTGTATCACATGTTGTTTGGTTTGTGATGATTTTGTTATATAGTATCTAATGGTTTACTTGCTTTGTGCAGATGTGGGTCCAGTGCCACCACCTGACTATGTGGCTCGGCAGGGGCGGGCGATGGTGGTCGCTCGTCCCCCTGTACCTGTACGTCCTCCGCGTGGTGGAGGATATGCAGCTCGTGGGCGAGGGGTTGGCCCTGATGGTGACGCCATAGATGGTGTCCGACGTACCTTTGCCCGGATCCTAGCTAAGTTCCCTGAGGATGGTTGGAGGGATCTGGATCGGGATGTTTTGCAGGGATGTCTTGGTGCACCACCTGAGTGGCAGTCGCTCCTGTTGAGGACAGCGGTGCTTGCGGCGAGGCACGAAGGTGGTGGAGGAGATGCTCCGGCAGGGCCGACTCAGGGGAGGATTCGTTTGAGGGATGATCCAGCAGGGCCAGCAGAGCGGCGAGTTCGGGGTCGTCCTGACCCGGCTGGGCCGGCGGAGGTGGAGTCGGAGGAGGAGCCGGAGGAGGAGCCCGAGGATCCTGAGGATCCAGATGAGTAGACGACATTGTACTTGCCCCCAAATGCTCATGAGCATATGGGGAAGCATTTTTGTATGACAGATGTATTTTTTGTATATTGAGTGCTGGGGGCACTTATGACATGTTGACTATTTGATTTGTATATATATGTGGATATATATTTTGGATATATTGTCGTGTATGCACGTGGATGCACATTTGTCTTTTGTATATGCCCGTGGAGGCACATGTTATGCACGTGGATGCAGTGTGTTTGTTGATTTATATATGCCCGTGGAGGCACATGTTATGCACATGGATGCATTATTTTGGTTGTTTTTATGCCCGTGGAGGCACATGTTATGCACGTGGATGCAATATTGGTTTTTGTATATGCCCATGGAGGAACATGTTTTGCACATGGATGCATTTTGTTTATGGATATGACATGATGTGATTGGTGTGCCAGTCGAGGACACTGTTGGCCATATTGTCTGCTACACTATTGAGGTGTCTTGGGACATGTGTGAATGTAATGGATTCAAACTGTCTAACCATTTGTTTAGTGCGCAGGAATTTTCTGAAAAGACACGGATCGCGTACCTGGTAATCATTGTTGAGCTGGGAAACTAGGAGCTGTGAGTCCAAGAAAACGTTGAGGTGACGTATGCTCATCTGGAGAGCAGCGGCCAGGATACCGGTCACGGCATCGTATTCAGCTTGATTATTGGTGGCGGCACCTAAACATACTCCATCGATGTGAATTAACTCATGTGAAGGGGAGTATATTACCCAAGCTGCGGAGGCGAGATTGGGAGACCAACGGCTTGCACCATCAGCGAAACCGACATGGCAGAGTGGGAGAGGCTCCATCTGTGGTCATGCAGAGAAAAACAAATATTTAGGTTTTTGAAATTTTTTGTGAACGAAAAATGTATGCCTATACTAAAATGGACGATGGTGTCCATCAGATTTTCTATGGGTAAAATCGTTTAAGGTACAACCCGTTGCGTGGGTTGCGTAAGGTGTTGCCTTCTAAATCGGTCAGGATGTATGCCCCCTGCCCGAGGCAGGTGTGTATGATATAGGGGCCTTGCCACATAGACACGAACTTTCCCTTTCCGGTTTTATCATGAGCTTGATCGTAAGCGAGGACAAGGTCTCCCTCCGAAAAGGTTATTGGGTGGACGCGTTTGTCGTAACTTAGTTTCGATCGTTGTTTAGCAGCTTCCATGTTTTGAATGGCTGTGCGCCGATCTTCATCGGCCTGCTCTAGGAGCAGTAAACGTTGCTCGATCGGGGAAGTGTCCGGTAGGAGCTCAACGGCGATATGTAAGGCTGGGATCTGGCACTCAATAGGGAGGATAGATTCGACGCCGTGAACTAAATGGAAAGGGGTATAACCGGTGGCGGTTTTGGTTGATGTGCGGTAGGCCCAGAGTGCCGGGAAAAGCATGTGATGCCAATTGGATTTGTGATTGTCTACAGTGCGTTGGAGAATGGTCTTCAAGATTTTATTGATCGCTTCGACTTGGCCGTTTCCTTGGGGATAGTAAGCGGAAGAGAAACGGTGTTCAAATTTCAACATTGTTGATAACTCCTTCCAGACGGCATCTTCGAAGTGAGAGCCGTGGTCAGAGACTAGCTGTTGTGGTACTCCGAAACGAGCGATAACATGGTTGAAGAAAAACCGTGCCGCAGTGTCGGCTTTGCAATTATAGGTCGGCATGGCTTCTGCCCATTTGGTGAAATAATCTACAGCCACAATGATGTGTTTGTGACCGCCGGCTGACGGGGGGTTGCAGTCGAGGAAGTCTATGGCCCATTTGCAGAATGGTCCAACAGTGATGACTGGATGAAGGGGGGAAGGGGGGGTTCTTGCTTTGGGGGCAAATAGCTGGCAGTTCCGGCAATGCTTGACTGCTGTGATGCAATCAGTAAACAATGATGGCCAAAAGTAACCGGCCCGAATGATTTTCTGGGCGGTGGCCATGCCGGATAAATGGCCTCCACAGGCACCGCTATGACAATCATTGAGGACTTGTTCTGCCTCACTATGGGATAGGCAGCGGCGTAAGATAGTATCAATGCCGCGTCGGTAAAGTACATCCCCAATCAGTAGGTATCGGGGGGCGTGGTGTCGTATGCAACGGCGGCCATCACGATCGATGTGTGGTCGGAATTTTTGCGTACGAAGGTAAGTCAATATGTCTCCATACCAAGGGTCGTCAGAGGAAATGATGAAGATCTGCTCGTCAATCAGGTCCGTTTGGATAACGGGTGATGTTGAGGAGGATGGGAGGTCCGTGATGAGGTGAGCTAGCGTGAGGGCTTTGGTGCTTTTGGGAGTTTTGAAAGTGAGGTCATATTCCTGGAGGATGATAACCCATTTGGCAACACGACCTTGTAGGAGCCGCCGGGTGAGGAGGTAGACCATGGGGTTGAAGTCGGTGACAACCGTGGTATGACTAAGCAAAATATAGTGTCGCAGTTTTTGTACGAAAAAGACTACAGCTAGGGCTAATCTTTCCTCGTATGGGTAGCGTAGAGGTGGGCCAGACAGGGTCTGGCTGACGTAATAAATCACATGCTCTTTGTGGGAGGCATCTTCTTGGACCAAAACTCCGGACACAGCATGTTCATATGCCGAGACGTAAAGGGTGAAGTTTTGAGAGAAATCCGGTGGGGATATCAAGGGGGCTTGTGTGAGAGCTTTCTTGAGGGCTTCGAATGCCGTGTCTGCTTGCTCATCCCAAACAAAGGGTATGTGGGTACGAAGTAAGCGTAAGAATCCATGGACTTTGGTGGCATAATCAGGAACAAAGCGCCTAAGAAAATTGGACCGCCCTTGCAAGCTCTGAAGCTGCCGAAGTGTGCGAGGAGGGGGAAGTTCTAAGATGGCTTTGACTTTCAGGGGATCGACAGTGATTCCGTCTTGGGAAACAATGAAACCCAACAACCGGCCCGCCGGGACGCAAAAGACGCACTTGTGTGGGTTCAAGCGGATTTTATATTTGCGACAACGCAGGAAAACTTGCCGGAGGTCGTTAAGGTGGTCTGATCGTTTTCGGGAACGAGCTGTGAGGTCGTCGAGATAGACTCGCAAGATATGGACCAAATCGTGAAAGCAATAGGTCATGGCTCGCTGGAAAGTGGCACCAGCATTTTTAAGGCCAAATGGCATGACGCAATAGGCAAAGGTGCCCCATGGGGTGGTAAAGGCAGTCTTGTACTGATCCTCCTTGCGGATGTGAATCTGGTTATATCCGGAAAACCCGTCCATGAAGGATAGGACCTCATGGCCCGCACACTCATCAATGAGTTGGTCAATGAATGGCGTGGGGAAATTGTCTTTTGGACAAGCGTGGTTTAGATCGCGGAAGTCAGTGCATACTCTAAGGGTGCCTTGCTTTTTGTTGACAGGAACGGGGTTCGACACCCAGGTGGTGTACGGGATAGGGTAGATGAACCCTGCTTTTCGAAGTTTCTCGACTTCAGCCTTAACAGCGGGGAGCTTGGCAGGGTGAATAGGTCGCTGTTTCTGACGAACAGGGGGTGCTTCCAGCCATGTATCGATGTGGTGTTCAATAATGGCGGGGTCGAGACCAGGCATCTCGGTATAGGACCAGGCGAAGACATCACGGAACTCTTGAAAGAGCTTTTTGTACGCCTGAGTTTCTGCTTGAGTGCAAGATGCGCCCAGCGAGATAAGCTCAGGTTTCCCTGGTGTTGTGGAAATGTCTATCTGTATAGTGGGGGAAATGTTTGACATGTTCCCTTCTTCAAAGGCATCTGGTGCTGGTATGGGGTCTTTTAACCAATCGACCTTAGCGGGTATGAAGTCTTTCGACTCGACTGATAGCTGGTTGGATGCGGTGGAGGTAGGTGCCTCCGGGAGGAAGTACGAGCGATGATGCATATCATCCCAAGGGTAGTCGGGTGCAGTGAGTGTCTCCAAAATTTGCTCATTAGTATTGAAGTAGTCAGACCATAAATCAAGGGGTTCTGGTTTGAAAGTTGTCGAAATCATATATATCGTATTGACTTCTTCCGACGAGGATGATGGTGGGGGGTGGATCTCCTCGATGAGGGGAGGAGATATCTCTAAGTCGGCATTGTTTAACTTGTACAAGGCTGCTCTATAGTCAGGTAGATCAGGACAATGGTGAGAGTAGTGGCCATAAACACTGCATATAGCACAAGGATGGTTAGTGTGCAGTGATTTGTCGCGAGGCTGTAGAGGTGGCTCTAATCTGACTACTGGGATGGTGATGTCATCGTCCAACATATTCATATGCTCTTGGAGTGCCGGTAAATGTGGGCATTGATGAGTTGGATGGCCAATTTCATCGCATAATGAACATTTGGGGGGAGCTCGAAACACTGGTGGGGGTTTAACTGCCTTAGGAGGTGGTATAGCAGTGTATGGTTGTGGACCTCTGCCCCCAGTGGGCTTAGCAAGAAGAGGGGGATCCTTTGACGTCGAAGCATTCGTGAGACCAGGAGGAGGTTTCATTGACGACGAAGGGATATTGAGGTTAGTAGGAGGTGTCGTTGACGACGAAGGGATTGCGACACCAGGAGGAGGCTGAGTTGTGGTAACAATAGGTTGTACCGGTTGGAGTATAACGTTTGGTGTCGGCGGTCGAACGGGAGGCGGAATATACCACACGGGTAATCCCAATGTTAGCCTGGGTAGGCTAAGGGTAGCCATAACCGGGGCGCTTACTACACCCGAAGGAGGAAATAGGAAGGGGATGGTGTGGATGGGTGTAACACCAATGTGACTGGGGATCAATGGTGGTTGACCACCGGACGTTTGCGTATTCTGCGAAAGAGTACAGAGGTTTGCGACTTGGGTGTCCGGTGACGGTGGTGGAATGGCCTGGAATGTAGAGGTCATTGGTGTATCCGAATAAAGTCTGGGTGCCACAGAAGACACAAAGGAGGTAACTGCACTAGAAGCGGGTTGTTCAATCATGGGAAGAACATTCTCGGGTGCTGCAGGGGCGTTGGGATCATAGTAGGTGAGTTGGTCAATTTTGACCACGCGTCCCTCGTGGGGGAACATCATGGTGCGGAAGACGGAGGAGGCGACCGCTTTCATGGCGTACATGTAACTGCGGCCAAGTAAAAGGTTATAGTCGAGCTGGGCGTTAATGACCTCTATGTCGATGAGCACAGTTTTCCCACCTAATTGGACGGGTACCTTGGGTAATAAACCTTGAGGTTGAGCTGACCTGCCGTCGTAGGCCCGCAATGCAGTGGTGGATTGCTGGAGAGCAGGGGATCCCAACTTTTGCCAAACGAAAGTGGACATGACGCATGTGGAGGCACCCTCGTCGATGATACATCGATGGATGACAAGATTCCGAATAGAAATGGAAACTTGGACTGCTATGGTAGAAGGTAGCCGTGGTTCAAATTGGTCTAAATCAAAGGTCATCAATTTCGAATCATTTGGGTCAATCGCCCCAATGGCGGAAAGTAAAGTCTTGCGCTGAGTAGAACAGGTTTTTAAGACTTCTAACGCAGACATGGCTGCGGGAGATTGGGCTAAGTCATCTACAATGTTGTAATTGGACGCAGCCCGTGCATTGGGGTTGTTGTTGATTCGGCGAAGGGGGAAGCGAGGTGCTTTAGAAGCGCCATCGAGTGGAACCTGAGGTATACGCAATGTCTGATCAGTGGGATTAGCATTAGTATCCTTTTCAGCGGGGGGGGGCTTCAGAAGTCGGTCCGTATTGATTCCGACGGGTTTGGATATTGACGTCAGCGGTGGACATCATCAATAAGTGGTGGGTGCCTGAATCAAACATGGGCTGGTCAGGAGCTGGGTAAGTAATTTGTTGTGGTTGTGGTTGCACGTTGCCCTGTTGGGGAGCTAACGGCTGAGTGTTCACCACTCCTTGTGTTGGAAAAGGGTTTTGGAGGACCAAAGGTTGTTGTGGAGGTGGTGGGAGGTTGGGTGGTGGCTGAGGAGCCGCCTGCCCTTGACGATGGGCGTCATTTGTCCATAGTTGTCGCGCTCGCTCGAGATGTGGGCAAGCGTGGGTATAGTGGCCATAGACACCGCAAATGGAACAAGGATGGTTTGTTCGTAAATTAGCATTTTTGGGTTGCTTAGGTGGCCGATCAGGATTTTGATGAGCAGGCGCCGCGTTATTGTCTTGCGGAGGATGGGTAGGTTGTGGAGCTTGGTTACGGTTTTGATTGTTTCCACGGTTGCGTCCTCTTCCGCGGTTTGCTTGCCCACCCTGGTTGCGTTGGTTATTTTGGTATTGGGGCTGATGTTGTTGTGCGTACACATGCCCTTGAGCATTAGGGGGATTTTGAGGAGCCGCAGGTGCGGGAGCAGGTTGCGGTGGATAGTATGCAGGTGGAGCTGGAGGTGGTCCAGTTGCCTGCTGGGGTTGTTGGTACCCCTGAGCTGGTGGAGGTGTGAGGTTAGACGGTGCAACCGGTTGTGGGTAATGCATGGGCTGTTGTTGGAACTGCATGGGGTTTTGTACCGTAGGTTGAGCATAGTATGTAGGGGGTACATATGCTGATGGCGCTTGGCCATAACAATGTTGTGGACAAGAGGGTCCATGAACGTGATGGGTCTGGTTTGTTGGAGCATAAGAAGTTATCGCCCCGGAACTAGATGTAGCCCTAGAAAGGTCTGGGGCGGGCATGGTGCTCACCATACTGAAAGGTTTTGCTTGCGGTGTAATTTGGCCAATAATTCCATCAGCGGCATGTGATGCCCCCGGTGTGTCACCGCGTGCAGAGTCATCTCGTGGGGCATCAGGTATGATCGTGTATAGGTAACCTGACTGGGCATAGATAAGATCAAACTGTTGGGCCTTAAGGATGGCCTTCTCCTCAGACTGGGGTCTTTCAGATGCTACATCCTTCGCAATGAGAGGAAGGAGGGATTTAAGGAACCAGTCTAAAAAGATTCGGTCGTCTAATTTGATCTTGCATAGGCTTCGGCGCCGATGCCAATCATGAATATGGTCAGTGATATGCGTGGCCGTGTTCTGTCTGCAAGACAGTAGGATCTCGACGCCCGCATCGTAGCGGACAGGTAGCTGGAAGAATTGTAGAAAGGTCGAGGCAAGGGAGGTAAATGTGGAATGCGTCCCATGGGGTTGCTTGATATACCATTTGGCTGCGGAGCCAGTGAAGGTGCGTTGTAAAAGCCGTAGGCGGATTGAGTCATCCACTATGGAGTTTGAGGAACACCATAAATGGAAGGACATGATGTGATTTTGGGGGTCTTCTCCAGCCTTACCCTCGAACTTAGGGATGTCAGAGGGAAGCTTAGTGGGCATATGGGGCCAAGCAGGATCATGTCTGATGGGGTCATTTGTGAGCCTAGCTAAATCTGGCAGGTTGAGACTTGCCATGTATGGTAGACTAGCGGATGTGGTGACCGGAACCGGGGCTTGCCTAGCCATTGTGGTATGGTGTAGGGGTCCAGTAGTGCCTATAGGTATGCTAGGTATGGAGGGTATGTGCCCTCCAAAAGGTGTGGCCTGATATGGGTTAGCACTCCCAAGTGCAACTTGGGTTACACTTGGGTTAGGAATCGCACTAGGGATTCCTGGTATAGCACTACCAAGTGCAACATGAGTTACACTTGGGTTAGGAATCGCACTAGGGATTCCTGGGATAGCACTCCCAAGTGCAACAGGAGTTACACTTGGGTTAGGAATCGCACTAGGGATTCCTGGGATAGGGTTTGTGGAAACCGAAGGGGGTATGACCCCCATGTTGGGCATGCCCATGACAGGTGGTGGTCCTGTGCTAGGCATTCCTGAATGTGGAGTGTTACCCATATTGGGCATACCCAAGGGGGTGGTTGTTGCCGTGGATGGTACTACCGCAGAAGGGTCTGTGGATGTCTGACCTATGGTTAATGTAAATAGTGGATCAACTGGTGTTCCAGACATACTTGTGGTTGGTGGTAACTCGGTGGGGTTTTCGGATTCTACCTCCAAATCAAAGGTGAAGTGGGGTATGTCAGAATCGGATGACCGTCTAATTGATTGACGATGTGTCGAATCAAGGGATAATGCTCTGCGTCCGTGACGTGGAGAGCCAAGTGGGCTAAACTCTGGGAGTTCGCCCTGTAGACGACGAGAACGTCTAGAATTCTCAATGGTGAGAATATGTTTTGTAAAAAGTTGTTTTAAGTATCAGGTGGTGATATATATGTAAAAGACTCAAAACCCTAATGCAACCAAGGGTGCAAGAAGGGGAGTGAAAAAAAAGAAGGCTCACAGGCCAAAAAATCAATCCTCAAAAAATGCACTTATTCTAGCAGCTGTGCTACAATAAGTGGAGGAATGCAACAACTGGTCAGAATACCAACATGCAAGCGGCTCCTAGAAAAAATAGGTGTAACTAGACTCAATAGGTGGTAAAGATCATGCAAACACCTAATCTAAAAGTATTGTGACTCAAACAGACGATATCCTCTGCAAGGTGATGAAATCCAAGTCAGACAATATGAATGTTGAGACAACGGCTAGATATCCCCCTACCGGGAGGGACATCGGGTAATCAATCCTAAAAGACAGGCTACTAGGATACTCCGTTCATGACGCGTCGAGAAAAGGTAAATCTGCCGTTTGGTCCTTTGATCGCAATATCCCAATACAGGGATATCCCGAGAACTGCGAATGGTAGCCCTTCGGTTACTGAATGGGTTTCGGTATCCCACTCAGGCTTCCGGAACCATCCTCGCGACTTCAACCCTCCTAGGGGAGAGGCCTTCCCACAAACCGGTTGTGACCGCGCCAAAAAGTACTAAGAGATTTTAGCTCCCTAATTGGACAACTTCTATGTCTCAGATGTATGAACTGAGGGGTGTTATTGGAACACATATCCCCCCAATACTACCTAGCTACAAGAATTCTTTTAGTGTTCCCCAAGTGGGGTTAAAAGTGTGTTCAAATTAAGGTACATTTTAAGGCTTAGTTCAATTAAGTGATCGTGTGAGTGCACGTGAGGTGTTGTAAACTGAACTTGAAAAAATTAAATGCTTTAAGGGAAATTTTCAAAAAATAAAGGATTTTTCGAAAATAAAAAGCAAATATTTAAGACTTTTTTCACTAAAAGGAATTAATATGCTTTTCAAAAAATAACTCAAAAAATAAAGGATTTCTTGGATTTATGAAAGCAAATAAACTCCTTTTTAAAAGAAATAAATGGATTTCTTCGTTTCAAGAAAAATTGCCAAGGGCAAGATTCTAAAGAAGTGAACAAGAAAAAATTTGAATCTAGATGAAAATGCAAAATGAGTCTTTCTTTCACTTTCTTGAAAATTTTGAAAAAGATTTCTAGATATGCACTTTTAAATAGTAAAAAAAAATTTCAACGTTGTAAAATATGCAGAATGCAATACTGTAAAAAATGTGCTATGGGCAGAAAGTACAGTAAAAAATATTTTTCAAAATCGGGATGGCCGAATGAAAAAAAAATCAGCCGCGCGGGTTTTGGACGAACAGCCGCGATGGGCCGCGCGGGTTTTGGACGAACAGTCGCGATGGACCGCGCGGGTTTTGGCCGCACAGTCGCGATGAGCAGCGCGGAAAAACGCAGAAAAGTCGCGATGGACCGCGCGACTGTCTGGAAAAAGGCCGCGATGGACCGCGCGGGAAAACGCAGAAAAGTCGCGATGGACCGCGCGACTGTCTGGCAAAAAGCCGCGAGGCGGAAGCCGTGCACGGAAACCGAGAAACGAACCCAAAAATTGAAAATTTCGGGCTGTTTGTGGGGCCAAATCTCAGAACAGCAATGGATCTGCTGTCTAAGATGGCAAATCTATGGATCTAAAGGTTAAAAACTCATAAAAACTAAGATTTAAGGGCAAAACTAGAGATCTAAAGTTCAAACCAAAGCGGAGTCGCCAAAAACTGTTGGCCCGGTTTTGCAACCAGGCTTAGTGCTATGGGCACCTGCTAACTAGTAGCAGCAGTTTCAATAGAAATAAAAACAATAAACTAAATAAACAATACTATTCATGGATCTAAGCAAGAATCTAAGCAAATAATTTAAACATTTCAAAATCAAGAACAAGAAACATAAGAAATAATTTTTTGTATTGAAAAATGGGGGGCAAGCAAGTGCTTGCGATATTACCTTCAATGGTGAAGGTTGATGTTGAGCAACTCCCAAGATGAGTAGCTCCAAACTCCAAGAGGTCTCCTTCGACAAGGTTGCTTCATTGCCTAAAAGTGCTCAGGGGAGATTTCAGCAGCATAAGGATGAGATAATGGAAGGATGTGAAATGAGGAGCCCCTACCACCTTTTTATAGGTTTTGGTGGTGGGAGATACCATTTGTGGTTTTGTGGAAACCAAATGGTATTAACCAACATGGTTTAGGTACTTTTCCCTCCTTTTTCCTTTTTTGAATAAAAATAATATTTTAATTCCCTTTTTAATATTTTTGGGAATTTGGACCCTTTTTGAGGGTTTTTTATGATTTTCTTGGAAAAATAATCTTTTTTAATGGAAAAAGGGGTGTACTAAGGTCTTTTGGTGACCTTTTGTTGGTTTCAGAGGCTCAGATGGTGGAAAAGTGGACAAATGGGTCATGTGAGTAAGGGAATGAGCTAGTGAGCACTTTTTAGGTGTTAACAAGCATATTGAAGCTTGGAGCATCCTCTTGGACACTGCAAAGGGCTTCATCAAACCTTCACATTGAAGGTAATATTAATACAAAAAGCCATCTTTTAAATTTATTGTTTATGTTTCATGCATGTTTTAGAAGTAATTTAATTTCTGTTTTAGCTTAATTATCTACACTTACTGAACTGCTACTAAGGAGTCCATTCTCCTTAGTAGGTGCTCATTTGCACAAGCTAGGGGTAAAACCCTAGCTACAGTTTTGGCGACTCCCCTAGATTTCGAATTTCTGGTTTCCGTTTTGAATTTTTTACTTTCGGCTGTCCCTTTCGGCCGCCGCATACCGCGTTTTTTCCCTCTGCAGTCGCGTCCCGACCGCGCCTTTCAGGCCTTTACCTGCGATTCGACCGCGGCTCTCAGACTGCTTCCGACGCCCCGCCGACGGATTCAAGTCTGTTACCTGTGATCCGACCGCGGCTAATCAGCCTGTTTGCCGCGATCCGACTGCGCCTGTCGGCCTTTTTTCCGCGTCCCGACTGCGTCTTTTTCCCTATTTCCTGCGTCCCGACCACCGCTGCTGGTCCGAAAGCCGCGACCTGACCGCCACTATTTCCCCCAAACCCGCGGTCTGCCTGTTCTGTTTCGCCACAGACCTGCGGTCTGATTTCTGCAGTTTTCCTGTTTTGAGCCCAGCCCCTTTTGCTGCAATATTTTCTGCATCTGAACAGCCCTCTGTCCTACCTGCAGCCTCACTTCCTTACAGCCTTTCTGCAACATAATTCCTGTTCTCTTTATGGAATTCTTTTAAAATTTCAGTATTTTTAATTCAGAAAATTTTGCAAGTTAAACTTTCAATTTCAGCATTATTGATAGTTGGAAGTTGCCCCCCTTGTGGCACTTCTATTTTTTGGGTTCATCACCTCACGAGCACACACTCTGTCACATAAATCAAGTGAGCCTTAAAAAGTACCTAATTGAACCAACATTCTAACCCCACTTGGGGAACACAAAAGAATCATTGTAGTTAGGTAGGGTCGGGGGGATAGGCTTCCAATAACACCCCTCGGTCACTTTCACTTGAGACATAGTTGTTGTCCAAATAGGGAACCAAAATCCCCTAGTACTTTTTGGCACGGTCACGACCAGTTTATCAGAGGGCCTCTCCCTTAGGAGGGTTGAAGTCGGGAGACTGGTTCCGGAGGCCTGAGTGGAATACCGCACTCCATTCAGTAACCGAAGGGCTACCTTTCGCGGTTCGCGGGATATCCCTGTATAGGGGTATTGCGGTCAACGAACTAAACGGCAGATTCACCTTTCTGGACGTGTCATGAACGGGGTATCTTAGTTTCCATTCTTCTAGGATTGACTACCCGGTGTCCCTCCCGGTAGGGGGATATCATAGCCACTTGGCTTTCCTACTCATATTGTCTGACTTGGATTTCATCACCTTGCAGAGGATATGTTTAGTTGAGTCAGAATACTTTTAGTTAGGTGTTTGCATGCTCCTTTACCTCCCTTTGGTCTAGTGAGTCCACCATTTTTTCTTTTTAGGAAACCTGCTGCTTGTTGGTATTCTGACCATCTTTATTGTTACTCCACCTATTGTAGCACAGCTGCTGCAGTGGGTGTTTTGAGTTGGTTGTTGGCCTGAGTGCCTTGCTTTTTAGCTCTCCTTCTACACACTCGGTTGCATTAGGATTTTTTGAGCTGTTTTTATACTCACCTCAACCCACATAGATTTGACACCATCTGTCACCATTGAGTCCCCGAGACATTCTCGGTGCCTCAGGGGCGAGCCCCCACAGCACGGTTCTCTTGACAACACACGTCATAGATTCTGATCATTATCCGTTGATACCACTCATCACAGATCTAGAGCCTTGTCACTGGACTCCACTCGTCAGCAACGTAGGACTCCATCACCACATAGTGACGCCCCTTACTTTACCTCCGATTCTGACGAAGAGTCTGAGAACCCTATTTACACGGCCCCTACTAGCCCCATGGCTGGCACGACTTCCACTCCGTTTGTTATAGGGACCATTGGTGGCACATCCACCACTACACCAGTTACTACACCTGTTTTGGGTATGCCCTCCATGGGACCCTCATCTACCGTACCCCTCACGGTACCTATTCCCGCAACGGGAATACCTCTCCCCACTACATCAGTGGCTCACACTACCTATGGTGGTGCTGGACCATCCTCCACTACCTCAGTTCCCCCACTTGGGGGCACCACCCCAAATCTTGTCCCTCCACTTGGGGGCACTGGCCCCAACTTGGTCCAACCCACTACTGTGTCACATCCTTCTTCCAGTTTGCCATTCATGGCTAGCCTCAACCTACCTGACCTGGCCAGATTGACCAACGACCCTATTCGACACGACCCTGCATGGCCTCATATGCCTACCAAGCTTCCCTCGGGCATCCCTAAATTCGAGGGTAAGGCCGGTGAGGACCCACAAAACCATATCATGTCTTTCCACCTATGGTGTTCCTCTAACTCCATAGTGGATGACTCTGTTCGCCTCCGTCTCTTACAGCGCACCTTCACTGGCTCTGCAGCCAAATGGTATATCGAGCAACCTCATGGGACCCATGCCACCTTTGCTTCCCTTGCCTCGACATTCCTGCAGTTCTTCCAGTTGCCTGTTCGCTATGACGCGGGCGTTGAGATCCTTCTATCTTGTAGACAAAACACGGCTACCCATATCATGGACCACATCCATGAGTGGCGTCGACGCCGTAGCTTATGCAAGATCAAACTAGACGACCGTATCTTCCTCGATTGGTTCCTCAAGTCCCTGCTTCCTGTTATCGCTAAGGATGTAGCTTCAGAAAGACCCCAGTCTGAAGAAGAGGCCATCCTTAAGGCACAGCAGTTCGACCTCATTTACGCCCAGTCGGGTTACCTTTATACCATTATACCTAACGCCCCTCGCGGCGAGTCCTCCCAGCATGATGCACCGGGGGCATCCCACGCACCAGATGGTATCATCGGTCGTGTTTCTTCGCATCCTCAACCATTTTCTATAGCACGACCTACCCCTGGCCCCGACCTGTCGCGGGCTACCTCACAGTCTGGAGCAACCAACTCATATGCTCCCATGACACAACACCATTCCCATGGACCCTCATGTCCACCTCAATGCTTCGGTTATGCGACTCCTGCTTATGCTCCCCCAGTCGCACCTCAGTCTTACTACCATCCGCAGGCTGCCCCAGCCCCTGCGCCTTCACAAGCCCAACCCGCTTATTATCCGCCCCAGGCAGCCCCTGCGGCACATCCACAACCTGCTCCGCAGCCATATCATCAACCCCCTCAGGTTGCTGCACCTGCTCAGCCTCAACCTGCATATCCTCCACCGCAGCCTGCTCCCGCACCTGCGCAACCTCAGAATCCCCCTGCTGCCCAAGGGCAAGTTTACGCCCAACAAAACCTGCAGCAAAACCAAAATAACCAACGCAACCAGGGCCAACAGAACTGCGGCAAGGGCCGTAATCGTGGGAACAACCAACCTGCAGACCAAGCTGGTCAACCGGCTAATCCCCCCGACAACAACAATGCGGCCCCCGCTAATCAAAACCCTGATCGCCCGCCCAAGCAGGCTAAAAACCCCAATTTGTGAACAAACCATCCTTGTTCTATTTGCGGGGTCTATGGCCACTACACACATGCTTTCCCACACTTAGAGCGAGCTCGGCAACTCTGGGTTGACGAGGCCCATCGCCAAGGGCATGCGGCTCCCCAAGCGCCGCCCAACCCCCCCCAACCTCAACAACCCCCTTTGGTGCTACAAAACCCCTTACCAACCCAAGGCATCGTGAACACTCAGCCGTTGGCTCCCCCTCAAGCCAACGCGCCCCAACAACAGCAAATCACGTACGCTGCTCCTGATCAACCCATGTTTGACTCAGGTACCCACCACTTGCTGATGATGTCATCTGCTGACGTCAATCTCCAAACCTGTCGGAACCAATATGGCTCCACCTCTGACGCCAATCCCACGGATAAAACTACTAACACCCATCCCACCGATCAGGCGTTACGTATACCTCCCCCTCCCATAGATGGCGCTGCAAAAGCCCCTCGTTTCCCACTTCGTCGTCTCAACAATAACCCCAATGCGCGCGCTGCGTCAAACTACAGCATTGTAGACGACCTAGCCCAATCTCCCGCAGCCATGTCTGCGTTAGAGGTCTTGAAGAATTGCCCTTCCCAGCGCAAGACCTTACTCTCCGCCATTGGGGGAATTGACCCAAATGATTCGAATTTGATGGCATTTGATTTAGACTAGTCTGAACCACGCCTACCTTCCAGCTTAGCCTTCCAAGTTACTGTCTCCGTTAGGAATCTTGTCATCCATCGGTGCATCATCGATGAGGGTGCCTCCACATGCGTTATGTCTACATTTGTATGGCAGAAGCTGGGATCCCCTCCTCTCCAACAGTCCACCACTGCATTACGCGCCTACGACGGTCGTTCGGCTCAGCCCCAAGGCCTCCTAGCCAATGTCCCCATCCAGTTAGGTGGCAAAACTGTACTCATTGACATTGAGGTAATCAACGCCCAATTGGACTATAACCTTTTACTTGGCCGCAGCTACATGTATGCCATGCGGGCAGTTGCCTCTTCTGTCTTTCGCACCATGATGTTCCCCCATGAGGGACGCGTGGTTAAGGTTGACCAGCTCACCTACTATGATCCCAGTGCTCCCGCGGCACCTGAAAATGTTCTCCCCATGGTTGAACAACCTGTGTCTCGTGCCACCACCTCGTTTGTTTCCTCTACGGGGCCTGGAGTCTACTCAGACGCGCCAATGACCTCCACCTTTCAATCTATTCCTCCTCCGTCTTCTCCCACCGACGTGTCTGACTTATGTACTTTGTCCCACGACAGCCAACCACCTAGCAATCAACCACCCTTGTTTCCTAAACCACCATTGGTACCTAGCCACATTGGTGTTACACCGATCCATACCATCCCCTTTCTCGTCCCTCCATCAGGAGTAGTAAGTGCCCCGGTTATGGCTACCCTTAGCCTCCCGGGGTTAACCTTGGGATTACCCGTCTGGTACCTTTTGCCTCCCGTTTTCCTGCCGACACCCGATGTCGTCCTCCAACCGGTGCAACCCATGGCTACTACCTCTCAGCCACCTCCTGGTGTCTCTACCCCTTCGTCCTCCACGACTCCCCCTCCTCCTCCCAAACCCACTGGGGGCAAAGGCCCACAACCTTACACTGCTGTCCCACCTCCCAAGACAGTAAAAAACCCTCCAGTATTTCGTGCTCCTCCCAAATGCTCGCTGTGTGACGAGTTGGGCCATGCCACTCACCAGTGTCCACAGTTACCCGCATTACAGAAGCACATGCAGATGCTCGACGATGACCCCAACATCCCAATTGTCGTACTCAACCCCACTCCTAAGCCTAAAGACAAGTCCCTACGCACCAACCACTCTTGCGCCATATGCGGTGTTTACGGGCATTACTCCCATCATTGTCCCGATCTCCCAGATTACAGAGCAGCTCTCTATGAGATGAACAATCTGGATCTTGAGACGGCACCACCTACCATTGAGGAGATCTACCCCCCAGACTCTTCACCTTCTGGAGAGATTAATACCATCTATATGATTTCTTCCACCACTTCCCCCTCGTCAACCGATTTGACGACGCAAACTTTTCGTACCGATGAGGAGATTCTTGAGGCCCTTACTGCCCCGGATTATCCCTGGGATGATATGCATCATCATTCCTACTTCATCCCAAAAGCATCCTCCTCTAGCTCCGCTACCCAATACGCGGTGGAATCCAAAGACTTCCTCCCCACCAAGGTCGACTGGTTCAAGGACCCTATTCCTACTCCTGATGCCTTCGAGGAAGGTAACATGGCCAACATCTCACCTGTCATCCAAGTTGATATCGCTGCCCCAGGACGTGCACCTGAACTCATCACTTTAGGAGCATTCTGCAGTCAACAAGAGATTGAGGACTACACAAACCTTTTCAAAGAATTCCGTGACGTCTTTGCTTGGTCCTATACCGAAATGCCTGGTCTTGACCCTGCAATTATAGAGCACCACATTGACACATGGCCTGATGTACCCCCCGTTCGTCATAAACAGCGCCCCATTCATCCCTCAAAGCTCCCAGCTGTTAAAGCCGAGATCGAGAAGCTATGCAAGGCAGGGTTCATTTATCCTATTGCCTATACCACTTGGGTTTCAAATCCCGTTCCCGTTAACAAAAAACAAGGCACCATTCGAGTATGCACTGACTTCCGTGATTTAAACCACGCTTGTCCCAAGGACAATTTCCCCACGCCATTTATTGACCAGCTCATTGATGCGTGTGCGGGGCATGAAGTCCTCTCCTTCATGGATGGTTTTTCCAGATACAACCAAATTCAGATCCGTAAGGAAGACCAGTACAAAACTGCCTTTACTACCCCATGGGGCACCTTTGCCTATCGCGTCATGCCGTTCGGCCTCAAAAATGTTGGTGCCACTTTCCAGCGGGCCATGACCTATTGCTTTCACGACTTGGTCCATATCCTGTTAGTCTACCTTGATGACCTTACAGCTCGTTCCTGGAAACGATCAGACCACCTTAACGACCTTCGGCAAGTTTTTCTGCGTTGTCGCAAATACCAAATCCGCTTGAACCCACACAAGTGTGTCTTTTGCGTTCTGGCAGGCCGGTTGTTAGGTTTCATTGTTTCCCAGAAAGGAATTACTGTTGACCCTCTAAAAGTCCAAGCCATCTTAGACCTTCCTTCTCCTCGCACGCTCCGGCAACTCCAAAGTCTGCAGGGGCGATCCAACTTCCTTCGACGCTTCGTTCCTGATTACGCCACTACCGTTCACGGTTTCTTGCGCCTGCTCCGTACCCACATACCCTTCATCTGGGATGAGCAAGCAGAAGCTGCATTCGAAGCCCTCAAGAAGGCTCTCACACAAGCCCCTCTGATCTCCCCTCCGGATTTCTCCCAGGACTTCATCCTATACGTCTCGGCCTCCGAGCATGCCGTGTCCGGAGTCTTGGTTCAAGAAGACGCTTCTCACCAGGAACACGTCATTTACTACGTCAGCCAGACCTTGTCTGGTCCACCCCTCCGTTACCCATATGAGGAGAGACTCGCCCTCGCCGTAGTCTTTTCCATACAAAAATTGCGACACTACATCTTAATGAGTCATACCACCGTCGTTGCCGACTCTAACCCCATGGTATATCTTCTAAACCGGCGGCTACTGCAAGGTCGTGTTGCTAAATGGGTCATTATCCTCCAGGAATATGACCTT
This sequence comes from Larix kaempferi, assembly GCA_027924585.1. Taxonomy (NCBI): domain Eukaryota; kingdom Viridiplantae; phylum Streptophyta; class Pinopsida; order Pinales; family Pinaceae; genus Larix; species Larix kaempferi. Next base: position 2,154,437 of record BSBM01000542.1, on the reverse strand, counting down.
ACCTTTAAAACACCTAAGAGCACTAAAGCCCTCGCGCTTTCCCAGCTCATTACTGATCTCCCTTCCCTTCTCCCGGCCAAACCAATCTTCGATGAGTTGCCCGACAATCACCTGTTCACTATCTCGTCCGATGACCCATGGTACGGTGATATCTTGTTATACCTGCGCACACAGAAGTTCAGACCCAAAGTTACCCGTAATGGACGCCGTCGCATCCGTCACCAGGCCTCCCGATATCTCCTCTTAGGCGATGTCCTCTACCGGCGCGGAGTTGACACAATTCTTCGTCGTTGCCTTACACACGAGGAAGCTGAACACGTCCTTAATGACTGTCATAGTGGTGCCTGCGGAGGCCATTTCTCAGGGATGGCCACTGCCCAAAAGGTCGTCCGCGCCGGATACTTCTGGCCCACACTTTTCACCGACTGCATCACTGCGGTCAAACACTGCCATAACTGCCAACTTTTTGCCCCTAAAGCCCGGACACCTCCTGCTCCGTTCCACCCAGTCGTCACCGTTGGTCCCTTTTGTAAGTGGGCCATAGACTTCATGGAATGTAGACCCCATTCTGCCAACGGCCACAAATATATTGTTGTTGCTGTTGATTACTTCACTAAATGGGCGGAAGCCATGCCTACCTTCAATTGTACCGCCGACACTGCTGCCCGCTTCTTTTTCAACCATGTCATCGCTCGATTTGGGGTTCCTAAACAGTTAGTCTCTGACCATGGTTCACACTTCGAAGATGCCGTCTGGCGTGAGCTATCCACCCTCCTTAAGTATGAACACCAATTTTCCTCTGCTTACTACCGCCAAGGGAACGGCCAAGTAGAGGCCATCAATAAAATCCTCAAAACCATCCTCCAACGAACGGTTGACAAGCATAAGTCCAATTGGCACCACATGTTTTTCCCTGCCTTGTGGGCTTACCGCACCTCCACTAAGACCGCCACTGGTTTTACACCATTTCATCTAGTTCACAGTGTAGAGTCTGTCCTCCCCATCGAGTGTCAGATTCCTGCCTTACAGATCGCCGTTGAGCTTCTCCCTGACACCTCCCCCATCGAGCAGCGTTTTCTACAACTCGAACAAGCCGATGAAGACCGTCGGGCCACTCTCCAGAACATCGAAGCTGCCAAAAACCGCTCCAAAGCCGGTTATGATAAACATGTTCACCCTCGAACTTTCCACGAAGGGGACCTCGTCCTCGCCTATGACCAAGCCCATGACAAAACCGGTAAAGGGAAGTTTGAATCTATGTGGCAAGGCCCTTACGTCGTGCAGACCTGCCTCGGCAAGGGGGCATACATCTTAGCTGACTCCGAAGGCCGTCCTTTGCGTAACCCTCGTAATGGGTTGTATCTCAAGCGTTTTTACCCATAAAAGAAACCCGCGGCCTCATTGGTCTGCGTTGTACAGTAATTTCGTTTTGTTTTTGTCTGTTTTACGAACCGTTTCCACCACTGGAATCAGCACGACGAGACCGTCATGATGGTCACCTCGTTGCATTATTTTTACCCCGTCATTTTTCGCCCATTTTTTAGACACCACTAGTCGCCTCGGTTTGCGTGCCACATCGGCCGTTCTCCATTTTTCACATGTTTTATATCATCGGATTCATTTTTCCGAGCTGGTGATGATGCTTGAGATCATTTCTCGCTCTCGCCTCCAGATTTTCTGGGCTTTTTTCCAAAACGCCCTCGTCACCTCGGTATGCATGCCACATCGGCCGTTACCCGTTTTTGACATCCTTTATATCGCCGGATTCATTTTTCCGAGCTCGTGATGATGCTTGAGATCATTTCTCGCTCTCACTTGGTACAATTTCAACATTGTGTCCCGACACCTTGCTGCCTCGGTTTGCGCGCCACATCGGCCACTATCGGATTGTTCTACATTTTTACATGAGCCATCCACTCCCGTCATACTGCAAATGTCTCGTTATTTTGCCACCATTTCATCTACCCCGCAAGGAGGCCCATCAGTGTTCCCACCTACCCTCGTTCTTGGTCACCATTATTGATCCTTGATTGAACACTTCCTCTTTGCCTGGCCATTCCTTTTGTTCGGTATAATTTTATCCCTTTTTCGGGCCGGACAAGTCCTTTATGAAAAAGGCACTTAGGGAGTTTCCGTTAAGCTCTTTTCTGACTCCTAAAAGAATGAAAAGATCTCCGAGCAATCTTGCTTCCTTTCATGCTCGCTAAAGTACCTGAAAGGGCGTCTATCTGGTATAAGTTTAACCCTTTTCCGGACCTAGTAGACTAATTACGAAAAAGGAATACTCTAGTCACACCGGCTAGAAGAGTTCTTCATTGCATCCTTTTATGCTTCTTTGGGCCTTGGAGACTAAATCTATGAAAAAGCAACCCCCTGGAGTCTTCTTACTTGCTTTCAGACTCTCTAAAATTGAAAGCAACCACGAGCATGAACTGTCCTGGGCTCGGAAAATCCACACGACAGTACCATTCCATTACTTCAGAGTCTTCTTATCGCTTTCAGACTCCTTAAAATTGAAAGCAACTACGAGCATGAACTGTCCTGGGCTCATAAAATCCACACGACAGTATCATTTTACATACGCTTCTTCTAGTTCCCTAACCCATGAAGAAGTTTTCCCTCGTGCCTCCTGGCGCTTTGATCTATCATCTCGGCAGCACCCCCAATCAGGTCGCCTTTGTTCAGAGTATTCTGCAGTCTCCTGCCATTTTACCCCAGCTTGAGTCTCCCTCAGACCAATCATCTCCCCAGATCCAATACAGCTATGATCCCTCTCCCCTTAGTCAGTTTCATATGCTGCCAGATCATTCCCATTATCATACTCTGAACAAAGGAAGTTTGAGTCCCTCCACTCTACTTGCCAAGTTGTCCCCCCACAGTTTATCAGTCCTGCCATCAGCACTATCACATTTCGGTCTTGTACCTCGCGCTCCTGTCAAGGAAACATCATTGCCTTGATAGTTGCAGGTCTCCCTCTGTCGACGACAGCTCCTCTATTCCAGAGGATAGGCCCAGAGGTCCCTACGCCTTGGACTTATCACCATCTGTGGTAAGTGCCTACGGACCATTCCGAGAGGAATCATCATTGCCTCTCTGAGTGGTTGTTCCTCACATGCTCGACTTCAGCACCTTGATCGCATCGTTGAGGATCGCGTAGGATTATATCCCATCAGTTTTTAGTCGAAGACCCCGGATTTCCCTTGACTCTAGCACATTGGTGAGTCACTTCGGAACGCCCAGTTGTATGTTCCCGTGGATGTCCGGGCTGCGTTGGCGATTGTATTCGGAAGCCATCCAGTTCGCTGCTTCCTTGAGTACCCATTTCAGTTCCAGTCCAGTGTACCATGGAGAGTATGACCCCAGTCACTATGATCCAGCAGCTCATCAGTTCCTTTGGTACCACACTCAGTAGCACTGTTGATTGTTCCAGTGCACCAGTTCTGCAGTTCACACATGATCCGCTCAGCAGTATGTCCCAGATTTGTGTCCCCTCTGGACTCTTATGATGTACACAGTGGTCATGTATCTTACAGGTCCCCCTTTTCGGACCTCACAGTTCTGTTTACATATCTTGATACGAGCATGGGTATGCCCGCCTCGTCCATATATTGAGATTATTCCTCATTCCGTATTTGAGGTCATGTATATTTCAGGTCCCCATTTCTTGGACCCCATGGTTATTATTATGTTATATCCTGATACGAGCATGGGAATTCCCGCCTCGTCCATATGATCAGATGATTCCTCATCCATTATTGAGGTTATGTACTTTTAGTTCTTGCAGTTGTTCGGGATTGTTGTTCCGGGCTTCAGTTTGTTTCTTCTCTTCTCTCCACATCCCAGGAAAACCATTCATGACTTATGATGTCCATCGGCCATACGATGAGCTCCTGACCTCGCACATCAGGGGGCAATCTGTTAACACCCAAAAAGTGTTCACTACCTCATCTACCACATTATATGGCTCATTTGTCCATTTTCCTACCATATTTCCCTTAAAAATCCCAAAAAATCCCATTAAAAAGCCTCCAAAAGGCCTAAAATGCCTCCAAAAGGCCACAAAACCTTCAAAATAGCCTAAAAAAGGCTAAAAAACCCCATTTTCCTCCAAAAATAGCAAAAATCCCCTAAAAAGGGAATAAAAAATATAAAATAATGAGGAAAAGGAGGAAAAAACCCTATACAGCTGCACAAAACCATGTGTTTCCCAAAACCATGGGTCAGCACTCCACCACCAAAAAACTATAAATAGGTGATGGAGATCCCTTATTCGATATCCACAATCACAAGCACCCTTACTCTGCCAAAATCTCTCTCGAAACCCTAGTTCACCATTGAACTACTTTCACCTTGAGAGCCACTTTTGGCCCATTCCCACCATTGGAGAAGGAGAAGGAGCATATTGAAGCTTGGAGCATCCTCTTGGACACTGCAAAGGGCTTCATCAAACCTTCACATTGAAGGTAATATCAATACAAAAAGCCATCTTTTAAATTTATTGTTTATGTTTCATGCATGTTTTAGAAGTAATTTAATTTCTGTTTTAGCTTAATTATCTACACTTACTGAACTGCTACTAAGGAGTCCATTCTCCTTAGTAGGTGCTCATTTGCACAAGCTAGGGGTAAAACCCTAGCTACAGCTAGAGTAAAACTGACAAATATCACTCAAGAATTGCAGAGAAGAAGAAGAAGAATTGAATCAATATTCACTCATAAACTCAAAAATGGTAAAATTTGCAGTATAATCATACATCAGCTGTAAGCTGGCACTGTGAAACTGAATAAAAACTCAATACAATCAAATGAATTCAAATAAAACTAAGTTCATTCGAATTCTCCTCAATGTGTGGCTTGGACATCATTTCAGACATCACCCAATCATAGGTAGTAGTCACAAATAGTCAAATGTCAGTCAAATGAGTCCGAATGAGTCTAACTGATGCATGCAGCACTAATATAGGGAAGGATACTCCAAGGTGGGTGCATGAGAGACTATTAGTAGTCAATTTGCACTCCTATATTGTAGTGTCCCTTTTTAAGAATTTGCAAAAGATGGGAAAAATTGGAAATTTTGACCAATTCGACCCTTAGACTAGTATTGATTCAACTCCTTCCAAATGGCTCCAGATGGTTCTGAATTTGGTATAAATGAGTTTGGAAGGTATTAAGATATGTAAATGAGGCTGATGGATTCTTGGAAACTCTTAAAACACTTCTGCAACATTCATTTATAATCAGGGGGAAATAGGGAACTTTGTTAGTCAATTCGAGGTTCAAAACCCCCAAGGGTGGGAGACAAAGATGCCTTCCAAAACACTGTGAGACCTTACCAAATTTAAGAAAAGAGACATGGTATTGATAAAGGAATTCACTGGTCTCCTAAAACCATTATAAATTAGTTTCTATAGGATTCTTCAACTCACATAAATCATATGTTTGTATACTAGCTTTAACATAGGGGGAAATAATAGTAAATCTTCACAAATGGTTATGAAACTTAAGAATATTGCTCCCAATGATTCTCTAATGAATATGAAACTTCGTAAGAATATTAATGGAACTCCATACAATAATAATATATTATATTTTTACTGAACCATTAGAATTTGATACCACTTCAATTGTGAATAACAAGGTATTGGGGAAATGACACCATTTATTCATAGTTTAGCATTTTTACATCAAATCTCTTGGAATTTAGATCTGAAAGTATTATGAGAAGTCTATGTAGATTATATATATCATATTACAAATATATTGGACCTCAAGAGCTATCCCAAATATTTCATCACCTCACCAAGTGCACCTCTCCTCAAGGAGCAAGAATATGCCAAGAAATGGAAGAATGGTTGTATAAGAAAGCTGAAAGAGATGTGTCCACGAGATTACTTGTAGCTTCAACCTGTAACAAAAGACTCCATTTTATCTCCAAATGAAAGTTTTGAATTCCCTCTCTAATTTCCAATTAGGATGGGAATCGTTCACCCTCGAAATTGGTGCTAAGGCAAGTAGAATAGCACTCTACTAACTCTCCTCTCCAAATGCAAAATGTAAAATGATCAAAATATTCTCTCTTTCTTTGTTCTTGACTTTTATAAACTTCCTAAGGCTTCCTTAACTCGAATTCCCTCCGTGAGCTTCATGCCAACTCAATTTGGGAAGAGATTCCAAAGTATGCCACTTGTCCCTCCAATTCTAACCTCCTCCTTCACTCAATTCGAATAGGTGTCTCTTTGGCTTCCCTAAATCCCTTGTGCTCCTTCTTGGAGGTTAATTTTAGCCTTGACATGTCATGTATGTCAAATGTCATACATCAGGTCTGATTTTGTCATAAGTGTCATAGTAATCTTCATTTGTGGTGTCATAGAAGCTAGGGAATCTAGTCCAAGTGTCTCACTAGCTCCAAAATGTCTCTTCCTCTTCCATGGGAGTTACTCTTCCTCTAGATTTCGACCTCCTTGATTCATGCCAAGTATTATTCCCTTCCAAATCCCCCAATAATAGTGGACTCCACCTTGTATTCGAATGGGTGAGAGTGGAATGCCATGTGGCATGGGGGATCTAGCTTTGTGTGGGTCCCACACCACCAATGTGTCTCCATGAACAAGTTCCATCTTATTTTCTCATCAAAACTATTTATTTATCCCCTCTTAATATATTTATGTCAAGCTAAAGTCCATTTGGGGTTTATTAGTCTCCTTATTCCAAATTTAATGTCTCCACCCCAACCTAGGAAACTAGTAGATTGGTGGAATTTTCTCTTCTTGATATTTATTTGAATGGGGACATTACAGTCCTCCCCACCCAATACAATGCTCCCTAAAGAAATTCTAAATTAGGATGTTGCAAAATTTGTTCCTCCTCCCATGTGGCATCCTCACTTGGAAAATCTTTCCATTGTACCAAATACTCCCTTATGGTTCTGCTCCTCAATTTCCTTTCTCTTTCCTTCAAATTTTTTTCTAGAATAAGTATGAGTTGTCCTTCATCATATAAATGAGGGAGAGTTGCTGAAATGGATATTTTCTGACCAATAGTCTTCTTAAGGCATTAAACATGAAATACATTGTGGATTTTTCTCCCTTCCAGAAGTTCCAACTCATAAGCCACCTCCCCAACTTTTCTAACTATCTTGTATGGACCATAGTATTTTGGTTTAAGATTTTCTTATCCTTTCACTTTCGAGGATGTTTTTTTATATGTTTGTATCCTTAAATAGACCAAATCATTCACTTGAAAATTTCTTTCCACTCTATGTTGATCCACATACTGTTTCTGCTAATTTTAGGCAACCTGCAAATTGTCTTTTAGGAGTTTCAAAATATCATGACTTTCCTCCACCCAATCTTTAGCTTTTGGGGCTCTACTATCACCAAATATGTGCTCAAAAAATGTAAGTGCTTCATAACCATATAGTTCTTTGAAAGGAGACATGCCAATGGACATATGGAAAGTAGTGTTGTAGCAAAACTCACCCAAATGTAGCCATTTCACCCATGTTTGTTGCTGCTCACCAACATAGTTCCTCAAGTATCCTTTCAACCATTGATTCACTCTTTCTGTTTGGACATCAGTTTGAATATGATAACTTGTGCTTGGAATCAATTGAGTTCCAACCAACTTGAAAATTTCTTTCCAAAAGGCACGCATAAATCTACAATCTCTATCACTCACAATGTTCTTGGGAAATCCATGCAATCTAAAACTTTCTCTAAAGAATAGATCAGAGACTTGTGCAGCAGTAAAATATGACGTAACAACAAATAAATGAGCAAATTTAGTGAGTCTATCCACCACAACATAAATGCAATCCTTACCCAAAGCCTTGGGAAAACCTGTGATGAAATTTGACATGCCTTGGATTTAGTATATTTTTACCACCATTTCACCTTATTTATAATTCATTTTGCCTATCCATATTCATGAATTAATCCCTTCTTATGCTCATATCCAGTTTTTATTCTCAAGTAATTTTTCCATTACATGTCTTAGTATTTCATTTGATTTTTTACTAACATTGAGGGAATTAGTGTACTATATATTTGCTTTGAATATTGAATCAATTTTTGGAAGCAACTACAACATACTTGAGGGAGTTCTGTAGCAGTGCAGAACATTTGTTGCAGCATTATAGAAACTCTATCTGCAGCATTACGGAAACTCTCCAGGCATCTGCAGCATTATGGAAACTCTATCTGCAGCATTACAGAAACTCTATCTGCAGCATTACAGAAACTCTATAGGCATCTGCAGTATTACAGAAACTCTATCTGCAGCATCACGGAAACTCTACAGGATCTGTAGCATTACAGAAACTCTATCTGCAACACTACAGAACAGTCAATAATTCATATTTTACCTTCAACCACCAACTTTGGAGAAATGCATTCATTAGGAGTAATGGATTTTTATAAATCCATTATTTCTATTATTCTTATATGTCTCAAATCATGATGTTAAATTAAAGTTGGTAAATGGAGGTGGATATGACTGCATATTTGGCTTATTCACAAAGATTTGAAGATCTATATCAAATATATGATGGACCTAAGAAGTCAAAAGTTGTTAAGAGACATTCAGGATGATTTTTGACTATTTTATTATAGCCTCTATCCCTAAATTCGAATTTGACTTCAAAGGTATTCTAAATAGCATGTAGTTAGTAAGGATCTTGGATTAGTCTTGAGATCCAAACTTTTAGGAATTTGTTGAGGATGTTTTGGATCCTCATTTATTAGTTGTTATGGAGAAATCATGTATAAGTAAGAGTTCTTTCTCCATTCTATGGGAGGACTCTTAGATCAATAGTCCAATTGGTGATGGAATAAAGCTATACTTTCATTTTGATTCAATTAGATCTTAGTTTTATAATTTCTTTTACAATATGATTTTATTTATTTTATGTTTATGTAGTTATACTTCATTGCTTAGTTATGATTTCTTATGAAGTGTGAATTTTATTTCTGCAATTTGATTTCAATGCATAGATAGAGATTTAATGTTTTATTTTACAATCATTGAGCTTAATGCAATGACCATATTTACTCCATTGGATCATAAACAATAACTTGTATTTGGCAAGGATAGCTTTTAGATTTTATTTCTGCAATTTACCTTTCTGTTAAGTGTGTTGTGAACTTAGATTTAGAATTTACTTTCTTGCACAGTGTGAACGTAGTATTAGAATTTACTTTCCTGCAAAGTGTGACGTAGTTCTAGAATTTACTTTTCTGCAGATTGCAAATGTAGTTTTAGAATTTACTTTCAAGTGTGAATTTAATTTTAGCAATTGCTTTCATGTCGTGTGTTTTACTTTCATGTCGTGTGATTTACTTTCATTGCAATTTAATTTCAGTAGTTGTTTAGTTGTTTCAGTAGCAATTTAATTTCATGTCGTGTGGTAGTTCCTTGCCAAGATTATGTAACTATTCATGCCATTGTTTGGAAGTAAGGTTATTGAACTACAACTTCAAGTAGGTAAACCATTGTAAGAGGAGATTGTGGTTTGCACATACAGTGCACGGTAACTCACAAGTTCTCAATGAACCCCGGGTTGACAATTAATGTACACATCTTGGTTGCTTTCTAAGTAATTAGAAGGCAATTAAAAGTCCCATCATTTTGGCGTCGTTGCCGGGAGTTACCTGTCTTTTTTGCTTGAGTAAATTTTCTTTTTGGTAGTAAGCTATTTGTTCTTTTTATTATACATGGATATGTTTTTCTTTGAAGAATGGAGGTGTAGAGACAAGTAAGACACAAAGATGACCTCACTGTAGCATTGTTATAGTGTAATAGCCCGCCACAAGTCTCTGCAAATATGAACCATGTTAATAATTTATGCAATAGTAGTATATTTGCTTATGCCTTCTATTTTCATGAATAAAATCAAAGATTCAAGATGATGATTATGTGGTGCAGTAAGATCCACACATATTACTAATTTGTCTTTTATAGAAAGTTTTGAAAGAGGAATGAGGCTTAGCGAATGAAGATTTTATTGAAGGATTCAAGAGGATTCGAGGGGAAGCCATTGAAGAAAGGGTGCACAAGAATCAAAAATTTCAAAAGGGGTATGTAATATGTTATTCAATTCATAAAAATACATCCTTTAGCACTAAAATACAATTTTGGAAGTTTGACTATAATCATTTATTCATATCCTGCAAATTTTTCAATTTTTGAGGATCCGTAGCTCAACTGCGGAACCTTCAAAAAACATATGGATAGTCCAACTCAGGGTTTGGATTGTTTATTTTATTTGTTATTTGATGTATTACATTGAAATTATATCCATAAAAGCATTCACTTCCATCTAAATCGTCATTTTGGTGAAAAATTGGCTATTTGGGCATTTTGGCATGTTGGGCTTACTGAAAACACAGTCCGGATAGTCGTGTTTTGAGAGACCATATGGACACATTTTAAAAACCTGTTTCTATCCAAAGTATCCCTTGGAATCTAGTTTCTAACGCAATTTAAAGTTTTCAATTTGGATATCGAGCGAAAAAGTTATGGTCAAAATACTGACTAGGTGTAGGGTAGACAGCTCAAGAACACAGTTAGGACAGTCAATTTTTGGGTGCCTAAATGGATGAATTTTTTAAACCTATTTTTAAGGAATATTCTCCTATGAATCTAGTTTACAACTCAATTTGAATCACTAAAATGAGATATCATACAACGAAGCTATGCCCAAAATACTAACTACCTATCCTAAATCAACACTTCTGGAACTCTATCTCATCGGCTGTTCTTTTGCATATTCGAACCATCAATTATTATTGAATTAAAAACATGTTTCTATTGGAGGTATATATGGTAATCTAATTTAACCTCCAAGTGGAATCGAGTCAATCCGTCAACAAACGAAAATGTTATGCTCAAATCATTGACTGTTGGTCTAGGCTGGAAATTGCGAGCAGTCTGTCTTACATGATGTTCTTTAGCAGATTTGGAATACCATATTAATGCATTTTAAAAACTTGTTTCTACTGGAGTTACCCCTATGAATCCACTTCCATTCGGCTTTGAAATCACTCAAATCAGTTGTGAAACAAAGAATTTATTAGCAAAATACCGTTGGGTTGTCTAAGGTGGCCACCGCTCTCCAACAGGTTAAAAAAAGTGAATTTTTGTTTTTCTTGGATTTGTTTTATAAGAATGTGTTTTATTCATCTTGCATATGTTTGGGATTAAGAGAGACTGATCAACTCTCTTCTTCCATGAGCTCACATTTTATTGTAGGTAAGTGCTAATTTTTTTGCAGGTCCTTGGAAGATTAAAGAAGGCTAATCTATGCATGAAGTGATTTGTGAAGACCAAATTTAATGCTGATGGGAATTCTCTCCAGAAATCCAACAATGAAGATTCATTAGCATGATATGTGCTACTTTTGAAGCTCAAGTTCCTAGAAGCCTGATCCAGCAGTATCTCACCAAAAGACAACAACCGGAAGACTTTTTTATCAAAGATGGTAGATGGATCCAAAATGAGGCATATGAAGAATTGATATGAAGAAGCTCAAGACCAATGTTCTAGAGGTCAACTGCCTGTTATACCTCCATATTCCACAGTGTCACATCTCCACCTCAAATAGAGTTGGTGACACTTCCCCTACTGCTTAATACACCCGGAAGGGATAAAATGAGGAGTGATCCTTGAAAGTAAACCTACCCTGACAAGAATCACCTTAGCTGAGACTTCATTTACCCTACCGTGCCTTGCTCAGTTATAGGTGCGAGGTAGTCTGTACTACCGAGCTATGCTCTGTCCCTGCCACGCGGTACTACCACGTTATGCTCTGATCTAGGGACGAGATACACTTTATTTAGCCTTTTTTCCATGGCTTATGGGATTTTGATTTTCGAGAGATTTTGGAAGATTGAGGTCCCTGATTCGATCCTAACTCACTTTCTGTGATTAGGAAACTTGATCCACTAAACTCTCCCTAGATCCACCCATCTCTCTTGTTGGTTAACCCTACCTCACACTATAAGAGAGAGCCATTCCATTAGCAAAGGGGAGGACTCTTAGAGGTATCAAACCTATGATCTTGCAGCTTTGTGGAGATAGCTAGAGAAGGAAGCACTTGGAGCTAGAGGATTGGCTTGGACATCAAGCAACCTTTGTAAGCATTCTTCAAGTTTGTAATAAGATAACTTGTCTTGTTTTTCCCATTTCATGTGTACTATATGAGTTTCTAACATGGAATGTATCTAGTCTAGATTTGAATTTGATCTTTACTTCAAGGTATTTGGAAGCTTGTATGCTTGTTCCTTGTTTGATTTCAACAGATATCACATCGGAGCTTTGGGATCAAGAATCAGAAGCGGGACAAACATCGAATTGGAAGGTGAGTCATACCTTTCTTGTCTTCTGAATGCATGTAATCTAGTTGTAAAATTCAGTTCAGGAAATTCAAGGTAGCATTTGTTTTGTTTTGTTCTTATCTTAGAGTTAGTTATAAATCTGCTTTAATTTAAGAGAATTTTGACTTATCCGTAGGGAAAAATTCTACCAACAATAATGGCGACTCCGCTGGTTTGAATTTTATCTGATTGATTGAGTTCACTGTTATCCCTCTTTTGATTGTGACTTTTTCTTTCTTTTCAAACTAGTATTGAATTTTGGTCTCTTTGACCTTTATTCACCCCTCCTCGCTGTATTTTTCCTTCCTGTGTGATCAATGAGTCCTCTGGGTCTGCAACAACCCTGAAAATTTCATCTTCCTTTTAACAAGTTGCGCTTTTTCATGCTTTGCCATAGTGTTGGGCCCTCTGCACTGACTACAGCGCGGTAGTACCGTGTTTCCTCAGTTAATACCAGAGCGGTAGTATAACAGTGTTGCGCTATAGCCTTCCTCTGACACGCGGGTAGTGTCTGCATACTGTCATTTTTTCCTGCTTGCTTGGTTTACTAAGTCATTTCTTGATTTCCTCTGCCTTAGTTGGTACTTTCTGCTTGTTGTTACCATCCTATTCATTTTACAGTCTGTGTGGTATGCTTATTGCTTTTTTGTGAGCTTGATTATTGTGTGAATTAGTGGCATTATTGGCACATAGGGTCATCCCTTCACTTTGAGTGCATTGGATTAATCTTCCCATCACAACCAGACCATTACTACTATTCTCTAATACTGAATTGTGTAGTTTTCATAGTCACATGCTTTCCATTATTATTATTAAAATTCATATTGAAAGTTATCATTGGAAAACATTTGTGTTATTTTGATTAAAATGGTCTAGTAGCATCATTGTGCATTAGGAAATTAACCATTGAAATTTGCAACAGAAATTCTCATCTTTTGAAGCATATTAGTTGTAAGATCAGTGAATTGGAAAGAAGTGTTTCAGTTTGGCTCTATTTACAAAAAGAAAACAAAATTGTTTTGCTTTGGTTTTTTTCTTGTGAAAGTCATGCATTTATGATCGAAGAACTCTCTCTCTTATATAGCTAGTTTTCATCGAAGACAAGGCTCATTTCGATTCATTCGCACTTGCATGGTTTGGGTCGTCATAACACCACCAAGTTTCACGTCCATTTACCCGATTGAGTAATACAACCACTAAAATTAATCTCCCTAACTAAACCAACATTAACCTTACTTGAGGAAATCAAAAGAATTTGGTAGTTAGGTAGGACACCGGGGATAGGCATCAAAATAATTCCCCCTTTTCATTTTCATCTAAGACATAGTTGTTGTCCTCTAGGGAACTAAAATCCTCTAGTATTTATTGACACGGTCATAGCCAGTTTGTGGAGGGGCCTCCTGACTGTTTTTAACTTTCAAGGGTTAAACAACCACGAGATTGAGAACCGGACGGACTTTGTGGAATGCCGCACTCCACTTAGCCCTAAGGCAACATCGATCATTGTCTTCCTTTTAATTCATAGTAATGCAAAGGTGATAAGGCAAAAGCGCCCAAAACCTTTTCCAACGTGTCATGAATGAGGTATCTTAGTGACTTTTCTACTAGGGCTCTTTTACCCAGGATCCCTTTCGGTAGAGGGATATCCTTCTCATATCGGTCTCTCATGTTGTATTGTTCGACTTGGATTTCATCACCTTGCAAAGGATACATCTTGTTGAGGTCTCCAGCTCTTAGTTAGGAGTTTGCTTGTTATCTCATCTTTATAGAGGGTCATTTTTCTTTTTAGTGACTGCTTGTTGGCATTCTGGCCATTATTTTTATCAGCTCGCTTACTGGGACACCGGTCTCAGTATAGATTTTAGAGCTTGCTTTTTTTGGCCTGCGAGCCTTGCTTTTTCTAGCTCCTCTTCTGCACACTCGGCTGCATTAGAGTTTTTGAGTTCTTTGTTAACGAAACTGCCCCCAAATTTCATTTTCTGCCATCATGTCAGAACAACCACGCAGATCACGACGAGTATAGGGCAAAGGCTCGCCACCACCGCCATGGACCTCCGGTCCACCTACATCACGCATTCCCGCTCCTTTTGGCCGCGGTGCTAGTCGAGGGAACATTCCACCGCCGATACATACTACATCTTTAGCTCCGCCTGTAACTGTTACTCACAGCACAGTCTCAGAATCTCTTGCAGCTTCTGCAACCACTAGCATATCTGAAATTTCTACTATCACTTCACCCATTGTTATTCTAGACATATCTTCCACAGTGGACAACATTACAGCGGCTGAATCTAGTACAGCCCAAAACACTAGACCAGAAGTCATCCTTTTACCTAATGTCAACACCTCCCTTCCACCAGAAACTGTTCACGATGACACAGACAGATCTGTTGACACCACCGAAGGGTCTGACCAGGATATACCTGGCTTGATATCAGTCCCGGGTGGGTACGTCGAAATTATTGAAGATACTCGACTTCCTGACACACCTTTTGAACCTGATTACGGCTTTATCACTTCCCAGGCAGAGCTTCCACCTACTATCACCTTGCCACCCAATGTTCATCCACAGGAAACCAGTTCTTCCAGTAACGTACCTCGTACAATATCTCTACCCAACCTTCCTCCGGGACATGAGATCATGGCCTCCATTCAGTCTAGTATGGCCAGTCTAGCAAATTCCCCGTTAGCATCGGCACAGTTTAAACGTGATACAGAGCAAATGCTCTCGACATCCTCTCGATATCCACCTGTTACTCGTCCTTCTGACTATCGGGATCCCAACATCCCGTCTAGCACAGAGTTTCATCACTCCTATGGAGACGGCTCTGGACCTTCAGACGTTACTATACCTAGGTTCCCACCGGACCCTGAAAACCCTTTTCAGGACATGAACTCGGACCCAGTTTTCGATGGTCCTCCTATCATTGGACATGCTATGGATGACGCCGATACCCCTGGGTTAAATTCCCCACATTTATTGCCATCACCTATGTTTGGTGCACATTCTATGAGGGATAACCTAGTTTTTTATCCATCCTCACCTATCAAATATGGAATACCTCCTCCACAAATCAGCACTTTTGGCGCCGTTGGCCAATCAACACTATCGTATTTGGCTAGCGGCGGAAGAACACCAAGACATACTGCTAGATCTTCCATTTTGACTGGAGGATCACCTTCGGCCACTATCTACACCATCTCAGGAGGTGGACAACCGACTGCCATGGTACCCAACTCCAACAACCAAACTCTTCCTAGTGGGCCATCAACCCAACTAGCAGGAGGACAACCCTTTGTTGGGAACCCCGTTCCTAGTCAACAACCTCCTCCTATAGGGCCATCCAACCCATCTGCTGGAGGACAACCTATTGGCTCAATCCAACAACCCTCCCAACCAGCAGCATCTGCTCAGTATGGTATGTACAACACACCTGGTAGTGGACAACCTTATACCGGTTTTCCAACCGGACCTCATCCTCAACATCCCCTGTCAGGTATGCTTCCTTCTTGGGACCCTCAAATCCCACAGAGTGGGGGGGTACTCACTATTTGGAAACTGGAACCCAGCTGGGGGGCAATCTCAGATTCCCCCCAACCTAAATTTTGGCTTCCCTTATCCTTCAGCTGCTACAACTCCATGGAACCCATCCCTTCAATTTCCACATGCTCCTCAAGCAGGAACAAACCTTCCATGGACACCATTGTCGTAGCCACCCCCCAACCCTTCTATGGGAAACCCTCCGCTTACTCAATATAGTGGTAACATTCCTGGAACACAACAATTCCAAGGAACTTTCCCCCAACCAGGAGCAACAACTATTCCTAGGTTTCAGCAACCCCAGGGTACCATACCTACCATCCCCACTCAGCAGAACATCCACCAATCGGTTACCAACACTCAACCGGTTAACCAGATGGCTTACTACCCACATAACTTCCAGCAGTATCCCCCGGGAAACACATATGGGTATAACACACAACAGTATGTTATGCAGGGCCCCCCAGGGTTTTCTGTGCCACACGGTTATTACTCATACCCGCAGACTAATCGTCAACTTCCCTTTTTGGCCACGTTAGACTTACCTAATTTGTCGAGGCTCATTAACGATCCCATATGGCATGATCCTCACTGGCCACCTATTCCAGCCAAACTTCCATCGGACATTCCTAAGTTCGATGCTAAGCCCGGGGAAGACCTCAAGAACCATGTGATGACTTTCCATCTTTGGTGTTCATCCAACTCCTTGATGGACGATTCCATTCGACTACGGCTCTTCCAACGTACGCTTACCGACATGGCAGCAAAATGGTACATCGAGCTACCACAACACTCTTTCCATGATTTTAACACTCTAGCTATGCAGTTTCTGACTCATTTCCAGCTCCCCATCCGGTATGAAACTAGAACAGAACTGTTAACCTCGTTGCGTCAAACCACTTCTACGCACATTTCGGATCACATCCATGAGTGGTGACGACGTCGTAGGATAATCAAGGCACCCATTCTGGATCAGCTACTCGCTGATTAGTTCACGAAATCCTTTTTGCCTCCCATAGCAAGAGACATCGCTATGCACAGATTGGTTACAGAAGAACAAGCCATCTTGGCAGCTCAGTACATGGATTTGGTATACACCCAATCCATCACTTTACACGAACTTCTCCCTCATGCCTCCCGCGTTACCACTGATCCAACGAAACCTACCACTGAACCCCCCATTGATGGTATTGTCGGTTCAGTCAAGGCCCATCCTGCTACCAACGCGACGGGACAACAAACTTCTGCTTCCCCTGCTCTACCCCAGGATGCTTCAAAAACTACTACTTCTCCTGCTATTTCCTCCGAAGTGAACGCAGTTCAATCTACGTCACAACCATCCGGAGGAAAGAAGAAAAACAATCATGGTAAATCTAAGAAGAACCAGTAGGAGAACCCCAAGCCACAACCCACCCACAATGATCAGAAACCATGTCGAAAGGCTAAGTTTCCCTGCCTAATTTGTCAAGATGATCACTACACACATGACTATCCCTACAAGGACGAAGTCAACAAGTTCGTTAAAGGATCCTCTCGCCCGTCAGTATTAACTGACCCTTTCCCTCAACAACAACAGTAGCTGTTTTCCCAAGAAACCCCACAGGGGGGAAACCCAAGCAACCCAACTCGCGGAGAGACGTCCACAAATCGCGAAATCCTAATGACGAGTAATGAAGAGATTCATATAACCACTCGTTCAAAGACATATGAAAAACCTCCAAGTTCAAACAAACAATCAGAGATAGCCAAAGGCAAATCTCCCATTGAAGATCCGACTCCTATTCCCCCCCCTACCGGCCATCTCCATATCGAGAAACTGCTTACGGATACAGTGCTACGCCCACCCAAGGGCACCATACGAAAGGCAACATTTAATCCCAATGCAAGAGCTGCCCAAAATTACAACATTTTTGAGGATTTAGCTCAAGCACCTTGCGCCATGTCGACTCTCGAGGTTCTCCAACACTGCCCCATGCAGCGTAGAACCTTACTTTCAGCACTGGGGGAAATGGACCCAGATACTTCAAACTCCATTATGTTTAACTTGGAGCATGCCAAACCTCGGCTTTCTCACCAGTTAGCCTTCTAGGTTCACACAAAAATCTGTGGAAATAGCATCCATCACACTGTGTTAGATGAAGGTGCCTCCACGTCGATTATGTCTTTGAATTGCTGGAGAGCCTTAGGCTCACCTGAAGTCACAACCTCTCCCACTACTCTCAGGGCATTTGATGGAAACGGTTTCCAACCTTATGGACTCATTCCCTCAATTGGCGTTGAACTGGGGGGAAAAACAGTATCCATACATATTGAAGTCGTGGATGCACCATTGGATTACAATCTTCTACTTGGACGGAACTGGTTTTACGCCATGACCGCCATAGCATCTACCGTCTTCCGGATTGTGCAATTTCCTCATGAAGGGAAAATTGTCACTATTGATCAACTTGATTACTGTATCCCAGATTCTCATCCAAACTCCGCCAACACCATCCCGTTATTGGATCAACTTCGGTACCGGTTCCAAGACATTGGTGTTGGTCTCATGAAGGATTCTTCCCTTATTGGAGTTTTTCCAGAACTGGGAACCCATGTACAACCAATCAACATGATTTCATCCAATGTCTCTCCTTCCAATGATTCATGGATGATTTTGAGTCCCTCTGAAATTGAAAACCACAGTAACTCCATGCCTCTGAATTGAAACCTCGCAGCATATGAAGCGATCCAATCAGCCACAGATTGGGTCGACTGTTCTACACATCACACGGTGGCATAACTCTCATCTGAAACTCATTCATTGCCACCACTTTTCGATCCTCTCAATTTGATTTTTCCCATTGATGAATCAATTATGGAGGCTATGTGCGGTGATGAGCCACCAAGGGGAGATTTTCACCATCGATCTTCATTCCCCACCATTCAGACGCTTGAGCCTGATACAAAACCCAGTCCTTCACCCGGAATGGTTCGAACCAAGTTTCCCACTTCCCTCGACGAAGTATTTTCTGAAGGAAACTTGGCTAATCTTATGGCAACCACTCCTATCGATATTTAAGTGAAGCCTGGTATCGTGGAAAACATACATATTGGCAAAACATGTACTTTCCTAGAAATGGAGTTCTACTCTGCCTACTTTAAAACCTTCCACGATGTTTTTGCTTGGATTTATGAAGAAATGCCAGGAATAGATCCTTCGATTGTGGTCCATGAAATCCCAACTTTTCCTGGCACCAAACCTGTTCAGTAGAAACTTCGACCCGTGCATCCTCGTAAGGCAGCCGCTATTAAAGCAGAAGTTGAAAAACTTCTGCGTGCTGGTTTTATCTATCCTATCCCATTGATAGAATGGGTATCTAACATCGTTCCCATAGCCAAAAAACAGGGAATGATTAGAGTCTGTGTTAATTACCGCGACTTGAACAAAGCTTGTCCAAAGGACAACTACCCAACTCCGTTCATCGACCAGATCATCGATAACTGTGCCGGGAGTGTCATCTTTTCATTTATGGATGGCTTTTCTGGCTATAATCAGATAGATATCCTCCCAGCCGACCAGCACAAAACAACCTTTATTTTCCCTTGGGGGATTTTTGCATATCAAAAGTTACCTTTTGGCCTTAAAAACGCTGGGGCAACTTTCCAACGGGCGATGTCATACGCATTTCACGACATCAAACATATTGTAGAACCATATCTTGATGATCTTCCCGCTCATTCTCAGACCCGGGAAGACCATCCTGATCACTTGAATGCCATTTTCGAAAGGTGTCGTCGCTACAATATCCATTTGAATCCACATAAGTGCGTCTTTTGCGTGGAAGCCGGAAAACTTCTGGGCTTCGTAATCTCCAAAAGCGGGATACGCTTAGATCCTGCCAAGGTAGAAGCTATCTTAGCTCTACCTTCCCCCACGAATATTCCAGAACTTCAAAGTTTGCAAGGGCATGCAAACTTTTTACGTCGTTTCATCTGTAATCTTTCCGAGATAACAAAAGGCTATATGAGGCTTCTCAAGAAAAACATTCCCTTCATTTGGAATGACGAAGCCCAATGCTCCTTTGATAATCTCAAGGAAGCCTTAACCAAAGATCCTGTGATCCAACCCCCCGATTACACACGGGATTACATTATTTATCTCGCAGCTTCGACTTCCACCATCGGTATGGTGCTAGTCCAGGAAGACCACAACGGCATAGAACATGTGGTATACTATCTTAGTAAGAGTCTTCTCGACTCTGAAACACGTTATTCACATGTTGAAAAACTGGCTCTGGCAACAGTTTTTCCTATCCAGAGATTCTGTCATTACATTCTACTCCGCCGGACCACTGTTATAGCCGATTTCAATCCAATGTATTATATCCTCACACGCCAAGTGCTTGGGGGAAAATATTCTCGTTGGATCATCTTCCTTCAAGAGTTTGACTTGGAATTTGTCAAAGCCAAGTCCAAAAAGTCTTTGGTCTTTGCCGAGTTGATTTGTAACTTGCCTCGTGCTACCGAGCAATCTGAGCCCATCGATTCTCTTCCTGATGAATCGTTGTTCCTCATTATCACGTCTAATCCGTGGTACGGAGATATTTTATTATATCTCCAAACCCAATGCTTCCGCCCCGATCTCACTCGTGATGAACGTCAACACATCCGACACCATGCTAAATACTATCTCATAGTCAACGATACTCTTTATCGACGAGGTGTCGAAACCGTTCTTCGACGATGTTTGACCCTAGATGAGGAAGAACGCGTTCTTAATGACTGCCACGCTAGAGCATGTGGTGGTAATCTCTCTGGGATGGCTACGACCCAGAAAATACTGCGAGTTGGATATTTTTGGCCCTCAATTTTCAAAGACTGCATTGAAACAATCAAGAAATGTCCACCGTGTCAATTCTTTCATAGTAAAACATGCTCGCACCCTGCTCCACTACATCCTGTTATTGCCGTCAGCCCTTTTTCCAAATGGGGCATAGATTTCATGCACTGTAAGCCCACTTCAGTCGGGGGGCATAGCTATGTCATAGTAGCTGTCGACTATTTCACAAAATGGGCTGAAACGATGCCTACGTATGCGAAGGACGAAAAAACAGCAGCAGAATTCATATTCAATCACATTATAGCTATATTTGGTGTCCCACAATCCATTGTGACCGATCATGGCTCCCACTTCAGGAACCATATGATCGAGGAACTAAGTGCCAAATTGGGTTTTCACCATGAAAACTCAACCCCGTACTACCCACAAGCCAATGGCCAAGTTGAAGCCATCAACAAAGTCCTAAAATGAATGATTCAGCGTATTATAGGTACTCAGAAATCCAACTGGCACTCAGCTCTATTTTTCAGCATTATGGGCATACCGAACCTCAGTGAAAAACGCTATTGGGTTCACACCATTCCAGCTGGTGTATGGCCTCGAAGCCATTTTACCGATTGAATGTGAAATTCCATCACTTAAGATAGCCATAGAACTACTTCCCCACACCACTTCTGAAGAGGAACGGTTTCTATACCTAGCCAAGCTAGATGAAACCTGCCACGACGTTGCTTTAGCTAATGAAGCTCATAGTAAACGCGTCAAAGCACAATATGATAAATCCGTTCAACCTCGGGTTTTCAATGAAGGAGACCTCGTACTCACGTATGATCAAATGAACGATAAACTTGGAAAAGAAAAACTTGAATCTATGTGGTACGACCCCTTTGTTGTAAAACGTGTCTTGGAGAAAGGAGCCTATGAACTCGTCAATTGTGATGGTATGCCTCTGGCACGGCCGTGCAATGAGCTATACCTCAAACGCTTCTACGCGTAAGGTTACCCTATGCAGGTTACTTTTTATACATAGTGTACTTAGCTTATTTCTTTTTCACTTTTTGGTGTGCACATGGACCTTATGTATCCATCCTTACTTTGACTCGTGATTTTATGTGCAGATGTCTACCTACTTCGGATTCACCGACGGTGCAAGCCGGCATACACGGAACCTCGCTTCCGCAGCATGGGTAGTCTATTCTCCCACTGGCGATTTGATATCTTCAGGACCCAACTGTTTGGGTCCTGCAACCAACAATATCGCAGAGTACCATGCAGTCATTGGACTCTTAACGGAGGTTGCTTCACTCGGAATTGACTCCCTATCAATCTTTTTAAACTCCCAACTCGTGGTTTCTCATCTAAATCGTGTTTACAAAGATCGCGATCCTATCCTACTTCATTTATTTCAGAGGGTACGCCTCTTGGAACGATCTTTTAATTTTATTTCATATCAACACATACCAAGAGAATTCAATTGTATAGCTGACTCATTAGCTAATTACATGTTGGATTGGCATCTTGCTCATACATAAAAAGCACATCACAAAAAATAAAATACACAGGTCATTGTAAATAAATAGATCATGAAAGTAGATCCATATCACTGTATATAAAAGTGTTTTTTTCCAAATACATATAGTTTGTGTTTTAAAGACAAAATTTGGGATCCAATCCCATATAAAAATTTGGCTCTCAAAGCCTACATATCGTATACATGCCGCAAAAAGATAAAAGCTACCATCTAGGGAAATCTAGGAGATATATCATGCCCCTCGTCAGAATCCTCACGCTGCTGGTGATAACACACTACAGCTCGAGCCACCCTACGAAGGAGTCGGCCGATATGCCCAGGCACACCTATGGTATGCCGCTGGAGATGCAAAGGGACGTCATCCATCCTCATAGCAGGGATACCATGAGTTAAGCCTTGCAGGTTCCTCTCTATATCTCGGACTCCTCCTGCCTCATCTTCATCTTCTTCTTCGTCTGGGGCGGCTTGGAGATCAACACCACCTCGACATAATGGCGAGTACCCAGCTGGTCTCTGTGGTCCACAATCTGCGACATGCATACATACATACATTAAAAGTCTTTTACACATTCTAAAAAAGAAATAAAAAGTATATATTCAAAAAAGAAAAAATATATATCCATGAAGGTCATACCTGAGTTGTCCCAATCCTCGTCTTTCGGCAATGCCAAGTCGATGTCCTCGTGGAAATCCACCCCTGCATAGGGGTAATCATCAATCATCACTATCTGTTCCTCGAGCCATGAGAAGAAATCCTCACCAAATGCCAAGCGGTGTGGCCCTCCAAGACGTCCTGCATAATCACTCCATCGAGCCATCCATGGCTCGGTAGGTGGAAGACAAGGCATAGCTATCTGTGGACGCAATAATGGCACCCTCGCCAAAAAGAAGGTGACAAGGATACTCCCATAACCAAATTGGGAATTCTCTCCAACCCTACACTTCTGCACTTGCTCTTTGAGGTTGGTCAACACCGCCTCACACCAGTTGAATACTATTCCCGCCATACAATCCACTGCGAGATTCATTTGTGTACGGGACGCCTGATGGGGACCCGTGCTCCCTGCTGCACGTGTGATGGTGAACAACATAGTTTTTACAGGAAGTTCTATAACATCTTTGATGACCACTTTGCCGCTTTTCTTACTCGAACCCTGATGGAAATACCGAGCAATCAATGCATTTGTGCTCGTCTCCGAGGTTGTGTATCCAGTAAAGTTCACCCAGGCCCCTCTTTTTGAGAGGCCTGCGAGGAAATAAATATCCTCGAGTTCAATATCGAGGGTGTGTTCTCCCACTCGGAAAGCTTGAATGTCAGGGTCCCACTGTTAGGAACCTATGTCAACCCTTCTCTTTACTATGTTAGTATATTGTTGTTGGGCGCATATGCTTTGTAAGTCGTCCCGTAGTATTTGTTGATCTGTAGTTTATATTAGCCCATAGTATTGACCCATAGTATTGGACACATATGCTTTGTAAGTCGTCCTGTAGTATTATATGTCCCATGGTTTTGACTCATAGTATTGGGCATAGACTTAGTATATAAGTGTGTGTTGAGGTCATTGAAGGCACCGTGAAGTTAATTGTATTGAGCTTGCTCAAAGGAGGTTGCCCCCTCGAAGTGGCCCGTGATCAATATAAAAGTGATTCTGTTATATTATTTCTGCTATTTCGTATATTCTTAGTAATTAATTGTTGCAGGTGCATCTCATCTGCTATCAGAGCACTTTCCTTGGCACAAGTGGGAAATTTTTTTTCTTTTTTTGGGCGGCGACTTTCAGATCAATTTTTGAAACTTTCTGCACAAAATCAGAAGAAACCAATTGCCTATCTAAATTCCTCTTTCAAAAATACGCAGTCTCAAAAAAAAAATCATCTCATTTGGAGTTCTAAAAGTGGAGATATCGCGGATTTAAAATCAGCAATTTTTCAAAATTTCGGTGACGGCCGCGAAAATTGCGGCGATAAAATCTTTTGACCGAGTACCCAGATTTCTATTCCGCTTTCATGGGTAGAAGCAGAGTGATTATTCCAGTTCCGGAAACATGCTATAATAGTGATTATGAGCATTATAGATCCGATTTTTGAACATTGGGTGGAATTTCTGCCCAAATTTTTTCTGTTGCAGGTTTGGATTTGGGAATAATCCCTATCCGCTTAACTGTGGGAAGTACTTGGGCATAAGCCCTAAAACTCATTGTGAGGAGTACCACAGGAACCCCGAAGTAGCTGGCCCATTGAGAGGACCTGGCAGCGAAAAGGGCAACGACCCCTACCTGATTGACTAGTTCCCACCCGTGAGGTAAACCAAGAGCTGTCGTTTGTGGCAAAGCGGTTATCAGTTTTACCTGAGCCGTGGAGTGAGGGGTACTGCCCCAATACGCAAGCCGTCAGACAGCATTGGTGGCCGAGTGAAAACCCTGAACTATTAGGAAGCCGCACATACTTGGGGTACATATCTACTTTCAGCTGAACTATTGTTGATCACTGCTGCACCGTTTCAGATCCATTTTGCAAGCCGTTCCAGATCCAGCCATTCGGTGTTGTTCCAGATTCCTTCTGAGCCGTAGCCGCTCCAGTCTAAGAAAAAAAAAAAAATCAGCTTTTCCTCCATATCTCCCTTGTTTTACCTCTGTTTCCCTTGAAATTTTCAGGGAACCCCTGTCATTCCATTCTGCATATTTCATTCCTGAGGACCCTATCCTCAATTCCCCTTCCTAGAACCCGAAACTCCACATTTGCATATTTTTAGGGTTTGCCATAACTTCCTCAGATTTCACTTTACCACAGAGTTCCTTTTTGAATTCTGCTTCTTTGTTCCCCTCTGCCAAATTTTCCCATTCTTTCACCCCGCGTCTGAAATCCTCATTTTTGCTTCCCTGTCTATCCAACAGTGTCCAAAACCTAGTCAAACCCCAATTATCCTTCTGATTTTTTCCCAAATCCAACTTTTCCCTTACTGAAGTAGTTCCTGTTTTTGTTTTCCTACCCAGTAAAAAAAAAACCTGGTTATGGTTGTCACCTGTGCAGGAGCACACACCATGGAGGAAGCACTGGCAGCCATCCAAACCAAACTCCAAGATCTGGATGAAAAATTTCTCAGCCTCCATCTGCAGCATTCAGCCATGAACAATACCAGACAGCCAGAATCTTTTGCAGCCACCGGGTTCTCTGCTTCTAGTAATTTTCGTGGGCCGAAGCTTGATTTTCCTCGCTTCAATGGTACTGATCCAACTGGATGGATATACCGAGCAGAACAATATTTCAGTCTGCATAATACTTTTGATGTTCAGAAAGTTCCACTTGCATCCTTTCATTTGGAACAGGAAGCCCTTCAATGGTACCGTTGGTACATCAAAGCTCATCCCGAGCCAAACTGGACAGATTTTTGCCAACTCATTTTGCCACGATTTGGTCCTAGTGCTTTTGACGACTTCACAGGAGCACTCACTAAACTTCACCAAACTGGCACAGTGAGAGAGTATCAAATGGAATTTGAGAAACTAGCCAATCACACAGAAGGATTGTCTGATGAATTCTACAGGAGTTGTTTTATCAGTGGTCTCAAGGATGAAATCCGCTTAGAGGTCAAAATGTTTTGTCCCAACACAATGATGGAAGTCCTAGGGTTGGCTAAGTTGGCTGAGGACAAGATTGCAGCTCAAAAAATGCTCCAAACCCACCTTTGTTCCCTTCAGAAATATGGGTTCCCAACGAACTCCCATCACGCCTGCTCCTCAACCAACTCCTATCAAGCATTTGTCTGAAATAGAAATGCAGGCACGCCGAGAAAAAGGGCTTTGCTATAATTGTGATGAGAAATTCACTCGGGGACATAGATGTGTTCAACAAAAGCTCTATCTCTTGGATGTGGATTCTATACCTGCCTTAGAACTTGGTGAAGAAGCTACAGATACAGTAGATGATCCGGTCGACATGAAACACCCGCCTGTTGACACCCCATCTCAGGACGACCCACCCGAGATCTCTCTCCATGCTGTAACCGGCGTCACCACCCCACAAACAATGTGGGTTAGGGGATACTTCAAGAAGCTCCCTCTTACCGTACTCATTGATTCTGGTAGCACTCATAACTTCATTGACCCTCGAATTGCCAAACAGGCTGATTGTTTTGTCCATCCTTGCTCCAACTTTGAAGTCATGGTTGCCAATGGGGGCACCTTACCTTGCAAGGGGAAGTGTCACAATGTGCGTATCTCTATGGAATATTATAACCTACGCTCTGACATGTTTGCCTTGCCCTTAGGCGGATGTGATTTGGTTTTGGGCGTTCAATGGTTACGCACACTTGGCCCCATCTTATGGGATTTTGCTGAACTTTGGATGCAATTTAAAGTCAATGGGGAACAACACAAATTTAGGGGCTTACAACCAGGGTCTCTCTGCATCATCAGTTCACATCGTCTGGAAAAAATCCTTAAGAAGAATTCACATGGTGTCATCGCTCAACTTAATTCCATTCAGGTGCACCCATCAACAGTCTCCACTACTCCCTTGGATAGATATGCAGGTATCTTTGTTGAACCAATGAGCTTGCTGCCTTCAAGAGACCATTCCGGTAAGAATGTAGCCACATCTACCTCTCAGCAGGAAATGATGGCTATTTTGCATGCAGTACAGAAGTGGCAGCCATACCTATTAGGCAATTATTTCTACATCAAGACTGATCTCCCGAGTCTGAAAAATTTTCTGGAACAATGGGTCTCCTCCCCAACACACCTACAATGGGTTATCCAACTCATGGGTTATCCCTATGTGATCACTTACAAGAAGGGTAAGGACAATATGGTGGAAGATGCTCCTTCTTGCACAATTGATGACCCAGTTTCTCTTACAGCTCTTTCTCTGCTTGTTCCAAATTGGTTGCAATATGTTCAACAGGGCTATCTCTTCTATGAACTCCATGCTTCTTCATCAACAGGGCACTCTGGGTTCTGCAAAATGTATGACCAGGAACAATGTAACTTCTTTTGGCCGGGACTAAAAATGACAATTCAACAGATGGTGGCTAACGATGATACTTTCCAAGTCAACAAGGGGGAACCGACACTCCTTTCGGGATTGATCAAACCCTTTCCCATCTCTACACAGCTTTGGCCAACTATTTCTATGTATTTTCTAGCAGCACTCTGGTGGTACAATACCACATCTCAAAGGACACCATATGAAGCAGTCTATGGACAAACACCGCCAGTTCTTCTTCCATACACCCTTAGCAGCTCCCCAGTTCAGGAAATTGACTCGGTTCTTCGAAACTGCGATCAGATTCTTCTCATTCTGCAGGACAATCTTCACATGGCCAGAATTCGCCGGAAACAACAAGCTGATCAGCACCGTTCTGAGCACATTTTCCACGCAGTTGACAGGGTTCTTCTTCATCTACAGCCTTCCAAGCAATCCTCCTTGACACTCCAAAGGCGTCAATGGCTCGAAATGCAAACCGAGGATGCTACCGGGGAACCACTCCTTCAGATTCTGCATCAATTTTTCCAACCAAAGCTTTGAGGACAAATCTTTTTCTAAGGGAGAGGGGATGTTAGGAACCTATGTCAACCCTTCTCTTTACTATGTTAGTATATTGTTGTTGGACGCATATGCTTTGTAAGTCGTCCCGTAGTATTTTTTGATCCATAGTTTATATTAGCCCATAGTATTGACCCATAGTATTGGACGCATATGCTTTGTAAGTCGTCCTGTAGTATTATATGTCCCATGGTTTTGACTCATAGTATTGGGCATAGAATTAGTATATAAGTGTGTGTTGAGGTCATTGAAGGCACCGTGAAGTTAATTGTATTGAGCTTGCTCAAAGGAGGTTGCCCCCTCGAAGTGGCCCATGATCAATATAAAAGTGATTCTGTTATATTATTTCTGCTATTTCATATATTCTTAGTAATTAATTGTTGCAGGTGCATCTCACCCACATTTGAATCAGATGAGTGAGAAGTTTGGCTTGCTGACGAATGCCTTTGGTCTTGAAGAATTTTAATAGACCACATTCCCGCAGTGCAGTCACAGTCGGTAGGTCATTTTCAGCCAACAATTCGTCCACTTCATGCTCTCGTTCTTTCCAACTGACCATTTTGATCCAAACAAGTTGCAAACTCCTGCAAAAGGTCATGGAAAGCATTCAGTAATAATTTAATAACTCGGTTCCAGCAAAAAATTCAGGAAAAAATGATTTTCTCATCCTATTTTTTGCCTCCATCGCGCCTGGGACAAATTTCACCACGCGGTACTGCACAGTACCGTGCTCTGGTTTAATATCACAGAGCGGTACTGTTAAACAGTACCGTGCTTCCCGATATGGGCCCCACGCGGTACTATGGAGGGCGATTTTTTCCTAATAGGGATTGCCCAAAAAATCACTTTTTCCTACTGAAAGCAAGTTATCCATACATGAAATGAAAGAGAAGCTTGTAAGCTCTTACCTGGCGCAGACGGTTGTTGAAATGGTGCCCCGAATCTCCAGATATCAACTCTTGAAGTTTTGCTACTCAAATGGGTAAAATCTCCTCTTTTGGTAAATACACAAGTGAAATGGTAACTTTCTATTTTCACCTATCCTTTATATAGCTTTTTTCACTCATTTTTATTCATTATTTTATCTAGTTAAAATAAAACTCATTTCACATTACTAATGTCTGGTTTTATGAGCACTTATTGACAGAATCTCCTTTAAAGGCAATATATTCACACTGGCATTCACTTATCGTTTGACCTTCATTTTGAGCCTACTTTATCTTTTTCGTGCTCTGGATTAAAACTTGAAAAAGATTCCAAGTGCTTTGACACCCATGTCGTGCTTGTCAAACTTAAGCAAATGGTGTCGAGTTTGGTCAGCTTTACTCATGCTCGTGAAACGATGAGGAAAGTATTATCCTGGTTGTATTTTATTCTCTTTTCGGACTAGAATAATTAAAAATTACGAAAAAGACCATTGGAGTCCATAGTTAAGCTCTTTTCAGACTCCCTAAAATTGAAAATATTTCCAAGTGATCTTGACTCTTTCACACTTGTAAAAGTATTTGAAAGGTCGTCTATTCAGTGATAGGTTACCCCTTTTTCGGCCCGTCTAGACTATTTACAAGAATGGTATACCTCAGTCAATTTTGGCTGGAAGAGTTCTCTCGGGAATTGTTTTACACTTTTTCAGGATCGAGGGACTAAATTTACGAAAAAGTACACTTTGGAGCTTCCTGTAAGTTTTTCAGGCTCTCTAAATGTGAAAAAACTACCGAGTTTTCCTTCCTTGGACTCGTTAAAATATAACATCGAAGGACCCATTTTGGGACGAACCCCTCCTTTCTCAGGTTCGTAAAACATGTGAGATTGGACTCATCTATGAGATGAGCTACATCGAGCATTTGTTATCCTCTTCAAGCTCGAAAAACAACAAAGAGGTACTCATCTATCATGTCAGGGGAATAGGGGGAACAGGTCAAGTTTGTTTTTGGCAGCTTGTTAGTTGTTACCTTTGAACATGGCATGTGTCTGTCTCTTGTCTATACTGGGTATCTATTTTTTCACTGAGTTATGGTCATCATCCTGAGTCGTCTCCCTAGCCACGAGCCTACTCATTCGGTGTTTATCCTCTGTTATCAATAATCCCTGCTTCCAAGTCTTGTTACATGCCGTTACATGTTCAAAGGGTTGCAGTGTTCACAGTCGTTCATTGTGTCAGACCTCCACCGTGTCAGTACATACTCCAGTGTCTCATCATCTTATAGTATCTTTTGCTCTGATTTCGTGTCGATGATGTGGGAATCATTATGACCCACCTTCGACGAGTCTATTCCCGTCGATGCCAAATCATTATCCAAGAATTGGACTTAGGAATCAACTATTAGTACCTTGGTACCTGCATGCATCAATGGCAGGTTTCCTCGTGTTCGACAGTAGGTTTACACCACTTACCTCTGATCGAACAATCTCTCGAATGCTCGACATCAACTCACCCATTCGCATTTCGTTGAGATGTACTTCAGATACCTTGGGGATCATTGTCATCATTGGTGATTTCCTTCGCATTTGTTAACGGTTCACATCATTGACTGGTAATCAAATCGTTTCTACCATGTTCGACTTCAACACCTTGTAATCACATGGCTAGATTCGTATCATTTGCGATCGGGTAGAAGACCCTGGGCGCACCTTTGTATCTTGATTGCGTCCAGGTTGCGGTGGAGATATCCTTTGTATTGTCACATAGATCCACTTTTTGTATTGGTTGTGGCTGTGTCATTTTTGTCTCATGGATCTATGCTTGTTCATAGTAGCCATGATCTATCCACAGTCTATATCATCTCAGTACTCATGGATCTGCAATGTATTGGTCGGTAGCCATGCTTTGAGTCATTTGTTTCCGAGCATGGGGATGCCCGCCTCGGTGGTATATCTAACATCTTGTTTCTGTTCCAACTCCTTGTCGCTCTCCTCGATGCTATCTCTGCACAATATTTGTAAAGTATTTCGGCCATCAGTCCCTTCTGACCTCACACTTTAGGGGGCATCTGTTATACCTCCATATTCCATAGTGTCGCATATCCACCTCAAATAGAGTTGGCGACACTTCCCCTACTGCTTAAAACACCCGGAAGAGATAAAATGATGAGTGATCCTTGAAAGTAAACCTACCCTGACAAGAATCACCTTAGCTGAGACTTCATTTACCCTAACTACCGCGCCTTGCTCAGTTATAGGTGCGCGGTAGTCCGTGCTACCGCGCTATGCTCTGTCCCTGCCACGTGGTACTACCGCGTTATGCTCTGATCTAGGGACGTAGTACACTTTATTTAGCCTTTTTGCCATGGCTTATGGGATTTTGATTTTCGAGAGATTTGGAAGATTGAGGTCCCTGATTCGATCCTAACTCACTTTCTATGATTAGCAAACCTGATCCACTAAACTCTCCCTAGATCCACCCATCTCTCTTGTTGGTTAAACCTACCTCACACTATAAGAGAGAGCCATTCCATTAGCAAAGGGGAGGACTCTTAGAGGTATCAAACCTATGATCTTGCAGCTTTGTGGAGATAGCTAGAGGAGGAAGCACTTGGAGCTAGAGGATTGGCTTGGACATCAAGCAACCTTTGTAAGCATTCTTCAAGTTTGTAATAAGATAACTTGTCTTGTTTTTCCCATTTCATGTGTACTATATGAGTTTCTAACATGGAATGTATCTAGTCTAGATTTGAATTTGATCTTTACTTCAAGGTATTTGGAAGCTTGTATGCTTGTTCCTTGTTTTATTTCAACAGATATCACATC
The DNA here is from genome assembly GCA_027924585.1 of Larix kaempferi. Classification (NCBI taxonomy): domain Eukaryota; kingdom Viridiplantae; phylum Streptophyta; class Pinopsida; order Pinales; family Pinaceae; genus Larix; species Larix kaempferi. Next base: position 2,122,885 of record BSBM01000542.1, on the reverse strand, counting down.
GGAGCTTTGGGATCAAGAATCGGAAGCGAGACAAACATCGAATTGAAAGGCGAGTCATACCTTTCTTATCTTCTGAATGCATGTAATCTAGTTGTAAAAATCAGTTCAGGAAATTCAAGGTAGCATTTGTTTTGTTTTGTTCTTATCTTAGAGTTAGTTATAAATCTGCTTTAATTTAAGAGAATTTTGACTTATCCATAGGGAAAAATTCTACCAACAGTGCCATTCCCACATCCCTGATTTCAGTAAAGAATCCTTTTAGAAGACCTAATATTCATCATGCTTATTCACTAGCACCATGGTATGCTTATGTAATTCATTTTCCCATTTTGATATGCATGCCTGCTGAGGTTAATAAATATTTCATTTCCTTATGTGGTTGATAAGCTTTTCTCATGAAAATCATCTATATCACCACTGTCATCAGATTGACTTCATCCCCCACCATTCCATTTCTTCCATGACTTTCTGCTCCATCCATCCCTGACCCACTCAATAAAGCAACCTGGCTCACTTACAATGTCAAGCTCCCTCACCTCCCTACCCACTTTCGAAATAAAATTTGATGGTGAAAACCTGTTTCAGGCACCATTAGACCTTGGAATGCTTGAAAACCAGCTTGCTGGCGGGCATCCCTCGGGAATAAAAAGTTTCTGATTGTGAAAACCCTTTGGGCGCAGTCAGATAGATCTTGTCTGAAAACCAGCTTGCTGGCGGACAAGGTTTGCAAATAAGTGAGAAACAAATTATTCCATTATGCTCTTTAAATAAAGTTTCCAAGATTTGCTACTACATCAGAAGATCATTTTTCATCTCCAAATACAAGCTCTGGATTTCGTATTGCTCTTTCTTATCAGTTTCTACACCATTGTGGACCACATCAGATCTCATGCTTCTCAGGATGCTACTACACACTTCACGATATTCATAGGTAGGCACAAGTATGCTTATTTTCTTTATTGTTAGTCAAGTTCATTGAATGCTATAGATTTGTATTTGGAAAATCACTTGAGCCTTTTTCACTACTTCCTCCTATATTTCTAAGGGTAGTAAAATATTTCAGTTTGGGGGAAGGGGCACACCATTACCTACCATGACTACATCATTGCCTATCGTGACCACACCATTACACATCATAATCCTTACATTACTCGTCATCATTCCTTTCCATCCTCTACCATCCTTTCTCAACCCAAACCTTCACCCTTCCATTTAAGAATTAGTTCATCTTTGCATCCCTAGCTGAGCCCATCCTGACATCTCCTAAACACCCAAGCATGAAAAGTATGTTGCTACATAATCCATATAGTTGTCACACAAGAACCAACAATATGAAGCCCTACTACTGCCACACAAGAACCAGTAGTAAGGAGAGATGGACAACCGATGCACATGGACAAGCCAAAGAATTTGTTGGAAGAAAAAGTCTTACTGTTGTCACACAAGAACCAGCAGAAAGAAAAAGGGAAGCAACTCATATACAATCCAAGGCCACAATAGGAGAAAGGGAATAGGTTGGACACGAGAACCTATAGCAGAATAAACTGTTGTAGAAGCCATTCTAGGATATGGTATGCATGAGAAGAAAGACAAAGGCTTGGCTGAAAGAAACAAAAAATTTGAAGTATGATTGATGCATATGAGAGCTAAACTTGGAAGCAACAATAAAAGGTGAGTTGCATTGAGAAGTGGTGGAAAATGTCGATGGAAGCATAAGCATCAAATGCCAATATGGTTTTAAGATTTCATATTACAAGGACTTCGTCTACCTCTTTCACATGATTTCAACATTGGTGAGTGAGTTGTCCTGTAGTAGCACATTTGACAAAGCAATTATTAAGTAGGTGCAGCCACATATTGAGATTCCTTATTCCACTTTGCAAAGGATAACATAGCATAATGGGATTGCTTATTATAAAATTTGTTGTTGGTTTATGCACATAGTCAGTTTGGGTAATGAATGCAACTTTTAGGCACAAAGGTTTGATTGAAAATTTTCATGAGTGGTGTGGTCCCTATCCTGGTAGTTATTATCTGCTTCATGCATTCTTATTGTTATGAGAGCAATGGTTTGTAAATTAAAAAAAATAAATGGATTGCTCTAACTTTCCACTAGAATATAGGGTCTACAAATTTGGTGACTATCAAACGATCTTAGAGCATCTTGGATCCACAGGATGTAATGAAGACTTGTTGCATAAATAAGAGAACTTAGGTGTGGCATGGCATCATTATGCAGAAATATTAAGAAAGCAATGGAAACAGAGATTTACTTCTTGAATGTGCATTAGAATATAACAGAAAAATTCTTGTTCCCAGATTATAAGTTTCACGAATTCTGTCAATAACACAGATTTATCAATGAAATTTTTTTTTTATTCTCAAAGGCCGATTTACTCTTTAGTTTGGGGAGAAGACTGGATGGACAAACAGAAGCACATGAATTTTGTTGAAGCATGTGGACAGTCCTGTAGCAGCATTTCAAGATCTTGTATGAATTTTATGTCAGCAACAATGAGGCAGTGTTAAGACAAGATTGTGGTTTCGGTTTCCTTTCTCTGGCTACAAAGACTAATCTTGAATGGATGTAGATGCAACAAAGAAAACATAGATACATGCCTACAGCTAGCAAGGGGATTTTTGAGAAGTTTAATACACAAGATATATGTAATCTACTCAAAAGGAATGCATGCAGCCCTTTCCAAAGAACATATTTGAAGAAATTGTTTTCCAAGATAAATATCAAGACATGGCTGGTCATATAAAAATGAAAATGCATTTTGAAGCTACAAATCAAGGTACACACAGTTGGGTACTTGATAAGGCATTTCACAACAATCATTTATAATAAGCTTTTGGGAAATGGTGCATGTGTTGAAAGTTGATTTAGTGCAATGGATTACTCATGGCATATTAAGGGAGAAGAAATGGATTAAGCTGCCCAAATTTTTCTTACCATTGCAAAACATTGGCTACCTTGTGAACATATGTTTCGTTGGATGGGGATGGAACATTCCTCTCTAATTGTTTAAGAGAAATACATGCAAAGGAAACATGATGGAAATGGTATGAAAATGATCTCATCCATGACTTAATAGCATACTTTAAAACATTCTCCTTCAAGTTTAGACAAGTGACTGCATTTGCATGAGGACATGCTTTGTCTTCAGTTTGGGGGAGCAGAGAGAAGATCGTGAACATGCATGTGGATATCTCCAATACCATGACCATCATGATAATCTTTTCCTGTAGAAGCTCATTTATAACAGTAGCACAGATTTGCTAATACATTGGAATGCATATGCCACTTTTTCCATTTCTATTGCATTGCTTCTATTTTCTTAAAGATGAGTGGGGTTGCTCTTCTTCTGCATTTGCTGATATTTCTACCATTTGAGCTATTAAAGGTAGTTTTCAACAATGTTTTGGGAGCATTTTATGGCATCAAAAATTGCAGAATTGCCATTATTTGCAGCAATTACATCAGTCTTATTCACTTGGCAAATGCATGCACAACAATGGAGCATTTTATGGCATAATAAATTGCAGAAATTGAAATGAAGATATCTCCCAAACGGTGAAGTGGGTTTTCCTGAAACTTGGTGGAGATAAGCATCAGGGTAAGAAGAATAAATACACCAAGTTTCAGCTCAATCCGATGCACGGTTTTCGAGAAATTGAGAATAGTCACCTACATCCATTTTCTCATTTTCTCAAAAACCATGGTGTGGGTTTCTCTCATTGTTTGTTGGGAGAAGCATAATGGCATTCCTTACACCACTACAATGTTTGGTGAAAACCCAGTTGATATTTTTCGAGAAATCAAGCATAGTTACCTTCAGCCATTTTCTCATTTTCTCGAAAACTGTGATGTGGGTTTCTTCAATTTTTGGCTGAGAGAAACATAACAACATTCCTAACCCCCCTAAAAAGTTTGGTAAAAACCCAGTTCATGTTTTTGGAAAAATGACATTTTTTGTGAAAGCTGCAAATTGTCAGTCCATTAGCTACAAAATATATTTGTTTCTTGCATTTTTGCATTGAAAATGTTAAGTTGGCACGGGGGATTGTTCAGGATGAAATTTCATACCTCTTGATGATCAAATACATTGGTGGTGGCTTGTTGATGATGCATTTTGAGGCTTGCATTAAAAATGAACATCATTCAGCTTGCTTGACATAGGGTTGCATGAGGACATGCAACATTTTCAATTTGGGGGAGATGACGGGCCTTGGATTTAACATATTTTTACCACGATTTCACCTTATTTATAATTCCTTTTGCCTATCCATATTCATGCATTAATCCCTTCTTATGCTCATATCCAGTTTTGGTGCTCAAATAATTTTTCCATTACATGTCTTAGTATTTCATTTGATTTTTTACTAACATTGAGGGAATTAATGTACTATGTATTTGCTTTGAATATTGAATCAATTTTTGGAAGCAGCTACAACATATTTGAGGGAGTTCTGTAGTAGTGCAGAACATTTGTTGCAGCATTACAGAAACTCTATTTGCAACATTACAGAAACTCTATCTGCAGCATTACAGAAACTCTACAGGCATCTGCAGCATTACGGAAACTCTATCTCCAGTATTATGGAAACTCTACAGGATCTGCAGTATTATGAAAACTCTATCTGCAACACTATAGAACAGTCAATAATTCAAATTTTACCTTCAACCACCAACTTTGGAGAAATATATTCATTAGGAGAAATGGATTTTTATAAATCCATTATTTATATTATTCTTATATGTCTCAAATCATGATGTTAAATTAAAGTTGGTAAATGGAGGTGGATATGAGTGCATATTTGGCTTATTCACAAAGATTTGAATATCTATATCAAATATATGATGGACCTAAGAAGTCAAAAGTTGTTAAGAGACATTTCGGATGAGTTTTGACTATTTTATTATAGCCTCTATCCCTAAATTTGAATTTGACTTCAAAGGTATTCTAAATAGCATGTAGTTAGTAAGAATCTTGAATTAGTCTTGAGATCCAAACTTTTAGGAATTTGTTGAGGATATTTTGGATCCTCATTTATTAGTTGTTATGGAGAAATCATGTATAAATAAGAGTTCTTTCTCCATTCTATGGGAGGACTCTTAGAGCAATAGTCCAATTGATGATGGAATAAAGCTATACTTTCATTTTGATTCAATTAGATCTTAGTTTTATAATTTCTTTTGCAATATGATTTTATTTATTTTATGTTGATGTAGTTGTACTTCATTGCTTAGTTGTGATTTCTTATGAAGTGTGAATTTTATTTCTGCAATTTGATTTCAATGCATAGATAGAGATTTAATGTTTTATTTTACAATCATTGAGCTTAATGCAATGACCATATTTACTCCATTGGATCATAAACAATAACTTGTATTTGGCAAGGATAGCTTTTAGATTTTATTTCTGCAATTTACCTTTCTGTTAAGTGTGTTGTGAACTTAGATTTAGAATTTACTTTCTTGCACAGTGTGAACGTAGTATTAGAATTTACTTTCCTGCAAAGTGTGACGTAGTTCTAGAATTTACTTTTCTGCAGATTGTGAATGTAGTTTTAGAATTTACTTTCAAGTGTGAATTTAATTTTAGCAATTGCTTTCATGTCGTGTGATTTACTTTCACTGCAATTTACTTTCAGTAGTTGTTTAGTTGGTTGTTCATTGCCAAGACTATGTAACTGTTCATACCATTGTTTGGAAGTAAGGTTATTGAACTACAACTTCAAGTAGGTTATCAATTGTAAGAGGAGATTGTGGTTTGCACATATAGTGCACGGTAACTCGCAAGTTCTCAATGAACCCCGGGTTGACAATTAATGTACACTTCTTGGTTGTTTTCTAAGTAATTAGAAGGCAATTAAAAAGCCCGTCAAAATCCATTGAGACACTTTCCCATTTTTGTTGTGGAATGGGCAATGGTTGCAATAGACCAGCAGAATGTGTATGTTCAGATTTGTTTTGCTGACATGACTTGCATTCATTCACATATTTTAGAACATCCTCTTTCATCCATTTCCAAAAGAACCTTTCCCTTAGTTGCATATATGTCTTGAAAAAACCAGGATGGCCTGCTAAAGGAGAGTCATGAGCTTCCTTCAAAATATGATGCTTGAGATTCGAACCATGAACCAAGTATATTCTATCCTTGTAGTAGATGATACCATCCAAAACCTTGTACCTATCATCACCTCTGACCCCATCTAACACACCACAAGAAAAACTATCTTTGGCATATTCAACTATTAGCATATTTTTCCAATCTTTTGAAGTGTTCATAAGAGAAAATGATGGCGTTCTAGATAATCCATCTGCTACAATTGTTACAACGTAATTTTCCACCTGGTGAGTATCAGCATTCTTTGGCCTGCAGGATCCATTTCACTAACTCAGATCCACTTTATATCCTTCAGACACACTATTTCGTCATTTTTTCCCTTGTACGCTTGCTGCATCATTACAGCGGGCGTACCTACGAGTTACATCACTATAGCCCGCAGGTAGCATGTAAAATGGTAAAATCACTAGTTAATTACTTTTTACTCCAAAAAAGCGGTTATTGGGTGACCTTTGACCCTCCATCTTCCCAAGAAACGCCTCGACGTGTCATTTCACTTACCTTTGAGAGGACTATATTTTGAGCACATATGGCTTATGGACGGGAGGAGAAAGAAGAGCAAGAGAACTCTAGTGTATTTTTTCCCTATCTTGAGTCTACACTCGTTGATCCTTGTAGTTGTGAACTATTATGTTCACCTTCCAAACTCCTTTCATAGTTTGAGTTTGCCATTCATAGAGGATTGAAGTGGTGGAGGCACAAGTGGATTGATCCAGATCTTGGTTTAGATTGGTTATCGGCAAGAGGTCATATCACATTGTACTTCTTCTTGTTTATTAATAGAAATACTCATATTCTTGTCCATTAATGTTGTGAGTGCTGTTTATACTACATTGGTTGCATTTACTTGTTATATCATGGGCCATTTCTATTGATGATGTTAATGTCGTTTATATATTATATGTACTTGTTGTATATTGGTTGTCAAGACTAATTTGCAGATTCAAGTGCACGGATTGAAAAGCTCCAACAGGGATCTACATCAAACATTTGGATCGAGGTTGGTTATATTCTTCATTATCTTAGCATTGTCATTTATATAGCATAGCATTGGGAATTGAGTTGATTTCTGGTAGTCAGTTGTCTATTGTGGTCTACCCCAAGCCATAGTGAGTTTTCTCCAATACAACAACATTATTCTTTCCTTTAACATATTAAATGTCAAAATAAAAATCTTGGACTTTGCTTACCCACTTTTGTTTCCTTTCATTGAGGTCCTTTTGTGTGAGAAAATGCTTCAAACTCTTATGGTCGGTTTTGACTACAAACTTGTTTCCCACCAAGTATTGTCTAAAATTGGCTAAGGCATGTATGATGGCTAACATTTCTTTGTCATAAATAGAATAGATCTTCTCATGTGGATGCAACTTTATGCTCTCAAAATATATGGGGTGTTGATTTTGTTTTAGGACAACCCCTATCGCTTCTCCTGATGCATCACATTCTAAGACAAATGATTTAATAAAATCAGGTAATGCAAGTACTGGACAACTACTCATTACCTCTTTCATTTTTTGGAAATCCCCTTCATCCCACTTGAAATCATCCTTCTTGTTCAAATAAGTAAGTGGAGTAGTCAATTTAGAGAACCCTTTCACAAACTTTCTATAGTAAGTGCATATTCCAATGAAGCCTCTCAATGCTGTGATATTTTTGGGTGATGTCCATTCAAAAATAGCTCTTAGTTTTTCCAAGTGAACCTTCACTCCATCTTTCCCATTGATGTTTCCAAGATAGAAAAATTCTTTCATCCCAAATTCACACTTAGACAACTTAGCAAACAAAGACTGTTCATGCAAAATTTTCAAGACAACTTCTAGATGGTGCAAGTGTTCCTCCTATGTTTTGCTATAAATTAGAATGTCATCAAAGAAAACCAAAAAAAAAAATACAGATTTGTTTGCAAAATGTATGATTCATGCATGATTGAAATGTGGTTGGAGCATTGGTCAACCCAAAAGGCATGACAAGAAACTCAAAATGGCCATAGTGACACATGAAAGCTGTTGTATGCACATCCTCCTCCTTCATTCGAATTTGATGGTAACCAGATCTAAGATCAATTTTTGAGAATAATTTTTCTCCATGTAGCTCATCCATGAGCTCATCTATTCTTAGGATGGTATATCTATTTTTTATTGTCTTTTTTTAGGGCTCTAAAATCAATGCACATTCTCAAGGTCCCATCTTTCTTCTTCACCAAAACAACTGAAGAAGCATAAGGACTAGATCTTGGTCTAATGAGTCCCAACTCCAAGAGTTCTTGAATAGCCTTTTCAATATCCTCTCTGAACTTTTTGGGATGTCTATATGGTGGCATTTGTATAGGTGAAGTTCCTGCCTCCAAAAACATGTTGTTCTCAACTCCTCTATCAGGTGGCATTCCAGGAGGGAGGTCTCCAAAAACCTTTTCATAATTGTGTAGTAGCTTCCTTATCTCCTTGGGATGTTCTGAAATATTTATTTTTGGTTTGGGTGAAGTGATGTAACATTCAACATCTCACTCAATATCTCCATGTCTCAATATGGACCTCATACTATGGGAAGTCACTACTTGATTCAGATAGGTGTGTTTCCCTCTCACAACGCTTTGTTTTCCTTCTGAATATTTGAATCTCATTTTAGGAATTTGATAGTTCAATGTATGCTCTCCTATAGATTACATCCATTGCACTCCCAAGACCACATTAGTATCAGCAACATCAACCACATAAAAGATATCAAAAAAAGTGTAATTACCTATGGTGATTTCTAGCTTTGGGATCCATGTTTTGCACTCCATAGTGTTGTGACCTGGAATGATGACTGTGAAGCCATCGAATGGTTCAATAGGTATCTTACTCCAATATACTATGTATAAATCAATGAATTTATGTGTGGCTCCTCCATCTACCAATACCGATACCCTTTGTCCTTGTAACACTCCCTTGCATCGAATAGTGTGAAAACGAGGCACTGTTGAAAGTACTTCCATCCTTCCTTTGTCAGGTGAAGGATGATTTTCTTCCTGTTTCCATTCTTCTGTTGTATCATATCCCTCTTATTTGTATGAAATATTTCCTTCTTCATCCATACCCCATTCATACTCATCATTATCAGAAAATACTTCAATGTATTGTGCTTTCCCCTTAGCACATTTATGCCCTGGTACCCATGGTTCAAGGCATGCGTAACATAATTTATTTTTTCTGAGTTCTTCCCTATTTAGTCCCTCTTTCTTATTCTTTTCAAATGCATCTCTTATGCAAGGCTTCTTTTCAAATCTAAATTTGGAAGGGAAGTTAGGCTTGGGAGGAAACCTTGTCCTAGGTAGCACATTTTGTAGATCTCTTGTCAAGTTCATGGCATCCTTCAATGAATTAGGTTTGTGGGCCCTAAATAAAGCTTTTAAGGGTTCATACAAACCTTTAGTAAAAATAAATACTAATCTTACCATAGATATATCAGCCACCTTAACTGATAATTTTTGGAATTCCAACATATACTCAGTAGGGATCCCAACTTGCTTCAATTGGGCTAGTTCTTTGAAAGGAAATTTTGTGTCTCTTTGCTCAAATATTTCTAATACCCTGTCAAAAAATTATCCATATGTTGTAACCTCATCATGTCCCAAGGTTTTCATACCATGGAACCACCAAACATTGGCTTTTCCTTCAGGATGCAAAATAGTCATTTTTAAAGCATCCTCTTCCACCATTGGATTCAACTGAAAATACACATCTAGTTTTTGTACCCAAGTATTTGCAGAACTTTGAGATGAGCCATCAAAAGTGGGAAGGGGAATTTTTCCAATTTCATAATTCAATTCTTTGTTCTGAAATGGAGTCCTATTACCTTCCCTCATTTTTAGTTTTCTTGCAACATTAAAGTATTGCTCAAAGGGTAGAGTCCTTCTACAATCTTCACTCAACTTTTCCCATTCTTTTACAACATCCTGCATATCAAGTTGGAGGTTAGGTTCTTCTTTGGATTCAAGAAATTTAGGTGTAGTAGGCCTTACTGAACTCTGAAATTCATTAGGTCTATTATTAGGTCCTTTCCTTGAGAAAAATGTTTCATAGATTTCCTTCTTTTCCTCGAAAGAAGAACTATTGTTGCCTCCTATTGCTCCTTTGCTTCCAAGCTGACTAGCCAGCAATTCGAACCCTTTCACGATATGTTTTGTCATTTATTCAAAGAATAGTTTCATTAATTTAGTAAATTCCTCTTTATCCTCTAAGGTTCCCTTCTCATCCCTATCCATAGTTTCAATAGAATACACCTCTTCTCCTTCTTCTTCCTCTTCATCAAAAACACTTTCAGTTTCAGTTTGCAAGGGTGGGGGATGATTTATTTGGCTTATTGTATTCATAAATGGTCATCCACATAAGGTTAAAATACCATTCTCTAATACCACTTGTAGTGTCTCTTTTTAATAATTTGCAAAAACTAGGAAAAATTGTAAATTTTGACCAATTCGACCCTTAGACTAGTATTGACTCAACTGCTTCCAAATGGATCCATATGGTTCTGAATTTGGTCTGAATGAGTTTGGAAGGTATTCATACATGTAAATGAGGATTATGTATGCTTTGAAACTCTTAAAACACTTCTACAACACTCATTTATAATCAGGAAAAAATAGGGAACTTTACTAGTCAATTCGAGGTTCAAAACCCCCAAGGGTAGGAGACAAAGATGGCTTCCCAAACACTGTGAGACCTTCCCAAATTTAAGAAAAGAGACATGGTATTGATAAATTAATTCAATGGTCTCCCCAAATCATCATCAATTATTTTATATAGGCTTCTTCAACTCCCATAAATCAGATGTTTGTATACTAGCTTTAACATAGGGGGAAATGATAGTAAATCTTCACAAATGGTTATGAAAATTAAGAATATTGCTCCCAATGCTTCTCTAATGAATATGAAACTTCTTCAGAATATTAATGGCACTCTATACAACAATACTATATCATATTTTGACTGAACAATTTCAATTTGATACCACTTCAAGTGCAAATAACAAGGTATTGGGGAAATGACACCATTTATTCATAGTTTAGCATTTTTACATCAAATCTCTTAGAGTTTCAATCTGAAAGTATTCTGAGAAGTAAATATATATTATATATATCATATTACAAATATATTGGGACTCAATAGCTATCGTAAAGAGTTAATAACCTCACCAAGTGCACCTCTCCTCAAGGAGCAAGAATATGCCAAGAAATGGAAGAATGGTTGTAGAAGAAAGTTGAAAGAGATGTGTGCACGAGATTCCATGTATATTTAACCTATAAAAAAATAATCCATTTTATATCCAAATGAAAGGTCTTAATGGCCTCTCCAATTTCCAATTAGGATGGTAATCTTTCACCCTCGAAATTGGTGCTAAGGCAAGTAGAATAGCACTCTACTAGCTCTCCTCTCCAAATGCAAAATGTAAAATGATCAAAAGCTGATATCTTTATTTTTTATTGACTTTTATAAACTTCCTAAGGCCTCCTTAACTCTAATTCCCTCCATGAGCTTCATGCCAACTTAATTTGGGAAGAGATTCCAAAGTATGCCACTTGTCCCTCCAATTCTAACCTCCTCCTTCACTCAATTCGAATAGGTGTCTCTTTGGCTGCCCTAACTCCCTTGTGTGCCTTCTTGGAGGCTATTTTTAACCCTGAAATTTCATGTATGTCAGATGTCAGCCATCAAGTCTGATTTTTTCATAATTTTCATAGGAATCTTCATCATTGGTGTCATAGAAGCTAGGGAATCTAACCCAAGTGTCCCACTAGCTCCAAAATGTCTCTTCCTCTTCCATGGGAGTTACTCTTCCTCTACATTTCAACCTCATTGAGTCATGATAAGTATTATTCCCTTCCAACTCCCTTATGAATAGTGGACTTCACCTTGGATTCGAATGGGTGAGAGTGGAATGCCATGTGGCATGGAAAATCTAGCTTTGTGTGGGTCCCACACCACCAATGTGTCTCCATGACGAAGTGCCATCTTATTTTCCCATCAAAACTATTTATTTATCCCCTCTTAATATATTTATGTCAAGCTAAAGTCCATTTGGGGTTTATTAGTCTCCTTATTCCAAATTTGATGTCTCCACCCCAACCTAGGAAACTAGTAGATTGGTGGAATTTTCTCTTCTTGAGATTTATTTGAATGGGAACATTACAGATATAGACAACTAGAAGCTACAGGAAGTTGAACTGAGCAATCAATGTATAAATTGTACAATCAATGCAAGAACTGACTATTGGAATCCAAGAGTGTGTAGTAAGGCACATTTGTCATCCAGGTGAGGAAAACAAGGCGCACTAGGTAGGTATGAGGGCTACTGAAGGATAAAAATAGGCTCCAAGGGGCTGAAAATAAGCTGTAGGTGCTTGGGATACTACCATACTGATGACTAGATGCATGCAGTATGCATGCATGTATGAAAAGCATTCAAATATAAAAATGATGGTGAGAATATTCCAACATTAACTGACCAAGAAGGGTGCATTAGTGAGTTTTTCATGCAAATCACTTAGAAAAGGGTGCATTGTATCACAAACAATGGTAATCATAGCACACACCCACCACAAGAGTTAGCTAACTCTAGTGGACTGAATCATATCACTGAGTTGGCTCCTAAAATGTAGGGAATTGACTCTGGTGGTCCTAAAATGATGTATGCAGGGCACATTAGGTGGCTAATGGGTCTTATATGACATCTGCACACCACTAGGAGAAAATGACATCATCAACTACTAGAAAAAAGAAAATAATGTTAATTAGGACAAGGATGGAGTATTAATTGTCCTAAGACCTTAAACCAACTTTATTCATATATTCAATTATTTGAGTCACCTATGAGGAGTCAATTTCTTATATCCTCCTTCCGTATCTCAAGCCCCTTGAGTTTTTTGTAGGGCATCAGTTATTGTGACCCTGCAATCCTTTAAGATGCCATTATTCCCACATATGTTCTTTTGATAAGCCATGATTAGATCATGATTATGTATCCATCATATATTTAGCTTAGGTCCCACATTAACCATGATTATGTATTCATATTGGGTCCCTCTTTAACACTTATGATTTATTGTGTCCAACAATTATTCACGTATTGATCAAGCCCCTATTGGTTTAGATCCAACTTTATATTGATACATTGATAGGAGCATGGGTATGCCCGCATCTTCCATATACTTGAGATTATATTCACCTCATCCAGTTTGGCTATTGTGTCTTTGTACGTATCGGCCTTTCTAGTCCCATGGGAGGAATAATTCCCTTTGATGTGGTCTCTGTCTTCTCTATCATCGTCACCCCTTATATCCTGTAAGTATGAAATTCCTATGATGTATTTCGGCCATACGATGAGCTCCTGACCTCACACATCAAGGGGAAATATGTTAACAACCAAATTTTCTCACTCACCATGTCATTAGCTTCATCATCCTTATGTATCATCATTCACATTGTTATCACCATTTCACCATCTCATCTCATCTCATCCATATGACCCGAGGAAGTAATAAAATGCCAAAAAATGAAATCCAAAATCCAAATTGACCACCCTAAAAGGTGGTCATAGCTTTCCCCCAAAAATTAGTGACCTGAGTCACAATTTTCATCAAAATTTTGCTATTCCCCACTTCCTTGATGAAGAAGGGGCCAAAAGTAGACACATACCTTGAGGTGGTCTAATGTTTGTTACATATATAGGGCCCCAAAACCTAATTTATCCACTAATAAATCAAAGGAAATGGAGAATGTTCACATGGCTTCTATATCCTTCTCTTGATCACTCTTGTTCCTATAAAAAATCTCTCAAGGTTTCGATTCCATATCACACTCATGTTGTCATGCTGCCAAAATTCTCCTAGAACTAGAAGAAAGCCTATCTTACTTTCTACTTCACCTAAAGGAGATTACCGTTGTGATGGTTGGGTTGGTTGGAAGTTGCAAGGTTGAAAAGGAGACAAACATACCTTTCCTTGGATAGTTGCAAGGGCCCCACTTCCTCTTCACTATAACAAGGTATGCATCTCTATACCACTTCTTTTTCATAATAGAAAAAGCATTTTTGGATTCATTATACATTGTCTTGGTACTCTTTATGTCTAGTGCGATTGAACAATGATGTTATTCTATTAGTTTATTTTTAGTTTTTTTTCCCTCATTTGAAGGGGAGTGAACCAAATCACCTCTTCATCAATCCGACCAACATTGAAGGGCATTGAACCAAAACTTGGGGCCTCAATAACTCACCCTAAATCCATCTTCCAACTCTTAAAACAAGAATGCATACATGTGGAAATGCAAGATAAAATATACAGCGGAGTGAGGTCAATCCACACAATGACAACATGCATGTACAAACAAGTACATCGTAGGCATACAAACAAGATTTTTTCCAATTTAAATATAAGATAATACTTATCTTTAAACAACGTAGATCCAAGCAACTAGTTGTGTAAGAGTGATATTCCTCCCAACCCTAGGCAGTCTGTCCAGCATATACTCTTTCTCCTGTGAGGCAACCCAAAAGTTGGGATATGAGGCCACTAGGGAGAACAAAAACACCTACATGCTTCTATCTCTCATCCCACAACCCATTTTTTCTCTCCATGCTTGGCCAAATTCTCCTACAAATCTCTACAGGATCTCACTTAAAATTCAAAAAAAAATATAAAAGTTAAATAAATATTATATAATAAACTTATTATTAATAATATTTATTCTAAACTTTATAATATATATAATATTATTATTCCCAAATAATAATAATAATTATTTTTATTTGTCCTTAACCACATAAGCCAAACTCGATTCCAATTATTCACCACCACACTTAAGAAGCATGACGACGGAGTTAAAAGCTCAAATTGCGAAAATAGAGAAGGATTTCCAAACTTTCAAGGAAATGATCACCAAGAGCCAGGAAGCGCTTAAGAAAGAAGTTAAGGATGAAGTCATTTAGGTAATGGAGCAAAAAATAGACGACAAGTTCGACATTATGAGCAAGAAACAAAAAATGTTAGACCAAAAAGTGACTGAGAGCCAGAAAGGTATCGAGGCGATATTACAAAAAATGGATGATAAGGAAAAAAATCATAAACAACATGGCTCGGATATGTCGGTTACCCCATCTTCCAATTCAAAGTCACCAGAACACAACAGGACGAAAGGTACTCAATACCAACCATTCATAATGTACCCGCCGAGAGCAAAAATAGAAATGACGAAATATAACGGAGGAGAAGACCAATGCGTTGCTTGGTTGAATAAAGCAGAAGAGTATTTCGACATATATAACATTACAATGGATGAAGAAAAGGTCAAGTATGCTTCAATGCACCTTGAAGGATATGCCTACAACTGGTATATGTGGTGGAAGGGAGACAACTTCGCATACACTTGGAACTTATTCAAGAATGATTTCTTAAAAAGGTTTCAAGGAATCACAGAAGATGAATTCTTCTCAAAACCTACCAGATTACAACAAAGAGGAAGCGTCGAAGAATTCACGCATCAATGGGAATCCCTCGCTACCATAGTATTTGGGCTATCTGACAAACAACAGTTGGAAACCTACTTGAGAGGACTAAAACCATACATACAAAAAGAGTTAAAAATGCATGACATAACGAATGTCGAGGTAGCAAGACGAAAATCAAAAGCAGCCGAGGCCAAATTTGACAGTTTCCAATCAAATAAGGGGAAGTCATACTCACAAAGAAACATCCAGTCGACTCCAGAGGATGATACAAACAAATACATCCCTCCGCCTAGAAGGGATGATAGGAAGAGCCTCGAGAATCAACGTATGAGGGAAGGAAAATGTCGGCGACGTGGAGACAAATGGAATCCTAAACATAGGTGTCGCCCCAAGGACAGCTCAAAGAAATTATATACTTGTGAAGCAGAGGAGAATAATTAATGAGAAGAAGAAGAAGAAGAAGAGCTAGAAGATGAAGAAGAGGAAACCGCAAATATGGCAGCCGAAAACGACGAGACCCCAAAATCTCCCTAGCAGCCATGCCAGGCATTAGTCAACCACATACTCTCAAGTTAAAAGGGAATATAAAAAATGAGAATGTTACAGTGCTAGTAGACACTGGAAGCACTCACAACTTTATTGATATAAGAGTGGCACGAAAACTCAAGTTGTTCATACATCCAGTTCCAGACATGAAGGTGATGGTTGCAGATGGAAAGAAGATCGAAAAAGTTGGAAAGTGCCACAAGGTGAGACTTCAAATACAAGACTTCGAACTGGAATCAGAACTCTACACCTTACCATTGGGAGGAGTAGACATCGTTTTGGGAGTCCAATGGTTACAAACATTGGGAACATATTCTGCCAATCATCAAAAACATTTCATCAAGTTTAAGTGGCAAGGGCAAAATTTTAAGCTATATGGTTTTCATCCACCAAACACACAAGTAGTTTCATCTCAGCATATGGAAAAACTCATTCGAAAAGGGGCATCAGCATACGTAATACAATGTCATCAACTGGAAGGAAAGGAGGAGGAACAAATGAGTTCAAGAAGGAAATCCAAAAATTACTCCAGAAACATGAACACATATTTCAAGACTTACCCATGCAGCTACCACCAGAAAGGAGTATAGAACACATAATCGAGATTAAACCAGGGTCAAATCCTGTCAAGGTTAAACCATATAGGTATCACCACCACCACAAAACAGAAATAGAAGGTTGGTTCAAGATCTACTGAATTGTGGTGTCATCACCAAGAGTAGAAGCCCTTATGCAGCTCCAGTCGTACTAGTACGGAAGAAGGATGGATCGTTTAGATTATGTATAGCTTATAGAGGATTAAACAAAATAACAATTAAGAGCAAGTTTCCAATCCCCTTCATCGATGACATGCTGGATGAACTTCTTGACGCAAAATATTTTTCGAAACTCGATTTAAGGTCAGGGTACTATCAAATTAGGGTCAGATTAGAGGATATCGCAAAGACTGCTTTCCAAACTCATGAAGGACATTATGAATTCAAAGTAATGGCTTTTGGGTTAACTAATGCCCCTGCCACATTCCAGGCATCTATGAATGAACTATTTCAGCCATACCTAAGGAAATTTGTGTTAGTATTCTTCGATGACATCCTTATATATAGCAAGACATGGAAAGAACATTTGACGCATCTAGAAGAGGTTCTATCTCTTATAAAGGAAAACCAGTTCTATGCAAAAAAGTCAAAATGCACACTTGGGAAGCAAGAAGTGGAGTATCTCGGTCATATAATCTCAAAGGAAGGAGTTAAGGTGGACCCAAAGAAGATCCAGGCGATGAAGGAGTGGCCCGAACCAAAGAATGTTTCAAATTTGCGAGGATTTTTGGGATTAACAGGTTACTATCGAAGGTTCATCAGGAACTATGCACACGTCACTGCCCCACTAACAAATCTCCTAAAAATAAATTCCTTTCAATGGGATGATGAAGCAAGAATATGCTTTGAAACATTGAAACAAATTATGTCTTCAACTCCCGTTTTGGCAACACCTGATTTTGCAAAACCATTCGTAATTGAATGTGATGCTTCAGGGTTTGGGATAGGAGCTGTGCTAATGCAAGAAGGTCATCCAATCGCTTTTGAAAGCAGGAAGTGGAACAAAATAGAATACCTACAATCTACATACAACAAGGAAATGCTTGCCATCATGCATGCATTAACTAAATGACGACAATACCTTTTGGGAAGTAAATTCCTAATCCGAATAGATCATAATAGTCTACAACACTTATTACAGCATAAAACATTAACAACCGAACAACAAAAGTGGATAGAGAAAATCTCTACCTTCGATATGGAGATCCTACATAAAAAGGGGAAGGACAATGTAGTAGCTGATGCTTTATCAAGGAAAGATGAAGAGATACAAGTCTACGCCGTATCCATGGTGATCCCAAAATTTTTGGATGAAATTCATAAGGAATATGCCAAGAATTCAGAGGTTTGCTCCATAATTAACAACATAAATCAGTATCCGAAGTTTGAATGGAAGAATGATCTCTTATGGTACAAAGGACATATTTACTTAAGTTCCAATTCCAGTTTTAAGACCAAGGTGCTTAAAGAGTCACATGACTGCCCAGCCGCTGGTCATGTAGGATTTTTAAAACCTACTATAATGCAAGGAAATCATTTTTTTGGAAGGGTATGTATGCCGACATTCACAAGTATGTTGCAGATTGTGACATTTGTCAGTGGAATAAAACTGAGAATATCTCAAGTCCGGGGTTACTCCATCCGTTACATATTCCAAATAAAAAATGGGAGGAAATTTCAATGGATTTCATGAAGGTCTACCCATATCAGATGGAAAAGACAAAATACTAGTTGTGGTAGACAGGCTAACCAAATATGCACATTTTGTTGGAGTAAAGAAATTGATTCGGCAAAAGAAACAGCCGAAGCTTTTTGTAAAAATGTCTACAAATTACATGGTTTTCCGAAGATTATAGTAAGTGATAGGGATGCCATGTTTAAAGGGAACTTTTGGAGAGAGTTTTGCAAGCAAATTGGAACGTCTCTTAACATGAGCTCAGCTTATCATCCCCAAATAGATGGAAAGACAGAAGTTGTCAATAAATGCTTAGAAACCTACCTCCGTTGTTTTGTAACTGATAAGCAAAATAAATGGTTCCAATGGCTACAGCTTGCAGAATGGTGGTATAATTCTACTTATCATACATCTGCAAGAATGACACCATTTCAAGCCCTATATGGATATGAACCCCCAAAATGGAAGGATTTCATTACCAACCAAGCAAGGGTCGCATCAGTAAATGACCATTTAGAAGAAAACCAAAAGGTTGTCCAAGTACTTAAAGAGAATTTGAACACTGTTAGGAATAGAATGAGACAACAAGAAGATCGACACCGAACAGAACGAGAATTTGAAGTTGGAGATTAAGTATTTGTAAGACTACAACTCTATAAACAATTATAACTTAAACGAGGTGGAAAAAATAAATTGGCTCCACGTTTTTATGGCCCATATCAAATCAATAAGAAGATTAGGCAGGTGGCATATGCGTTGGAATTTCCAACTACAAGTCGCATCCACAATGTTTTTCATGTTTCATGTTTGAAAAAGATGATAGGTCAACACCAAAAGGCACAAACAATACTTCCCTTGTTAGATGAAGAAGGAAGAATCATATTCGAGCCAGAATCTATCATTGCTACTAGAGAGAAGATATTAAGAATGCGAGTCATTAAAGAATACCTCATAAAATGGAAAAATCTTCCCGAAGAAGATGCAACATGGGAATCAGAACAATTTCGACAATTACATCCCTCATTACCATTGCTTTGAGGACAAAGCTCTTTAAAAGGGAGTGGCAATGCTATGAATATTAAATATTGTATTAAATTAATCAGTAAATTATTAATTAGTTTAATTGAAGGGACGTAACCCTTCTTAAGAATGCTCAAACCTTATAAAAGGCGAGCTCTTGTAAAGCGTTAAGCATCATCTATTCAATAATATTTTATCTTTATTCAAATATGGATTTCATGTCCTAGTGTTTCTGTTGCAGATACATCCTTGGCTTCCACAATAACTACCCCACACAACACCCTTCATGGGATTAGGCATCCCCTTCACCAATCCATGGTTTTCTTGGGCGATCCATCTTGGCAGGTTCTTCCACTGCATGCATAGAAGAAGAGAAATTTGTTTTGCTACTGGGGAACCACCTATAGCTTCATATTCGTGGATTTCTAAGCATTTATGAACAACAATACTCAATGGGTAAGGGTACCTATATTTCCCAACCTCTATGCTCACCTACAACCATCTCATTTCCCTTTAAATCAACGGCCCTCCTCTAAATTCAAATTTCTGGGTTATACACAGTAATGGGGAGCTCACACGAGCTAACTCTTCCTAAAGAGAAATGATAGACTATGCGTGTATGGGAGAATGACCCCAAGGGATATGGGAGAATGGGAAAAAAAAAAAAGCTAACATTTCTTCTTACTATAGAAGAAAACGATTGATGTCACTGTAGCACTGATTTTTACCAACTAACATGATTGTCACCAAATTTAGTCACCCCCATGATTCAATAACTATGTTATGTGACTTTTCACACCAACCTCACACATGCATTCAATGATTGGGTTCAATAGTCAAAAGGAGGTGATTGGCTCATTTAAAAACACATGGCATATTTTGAATGAGTTCTAAGGTTGACACTTAGCAGCTTAGGATTTAGTCACCCATGGGCCCCCTTCCTCTTCCCCTTTGGTGGAATTATAACCCCTTTGGTGATATTTACATAGCCATTGTTGGACCATTTTTATTATTTATGCACATAATATTTACATATATTTCGAGTTAGAAAGACAAGCCAACAATATAGTTCAAATAACATCATTTACATCATACATGCCTATCCATTCACTAGTCGGGCCTTGGCCTTGAGCTATGAACTAGGAATCCATACTAGCATAATTACATCAATTACATCATATATAATTGAATACATTTCAAGGATCAAATTGGGGGTATTACAATCCCCCCCTTGGAATAACACCGTCCTCGGTGTTCTCTTTATTTTCAACAATGTTCCATGTCCTTGTTTTCCACTGCAATTACAATGTTTTTCTCTTCAAGGCCCCTTTGTCATGATACTAGCTATCTTGGATGGAAATGCTCAATCACTTGTTTGTGTCACCTTGGAACACCTCCAAGGTCGTCGGCATCCAACAATACCTATGCACAACCAATGATTCAATTCACATGTCAAATCCATCCTCATACGATTCATCTCTTCACAAGAGTTTCAGAACCATACTCAAATCATATACACATGTATATTCACATTAAATAAGCAAGAAGATGCAAAATAAACCAAATACTTATCTTCATAAACATATTCCTTTAGCTCCACTGGCATTCTACTTTGACTTTAGACAACTATGGCACCCACAAGACATGTCCCACCCCACAAAAGGATGGCACCTCTTCTATGCTATATAGTCCCTCGAGTGAACCCACCAGGGATAATTTTAAGAACACCCTCTAGATTTATATCTATAATAATTGAGTGAATCCCCATGATACATAGGAAACATTGAGGGTTATTTTATCAAGAATATAGTATGTATATATAATTGTTTGGAGATTTTTTTCATAAAATTGTGTAATCCTGTAAAATATTGGCAAATATTTTATAAAATAATAAAATATTGTAAAATCTTGGCGAATCTTTAATTGAATTATAAAACCTTGTAAAATTTTGGTGAATCTTTCATAAAATCATAAAATCTTGGTGAATCTTAGCGAATATTTCATTTGAATTATAAAACCTAAAACATTAATGACTATAGACCAATTTCTCTATGTAATCTAGTTTATAAGGTGATAACGAAAGTGATAGATAATAGAATTGAACCTGAGTTGGATGAGTTCATGTCTAAGGAACATTTCGGGTTTTTATCAAACAAACAAATTTTGGATGCAATTTGAGTTGCTTAAGAGACTATGTGTGTTCAACTAATTTTATTATTATGGTAAGTAGTTCTCCTTCTTCTTTGTTCAAGGGCTTCAAAGGATTAATACAAGGGTTCCCATTATCTCCTTTGTTGTTTCTCCTTTTTATTGAAGGCTTGAGTAGGATGATTGGGTTACGATAAAGGCATGGTAAATTAGTTTGAATTAAAGTTTCTCATTTCCATTTCATTACCATCTTATATTTGTAGATGATGTTCTTCTATTTTGAAGTGGATCTTTTTCTAATTGGATTTCTTTCTGGGATATTATTAAATTATTTTGTGAAGCTACAGGAATGGAAGTGAGTGCTCATAAGTCAGTCTTCCTTCAAAACAATCTTCCAAAATTAGTATTGGATCAGGTGATTGGTCTATTCTCTTATCCACCGGAACATATAAATGATGGTTTTAAATACTTGAGCTACTTTTTGAATCCTAATGGTTATAAGAAAGAGGATTGGTACTGGTTATTGAGGAAGGTTGAAAAGAGAATTGGGAATCGGGCTATTAGATGGATTTCACTGGGGCGTAGATTCACTCTAGTAAAATATGTATTGGAAACTATACATGTCTATTGGCAAATTACATTGCAAATAAATATCTTAGAAAAATTGCATTAAAATTTACACACAAAGTAATTTATAATATTTCATCATCATTCATAATGTTTCATTCAACCCCCACAACAGGTGCCCCTCCCTCGTTAGGCACACTTCTTAATGCTCACACGAGATAATAGTTGGATATCTAATGTCTTAACATGACAGATGGATCCCACGGTGCGCAAGGATTCATGTGTTGGTAGGTTCATTATGGCAGTTTGTGGCATATCCTCACCCTCCTGTCAGATGTACATGTTGGCCCCCCAAGAACTTCCCTTTGATTTTGTAAAATCAAAGGGTCCCCCATGTAAATTTTGTAAATATTAGTTTTAGTTTTCTTATATTTTATCTAGCTTGATTTGGTAGGTGATTTCATGGCCTTCTTTATTTGATTTTTACTCTTTGTGTTGTGTGTTCTTTGCATTAGCTCCCATGGCTTAAAGAATTGATGGTTATATGCTTTCTTGAGTATTTGGTTAGTGCTTCATGGTTGATTCTTCTACTTCGCCTTTTATGCTACGAGGAATTCGCGACATTTGAACAAATATTGAAATTTTGTAATCATTTCATTATTGCATCGTTTAGTTGATTGCTTTTTCGACAAGATATATTTTTATCGCTTAGGCATTTTTGTTTGTTGGTGGTTGAACGATGCTTCCATGCTCTCATTTGACCTTGGCCAAGTTGATTGTATGTCTTAGTTTTAAAGAATTGAATGGTATTGACTTATCGACAGTCTTTCTAAATTTTGGTGTTTTGGTACGCCAATGAATTTTTGGGCATCCTAGTGCATCTAAATAATTTGATTACAGGGTCAATTTTAAGTCTTCAATCTGCATCTTAAAATATTGTACATCAAGGTTGGAAGTAAGGCAATACTTTTTTCAATATTGATTAAATATCATAATTTTGTTAACCTCTTGTTTTCATTTTCCTATTTGTAAATAAATTTAATTATTTCTCTAAATTATTATTTTAATTATTCATTGCAATTAGAATAAATAATGAAAAAAATTCCATTCATATGTCATCACTATTTCTTTTATTGGTCATATAATTTTAAAAATATATATTTTATTAAATCACTCTTTTTTTATTGGTTATATAATTTTAAAAATATATATTTTATTAGAAAAATATTAAATATTTAAATATTATATAGTTTGATTAATGAGGATATATATTGGTTTTTGGTTTATTTTAATTTAAAATGTGTAATCATTTTGAAACCTTTTGCTATTTAGATGATCATACCAGCTTTATAATTTTTTCATTAATTAATTTTATATTTGGCTAACATTCACATTTTATGAAAAGGAAATCACTTTAGTGTTACTTTATAAAAAGTTATAAAGTTATTAGTAATATTAATATTTTAGTTTTGATATACTATTAACTTTATGTAATCATTTTTAAAAATATAATTACAAAGAAGCTTTGCCAAAGTTTATGCATGCACATTTAAAAGAAATAACTTTATTATCATACATAAAAAGCTGACTACCAGACTTTCATTATTATTTATTTTAAAAGGTGAGATTTGCCACATCGTAACATAAAGCTTTTGTTATTTCAAGTTACCAATTTAAAATAAAATAAAATCAATGGATAACATGAATGCATACAACGAAATATTCATCTCACATGATAATTAATTAATTGTCATTTCTTTTCATTCACTTTTCGTTTTCTTATACAAGAATATGTTGGCTTACTCCTGCACTATGAAGATTGACAAACTTCAAATACACCATTTCAAAAGGGAATTTGTACGTGAAAGGTTTGGAATAATGACGAGAACTTGGATGTCAAATTTCTGGTTTACTTGGTCATTGAGATATTTCCACGTTGGACCTTCCACCATATAAATCATTGAGCTTCAATAAAAAGCCTTTCTTGACACTAGTAAAAGAAAATAACACCACATAAGGAAACCTTAAAACTAAAAGGTTGAGGATTGTGCAAAGGGATTTCCATTTTTAACTCATATGGATTTTGATGAACATAATTCAAATAAACATTATCATCCTTAATAGATTTAATGGATGATTAAGTCATGTGGAGGTGCCATTAATTAATAAAAAAGATGCCGTGGAATTGCTGCAAATTAAGATCTAGCTATCATTATGGTTGGAAACACCGAAAATTTCATAGCACAAGAAATCACCCGTACGTGAAAGAGGACCATTTATAAGGAAGGAATTATTGCCACTCACTCACCGATCCGCTAAGCCTACATTTATTGGGGATAAGAAGTTGTGTAGGTCGAGCAAGTTTTCTTTACTGTCATTAAAGGTAAACTTAATTTCTTGCTACTGTCATTAAAGGTAAACCTAATTTCTTGCTACCACATTGAATATGGCATTAAAAGAATCGCCACATTCCTTCCATGGTATTGGACCATTTGAGATCGTGTCACTAGAACCATGAAAAAGAGGCCACATGAATTCCAGATATCATGAAATTTTATTCGTACTGATATGCAGTAAGAATAAATCCGCTGCGAATTTCAGAGATTATTGGTGTATTAACCAAAAAGTTACCATTTCATTTGACCCACTAGACTGCCACGTTGTTGAAGAAATTTGTTAGTGATAATGAAAGGAAGTTATGCATAGCTACGTTAATGGGTGGTATTGGATTCTTCTATCGTGTTTGTAAACTTGCTTCCATCAAAAGAAACTCAGCATGAGATCAAATTTCACCAAATTGTGAAGTTACACCAGACCGTCAGATTGAAAGGAGAAAATGTAATGCCACTAAGCTACCCGCTTCTTTTTTTCAAGTGCATGATGTAGAAATTTGATGGAATATTTTTGATGGAATATTCTCACCATCTTATTTTGGTCTTGAATGCATTTTGCATGCATCCATGCATACCATGCAACACTCCATGCATCCATGCATTGAAAGTTGAGTCTCCTAGCACCTAGTCCCTACTTTGGGCCCCTTGGAGCTTGTTTTTTGTCATCATTAGACCTCATATCCACTCAGAGCACATTGGTTACATCACTAAAGTCCAAATTCGCCCTCATGCATGATTTTAGGAGTTAGCATAGTTAGTTCGATGATTTAGGGCACCTTGTCCCCTTGATTTCCTAGTTAACTAATTGTTACACCTAGTTTCACTGCTACTATGTGTGGAGCACCTATTTTGACCACTACAAGTCAATATTTCACCCCCTTCGAGTCTCCTCCCCTATTTTGGTGCCCACATGCTTCAGTTATGCTCGGTTCTAACATAGTTGACTAATTATTCATCATCGATGGCCACTGAACATTATCGGGAGATGGTTCCAATGCAAACTAAGCCTATACTTGAGGTGAATTTGAATCCTTCCAGGTGTATCAAATTCATTCTATTGTAACACTTTTTGATTTCCAGCTTACATTGGATTAATGTATCAACAACAATTTTTCATGTGTGTTTCAGTTTTATGAGTGAATTGATCTATGTTTTTGTCTAATTCTTCTAAGTAATTACATTGTGAAATTATGAGGTTTGTTCAGCTCAGTGGTCTACCCTTCTGTAATTTCATAGTTTTCTGGAAGATTTCACATTTCCGAAGGAATATTTATATTAAGAAAAAATGATGTAGTGGTTGAATCTACGTGTTTTGATCTCAGTAACAAGGTTTTAATCTAGGCTTGTTGAAGATTTTCTACGATGAAGAAGTCTCACTATATCATTCAGGTTTGAAGAGGGAGAGATATTGCATATTCGACTGGCTAGGTCATTCAAGTATTAATAATTGCAGCTCTTATTTAGGAAGTTGTTATTTCCATTCATGGCATATACAAGAAGATGCAAATTTGATGTAAAGGGGGGTTGTTGATGAAGTTAGAGGGAACTTTCATTTCCCAATATTCTGTTGTATTGTCATTTTAATTTCAATAGTATCGATGTTAAATTTAGATTCAAAAGTAGCATTAATATCTTTACTTTGCTCCTAGCCAGGATAGTTTTAAATAAGTAGTTTTAGTAGGTTAATATTCATCCCAAATTCATATTCAGTTCAAGTAGAACCTGTAGCTGTAGATGAACAGAAAGGAAATAAAAATTTTAAAAGACAAGTTTATAAGTATATTTATCCTCTTTATTTTGGTCTATTTAATTGTATTGTGGGTGCCTGGTTCAGCAAAAGAATCATGATGGAGTTGGGATTTCAACAAATGCAAGTTTCTAAGAGCGTAGATTTTTTTGTTAAACTTGCCACTTCTTTTGTTTTTGTTGTATTGGTAGTGGCATGGAATTTCTTTTCCAGGGGAAGAAAGGGTAGGTTTCCCCTGGGGCCTTTCCCGTTGCCTATTATCGGTAATATTCACATGTTGGGAGAGCTTCCCCACCGAGTGTTGGAAGTTCTGTCTATGAAACATGGGATTATCATTTCTCTCTGCCTCGGATCCATCCTCACCTTAGTTGTCTCCTCTCCAAAGATGGAGAGGGAGATTCTCAAGACCCATGATCATCTTTTTGCAAACAAATATCCATTGGTCGTTGCTAAGCATTTTTCATTTAATTTTTCGAACATCGCCTTTTCTTTGTATAGCCCTTACTGGAGGGAAGTGCATAAGCTTTGCACTTTGGAGTTGTTGAGTGCCAAGTGCTTAGATTACTTCTGCTTTCTTAGATAAGAGGATGTCTCTCCTATGATTCACTCCATTATTAATTCAGATGATTCTCGTCCCTTAAACATCCACGAAACAACGTCATCCCTTGCCATGGCTATAATCTATAGGATGGCCTTCGGTAGAAATTCTTTGGACTAAGACTTAAGAGCTTTCAATTCAATGGTCAAAAAATGTTTGTTGTTAATGGGATCATTTAATATTGGAGATTACATACCTTTCTTGGACTAGATGGATTTGCAAGGTCTCAACGATCGGATGAAGAAGCTGTGTAAAACCCAAGATCAGTTGTTAGAAAACGTAATAGATGGACACTTTCTCGGAATGATCCCAACATCACAAAATTTGAAACCTCAGTTTTACAGAATTCTTGAACACAAGATCTTTGAAACCTATTAACCTTTGAA
The DNA here is from genome assembly GCA_027924585.1 of Larix kaempferi. Classification (NCBI taxonomy): domain Eukaryota; kingdom Viridiplantae; phylum Streptophyta; class Pinopsida; order Pinales; family Pinaceae; genus Larix; species Larix kaempferi. The sequence goes on along the minus strand of BSBM01000542.1, from coordinate 2,095,592 downwards.
ATCCCATTATGTAATTATATATAGGGGCGAAATCGTTACTATATTCCTCGATTCCATGATATATGGAAGAATTTATGTTAAACAATTCTCCAAATGGATAATACATGGGTGATGATAGTGGTATCCTGAATTTACAAGCAAAATATAGTGTGAAACTGTTATTATTAACCTCCATGTCCATAAATTGGGGACGATTGAGGCATCCAATACAAATTTAATTGATTTACATGGGCAAATGAAAGATTTTACAGAATTTATTAGGGGCAAAATACAATTTGGCGGTCTCTCCCTCCTGGAAAATGGAGGGCGATTGCCTTGTTAAATATTATTTTTGAAATCAAACCAAGACAAAAATTTTAAATTTTTTAAAAAAATTTGCATATAAATATTCACCCACTAAATTTTGGAAATCCCTTCAAATTCGCCAATGGGATAAAATTCACCTCTAAAATTATCCATGAAACCCACCCCTTCTAGTGCTCTTCATGGTGTTCATTGAAAGGTAACCAAGTTTTTGCAAGCCTTGGATCACCTGTGCATACATATAAGATAAATGTTACGCTAGCACGTTGGTTGCACCACAACATTCAAATAACCAATGCCAAGCCAGTATGTTGACTGGGTTTATTAGGAATTGCATGAACCAGTATGCTAAGCCAGCTCTCTGACTGGGTTTATCAAGCATACAACAACCATTTCCAAGCCAACACCTATGTTTAAATATAAAGGAATATTGTTGCATGGCCCCTTCTCTTATGCAAACAAGTGGTTCCCTCTAGGAACTCCATAGGTGACTCACTTGAATGCAGGCTAGCATGGCCCCACAATACCCATTCACACAACAAAAGGATGGCACCCCTTCTTTGCTACACAGTCCCTCTGACATACCCATCCCTCTAGTGCTTTTCAGTGTGAGCGTAGAAATGTTACCAACACCCACGCAAGCCTCCTAAGTACCCATTCTCTTACTAGGTTTAACAACACTGCAGAGTGATAAGCACGTGGATGGAATTTTATAGGGTTTCTCAAACCCAATCCATGCTTGGTATTTCCTTTGGTTTTTCAGCTTCGATGGACAGCATCTGCCCAACTGGCATATTTTCAGCATCTCACCTACATTACCTATAAGCATGCAGTTCACATGAGATATCATCATAATAATTTCAATCATAAATTTTCAAATTTGTTCCATATAGAAACCATATTTCCCAAACACGAGGGCCTTCTCATTATTTTTGTCTCTTGCATTCCATAGCACATGGTATTCCTGCAATGTGTCCTTCTCACACAATTCACAAACATCCAACTAGTCAAATAACATTAATAGCCAAATTTGAATTTGAATTTACAATTATGTATCCTATAGAAATTAGATTTATTTATCCATGAGGCCATCATAATATTGTTTGGATTTTGTAAGTGGTATCACTATGTCCCTTATGGTTTTACACTTGTTTCCATAATTTGGACATCCACCTACAACAGGTCCTCTTGATACAATTCTAGATCATCCCAACAGTCACTAGTAACTACTAACAAAAATTTCAAATATGAAATTTATAAATTTGTTTCATATATAAATCAGATTTCACAACCATGATATCCATCTCATAATGTTAGACCTATGCACATGGTAGCTTGTAGTATTTATTATGGACTTACACTCATTGCCATGTCCAAGACAATTCTACTTGCGATTTGAATTTTTCAATCAGCCAAACAAGTTGTGTGTACCCATGCATATAATATTTTCATTACAATATTTGCAGAAATCACTGAAGTGATCTCAGAATTATAACAAACAATAATTCAAACACTTTTAGTTGTTTACATATCAAATGCAATTAAATATATTTACTTTATATGCATCATTGTCACAATAAAATTGCAAGATACTATCACATTATATATGCAGTCAAATAAATCTTCCAATAAAACATGACTACCTTCTTCATGCAATTCATTTCCCCTACATCCATAGAAAATCATATAATGATATCAATGTTGGAACATTTAAAAGCCCATTCCATACTTAGGATATATTTTATTAGTCATCTAGATTAATTTTTCTAGGTGTAGACTATGTAGTTGGCCTAGTTTTGTCTTGTATGCCTCCATATGCCATCGTAAGTCACAAAAATGAATTTGGATAGATTTTGGATAAGAGTTCCTTGGATTCTGTCTGATTTTATTCTATTTCTAAATTAGAAAGACACTTTCTTAATTTAAACAACTTTATCCTATTTTTTCTACTTTCTAGTGGATAAGGTAAAGCTAGTTGAATTGGAAACTCTCTCCACTTGACCAATTGAACCTCCACCACTTTATTCTCTCCTAAATTCATAATTGCATTCCATTTACATCACTCATGAGCTTCCATACCATATTCATCCAATCATGAGCCTTTAGAGTGTTTTGGAAAGTGCTTTTGACACCTAGGGGGGTTTTATGTTTTTAGTAAGCCTTAATTTTTTGTTCTTTACAACTTGCCTTTAAGGAATTATATTTTATCTCTTGAGATGTATTATATATTGTATTCATATTGAGGAATAATATATGAGATGATATCTCCATCAATTGAGTTCCTTCTCTTATGTTTCTATTTCAATATTTCTTCTTATTCTTGTATATCTTTGAATAATTCTTGTGAGGACTTCTTTGCTTCAAGATTCTTGGCTATTATAATTCTTTCATGGTATTAAACCTGTATACAATTCTCACATGGTATCAAATCCTTGGGAGATTTTGATTAAGTTAGTCTTCTAGTTATAATATTTCAGAGAGTTTGTTTTGCAGGTATTGAAGATCAAATGACAAAAAATTCTTCAATACATACAGTTGTTGAAGATGAAAAATTCCATCTCTATCTCTTGTTATCCCATAAGTCTTCTATTCTAAATTATGAGAAATATAATCCATTTTATGCTATAGAATCTGAAGAGGTTCTTGAATCCTCTCTTTCACATGAGTCTGCTTGATCCGAGTGGTGTCTAGGAAGCACGATGGGGACAACAGTTCGATTGAATGAGTCGGCTTTGTTATGGTGGAAGCTTAATAGAAAGAATGAGCACAAACAGGATTATGCAATACAGATAAACATAAATATGCACAGACAATATACAGGAATGAGAACTGTTCTTCTATTACTTGGAAACCGATCAAAACCAATATATGTTACAATGTTATACATGCTTAAGTAGAATTCTGAGATGCTTGGGTGCCTTCCCGTTACGTTCAGTTACAAAGAAGAAGTTAGAACGGTTCCAACAGTTCAACTGTTACAGTCGACTGGAATTTAGATAGACAGTCTGTCGAAGTTCGACAGTCGCTGGTCGCATGTCGGGGCTGCTTGTCGATGTCGCGAACTGTGAGGTTGATGAACATGTCGAAGGTGAGGAATGCGTCGTAGTATGTCGAAGTCGAGACTATCGAAGTTGTCGAACTCATGTTGAGTCGAAACTTGTTGAAGTTGTATCGACATCAATGACTTGCCAACTATGATGCGGATCAGACCTCCTTCCTTAAGAAACAATGGACCCCATTGTTTGCTTGTGAAGGTGAGGAAACTTGTCGGTCACTTCAGTAGCAGAGTACCACAGTCTTTCCTTGAGATGGGATTTGGTCAACTTTGGCAACTTGAAACAAGGGAATTGTGTTTTTTTCTTGTAAGGTGTACGCGTCGTCCCACAATGGTGTCGCAAGGAAGAGGCTCCTAAAAATCTAGATGGAATTCTTCGGGTGTTGCTATTGAGAATTCGTTATGTTCCAACAAAGGTGCATGGTATGGTCGAAGTATATCCATGTTGAAGACTGGATGCAGACCCATGCATGAAGGAATGTCTAGCGGGAAAGCGTTTTCGTCAATCTGTAGAAGAATACTGTATGGACCATATCGCAAAAGGCTTGAGCTTCTTGAAAGGACCAGTAAAGCGCTCCTTCTCAAGATGTAGCCAAACCTTATCCCCAATTTGGAATGTATGAGGAATAAGATGCTTGTCATGTCGGGCCTTAGCTTTCTCATTTGCTCTGTGCAACATATCCTGTGCTTGCTTCTGGATGTCGCAAATCTATTCTCGAAACTTGATTGTTTTATCAACTTCTCGATGGCTATAGTTTGTGTCGACGTTTGGCTGTGTCGAGGAGCTGATCAAGTCGATAGGCGTTGAGGGTTGAAATATGTAACAGACTTCAAATGGACTCTTTCCTGTAGAGTTGTGTTGAGCATGATTATAGATGTGCTGAATGTATGGAAGGATTTCATCCCATGTGAGTCGATGTTGGTGATTGTACATGCAAAGCAGTTGTACTACCAAGCGATTTACAACTTTCGTCTGTCCGTCGGTCTGAGGATGGAAAGCTGTCGACAATGAGAGTCGTGTGTCCACCTGTTGCCAGAGGGTCTTCCAAAATATGCTAACAAATCTGGCATCTCAATCAGAAATGATGGTTGTGGGTAAACCAAAGTGTTTCCAAACATGTGTAAAGAAGAACTTAGTGGTCTGTTGCACTGTCGCGGTCTTCTTACATGGTATGAGAATGGCCATGAAAATCGGTCGACTACTACTAATATCACGTCATGCTGATGTCTGGTAGTAGGATAACTCGTCAAGTAGTCCATAGAAATAGATTCCCATGGTCGACTAGGAACTGGCAGAGGTGTGTACAATCCCTATCGTCGATTAGGTGGCTTAGAAATGGCGCAAACCACACATGATCGAATAGCAACTGTCTTTGCTACTCCAAAGTTCCCTACAGTCTTGCTATAGTGTGCATCCCAAATGAGCTATTGTCAATGCTCACCGGTCAATACACAAAGTTGTCCAATCTTGTATAGCAAGGTGTCTTTTAGGAAATAGTTGGAGTCTGAGTTCGATGACTTGTTAGTCTGTAATCATCAGTAGACTGCTGAGAAGTCGTTGTCGTCCTCATACAACTGTGGCCAAGTGGTCATGTCGTATCCCTGCATACTCATCATTGCCAAAAGGAGAGTAATGGGTGGTCGACTGAGGAAATCGGCGGCAGCGTTAGCTTTACCTTTCCGATACTTAATCACCAACTGGAATTATTGTAGGTAATTAATCCACTTGATTTGTCAGTTTGTCTACAAATTTGATTGTGTCGGAGCGAACTGTAGAGACTTGTGATCAGTGAGAATGACTGTTTCCTTGCCAAGGATGTAATGCCTCCATTGCTTAAGAGATTGCACAATGGCGTACAGTTCTTTTTTGTACATCGAGTATCTTGTAACTGTGTCGTTAAAAGTCTCAGAATGAAAAGCGACTGGGTGATTAGACTGGGTGATCACTGCACCCAAGGCATAGTCTGATGTGTCCGTCTCAATCTCAAAGGGCTGATGCAAATAAGGTAACACAAGTACTGGTGCAGTGTAGAGCCTGTGTTTGAGCTGTTCAAAAGCTGCTTGTTGTGTTTCTGTCCACTGAAAGACAATTTTCTTGTTTCCCTTCGTCAACTAATTCAAGGGCCAGGCTATGTGACTGAATCCGAGTATGAAACATTGATAGAAATTCTCCAAACCAAGAAAACTTCTTAGTTCTTGAATGCTTCTAGGAATGGGCCAATCTTTGAGGATCTGTACTTTGTCTGGATCGACATGAATGCCTGCAGAGTCAATTACATACCCCAAATATTTGATGTTGGTCATCGCATAAGAGAACTTGTCCATATTCAGATAGAGTCTATGTTGCTGGAGAGTGTCGAGGACTTGTCAAAGATGTCTGACATGTTCTTCCCATGACCGACTAAAAATCAATATATCGTCGAGATATACAATAACCCATTTTCCGATGAAAGGTCGAAGAAGGTTATTCATATGTCGCATGAAGGTCGCAGGTGCATTGGTTAAGCTGAAAGGCATGACTAACCATTCAAAAAATCCTTCCTTGGTCTTGAAAGCAGTTTTCCACACATCTGAGGGCTCGATTGGAATTTGATGGTATCTCGACTTGAGGTCGAGCTTAGTAAAGAATTTAGCACCTTTCAGACAGTCGATGAACTCGTCTATCCATGGCAGAGGGTACCGATTCTTCACCAATATGTTTTTAAGAGCTCTGTAGTCGATGCACTTGCTCTGTTAGGAACCTGTGTCAACCTTTCTCTTTACTATGTTAGCATATTGTTGTTGGATGCATATGCTTTGTAAGTCGTCCCGTAGTATTTTTTGATCCATAGTTTATATTAGCCCATAGTATTGACCCATAGTATTGGATGCATATGCTTTGTAAGTCATCCTGTAGTATTATATGTCCCATGGTTTTGACTCATAGTATTGGGCATAGACTTAGTATATAAGTGTGTGCTGAGGTCATTGAAGGCACTGTGAAGTTAATTGTATTAAGCTTGCTCAAAGGAGGTTGCCCCCTCGAAGTGGCACGTGATCAATATAAAAGTGATTCTGAGTTCTATTATTTCTGATATCTTGTGTATTTGCATTAATTAATTATTGCATGTTCTTCACATCTGGTATCAGAGCACTTTCTTGGGCTCGTTGGGTGGAATTTCTGCCAAATTTTTTTTCGCATCTGTTGCAAGTTCGGATATGGGGATAATCCCTATCCGCTTAACTGTGGGAAGTACTTCGGCATAATCCCTAAAACTCATTGTGAGGAATACCATAGGAACCCCAAAGTAGTTGGCCCAGTGAGAGGACCTGCTAGCGAAAAGGGCAACGACCCCTACCTGATTGACTAGTTCCCACCCGTGACGTAAACCAAGAGCTGTCGTTTGTGGGAAAGCGGTTATCAGTTTTACCTGAGCCATGGAGTGAGGGGTACTGTCTCAATACGCAATCCATCAGAAAACATTGGTGGCCGAGTGAATCCCCTGAACCGATAGGAAGCTGCACATACCTGGGGTCCATATCTATTTTCAGCTAAACTGTTGCCGATCACTTCCGCTCCAGATCCAGCCGTTTCCGATCTATTCTGAAAGTCGTTCTAGATCCAGCCTTTTTCGATCATTTCCGTGCTGTTGTAGATCCATTTGTTGCGGATCCCTTCTGGGCTGCTGTTGCCGATCCATTTCTGGAAAAAAAAAAAAAAATTAGGCCATATCTCCCTTGTTTCAACTCTGTTTTCCCTGAAACTTCACTGACATCCCTGCAATCCCATTCTGCATATTTTATTCCTGAAGACTTTATCCCAAATTCCACTTCCCAAGACCAGAAATCTCACATTTGTCTATTTTTATGGTTTGCCATAGCTCCTTCAATTTTCACCCAAACGCCGTCAAATTTTGCCACCATGTTCCTTTCCTAATTCTGCTTCTTTGTCCCTCTCTACCAAATTTTCTTATTCTTTCACCTCGCTTCTGAAATCCCCAATTTTTGCTTCCCTGTCCATTAGAAAGTGTCCAAAACCTAGTCAAACCCCAATTATCCATCCAAGTTTTTCCCAAATCCAAATCTTCCTTTACTCAATAAGCTTTTGTTTGTGTTTTTCTATCCATTTCCTTGAAAAAAAAAAAAAAAACATGGAGGAAGCACTTGCAGCCATCCAAACCAAACTCCAAGATCTGGATGAAAATTTTCTTAGCCTCCATCTTCAACATTCGGCCATGAACAATAACCGACAGCCAGAATCTTTTGCAGCCACCGAGTTCTTTGGATTTTCCTCGCTTCAATGGTACTGATCCAATTGGATGGATATTCCGAGCAGAACAATATTTCAGTCTGCATAATACTTTTGATGTCCAGAAAGCTCTACTTGCATCCTTTCATTTGGAACAAGAAGCCCTTCAATTGTACCGTTGGTACATCAAAGCTCATCCCGAGCCAAACTGGACAGATTTTTGCCAACTCCTTTTGCCACGATATGGTCGTAGTGCTTTTGATGACTTCACAAGAGCACTCACTAAAATTCACCAAATTGTCACAGTGAGAGAGTATCAGACAGAATTTGAGAAACTGGCCAATCACACAGAAGGATTGTCTGATGAATTCTACAGGAGTTGTTTTATCAGTGGTCTCAAGGATGAAATCCGCTCAGAGGTCAAAATCTTATGTCCCAACACAATGATGGAAGTCCTAGGGTTGGCTAAGTTGGTAGAGGACAAGATCGCAGCTCAACAACGCTCCAAACCCACCTTTGTTCCCTTCAGAAATATGGGTTCCCAACAACCTCCCATCACGCCTGCCTCGCAACCAACTCCTATCAAGCATTTGTCTGAAACAGAGATGCAGGCATGCCAAGAAAAAGGGCTTTGTTATAATTGTGATGAGAAATCCACTCGGGGACATAGATGTGTTCAGTAAAAGCTCTATCTCCTGGATGTGGATTCTCTGCCTGCCTCAGAACTTGGTGAAGAAGCTCCAGATACAGTAGATGTTCAGGTTGACATTCAGCAGCCACCTGTTGACACCCCATCTCAAGACGACCCACCCTAGATCTCTCTCCATGCTGTAACCGACATCACCACCCCACAAACAATGCGAGTCAGGGGATACTTCAAGAAGCTCCCTCTTACCATACTCATTGATTATGGTAGCACTCATAACTTCATTGACCCTTGGATTGCCAAACAGGCTAATTGTTTTGTCCATCCTTGCTCCCACTTTGAATTCATGGTTGCCAATGGGGGCACCTTACCTTGCAAGGAGAAGTGTCACAATGTGTGTATCTCTATGGAAGATTATAACCTGCGCTTTGACATGTTTGCCTTGTCCTTAGGCGGATGTGATGTGGTTTTGGGCCTTCAATGGTTATGCACACTTGGCCCCATCTTATGGGAATTTTCGGAACTTTGGATGCAGTTTTCAGTAAATGGGGCACAACACAAATTAATGGGCTTACAACCAGGGTCTCTCTGCATCATCAGTTCACATCGCCTAGAAAAAATCCTTAAGAAGAATTCACATGGTATCATCACTCAACTCCATTCCCTTTAGATGCACCAATCAACGGTCTCCACTACTTCCTTGGATAGATATGTAGGTGTCTTTTCTAAACCAATGATCTTTTCGCCTTCAAGAGACCTTTTCGGTAAGAATTTAGTCGCATCTACCTCTCAGGAGGAACTAATGGATATTTTGCATGCAGTACAGAAGTGGTAGGCATACCTATTAGGGAATTATTTCTTCATCAAGACTGATCTCTAGAGTCTGGAAAATTTTCTGGAACAATGGGTCTCCTCCCCAACACACCTGAAATGGGTTATCCCTATGCGATCACTTACAAGAAGGGTAAGCACAATATGGTGGTAGATGCTCCTTCTCGCACAATTGATGACCCAGTTTCTCTTACAGCTCTTTCTCTGCTTGTTCCAAATTGGTTGCAATAGGTTCAACAGGGCTATCTCTTCTATGAACTCCATGCTTCTTCATTAGCAGGTCACTCTGGGTTCTTCAAAATGTATGATCGAGAACAATGTAACTTCTTTTGGCAGGGACTGAAAATGACAATTCAACAGATGGTGGCTGACTGTGATACTTTCCAGGTCAACAAGGGTGAAACGACACTCCTTTTGGGATTTCTCAAACCCTTGCCGATCCCTACACAGCTTTGGCCAACTATTTATATGGATCTCCTAGCATCAATCTAGTGGTACAATACCACATCTCAAAGGACACCATATGAAGCAGTCTATGGACAGACACCGCCAGTTCTTCTTCCCTACACCCTTAGTAGCTCCCCAATTCAGAAAATTGACCCGGTTCTTCGAAACCGTGATCAGATTCTTCTCATTCTACAGGACAATCTTCACATGGCCAGAATTCGCCTGAAACAACAAGCCGATCAACACTGTTCTGAGCGCATTTTCCATGCAGCTGATGGGGTTCTTCTTCATCTACATCCTTCCAAGCAATCCTCCTTGACACTCCAAAGGCATCAGTGGCCCAAAATGAAACCCAAGGATGCTACCGGGGAACCAATTCTTCATATTCTGCAGCAATTTCTCCAACCAAAGCTTTGAGGACAAAGCTTTTTCTAAGGGAGAGGGGATGTTAGGAACCCGTGTCAACCCTTCTCTTTACTATGTTAGTATATTGTTGTTGGATGCATATGCTTTGTAAGTCGTCCCGTAGTATTTGTTGATCCATAGTTTATATTAGCCCATAGTATTGACCCACAATATTGGATGCATTTGCTTTGTAAGTCGTCCTGTAGTATTATATGTCCCATGGTTTTGACTCATAGTATTGGGCATAGACTTAGTATATAAGTGTGTGTTGAGGTCATTGAAGGCACTGTGAAGTTAATTGTATTGAGCTTGCTCAAAGGAGGTTGCCCCCTCGAAGTGGCCCATGATCAATATAAAAGTGATTCTGAGTTCTATTATTTTTTATATCTTGTGTATTTGCATTAATTAATTATTGCAGGTTCTTCACATGCTCCAAGTCCCGTCTTTCTTTGGAACTAGAACGACTGGACTTCCACAAGGTGAGGAGCTGGGTCGGATGTGACCTTTGTCGATTAATTCTTGAATTTGTTTATGAATCTCTTCATTTTTTAGAATGGATCTTCTATACACAGATATGTTAGGAAAAGAAGAACCAGGAACAAGTTCAATGGAGTGTTTTACCTGACAATGTTGAGGTACTCCGTTTGGAGCTTGCAAGAGGTTCTGGTACTCAACGAGAATATGATTGACTTGCTACTTCTGTCGAGAAATGCATTGGTCGGTGACTCGACTTGTTGTTGCACTATTCTTAGAATGTTGAGGATGGATCATGATTAGTGAGAACTTCTAAGCATGATTGATGAGATTCTTTGTCTGTTTGGCAGATATCAGTGCAACCGTCAGTGTAGGTTGACGCTCTAGTATGTCGAACCATCGATTTCAGATTCTGAAAATCACCTTCTGAGGTCGTCACTGATAACTTCCATGTCTATCCCATAAGTAAGGTTTCCCAAATAGGGCGTCGACTACGAAGAGTGGTGCCATGTCATAAAGTACTTCATCTTCAAAAGGTTTTATGAAGTAGGCGAGTTTTCATTGTTGGGTGATCCGAAGTTCTTGTGCATCCTTCATCCAACCGATGTTGTAAGGCTAAGGATGTGGAGTGGTAACAAGACCTAGTTTCTTCACAAGTTCTTCAAAAATGAAGTTTTTCTTGCTCCCGTTGTCCACAATCAGATGTAATGGGTTTCTATGGACCCATATCCGTGTATGGAATAGGCTCCCTCATTCCTCCTCATCGACGATAGTCGAGGCTACTAGAGTGGTCGAGGTCAAAAGGGTCATTGAGTCTGGCTCAGATTCTTCTATCATCTTGTCGAATGTGTCAGAGGTCGACACTTTTGTCAAAAATGTCTTCTGAGCTTTGCATTCAGATGTATCATGCCAAGATGAGTGGTGTTAATCGTATGATTTTCCAATCGGTGGTTGTTTTCTATGTTCCCTTTTGTGAAAGGGATTCTTACTATTGTCAAGCTTTGGCGGTGTCAGATAAGAATATTTTGACTTGTCGAAGTTGGTTGGTGCCTTCTTGTTGGGTGGTCATCCTAATGTCAGCTTTGTCGCAAAACCTGCTTTCCCTTTTTTCTTGATTTCTAGTTTGCTCGCATAGTGGAATGCATCCACAAGCGTACTGACAGTTAGAAATTCCATCTATTCCCGAATGTACTAGGACAATCCACTGATATAGTTCTGAACAAGCAATTTCTCTTCTTCTTGGATGCCAATTCTTGCCATAAGTTGGTGTAACTCTGTACTAATTGGTCTTTCCATTTCCTTAGCTGTTGCCACTTCTTATACTGTTGCTCGAGGTATTTTGGTAGGTTAGATTCCTTTCGAATGTGTTCAATGAATTTATCCCATGTTTCGATGGGATCTCCGCTTTTCTCCATCTTTGTCGAGAGGTTCTCCCACCAACAGTGCACGGAGGTAGACATCTTTAAGGATGCAATGGTGATCTTTTCAGCTTTCGAGAGTTGATTTACAGCATAATAGGATTCCAATTGTAATACACAGTTGTCGACGGATTCCACATCAATGTTACCTTCAAGATTCGGTATTGTTAGTTTTTAGATAATTTCATTCAAACATTATCTAGGATCCTCCTAAGAGAATAACATGCACAACATAACAATCATAAACACAAGAGACACAAAGTTTCCTTTGGGAAAACCAAGAGGGTGAAAACCCTGCAACTTCCTCAGAGATAGCATAAGCCCCAAATATAAAGATCACAATGATCAATCCCCAAAATATAGATGACTCCAGTAGCTACTCCTTCTCCACTTGTGTGCACTCCTCTCTCTCAACTATGCGAGTTGGATGAGTGAGTGAATGAATAAAATGAGAGACACTCACTCTCTATTTATACACAACTGAACATGCCTTTAACTCTAATAGGGACGACTTCCTAAGGAAGCCTAATAACCCAACCACATGACTCATACAGGGCCGACCCCACACTGGTGGTCTAATAACCTATCAAATATAAGTTGCGCCACTTGCAACACTTGCGACACTTACAAATACAAATGACGACACTTCTGATTGGAGGAATAATACATCTCCATCATGAATATAATAAAGTACAAGTGTGGTACATAGAAGAATATCTTCTGAAGTTACAAATACATCAACACTCCCTATTAACTAGGAAGGTATTCTCTAGACATAGGTCATCAATACATATCACCACAAGTCTTCAATTCTGGAGCTCGATCATCGTCACTGGATCATGGAGCATCATCATCACTGTTGTTGTACTCGTCATCTCGATCACTGAGATATCTCTCAATTCTTCTCATCATAGGAATTTCTATAGAGCCAACCCTTTTTCATGTTGGTTGTAGGCCTAGCCTCCTATAGGTCTTCATCATCTCTGTGAGCTAGTCATCTTGTGGAATCCTCAGGATTGATTGCGTGTGTCAACAAAACCTCGAAAGAGCATCCCAATACTTTTACGAGCACACATCTCAACCTATCGGATCTCCCAGGATCTTTTACATGTGACCTTCACAAAAACTTAAAAGAGTGTCTTGCCCAGCAAGATCTCTAAAGAGCATCCGAGGAATTTTGCGTGCCTAGCACAACCTGTCTGGATCTCCAGGACTGATTACATGTGATCTCCACAAAACCTTAAAAGAGTGTCTTGCCCAGCAAGATCTCTAAAGAGAATATGAGGACTTTTACGTTCCTAACACAACCTGTCCGGATCTCCAGGACTTATTACATGTGGTCCCCACAAAACCTTAAAAGAGTGTCTTTCCCAGCAAGATCTCTAAAGAGCATCCAAGGACTTTCACGTGCCTAGCACAACCTGTCCAGATCTCCAGGACGTATTACATGTCGTCTAGCAAAACCTTAAAAGAGTGTCTTGCCCAACAAGATCTCTAAAGAGCATCTGAGGACTTTTACATGCCTAGCACAACCTATCCAGATCTCCAGGATGTATTACATGCTACCCTTGCACAACCTGTCCACGGCCACAGAGTACCATCCTAATACTCAAGATCAACCTGATCATCCTCGCACAAAGCATCATCCGGATGCTCATGATCATACTGTTCATCATCATACAATACATTGTCCTGATGCACATCATCATCGCATGATCATCCTAATCATCGTCACGACATCGTCCTGATGCATATCATCATCGTATGATCATCCTGATCATCGTCACAGCATCATCCTAATGCATATCAACATCACATGATCATCATGATCATCGTCTCAGCATCGTCCTGATTCATATCACACATATGATCACCCTGATCATTACCATGTAGAACATCATCTGGAGAATCGTCCTGATGCTCATCACACATATGATCACCCTGATCATCATCATGTAGAAAATCATTTGGAGCATCGTCCCAATTCTCATCACACAGCTCTTACATCCACAACCATGGGAAGGATCCTCCTACCACCATGCTTGGAATGGCTCATGCAAATGTGTCCCATCACTTCTTCCTCGAAGTATCTTCTATCTGAAGAGCACCAAGCCTCTCTCTGAAGTGCTCGAACATCACTTTGGCTAGTGGTTTGGTCAACAGATTTGCAATGTTCTCATTTGTCACAACATACTAGAGCTTCATTGCTCTTCTCTGCACCATATCCCTGATATAGTGATATTTGATATCGATGTGCTTCGACCTGTCCTGGAACACCGGGTTCTCTGACAACTTCACACAACTCTGGTTGTCACAATATATACAGGTAGCATCCAACTGGAGATCAAATAAATCAGACAGTAGCTTCCTTATCCATACTGCCACACAACTAGTCGAACAAGCTGCAACATACTCTGCTTCGGCTGTACTCAGTGCTAAGCAGGATTGCTTCCTTCTAAGCCAAGAGATAACACCTGATCCCATACTGAAGCAGCACCCCAAAGTGGTCTTTGTTAACACCCAAAAAGTGTTCACTACCTCATCTACCTCATTACATGGCTCATATGTCCATTTTCCTACCATATTTCTCTTAAAAACCCTAAAAATCCCACTAAAAAGCCTCCAAAAGGCCACAAAACCATCAAAAAAGCCTCAAAAAGGCTAAAAAACCCCTTTTTCCTCCAAAAATATCCAAAATTCCTCCAAAATAGCAAAATCCCTCTAAAAAGGGAATAAAAAAATATAAAATAATGAGAAAAAGGAGGAAAAAACCCTATACAGCTGCTTTAAACCATATGGTTCCCAAAACCATGGGCCAGCACTCCACCACCAAAAAACTATAAATAGGTGATGGAGACCTCTTATTCCATATCCACAATCAAGTATACCCTTACTCTGCCAAAATCTCTCTTGAAACCCTAGCTCACCATTGAGCCACTTTCACCTTGAGAGCCCCTTTTGGCCCATTCCCACCATCGGAGAAAGAGAAGGAGCAAGTTGGAGCTTGGAGCAACCCTCTTGGACATTGCAAGAGCTTCACCAATCTTCACATTGGAGGTAAAATTAATACAAAAACCATTATTTACATTTTGTTGTTTATGTTTCATGCACATGTTTTAGAGTAGTTTATATTTCTGTTTTAGCATAATAATTTCCATTTACTGAACTGCTACTAAGGAGTCCATTCTCCTTAGTAGGTGCTCATTTGCACAAGCTAGGGGTAAAACCCTAGCTACAGTTTTGGCGACTCCCCTAGGTTTGAATTTCTGGTTACAATTTTTAAATCTTTTTTCTGTTCGGCCGCCGTATACTGCGTTTTTTCCCCCAACAGTCGCGTCCCGACCGCATCTTTCAGGCACTTACCTGCGACCCAACTATGGCTCTCAGACTGTTTTCGGTGACCTGCCGGCCGCTTTCAGTCTGTTACCTGCGATTCAGCCGCGGCTATTAGCCTGTTTGATCTAGTCTAACTGCGGCTATTACCCTGTTTTCGGCGTCCCGCCTGCGGCTTTCGGCCAGTTTCCCGCAACTTGTCGGCGCCTTTCGGTGTCTTTCCTACGTCCCGCCTGCGGCTTTCGGCCAGTTTCCCGCAACCCACCGGCGTCTTTCCTGCGTCCCGCCTGCGGCTTTCGGCCAGTTTCCCGCAACCCGTCGGCGTCTTTCCTGCATCCCGCCTGCGGCTTTCAGCTAGTTTCCCACAACCCACCGGTGCCTTTCGGCGTCTTTCCTGCGTCCCTCCTGCGGCTTTTGGCCAGTTTTCCGCAACCTGCCAGCGACTTTCGGCGTTTTTCCTGCATGCCGACTACGTTTTTTAGCCCAGAACCTGCAACCCGCGTGCGACTGTTCATCTGTTTTTCGCAGTCTGACAGCCCAGATTTGCCCAAAACCCGCAGTCTGATTTTTGCAAATTTTTCCCTATTTTGAACTCAGAACTTTGCTGCACTATTTTATGCACCAGCACAGCCCTCTATGCTACTGCAACCACCCTTCCTTACAGCATTTTTTTGCAGTTTTTATTTCTGTTTCATTTATAAAATCGTTTTTACATTTTCAACACTTTACATTGGAAAAAGAAAATTGTGCATTTTAAAAGTTCATTTATGTATTGTTATTGCTAGATAGAAAGTTTCCCTCCCTAGTGGCACTTTCTACTTGGGTTCATCATTATCTCACAAGCACACACTCTGTCACATAATTCAAGTGAGCCTTAAAAAACTATCTAACTCAACCAATATTCTAACCCCACTTGGGGAACACAAAAGAATCTTTGTAGTTAGGTAGGATCAGGGGGATAGGCTTCCAATAACACCCCTCGGTTACTTACACTTGAGACATAGTTGTTGTCCAATTAGGGAACCAAAATCCCCTAGTACTTTTTGCACGGTCACAACCAGTTTACCAGAGGGCCTCTCCCCTAGGAGGGTTGAAGTCGCGAGACTGGTTCCGAAGGCCTGAGTGGAATACCGCACTCCATTCAGTAACCGAAGGGCTACCTTTCGCAGTTCTCGGGATATCCCTGTATATGGGTATTGCGGTAAAAGGACCAAATGACAGATTCACCTTTCTGGACGTGTCATGAACGGGGTATCTTAGTTGCCATTCTTCTAGGATTGACTACCCGGTGTCCCTCCCGGTAGGGGGACATCTTAGCCACTTGGCTTTCCTATTCATATTGTCTGACTTGGATTTCATCACCTTGCAGAGGATATGTCTAGTTGAGTCAGAATACTTTTAGTTAGGTGTTTGCATGCTCCCTTACCTCCGTTTGGTCTAGTGAGTTGGTTGTTGGCCTGAGTGCCTCGTTTTTGAGCTCTCCTTCTGCACACTCGGTTGCATTAGGGTTTTTGAGCTATTTTTTACTCACCTCAACCCACAAAGATTCGACACCATCTGTCACCATTGAGTCCCCAAGACATTCTCGGCGCCTCAGGGGCGAGCCCCCACAACACGGTTCACTTGACACCACCCGTCATCGCCACAGATCATCATCACTTGATACCACTTATCACAGATCTAGAGCCTTGTCACTTGACTCCACTCGTCAATGGCATAGGACTCCGTCACCAGATATTGACGCCCCTTACTTTACCTCCGATTCTGAAGAAGATTTTGAGAACCCCATTTACACTGCCCCTACTAGCCCCATGGCTGGCGCGACTTCCACTCCTTTCGTTGTAGGGACCGTTGGTGGCGTGTCCACCACTACACCAGTTACCACACCTGCTCTGGGAATGCACTTGATGGAGGCCACGTCCACCATCCCGGTCACCATTCCCATTCCCGTAGCCGGCATACATATCACCACTCCACCAGTGACTCACACTACCCATGGTGGTGCAGGCCCATCCTATACTACCTTAGTTCCCCCACTTAAGGGCAACATTCCCAACCCTGCCCCTCTACTTGAGGGCATGGGCCCCAACTTGGTCCAACCCACTCCTGTGTCACATCCTTCTTCCAGTCTGCCATTCATGGCTAACCTCAACCTACCTGACCTAGCCAGACTGACCAACGATCCTATCCGACACGACCCTGCATGGCCTCACATGCCTACCAAGCTCCCCTCTAACATCCCTAAGTTTGAGGGCAAGGTAGGTGAGGACCCACAAAACCATATCATGTCCTTCCATCTATGGTGTTCCTCCAACTCCATAGTGGATGACTCTATTCACCTTCGTCTGTTACAGCGAACCTTCACTGGCTCTGCAGCCAAGTGGTATATCGAGCAACCCCATGGGACCCATGCCACCTTTACTTCCCTTGCCTCGACCTTCCTGCAGTTCTTCCAGTTACCTGTCCGCTATGACGCGGGCGTTGAGATCCTCCTATCTTGCAGACAAAACACGGCTACCCACATCACGGACCACATTCATGAGTGGCGTAGATGTCGAAGCTTATGCAAGATCAAATTAGACGACCGTATCTTCCTAGATTGGTTCCTCAAGTCCCTTCTTCCTGTCATTGCTAAGGATGTAGCTTCCGAAAGACCCCAGTCTGAAGAAGAGGCCATCCTTAAGGCACAGCAGTTCAACCTCATTTACGCCTAGGCAGGTTATCTCTATCCCATTATACCTGACGCCCCTCGCGGCGAGTCCTCCCAGCACGATGCGCCGGGGGCATCTCATGCTGCAAACGGCATCATCGGCCATGTTTCTTCACATCCACAACCCTTTTCCATAGCACGTCCTAATCCTGGCCCCGACCTTTCGCAGGCTACCTCACAGTCTGGAGCAACCAACTCGTATGCTCCTATGACACATCACCATCATTCCCATGGACCCACCTGTCCACCTCAGTGCTTCGGTCATGCGCCCCCCACTTAACCCCCCCGGTCACACCTCAGCCCTATTACCACCAGCAGGCTGCACTAGCTCTTGCGCCTTGTCAGGCCCAACCCGCTTATTACCACCAGTAGGCTGCACCAACTCCTGCGCTTTCCCAGTCCCAACCCGCTTATTACCCACCACAGGCAGCCCCTACGGCAAACCCACAACCTACTCCGCAGACATATCAGCAACCTCCTCAAGGTGTTGCACCTGCGCAGCATCCACCTACATACCATCCACCGCAGCCTGCTCCCGCACCTGCACAACCTCAAAACCCACCTGCTGCCCAAGGGCAAGTGTACGCCCAACAAAATTAGTAGCAAAACCAGAACAACCAGCGCACCCAGGGCCAACAAAACTGCGGCAAGGGCCGTAATCGTGGGAACAACCAACCTACCGACCAAGGTGGTCAACCAGCTAATCTCCCAGACAACAACAACGCGGCCCCCGCTAACCAAAACCCTGATCGCCCGCCCAAGTAGGCTAAAAACCCTAATTTGTGAACAAACCATCCTTGTTCTATCTGCGGGGTCTGTGGCCACTACACACATACTTTCCCACATTTGGAGCGAGCTCGACAACTTTGGGTTGATGATGCCCATCGCCAAGGACATGCAGCTCCTCAAGTGTAGCCCAACCCCCCACAACCTCAGCAACCACCTTTGGTGCTGCAAAACCCCCTACCAACCCAAGGCATCGTGAACACTCAGCCGTTGGCACCCCCCCAAGCCAATGCGCCACCCCAACAACAACAAATCGCTTACGCCACTCCTGATCAACCTATGTTTGACTCAGGTACCCACCACTTGTTGATGATGTCTTCCGCTGATGTCAACCTTCAGACTCATTGGAATCAATATGGCTCCACCTCTGAAGCCCCTCCCGTCAATAAAGCCAATAACGCTCATCCCACTGATCAGGCGTTACGTATCCATCCGCTCCCAATAGATGGCACTTCCAAAGCACCTCGTTTCCCACTTCACCATATCAACAATAACCCCAATGCGCGCGCTGCGTCAAACTACAGCATCGTAGACAACTTAGCCCAATCCCCCGCAGCCATGTCTGCGTTAGAAGTCTCGAAGAACTACCCATCCCAGCGTAAGACTTTACTCTCAGTCATTGGGGCTATTGACCCAAATGATTCGAATTTGATGGCATTTGATTTGGACCAATCCGAACCACGTCTGCCTTCCACCCTAGCATTCCAAGTTTCTGTTTTCATTTGGAATCTTGTCATCCATCAGTGTATCATCGATGAAGGTGCCTCCACATGCGTTATGTTTACATTCGTATGGCAGAATGTTAAATATTGTAACTTCAAAGAATATTATATTTGTACTTTATTATTCCGGAGATGTTTCATCCCTCCGAGGTAACCCTATTATGTATCCGGAGATGTTTATTCCTCCGAGGGTTAGTATTAACTAGGGTTATTAGACCCACCATGTGTGGGTCGGCCCTGTAGTTATATTTTAGGGGTTATTAGACTTCTCCAGGTGAGGTCGGCCCCAACAGGTCTATTAGTCAGTTGAGATTCAAGTATAAATAGAGGAGGTGAACTCCTCATTAGATCATTCACTCACTTGTGGAAGAGTGCGCACTAGTTGAGGAGATCTGCTAAGGAGACTTAGGAGGAAGGAGCACATCTTGTATTTTGGTTGATCATCTTATTGAGGAAAGCTTTACTGGGTTTTCTACCCCATGAGGGTTTCCCAGGATATATAGTGTGTTTATCTTGTGATTGTGTTTCTATCAGAGATCTTGCTTGTCTATTTGGTTTAAATTCAACATGGTATCAGAGCTAGACTGAATAGGACATCTTTCACAAGGTAAGATTCTCTCTCTCTATCTTTTTGGTGAAGTTAGGGTTTCAGCCCAAAGTTGGTATTATTGATTTTTGGTTGCATGGCTGGATAGCCCTCCTCAATACCTTTCTTTTAAGCTCTAGATCGAACTTTTTGGTTGGGTAGAACTCCGGGAATTGCAAACCCTAATTCTACCAAAAGTGCGATACGTCAGATTTTGGTTTCAGAAAAAAAGTTGAATTTTTTGATTTCTGATTGCATGGATGGATAGCCCTTATCAAGAGCATTCTTTTAAGCTATAGATCGAACTTTTTGGTTAAGTAGAACTCCGGGAATTGCAAACCCTAATTCTACCAAAAGTGCGATAAAATTCTGTTTCAGTTTCCGGAAAAGTGAAAAGTAACTTTCCAAGTAAGTCTACTCTGTCTCTTGGACTCCCCCAAGAGAAGATGGCTCCAAATACTAAGCTTGAAGACAAGCTAGAAGGCTTAGAGAATTTCCGGGCATGGAAATACAGAATTGGTCTCATTCTTGAAGAGAATGACCTTGCTCATTATATCAAGGAGGAGGTTGCAGAACCAGAAGAAGATGAAGCCAAGGAAAAACACAGGAAGGATATGATTAGGGCAAAGAGAATCATAGCTGATTCAATTAAAGACCACTTGATTCCCCAAGTGTCTTCCAAGAAGACTCCAAAGGAAATGTATGATGCCCTAGGAAGAATGTATGAAGGGAAGAACATCAACAGAAAGATGAATCTAAGGACTCAGTTGAAGAGTACCAAGATGCACAAAGGAGAATCCATTCAAGACTACTTCTCAAGAGTCTCTCTAATCAAAGAGCAACTAGATGCCATTGGTGATACTCTTGATGAAGATGAACTTGTGATGACAGCTCTAAATGGTCTCACTAGATCATGGGAATCCTTCATCCAAACCATGTGTGCCAGAAAAGAAAGCATGAAGTTTGATGTAGTATGGGAGGATTGTGTTCAAGAAGAGGCTAGGGTTTCCAACAGAGAGGCATTGCTCAAGGAAGATGACCAAGCTTTGGCCACCCATACCAAGAGAAGAAAGAATCGATCCTACTTTAAGAAGGATAGTCAAAAGGAGTCTCATCCTCCACAGAGATTTCAAAAGAAAAGAGGACCCTTCCAAGGAAGAGACTACTCCTCATACCAATGTTTCATTTGTCACAAATTAGGACACATTGCCAAAGATTGTCCTAGCAAAAAGATTAAGGGTACTCAACACAGAAGACATCATGCACATCTTGCAGAAGATGAGAGTGAAGAAGAAGTTGAAGAAGAAAGGCCTCTCAAGAAAAGATCTAGAAAAGAAGAAGAAGATGAAGAAAGGACTTTCTCCAAAAGAAGATCTAGAAGAAATGAAGAAGAAGATGCAGAAGAGTATGTTCTTTTCTCCGCACTCTCTGGATCTATAACACCAGGAGAAGACACATGGGTAATTGATAGTGGTGCCTCAAAGCACATGACAGGACAAAAGAAGACTTTATCAAGTCTTGAAGAAAAGACCTCTCCACTAAAGGTATCTCTTGGAGATAACTATCAGTATCCCATTAAGGGAGTTGGAGAAGCAAACTACAAACTTGATTCTGGAACCCCCCATGAAAATAAAAGAAGTTTTGTATGTTCCAGGGTTGAAGAAGAATTTACTTTCAATATCAGATTTGGACAAGAAAGGCTATAGAGTTGCATTCATTGATGGACAAGTGTTAATGTGGTCCAAAGGCAAATCCATTAAGGATGCAATTGTCATTGGTGAAGAAGAAGGAGGCTTGTATAAACTCAAGGGTCATCCAGAAGCTGCCCTTGTTCATGAAACTTCTAGTCCCAGTGAGCTATGGCATAGAAGACTGGCTCACATTAACTACAAAGCCTTACCCTATGTAAGCAAGGTAGTCATAGGACTACCAGACTTGAAGGTGGATCATAATGGCTCTTGTAAAGGATGTAAGAAAGGGAAGAATGTCAAGAACCCCTTTCCAAAGAGTGAAACAAAAACTAAGAGTATCTTGGAGTTAATACACTCAGATGTATGTGGTCCAATGCCCACCACCTCTTTAAGTGGTTTTGAATACTACCTTTCTTTCATTGATGATCATTCAAGGAAAACTTGGATTTACTTTCTAAAAGGAAAGAATGAAGTCTTTGGAAAGTTCAAAGAATTCAAGGCTCTAATAGAGAATCTCACAGAAAAGAAAATCAAGATTCTCAGAACAGATAATGGTGGAGAATATACTTCAAAAGAGTTTGAAGAATTTTGTAGAGAAGCTGGAATCAAGAGAGAACTAACCACTCCCTACAATCCCCAACAAAATGGGGTTGCAGAAAGGAAAAATAGAACCATCATGGAAGCTGTGAAGACTATGATACATGACCAGGATCTTCCCATGTATCTATGGGCTGAAGCAGCCAAGACAGCAGTTTATGTGCAAAATAGATTATCTCACAGTGCTCTTGAATTCAAAACTCCAGAAGAAGTGTTTACAGGTAAGAAGCCTGAGGTAAGTCATCTCAAAATATTTGGGTGTCCTGTGTACATCCACATTCCAAAAGAAAAGAGAACCAAGTTGGATCCCTCAGGAAAGAAGGGAATGTTTGTTGGTTATTGTGAAACTTCCAAAGCCTTCAGAATCTACATACCAGGTTTTCATCATATAGAAATAAGTAGAGATGTAACCTTTGATGAGGAAGCAGCTCTCAAGAAATCCAGGAAGTGTCAACTTGAAGAAATTTATGAAGAAGATTCTTCTCCCAGAGTCTCAGAGACTGTTAATGTCCCTGAAGAGGATACACCAGAGGATCATGACATGCTGGAACCACAAGAACCTCCTGTAGCAGATTTATTTAGGAAGAGAAGACCAGCATGGGCTAGAGATATCATTCAAGGAGCTGAAAGATATGGTGCTCCCGAAGGTTCCACTAGAGAAAGGAAGAAACCAAAACTAGTAACCAACTATATGGCTTTGATGTGTGATCTTGTGGATCAACTACCTACCAGCTATGAAGAGGCAGCTCAAAAGAAAGAATGGGTAGAAGCAATGACAGAAGAATATCAGTCAATAATGAAAAATGATGTTTGGGATATAGTTCCCAAACCAAAAGATAAAAGTGTGGTTTCCTCCAAATGGATTTTTAAGATAAAGCATGCTGCAGATGGTAGCATTGAAAAGTACAAGGCAAGATTTGTAGCCAGAGGATTCTCTCAGAAGGAGGGAATTGACTATGAAGAAACTTTTGCACCTGTTGCTAGGTATACTTCAATTAGAACTATCATGGCACTTGCATCCATGATGAAATGGAAATTGCACCAAATGGATGTTAAGACAGCTTTTCTGAATGGTGTAATTGAAGAAGAAGTATATATAGAACAACCTCAAGGTTTTGAGGTCAAAGACGGAAGGACCCATGTATGCAAACTGAAAAAGGAATTATATGGCTTGAAGCAAGCTCCCAGAGCTTGGTATGGAAGAATTGACAGTTTCCTATTAAGCATGGGCTTTACCAAAAGTAAAGCTGACCCCAACCTCTATCTTAAAGTAATGAATGATGAACCTGTTATATTGCTATTATATGTAGATGATCTATTTCTAACAGGAAATGAGAAACAAATCATTGAAAGCAAGAAGAAGCTTTCTTCAGAATTCGAGATGAAAGATCTCGGACTAATGCACTACTTCTTAGGCCTAGAAGTGTGGCAAGAGCCAAAAGGGATCTTTCTAAATCAAGGTAAGTATACTGTGGAGATCCTCAAAAGATTTGATATGTTGGAGTGTAAAGCTATGGCCACTCCCATGGACTCCAACTTAAAACTGTTAGCTAATGATTCGTCAGAAATAGTGGATATAACCCTATATAGACAAATCATTGGATCATTGATGTACTTGACAAATACTAGGCCTGATATATGCTTTGCTGTAAATACTCTCAGTCAGTTTCAAGTAGAACCTAGAAAGGTTCACCTTATAGCTGCAAAGCATATCATGAGGTACCTAAAAGGTACAGTGGACTTTGGCCTTTACTATCTTGGAGACAATGAACTCAAGTTGCATGGTTTCTCAGATTCTGATTGGGCAGGTAGTGTCTCAGACAAAAAAAGTACTTCAGGTGGGTGTTATGGTCTTGGATCTGCCATGGTCTCCTGGTTCAGCAAGAAACAATCTAGTGTGGCCCTCAGTACCGCTGAAGCAGAATATATAGCTGCTTGTTCTGCCAGCTGTGAAGCAGTGTGGCTTCGGAAACTCTTATCTGGAATCTTTGACTTAGAAATGGATCCCACTGTGATTATGTGTGACAATCAAAGCTGCATTAAGATGACTGAAAATCCTGTGTTCCATGATAAGTCAAAACACATTGAGATCCGTTACTTCTATATACGAGACATGGTGCAGAGAGGAGCCATCAAGCTCGAGTATATAAGCACTGAGGAGTAGGTTGCTGATATCTTAACTAAACCTCTGTCTCGAGTGAAGTTTGAGTACTTTCGAGACAAGCTTGGTTTAGTTCAGAAGGACCTTCCTCGAAAGGGGGAGTAGTATAGTATTACTATCATTTACTTTCTGTTTTGTTAGCTACCTACATTTATTTAGATTTAGAACTCTTACATATCATTTATGCTAGATGTACACATGTTTTAATGTGATGTGTACATGTTTTGATTAGTGATGTATACATGTTTTGATGTACACATGTTTTGATGTGATGTGTACATGTTTTGATTAGTGATGTATACATGTTTTGATGCACACATGTTTTGATGTGATGTGTACATGTTTTGATTAGTGATGTATACATGTTTTGATGCACACATGTTTTGATGTGATGTGTACATGTTTTGATTAGTGATGTATACATGTTTTGATGCACACATGTTTTGATGTGATGTATACATGTTTTGATTAGTGATGTATACATGTTTTGATGCACATATGTTTTGATGTGATGTATACATGTTTTGATTAGTGATGTATACATGTTTTGATGCACATATGTTTTGATGTGATGTATACATGTTTTGATTAGTGATGTATACATGTTTTGATGCACATATGTTTCGATGTGATGTATACATGTTTTGATTAGTGATGTATACATGTTTTGATGTACATATGTTTCGATGTGATATGTACATGTTTTGATGAGATGTATACATGGTTTGATGTGATACATGATTGTACCTGTATGGATAAGAATACAGTTGAGGGGATTGGATCATCCCTGGACTTTCAGTCCTAAAGAGAACCGTAGACGTAAGGTCTCTGAGAATGAAGTCCTTAGTGGACAGTTGAGGGGATTGGATGATCCCTGGACTTTCAGTCCTAAAGAGAACCGTAGACGTAAGGTCTCCGAGAATGAAGTCCTTAGTGGACAGTTGAGGGGATTGGATCATCCCTGGACTTTCAGTCCTAAAGAGAACCGTAGACGTAAGGTCTCCGAGAATGAAGTCCTTAGTGGACAGTTGAGGGGATTGGATCATCCCTGGAATTTCAGTCCTAAAGAGAGCCGTAGACGTAAGGTCTCCGAGAATGAAGTCCTTGATGGACTTGAGGGGATTGGATCATCCCTGGACTTTCAGTCCTAAAAAGAGCCGTAGACACAAGGTCTCCGAGAATGAAGTCTTTGATGGACTTGAGGGGATTGGATCATCCCTGGACTGTCAGTCCTAAAGAGAGCCGTAGACGTAAGGTCTTCGAGAATGAATTGTGTGGATTAAATCATCCTTGGACAGTAAATCCAGAAATTCCGAAAGGAAGGATAGTCCTAAATGAATTGTGGTTGGATTAAATCATCCTTCGACAGTAAATCCAGTAATTCCGAAAGGAAGGATAGTCCTAAATGAATTGTGGTTGGATTAAATCATCCTTGGACAGTAAATCCAGTAATTCCGAAAGGAAGGATAGTCCTAAATGAATTGTGGTTGGATTAAATCATCCTTGGACAGTAAATCCAGTAATTCCGAAAGGAAGGATAGTCCTAAATGAATTGTGGTTGGATTAAATCATCCTTGGACAGTAAATCCAGTAATTCCGAAAGGAAGGATAGTCCTAAATGAATTGTGGTTGGATTAAATCATCCTTGGACAGTAAATCCAGTAATTCTGAAAGGAAGGATAGTCCTAAATGAATTGTTGGACTAATCATCCTTAGACAGCAAATCCAGGAGGGATAGTCTTAAATATGATTGTGATTGGACTAATCATCCTTAGACAGCAAATCCAGGAGGGATAGTCTTAAATATGATTGTGATTGGACTAATCATCCTTAGACAGCAAATCCAGGAGGGATAGTCTTAAATATGATTGTGGTTGGACTAATCATCCTTAGACAGCAAATCCAGGAGGGATAGTCTTAAATATGATTGTGTGATGACGATGCTGCTGATCGTGTGCTGCTGATCGTGTGATGACGATGCTGCTGATCATGTGATGACGATGCTGCTGATCGTGTGATCGTGTGATGACGATGCTGCTGATCGTGTGATGACGATGCTACTGATTGTGTGATGACGATGCTGCTGATCATATGATGACGACGCTGCTGATCGTGTGATGACGATGCTGCTGATCGTGTGATGACGATGCTGCTGATTGTGTGATGACGATACTGCTGATCGTATGATGACGACGCTGCTGATTATGTGATGACGATGCTGCTGATCGTGATGTTGATGTTAATGTACTAGTAACTGCTTGAGTTACTAATGAAGTCAAATTGAAGAAAGCTTCCAATGATTTATAGATGTATCATGTATAGTGACTCCATGCTCCTGCAGAAGCTGTTATAATATCCTTCTCGTTAAGGGGGAGTGTTAAATATTGTAACTTCAAAGAATATTATATTTGTACTTTATTATTCCGGAGATGTTTCATCCCTCCGAGGTAACCCTATTATGTATCCGGAGATGTTTATTCCTCCGAGGGTTAGTATTAACTAGGGTTATTAGACCCACCATGTGTGGGTCGGCCCTGTAGTTATATTTTAGGGGTTATTAGACTTCTCCAGGTGAGGTCGGCCCCAACAGGTCTATTAGTCAGTTGAGATTCAAGTATAAATAGAGGAGGTGAACTCCTCATTAGATCATTCACTCACTTGTGGAAGAGTGCGCACTAGTTGAGGAGATCTGCTAAGGAGAGTTAGGAGGAAGGAGCACATCTTGTATTTTGGTTGATCATCTTATTGAGGAAAGCTTTACTGGGTTTTCTACCCCATGAGGGTTTCCCAGGATATATAGTGTGTTTATCTTGTGATTGTGTTTCTATCAGAGATCTTGCTTGTCTATTTGGTTTAAATTCAACACAGAAGTTGGGATCCCCTACCCTCCAGCAGTCCACCACTACGTTACGCGCCTACGACGGTCGTTCGGCTCAGCCCCAAGGTCTCCTAGCCAATGTCCCTGTCCAGTTAGGTGGTAAAACCGTCCTCATCGATGTCGAGGTCATCAACGCCCAGATTGATGACAACCTCTTACTCGGTCGCAGCTACATGTATGCTATGCGGGCGGTCGCTCCCTCTGTCTTTCGTACCATGATGTTCCCCCATGATGGACGCGTGGTTAAGATCGACCAACTCACTTACTATGATCCCAATGCCCCCACTGCACCCGAAAATTTTCTCCCCATGGTTGAACAATCGGTCAGCAATGCCGCTACCTCATTTGTTTCTTCCTTGGGACCCGGAGTTTACTCAGACCCGCCGATGACATCCACCTTCCAATCCATTCCTCCCCCGTCATCTACGCCCGAAGTGTCTGACTTATGTACCCTATCCCACGATAACCAAACACCTAACACTCAGCCACCCTTGTTGCCTAAACCACCACTGGTACCTAGCCACATTGGTGTTACACCTATCCATACGATCCCCTTCCTAGTCCCTCCCTCGGGAGTAGTAAGCGCCCCGGTTATGGCTACCCTTAGCCTCCCTGGGTTAACCTTGGGATTACCCGTCTGGTATCTTTCGCCTCCCATTCCCCCGCCGATACCAAGCGTCGTCCTCCAACCGGTGCAACCCATGGCTACTACCACTCAGCCGCCCCCCGGTGTCTCTACCCCGTCGTCCTCCACGAATCCCCCTCCTCCCCTTACCAAGCCCACTGGGGGCAGAGGTCCCCAACCTTACACTGCTGTACCACCTCCCAAGACAGTCAAAAACCCCCCAGTATTTCGTGCTCCTCCCAAATTCTCATTGTGCGACGAGTTAGGCCATGCGACTCACCAGTGTCCACAGTTACCTGCATTACAGGAACACATACAAATGCTCGACGATGAACCCAGTTTCCCGGTTGTCAAACTAGATCCCACTCCTAAGCCTCGCGACAAATCACTGCACACTAACCACCCCTGTGCCATATGCGGTATTTACGGGCACTACTCACATCACTTTCCCGATCTCCCCGATTACAGAGCAGCTCTCTATGAGATGAACAATCTTGATCTTGATACGACACCAACCACTATTGAAGAGATTCACCCCCCGATCTGACCCCCATCCGAGGAGGTCAACACCATTTACATGATCTCTTCCACTACCATTCCCACGTCAACCGATTTGACAGCCCAAACTTTCCGTACTGATGAGGAGATTCTTGAGGCACTCACTGCCCCGGAGTATCCCTGGGATGACATGCACCATCGTTCGTATTTCCTCCCAGAAGCATCTTCCTCTAGCACCGCTACCCAATTCATGGTTGAATCTAAAGACTTCCTTCCCACCAAGGTCGACTGGTTCAAGGATCCTATTCCTGCTCCTGACGCCTTCGAGGAGGGTAACATGGCCAACATATCACCTGTCATCCAAATTGACATCGCTGCACTAGGAGGTACACCTGAACTCATAACTTTAGGAGCCTCCTGCAGTGAGCATGAGATTGAGGAGTACAAAAAACTCTTCCAAGAATTTCGTGATGTCTTTGCCTGGTCCTATACCGAGATGCCCGGTCTCGACCCCGCTATCATAGAGCACCACCTTGACACCTCTGAGTCAAGGGGCATAATAGATTACCTCGACCCTGGGATAGGGGGCATGATCAATCATTTTGAACCGTCCCCATCACATCTATCTCAGCACGTCAATGAACCCATTGTTCAAACCCACACATATGTGATCCATAATCACAAACCCCATGCACATAGCATGGGGCAAGTCATTAACCCTGCTCACTTTTTCACACTTGTGATTTCAACCATTTTTGAGGTCACATATCACTTGTAGATTTGATTTGATATGCATAGTTCTTTCCTTTGACCATTCTGGAGTCCTTATGACCTCCATTTTTCGCACCATTTGCACTGTCGGTTTCATATTTCCGTACCCGTGATGATGCTTGAGATCATTTCTCGCTCTCACCAGGACCAATATCAACATTGTGTCCCGACACCTTGTCGCCCCGGTTTGCGTGCCACATCGGTCGTTCTCCATTTTTCGCATATTTTATATCATCGAATTCATTTTTCCGAGCCAGTGATGATGCTTGAGATCATTTCTCGCTCTCACCTCCAGATTTTTTGGGTCTTTTTTCCAAAAATGCCCCTCACCTCGGTTTGCATGCCACATTGGTCGTTATCCATTTTTGACACTCTTTATATCGCCGGATTCATTTTTCTGAGCTCGTGATGATGCTTGAGATCATTTCTCGCTCTCACCTGGTACAGTTTCAACATTGTGTCCCAACACCTTGCTACCTCGGTTTTCATGCCACATCGACCACCATCGGATTGTTCCACACTTTTACATGAGCCATCCACTCCGGTCATATTGCAAATGTCTCGTTATTTTGCCACCATTTCATTAACCCTGCAAGGAGGCCCACCAGTGTTCCCCCCCTACCCTCGTTCTTGGTCATCATTACTGTTCCTTGATTGAACACTTCCTCCTTGCCTGGCCATTCCTTTTGTTCGGTATAATTTTATCCCTTTTTCGGGCTGGACAAGTCCTTTACGAAAAAGGCACTTAGGGAGTTTCTGTTAAGCTCTTTTCTGACTCCTAAAACAATGAAAATATTGCCGAGCAATCTTGCTTCCTTTCATGCTCGTTAAAGTACCTGAAAGGGCGTCTATCTGGTATAAGTTTAACCATTTTCTGGATGTGGTAGACTAATTACGAAAAAGGAATACTCTAGTCACACCGGCTAGAAGAGTTCTTCATTGCATCATTTTATGCTTCTTTGGGCCTTGGAGACTAACACACGAAAAAGCAACCCCCTGGAGTCTTCTTATCGCTTTCAGACTCTCTAAAATTGAAAGCAACCACGAGCACGAACTGTCCTGGGCTCGTAAAATCCACACGACAGTACCATTCCATTACTTCAGAGTCTTCTTATCGCTTTCAGACTCCTTAAAATTGAAAGCGACCACGAGCATGAACTGTTCTGGGCTCGTATAAATACACACGACAGTACCATTGTTACACACACTTCTTCTAGTTCCTTAACCCATGAAGAAGTTCCCCGTGCCTCTTGGCACTATGATCGATCATCTCGGCAGTACCCCCAATCAGGTCGCCTTTGTTCAGAGTATTCTGCAGTCTCCTGCCATTTTACCCCAGCTTGAGTCTCCCTCAGCCCAGTAACCATCCCAAATCCAATACAGCTATGATCCCTTTCCCATCAGTCAGTTTCATATGCTTCCCGATCATCCCCATTATCATACTCTGAACAAAGGAAGTTTGAATCCACCCACTCTACTTGCCCAGTTGTCCCCCCAGTTTGTCAGTCCTGCCATCAGTACTATCACATTTCGGTTCTCCACCTTGCGCTCCTGTCAAGGAAACATCATTGCCTTGATAGTTGCAGGTCTCCCTCTGTCGACGACAGCCCCTCTATTCCAGAGGATAGACTCAGAGGCCCCTTCGCCTTGGACCCATCACCATCTGTGGTGAGTGCCTACGGACCATTTTGAGAGGAGTCATCATTGCCTCTCCGAATGGTTGTTTCTCACATGCTCGACTTCAACACCTTGATCGCATCGTTGAGAATCACGCAGGATTTACATACCTACCATTATTTGTCGAAGACCCCGGATTTCCCCCGACTCTAGCACATTGGTGAGTCACTTCGGAACACCCAATCATATGTTCCCGTGGATGTCCGGGCTACGTTGGCGATTGTATTCGGCAGCCATCCAGTTATATGCTTCCTTGAGTACCCAGTTTAGTCCCATATCATTTCCAGTTCAGTGTACCATTGCGAGTGTACCCCTTGTCACTCTGATCCAGCAGCTCATCAGTTCCTTTGGTACCACACTCAGTAGCACTGTTGATTGTTCCAGTGTATCAGTTCTTCAGCTCAGACATGGTTAGCCTAGCAGTATGTCCCAGATTTGTGTCCCCTCTGGACTCTTATGATGTACCCAGTGGTTCTCTATGTATATTACAGGTCCCCCTTTTTCGGGCCTTACAGTTGTTTTTATGTATCTTGATACGAGCATGGGTATGCCTGCCTCGTCCATATATTGATATTCTGCCTCATTTAGTGTTTGAGGTCATGTATATTTCAGGTCCCCATTTTTTGGACCCCATTGTTATTATTATGTTATATCCTGATATGAGCATGGGAATGCCCGCCTCGTCCATATGATCAGATGATTCCTCATCCATTATTGAGGTTATGTACTTTTAGTTCTTGCAGTTTGTTCGGGATCGTTGTTCCGGGCTTCAATTTGTTTCTTCTCTTCTCCACATCCCATGAAAACCATATATGACTTATGATGTCCATGGGCCATACGATGAGCTCCTGCCCTCACACATCAGGGGGCAATCTGTTAACACCCAAAAAGTGTTCACTACCTCATCTACCTCATTACATGGCTCATTTTTCCATTTTCCTACCATATTTCCCTTAAAAACCCTAAAAATCCCACTAAAAATCCTCCAAAAGACCTAAAATGCCTCCAAAAGGCCACAAAACCATCAAAAAAGCCTCAAAAAGGCTAAAAAAACCCCTTTTTCCTCCAAAAATATCCAAAATTCCTCCAAAATAGCAAAATCCCTCTAAAAAGGGAATAAAAAAATATAAAATAATGAGAAAAAGGAGAAAAAAACCCTATACAGCTGCCCTAAACCATATGGTTCCCAAAACCATGGGCCAGCACTCCACCACCAAAAAACTATAAATAGGTGATGGAGACCCCTTATTCCATATCCACAATCAAGTATACCCTTACTCTGCCAAAATCTCTCTTGAAACCCTAGCTCACCATTGAGCTACTTTCACCTTGAGAGCCCCTTTTGGCCCATTCCCACCATTGGAGAAAGAGAAGGAGCAAGTTGGAGCTTGGAGCAACCCTCTTGGACATTGCAAGAGCTTCACCAACCTTCACATTGGAGGAAAAATTAATACAAAAACCATTATTTACATTTTGTTGTTTATGTTTCATGCACATGTTTTAGAGTAGTTTATATTTCTATTTTAGCATAATAATTTCCATTTACTGAACTGCTACTAAGGAGTCCATTCTCCTTAGTAGGTGCTCATTTACACAAGCTAGGGGTAAAACCCTAGCTACAGTCTTCCTATATGTAGCATTTCTTGCCCAATCTGAATCAACATAACCCTATAGTTTAAACTTTTGATTTGCATCATACTTGAGCCCATAATCAATTGTACCCTTTAGGTACCTCAGAATATGCTTTACAACAATTAGGTGAACATGTCTAGGATATGTCAGAAACTGGATCGAGGTGTTCACCGCAAAGCAAATATATAGTCTCGTGTTCGTCAGGTACATCAACGACCCAATCATATGATGATACATCGTGGCATCTACTGACTCTGATGAAGCATCGCTCAATAGCTTTAGGTTCGATTCCATAGGTGTGGCTATGACCTTGCAGTCCATCATCTTGAACCACTCAGCATCTCTATTGCATACTTCCCTTGTCCAAGGAAGATTCCATCTGCACTCTGCCACACCTCCATACCTAGAAAGTAGTGCATCATTCCCAAGTCCTTCATCTCGAACTCGGAAGCAAGCTTCATCTTCGTGTTGGCAATCAATCTATCCCTACCTTTCAAAAACATGTCATCCACATACAATAGGAGCATCACCGGATTGCCTTCCTCAACGTTGTAGTAAAGGTTGGAATCCGCTTTACTCTTGGTAAATCCCAAACTAGACAGGAAGTTGTCTATCCTTCCTTACCATGTCCTAGGTACTTGCTTCAATCCATATAAGTCTTTCTTCAATCTGCACACATATGACTTCCTGTCATGTGTCTCAAAACCGAGTGGCTGCTCCACATACACTTCCTCTTTGACTACACCATTCAAGAAAGGTATCTTGACATCCATCTGGTGTATCTTCCACTTCATCACTGCAGCCAGAGCAAGTACTGTTCTGATGGAAGTGTATCTAGCTACAGGTTCAAAAGTCTCTTCATAATCTCTCCCTTCTTTCTGGGAGAAGCCACAAGCTACAAATCTTGCCTTGTATTTCTCTATGCTACCATATGCAACATGCTTGATCTTATACATCCACTTGGAAGTCACAATAGACTTCCTTTCTGGTCTTGGGACCACATCCCAAACATCATTCTTCATGATCGAATGGTATTCCTCAACCATGGCATCCTTCCATTCTTTCTTTTTTGCTGCTTCTTCATAAATGGAAGGTTCTTTGTTCATAATGTCACAGAGCAAGGAAACATAGCTGGTGTGTGATCTTTTCCTTTTCCTTTCTCTTTGTTCCTCCTCTGGAATACCATACCTTTCTACATCTTGGATGACCTCTCTAGCCCATATAGGTTTCCTTTTGTGAGATTTCTTCTCACGGGGTGGATCTATAGGTTCTTGTGGATCTTCTATTTCATGATCCACTTCTAGTATTGTTCATTCATGGTGGTGTCTTATGTTCTGGGTATCCTTGGTTCTTCATAGTCTTCAATAGGTGTCTTCCTTGATTTGATGTATGCTGAGTTTTCATCAAAATTCACATCCCTACTAATGTCAATCTTCTTGAACCCTGGAAAGTAAATTTTGTATGCCTTTGATCTTTCACTGTACCCCACAAATATACCCTTCTTTCCCAAAGGACCTAATTTTGACCTCTTTTCTTTTGGAACATGTGTATATACTAGACAGCCAAATATTCTGAGATGGCTAACTTCTGGTCTCTTACCAGAGAAAACTTCTTTTGGTGTCTTGTTGTCAAGTATCTTGTGTGGTGTTCTATTTTGTACATATACCATTGTTCTTGCTGCTTCTTCCCATAGGTGCATGGGTAAATATTGGTCACGAAGCATTGCTTGTGTTGCTTCCATGATTGTTTTGTTCTTCCTTTCTGCAACCCCATTCTGTTGTGGATTGTAGGGAGTGGTCAACTCCCTCTTAATCCCTGAATCACTGCATAACTTCTTAAAGTCCCCTGAAGTGAATTCTCCGCCATTGTCAGATCTAAATATCTTGATCTTCTTATCAGCTTGATTTTCTATCAAGCCTTTGAATTCCTTGAACTTATCAAACACTTCATCTTTGTTCTTCAAGAAATAAACCCAAGTCTTCATAGAGAAATCATCAATGAAAGAAACATAATATACATACCCACTCAGAGAACTGGATGACATTGGTTCGCATACACCGGAGTGGATAATCTCGAAGATTCCTTTTGCTTTGCTTTCACTACTTGGAAATGCCTTCTTTGTGTTCTTTCCTTTTGCACATCCTTTGCAAACAACTTCATGTTTTGACTGGATTTCAAAAAGACCTTCTACTGCTTTGCTTGCAATTAGTAGTGCCCTATAGTGCACATGAGCAAGCCTTCTATGCCAAAGTTCACTTGGTTCCATGGATTCATGTACCATGGCATTTTCAGGTTGTCCCTTCAATTTGTACAATCCTCCCTCTTTCTCTCCAATCACTACTGCATCATCTATGGTCTTACCTTTTGGCCACATAAGTATTGGCCATCCACAAATGCAACTCTCATCCCTTTTGCATCCAAAGATGATGTTGGGTGTGTGAGCTATCTCAAGGAAACACCTAATATTAATTATCGACCAGAATCAGTAGACTTAGAGTTGAGACAAAATATATGCTTAGGTAGAAAGGGATTTCAGATTTTGGCTTGTCAGACCTCAAAGATATTTAATAAAGAAGATATCAAAAGATCTTTCAAAATAAAAAACCAAGTCAAACTCTAAACAACACAATTACTAAGCTAACCTAACCAACATATTAGAGCAATATCAAGTTACACTATTCTATGTAAGAATTAAATAATGGAAGAAGAACCGAATTCTAATTAAAAGAGAAGGTGTGATAAAGCTTAGAATTATAACATGACTTATTTCCACCCATACATAAGTGATAAAAAGATGATATGATAATAAGTGAAAAACTTTATTAGTATAAAAGAAAGCAGGAAAATTTGATAAGAATATCTAATTATAATCCAACTTTTATGCCATGAACATATTCATATGAATGAAATACCAATTTGCCACTAGAAGAGATTTTAACAACCTTAGAAGAGGTGAAAATATTAACTATCTAAAACAAAGTTGAAACAACCACTACTTAATAAATCAGATGTGAATAATTTTACTTTAGAGGAAGGTTGAGAAGAAGGAAGAAGTACTTCATTAAAGAACTTATAAACATAAAACAAAGTTAAAGTATGTCTAAACTGTTAAATCAGAAGCAAGAAGCATTATATGCAGATGGATGTTAGGAACCCATGTCTTTACTTTGTTAGTATATTGTTGTTGGACGCATATGGTTTGTAAGTTGTCTCATAGTATTTGTTGATCCATAGTTTGTGTTATTGTTGTTGGCGCATATGCTTTGTAAGTCGCCCATAGTTTTGTTGATTCATAGTTTGTATTGGCCCATAATAATTGTTGATCTATATTTTTTATTGCCCCATGGTTTGTATTGACACATGGTATTGACCCATGGTATTGGCACCTAGACTTAGTATATAAGTGTGTGTTGAGGCCTTTGAAGGCACCGTGAAGTTAATTGTATTGAGCTTGCTCAAAGGAGGTTTCCCCCTTGAAGTGGCCCATGATAAATATAAAAGTGATTCTGAGTTCTATTATTTCTGATATCTCGTGTATTTGCATTAATTACTTATTGCAGGTTCTTCACATCTGGTATCAGAGCACTTTCTTGGGCTCGCTGGATGAAATTTCTGCCAATTTTTTTTTTTGCATCTGTTGCAGGTTCGGATTTGGGAATAATCCCTATCCACTTAACTGTGGTAAGTACTTGGGCATAAGCCCTAAAACGCATTGTGAGGAGTACCACAGGAACCCTGAAGTAGCTGGCCCATTGGGAGGACCTGCCAGCGAAAAGAGCAACAATCCCTACCTGATTGACTAGTTCCCGCCCGTGAGGTAAACTAAGAGCTGTCGTTTGTGGCAAAGCGGTTATCAGTTTTACCTGAGCCGTGGAGTGAGGGGTACTGCTCCAATACGCAAGCCGTCAGACAGCATTGGTGGCTGAGTGAAACCCCTGAACTGTTAGGAAGCCACACATACATGGGGTCCAT
The DNA here is from genome assembly GCA_027924585.1 of Larix kaempferi. Taxonomy (NCBI): domain Eukaryota; kingdom Viridiplantae; phylum Streptophyta; class Pinopsida; order Pinales; family Pinaceae; genus Larix; species Larix kaempferi. Next base: position 2,059,146 of record BSBM01000542.1, on the reverse strand, counting down.
ATCTATTTTCAGCTGAACTGTTGTCGATCACTGCTGCGTCGTTTCAGATCCAGCCGTTCAGATCCATTCTGAAAGCCATTCCAAATTTAGCCATTTTCAATCCATTTGGCACCGTTTCAGATCCCTCTGTTTCCACTCACATCCGGGCCATTGTAGATCTATCTATTTCAGATCCCTTCCGAGCCGTAGCTGCTCCAGTCTGAATAATAAAAAGAAGAAAAAAAAAGAGTATAAAATTTAGTTTTTTCTCCATATCTCCCTTGTTTTCACTCTATTTCCCTTGAAATTTTTGGGAAACCCTGTCATCCCATTTTGCATATTTCATTCCTGAGGACCCTATCTCCAATTCCACTTCCCAAAGCCTGAAATCCCACATTTGTCTATTTTTAGGGTTTGCCATAACTTCCTCAGATTTCACCCAATCACCTTCAAATTTTACCACAGAGTTCCCTTCCGAATTCTGCTTCTTTGTCCCCCTTTACCAAATTTTCCCATTCTTTCACCCCGCTTCTGAAATCCTCATTTTTTGCTTCCCTGTCTATTCGATAGTGTCCAAAACCTAGTCAAAACCCAATTACCTTTCAGATTTTTTCCCAAATCCAGATTTTCCTTTACTGAAGCAGTTTCTGTTTTTTTTTTTCTACCCAGTCAACCAAAAATATATATATATATTCCTGGTTATGGTTGTCACTCGCACAGGAGAAAAAACCATGGAGGAAGTACTTGCAGCCATCCAAACCAAAATCCAAGATCTGGATGAAAAATTTCTTAGCCTCCATCTTCAGCATTTAGCCATGAACAATAACCGACAACCAGAATCTTCTGCAGCCACTGGGTTCTCTTCTTCCAGCAATTTTCATGGGCCGAAGCTTGATTTTCCTCGCTTCAATGGTACTGATCCGACTGGATGGATATACCGAGAAGAACAATATTTCAGTCTGCATAATACTTTTGATGTCCATAAAGTTCTACTTGCATCCTTTCATTTGGAACAGGAAGCCCTTCAATGGTACCGTTGGCACATCAAAGCTCATCCTGAGCCAAACTAGACAGATTTTTGCCAACTCCTTTTGCCACGATTTGGTCCTAGTGTTTTTGACGACTTCACAGGAGCACTCACTAAACTTCACCAAATTGGCACAATGAGAGAGTATCAGACAGAATTTGAGAAACTGGCCAATCACACAGAAGGATTGTCTGATGAATTCTACAGGAGTTGTTTTATCAGTGGTCTCAAGGATAAAATCCGCTCAGAAGACAAAATGTTATGTCCCAACACAATGATGGAAGTCTTAGGGTTGGCTAAGTTGGCAAAGGACAAGATCGCAGCTCAACAACGCTCCAAACCCACCTTTGTTCCCTTCAAAAATATGGGTTCCCAACGACCTCCCATCACGCCTGCTCCTCGAACAACTCCTATCAAGCATTTAACTGAAACAGAGATGCAGGCACGCCGAGGAAAAGGGATTTGTTATAATTGTAATGAGAAATTCACTTGAGGACATAGATGTGTTCAGCAAAAGATCTATCTTTTGGATGTGGATTCTCTGCCTGCCTCAGAACTTGGTGAAGAAGCTCCACATACAGTAGATGTTCAGGTCGACCTTCAGCAGCCGCCTGTTGACACCCCATCTCAAGACGACCCGCTCGAGATCTCTCTCCATGCTGTAACTGGCGTCACCACCCCACAAACAATGCAGGTGAGGGGATGCTTCAAGAAGCTCCCTCTTACCATACTCATTGATTATGGTAGCACTCATAACTTCATTGACCCTCAGATTGCCAAACAGTCTGATTGTTTTGTCCATCCTTGTTCCAAGTTTGAAGTCATGGTTGCCAATGGGGGCACCTTACCTTGCAAGGGGAAGTGTCATAATGTGTGTATCTCTATGGAATATTATAACCTGCACTCTGACATGTTTTCCTTGTCCTTAGGTGGATGTGATGTAGTTTTGGGCGTTCAATGGTTACGCACACTTGGCCCCATCTTATGGGATTTTGATGAACTTTGGATGCAGTTTTCAGTCAATGGGACACAACACAAATTTATGGGCTTAAAACCAGGGTCTCTCTACATCATCAGTTCACATCGCTTGGAAAATATCCTTAAGAAGAATTCGTATGGTGTCATTGCTCAACTCCATTCCCTTCAGATGCACCCACCAACGGTCTCCACTACTTCCTTGGATAGATATGCAGGTGTCTTTGTTGCACCAGTGGGCTTGCCGCCTTCACAAGACCTTTCTAGTAAGCATTTTTCCGCATCTACATCTTAACGGGACATGATGGCTATTTTGCATACAGTACAGAAGTGGCAGCCATCCTTATTGGGGAGTTATTTCTACATCAAGACTGATCTCCAGAGTCTGGAAACTTTCCTGGAACAACAGGTCTCCTCCCCAGCACACCTGAAATGGATTCTCCAACTCATGGGTTATGACTATGCGACCACTTACCAGAAGGGTAAGGACAATATGGTGGCAGATGCTCCTTCTCGCACATTTGATGACCCAGTTTCTCTTATAGCTATTTCTCTGCTTGTTCCAAATTGGTTGCAAGCTGTTCAACGGGGCTATCTCTTCTATGAACTCCATGCTTCTTAATCAGCGGGGCACTCTGGGTTCCTCAAAACATATGACCAAGAACAATGTAACTTATTTTGGCAGGGATTGAAAATGACAATTCAACAGATGGTGGTTGACTGTGATACTTTCCAGGTCAACAAGGGTGAAACGACCCTCCTTTCGGGACTGCTCGAACCCTTGTCCATCCCTACACAGATTTGGACAACTATTTCTATGGATTTCTTGGAAGCGCTCCAGTGGTATAGTACCACATCTAAAAGGACACCATATGAAGTAGTCTCTGGACAGGCACCGCTAGTTCTTCTTCCATACACCTTCAGCAACTCCCCAGTTCAGGCAATTGACTCAATTCTTCGAAACTGCGATCAACTTCTTCTCATTCTGCAGGACAATCTTCACATGGCAAGAATTCGACTGAAACAACAAGCCAATCAGCATCGTTCTGCGTGCACTTTTCACATCGCTGATATGGTTCTTATTCATCTATAGCCTTCCATGCAATCCTCCCTGAAACTCAAAAGGTGCTAGTGGCCCAGAATGAAACCCGATGATGCTACAGGGGACCCACTCCTTCAGATTCTGCATCAATTTCCACATCTAAAGCTTTGAGGACAAAGCTTTTTCTAAGGGAGAGGGGATGTTAGGAACCCATGTCTTTACTTTGTTAGTATATTGTTGTTGGACGCATATGCTTTGTAAGTCGCCTCGTAGTATTTGTTGATCCATAGTTTGTGTTATTGTTGTTGGTGCATATGCTTTGTAAGTCGCCCATAGTTTTGTTGATCCATAGTTTTTATTGGCCCATGGTTTTGACCCAAAATAATTGTTGATCTATATTTTGTATTGGCCCATGGTTTGTATTGACACGTGGTATTGACCCATGGTATTGGCACCTAGACTTAGTATATATGTGTGTGTTGAGGCCTATGAAGGCACCGTGAAGTTAATTGTATTGAGCTTACTCAAAGGAGGTTGCCCCCTCGAAGTGACCCATGATCAATATAAAAGTTATTCCGAGTTCTATTATTTCTGATATCTCGTGTATTTGCATTAATTAATTATTGCAGGTTCTCCACAATGGACAGAAGAAACTAGATTCTAAAGATGATAAACTGATGTAGAGAGTATACGGATCTGAATGACAATCCGAATGCCTGTATGAATGACAGTTTGAATGCCATTCTAAACGATGGAAGAAGATTTAAGCTAAGGGAAGGAAGAATTTTTTATGACTGTGAAGAACCTGCAATAATTAATTAATGAAAACACACGAAATAATAGAAATAACAGAACTCAGAATCACTTTTATATTGTTCGCAGGCCACTTCGAGGGGGAAACCTCCTTTGAGAAAGCTCAGTACAAATAACTTCATGGTACCTTAATTGGTCTCAACACAAACTTATATACTAAGTCTAGGCACCAATACCATGGGTCAATACCATGTGTCAATACAAAATATGGATCAACAGTTACTACGGGACGTCTTACTAAGCATATGCATCCAACAACAATAATACAAAATATGGATCAACAAATACTATGGGACGACTTACAAAGCATATGCGTCCAACAACAATATACTAACAAAGTAAATAGAAGGGTTGATATGGGTTCCTAACATCCCCTCTCCCTTAGAAAAAGGTTTGTCCTCAAAGATTTAGATGTGCAAATTGATGCAGAATTGGAAGGAGTGGTTCCCCTGTAGCATCCTTGGGTTGCATTCCGGGACACTGACACCTTTTGAGTTTCAGGAGGATTGCTTGGAAGGCTAAAGAAGAACCATATCAGCTGCGTGAAAAGTGCGCTCTGAACGGTGCTGATCAGCTTGTTGTTTTAGTCGAATTCTTGCCATGTGAAGATTGTCCTACAGAATGAGAAGAATCTGATCGCGGTTTCAAAGAACGAAGTCAATTGCTTGAGCCGGGGAGCTGTTGAGGGTGTATGGAAGAAGAATTGGCGGTGCCTATCCATAGACTGCTTCATATGGTGTCCTTGTAGAAGTTTTATTGAACCACTAGAGAGCTTCTAGGAAATCCATAGAAATAGTTGTCCAAATTTGTGTAGGGATGGGAAAGGGTTCGAGTAGTCCCGAAAGGAGTGTCATTTAACCCTTGTTGACCTGGCAAGTATCACAGTCAACCACCGGCTGTTGAATTGGCATTTTTAGTCCCTGCCAAAAGAAGTTACATTGTTCCCAGTCATACTCTTGGAGGAACCGAGAGTGCCCTGCCGATTAAGAAGCATGGAGTTCATAGAAGAGATAGCCCTGTTGAACATATTGCAACCAGTTTGGAACAAGCAGAGAAATAACTGTAAGAGTAACTGAGCCATCAAATGTGCGAGAAGGAGCATCTGCCACCATATTGTCCTTACCCTTCTTGTAAGTGATCACATAGTCATAACCCATGAGGTGGATAACCCATTTCAGGTGTGCTGGGGAGGAGACACGTTGTTCCAGAAAATTTTCTAGAATCTGGAGATCAGTCTTGATGCATAAATAATTCCCTAATAGGGATGACTACCATTTCAGTACTACATGCAAAATAGCCATCATTTCCTGTTGAGATGTAGATGTGGCTAAATGCTTACCGAAAAGGTCTCTTGAAGGCGGCATGCCCACTAGTGCAGCAAAGACAGCTGCATATCTATCCAAGGAAGTAGTGGAGATCGTTGATGGGTGCATCTAAATGGAATGGAGCTGAGAGATGACACCATGTGAATTATTCTTAAGGATCTTTTCCAGGCGATGTGAACTAATGATGCGGAGAGACCCTGGTTGTAATCCTGTAAATTTGTGTTGTGTCCCATTGACTGGAAACTGCATCCAAAGTTTAGCAAAATCCCATAAGATGGGGCCAAGTGTGCGTAACCATTGAATGCCAAAAACCACATCACATCCGCCTAAGGACAATGCAAACATGTCAAAGCGCAGGTTATAATATTCCAGAGAGATACACACTTTGTGACACTTTCCCTTGCAAGGTAAGGTGCCTCCATTGGCAACCATGACTTCAAAGTTGGAGCAAGGATGGAAAAAACAATCAGCCTGTTTGGTGATCCGGGGGTCAATGAAGTTATGAGTGCTACCAGAATCAATGAGTATTGTAAGAGGAAGCTTCTTGAAGTAACCCCTAACCCGCATTGTTTGGGGGGTGCTGACGTCGGATAAAGCATGGAGAGATATCTCTGGTTGTTCATCCTAAGATGGGGGGTCAATAGGCGGCTCCTGGATGTCGACCTGATCATCCATTGTATCAGGAGCTTCTTCACCAATTTTAGAGGCAAGCGGAGAATCCATATCCAAGAGATAGAGCTTTGGTTGAACACATCTATGTCCCCAAGTGAATTTCTTGTCACAATTATAACAAATCCCTTTTTCTCTACGTGCCTGCATCTTTGTTTCAGACAAATGCTTGATAGGAGTTGGTCGAGGAGCTAGCGGAATGGGAGGTCATTGAGAACCCATATTTTGGAAGGGAACAAAAGTGGGTTTGGAGCATTATTGGTCTGCAATCTTGTCTTCTGCCAACTTAGCTAATCCTACGACTTCCATCATTGTGTTGGGACAGAAAATTTTAACCTCTGACCGGATTTCATCCTTAAGACCACTGATAAAACAACTCCTATAGAATTCATTAGACAAGCCTTCTGTGTGATTGGCTAGTTTTTCAAATTCTGTCTGATACTCTCTCACAATTCCACTTTGACGGAGTTTAGTGAGTGCTCTGGTGAAGTCATCAAAAGCACTAGGACCAAATCGTTGCAAAAGGAGTTGGCAAAAATCTGTCCATTTTGGCCCGTCATGAGCCTTGATGTACCAACAGTATCATTGAAGGGCTCCCTGTTCCAAATGAAAGGATGCAAGTGGAACTTTTTGGACATCAAAAGTATTATGAAGACTGAAATATTGTTCTGCACAATAGATCCATCCAGCCGGATCAGTACCATTGAAGCAAGGAAATTCAAGCTTCGGACCATGGAAAGAGCTAGAAGAAGAGAACCCATTGGCTATAAAATATTCTTGTTGTCGGTTATTGTTCATGGTTGAATGCTGAAGATGGAGGCTGAGAAATTTTTCATCAAAATCTTGGAGTTTTGTTTAGATGGCTGCAAGTGCTTCCTCCATGATTTTTACTCTTGCGCGGGTGACAACCATAACCAGGAGTTTTTTTTTTTTTTGGGGGGGGGGGGGTTGGATAAAAAAAACACAAACAAAAGCTTATTTAGTAAATGGAAATTTGGATTTGGGAAAAACTCGGATGGTTAATTGGGATTTGAATAGGTTTTGGACACTTTCTAATGGACAGGGAAGCAAAAAATGAGGATTTCAGAAGCGGGGTGAAAGAATGAGATAATTTTTCAAAGAGGGACAAAGAAGTAGAAATAGGGAATGAACACGGTGGCAAAATTTGGAGGAGAGTGGGTGAAAATTGAAGAAGTTATGGAAAACCCTAAAAATAGACAAATTTGAGATTTCTGGCTTTGAGAAGTAGAATTTGGGATAGGGTCCTTAGGAATGAAAGATGCAGAATGGGATTACAGGGGTGTCAGGGAAGTTTCAAGGGAAACATAGTGAAAACAAGGGAGATATGGCGAAAAAACAGAATTTGTTTTTTTCATAATGGATCTGCTACGACATAGAAGGGATCGGAAACAGATGGTTCTGCAATGCCACGGTAGTGATCGACAACAAATGGATATGAAACGACACCAAATGGATCTGAAACAACTTTCAGAATAGATCTGAAACGAATGGATCTGGAACGACTTTCAAAATGGATCTGAAATGGCTCAGAATAGATCTGAAATGGCGCGAAAGTGATCGAAAACAGATCAGCTGAAAATAGATATGGACCCCAGGTATGTTCGACTTCCTAACAGTTTAGGGTTTTCAATCGGCCCCCAATGTTGTTTGACGGCTTGCATATTGGGGCAGTACCCCTCACTCCATGACTCAGGTAAAACTGATAACTGCTTTGCCACAAACGATAGCTCTTGGTTTACCTCATAGGTGGGAACTAGTCAATCAGGTAGGGGTCGTTGCCCGTTTCGCTGGCAGGTCCTCTCAATGGGCCAGCTACTTTTGGTTTCCTGTGGTACTCCTCACAATGAGTTTTAGGGCTTATTCCCAAGTACTTCCCACAATTAAGCGGATAGGGATTATTCCCAGATCCAAAGCTACAACAGATGTGAAAAAAAAAAAATTGGCCGAAATTTCACCCAGCGAGCCCAAGAAAGTGCTTTGATACCAGATGTGATGAACCTGCAATAATTAACTATCGAAAACACACGAAATAGCAGAAATAACAAAACTCAGAATCACTTTTATATTGATCGCAGGCCACTTCGAGGGGGCAACCTCCTTTGAGCAAGATCAATACAAATAACTTCATGGTACCTTCATTGGTTTGAACATAAACATATATACTAAGTCCTGGTACCAATACCATGGGTCAATACCATCTGTCAATACAAACCATGGGTTAATACAAAATATGGATCAACAGTTACTACGGGACGTCTTACAAAGCATATGCGTCCAACAACAATAATACAAACTATGGATCAACAAATACTACAGGATGACTTACAAAGCATATGCATCCAACAACAATATACTAACAAAGTAAATAGAAGGGTTGACATGGGTTCCTAACAATGACTTAGTTACCAGCTGGTAAATGCACATGACCTTGTAATGCAAAGGAAGTAATAAGAAGATAGGCTGAGGGAAGAAGTGATCTATGTAAGAGGAAGACTAGCTATTTCTACTTTATCCTAAAGCAAGTTTAGTTTGAGATTGGAAGAATTATGATACTACAAAGGAAGAACTATAGAGTTTAAGAGAGGAGCTTAACTATGGGAAAGCTCAGAAAACCCAACCAACTTGATTCCAAATGAACTCAAGTAACTAAATTCCATAAGCATGACTTATAGAGGAAAGCTAGAAGAGATGAATGCGACCTAACCTATCAAGCAGAGGAGGTGAAATAAATATGACCTATCCTATGGAGAATACTTACCTGAACCTAAGTGTAACCGGTCACTTACTTGTATGCTGCAAACATTGTTAACATAAGCACTTCACAAGATACATATCAAATAACATAGAGCTTCTTTATTCATAGAAACAATAAAACGTGAGTGACAATAAAATACATAACAGAAATTTCATCCATGTAAATAACAGAACAACAATTTAGATTTCAAGATGTAGATATCATGTATAAGATAGATGCAGAGATGAAACATACAACACACGTTATCTGCAGAAACGAATACAAACTATACACACAGACTGGAGACCGCTGGTCATTGAGGGGCCTGTCTCAGCAAGCATAGGCTAAGTCTTTATTAATCAATCACCATACATGTTGCCAGATCTTCATAAAACTAGAACAGAGATATATATATATTGAATTAACAGAACATTACAACATCCCTGTGTTCATTTGCAGTCGGAGAAAGATCAATAAGACTGACTCCGTCTCAGTCATGTCAAATGGAAAACAAGACTTAACAATACACAACAAAGCTTGACAAGACTTAACCAGTTTCTGAAGTACGAATGCCTATATATACGATTACAATCTGGAGAGCAAGTCGACCCTTTCAGTGGTCGACTGCTTCTAATAATAGACAGTCTTTAATATAGGAAAACGACTCTGCCCAACATCCCTTGACAACACATAACCAAAAATGGTTCTGCTCAGCATCTCATGACAACTCATATGCCAAGGAACAGCTTCATGATGACTCAGGACAATACACGGAATGTCCCCTAGGGTCCACAGCGTCATTCTTCCACGCAATAGATAGAGAGTTAATTCCTCTTCGATGTGGGAAGAAGTGGATGCAGTGTCAAGTTGGGCATATAGGAGGAAGAATCTTCTAGAACTCCAGTTCACAAACCACCAGAGCCACATCCCGAACAAAATCCACGTGCCGATTCATCTTTTAACAACCTGAGCATACCTCAACCAATGAGTCCGTGGATTGAATGCACATCCGAACGACAGGCTGAATGAACATGACTCCAGTAAGCACCTAATTGAAGGTTCCATTGAGAGACATCATCTATAAAATAAGAATATCATCATTAAACAAGCCAAATAATCGTTAATAAACCAAAATATGGTGAATCTTGCCCAACATTAATAGGATGTATAAATAAATGCATACCTGTCCCATTAGACGGTCTAAATGGAAAAAGAGCAATTTATGATATCAAAAATGATGATAGAGCCGTCATTCAGAGTTTATTTAGCAACCAAAAACAGTGACAAAGTGGGCACCAACATTCCCCCAAACCAAAGACATGCCAGGTCCCACTGAGCAAAACATAGAAGAGATTTAGGAAGAAGGCCGAGTTGCGGTAGCAGCGGCCTTCGACTTCGACGAGGAGGGTTTGACTTTAGCCTTGAACTTCTTACATTGATCCCGTAGGCTATCATACTTCAACCGAAGAGTCAGATTATCAGTTGTATTAGCCTCATTCAAATACTCAACAAATTATACTTGACTATGCAATGTCTTGACCTCTTGACGAAGCTCATAGATGGTCCTAACATACCCTTCATTCTAACTCCTTAATTCTGCCAAGCCTAAATTTAACCTGTCCACAGTCTGCTGGAGTGAAGGAGGTGCTTCTATCAAATATGCAGGGTCCTTTTGAGGGCTTGCTTCCTCTAGGAATGACTCAGGGTTAGAAGGTGTAATGTATTCTCTGGGACCCTTTTCTTCAGTCTTTGCAAGTGTAGGAGCAGGGTCTTCAAGCAAGGTGGCAGAGAGATTGGCCAACGCCAAAAGAGGTGATCCAAAGGCAGGGATATTTTCCTGTTCATCGGGGTGGTCGACATGCTATGTCTGAGTGAAGGACGGATCAAGGGCACGATTAGCCTTTCTTGATTTCTTTGGTACTGGTGAAAAATAGGAGGGTTCTGGAGTCGTTTCTTCTTGGGCAGGCGCAGAAGAGGGTGTTTGTATAGGTTGCATTTCTCCCAAGGTGCCTTCTTCAGATCGTACAACCTTGGAATCATTCTTTGTTTAGTCGGGGGTTTGAACGGGCTTATCAGGACGGGAGTGAAATCGATGGCGCCTGCAAGAGGAAGCGGGTTTGATAATAGGTTTTGCAACTAGGTGAGGGTTTAAGGTCTTGAAAACAAAGTTGTACCAAGTCTTCCCCTCTTCCTGTAACTGATGGGTGATTAAAATTTTGATAAGGCAATGGTGATATAGGCTGCCAGAGGGATTGATATTGTTCTTTTGAACTTGACTAGACATTTTCTCCAGACTTTTTAAGAAGTAGAAGGGAAAATTCAAGGGTTGATTATCAACAAAATGGGCTAACAACCGAAAGTGGCAAGATTTAAAGACTTAGAATTTACCTTTGCAAGTGATTAGGTGAATGATGACAATCAATGGAGCAAGGAACTTGGCCTTAACCCATTCTCGATGAACCCCTTATACACCCTCGACATGCTGATACTCAGACTTGAGTGAAAATTTGTGTTTTGTGCATGGGAGAAACAAGTGCTTGTGCCAATGGGAACCTCCTCTAGGCAGTTTTTTGGCTGTTGATATGAACTTTTATGTCACTGAGAAGGTAGGGTGTCCAACCCAAGCCTCTTTACTGTCAAAACCCTTTGCGAACAATAGGGAAATCTCGTGGTCATGGTCATTAAAGAGACGGATAAACTGGCCCCAACCAACACGCGGGAATATCTCTCGACAGTCTCTGAACTCGACAATGCACAAGAGGTCTTGATAGCTTCCTGGCTCATGGCAGATGGGCATTGTGAATGGAAGCTGAAAAATGTGGCTGAAAAAGAAAAAAGAATGCACTCAGTTGCAAAGGATAGAGCGTCAGGGTGAAATGAGGAAATGAGCGGGATGAGTGAAAATTCACACAAGGGTAGGGTTAAATCATGGTCCGATTGAGCAGCCAGATGATCGTGGAGCACGTATGAGTGATATGCTCATAATTGAATTTCCTTGAGTCATGTGCCACTTAAAAATTCATAATTATGGATTTGTGTGCTTTACAATGTGTTCAACCATGTCCAAAGTAAAACTTTGGACAGGTTGAACATAATCGTTTTCTATGAATTAGGCATAATTACATATAAACCATGATGTCTTCCAAAATAAATGTTGAATGGTACGATAAACGAAGAATTGGGATCATGTGATAGCGTCCAAGGTGTATGATTTAACCTTATTAATGAAACAAAGTAACATACCAGGATATCATTCTGAATTGACCTTTGATTATAATTAATGGATTAGATATACATAAATGAAAACCCCCAAACCCATATCTGGCCATACTTACTAACGTATTATAGTTTTATTCTATACTCTATTTGTATTGGAATTTACTTAATATGTTTGTCATTTCAATATTCACTTCATTATTTATTTGCCTCATTCGTCACCGTATTCAAATAGGCATTCAACCCGTCATTCAACCCTAAATGCAGAATTTGGTCTGTATATGAGCTTGTTTTACAAATGCTGACTGTGGCTACTTTTTGCAGGAATTTTTAAAGTTGTTAGTGAACAAAGGATGATCGCAACCTTGCTTTTCTAGAATTTATGTTTTATCATAGGGCATTCTTTCTTGATTATCTGCATTTTCCTTGAAGACATCTATCATAAATACGGTTAGACTATTGTTAGAAATAAGTAGACCATAAAATATTCTGATCCTCCCCCAAACCGAGAATACGGCATGTCCTCAAGACATAAAATAGAGGGAGCAGAACTAGTTGGTATATGATTTTCAATCTTAAAAATTTTAGCCATAACTCTAAAATAATGATTCATATATGCAAATTCACTAAAAATAAATAGCAGTGCTTATTAAGAATAGGTGAATAATGATGATGTAATTGATGCAAGAAAATGACACAGGTAAACCAATCATCAAGGACTCATTCTGAAATATCTCTTGTCATCTTAAGAATATAGATAAAGTTCACCTTTGGGTTTGTTAGATCTCTATGATTATAGGTCCCACTTCTAGGATAACAATTTCCTAGATATTAATTTAAATTACATGACAAGGTCCAAGTCTATCTTACAGCTATTCTCAATTGATATTACAGATAATTAGTCAATACTTGTGTTTGTGCAATGAACCATGTGCATAGCAATGTGTTAACTGTACCTCTTTCTTCATGATATTGCCCCGCTGCCAGCAGGCCTATTCAGTAACCTCACGGGTTTATCTTGGTGCCATGCAAGCATAGTCTCGCTGCCAACGAGCCTGTTTAGTACCCCGACGAGTTTACTTGCATTTACCAAACTTCCTGGTTTAAGATTTTACTTAGTATGGACCCACTACCAACAAGCCTGTTCAATACCCTGACAGGTTTGCTTTGTATAATGATGTTAGCATATGGGAGCTGGTTGGCACAAGAGTATATGGAACATTGCTAGACACATAGTTCAAGAATATAAGTAAGAATAGCTTATATTACTGATCATATCAAAAGAGAATAACCTAAAGTTGTCTTTGACTTCTTAAGCCATCTTCTCCAAAGTAGTGTTCCCCACAAGTAGAAATATTACTTACGCTCAAGCTTACTTTTTAAAGAGTGCTTTAGAGACAACTTTCAATAATGGGTCCAAGGTGATCTAGTCGTCCATAGGTGAGAGAAAATTCCTGTCAAATATATTGATTATAGTAGATCTTAAGCAATTGCTAATAGAAAATCGTGAATTTGTATATTTGAATCAATTACCATGCAAGTTATGAAGTTTAAGAAAGGGAATCATAAAAGTGGTTTTAAAGGTGAGATGAGATTATTCTCACTTTTCATTAGAATTGTTAAATGAGTTTCAGAGCATTTCCTTTTTCAACTGATGTCTTTGTTAGGCTAAACATGTGATCCCTATGGACAGATTGCAAATTATTTATTGAATTTTATGCAAAATTATATGTACATAGAAACTATATATGAAAACGTTAAAGGGAGGAGAAGAGTCTTTTCTTCTTTATTACGGTAAGTTTTGAGCTGATTGGAGGTAAATGTTTGTTTTATTAATCATATAATCAACTGTCAGAAAATGACTCTTGTTTATTAAAAACCGAAGGAAAGACATATTTACATATGTACAAATAAAGACAACCCCTTTTTTAATCTCAAGAACTAGGAGAAGGAGAATGTACCTTTTAAACTAGTTTCATTTCCTCTTGTGGTTCTTGAATAACAACTGATGGTTTGGATTAATCTTGGACAACCCTTCTAGATCATGATTGAAGATCATGGACAAGTGTGGTGGTCATAACATAATATGGGAGGAGTTGTAACCCAATGATGTTGAGAGCTTGGGTTGGCTTATCGATAAGGATTGGTATTGCTATATCCGTATCCGGATATACTCAATGATTATTCAGGCGAATAATCCTCCAATGGAAAATAACTCCATTTGATAATAATATATAATAGATGATGATATATAGGTGATTAATAACTTACAATGAGGCTCGCTTTTATAAGCTTGAGCGTGTATAGTGAAGGGTTACACCCTTTCACTTAATAATTGATAACTTTAATTAACATATATATAATCTTCATAGCATTGCCACTCTCTTAGAAAGGCTTTGTCCTCAAAGCCTTATAATTTTGTTGCATTGTTCTTTGCGATGCCATGGCTGATGAAACATGTCGATACGAACTGCTAAGTGTAGAGCATAACTTCCGATACATCGACGGATCAATCCATCCCAAATTGACTTGTTGTGGACTGATGGGATTTCCTACTGATGTGTCGTCAGGAGATTTGATCACATTAGTACCATTATCTTTCGACTTTTCCCACTTTTTTAAATATCGGTTTTTATGGTTGGGGTGTCGATAAGGGACTTTCACGATGTCATTTTCGTTTTCGGATGTCGCCTTTAGAGCATTGATCTGAGTTGGAAGTTGTATTTTCGTCTCTTGAGGATTTAAGTTTTTGTTTTGTATTTTTTCCAACTTGTTTTCTAACTGCCTATTATCATTTTGAAACTTCTTAATCAATTCGACTTGCGATTTTTTATCAGCTTCAGATGTCTTAAGTTGTTCCTTAAGATCTTCATTATGACTTCTGATACAACTATTTTCTTCCTGTTTGTCTAGAAGTTTCCCTTCAATGTCGTCCAAAGATTGTTCTATCTTCCGACTATTTTTCAACTTCTTAATTTTTGTGACTAGTATCTTGTTATGATTTCTTAGTCTAAAAATTTCTTCAGCATTGTTAGATAATGCTTTATTACTCTTCGCGATCTCTGACTTATGTGTCTTTTTAGAGTCGTCATTTTGTTGTTGAAGAACTTTTATCTGTTGTCGACACTAGCCGACCTCTGATTCTTGACTTTCTAATTTATGTCGTAACTGCATTAGTTCTTCATCTTTGTCGCTAACGATTTTGTTCAAGCGTATTATTTCTGCTTCATAATTATTTATTTCCTTCTTTATATCTTGATTTTTGGCAAGTGCTTCCTGTGTGAAAATATGAGATGAGGCATCTAGCACATTTGGACTACCGACTTGGTCATTTTTTTGCTTTAGTCTTTGTAACACCTCCATTAATGTATTATGGTTCTGCGTCATTTTTTGGTTTAACATTTTTTGTTCCTTGCTCACAATGTCGAACTTGGTCATCCTTGTCGTTAACGTGTCTCGACTTCTTGATGAGCTTTCCTTTACTTTGACTTGATTTCTTCGATGATAAGTGTTCTTCGACTTCTTTGATGATAAGGAGTCTTGCTTGGACTTTGCCTTTAATTTCTTCTTTGACTTGGTCTTCTTTGGCTTGAATTTGCTTTGTTTCTTCAAACAATTCTTATTTCAAAAGAAGTGATTTTTTTTTTTTTTTTTTTTTTTGATAATAATTATTATTATTAAAAGCTAATAATAATATTATTATTAATATTTTTTGTTTGTTTTTTTGAAATGTTATATAGTATGATAACAATAATTTTTTATTATTATTATTTTTTTTCAATAGTAATAACTATTGTTAATTCTAAGAATTAATGGCCAAAAAATAAAATATAATAATAATAATAATTGAAATTAGTATTATTATATGTTTTTATTTTCTCATAAGGTCACAACTATAATAATAATAATAATTTATTATTATATTGTAATTATTTTGTTTTGACCTAATTTGAATTAGGGTTTGTGTGGATGGATGGCGTGGAGGTGGTGGTTGGGGTGAGAGCCGAGGGGAGCTGGATGCAGGAGGGCGTGGTCGTGGGAGTGTGCGCAGAGAGAGGTGGGGCTGGGCGTGGAGATGGTGCAGGAACGTGAGGCTGGGGTGGAACGCTGGAGCGGACAAGGATCAGGCGCGGCTGAGGAGGAGCGTGGAGGAGAAGATCATAGGGGGGAGCGAGGGACGGTGCGTGGGGATGGAGGAGTGGTGGAAGGAGAAGGACGCCACAGGGAGGCGGGAGAGTGAGGAGGGAGGTCGGCGCGTGAGAGAGCCGTGGAGATTAGGCGAGCAGGGAGTTGAGGGGAGAAGGCGCAGTGCAGCCGATGGAGTGGGAAAAGGCGTGGAAGAGGGAAGAATGCAGCGTGGATTGGAGGGCACTGAGCAGGGAGGGATATGGCGTGAGCAGTAGGAGAGGGGCGCGTAAGATGAGAGCAGAGCGAGAGGTGGGACGCAGCAGCGGAGAGAGGGGACTGCGGGGGAAGGTAGAAGGGCGTGGGTCGTGGCGGGCAGTGAGAGGGCGCGCAGGATGTGAGGGTTTGGAATCGCGGTGGCGGGAGCACGAGACCAATGGTCTGTGGCAGCGATGTGTTGCACAATGCGTGGATATGAGAGCTGCAACAACGTATGGAGGAGGCGAGCGTGAGGTCAATCGTGGAGCAGGCGAGCGTGGAGCAGGCGGGAAAGGAGGATGGAGGGCAGGAGTGAGCGTGGGGCAGGCGGAAGGAATGGACGTAACAGGTGGGAGAAGGGCGTGTAGGTGGAAAGGAGCGGCAGTAGGAGGCGAGGTGTGAACGCGAAGTGGTGGGAGAATAATGAGGAGTAGAGCAAGATTGTAATTTTATGGTCAAAGACCAAAATTCAGGGAAACCCTGGTTAATGGCTAAAAGCTCAAAGACAGCCAAAGGCCGGAATCTAGCACGAGGCTCTGATACCAATGCTATATCCGTGTCCGGATATACTCAATGATTATTCAAGCGAATAATCCTCCAATGGAAAATAACTCCATTTGATATTAATATATAATTGATGATGATAAAGATGATTTGATAATTTACAATGAGGCTCGCTTTTATAAGCTTGAGCGTGTATAGTGAAGGGTTACACCCTTTCACTTAATAATTAATAACTTTAATTAACATACATATAATATTCATAGCATTGCCACTCTCTTAGAAAGGCTTTGTCCTCAAAGCCTTATAATTTTGTTGCATTGTTCTTTGCGATGCCATGGCTGATGAAACATGTCGATACGAACTGCTAAGTGTAGAGCATAACTTCCGATACATCGACGGATCAATCCATCCCAAATTGACTTGTTGTGGACTAATGGGATTTCCTACTGATGTGTCGTCAGGAGATTTGATCACATTAGTACCATTATCTTTCGACTTTTCCCACTTTTTTAAATATCGGTTTTTATGGTTGGGGTGTCGATAAGGGACTTTCACGATGTCATTTTCGTTTTCGGATGTCGCCTTTAGAGCATTGATCTGAGTTGGAAGTTGTATTTTCGTCTCTTGAGGATTTAAGTTTTTGTTCTGTATTTTTTCCAACTTGTTTTCTAACTGCCTATTATCATTTTGAAACTTCTTAATCAATTTGACTTGCGATTTTCTGTCAGCTTCAGATGTCTTAAGTTGTTCCTTAAGATCTTCATTATGACTTCTGATACAACTATTTTCTTCCTGTTTGTCTAGAAGTTTCCCTTCAATGTCGTCCAAAGATTGTTCTATCTTCCGACTATTTTTCAACTTCTTGATTTTTGTGACTAGTATCTTGTTATGATTTCTTAGTCTAAAAATTTCTTCAGCATTGTTAGATAATGCTTTATTACTCTTCGCGATCTCTGACTTATGTGTCTTTTTAGAGTCGTCATTTTGTTGTTGAAGAACTTTTATCTGTTGTCGACACTCGCCGACCTCTGATTCTTGACTTTCTAATTTATGTCGTAACTGCATTAGTTCTTCATCTTTGTCGCTAACGATTTTGTTCAAGCGTATTATTTCTGCTTCGTAATTATTTATTTCCTTCTTTATATCTTGATTTTTGGCAAGTGCTTCCTGTGTGCAAATATGAGATGAGGCATCTAGCACATTTGGACTACCGACTTGGTCCTTTTTTTGCATTAGTCTTTGTAACACCTCCATTAATGTATTATGGTTCTGCGTCATTTTTTGGTCTAACATTTTTTGTTCCTTGCACACAATGTCAAACTTGGTCATCCTTGTCGTTAACGTGTCTCGACTTCTTGATGAGCCTTCCTTTACTTTGACTTGATTTCGTCGATGATAAGTGTTCTTCGACTTCTTTGATGATAAGGAGTCTTGCTTGGACTTTGTCTTTAATTTCTTCTTTGACTTGGTCTTCTTTGGCTTGAATTTGCTTTGTTTCTTCAAACAATTCTTATTTCAAAAGAATTGATTTTTTTTTTTTTCCTTTGATAATAATAATTATTATTAAAAGCTAATAATAATATTATTATTAATAATTTTTTGTTTGTTTTTTGAAATGTTATATAGTATGATAACAATAATTTTTTATTTTTATTTTTTTTCAATAGTAATAACTATTGTTAATTCTAAGAATTAATGGCCAAAAAAATAAAATATAATAATAATAATAATTGAAATTAATATTATTATATGTTTTTATTTTCTCATAAGGTCACAACTATAATAATAATAATTTATTATTATATTGTAATTATTTTGTTTTGACCTAATTTGAATTAGGGTTTGTGTGTATAGAATCGTGGTGGAGTGATGGACGTGGGGTAGGGGTGGAGCGACGGAATGGAGGTGGCGGAAGGGGGGTCGAGGTGGTGGCCGACAGAGGCTGGAGTGGGAGCTGGGAAGAGAATGCCGGTGGAGGACGAGAGGCGTAGGCAGTGGTTGGCCGGGAGCAGAGGACGGAAGGGTGTTGGGGATGGTGACGGCCGAGGGAGATGGGACGACGGGGGAGACGATCGGAGGAAGGAGGGCGCAGCCGTTGTGGTAGGTGGAAGGGAGAGGAGGACGGATGAGGTGGAGGGTGGACGAGGTTGGAGATGGACGCGCAGGCGTGGGAGGATGCAGGCGGAAGTGGATGGCGTGGAGTGTTAATGGGTTGGGTGGAAGAGTGCAGCGTGTGGGAGAGAGCGCGGAAAGAGAATGGAAAAGGCGGGAGCAGGGATTGGCCGGGAAGGCAGAGGGTAGCAGGCGTAGGTGGGTGCGTGAGGAGGAGAGGGAGAGCAGGCGTGGTGGAGATGGTGGACGCACGTGGGGGAGTCAGTCTGTGCAAGGAAGTCTTGGAGCGCGCAGACGCTGGTGGAGAGGGAAGGGCGCGGAAATGGTGAGCGGGAGGCTGGTGTGGCGTGGAGCCGCGGGGGAAGTGGAGAGGGATGCGTGGTGATGGTGGGTAGTAGCAGGCGGAGGGAGGAGAGCGCGGCAGGGGGGATTAGAGGGAGGCGTAGCGAGAGGAGAGACGTTGCGTGGAGAGTGGAGCGAAGGGGTTTTGGGATGGATGAAGTGTGCTGGCGAGATGGGAAGGGAGCAGGTGCATTGAGTATGGCAGTGGATGAAAAAGAGACGTGGGGGAGTAAATGCGGGAGTGAAGTGCAAATGGAGATGAAGAAGTGTGGAGAGGAAACGCGTAGCAGATGGACCGAGGAGGTAGCAGGAGGCCGAGAAGTGCAGCGGGGAGATAGAGTGTGTGAGGGCGAGCGGAAGGAAATTTGTAGTAGACAATTTTTTCAGAAAATCTGAGTATGGATGGCTAAAAGCCGGTGTCAGATCACAGATCCGAGTTCAAGGAATCCTTGAGTGTTTGGCTAAAAAACCCGAAATCAGTAGAAGCGTGAGGAAAGGCTGGCTCTGATACCAATGCTATATCCGTATCCGGATATACTCAATGATTATTCAGGCAGCTTGAGCGTGTATAGTGAAGGGTTACACCCTTTCACTTAATAATTGATAACTTTAATTAACATATATATAATCTTCATAGCAGGTATCGGTTGTGGAGGCAATATTGGGGGTTTTGGAGACTTCATGTTTCAGATATGGGGAGGTTGATCTGAGGTAGGGAGTATTGGAGGGGGTGGAGATCCAGGTAAAAGTTGTTGGATATTGGGTGGATGAGGGTAGTTAGGCATGGGAGGGGGAGATGGAGCATAGGCTTGTTCTCTCCATCCATGTGCCCATTGTTTCTACTGAGTATTCTGAGGTGGCCATTTCTTCCAATTTGAAGCATCCCATAGCTGAGGAGTTTGATAAGGGTGGTAGTAAGGTGGGGCTTGTAATAATGGATCCTGGTAAGTTAGCTGATCTCTAGGCTGTCAAGACCTCCTAGATGTTTCTCCAAGGTTTTCACTTACGCCTTGCAATCCAAGTAATGGTGAAGATTTGTTGGTTGGATTATAAGGGTGAAAGATTGAAATTTTATCCAATGAACATTCTTGTCGAGGATGCTTGGTTCTACATCTAGGGTAGAACACACTCGTTATTGCATGTTCTTTCTTCTTAGCTCATGATGCATCTAGTTGAGAGTCCATAGCTTCTAAAATTTCAGTTTTAAAGTCTTCTAGCAGGCTTTCCAATTCTATCCTTGTAACTTTATCAGGGTTTCTCAGATTTCTAATACAAGCCTCCTGAAAATACCTACTTTTCCCTCTATTGCTCATGTCATAAATAAGGTTAAGAGTTATCAACAATTCTTCCAAAATTTCCTTAGGGAAGAATGTATCCTTTTCGGGGTCACTACATCATGGTTTATGTAGGACATAGCGACATCTCTCAAGGTGACTTTCTAAGCTATAATAACCTTGATATTTTTGAATAAATGTGGTCTCCATGTCTCCCCAAGTCTTGATACTAGATTCTCTTAACCCTTTGAACCATAAAAGAGCGGAGCCTTTCAATGTGGCTAGAAAAAGTTTTAACTTTTGGCCCTCTTGTAGATAGTCATACATTCTATACAAGATGTCAAATTCGAACAAAAAGGTATCCGGATTCTCACTATCTTTCCCATAAAAGGTAGGTAATGGGGAAGGAGGAATGATTACATCCCGTGTAGGTTCTAAAATGGGGAATCCAAAAGTTCCCTTGTTTTGAGTTTCTTCTTTTTCTATGTTGTGTCTCATCTCATTATGATCTTCCTGATCCATGTGGGATTTTTGCTCTAGGATTCTCCCTTTCTGCTTCTTATGGAATGTGGAGGATCCTTTTAATAATGTTCCCTTATGGATTAATCCCTATGGTTCCCCTTGTTCCTAAAAGAATTTCCCTAGTAAGTCTATTCCCCTTGTTTATGTTCCAATACTTTTTTATTAAGTTAATAGCTGGGGTAGGATGCACCCCCTGTGATAGTAAATATTTTGGTGTTTTTTTGTTACTATCTCTAAATCTCTAGACCTATTCATGAAACAAAAATTATAGCTAGAAAACTTATTATAACAATTGTTGGGTTTTGGGGATGCCTGTTATAACAGATGTGTTCGGGTACACAGGGTACTACCAAAGGACCGAACACCAAGAGCAACCACTTCACACAAACAGATCACAGATCAACACACCGATGTTTTGACATGGTTTAAACCCTCTTGAGGGAGACACTCCACGGCCCCGGCCAAATAGCTTCTACGGGACAATTTATTATGCAAAGAAAGAAAGTTACAAATGAGCTTCTCATAATCGATCAACTAAACAATGACCCTCCATGCTCTTCAAATAGAGATCATGGACCAATCGGGTGTTAAGCCATGGATCAAGGTTAGGTTTGATCTAAGAGAAGTTGAGCCGTCGGATCACTCTATGTCGGAAACATATCGTGACCATCGGATTAAGTATTTACAAATGCATACTAATGCATACTAAAGAAACACACTATCCCTAACGGATATATTACACAAGTTGATCTTAACTAACTCCTAAGTGTCTAAATATCCTAACAAGATGCGCAGGTTCTTACCTCTCGTCTTACCGCTTACCCGCCACCAACCTATTTCTAAATTTTGGAAAGGAAATTCTATCTACTTTTAATTATATTCTACCTATATTCAACTCCCCGGAAACGGCGCCAAAATGTTGGGTGTGTGAGCTATCTCAAGGAAACACCTAATATTAATTATCGACCAGGATCAGTATACTTAGATTTGAGACAAAATATATGCCTAGGTAGAAAGGGATCTCATATTTCGGCTTGTCAGACCTCAGAGATATTTAATAAAGAAGAGATCAAAATATCTTTCAAAATAAAAAAACCAAGTCAAACTCTAAACAACACAATTACTAAGCTAACCTAACCAACAAATTAAAGCAATATCAAGTTACACTATTCTATGTAAGAATTAAATGATGGAAGAAGAACTTAATTCTAATTAAAAGAGAAGGTGTGATAAAGCTTAGAATTATAACATGACTTATTTCCATCCATACATAAGTGATAAAAAGTTGATATGATAACAAGTGAAAAACTTGATTAGTATAAAAGCAACTAGGAAAATTTGATAAGAATATCTGATTATAATCCAACTTTTATGCCATGAACATATTCATATGAATGAAATACCAATATGCCAATAGAAGAGATTTTAACAACCTTAGAAGAGGTGAAAATATTAACTATCTAAAACAAAGCTGAAACAACCACTACTTAGTAAATCAGATGTGAATAATTTTACTTTAGAGGAAGGTTGAGAAGAAGGAAGAAGTACTTCATTAAAGAAATTATAAACATAAAACAAAGTTAAAGTATGTCTAAATTGTTAAATCATAAGCAAGAAGCATTATATGCAGATGGACAGAACAAACTAGATTCTAAAGATGCTAAAATGATGTAGAGTATAAGGATCTGAATGACAATCCGAATGCCCGTCTGAATGACAGTTCAAATGCCAGTTTGAATGAAGGAAGAATATTTAAGCTAAGGGAAGGAAGAATTTTGGATGAGTTAGTTACCAGCTGGTGAATGCACATGAACTTATAATGCAAAGGAAGTAATGAGAAGATAGACTGAGGGAAGAAGTGATTTATGTAAGAGGAAGACTAGATATTTCTACTTTATCCTAGAGCAAGTTTAGTTTGAGATTGGAAGAATTCTGATACTACAGAGGAAGAACTACAGAGTTTAAGAGAGGAGCTCAACTATGGGAAGGCTCAGAAAACCCATCCAACTTGATTCCAAATGAACTCAAGTAACTAAATTCCATAAGAAAGACTTATAGAGGCAAGCTAGAAGAGATGAATGCGACCTAACCTATCAAGCAGAGGAGGTGAAATAAATATGGCATCTCCTATGGAGAAAACTTAGCTTAACCTAAGTGTAACCGGTCACTTACTTGTATGCTGCAAACATTATTAACATAAGCACTTCACAAGATACATATAACATAACATAGAGTTTCTTTATTCATAGAAACAATAAAACGTGAGTGACAATAAAATACATAACAGAAATTTCATCCATGTAAATAACAAAAAAACAATTTAGATTTCAAGATGTAGATATCATGTATAAGATATATGCAGGGATGAAATATACAACACACGTTATCTGTAGAAACGAATACAAACTATACACACAGACTGGAGACCGCTAATCGTTGAGGGGCCCGTCTCAGCAAGCAGAGGCTGAGTCTTTATTAATCAATCACCATACATGCTGCCAGATATTCATAAAACCATAACAAAGATATATATATATATTGAATTAACAGAACATTACAACATCCCTGTGTTCATTTGTAGTCGGAGAAATATCATTAAGACTGACTCCTTCTTAGTCATGTCAAATGGAAAACAAGACTTAACAATACACAACAAAGCTTAACAAGAATTAACCAATTTCATAAGTACGAATGCCTATATATACGATTACAATCTGGAGAGCAAGTTGACCCTTTCAGTGGTTCACTGCTTCTAATAATAGACAGTCTTTAATATAGGAAAATGACTCTACCCAACATCCCTTGACAACACATAACCAAAAATGGTTCTGCTCAGCATCTCATGACAACTCAAATGCCAAGGAACGGCTTCATGATGACTCAAGATAGTACACAGAATGTCCCCCAGGGTCTGCAGCGTCATTCTTCCATGCAATAGCTGGAGAGTTAATTCCTCTTCGACGTGGGAAGAAGTGGATACGATGTCAAGTTGGGCATTTAGGAGGAAGAATCTTCTAGAACTCCAGTTCACAAACCACTAGAGCCACATCCCAAACAAAATCCACACACCAGTTCATCTTTTAAAAACCCGAGCATACCTCAACCAATGAGTTTGTGGATCGAATGCACGTCCGAATGGTGGGATGAATGAACATGACTCCAGTAAGTGCCTAATTGAAGGTTCCGTTGAGAGCCATCATCTGTAAAATAAGAATAACATCGTTAAACAAGCCAGATAATCATTAATAAACCAAAATATGGTGAATCTTGCCCAACATTCATAGGATGTATAAATAAATGCATACATGTCCCATTCGGTGGTCTAAATGGAAAAAAGAGCAATTTATGATATCAAAAATGATGATAGAGCCGTCATTCAGAGTTTATTTAGCGACCAAAAACAATGACAAAGTGGGCACCAACAGATGATATGGATAGAAGATTCTTTTTGAGTCCAAGTACATATAGAACATCTTGCATCTTTAAAGACTTCCCATGGTCTAACTTGTAGGAGGCTTCACCACTTCCTTTCATAGGGTATTGATAGTCATCCCCAAGTTTCATCTTATGAGGTGACTCATGTTCAGATAGGTCCATAAGAGATTCTTTGAATTCCGTCATATGTTTAGAAGCCCCACTATCAATAAGTCAATCATTACACCCATGTGTAACAGTACCTGTGAGAGCAGAAATTAGAACATATTCATCGCCAGTTGAAGAGTCTTCACTTTCTACCTTAGTCTTCTTCCTGGGAGGTTCATCATCCTCATAAGCATGAGCATGATATCTCTTCTTGTTGTTGTTGAATCCCTTTTGTTCTTGGGACAATTTGCGGCAATGTGTCCCTTCTCATTACATGTGAAGCATCTCAGATCTTTCTTATCTCTTTGATGGTGGTGAAAATATTTCTTGTGATGATATTGCTCCCTCTTGGGCTTACTTCTCTTGGTGTGAGTTGTGAGAGCTTGGTCTTCATTTCCCATCTTTTATTCTCAAGATACAAGCCTACCTTCTTCTTGTGAACATTCCTCCCATAGTATACTGAAGGATATCAAATTCTTTCTTGCACAGATACCTTGGATGAAAGAGTCTCATGACCTTGGTAGGCCATTTAATGTGGTCATGACAATTTCTCCATTCTCCACTACTTCATCCACAGCTTCAAGCTGTTCTTTGATTTGAGAGACCTTAGTAAAGTAAGATTGAATGGTCTCTCCATTCTGGAACTTAACCCCTTTCAATTGATTCCATAGAGTCATCTTCTGATTTATGTTCTTTCCTTCAAACAACTTGGTCAAGGAGTCAAACATCTCCTTAGGTGTCTTTAGAGAAGACACATGGGGTATGAGATGGTCTTTTATAGAATCAACAATGATTCTCTTGGATTTGACCAAGTTCTTCTTGTGTAAGGCCTTAGACTCATCTCCCTCTAGAACTGGAACCTCTTCTTTTATGTAGGTGTCCAAATCATTCTCTTTTAGGATTAACCCAATCCTATACTTTCATGCTCGGAAGTTGTTATCTCCTTCAAGCTTATCCTCAATCTTGGTGTGGTGAGACATCTTAATGAGAAACTCAAATGAAAATAAAAGATTTAGGTCTTACCACTTGATTTGTTGAAAACTAGATCTGGAGCTGGATTAGGGTTTCTCATAGAAACCCTAAAAATTTGAACTTTGAATTCCAAACTTTTGAATGGATGGAAAGATGCGTGTTGCTAAGCTGATCAAGCTGGTATACTTCAATTTTGAAATCTACAAAATTTGACCCCTCAAAATTTCCTTTGAAACTTTCGGATCTTCTGGTCAAATCCCAAACTAGGGATTGATAATGCCCAGGGTTCTGCCCAACCAAAAAGTTTGATCTTTTGCTCTAAACTTCGATTTTTCTGAGGAGCATCCAGCCATGGTCATAGATACCAAAAATTTCAACTTTTGCAGAAACCCTAATTTTCCACCTTTCCTATCAAAATCCCAAACTAGGGTTTGATGATGCTCGAGGTTCTTCCCAACCAAAAAATTCGATCTTGGTCTCTAAACTTCAATTTTCTTGAGGAGCATCCAGCCATGGTCTCATATTCTAAAAATTCCAATTTTCTCCAAAACCCTAAATTCCCACAGCAGTGATGGGACAAAAACTAAATTCTATCTCGACAAAAAGATGCTCCCTTGCAAGGAGAGTCATGCTAGCCTCCTGCCTTTGATGATATGACGAGAGAAAACCAAATATTAAGAATCCTTAGCTTTCGCAGCTGCATAGTGTCTTCTTCTTAGCACGGATCTGATGCCATGTTAATTTTTCGATAATTTCATTCAAACATTATCTAGGATCCTACTAAGAGAATAACATGCACAGCATAATAATCATAAACACAAGAGACATACAGTTTCCTCGGGGGAAACCAAGAAGATGAAAAACCCCGCAACTTCCTCAGAGATAGAATAAGCACCAATACAAAGATCACAATGATCAATCCCGAAAAGATAGATGACTCCAGCAACTACTACTCTCTCTCAACTATGCGAGTTGGATGAGTGAGTGAATGAATAGAATGAGAGACAGTCACTCGCTGTTTATACACAACTTAACCTTCCTTTAACTCTAACAGGGTCGACTTCCTAAGGAAGCCTAATAACCCAACCACATGAATCATACAGGGCCGACTCCACACTGGTGGTCTAATAACCCATCAAATATAAGTTGCGACACTTGCGACACTTGTGACACTTACAAATACAAATGACGACACTTTTGATTGGAGGAATAATACATCTCCATCATGAATATAATAAAGTACAAGTGTGGTACATAGAAGAATACCTTCTGAATTTACAAATACATCAACAGGTATACCCATATTCATTTGCACTTTGAAGGGGCTGATTTTATCGGAGTGAGTTCTCATCGAGGATCCTCCGGATTTCGAAGTGAATCGCAAGACAATCTCATTGAACTGGGCAAACATTTCAATATGTTGTTCATCCAGAGCTTGCTCAATAAGTTGTGATGTCTCTTCAGCTGCATGTCTATCGTTTGTTTCTTCTATCATCTCTGGAGATCGCATCTGCTTGGATTGCTGATATTGAGAGTGAGTTTGAACCGACATAAGTCAGGTAACTTCGAGAGAAGTGTATACGCATAACTTAAACACAAAAAACTGAGTGCTATGATACTAATGATCTGAGTCATGTCGAGGAAGCACGAGGGAAGCAACAGTTCGACTGAATGAGTCGGCTTTGTTATGGAGGAAGATTAATAGACAGAATGAGCACAAGCAGGATTACACAATACAGATAAACACAAATACGCACAAACAATATACATGAATGCAAACTATTCTTCTATTAATTGGAAACTAATCAAAACTTATATATGTTACAATGTTATACATGCTTAAATAGAATTATGAGACGCTTGGGTTCCTTCCTGTTACGTTTAGTTACAAAGAAGAAGTTAAAATGCTTCCAATAGTTCAACCGTTACAGTCGACTGGAAGTTAGAGAGACAGTTTGTCGAAGTTCGAAAGTCGCTGGTCACATGTCGATGTCGCGAACTGTGAGTTTATTGAACATGTCGAAGGTGTGGAATGTGTCGCAGTATGTCGAAGTCGAGACTCGTCAGAGTTGTGTCGAAATCGAACCTGTCGAAGTCATGTCGAGTCGAAACTTGTCGAACTTGTATCGACATCAATGACTTGCCAACTATAATGCGAATCACTGCTAGTGTGCATAATGATGATCTTCTGAATGTTTTGGAAGTTAGATCAGAATTTGGAGGTGATGAATTCTCCCTCCTTGATCATATACTTATAATGTAATTCTATATGATCATTGGCACATGTTCTCAGATTTTCACTGGATATGGAGGACACTACCATTCACTTGGGTTCAAGTCTCAGGCATATTTTGGTGATTTTGGGTCTGATCTCACCCTTGTTGGTTCAAAGGAGATATGAGGAAATCATCTATCAATTCTTGGAGCTGATTTAAATTCCACTGATCATAAGTTCAAGTTTCAATAGAAATCAGATCTGATTGGAGCTTATCCTACCTCAATTGGTTCGAATTTCAAGTTCCAGAATAGTCTGCATATTCATGGATTTGTTCTCTTCAAGAGC
This sequence comes from Larix kaempferi, assembly GCA_027924585.1. Taxonomy (NCBI): domain Eukaryota; kingdom Viridiplantae; phylum Streptophyta; class Pinopsida; order Pinales; family Pinaceae; genus Larix; species Larix kaempferi. The sequence goes on along the minus strand of BSBM01000542.1, from coordinate 2,031,091 downwards.
AAGTTCAGAGAGCCTCTAGTTTCGCTTGTATCCACTGCTAGAGAATTCAAGAACATTTTTTTGGAGCATGATCCACTTATTCCCAAGAAGAATATTCCTCCAGACATCTAATCAAGTTCACACCTACTTGATTTTGGAGCAGTAGCAATTTTTGTGTGCATGTGTCCATTTTTTAGGGAGGGTTTTCTTCCCATGAGGTTTTCCACGTTTCCTTCGTTTACATGAGCAGAATTGTTTGTATTGGGGTGACCATAAGCATTGATACTTGGGCCCTATATTTCTAATATTTTTCTCACATGCAATCAAGATTAAGGGGGGGGGTGTTTGAACATTTAAAATCCCATTCCATACTTAGGATATATTTTATTAGTCATCTAGTTTAATTTTCCTAGGTGTAGACTATGTAGGTGGACTAGTTTTGTCTTTTATGCCTCCATATGACATCCTAAGTCACGAAAAAAAATTTGGATAGATTCTGGATCAGATTTCCTTGGATTCTATATGATTTTATTCCATTCCTGAATTAGAAATACACTCTCCTGATTTAGATAGATTTATCCTGTTTTTTCTACTTTCTAGTGGATAAGGTAAAGCTAGTTGAATTGGAAACTCTCTCCACTTGAAAAAATCGATCTCCACCACTTTATTCTCTCCTAAAGTCATCATTACATTCCATTTACATCACTCATGAGATATCATACCATATTCATCCAATTCATGAGCCTTTAGAGTGTTTTGGAAAGTGCTTTTGACACTTAGGGGTTTTTTATGCTTTTAGTAAGCCTTACTTTTTTGTTCTTTACAACTTGCCTTTAAGGCATTCTATTTTAACTCTTGAGATGTATTCTATATTGTATTCATATTGAGGAAAAATATATGAGATGATATTTCCATCAATTGAGTTCCTTCTCTTATGTTTCTGTTTCAATATTTCTTCCTAGTCTTGCATATCTTTGAATAATTCTTGTGAGGACTTCTTTGCTTCAAGATTCTTGGCTATTAGAATTATTTCATGGTATTAAACCTATATATAATTATCACAATCAAAATTTCCAATAATTCATCATTTCATCTATTATTTAATTGCATGAAACATATATATCACAACCATGGATTCACACAATGGATCTCAACATATGTATCCACACATATGCATGCACAATAACAATATTTACATAATATTTTAATTTACATTCACTCAACACAACCTTGCATTAAGTCATTAATACCATAATTTCATGCCATGCATTCCACCAGGGATAATTTTAAGGACCCATACTTATTTAAAATTGTATAAACCTTGGCGAATCTTACCAATTCTTAAAATGTCAACTATAAAATATTTAGCGATATTTTTCTAAAATTATTTCAATTTATAAGGATTTTATATAGTTTATATAATAATTTGGCGATTTTTAGAGTGAAAAAATTTTATCCCATCAAAATTGGACGAAACGGGGCTTCAAAAAATGAAATTGGCGAATCTTTTTCTGGAAAAAAACATTAAAAAATAGCCCATGGGATAAATTTTGCCCCTAAAATTATCCTTGAATTCCACCATGATGTTTTAGAAGGTGTAGCTAATGCCTTGAAACATCACCCAATCATCTCCCCAATCACTTGCTTAACTATATGGGTTCCTTCCTTCTTCACTCGAACAAAACATAAGGAATTCACTCACTCCCTTCTTGTTGGAAAATAGGTTGCATCCTAGATTAACACCAATAAGGAGTTCATAGGATACTTGTGTAGCACTATAGTATTACCATTCCAACCACATTATGGCCTTAACCATGACTATCACATATGGCATGCACTACCAAAATAGGACCATAAGTTCTCACTTGATCTGGTTACTAAGCTCATAACCAACATACACAAAAGGCATGATATGATTTCATATGAATGCATTCCATATCACATACATACCAATTTATGATTACTAAAACATGGCTCAAGGGATTCTTACTCAATCCCTTCTTAGTACTTATGAAATCAACATGACAAACCATTACCTGCATGGCTTCCATGATGTTAATTGACTAGTTGACCTCTTACCAAGAACTACATAGTCCTTCCCCCAACCTATTGATCATAGATTTGTTTCCCTTGCCCTTCTTCATAAGGCTGCTAGTCACCTGCAATAACAACATCAACATCTTCAACCATTCTTGAAGCATCTCTGGTTAGACAATCATCATCAACCACAACAATTGTCATTAGTGGCTCATTTCATATGTAAAACCTCGCTACTTTTACCAATAGGCAATATCATATGCATGCATAAGCAAGTTCACATGCAATATTCATTATCTCTTAATAATCCCAGTAGTGAATATGTATTTCATATATCTAATCACTTTGCATTTCCAACATTCATATGCTAATATTTCAATATATTAAGCTTGGAATATATAAATGTAATAGAAAGATAAGACTCAAGGAATTCTCCCTTTCCAATTCATCATCATAGCATGGAATTTCTCTTCCATATCATAGCTGATCCAATTTCATGGCCTCTCTACCAAGCACACAAGTCATTATTAGCTATGATCTTATCATCAAGAAGCAATTCAATATGTATACATGTGTATAAATTTTATACTTGCTACTTTCCAAGCATGCAATTCTTATAAACAGAAATATTTTAGGGTGAGAAATTTCCCTCTTTATCAACATTGCCTTACTGCTCCAATTGCTTTAAGAAATTATGGCCAAGTCCAAATTGACCTTTCTTGGACTTCATAGCACTTATTAGTGTTGCAATTGATTCAATTCCAACTCCATAAGGAGTCTTTTCAAGGTCCGTTATATGGCCTTTTTCCTCATTCAAAAATGAGATTCCCTTCCCTTTCCCATGGAAATAGTTTCCACAATCCTAAACCATAGAATTGATTGACACATGGAACACCTCATTACCTGATTGGCAGCCTCTACACGACCACTATGACACTATCATGAACTACATGACATGTCCACATACTGGAATGTTTTATTCTATCAATGACAACTTCTGAATGATAAAAAATTTCTTACCCATCCTCATTACTCACTCATAAGTTGTTGGTTCATATCCAACAACTTCTCTTAGCATGCAATCACTTTCCCACAAGGATGATTTTCCTATCTCCTTTACCTACTGGTATATTCCATTCCTTGCTCATCATTCTCTTATGGAATAAAATATCCATATCCAATAATCAAGAGCTCCCATGTCTCTTGATTTCAATTCAAATTACACATTCTGAACATAGAGAATGCATTGCATACATTCTGGATAAGGAACCATCACTTCTTCTTAGCTCCCTTCTTCCATCATGAGTGTTTGTAAAAATTAATCTACAAGGATGTATTCTTATCCATTCAACATGTTTTCCCCACATGTTAACATAAATTACAATAATACTCTCAATTGAGTATCCCTGCTCATTAATGGCACTACCTTGTTACCAAGCATCCAACCAGACTTGGTTCAATTCTTTTGCATTTCTATATAACAAGCAATTTTACCATGATCGATTTCCCAGCCATGCCTCCACTTTATTGTGGGACCACTATTACCATGGTAAGGGTGTCATGATATTTACTCACTTTAATTCACTTCATCTCTGGTACACTCTTATACCATTATACAAATTTTTCCCAAATTTTTTGGGTTACTTTGAAAGTCACCCACAATGAGAATGTTATTACTCAATCAAGCCCTAGTGGCTCTATTCTAAATTCCTTCTGAAACAACTAGAAACATGTTTTAAAATAAGAACCTTTTATTTTTATTCTCCTATGGATAATATTTCCAATGAGCATACGTATGTCAATTTATGATCATTGAGCAGAAAAAACTATACACCTTCAAAATTGCCAATTTCTGTCAAATTATAGAAACATATGAATCACCCTTTTATAATACAGAACTTGCCCAATTGTCCCTGGGATTGTTATCATAGTGCAACATTTCCATTTCTATGAGTCATGTCATCACAATAGGAATTTATCAAAATCAGTGATGTCTCAAGTGGACGATGGGGGTCAAGGGGGCTTGCCCCGTTGTGTCATCCCTCATGTTTTTGTAAATATTTCAATTTCACATAATATGGTGTGTTGGAATGAGATTAGTCCGCATGAAGTGCGAAAGACAACAACTACAAAAAGGACCATCCATGGAAGAAAGGGTCATTCACGGAGAACAAGGAAGCGCAAGTTTATCTAGTTTCTTAGAAATGGGTCATTTGGACCGTTTTGTAACCATTTAGTTTGATATAAATAGGAGTATGATTGTAAGTCTAAGGGAAGCATAGTTGAATCGTAGAATGAGCTATTTTGAACTATGTTTTATCCGCGATAACATGTTTTGACTGTTTCTGCGAAGTTTATTCCCGTAGGTTTTGATGAATGCATGAAGATATTCGATTATGGTCATATCTTTTGTCTCTGTTTATGTTGAATAATGAATGAAAGAAAGTGTTTGCAAAATGTTTAGGAATCTTTGGTTTGGTAATTGTTGTTGATACGAATGATCAGTTTAACTATGTTGATCTGAATGTCCATTATGTATTACTTCTATGAATGATGAATGTATAAATGTATGCAAATCTAAATCTATGGTTTCTAGTGCGATAGAGTCGAAGTGCTTGCATGTCCTTCCCCCATTGCAGAAACTTGGTTCCTACGGCCCCCTTAATCATCCTGGGTGAGACTTCACTCACTTCATGGGTGTTGTTGGAAAGGGTAAAACCTTTCTGGTCCAGTGCTTAAGGGTGTTTGATTGGGTTTATTGACGACAGTGCTAAGTGAACCCCTACCGATAGTCGCTGTGCCAACAAATGGTTCTGTTGCTGGGACCTAAGGGATAAATATAAGGACATGTTGTGCACCCGATGAAACCGGATCCAAGACTGGTTTGATAAGAGAGCAGAAGAATTTTCAAAAGGAGAAAAGAAAAACCATGGACATACAGTAAGCAGTTGGTTGCAGAAGTACATTTATTCGGATATCCACGAGATATTCTTCTGCGAATTCCCAGTACTGTTGCACAAGTGGTTAGCACAACTAGCGTTTCAAAAGAACCATTTTCAAAAGACTGAGCTGGACCATTGGACTCCAGAATTGATTTGACAGCTGAAATGGGTCAACAATAAGGTATCACGAGTTGTTGACTTCTGGGTAGATAGTATCTTAGAAGGATACATCACTGAGTTTGTTCTGGACACGATCAAATCATACAGCGAAGCAGAAAGGAAGTCTTTCAAGGGACCTAGGGGGAGATTCCTATTGTTGTTGAAACTATGGATTAAGATGCTCGTCTGCGAAAAGGGCATATTAAGGATGAACTCTGACGAGTAGAAGATCAGTGTGTGGAAGTTGTGGTTACCGCGTGGATGCAGGTCTGGTAGAAAGATGCGGGGTAAATGGACATGAGTGACAATGGATTTTTAAGGGAAGCTGACGAAGAGTGTGGTACCTTGAGGAGTGGGGTGATATTCCAGTGTCCTGAGAAGAAGAGGAGAACTGAGAGAGAGTCTCCTGAGAGGACTGAAATGGAAGACTGTGGAACAAGACCATAAGGGAGGAAGAGACCTTATTGAGATGAAGAATGAAGTGAACAAGCTACCCCAGAAGTAGGAGAAGGACGGACCCTAAGATACAACGTACCTTCAAATACAATCTATTCGCAAAGCTTCCCTACATGCCAGAATAGTAGTAAGAGTAGCACATCAGTAAACAATAATAGTAGAAATACAATAATGGCGAGTGACGAAGTGAAGATGCCAACCTTCCAAGGCAATGAGACCGAGGATCCCGAACAATACTAGTTTTTATGCGAAGCAGTATGGACTGTGAAGGAGGTCTAGGATGAAGATATAAAGAAGGGATAAATAGTGACAACCCTTAGGGGCCATGCATTATATTGGTATATGAATTTTACTAAGGTAGTTGCGGGAACTCCAGGTAAAACATTTCCAGAGATCAAACAAGGGATGATCGATGAATTTAGAAAGCCAAAATCTGAGTCGCAGTACATTACTGAGCTCAAAGAAATCAAACAATTTCCCAACGAGTCAGTATGGGACTTTGACCAGCGATATAAAACACTAATGGTGAAAGTGAGTTTTGGGATGAATGATATGCAGCACACAGAATGGTTTATCGCTGGGTTGGTGCCGTACATTCATGGGCCACTGATGTAACAGAGGGTAGAAACTCAGGCAGAAGCACTGGAGATCACAATGAATATAGAGGATTCACCGATTGACGAAACGGGATTGGGCATGGATCAAATACATGCGCAACTGGAAAACTTAACGAGCCAACTGCAAGAGATGAAGAAAGGAAAAGAAGCACATGAAGACGTCTGGTGTACTATATGCAAAACGGAAGGACACCACAAGGATCAGTTCCAGGAGTTTCAAGAATATTTGCAATCGGGTGTACTAAATCCCCTTAGTTAGGGAGGGTTTCCTTGGTGTCGCATATGTCACTCGAGAGGACATCGGCAAGAAGAATGTGTGTACATGCATAAGATGGTGTCGAAACTAGCGAACTTCTATTGTAGGTTCTGTCGATCAGTTGGTCACAATGAGAAGGAATGTAGAGCTTATGACCTACTCCAAGAGAGGACTGTGGATACATACTTCATGAAGGGAGAAGAGCAGCCACTGGTACAACAACAACAATAGTATAGTCCACTGCAGCATCAATATATTCCGCAACCACAGTATGAGCAGCCGCATTATGGTTAGTAGCAGTATGGTCAACTAACATATCCTCAACCGCAATTTCAACAACCACAATACGGTCAACTGCAATATCCGCAGCCGCAATATGCTCAATCGCAGTACCCACCATATGGGCCACTGTGAGGAGGATTCAGATCGGGGTTCCGCAGTGATCAAGGTGTTGGTGCCGACCGAGGAGGAGCTGCTGGACGAGGTTGAGGACCCATCATATGTTACAATTGTGGGCAGCAGGGGCACTATCAGAGGGATTGCCTGAATCTAGCACCACAGTCCACTTATGTTGGGCATGGCCCATGTTAAGTCATTTTTGTACAAGTCATTTTTAGAGCTATGAAGTAACAACGCAGCGCAGCATCGACAAAGTAGAAGTTACAGCGTTGTGAAGTGCCATCTCCGAGAACATCCAGTATGGCAGAATTTTGGAAGGAAAATGGTATAGGCTCCGGTAAGATCAATTAGCGATCTATTTTTGGAAAGATGCTCCGAGATTTCGGGGAGGTGGGTAAGGAGTAGCAAAGAAGGAAAGCGACCGGTCACATGAGCAAAGGAAACACTAAGCAAACCGGGCGCACGAAACCGTTAGAGAAGGAACAATGGGATGAAAGCGACCCATCAACATGCGCTCAATAGAAGGGTTGGAAGCGACATAACCACGCATAGTCAGGAGATGTCAGAATCTAGAGATAGCACAGAAGGATCGCCACGACGATGAAGTCGCTATCATAGCCTAATAGATTTCGTTAGCGGGGTAACCGCACCATTTTGGGTACCTTAGGGTTTGATTTAGCCCACCATGAATGTAAAGACATGACCTACGGGCATGATCTATAAAAGGGGCATTTTTGTAAAGGGAAGGGTTGGATTTTGTATTGAGACATCGATATCTAAGTGTTTTGTTGATCTCTGTTGAGAGACTATTGTAAGAGGCTCTGCAGTTGTGTGCACATAGACCCATTGAAGAGAGAAGAGATTCTGTAGCTGAGTGCGCACACTCAAACTGTTGAACCCTTCCCATTTATTATAAACAATAGTTCCTTTGGACATAGCTCCCATCCTGGGGGTGAACCACGTTAAATCCTATGTTATGTGATGAGATTTATGCGAATATGTTCTTTTCTTGTGATGTTGTATTTGCTTATGTGCATTTATTCTTTCATGTTCGTGTTATCATCTATAATTCTAGAATGTGAATGATAAGATTGAAGTTTAAGTAATAGTTCTCTAGGTCAGATATACAAGCGGTAAATACTTGTGAATTTGTGCATATTTCATTTCAGAAGACATCAGGTGCAGAAAAATCTAAGTAATGTGCATGGATAAAGGCATAAGTTACATAGTTGCACAGATATAACGAATGCTGAAAGTGTCTAAATGTCCAGCCGCGCAATCCTACGTAGTGCAACTGCCTTGTCTACTTGGTTTTTCCGCAGTGCGCTGCTCGTTGGTCGAAGAGCCTGAGGAGAGAATAATATCCACGTCGCAAGCTAGTCCGAATTGCGCATCACCCAGTTGTGTAAACTTGATTCCGCAACCTCCCCATAACTTCACCTCGGGTGAGACCTCAGTCTGCTCATAGACTATTTCCGAAAGGGCCGGTGAAAAGGGGTTTTGTTGGTTCCCTGAACTGCGTAGAACCTGGGTCTATCTTGGAAAGTTAAAGAACAATATACGAGCCAACAAATGGTTCCGTTGTCATGCTTGAATTGGTGATGTGTTCAGAATATTGGCATCCCGAGAGAACAGAAATACAAAACTGGGTTGACAATACACAGAAGGAGTTTGCAAGAAAGGAGAACAAACATTCGCATTTCTCTGACGAAGAATAGTTGCATAGATACCTGTGGGCAAATATTTATGAAATTTTCTTTGCAGCATTCAGCAACGATCTATACAAGTGGTTGTTGAGACTAGCAAAACATAAAACCTGCTATCAGAAAGGAGAACCCACGATGTGGACTCCAGAACTGATCCAAAGGATTAAAGCAGTGGATAGTCCGATCTCAAGAGTAGTAGACTTCTAGTTGGATAGCATACTAGAAGGCTACATTACAAAATTTGTTGTGGACATGATGAAGTGTTACAGTACAGCATAGAAATATTTCTTCAAAGGATTCAGAGGTAAGTACCTGAACAATTTGAGTCTATATACCAAAATGATTTTAGCAGAAAAAGGTGTTTTAAGAATGCAGTAAGATACCTAGTTGTTTTGAGTCTGTAATGTTCAGAGCTAACGATAGTGATACAGAAGAACACATTCATATGCTAAGAAGTGGTAAAAGATACAAGTCTAGTGTAGAAAAGAACCCTAATGAACATGAACTTCGCATAAACACTAAGTTCCAAGTTGATACTGATACCCAGACAAAACCTCCAGTATCTATCTATCAACCTATCACTCCACAGAATCATCTAGTTGACAATACTCCTAATCCAAAGAACATCAGTAGTAGTAAAAACGAAGGAGTAAGTACTCAAAACATTCTGAGCAGTAGTATCCCTAACACTGTGCTTCTTAGAAGGAGAATGACAGACGATATCAAACTGTCAATATTCAAAGGAACGAGTCTAGAAGACCCTGAGCAACATTGGTTTCTGTGTGAAGCCGTATGGAACGTTAATCAAGTCCAGGATGATGTCGTTAAGCAAGCACATCTTGTCACTACAATCAGGGACAAAGCCTTGAATTGGTTTATGAAATATTTTGTTGAACAAAATAGGACCCTACTGGATATCAAGGCTTCCCTCTTAAGAGAATTCAAGAAACCTAAGTTTGAGTCACAATGTATCACAAAACTCAAGAGATTAACCAAAAAACGTCTGACTCTATATGGGAATTTGACCAGAAGTTCAAAGCATTGTTAGACCAAGTAAGCTTTGATATCGCACCGCAATAGCACCAAGAGTGGTTCATAGCTGCGATGTTGCCACACATTAGACTACCATTGATGCAACAAAAGGTTTCTTCGTATAAAGGGGCCCTATATATTGCAATGAAACTAGAGGCTTCACCGATAGGAGAGACTGGCACGGGAATGGTCCAAATACAAAACAATCTAGCAAACCTAATACTACAACTACAAGAAATTAAGAAAGGAAAAGAAATCAGAGAAGAAGTCTGGTGTACAAAATGTAAAGGAGAAGGACACCCAAAAGAACACTGTCCAGTATTTTGCATGCATTACAGAAGTGGCGCCCATACCTATTAGGGAATCATTTCTGCATCAAGACTGATCACTAGAGTCTGAAATATTTCTTGGAACAACGTGTCTCCTCCCCGGCACAACAGAAATGGGTTAACAAACTCATGGGTTATGACTATGAGATCACTTACAAGAAGGGTAAAGATAATATTGTGGCAGATGCTCCTTCTCGCACATTTGATGCCTAAGGTTCTCTCTCAGCTATTTCTATGCCCGTTCCAACTTGGTTGCAATAGGTTCAACAGGGTTATGTCAATGACTCTTCCTTATCTCAAATCATCCAATGCTTGACCAACAACCCTTCTGCTGTATTAAATTACTCTTGGGATGGTGCTTCTTTGAGATACAAGGGTCGTCTGGTGCTTCCCTAGAGGACAGATCTTCAATAGGCTGTCTTCTATGAACTCCATGCTTCTCCATCGGCAGGGCACTCTGGGTTCCTCAAAACGTATGAACGGGAATGACGTAACTTCTTTTGGAAGGGCATGAAAAGGACAATTCAACAGATGGTGGCCGAATGTGATTCCTGCCAGCGCAATAAGGGTGAAACAACACTCCTTCCAGGATTGCTCGAACCCTTGCCCATAACTACACGGATTTGGACAGATATTTCTATGGATTTCATTGAAGGGCTCCCTAAATCTGGTGGGAAGACAGTGATTCTCGCTGAGGTTGATCGCCTCTCCAAATATAGTCATTTTTGTGCTCTCAGCCATCCCTATACAGCCTCTTCAGTCGCTCAAATTTTCCTGGACCAGATCTTTCATCTTCATGGCATCCCTTCTTCCATTGTCTCAGATCGTGATGCGACTTTGACCAGTCATTTTTGGACTGAACTATTTCGCCACACTGGCACCAAACTGAAGATGAGTTTAGGGTATCACCCACAAACAGATGGTCAGACTGAAATTATCAATAAATGCTTGGAAACTTATCTTCGTTGCTTCACCTCGAAACAACAACATCAGTGGGCAAAGTGGCTCCCTCTCGCTGAATGGTGGTACAATACCTCTTACCACACTACCTCTAAAATGACCCCATATGAAGTAGTCTATGGTCAGGCACCTCCAGTTCTTCTTCCATACACTCCCACCAGTTCACCAGTTCAGGAAGTTCACACGGTCCTTCGAAACCGTGATCAGATTCTTCGCATTTTGCGGGACAATCTTCACATGGCAAGAAATCCCATGAAGCAACAAGCTGATCAGCACCGTTCTGAGCGCACTTTTCAAGTCGGCGATATGGTTTTTCTTCGTCTCCAGTCGTACAAGAAGTCTTCCCTGAAACTCAAAGGGCGTCATAAGCTCGCTCCAAAGTTCTATGGGCCATATCGGATTCTTCAGAAGATTCGGTCCGTTGCTTATAAATTGGAACTTCCTCCTTCTTCCCGCATTCACCCAGTCTTTCATGTCTCTTGTCTGAAGAAAGTTCTTGGCACCAACATCAGTGAAAAAATGATTTTACCTGAACTAGATAATGAAGGATCCATCCTTTTGGAGCCGGAGGCCATCCTCAATTGGCGCACTCGTCAGCTTCTCTCTTGCTCTATCACAGAGGTCTTAATTCAGTGGCACAGCATGCAACCAGAGGATGCTACATGGGAACCACTCCTTCAGATTCAACAACAATTTCCACATCTAAAGCTTTGAGGACAAAGCTTTTTTTAAGGGGGAGGGGATGTTAGGAACCCATGTCTTTACTTTGTTAGTATATTGATGTTGGACGCATCTGCTTTGTAAGTCGTCCCGTAGTATTTGTTGATCAATAGTTTATGTTATTGTTGTTGGTGCATATGCTTTGTAAGTCGCCCGTAGTATTGTTGATCCATAGTTTGTAGTGGCCCATGGTTTTGACCCATAGTATTGGCGTCTAGACTTAGTATATAAGTGTGTGTTGAGACCTATGAAGGCACCGTGAAGTTATTTGTATTGAGCTTGCTCATAGGAGGTTGCCCCCTCGAAGTGGCCTGTGATCAATATAAAAGTGATTCTGAGTTCTGTCATTTCTGCTATTTCGCATATTTTTATTAAGTAATTGTTGCAGGTGCATCACATCTGGTATCAGAGCACTTTCTTGGGCTCGCTGGGTCAAATTTCTGCCAAATTTGTTTTTCGCTTTTGTTGCAGGTTCGGATTTGGGAATAATCCCTATCCGCTTAACTGTGGTAAGTACTTAGGCATAAGCCCTAAAACTCATTGTGAGGAGTACCACAGGAACCCCGAAGTAGCTGGCCCATTGAGAGGACCTGCCAGCGAAAAGGGCAATGACCCCTACCTGATTGACTAGTTCCCACCCTTGAGGTAAACCAAGAGCTGTCGTTTGTGGCAAAGCGGTTATCAGTTTTACCTGAGTCGTGGAGTGAGGGGTACTGCCCCAATACGCAAGTCATCAGACAACATTGGTGGCCGAGTGAAACCCTTGAACTGTTAGGAAGCCACACATACTTTGGGTCCATATCTATTTTCAGCTGAACTGTTGTCAATCGTTGCTGCGCCGTTTTAGATCCAATCGTTCAGATCCATTTTGCAAGCCATTCCAGATCCATCCATTTTCAATCCATTCAACGCCGTTTCAGATCCCTTCCGAGTCGTAGCCGCTCCAGTTTTTTTCTCCATATCTCTCTTAGTTTCACTCTGTTTCCCTTGAAATTTTCGGGGATCCCCTGTCATCCCATTCTGCATATTTCCGTCCTGAGGACCCTGTCCCCAATTTTCCTTCCCAAAGCCCGAAATCCCACATTTGTCTATTTTTAGGGTTTTCCATAACTTCCTCAGATTTCACCCAATCACCTTCAAATTTTACCACAGAGTTCCTTTCTGAATTCTGCTTCTTTGTTCCCCTCTGCCAAATTTTCCCATTCTTTCACCCCGCTTCTGAAATCCTCATTTTTGCTTCCCTGTCTATCCAATAGTGTCCAAAACCTAGTCAAACCCCAATTACCCTTCTGATTTTTTCCCAAGTCTAGATTTTCCTTTACTGAAGTAGTTTCTGTTTTTGTTTTCCTACCCAGTCGACCGAAAAAAGAAAAAAAAAACATCCTGGTTATGGTTGTCACCCATGCAGGAGCAAAAACCATGGAGGACGCACTTGTAGCCATCCAATCCAAACTCCAGGATCTGGATGAAAAATTTCTTGGTCTCCATCTTGAACATTCAGCTATGAACAACAAACGGCAGTCCGAGTCTTCAGCAGACAATGGGTTCTCTTCTTCCATCAATTTCTGTGGTCCGAAGCTTGATTTTCCTCGCTTCAATGATACCGATCCAACTGGATGGATCTATCGTGCAGAACAGTATTTCAGTCTGCATAATACTTTTGATCTCAACAAAGTTCCATTGGTATCCTTTCATTTGGAACAGGAAGCTCTTCAATGGTATCGTTGGTACATCAAGGCTCATCCAGAGCCCAAATGGCCAGACTTTTGCCAGCTCCTTTTGCAACAATTTGGTCCTAGTGCTTTTGATGACTTCACAGGAGCCCTCACTAAACTTCTCCAAACTGGCACTATGAGAGAGTATCAAACCAAATTTGAGAATCTAGCCAACCACACCGAAGGATTATCTGATGACTTTTACCGGAGTTGTTTTATCAGTGGTCTAAAGGATGCCATCCGCTCTGAGGTCAAAATGTTCTGTCCCAACACAATGATGGAAGCACTAGGGTTGGCTAAGTTGGCAGAAGACAAGATTGCAGCCCAACAACGCTCCAAGCCCACTTTTGTTCCCTTCCAAAATATGGGTTCTCAGCGACCACCTATACCGCAGGCTCCTCGACCGACTGCTATCAAGCGTTTGTCTGAAACAGAGATGCAAGCACGCAGAGAAAAGGGGCTTTGCTATAATTGTGATGAGAAATTCACTTGGGGACATAGATGTGTTCAGCAAAAGCTCTATCTCTTGGATGTGGAGTCTCCACCTGCCTCTGAAATTGGTGACGAAGATCCAAAAACACTGGATGCTCCGGTCGACATTCAGGAACCTCCTATTGACCCTCCGTCTTAGGATGACCAGCCAGAGATATCTCTCCATGCTTTAGCTGGAATCACCACCCCCCAAACAATGTGGGTCAGCGGTTACTTCAAGAAGCTTCCTCTTACAATACTCATTGATTCTTGTAGCACTCATAATTTCATTGACCCTCGGATCACCAAACAAGCTGATTGTTTTATCCATCCTTGCTCCAAATTTAAAGTCATGGTTGCCAATGGGGGCACCTTGCCTTGCAAAGGGAAGTGTCAAAATGTGCGTATCTCTATGGGATATTATACCTTGCGCTCTGACATGTTTGCCTTGCCCTTAGGCGGATGTGATGTGGTTTTGGGCGCTCAATGGCTACGCACACTTGGCCCTATCTTATGGGATTTTGCTGAACTTTGGATGCAGTTTTCCCTCAATGGACACAAACACACATTGACAGGATTACAACCAAGTTCTCTCAGCATCATCAGTTCACATCACATGGAAAAACTCCTCAAGAAGAATTCACATGGTGTCATCGCTCAGATCCATTCCATCCAAATGCAACCATCAGCGGTCTCCACTACTCCTTTGGATCTACAACAAATTCTGGATCGATATACATGTGTCTTTGCTGAACCAGTGGGATTGCCACCTTTCAGGCCAGAAGACCATCGTATTCATCTCCTTCCTGGCAGCGTTCCTCCCAACATCAGGCCCTATCGCTACCCATTTCACCAAAAAAATGAGATTCAAATGCTCGTTCGGGACTTATTGAAGCAAGGTATTATTCGCCCAAGCACTAGTTCCTTTTCTTCTCCAGTTATTCTTGTCCGCAAAAAAGATGGGTCATGGCGCCTCTGCATTGAATTCCGAGCACTTAATCACCTCACCATCAAGGATAAGTTTCCAATTCCTATTGTTGATGAGCTTCATGGGGCTCACTTTTTCTCCAAGTTGGATCTTCGTTCTGGGTATCATCAAATTCGGGTTCATGAGGATGATATCCCTAAAACAACTTTCCGCACATATGATGGCCATTATGAGTTTTTGGCCATGCCCTTTGGCCTCACTAATGCTCCTTCCACATTCTAGGCCTTAATGAATAAAATATTTCGACCCTACTTGCGGAAATTCATTCTGGTATTCTTTGATGATATCCTCATCTACAGTAAGACATGGCATGAACATCTCCAGCATTTGGATCTCGTCATGCAACTTTTCTCTCACCATCATCTCCATGCCAAGTAGTCTAAATGTGTTTTTGGACAGAAGGAAGTTGAGTATCTCGGGCACATTATCTCAGCACAAGGGGTTCGCGTGGATCCTGCCAAAATCGATGCCATGCACAATTGGCCGCATCCTCAGACACTCAAGAGCCTTCGTGGTTTTTTGGGGTTGACTGGCTACTACCGCAAGTTTGTCAAGGATTATGGGAAGATTGCAGCTCCATTAACTGCTCTATTGAAAAAGGATGCCTTCACATGGACACCTGCTGCTTAGTGTGCATTTGACAAACTAAAACAAGCTATGTGTACTACACTTGTGCTAGCTATGCCCGATTTTTCCAAGCCCTTCACTATTGAGAGTGATGCTTGCGGCAATGGACTTGGTGTTGTTCTCCTTCAAGATGAACACCCCATTGCATTCACCAGCAAAGCCCTTTCAGGTAAGAATCTAGCTGCCTCTACCTATGTGAAGGAAATGATGGCTATTTTGCATGCAGTACAGAAGTGGTGCCCATACCTATTAGGGAATCATTTCTGCATCAAGACTGATCACCAGAGTTTGAAATATTTCTTGGACCAGCATGTCTCCTCCCCAGCACAACAGAAATGGGTTAGAAAACTCATGGGTTATGACTATGATATCACTTACAAGAAGGGTGAAGACAATATTGTGGCAGATGCTCTTTCTCGCACATTTGAGGCCCAAGGTTCTCTTTCAGCTATTTCTATGCCTGTTCCAAATTGGTTGCAATCTGTTCAACAGGGTTATGTCAATGACTCCTCCTTATCTCAAATCATCCAACGCTTGACCAACAACCCTTCTGTTGTACCACATTACTCTTGGGATGGTGCTTCTCTGCGATACAAGGGTCGTCTGGTGCTTCCCCAAAGCACAGATCTTCAACAGGTTGTCTTCTATGAACTCCATGCTTCTCCATTGGCAGGGCACTATGGGTTCCTCAAAACGTATGAACTAGCACGACGTAACTTCTTTTGGCAGGGCATGAAAAGGACAATTCAATAGATGGTGGCTGAATGTGATACCTGCCAGTGCAATAAGGGTGAAACAACACTCCTTCCAGGATTGCTTGAACCCTTTCCCATACCTACACGGATTTGGATAGATATTTCTATGGATTTCATTGAAGGGCTCCCTAAATCTGGCAGGAATACAGTGATTCTCGTTGTGGTTGATCGCCTCTCCAAATATAGTCATTTTTGTGCTCTCAGCCATCCCTATATAGCCTCCTCCGTCGCTCAAATTTTTCTGGACCAGATCTTTCATCTTCATGGCATCCCTTCTTCCATTGTCTCGGATCGTGATGCGACTTTCACCAGTCATTTTTGGACAGAACTATTTCGCCACACTAGCACCAAACTGAAGATGAGTTCAGGGTATCACCCACAAACAGATGGTCAGACTGAAATTGTCAATAAATGCTTGGAAACTTATCTTCGTTGCTTCACCTCGGAACAACAACATCAGTGGGCAAAATGGCTCCCTCTCACTGAATGGTGGTACAATACCTCTTACCACACTACCTCTAAAATGACCCCATATGAAGCAGTTTATGGTCAGGCACCTCCAGCTCTTCTTCCATACACCCCCACCAGTTCACCAGTTCAGGAAGTTGACCGGTCCTTCGAAACTACGATCAGATTCTTCGCATTTTGTGGGACAATCTTCACATGGCAAGAAATTGCATGAAGCAACAAGCTGATCAGCACCGTTCTGAACGCACTTTTCAAGTCGGCGATATGGTTTTTCTTTGTCTCCAGCCGTACAAACAATCATCCTTGAAACTCAAAGGGCGTCATAAGCTCGCTCCAAATTTCTATGAGCCATATCGGATTCTTCAGAAGATTGGGTCCGTTGCTTATAAATTGGAACTTCCTCCTTCTTCCCGCATTCATCCAGTCTTTCATGTCTCTTGTCTGAAGAAAGTTCTTGGCACCAACATCAGTGGACAAACGATTTTACCCGAACCGGATAATGAAGCATCCATCCGTTTGGATCTAGAGGCCATCCTCAATCGGCGCACGCATTAGCTTCGCTCTCGCTCTATCATAGAGGTCTTAATTCAGTGGCACGGCATGCAACCAGAGGATGCTACATGGGAACCACTCCTTCAGATTCAACAACAATTTCCACATCTAAATCTTTGAGTACAAATCGTTTTTTCAAGGGGGAGCGGATGTTAGGAACCCATGTCTTTACTTTGTTAGTATGTTGTTGTTGGACGCATATGCTTTGTAAGTCACAGATCCTCCACCCAGGTTCAAGTCACAGAGCGGGTGGCAACGCCGGTATTGCAGTGTTCGCCCAGGGCTCGTATGGCACAAAGGGGACGCCACCGTACGGGCGCACATCCAGCCCAGAGTCTGGACTGCGGAGCGTGGTGGGATGTTAAGATCCTGGTGGGCGGCCTTCACTAACATCTCGAGGTTTTGGTGTAATGGTTCGTATCAGAAACGATCGTGCAGGTCGCAGACCTTCTCAGTGAGTATGAGGATTTGTTTCCAACAAATTTCTCCAAAATGAAAGGAATTTTGGGAGACTTGGGAGTCATGAAGATACCTCTCAAGCCAGGCGCGAAGCCCATCAAGCAGAGAACTTATCGATTGAATCCTAGATACAAGGAAAGAGTGAAGGAAAAGCTCGATAAGATTCCTTATGCAGGGATCATTGAGCCATTGGAAGAATCAGAACGGATAAGCCCTATGGTTATCCAGGATAAGAAAACAAAAGGGAAAATCAGAATCTACTTAGACATCAGGAAGCTCAATGATGCTTCACTACATGACCCATTTCATACTCAATTCACAGATGAAGTACTAGACAATGTTGGAGGAAATGAGGCCTACTCCTTCATTGATGGATTCTCTGAATACCATCATATCATAATTGACTCAACAGACAGACATAAAACTGCATTTGCTACTGAATGGGGATCATTCTAATACACAGTTATTCCATTTGGTTTGAAGAATGCACCTGCTATATTTTCAAAAGTTGTTGTTGTTGCATTCAAGGATTTTATCCATAAGTTCCTAGAAGTATACTTTGATGATTGGACTGTATTTGGTTTACTAAAGAACCATTATGAAAACCTCAGAATGATGTTAGCAAAGTGTAGACAACATCAAATTTCGTTGAACTTGAAGAATATTGTTTTCTGTGTTCCCTATGGAATTCTATTGGGACACATTGTGTGTAAGCAAGGTCTGATGGTTGATCCTGCGAAGATCGCAGTCATTGTGAATCTATCAGCACCAAATTCAGTAAAGCAACTTCGCACTACACTGGGACATACAGGATACTAGCAAAATTTCATCATTGGTTATGCGCAAATAACCGCACCGATGGAGAAACTTCTGAAGAAAGAAGCAAATTTCTTATGGACCGATGACTGTCAGAAAAAATTCGATACATTAAAAGAGAAAATGGTAACTGCACCTATCCTAGTCTTTCCGGATTGGAGCAAACAATTCCATGTACACGTTGATGCTTCATCCATTGCACTTGGTGTTGTGCTAGCACAGCCAGGTGAGGGAGGCATTGACCGTCCCATTGCATTTTCAAGCAAGAAGCTGTCTTCAGCTGAAAAAAATTATACAACCACAAAAGGAGAAGGTCTAGCTATGGTATACGCACTGCAGAAATTCAGGCACTATTTGTTGGGTGCTCACTTCTATATGTTTACTGACCATTCAGCTTTAAAGTACCTGGTCAATAAGCCAGTGTTAGGAGGAAGAATATGCAGATGGTTGCTACTCTTTCAGGAGTATGAATTTGAAATTATTTTTAAGCCAGGGAGACTGAAACTAAGACCTGACCATCTTTCAATAATTGAGTCAGGCGAAGAACCTACAAATCTTGAAGACAATCTACTTGACGCGCAACTATTTGCCTTCCATATCGCAGATGATTATTACAAAGACATTGTAGAATTCTTGACTACAGGGTTGGCACCTATAGAGTTTACTATGTAGCAAAAGAAGCAGTTAGTAGTAAAAGAAGTAGACTTCACCATCATCGTAGGATAGCTATACAAGTTAGGACTGGATGAAGTGTTATGCATATGTCTGCTGGAACATGAAAATCTATTTATACTAGCTGATGCACACTTAGGAGTGTCTGGAGGTCACTATGCAAGAAGAGATACTGCGCAAAAAATATTAACAGCAGGACTATGGTGGCCTACACTCCAGAAAGACTCAAAAGAACATTGCCGAAGTTGCGATGTGTGATAAAGAAATGGAAAGCCATCTCACAGAGACAAAATTCCATTAAGACCGCAACTGAATTTACAAGCCTTTGATAAATGGGCTATTGATTTTTTGGGACCTATTAACCCACCAGGGAAGAGAAGTGGCTCAAGATATATTATCACTGGTATAGATTATCTCACCAGATTGGCAGAAACTAAACCAATAAAGAACTGTAACACAGTTACTGCCACGCAGTTCATCTTTGAGAATATCCTTACCATAATTGGATGCCAAAAAATTCTAATGAGTAATCAAGGCACTCAATTCCTGAACAGAACCATTGAAGTGCTGACTGAATAATTTCAAATATATCATCAGAAAAGTACACCATACCATCCATAGGCCAATGGAACTGTCGAAGCATTTAACAAAGTGCTGGAAAATGCGTTGACCAAAGTATGTAACACAAACAGAGACGATTGGGATCTATGCATACCAGCTGTATTATGGGCATATAGGACAACTTGTAAGAAACTGATAGGCCATACACCGTTCAGATTGTCCTATGGATAGGAAGCTATGATTCCAATGGAGTATATTGTACCAATCTTAATAAATGTTGCATTCAAAGACAAGGAGACATTGCAAGAAATGATTCTACACTTGGTTGGATTGGAGGAAGATCGCTTCATTGCACGATTTCACCAACAAGTGCAGAAGAACAGAGAAAAAGCATGGCATGATCATCATATCAAGCAAAAATTCTTTCAGGTAGGAGACCTTGTCCTCCTGTATGATAGTAAATTCATGAGATTCCCTGGAAAATTTAAAATGCATTGGCTTGGGCCATATATTTTTATGCATGTTACTAACGGTGGTGCAGCTTAGTTAGCCACATTAGCCGAAGATAACTTACCAGGTATGATTAATGGAAGTAGACTAAAACCCTACCGAGATAGTCCTACTTCGCCGAACCCTCAGTGAGATGAAGTTGCACAGAATAAGAAAAAAAAATAAAAAAGGAAAAAGAGAAAAGTAGAAGCACGTAGTCGCGAAGCTCAAAATTTAGCTGCGAAGATCAAATGAAACAGGATGGATGCAAAGCTCAGTATGAAGAAATATAACACCGAGCAGTTAACCATGCCGGGAGTGGTGATAACTTGTCTGCGCAGTTCAACGCAACACACCAATATAATCGCTAGAGCTGAAAAGTGATCGTTATACATTGTTTTGGAAACTACCCGTTTCGGCATTTCAAGAGGAATCGCCCGTTGAAGGCAGAGTTAAGGAAGGAAAGTACACAGATCCTGCTAATATTTGGCCAAACAGTCATAGATTTTAATGCTAATCTAACCGTTAAGGGATGCGGGTAAGGCTTCTAGTGCCTATCAATACCACAATTTGCACAGTGATTGGGTTACCACGATTTTTCAGCTTGATTATTAGAAAGAATTCATAGACCTTCTTTAGTTTCAGAGTAGTGCTATAACTGAATGTCTGAAGAGTCCACTCTAGATGAAGTGCTACACAAATTCAAGCACACTGGGGTTGCAGGGTTGATGAGAACCCCTTCTAAGAATTCTGTTCCAGAAAAAATCCAGGGTTCACGTCGTTCACCACGCCAACCTATAGCAATGCAACACAAGGGTAAGGAACCTACAGGTGAGACAGCAAAACCGAAATTGATGGGTTCCAAGAAACAAGATGCTCCACCAGCAGGCACATAGCTTCCTATATACTTAACCCTAGAGTATATCTCTCCACGAGAAAAGGATGCACCAGCCCTAAAACTTGATAGAAACGTTGGATATGAGATACCGCTTCCGCTGATGTCCAATAATGTTAAACCGCAAGAAAATTTGTTGGGAAAGATCCCAGATTGCAAGTTTGAAGATCATGATTTACTGCAACAACTCAAGGAGCCTAATGAGCTAAAATACCCTCAGTTTCAACTAGATAGGTACATGTGCCAGAAATTAGACGTAAAGAACCAACCAATGCTGGTAGCGTAGAGTTGGCTTTCCGAAGTCGTGGAATCAAGACTTATGAACCTACTGCAGATTCCACACTTCGACAAGAGTCTCGAACTCAATGCGGTGGTGTGCACATTGATATTGCGCTCACACCAAGGCTACCTCTGGCTAGACAAGAATGTTGATCCCAACATAGACTTGATCCATAGGATCATGGGACTAAATAAATGCGGTGAAGACCCTCATAAGTTGTTTGTGGGGAAAACCAGGGACAAAGAGGTCACTGGGTAGATGAAAGAGGAAATCAACATCGTCAAAGGAAAACTAGGTTTCATCACAGATGGGCTACAAGACAATGCCACACGGTTTATTGCAACTGCTCGGTGGAAAAGTCTTACGGAAGGACAGACCAGCCAAAGTGCCGGCCAGATCAGTTCACCTCGCTGCGAAGACAACCTAGGGAGTCAAATTTAATTGGTCTAAGTATTTCTTGAACGAGTTCTTGGATGATGTCCAATAAACTCAAGTAAATGGCACCGCCTTTCACTACAGCTGGATAATGGTGCTCATCGCCTTTTTAGGTTGGAAGGAACCAAAGCATTACATCGGTCTCGCCTCTCTCAAACAGGATTTCCAAGGACCCATATACAAAAATCTTTGGGAAAATCTCCAATCGAACCGACAACGTGCCTCAAACGAAGTACTGTTCACATACTACGAACAATTGTGCGATGTTATCATTCGCAAACTGCACATCTCAAAGTAGGTAACCACAAAATATATCCGCACTTTGAAGTTTAAAGTTGATATGCATTTTATTTATATCTCACCAAAGGTACAGAAGAAGAATCGAGAGTGGTTCCCAGGACACTATCAACTTGATGAAGCGGGTATTGATCTGTTGATGGACGAGTGGTTAGACGAATGGAAGGTCGAAGGGTCGATGGTCATCAACACAGACTCATAAGAAAGTACTCCGACCGCGACAAAGATCATTGAAGAATCTGACGATGAGCAATAAAAAGAAGCCGGCATAGCTCAGGACATATTAGGAGGAAAAGGGAAGAATCCAGAAAGATTGGTACAGGAGAAAGGGCATAAAAAGAAGCAGAAAACCACAAAGATCCCATAGGAAGCAAAGTTGCACAATGATGATTATTATATCATCGCGAGTAGGTTTAGAACACATATTGAAGATGCGCTCGCCCTAAAAGACAACAAAAATGTGGAGATTCAAGCTATTTTACAAGAAAATATCACCACCTTGTAGGGCATAGCTACGAAGATCGAACAAGTCCAGCGAGACTTGGTTTGAGAATCTGATTCAGAATGAAGATCAGGTGACACACCTCAATAGAATAAAAAACCATTAGGTCTAACCATGGCACCACGACTGCACATCATCCACGCGGACCCACTAAGTATACTTTTTCCAAGCAATGAACTAATGGAAGGCGCGAAGAGACTAGCACATGTGGATATTGATATCGCGATGTTTCCACTGGAAGGTCTACATAATATGCACTTGCAGTTTGTCGAGAAAATCCAAGACGGAGATATGGTGACTTTGAGCCAACACCAGGATTTAGAAGCAAACTATAAACAGATGCAAGAATAAAGTGTGCAAAAGGATAAGGAACTTCAAAGTGCACATGAGCATCACCGAAGAATAGAGGAGACCGTTGCTTCAGGCTGCACAGAGATATTGGAGTGTGACGAGCAGCCAGAACTCGCAAATACCATCATTAAGATTGGCTCTGCAGTAATCAATCTTAAGGTTGAAATGGCCGACATGGACTCAGAATACAAATAAAATCTTGCCAACTTGGAAGCACAGAACCTCCCACATTGCCAGATCAAACAGAAATTAGAGTAGCAAAAGTGAAGGTTGTCGTAGAAATATATCCATCGAAATAGATAAGTGCTAGAACTTACAGTATGAAGCAACCAGAGTATGGACTATGCTACAAGAATACCCTAAGCTTCTACAGGTCCAAAACAATTTACAGCAAACACTGTGAAATCTCAAGCACAACAGATCTATGGAACAAAAACAACAATTACTAGATATGCATGCAATAATATGTGAAAACTGTTCAAAACACCTACAGCAGTGCTCTATTGATTTAATCAGAAGTAGAATATAATACAATAAAGTAACAATAACTGAATGATTTGAATTAACCAAGGAGGTCATTTGAATATCCTGCATGGTGTAGCATGTCTCCACTAGGAGTCCTCATCATCAATCAGTGGTAGTGTCATCAATGCACAAGTAACGATCAACCAGGTGTCAAACTGAGTGTAACTGAATGTAGGTAGGTGTAACTGGTGCATAGAGCACTAATGGAGTGAAGGAGAATCCAAGGAGGGTGCATGAGGAGCTATCTAGAGTCATAATAGTCAAACTAGTCTCTCTGGGTGTCCATCAGAGTGTTTCAGTCAGTTAACTAGTCAATATGTCCTCAAATCAAGGAATAGATCCACAAATCAAGCAACTAACTGAGTGTGTCACTTTTGATAGGTGAAAGAGGTGCACATGTCATGTAGGAGACTCAAAATAGGCTCATCATGGACTAGGAGGGCTGGAACTGAGTAGAAGGAATCTCCCGAGGCTAGCGAACTAGGGACTAGGTGCTGGGTGACACCTCACTGATGACTGGGATGCATGAAAATGCATGCCTACATGATGATGGTGAGAATATCCTAACACTCCCCCACAATATATACTATGAGGTAAAAATAAAATATAGGGCCCTGGTTACTGAGACCAAAGGTCACCCCAATACATAAAATAATCCAAAAATGTTAGAAAAAATCTAAGTGAGGAAAGAGGGAAAACCCACTGGGAAGAAATCCCCCCCTCAAGCTAAACACTAGAGGATCTAATCTGTCTCCACTATAGTAGAACTCACCCCCAATAGTGAACGTAGGTAAGAGAACTTCTTCTCAGTGAAGCTCTTGGTGAAGATGTCTACAATTTGCTCTTTTGTAGGGCAATATTGCAGTACAATGGTTCTGTCATGCACAAGCTCTCGGATGTAGTGCATGCGTATCTCGATATGATTGGTCCTCTATCTCTAAACTGGATCCATCGATATCTTGATAGCACTCTGATTGTCACAAAAAATTACAGTAGAAGTGGTGCTACCAATATCAAACTCTGCTAGAATACCCTGCAACCAAACTGCATGAATGCAGGCATTGACCGCTCCTCGGTACTCTGCCTCTGTTGAAGATAAGGCAACGGATTCTTGCTTTTTGCTTGACCAGAAAATAGGCCCTGTTCCAATAATGAAAACATATCTGGAAGTGTACTTCCAATCAATGCTATCACCCACCCAATCTAAATCAGTGAATCCCACTAAATCTAGCTCGGAATCTGCAGCATAGTGTATGCCAAAGTGTCTAGTACCCTACACATAGTGCAAGATTCTCTTTTATGCCATCCAATGAAGTTCATGGGGCTACTGCATATATATTGACACGGCACTCACGGCACTCACGGCATAAGAAATATCAGGTCTAGAATGTGTTAAGTATAGAAGACTTCCAATCAACTGTCGATAAAGTGTGGAATCACCATACTCTAGTCTTATTCCCGAGAGGAATGGGAATGGTTCTGCCTTACAATATGACATATTAAACTTGTTTAGCAGGTTTGAAACATATTTTTGCTGAGATATGGTGATCCCATCAAAATTTTGAGCAATCTCTAACCCAAGGAATTGCTTCAACAAGCCCAAATCACTCATGTCAAAAGCTAAATTTAAAGTAGTTTTTGTGTTGTCGATCGAAGCAAGATTGCTTCCAGTTATCAAAAGGTCATCAACATAAAGGAAAATGATCATAAAATTACCTTCATGTTGTTGTAGGTACACATTGGATCTGATTTTCACCTTGCAAAATTCTGTGATAGAAGGAAGGAATCCATCTTTGCATACCAAGCTCTTGGGGCCTGTTTTAAACCATACAATGATTTCTTCAGTCTGCACACTAATGTCATATCTGATATGTATCCTTCAGGATGCTTCATGTAAATCTCTTCTTTTAGATCTCCACGAAGAAATGCACTCTTTACATCCATATGGTGCACTTCCCAGTGCTTAGATGCGGAAATTGCCAAAACTAGGCGGATAGAATCCATGGCGGTTTTCCATCTCAGATCTCGGTGGGCATGATAGTATGATTTAGGATATGAAACTATGATGAAAAAAAATCAGACATTAAAGGATCAGAATATGAAATATCCATACCTTCTCTTTGAAATTCTGCTCGAGTTCTTCTTGGATCGACAGGATTTCCAATGTTAGAACCAGCAGAATTGAGAGTCTTTTATGCCCACTTTGGAAACTGAGGGGGATCATCTGGATCTGAATCTGAACCTAATATTTCATGTTCATTTATATCTGATAAAATATCATAAATATCATAAACAAACTTTCATCATCTTCTTCCAAATCTTCTTCTTGTAGAGGCGGCAATTCAGCAATTTCTTCCTCCACTAGTTTTAGTTTTGGAAGCGGTTCTTCAAATTTGACACTTCGATCGATGAATATCTTTTTGGATCTAATATTTATGAGTTTGTAGCCTTTTGATTCTTCATCATATCCAATGAGGATGCACTCAGTGCTCTGTGGATCTAAAGATCTTCTCTTCTTAGTCAAAATTCTAGCCCATGGAGGCTTTTTTAACTTGAACTTTTGATCAGTGGAAGCTAAATCAGCTCCAAGAATTGGTAGATGGTTTCTTGTGATCTCCTTTGAACGAATAGGGGTGAGATCAAAACCAAAATCACAAAAATGTGCTTGAGGATTGAACCCAATCGAATGGTAGTGTCCTCCATCTTCAATGAAACTCTGAGAACATGTGCCAATGATCGAACAAAAGTGCATAGGAAGCATGTGATCAAGGATGGCAAATGCATAACCTCCAAACAATTGAATAGATCATGATTCTTCACACCAACAAACTCATGTGAAAGACAGGATTTAAGGACCTCTTCATATTCTAGAGTATGAGTTGGCTAATCTTGCTCAGAATTCAAAATAGAAGACATTGAGAACATGAGTGTTGAATCTGCAGTTTCTTCTTCATCTTGAACAACTTTATCATGAGATATGGGTGAGGCTGAGACATATTTAGAAAGAAAACTTGAGGAGGTATCACTGGGCTTGTTCTCCAAATGGCTAACATGATTCTCTTCTTTCTGCTTTCCAAATTCTGTATCCAAATTGGTCCAGAGATCTCTTGGATGTTCAGTAGTATTAATGAGGTAGCACATACTAGGAGAAATAGAAAGACACATTTATCCAATGGCTTTGTCACAATCATTTATCCAATCATTCTCCTCTTCGTAGGAATAAAAATCTCTCGTAATACCAATACACCTATCAAAAAGGCATTGTCTCTTCAAATATGCTATCATCTTTGGTTTCCACTCATCATAGTTGAATGGAGAGAGAGGAGTAATTGCTTTCAGATCCATTGAAGAAGTTGTAATCTTTGAGATAAACCTGCAGTCACAAACAAACAAGAACCATTAGGTCAACAACCTGCACTTTTCAAGTTGCATCACAACCCAACATAGACTATCAAGCAAGCTTGAAGAGCCAAGAACAATATCCAAGAATTATGTGGAAACTCTCGGCTTCTAGTGCAGAGTTGGAAATAGCTGCAAGTGCAAAATATGCATGTAGTGCAGAATCACTAGTGCAGAATCACCAGTGTAGAATCACTAGTGCAGAATCACCAGTGCAAAAAAGTTGGCTTGTCC
Organism: Larix kaempferi; assembly: GCA_027924585.1. Lineage (NCBI taxonomy): Eukaryota > Viridiplantae > Streptophyta > Pinopsida > Pinales > Pinaceae > Larix > Larix kaempferi. The sequence goes on along the minus strand of BSBM01000542.1, from coordinate 2,004,008 downwards.
CTGCCATGGCTCTGATACCATGTGAAATATCAAGCACAACAGATCTATGGAACAAACACAACAATTACTAGATATGAATGCAATAATATGTGAAAACTGTGCAAAATACTTGCAATAGTGCTCTATTGATTTACTCAAAAGTAGAATACAATACAATACAGTAACAATAATCGAATGATTCGAATTAACCAAGGAGTTCATTCGAATAGCCTGCATGGTGTAGCATGTCTCCACTAGGAGTCCTCATCATCAATCAGTGGTAGTATCATCAATGCACAAGTAATGGTCAACAAGGTGTCAAACTGAGTCTAACTGAATGTAGGTAGGTGTAACTGGTGCATGGAGCACTAATGGAGTGAAGGAGAATCCAAGGACGGTGCATGACGAGCTGTCTAGAGTCAAAATAGTCAAACTAGTCTCTCTGGGTGTCCATCAAAGTGTTTTAGTCAGTTAACTAGTCAATCTGTCCTCAAATCAAGGAACGGATCCACAAATCAAGCAAGTAATTGAGTGTGTCACTCGTGGTAGGTGAGATAGGCACACATGTCATGTAGGAGACTCAAAATAGGCACATCATGGACTAGGAGGGCTGGAACTGAGCAGAAAGAAGCTCCTAGGGCTAGCAAACTACGGACTAGGTGTTGGGTGACACCTCATTGATGACTGGGCTGCATGAAAATGCATGCCTGCATGCCTACATGCTTGCATGCCTGCATGACTGCATGACTGCATGTTGATGGTGAGAATATCCTAAGAAACACAAGTAGAGTTAGATTCTCTAAATGCGCAGATGAAGGTCCCCTGTCGGCAATAGAGAGACTCTGAATATTTGCAGAAGTCAAGGAACTGAAGAGGGAACTCCAAGTTTTGAGCGAAAGGGAGGATGACAGTGCAGAAAATTCATAGCCCCTACAGGAAGAAGCCCTTTCCATATCGCAAGAGATTGAAGAGAAATTGCAAGAACTCCATGCATCAGAGACGAAAGTGTAAGAATAGGCTAAGGAAGACCTGTCACCATATGTGTTGGAAACTGTCAAGGAAGTTGAACAGGAAGCTAAGGACACAGTTGCAAAGCTAAGCACAACTTATCAAGAATTCCATGCGAAGATACCTCAACAAGGAGAAGCGTAGCCCAGTAAACCTACTGAAAGTAGCTCAGGGACAAGCCACGTGTAAGTCTTAGGGGCTTGTTGGGCGTGGCCCAAGTTAATTCATTTTTGGACAAGTCATTTTTAGAGCTGCGAAGTTACAGCGTAGCGCAGCATCGGCAAAGTATAAGTTACAGCGTTGCGAAGTGCTAGCTCCATGAAGATACAGTATGGCAGAATTTTGGAAGGAAAACAGTATAGGTTCCAGTAAGATTGATTGGCAATCTATTTTGGGGAAGATGCTATGAGATTCTCGGGAGGTTGTTAAGGAGTGGTGAAGAAGGAAAGAGACCGGTCACACGAGAAAAGGCAGCACTAAGTGAACCAGGCGCACGAAACTGTTAGAGAAGGAATAGCAAGATGAAAGCGACCCATCAGCATGCTCTCGACAGAAGGGTTAAAAGTGACCTGACCACATGTAGTCAAGAGATGTCAGGATCCAGAGACAATGCAGAAGGATGGCCACGATGATGAAGTCGCTATCATAGCCTAACAGATTTTGCTAGCGGGGTAACCGCACCATTTTGGGTACCATAGGGTTTGCTTTAGCCCACCATGAATGTAAAGACATGACCTGCAGGCACGATCTATAAAAGGGGCATTTTTATAAAGGGAAGGGTTGGATTTTGTATTGAAACATCGATCTCTAAGTGTTTTGTTGATCTCTTTTGAGAGACTATTGTAAAGAGGCTCTACAGCTATGTGCGCAGAGACCCATTGAAGAGAGAAGAGATTCTGCAGTTGAGTGTGTAGACTCAAACTGTTGAACCATTCCCATTTATTACAAACAATAGTTCCTTTGGACGTAGTTCCCATCCTTGCGGTGAACCACGTTAAATCCTCTGTTATGTGATGATATTTATGTGAATATTTTATTTGCATGTGATGTTTTATTTGCTTATGTGCATTTATTCTTTCATGTTCACATTATCGTCTATAATTCTGGAATGTGAATGATAAGATTGAAGTCTAAGTAATAGTGCTCTAGGTCATATATACAAGCGGTAAATACTTGTGAATGTATGCATATTTCATTTCAGAAGACATTAGGTGCAGAATAACCTAAGTAATGTGTATGGATAAAGGCATAAGTTACATATTTGCATAGATCTGACAAATGCTGAAAGTGTCTAAGTGTCCATCCGCGTAGTCCTAGGTAGCGCAGCTGCCTTGTCTACTTGGTTTTTCCACAGCGCGAGTCCTATAGTGCACTACTCGTTGGTCAGAGAGCCTGAGGAGAGAAGAATCTCTGCGTCACAAGCCAATCCAAACTACGCATCATCCAGTTGTGGAACATGATTCCGCAACCTCCCCATAACTTTTCCTCTGTTGAGACCTTAGTCTGATCACAGACTGTTTCCAAAAGGGCCATTGAAAAGGGGTTTTATTGGTTCCCTGAAATGCGCAAAACCTGGGTCTATCTTGAAAAGTTAAAGAACAGTATACGAGCCAAAAAATTATTACAGCATTGTGGACCATGGGATTGAAGATTTTCCTCAGCTCATCACAAAGTGGTAAACTAAGAACCTGCCCCCACCTCCGCAAAAATCAAAATCAAAATCAGAATCTGCTAGCGGTATAGAATATCTCAGTAGAAGTTAGAAGTCAAAATGCGACTATTGGAATCGTGACTCAAGGAGGAGTTGCGACAGGGGCTGACAAGTCATAGGCTAGCATCCGACCAAAAATAAAGAAACAAGTCACATTTGATGCGAAAGCAGAAAGGGACATTTTTCTGAAAGCATAGGAAGCAATAAGGAAGTTGAGGCAATCATCTCTTCAGCAGGAAGAAGTTACATATGACATGCCACCTATATTCAACACAACGAATTTGCAGAGAAATGGAAACACCTTAAGAGCCTTTTTGGAGAGTTTCCTGGAGCTGGAAAAAGATCAAGATGCATTGACGGAGATATCCAACTTGTTGCATCGACGGGAGGATGCATGACAGGAGCAGATGGTCAATCGCATACATAAGAAAAAAAAGGGATGAGAGATGCAGATGTATGCGCAAATTGGAGCGTTCGATGTTGACTCCATTATCTTGGACTTGGGGTCAGACATGAACATCCTGACTAAACAGACGTGAGAAACAATGGGGAAACCGCAGTTGGCCTAGTCCCCAGTGGAATTGTGCATAGCCAACCAAAGTAAGGTCACCCTGCTCGGTCGGCAATGCCAGGTCCCTATTGAGATTGAGGGCCTTAAGACTTATGCATATTTTTATGTGATTGAAATTGTGGACAATACCAGCCCCTACCTAGTGCTACTAGGGATAGACTGGGTGATGGATAATCAAGCTATTATCAACTTCAAGAAAAGAATAATGTCTTTCGAGAACCGGGAGATAAGGGTTGTCACACCTCTTGATCCTGCGGAAGGGAAAAGGTATGTAGATCCATCAAAGGATGAGTTCACTGAGGGATGGGATAATCTCTACAACATTTCCAAATATTATATCAACCCTACTGTGGATGGAGAATTGGGGTGGTGCAGTAACAGTTTGACATCATCAGATTCAGAAGAAGCACTTGAAAACTGGCAGAACTAACTGCATGAAGTGTCATTTAGGAGGTGTGCAAGGATCACTCAGTCATTGGGAAGGGTAGCCACAGAAGAGTGCGAGCTACCAACATACGAGGGATTTCCCAATTTAGCTACATTTCTCACTGAATTTGAAGAGAAAGTCGTAGAACCACAGCGACTCTTGGCCTTGGAAGAATCCCTGAAGGCTACACTAGTGCAATGGTGGGCAGCGCACAAGTCCACCATAACTACCTGGCCACTATGTCACCACCTAATGATGGTTAGGTTTGGCAATGCGAAAGGATATGGAGGAAGGAATTTCAATGGCAGAGGTGATCCAAAGGCACATTTCGCTGAATGCGAAATCAAATGGGGACTACGAGCAAAGCAGGAATGGGTCCATGCGTTTATTCACACACTAGATCAAGTACCACGAGGTTGGTATATCACAGCAAAAATGCGACGTAGTACACTTTCTTGGGAACATCTAATAGTTGGATTTATCCAAACGTTCAGTTTCTCCAATGAAAACCCTTTCATCCATAGTGCATTACAGGTGATCCGAGAGAAGGTATTTGAAGCAGTCCCAACAGAGCAACCACTAGGGCTTCAATGGACTGCAACACCGGAAATGTTAATGGAATGCTACAATATCATAGGAGAGACAAATGATGAGGATGATCTAAGGGCTATGTATGTACCGGATTTGGAAGGAAGTCATAGTGTCGAAGCACTAGAAATACCTTCCGACAAGTTTCAGCAACCGTTGAAAATCAAGAAAGTGAACATTGGGTCAGAGGAGAATTCGAAGTTCGCAAGTATTGGAGATTATTGGGATGACTCAACTATTGCGAAGATGACTGATCTATTGCATGAGTTTCAAGATTTGTTCCCAATGAAATTCTCGGAGAGGAAAGGAATTTCTGGGGAATTAGGCGAAATGAAGATCCCCCTAAAACCCAATGCTAATCCAGTCAAGCAACGGCCGTACCGATTGAATCCAAGGTACAAGGAAAGGGTGCAAGATGAACTTGAGAGAATGTTGGATAGAGGCATTATAGAACCAATGGAGGAATCAAAGTGGATCAGCCTGATGGTGATCCAGGATAAGAAAACTGGCGAAGTCAAAATCAGTGTCGACTTAAGAGTGCAGCAACCGTATCAGTTGAACCTAAGGTTCCAGGAGCGCGACAAGTGCAACAGGGAGCGACTCCATCGCAGGGCTGGTATTGTAGCATAAAAAAAAAGTGTGTGTCGACAAGTTCATCACAAATTACACCAAGACATGGTATGCTTCGGCGAGTTGAAAGCTGCCACGATCTGGAAAGGTCCAATCCAGCAATAAATGCAACAGTTAAACCACAACGACCGACGACAAAAACAAAAAACAAACACATTTAATGCCCAACGCATGTGATGGATTTGGGGGATCAGTGTTGGATTTGGCCATTATTTTCCAAGATTGAACGGATGTGGCAATTCACCACTATAAAAATGGGGCAAGGGAGCATCTTGATGCATTGTGTGTTAAGCAAGAATCTGCGTAGAGGTGCATGGCAGTTTACATTTCGAGTGCAAGTACTGAGTGGCCAGAACCCACACCAGTTACAGAGGAGAATCCCGAAGTTATGTCTAGAATACCACTCAAAAAAAAGAGGGGCGCAAATCGACCTCCAGACACTAGTCACACGCTGAAGAAAGGGATCCGGGCCTCAGCATGGTTCACCGACGAAGATGCAGGAACTTCAGGCGCTGAAGTACTGCAAGAAGGGAATTATGGCCCAAAGATATCATGGTATGTTCCGCCATGCCAGAAAGGGGCACCAATTATATGGATAAACAAGAATGAGAAGTATACTATCATGATGCCATCGGTACTGCAAGGAGTTCCTCAAGTCGGCAACATTGTGGCAAATTTGCAGAAGCTACAGTATACTGACTACGACCTTACGAATTTCCCCGAAAGCACAGAAGGCTACGTTGATGTCCGCCATGAAGGAGGCCCAACCACGAAGGTACCTACAGCATGGGCGTTGGGATTGGAGCATTCGAGGTTGTTAGGCCTCACCCAGATACTGCACTTTGGGCGGTTTGCGTTAGTCAATGCATGCGTCAAGCAGTTGTTGGCGTGTTTTCATGGTGGGTATCTATGGCTACACGAGAAGATTCCAGTTATAGTTGACTTGATCACAAGAATTACCAGGTTTTCTAAAGACAGAGATGACCCTTCCCAAATTTTCCAGGGGAAGGATAATGACAAGAAGCTCGTAGAATAGTTGAAGACAAAGTATGGGATGGAGAAAAATTCTAGAGGATACCTCATCCACACAATCAATGACTAGGTCGTTAGGGTTGGTGCGAAAATCCTAGCGGTTGAGGTAGTTCCAAAGAACAAGCCTAGGGAATGTACTTCGGGCATCGCCTCCATGGAACTATGTGTTGCAGGAGAGTGGATGACCTGGTCAAAATTCCTACTGCACCAATTGATCAACGATGCAGACAATGCGCAGGAGTATGGGAAGGCATTCACATATTCATGGGTCATAATATTGGTCACATTAGCTAGTTGGAGGGACCCTGAGAACTATCAGGGTATGGATATAGTAGAAGCCCGGGTACGTGAAGGAGCACGGTACCATAACTTATGGGAAACAACTGATAAAGAGCGGCAGACATATAATGTTCTACAATTTTACATGTTTTTGGAGAGGATGTGGATAGATGCGCAAATGATACCATGAATACCAGAGCAAGAAGCAACAAAGTATCGGCCAATAGCAACGTTATCCTTCGAGCCCCAGACAATTTTTCATCAAGCCCGAGCGGATAAGTCAAAGCAGTGGATTCCAATGCAGTACAAGCTCACCGAGGCAGAGCTGGATGCCATCATCAATAGATGGCTCGAAGAATGGAAAGTCCCAGCTGATGAGAAGGACATGTCGAACATAGAAAATGGGAAGGAAACAAATTGATTGAACCCAACCGAGGAGCACAAACGCTCAGTCAGTTGGAAGGAAGGCGCGGGAAAAGACGACCCTACGAAAGAGAAGTCAAAGGGGTCCATCCATGAGGAGCCTCAACAGTACCCACCCAGACATATTCTGACCTAGATGCACAAAACAAGGAATGAAGGACAAAGTAGAGGATGGAATGGGGCACAGGAGATACCAGTGGCGGTCTTCCCGAGGAGCAGGTGAATCGGCTCCTGGAGATACTCACAGAGGTCATAGTGATCAATAGCATGTAAGTTACACATCACTCCACCAACTACTTCCACAAGGTAAACCAACTGCTAAGCACGTTATCCAACGCAGTTGTCGAGTCCAGTGTACCGCATGGGGAAGTTCGATAGAGTGCGTCGACAAGCAGGGTTGAAGCAGTGGTTGGGACAAACCCAAGGTTAGTGAAATGTTTTCCAAATGCGATGTATACTGGGAACGAAGGGATGGATGTGGAGATAAGAAAGTTCCACTCAATATATGTAGATTTCAAAATGCTACCAAGGTTGTTGCTACATAGGATTCAAACTGTAGCAAGTGCTGGAATCCGCGACCGAGAAGTCGGAATGCATGACCAGATGATTCGGTACAAGCAGCAGGCGCACACCCATGAGACAAAGGTACAATAGTTCCAGGAAGAGAAATCCCAAACATTAGACGACAAAGAGAAGGCCATAGAGGATAGGAAGTGGCTAGAAGAAGCAATCATCAAGGTATGCGAGAGAATCCCTAAGGTAGAGCAAGACCTACTACCAGAGGCAAAATCCATCTTATTGGGGTGATTATTGAGAAACCCCGGAAGGAAAAGGCAAAGCTAGAGGCAAGGGTGGTACCAAGAACACCACCAGAACAGATTCAGGATCGGCAGAATGTGATTGGGGAAGCCGTGACAGAAATCATGGAGATGGAGAAGGTAGCCTAGGTGGTTGCAGAGAGAGTCAGAGAGTTTTGGGGCAGTGTAGTCCAGGATGACCAGCTGACTGCATTGAAGGAACAACTCAGCGAAGCAGAAGCACAGCTAGAATCCTTTAAGGGTTTCAATCAAAGTGATTCCCTAACTGGTACAAATGAAAAAGGAAACATAACTAAAAATCATGCAGCAGCGTGTAACGAAGGCCTGCGAAAGACAACCAAGAAGGGCCACACATTTGGACGAGCTCCAAGCAAAAGCTGAACTTCTCATAGTACGGGTAATGGAAGCAATGAAACAGGTTAAGCAGCAATTGGAAGAAGCACACCAGAAAGGTTGTGAACACCCAATAGACCAGCAAGTGGAAGAATGCACACAACTTAGAGCATCAACAAAGGAAGTGGTTGACCAAATCAAGGGTGCATATGATGATTTCAAGCAATAGGTGAATGCACCAGAGGTGTCCAGCTGAGGTGGCTCGAGGGTGAGCCACAAGTTTTTGTTGGGGGCCTGTTGGCACAAGATTAGTCTGCATGAAGTGCGGAAGCCGACAACTGTGAAGAGGACCATCCACGGAAGAAAGGGTCATTCACGGAGAACAAGGAAGCGTAAGTTTAGCTAGGTTTTTAGAAATGGGTCATTTGGACCGTTTTGTAACTATTTAGTTTGATATAAATAGGAGTATGATTGTAAGCCTAAGGGAAGCATAGTTTAATCGGAGAATGAGTTGTTTTGAACCATGTTGTATCCACGATAAGATGTTTTGACTGTTTCTGTGAAGGTTATACCGCTGGTTTTGATGAATGCATGAAGATGTTCGATTATGGTCATATATTTGTCTTTGTTTCTGTTGAATAATGAATGCAAGTGTTTGCGAAATGTTTAGGACTCTGTGGTTTGGTAATTGTTGTTGATACGAATGATCAGTTTAACTATGTTGATGCGAATGTCCATTATGTATTACTTCTACGAATGATGAATGTATAAATGTATGCGAATCTAAATATCTTGTTTCTAGTGCGATAGAGTCAAAGTTCTTGCATGTCCTTCTGCCACTGTGGAAACTTGGTTCCTGCAGCCCCCTTAATCATCTCGGGTGAGACTTCACTCGCTTCATGGGTGTTACTGGAAAGGGTAAAACCTTTCTGGGTTAGTGCTTAAGGGTGTTTGATTGGGTTTGTTGACGACAGTGCGAAGTGAACCCCTATCGATAGTCGTTGTGTCAACATGGCACATAAGATCAATTGCATTTTTTTTATTTCTAACACCTAAAGTTCATCGTGGAAATTCACCTGCAAAACTTCCCAATTTCTTTGTTTCGACAGAATTTACTAAGTTTTTCTCTGTTTTGGTGGACTTATCCAAGTCTATCGATACATTGGCCCCTTTTTTGCAAGGGCTACGACACTCATTGACATATTTCTCAAAACTCATTGAAACAACGTTTAGGTGAACATCCCAAAACTCGTCGAAGCACGACATCGGAGAACTTTTCCAAAACTTATCAAAACCCATGGACAAACTTTCTCCAACTTCACAGAAACACGTCGACGTGCTTTCACAAAACTCGCCAAACACTTTTCCAATGAAATTTCAAAAAATCGCCGAAACAATTCATCGAAAAAAATTTCCCAACTCCGTTGAAACACATCAGTAGATTTCTCAAAAACTTGCCGAAACACATTAACTATTTTTTCTAAATTTAGTCGAAACACTTCATCGATGAATTTCTCAAATTTTCACCAAAACTCTTATCGACGGATTTCTCAAATCTTCACCGAAACACTTATCGACGGATTTTTTTCAAAACTTCGTTGAAATGCTTATTAGCCGAATTCTCAAATATTCACTAAAATGCTTATTGGCGAATTGTTTCAAAACATGTCGAAAACACTTTATCAGCAAAATTTTCCAACTTTGCCGAAACACCTTGACGGATTTTCTCCAAAATTTTCCGAAATACTCTATCAACAAACTTTCTCTAGGTTCACCGAAACGTATCGGTGGATTTCTCAAACTTCGTCGAAACTGCACATCATCAAAACTCATCTAAGTTTGCCAAAAGGCATCGGCACAAGTCGTCCAAACTCACCGACACACACTTCGGAAAAACTTATCAATTTTTTATGAAACCGCAATGATGGAGCAAACTTGACATTGCAAGTTATGCAACTTAGCCCATTCAGGCCTGATGTTTCAACCTATAGCTTTGATAACACACTATCACGATCCCTCTTCATCAATCTGACCAACATTTAAGGGGTGTGAAATAGATCTTGGGGCCTCGATAACTCACCTCGAATCCATCTTCAAAATCTTAAAACAAGCATGCATACATGTGGAAATGTAGGATAAAATATACAATGGAGTGAGGCCGATCCACACAATGACAACATGCATGTACAAGCAAATACATCTCAAGCATACAAATAAGATTTTTTCAATTTAAATACAAGAGAATACTTATTTGTAAACAACGTAGATCCGAGAAACTAGATGTGTAAGAGCGATTTTACACCCAACCATAGGCACTCTATCCAGGATATACTCTTTTTTCTATGAGGCCATCAGGGAGAAGAAAAACACCTACATGATTCTATCTCTCATCCCACAACCTTTTTTTTCTCTCCATGCTTGGCCAAATGCTCCTAGAAATCTCTACATGATCTCACTCAGTCGATACATCCTTGACTTTCATGATACCTTCCCCACACAACACCCTTAATGGGCTCAAGAATCCTCTTCACCAATCCATGGTTCTCTTAGGCCATCCATCTTGACAAGTGCTTCTAGTGTGTGCATAGAAGAAGACCAATTTGTTATGCTGCTGGGGAACCACCTATAGCTTCAAATTCATGGCTTCCCAAGAATCTATAAGCGAAAAAAATCGATGGGTAAGGGTACCTAGCTTTCCCAACCTTTGTGCTCATCTACAACCATCTCTTTTCCCTTCAAATCAGCATCCCTCCTCTAAATTTGAATTTTTGGGTTATACATAGTAATGCGGAACTCATGTGAGGTAGCTCTACTTGAGGATAAATGATAGAATGTGTTTGTATGAGATAATGACCCCAAGGGATATGGGAGAATGGTTGAAAAGAAAACTAACATTTCATCTTACTATAGAAGAAAAGGATTGTTGTCACTGTAGCACTGATTTTTAGCAACTGAAAGGATTGTCACCAAAGTTAGCCACCCCCATGCTTCAATAACTATGTGGTGTGACTTTTCCCACCAACGTCACACATGCATTCAATGATTGGGTTCGAGAGTCAAAAGGAGGTGATTGGCTCATTTAAAAACACATGGCATATTTTGAATGAGTTCTAAGGTTGACACTTGGCATCTTATGATTTATTCACCCATGGCCCCCCTTCCTCTTCCCCTATGCTGGAATCATAGCCCCTTTAGTGATCTTTACACAACCATTGTTGAACTATTTTTATTATTTATGCACATAATATTTACATATATTTTGAGTTAGCATGACAAGCCAACCATTCAGTCCAAATAACATCATTTACATCATACATGCCTAGCCATTCACTAGTTGGACCTTGGCCTTGAGCTCTGCACTAGGAATCCATACTAGCATAATTACATCATTCACATAATATAATTGAATACATTTCATGGGTCAAATTGGGGGTATTACAACCAAGGATTGCACAACCCCTTGGTATATACCCTTTGTACGTGTAGGTGATTGTTCATACCATACAATAATCTATTTATTGCATTAACTAATATAAATCCACTTTATAACAAAAAAAACCATAAAACAAAAAGAACACACACATAAACATAAAGAACATTAAAACACACACACAATATATATATATATAATTTAAAATATAATGATGAGTATATTTACTTCATATAAATGTTAGAATTTCATCCCACGACATTCAATGAGAATGTTTTAAATCAAATGTAAAATTTCAACATTGCCAACTGCAAATGCACATTAGACACAACCATGTTGCTTTTGTATTGTTTTATGTGAAAAAAAATATTAGAACCTTGAAGAGAGGATCCCTAGGGAGGGACCACTTTTACTACCAAGGAAATATTAGATTGATGTGAATTATTTTAGGTTTAGAAAAAGCATGAAGTAGAGAATCCTTAACATCACGAGGGGCCATTTTTATGAATTGATACCAACTCGCTTAACAATAATGTAATCAAATCTCCATAAATTTGGAGTGAAAATAACACAACTTTGACGTGGAAATAATTGCAAACTTGAAGCACACGCATTGAAATTATTGGCACAGATGTATACTTTTATTATAAAAATCTCATCAAACAACGGAATTCCTTGAAGTGGTATGCGAATTTCCTTGCAATCCAAGGGAAAGGTGAAATATATCCATTTCTAACTTTTGAGAGGTTGTTGTTTCATTTTACAAAATACAAACAAGGCTATATCAAAAAATAGGTAGAAGTCAAACAAGTTTCACAATATATCTATGTTCTTGGCTTTTGGACATGTTTCACTTTCCAACAAACAAGGGTATAAAAGTTTCTTCCGGGGCAATAATGTATCCTTGTTTATAAAATCTATATATTTTGAAATTTTTTGAATATCTATGTACTTACTTCCTCGTATTTATTGTACAAAACCCACTCCTTTATGTTTCAAAATAAAATTTTGAATAAAGTGCAAACCCCACTCCTTTATGTTTCAAAATAAAATTTTGAAGAAAGTGATGAATTAACTAGGAAGCATTAAAATTTGGAACGATACAAACGTTTTGTTTAAATAAACTGCTACCAAACATTGATTCTAAAATGAACAAGATATTTCCATGGAAAATAGTAGACGGTTTTCAAGAGTAGTTGGGTAGTTGAAACATGGAGAAGGATTGGGTCCATCGTCTCCATTTCCTTCTAGCCTTTGAAAAACCCTACTTATACAATGATGATCCTCCTACTTATATAATGATGATCCTTCTAGTTGTACTAAATGCACCACAATCCAACTTTTTTGAGCCTCCTCGGTTTCTATTCATCTTATGTTTCCAGTTCTACTTCTTCTCTTCCTCCTCTCAATCTCCTCACTAACTCCCCACTCTGAAGCAGCTTGAAATCCCACTCGAGAAAGAAAAACTGGTTGGAACGGCTCACCTTCCAATTGATGTTCTTTCTTCCCTCAAAGATCTCTAGCAAAATCATTTTGAAACTATAAACATTTGATTATCTGTAATATGGCCCATATATTGGTCACACAACTCTGGCGCAACATATATTGGCATCTCTCTGTTGACCATCATTGATATATGGTTGTATTCCTTCCCACAAATATCTACAAGACCAAAATCAACAACTTTTGGTGTGAAGTCAGCATCCATGAGGAATTCTATCTGTTTTACTCTTTCCAAACTATGAGGAAATCCAATGTCCGCGACATGGGGGAAGGTCTCCAAACCTGCCTACTCACCATCACCATCTTCATCATTATTTCGACTGATGATACTAGGGGCATTCCCTCTACTGAAGGCATTTCCCCTCATCATATCACAGATGTTGTGTGCCACCATGGCTATATGCCTCATGGTATCCCCCCTCCAGTTGTTTGTTGATGGTGTTTCGGTATCCCTCCCAGATCACATCTACACCACATTGACTCCTTTAGACTGGGGGTCAGGTTCGATTATCTCGACACTAGGATAGGGGGCACAATCAATCATTTTAACCTTTCCCTATCACATTTATATCCATATTTCCATGATCCCAGACATCAGTCCAAAACATATGTGACCCATTATCACCAACCCCATGTCCATAACATGGGGGTAGGCCCTTATCCTCGCCTACTCACATTTTCACACACATGATCTCGACCACTTCTCGAGGTCGCACTTCACTTGTACATTTAGTTTCCTTTATAGACACACTTTTACACTTGGGTGTCCTTTCTATGTGTATAGGATTGGGTTGTGATGGGATCCTTTTATTTTGACCTCCAACTTCTCCCTACAAGTATATTTTCTCAAACCAGGATATAGCTGATTTACTCCTAGAAAACATCATATGGATCATCGTTAGTCATCCTTCTTGCGCCTGTAGGATCGCCTTTGTCCAGGTAAGTGGCCCAAACTAGCCACATTATCATTTTCCCTTACTCGACAGTAGATCATCCCTCACATGGGTCCCACCATTCAGTACCTTTCCATTTGACACCCATGCCATTGTTCTTTCTGTGGGATTGGCAGTCCATCTAGTTTGTGATATTGCACTTACACTCATATTATTTTGTCATCATCACTCATTGTCCTATCCATGGACTCCCAAACTTATGGCCTTGGTGGCATTTTGATATTTCATGTCAACATTCATGAGCCCACCACTCCATCCATACTACAAAAGTTACATTATTTTTCCACCATTCATTATCCCTTAAGGAGATTGTCACCAATGTCCTACCATCCATCAGCTCCGTCTACTATCATCCATTCATTGATTCATTAGGTAATTCATTGTCTCATTTTCTCCCTTGCTTATCTCTCCTAGGTGACCACCCACCTAGGTAACCACTACATAGCAATCTTTTTTTTAGCACCCCTTTTTCTTAGGTGTTCATGCATTTGGGAGGCCATTACATTTGAGTGTTATTTAGTGCTCTCCCTTTGGTGTTCACACATCGAGCAAACCATTCAAAATAGTGCTCCTTAGCACTCTTGCAGATTGTATATCGTCTCATTTTGTGGCACCATCCCTAGTTTCCTTTTTTCATAACATTTTGTGATGCATCACCCATGGAGTCATATTGATGCCAGTCTCCCTCAAATTCGACCTCAATACACCCTTCCCTATTTCCCCTCGATGAGTAACCCATTATAGTTATGTCCCTTGGTATCCCACTTGTGTCTCTCCCCAAATATTATCACAAGTCCCACACATGCTGTCAGGTCAGGCATGCCTTCATGCTATGAATAAAGAAATTTTGATTCCACCACTCAGTTATGTTCGTATTCCCCCATCCTCGATGTCTCAACACATTATTCATCTCTACCCATTCATTGTCCTATCAAGGAAACATCATTTCCTTGTTTCTAGCATGTCACGTCCCCTTCCATCAATCCATTGCATGGAAGGAAACATGATTAAACTCACGGGGCTTATTGCGTAAACGCGGCCCCATACAATACTAGTAAATTCATGGATAAATAAAAACTTCTACGTGTGCAAACTCATACTCAATAGAAACACAGCGGAAATAAACATACTTGCAAACACACAAACAATATTGCATCAACATATCTATCGCAGGCATAGGATGACTTAATGTGCAGAGAATCAATCCCATTCTTAAGCTATGCACAAGCTTCATATTAGCCATGCTAAGATAATCGTTTCATTTCATTAACATAAACAATTAACATTCAGAATTAACACATTGCAACACACATAATGCATATAATTTAAACACAGAGAACACTTATATTTAAGATGAATTCGTCCAAACAACTGGCTATGTGAGAGCAACGTTCCACCCAACCATAGATCTCTGTCCAACTTATATTCTTTTAGCTAAGAGATCACCGCAGAGCTGGGTTGTGTATCCACTAAGGAGGGACTAGATGGGTTCACTCATAGCCTGGTTTCACTCAACAACTATGTTAAGCCAACACACAGTTGGGTTTATCAATCATATAAGAGATAGAGGAGGGCAGTGCTAAGCCAGTGAGCTCATCCATAGAGCTACAAGCATCTCATTTAAACTCAACAGTTATGGCACCCACAATACCTACCACACCCAACACATGGAAGGTCCCCTTCTCTGCTGCACAATCCCTCAGGCATCCCTTCCCTCCAGTGCTCTTCAGGGTGGGCATAGAAATTTCCAGCTGCTAAATCCTTGAGATTCTATCCTTCACTGGGTTTATCAAGAAAACCCAACCTCTGCTCAGTCATTCACACTTGGATTTCTCACAGTTCTGTTATTTAATAACTCAATCCCGTCACTTCATTTTTGGGCTGTCAAAACTGGGTTTCCTAATGGATTTCGGGGTATCTAATACTCTCAATTTTGCCCCAAGGTTCATATCTATGGATCCCCCATTGGATTTCACTTTCAAATACCAAATATAGGCGTTTTTGGCTCTTCAAAATGTGGGTTCTTGCAAAGTTGCGATTTCTGATTTTTCTCACTGTTGCGAGTTCGTTTTTGGATGGAAAATGATGTTGGGTTCTTCCACACTGGAATGGGGATGAGGAAGAACCAAATATCATGAGGTAGAGTGACTTGTGGTACAAGAAAACAGAGCCCATACTCTGCCATACGAATTTATGGGCTACCCATGCTCCATTGAAACCACGGACTGAAATCTTCAACTACTTCCTTACAACAGAAATAAATGTCATCAAGGAAAGTCAAATGGGTTCTCACAATGACATTTGGAAGCATATGGTTCATCCCCACAACCCCCTCGCCACTCCCTAGTGGATACACATGGCCCCTTCTCATTTGTTGCTCCCATAGCCAGTTTTGGCATTTTATTGCAATATCAAATATTTACATCAATTTACA
Organism: Larix kaempferi; assembly: GCA_027924585.1. NCBI lineage: Eukaryota > Viridiplantae > Streptophyta > Pinopsida > Pinales > Pinaceae > Larix > Larix kaempferi. Next base: position 1,987,889 of record BSBM01000542.1, on the reverse strand, counting down.
ATATTCCATGGCTTAATAGCACATGGGTAACAAAATATCAAATACTTTTCCATTTAGATAAAATCCGAGGATACACTAGTGGGGCCTTGGCCTTGAGCTCCACGCTAGGGAAGCATACATTGCATGTATACAATATTTGCATTAAAAGCCAATATTTCATGAGGGTCAAAATTGGGGTATTACATCCCCCCCCCCTAGAACAACACCGTCCTTGGTGTCCTCAAAACTAAACAAAAATGGGAATGTCTCTCTCATGGAATTCTTTAGATCCCATGTAACCTCATCAGGACTAAGGTACTCCCATTGGACCTTTACCTTCCTGATGGCTTTGTTCCGGAGCAAAGTGACCTTCTTTTTGAGGATGCGCATAGGCTCTACATGGAACTCTCCCTCAGGTTCCACCTGTATCACATTCCAATCAATCATATGATTAGGATCATGTACATATTTCTTAAGCAAAGATATATGGAAAATATTATGATCTCTTATGTTAGAAGGCAATGCAAGTCTATATGCAATTGGCCCTATCCTATCCAGGACTTCAAATTGCCCACAATATCTTGGTGACAACTTGGCACAATTCCCCAACTTGAGTGAACTTTTCCTTGGTTTCACTTTAAAATACACATGATCCCCAATCTGAAATTCATTATGCACTCTTTTCAAATCTGCATAACTCGTTTTCCTGTCCTGGACTGCCTTTGAATTCTACTTGATCTTAAAAACTTCCTGTTCGATTTCCTTGATTATCTCTGGTCCAAGTACTACCCTGTTCACCGGGCTATCCCAATTCACTGGAGTCCTGCATCCTTTTCCATACAATGCTTCAAAGGGACTCATCCCCAATGATGCATGTTGTCCATTATTGTATGCAAATTCTACCAGGTGTTGGTAATCTTCCCACTTGGATGGTTTATCCATCACATACATTCTCAGCATGTCTTCAAGAACCTGATTCACCCTCTAAGTTTGACCATCTGTTGAGGATGATATGTTGTACTAAAATTCAATTTAGTTTCCAATTCCTGAAACAATCATTTCCAAAATTTGGAAGTGAACTTTGTATCACGATCATAAATTATTGCCTTGGGCAATCCATGCAACTTGAATATCTCTCTCATGAAGATATTTGCAATGTCATTAGCCTTGTGAGTGTACTTAACTGGAATAAAGTGAGTTACCTTTGATAGCTTGTCCACCACAACCATAATTGAATCATGCTTCTTCATCGTCATGGGAAGACCTGTTATAAAATCCATAGAGATCACTTCCCATTTCCATTCCGGAATGGGTAAGGGCTGCAACAATCCTATTGGGTGTTGGTGCTCTGCCTTAACTTTCTGTCCCTTTTGACACCTAGCAATGTACTCAGCTATGTCCTTCATACCATGCCAAAAATATTGCTCTCTTGCTGCTGTTATAGTTTTCTGATATCCTGGGTGTCCAGAATATGGCATTTGATGTATTTCGTCCATCACTAGCTTCTTCAAATCTGCACTATTTGGAATGTACAATCTATCTTTGTAGATGAGGATATTGTCTTCACTAAGCTAATATCCTGCACACTTTTCATCCACATTACCCTACTGCAACTTCTCTTTAATTTGAAGGCAAGTTTCATCACTATTTTGGGCTTCAAGAACTCTTGTCTTCAAATTTGATTTGCGCATACTTACTGCTGCAACATGAAATCTTCTATTGAGAGCATCTGCAACCTTATTCTCTTTCCCTTTTACATGCTTAATTTCAAAATCAAATTCACAAAGAAACTCCATCCATCTAGCTTGCCTAGCATTCAAGTTTGGCTGATCAAACAAATACTTCAAGCTCATGTGGTCTGTTCTAAGCTCGAATCTTCTTCCCATCAAATAATGTCTCCACATCTTGAGAGCATGTACTATGGCTGCTAATTCTAGATCACGTGTGGCATAATTCTTTTCATGCGCTTTTAATTTTCTTGATTCATAGAAAATCACAATTCCTTCTTGCATGAGCACTCCACCTAGCCCTTCAATGCAAGCATCTGTGCACACCACAAAATACTTCTTTGGATCTGTTATCTTCAAAACAGGAGCGCTGGTAAGTAACTCCTTTAATCGCTTAAAACTTTTCTCACATTTTTCAGACCATACAAACTTGATATTCTTTCACTGCAATGAAGTATTTGGAAGAGCTATCTTGGAGAAGCCTTCAATAAACCTTCTGTAGTAACCATCAAGACCCATAAAAGATCTAACATCTGAAACATTCTTTGGAGTAGACCAATCCATGATGACATTAATCTTCTCTGGATCCACCGCAATTCCTTCTTAAAAAATAACATGACCCAAATATCGCACCTTCTTTTGGTAAAACTCATACTTGCTTAACTTGGCATACAACTGATGTTCTTTAAGGACTTGTAACACCATCTTTAGATGTTCCTCATGTTCTTCTTCATTCCTTGAATAGACAAGAATGTCATCTAAGAATAGAATCACAAACTTGTCCAAATATTTGTTGAAAACACTATTCATAAGACACATGAACATAGCAGGTGCATTGGTAATACCAAATGGCACCACAGTGAAATCATAATGACCATATCTAGTTCTGAAATCCATCTTGTGAATGTCTTCTTCTTTAATCCGCACTTGATGGTAACCAAACCTTAAGTCAATCTTGGAAAACACTTTAGCTTCCTTCATTTGATCAAACAAGTCATCAATTCTTGGCAATGAATACTTGTTCTTGACTGTCACTTTATTAAGCTTCCTGTAATCAATACACAGTCTCAAGGTCCCATTCTTCTTCTTAACAAATAACACTAGTGCTCCCCAATGAGACACACTAGGCCTGATATACCTTTTGTCCATTAACTCTTGCAGTTGCATCTTCAACTCTACCAATTCCGGTGTACTCATTCTATAAGGAGCTTTGGAATTTGGCGCTGCCCCTGGAACAAGATTGATGGTAAAATAAATATCTCTCTTAGGTGGTAATCCCGACATTTCATCCAGAAATACATCATGGAATTCTTGCAATATCCTGAAGTCTTCCATCCTTGGACCTTTGTCCTTTGATGAATCTGACATGTGGACTGCATATAATTGGCAACCATGCTTGTAAAACGTTTTCAACTATAAGGCTGAAATTTGTCTTACTGAAACTTGCTTGGGAATTCCTCTTACCAACATTGGTCTTCCCTCTTCATCAATGCATTCAAGTTCTTTCTCATAACAGTCCAACTTGGCTCTATGCTTTTCCAACCAATCCATGCCAATTAGTGCATCATAAGATCCTAATGGTAGTACATTTAGTTCTGCATGTGTGTGGAGTCCATTCAATTCTATGGGGCACCCCACCACTACTTCACTTACTTTTCTCCTGGTCCCTATGGCTAATTGAACTAGCCAAGATTTATTATGCTTCACTTTTCTAAGAGAACTACCTTCAACAACTTTTAGAGAAACATAACTATGAGTAGATCCTGAATCAATCAAAACATAAATAGATTTCTTAGCAATCTTACCTTCAACTTCCACCACTGATGATTGATGATTTGCTTGATGATTATCCAACACTGCATAAATTCGAGGCATTTCTCTTGCCATGTCCTCCATTGTTGTTGCTCCCTTTAAATTGTGCAACCTTCGTGGATTCTCCTTCCGATGTGGACAATCCTTTAGCATGTTATTTTCTCCACATCCCCAACACTGAAGTGGGTCTTTTAACATCTTTTCTGTTGCTACCACTGGCTTGAATCCACTCCTTTCTTTTTTCCCCTGTGGAAAGGTTCTAGGATGACTTTTGAATGGTGGTTTGAAGCCACCTTTCCTTTGATCAAACCTCCCTCTTGGCTTTCCTTTCCATGCTTGGTTAACCTCTGATTTTCCTTTATTATGCTCATAGCAATGCATTGCCATTCTAATGGCTTCATAAAGACTTGGTGGATTAACAAATTCAATCCTATCTCTGAAACTTTGAGGTAGAGTCCCAAGGAAGCACTGGATTTTTACTCTCTCATCTTTAATGTAATCCACATACCTCAGTAATTCCAAAAATTTATGGACATGTTCTTCCATAATTTTTTTCCCCAACCTGAGTTCATTGAACTCTTTTCTCTTACTGTCATAATACCTTGCAGAAAAGTATTTCTCCTTGAAGTACTTCTTGAATCTCTCCCAGCTGATCTTCCTTTCACTGATCCCTTTCACTTGCAAGAGGTTATCCCACCAAATTGAAGCTCTACCATTTAGATTGTAAAAGGCAATTCTATCTTTTTCATTTCCTGAGTAGACCTGAACTCTGAAATATTTCTTCATTCCAAGGAGCCATGCCTCTGCCTCTTGGCCAGTCTTGTCTTCTCCGTCAAATGTGGGAGGCCTTGCCTTCCTGAATTCTCCTTCTGGGATTCCCTTGAACTTCTTTCTTCCATCAAATCTCCTAGGCAAATGCCTTGGACTTCTTTGAGAACCTATGGATTCGCATGATTTGTTGGAAGAAGATCTAGAGGAAGGTGTTCTATGTTTTTTGCTCACATAACTCTTCCTTAGGCTTGGAGTCCTATTCTTTGAACGACCTTTAGAGCGGCTCTCGGCATCTATTCCTTCTTCACCTACATGAATTGGGTTGGAACCAAGGTTTATCTTCTGCTGCATATCAGTGAGGCTTTGCAAAATAGCAGCATTGAGTTGGTTTTGTTCTTCGTGAGCCTTCATCAATCTTTCATTGAAGCTCACCATGGTTTCAACCAGATTCTGTGGAGTTATTTGCTCCCTTCTCCCATTAGATTCGGTCTCAGTATTCTCTTCATGCACATTTTCTACTAGCACATCTTCTTCATGCTCATAAGGATCCTGAGCATCATTTATGGCCACCATTTTTCTTGTATGTTGCTTCTGCTACAATTATTAATTCCTATGAGCTGCAAGCACTGTGCATTATGAAAATATGTGTTAGACATCATAAGAATGCATATAGAAATATACAACATCAATATTTAACATAATCAAACTCATGGAATCATTTACAGAGTTACTATGTCTTCATTTCTTTGCCCATTCATGCAATTCTAGAAATTGCCTCTATTGTCAACAATTGTCAAAACAGTCACTGGCACTTTTCGGCTCTAATTATCTATGATGTATGATACCTCCATTCGAATTCTTATTATGCACCAGTATTCCCTGCTGGACAAGCATTCCAATGCATATCCTCATGCTCCATTCCGACTTCGGGTGTGGAAGCTACGTTGTTTCAAAAATGACAACTTTCACTACAATTATGCACCTTTTTTTTTATACACAGTGGTAAAATATCATGAACTGCCAACTTCAGCGACCTGTAGAAGAAAATCTATAAAGAATCACGAAAACCTTTCTACTGGGCGAAGTTAGCCCATATAACAAGGAATACTCAGCAATTCATAGATCTTTGTTCTGATGCACCCTTCATCTTTTATAACATTCTAGATTTGACTACTTCTCACTTTTGACATTTTTCCAAAATTCAAATTTTGGGCCAAAAATGGCTATTTCCCAAATGGTGCATTTCTGGAAAATATTTGTCTAACGGAATATGTCTGGATTAATGAGAATATGAAATGTCGAGTTCGGTAAATTTCTTGAATCCTAATTACAATGTCACTTTCATCCACTGCAAGTTTTTCAAAATTCCCGAAACGTGGCCCAGAATAGTGCTTTTTTGCCTTCTTACACGTCCCGACTCCACATCCTTTCGAGTTTGGCTCCAAAAATCCAAAATTAACACCTTTCCTACTCCATATCAATTTTGGCTCAATCCGACCTTCTGTCAAGCGTCGGGACACTGATTTATAAATGCCATTAATCTCAAATTTATGCCCAATTTGAGCATAACGAGCTCAAGATCCTCACTGGACTTTCCATGGCCTTCGTCAATGGCCTGAGAATGCCACTGAATTCATCCAAATCCGATTCCGTAGGCTACTGTAATCCAAAAATCAAATTCCGGGCTCTATACTTTTTTATTTATTTATTTGCAATTCGTAGGTTCCGCAACTGCAATCCCGCAATCCATACTATGGGTGCGGAAATGCTACTTTTCCAACCCGGGGCTACTCCATCCCAGAGTCCTGCAACCCGAAATCCCACAACTCCGTGATTCCGCAATTCCAAGTGCGGAAAGTCAAGTCACGGACAGGAAATTTTAACATTTCCGCAATCCCATAATTCCGCGCTTCCGCGTGCAAAAAGCCGAGTCGCGAATACGGAAATTTTAACCTTTCCGCAGAAGAAGGGTTGGGCAGCCCCTCTTGTGATTAGTATTTTCTCTAATCACAATCCGCAGGTATTAGTATTTTCTCTAATCACAATCCCCAGAAGAAGGATCAGTCACCCCTTCTGGTGATTAGTATTTTCTCTGTCACATCCCCTTCCATCAATCCATTCCATGGAAGGAAACATGACTAAGCTTACGGGGCTCATAACTCCTTCGTCCCTTGGCCAAATGGGATGAGTTTGGTATCGTTGGAAAGATCTTGCAGATCTCTATGCACTTGGGTGGTCCTCTACCATATCTGAGAACTCTAATCCTGCCATTTTTCCATTCCAAAATGATGCCCCAACTTCACCAATACCACGTTAAACGCTCTATCACCTGCCTATAACTCAGAGTTTGTCCCAAGCATCCCTAGTGCTACAAGCTGTGCTCTGATACCACTTTGTCACGTCCCCTTCCATCAATCCATTGCATGGAAGGAAACATGATTAAACTCACGGGCCTTATTGGGTAAATTTGGCCCCATACAATACTCATAAATTCACGGATAAATAAAAACTTCTACATGTGCAAACTCATACTCAATAGAAACACAGTAGAAATAAACATATTTGCAAACACACAAACAATATTGCATCAACATATCTATCACAAGCATATGATGACTTAATGTGCAGAGAATCAATCCCATACTTAAGCTATGCACAAGCTTCATATTAGCCATCCTAAGACAATCGTTTCATTTCATTAACATAAACAATTAACATTCAGAATTAACACATTGCAACACACAGAATGCATATAATTTAAACACAGAAAACACTTATCTTTAAGATGAATTTGTCCAAACAAATGGCTATGTGAGAGCAACGTTCCACCCAACCATAGATCTATGTCCATCTTGTATTCTTTCATCTTAAAGATCACCCTCGAGCTAGGTTGTGTATCCATTAAGGAGGGACTAGATGGGTTCACTCATAGCCTAGTTTCACTCAACATCTATGCTAAGCCAATACACAGTTGGGTTTATCAATCATATAAGAGATAGAGGAGGGAAGTGCTAAGCCAGTGAGCTCATCCATAGAGATACAGGCATCTCATTTAAACTCAACAGTTATGGCACCCACAATACCTACCACACCCAACACAAGGAAGGTCCCCTTCTCTGCTGCACAGTCCCTCAGGCGTCCCTTCCCTCCAGTGCTCTTCAAGGTGTGTTATAGGTCAAATCTGCACTTCTCCGTCCGTGATCACATTAAGCTATCGATCACACAAAAGGACAACATGGATTGAAGAGCAAGATTTCCCTAGATGATACATGGACTTGATTTTCCCCTCAATAGCTAACAAAACCCTGATTTATCCTAACTTTTGACATATGCACTACCGTACAAGCATCATAGTAGCGCATTTCCCCGAATGTGCCCTACTCCATAAGCATAACAGTAGCACACACCTGCTAGTATGCCCTACTTTGCTTAAGCAAACTAGCGCACACCTTAAAAAATCATGCAAACATTGGTTGTAAAGCAGTGAAGTTTCATATTGTGCACTACTCTACTGTGAAATACTCGCGCACGTCTTAAAAATTAATCAAAAATATATTAATTTGACAAATTGGGATTAGTTGAAGTTGGTTTTGCAACTTCCCCAACTTCCCAATCAAACTACCTCTTGATCCAAACTGCCTACCTTGTCCCATAAATACAAGGGGGATAGATGAGAGAGGGGAGGAAGAAATTATGCATTAAGGGTTGTTATGCTGGAGGAATTCTAAAGTTAGTGTGAAGAGCAGGAGCCCAGGATCCGGTTGCACAAGCACTCTGAATGATCAGGTATACTTGTACTGATTATTTGCTTTTGACAATAAAGGTTGAAATGCCCTTCCCGTCCCAATCAAATGTCTAATAGATTGCATATTTGTTTGGATTAAATTCTTGATTGTATTTGATGTTTAAATTGTATTTCAATTTCATCATTGTTATATCAGTCGGGATACGCTGAGGAAGGTATCTTTGTATTGCAGGTTCATCAAACGGAAGATCAAGTGGAGGATCGATTGAAGCAGCAAGCGAAAGCTAGGATCGAACTTCATTAATAAGGTATGCCTTCAAGAACCTTGATCTCTTTCCTTTGGTAGAATCCTACATGGTATGATCAATGCATTTACCTATCACCCCAGAAGTTGGTAGTGTCCCTCTCCTCGCTATAGGGTAGATTTCTCGAACAACATACTGGAGACTCCGCTAAGGATCGGTTGTTTTCTATTCTAGGAGACTCATTTAACTTTCCTTCCAGTACTTTTTGATCTTCTTGATCCCTGAGAGGCCCTGTAGGTCACTTGTACTTGCTTTCCCTTGCTTGACTCATTCCAGTTGGAAGTTTTAGAGTCTGTTTTCAGACCTCCTCTGACATGTGCGCTAGTCTCCTATACACACAGTAGCGCATACCTGATGATGAGTGCTACTTTACCTACTGTATAGTAGGGCACATCTCCCAGTGTCCACTGGTTTATGCACTACACAGTAGTTCATACCCATGTAACTCTCTGTTTGCTGTAGGGTTTTGATTTGCACTTGTTTGGTTTGATGTCCAGTCTCTTGCCTTGCTTTCTTAACTGATCCTTGAGGTCTTTATGCCCTTGTTGAGTCTTGATTGCCTCTCCTAAGTCCCTTAGGTCATATTTTGCTTGCTTGAGTACTTTTGAGGTGTCTTGTTGTTTGTGACTCTTTTTGGAGACCGTGCTTTGTTCCTAGTTGGACATAGCTGCATTCCTGTACCCTAAATGCTTGTTGCAGGTATACAAACCTCTGTTTCGTAACCTTTGTTGTTTGTGGCAACACTAAGCACACTTTGACGATGTCTTTGCCCTTAATCTAGGGTTTGACCCCAAGTTAGAGTTTTTAGGGTGTTTTCAAAAGCATTTTGAGTCTAGATACCTCCTGATTGCTTTGTCAGTTTTCAGTTTCAAGTAAGTTGAAGTCTTTTAGTTTGCTTCCATTTGAGTCTTTGTGATTGTAACGCCATATTTGGTTCGCTTTCCTACCATTTGCTTGGCTTAGTGCTCTTTAGGGTTCTTGATGCTTTGGAGTGACCTTTGAGGTTTACGTTTTCATTTGAAGTGTCTCTTATCCTTCTTTTCTTTCCACTTTGTTTTCCAAGCCCAAAATCCTTTTCCTTTGAAAAAATTTGTAGGACAAGTCTTCGTCAAATCATCGATTTGTTTGTTGTGAACCTTAGAGTTACTTTTCCTTACTTACATTGCTCTTTTGGGTCTTGCTTCCTTCCATTTTCGAGTTCTTTTTCTTTTACATATATCAGAAAAAACAAAAAATGAGTTTGGTAGTGTAAAGTAGTAAGACTTGTAATCATTTCGAAATAGCATAGTTCACTTTGTCTTGAATTTGAAAATAAAAGAAAAAGAGATTTGTTTTGGTTTGATTAGTTTTTCATTTTTGGAAAGAGCATAAACGGAAAAAAGAAAAAGAGTCTTTTGTTGCTTTGAAGGTTATTTCTTGTGCATTTTACTTTCTCAAACCATTTCCACACAATGCACTACCCCATTGAGTAAAAAGTTGCCTTAAAAAGAAATTTTAATAAAATCAATTAGAAACATTTTATTTTTAGATATACATGACATCAACTATCTTAGGCTAGAGTTATGAGCTTAAATCACTTTAAACTGCTCGCAATTGGCTTCATTACGCAACAATCGTAGTACAACTTTCGTTTAGGTAAACCCATATATATCAAATAAACCTGGAATGCTCTACTCAACCCAGAGTTAAGCACGAGGCCATGGAAAACTGGAATCATTGAGGATATCCCCTCACCTTCCTTTTGACCATAAACCAGAGTCGATTCGCGTACGGGGTTCCTTTCAGACTTCGGGCTTTGCTACCCTGCCCATGTGTTTTGAATAGGCTGACGACTGTCCCCCAATGATATTTCATATGTATGGTAGCCTTAGTATCATACCTTTAGGATCTTACATAGGTAGAGTGGGTGGTTATTCCCACTTCACCTCGGACAGGCATGGAAGGTAACCCTCTGGAAGTACTCCCAGGAAAGCGGTTTGGTGATTCAAGCGCTTGCACCCAATGGACCTCTGGTGGATTCCACGAAACTGACCATCAGTACTCTATTAGTCTGTTCTGGACCCTAATCATCCCAGACTTACTTCCGAGAGTATTTGCTATCTGTTTGATTGGTTTGATTACATAGGATTTTTTAGTGGTATGTTGTTTGCCCCTTAGTCTTAGTGGCCACTAGGTTTTTTAGTGTTATTTTTATATAATTGTGGAATACCAACAACTTTGTAGGTCTTGGAGGGTGCAAAACCTTCCCCAACTCAGTGTGGAGCCACTACCTCCACCACGACAACGGAGGACTAACTCCAGTGGTCTTTTTGAACTTGCTGATGAAATAGAGGTTCCTGGTGAACCACAACCTAGATCCCTGGATCAACAAGTTTTTAATACTATTGAGGTTGAGGATATCACTTCTAGTGAGTTTAACACTCCTTTTAACCCTTCTCTTACCGGACATAACAATCCGCTTTTAGTACTTGTTGGTTTCCAACAACCCAAGTATAGTGCATATTTTTTCACACCTGGGCATATTATGACTAATATATGAGATGAACAGAGAGTCCCACAGACTCCCACAATGGGTATGAATACAACTATTGTAAATCCTCCTTCCACTACTACACCGAGTTCGATGCAGACAACTTCTATTTCAACTTCGTCCTTTAGTTTCAATGCTGGTACTTTAGGCATGCCAGGCTCAACAACTTTGACATCCGCCTCTACCCCTACTTTTGGACCCAGTAATACAGTGAATGTCATTCCACCTCCTGCAACTCAACAGTCATACCATATACCTAGTACTTGGATTTCCACACCCAATGTTGGGCCGAATCCCTCTGCAACTATGCCTGTCATGAGTACCATGACTACGTCGTCCATCTCGACTACTGCTGGTTTTAACACCTTTACAGGTTACAATGTGAATCAAAGTAATATACCTGCAGGAAATATCCCTTTTTCTTTGTTTTCTGGAGGAGGGGGTAATATTTTTAACCAACAATATGGCGGGGCTAACACCCAACCACAGTGGACGAATACACAGGGTACCAACCCGCTTTCATTCTGGTGGGGGGATTTCAACAACACTTTCACACAATAGCAGATGGCTGGGGGCAAACCTAACCAACAGTTTATGGGTCAAACTATGGGAGGTTCCCCCTTTATGGCTCCATCTCACCAAATACCATCTTGTAGACCTCATTTACCATTTCTGGAAACCCTGAATTTTCCATATCTTTCCAAATTAACGAACGATCTGGTGTGCCATAACATTATGTGGCCACCATTTCCTACTAAGCTACATTTGGACATTCCGAAATTCAAAGGTAAAACTGGTGAGAATCCTGGTGATCATGTTACCACTTTTCATCTTTGGTGTTCTTCGAATTCATTGAACGAAGATTCTGTTAGGTTGAGACTTTTTCAAAGAACCTTAACCAGTGTTGCAGCCAAATGGTACATTGAGTTACCTATAGCCACCTTTTTTAACTTTCGGGATATCGCCGTAGTCTTTCTAAACCACTTCCAGCTTCCTGTTTGGTACGATGCCTGGACAGATCTTTTTTCTACCTTTAGACAAAACAAAGCCACCCATTTATCTGATCATATTCAGGAGTGGCGAGGACAAAAGAGGCTCATTAAGGCCAATATTCCCCCATAATTCTTATTAGAGTGGTATCTGAAATCACTCCTTCCTTATGTTTCTAAGGAAGTAGCTACTTCTAGGGTGTGATCGGAAGAAGAAGCCATTTTTGTTGGTTGTGGAGCCAGATCTTCTAGTCTCATAGATGATATTGTCTTAGCCGTGCACCCCGGAGGACTATACACGCATTCTGCATTTTTGGGGGTTCAGGGCAACGCCCGAAAAAAGGGGGTTTGGAGATGGAGCCCCCGAGAAAACAATTTTGGGCTGTTTTCGCCAACTATTTTATGGGCCCATGGTTTTGGGTATCCTGTGGTATTTTTTCCCATTGTATTTTTCCTATAAAATAAAGACATTGTAATACGTCTAGGGAGGATATATTAGGTTTTATGCATTGTAAAAATCTCTAAGATCAGGAGAGAGACTATGAGACAGTGAAGAGGAAGTGCAGTGGCTATACTCCAGGTTGTATCCCTTCACCTTGCTGGACAGTAATAATAATGACTGGAAAATTCAGTGTGGACGTAGCCCAAGTTGGGGTGAACCACGATATATCTATTTCTCTCTTGTAATGTGTGTGTGATTATATTTGCATTTATGTTTATTGTTATTGCTCTGCGATCCCGTTTTTCTAACAATTTGTATCAGAGCCAAAGGTCTATTTGGCAGATAAACCCGTAGGAAGCTAGGGTTTCTGGTTCAAGTGGGAGCAATGGCGGAAGAAGGAAAGTTTAAGGTCGAGAAGTTTAATGGCCAAAACTTCCAGTTATGGAAGATGCAAATGGAGGACTATCTGTACCAGAAGGATCTATTCCTACCATTGGGAGGAAGAGCAAAGTAGCCGACGGCCATGAAGGACGAAGAATGGGAGGTTCTTGATAGAAAGGATCTGGGAACAATACAGCTGAGCCTGGCTTCATCGGTGGCTTTCAATATCTCAAAAGAAACGACAACGGAGGGTTTGATGAGCGCACTATGTAAGCTGTATGAAAAACCCTCGGCCTCCAACAAGGTATTTCTAATGAAGCATTTATTTAATATGAAGATGTATGAAGGTGGATCTGTTACTGATCATTTAAATGAGTTTAATATGGTTACAAATCAGCTAAGTTCTGTAAGTGTGAACTTTGATGATGAGGTTAGGGCTCTTCTAATCTTGTGTTCATTGCCAGAAAGCTGGAATAGCTTGGTCATGGTTGTAAGTAACTATGTCCCTAGTTCAAATACCTTGAAATTTGATGATGTTATTGGTGTTATTCTTAGCGAGAAAATGCGAAGAAAAAGCACAGATGACACATCAGGTAATGCGTTGACCATGGAGAGCAGGGGAAGACAAAAGGAGAGAGGAAAGAGCCAAGGTAATTGTGGCAAGTCTAAAATGGGCAGATCCAAGTCCAGACTGGGAAAAATAGAGTGTTGCAACTGTGGAAAGAAAGGACATCTGAATACTCTAGTCACCCATGGCTAGAAGAGTTCTTCTTCCATTGTTTTACACTTTTTTGGGGGAGGAGACTAGCTTTACAAAAAAGGACCTTTTGGAGCCTTCTTTAGGGTTTTCAGGCTCTTGAAACATGAAAACACCAAGCGAGCACTCACCTACTCGGGCTCGATGTGAAATCCATGAGAGGGTAAAAAGAGGATTGTTTAAGTTTTTCAGACTCTATAAACAGGAAAGCACTGGCAAGCATTAACCTACTTGGGCTCGATATTAAAATCCACGAGTAGGTGTATGGAGTTATTGTTTAAGTTTTTTAGACTCCTTAAAATTGAAAACATCGGCGAGCAAGAACAGATCTCGGTTCGATATTAAAATCCAGAGATCAGTATTATAGAGTATTCTTCTATTTCTTATTCAAACTCTGTAAACAATGAAGAAGGTCTTGAGTCTTCCTCCCATGGGCTCGTTAATCTCTTTACATGGTTGGATCTATTGAGTTTTCATTCTTTCTTGGACTCATTAAAACAACAAGAAAGGTATTATTTTATCTAAAAAGAATAAGGGATAAGAAGGGTATATCACATATTGCAGTTTCAAAGGCAGTTTTAGTCAGTCCTATCCTTGAACACATCACCTACTTGAGTCCATCATTTCAGTTGGGTTTAGTTTTTGACCTTAGGGTGAACCTGATCTCCGAGTTGTTTACTCACCTGGTTGGTTATTCTTCTAACCATATGGAGGGTTTGCTAATGTCTCCTACATTGCAGGATTATATCACTTCCCCATCATGTTGAAAACTTCCTAAGTCACTTTGTGTCGTGCTCACTGTTCAAGGATATAGCCCATGTCGGCCATTCTGCAGTTTACCTTGACCTCATGTGTCGGCCTTCCTAGTGTCAGTCTTGTTACTTGTACTACATCACATCAGCCCATACCATTTGAGTGTTCCTCGTGTTGGATGATGGAGGATGCCTAAAGGCCTCCCTTTCAATGGACTTCTTCCCATCGACATCAGCTCATTTTTCTCTAGGAATGAAGTTTAGAGTTTCGGTTAGTACCTTGGGGATTGTAGTCACCAGTGGCAATTTTCCTCGTTGTCGAATTATGAGAATACATCAATGTCTCTTATTTGACATGTTCCTCAAGTTTTCGACACCACGTCCACTTATTCACACTTGTTGGATTGTACTAGGTACCTTGGGCCCCATTATCATTATTGGTGGAAGCCCTCGCATTTGTTAATGGTATACATCAATGACCGGTAATCAAACGATACCCCCCATGTTCGACTTTCAGCTCATTTATTCACATGGTTAGGGTTTGTAACTTGGGTTGTTTGGATGAAGACCTTGGGATTTTGACAACATTACCTCTTTATGTTATCACCCAAGTTGCGCAAGACTGAGCCTCACTCATTTTGGCTCTCCACGAGACATAGATCCAGTTTGTTGTTATGGCTATGATCTCTCATTCTGACATGGATCCACACTTGTATTTCAGTGGCCATGCTATATATACATATCCTAATTATGTAATGGAGATCATGTTGTATCATGCTACACATCTATATGATGTCAAGATTGTAATTGCGCGTTGACCTTGATCTTTATTTCATGTACTTTTGTGACTTGGTTCTGTGGTTTCTTACTCCTCCGCTAACTTGGAATTATAATGTATTTCGGCCATCATTTCCCTCTGGCCTCACACATTAGGGGGCATCTGTTATAGGTCAAATTTGCACTTCTCCATCCGTGATCACATTAAGCTGTCGATCACACAAAAGGACAACATGGATTGAAGAGCAAGATTTCCCTAGATGATACATGGACTTGATTTGCCCCTCAGCAGCTGACAAAACCATGATTTACCCTACCTTTTGACATGTGCGCTACCCTACAGGCATCATAGTAGCGCATTTCCCGAATGTGCCCTACTCCACAAGCATAACCGTAGCACACACCTGCTAGTATGCCCTACTTTGCTTAAGCAAACTAGCGCACACCTTAAAAAATCAAGCAAACGCTAGTTGTAAAGCAGTGAAGTTTCATATTGTGCGCTACTCTACTGTGAAATACTCACGCACATCTTAAAAAGTAATCAAAAATATATTAATTTGATGATTTGGGATTAGTTGAAGTTGGTTTTGCAACTTCCCCAACTTCCCCATCAAACTACCTCTCGATCCAATCTGCCTACCCTGTCCCATAAATAAAGGGGGATAGATGAGAGAGGGGAGGAAGAAATTATGCATTAAGGGTTGTTATGCTGGAGGAATTCTAAAGTTAGTGTGAAGAGCAAGATCCCAATATCTGGTTACAAAAGAACTCTGAATGATCATGTATACTTGTATTGATTATTTGCTTTTGACAATAAAGGTTGAAATGCCCTTCCCGTCCCAATCAAATGTCTAATGGATTGCATATTTGTTTGGATTAAATGCTTGATTGTATTTGATGTTTAAATTGTATTTCAATTTCATCGTTGTTATATCATTCAGGATACGCTGAGGAAGGTATCATTGTATTACAGGTTCATCGAATGGAAGATCAAGTGGAGGATCAATCAAAGGAGCAAGCAAAAGCTAGGATCGAACTTCGTTAATAAGGTATGCCTTCAAGAACCTTGATCTCTTTCCTTTTGTAGAATCCTACGTGATATGATCAATGCATTTACCTGTCACCCCAGAAGTTGGTAGTGTCCCTCTCCTCGCTATAGCGTAGATTTCCCGAACAACGGGGTGGGCATAGAAAGGTCCTGTTGTTGGTACAACATCCCCCCCTTAGATTTTTTTGAAAAAATATTGGGGCCCCTCCTCTGCTTTTGAAAATAAAAGAAAATCTGCCCAAGGTTATCCGGACATCATTAATTTTTTATCTTTCCCCTAAAAGGAATCTCAACTTGCCTTAAACTTTTTGAGTCATGTTTTTGCCTAAGTAAAACTCAGAGTTTTGAGCCGCAGTGCGGAAGCTTTGAGCTAGTCTTGCCGCCACGGCAGAAGAATTAGTCCAAGCCTTCCGAAACCACGGAAATAAAAGGCTAAGTCAAACCCGCGGCGGAAAAATTACCTTAACGTCTTTGAAAGGGCGAAACTTATGACCAAGCGAGCCCACGGTGGAACATTTTCATCAAGTCTCTCTGCAATGGCGGGAGATTTCATCTAATGCTTCCGAAAGCATCGAAAACACATCAAGAGGTTTTTCGCGGAAAGGATCGTCTATCTCTTTCGCACTATCAAATGTTGGTACATTTCTGGAAGAACTTGGCTAACTTTTCGTGAAAGCGGACGAGCTCACATATGTTGCCGCGACACACTATTCCTCTGCGGAAGCATCGGTGAACTCTCCCACAATGGCGAGTAAAACTCAACTTCTCTTTCTGCATGAGGTGGAAGCCTTAACCAAACCTTTTCGATTTGATGGTCATATTTATTAAAAGGGGTTTGATTTGACCCGGTCGTACACAGCCTTAAGTCTCATTTTAATAACATTACAACCACCATATAATGGTTTACACGTATCGAGTTGAATATATTGGGGTGAACCTCGTTACCATTTCATTGTTTTTCGTCACCCGAAGTGTTTTCCGTTCCATTTGAACCGCGAAGCACGTCCATCATCGTTTGAAGGCGTGGATTCGCAGACCCTGCAACAACCGTTGGCACCACACCATCACTTCCAGGTCAGTACCTTCGTAGGCCTTGCTATGATGTGTGTTTCCTACTTAAAAGGGTATGATCTGTCATTTCATATCGTTCTTTTCTAGCCGGGGCGTTTTTTCGTAGAACATTTATGCCTATCGTCGATCCGTTGTGCACCTAACTCAGAATATCATCCTGCCTAGTCAATCATTCGTAGTCTCATAGTCACAGGGAAGTCTAGAGCTATTTTGATTATTCAAGGTCGTTCCATTATTGCGATCGGTCTCTTCCTATCATCAATAGCATTGGAGCTTGTTCTTCATAGTCTCGGACGATGTATTGCTCCCAACCTAAAAAATGTTTTGTTAGCAACCCTAAGCAGAGACGTAAAAGGCCTCAAGGCTATCACAATTTAAATAATTAGAAAAATGTTGCCTCTACCTATCACCTGTTAGACCTTTTATGCCCTTTCTCGCACCTAATCGTAGGCATTTCCACAGCTATAGAATTTATGTCTTTCGTGCTTGCACGCCAATCGGTGTTTTGTCTCTTGAGGACTAAGGTACCTGGACCAACCCTTGTCCATTTTCTATCATGATTCCTAATCACAATAGCAACCGCAAAGGTAAATAAATTAATGCTTTCACGAGATTATAAACTTGTATTTGAAGGAAATATTTTTAGGAGTTTTGGTTGAAATGGAGATATTATCAAAAAGACACTAGTTTGGGTTGCCAACATGTCATACATGCTTATTCATGTTTAAATTGTTGAACAAGATTTTCAAAATGGCTAAAGGTGGCAAGAGAAAATCAAAGGCAGTCGAAGAAAGCACAAGAATAGAAACAGCATTCCAGGATACCAAGTGCACTACAGGCGTGCCTCCAAAAGTAAACTGGGGAGATGTCTACCGCATGACAAGAGATCAAGACTTCCCTGAGGCTCTTTTTGAGGAGGAATCCATATGGATAATTTAGACATGGCAAGAAGGTTGTTAATTGCAGGAAGGCAAATCAGAAGAAAATACAGTGAGGAGTATGAGGCTCAGAATATGAGGCCTCCTTTCAGACTGACCGCTCTCATGTTAAGCAGAATATTTGAGAGACCCGATGGGACGATGTTTATGCTACAATGGGTCCCCATCATCCACTATGTATCCTTCAAAGGAACAATCTTCAACTGGGTTGATATCATCTCAGACAGTCTGTCATTAGCTATAACAAAGGCACAAGAAGGGTTAGTGGAGAGGAAGGCATAATTTTATCTGGCTTCCTACCTCATAGATTGTATAGTGGCAAAATGTCTCTTTCCCAAGTTGGGATGCATGTGCAACTTGGCAGAGAGCTCAGAGTTCATTTCCTACAAAATATTCTGGGATCAAAATTACAAGAGGGATTACAAGCTCATTTGCGAGGAGTTCATCATGCCTCTTTATCAATTAATATTTAATGAAGAACCCAACTGCCTGTCTGAGAACACCATGAATGCTTTGGAGAAATATGGTGATTTCTATTTTGCTCCAGAAGGTACCTACATAAGGATGTACGGAGCTTCCAAAGCCTCGTATATTCTACCAAGATACGCTACGGATTATATAGTCCACAAGGAGATGGTAAGGCAGGTATTCATTGACGGAATCGGTAATACATTGTATAAGGCCAAGAAAGCTACTTTTCCACCCTTACCCTTCTATTTCAGGGCCTACAAATTTTCACGAATTGCAATCGTGAAAGAGTTTGTTGCGGAATTGAGGAGTTTCCATTTTGGAGAAAGGACTTTTCATAGGAATGATCGACAAGGCAAAATTGCACAACATTGCAAAGAACTCTCCACTCCCTGTGAGTATGCCAAATTTTTTGATCCACAGGAGGAAGAATATAGGGGGATGAGAAATATGACAAAACTATAGATCTACCAAATAGGCAAAGGAGGGGCCAGCTCGAGCTCTAATGTTGTAGGGAAAATAGGTTCACAAAGAGAAAAGGATACCGTAGAGATTGCTAAGGTTTTCTCGAAAGAAGAACAAAGGCTCCTCGAACAAGCAAAGAAAATTGAAGAAGATAAATGCATAAAAGAAGAGAACTTGCGAATCCAAGCAGCCGAAGCTGAGGCAAGGAGGCAAGAAGAAGAAGAGAGAATTAGATTGGAAAGAATTGCGAAGCAAGAACATGAGATATTAAGAAGGGAGAAGGAGGAAGAGGCACGAAATAAAGAGGAGGAAGAAAAGAAGTCCCAAGAATATATTGATCCCAAAAGCCCAGACCTGCAAAATCTAGATATGGGTTCCCCCATAAGAGATTTCCCCATTGTCCCTTTTACACCCTACAAAGGAAGTATAGTTTCTAATTGGGAAAATTTTGCTTATAACAAGAAAAGGAAAACCATTGTTAAAGAGACAGGTTCCAAATTGAAAAGACCTTTTAGGCCAGACATCATCACTACACATGAGACTACGGTCATGCGAAACACAGAAGAGGATGCTAACCTCCTGGCATCCATCTCCGTAGCAACAGTGACAACAACTCCAGACAATGCCAACCTACTAGGGGATAAATTGAGTGGAGAAAAGGAGAAGGCATGTCGGCTGCAGGAAGATTTAGTCAAAGAGAAGAACTATACAAATTTGATGATCGAGAGGAATGATGCTCTCACATCTCAGAAGGAAGAGTTAAATGAAATTATCCAACAAATGGAAGCTGACAGGAGGTCACTGGCAATACAAGTAAGGATGTTAGAGGAAGAAAAGGGAGAGCTTGAAGGAAAAAATCTGAGGCTTGAATCAGATAAGTTCAACAACATTCAAGAGATTGTCGATCTGAAAGAACACATTGAAAAGTTACAAGGAGACAACGAATTCTTAGAACAACAAGTAAAGCTAGCAAACAGCAAAATGGGAGACATTAGCCCCTTCCACGAGCAAGCCTGTGAAATACTAAGAGAGATATATGGCGTACAAGAACTTCTATCAGAGGAAATATTAAAGCTAAAAGAAATAATGGCCCAGGTTAAGGAAACCAATGTCGAAGCCACTCAGGTCAGGAAGAAGCACACACGCATCAGGGGAGAGATTAAAAAACACATTGAATGGAGGGAAGGGAGGTCAGAGTTCCCGAAAAATCTTTCCCTTAAGTCTGTTGTTGAGTACAGGGTAGACATACGCACCCTAGATTATTCTAAGGATTGTGGAGTGAAGTTGGGCATTGCAACCTTAGCTACTTATGAGTGGTGCAAGAATTTGTATTCCCAGATATGAGCCACACAGGAAATTTGTCATATAGCCATGCCTCCAAATTTAGAAGAATTCCCGGATAAAGTACAACGTTTATCTAAGCTAAGTGAAGAACTCAAGGCAGAAAATGAATATGTGCAGAAGCTAGATGTCTTGACTTCAAAAGGCCTACACCAATTTAGCAGCGAAGCAACTATTCATAAGCATCGCCTAGAAGAAAGTCTCAGGGCCATAATGGCAGAAATAACTATTTTATCAAAAGAACTCGCCAAGCAGAGAGTGTCCCTCAGATTTATGATTCCCCTGGTTGGAATGAATATAGAGAAAGAAATAAATCAGTGGGGAAATTATATCGCAGAAGTAGATAGGGCATTGGCAGCCAATCAAGTTCCCACATCAGAAAGTGGCCCAGTTGTTGCAGTAGTGATGGAAGAAGCCCCAGCAGTCCCAGAAACGCCTAAGTCGCCCAAAGCGCCAGCTCAAGGATAGCGTGCCTTTGTCAACATGTCTCTTGGGTTGATAGCTTATGCATATGCCTTTGTAATATTAAAATGACTTGTGCTCTCGTTTTTTGTATAGTTATTTGAGATATTCCTATTTATGTAATGTCAACACTACAAGACAAACTAGGGGAATAGAAACGGTTAGGTTATAGGTGGAAACTCTTGGCCCATTTTGTAAAGCTATATAAAGATGATTAGAGGAAGGGAGTAAGGACTTTTGGCAGGGGAAAGGTTTTATGTCCTGTAAATGAACTATTTTTGCTACATGAATAAGAAAAATCGATTTAGCCTGTGGAAGTTGGCACAACATTTTGCTTGGAGTCTTGTTGGATAATTGCTCAACTATTTCTGCGTTTTCATACATTTATTGTGAGATCTTTCCTAGCTCTTATGAATTAATTCTTTGCTATGAATGGTTTCACTTTCTCTGCAAAATTTCTATGTTAAATGGGTGATTGAATGCTTGTAATTATCTGGGCTATCTTGGAAAATCTTTATTTCTGTTGTAAATGCTCCTTCCAATTTAACAGCTATCTGTGGAATTATTGGGTGTGTTTTCAGTTTATTATCCATTCTTTAAATATACTCCTTATAAGGATAGGATAATTTAGATTGAAATTAGATTAGTATAGATTTGTTTATCACATGCATTTAATTTAGGGAACATGCATATCATGATAAATACAAAAAATACATAACCGGTGAATCAGGCTGCAACCGGTAAAACAAAAAAATCTTTAAAACTTACGATAGCCAGAACCGTTAACCAGATGGATTCCCCACACCAAACGGTCAGTGATCTAGTTGGGATCGCTTACTGGGGAGAATCCCTTGCTGATTGATGTAGCGATACTTGAGGCATCAACCGTTTTTGGTGCTAGAAGGAGGGCCACCAGTGCATGGCTAGCAAAAGAGATTCTTTTGTTGGTAAAAATTCCACTGAAAACCCATCTGAAATAGTCATCCCATAATTTCCAGATCTGGAATCAAGAAATCAAGAAGATCCTAACCCTGAAACAGAACTGTCGAAAACATTGTATGTTGTCCCTTTTGAAGAAGTAAATCAATTCAGGAGGCATACCCGCTCGTACGTAAGAAGTATTGGAGGATTAACCATAGTTCCTTTGTTACCCAGAACCAGAGCTCCTCGAAAAATTCCTCAGTGTACAAGGGATTCCGTTCTTGTTCAAAGTCTAGAAGAGATCACCGAGCCTTTTGACGAAATTAGACCAGAGACCCCTATAGACCCAGAGCAGCACACTCTAAGGGATACTCCTCTTAACTCACCACCGCATTCACCACAACGCTCTCCCCCGAGAGCCATGGCTATACCCGCATGGAGAGCCAAGGGGGCATTAAATGTAGTCCGACCATTCCATGATTTTCCCAAGAACCCAGAAAAGGTTTTGCCTAAGTATGACCCTAGCAAGGGAATTTTTGCTGAAGACAACCTCAAAAGTTTTTATTTAGCCCTAAATCTTTTAAATGTAGAACATGAAGACATGGTTTTTCATCTCTTTCCTTATACTTTCGAGCCCAAAGTATCTTCTTGGTACTTTAGTTTGCAAGCCGATTCAATAACAAGTTGGGAAGATTTTGAGAAATGTTTTCTTAAAAAATATGGCAATCAGAAAACTGTAGCTACTCTCATGAAAGAATTATTGTCTATGAGAATGGAAAAGAATGAGAAATTTTAAGAGTTTAACCAAAGATTCACAACGTTGTTAAATAATTTCAGTGATGCAACAAAGCCTGCTGAGGAATGCTTAGTAAAATATTATACAACAGCTCTTAAATCCCTACTTGTAATGTTCGTCAAGAGAACAAAATAACCTAACCTAACAGAAAATTTTGAAGAAGCCAAGAAGGTAGAAGAAGAACATGATAGTATCGTGAAACATGCTTTAGATATAGAGGGTAAGCCGACAGCTGTTAAGAAACCTTTTTTGTTAACCAAGGATAAGGAAGAACCTGCACTAGATTTAGAAAATGTCATCAAAATGATGCAGAAACTCTCCAATAAGGTTGTGGATCTAGAAAAGGATAAAGCAACGAGTTCTTCAAGGCCACCTTTCAAACCTTTCTATAAAAAGAAAGAAGAAAATGGACAACCAACCCCACCAGTAAACAATTCTGCTGTACTAAATCTGAATGAAATAGGGATGGACCACTTCTGCACTTTTCACCAAGAACAACACTCAGAAAAAAGTTGTCCACAGTGGATCAACTCGATGAGCTTAGTAATGAACCAAATTTTAGATGCACAAATGCCCGAGCAAACGAGCCCCCAGCAAGAACAAATTCTTGATAGTGAAGAACCAGCTCCCGACACTACAATGATCCTTTGGGATTGGATGCCTTCCCAAGAACTGTCTTGTGAAGAACTCGCAGACGAAGTACAAACAACATCTGTTAACATCACTACCAAGAGTAAAGGCCCAACGATTGAACCAGCAATAGAATCACCTAAGGCAAGGTCTAACCAAATACCAAGGTGGCACATAACTGTCCTTCTGCCCCAACCCAAGATGAGCCCGGTGGTTTCTCCTACGGTAACTAAAGAACCAAGCTCAGAAAAAATCAAACAGCGACCAGTTTCTTTAAACAAAATAGAGAATCAATCAAGGATTTCAAAGGGATGTGACATGAGTTATGATATAATCGAATACATTAAGAAAACGAAAGAAAATGTTTCCATTTTCGATATGTGCAGCTTACCGCAACAAAGGAATAAATTGATGGAAGCCATAGATCCGCAAACAGCTGTCCTAGTAGAAAACACTGAGGAGAACCCAGAAATTAATGAAGCAGGTATTGGCGGAAAATCGAAATCTCAAACTCTTCCTTTTCTCTTAACTTTTGAAATTTTTAATCACAATGTGCATAATTGTATTGTAGACTTAGGTGCTAGTTCAAATGTCATGTCGTTGTCAATTTGCAAAAAGATCAATGGATAGCTGATCACGTCCCCATCTCAAATCATTCAATTAGATAGGACCGTTGTTAAGGTTATTGGTGAACTTAAAGATGTACTTATTAGGCTATAATCCGATCCTAGAGTATGTCAATTCATTGATATAATGGTGGTCGATATCCCTGAGGCATATGGTCTAATTTTGAGTAGGGACTAGTCTGTGAAACTCAATGGATATTTTGCAACAGATTGGTCTCATATGTGGCTGCCCCATCAGAATCGCCAGAATCAGATCAAGATATTAAGTTATCCACACATGAAACAAAATTTTACTCAGTTAGAAGGAAAAAATGAAGCTGTGGTTTTTGCCTCTTCAGTTTTAGGAAATTACTTCTTGGAAATTGAACTTGGGAACCACAAATCATAAGAAGTTAGCCATTTTTCAGACAAACAGCCCAATCTCCTTCAGTTTTCACAGGCTGATGATATTGATTGTAATATAGTAGACTTAGTCACTAATTTAGATAGAAAGCAAACTAACCTAGTTAAAGAAGACAATATCTTTTGGACTCTCTATTTTGATGGCTCCAAAACTCAGGAAGGATCTGGAGCCAGTTGCATTTTAATTGATCCTGATAGAAACAAACATTTTTTATCATGTAGGTTAGAATTTGAATGTACTAATAACACCGTAGAATACGAATCTCTCATTCAAGGTTTGAAGAAATCCATTAGTCTTAATGTTAGATTTATGAAAGTCTTTGGTGATTCTGAAATTGTTATTAGGCAAATAAGAAACACAATCCATTGTCTCTCACCACATTTAAAGGGTTATCAAGCAGAAATTTGGAATTTAATTTCATATTTTGATGCTTTTAACATCAATTCTGTCCCAAGATTGCAAAACGCTACAGCTGATCTATTAGCTACTTCCGCTTCTGGATTAGTGCCCACTAATAATAGATGTTCCATTGAATTAATTTTCAGGCCTTCTGTTCCAGACAACATCACAAATTTCAGATTTTTTGATGACGATGATCAGATTATTAGTTTCTTGACCAATAAAATGCCTTTCAGGAAGCCATCATAGAAGAAGAAGAGCATGACTCAAATCTACAAGATAAAGATGAAGTGAAAGAGAACTTCATGCCCAAGGGAGTAAGAACTCTAGAGGCGCTTTTCGATTTACAAAGCAAATTCAGAAAACCTATGAATGCCAAAACCCACAGCTCAGCCATGCAGTACGAATTAATAAACTTGGGCACAGAAGCTGAACCAAAGTATGTCAATCTTGGAAAATGTTGTTCGCCGGAAGAAAGAAGTAGATTCATTAAACTTTTCCAGCAATATAAAGACATGCTCGCTTGAACCTATGATGATCTGAAGACATATGACACCCACATCATTCAACACATAATACCTATGAAGGAAGGTGTCAAAAATTTTCAGCAACAACTAAGGAGGGTGCACCCGACACTTGAGCTTCTAATACAAAAGGAGTTAAAAAAATTGTTGGAGGCTAAGATTATTTTTAAAGTATGACATTCTGAATGGGTGGCTAATCTAGTCCCCGTGCAGAAGAAATCAGGAGAAATCAGGTTGTGTGTAGATTTTCGAAACTTAAATAGAGCTTTCGATAAAGACAACTATCCGGTGCCCCCAATGGAACAGATATTGCAGATGGTATCAGGATCAGAACTCTTTTTCCTACTAGATGGTTTTTTTGGTTACAACCAAGTACTAGAAGCAGAGGAAGACCGACTCAAAACCACTTTTCACGCAAAGTGGGGGACCTTCTCGTACCGAAGAATGCCTTTTGGCTTAATTAATGCAGGAGATACTTTTCAGCGAACCATGGACATTGCTTTCCAGGGATTGGGCGGTCAATGTGTAGTAGTATACTTAGAAGATGTAACAGTCTTTTCAAAGAAGAGAGAAGACCACATTTCTCACCTAAAGCAAATCTTTGATCGTTGTAGGAAGTACAACATCTCTCTAAATCCTAAGAAAAGCGTTTTTGTTGTTCTCGAGGGAAAGCTTCTCGGTCATATCATTTCCAAGGAAGGATTCTCAATAGATCAGGAAAGGATTCAGGTTATCAATAAGATTCCCATGCCCCATAACAAGAATTATATGTAATCATTCATGGGCACCATAAACTTTGTCTGAACATTCGTACTAGACTTCGCCCAGATCGTTAAACCTTTGCAACAAATGGTTAAGCAGAATGTACAATTTAAGTGGACAAACTTGGAGAAGGTCGCATTCAAAGAAATTAAAACTGCTATAGCCAAGGCACCCTATTTAAGAATTCCATATTTTGATAAATATTTTATAATGTATACATTCGCTTCTGATGACTCTCTCGCGGTTGTGCTTACTCAGAAGACGGAATCAGGAGATGAATACCCAATTTCTTTTATGAGCACTGATCTGCAAGGTACTGAACTGAATTATCCCGTGGTAGATAAACAAGCATATGCAGTTTTCAAAGCACTAAAGAAGTTCAAGCCATATATTCTGAAAAATAGGACTAAAGTCATAGTCCCTCATCCTGCCGTCAGGTCTCTTTTCGTCCAAAAGGAATTGGGAGAAAGGAGAGGGAATTGGGTCACTGCTCTCCAAAAGTATGACTTAGAATTCAAGCCAGCTAGCATCATTAAAGGTCAAGGCCTATGCAAGCTACTCACTCAAATCCAAACTGACAAAGAGCTAGATTGGAGGAATGAAGCCGAGTTGAATGTGATAGACGTATGTCCAATTTTTACGGCCCCAGAGTCTTGGTACAGAGACCTAGTACATTACTTGTAGTCGGGTTACTTACCAAACATTGGAGTTCGAAGCAAAGGAGAGCCCTCCGTCTTAAATCAGCGGCTTATCAGATAATTGAAGGAGTACTCTTCAAGAAAAATTATGATGGCATCTATCTCAGGTGTTTAGAAAAGGAAGATGCTATTAACGTGGTCAAAGAACTACACGACAGACCTACTGGAGGACATTATTCTGGGGAAACTACAACCCACAAAATACTAAGAGCAGGTTATTATTGGCCTACTCTCTTCAGGGATGCCCATGCCTATGTCAGAAATTGTGATGTATGCCAAAGAAGCACTGGAAAGCTAACTAAAGTAGCAGGTCCTTTGCACCCATTTATCATCACTGAACCTTTTGAGCAATGGGGTATAGATATAATTGGAGAAATAAATCCTAACTCGTCGCTGCAGCATTGGTACATTCTGACCACTACATATTATTTCACAAGATGGGCTGAATCTATTCCCCTTCGGAAAGCTAACGAAGATACAGTCATCAACTTTTTGGAAGAGAACATCATAACCACGTTTGGGGTTCCAATTTCTCTAGTTTTTGATAATGCACCTTATTTTTCGTCAATAAATATTAATGAATTCACATATGAAAGGGGAATTAAGTTACATTACTCAGCCAATTACTACCCTCAGGGAAATGGTTTAGCTGAATTGACCAATAAAAACCTCATATGAATCCTGAAAAAGGCCGTGATCGAAAACCAAAGAAGTTGGCACACAGACCTCCCTCGCGCCCTATGGGCAGATAGGGTAATGCCCAAAAATGCCTTAGGAGCTTCTCCTTTCAACCTGGTCTATGGAAAAGAAGCCATTCTCCCTTCGAATATATTACTCCCATCCTCGAAGTTGGTCCAATCCTCCCAGGGTTCTAGCAGTCAAGCCCTACAGTCTAGAATTGATACCCTGCTGAAACTAGAAGAGTCACGGGAAAAGGCCAAGGAACGGTTTCATCATCATCAAGACATAGTCAAACGATGGTTTGATAAAATAAAATCCGAGAAGATGACTTTCGAAGTAGGAGACTTGGTCCTCAAATGGGACCACCAACACAACGGTAAGAGAATGCACACAAAGTTTCAACACCTATGGCTTGGACCTTATCAAATTTCTGAAAAAAATTGGTCCATCAACCTATAAAGTGAAGGATTTACAAGGAGAGGAACTGAACCTCCCTCTCAATGGCCTCGCCCTAAAACCATACTTTGCATGATTTCTGAAAGGTTCTTATACATAAATAAAACTCTGCTTCTGTTAAGATCCTAGTGGATGACCTTCACTAACATCTCGAGGTTTTGGTGTAACGGTTCGTATCATTTGGTATCAGAGCCTCCACCCAGGTTCAAGTCACAGAGTAGGTGGAAACATCGGCATAGCAGTGTTCGCCCGAGGCTCGTATGGCTCAAAGGGGACACCACCGTACGAGCGCACATCCAGCCCAAAGTCTGGACTGCGGAGCGTGGTGGGATGTTAAGATCCTAGTGGGTGGCCTTCACTAACATCTCGAGGTTTTGGTGTAACGGTTCATATAAGCTTCTCTGTTTTGATTTGTCTTTTCTTTTATCTTGTTTTGATTACCTTTGGTTTGCTAGTCAGTTTAATCCATTTTCTTTTATTTTTGCTTCGTTTTCCTTTTTGATTAAGTTTTTTGATTCGTTACTTGAAATAAAGCCAAACTCCAATTATGGTGTAGCTGATTGAAGAAGACTCCATAGAACTCAGAAGGATGTTCATAAGAATCCCATCAATAAAGGTATGCATATTTGTAAATTTGTCTTCAATGATCGGTCTCCTAGAATGCAATGATCCTCTTTCTTGTTGGTCAAAATAATCCCTATAAAATAGCTAAGATTCTGTATTTCCTTTTAACTATCTTAGGGCCCATTCACTTTAACATTAGTAGCTATCTCAAGAAGTTAAGTATGGCAGGACCCATGGAAAGGAAACATGTCTCACACATACATGGTATTTTAAATGATCCCATGCTGCAAGTAACGCCAAAAGGCATATCTCAAAGAGTCTGGTTTCCAGAAATTCTCGCCTCAATTAAAGCATGGTCAAGAAAATAAAAGTAAGCTCGAGAATGATGAAGGGAGTTGTCTAATAAACCAGCCCAGCAAAAGTTCTTCTCCGTCCGTGAATCATGAAATCAAATCTTCTGTTCACACAAAAGGACATTTTCGATTGAAAAACTTATATTGAAACTATGAAAGTAGGCGCAACTCATTTCTGGAAGACTCAAAGTGGCTAAAGGTCGGAAATTAAAGAAAAATCTAAAAAGGATGTAAAAGCATGGGAATGAGGAACAAACGAATGTCCCTATGAGATTTTGTCATGATCATGTGGATTTCTATACTATTCAACTTCTGAAAGACAGTCTTCTTTTAAAAATCCCACAATTCAACCCTTAGAGAGTTTTAAAGAAATCTGAGTCAATGCTACCTTCCCCCTTTTATCACCATCACGATAAGAGTGATCAATGCATTCTTCAAAACTGAACTACGGAGACATCTGGTTGCACATGTAATTAGCACTTTGAAAGTTTCCTGAATTCCAGATGAATTTGTTTCAGAGATCTGTGTTCGCCAGCAAATCGCCATTTTTTGTTGGTACAACATCCCCCCCTTCGATTTTTTTGAAAAAATATTGGGGCCCCTCCTCTGCTTTTGAAAAGAAAGGAAAATCTACCCAAGGTTATCTGAACATCATTAATTTTTTAGCTTTCCTCTAAAAGGAATATCAACTTACCTTAAACGTTTTGAGTCATGTTTTTTCCTAAGTAAAACTCAGAGTTTCGGGCCACAACGGCGGAAGCTTTGGGCTAATCTTTCCGCCACGGCAGAAGAATTAGTCCAAGCCTTCTGAAACCGCAGAAATAAAAGGCTAAGTCAAACCCGCGGCGGAAAAGTTACCTTAAAGTCTCCGAAAGGGTGAAACTTATGACCAAGCGAGCCCGCGGAGGAACATTTTCATCAAGTCTCTCCGCAATGGCAGAAGCTTTCATCTAACTCTTCCGCAAGCATCGGAAACACATCAACAAGTTTTTCGAGAAAAGGCTCGTCTATCTCTTCCGCACTATCAAACATTGGCACATTTCCGGAAGAACTTGGCTAACTTTCTCGTGAAAGCGGACGATCTCACATAAGTTTGCCGCGGCACACTATTCCTCCGTGGAAGCATTCGGTCAACTCTCCTGCAACGGCGGGCAATACTCAACTTCTCTTTCCGCAGGAGGCGGAAGCCTTAACCTAACCTTCCCAATTTGACAGTCATAATTATTAAAAGGGGTTTGATTTGAACCATCCATATGCAGCCTTAAGTCCCATTTTAATAACATTACAACCACCATATTAATGGTTCGCACGTACCGAGTTGAATATATTGGGGTGAACCCCATTAACATTTCGTTATTTTTCGTCACCCGGACTGTTTTCAATTCTGTTTGAACTGCGAAGCATGTCCATCATCGTTTGAAGGCACGGATTCTCAGACCCTGCAAATACCGTCAGCACCACACCATCACTTCTAGGTTAGTACCTTTGCGGGCCTTGCTATGATGTGTGTCTCCTACTTAAAAGGGTATGATCTGTCATTTCATATCGTTCTTTTCTATCTATGGCATTTTTTCGCAGAACATTTACACCTATTGTCAACCCGTTGTGCACCTAACTCAGAATATCATCCTGCCTAGTCAATTCTTCGTAGTTTCATAGTCACGGGGAAGTCTAGGGCCATTTTGATTATTCAAGGTCGTTCCATTATTGTGGTGGGTCTCTTCCTATCATTAATAGCATTGGATCTTGTTCTTCATAGTGTCGGACGACGTATTGCTCCCAACCTAAGAAACGTTTCGTTAGCAACCCTAAACATAGACGTAAAAGGCCTCAAGGCGATCACAATTTAAATAATTAGAAAAATGTTGCCTCTACCTATCACCTATTAGACCTTTTATGCCCTTTCTCGCACCTAATCGTAGGCGTTTCTGCAGCTGTAGAATTTATGCCTTCCACGCTTGCACGCCAATCAGTTTTTTGTCTCTTAAGGACTAAGGTACCTGGACCAACCCTTGTCCATTTGCTATCATGATTCCTAATCACAATAGAAACCGCAAAGGTAAATAAATTAATGCTTTCACGAGATTATAAACTAGTATTTGAAGGAAATATTTTTAGGAGTTTTGGTTGAAATGGAGATATTATAAAAAAGACACTAGTTTGGGTTGCCAACATCATGTCATACATGCTTATTCATGTTTAAATTGTTGAACATGATTTCAAAATGGCTAAAGGTGGCAAGAGAAAATCAAAGGAAGATGATGAAAGCACAAGAATATAAACAACGTTCCAGGATACCAAGTGCACTATAGGCATGCCTCCAGAAGTAAACTGGGGAGATGTCTACCGCATGATAAGAGATCAGGACTTCCCTGAGGCTCTTCTTGAGGAGGAATGTTTATATCAGAACATCCGAAACTCCTATATATCCAAGGCGGCCACACGTCCATAACTCTTCCCATGCTCAGAAGTAATTGGATGGGTGTTGCAACATGCGAACACAGAGACGAAAGTCATAGTAGATAGCACGGGAAAGGCCTTTTCTTCGTTTCACCCGTCTGATATCTCAACGGCCAAAAAATTACCCAAAGCATAGCAGCGACTTGATGATGCATGGTTGGAAGGAATCCTCAGGGATAATTTAGACATGGCAAGAAGGTTGTTAATTGCAGGTAGGCAAATTAGAAGAAAAGACAGTGAGGAGTATGAGGCTCAGAATCTGAGGCCTACTTTCAGACTGATCACTCTCATGTTAAGAAGAATCTTCGAAAGACCCGATGGGACGATGTTTATGCTACAATGGGTCCCCATCATCCACAATGTAGCCTTCAAAGGAACAATCTTCAACTGGGATGATATCATCTCAGATAGCCTTTCATTAGCTATAACAATGGAACAAGAAGGGTTAGTGGAGAGGAAGGCAGAATTTTATCTGGCTTCCTACCTCATAGATTGTATAGTGGAAAAATGTCTCTTTCCCAAGTTGGGATGCATGTAGAACTCGGCAGAGGGCTCAGTGTTCATTGCCTACAAAATCTTCTGGGCTCAAAATTACAAGAGGGATTACAAGCTCATTTGCGAGGAGTTCATCATGCCTCTCTATCAATTAATATTTAATGAAGAACCCAACTGCCTATTTGAGAACGCCATGGAAGCTTTAGAGAAATACGATGATTTCTATCTTTCTCCAGAAGGTACCTACATAAGGATGTACGGAGGTTCCAAAGCCTCAAATATTCTACCAAGATACACTACGGATTATACTATCCACAAGGAGATGGTAAGGCAGGTATTCATTGACGAAATGGGTAATACCTTGTATAAGGCCAAGAAAGCTACTTTTCAACCCTTACCCTTCTATGTCGGGGCCTAAAAATTTTCAGGAATTGCAACAGTGAAAGAGTTTGTTGCAAAATTGAGGAGTTTACATTTTGGAGAAAGGATTTTTCATAGGAATGATCGACAAGGCAAAATTGCACAACATTGCAAAGAACTCTCCACTCCCTGTGAGTATGCCAACTTTTTTTATCCATAGGAGGAAGCATATAGGGGGATCAGCAATATGAATGAACTACAGATATGCCAAGTGGGAAAAGGAGGGGCCAGCTCGAGCTCTAATGCTGTAGGGAAAATAGGTTCACAAAGAGAAAAGGATACCGTAGATACTGCCAAGGTTTTCTCGAAAGAAGAACAAAGGCTCCTCGAACAAGCAAAGAAAATTGAAGAAGATAAATGCATAGAAGAAGAGAACTTGAGAATCCAAGCAGCCGAAGCTGAGGCAAGGAGGCAAGAAGAAGAAGAGAGAATTAGATTGGAAAGAATTGTGAAGAAAGAACAACATGATATATTAAGAAGGGAGCAGGAGGAAGACGAACGAAAGAAAGAGGAGGAAGAAAAGAAATCCCAAGAAGATATTGATCCCAAAAGCCCAGACCTACAAAATATAGATATGGGTTCCCCCATAAGAGATTTCCCCATTGTCCCTTTTACACCCTACAAAGGAAGTACAGTTTCTAATTGAGAAAATTTCGCTTATAACAAGAAAAGGAAAACCATTGTTAAAGAAATAGGTTCCAAATTGAAAAGACATTTTAAGCCAAACATCATCACTACACATGAGACTACGGTCATGCGGGACACAGAAGAGGCTGCTAAACTCCTGGCATCCATCTCCGTAGCCACGGTTACAGCAACTGCAGACAATGTCAACCTACTAGGGGATAAATTGAGTGGCGAAAAGGAGAAGGCACGTCGGCTGCAAGAAGCTTTAGTCAAAGAGTAGAACTATACAAATTTGATGATCGAGAGGAATGATGCTCTCACATCTCAGAAGGAAGAGTTAAATGAAATTATCCAACAATTGGAAGCTGACAGGAGGGCCCTAGCAATACAAGTAAGGATGTTATAGGAAGAAAAGGGAGAGATTGAAGGAAAAAATCTGAGGCTTGAATCAGAGAAGTTCGACAACATTCAAGATATGGTCGATCTGAAAGAACACATTGAAAAGTTACAAGGAGACAACGAATTCTTAGAACAAGAAGTAAAGCTAGCAAACAACAAAATGGGAGACATTAGCCCCTTTCACAAGCAAGCCTATGAAATACTAAGAGAGACCTATGGCGTACAAGAACTTCTATCATAGGAAATATATAAGCTAAAAGCAATAATGGCCTAGGTTAAGGAAATCAATGTCGAAGCCACTCGAGTTAGGAAGAAGCACACACACATCAGGGGAAAGATTAAAAAACACATTGAATGGAGGGAAGGGAGGTCAGATTTCCCATCAAATCTTTCCCTTAAGTCTATTGTTCAGTACAGGGCAGACATACGCACCCTAGATTATTCTAAGGATTGCGGAGTGAAGTTGGCCACTGTGACCTTAGCTACTTATGAGTGGTTCAATAATTTGTATTTCCAGATACGAGCCACACAGGAAAGTTGTCATATAGCCATGCCTCCAAATTTAGAAGAATTCCCAGATAAAGCACAACGTTTATCTAAGCTAAGTGAAGAACTCAAGGCAGAAAATGAATATATGCAGAAGCTAGATGTCTTGACTTCAGAAGGCCTACACCAATTTATCAGTGAAGCAGCTATTCATAAGCATCGCCTAGAAGAAAGTCTCAGGGCCACAATGGAAGAAATAACTGTTTTAGCAGAAGAACTTGCCAAGCAAAGAGTGTCCCTCAGATTTATGATTCCCCTGGTTGGAATGAATATAGTGAAAGAAACAAATCAGTGGGGAAATTATATCGCAGAAGTAGATAGCGCATTGGCAGTCAGTCAAGTTCCCACATCAAAAAGTGGCCTAGTTGTTGTAGTACTGATGGAAGAAGCCCCAACAGTCCCAGAAACGCCTAAGTCTCCCAAAGCGTCAGCTCAAGGATAACGTGCCTTCGTCAACGTGTCTCTTGGGTTGATAGTTTATGCATATGCCTTTGTAATATTAAAATGACTTGTGCTCTCGTTTTTTGTATAGTTATTTGAGATATTCCTATTTTTGTAATGTCAATACTACAAGACAAACTAAGGGAATAGGAACGGTCAGGGTATAGGTGGCAACTCTTGGCCCATTTTGTAAAGCTATATAAAGCAGATTAGAGGAAGGGAGTAAGGACTTTTGGCAGGTGAAAGGTTTTCTATCCTGTAAATGAACTATTTCTACTACATGAATAAGAAAAATCAATTTGGCCTATGGAAGCTGGCACAGCATTTTGCTTGGAGTCTTGTTGGATAATTGCTGAACTATTTCTGTGTTTTCATACATTTCTTGTGAGATCTTTCCTAGATCTTATGAATTAATTCTTTGCTATGAATGGTTTCACTTTCTCTGCAAAATTTCTGTGTTAAATGGGTGATTGAATGCTTGTATTTATCTTAGTTATCTTGGATAATCTTTATTTCTGTTGTAAATGCTCCTTCCAATTTAACAGCTATCTGTGGAATTATTGGGTGTGTTTTCATTTTATTACCCATTCTTTAAATCTGTTGCTTATAAGGGTAGGATAATTTAGATTTAAATTAGATTAGTATAGATTGGTTTACCACATGCATTTAATTTAGGGCACATGCATATCATAATAAATACAAAAAATACATAACCGGTGGATTGGGCCACAACCGGTAAAACAAACAAATCTTTAAAACTCACGGTAGCCGGAACCATTAATTGGACAGATTCCCCATACCAAACGGTCGACGATCTAGTTGGGATCGCTTACTGGGGAGAATCCCTTGCTGATTGATGCAACAATATTCGAGGCATCAACAAGTCCAACTGCTAAATCCTTGAGATTGTAGCCTTCACTGGGTCTATCAAACAAACCCAACCTCTGCTCAGTCATTCACACTTGGATTTCTCACAGTTTTGTTATTTAATAACTCAATCCTGTCACTTCATTTCTGGGCTGTCAAAATTGGGTTTACCAATGGATTTCGGGGTATCTAATACTCTCAATTTCGCCCCAAGGTTCATATCTATGGATCCCCCATTGGATTTCACTGTCAAATACCAAATCTGGGCGATTTTGGCTCTTCAAAATGTGGGTTCTTGCAAAGTTACGATTTCTGGTCTTTCTCAGTGCTGGGAATTCATTTTTGGATGGAAAATGATTCTGGGTTCTTCCACACTGGAATGGAGATGATGAAGAATCAACTCTCATGAGGTAGAGTGACTTGTGGTACAAGAAAACAGAGCCCATACTCTGTCATACAAATTTCTCGGCTACCCATGCTCCATTGAAGCCATGGACTGAAATATTCAACTACTTCCTTATAACAGAAATAAATGTCATCAAGAAAAGTCAAATGGTTTCTCACAATGACATTTGGCAGCATATGGCTCATCCCCACAGCCCCCTCACCACTTCCTAGTGGATACACATGGCCTCTTCTCATTAGGTGCTCCCATAGCCAATTTTGGTATTTTATTGCAATATCAAATATTTACATCAATTTACAATATTCCATGGCTTAATAGCACATGGGTAACAAAATATCAAATACTTGTCCATTTAGATAAAATCCGAGCATACACTAGCGGGGCCTTGGCCTTGAGCTGCACGCTAGGGAAACATACATCGCATGTATACAATATTTACATTGAAAGCCAATATTTCATAAGGGTCAAAATTGGGGTATTACATAGCAGGTCTCCCTTTTTTGACATCAACACATCTATTCCATAGGATTGACCTAGAGGTACCTTGTACCTTGGCCCCATAACCATCGTTGATGGGTTCCCTTGGGCCAACTGAGGGGAGACCTCAATGCCCCTTAGATTGGTTGTTTCTCATGTGCTCGACTTTATCTCATTGTCACACCATTGAAAATTGTATAGGTTGATGGTTCTCTCATCGGTTTGGTTGAAGACCCCTGATATCTTTGACTCTAGCCATTTTGTTAGTATCTTCGGAAGCGCTCCAATCATATGCTTTCTATGGTAGTCGGGTTTTGTTGGAAACCATGTTTGGAAGCCTTCCATTTATATGCTTCATAGCATATCCAGTTCCAGTTGTAGTTCCCTAGACCTACTTGATTCATATATTCAATTGTTTGAGTTACCTATGAGGAGTGAATTTCCTATATCCTCCTTCCAGATATCAAGCCCCTTCAATTTTTCACAAGGCATCATTTATTGTGATTCAGCACTCCTTTAAGATGTCATTGTTCTGACATATGTTCTTTTGATAAGCCAAGATTAGATCATGATTAAGTATCCATTATATCTTTAGCTTGGGTCCCACATTAATCCTGATTATGTATTCATATTGGGTCCCACATTGACACTTATGATGTATTGTATCCAATAATTATTCATGTATTGATCAGTCCCTTATTTGTTTAGATCCCACTTTATATTGAGGCATTGATACGAGCATGGGTGTGCCCACATCATCCATATATTTAAGATTATATTCACCTTATCTAGTTTGGGTATTTATTATGTATGTATGTATGGGCCTCTCTAGTCCCTTGGGAGGGTGAGTTTCCTCTAATGTGGTCTCTGTCCTCTCTACCATCCTCACCCCTTATATCATGTAAGTATTGAAGTCCTATGATGTATTTTAGCCATATGATGACCTCTTGACCTCACACATTAGAGGATAATATGTTAGCAACAAAATTTGCTCACCTTCCATGTCATCAACTTCGTCATCCTTATGTATAGTCATTCCACATCATGATCACCATTTTACCATCTCATCTCATCCATATGACTTGAGGAAGTAATAAAATTACAAAGAATGAAATCCAAACTCCAAATTGACCACCCTAATAGAAGGTCACAGCCTTCTCCTCAAAATCAACGACCTAAGTCACAACTTTTCCCCTAATAAGTGCGACATGGTCCCAAAACTTGATTTTCATCAAAATTTTGTTATTTCCCACTTCCTTGATGAAGAAGGGGCCAAAAGTGGATAAAGTTAATTACAGATCTAGGGCCCAAAAACCTAATTTTGCTACTAAGAAATCAAAGGAAATGGAGAATGTTCACATGTCTTCTAGATCCTTTTCTTGATCACTCTTGTTCCTATAAAAAAGCTCTCAAAGTTTCGATACCATACACACAATTTCCATATCACACTCATGTTGTCATGCTGCCAAAATTCTCCCAGAACTAGAAGAAAGCCATATCTTACTTTCTACTTCACCTAAAGGAGATTGCCATTGTGATAGTTAGTTGGAAGTTGCAAGGTTGCAAAGTAGAAAAACAGACCTTCTCTTGGATAGCTACAGGGGCCCCACTTCCTCTTCACTATACCAAGATACACATCTTTGTACCACTTCTTTGTGATAAGAGAAAAACCATTTTATGTTTCATTATACATTGTCTTGGTACTCTTTATGTGTAATTTGATTGAATTTATGTGTAGTTTGATTGAATGATGATGTTATTTTATTAGTTTAACTTTAGTTTTTTTTTCCCTCATTCGAATCTATACCAAGGATTTCACACCCCTTGGTTTGTGCCTTTTGTACGTGTGGGTGATTGTTCACACCATACAATAATCCATTCTTTCGCATGAACTAATATAAATCCACTTTATAATAAGAGAACTATAAAATATAAAATAAATATATATATGTATATATATATAAATGTTATAATTTCCTCCCCCACAACATTCACTCACTAAAAATGTTTAAATAAAATGTAAAATTTCAAACATTGCTACTAATTGCAAATGCACACGAGACACAACCATTTTGCTTTTATCTTGATGTATGCGAAAAGAAAATTAAAATCTTGAAGAGAGGATCCGTAGGGAGGGACCACTTTTACTACCAAGAAAAGATTAGATTGATGTGAATCATTTTAGGTTTAGAAAACACATGAAGTGGAGAATCCTTAATTTCATGAGGGACCATTTTTATGAATTGATACCAACCGGCTGAACAATAACCTAATCAAATCTCCATAAATTTGGAGTGAAAATAACACAACTTTGACACGGAAATAATTGGAACTTGAAGCATGGCCATTGAAATTATTGGCACAAATGTATACTTTTATTATAAAAATGTCATCAAATAACGGAATTCCATGAAGTGATTGGGGGAATGTAAAGAAATAAACCAGATTTCTTTGCAACCCAAGGGGAAGGTGAAATATATCCATTTCTAACTTTTGAGAGGTTGTTGTTTCACTTTCCAACATGCAAACAAGGCCTTTCCAACATACAAACAAGGCCATCTGAAACGATAGGTAAAAGTCAAACAAGTTTCACAATACACCCATGTTCTTAGCTTTTAGCTTTTGGACATGTTCACTTTATTCCGTGGCCATAATGTATCCATGTTTATAAAATATATATATATATATATATTTGAAATATTTTCTACATCTCTGTACTTATTTGTCCAAACCCCACTCCTTAATGTTTCAAAATAAAAATTTGAAGAAAGTTATGAATGAACTAAGAAGCAGAAAATTTGCAACGATGCAAACGTTTGGTTTAAATAAACTGCTATCAAAATGAATAAGATCTTTCCATGGAAAATAGTAGAGGTTTTTCAGGTGTAGTTGGGCAATTGAAACATGGGGGAGGATTGGGTACATCGTCTCCATTTCCTTCAAGCATTTGAACAACCCTGCTCATACAAGGACGATCCTTCTGGTTGTACTGAATGCACCACAATCCAACTTTTGTGAGTCTCCTCGCTTTCTGTTCATCTTCTGCTTCCAGTTCTACTTCTCTTCCTCCTCCTCTCAATCTCCTCGCTAACTCCCCATTCTGAAGCAGCTTGAAAGCCCACTCGGGAAAGAAAAACTGGCTGGAACGGCTCACCTTCCAAGCGATGTTCTTTCTTCCCCCAACGATCTCTAGCAAAAGCATTCCGAAACTATAAACATCTGATTTATCTGTAACAGGGCCCATATCTCGGTCACACAGCTCTGGCGCAACATATCCCGGCGTCCCTCTGCCGGCCGTCATTGATATATGGTCGTCTTCCTTCCCGCAAAGTTTTGCAAGACCAAAATCAGCAACCTTTGGGGTGAAGTCGGCGTCCAGTAATATGTTGTGAGGTTTGATGTCGAAGTGTATGATGCGCTTCTCGCAATCTTGGTGTAAATATGCAATTCCTCGAGCCGCACCCAAAGCTATTGAATACAACTGTTCCCAACTTAAGGCTTGCTCCTTCTTTTCTTCAGTAAATATAAACTTCTCCAGAGATCCATTAATCATGTACTCATATACCAGAGCGCTTGTAATGCTTTCAAAACAATACCCCGACAAGCGAACCAAATTGAAGTGATGAACCCATCCAATGGTGG
Organism: Larix kaempferi; assembly: GCA_027924585.1. Classification (NCBI taxonomy): domain Eukaryota; kingdom Viridiplantae; phylum Streptophyta; class Pinopsida; order Pinales; family Pinaceae; genus Larix; species Larix kaempferi. Next base: position 1,948,536 of record BSBM01000542.1, on the reverse strand, counting down.
CCACTTCGTTCATGAATTGGGTCTCGGTGTGTCTTTGCCTGTCCAGAATCTTAACAGCCACTAATGCTCCATTCTGAAGCTTTCCTTTATAGACCACACCATAACCTCCTTCTCCCAACTTTTCTGCAAAGTTGTTTGTGATCTTCTTGAGTTGAGAGTGTGTATATCTGGTTGGCATATCATAAGCATATTGCTTTAGGAACTTCTCAACCTTTGAAGTAGAGCTACCGGGAGGAAGTTTTCTGCTCTTTGAATATAACGATAAGAACAGTACTAGTACTACTGCTGTCAGCACAACTCCGATGGAGCAACCTGCAGTGGAATGAAGAGATTGCCATTAATGTGATCTTCGTCCAACCCAGAATGTAATATTAATGGAAACAAAATACAAATTCACATATCAGGTTAAATCGGAGATACTGAATATAAAGAAATCATATTTACCTATTATAATCGCTGTCATGTTTCGACCTCCTGTATCTTGAATGCCTGCAAGGTCCACAGTTATTCGTAAGAGAATGCAGAACAGATCGGGAAACTCATAGGAAAGGCCAAGGATTCAAAAACTTATTTGTAGAAGGCGATAGGGAAAATTACCATTGCGGGGGCATTTGTCTGGATGAGATGTGCCATCGCGACAATAGCAAATAAACATTGTCGGTTTTGATATGTTATAACCACAATAACCATTACTATCAACACAAGCTACACAGCGTTTTTCTCTGTTCGGGTCGACATTCCATGTTACCTCAAAACCCTGAGCTAGCAAAGTCTTATTATTAATGGGCTGCTGAGAATTGTTCTGTTTAATTGGTAGTTGAAATACTTTACAGAAATTTGTCCCCTCTAAATTGAAATGGGGACTCGAACTGTAGTACCAATCATCACCACATAAAGTCAAATTATACATTGGCAATTCACTAATGTTCTCGCAGGGCTTCCAAAGCGTGAGATTAGTGTATGTACCGAGAACATTAAAATGAGAGGCAGTGCTCCAGAATTGAGGGTAGTTACCTGAAAGATTACATTTACCGTCCCACACATTGTCGTTAACAATTGTCAATATTTTATATATACTGGTATTCGCCAAGAAAGAGGACTCCAATATGTGATATTGGTTTCCAGTTCCACCAATATTGATCAGAGTATGGCTCTCGTAATCACATGACTGTAACTGAAAGTCAGGGTCACCGCAACCGCTGCCATTTTTGCCAAAAGGATATCCGAATTCAACGTCTCCACATGTAGATGTTTGCGAAATGCAATCCTCGTACTGAGTGCCGAAACATGATGTTATTGAGCAGAGGAAGAGGAGAAGAAGACAAACATGAACAGTGAGAGACATTGAATCGGGAAGAAGAACAAGTATCCTCATACTCTGCTCTTCTGTCGGAGATCAAATTAATAACTTCAACTGAACAGAGGAGGCGATTACAGAAAACGCAAGAAGTGTTTTGCAAATATATTATGGAATTGGAGTGAGCTTCAAGGAAAATGCGTGTAGGAGACTGCAAAGTCTACAGACGCCGATTAGACGTTGCAACTTCTTGACTGATTCAAAGCAAAGCTCTCGTTAAGTTTTGTTCACTAATTCCGCGTGCCGTCCGGTCTGATCCGGTCCATTAAAAAATTTGTAGTAATGGGTTAAGAGCCTGACACCATTCCCGAACTTATGACCGCTCTTTTTGAGATGACGGACTTATTACCTCAATATTAGTATTTTGAAATGAAGTTTTGACCGTGGTTTAGCATCTATTATTAGTCGGCGTGGGTTAACTGGCACTCAAATCGCCCCCCTTTTCTGGTGATTATAAAAACAGTTCAAATCATAGTTTCCCCTTATTTACGGGGAAATTATGCTATTGAACTGAGTCCTTTGGAGTTTTTGTCCATTTAAGATAGATCGTCCAAATTCTAAAAAAATAACCAGAAAAAATGAAAATGTAACTTGCATTTTAAAAAAATAACCAGAAAAAATGAAAATGTAACTCGCCAGAAAAGTTTCCATCTGACAAGGACGATTTGAGTAACAGTGATCACATACCTTATTATTCTAGAAGACAAGACAAGTAGTTGAAAGGTAGCTTGTCTAATAATAATGACTAGGGCTTCCAGTCACGTATGGGTAGGTACATAAAAGTCACTTATTTAAGACGCACACATCAAATATGATATAATAGCTTCATTTTAAAATTTCTAATCAATATTATTCCATAAAAATTAAAAGGATATGTAAATCAAAATCATCTATGACGATAAACCATTGACCAACCAAAGCACCCATAAGATAATTTAAGAAATAAGACCAAGAAAGTGGAGATAGTCTTGCTAAGATAATTTAAGAAAGAAGACCAAAAAATGGAGATGGGTTGGTTAAATTTGTTCAACTTCATCTCATCTCTTCAAAGATGTTATATGAATTCAAAAAATCAATTCGTCTTTCCACCACTTCTTTGATTGGTTTGTATATAAAGGTCTCGATTGCGACGTTTTCAAGGGTTAAATGAGCGAGATGTATCCATTATTCGTCTAAAAATAATATAACAATTTAGAAAAAAATTCAACCATTTATGATATATATTTCTCTTTACATACAACAAAATTGAGTGTTTGAAACTAACATATTAAATTGGAACAAAATTGAGTGTTTGAAACTAACATATTAAATTGGCAGAGTAAAATACACCATGTACATGTGAACAAAAATGAAATTGAGTGTTTTAAAGTGACATATTAGATGGGCAAAGTAGAATACACCATGTACAAGTAAACAAAATTGAGTGTTTTAAAGTGACATATCAAATGGGCGGAGTAGAATACAACATGTACATGTACATGTCAAGGTAGTTATCAAGTAGCACAATTTAAATTATTAAGTTTCATTTTTTCTTCATATATTAAATATTTTCACAATCCAAATTCAAATCTTAAAGTTGTAAATTAATTGTAATTTTATGAAGAGTAACAAAATTACATTTTGAAAATGTTTTCTTATATTTTGTATGAAGAACATACTAAAAGAGTAATGATGGATTATTCTATATATTTTATCTTAAAATATTTATATAAAAATATCTTAATTAAAATATTTATATAAAAAATGATCTCATGTTTAACAATTTTTTACATTTTTATATCACAAACTATATTGCTATGTTATTAGTAGTTTTATAATTTGTTGATTTTCTTAACATTTGTATGATTCCGAAGAGTCGAAACATAATGTCGATGGCGAACCCTCTCAACTATGTCATCATGCTTCTATCCCTCAACCATGGTCACACACAAAGCCCTCCTTACACCTATATTTAGTTTCATCATGCAAATTATCTTTTTCATCTTGTGTCTATTTGGGAAAATTTTGTCATCTCAAATCATGTATGTCTTGTTGGTGAAAACATGTCAATTTCATTTAAGTAAATGTCCCCTGATAAAACAAATTCACTAGTTCTTTCATTAATTGCGTTGCAACTACATTCCCCAAAAAGAAAAAGAAAAATATTCCACACTAAGCCTCACCCGTCCAAATTTCCATTAATAAATAGAAAAAGAGGGGAACTTTTCAAAAATATTTTTTCTATTGTAACAAAATAGTACCCTCTACTAATATGTCATCTTTTATTTCCAAGTACCTTTTAATGATTCATAAGCAGACCTTGAGAAATGTCAAGGTCCTAAAGTACATAAAGTCCATTTACAAGGGTAAATATTTTCTATTAGTACTTCAAGCAAAATAAAACTAGCACAACTACTTAATTTGTGGCTGGTGAACACCGATAAGTCACAAGTTAAGTGACATTAACAAGTTGTATGTTACTACTTAGTTGTAGTCACCTATTGTCTATGCCTCAGATACTTGTTACCTTCTTTAGTTAAATGGGTTGTCTGTCACTACTTGTTATACATGCATAAGCTACGGGTTATCCATGCATAAGCTACGGGTTATCCATGCATAAGCTATGAGTTATACATGCATCAACTACCAATTAATTTTTTTATTTCTTTTTTTATAATCGTTTATTTCAAATTTTAAATGACGCCCATAAAATCAATCTGGACAGTACACTTGTCCCCCCCTCCTTCAACCTAGGAAAAGCATAGATGGTAGTCCACCCCAAATTCTAAGATATAAACACCTATAGGTACATGGCCAACATTAAAAGTTTGCTTAAATGAATCTGAATTTCATCTTTTCAATGGATTATATTTTAAAAAAATAAAATAAAAAATGTGTATGGTCAAACTCCAAGCTTTAGGAAAACATTGGATGCACGAAATAGATATTCAGCATGGGTTCGTCATGACTAAGTCCAAACTTGTAAAAATAATGTTTTATTTCAAGCAGGCTCATTCTAGTAGACCAGATGTCTATATTAGCAGAGGACTACATTCAGGTGGATTTTCCTAAGATAGTAACCGTAGTTGGTATATGTAATGTCCCCATTTTGACCCTTAGGTGATATTGGCTTTTAATGTAAACATTGTGCATATGAGATGTATGATTCCTAGTGTGGAGCTCAAGGCCAAGGCCTCGCTAGTAAATCCTCGGGTTTAAGAGGCAAGTATTTGATATTGTGCTATCCATGTGCTATTAAGCCATGGAAATTGTAAAAATGATGTAAACAAATATCATGTAATAAAATACCAAGGGGCTAGATATGGATGCAAATAAAATGAGGGGGCTATGTGTATCCACTAGGGAGAGGTGAGGGGGTTATGGGATTGAACCCTATGCTTCCATATGTTACCTTGAGAACCCACCTTTGATTGTCCTAGCTATCATTTAATTATGTTGTAAGGAAGTAGTTGAAGAATCAGTCCATGGATTCAATGGAGCATGGGAAACCCTGAATTTCGTATGGCAGGGTATGGGCTTTGTTTTGCTTGACCCACAATTCACTCCACCTCCTAGGAATTTGTTTTCCCTCATTCCCATTCCATTGTTGACAAGGGAAGGATCAGTTTACATGCATTACACAGGCCAGCAGTGAGCAAAAAACGGAAATCACGATTCTAAGTTAAGCCACGATTTGGAGTGCCAAAATCACCCAAAAATTCGTGTGGGGAGTTAAATCCAACAGGGGATCCATCGACCTGAACCGTCAGGAGAATATGAGAGTGTGATATGCCCATAACTTCATGAGAAAACCCTGATCTGATAGCCCAAAAGTCTAGTTGCAGGACAAAGCCTTTCAGCCGTAACCTTGAGGATATCCAAGCGTGAGTGACAGAGAAGAAGATAGAAAAGGGGTTGGGATTGCATGATAAATCTAGTGAGGGCTAGAATCTCAAGGAATCAACAGCTTGGACCTTTCTATGCCCACCCTAAAGAGCACTGGAGGGAAGGGGTGCCTGAGGGACTATGTAGCAGAGAAGGGGACCTTCCTTGTGTTGGGTGTGGTAGGTATTTTGGGTGGCAAGGATGTTTGAGTTGGTTTTAAGATGCATGTATCTCTATGGTTGAGCTCACTGGCTTAGCATCCTCCTCCTTGTCTCTTTGCATGCTTGATAAACCCAACTGTGTGCTGTCTTAGCATGTCTATTGGTGTGAAACCATGATTGTGAGTGAGCCTGTTTAGTTCCTACTTAGTGGATACACATCCCAACTCGGGGGTGGTCTCTGAGTGGTGAAACAATATAGGATGGGCAGAGATCTATGGTTGGGTTGGAAAGTTGCAGTCCATAGCCAGTTACCTAGTGATTTCCATTAAAAGATAAGTGTTTCCTATTGCATCCGATTATGCCAATTTTACATATATGAATGATTGCTTTTTATGTCAGAATGCATAGATTGATCCAGCTGAATAATTGAACTAAATACCTGTGCATTATGATTTGATTATGCCTATGATGAAATGTTGGTAAATGCATTATGTGTGTGTGGATAAGGTTTCATTTCACTGTGTTTATTTGAGTATGCATATGCACACATGTGTTTTTTAATTATATGAATTTGTTCATTGATGAATATGACTAAGTCTTGCAAAGACCAGAATGTTTAGTCATGGATTTGGGGGAGAAATAGACACCCGGATGTGGTTTTCATGTTCTTTTTGTGGGTCAGAAATAGACAACTACTCTTGAAAAAATAGCAGGTGCGTTCTTCAGACCGAAGGGAATTACTATGTACTGAAATGAGCCCCATTCAGTGGCAAATGTGGTCTTGTGCATATCTGTTGTATCGATTCTGATATGATGGTATCCAGAAAAGCCATCAGTGAAAGAGTATGCTTCATTCCCTCCCACATTGTCTAACACTTCATCTGTTAATGGAGTAGGAAATGGGTAATGCAGTGATGCATCGTTTAGATTTCTGAGATCTACACAGATCCGAATTTATCCTTTAGTTTTCTTTTCCTGGATAACCATGGGACTAATCTATTTTGATTCTTCTATAGGTTCAATGATTCCTGCATCGATCATCTTATCAAGCTCTTCTTTTACCCTTTATTTATATCTTGGATTTAGTCGATAGGGTATCTGTTTAATGGGATTCGCATCCGGCTTGAGAGGTATTTTCATAACTCCCAAGTTGCCCAAAATGCCTTTCATTTCGGAAAACTTTGTAGGAAATAAGTCTTCATATTCGTAGAGTAAATTTGCTATCTCCGCAACCGTCTCTTCATCCCAATAATCTCCTATTGAAGCGAACTTCAGTTCTTCAGTAGTTCTAATGTTTACTTTTCGAGTTTTTACAGGATTGCTTAGATCCGGAATTTCCAATGGAGGTCCTTGTACTTCATGCTCTCCTTCTGACTCAGGAATGTTAACATTGCACGGGTCATCATCCTCACTTTCCTCTTCATCTTCTTCTAAAGTGAAGTTATAACATTCCAAGGCATGTTCTAGTTGTCTTTCCCATTCTGGTTGGTGATACAGAAGTTCTGGTGTGTCGTTGAATACCTTCTTTTTGATGATCTGTAATGCCTCATTTATACTTGGACATTCATCCTCAAATTTGAAAGTTGCTTGGAAGTTCTTAATCATAACAGACCATTCTACCGTTCCTCTACAAATTTTTGTTTCTATGTACCGGTTCTTCAGAATTTGCTCTAGTGTGTGTACAAATAGATGAACCCATTCTGTTTGCAGTCTGTGTGTCCATGCTTTCATGCAACGGTCTATGTGATCTCTAGGATCAATTTGTCCATTGTATTTCACTTGTACAAGCTTAGTCTGCTCTAGAAATCGGATCTCCATCATGTGCTTGCATTCTTACCATGTGGTCATATTCTGCTTATGCGCAGCCCACCATCTAGTAGGTATACCGTGCAGTGTTGTATCAAATGCTACTATCTTGTGTTCATCTGAAACTATTATAAGATATTCTTGAAAAAATGTATGAATATTAGTCAAGACATCATAAGTAGGGATTGGACTTACCTCTGTTCCAATCCAGCATAGTGATCTCGGGCTGCATGCATCTTCTTGCAGATACTTCATGCATTTTGCTATGTCAATTATCTAGTCATGCATCTAAGTCTGATATGCAAGAACTATCACATCGCCAACTCAGTGTTCCATCATCAGTTGTGTTGACGTAATCTCCCTGATTCATCGTCATCTTGTAGATATGATCCAAATCTTGAGCTCTACATTCTTCTCTTATTGGTTCAGTGTATCTAGGTCCTTGTGAATGATTTAAGGGTGTGATGACCTCGATATCTGATCCTTCAAATATCATCTACTTCTTTTTCAGGTTGATAATTTTGAGGTTATCCATTTCCCAATCAATCCCCAATAGTGCAGGATAGGGTTAGCTATCATCTACGATCTCAATCACTTCGAAGTCTACTCTACTTCACACTCCATCAATGTCAACAACAATATTTGCTAACCTCTCAAAGGGTAGAACCTTTTGCTGATTGGCTAACCTCAACTGTATTGGTGACCATGATAACTTCATCTTTCCCAACAGTTTCCATGTTTGCTTTATCAAGACATTAACTTCTGATCCTAAGTCAAGGATAATCTCGTCCATTTCAAAAAATACCCAATCTATGCATTTAGTCTCATTTCTCTTTCAATTCTTTTGTGATTCTTAATATGATGAACCATTCTATGTGCTTCATTTACTACATTACGCTACTCGTAATGACTCAATAGGCTCTATAATTCTGCTAAAGCATTTCCATGCTTCAATAGATTCATACAGATCTGTAAAAGCTGTGTGACAAGACTCATCGTGTCTGTCGTAGTATGTGATCGATCATACGAAGCTGGCATATCCTTTACAGGCATAGTCTCACTTCACAACTTGATTCATGGAGTGACAGGTTCTGTCTCTTTGAAGGTTTCTCTAGGTTCCATGAAGACTTCTTTTTCTTTGTTCAGCTCGAGAGCAGGTGTTTTTCCAGTCGCTTTTCTTATCCAATCCCCATCAGTAGGGTTCTGTTTATCTTGCTGATTCTCAGAAGTTGAAGCTTCCGCTCTTTGATCTGCACCTGTCGTAGCTCCACTTCACGTCACAACATGAATGTTGCAATCTATATTCCGTTTTTCAGCTATGATCATCTGTATGTTATGATTCTATGCTTCTGGTCTTCTCTCTTGCATTTTTTCTTTTAACACAGGGCATGCCTCAATGATATGATCAAAAGACTTACAGTATTTGCAAGTAATACAAGCATTCGTGCAATGTATGGATAGATGTCTAGGTTGAGCGCAATTATAATATTCTATATGACCTCTTCCTCTTCCCTGGCCAGTGTTTCTTCCTCTGCCTTTGAATCCACCACGTCCTCTGTACGTGCCTCGATCATACTGCGCATTTTCATTGTTATGTGGTGTTTCTTCTTGTACTCGGTAGATATCATGTTTTCTTTCTATCATGAGTTAATAGGCTCTGCAGTTGTTATCATCATGGCCAACTGATTTACAAAATGTGCAATATAAGTTCTTTGGTGTTTGCACATATTTCTAAATTAAATAACAGTCTTATGGACGATGCTCTCTACATTGGAAAATCTCACACCATGGTCCTTGATGTTGATTCAATGGGTTTGGAGCTTTGCTAGCGATGTAATCTTTAAATACCTGGCAGTGTTCTTTGGAGTGACCTTCTCCCTTACACTTTGTACACCAAACCTTTTCTCAGGTTTCTTTTCCTTTCTTCATATCTTGCTGTTGTAGTGTCAAATTTGCTAGCTGGGTCTGTATCTAAACCACACATGCGCTAGTCTCTCCTATAGGCGAAGCCTCTAGTTTCATCATAAATTCTAGGGCCTCTATCTGTGAAGTAACCTTTTCTTGCATCAACGGTAACTTGATATGCGGCAACAATGCGGCTATGAACCATTCCTGGTGCTATGGTGGTGCTATGTCAAAGCTCACTTGATCTAACAGTGCTTTGAACTTTTGATCAAATTCCCATACTGACTCACTCAGTTTCTGTTTAATTTCGTTGAGCTCTATGATACACTGTGATTCTGACTTAGGATTTTTAAACTCTCTGATGAGCGTAGTTCTAGTCTCTGCTAGTGTCATATTTTGTCCAACAAAATACTTCATAAACAATGTTAAATCTCTGTCCATAAATGTGGTAACGAGCTGTGCTTTTCTAATAGCATCATCATGTACTTGTTTAACATTCCATATTGCTTCACAAAGAAACCAATGTTTCTTTGGGTCCTCAAGACCAGTTCCTTTGAATATAGGCAACTTAATTTCGTTTGTCATTCTTCTTATAGGAGGCATAGTGTTCTGTGATGACTTAGGTATGCTACTACTTGGAATGTTCTGAGTACTTTCTCCTGTGGTGTTACTACTACTGGTGTTTTGTGGGTTAGCAGTATTTCTGTCATTAGCTGGAGGTTTCGACGGAGTAACAGGTTGATGGCCAATGGGTCTATCACTATCAGTCTCAACCTAATATGAGTCCCTATTACTTCCTAACTCAGTCTTTAGAGAGATGTGAGGTTCAGGTTCATTGAACCACTTCTCGGTGCTAAACTTGTATCTTTTACCACTTCATAATGTATAAATATTTTCCTCAGTGTCACTATCTATGTTACTGAACGTTACAGATTTTAATCCTAGGAATATTATTGCATTCTTAAGACACCTTTCTCTGTTAACAACATTTTAATATATAAACTGACATTAGAGGAAATTTGGATGAAAAATGGGAATTTTAACCCTAAAGTACAATTTCTTGTCATCACATATTAATCAATCAAAATTATTTAAAATTCAAACAAGGTGCATGTAAAAATATTGGAGGGAAAAAATAAAAACTACTTTTTTGGATTGTATTTTCAACTTACCTCCTTGTACGTTTACTCAAATTTCAAGCGGGGGGACTCCTTGGATGCATACTTAAATTATGCATCCAACAAATACCCATGTTGCATAATTTTAACAATATCCACACCATGAAAAATTGAAAATAATTAAAAGAAAACACATTTTTAATGTATTTTCAACTTTTCATGGTGTGGATGTTGTTAAAAGTATGCAACATGGGTACTCGTTGGATGTATAATTTAATTATGCATCCAACAAGTCCCCCCGCTTGAAATTTGAGTAAACCTACAAGGAGATAAGTTGAAAATACGATCCAAAAAAGTAGTTTTTTTACTCTCTCTCTCTACAATTATTTTATTATTTTCCTTAGGAGGCCCATTTTTTACCCAAATTTCCTCTAATGGATTTTTGAGGTACTTACCTCTGAATCCCTTGAAGAAATCTGATTCTGCTATGTTGTAAGACTTTAGAGTGTCCACAACAAATTCTGTAATGTAGTCTTCTAATACGCTATCAAGCCAAAAGTCTACTGCTCTTGAGATTGGGATATCCACTGCTTTAAGTCTCTGAATCAGTTTTGGAGTCCACACTGTAGGTTCTCCATTTTTAAAGTAATTTTTCCGCTCTACGAGCCTTGATATACACTTGTGTAGCTTGAAGGATGCAAAGAAAATTTCGTGTGTGTCAGAGAAAAGATATCTCTGTTTAACCACTCTTTCGTAGATAGGCGTGTATGTCTATTTTCTTTCTTCAAGAACTCTTCCTCTATCTTAGTTACCCAGTTCTGTATCTCTGTCTGCTCTGGATTCCAGTTATCAGAGCACATCACCAGTTCAAGCGCAACAATGGAACCATTTGTTGGGCTACTACCTCGTTCTTTATCTTTTTCGTGTTGATCCAAGTTCGGCGCAGTAGTTGTGCTCCAACAAAACCCTTATTCACAGGCCCTTTCGGCAACAGTCTATGAACATAATGAGGTATCACCGAGGCAAAGCTATGGGGGGGTTGCAGAAGCACATTTCTATAGCCAGTTGATGCGTAGATAATAAGCTGGTGAGCTGTGCGCATTCACACCTACTTTGCGTTTACTTCTTATGCTATAGCGCACACTAGGACTACGTACTCTATAATGGCCACAATATAATATGACAACGCAACTCCAGACTACGCTTCTCAACAATCACATACTTTATAGACTTCGTTGACTTAGTGTTATTTCTATTACTTATGCATTCAACATATTCCGAATTACTTATACATTCAGTTATACATGTTCCATACTTAACATATTATTCTCATCCATCATACATATGAAAATACATATAAAAGAGTGAACATACACAAACATGAACATAAACATAAGAAATCTCACAGATTCAATCACACAACATAAGTATTTATGTGGCTCACCCCCCGGATGGGAGCTACGTCCATGGGAAATGTTGTTTATATTTAATGGGAATGATTCAACAATTCCAGTCTGCGCACTCAGCTACAAACTCTTCTCTCTACAATAGGTCTCTGTGCACATAGCTAGAGAGCCTTTTCCTCTCTTCTTACTCTCTACAATGCTTAGTCTTTCTTCAAAAGACTTAAGACCAAAAATAATACCATGAGAGATCAACCCTTCCCTTAAAAAATTGCCCTTTTTATAAATCGTGCCTGAGGGTCACACCTTTACAATCATTGTGGGACAAAATCCTATGCTACCCAAAAATCCCCCAAAAATGGCGCGGTTACCCTGCTAACCCGGCCTGTCGTAGTCGACAGCTACTTCACTTGACTTTGGCCGCCTTTCTGTGTCGCTTTTGACAGCCACAGTTCTGACTCCTCCACTCTGACTGCGTACTAGCGTGTCCCTTTCAGCCGCTCCACTTCTTCTATCATTGTCGATCCGTTGCTTTGCTTCTAACGGTTTCCGCCACTATGGTTGACAGGTCGCGTTCCTCCAATTCTGCGCCGCTCTTTACCTTGATCCCAGGATTCTGCAGAATCGCTTACCCAAAATAGGTCGCTGCTGGACCTCGCTTCACTTGTACTTTGCTGCCAAAAATAGTTGCTGCATAGGAGCCTCGCTCTATGCAAACTGTCTTCCCCAAAAACTGGTTCACTTGGGCCACGCCCAACACTTATGGGCCTGATGCTTCTTCTCAGGGTTGCTTCCAACTGCCACGTGGATCCCCAGGCCCACTCTGATTTGTTCTTTGCTTTTGGTTTGGTAGGAACTTAGCTACAACACATCTTTATCTCGTGTTTACAATTTAGTGGTTTCTCCTCACATACAACATGCAAAATTGAGAGTAAATAAATTAGCACAACTTAAATTATTGGTTTTCATTTTTTTAAGTATATATTAAATATTTTCACAATCTAAATCTTAAAGTTGTGAATCATATTAGAGAAATTTTGAGGTAAAAATGAGCCTAAAACCAAAAATAATGTACTTTAAAAATCAACCAATCACATTTTAGAGGATGACATCATCCCCCATGGTTGAGGTGGCATTGCTTGGTTATTTGTCACATTTTCAATGGTGGATGAAAACCCATAGTTAACCATGGTAGTGTTCAGAAATCATAAAGTAAAGTACTCATAATGAAAGCCCTTTCACACTTTTTATAAAATAATATTATTGTCATTTTCAAATAAAGTACTTATAATAAAATAATATTATTGTCATTTTCAAGTAAAGTACTCACAATTCACAATGAAGATCCTTTCACACTTTTTCATATAATAATATTATTTTCATTCTCATACTTTTTGAAAGAAACAATACAAATAACTATTATATTTGTGTATTTTTATATCTTTAATTCCAAATTATAAATTTATTCCATTTTATTTAATATCACAACTTAAAATAATAATAATATTATTATTAGTATAATCTATAATTATTTTAATATATTATATTATTTTATTTTATTATAATACAATAATAATATTATTATAATATATAATTATTTTAATATATATATATATATATATATATAATTTTCAAAAGAAAAGAAAAAATATTACATATATATTATGTTTATGTATTATGTTATATATTTATGATAAATCAATATAGTGTTGATATTGTTATTTATTAAATATTATATTTTGGAGTAAGTTAATTTTCAATATTTGAAAAAGAGATTTGATTGTTTTTTCATTTTATTTATATTTCATTACTAGAAAATACTTTATTATCTTTTATTGTATCTATATTAAGAAAAATTTGATTATCTTTTTATTGTGTTTATATTTTATTATTAAAAGTTATTTCCAAGTCCAAAGATAATGCATTCAAGTACTATATACTTTTGGGACATTATAATTAAATTTGTCACATCAATAAAACATATTTATTAATTTATTTTTAATATGTAACTCAACCATAGTTTATATATATATATATATATATATTCAAAAGAAAGAAAAAAATATTATGAATAACTTTGCACATTTAGGATAAATTAATATAGTGTTAATATTGTTATTTATTATAAATATTATATTTTGGAGTAATACAATTTTCAATATTTGAAGAGAAGATTTGATTGTTTTTTTTTCATTTTGTCTATATTTTATTACTAGAAAATATTTGATTGTCTTTTCATTGTATCTATAGTTTATTATTAAGAAAAGTTTGATTATATTTTCATTGTGTTTATATTTTATTATTAAAAGTGATCTCCAAGTTCAAGGATATGAATGCATTCAAGTACTATATATTTTTGGGAAATTATAATTGATTTTGTCACATCAATAGAACATATTTTATTTATTTTATTTTTAGTATGTAACTCAACCATGGTTATCTAGATTGTAAAATGAATATAGTGGAAATGTGACTTGTCAAGTATCCCTTCCCCATAAAATACCTAGTTCATAATCTTTTAATATATCTCTTAGGAAGCCCATTTTTTACCTCAAAATTCCCTTAATTGATTAAGAGTAATAAAATTTTATCTGGTATTTATAAATTTTACAAAAATATTCTTTCACGGAGAGCAAGTAAGGATTGGTGTATATATATATATATATTCCCAAATTGTATGGCTTCAATAATCTTATTAGAAAAATAACAATTCGTTTACATCTTTATATTACAAATTATATTGATCTACAATAGACTTATAACTTCTCTCTTTCACCAACACAAATTCCTAAAAAATATACAATCTCATTTACTTCTTATAAGTGTTTTGAACAATCAAATGCAAGATATAATATTAAACTATTTTGTAGTTATGCAATGCAATGTTTAGACAAAAAACAACTCAATTCAATGAACCTTCACTTTCTCTTATCATTTGCATGTATGGAGGCTTCAACTCAATCTTTCAATACAAGGCAATGCTCTCTTTCTCTCTCTCTCTCTCTCTCTCACACACACACACATTCTTCTTAAGTAAATGGAGTGTAACGAATGAAGATTTCAATGGTAATATAATATAGTACAAAATGCCTTGACAAGGGAATGGCATGTCTTATGCAAAACATTCCTTCCAAGTAAATGTATACAATGCCCATTTCATTAAATTTAGACTTATACAATAGAATCTAGACTAAAAAAGTGCAAAAACACACTTTCAAAAGCCCAAAAACAACATTTCTAAAGTGCAAAATTAGGTTCAAAAAGCGCAAAATCATGTTGAAAAATTGCGATTTCCAATTCCAAAAGTGTGCTTTTCGAATCATTTTGAACCCCAAAAGTGCAAGTTTTGATTTGAAAAGTGTAATTTTTTATTTGAAAAGTGTGTTTTTTTTATTCAAAAACTGTGATTTTTTATTCAAAATGTGTATTTTGTATTCAAAAAGTGTGATTTTCGATTCTAAAAGTGCTATTTCGATTTCAAAAATGTTGTTTTCAATTCCAAAAAGTGAAAACCACATTTTGATTTCACAAATGTGATTTTCAATTCCAAAATTGAAAGTTAAGCATTATTATTAATAAGCTATCTTTATTTAAAAAATTTATAAACAATTTGATGCATTCAGACTTTATATGAAAATTTATATGTGTTTAATAATTAGTTTTCCTTTATCACGATGTTAACTTGCCTAAAATGTTATTATGAGAAGTATTTATAATTTATTCAATTAAATTTCTTTCGATGAAGCAATTGTGAGAGGATGATATTTATTATATATGTTAAAGCATGGTTACCAGAGCAAACACAAATACTAACATGTTACTTAGTATGAATTGAACCCCAGTAAGCAGAAGATCTCTCGAGAGAATTGATTATTAAGCCCACTTAGTCTATAAGCCAATCCAGTCATGCTTTAAAGAAATGTTTTCTGTGCAACGAGGCATTAGAAGATATGACATTCTTTATGTGCTCTCTTTGAGCATCCCAGTCCCTTCATGAACATTTTTTGTTGGTGTATCCAATCCACTCAACCTCTTAAGAAGTTATCTCTGCAACGACATTAAAGAGTCTTTATCTGCATTAGATTTCATGTAAAATAAAAAGAAGGATCTTTTATAATTTGATTTCTTCCTATTGAATAATTATTTTCTCAACATAGTCTTTCCTATGCCACTTAAACTCCAGATCCCCAGGAGTTGAGGTCACTATGTCTGTTATCATTGCAATATGAATGTATTTTCAAAATATTTCATCTTATCATCCAAACTTGTTGGAAATTTGGCCACATGCAAGGACTCTAGCATTTTCACCATTTCCAACATAAATTTAACCACCTTATCTAGCAACTCCAACTACTCCAACTGCAATTTCTCTCTAGTTATTCAGAATAAAATAAGTAGAGATAGTGAGAAACAAACATCTATGCCCATCTATCAAACACAAAAACACAAACGTTTAGAGAGGGAAGGTTGATTTCTCAAACATTACACGTATCCAACTCAAAACCATTGTCGTTTTCCACTTGAAGAAGTGGATTTATCCATTCTTCAATGGTCATGGAGTCATGTCGCATTGTTCCTTCACAAGTTCTCTTATTGTCCCAATTTTGTAGGGATTCAACATATTTTCCCTACATCAACTGAACCTAAGCGGCCGTTACACTGTAAAACATTTGAATAATTGGAGCCTTTGTAGGGATTCAACATATTTTCCCTACGTCAACCGAACCTAAGCGGGCGCTACACTGTAAAACATTCGAATAATTGGAGCTTTTGACACCAACATCAGTAGGAGTTCATTTAGGAACCAATCTGATTCTGCATAATGGGGAGAAAAATTACCTCCATGATGATGATGATGTGTCAAAACCATGAGCATATGTTTTTGGTGTTCTCGGTCGTCCAATTTGACGACCACCCATATGGATATGGCCAAGAGAGTATTGAGGCCCCTTTTATATTGGGCATCCATTGATGATAATATAGATTCACCTTCATTCATCATGCGTTCAGAATCAAAATGATGTGGAAGCGAAGTTAATCCACCGGGCATGTGACTATAGAGAGATTGATGATCAGCACATGAAGCAATATGGAAATAAATCAAATAGGAAGAGGGATACATGCCCCTTTTCCCATGCGAACTTTATCTTATAAAAAAAATCGCTAGATATTGGGTTTTTATGGAATTCAAGTCAACACGAACAACTTCTAGGTTATTAATGGCTCTTATTTCATATTTAAGGGCCTTATGCCATCATACAATGCCGACTTCCTTCCATAAAGAAATTTCCCAAAGAGGTAATCACTTTCCTCCACACATTTGACAGAACCACGATTTGTTGTAATACTATCATACTCCAACGCTAACTCACATGTCTTATTTTGCAAGACTATGTGAGAGATGTTAAAGAAGAGCAAGATAAAGACACCAATCACACCCATCATCATGAATGAAACTCTATATATCACACTCCAACGCTAACTCACATGTCTTATTTTGCAAGACTATGTGAGAGATGTTTAAGAGGAGCAAGATAAAGACACCAATCACACCCATCATCATGAATGAAACTCTATAGAGCAGGATAAAGACACCCATCGGTAGAGTTGCAACAATGTTGAGTAATATAAAATCAAGGCTCAATGCTAACTAATTCACCATTTCCTTGATAATTTGGAAATGACCTCCCACATTTGGTTATGATTCCATAATCATCCTTTCCCAATATGTTTCAACATTCCCATTTTCTTATCATGAAATATCTTAGCTAATAAATGAATTATGATCATAAAAATTTTAAGATTGACAACAACATAGAGAGCTAGCCTCGAAGTCAGTCACCTGCATCCAGGGAAATAAATCCAAGGGATTGACATGACATAGTTTTTTAAATATTTAAAAATTGTGATAACTTTTACGGTATTTTTTTTCATTTTTGTCTAAAATCTAGTTGGAGTAGTTGTAGTTGCATATATATATATATATAGTTAAGATTGTAAAATCCAAGTGTAACAAAGATACTAAGGATTTTGATTCCATTTTTGCAATTAATAAATAAATTTAAACAATAAACAATAAAACATAAGCAAATTATATTTCTGAATTATATCAATAATTTTCCAAGAAAAAACAAATGATAGATTGTTTATACTGTTTTTGACAAAATAATTACCATTGAATCTTGTAATACCCCGGTTGTTAAGTCCCGGACTTATGGTCTTTTTTTTACTATGGACTTATGTTTTGTTTGTTAATGTGATTATGGACTTATGATCACTTGTTTGATGATGTGATTATGGACTTTGGCATTATTATTAATGTTAATGTTGTTATTGTCATTGTTGTTATCATTGAATGTTGTTGCTATTAATTAAATTAAAAAATAGCTCAACAAAGGAAACTAAAAGAGTATGGGAGACCATGGATTCCAAAGTGTGAGGGGACATCCCTAGCACCTTGGAACTTGTTGTTGGATTGAGTTTTTCCATCCTAGTTCATTTTGTGCCTTTGTGACATTAGTAGTGTTGGTCACCAAAAAATGTACAACAGGCCCTATTTTTTATTTTATGGATTATGGAGTTACTATTGCAACTTATGGATACCTTAGTGGGACCCTCCTACCTAGTGCACCCTCTTGGGAGAGATTTCATCATATTTATGTGTTTTTTTGTCATTTATGAGCTCTCTCCCTATATTCTAGGAGTTGTAAGGTAGAGTTTAGCCTTCACATCCATAACTGCACCCCACTCCTCTATTCATGGAGATGCTCCATTTTTTTGTTCTTACAGGTCATTTATGATCCTATTGGACCCACTCTCTTAACTCACATGACTAGTGTGTGCCCTCCTTGAGATATTCTTGGACTCCACTCCTTGGTTTTTGGTAACTCCTCCTCATGGCGCTAATTAGGGAAAAGGAATCTCCTAACTAAGCCACCACTCCACTAATTCGAGCTAATTCTCCATGATGAATCTTAACCTTACCTCTCTCTAATTTGAGTTGATCCCCTTGGGTTAGATTTGGCCTCCTTGTGCTAATTCTGAGCTTTGGATCACTTGACTTGTGCTATCTCACTATGTTGTGAGTATTGATTGTATTGATATTGTGTTGAGACCTAACATTATTGTAGGATCCTATTAGAGAGTTAGTGTATTTGGATGTTTCCCTTGCTTCCTTGAGTTCATTCTACTAGTACAGGTTCTCACACAAAAATCCAGGAAATGAGATCTTGGTGATATCCTAAGGGACAAGTTAGGAGAAGGGAGTCTCATCCCATAGGCAGTGGAGACGGACATTAAAGTAGTAGTGGGAATATTTTTGGTTCTCGGAAGAGGTAGTTCCGAGCGTTTCTAGACTGAGTGTGCCTCTTCCTGTAGATCCGTGGTTTGAGTTCGGGGGTGATCTGTTCAAGTGAGTTAGAATTGACTGTGTCTACGGCTTGGAGGAAAGTTCTCCTACTGAAGCCAGTTTCTCATTGAATATAAGTATTTGTTCATATGCTTATTTATATTTTTTTATCATATTTATGTGCCATGGAGTTTGAATTGTGTCTTGGCTATGTTAATGGTTTATGTGCTAGGATTTCCATGCAGGATGGATGGCGTTCGTACATTGAAAACTCTAATTTTCTATGAGATTATTCTACCATCTATTCTTCCTCTTCTCCTTTGTGGTGTACCATTGTGGATTTCACAAAAATGAGAGGGGAAAAACCATATGTTATTGTTCTCCCATTTCTTCTCATATTTGGGTTGTGAGACCTATTCCATTACGTCCAGAGAAACGTTTCTAGTAAGGAACACCTTTTGTTTCATTGGAAAAACTTTTTGTATGACCAAGTTATGATTGTTTTGGCCGGTAGTGTTTCTGATGTTCAAAGGAATGCACCTTGTCTTCTAATTGAGAGCACCTTTGAATGTAGATCTATTTTATTGTTGCAGATATGGTTATAATGTTGCAAATCTGATTATATTAGTATAGATATTATTTGTATTGATGATTCATGGCTGGTGGGAAGGCAACCATACAATCCAAATCATAACTAGTGGAAGATGGATGCAGGGGACCACCACGAGATTTGATTTTGGAGGTTGTGGTTGGAAGCATGTGCTTTTTTTTGATATGGTATGTGTGGTTGTATTTGATGCTATTCTTACTACTTAACCATGCTATCAACACACACATCTGACAGAACTAATAAATAACCCTCATATGAAAGATAATTTTTATGCAAGCAACCATAACAACTAAATACTCACTACTCATGTTCTCAACAACTTTAAAATCCGACATTACTATCAAGTAACTCACTTAATTGCATGCTCATACTCATGATAGAGATTCTCATTATCATGCATCACTCATGTACTCTTTACAAATTGCATTATTATTATGTTTAATAGTATGCACGTTGGGAAATATCATGTTTGGTTTTTATGCATTTCATAAGGCTATAAGTTTTAATTTCTTGATTATATGGCATGCTGGCCTAACCTTAGAACAATTAATTCCATTGTGTGATGCTATTTTAGCTCTTTTACTAGGTAACCTAGTGCCTTTGGCCTTACTTAAAGGTCGTGGAACTACAAATCCTACCAATAGTGTACGAAAAAAAGTAAAAATCATAGATTGTTTATATTAGTCTAGGAATACATGTTCATGGTATAATTGGATGCAAAGATTTTTTTGATTGGTTGAATAGTCAAACTTGGTGCACTCATATTACAATTTTACATATTGATTACATGTGTACATATTGTAAATGAAGTCAAGGTCTTGATGCCCCTATTCCGTATACTCTCCTTGACCAACGTTACACATATAGAGAGAAAAATGCAATCATGAACACAATAGCAAAGGAGGCTTAATAAAGTACATCCAAAAAAAAAATGCGAGAAAACAAATACAATTACAAATGTAGTAGCTAAAATCATCTCAAAAGATGAAACATATCGTGGTTCACGATTGAATAAAACCACCTTTTCCATGTAAAGAAAAGTGCTAGCAGATATTACAAATGAAATCAATGAGAAGAGCCACCAAAATTTACAACCTTTTACAGAAGAGTTGAACAGGGAAATTAGAAAAACTTGAAGTGTTGTATCTAATTTCACTGCATTAGAAAACCCCCTTCGATCTTCACCACTATCCATTTTGATAGGAAAATTGAAATTGTTCATCAAGGTAAAGGTGGCTCATTTTAATAGAAGAGAGGACTATTTTAAAAGTTTCAAAGATAAATCCCACCCCCTTCTCTCCCAAGGTGTTTATCAAATTATGTGTTCATGTGGAAAATCTTATATTAGCCAAATGGGAAGATCATTCAAACCCACCTTAAAGAGCACATTGTTGACACTAATCATAATAGTGTCTCTAAATAAACCACTGCAAATAACTCTTTCAATAATAAATTCACTTGATCTGCTTTGATCAAACTAAAATCCTAGCTCATTCCTCTGATTATTCCTCTCATTTTATAAGGAAAGCCTTCAAAATAGAAAAGAATCCAAACAATTTTAACTGCGAATATGACTATAAATTAAGTAAATCTTGGAAACATTCAATCCATCATCTGAAAAAATTCATTATAACCTATGGTGTTCCTTTAGGTCATTAAACAATCCATCCTTCTAATCCAAAAAAATAATTATAATCCAATAACAAAAAGTAAGTCTAAAACAATCCATCAATTGCATTAAACAGTCTAGCCTTCTAATCCAAAAAAGTAATTATAATCCAATAACAAAAAGTAAGTCTAAAACAATCCAACAATTACTTTGATAGATTGTTTTAGACTTACTTTTTGTTATTGGATTATAATTACTTTTTTGGATTAGAAAGCTAGACTGTTTAATGCCCTAAAGAAACACCATAGGTTGTAATGACTTTTACATTCGGTCCTCCATTATTGATCTTACTTCTTCATGTTCTCCCCTTTTCTAATTCTTAGTCAATTTATCATCCCTCAATCTCCCTTATTCCATCTCTCCTTTCAATATAAATTTTTATTCTTTATTCTTTAAATTACACACTATAAAAATATTTTTATTATTAATAATTAAAAGAATATAATTCGATTTTCATTATTTTACAATTTGAATTCACATGTTATTATAATTCGAATTACACTAGTTTCATTCTCAATTTTCATTACTATATACATTTTTATTATTTAAATTACATACTATAAAAATACTTTTATTATTAATAATTACCTTTTAAGCTTATTACTAAATCCTTAATATACTATTAACATCATCACATTTCATCCTTTCATTGATATTAATCCCATTACTCTTTGCTCGAATAAAGTTTATCTCATTCTTCCTTCATTTCTAGTGGTATTAATAACCCCTACAATCCTTATAATAATAAGCATTTCATTACAATAACAATTTCTTCTATAGTGTTAAATATTTTTTTAACTTTACTAAATTTACCCATATTAATTTATTTTTTAATTTTTTAGTCTAAACAAATTTATTATATCATTTACCTCTTATTAATCAATTCAATAACTTATATTTTTCTATCACTATCAATATACCTAAATATTTATTAACTTTATAATTTTCTATTCATTTCTTCCAAAAAAAATTTGTTTGTTCTCCTTTAATCGTGGATCCATTTCCTTTATTTTTTTTATAATCTTCTTCTTAAAATCCAACAACTATTTATCCAATACCCTATATATTCATCCCAATTTTTTTATTCTTCCCAACTTCATTTTGATTCCCTGAAGATGGGTGGAGTGTCCACTTGAAATGATATTTTGTTAGGAACCTGTGGCTGGCCTTCACTAACACCTTGGGGTTTTGGTGTAACGGTTCGTATCATTTGGTATCAGAACCTCCACCTAGGTTCGAGTCACAGAGTGGGAGGAAACATCAGCATTGCAGTGTTCGTTTGGGGTTCGTACGACTCAAATTGGACACCACCGTACAGGCGCACATCTATCCGAGAGTCTGGACTACGGAGCATGGTGGGATGTTAAGATCCTAGTGGGCGGCCTTCACTAACACCTAGGGGTTTTGGTGTAACGGTTCGTATCATATTCTTAAACTTTGAAACGATGAAAGTCCAAAAGCAACCATGACACAATGGGAGAAGAAACCAAGGAGAAATTAATAACAAGATAAAAAAAAAGGAATGTGAGAGGAAATTGTTAAAAAATAAAAGAAATTAAAAAAAGAAAATGAATGGAAGTTGCTAAACATAAATGAACAAAAAAGAAATGAATGAGAGAGGAGATTTCATAGACTATAGAAAGAAGAAAAATGACAATTAAACTAGAATAATAATTTGTTAGCCAAAACAGAAGAGAAAAATTCTACACTAGAATAGAAGAGGAAATCGCTAAACAAGAAAATACATGGAAACAATTGCAAGGAAGTTTGGTAGAAGAAAAAAAAAACATATTATTTGGTCCCGAAAAATGACTCTCAAAAGTGTTCCCAAGTCGTACTACTCCGACTCGAAAAATTGTGCCCAACTCATGCTACTCTGATCTAGAAAAGTGCACCCAAAAGTGCACCCAAGCCATGCTACTCTAACCCAACAGATTGTGCCCAAGTCATTCTACTTGTCTCCAAAGACAACGCCCAACTAGTGATGCTTCATCCCAATAGAATCCACCCAGCCCGTCCTACTCCATCCCGATAGACTATGCCCAACCCGTGCTACTTTGTCATGACAGGATGTGCACAACTCACATTGTTCTATCTCATCATACTGCAACCAAGTCATGCTACTACATCTCAGTCGTGCTACTTTCTCCCTACGAATTGCACCCAAGTCATGCTACTTTCTCCCAACTGACTTCTCCCAGCTCAATGCACCCCAAGTCTTGTGCTCCCATCGTGCCACCTATTTGCCCTAAAGTCTTCTACCTAGACTACAGGGTCAACAGTGTTTAGGCACCTCATAAAATAAAGGACTGTTTTTATAGTTTTGGATAACAAATGAAATATCAAGATCGGTAAAGATAACATTCAGCAGGGACTCAAAATCTGAACACTTCAGAAATACAAATGTAAGAGACAATAATCTTATAAAGATGAATGACATGGCATTTTGAGGTACAGGAGATAAGTTTTTTAATTGCAAATAATAAACGAAGAGTTCATATTTGTAGCTTATGCAAAAAGTATTGGGATTTGATAACACATTTCAAATTTCATTAAGTATTAACATTCACTTGTATATATGAAATGAAACGTGGAAAACATCTACATCACATTCATGTATAAAGAGTTCAAACTGAACCAAAGAACATTGAAACAACATAGATTAAAGGCCTAGCTCCATATAGTATATTAACTGTCATTCAAAAATGTAAAAGAAGTTCTTACACAGGTAACCATTGAGTGTTTGCAACATTCCTAGTAGATCAACTCCCATGTGTCTCCTTGTTCTCAAAAATATTACATAATATATAGAATTAAAACAAAAGATAGGATCTCCAAAGTTTGTTTCACACATCCACTTTTTAAGGCTAAGTCTTCTAAATATAACAAAAGAAAATCATAAGAGATATAATCTAAGTTCTATTTGACATATGTCAAAACAAGGAACCTTCTTAGAGTCTTCTCGCTGCTTCTGCCAAAGTGGCCAGTCCATCTAGGGCTTGTGATTTCTTTCGCAACCTATTCAATTCCTCTTGCATGATTTTCACTTTTAGCTCGAGCTCTTCTTGATTTTTCTCTAATTGTTCATTTTGCTTCTGAGTTAATTTTATTCTCTTGATAGCTTCATCTGCTATCTTAATCACCTCTGCATGGCTCTCATTTAACTCCTACAAATCTTGTTTCAGCATCATATTTGCCTTTACCAAACCATCATTTATCAAATTGATGTGTTCATTCTACTTTTTGAAATGATTCATCTCTGTTTTATCATTCATTTCTTCTAACTTTTTCATTTTGTCTTCAGATTCTTCACAGGTTATCTTTTTAACTTTAAACCCTGATGCAAGTTTCTCATGATAATCAGACATTTTCTTTGATGATTCTCCAACTTCTATACTCGAGAATACTGAAGTAGTATTTTGTCATGTCCCAAATTTGGAATTGGGTCACAATGGCCTAATCACATTAGCCATATTCATTAGAGTTTGTAAAATTGATGTTAAGGGTCAAATAATTGCCAAGGAGGAAAATTACTAGTTTCCTAGGTTTGGGGTGGAAGCTTTGGGATTTGGAATAAGGGGGATAATAAATGATGTTTAGACATTAGAAGGGTTCAAGTATTTAATAAATAGAGTGAATAAAGAAATTCAAGAGAAATCCTAAGTGACAAATGGTTTTGGAGACATATGGAGGATGTGGGACCCACACTAGCTTGATTTTTCATAATACATGGTATCTCTCTTTTGCAAATTCGAATTAATGGGAATGTGAACACTCTTGGGTGAGTTGGTAAGTCATAACACCTGTCATTGAGCATCTTAGGTCGAATTGGGAAGTATTGGTAACCTCCATGGAAGATAAAGAGTCAAAGTGGAAGTTTGTGGACACTTGGGCTAGATTCCCTAGCCCCTATGACACCAATGATGGAGCATCTATGACAACTATGACAAATTGCAGACCTGACCTCTGACATCTGACCAATATGACATGTCAACCCCAAAAATAGGCTCAAAGAAGGCGAATTTTGGAGTTGGAGAAGCCAAAGAGACTCAAAATCGAATTTGGGAGAAGATGGAAGGTTGGAACTAGGAGACAAGTGGCAAATGTGGAATATTTCCTAAATGAAAATCTATTGAATCTATTGAGAGGATTTCGACCCTTAGAAGGATAATGTTGGTTATAAAATGTAGAAATGAAGTATGAGAATGACTTTTGATCATTTGTAGAATTTGCAATTGCATTTGTGAAGAGGGAGAGCTAGTGGATGACTAGTTTCTTGCCTTAGCCAATTTCGAGGGTGAAAGATTCCCATCCAAGTTGGCAATTGGAAAGGCCATTCAGAACTTTCATTTGGAGCTTTAATGGAGTCTTTATTTTCAGGTGTAAGCTATATGGCAGCTTATGGTTTCTTCTATTGCAGCTCACTCCTTCAACCATTTCCAGTTTTGATGGCATATTCTTGATCCTTGAGGGAGGGCGTTTTTGGTGAGCTATTGTACTCTTTGGGGGAGATTTTAATGCCCCATTTATTTTTTAATATGAATTAAATACTCTTTTCTTCATCTCCAAAAAGTTTCAGGTCGAAATTCCAAGTAGAAATGTATAAATCTCATTTTTAATGGAAGAACAATGCCATTTCCCCACTACCTTGTTGTGAACCAATGTATTGATGATGATTTCGAATGAATGGATGATTCTCTGATATATTTGTGATAAATATACTGCCATGGATGTCTTATACAAGTTTCATGTACTGTACTTGAGCATTTGAAGCATTTTTACTCAGTTTAATTGCATTGGGAGAAGAAATAGTGCCATTTCCCCAAGGGTCGAATTGGGGATTTTTGCAGTTGAATGGAAGAGGGTGAGAACAGTTGTAATAAACCATTAATGGTGCATATGAGACCTTAATAACATAATTAACACATTACATACCTCTGTTCATAAATTTAAGTGGGTTTGGAGGCATTTGGGAAGCCATTTTCAGTACTTACCTTAGGGGGATTTGAACCCCAAATTACTAGTAAAATTGCATACTTGGTCCAGAATCTTAAGAGAGTTTGCAGAGGTCTTTTGGTGGCCATATTTTATCCCTGAACATCATATTCAATTCCTAATATCATTCATAAACCTTCCTTGAATATTTGAAGGCATTTGGAGTCAATTTGAGACCTAGAGACCAATACTAGTCAAAGGGAAATCACTAGTAAAGTTACCTACATTGACCATAATTGAAAGAGTATTTGCAAAAGTGTTTTAAAGGTACAAAGGCATCCCTGAAACACATATTTATGTTCTAATATCATTCATATACCTTCTTAGAAGATTTGGGATCATTTGGGGCAAATTTGGGACCTAGAGATCGAAACTAGTCAAAGGTCGAACCAAGGAAAAAAGTGGAAAATTGCAATTTTAATAAAATTCCTAACAAGGGACATTACATATTTTCATTTTCAAATGTATGAATAAGGCCCTTAGGGATGATTTCTGGAACTTTTCTGATACTCTGTTCAATATTGTTTAAACCCTGATGCACAACAGATTCTAATTTCTTAGATCTCTTATCTTCTTCATCCTCTGTAGAAGAATCCTGTAATTCTATGACCTGATCTTTTTTGAATTTTGGATTTAGTAGTGCTTTCATATTCATTCTGAACTTGTTAACAGGTCGAGTTTTGGGCCTAGAATAGACTTTATTAGGTTCAAATGTCTTTCCTGTATGCTCTGATAATTCATCAAAAGAACAAACCCCATTAGGTTCTTTAACACCCGTTTCATCTGCTAGACTCATGACAGAATTGTCATTCTCGGGCACTTCCATTTTACTGATCTTTTCCTGACCTTCCACATCATTTTCTGGTTGGGGATCTTTCTTTTTGCCGCCAGAACATTCCTTGGATTTTCTCTTAGACAATTTCGACTTTTTCTTACCCTTAATTTCTGCCAACTCTCCTTTTAAACCCGACCAAAACAAAAAATATGACCAAGAATTTTCCTCTTTTCTTAATTCTTATTCAATTAGTAACTTAATTAGACCATGATGAAATATATTGTGACTATTACAGCTGGGATGATTTCGAACCCTAGAAGACATTTTCCCCATACTTTTGAACAAGAAAAATGGGAGATTTAGATCTTTGATACCTGAAACATGTTGTAGAAGCCTCATATGATACCTGTAGATGGTTGCAAATCTTCCCTCGCAGGTGATATATCTTTGTATGATATATAAGATATCCTGCCACTGCCTCTGTAAGAAAACCCTGGTTATACCTTGACTCCAATCCGGATCTTGATGTGCTGGAAGAAGCTATTGGTTGTAATCCTCATGAATGGTTTGACGTTTATACCATTTCTCTCCTACAGGGATTACACCGATAGCTTGAGAAATTTATAACTCTGTCACAGAAAATTTAAGCATACCAATCTTAACTGTTGACCCATCAAAATTTTGGCAGAAATCCCTTGAAACTTCTTCATGATGATCACCCATCTTTTCAAACATAGTAAACCATCCTCTTTCTTTGAGTTTTTCAGCAGCCACGGGAAAATCTTCCATCCACTCCACGCTTCTAGGTTCAATTCTGAGCAAGTGGCCACTCGACCGAGGCTTCTTATGTTTTTCCATAACTATAAACGTGATTGAGGAAGCAATGCTTGAAAAAGAGCTTTGAGGAAAGCTTTCCTGAAACCCTAACACCATACTGCCTCAACTTTTCTGAGTGAGAATTGATTTATCAATAGCATGTAATCATGGAAGGAAATGGGGCTTCATTGCAGTACTATTTAGGACCCTTGATGATCCTAATCATAATTCCTTCATAGCATTTCAAACTTTCTACATAGTACAGCAAGTAAGATGAATAATCATATAGCATCGTGGCTTCAAACAAATGTTACAATCATGGCATCGATGAAACTAGATGTCATTGCTCAAATCAAGCATCAATTCCAAAAAATCGCCTAATGAAATAATGGCACCTGCAAAATATTAATGTTTGGAAAGCTGGCAGCGTACCCACTCTTTTGAATAATCATCACATGTTGTCAGTTCATATGAAATATATGCAAAGCAAAAACATTTTGAATGAAATAAAAAATGTCCTATAGGAGCATAGGCTAAAATCTAAATATTATAAATACTCAGAATATTAAAAACATGAAATAAAAAAAAACCAAAAACTTTAGAAATATGAGATGAAAACAAAAGGCTTAAAATACTTTTAAGGTGTAAACTATCATAAGAACTAAGGCAACAGACCTGGGTCAAACATTGGCTCCAATTGGGGGATGGCATTTCCCTGAGATTTGCCAAGAACTGCAGTCCATGTGCCTTATTTATTAATCCATTGGGTTATGGAGTCTTATTAGAACAAATTGAAACCTGATGATATTTACAATGTGAAAAATCCTCTTGATATCTTATTTGGTATAAAAATGCTTCAGAAACCGTCCATTGATAGGCCCTACTAACTCATTACCTTCCAAATTCTGAAGAACAAAAGTATTATTTTCCAAACTTCTCACAATTCTAAAAGGACCAAGCCATAAGTGATCAAACTTACCATGCTTTGATTTATCATCTCTTCTTGCATCCCATCTAAGCACCAAATCATTTGGCAAGAAATTGTTTTCTTTGACCCTTTTATCAAAACTCTGTTTTATTTTGATTTTGTATAATTGAGTTTTTTCAACAAGTAGTTCCATTTCTTGTTGGAGCTTAATCATCTAAAAAATTCTACGCTGTATCTGATTAGTTTCTTCAAAGCCATCTTGCATAAATTTCATAATAGGAAGACCTAATTGAATAGGAAAAACTGCCTCGGTCCCATACACCAACTGAAAAGGAGAAGTTCCAATAGCCTTTTTTGTAGTAATACGATCATCCCATAGAGCATATTTCAGTTTACTATCCCATGCTTTTTTATTTTCAGACAACAATTTTTTGATACTGTTTATAATGTTTTTGTTTGTGGATTCTGCCAAACCATTACCTTGTGGGCAATATGGAGTAGAGTGTTTTAACGAAATTCCATGTTTTAGGTAGAACTGGACCATTTTATGAGATTTAAAAGCAGGGGCATTATCTGTGAGTAGCTTTCTAGGGAAACCAAATCTACTGAAAATGTTCTCCTCTAGAAAATTAATTATGACTTCATCTGATGCTCTTCTAGTAGGAATTGCTTCTACCCATTTTGTAAAGAAATCTGTGGCTGTCAAAATATATATGTGTTGTCCACTAGAATGGGGATTAATTTCTCCTACAAAATCTAAACCCCACTGAACAAAAGTATCTTCAATTGAAATAGGCTTAAGAGGTAAAGAAAGCAGCTTTTGTTTACCTACGAACTTTTGACATTCCACACAAGCTTTTACATGAGCATAAACATCTGAAAACATTCTAGGCCAATAATAACCTGCTCGCAAAATTTTAAAGGCAGTAGCCTTCCAATAACGGTGTCCACCACAATTTCCTTCATGCATTTCAACTATAACAGCTTTATCCTCTTCTTCATCAACACATCTGAGAAGGATTCCTACAGGATCTTTCCAGAACAGATTATTTTCATGGATATAGTAATTTATGGCTTTTAATTTCAAAGATCTGAATTTTCCTTTGTCTAAATCAGGTGGAGGTTGTAAAAAGAAAAGAAAATACACTATATCACCATACCAAGCTGAATCATTGTATTTCTGGAAAATATGTGCTTTCTCTTCCTCATGCTGAAGTTCTTCTTCTTCAAATATTTCATCTGATACCATATTCAAACCTAATGCTTGACAATTAGATTCTACGAGTAATTTTGCTAACCCTTGAGCTTTTACCAGTTTAGTTGGCTTAATATCAATGTCATATTCCATTATCTTGGCAATCCAACGAACTCTCTTTCCTTCAGAATCAGGCTGAGTCAAAATTTCTTTTACTGCTGTATTAGGTACATATGACAAAATTTTGGAATGCAACAAGTAAATTCTGAAAAATTTAAGTGCTTTGACAAGTGTATAAGCTTGTTTTTCCAAACTGCTATACTTAAGTTCTGAATCCCTTAAGACTTTACTGAAAAATGAAATGGGTTGTTCCAGACCTTCTGTATTCTTTTGCAATAGTACAACTGCTATACTATCTTCAGAAGCAAAAGAAAATGTAATGAAGTCTTTAGAGAGGTCAGGTCTTACCAGAACAGGAGCTTCTGTTAATGCTTGCTTTATCTTTTCAAAAGACAACTTTGCTTCTAGATTCCATTTAACATCCTGATCCTTTCTGATCATTTTAGTTATTTGCTTGACAATCTCAGCAAAATTTGGAATGAACCATCTGAGAAAATTGATTTTGCCAATAAAGGACTGAATTTCTTTTTTATTCCTAGGAATAGCAATTTTCATAATTGCTTTGACACGTTCTGAATCAATTTTGATCCCATCTGCTAATACAATGTGTCCAAGAAGCTTCCCTTCCTGCATGGCAAAATTAGATTTCCTAGGGTTTAGAGACAAACCATACTTTCTACACTTCAAAAAGGTTTGCTCAAGGTGCTTGAGACGATCCTCATCTGAATTTGAGAATACTGTTATGTCATCTAAATAGATTACCACAAATTTCTCGATTTCCTCTACAAATGTTATATCCATAGCCCTTTGAAAAGTTGCCCCTACATTCATTAACCCAAAGGGCATTTTGTCATACATGAAGGTCCCCCATGGAGTAGTAAAAGCAGTTTTTTCTCTATCATCCGGGTGTACAACAATTTGGTTATACCCTGAAAACCCATCTATCATTGATATTCTCCGTGCTCCAACTACCCTCTGCAATATCTGATCTATTTTAGGAACAGGGTAATTATCTTTTAAAGAAGATCTGTTTAGGTTACAGAAATCAACACATAACCTAATTTCACCATTTTTCTTTCACACAGGAACAAGATTGGAAACCCAAGTTGAAAATTGAAGAGGTACTATGATTTTTGCATCCAACAGCTTCTTCACCTCTTTCTCAATAGCTGGCAATAATGCAGGATTAATTCTTCTGAGTTTTTGCCTAAATAGCTTAACATCTAGCTTTAAAGGGATTTTGTGCTGGATAATGCTAGTGTCATAGGTTTTGAGATCTTCATATGACCAAGCAAAGATATCCACAAATTTTTTGAGTAAGCTGATATACTTACTTTTATTGTCTTTTGTCAATAATTTAGACATTTTAATCATCTTTGGTTGACTATCAGTTCCAATTTTATAGTCACCAACATTTTCTTCAGAAGATTGCACAATTGGTTTAGCTAAAGTATCATCTTTCAGGAATAACCTCTCCAGTGGAACCAATCCGTTAGGAATGAAATTCCCTTTGAGTTCAATGATTTTATGATCAGCAATTGATTTTTCTGAGAAAGAAGAAATTTCATTTATAACATCATCATGTTCTTCATCAATCTGGGAATTTGAGAACTCACATGTTATTTCTAAAAACCTTTTGATGTCCATATCATCCTGAAACACTCTCCAATGCTTAATGTTATATGGGATTGAAGGCCTATGCCTTACTTCAATTAGATATCTGAGTTGAGTATTTTGTGGCACTTTAAAGAAAGTTGTTGTTAATGCCAGAGAGTCTGCTGTTTGATTTAGGTATCTAGGAATAAATGAAATGTTAAATGTTGAGAAGAAATTATCCACTAGATCCCAAACTTCATTTCTATAAACTTTTAACAATTGCTGCTTTACCTGATATACATTTCCGACCTGCTAAACAACCAATTTAGAGTCGCCAAAAACAGCTAACTGTTGGATTCCCAAATTTTTTGCAGCTCTTAATCCCAGTACTAAATCTTCATATTTTGCAATGTTATTGGTTGTTTGAAATTCTAGTTTATACATCAAACAAACATTTTCTCCTCCTGGAGAGATAAGAACAATCCTAGCTCCTGCACCGTCCTTAGATGAAGAACCATCAAAGTACATCTGCCACAATTCATCCCGTTTTTCAATACTATGATGTACTGATTTTTCTTTTTCAACTTTCAGAACACCAGATGTTTCTTCATTTAAATGCAAAATACATGATCCCAAGTCTTCTTCTACAGCATATACTGGATGGTTTGCTGGGTTATTGGTGTCACTTACTAAGTAGGCTAACTTTACTTCTCTGTAAAGCCTCCTTTGTTCTCCTCCAAAGATTGGAATGGTAGCACAGGACAAATCCATTTGTAAAGTGCCCCCCACTCTTTTTTCCCATGATATAGAAAGTAACATACCAAACTTGGGTGTAATATCGGTAACAACCACATCCATCATGATGCTCTTCATTGGTAATTGTGTCAAATTGACAACAAGGTCTTTTATCACTCCTACACACTGAACTGCTCTTGAATCAAAAGCAAATAAATCATGATAAGGTCTAGTGATGCTCAGACCAAGGGATTCCATTACAGCTTTAGGCATCAAGTTGTGAGAAGATCCAGAGTCCAATAAACAATTATGTAGTAATCGCTCATGAAGTGTTAAGATAACATAGAAAGGAGGAAGGGAATCTAATTTCTTTTCAACTTTGTCAGGTGAGGAAGAACCAACAAAAATGGGACGATGATCATCATGTAAATTTATGACATCAGAAGGGATTTCATTAACTTGTGTTCTTAGCATCCTATAGGGAGGATCTCTAAATGATGGAATTTTCATAAGTTTTGTCAAAGGAATAGGAATCTTCACTTTACTCAATTCATTTTCAAAGCTAAAACCTTGATTATTTTTATTAACTTCTTCCAATTCTGTAATCTTAGCTTTATCAAACCTGAGATTCTGCTTCTTTTCTAATGATGGATCTGGATTCTTCTTATTAGGAACAATGATTTTCGTTTTGGGGATTTGAGAAATTTGTTTAACACAGGACCTCAGATTATAAGACTTTTTCGGATTTGTTTGATAGATATCAGCTGAAGAAGTATAAGAACCATCCATGATTTTAGAACTTTGATACTGATCTTTAGTGAGAAAATTCTCATATGACTCTTCTTCAAGATGGTTAATATTCTGATCCAACTCTTCATATTCCAACTCCTCAATCTCCTCTTCTTCATTCACTAAATTATTCTGAAAAGGGGGTTGAACTCTTTGGTCTTCATTATTATTTCTCTCTCTTTGCATGTCATTATTCCTCCTTTCCCTGGGCACAAATCTTGGCACAAATGGTTGTCTGTACTGATTAGGATTTCCTTCTTGCAAAGGTCTACTTAGATTTTTATTCTCCATTTCTAATCTGTTAACTTTTGTAGACAAGTTTTTTATTACCTTATTCATCTCCTCCACTTTGTCTGGTGACTTACCAATTGAAGTTGATGTCATCTCTTTCTTTCCCTTTTTATCTTGGTTAAAATATTCTGATTGTTCTTTAAGCTTACTTGATGCCAGCATGTTTGATTCTACCTCTAATGTAGCTTCTTTCATATTAAATAAAGTCACTGCCCTTCTTTCTCTCAGATGTAATGAAAACTTAGAATCAAATGAATTTGCATAGGTAAGTTTAGCAGAGGTTTCTGTAGGCTTAATTTCTGTTGGTATTTTGCTGTACATTTTATTAAACCTTTTTGAAAATTCAGCAACTGGTTCGCCCTTCTTTCTTTTTAGAGCCCCAAACTCAGTGATGTAATAAAGAAGATCTTTTGTATCCCCCCATCGCTTCATGAATACTTCCTCTAATGCTTCTATGCCATATATTGATCCTGCAGGCAATTCTCTGAACCATTTCCTAACTTCTCCATTTAAGCTTTGAACAAACATTCTCATCCATACATCCTGAGCTTCAATATTCAAATTATTTGCATAGCTAAAGAAAGCATTCCAATGCTCTTTTGTTGTTACCTCTCCTTGACCATTGAATCTAGGAAGATACTTTTGATAGTCTCCCCCAGGTAGAGCATGAAGAGGTTGAGGCATAACCAATGGGGCATACCTAGCAGCTACTATACGTTCCATATAGTCAGAAGGTTGGCCAGCCATTTTTGAGCTAGTGGGACTTGGTTTAATTTGGCTTGAACTAGATTGGTTTGATGCGGGAGAAAAAGTCTTGAACTAGAATTGATGAAGTGGGATTCTACTTGTAAGAGGAATATAAGGTGAAAATAGGAACTTAGCTTTTACTTCCTCTTCAGATAATAAAGGATTTGTGAAGACTTGAAAATTATCAATATGAGTGGCAGGAAAAGACAAGTTTTGTTCACTTTTTTTAGTAGGTGGGTTTTCAGAAGGATCTGGAATCTCTAAAGATGAAGGATATGAAAATATGCCTGATGCAGTAGAAATTAATTGCTGCCTAGCATCTCTGAGTATTTTTTCGGGATCTGGAACTCCTAGAAGTAGAGGCGATGAAGGGTTAGCCCTTGTCCCAACTTTTTTCAGAGCCACAACTACTTCCTTTTATTAAAACTAGTGAAAATTGTAGTCTAACAACCCTTCACTGATATTGTTCACCCAACAAATCAGCTCTAGTCAATTTAAAACAGAGGAAGAATATGTATGCTTCCTCCCGAGTATCGTCGCCAAAAGATGTTTGCCCTAAAGTCCGCTACCTAGACTACACGGTCAGCAGTATTTAGGCACCTCAGAAAATAAAGGACTGTTTTTATAGTTTTGGATAACAAATGAAATATCAAGATCGATAAAGATAACATTCAACAAGGACTCCAAATCTGAACACTTCATAAATACAAATGTAAGAGACAATAATATTATAAAGATGAATGACATGGAATTTTGAGGTACAGGAGATAAGCTTTTAACTGCAAATAATAAACTAACAGTTCACATTTGTAGCTTATGCAAAAAGTATTGGGATTTGAAAACACATTTCAAATATCAATAAGTATTAACATTCACTTGTACATATGAAATGAAACATAGAAAACATCTACATCACGGTCATGTATAAAGAGTTCAAACTGAACTAAAGAACATTAAAACAATATAGATTAAAGGCCTAGCTCCATATAGTATATTAACTGTCCTTCAAAAATGTAAAAGAAGTTCTTACACAGGTAACCATTGAGTGTCTGCAACATTCCCAGTAGATCGACTCTATTGGGCCCAGGTTGAATTAAAGTTTTGGGAAGCACCTTTTTGAGGCAAGCAGGGAAAGCTGAGCTGAGCGCAGCTCAGAACACAATTTTGGATAAGTATTGAGGATGCTGCGAAGTTGCGCGCAACATCCAACTTTTGACGAGACTGCAGAGTTGCGCGCAGCGTCGAAGTGTTGGCCATGATGCGAAGATTAGTACTGCGCAGAAGCAGTGTTGCGGAGTTAGGAGGCCACATGGAGCCAACAAAGTGGTGTGCTGGACAAATATCAAGTGTAGTTACCGGCTCGACCAGTAGAAACCATTTTTGGAAAGATACTACAGGATTTCCGAGCAGCGGACGTAGGAAAAACAGGAAGGCAGCCACGTGTGGGTTGTTAAGGAAAGCGATGTTTGGCACACGCAGAAGGTAAAACCATTAGAGAGAAACGGTTCGGTAGAAGCAACCTACATGCACACGTGTGGCAGGAAGGCCAATAGTGACAGAATGAGGACATGGAGATCCACCACGATCAAGCAGACCCTAACAGGAGCCAGCAAGCCGATTTGGAAAATCGGCACAGTTTTGGAAACCGTTAGGGTTTTGGGTTTTTAGGTCTTCGAAATTGTATAGACATGACCTTCGGGCATGATCTATTTAAGAAGAAATTTTGTATGGGATGGGGGTTCTAGCTTTGGGGGTTGTTCTCTTTGGATTATTGTTAAGTCTTTTTGTTGTTGCTGAGAACGTAAGGAGATAACCTTTTTGTATTGTAAGATCTCTATGAGCTGACAATATTGTAAAGGATCTGCAGTTGTGTGTGCAGAGACCTAGCCGAGAGAAGGAGAGTTTGTAGCTGAGTGCCCAGACTAAGAACAGTTTCCCCATCCCTTTTGAAAGAAATATATTACCAACCGTTCTGGTGGACGTAGCTTTCCATCCAGGGAAGTGAACCACGTTAAATCCTGTGTTATGTGATAATGTTTATGAATGAATGACTATCTATATTTTTTGTAGAATGAATGCTTGAATGTCTCCTTGCATGATGTGATATGAGAACTTTGATATGCATTTACCAATAGGAGAAGTTTGGGAATGATATGCTAGGTTCCGCGGAAGCAAATGAATGGTGAACATTTCGATTCCATGTTAAGGTTGTGAATCAGTCATTTAAGTATAATTACTTTCTTAAACACAGTGAAGGAACGCAACACAGCTGATTATGTTTATCATTTTAGTTCATGTTGTAATAATCCAAGTTCTTGACGAATGCTAGAAAGATAGCCAGTAAGTGCTTGAATGAATGGATGAGTGATATTCATTTCGGTGCTTTAACGTTTCCGAGATTTTCCAAGTAGAGGATAATTGTGGGTGATTCACAGTTCCAATAGAAGATTCGTAGCAGTAAGAAACCCTTGGTGTGGCCTACAGTGTTGCCTCCACCACGCAGTACTGCTGGCAGCATAGATCTTGCTGTGTATCGCATCACTCTGTCCTGCGTTGCGCAGCCTGTTCAGATAAACAACTCATCATTTACTGTGGAAACCCAATTCCGCAGTACCCCATAGAGATACACCTCGGGTGAGACCTCAACCTGCTCGCAGGTTGTTGTCGAAAGGGCTAGTGCGAAGAGGTTTTGTTGGTCAAGGGGAGAACCGCAAAGAACCTGGGTCTAGTGAAAACCTCTGGGTCAGTTTAAGCCAACAAATGGTTCCGTTGCTGCGCTAGAATCCATGATGAGTTGAAATGGTTCCGTTAAGTTGCAATTACGATGTGTGAAGAAGAATATCAGTTCCCCGAAGGATCTGACTATTGGCATCCTGAAAAGACAGAAATCCAAGCTTGGTGGGATAAGACCATAAGCAATTTTAACAGATAAGAAAATAGACATCCACGTCTAAGTGACACACAGTGGTCGGATAGATATTTGTTAGACGACATTCATGATATTTTTTGGGCATCATTTCCAAATGAGCTGCATGTGTGGATCTTGCGGCTCACAGAGAAGAAAAACTGTTTCCAAGGAGGAGTTCCTACGGAGTGGACTCCCGAGCTCACAACGTAGCTTAAAGCGTTAGATAGCCCGTTGTCACGCGCAGTTGATTATTGGTTAGATCATATGCTAGAAGGATTTGTAACAGAATTTGTTGTAGACACACTCAAATCCTACAGGCAAGCAGAAGCAAATTTTTTCAGAGGATTCCATGGTAAGTTTCTGAACAACCTCAGTCTATACATTAAGATGTTGTTAGCTGAGAAAGGTGTTCTAAGAATGCAGTAATATGCTTGAAGTTTGTCATGATAAACAGTACATATATTGATTCTGGCGAAGAGACACATACTCTTAGAAGTGGTAAGAGATATAAAATTAATAAAGATCCGGGAGGCCCTAAACTTCATATAGATACTGAGATCCCCTGTGATCTTGATAGCGAAGTTGCACAACCATTTACCCCTGAGAATCCTTCGGCTGCACAAACAGTGCCACCTTTATCGCAGAACTCAGCCGCTACGTAGCCCACCCCACAGAACAATCATCCTAGTCCATCTCTCCCGATAGTCCCATTTGTGTTTACTGCGCAGATCCCTTTACAGCAGCCGCACACTAATCCCGGTGCCCCACCACCTAGTAGCACAATGGAAAACACTGATATGAAACTGGAAATATTCAGAGGAACTGGCCTAGAAGACCCTGATTAGCATTGGTTCCTTTGTGAAGCTATATGGAATGTAAGACAAATCCAGGACGATGCTGTGAAAAAAGCACAGCTCATCACCACTTTCAGGGATAGAGCGCTACATTGGTTTATGAAATACTCTACCGTACAGCCGAGAACCCTCGCAAAAATTAAAGTCGCGCTAATGGCAGAGTTCAAGAAACCTAAGTCTGAGTCTCAGTGTATAACTGAGTTGAAGGAAATAAAGCAGAGAACAACTAAAATGGTCTGCGAATTTGATCAGAAATTTAAGACCTTACTAGACCAAGTAAGTTTTGTTATACCACCAGAACAACATAAGGAATGGTTCATTGCTGCACTGTTACCTCATATCAAATTACCATTGATGCAGCAGAAGGTTCTATCCCAGGCAGAGGCCTTGGAAATTGCAATGAAGCTGGAAGCTTCACCGATTGGTGATACTAGTTCTGGGATGTCTCAGATCCAGAACCAGCTGACCACATTGACACTTGAACTGCAAAGTATGAAGAATGGTAAGGAACAAAGATATGAACCTAGATAGGAGGTCTGGTGTACAAGTTGTAAAGGAGAAGGTCATGACCGCGAACATTTCCCTCTGTTCCACGACTATATTAATAGTGGTGCGCCTAACCCATTAAATCAGAATCAGGCCTCATGGTGTGAAATTTGTAGAACCATAGGACACAGACCTGAAGACTGTTACCTCATCCATAAATATGTGAAAACTCCTAAGAATTTATACTGCAATTTCTGTAAATTAGTTCGACATGATGAATCCAACTGCCGCGCATATGAATTAATGAATGAGAGAAAAAGGGATATGCACTCAATGCGAGGTGCTGGCTTGTACCACGTACAAGAAGAGACCCAGCCAAAACAAGAAAATGCACAATATGACCAAGGAGGATACATAGGTTGTGGTGGTGGATACCGCGGCAGAGGAAGAAATGTTGGTCCGGCACCAGGAAGGGGCCACAGCCAAGTCATTTGTTATAACTATGGCCAACCCGGGCACGTATCTGGAGATTGTGTTAACCCATGCACTACGTGCAATTATTGTAAATCATTTGAGCATGTCATTGAATATTGCCCAGTATTAGAGGTGGAAATGCAGAAGAGAAGACGAACAGAGGCTCCAAATCCAAACGTCCAGTGGATCGCAGTAGAGAATAGACCAGTGGATCCAAGCATTAATGTGGTCACGTATAGTGGTGCTGAGATAGGCCGCAACAGAGGAGCAGAAGCTTCAACATCAGGGGAAGCACATATGAAGAAGGATCCCCTTGAAACAGTATGGATAAGGAAAGCTACAGGAAAAGCACCCCCTATTAACCCACAGAAGAACAAGGAGGTCTTCATTGACGCGCGGGATACCTTTAAAGAACCAACGGATAAGTCATCAAGGATCCCGCTGCGCAGTGAAACACTGCATGTTGAAGACATGCCGGCTCCGTATGACAAAACAAGTGCTGTGACAGATGTCCGTACTTCTATTGCGCAGTTCTTGCGAAGCTACATGAAGTTACTAAAAAGTGAAAAGCCATATTAGAGCTCCAGAAGCTTATCAGCCAGTATGAACCTCAGATCGCAACAGAGACTCTAGATAGCGTCGTACATCATATAAGGAGGCACAAAAGAATGGGCCGAGAGATGAGGCTTATTGCGCAGATAGGAGATTTTGAAATCGATGAAGTTATCCTTGATCTAGGATCAGAAGTAAATGTCTTGACTAAGCAGACATGGCAGCAGATGGGTCGACCAAAGTTGCTCTGGTCACCTATCCAATTACGAATGGTTAATCAGGAGAAGGTCATACCTTTTGGCCACTTAGCTAATGTAGCAGTTGACATTGACGGAGTATAGAGTCATGCAGACTTTGAGGTTATTGAAATTGTGGATGATAGTCAACCTTTTCCAGCAATATTGGGAATTGATTGGGCTATGGATAACTTGGCTATCATAAACTTGAAGACAAAGAAGATGATCTTTGAAGGGAAGCATCTTAGGGTCATCACACCATTGGATCCTAAAGATGGTGATAGATACAGTGAGCCAATTCAGGAGGAATCCCAAGCTCAAGACTTAGACCGACTATACCAGCTAATTGCGAACACGAAAGACTACATTAATCATACTGCGGACGGTACGCTCAACTAGCGATGTGACACTTCTTGTATATCTGACTCAGATACAGGACTGGAGAATTGGCAAAGCCGCATGCATGAAGTATCAGCAAGAAGATGTGCGCAGGTCACAAAATCACTGTATTGGATTGGAAAAGAGGTGAGTCCTATTCCCACATATGATGGTTCTGCTAATGTTTACAGTTTTATAAAGGAATATACTATAGTTATACCAGATGAGCATAGAATTCCAACTTTAGAATTGCACGATACACCTGCCAGATGGTGGAATGCACATAAGAAAACATTGACCACTTGGGATCAATGCAGAACTAAGATGCAGATCTGATTCGCTGAAAAGGTTACTTTACCCTTTGAAAAGTATAATGGACAAACAGACCCTAGTCAGCACATTGAAATCTGTTCAAAGGCATGGGTGGAAAGACCACTTACAGAATGGGTACACTTATTTGTACATACATTGGATTCGGGTATCCTAGAGAAATGGTACCTCGACCTGGAGTTGCGCAGTGAACTCACGGATTGGGAGCTGCTCGTTGCAAACTTCTGGAAGGACTTCAGTTTTGAAGATGAACATCCATTAATCCATGAAGCATTACAGTTAATCAAGAAGCGCATATTCCAGGACGACTGTCCTAATCAAAACATAACAGTGCAGGAGTTTTTTGGGACATAGTGTGTTCCTGCGCACCTACAGTCAGACTGGAAGGAACATGAAGAGCACTTGATCAAGTGTTACAACTTAGCTGAAGATACCAATGATACAAATGAAGATGATGAGGACGACCCGTGCAACATAGATATACCAGAATCAGAAGGCACGCGTGAGGTAGAAGGACCTCCGTTGGAAATCCCAGATATGACTGGACCAGTAAAAACGCAAAAAGTGAACATTGGCACAGAAAAAGAGCTGAAGTTCACATCAATAGGAGATTATTGGGACGATCAGACTATTGCAGAGATCGCAGATACCTTACATGAGTATCAGGAACTATTTCCAACAAAATTTATAGAGATGAAAGGAATTTTGGGAGACCTAGGGGTCATGAAAATACCTTTAAAACCAGGTGCTAAGCCTATCAAGCAGAGACCATACAGATTGAATCCGCACTATAAGGAAAAAGTCCATGCATAGATAGATAAGATGCTAGAAGCAGGAATCATTGAACAAATCTAAGAATACGAATGGATTAGACCCATGGTTGTTCAAGACAAAAAAGAAAAAGGCGAGATCAGGATTTGTGTGGATCTCAGAAAGCTAAATGATGCTTCCATGCATGACCCATTTCCTACTCCATTCACAGATGAAGTGCTTGATAATGTTGGAGGAAATGAGGCATATTCTTTCACTGATGGTTTCTCTGGTTATCATCAGATTAGGATTGATCCTGCGGATAGGCATAAGACGACATTTGCTACAGAATGGGGGTCATTCTAGTACACCGTCATGCCTTTTGGGATGAAGAACGCACCTGCCATGTTCTCTAGAGTCATCGTTGCAACATTTAAAGATTTTATGCACAAGTTTTTAGAAGCGTATTTTGATGATTGGACTGTATTTGGTCTATTGAAAATCATTGCGCGAATCTCCGCATGATGCTTAAGAAGTGTCGACAGCATCAAATACCCTTGAATTTGAAAAAGTGTATTTTTTGTGTGCCTTATGGAATTTTACTTGGCCACATTATCTATAAGCAAGGACTAATGGTAGATCTTGCGAAGATTGTAGTTATTGCAAACTTACCAACACCAAATTCAATCAAGATGTTGCGATCTACATTAGGCCATACTGGATATTATAGGAAATTTATAAAGGGTTATGCACAGATAACCGCAACAATGGAAAAACTGTTGAAGAAAGACGCACTGTTCATTTGGAACGCAGAATGCGAACAGGGTTTTGACACATTAAAAGAAAAGATGGTCACTGTGTCAATTCTAGTTTTTCCAGACTGGATGTAGCCATTCCATGTCCATGTTGATGCATCATGTATCGCCCTGGGGATCGTGTTAGCTCAGCGAGAAGAGGGAGGTATTGACCACCCTATTGCATTTTCTAGCAGAAATCTTTCAACAGCAGAGAAGAACTATACTACTACTGAGAGGGAAGGCCTTGCGATGGTATAAGCCCTACAGAAATTTAGACACTACTTGCTGGGATCGCACTTCCTTATGTTTACTGACCATTTTGCGTTGAAATATTTGGTCAACAAGCCAGTGTTA
Source organism: Larix kaempferi (assembly GCA_027924585.1). Lineage (NCBI taxonomy): Eukaryota > Viridiplantae > Streptophyta > Pinopsida > Pinales > Pinaceae > Larix > Larix kaempferi. The sequence continues at coordinate 1,906,189 of BSBM01000542.1, read as the reverse complement.
GGGGGACACATATGCCGATGGCTATTGCTGTTCCAGGAATATGACTTTCAAATTATTGTCAAGCTAGGTAGAATGAACTTGGGACCTGATCATCTGTAAGGGATTGAGTCAGGATAGGAGCCGACGAATATTGAAGACAGTCTTCCTGATGCGCAGTTATTTAGTATATAGGTTGCTGATGATTATTACAAGGATATCATTGACTTCCTAACCACTGGGCTGGCACCCCAAGAATTTTCAGTCCAGCAGAAAAAACAGTTAGTGGTGCGCATCGCAGACTTCACTATAATTGCAGTTCAGTTATACAAACTTGGGCCGGATGAAGTCCTGCACAGATGCATACTCAATCATGAAAAGTCATTTATTCTAGCCGACACACACTCAAGAATTGCGGGAGGTCACTATGCAAGAAGGGCTACTGCATAGAATATATTGCGCATAGGGCTATGTTGGCCTACGATCCATAAAGATGCCAAAGAACATTGCAGGAATTGTGATGTTTGTCAGAGGACAGGAAAACCATCATGCTGAGATGAGATGCCATTAAATCCATAGTGGACACTGCAGCCATTTGAAAAATGGGAAATAGACTTTGTGGGTCCTATAATCCCACCAGGAAAAAGAACGGGTGCAAGGTATATTATTACTACTACGGATTACCACACCAGATGGGCGGAAGCAAAACCAGTTAAGGACTGCAGTGCTAGTATGGCTGCGTAGTTTATTTTTGAAGAAATACTTACCAGATTTGGTTGTCCTAAGATTTTGATGAGTGACCAAGGTACTCACTTTTTGAACAAGACGATTGAGGCACTTACAGAGGAATTCCACATTCGTCATCAGCGCAGTACTCCATACCATCCACAGGTGAATGGTATTGTAGAGGCTTTCAATAAAATATTGGAAAACACACTCACTAAGGTGTGCAATGTAAATAGAGACGATTGGGACTTGCACGTCTCATCTGTGCTATGGGTATACAGGACAACATGCAAGAAATTGTCAAGATAGACACCCTTTTGGTTGGTTTATTGGCAGGAGGCTATAATGCCTATGGAATATATTGTCCCTAGTTTGAGAATCGCTGCATTTACAGGGATGGCAGACTACAAAGCTCTAGAAGAAAGATTACTAAATTTACTAGGCTTGGAGGAAGATTGCTTCATCGCAGGCTTCCACCAGCAAGCTTAGAAAAACCGCAAGAAAGCATGGCATGATCGCCATATAAAGAACAAGTGTTTTCAGGTAGGTGATCTAGTCCTCCTGTATGATAACAAATTCATGAAATTTCCTGGTAAATTTAAGATGCATTGGCTTGGCCCATATAATGTGATACATGTTACTAACACTGGTGCAGTCCAGTTAGCCAATTTAGCGGGTGATACTTTGCCAACTTTGATAAATGGAAGCAGGCTAAAGCTATACCATGATAGCACTGCTTCGCAGAATCCTGAATAATGAACCAAGGTAGGATGTTCTAAGTGTCAAGTACAGTTGAAATTGGAGACTAGAAATGTAAAGCAGTCTGTACATGTATGATAAAAGGAAGAAGGTATGATAAGAAGAATGATCTATGCACTGCGCAACACTATTGAAGTTGTGCGAAAAAAAAAAGTGGAAGTTGCGTAGTTGGAAATTCTTGGCACTGCGAAGTAGCCGCGCAGTTGGAAATTCTTGGCACTGCGAAATAGCCGCACAGGGTTGTAGAGGGCTTGCCGCGCAGTTCGGCGCAGCACTCAGAGAAAAATAGTCGTTGCATGGCTTTTCAGAAAAATTGCCGTTAGATGACCGTTGTAGCAACCACTTCAACATTTAAAGAAAAGATAGCCAATTTGAGCACGCTGACGACAGAAAAGACTGAAGGATCTTCTCAAATTCGCCAATGGGAACCACATTAAATGCTTATCTAGCCGTTGAAGGGCACGGGAGAGGGTCTTATGTGCCTATAAATAACACCATTGGGAGACTCGCGGGCGTTACCAAGCACTTAGAATTTTCTGGTGATTAACCTCTCGGAGCTAGTAGCCATCTGTAGTCTGTCTGCCTTAACCGCTACCTCATTTGTGAATGTCCGAACCTTCCTTTAGAGAAGAAGAACTGACCCTTGAAGAAGCCCTGAGGATGTTTCAGCAAGGAGGGATTCAACAGTTAATGAAAACCCCAGTTAAGAAGGTCGTCGTAGAACAAGGTGAAGGATCCTGCAGATCACCAAGAATTAATCCCACGATGCAGGAAAAACCAAAGGATAAGGGAAAAGTTGTAATTGCACCTCGATCCAACATCATAAAATTGGGATCCTTGGCACAGAAAACACTAGCCTTTTAGGAAGAACCTCTGAAGATGACACCTGAATACATCTCTCCACGGGCACTGAATGCCCCTGTGTTTAAATTACTCAAGAATGCGAGATATGACATCCCGCTGTCACCTATGTCAAAGCATGTAAGCGTTGGTAAGAATCTGCTGGGAGAGATAGCAGATTGTAAATGTGAGGATTATGACCTCTTGGGAATGAAGAAAGATGAGCCAAATGTTCCCAAATACCCGGATTTTCAACCAGACCAATATATGTGCTGGAAAAAGGACGCCAAGGGAACTCTGAACTTGGTAGCTGACAGTTGGTTAGCACCTGTCATTCAGTCAGGGCTACTAAACTTGTTAAGATTACCACATTTTGACCCGTCCCTAGAACTGAATATTGTGGTTCGCACACTCATAGAGTGAATCCATCAAGGTTATCTGTGGCTGGATAGAAACGTGGATATTAATATTGATTTGATCCACTGCATTACTGGACTAAGCAAGTGCGGTAAGGATTCGAAGCATTTCTTCCAGGGGAAGAGCAAAGAAAAAGAGGTTGTTGAGAAGATGAAGAAGACCCACTCGGTGGTAAAGGGAAAAAGAGGATTCCCAACAGAAGACATAGAGGACCGAGCAACAAGATTTGTAACGCAGTTGCTCGCAGGAAAGATGCTCAAAACAACTAGACTTTCGGAGGTTCTTGCGGGCGCAATACTCCTTGCCTCCGTAGTGGCCGAAGGCCATAGCTTCAATTGGTGTTAGTTTCTGCTGAATGAGTTCCTTGAAGAACTTAACGACACCCAGGTGAATGGCGGTCAGTTCCATTTCACTTGCCTCATCGTCCTGATTGCTTTGTGTGGATGGAAGGAGCCGCGAGATTATGTGGGTGTCGCAAGAGATTGCATCAGTAGTCTCATCAAAAGTTGGATGCTGCTTGCAACATCGCAGCATCCTCAATACTTAGCCAAAATTGTGTTTCTGAGCTGCGCTCAACTCAGCTTTCCCTACTTGCCTAAAAAAGGTGCTTCCCAATACTTTAACTCAACCTGGGCCCAACAGACTCCCATGTGTCTCCTTGTTCTAAAAAATATTACATAATATATAGAATTAAAACAAAAGATAGGATCTCCAAAGTTTGTTTCACATATCCACTTTTTAAGGCTAAGTCTTCTAAATATAGCAAAAGAAAATCATAAGAGATATAATCTAAGTTCTATATGATATATGTCAAAACAAGGAACCTTCTTAGAGTCTTCTCGCCGCTTCTGCCAGAGTGGCAAGTCCATCTAGGGCTTGTGATTTATTTCGCATCCTGTTCAATTCCTTTTGCATGAGTTTCACTTTTAGCTCGAGCTCTTCTTGATTTTTCTCTAATTGTTCATTTTGCTTCTGAGTTAATTTTCTTCTCTTGACAGCTTCATCTGCTATCTGAATCACCTATGCATGGCTCTCATTTAACTCCTGCAAATCTTGTTTCAGCATCATATTTTCCTTTACCAAACCATCATTTATCATCTTGATGTGTTCATTCTGCTTTTTTAAATGATTCATCTCTGTTTTATCATTCATTTCTTCTAACTTTTTCATTTTGTCTTCAAATTCTTCACAGGTCATCTTTTTATTATTAAACCCTGACGCAAGTTTTTCATGAGAATAGGACATTTTCTTGGATGATTCTCCAACTTCTATACCTGAGAATACTGAAGTAGTATTTTCATTTTCAAATGTCTGAGTAAGGCCCTTAGGGATGATTTCTAGAACTTTTATGAGACTCTGTTCAATATTGTTTAAAACTTGATGCACAACAGATTCTAATTTCTTAGATCTCTTATCTTCTTCGTCCTTTGTAGAAGAATCCTGTAAGTCTATGACCTGATCTTTTTTGAATTTTGGATTTAGCAGTGCTTTCATATTCATTCTGAACTTGTTAACAGGTCGAGTTTTGGGTCTAGAATAGACTTTATTAGGTTCAAATATTTTTCCTGTATCCTTTGATAATTCATCAAAAGAACAAACCCCATCAAGTTCTTTAACCCCAGTTTCATCTGCTGGACTCATGACAGAATTGTCTTTCTCGGGCACTTCCATTTTACTGATCTTTTCCTGACCTTCCACATCATTTTCTGGTTGGGGATCTTTCTTTTTGTTGCGAGAACATTCCTTGGATTTTCTCTTAGACAATTTCGACTTTTTCTTACCCTTGATTTCTGCCAACTCTCCTTTAAAATTCGATCAAAATAGAAAACATGACCAAGACTTTTCCCCTTTTCTTAATTCTTGTTCAATCAGTAACGTAATTAGACCATGATGAAATATATTGTGACTATGAGAGCTGGGATGATTTCGAACCCTAGAAGACATTTTTCCTAGACTTTTGAACAAGGAAAATGGGAGATTCAGATCTTTGATACCTGAAACATGTTGTAGAAGACTCATATGATACATGTAGATGGTTGCAAATCTTCCCTCGTAGGTGATATATCTTTGTATGATATATAAGATATCCTGCCACTGCCTCTGTAAGAAAACGCTCAGTATACCTTGACTCCAATCCAGATCTTGATGTGATGGCAGAAGGTATTGGCTGTAATCCTCATGAATGGTTTGACGTTTATACCATTTCTCTCCTACAGGGGTTACACTGATAGCTTGAGAAATTGATAAGTCTATCACAAAAAATTTAAGAATACCAATCTTAACTGTTGACCCATCGAAATTTTGGTAGAAATCCCTTGAAACTTCTTCATGATGATCACCCATCTTTTCAAACATAGTAAACCATCCTCTTTCTTTGAGTTTTTCAGCAGCCATAGGAAAATATTCCATCCAGTCCACGCTTCTAGGTTCAATTCTGAGCAAGTGGCCACTCAGCCGAGGCTTCTTATGTTCTTCCATAACTTTAAAGGTGACTGAGGAAGCAATGCTTGAAAAAGAGCTTTGAGGAAAGCTTTCATGAAACCCTAACACCATACTGCCTCAACTTTTCTTAGCGATAATTGATTTATCAATAACAGGTAATCATGGAAGGAAATGGGGCTTCATTGCAGTACTATTCAGGACCCTTGATGATCCTAATCATAATTCCTTCGTAGCATTTCAAACTTTCTACAGTGTACAATAGGTAAGATGAATAATCATATAGCATTGTGGCTTCAAACAAATGTTACAATCATGGCATCGATGAAACCAGATGTCATTGCTCAAATCAAGTATCAATTCCAAAAATTCGCTTAATGAAATAATGGCACCTGCAAAATATTAATGTTTGGCAATTTGGCAGCATACCCACTCTTTTGAATAATCATCACATGTTGTCAGTTCATATGAAATATATGCAAAGCAAAAACATTTTGAATGAAATCGAAAATGTCCTATAGGAGCATAGGCTAAAATCTAAATATTATAAATACTCAGAATATTAAAAACATGAAATCAAAAAATAAACCAAAAACTTTAGAAATATGAGATGAAAACAAAAGGCTTAAAAGACTTTTAAGGTGTAAACTATCCTAAGAACTAAGGCAACAGACCTAGGTCAAACACCACCGCAATAATATTTTCACTTAATCTTTTTGGAGTGTGTGGGCACCATGCACCTGCCATGCCTGTGCGCACTGCTGCAAGCCATGCCCATGTTTACATAAATGTGCTAAGATCCACACTCAACCGAATTGACTATGTGCCCCTTGCTATGCTATCAAGGTGCTACACAGGTCTAGTATGCCCAGCTCTGCACTCAACCTCTGTTAGGCCCTCTTCGACACGCATTAGGGAAAGTGCGCTTGGCCTTCATGCCAAGGTCATGACACACTTGTTGATAAGGAGAATGGAGCATCTCCAAATCAGCCTTCCGACCTCCCGTGCGGTGGAAAGGGACGAGAATGGGACTGTGGGTATATAGCTTCGATTCTCTCTATGATGCACTCGTAAACAAAAAAAATTACATATTAGTAATTTTACTTCAATTCAATATTATAGTTTTCCTTTTACAACCTTCAAAATTAGTAAAATCGTAAGATTTCAACATTGCCATCTACAACATTCAAAATAATTAAAAATATTTAATTGAATGTAAAATTTCAACTTTGCCATCGACAACATACAACATTCAAAACAAGTACTGCAGGGCAGCGTAGTCCCTGCCAAATGCAATGATGCAACATTGGAATTAATGAAAATAGAAGTGGTTGCAAGAGTTGGAATTATATGTATTATTCACATTAATGTATTTCAAATGGAAGCAATTGCAGCTTTTATGGATTCATATGGTTGGAGGAAAGTCGTCGCTATGTCAAATTAGCTAAAAATATGTTTGACATAATCATCGGCATGCTTCTTTAAGTCATCCAGTAGGCATTGTTGGACTTTAATTCAATAATTTCAACCAAATTATTCGTATGACTAAGCTGGTACCTAAGCTATAAGCCATATTTGTCCAGCATAATAATAATTGCATAACAAGTGTGGTCATTATATAGGGTGTGAATATGAACTGTAATCAATGTTTCTAATTCATAAAAGGTTAACCACGATTATGTAATGTTACGATTGTCAGGCTAGCCATATACACCAAATAATATAACGTTAACCATGAGTTTAATTAAATTATATATAAAAATATATATTATATTCTAATTATTTTGTCTAACTATAATTATATAACCTTAGTATTTCTTTTAATAAAAGCCTTTGATTAATTGTATCCCCTGTGACTCTTAAGAACTCCATGTCACGTTGAATGTTAGCTAAAATTGAAAATACTTTTCATTGAAATGCATCATAAAATCAAAGTATAATTTACTCTCTACTTTGAAACAGTTTATCATAGAAAACTAAGCCATTAAATATATGTCGTTCTACTCGACAATTAAATATGTTGTAAATGCAATCACTACTCCAATTACCTTATTAAATTTGTTTTCGACAATTAAATATGTTGTAAATGCAATCACTACTCCAATTACCTTATTAAATTTGTTTTACAGGAACTTTGGATATAAAAACAACTCTTGCCATGTTTTGGACAATGTCTCCTTAAATACTAAATTTGGAAAGTGATATCTCTGTTTTGTGAGATGTGAACTACCACGATATATCTATCTAAATGCTATATAAATCGGAGATCTGGCTTGAATATACTCTGCATTTTAAACCAGACAATGTATAGCATAGAACGAGTGGGAGATCTGGCTTCAATATACTCTGCATTTTAAAGTAGACAATGTATAGCACAGAACGAGTAGACAATGTATAGCACAGAACGAGTTATAGGCGCATGTGGCATATTTTTTTATTAGATTCCAACGCATTATGGTTTGAAAGATATGTCAACAGATGCCAGTCACCAATTTATAAGCATCAATGCCTTAACGCAGTGCACATAAAAGCAAAACCCTCACCGCCACGTTGAAGCCATGCAACATAGGTAAGTTTCAAACGAAGCTTCCTTCGCCAAGTTAAGCCATGCACTCTCGGTGTATCAACCATCAAGAACCATCATCGCCACGTTGAAGCCATGCAGCCTTGGTGTATCATGGTTTGTGGCCCAAAAGTACATTTTAATGGGATAATAAAAAGGGAATGAAGGTTTCCTTGGTGTCTGGTCATGAAAAAAGTAAATATGGTTTTACACGCTCGTTAGGGAAGAGGTTGATTAACCTGTTGGGACTTCCTCTACTCGATCAAATAACCAATTTGTCAAGCATCGTTTCAGCAAGTTAAAACAACATTGTTATATAAGCGATTGTCTTTGTTTCTAAGAGATTGCCACGTTGAAGCCATGCAACATACCCTTCTCAACATTGTTATATAAGCGATTGTCTTTGTTTCTAAGCGATTGCCACGTTGAAGCCATGCAACATACCCTTCTCTACAATGGATATAACGTCCAGCCCACGACATTCAGTTGTAATAACCAGGATTTCTCCTTCTGTAATAATTGTGATAGGTAATGCCATTCCCACTCACTCACCACAGCATAAGAGGAATTTTATTAAGTATTACACGGGTTTCCCATCTGCAACATAGCTTTGTGGGTGATTTTATTTTCTGTATTAGTCAGAGCACGGCTTCTTTATATCTATAAATTTGCTGACTTTGTGTTTCACCATCGAGTTTGGAGCGCATCTTCTTTGCATTTCACTGTCAAGTTCTTGTCATCTTCCTTCCTTTTCCATGCAGATTAATTTCTGCCAAGATCGGAGCTTCATTATCAATTTATGGTGTAGAGTACAGAACAACTAGCAGAGGACATATCATCCCCAGCCCCGATAACCCAAGTTGGCAAAAGGAAAATTGCGGTTAGTTGGCTTTTGGATTTTGTTAATTTCAATCGTTGTTTGAATCCTTGATATGTATATAGCTCTTGAATTTCAGTAGAGGATTATATTTCAGCTCTGTAGAAAAATTCTTTGCTTTGGTACCTTGTATCTGAAGGGGATAAATCTCAAACAGTGACATAATCGAGAATATGATAGCAAAGAGGCAAGAGGCAATCTTAGTCTGGCCTGCCATTTTGGCATTCGCCTGGAATCGACATTCTAGATTGAAAAGTGGCATTATGTCTGATCTCAAGGCTGTAACTTTATGTATTTCAAAGCAAGCGGAGAGGTAGCATATTCAACAATTGAAGCAGTATTCGAGTCAGCATCCTTGCCAACAGGAGCATCAATTGGCTCATCACCTCGCAGTCGTTGTGAAATATATGTTCGGGTAGGAGACACACTTAGGAAATACGTGAACATGAATTGTACACATCCTAATTTTCTTATACTGTTTTGTCCATGGGTCGACTTCATACTTGAACATATTAATATTAATGTCATAAGTCTTAAAATACAGCAACGTTTTGGTATTCGAAGCAGTAGGGTTAATATGATGGGGTTAAAATGTTGGCTAATATTTTGAAGGAAAACAATGTTACCAAGTCTGGGATGTTATCCACAGCTAAACAAATTGATTCTGCTAAGTTTTGCTAAGTTTCAGGAGCAAGTTGTTTGGCTGAATATGGAACAGCCAGAGTTTTAGTTTCTTTGTGCCAATCACCAGTATAATACTTCCAAAACAACAATACCATCTACCAATAACTCAGTCGTTGTATCCATGGACTCAGTAGCAGCTGTGACTCCACAGTGACCGAGAATTGTTGGAGCGACCAACAACTTTGTAGTGAAAAGAAGGTCAGATCCAATGTTTATATTTACACGTTTATATTTCTACATTCAACATCAATGGATTCCGGTTTAAAGCAAATGAAATGCAATGTTATGAATAGTTTTTCCTGCAATATAAACATGAAATGCAATATCTCTGCATAATTTACTTCAATGCAAAATGTGATTTGACAATACATTAGCTCTCATATTTATGAAATATGACATTTACAAATAGGTAAATAGGTGTTACCTGAATCTCAATATCAATAACATAAGCAAAAATGAAGAATGACAAAGCTCATAAGATGCAGATACAAGATGTTGATATTCGAAGAAGAAGTTGTTGCTCCAAATCTCGAATCTCGGCTCCCAGGAAGAGGGTGCTCCAGATATAGAATCTCAACTGGCCTTCTATGAAGATAGAAGGCAATATTTGCTATCTTTGCATCAAGCAAAGAAGGCCCGAGAAGGCGGTGCCTTTAGAAGGTCCGAGAAGGAAATTCCAGAAGAAGATGCTGTGAGTTGGCGGTGCCGATGGCTGTGAAGGACCAAAGCAATATTTGCAATCCTTGCATCAAGCAAAGAAGGCCCGAGAAGGAAATTCCAGAAGAAGATGCTGTGAGTTGGCGGTGTCGATGGCTGTGAAGGACCAAAGCAATCTCTGAATTAATGTTCGAAGTTCTAATGAACCAATTAATCTAGAAATTAATTTTCAAACAATTTGTGAAGGACCAAAGCAATCTATGAATTAATGTTCAAGTTCTAACGAACCAATTAATCAGGAAATTAATTTTCAAACAATTTATATTCTATATAGTTCAAATACAATATTGTTGGTTTTCATGTTTATAATCACAGTATTCAATATTTATTATTCTGAGACAACCCCTAAATGCTCTCAGAAATTAATGGGAAGGTCTGACGGACCGGCAGTAATTAATGGGAAGGTATGACGAACCGGCAGTAGCAGTTGGAAGAGTATTAGTGTCAATGCTTGCATTTTCCATCGAACACCTGTATGGAATGCACTTAAAGCCCATCGAAGAACGCAAAGAGAGGGATCCATTCCCAACACCCACGCCGCAGCTGGGGCAATAACACTTCAAAATATAATCCAATGAGTTTGCAGAAAATATGTATTTTTTATTAATTTATAGAAAATTATTTAGAAACTTTGGTTAAAAGCGTACATTAAAAATAAGTCAACTGAAACTAATGGGTAGGTCAACTCGGATCGAATACAATTAGTAAGTAAATTCATTTAATTGAATGTGAAATTTCAACTTTGCCACCAACTACAAATACACGTTAAACAAAACCGTTCTTTAAAAAAAATACAGAAAAAAGAAAGAGATGGGATCGTTAAGGTACCAGTAGATTGAGGTGAATTATTTTAAGTTTCGAAAACACATGAATCAGTGAATCCTTATCTTCAGCAGGGACTGCAAATTGCGACAAAGACTCGACAATAACATAATCAAATCTCCCAAACATTCTGAGTGAAAATAACGTAACTTAGATGTGGAAATATTTGCAAATGAAGCAGCCATTGAAATTATCGGCACGGATGTATACCTTTAATATAAAAGGGGTCATAAAAACATGGAATTCTACGGAATTCTTTGAAGTGGTAAAAGAGGAATATAGAGAAATAAACCGGATTTCCTTAAGCGATTGGTGCAAAATAGAGAAATAAACCTTTTTTCTTGAAGCCAGCTATATTGGCTAATATATCCATTTTCAACTTTTGAGACATTGTTGTTTCACTTTCCGACATACAAAGACACAACTTTATGTTTACGGCTTCAAATAAATTGAATATTTCTAAAATCTATACATCTTGAAATGTTTTATACATATCTGTACTTATATTTATTGTCCAAAACCCGCTCCTTTAGGAAACTGACGAATTAGGAAGCATTAAAATTCGCAACTACAGAAACGTTTGGTTTAAACAAACTGCTATCAAGCATTGATTCTAAAATGAACAAGATCTTTCCATGGAAAATAGTAGAGGTTTTTCAGATGTAGCTGGGGAATTGAAATGTGGGGGAGGATTGGGTACATCGTCCCCATTTCCTTCTAGCATTTGAACAACCCTGCTCATGAAAGGACGCTCTTTTTAGTTGTATTGAATGCACCACAATCCAACTTTTGTGAGTCTGCTCATCTTCTGCTTCCAGTTCAATTTCTCCTCCTCGTCCTCTCAATCTCCTCGCTAACTCCCCACTCTGAAGCAGCTTGAAAGCTCACTTAGAAAAGAAAAACTACCTGGAACGGCTCACTTTCCAATTGATGTTCTTTCTTTCCCCAACTATCTCTAGCAAAAGCATTACGAAGCTGTAAACATCTGATTTACCTGTAACAAGGCCCATACCTCGGTCACACAACTCTGGCGCGACATATCCCGGCGTCCCTTTGCCAGCCGTCATTGATATATGGTCGTCTTCCTTCCCACAAAGTTTTGCAAGACCAAAATCAGCAACCTTTGGTGTGAAGTCGGCGTCCAGTAATATGTTGTGAGGTTTGATGTCGAAGTGTATGGTCTGCTTCTTGCAATCTTGGTGTAAATATGCAATTCCACGAGCCGCACCCAAAGAAATTGAATACAACTGTTCCCAACTTAAGACTTGCTCTTTCTTTTCTTCAGTAAATATAAACTTCTCGAGAGATCCATTAACCATGTACTCATATACCAGAGCGCTTGTAATGCCTTCAAAACAATACCCCGATAGCCGAACCAAATTGAAGTGGTGAACCCATCCAATGGTGGCCACTTCGTTCATGAATTGGGTCTCGGTGTGTCTTTGCCTGTCCAAAATATTAACTGCCACTAAAGCTCCATTCTGAAGCTTTACTTTATAGACCACACCATAACCTCCTTCTCCTAACTTTTCTGCAAAGTTGTTTGTGATCTTCTTGAGTTGAGAGTGTGTATACTTGGTTGGCATATCATAAGCATATTTCTATAGAAATTTCTCAGCCTCTGAAGTAGGGCTACCGGGAGGAGGTTTCTTCTTCTTTTCATACAACGATAAGAACAGTATTAGTACTACTGCTGTCAGCACAACTCCGACGGAGCAACCTGGAGTGGAATGAAGAGATTCATATCAATGCGATCTTCGTCCAACCCAAAACATAATATTAATGGAAACAAAATGCAATTCATATATTAGGTTAAATCGGAGAGACTGAATATGAAGAAACCATATTTACCTATTATAATTGGTGGCATGTTTCGACCTCCTGTATCTTGAGTACCTGCAAGGTCCACAATTATTCGTAAGAGAATGCATACTTGACGGATCGAGAAACTCATACAAAAGGCGAAAGATTCAAACACTTATTTGTAGAAGGTGATCGGGAAACCTACCATTGTGGGGATATTTGTCTAGATGAGATGTGCCATCGGGACAATAGCAAAGAAACATTCTCGGTTTTGATATGCTATAACCACAATTCCCATTACTATTCAAACAAGCCTCACAGCCTTGCCCTCTGTTCGGGTCAACATTCCATGTTACCTTAAAACCCTGAGCTAGTAAAGTCATATTATCAATGAGTTGCTTTGAGAAGCTCAGTTCAATTGGTAGTTGAAATACTTTACAGAAAGTCACCGCTAAATTTAAATGGGGATCCACTAATGTTCCCGGTAACTGATGGCAGGGCTTCCAAAGCATGAGATTAATGTATGTATAGAGACATGAAAATGAGAAGCAGAGATCCAGAATTGAGAGTAGTTACCTGAAAGATTACATTTACCGCCCCACACATTGTCGTTAACAATGGTCAATATTTTACAGGTGCTGCTAATCACGAAGAAAGAGGACTCCAATATGTGATATTGGTTTCCAATTCCGCCAATATTGATAAGAGTATGCTCTCGTAATCACATGACTGTAACTGAAAGTCTTTAGGGTCATCCCAGTCCCTGCCATCAGGGTTAAAATTTGACTTCCTATTATGCACATCAAAATTTGGGTTGAAATTTGACTTCCTATCGTGCACATCAAATTTTTTTTTATATATTACTGTTTTAATTTAAATATTGTTTTTCATTTAATGTTTAAATCTTAATTTTATCATTCACAATAAGAATTGATTATTTTTAAATAACATTTAAAATAACTATATAAAACATTAAATTTTCATATCTTGCCAAATATAATGCAAAAAATTTCAAAAATATAATAAACATAATGACTAAACCAAGCACATACAATGACAAAGAAGATTTATGTTAGAAACCTTTAAATATACTTCTTCACAAGCAATACAATGGAACATTACCATGGGCCCAAAAAACCATGACCAAGTCAAGTTTACCTAACAAGGGGAGAGGGGAGACATGAGACCATGACAAAAATCAAAATTTTCATATTAAAAATAGAAATATAAAAAGAATGAATATATATATATATATATATATACATTTTTCAACCGATATATATATATATATATATATGGGCTTGGTATATAAATATTAATAAAGTGTAAAAATAAAAATGCACTTAAAAATGATGGGGTGAAATTAAAATTCACACTTCACTTTATTAATGACTTTTGAAGTCGCAATATTTGAACATAAAAAATGGTAAATAACAATTACCTCTCAAATTTCAACCCTGACTGCTATTTATTCCAAAATGATACCCTAATTCAACGTTTCCACATGTAGATGTATCCAAACAATCGTCCTACTGAGTTCCGAAACATGATAATGTTAAGCGGAGGAAAAGGAGGAACAGTGAGAGGATTTGAATTGGGAAGTAGAACACATATTATCATGCTCTGCTCTTCTGTCGGAGATAAAAATGAACGACGGGAGACTTCAACTGAACGGAGGAGGCGATTGCAGAAAAGGCAAGAAGGGTTTTGCAAATATATTAAGAAACGAAGGAGATGCAATAAGAGAGTGCTTAAATCTCGATTTACGATGATTTGTGTAGTTATTAAAATTGAGCATTTAATCTAAGTTGATAATTTGTGTAGTTATTAAAATTGAGCATTTAATCTAGGTTAAATAGTTGTGATGGATTAAATTGCATAATTATCCAAATAACAATTTTCAAAAACAATTTTGACAAATTTTATGAAAAATCCACCATAAAAATCAGACGTGTCTTTTATTTTACACCGTGACCTAAAAAAAACGGCAAAATTCAACATGCCAAGTAGACCTTCTTAAACCAAATCTCTAATTAAGTTTTGTGACTAATTCCGCATGCCTTTTAGTATATTTCATTGAAAACTTGAAGACTCTGACCCTCTTTCCAAACTTCTTATGGCCATTCATTTTGGGATGACCAACCTATGACCTCGATATTTGTATTTTGAACTGAATTTTTGACGGCGGGTTACATCTATTCTTCTTCTAACTCTATAAGCGAAGTACTTGAAAGGTATAGCTTGTCCAATAGTAATCCATATGGTTCATCGGTAAATAAATATAAATTAACTTATTTAAGACACACAAACATTAAGAAATGTGACATGCTAGCTTCATTTTTTTTAAATTTCTAATTATATTCCATAAATCAACACCATCTACAGCGAGAGACCATTGACCAACAAAAGCACGTGTAACAAAATTTAAGAAAGAACGACAAATTTAAGAAAGAAGACAAAAATATGGAGACGGACCGTTTAAGTTTCTGAAGAAATCAATTCATCTTTCCACCACTCATTTGATTGGTATGCATGTAAAGGTCCTAACCATTTATAGTGATTGCGATTAGTAACGTTTCTAATGTTTAGGTGAGTGAAATACATCACATTTGTGGTATATGTTCACTTAAATATAATAAAAATTAAAAAAACTTTTCTATTAGTTATAAATTGGTGGTTTCTCCTCACATACAACATGTAACATTCAAAATTGAGAGTGTTTTAAAGTGCCATATCAGGTTGGGAAGTAGAAATTAGACCCTGATGGAATGGCGTAATGGTTAGATGGTGGAGGGTTTTGCATCGACCTAGGGTCCATTTGAGGGGGTTTGAAGTTCTCTTGATTCCAAAATGGAATAATAAGGAGCTGTATTTACTCCTGTAAAAAGGTTGGAATTCGGTATTTTTTTTTGGTAAAATTTAAATTTAGACGTGTTTAAACTATATTTTTCAATCCATAAATAGCTTCAGCACCCTTGAATTCCCCATGGCACCCAAATTATGGAATTTTCATAGCTAATATATATGATTCTAAGATTTTTTAAAGATTTCCAATTGGAATACGAACAAAAAAAATGTTGAAAAAGTAGAATATTTAGACTACACCTAAATAAATTAGCACAGCTTATATGAGATTGGGGAAGTAGATTACAACATGTATCAATATTAAATTGATTGGGGAAGTCGAATACAACATGTACTAGTATTACTAATATAAATAGATAAATACCCCGGATGCGGGTGCCAACACTGCGCATGAGCCAGATGGCGATCCCATGGTGACACTTGGTCGCACTGCTCCCACGCACCCTCCCGATGATGTCAACGAAGCGCTGTCAATCTGAAAGGATAATTGATAAGCCTATCCTCGACATCGCCTCTGCCTCTCTGGCCACCATGACAACTAACCTCCTGCGTGCGAACCATCAGCTCAGGGCTCAAGGCTACATTCACTCGACCTCTTGTTTGATGAAGCTCTCCGGCTTGTTCATTCTCCAGGCTCACTGTTCTCTCGGCTTCACTCTCTTTGCGTTCGAAGCTGGTTGTGCTCTTAACCACCTGCACGTAAAATCCTCTGTCAGCCTCACCGCTCCTGCAAACCGTATGGGCCCAACCAAGGGTGCCAAGTGCAAAAACAAAGAGGCGGAAGCTCCCTTGAAGACAGGTTATGGACCTTCCATCTCCACCCCAATCCGTCTGTTGCTGGATAATTGGGAAGCCAGAATCATAGCTGAAACCATGACACTTGCGAATCAGGAAGCGAATTGGGACCCATACTGGTTGGTCAAGAACATGATGGGGCATATGATGGAGAACATGCAGTCCAACTGGATCTCTGCTCACCAAGCAACACAGTCTCTACTGGCCACCTTTCCCAATTGGGCTTCCACGCTTGGCTCCTTGAGCAGCACGCAGAACTGGGACTCTTATGCCCCCACCCACTCCTTCGCTCGTGAATTCCGCTCCGGCAGCACCACCCCTGGTGCCACTTCCTCTGTAGCTGCCCTGAACTCCATGCTTGGACTCAATAACCTCAACCTCGGTGGCAGCCCTGTAGGTTTGACACATAGCAAATCCAGCCTGAAGGGTAAGGAGAATATTCAGACCTCCTTCCCCATTCCTCGCACTCTGGGCCCTATACTTGCTAAACGCACACGCAACGAGCAGTCTGCCTTCACCTTTGTGCTGCCAAGGAAAACTGCCCCTCTGCCTGTCAAACACCCGGTTCCTGTCATGCCAGTGGCAATTCCTGGTACGTCTGCTTCAACGGAGGAGAATACAGCCCAGATTTGGGCTTAGGCATGGAAGGACAATGCCCCCTACAATTTCCCTATTCTGGAGGAGACTCCATAAGCATCTTTGGTACAGGTTTTTGGTTTTTTTTTTCTGTTTTGATCACCTTACTATGAACCGTATGTAGAATGCCAATAAGGATTCAAACTTTTATATTTTCCACCTGCTTCTCCCCTCTATTAATAGGGGTTTTTTATATGGCAACCTTTTGCTTATTGTCTATTCTCTAGATCAGCATGGATGGCATCTCTAGGCCAAACCATCAAGGACTATAAACTATTATGTACTTTTATTAATCTATTATAACTTGCAGCTATTACAAAAAAAATAAAAATAGATAAATAAATTAGTACAAGTTAAATATTAATTTTCACATTTTTAATATAAATAAAATATTTTCACAATCGAAATCTTAAACTTGTGAATTCTTTTCTTCAGAAAAAATTGTAATTTTATTAAGAGTAACCAAATCAACGTTTCTGCATTTCACAAAAATCAAGGATGGATTGATTTATATATGTTTTTCTAGATTGCATGGCTTTAATGTTGGAGCATTTTCCAACCACACATCATTTATTTGGGCTTCACAGCCTAATTTGCCACTTATCCTAAGTATTTTGACTCAATCATGTGCTTACATCATTATTAGATCATCAGTTTCAGTGAAATGGGCCTCCTCCTACATTCAGGGAGTCAACTGGGCCATCGATATCAGTTAATTGGGCCTCCTCCATCATTCAAGGAGTGACTTGAATGACTAAAGCATCCTACTCAGCCCAACTGACATCATTTATTATTATATTTAGCTAACTGGAGTCAGAAAGGTGCCCTCCTACTCAGTTTGACTTAATCTAGTGTTATTCCACCTAATATTCAGTTAACTGAAGTCAGAAAGACGCCCTCCCCTAATTTGGGGCATTCAGTTGAGTTTTGGATTCAGTTAGACTAGGTTTAACAATTTCAGAGTCTGTTAGAGTCAATTACATGGTAGTTAAGAGGTCAACTGATGTGCCAAGTGGTGTTAACTTCCAAGTAAGCCACTCTCATGCATTCAATTCGAATGACCTCCCTAGGATTTGAATTGCTTGGCTATTATTGCCATTGTTACACATTGTAATTTATCTTCTAAGTTAATGATAATGCATGAATTGCTGCAAACCTTTTGCACCAGTGTTTCAACACACAATTTGCCGCATGCATCTCTAGTAACTGTTGTGCTTGTTTCATAGATTTGTTGTGCTTGAATTTTACATGGGATCAGAGCCATGGCAGGACAAGGAAACTCTTCTACAGAGTTTTTTGATGAAGATTGAGCAAGTTTGCTAAAAACTATTCCAACACTGCACCAGAAGCAAAAAACAATTCACATAAATCCTGGATAATTGTGCATCCGACTTGTCAAGCTTGCTTGATAGGCTATGTTGGATGTGATGCAACTTGAAAAGTGTAGGTTGTCGACCTAAAGATTGTTTTTTTTTTACTATAGGTTTCTCACGGCCTCCTATTGCATTCACTATAGCTAAGATGGACTCTTCTTCAAAAGATCTCTTTACTCCTTTCAACTATCATCAGTGGAAGGATGATATAGAGATTGTATTGCGATCCAAGGGACCCTTCAGAGTTACTATGGGCACAGAACCAGAGCCTAATGCAACTATAAAGAAGTCCAAGTTCTTCAATAAGCTTGATGAAGTTTATGGTTTGTAATGTCTCAATATTTTGAAAGATCTTCTTTTCCATCTCAGCGGATTGAAGCTCCATAAGAAGTATGGGAACAACTTGCCAAACTCTTCGACAAACAAGATGAGATGAGGGCTTATCGGTTGGAGAATGAACTGATTTCCCTAAATCCTGAGAATTTCAAAACCATCAATGAGTTTTTCACCAAGTTCAAGCATTTGGTGCTTCAGTTGAAGCAATGTGGTGTCAAGAAGAAGGATGATCAGTTAATCCTTTCAATCCTTTCAATCCTTTCAAAACTAGGAGCAAATTATTCAGTGTTTGTATCTACTTTCCATTCGGGAAAACTCACCATTCCGAATTGGAAGATGCCATCCTTGAATACATTCATTGAGTCCTTAACAAAAGAGCATGACAAGCTTGTTCAGATGGGGTCCATGAGATCCTCCAAAGGTCAAGCCCTATTTGTTGGAGGAACCAAGGCTATGAATGCTAAATGAAAGTAAAAGAAAGAGAAGACCAAGTTTGATCATCCCAATCAGAAGGAGAAGATCAAGCAGTCAGATGAGCCCTCAGGTTCAAGAAAAGACAAGCAAAAGGGAAAGGAGAAGATAAAGTGTTCTTACTGTGGAGGGGGATTTCATCTTGAAAGCTCATGCATGAAGAAAGATATTGATTGGATGGCCCTTCTCTTGGAGAAGAACAATATCACTCTTCTAGATGGCGCAAGGAAGAAGGACAATAATGATCATCTAGAAAGAGGTCATGCACTCATGGAAAGTGTTTCAAATTCAATATCTCTTCTCATAGATTCAGGAGCTTCGAATCACATGGTTGTAAGAAAAGACTCTTTCTCATCATTGGACTCGAATAGTTGCATCTCCATCCACATGGGAGATGATTCACAAATTTCATCGAAAGGAAAAGGTACTATTCATTTAGAACATGACAGTTTTCAAAATGTTCTCTATGTTCCTTCTATAGCTTCGAACCCACTTTTTGTGTATTAGATGACACATACTAGTTTTCCCAAGAAAGTTGTATTCATACCTAATGATGTTGAAATTTACGATATTAGTACTAGAAAAATCATCGCAACAGGAAAGACAAATCATGCTGCAAAAACATATGAGTTTTCCCAATTTCTGTCGTATTCAAAGCCAAGTGCCCTTTTGACTCGTGGAAATGAGGTTATACAGCTATGGCATGAGAGGTTTGGACACCTTAATTACAAGTATTTGCATCTTCTACAAAATAATTCCATGGTTGAAGGCCTCCCGAACATCAAATCCTCAATAGGGATATGCAAAGGTTGCATCATTGGCAAGCATCCTGAGCACAAGTTTGATCGAGAGAAATCTAGCAGGGCTTCTTGTATTTTGGGGTTGATTCACAGTGATATCAGTGGTCCACTACCAAATACCTCCATGAATGGCTCAAGGTATGTTCTGACATTCATTGATGAATTCTCCATATTCACATGGGTCCACTTTCTCAAGAACAAATCGGAAGTGCTTGAAAGGTTCAAGAATTTCAAGGCTTCTATTGAGACTTCCACTAGGAGCAAGTTCAAAGCTCTTAAATATGATAATGGTGGAGAATATATCAAATCAGATCTGCTGCAACTTTGTGTGGAAAATGGAATCCAAATACAACACACAGTCCCCTACACACCTCAACAGAGTGGTGTAGTGAAGAGGAAAAACCGAGCATTGAAAGAGATGGCTACTTGTATGCTTGAGTCGAAAGGTTTGGCTTCAAATATTTGGGCCGAGGCCATGAATTTTACTGCATACATTCAGAAAAAAGTGCCAAGATAGCATCGAGGTCCCTTTTATCATGGGCATCCATTGATGATAATATAGATTCACCTTCACTCTTCATGCATTCAAAATCAGAATGATGTGGAAGCAAGGTTAATTCTCTAGGAATGTGATCATAGAGATATTGATGATCATTATATAAAGTAGGATGGGAACATGGGATGGAGGTTGAGTAATTAATAGATGTGGTTGCAGGAAGAAAGGAAAGCATGTACAGGTAGTACAATAAGAAGAAGAAGAGTGTTGCGATCAATTTTTCCATATCAGAATTCGATGTCTTTCAAATCCTTGAGCTTTGTATTTCAAAGACTTGGCTATCTATATATAGAAAAATTCACATATAAAGTCCATGTTGAGCAAGTTTTAGGTTTGACTGGGGAATAGAGATGAAAGAAAAACATGTGGCAATTTTTTAATATGACCTCCCGCGCATTTATTCTCCTCTATGCCCCAAGTTCAGTTAAGTATGTCGACTTCCCACCTATTTTTTTTCTTCCATGCCCCTAGTCCAGTCAAGTTGATGGTGTGAATATAAATATTTATTTTTCTCTATGTATTCTATGCAATTGTCGACCTCTCTCACCATATTTTTTTCACTGTGTATTTTATGCAATTTCCAATTTCTATGCCACAATAAAGTCAAGTTAAGTTGTACAATTCACATGTCTTTAAAATGTTCGAGTTTGAAAATACTAACACCGATTTTCAAGGTTTGAAGAACATGAATCAAGTAAGAAGAGGGCCAAATGCCCCTTTTCCCATTCAAAATTTATCTTATAAAAAAATCTCCAGATATTGAGTTACTGTGGAATTCAAGTCAATACAAACAAATTCTAGGTTATTAATGCCTCTTATTTCATATTTATGGGACTTGTTCCATCATAAAGTCAAGTCGATGGCGACTTTCTTCCATAAAGAAATTTCCCAAAGAGGTTATCACTTTCCTCCGCACATTTGAAAGAACCACGATTTTTTGTAGTTCTATCAGACTCCAATGCTAACTCACATTTATTTTGTTGCAAGACTATGTGAGAGATTTTAATGAAGCGCATGATAAAGACACCCATCACACCCATCATCATGAATGAAACTCTATAGAGAAGGATAAAGACACCCATCAATAGACTTGTAACAATGTTGAGCAATAGAAAATCAAGGCCCAATGCTAACACATTCACTATTGCCTCGATAATTTGGAAATGACCTCCCACATTTGGTTATGAGTCCATAATCATCCTTTCCCAATATGTTTCAACATTCCCATTTTCCTATCATAGAATATCCTAACAATTAAATGAATTATGATCAGAAAAATTTCAAGATTGACGACCACGTAGAGAGATGGCCTCGAATTCACCCGAATTTGGGGAAATAAATCCAAGGGATTGACATAACAATTTTTTTTTTATAAATATTTCAAGATTGTGATAAATTTTACATTAATTTTTTCATTTTTGTTTGAAATCTAGCTGGAGAAGTTGCAATTCTCTGTGTGTGTGTGTGTGTGTTGTTAAGATTGTAAAATCCAAGTGTAACAAAGATACTGAGGATGTTGATTCCATATTTGCAATTAAAAATGAAATTTAAACAATAAAAAATTAAAACATAAGCAAATTATATTGCTGAATTATATCAATAATTGTCTAAGAAAAAACAAATGATTGATTGTTTATACTGCTTCTGAAAAAACACTTAGCATTGAATCCTGTCAATAGTGTACTGAACAAAATTCAAAAGCATAGATGTCTATATTAGTTTCCGACAAAACACTTGCCATCAAATTGAGGTATATAGATTCGTGGTATAATTTTACACATAGATTGTTTTCAATTGGATGAATAGACAAACGCAGTGCACTCATATTACAATTTTACATATTGATTACAATAATACATATTGTAAACGAAGTCAAGGTGTTGATGCCCCTATTCCATATCCTCTTCTTGATCAATGCATATAGGGAGTAGAATGTAATCACGAACAAATGAGAAAATGAGGCTTAACAAATTACCTTGAAAAACAAAATGTAAGAAAAATATATATATTTACAAATATAGTAGCTAAAATCATCTCAAAATATGAAACATACTGTGCTTGACGATTGAAGACAACCACCTTTTCCATGTAAATAAAAGTGCTAGCATAATATATTAGAAATGAAATCAATGAGAATACCCACCAAAAGTCGCAAACTTTTGCAGAAGAGTTGAACAGGGTAATTAGAAAAACTTGAAGTGTTGCATCCAAATTCATTATATTAGAAAATCCCCTTTGATCTTCCCCACTATCCATTTTGATAGGAAAATTGAAATTGTTCGTCAAGGGAGATGAGCCTCATTTTGATAGAAGAGAGGAAAATTTTTTAGTGTCAAAGATAAATCAAATCCCCTTCTCTCCTAAGTTATTTATCAAATTCTGTGTTCATGTGGAAAACCTTATATTGGCCAAATGGGCAGATCCATTCAAACCTGCCTTAAAGAGCACATTCCTGACACTAATCACAATCGTCTCTCTAAATCAACCATTGCAGAGAACTCTTTCAAATCTAAACACCGGATCTACTTTGATCAAACCAAAATCCTATCTCATTCCTCATATTATTCCTCTCACATTATAAGGGAAAGCCTCAAAATATAAAAGAACCCAAACAATTTTAATTTTGCGAAGATGAAAATAAATTAAATAAGTCCTAGAAACCTTTAATCCATCATCTGAACTCTAATCCATAGTCAATCCTCCCTCCTTTCTCCTGCTTCTTCATGTTCTCCCCTTATCTAATCCTGACCAATTTATCATCCATCAAGCTCCCTCATTTTGTCTCTCCTTTCAATATAATTCCATTTTCATTTTTTTACAATTTATTTCACCCGTTATTATAATTCCAATCACTCTAGTTTCATCCTCAATTTAGCCTCATTACTCTACACATTTTTATTCCTTATTACATACTTTAAAACTATTTTTATTATTAATAGTTACTTTTTAAGCTTATTACTAAATTCTTAATGTACTTTAATATCATCCCATTTCTTCCTTTGATTGATATTAATCCCATTAATCTATTCTCAAATAAACTTTATCACATTCTTCCTTCCTTTTTAGTTGTATTAATATCCCCTACCATACTTATAAAATCAGTAATAATGATTTTATGACGGTATGAATTCATTATAATAAGCATTTCATTACAATAACAATTTATTCTATAGTTTTAAATAATTTAACTTTATTAAATTTACCCATATTAATTTATTTTTTAATTTTTTATTCTGAACAAATTCATTATATCATTTACTTCCTATTAATCAATTTAATAACTTATATTTTTTCTATCCTTACTATTATACCTACACATTTATTAATTTTATAATTTTTCTATTCATTTCTTCCCAAAAATGATTGTTTGTTCCCCTTTATTCCTGGATCAATTTCCTTCATCTTTTCATATTCTTCTTCCTAAACTCCAACAACTATTTATCCAATACCCTATATATTCAACCTATTATTTTCTATCCTTAGTAGCTTCATTTTGATTTCCTGTAGATGGGTGGAGTGTCTACTCAAAACGTCAATTCTTAAACTTTGATATAGTGAAAATCCAAAAGAAGCAATGATACAATGGGAGAAGAAACCAAGGAGAAATTGATAACAAGATTAAAATAAAAAAAGGAATGTGAGAGGAAATTGTTAAAAATAAAAGAAATTGATAAAGGAAAATGAGTGGAAATTTCTAAACATAAAATGAGCAACAAAGAAATGAATGAGAGAGGAGATTTCATAGAATATTGAAAGAAGAAAAATGACAAAAACAAATGGACTAATTTTTCTCTTTGGGAAAAAAAAGAGAAAAATTCTAAACTAGAATAGACGAGAACATTGCTAAACAAGGAAATCCATGGAAACAATTCCAAGGAAGTTTGATAGAAGAAACAAATTGTATTGGGAGAAGAAAAAGGAAAAAAACAGGTGGAATAATAAGTTTCTATTCAAAACAAAAGAGAAAAGTTCTAAACTAGAATACCAGAGGAAATTGCTAAGCAATAAAAAACCATGGAAAGAATTGCAAGGAAGTATGATAGAAGAAAAAAATTATATAGGGAGAAGAAAAGGACAAAAACAAGTGGAATCATAAATTTCTATTCAAAGTAAAAAATGAACGTTCTAAAATAGAATAAATGAGGAAATTTCTAAACAAGAAAAAACCATGGAAGCAATTGCATGGAAGTATGATAGAAGAAAACAATATACTAGGATAGGAAAAAGGATAAAAACAAGTGGAATAATACATTTCTAATCATAACAAAAGATAACTTTTTTAAAAAGAATAATAGAGGAAATTTCCAAAAAGAAAATCCATGAAAACATTTGCAAAGAAGTTTGAAAGAATAAAAAGCAATTAGCATAAAAAATTTAAATAAATTATTGTTTCCATATGCAAAAATGTGTATACAGGATGGATTACCTGTCGCATCCCCATAAGTATGGTTATACCATATAATGAATGAGAAATGAAGGATTAGTCGATCCTTTCACCAAATCAACCTCTTCGTTGGATCCTTCATTTCCGTAGATCTAGCTATACAATATCATTGCCTTTCTCTATGAGAACATTATATAAAAGTGGTGTTGTCCATCTCTTCTACATTAATTCTATGACTAAATAAGGATCATCCAATATTTCCAAAAAGTATGGTGTTTTTGGGAGAATACAATATCAGAAAGATGGTTCGATGTGTACACTATAATCATGGTTGGGAAGACCATATACTGAATGAAAAAGGAAGGATCAACCGATCCTTTCATCGGATCTAGCTTTTTTGTGGATCCATCACTTTAGTAGAGATGACCAAAATATCCAAAGTATAAAATGAGGATTTGAAGCCATCATTAAAGATGTGTTGTCCAGCCAATCTCCTTGATTTTCCATATGTGAACATTATAAAAAAACGGTGGTGTATGCCTCTTCTACAATAAATATATGATGAAGGAATCGTTAGTCGATCATTTCAAGACATATTGTGTTTTTGGGATAATAAAATATCAAAGTAAGATGGTTTTTGTGTACACTATAAGCATGGTTGGGAAGACCATATACTGAATGAGAAAGGAAGGACTGGTTGATCCTTTCTTCGGATCCACCTTTTCTATGGATCCATCATTATAGTAGAGAAGGCCAATGTCTTCAAAGTATAGAATGAGGCTTTGACACCATAATTAAAGATGTGTTGGCCAACCAATGTTGACCTTAAATTTCCATATGCAAAAAATATGAAAAATTGGTGTTGTATGACTCTTCTATCATAAATATATGATGATTAAAGGGTCATCCAATCATTCCAAAACATATCGTGTTTCTAGGAGAATAAAATATCGAAGTAGGATTCCTCAGTGTATACGGTATAAGTATGATTGCAGATACCATATACTAATTGAAAAAGGAAGGATCAGCTGATCCTTTCATTGGATCCAAATTCTCATTTGTCCATGAGTTTAGAAGAGTTTATCAAAGTTTCCAATGTATATAATGGGGATTTGACACTGCCATCAAATATTTGTTGTCCAACCCTTATTTGTTTCCTCTCCACATGATAGATATAGTACGATAGAGAGGCATTCTTTACCCATTCAACATTAACTCTATGATAAAGACAATATCGGTTGACACTTCCAAAACAAATCGTATACTTGGCAGAATACAAGATAATCGGGGAGATGACTATTATGTATGCCAATGGAAGTATCAAACAATCCTTCAATCAGATTCACCTTCAAGAATTGTATGTTGATGCTTGCAATGTAGAAAAGGAGGCCTTGACACAATCAATTAAAAAGTGTTGGTTGTGTTAAAGTTACACCATCATGAGTCATTCTACAAGTCAATATTGTGTGCCAAGATTGAGCCTCGTGTGTCGAGGTAGTGCCTTATAGGATCCTGAGTTGGAATCAGGAAACCTAGAGCAGAATATTGCGTTGGAATCAAGAAGGACTAAGCATTATGTGTAAAGGTTAAATCCTCATGTGTTGAGGTAAGTGCTTTGTATGTCAAAGTGATGGTGCTGTATAGTCTTGTTTGTCAAGACTAAGTTCTTGTGGGTCAAGACAGATCCTCATGTGTTGAGGTGGTGGCTCATCTGTTGAGGTAATTATTTTCTTGCCGAAGCATGAATGATGTGTGACGTACTACTAACCATGGTACTAGATATGGATAAGATATTAAATCTCCTCTAGAGACTAGTCACCTCTAGAGTGAATTACTTTAGCATATGATGACTAGGAACGAGAGTAGTATGAGATGATCACATCATTGGAAAAATATCCTTAGTATATTTGATATGATAAATAATTAAGTTTGCACAAGTGGACCATGTAGATAAGACACGAGATAAAGATAAGATGAGTTAAGATTAGAGAGAACTCGAATTTGTAGACTTCAAGTGATCAATGTGCGAAAAGAGTTAGCTATGTGTTTACAATAAAGACTTATGTTATCAAGTGTGCGAAAATGGTTAGCTAAAGCATTAAAAAGAAATAATTTAGTAAAAGAGTTAACTAACGTGTTAACACGAATGACTTCAGTAAAAAGAGTTAACTAAAGTGTTAACATAGAATATTTAGTTAAATAAGTGTTATGCATGACGAAACTTGAGTTAAACTAAAATATGACACTTGAGTTGTGACACTTGAGTTACGTCACTTGCATGATGACACTTGAGTTACATCACTTGCATGATGACACTTGAGTTAAACTAAAAGAAAATACTTGATTTGTGACACTTGAGTTACGACACTTAAGTTAGCCACCTAACTAAGTGGTATAGAATCCAGTTGAAGGGCGAGTTCATCCTGAATTCAAAAGACAGAGTTAAAGCCAATGCATGAGAAGTATGGTGCACTTTTTCATGTAGGATTGATAAAACCAATGTGGGAGCGAATTCTCTCTTGAAGGAAATTTGTGCATGAGACCAAATTAGCGAATTGGTTTTAGTGAATTCTATTATTCTAAGTTCATACTCTCACATCTATCTCTCTTGCTCTATAATTGCACCGGGGTTGCTTAATATTTTACATCTGATATTGCACCAGGGGTGCTTGATATTTTAAGTCTGATATTTCACCAAGGGTGCTTGATGTAATCATCCCATTGTGACGAAAATATTCTTTGTTATATATCAATATACTAAGGAATATTTTGCTGGTGTTTTCTCCCTCAAGTTATAAAGGGTTTCCCATGGGTAAATTTGTGTGTCGACTTTGAATGTTTATGCTTCTGACTATTCATTGCTTTCAAGTACTATTGTAATTTTGAAATTAAAGATAAAATAAAAATTAACAGGATAACAATTTTCCCTTGTCTTAAGCCTTGAGAACTCTCCATCGGAAGAATCATCGTATAACTATTCTACATAAATTATGTGATGGAAGATGCTTCAGTCGATTAATCCTTATTCAATATAATTCTTGGTCCAAGGTCCATAATTGAGGAAGGGTTCATCGATCCTTCCTCTAAATGATTTTGTACTCGAAGTTCACATGTGAAGAACGGTCAGTTGATCTGTCCTCTAGCTAATGCTTGATTTGAAGTACACATTTTAGGAATAACTGATCAGCCATTCCTCAACATGATTCTAGAGAAGGGGTCTACATTTTAGGAAGGATCATCCAATCCTTTCTCTCTATGATGCTTGACCTAAAATCAACACTTGAGGAAGGATCAACCTATATTTCCTCTAGATGATGCTTGGCATGAGGTACACAATTGGGGAACTTTCATCGACCCTTCCTCCAAATAATGCTTAACTAGAGGTCCACATTCAATGAACTATCAATTGATCCTTCCTATTGAAAATGATTGAGGAAACCACATTTTAGGGGGGTCGACTGATCCTTGCTCTAAATTATTCTTGAACTTAGTTTCCCACATTTTTGGAAGGGTTGGAAAGGTCTCCCTCTAGATTATGCTTGAAACTAGGTGCATGTTTCAAGAAGGGTCAATCGACCCTTCCTCTAGATGATACATTTCCTGAGTATCATATTGCAGAAAGGGTAAGCTGGTCCTTCCTAAATCTATTACAACTCATGTATTATGTATTTCAAGAAGGGTCTACCAATATTTTGTCTAAATGATAGGGTCAATAGCTATCGTATTTGAAAAAGGCTCAATAAATTATTCTTCGAAATGTTGCTTGACCTATGATCCATGTTAAGCAATGCTCAAATGATCATTCTTCAATATGATTTGTGACCCTAGATCCAAATTTGAAGAAGGGTCACCCGATCCTTCCTCTTGATGATTCTTGACCCAATGTCCACATTTAATAAAGGGTTGGTCGATCCTTCCTATAGATAATGCTTGACCCTGGTGAACATTTGAGGAAGTATCAATTGATCCTTCCAATAGATGATACATTTCTTGGATACCATATTAAAGGAATGGTGTTCCTATATTTCCTCCAGCTAATACAATTCATGTCTACTATAATTCATGAATGGTCAATCGACCCTTCGTCTATATGATAGGTTTCCTAGATACTGTTCTAAAAATAGGATCAATCGATCCTTCTTCTAGATGATGCATGGCCCATTTTCCACATTAAGGAATGGTAGGTTGATCCTTTTTCAATATGATGCTTTAACCAAGTCCATATTTGAGGAAGGGTCATCTAATTCTTCCTCTAGATGGTTCCTAACCAAAATTACACATTTGTGGAAGGGTCAACTGATCCTTCTCTAATATTATGCTTGAACTTAGGAGCACATATTATGAAGGGTTGTTCGAGCATTCCTTTAGGTGATTCTTGTCCCCATGTGCACATGTGAGGAAGTGTCAATTGATCCTTCCTCTAGATGATGCTTGGACGAACGTGCACATTTGGTGAAGGGTTAGTCAATCCTTCATCCAGATATGGTTGAATTCATGTGCATAACTTGAGGAAATATCATTTGATCATTCCTCATGATGATACTTGACATCACTATGATGTCACTCCATGGTGATGAAATCATTGTGACATCACCTTGCTTCAGAATATTGGGCATTCTCATTGATTTATGTACTGAACTGGAATGATATGGTGAGTTGGTATAAATCCCAAACACAAATGGAGCTGAGGTGGTTCTTTACACCTTCCCAAAAAGAGATCCTACAAAAGCAGACTAAGTATTTGATAAGAGACTAATTGGAGTAGCTAAAATTGTTACTGTGATTCTCCTTTAATTCAATTGTCATATTTGAGGAAATTATCCTATTTATGAAATGTGCATTGCATAAAGGTCTCACCAATATTCAAGTTTATGGGGATTCTAAGTTAAATATGTTATGAATATTTAAGTAATATATTAATTATAAACAATAATTTATTATTTACTAAAGTGAAAGGGAGTAACCCTTCACTATGCATGCTTAAAGCCTATAAAGGTGAACCTCATTGTAATATAACCATATTCTATCAATATATTATTATTTTATCATCAATTATGAAAGGAAGACTCACTTATTAACTCCCACAAATGGATACGGTTGCTTCATTCAGTATCATATCCTCTCGGCTCTATGCACCAGCCCCATTCCATGCCTCATTCCGTTGCTCCACTCCACTTCCACTCTCCTCCTTGCGATTTCCATCCTTGCATCCTCCTTCTTCGCTGCACCCCACACCCATGTGTTTCCCCCTGCCTCATGCCTTTCCCTCTCATTCTGCGCCTCCACACAATCATCCATGCAACCATCCGCCAACCATCCTCCATGCCGCCATCCTTCCCTCAATCCTCCCACACTCCTTAACCCCCTTCTCTTACCCACAGCCTCCTCTTCCCAGCGCCAACCCCTGCCGCTGCCAATATTCACTGCTCAGTGCAGCTTCCCCTTCCGTAGCCACTCCCCCTACCCGTTGAATCCCTACGCGCCACCCTCCCTACTGCATCCTCTTCCAACGCTCCATGTCTCCCTCAGCTCCACCATTCCTCCTGCCCATTCCCTTCCAACGCCTAACTTCCATTCCCATCGGCTTCTCCACCAACAGATCGACCCCCTACATCATCCATTCTCCCACCCTCCACTTCCAAACGCCCACATAGTCTCCCTCCACGGAAACCCTAACCTACAAACAAAAAAAACCAAAAAATAAATAATAAAAATATAATATTATAAAAATAATATTTTTATAATATATTTTTTATTAAATTTTTATTTCAAACTTTATAATAAAAATATTTAAATATAATATTATTATATTTATTATTTTTATTAAAATATACTTATTAATTATAGTAATTATCATTACTATAGTGATTTTCATCATTCTTCTTAAGACATTAATTGTCTTTTCTCTTACCCCATAAACCAAAATAACAGCCCCATATTCACCCCCCCACTAGATCGAGAACCATATCGGAAATTAAGGACTAGATGGAAAAATTAGAAAAAAAGACCAAATCAGAGATTTGAAAATCCTTGAAGGTTTAAACTACATAATTGGCAAACTTGACATAGAGTTACAAGAAGGAAAAGAAGAGCTATCACAAAGTGTGCAATATGAAGTTGCTGGAGCAGTCTCTGTTTAAGTTTGAGCATTAATTCACAATACTCTAGGATCTTTACTGAGAGAATAACATGTATAGTATATCAATGCATATCAATCATAACAAGCATATCAATCATCACAAGAAGCAAATGCATGAGAGACAAGGGACACAGAGTTTCCGTGGGGAAAACCCTAAGGTGAAAAACCCCACAACTTCCTCAGAGATAGACAGAGCAATGGCTCAACCAAGGTACAACCAAAATACACAGAGATAGTCTCCTAGTAGTAGATGATCCTCCTCCTCACTAGTGCGCCACTTTTTGAGTGAATGAAGAATGAGTTTCCGAGTGATCCAAATAGATATCTCCCGATATTTATTTATACTTGTTCTGTTTGCCCAGTGACCTTATGGGTCTGACTTGTCTAGCTAGGTACATCAACCATATATTACATAAAATAAGGGCCGACCCCACACATGCTGGTCTAATAACCCATCAGCAAGTTCACACACTTGCGACACTTGTCAATACACATGACGACACTTCCGTATAGAGGAATGACACATCTCTATAGGAGTACAATAATATATAAAAGAAATACATGGATGAAATACATTCCAAAGTTACATATACATCAACACTCCCTCTTAACTAGGAAGGTATTTATTGACACGGATCTTCTAGCACAAGTCTTCTTCTCTGGATCATCATCATCGATGCATCGTCATTGAATCATCATCATCGTCACTGCTGCTGCTATCTCAATCAATCTCTGTATCTAGTTGTCATAGGAAGTTCTACAGAGCCAGTCCTTTTTCATACTGGATGTAGGCCCACCACCTGCAGGTCTTCATCATCACTGGCCATATTGTGGAATCCTTAGGACTTATTATGTGCATCACAAAACCTGGCGGTAGCATCCCAGGCTGTTACGAGCACACAGCTCTACCTGTCGGATCTCCCAGTAGCACATTAGATGTGACCCATCACAAAACCTGGCCGAATCATCCCAAGCTGTTACGAGCACACAAATCTACCTGTCAGATCTCCCAGGAGCACATTACATGTGATCTCACCACAAAACCTAGCTGAAGCATCCCAGGCTGTTACGAGCACACAACTCTACCTGGCGAATCTCCCAGGAGCACATTACATGTGGTCCACCACAAAACTGAGTTGAAGCATCTGAGGCATTTTCATCCTGTCCAGATCTCCCAGGAGCAAATTACATGTGGTCATGGCAAAACCTGGCTGAAGCATCTGAGGCCTTTTTCATCCTGTCCAGATCTCCCAGAAGCAAATTACATGCCATAGGACAAAACCTTGCAAGAGTATCTCAGGATGTTACGGGTACACAACTCCGACCTGAAGATATCCCAAGGCAAAAATTACATGTCCTCCCAGAGCAATGTCTCGAAAGAGCATCCCAGGCTGTTACGAGTGCACAACTCCGACCTATAGGATCTCCCAGACATGCTCATCTACACAACCTGATCCACGGACACAAAGTATCATCTTGATACTCACCATACATCATCCTGATGTACACATGATCATCCTGATCATCATCACTGCATCGTCCTGATGCATGTCAGCTGGAGAAGCTCGTCATCCACGATCATCCTGATTGTATAATGCATCTACCTGATGCATACCAAAGTATCTACCTGATACATATCACCATACACAGTGTATCCACCTGATACATACATAGATACATGATCCGCACAATGTATCTACCTGATACATATACATATACATGGTCCAAGCATCCAACATGATGTGTACATGCATAAATGATCCAACTGATCATATCCAACATCCAACATCCAACATGATGCGTACATACATAAATGATCCAATTGATCATATATAGCATCCAACATGATGCATACACATACATAAAAATGTAAATGATCCAACTGATCATACATAGCAGAAACTAGAACATCATCCTGATGCTCATCATCCAACGCTTACATCCTCAGCCATGTGAAGGATCCCCCTTCCACCATGCTAGGAATGACTATAGAAAATGTCTCCATCACTTCTTCCTCGAAGTGTCGTCGATCCAAAGAACACCAAGCCTCTCTCTAAAGTACTCAAACTTCACTCTGGATAGTGGCTTCATCAACACATCTTCAATCTGCTCATCTGTCGCAACATACAGGAGCTTCATTGCTCCCCTCTGCACCATATACCTGATATAGTGATATTTGATCTCTATGTGTTTACTCCAATCCCGAAAGACCAAGATTGGGGCCGGCGCCATCTTCGCTTTGAGTGTTTCAAAAATATCCTGACATTCCGGGTTCCACTGGAATGCCGCATCCTTCTTCAACAACTTTTCCATTAGGGAAGTAATCGCAGCATACCCCCTAATGAACTTGCGATAATATCTCATGTGACCAAAGGTCACACGCAACTGCTTAACGGTGGTCGGTGGTTGCAACCCCAAAATAAGTGCAATTTTGGCTGGATCAACCAACAATCCCTGCTTACACACGATATGACCCAGCAATATCCCAAACGGTGCACAGAAAATACATTTCTTCAAGTTCAGCAATATCTGGTGCTGTCGGCATCGCTCAAGCATTAACCATAGATTGGCCAAATGATCACGAATCAATCCATAAACTGTCCAATCATCCATATATACCTGCAAAAACTTCTAAATAAAATCTTTGAATGCGGCAACAACGACCCAGGAGAATATCGCAGGTGCATTCTTCAAACCAAATGGCATTACTGTATACTGAAAGCAACCCCATTCGGTAACGAAATTTGTGGTATGGCGATCTTCCTTGGCAATGCGAATTTGATGGTAGCCAGAGAATCCATCAATGAAAGAGTACATCTCCTGGCCACCCACTCCTTCAAGTACTTCATCAGTAAACGGGGTCGAAAAAGGGTCATGCAAGCAGGCATCGTTCAACTTCTGCAAGTCGACACAAATGCGCACTTCACCTGTTTTCTTGTCCTGCACCACCATAGGACTGATCCATTCAGACTCTTCCACAGGTTCAATAATACTAGCATCCAACATCTGATCAAGTTTCGCCTTGACCTTTTCTTTATGTTGCGGATTTAGCTGATAAGGTCGCTATTAGACTGGCTTAGCATTTGGTTTCAATGGAATCTTCATCTTTCCTAAATCACCTAGGATTCCCTTCATTTCGGAAAAATTCATGGGAAACACGTCTTGAAACTCATGAAGTAACTCAGTAACCTTACTCATCATCTCATCGTCCCAATAATCCCCAACATTAGCTAACTTGGGAGTAGCCTCAGTGCCGATAATGATCATGCGAAGCTGTAATGGTTGACTGAACGAATTACTTGGCACAATAGGTAGGACCACATCGCGACTTCCTTTAGATTTGGGAATGTTAACATTCCGGGGATCATCATCGTCCTCCAGGCCACCACTGATATTGAAGCACTCCATGAGAGACTGCATCTGACAGTGGGTGTGCGGGTCGATAGGGTAGGCCGCTGGAACAACCTGAAATATCATGTCGCAGATGAGCTGCAGGGCATTATGGACATCAAGGTTGGCATCCGCAAAAGTGAATGTATGAGTGAAACAGATCGTCAACTTCCCCCCATGTTGTAATGTCTTGGCGCAACTCGGCTGCAGTGTACCATGAGCGTGCTATCTCATCCAAAGTATGGACAAAAGCATGGACCCACTCGTCTCTGGGTCACGCTACCCATAATCGTTGTCACTCCATCACATGATCACTAGGATCAGTCCGACCATCATACTTGCCAGTGTGATAAACTTCAGTATTTCCGAACCGAACCATCATCAACCTTCGACACTGTGACCAATATTTGATGAATTTCTTATGTGTTACCCACCATCGTGCTGGAGCATGCTTCAGTGCTTTCTCCAAGGCCAGTAATCACTGTGGTTCTAGGACGCGGTCTTCAAACTCTGCTACAAAGGTGTTTAGGCCAGGCAACACCTCATAGATAGGCAATGTGATCGTTTCTATCACAACACAACATAAGGATTGCGTAACTAAACCACATTTCCAGATTGATACATCATGCATTCGATTCTGCCAATGTTTCAATGCATCATCAGAGTCGGAAGACGCATAGCTCTCGCTGCGCCACTCCAACTCACCGTAGGCGGTAGGATGAATATAATCTTCAAAAATATTGAATGCATGGTCCCATCTAGTGGGATCGTCATCTTTTACAGGCTCCACGTAGCGGCGTCCTTCAGCTGGATCCAACAGGGCTATAACTCTGAAATTGTGATTCTCAAAGGTCATCATGCGCTTCTTGAAGTTGATTACAGCTCCACTGTCATTAGCCTATCCGATCCCCAAGAGTGCCTCAACCACTTCGATAACATCAAAATCAGCATAAGTCTTCATGCCCTCAATATCAATCGTGAGCCGCGGAACTCGCCCAATGGGTGTTACCTTCACATGGTTAGCCAACCGGAGCTACACAGGAGACCAAATCAATGGGGGAGTCCCCATCTTCTGCCACGCCTGCTTGGTTAAGATGTTAACATCCGAACCAAGGTCAAGAATCACAGAGTCAACATCATAGTCACCAATTTGAATATTCATTCGCATTTCCTTGCCAGTCTTCCGTCTTTGTAAGGAGTTTACTGCCGACTCTTTCCATCCTTTCGGAAATCGCTACAACCATCCCTCAATCTCAACTAGGGTAGCCAAGTCTCGTGCTAATGATAGACAGCTTTCAAGAAACTTTTACAATGTCCCTGGTGGTGGTGGTCGATCAACGTCTAATGTAGTATCAAAAACAGGCGGCATATCACAAACAACATCCTTACCGCGGTCTTTCTCCAAAGTGCGACGTGCCTCTAGGAATGTCTTGTGCTCTGTATCAATGTCCAAGGGTACCATCTTCTGACCAACCAACCGAATCAGTGGTCGCGAACCATATTCCCCAGTCGTCTTTCCTCCATGAGTGACAACAACCACCCAAGCATCTTGTGTTCGCAATATTTGTACCGTGCGTCTGGTTCTGCTACAAATTCCCTGGTTGATTGATATTTTGATTGGCGTTCGACGGTGGTTGTGGGGGCTGGTTCTGTACTGGTTGTTGTACCGGGTTCTGTACTGGTTGCTATGGTTGGGCCTGATTCTGTAGCTACGGAGCGTTCCCAACCTGCCATCGTGCAATCAACTATGGACAATTCTCAACCGTATGATCATTACCAAAACAAAACGTACATTGATTTTGTAGCAGTAGGAAGTCACGCTGATAATGCCACCATATCGTACAGGTCCACGACCACCTCTCCTCCTCCATGACCAAATCCGCCACCGCGTCTGCCCCTGTAGCCGCCCTGCTGCTGGTATTGTTGCTACATTGGTGCTGGTGGAATCCCTTGACCTTGTGGTGCATACT
Organism: Larix kaempferi; assembly: GCA_027924585.1. NCBI lineage: Eukaryota > Viridiplantae > Streptophyta > Pinopsida > Pinales > Pinaceae > Larix > Larix kaempferi. The sequence continues at coordinate 1,869,851 of BSBM01000542.1, read as the reverse complement.
ACGGTTGTTGTACATATTGTGGTTGTGGGGGAGTCCTCTACATTGAGGTGTATTGTGGCATGAACTACTGCGGTTGTTGTTTCTATGGTGCAAACTGCATCTGCGGCTGCAGTAGTGGCTGGGCTACCTGTGGTTGCAGTTGTGGTTGTTGCACCGCGCGCTGATCATCCTTGACATAGAATGCATCACACATCCTCTCCTGTAGCAACCGATATGCACGGCAATCCTTGTCATCATGACCCACCGACTTGCAGAATGTGTAGTAAATATTTCGTGGGGTTATGACCATTTTCTGCATATATGGGCAATTATTGTGACTGTGCCCAAACACATGACAAACGCGACACCACGGCATGCTTCCGCCATTCAACGGGTTTGGTGCACCTGACACCAAATAATTACGGAAATCCGGGCAATTATCCTTCGTATGCCCTTCTCCTCGGCATCGCGTACACCATACTTCATCACGTTGTTCCTTGTTCTTCTTCAGATCTTGCAACTCTATAGTCAGGTTAGCAAGCTGTGTCTGTATCTGCGACATCCCGGTTGCATTATCTTCAATCGGTGATGCCTCCAATCGCATTGCAATCTCTAGAGCTTCACTAGGCATCGATATGTTTTGCTGCATCAGTGGTAACCAAATGTGGGGTAATAGTGCTACAATGAACCATTCTTTATGTTGGACAACGCTCATATCAAAACTAACCTTTGCCATCAGCGTCTTGAATCGCTGGTCGAAATCCCATACCATCTCATTGGGATACTGCTTAATTTCCTTCAATTCAGTAATGTATTGAGCCTTTGACTTAGGCCGTCTAAATTCAGCAATCAGCCCATCCTGAATCTCATCCAGTGACTTCTCTAGGGCCCCCATAGGGACTAAAATAAACTTCTTGAACCAATCTAATGCACGAACTCGCAGAGTCGTGTCCAACTGTCCTTTCTTAGCATTGGCATCAGTGATCTGTTTCATGGTCCAGACCGCTTCACACAAAAACCAATACTATTCTGGGTTGTTTGTCGCACTTCCATGGAACAACGGTAACTTAGCATCATCGCCCACCATCCTCGGCTTCCTTCTTCCTATCGCTGTGCTACTACCAATTAACTTCTGCGGTATTAACAAACTCGGCGGTGTCGAAGTAGTATTTCTTGCTAGTTGAGAGTCAGTGAGCGGAGGTGTGGGTACATTGGTGTCGGGGTTTGGTCCTTCCTCTATCCTGGGCGTAGCCTAGTCATCCTTATCAAGACTGTGAGGTCACTTCGTCCCATGTGGTCTTCCTTCATGGTTTCGCGGTTCGATCGCAACAAGACCTTCTCCCATCCTCTGCCTCTTTTCCTGTCGAAACCTCGCTCCTCCTCTTGTAAGACAACTTTCTTCCTCAGCTTCGCTCATAGTCTCCTCATGGTCTACACCCATCTACCCCTTTACCATTCCATGTACCGTTCCCCAGTAGTCGCGGTACCCACGGCCTCCACCCACTAGGCTGTCTACTAATCAAGATGCATCTTTAATATACCATTTTCACAGATTAGCATCTTAATTAACAGTTGGAGCGACAGCAGAAACCTTCCCCTCAGTCCTCGGAAGAAGTATCTTTCAGCTTCACTATAGGATTTCTTCATGTCGACCACAAATTCAGTGATATATCCTTCCAAGATGCTATCAAGCCAAACTTCGATAGCCCGCGATGCCTTATTATCGACTTCCTGCAGCTCCTGAATCAACTCCGGGGGCCAAGCCGTCGGCTCACCACCGTGGAAGTTCCTCTTCTGGAAGGTCAGCTTTGACAACCATTCATACAAAATGACCAGGAATTCATAGAAAAACCATTCGTGTGGACAGTCATGAATATATATTCCCAGCTAGTGATCTACTGTCAGTCGCGTGTTCCAGCTTTCTTCTTCAGCAAACTCCTGCAACTTCTGATCGAACCATTTCTGTATCTCCAGCTTCGTCGGGTGCCACAACATGACCTCCTTCTACTCTACACACGGTCCCGACAACAGAACCATTTGTTGACCAATGCGACCTCAGTCGACAGGGGTTCGCCTCACTGTCGACACATATCGCAGTCTCCCTGGGCACCAGCCTGGGCGGGTTTGAACCCACCCAGCAACACCCGCAAAGCGGATGAGGTCTCACCCAAGGCGTCCAGGAAGAGCAGACGGAACCATGTTTTTGCTGAGGGAGGAGGAGAGTTGTGGCTGCATAGGCTAACTCTATTGCGATACTTAAACATAAACTTTAAACATTCGGCAAGGAGTTATACCATATTACTTCATTGCATCATTTATGATTATAGCAACAGTAAACAAACATTGCATCAAACAACATTCATTCATCGCAACATTGCACAAAGTCCATACCAAAACATCATTATTATACTATCGTGATCATATACCAGAAGCAAAACATAGATCTCGATACACAATCATTCTCCTTTCTCTATCTTCAATTCCTTCGCTTCTTCTCCTCCCCTTAACAGTTACAGCTCTTATCTATTTATAGGCTTCTGCCATTACAATACTTGTCCACTTACAAAAGACTTCCTAACCGACACTATGGATAATTGACCCAATATCTAACTGACTTGGTCCAAATGACCCCAAAAACCCACATACCGCGGTACAACTGACTCACTATTACATAATATATGGTCCCAGTGACCCAAAACCCGCCAACTACGGTATTCTTTAGCACAAAATACTCCTTTCGCACCCTCATCTGATGTGTCGCAATGTCAGCGGTACTGCGACATTTCCCCATCAAACCGCCTGCCAACAGATAGTTTTGAGGATTCACCTCAAAATTGATCTCCGGTACAATTGCCAAATGATCAGAGATCCTTGAAGAATCAATCCAGGACCTAAATATGTAGGATTGCTCCAGAAGAGAGTCCGCTGCCAAATATCGATCCAATCTTTTTGCCACACAGTCAATACCACTCTGACTATTGCTCCAAGTCGGATTTAGTGGATAAGGCTCCAAGTCATTCAGTTTTAATGCAGAAAAGTAATTTTGAAAAAAAACATATAGTGGATCGAGCCTACAAGTATCACCCCATACTTCAACATCAGATAGGGTACAATTAAGGTCGCCAGCCGGCAGCAGATTTGGAAGAGATAATATTTACAAAGGTTGTGCCGACTCCCAGAAGGTTTTTCGGTTGATATATGATACCGACTCACCAGAAAAACTAACCAATTTTCCTTTCAGCAAAATGCCCCGGTGAGTAAAAAGCCAAAAGTTGTGCCACCCGTGGGTTCCATACAGATAGCATACCACCAAATTGTCCCATGGCATCCATCAAAGCCACCACCCAATCCTGCTTGAGCAATTGAAAAAATTCCCTCGCCTTCTTGGCCAAAACCATAGTTTCTTGTAAGAGAACTATATCCGGAGACTCCTTCTCCAAAAGTTGTTTGAGGGACAATCTTTTCTGAGGGCACCCAATCCCTCTAATATTCAGAGAGATCAATTTCATCGCTTCACCCTCGCTTGGGCTTTTAAATCTCTAAGTGCCCTTTTGGAATTGGATGTTTGAGAGACCGGGTCCGGAATAACCCCAGTTCTAGTTGAAGAAGAAATAGTAAGTGGTGGTTGGCCCTTACGGCCACTACGTGTATGTAGTGGTGACAAATCTTTCGTCAAACCCCCATGGACCACACCTTTTGATTTCTGATTTTTGAAGAGACCTGAGCCCACAGAGACATCTCCCACCGGATCCACGGCAATAGGCATATTCCCAACATATGTGGTTAATGGAGATAGAGTACTTTGGTCAGCCGTGGAAGGTGGGATAACCAGCACACTATCAGCAGGGAGACCCGTGGAAATTATTGAATTTATAGTCAATGGAGAAGACTCAAGAAGTCCCTGAGCACCAGCCCCAGGGACCGAGCCAGGTAAAGGAAATGCAAAGCTAGAAGTATCCGAGACATGTGAAGATGGAATTTCAGATAACAAGGTAGTAGGCAAAGGGTTATCCCCACCCAAAGAAGAAGGAGGCATACCAAAAGCATCAATCCTTGGATCCACAGGAGAATCTAGATTAATACCCTGATAGAAATATGCCCCCCTCCCAATGATATCATCCCCTAGTTGACTCCCCTTCTCCTCCAGTGAGACTATAAATGCTTTTTCCTCATCATTCAGTGAGTGAGTGAAGGAACGATCTAGCGAGACCAACTTACTTAATAGAGAAGAAGTCACCTGCAGATTGGAGACATCCGGCGAATGAACAGTGTTGTCAAGTAAATCCCTACCTAGAGTAGAGTCATTTGAATCCACGCCGCTCTCCGACGACCAAGCATTGGCTTCCTCTGAGGAGTCTTCCTCCTCGTCAGAACCAGAGATTTTTTTCTCACAGTCTTTCCAAAGGTGACCCACCTCCCTGCATTTGGAGCAACGAAAAGGTAGCCCCCAGTAATATAGGTCTTGCACAAAGGTTTTGCCCCGCCAATGCATTTACAACTTCTCCCGAAGACCCTTATTCATGTCAATATCGACCATGACCTAACCCACACGTCTATCCTTTCCTTTCAGATGACCTTCCTGTAAATGAATAAATTTTCCCATGTGGTTGGCCACAAATTTGAAAGCCTCTTGATTCCATAGAGCAAGGGGAAAACCAGGCATATGTACTTAGAGGTGTCTGTAGCGTATCCTTTCTTTATCCGGGTCAAACCCCGAATGCCACCATCTGAGCATCAAACTACCGATACCCTTGATCCAAGGCCTACCCAATATGTGTGTGGCATGTTCCTCAGTTCTGAAGAAAAATGTATACCACCCCTTATTCAGAATAATAATCTCAGGAGAATACCCTATGATCGGAGACCAAATGGTTGCTGCCCAGAGCCCTATATCCTTTGGATTCATAACTTTATATGAGAATTTGCCCACCAATGCTTTCAGTTATAAGGTTGCCATCCCCTCGAGCCCTATGTGATTACTCATGTTGTGGTTGTCAATACCAGGTTGAAGAAACCAGTTTCTACCTTTTCTATTATTTGCTACTTTCTTTGATTTAACAATACAACCCCTTGTATTGGAGCATCCAGCCTTCTGATTATCATACACCCTGGGAAGGGTTTTATCAGCTTTGTTTTGTTGCTTTGAGAGACCCGTCGATTGTAGGGTATCATTGCTGAGCACCGTTGGCATCTCGACCACCGAGGGCCCCGTTTCAAGACCATCATTATCCCTCGTGACACGTTCCTTCAACATTTCTCGATATTCTTCATCAGTTTTTGGAAGAACCTCCCTTTCCCACCAGCCCTCTGAGAGGGAGGTTTTGTTTTATTTGAAATCCTTCCCCATCCAATGAAAACCAATATAATAACCGTGGGAAAGCACGTATTCCAGCAGTAAGCCTGACAACACAGGAAACCTGACACCTTACCCCAGTTACAAGTTCCCCCACCCGACCAAAATATGAAAATCCACTAGGAGACCCGAACGAAAACCCATGACTACACAAAACAGCCGACCAATAACTAGTTCATGGCAGAATATGCTTCCCATGTGAATATTGCCAACTAATATGTTTTCAGGGACAGTTGAAATCAGGTTACAAGTTCCCAGCTCGCTAAAAGCTGGAAACCCGTTTCATCGTTCTAATAATAGCTACAGTTCTGGTTCTAGGGTTCTTCCCCGGCCATCCTCTGACTTCTGACTCACAACCACTATCTTTATTATATCACATCCACCATCTTTATTATATCATAACTTATGAAAATGAAAAAAAAAATTACACAATAAAAATGAAAAAAGAATTCGACATCATTCCAAATTTACTAGGTATGCACAGAATTTGCGAACTTACTGACTCATTTCGTTTGTTGAATTGTCACTGTTAAAAGTAATCAGTCCATGTTCTGAATGGACAGATACTGAAATGCGTGTGGAATTTAATTTATCCAGCCCCTGTCAAAAATCGTCAGTCCATGTTATCAATGGACAGATGCTGGAGCCTGGAAGGCGTGTGAAATTTATTATTCTCTTTTTGTCCAGTGCCTGTCCCACCTAAGTTGGACGGAATTGAAATAATTTACATAGCCGTTTGCTAGTTATCGGACTTCTCACGAACTCACAAACTTGGGCATCAAGTCAAGCAAAATCTAAATGACTTGTTGACTCTAAAGTCTTTGGCGAATCGAGAATAGTGATTCCATGCTCTTTCCTTCATGCCTACTTTCTCCTATCCGATTCCATCTCCGTATTTTGAAACCCCAGTTACTAAGTCTCGTATCTCGAACAGCACAGCACATTGGAGCATGAGAATATCTAGTCTGCTTAACAATTCAATGCCTCTCTCTGTCTACATTTGCCTTCTTGCATACGCCCTCCTCTGTTCCTCAATATCATGTTTCCGCCCTTCCTATCACGTTTGTAATGGGGTTCGTAAATGTGGGCGCCTTCATTTCGGCTATCCTTTCGGTGAGAAAGGCAGCGGCTGCGGCGATCCTGAATTTCAGCTTGACGACTGTCACCAGGACAGCTTTCCTCTGCTTAATATCAGTGGATACCAATATCGTGTACTGGAGCCCTCTTTCTTGAGTAATAATAGTAATACCATTACAATTATTAACGACAATCTGTGGGGCGGTAAATGCAATCTTTCAGGTAACTACTCTCAATTCTGGTTGTCCGGCTCTCATTTTCATATCGCCGATACATACACTAATCTAACGCTTTGGAGGGACTGCGATGAAAAAAAATTGAGGAATTCTCAAAAGTTGCGTATATGTGACGCTTATTGGTACTGCTTTTCCATACAAAACTCTGGGGCAAGCTTCTGCAATACCCATCTTGAAGTGCCAATTAGGAAGTTCTTAATTGAGACTCAGAATTTCACACGTAAGCCTCTGCAGAGCAATCAGTCATTTCTAAATTTCACACGTAAGCCTCTCCAGAGCAATCAGTCATTTCTAGGGCAGGGTTTTCAAATAACATGGTCTGTCAACGCTAACAGATCTCGAAGCTGTGGCGCTTGTTTGAAGAGTAACGGGAGTTGTGGTTATAACATTTCAAAACCGACATCGTTTCTTTGTTACTGCCCCGATAACACCTCGCATCCGAGCGAATGCCCCGGCAGAGGTATTTGATTACAACCTTCAATCCTTAAATTAGATCTCAAGCTACAGGAATGGATTAAATTCTCCATTCTACTGATACTCTTGATTTGAATTTAGATATGTACATGTGTTTCCCTGTGTGTCAATCAGTATGCGTTCTCATAGCAAAAACTGTGGATCCTTGCAGTTAATAAAACTAGTTCTCGAAGCTGTGTCGCTTGCTTGAATAGTAACGGGAGTTGTGGTTATAGCATTTCAAAACCGACAACGTTTCTTTGTCACTGCCCCGATAACACCTCGCATCCGAACAGTTGCCCCGGCAGAGGTAATTGATTGCAAGTTTCAATCCTTAAATTAGATCTCAAACTATAGAAATGAATTAAACTCTCCATTCTACTAATACTCTTGAATTTGAATTTAGATATGTACATGTGTTTTCCTGTGTGTCGATTATTATGTGTTGTCTTAGCAAAAACTGTGGATCCCTGCAGTTAATAAAAATAGTTCTCATGCCAGCGATACGCATCATGGAAACAAAACCACCATTATAATAGGTAAATATGATTTCTTCCTATTGCGTATCTCAAGGCAGAGAATTTTGAATTGAATTTGGATCTCAAGACAAAGCTCACGTTGATAAAAATTTGTTCATTCCATCGCAGGTGCTTCCATTGGAGCCGGAGTTGCGTTGATAGCAATAACGCTAGTACTATTCTTTGTTTATTATCAGAAGAACAGAAAACCTCGGAGCCTTGCTGACCATTTCCGCAAATATGAGAGAAATGGCATGGAAGGATATGCGGCTGGGCGCGAGATAGGCAATTTGCTTATATTTTCTTACGAAGAACTTTGTCACGCTACCAATGGTTTCCACGTGGAGAACGAACTTGGGGATGGAGGGTTCGGGTCTGTCTATCTCGGAAAACTTCGAGACGGACGAACTGTAGCCATAAAGAGACTTTATCAGGACAACTTGAGGAGATTTGAACAGTTCATCAACGAGGTTGAGATATTTTCGTCCTTGAATCATCCACAATTAGTTCGTCTTTTTGGCTGCACAAGTGCCGATAGTCCAGAGCTGCTGCTTGTGTACGAATTTGTTCCAAATGGGACCTTGGCCGATCATCTTCATGGCAATCGTAAAGTCCCCCAGGGATTGCCATGGAATACTCGCTTGAACATTGCTATTCAAACTGCCGAGGCCCTGGCTTTCCTTCACAGCGTTAATCCGCCTATATTGCACAGAGATGTCAAATCCTCTAATATTCTCTTGGACGAGAATTTCCATGTCAAAGTGGCAGATTTTGGGCTTTGCAGACTTGCCCCTGTAAATGCCTCACATGTCACCACTGCTCCACAAGGCACACCCGGCTATGTTGATCCAGAGTACCATCGGTGCTATCAACTGACGGAGAAATCTGATGTCTACAGCTTCGCGGTCGTTTTGGTGGAGATCATCTCTTCCAAACTAGCGATGGACATGAATCGGAATAGAAGGGAAATCAACCTTGCTGACTTTGCGATAGAGAAGATTCAAGCAGGGGTTTTGCATGAACTAGTGGATCCGCAGCTGGATATTGAAATAAATCATGTGGTGAAGGTGATGGTAAGTGCAGTTGCAGAATTGGCCTTCAGATGCCTGGTGTCAGAGAGCGATGATAGACCAGACATGAAGGAAGTTGTTGCTGAGCTTGAGGTAATCAAAGGATTGTGCAGTGCCTCTCTAGATGAACACTGGCCAGGATCTTCCCCCAACAGTAAACATACATCATCTCCCACTTCTCCCACTTCTGTTCAAGACAATTGGCCCAGCATAAACTCCTCTCCCAACTATAGTACATAAATTTCTTACAGTTTAATATGCAGCTTTCGGATGTAGTTAAGAAATTTCTAGCTTTATAAAGTAAAAACCCACTAATCGACAGTATTGTTTCTTTCTGCTTCAAATTAATGTGGTTGTATAAAATTTAAATCAAGGCCATGGCGTGTGTTTGTAAGCATGTTTTAACCCCATCAAGAAGTTTCATTTTCAATTTTCAATATTAAAACCAAATTAATGAAAAAGTAAAAGAAAAAAAACATTTTATAGTTGAAGTCGACACTTAGTCCCTCAACTTTTTCAATAAAATTGAATAAATCAATGTAAACCAGACTAGGAACTGTTCACTCCAACAGTAAATTGAAACAAGTTTCACGACGGTGGCAGACTCTGTGTTGTTAATGAGATGTATTTGTTAATAAATATATTTGTTTACTTGATAACAGTGTATAGAAGAGCGTATTTCTGATTCTGTGGTTTGTCTCTTTTTATGATAGGTTTTAATTAATGGATTGACAGATTTCTAACTGGTTTCATGGAAATTTATCTATTGAATAAAAAAATTATAGTAAGATTGTTTCGTAAATCTATGAATATAAAACGAATAAAATTTAATTTTCATGCTATTAAAAATTCAAATGACTTTCTTTTTAATTTAATTTAACGAAAGAAACAATGGTGCTTGGTAGCAGATGGCAGTCTTATTTAATATTTGAAAACCTAAATATCCAAGCAGAAGCTTTTAGCATACAGTTCTTCCTTACAAGGCAACTTCATTTCGTTTATATGTGGCCGATTTCATTTTATGTTGATTAAAGAGTGAAAAATGATAATGTCAATTCATAACACTTTTAAGTTTGTATAGAAGTATCGGTATATCGAATTATTTTGTATTTTGTTTTCTGGAATGGAAAGTTTCAATTAATAGACATAGATTCAATCGATAAATTTGAAAATAAACTTAAATAGTATGTGTCATTGGATTGATTCCGTAAGTGTGTTGTTTATGTAATGGAAAATTAAATTAATCAATAAATGAAAAATGATTTTTCATAATTGCGAGATGTTCTATGTCATCGAATTGATCATGTAATGTAATACTTTTTGTAGGTAATAGAAAATTAAATTAATTTGTTTATATTGTAGTTTTAGGTTTTTATTTATTTTTATATTTATTGGTGTTTATATTTTAGAATTTGGGGTGGACTAGTATGACACAAGGCATCTTAATGATAAAGGTTCTTGCTTAACATTACATACAACACACGCGTTTACATAGAATAAGATGTAAACAGGATGTCAGAAGCTGGCTTATATTACTTCACTGAAACGGTTACAATGTAAACTGTAAGGAAATAATTAACTATTGTCGGCCTTAGCCTTTTACAATGTAGAAGTAACTATGTGCTATCTTAGTGTGTCGATCTTCACCCTCTCGTGGTTCATTGCGGAACTCTGAGCCATGGCTCGATCTTCTTCGCGTTCTGTAGATGTGAGACTCTTCTCTACAATTTACCAGAACTTCTTTCTTGGCTCTGGCAAAATTGATCCAACTGATCCCAACTCCTCGACCTTCTACTCTGTTGTTGTTGTTCCCGAGATCACTCTGATCCCCAAGACACGCATCATCTTCCTGTCGATCTTCTTAGATCCTGCAGACCTACAATTGTCAGCACCCCTGTCGTGCTATACAATCTCTTCCTGTGTTCACATCTGTCATGATCCCAACCACCTTCAATAACTTCCTTAGCAACCCCGAACGACTACCAAGTACTCTTCTTGACTTCTCGGTCTTCTTCTGACAAGTTAAAGTAATCTGTCAGGTCGGCATACTATCTGTCAGCTTCGACTTACCCGTCGGCTTCTTTCTACGCTTAGGCTTTGCGAGTCCACCCCTTCCTCCTCGCTTGACTCATGCCCAAAACTGTTGGAGTTGTGGCTCAATGCATGTCGACCATCAACGGTTCTGCTACACTCGGTCGTGTGTCGACTCTCAACCTTCGCAACATCTGTCAGTCGCATACCAACTACATCCAATATGCTCTTCCGCACCAGTGGTCATTGGCACTCCTTCTGGTTGGCTTTCTCCATGTCGACTAACTTCGACTGATCTGCCTAGGCCCTGATGCTCCTGTATCAGACTCCCTAGGTGAAAAAGAACTCGACTGCTCTGTTAGTCTCTTGAACTCTTCTTCAGAAATCCATGTCGCCTCCTGCAACTCATCATCTTTCCATCGCACTAAGTATTTCTTATTTCGTGAACTACGAGTACGCCCAACTTCGCGTTCCTTTATTACTTCTGCAATTTCTTCTTTCTGTCGATCTAGAATCTACTCTATCTAGTCGATATTTGACACTTTTGCACTTCCACTGCTTGAACCTTCTTCAAACTTGTACAATTCTGAGACATTGAACGTTGGTGAAATGCTCAAGTCATTCGGCAACTCCAACACATAAGCGTTGTCCGAAACCTTCTTCAGAATCTTACATGGTCCAATCATCTTCAACTTCAACTTGTTATATGTCCTTGTCGGAAATCTCTCCTTCCGTAAATGTGGATAGACTAAGTCTTTTTTGCTGAACGACTGTAGTCTCTTCTTCCTATTGGCTCTCAACTTGTATGCCATGTTACTCTTTTCTATGCTCTTTCGCACATCTTCATGCACTTTTTCAATATGCTCTGCGAATGATTCTGCATCTGTGCTTTTCCTCATTTATGTCGGTAACTCGACCAAATCCACCACTCCATGTGGGCTTCTTCCTTGAACAATCTGGAATGGGCTCAAACCTATTGACTGATTCATAGAATTATTGTATGCAAACTCTGCTTCGCCAACACGTTCTCCCACTGCTTGGGTCTGTCAGTTGTCAAACACCTTAGAAGGTTTTCCAAACTTCTATTCACCACCTCGGTCTGTCTGTCTTTCTACAGATGATATACCGAGTGATACTCTTCAGAAACCCATGCAATTTGACTACTTTCTTGAAGAATATTATAGCAATGCCTGTGGCGTCACTTGTCTTTCGACATGGAATAAAGTGTGTCATTTTCAAAAATTTGTTGACTACAACAAAGATTGAGTCGCTCCCTTGCTGTGTCTTCGAGAATCCTAGCACAAAATCCATGCTTAGGTGCTCCCATGGGGTATTTGGTAGAGGTAACGATGTATACAACCCCATATTCTGACTTCTCCCTTTTTCCAACTGGTAAACTCGACACTGGCGTACCCACTTCCCGACATTTGTCGTCATTCCTGGCCAATAATACTTTTCGTCGACCAATGCCTTGGTCTTGTCGATGCCAAAATGACCTGCTAATCCTCCATTATGCAACTCTTGGAGAAGGTTCTCTCTAACTGATCCTATGGGAATACACAACTATTGTCCCTTGAACACGTATCCCTCTTGGATAAAATAATCCAATTATGGAGTTTTGTCGACACTCCAAGGTTCACGACAAGGCTCCCATGCTTTTGCAAAATCCTTATTGGTCTCAAACTCTGTCTTCACCGACTCTATTCCTGTTTCTTGAACTGTTGTCATGTTCAACAATGCAACCCTTCAACTCAGCATGTTGGAAACCTTATTCGACTTGCCCGACCTATGTCGCAACATGAATGTATATCCTTGAAGGAATTTGACCCATTTCATGTGCCACTGATTCAACTTCGACTGAGTATTCAGATACCTCAGTGCTTGGTGATCTGTGTAAAACACAAATTCCTTGGGAAAAAAATAATGCCTCCACTTCTTCAATGCCTGGACAATAACATGAAATTCCTGATCATAGACCGAATATTTTCGCTTCGCATCATCAAACTTATCATTGAAGAATCTAATTGGTCAACCCTCCTGGCTCAACACTGCTCCAATTGTCGTTCCACTCGTGTCGCAATCGATCTGGAAAAATTTGTCGAAATGTGGGAGTGCTAACATTGGGCTCTTAGTGACCTTTTCCTTCAACTTGTCAAAAGCTAGCTGGGTAGTCTCCATCCACTTGAAATCCCCTTTTCTCATGCACTCTGTCAAAGTTGCACAACTTTGACTGAATCCTCAAATGAACTTCCTGTAGAAACTGGAAAGTCCATGGAAACTCCTTACTCCAATCGCACTTGTCGGTTCCGACCAATCCAATATAGCCTTCACCTTTTCTAGGTCCATCACCAACCCTTTACCTGAGATTACAAATCCCAAGTACACCAGTTCTTCTTTCATGAAGAAACACTTTTGCAGGTTCACCATCGGCTTCTCTTCCTGCAACTTCTGCAATACCTGTCGAATGTGCTCCAAGTGTTCTGTCCTGGTTCGAATGGAAATCAAAATGTCGTCTACGTAGACTATGGCAAAATTTCCCAAGAATGGTTTCAGTACCTCATTCATAAATCACATGAACGTACTGGGTGCATTAGTCAATCCGAATGGCATGACTAGCCACTCATACAACCCTTCCTTTGTTTTGAATGTTGTATTCCATTCATCTCCTTCTCTAACCCGAATCTAGTGATAACCTCTCTTCAGGTCTATCTTCGTGAAGTATTTCACTCCACTCAGGAAATCCATCAAGTCGTCCATCCTCGGCAATGGAAACTGGTACTTGATCATGATCCTGTTGATGGCTCTGTAGTCTGTACACATTCTCTGTTCGCCACCTTTCTTCTATGCTAATACTGTTGGAACTGCACACAGAATCAGACTTTCTCTGATCAATCCCTTTTCCAAAAAATCCTGGACCTATCGGTTGAGTTCCTAACCTTCTATCGGACTCATCCTATGCGGTGCTTTCTTTGGCAGACTCGATCCTGGAATCAAGTCGATCTAATGGGATATGCTCCTTGTCGGCGGTAATCCTGTTGGTGTCTCATCGACTACTATGCTTCAAAACTCGTCAAGCATCTTTCTGACTTCGACTGGAATCTTCTCCATTGTCGACCTCTCAACACATGGTCCTTTTGGAATGATATCAAAACACCTCGATGGCTTTTCTTCCTCCGCGAGGAATTCTTTTGCTGAACACATCAGCACTCGCCTCTCCCAAAAGTTGTTCTCACCGTGCTTCTAGTCAGCTCGTTCCTTTGGCTTCAACTTAAGAGTCATTTGCACGCCATTTTTCCATATTGTGATTGTGTTGGGTCGACCATCATAGATCATCTTCTAGTCATATTGCCATGGTCTTCCTAACAACAGATGGCACGCATCCATTGGGATTACGTCGCATAGTACACTGTCTTCAAATCCTTCGACTCTGAAATTAATCAGGCACTGCCTGGTCACCTTCACATGGTGTCCTTTCTATAAACTTGAGATCTTGTATGGGTGTGGGTGTTCCCTACACTTCAAATTTTCTTTGTCTATCACCTCCGTCGACACAAGATTCTCAGTGCTTCCACCATCAAATATGGTCTTGCAACGCCATTCGCAGATTCTCACCTTGGTTCGAAAGATGGCCTTTCATTGTGTCGGCTCTTTCTCATCGCGTATGTCATCCAAAACCAGTGTCTTCCTGGCTGTCATGGACCGAATTTTATTCTTACTATCCTCACTGTTGTCAGATGTCGATTCCGTCCTCTCGTCAACTTGCTCATCCCTTCGACGTTTGGGTTTTGAAGCCTCTACAGCATGCAGGTTCTCTGGGCATTCATATGCCTTGTGTCCCGCTCCTTGACACTTGTAACAAATTATGGTGGGTCTATCAACTCCTTTTCTATTGGATGGACCAATTCGACCATATGCACCTCAACCATGTGTTTCTCGACCATTGCGTCGGTTTTCTTGCATTCTTTCCCTTGTCGATGTCCCTTCCGTCTGTCGAATTTCTTCGACAGATTCCTTCCTGTATTCGCTACTTTGGCCTTTCGCGGAAACATTCTTCACACTTCGACCAGTCATCCTACCTCTGGTCGCTGTGGATTTCCTCGACAGTTTCTCTTTTTCCTTTAGAGCTAACTGGTAGGCTTCACTCACTACTCTGAATCTTGACATGCTTAATTCATCCTGAATGCCATATTTCAAGCTGTTCACGTACCTAGTGACAGCTTCTCTTCCTTCGTTGATTTGTCCCGACCTTATCGACAATCTGTAGAACTCTTCCGTGTATTTCTTTCACGGTCATATCTTTTTGTCGAAAGTTTTGCAACTTCCGGAACAAGTAAATCTCATAGTCATTTGGAAAGAACTTCCCTTTCAGCTTGGCGACCATCCTATCCCAAAACTTGATTTTCTCCTTACCCTTCTTGACTCTGTCAGCCTGCACATTGT
The DNA here is from genome assembly GCA_027924585.1 of Larix kaempferi. Taxonomy (NCBI): domain Eukaryota; kingdom Viridiplantae; phylum Streptophyta; class Pinopsida; order Pinales; family Pinaceae; genus Larix; species Larix kaempferi. The sequence goes on along the minus strand of BSBM01000542.1, from coordinate 1,854,694 downwards.
CCCACCACAATGAGGCATGACCCTTCAACCTCAGACATGCAGTTTTAACCCGTTTAGGATCCTCGATCTGCTCTATGTCAAAGTATTTATCCATCTCTCTGAACCAGTCGATCAAGTCTTTTGGATCCAGAGTTCCTGAGTAGGTATGCACGTCTATCTTAGTTTGACTTCTCATATCCGTTAGAAGTTTGATTAGTTTGTCTTCTGGTTCTTCTCCTGCTGCTTCCCGTGGTTTCACTTGTTTGACTTCCTCGTCGTTGTGGTCTAACGCATCAGGAATACAACCATGCCTTTGGATTTCTTTGATCGACGAGACTTCATTTGTCAAAGTTTGCATTGTTCGGACACACTCGTCGAACATCTCATGATCAAATGTGACTGCTATGCCATGCACTCTTCGTCCTCAGAAATTAACGCCTCTGTGAGCCATTTTCAACCTCGGCTGAAACTCTCACTTCATCCAATCGCAACCGGACTTCAACAAGTCGTGCACAACTCTACCCAACCTCAGTTGGAGCTATTCAATGCACTTGTAGGCTCAATACCACTTACGGTCTTCTGCTTGCAGGATTCTCCTCTCGCTCTGATATAGCTATCCTTCAAATCTCAGGATACTATCCGCTCTGCTACCACTTGATGCAAGGCAAGTTGGTATCACTACCTTTGTTGCTCACGGATTCTCCTCCCACTCTGATACCACCTAATGCAAGGTGCCTTAATGACAAAGGTTCTTGCTTAACATTACACACAACACACGCGTTCACATAGACAAGACGTAAACAGGATGCCATAAGTTGGCTTATATTACTTCACCGAAATGGTTACAATGCAAATTGCAACGAAATAACTAACTATTGTCGGCCTTATCCTTTTACAATACAGAAGTAACTGTGTGTTATCTTAGTGTGTCAATCTTCACCCTCTCCTGGTTCACTACGGAACTCTAAGATATGGATCGATCTTCTTCGCATTCTATAGATGTGAGACTCTTCTCTTCAATCTACCAAAACTTCTCTCTTGGCTCTGCCAAAATTGATCCAACTGATCCCAACTCCCCGGCCTTCTACTCTGTTGCTATTGTTCCCGATATCACTCCGACCCTTGAGACACACGTCCTCTTCCTGTCGATCTTCTCAGATCCTGTAGACCTGCAACTTTCAGCGCCCTTGCCATGTTGCACAATCTCTTCCTGTGTTGACATCTGTCACGATCCTAACCACCTTCAATAAATGCCATTAACTTCCTTAGCAACCTCAAACGGCTACCAAGTACTCTTCTTGACTTCTCGACCTTCCTCTGACAGGCTACAGTAATTTGTTATGTCGGCCATACTATCTGTCAGCTTCGACTTACTTGTCAGCTTCTTTCTACGCTTAGGCTTCCTAGTCTGCCCCTTCCTTCTCGCTTGACTCATGCCCAAACCTGTCGGAGTCGTGCCTTGATGCATGTCGACCATTGACAGCTCCGGTACACTCCGTCGTCTGTTGAGACCTTGGCAACATCTACCGATCGCTGCTCCCGCTCGACTCATTGACTTTGCCAAGCCAATCTGCTCTTCCACACTAATGGTCGTCACCACTCTCTCTGGTCGACTTTCTCCATGTCAACTAACTTCGAATGATCTTCCTAGGCCCCGATGCTCCTACATCATAGTATCTATGTTTTTTCTAAATTGCACTAGGTTGAGACAAGTGTAATCTCGAGATTGATTTTATGGCATTGTTCAAAATTCCCCAAAAACAATTATAAAAGAAATAAGAATATGAAAAATAAGTGGTAGTTGATGCATGGATAACCGGTAACTAATGCATGGATAACTCTTAGTCGATGCATGATAAGGGGCTTCATGGAAAACAACAAGTATTAAACTAGCATAGACACTTAACTTGTGGCAGGTGAATACCCATAGATCACAAGTTAAGTGCCATGAACAAGTTATTTGTTACTTGATCTCCATGCTTAGTTGTAATCACTTGTTATTTATGCCTTAGCTACTTGTTATCTTCTTTAGTTAAATGGGTTGTTGTCACTACTTATTATCCATGCATGGGATACAAGTTATCCATGCATCAACTTCTAGTTATTTTTTATATTTTTTAATAATTGTTTATTTTGAATTTAGAACGTCAACCATAAAATCAATCTCGATAGTACACTTGTCCCATTCTCCTTCAATATAGGAAAAGTATTGATGATAGTCCACCCCAAATTCTAAGATATAAACACCTATTAGTGTAATAACTTATTACTTATTTGTGACACTTAACCTGGCCTATCGGTGTTCACCAACCACAGGTTAAGTAATTGTGTTAGTATATAACTATAAAATTAACATTAAAATTTACAAAACTATACATGCTAACATAAAAATGATTCTAGACTAGCAAATAACCTAAACAAATGAACACACATCAAAACCAAGCAAATGAACAAAAAAACCAGTAGGCCAACCCATGCTATTGATCTAGCAAGTCAAAACTGACCGTTACTTTCACATAGAATAGATTAAAAATAAACAAAGCTCAAATTCTAGACTAGCAAATTAAAACAAATGAACACCCAAAACGAAGCACATGAACAAAAACAAAAATATAAACCATTCTATAGGTTTACAAACTCAAAAGTAATAGGCACTAACACCCATAATAGATTAAAAATAAACAAATCTGAAATTAGACTAGCCAATCAAAACAAATGAACACGCATCAAAACCAAGCAAATTGAAAAAATAAACAGTAGTCTAAGACTAAACCATGATGTCAAGCTTGTGTACTTATATTTTTCAAACCATTTTTGTCCTCATCCTCTTGTAATGAAAAGAATGGTTGGAATTACAATTTTACATCCTCTTGTAATGAAAAGAATGGTTGGAATTACAAGTTTAGATGGTTCATATTACACAATAATATTATATGATTGTTGATGATACTTAGAAAAAATCTAAATGCTACTTCTAATTTTAAAATTTTTAAAATTTTGATATATATTATTTTATTAATTTCACATTATATACCTAGTTCTTTAATATTATATGATTGGTGATGATACTTGAAAAAATCTAAATGCTACTTCTAATTTTAAAATTTTGATATATTATTTTATTATTTTTACATTATATACCTAGTTCTTTAAAGTAAGGGTCAAATTTCCAATCCTATATAATATCCGCGAGTCTTTGATTATATTTTCTTTGAACATCCGTGAGTCTTTGATTGTATTTTCTTTAATTCCAAGCAAACAAATTACTAATAAGATGTAGTATCTTAACATGTCATTCTATTATCTTTACATTATTGTGTACCTAGTTATCTAAAGTAACTTGGGTTAAATTTCTAATCTTATATGATATCTCTAGTCTTTGATTGTTCCCTTGTTTTCTTCACTTCCATGAAAACAAATAATTAATAAGATTAAGTGGGGCATGCACACAAATTTGTAAAATTTTTAGATGTAATTATAATTTTATAAAACTAGTTTAGGTTATAGAAAATAATAATGCATTTGCGTTTACAAGAATTATGTTTGACAATTTTGAACCTGATCACATACTTGATATTTGTGTTCATTGATTTGAGTAACAATTTTCATTTTATGTCGAGTTGCAAGTTGTCTCCCAAACTCATTTGGGGACCCTTGTTTTTTTTTGTTTTTTTTTGGGGGGCGGGCATAAAAATGTATTGGAGTACTGTTTTTAAGTGTTGTAAGTTGTTGCAAGGTTGTTTGGGTAGGTTCTATGTGATCATACTATCAAAATGCTATCCGGGTAGGATTTCCCAAATTGGAGCAATGAATCCAAAATCGCCATTGCCTCTTAATGAGAAAAACCCTATTTCTCCAAATCAATGAATAAAACACACTTTGAGCCACAAACCCTAAGGACGAGGGGTACCCTAGTTGTATTCAGATGCTATGAATTCAATGGATTTGATGTTTCATTGATCTGAGTCACAGTTTTCATTTTATGTCCAATTGCAAGTGGCCTCCCAAACTCATTTGAGAACCCTTGGTTATTTTTTGTCCGGGCATAAAAACCTAATTGAGTAGTGTTTTCGACTATCGTAAGTTGTTGAAATTTTGTTTATGTAATGCCTATGTCATTATGCTATCTGCATTCTCCACAGTTATGATTTTCCAAATTCGACTCGTAAATCCAAAATTAGCATTTCCTCTTACTGAGCAAAACCCTAGTTCTTCAAATTGACAATAAAACATGCTCTGAGCCATGGAACCATGGGGCGAGGGGTGCCCTAACTGTATTTGGATGCCAGGAATCTAACGGAGTCAAAGTTTTTCGATCCGAGTCACGGTTTTCATTTTATGTCGAGTTGCAAGTTGCCTCCCAAACTCATATGAGGACCCTTGGTTTTTTTTTGTCGGGGCATAAAAACCTAATGGAGTAGCACTTTCGACTATCATAAGTTGTTGCAATTTTGTTTGGGTAAGGCCTATGTCACCATGCTATTTGCATTCTCCATAGTTATGATTTTCCAAATTGGACTCATAAATCCAAAATTTGCATTACCTCTTACCAAGCAAAACCCTAGTTCTTCAAATTGACTAATAAAACATGCTCTGAGCCATGGAACCATGGGGCGATGGGCACCCTAACTATATTTGGATACCAAGAATCTAACGGATTCAATGGTTTGTCGATCCAAGTCACGGTTTTCATTTTATGTCAAGTTGCAAGTTGCATCCCAAACTCTTGTGGGGACCCTTGTTATTTATTGTCAAGCCATAAAAACCTAATGGAGTAGGGTTTTCAAGTGTCGTAAGTTGCTGCAAGTTTGTTTGGGAAAATTCTATGTCACCATCCTAGCTGCATGCTCTTCGGTTAGGATTTCACAAACTGGACCCATAAATCAAAAATTTGCATTGCCTCTTACTAAGCAAATCCCTAGTTCTCCAAATCTAAAGGAGTCGATGGTTTGTCGATCTGAGTCACGGTTTTCATTTTATGTCGTGTTTCAAGTTTCCTCCCAAACTCTTTTGGGGACCCTTGCTATTTATTTTCAAGCCATCAAAAACTAATGGAGTATGGTTTTCAAGTGTCGTAAGTTGTTGCAAGTTTGTTTGGGAAATTTCTATGTCACATGATAGCTGCATTCTCTTGAGTTAGGATTTCACAAATTGGATCCATAAATCCAAAATTTGCATTGCCTCTTACTAAGCAAAACCCTAGTTCTCCAAATCAATGAATGAAACATGCTCTGATCCATTGAAATCTAGGGAAAGGGGTTTCCTAGCTGTATTTTCCTGTCATGAATCCAATAGAGTCAATTGTTCATCGATCCAAGTCACGGTTTTCATTTTATGTTGAGTTGCAAGTTTCCTCCCAAACTCATCGAGGGACCCTTGGTTATTTTTTTGTTAGGGCATAAAAACCTAATGAGTAGTGTTTTCAACTGTTCTAAGTTGCCATAAGTTTTTTTGGGCATGTCCTATCTCAACATACTATCTAAATGCTCTTCAGTTAGGATTTCAGAAATAAGACCCATAAATCAAAATTCACATTGCCTCTTACTAAGCAAAACCCTAGTTCTCCAAATCGATGAATAAAATATTGTTTGAGCCAAGAAACCCTAAAGAGAGGGGTGACCTAGTTGTATTTGGTTGTCAGGAATCCAATGGATTTGTCAATTCATCAATCCAATTCATGATTTTCATTGTGTGTCGAAGTGCGAATTTCCTCCCAAACTCATTTTGGGACCCTTGTTTTTTTTGCTAAGCCATAAAAACCTAATGGAGTAACATTTTTGAGTGTTGTAAGTTGCTACAAGTTTGTTTGGGAAAGGCCTAGATGTCACCACACCATCTATATACTCTTTGGTTAATATTTCACAAAATTGGATCCATAAATGAGGTATACATCATAAGTATTTTGTTTTTGGATCCCTAATCTAGAATTCATGCAACTCAATTTAGAATGGTTGCATACCTTGGTAATTTTTCAAGTCCCAAGTGTTTTGTGCATTTTTAATTCCCTAAATAATATTTATTGGACTTGACTTACAGTTACCAAAGGTTTTCCTAATCGAATCATTGACCAAAATTGTTCTTCTCCTCAAGCAAATTACGAAGAAATGGTTGGATAATTGAACATGATAAGGATAGCACAAGGACTTACTTTAATTTTCTAAGGTTCACAATTTAGGACATGATAAGACCTTCTAAGCCTAACAAAGAATAGAATGGTCCTTATCAAGTTTCCCCTTTTCATTAGCTAAGGAGTGTAATTAAGGAGGCACACAAAGAAAAATTAAGAATTAACTAACTACCTTTCAAGTCTTTCCTTATCATCTAATTTATTGATTTAACTACATTACTTTTTCATTACAGAAGGGTTTATGATGGTAAGATTTTGAATTATTAACATTAACTGAATAAAATATGCACTCATTCCAATTGGTGGATGTTCAAAATTTGTGTAAATTCTATCACTATAATATAGCACCGTAGCACCAAAATTTTGAATTAAAACAAATTTACTCTACAAAGAGTTAGTTACACAAAAATTATTCTTATTGAAGTTGCATGAATTATAGATGTTGGGTTAACTTATTGTAGTTATTGAATGCACACTTTTTATTGGTATTTTAGCAAAATTGGTTAAACTTTGGCGATTTAAATTTGATAGCCAATTACATAAACACTTATAATTTTTTCCTTAAAAATTGCATTGGGTGATGATGCTAATGGAAACGGTAAAGCATGGTATTATAGTAGTGATATGTATCTCATCCTTCCTCAAGTGGATATTTTGGATGTTTATGTTGTTTTAAAGAACCAAAAAAATAATATTATCCACTACTTTGGTTAACAAATTAGTTGTACCATGATTGACATACACATTGGAGAGATCTTACTAATAGATTTCTAAGCCTTCTATATTGTTTATGTAGTGCACTTCCATGTAACATTGGAGACATAGAGGGCATCATGGAATTCTTCATGATGCACACATGCATAGGTTTCTTTCTTGGAGGATGAATCACTTTGTAGGAGGAGCATTAGTCATCTTGGACGATGTTTATCCCTAAATGGAAACATGGGGGGGTCAGTTGGTAGGCAATACCCTATCACGTCCATTCATATTGGGGAATAAACTATGATACAAAAACGAGAAAATATATTGCCTTGTATTAAGGGGCCAAGGGGGCTTAATTATGTTATATGGAAATACAAATATTTAGGGTATATTTTATTACATTTTGTGCAGAAGCGGTGGAGGGGAGGTAGCGGGAAAATTAGGGGACAAGGGATTTTCCATGTAATCACCCTAGAATACCTTGTGAACAAAATCCAAGCTAATTTGTTGACTTTACAATTTACTCATCGCCATTACTTGTATGTTTATAGGAACATATGATAATCATCTCAACATATAGCATATGCATAACAATACAATATCATGAACATAGGTTTCTTGTTCTCTCTAAATTGTGAACTATATTATCATGATTCATTGGCAAAATCACTATCATGCATTAATATATAAGCAACTATTACCAAAATATCATCTATAATTCAAGAAATATCTTCAAGCATCCATTTAATACATGGATTATATTAGTCCACGATGACCCTACAAAAGGTTATCATTAAATACATTCATGTTATCATCACGTTATCATATGAGTGATATGTGATCTCGTCAAGATATTGATTGTCTTTTGATCATCATTTTTCATCTTGCAACAAAAATATTGACATTTTATAGGGGCAAGTATAGGTGACACAATAATCATGCTAAAAAATTTCAAATATTTTCCCATCAAATCATCTAGAGTCACATATCCAAAAAATGAAATTGAGCATTAAGCTATTGATGGCATTAAGGGTATGCCTTACACTATCGAAATCAAAATCACATTTCCATGTCTATCATGAAATTAGCTAGCACATTAGTTGTTACCTCACCATCTCTTCGCCTACTTGTGTATATTTAATCATTATGTATGGTTCTAAGGTCTATTCACATATTTGGCGTGTATTTGGCTTACCTCCCTCAAAAGATTGTATAATGAGGAGTTTTGACAACATGTCATTCCAATCCTCATTGGCTTCAATGTGCCAATCCCTAAGGTTGTAATTCAATATTGTCTTGATGATAACAATTCCTTGAGGAGTTTTCTTTATTTTTTTATTTATTATAGATAGTTATACATTTATACATTAATATTTTCTAAATAAAACATACAATAGTAGTTTTTTTTTTTTTAATATAAATAAAAATATTAAATTTTGAAAACTTCAAATAAATAATATTTGGATTACTAACAATTTATTTATTTATTGATATAAGATTTGAATTTAAATGTATTTATCTTTTTAAAATATTAAACTAAATAAAAATTTATTTAATATATAAACATTATTTATTTGAATATTATTAAATCACATTTGTAATGTTTATAATTATTTAATGTGTACAAGAAGTATTTGTTTCAATGTTATCTAATCACAATTTTCTTATTTTCTTTTTATTATTAAATTTTAAATATATTAAATAATTAAATAGATGTGTTTTCTTGTTTAAAAAAAATTGTGTTTTCACAATGTCACAAATATCAAACTAAACTTCAATTTGCTGCTTAACTTTCCTTTAGTTCTAATAAATAAAGTAAATTTCTCTTTATTAACTTTTTATTAATATAATAAATTTTAAATTAATATAATAATAAAGCAAGTAAACAATAACAAAAACTATAGATTATTATTTTATCATTATTATGATAATAATAAAGCAAGTAAACAATAACAAAAACTATAGATTATTATTTTATCATTATTATGATAATAAATTAGTCTTAGTTATTAAAACCAAACTCATTATTCATTGTTTTTTACTTATTACATAATCTAATCCTTTACATTTTCTCGTCATATGGATTTGAGTGCGCCAAAAACTAAGTTGCTGCAACAATAGTTGTTCGTGCTCCAGCTATCGTCTGATCATTTTGGCAACAAAGTGTTGTACGAATATAGTTTTAGTGGGTGATCCACATAGAACACTTAATTAAATTTAATATTTTTTTATCATGAACTAATCTGGATATTGAAACACTATACACTTTTACCGAAGGAGGTTTTAGACTTCTGTTGGTGGAATTTAATGTACTCAAAGTACATATGAGGTATTTACTCCACCTGTAGATCTCGTCACAGTATACATTTAAATCTCAGCCATGTATTAACCTTTTGGATCTTTAACCTGGTTTGTAAAACATAATTGCAACTCTAACGAGCCGGACAGATTATGATTGTGCAGTTTTAATTGCAAATCAGAACAAGCGTGGAAGGACCGAGGCAAAGCTGGACGATATAGCTAACCGGACGAGCTCATAAATGTGAAAATATTTTTTTATTTTATATTCTAATGTTAAACATACAGATACAAATTTCATTTTTGTAATTTGATTATATTTTTTAATGTCAAAGAAATTTTGGATATCAATCGATTTCGATATATGGTGCCTTTGGCAAGTATAAAAAAGTGGTCTGAAATAAATTTTGCCACTTATTGGATTTCTTGGAGGATCTCATTGGATTTCTTGGAGGATCTCAGCTTTTAATATATGTACACTACTACAATAAATGGATAGTAGAATTGATGGAAACCTCGACCTACTAGCCTACACGTGGCATGGTAGATATCCAGCTCCTAGAATTCGTACTCACATTAATTTAATCTCGAGTATGGTGAAAGATTGGAATGCAACTCACTCTTTCGAACTCACTCCTTCGAATTTTATAGGGTTTGTTCAATGATCCTGGAGGGTTCTTTCTCTGCGAGACTCTGTTGCATGCAAATGGTTACTCATCTCCCGGGTTGACTCGACGCGAACCAATTTGGGATTTCTCCTTCCGGTATGCTTCTTATACCCATTTTATCTTCAGTCTGTTACGCTACTCTGGTTAAGGGTTGACTTGAATAATGAATGTTTTGATACGTAGGATTTGCAGAGGTTAGCCTATCTACCCGTCCAGGTTTTTTCGTTCAAGTCCGACCATTTTACTACTGCTTTAAAGGGTATGTGACGAAACACTGTAGCGAACTCTTTTCCTACTTCAACAAAAATAACTGGCACTTATGGTATAAGTTTCTGTGCAAATTTGTTATTTCGCTGGATATTTAGTTCGTGCTGATCAAATAAGCTCAGCCTTTAATGTACCATAGTGTACACTATTTGCATCACTAGTGTAAAACGTTTTAAAATTCCATTATTCTTAAAGTAAAGCGTAACTTTCCATGTGCAGTTGGGTTCTTTATCAGATTCACAATTGAGTTTCCAGCGTGGTAACCCCATTTCCTTCCTACCAGATTTACTATCTTAAGGACTAATCGATCCAAGTAGCAATGCCAGGTAGGTTCAATCCCAGTGTTGAGGCACTCATTTAAGGTGCCTATGCCTTCTTGGTTGGATATTTTGAAACAACGGACCATACTTACTGACAGATGCACCTTTTTCTGAAGTTGACGAGCTGATTGTTGATTAATTACGTTTATAATGTGAGCTTAGACATATTCTCAGAGACTGCCCCAATAGAGACCTTATCTTGCGGCATAAAACTTCATCATGTATGGTCTTTAGCATTTTTCGGGCCCTCACCATTGCTTATCTCCCACGAAAGATCCTTGGCTGTATATTAATTTATAGGGGGAAATCTCCACCATTTATGGCAACTTAAACCTTAGGACCCCGTCGATAGACACTACTGCTGCTATAAGATGTGGACTGTTGATTTTATTTATGTCACGTCCCCATTTTGACCCCCTTTGTATTAAATCGTAAATGATGTAAATATTGTAATTCAATCATGGTGAGGAGCTCAAGGCCAAGGCCCCACCATCGATTTACATTTTATGTATCGGCAATTAAAGAAATAGATGCCTATGGTTCTTGTGCTAGATGGGCACGATGTAAATAAGACATCATGTAAATACGAATTTTAATAAAAATACCCACAACTAGCTATGCAATGCAACAAAGAGATGGGGGCATGGTTCTACAAGGAATAGGGAGGGAAATTATCCAAACCCTTGAGCCAATGGTGTTAATCCATGTGTTAATGAGAAAGCCCATAAACCACCAACTACCCATTTTGGGTTATGGACCCAATCATTTAATTCTTCCAAGAAATTGGTTAAGGCAGTTAATGCCTTGGAAATGAAGAAGTATGGTAGCCAATTTCGTGCATGGGCAAGCCATCAACCTGGAAATTCGTGTTTTTGCTTATTGGGAAAGAAAACACCTACGAAATGGTGCCCAAAGCCATTATGAATAGGGAGTCTTCTCTCATTCACGCAGTTGGAGCTAGATGGGTCTTTCCCTACCCGTTTTTCATCCAAAACCTGCATTTTTCCATGCCTGGGAGTTCGTTTCTGCATATACAGTAGCTTGGGAGAGAAGGGCCACGATTTGGGGACTGTATGGAGGTCATTTTTGGCCCTGAATGTCCAAGGACGTTTTTCTAAAAACGGATTTGCCTTCCCTGGGTTGTTCCCCAACTTCCCATTTCATTTTTGTGGGTTCCCACGTTTTTCTGAGTTAGTTGAAACCCCATATCATGCATCTCACTGTAAAAACGTTTTATCCTGCCCCATAATTTTGTTCTGCTGTTATGTGCATCCACGTTTTTGGTTTGAACCTGTGAGTTGAAGTTTTGGAGTGGTAGTGGACAGAAGTGGCTTGATAAACCTAGTGGGGGAGACAACCTCTCAAGAAGATCAAGAGGGCTTTGGTTACTCTTCTATGCATACCCTGAGAGCACTAGATAGGGAAGGTATGGCTTGAGGGACTGTACAGCAGTGAAAAGAATACTTCCTTGTGCTGGGTGTGTAGGTATTGTGGGCCAAATCAGAGCTATGTTGCAGCATTGGGCTTCTATGGGCCAAATCTGATAGCAATTACAAGAAAAAAGTTTTTTTTCTTAAGAGTTTTGAAAAATTTTGGTTTAAGTCTGTTTTTGAAAAATTTTGTTTTAAGCCATTTCGGGAAGTTGTCCTGAAATTGCGGAAAGGTTCCACGAACCTTCCCGCAATTGCGGAAGAGTTCCATGAACCTTCCCGCAATTGCGGAAGAGTTCGGCGAACCTTCCCATTGCGGAAGAGTTCCGCAAACCTTCCCGCAATTGCGAAAGAATTTAACAAACTGCTCCGACACAGCGGAAAAAAAATTTTTAAAGTGAAAAATTTTCTAAGTATCGGAATTTTTTCGGAAAGAATTCTCTTCCAAAATTGCGGAAGGAATTCTCTTCCGAAATTTCAGAAGGATTCCGCAAATCGTTCCGTAACTGCGAAAGACTTCGCCGAATCATTCTGCAACTGCGGAAGACTTCGGCGAATCGTTCCGCAACTGCGGAAGACTTCAGCGAATTGTTCCGCAACTGCGGAAGACTTCACCGAATCATTCCGCAACTGTGGAAGACTTCGGTGAATCATTCCGCAACTGCGGAAGACTTCGCCGAATCATTCCGAAAAATCACCCGAAACCGAGGAAGCATTCCGTGCAATGGTGGAAGCATTCCGCGAACAACTCCGAAATTGCGGAAGCCTTCGCCGAATGGCTCCGCAATTGCAGGAGCATTTGCCGAATGGCTCCGCAATTGTGGAAGCATTCACCGAATGGCTCCGCAACTACGGAAGCCTTCGCCGAATGGCTCCGCAATTGCGGGAGCGTTCAGCAAATCGCCCCGCCATTGCGGATGCGTTCGACGAACTGCTCTGCAATTGCGGAAGCCGTCGTCAAACCGCCCCGCAGTTGTGGGAGCATTCAGTGAACCACCCCGCAATCGCGAGAGCACTCAGTGAACCGACCGTTGCGGTTGGATTCAGCGAGCTGCCCGTTGCGGCAGGATTTAGCGAACCGCTCGATGCACCGTGATTCCTAAAAAATAAAAAAATGAGGGCGCTGCCCTCGACCCGTCCTGCAGTGGCGAGCCACAAGGGGGCAAGCCCCCTTGACCCCCTTTTTTGTTTTTCTCCTCGTATGTCGTTGGTTGTAAGAGAATTCTATGATTTCACAAATTGTCAACGTAATATTTTTCCACGTGCATAAAGTAATTGTGAATTCTGAGAATATAATGCAGCTAACAATTGTGCTGATGAACACATTTCAGAGAGTCACAGTTACAGCAGGGTAGCACTCTAGATAATATAGTTGGAAAGTTTTGAATCTTGGTTGGGCCAAGAAAAAAATCAACATCATGAATGATGCACAGGATCCCTATGAACCTGAGACAAATGCCATGGGGGAAAATATACATGTTGAAAATGCTGAAACAGAATCTAATGGGAGAAGAAATCAAGAGACCCCTCCAGGTATTGCGGCCACCATGAGAAGCCTAAGGGAGGAATTGCAAAGCTGCAGAGAAGATAATGAAATGATGATTAAAGCTCAGGAAGAACAAAATCAGCTGAATGCAGCCATGCTATAGAGTTTGACAGACATCCAAAGGCAAATAAACTCTGGGCATCAGACATCAAATCTAGAAAGGGGTGGGAGTAGCTCTAGAAGGAATTCTTGCAAGAGGGCCAGTAGCCCAAGAAGAGTTTCTACAGATGGAACATATAGTCCAGAAATCTCTTCTAATGAATCATCTAACTCTGAAGAATCCATTGAGGGTTCAAGTTCTTCATCTCACAGGAGCAAGAGGAAGAAGCACTACAAGAACAATTCACATGGGGAATTTAAGAAGGCAAAACCTCCTACATTCGATGGAGAAGTAAAGTCTAGTCAAGAAGTTGAAGCTTGGCTTCTTGGGATGAGAAAGTATTTCCAAGTCTAAGACTACTCGGGAAATATGAAGGCAAGGGTAGCCATCTTCAACTTGAATGGAAGAGCATCTATATGGTGGGAACACACCAGGCAAGTGAAGAAGATCAACGAAAGGAAGATTGTGTGGAAGCAGTTCAAGAAATACTTCAAGCAGAAGTACCTCTCTGATAGGTACTATGATGATAAGATCAAAGAGTTCCATGAGCTGAGATTGGGACAATTGACCATGGAAGAATATGCAAACAAGTTCTTGGAGCTGCTGAGGTATGTCAAGTATATTCGAGATGATAAGGTCAAAATTTAGCGTTTCCTAAGAGGATTGCCCCAGTCATATAAAGATAGAATTGAGTTCGATGAACCTCGAACTCTAGAGGAGGCCATAAGAAAGGCCAAGTATTGCTTTGATCATAACAAAAGCAAACCGGAATTCCATAAGGCATGGAAGGATATGAAAAATGAAAAGTTTGATCAAAGGAAGAAGGGGTTCAAGCCTCCTCAATTCCGGAATCAGCAAAGGCAGCCGTCACAGGTTGTGACTAAGCCAACTAGTATGATGGGAGACAAGCCAAGAGATCCAAAGGAGCCAAGAGAACCACTTCAATGTTGGGGTTGTGGAGGAGACCACATGCTTAGGAACTGTCCACATCGGAATGGGAATGCAAATCAAGTTCACAACATCCAGGGAGCTGGAACTGTGGGTCAAGTGGCGAGGACAATCCCTAGAATCTATGCAGCACTAGACGACTGCCAAGAAGATCATCAGTCAACTGTGGTTGAAGTTGAAGGTAAGATTGCTAAGCAATCTGTTTCTATTTTGATTGATCCTGGATCTACTCACAGTTATGTCACTCCTAGAATTGTTGAGATTTGTGCTTTCAAGAAATTAAAGCATAATAAATCATGGTTAGTTCAACTAGCTACTGGAACCAAGAGAAAGGTTAGTGAAATAGTAGAGAAATGTCCATTAGAGATGGATGGGCTATTCACTTATGCAGATCTGAATATTTTGCCACTTGGTTCCTATGATATTCTCATTGGAATGGATTGGTTAGAAGCACGCAGGGTTAAACTTGACTGCTACAATAAGACATTTGAATGCATGGACGAAGAAGGAAACCTGAGGGTTGTAAGAGGCATTCCAAAGATGACTTCTATCAGACAGGTTTTAGCCATGCAGCTGAAGAGGTTCTGTAGGAAGGGATGTCAACTATATGCAGCCCACATTTTAGAGGCAACAGAGAATGAAACTCTTAAATTGGAGGACTATCATGTATTGCAAGAATTCAGGGATGTTTTTCCTGATGAGATTCCAGGACTCCCTCCAAAGAGGGACATTGACTTTACAATTGAACTTGTGCCAGGAGCGGCACTAGTGTCTAAGACACCCTACAGGATGAGTACACCAGAATTGCTAGAACTGAAAATGCAATTACAAGAGTTGCTGGAAAAGAAATATATTAGGCCAAGTGTGTCCCCGTGGGGAGCACCTGTTCTATTTGTGAAAAAAGAAAGATGGAACACTCAGATTATGTATTGACTACAGGCAGTTGAACAAAGTCACTATGAAGAACAAATACCCATTGCCTTGAATTGATGACCTTTTTGACCAAATGAGAGGAGCAAAGGTATTCATAAGACAGCCTTTAGAACAAGGTATGGACACTATGAGTTTGTAGTGGTACCATTCGGTCTTACAAATGCACCAGCTACATTCATGTGTCTTATGAATAATGTTTTTAGCAAGTATTTGGATAAGTTTGTTCTTGTATTCCTAGATGACATTCTCATCTATTCTAAGAATGAAGAAGAGCATGAAGAACATTTGAGAATGACAATGCAATTACTAAGGGAGCATAAGCTGTATGTAAAGTTGAGTAAATGTGACTTTTATAAAGATAGAATTCATTATTTGGGTCACATCATCTCCGACGAAGGGATATCTGTAGACCCGAAGAAGATTGAAACCATTATGAATTGGCCAACTCCAAGGAATGTGACTGATGTGAGATCTTTTATGGGCCTTGCTGGTTACTACAGGAGGTTTATCGAGGGATTCTCCAACGTTGCAAATCCGGTCACTTCTTTGCAAAAGAAGGGGATAAAGTTTGAATGGTCACCAAGATGTGAGGAAAGTTTTCAACGGTTGAAGAATCTTCTTACAAGTGCACCAATTTTGAAGATTGCAGACCCGGAAAAAGACTTTGTGGTGTGTACCGATGCATGCAAACAAGGACTTGGAGGAGTTCTTATGCAAGACAACCACGTGATATGCTATGAGTCAAGAAAGTTGAAGGAGCATGAGAAGAACTACGCTACTCACGATGTAGAGCTTGCAGCCATAGTACATGCTTTAAAGATGTGGAGGCATTACTTAATGGGAAGAAAATTTGAGTTAAGGACAGACCATTGTGGACTGAAATACTTGTTTGATCAGCCAATGTTAAATGCTAGGCAAGCTAGATGGTTGGAATTTTTGTGTGAATTTGATTTTGAAATCAAACACATAAAATGGAAAGAAAACAAGGTGGCTGATGCACTCAGCACGAAGGTACGTGAAATGTATGTGGCAGCGCTTAGTACTTGCCAACCAGATTTGAAGCAGCAGATTGTTAACCATATGGTTGAGGATGAAGTGTATGAGCAAGTAAAGGGCAAACTGCAGCAGCAAAACCTTGAAAAGAATTATGAAGGCTATCATTTGGAAGAAGGCGGACTTCTTACTTATAAGAATAGAGTCTATATTCCAAATGCGGAAGATTTAAGGAGAATTGTTATGGATGAGATCCATAAAGCTCCATACTCTGGTCACCCAGGATATCAGAAGACAATTGCTATAGCAAGGAAATATTATTTCTGGTCGGGCATGAAGAGGGATGTCGCTGAATACATCTCTAAGTGCATGGAATGTCAGTAGGTGAAGGTTGAACACCAACACCCAGCAGGTTTATTGCACCCAGTGCCAATTCCGGAATGGAAGTGGGAAATAATTTCCTTGGATTTTATTATAGGATTGCCAATGACTAAGAGACAACATGATTCCATCATGGTTGTGGTGGACAAGTTAACAAAGGCAGCACATTTCATACCGGTTAAGTCCACACATAAAGCCGATGCCATTGCAATTATTTTCATGAAGGAAATTTTCAGATTACATGGGTTGCCTAAGGCAATAATTTCTGACAGGGATACCAAGTTCACTTCCAATTTTTGGAAAGGTCTCTTTGCAGATTTGGGTACACAGTTGAAATTTAGCACCGCGTACCATCCTCAAACAGACGGGCAAACAGAAAGAGTAAATCAGGTGCTTGAAGACATGCTCCGCATGTATGTAATGGACAAGCCATCCAAGTGGGAGGATTATCTGCACCTGGTAGAGTTTGCATATAATAATGGGCAGCAAGAATCATTGGGAATGAGTCCATATGAGGCTTTGTACGGAATAAGGTGTAGGACACCAGTGACTTGGGAAAAATCCAGTGAATAGAATTGTACTTGGGCCATAATTGCTTAAGGAAATGGAACAAGAGGTTGCAAGGATCCGACAAAATTTAAAAGCAGCCCAGGATAGACACAAAAGCTATGCAGATAAACATAGAATGCATAGGGAATTCAATGTTGGGGATCATGTATATCTTAGAGTGAGATCAAGGAAGAGTTCCTTGAAGCTTGGGAGTTGTGCCAAGCTATCACCTAGATATTGTGGGCCATTTGAAGTGCTTGAAAGAATAGGGCCAGTTGCATATAGACTTGCATTTCCTGCTGGCACTAAAGCTCATAATGTTTTTCATGTCTCTTTGCTTAAGAAGTATGTACATGATCCTAACCATGTGATTAATTGGGATGTGATCCAGGTGGAACCCGAGGGAGAATTCCAAACCGATCCATTGCGCATCCTAGACAAGAAAGTAACATTGCTCTGGAACCAAGCCATCAGACAGGTAAAGGTGCAATGGAAGCACTACGGTCCCGATGAGGCTACCTTCCTTCCTCGTATTCAAGTAAAGAAACAAATGTGTATTTGCGCTCTTGTCCCACTATCTTAAAAGTTCCGAGTAGTTCCGGCTTGTATAGAATGTTTACCCTAAAATAAAGTGGATCCTTGCCCTCCAAACACTTATTTAGTTTTTTCCCTTTGGTCTCACCTGCGGCGCATCTTCTCATCCAATAACTTTAACCAGCGAAAGGAGGTATTTGGTATTTAATAAATAATAGAAATAACATCATTCTATGCCTATGTATCCGTGTCATGTATAGTTGCCCATTGATCAAACGCCCCTGCAATCTCAGTGGGATCATTGATAGTAGTATACTACTACTTTATTTAGCATCTTGTTTGCTTATACTAAGATGCATTAGGGATCCTGTTTGTTACACCTTGATAATATGATATAAAGGAGGTATTAAAAATGGGTTGATAAAAATGGATATCTACAATATTTGGTGAAAATAGGGGTTTTCTTAATTGGAAAGGTATATTGGGAGGGGGGTTCAACAATACAATTTTAGGAGGCATTTTCCAATATTTAGTGAAATTAGGGATATTCTTTAATATCCTGCAAACGATGGTGCTATCTAAAAAGTTCACTGAGTGAACCCCCCGTGAATGGAAAGAATGATAATTGAACACTTAAAATGATATGAAGTGTTCTTGAACAGTGTTTTGCATAAACTCAAGGAAATGCCAACAAAATACTTTTCTGGGAGCTCAACACAAATATTGAATTGAAAGTGTATAGTGTATTTAGTGAATTAGTTTTACCTCATAATGAATACCCATTAGAAAGTGTATAATGTTACCAACACATTCCCTTTATATATATTAGATTCCTATTAGTGTGAAAAGTAACAAATATGTTCACATAGATGTGAGTTGTTCCAAATCATAAATGAAGCATTTGGGGGTCGTAACAATATGCAAGATGCCATGTGTGTCACTAAAATACTTTAAAATACAACATAAATGCAGCGTTAAAATACAAAATATTTCAAAATACTTACACAGATATAAAACATCAATGTACATGTTATATATAGATGAAATACTTTAAGTACAATATGTGCATATGGCATGTGCCTTCCATGATAGAATAAGGTTATTGTTTTAGAATACAATAAACATGCTAAGGCATGTTCCTCCCCTAAGTACATCTAGGATCCAAAACCAAATTTACTTCTTTTTTTTCGATGTAGGTCATGCATGCCTACATCTAGGATCCATGTTCATCTATAGAGTCTACAAATCAATGAAAAAATCGAGTGATAAGCTATTTACTCGATTTCACTAAGATTAAAGCAAACTCATGAAATCATTTATTAAGCAATAATTTATGTCAAACACTCACTATGTCAATATGAGGCATGAGTGACTATGGCGTCTTCCTCCGCAAGGAGATCCTCTTTGCAATCATCAAACTCTACAAAAATGATAGATAACCTATGTAACGTCCCCTTCTCCATAGAACAACAGGGAAGGAAACATTAACAACATACCGGGCTTATGGCATATTTAGCCCCAATAATTTTTGCACATAAATAACTAACATTTAAAACTTCTATATGCAGATTCGATTCAATATAAACACAGCGGAATTAAACAATACATCTGCACACAGTTTCATTATGCATTCAACATATAAACAACAGTCATTAATTAAAATGCTTGCAGGGCATAGAATTAACATCAAGAATACTTATCTCGAATTATAATGGCCCAAACAACTGGCTACGTGAGAGCAACGTTCCACCCAACCATAGATCTCTGTCCAGCCTGTATTCTTTCAGCTGAGAGATCACCCCCGAGCTGGGCTGTGTATCCACTAAGGAGGAACTAGATGGCTCCCTCACAGTCAGGGTTTCACTCAAACAGCCATGCTAAGCCAACACACGGTTGGGTTTCTCAAGCATGCAATAGGAGATGGAGGAGGATGCTAGTCCACTGAGCTCCAACCCAGAGCCACATACCCTTCAGACTAGACTCAGCAATCCCATCCTCTATTCACACATCCACAATCGGATTTCTCACAGCTTCGTTCAGCAAATAACCCAAATCCGTCACTCGTTTTCTGAGCTGCAAAAACTGGGTTTTCCCATGGCTTTTGGGGTAGCTATTGCTCCCAAATTCGCCCCAAGGTTCCTACCAATGGATCCCCCATTGGATTTCTCTGTCCAATACCAAATCAGGACGTTTTTGGCTTCCCAAAACGTGGGTTTCCTTCAAGTCGCGATTTCTGGTTTTCTCATTGCTGGGAGCTCGTTTTTGGGTGGAGAATGATGTCCCATACTTCCACAATGGAATGGGGATAAGGATGGAGCAACCCCCAAGGTGTAGAGTGACTTGTGGGACAAGTCAAAAGAGCCCATACCTTCCCATACGAATTTCAGGGCTGCCCATACTCCATCAAAGTCATGGGCTGAAATCTCAACCACTTCCTTACAATTGGTATTAACGTCACCTAAGGAAGTCAAATGGGTTCTCATAGAGACATATGGCAACCTATGGGTCACTCCCATAGCCCCCTCACCACTCCCTAGTGGATACACGTGGCCCCTTCTCATTCGTTTCCTCCGTAGCCAGCTTTGGACATTTTATATTGCCTGATGTTTATTTACATCCTATTACAATTTCCATGGCTTAAGAGCACATGGTATCAAAATATCAAATACTTGCCTTTTAAATAAAATTCGGCTTTCACTAGCGGGGCCTTGGCCTTGAGCTCCACGCTAGGAAAACATACATCACAAGTACACATTACATCCTAAGGGTCGAATTGGGGGTATTACAACCTATCATTCTATACACCAATTATGAACATGCTTGATTGAATTGAGTAAAACACTTGAACTCATTAATACACTAATATATACTAAATGAATATGTTTTACCACAATGAGTGAATTTGGACTAGGATATTGGCCTCCTTGGGTAGGAGTTGGTGTTGTTGGATAAACATCAATATCAACAACAATTGCAAATAAAATTTAGGGGGTAGGGTCTGTTACTGGCAATGTCTATGAGTAACTAATTATTAAAATAGTTAGATGTTATATGCTTGAATCAATGATCTAACACATGAATTGATTGGATACAAATTTTGAAATAGTTAACTCTATGTGAGATTTTTCCATCTCCAATGTACAACATCAATGGCTTACCCTACAACTCTTGTCAAGTCTTGTGTCAAGTGATCTCCATGTGATAACTATAAACATACATGAATTCAAGCATTAGAGAAATAGTAAAACATGTGCAATGAAATGTACATTTTAAAAATCAACAACTATAATTTAATGTGATGCAAATTTATTGTATCTATGTATCAGCACCCTCCTTCTTTTAAGGAGTGTAATGTCTTGTATACACAGGTGGGACAATTCAGAGGCTAGACTTTCTGGGCGTGACCTACAATCACCAAGTGCTCAACTAGTTAAAGAAATGCATTTATTATATTATTAACATGAACTACTTATCATAACATGTTGAAATGGATCATTCCTGTGTCTAAGTTGCTCCTTTCAACTCAAGCATAGATTTTTATACAGTGGGGGGAACCTCATTTCTCTCCTCTAGAAATGCCTACAAACATCAAGTGCTCAAATAGCCAAATTAATGCATTCATTACAAAACTAACATGAATTAAAAATGAAACATGTTCAAAAAAGATACCTCTGGGTGAGTTGTGCCTGTGAACTTAGGCGTTGATGTCTCTACAATGTGGGCACCTCAATGCTCCCTTCTATCAATGCTTGCAAACATCGAGTGCTCAAATAGTCAAATAGATGCATTCATTAGAAAACTGACATGAATTAACATTGTAACATGTTAAAAAAAGATAACTCTGGGATTTGTGCCTAATAAATCAGACATTGATATCTTTGTGTTGGGGCACACCTCAATGCTCTCCTCCATTAATGCCTGCAAACAACAAGTGCTCAAATAGTCAATTAGATGCATTCACTAGAAAACTAACATGAATTAGTAATGTAACATATTCAAAAAAATATACGTCTTCCTGAGTTGTGCCTATGAACTCCGAAATGGATGTCTCTCCAGAGGAAGCACCATCGGTGTTCTTCCCTAGGGGAGATTGAGTGAACAACTACAAGTTAAAACAATAAAAAAATGATAAAATGAGATATTATAGGATTTGAACATGTATAGAAATATGTACATAAACTAGATAGATATGCAATGCGAAACAAACCAACCATGAAATCATAATGTAATAAATGGATAACATTGATTATTACATAAGAAACTCAAAATGGAAGAGAAAATAATGATAAATTTCATTGATTAATTGAATGGAGGTGATTACAATATATAGAGAGGAAATTAGAATTAGGTTAGGAGACAATTTGAGTTTCCCATGCTAGTCAGGCTTAATTTAGAACAAATAACCTCAGTTAGTCATGTAATATCTGAGCTAAACTATGCTGAATTGAACTGAACTTAACCGAATTGAATAGAACTGATATGCACTAAACTGAACTGAATTGACATGCACTGAATTGAAATGGGGCACTGATGTCACTAGAGGGCCAATTAGGAATAGTTGGAGTTAGTTAGAACCTCAATTAACGGGGAAAACCTAGACTTCACTTGACTACCTCCTTAAATCATGGAATGGACCCCCAAATTAGGAAATGTGCACCGAAATTAAGGAGTGTGCTCCAAAATATAGGGTTTTGGTGTATGTGTGACTCAGGAGGTCAATTTTGGTGTGGTTAGGCCCATTAGAATCAGTGGGTCAGGGGATAGGAGGGTTATTTATTCTAACCCCACCCCCCCATAATTCTAACTAGGTAAAAATAAACTAAGTAAAAAATGGGTCCTAACAAGTTGCATCCATATTAGGTACCCATGCACACATAAAATTCTCTAAGAAACTAGGAAAGAGGGAAAAAACCCAGTGGGAATCCCCCCAAAAAATAGAATGTGAAAATAAGACTTTAAGGAACCTCCTTAGAAAATTCCTTCACCACCAAAGAATCTCTTAATTGGGTGAATTGCTACTCAGTAAAGGGCTTTTTGAAGATCCATGTAGACCTTTTTGAAATACTCCTTCTTTTGAAGTGCATGGGAGCCCATTCACGAGATCCAAACACTTTGAAGTGCTTTAATGGTGGTTCTTGACTACTCCTTGCTTCGAATGGAGAAAATCCCTTGAAGATTTTGTGTGGAACATGGTGAAACTATAGAAATAAAGGTTGTAGATTTGGAGAATGAGAAGAAATTATGTAGATATTCTTAAAAAAGAACCTAATGTAGTACAAGTTTTCCAATGGCCTTTTTCATCTTTTGAATGTATGTGAATAATTCCTTGTAGGACATGAGTTGTGAATCTTCGGGGGCCTCCTTCAACAAGATTGGATCCAGTTTACCAACTATGCAACAATTGAAATGGGGAGATAGGAGATCCATGGTTGCAAAAGAGATCTCTAATGGTTGCAAATGAGATCTTTGATGGCTGAAAAAAACTCATTGATGACTGCAAATGATCTCTTCGGTGGCTGTAAGTACACTTATTTGATGGTTGTAAGTGAGCGCTCCTTCGATGGTTGCAGTTGCACTTCATGATGGCTACACATGAGTACTATAAATGGGATATTTGTTGGCTTCAAAATCCTTCTTTGGTGGCTACAAAAATCCTACTTTTGTGGCTACAAAAAAACTTCTTTGATGGTTGCAAAAAGCCTTTTTTTGTGGCTTGCAAAAAGTTTTCTCCAATATGCAAGAGTAATGGCTACAAAATCCTTCTTTGCTGACTTTGCGATAACAAAGATTCAAGAAGGGGTTTTGCATGAACTAGTGGATCCGTAGCTGGATATTGAAATGAATCATACGGTGAAGGTCATGGTAAGTGTATTTGCAGAATTGGCCTTCAGATGCCTGGTGTCCAAGTGCGATGATAGACCATACATGAAGGAAGTTGTTGCTGAGCTTGAGGTCATCAAAGGATTGTGAAGTGCCTCTCCGGATGAACACTGGGGATCTTCCCCCAACAGTAAACAAACATTATCTCCCACTTCTATTCAAGACAATTGGCCCAACATAACCTCCTCTCCCAACTATAGTACATAATTTTCCCAATTATATACAGTTTAATATGCAGCTTTCGGATGTAGTTAAGAATTTTCTAGCTTTATAAAGTAAAAACCCGCTAATCGACAATATTGTTTCTTTCTGCTTCAAATTAATGTGGTTGTATAAAATTTAAATCAAGGCCATGGCATGTGTTTGTAAGCATGTTTTAACCCCATCAAGAAGTTTCATTTTCAGTTTTCAATATTAAAACCAAATTAATGAAAAAGTAAAAGAATAAAACATTTTATAGTTTAAGTTGACCCTCCATTGACTTTTTCAATAAAATTGAATAAATCAATGTAAACCAGACTAGGAACTGTTACTCCAATAGTAGCTTGTAACTTAGTTTCACAACGGTGGCAGACTTTCTATTGTTAATGAGATGTATTTGTTAATAAATATATTTGTTTACTTGATAATAGTGTGTATAGAAGAGAGCATTTCCAATTCTGTTTTTTTTCCTTTTTATGATAGGTTTTAATTAATGGATTGACAGATTTCTAACAGGTTTCATGGGAATTTATCTATTGAATAAAAAGTTATAGTAAGATTGTTTGGTAAATCTATGAAATAAAACCAACAAAATTTAATTTTCTTGTTATTAAAAATTCAAATGACTTTCTTTTTAAATTAATTTAACCAAAGAAAGGTGCTTGGTAGTACATAGAAGTCTTATTAGTCTCTTTTCGCTTGCAGTGCAGGGACTATAGAAATTGATTTTTCATATTTCTATTAACCTGGCACGGATTACATAACATTTTAACCTAAGTTTTATGAGCATGATTCCCTTCTAGCCAATCAACACTTTGGGAGCCTTATTTGTCCTTTAATCGAACTTGTTACATAGCACCATCGTTCGCAGGATATTAAAGAATATCCCTAATTTCACTAAATATTGGAAAATGCCTCCTAAAATTGTATTGTTGAACCCCCCTCCCAATATACCTTTCAAATTAAGAAAACCCCTATTTTCACCAGATATTGTAGATATCTATTTTTATCAACCCATTTTTAATACCTCCTTTATACCATATTATCAAGGTGTAACAAACAGGATCCCTAATGCATCTTAGTATAAGCAAACAAGATGCTAAATAAAGTAGTAGTATACTACTATCAATGATCCCACTGAGATTGCAGGGGCGTTTGATCAATGGGCAACTATACATGACATGGATACATAGGCATAGAATGATGTTATTTCTATTATTTATTAAATACCAAATACCTCCTTTCGCTGGTTAAAGTTATTGGATGAGAAGATGCGCCGCAGGTGAGACCAAAGGGAAAAGACTAAATAAGTGTTTGGAGGGCAAGGATCCACTTTATTTTAGGGTAAACATTCTGTACAAGCCGGAACTACTCGGAACTTTTAAGATAGTGGGACAAGAGCGCAAATACACATTTGTTTCTTTACTTGAATACGAGGAAGGAAGGCTCATAGACAGAAGATGAGTTAGCCTAGTCTTTAATAAATGTGATAGGGATAACTTGAGGAGCGGAGCGGTAAATAGCTCTTATTTCTCGGTTTTCTTCTATTCGTGTCGATATCCCAAACGTGTGCATAGGAGATTTCTGTAAATAAAAATATTGGGTAATGTTTTGTGAGATCAATTCAAATTTAAATTATAACCTGCCGTGAATCTGGTCGTCCAACAAAAAAAGCGATATCTGAGAACAGGCCTAGAATTTCAAATCTCTTATGCCTGTCAAATAAAAATTTTATGACGGTTTTGTATTCTTTATGCCTTTCAATTTACGTAAGTGATGATGAGTGTCAAAATATTTTTACTTCAATTTCATATTTTAAAAACAACAAACACTATTTTAAACGCTATTAACTATAAGGATGAAATTTTATATAATAAAAATAATAAAATTTATTTGAGTAAGATTTGCAAGGACCTGTGTAACTACAGCAAGGATGACCCATAGTCCTAGGATTCAGTTTATCAAAAAAATATTTAAAAAAAATTAATATAAAAAAAATAAGAATAATAAAATATTTATAATGAATTCTTTCTAAAACTTTCCCAAATTGTTAAATTTTAAATGCTCCAAAACTAATCATTATTCAATAAATGAATATGCAAAAGTTAAACTTAACTTTTCAAAAACATTTTACATAAGAAAGCCTTCTAAAGATTTAAAAGAAAATGAGAGATTCATTTAACAATGGTGTGAATTTTTGAAAAAATTAAAAGAATTTGCAAAAGACACCTCCGCCTTTATAAATTATATGCTTGGACTTGGTAAATTGTAGAGTGTAAAGTTAGAATAGCAGGGCACCGTAGCATTCTTATGAGTTAACTTGATCACTTTTATTCCAGCAGCTAATTCTATTGACTAAGCATACTATATAGATCGTCTTGATCTCTACATCCTAGTTTTAATCTATACTCTAATTAACTACTCTAACAACTATAACAAAGAGGACCTACCTTATTGCTTATTATATAATCCCTACTTTAGAATAACGATTTTTTACTATAAGAAAATGTATGATATTTCCAATGGAAATGACCAAATTTACTGTTAAAAACATATCTATGCATGATTTAACTACCTACCAGAAAGTCAATATTCTTTTATATTTTTGAACATTTTCATTGTTAATACTTTTAAAATTTTTAACTAACTTACTAGTTAATTAGTAAAAAACAAAAAAAATTAATTTAAGAATTAATTGTCATATATATATATATTTGAACATTTTTATTGTTAATACTTTAAATCTTTTTACCAACTTTCACGTTCGAGAAATAGGAACATCAATTTTTTTGGAGGATCCAGCCAACAACCAAATCGTGTAGTAATAATGAATGCAGCGAGGGAGTCCTCGGTTATACTGAAGCTGATCGATTACAAATACCTATCCTATCTTTGGTGGATTCGAATATCCCATTGGGATTATATAGAGGAATAACTTATCCCATTCCAGTGAATGATTCTATGGATTTTGAAATTACCATGCAAATGGATACCCAGTGATTTAATCCGTCATTGATCTAGAAACGCCAAATTAGATTGCGAACACTTAAAAAAAATGAAATTTAACTCCCCACAAAGTGATTCTGGATCATTATTTTGGGAATGATAGAAGTTTGAAGGAGCAGAGTCACAATTCACATTCATAATTCGAGAAATTTCAAAGAGTGAAATCGACACAAGTCATATAT
Organism: Larix kaempferi; assembly: GCA_027924585.1. Taxonomy (NCBI): domain Eukaryota; kingdom Viridiplantae; phylum Streptophyta; class Pinopsida; order Pinales; family Pinaceae; genus Larix; species Larix kaempferi. The sequence continues at coordinate 1,827,650 of BSBM01000542.1, read as the reverse complement.
GAATTTCTAGAAAATGTTTTTCTCTTTCTAACACAGAATATAGAAATCTTGGATTGATTATAAATTAGATCTTGAAGCTAACAGAAAAACGTCTTCAACTCTTTGACAACGGTGTGCAAGAATTTATAAGATTTGAAACAAATAATGAATGAAGTCATGAATGAATTTCTGGAAATCGTTTTTTTTTTCAATTTTCCCCAATAAACAAAGATCTTTAGATTGGTTACCAATCGGTTTGAGGAATAACTCGCAGAGGATAAGAAATACAGAGGTCTCGGTCAATCGGCAACACTCAAAGCGGTAGATACAATCGTTTTAACTAGATATGGAATGCTCATTCAAATTTCTGAATAGATTCACACAAAAGATTTATCTTACGCAGTGAACTTTTTATTCCTTAACTCTGAAAATATCTAATAAATATCAAATAAGTGTATAGAAGAAATTTAAGATCAAGTGGTAATTCACATTACCTTAATTGAAAACGCCAATCAGTGGTCGACGATAGGTATTCAAGGAAATTCAAGGGCCAATTCATGATTGGGTTTCGAATTTAGGAAACACCAAAAGAGGGGAAATCAAACGAATTTTAAATAAATCAAAATAATATAATGAATTCATTTTATCATTGGATCGGACCCTGTAATCGAAGGTACAGATTCGACCCCTGTTTGATCAAATCGATTCCAAATTGGGTCAGTATTATAAATACCGATTGGTAGTGATATATTTCAAATCGATCCGGATTGATAATGGAAACATTGTAACTGTATATGAAATCCAACACCGGAAATAATGAAATTAATTTGTTTTATCATTGGATCGAGCCTTGTAATCAATGATACAGAGTCGATCTTTGTTTGATCAATTCGATTTCAAATTGGGCCAGTAATATAAACACTGATTGATGAAACTCGAATGATTCTATACAACTCTCTTGCCTATCCTTGAAATTGATATGCCACGTTTCACTATTTAAATCCCACCCGATCAAAACTAGTTTTATTATACCAAACATGGGGAATAAAATTAAATGAGATTTATGGCGATAAAACATTTTTTTTTAACTTATCAGTTAATTATCATAATTTTTTTTTTACCTAAACCTACTGTTAAAAAAATTCTACTTAATTTAATCTTTAAAAAGAAAACAAGAGAATCATATCTAATACACGAGATCATCTCACAAATAATTTCATGCAGAATTCAACAAAATTGGAAAAAACCCTTTGGAAGGAGGATTACAAAATTTGAAGGTCAACGGTTGGGGTCAATGTGGAGGAACAGTAAAATCTTCTTTACTTTCCTTTGCCATATTAGCAAAGTTGAATCTCAAAAAAGAATTGTGTTTAGGTTATCCTTCAATTTCACCGTCCACCAAGTCTATGAATTAGAAGTAAAAATTATGGAATTCTCGGTCGCCGAAGAGTCCTATCCAACTCTGTTGCACATTGTAAACATGTTGTATGAAAGCATGAAACATAAGATTGAACATAGCCGCACTCTGGATGTAACCTCTAAGGATTTGCATATATTATTAAGATTACATACTCGCGTGGGAAGTGGAGAAAGAGTAAGTATTGTATACATTATTAAAAATTAGCTGCAGTTTGGATGTGATGTAATAGCTAGTAACGACCAACGATTTGCAGGTGTGCATTACACACCAGTCTTCAATCATTAACAGCAACTGATATGTCAGCCAGCGGAAGGGAAGGAAAATACGTATTGGATATACCTTTAGACAAGTATTAAAAACTATGACGGGAGATGTAATCTCGTGAATGTCAAATCTACGGTCTGAAATCTTTTGGCCCAAAGTAGAAGTTGTTCCATATTATCTATCTAAAATTATTATTCCCGACAACTAGCATCTTCCTGGAAGATTACTCTGCAACTAAAAAGAGACACTTGGTAACCAGAGACATGTCCATTTTATGACCAACTGTCAAATACATAGAAAGGAAATAACGTTCTACAGGCCGTCAAATCATACCCTTTTATAAGATGTTGACCCTAATTGCATATCTCCCTAGTGAGTCAGGCATCCAGGTGGATATGTAATCCTTGTCAATATTATCTTGAATTTTAATATAATTATGTTACTGTCTATTATTTAACTAAAAAATAAAAAGAAAGAAAACTAAAATCGATGGAGTAATCTGCCACTAGGTATGATGGTCATCCTAATGATTAGTAGCTACATCAACATCTCCCTCCGCTTTTACTTAACTTCTAGGTGGCAGCATAGGTAGCAGAGACAATTATAGCTAGTACCACGAATGACCACGGTTCACCCCGCTAAATTGTCACGTCCCCTCCCATCATTCTAGCTAGATGGAGAGGATCGTGAAGATTAAACCGGGCATCTAGCCCCCATGATCATATTAAGAGAGTTTTCACACGATATAAAAGACATATGAAGATGCATAAATATTTTAAAACATATAGAAGACATGTGGAATGTATGATTATAAGAAAAACACAGCAGAATTAATTTCAATAGCACTTCCATAATACATTCCAGCTATTCATCAAAGGAATAATTGCAAAGTTAAAAACACAAGAGAATACTTATCTTATATGAAAGTAGTCCCATGCAACTGGCTATGCAACTACAACGTTCCACCCAACCTTAGGCCGGTGTGCTCCTCAATCTCTCAGCACCACTGCCACCCCCGAGATGGGCATGATCTCTACAAGGAACCAGGGAACAGCAGACTCACACATAGCCAAGCATACACCAAGATGAGCCAAGCCAATCTACAATTGGGTTTATCAGGCTGCTAGGAGATGGAAAGGAAGAGTTGCTAAGCTAGTGAGCTCCAGCACAGAGCCAGGGGTAACCTTGCAAGATCTATCTAGCTTGGCACCCACAATACCTACACACCCAGCACAAGGAAGTATTCTTTTCACTGCTGTACAGTCCCTCAAGCCATACCTTCCCTATCTAGTGCTCTCAGGGTATGCATAGAAGAGTAACCAAATCCCTCTTGATCTTCTTGAGAGGTTGTCTCCCCCACTAGGTTTATCAAGCCACTTCTGCCCACTACCACTCCAAAACTTCAACTCACAGGTTCAAACCAAAAACGTGGATGCACATAACAGCAGAACAAAATTATGGGGCAGGATAAAACGTTTTTACAGTGAGATGCAAGAGATGGGGTTTCAACTAACTCAGAAAAACGTGGGAACCCACAAAAACGAAATGGGAAGTTGGGGAACAACCCAGGGAAGGCAAATCCGTTTTTAGAAAAACGTCCTTGGACATTCGGGGCCAAAAACGACCTCCATACAGTCCCCAAATCGTGGCCCTTCTCTCCCAAGCTACTGTATATGCAAAAACAAACTCCCAGGCATGGAAAAATGTAGGTTTTCGATGAAAAACGGGTAGGGAAAGACCCAGGTAGCTCCAACTGCATGAATGAGAGAAGACTCCCTATTTAGAATGGCTTTGGGCACCATTTCGTGGGTGTTTACTTGCCCAATAAGCAAAAACACGAATTTCCAGGTTGATGGCTTGCCCATGCACGAAATTGGCTGCCATACTTCTTCATTTCCAAGGCATTAACTGCCTTAACCAATTTCTTGGAAGAATTAAATGATTGGGTCCATAACCCAAAATGGGTAGTTGGTGGTTTATGGGATTTCTCATTGACACATGGATTAACACCATTGGCTCAAGGGTTTGGATAATTTCCCTCCCTATTCCTTATAGAACCATGCCCCCATCTCTTTGTTGTATTGCATAGCTAGTTGTGGGTATTTTTATTAAAATTCGTATTTACATGATATCTTATTTACATCGTGCCCATCTAGCACAAGAACCATAGGCATCTATTTCTTTAATTACCGATACATAAAATGCTAAATCGATGGTGGGGCCTTGGCCTTGAGCTCCTCACCATGATTGAATTACAATATTTACATCATTTACGATTTAATAAAAAGGGAGTCAAAATGGGGACGTGACATACCCCTCCCCTTACATTAGCACTGTCCTCAGTGCTCATCAAAATTGAACAAAAATGGATATGCCACCCTCATGGAATCCTCCAGCTCCCATGTAGCCTCATCGGGACCGTAGTGCTTCCATTGCACCTTTACCTGTCCAATGGCAAGGTTCCGGAGCAATGTTACTTTCTTGTCTAGGATGCGCAATGGATCGGTTTGGAATTCTCCCTCGGGTTCCACCTGGATCACATCCCAATTAATCACATGGTTAGGATCATGTACATACTTCTTAAGCAAAGAGACATGAGAAACATTATGAGCTTTAGTGCCAGTAGGCAATGCAAGTCTATATGCAACTGGCCCTATTCTTTCAAGCAATTCAAATGGCCCACAATATCTAGGTGATAGCTTGGCACAACTCCCAAGCTTCAAGGAACTCTTCCTTGATCTCACTCTAAGATATACATGATCCCCAACATTGAATTCCCTATGCATTCTATGTTTATCTGCATAGCTTTTGTGTCTATCCTGGGCTGCTTTTAAATTTTGCCGGATCCTTGGAACCTCTTGTTCCATTTCCTTAAGCAATTATGGCCCAAGTACAATTCTGTTCACTGGATTGTCCCAAGTCACTGGTGTCCTACACCTTCTTCCGTACAAAGCCTCATATGGACTCATTCCCAATGATTCTTGCTTCCCATTATTATATGCAAACTCTACCAGGTGCAGATAATCCTCCCACTTGGATGGCTTGTCCATTACATACATGCGGAGCATGTCTTCAAGAACCTTATTTACTCTTTCTATTTGCCTGTCTGTTTGAGGATGGTATGCGGTGCTAAAGTTCAACTGTGTACCCAAATCTGCAAAGAGACCTTTCCAAAAATTGGAAGTGAACTTGGTATCCCTGTCAGAAATTATTACCTTAGGAAACCCATGTAATCTGAAAATTTCCTTCATGAAAATAATTGCAATGGCATCGGCTTTATGTGTGGACTTAACCGGTATGAAATGTGCTGCCTTTGTTAACTTGTCCACCACAACCATGATGGAATCATGTTGTCTCTTAGTCATTGGCAATCCTGTAATAAAATCCATGGAAACTATTTCCCACTTCCATTCTGGAATTGGCACTGGGTGCAATAAACCTGATGGGTGTTGGTGTTCAACCTTCACCTGCTGACATTCCATGCACTTAGAGATGTATTCAGCAACATCCCTCTTCATGCCCGGCCATAAATAATATTTCCTTGTTGTAGCAATTGTCTTCTGATATCCTGGGTGACCAGAGTATGGAGCTTTATGGATCTCATCCATAACCATTCTCCTTAAATCTTCTGCATTTGGAATATAGACTCTATTCTTATAAGTAAGAAGTCCGCCTTCTTCCAAATGATAGCCTTCATACTTCTTTTCAAGGTTTTGCTGCTGCAGTTTTCCCTTTACCTGCTCATACACTTCATCCTCAACCATATGGTTAACAATCTGCTGCTTCAAATCTGGTTGGCAAGTACTAAGCACTGCCACATACATTTCACGTACCTTCCTACTAAGTGCATCAGCCACCTTGTTTTCTTTCCCTTTTATGTGTTTTATTTCAAAATCAAATTCACACAAAAATTCCAACCATCTAGCTTGCCTAGCATTTAACATTGGCTGATCAAATAGGTATTTCAGTCCACAATGGTCTGTCCTTAACTCAAATTTTCTTCCCATTAAGTAATGCCTCGACATCTTTAAAGCATGTACTATGGCTGCAAGCTCTACATCGTGAGTAGCGTAGTTCTTCTCATGCTCCTTCAACTTTCTTGACTCATAGCATATCACATGGTTGTCTTGCATAAGAACTCCTCCAAGTCCTTGTTTGCATGCATCGGTACACACCACAAAGTCTTTTTCCGGGTCTGCAATCTTCAAAATTGGTGCACTTGTAAGAAGATTCTTCAACCGTTGAAAACTTTCCTCACATCTTGGTGACCATTCAAACTTTATCCCCTTCTTTTGCAAAGAAGTGATTGGATTTGCAACCTTGGAGAATCCCTTGATAAACCTCCTGTAGTAACCAGCAAAGCCCATAAAAGATCTCACATCAGTCACATTCCTTGGAGTTGGCCAATTCATAATGGTTTCAATCTTCTCCGGGTCTACAGATATCCCTTCGTCGGAGATGATGTGACCCAAATATTGAATTCTATCTTTATAAAAGTCACATTTACTCAACTTTGCATACAGCTTATGCTCCCTTAGTAATTGCATTGTCATTCTCAAATGTTCTTCATGCTCTTCTTCATTCTTAGAATAGATGAGAATGTCGTCTAGGAATACAAGAACAAACTTATCCAAATACTTGCTAAAAACATTATTCATGAGACACATGAATGTAGCTGGTGCATTTGTAAGACCGAATGGTACCACTACAAACTCATAGTGTCCATACCTTGTTCTAAAGGCTGTCTTATGAATGTCTTCTTCTTTGATTCTTACCTGATGGTAACCAGACCTCAAGTCAATCTTTGAAAATACCTTTGCTCCTCTCATTTGGTCAAAAAGGTCATCAATTCGGGGCAATGGGTATTTGTTCTTCACAGTGACTTTGTTCAACTACCTGTAGTCAATACATAATATGAGTGTTCCATCTTTCTTTTTCACAAATAGAACAGGTGCTCCCCACGGGGACACGCTTGGCCTAATATATTTCTTTTCCAGCAACTCTTGTAATTGCATTTTCAATTCTAGCAATTCTGGTGTACTCATCCTTGTTTGGATATCCACATCATCTATTTCAGGATACATCATCTATTTCAGGATCTTGCATGATCTATTTCAGGATATGCAGAATCTAGGGTTTTGCATGCACTTGCATGCATCCCAGTCACCAGTTTGATGCCTCCAGCACCTTATCCACCTTCTTCTAGCACCCGAGAGCCACTTACTACAGAGTTTTAGCCCTCCTAAGCTGAAAGGCGCCCACTTCTCACCTACTTCCAGAGAAGGGCGCACTTGTTCACCTACCACTGCAGATTCACTTCAGTTACATTCAGTTAGCTCCGATTCTCCCTGATTTGAGGCTAGTTTCACTCCTGACTGACTGTTTCACCTCCGATTGACCTCCAGTTCGATTAGGTGACTTGTTCTGACTTCAGTTAGACTCCCATGCGCCCCCACTGAGCCTCCAGATCCTATATCAGTGCTACACACTTCAGTTACACTTATTACACTCAGTTAGACTCAGATTGACACCTGGATGACTGGTTGTTGTAATTGATGAGCACCACCGATGATTGATGAGGACTCCTAGATAGAGTCAAGCTACTCCATTCTGTAATTCTAATGATCTCCTTAGGCAATTCGAATTGCTCTGTCATTGAGACAGTTTGTATTGTAATTCATTCACCCTTTCTGGGATAGAGAGCACTGCTGCATGTTTCACACAGTTTTGCACCATATTTTCTATGTTCATCTGTTGTGATTGATTTACTTGTTCATTAGATCTGCTGTGACTAATTTTACATGGTATCAGAGCCATGACAGGGATAAGATTTCTTTTCTACAGGTGTTCTACATGAAGAGAGAGCAATCTTTGCTCACAAATATATTTTCAGCAGCGGCATGCAAAGTCTCATGTGCATTCGCTCATGTGCATGCAAGGCTGAAAACATAGTGTTTGTTTGTGTGTGATTTGCAGGTTTCTTACTTCTCCATGTGCATTTGCTAATGCAAAGATGGAGACTTCTTCTTCACAAAATATTCTTACTCCATTCAACTATGATGAATGGAAACCAAAGATGATTGCATTCTTGAAGAGACAATGTCTTTTTGATATGTGCATTGGTAATACAAGAGATTTTGATTCCGATGAAGAGGAGAATGATTGGCTCAATGATTGTGACAGAGCTTTTGGAGCTGTTAAGTCAGTAAATTTTCCTCCATTTTTTGAGTTATTTTCTCCAATTTTTGGTTTGTTTTGATTCTACCTCAGTTAAATTTTTGGTTTTGAGTTTTAAGTTTTAATCTCCTTAGAAACTATATGGTTGATTGAATAAAGTTTGAACCCAGTCTTTTCAGATTTCATTTGATTTTGGTGACTTTTTATATTGAAAAGGGGGTCAATGAGAGTTATATTTTCAAAGGAAGAATCATTAATGACTTTAGAGAGTGGTTGAACTTATGTCCTAAACCAAATAGCTGCCAGAATCTCCGAAAAATTAGCAGAAATTGAAAAAACTGCTAAATTTTGGCATAGCAGTTATTCCTGTAGCGCTGGGCAAAATTTTAACACAGAGCACGCTACAGGAATATCGTGGCCTGAATTTTTTGTCAATTTTCGATCTGATTTTAATCATGATGCAGAGTGAGACTGTCTAATCATATAGTGTGAGTGTTTTAACACGTATTTGCAGCATTTTGAACATGATTTTAGTTGGTGTTAATCACGAAGAGAAAGGAAGGGCATCATTGCATGGTATGCGGGTTCAGTTGCACAGAAATCAGCCAATTCCGGTTTAGCTGTCAGTTTTCTCTTGTTACGCGCATCACTGCAGGAGAGGTAGTGTTTGTGAAGGAGATTTCACTGTTAAACGGTGGATTGTGTTGCTGTGGAAAGGAAACAGGTGTGTTCTGGCGCCAACAAAAATTAGGGCTTCCTCATTCCAGCGTTAACAGCTAAATTGAAGATCGTGGGACATTTGTACAACGGGGCTGACTCATCTGGCACTTTGGATCATGATTTCCAACAATCATAAAGGAACGATTTACAGGTTCTTCTGATGGAGCGGTCGAGATGAAGTTAGGACCTCAGGATGCTAACTTCCAATTTGACAATGACAGACATACAATATCCCCAAAGCAGTGCAAACTGCCAGAAATTCAAATTTATTCTGAAAGTACAGCAAATAGCCCTTTATGGGTATCTCCAGAGCAACTTGATCTGGCCAATGTGCATTTACAGCAGTCCAATAGCTCAGAATCAGTATGTACATCAGATACAGGCTCTGATCTGTTTAGCAAGCGTGATTTCATACACAGATTGAGGGAACAGTTGAAAAGAAGAGATGAAATGATAATGGAGATGCAAGTTCAGATTACTGATCAGCTGCAAATCATAAATAATCAAATTTCACACATGACAAATTTACAGTCACAGCTTGATGCAGCAAACAGGGAGTCATTTGGAACAGAAAAGGAAATTCAGCGATTGCGCAAAGCAATTGCAGATCACTGTGCAGGTCATGCAGTGGATATGTCTTGTTCATCTGGGACAATGATTACTAATTATACATTGGTAGATCCTTTGATGAGTAGATCAATTGCAGACTTACAGGGTTCCACAATTGGAAGTGCTGAACTATGCAACGGGGGAGCTCAAAGATTTCATGAACAGAAGTTGCAGGAACAGAGGTATGAAATGAAAACTCCAGATGTAAAGGTGTGAAATCTATTAGAGGACCTACCCTGCATTTCGTTGAACAGAAATGGAGAAATGACTAAACATGAAGATACCCTTGAAAGAGTGAAAGACTGATATAAAACAGCCATATTCACTGACAGTTTTCCATTACATTGAATAGTCTGAACATTGCAGTCCTGTTTTGAGTGATTGAAGTCAAATGCAGACCGCGAGCTGATGGAGAGGAATTTTTGAAAACCGAAGGAGGTTTTTGTTCCTAAGATACTCATCTACAAAAACCTCTCTCAGTTTTGCAACAGCTGTCAAGGTTTGAAAGATTCGGTTTAATCTTTGCAGCCTATTTTCCAGGGATTTTAAATATTTAATATTTTCCTGTTTTAGTGTTCATTTTGCGGGGCCGATTCTGATTGATTGGAGATGAATTTTAAAAAACCAAGAGAGGTTTTTGTCCATCACGGACCCATTAACAAAAAACTCTCTCAGGTTTTACACAGGTGTCACCAATTGAGAGATATGGAAGCTTCTTTGACACCTATTTTCCAGAAATTCGCCACATTTGCCAGGAATCCGATTTGCTATTTTTAGTCAATTAGTTGAGTTAGTTAGTTAATGTAACTGCTAGGCAGTTTGAATTTCGCCCTAATGAGGGGGAAATAGAGACTTCTTTGTAATGATAAAAGAGGGACAAAGAGTCATTGTAAGGGTTCGAATTTTTGGAGAGCTAGAGGAGGTCTGCAAGCTGTGCATTCTTCCAGACTTGTTCACTGCTAAGTATTGCAAACTCTCATATTGCATTTTTGATGAAACTATGAATATATGACTCCTTATTCCACTTCTGATATGTGTTGGCTTCATTTTAAACTTATACAGTTTCTTGATTGACAAATTCATTTCTGGTTTTAGGTATAATTTACAGTGGTGCTTGTCTTTTATTGTATGAACTTCATTGCAATCTTTTGTTGGATTCCTGAGATATATATGTATCTTCATGGATATATGTATATGAATTAGTTTTTACTTATCTGTTGAATGTATTCCCTTATGCTCTTGAATTTTCTAACCAAAACCTACAAAACAAAACCCTAAAAACCTAGTTTGGATTGATTTTATTTTTGAGATTGTGTTGGCTTGTTACCCTAGCCTTAGTAACAATTTCTGACACAAACATCTTTGGCGCCGTTGCCGGGGACGAAGCTGAAGCATATCTTCCCTGGGATACTCATCATTTTTCTGGTTTAAGAGGTGGACTTATACCAGCACTTTGAAGGCTATATTTTCATCAGGTTTGACAGAGTGGCTGCTAGAAGAATTAGAAGGTTTCAGTCATGCCTAGCTTTATACAGCCTTGATTAATTTGAGCCACTGTCACCCCTTTCTCTTTCTGAGAAGAAGAAACAAAATCTCTCTTGACAAATTGATTGGCGACTCCACTATTTCAAGATGCAGAGACCAATGTCCATGGAAGCTATTATGGCTCGAAGGTTTGCCCCTTTAAATTTTTCTGATATTCCAGGTTTTCCAAATCCAGTACCTACTATGGATGTTTGGGGAGATTGTCTGCCACGGTTTAGAGAAAACAAAGAGGATAATCCTTCAGATCACCTCATCAAATTTCATCAATGTATGGTCCAGTTAAATATCCAGCATGAAGATGTGCTCATGAAAATGTTCATGTATTCACTTGAAAAAGATGCACGAGATTGGTATTTTTGTTTTCCCGCTGCTAGCATCTCCTCACTGAAAGAATTCCACACATGCTTTCGGAAACGTTGTAAGTATCTGTACTTAGCTGAACTCTTTTTAAAAGATTGTTGTGAGCAGGTTGATGTTTGTCATACAATTCCTGATTTAAAAAACCATGATGATGAGTACAGTCAAGAGTTCAAAACATGTCAGGAAAAAGTTGAAGTTTCAGAATTTGTTGAAGATGAGAAGGTAACATTTTTAGATACTGCTGTCAAGGAAGAATGCTATAATCATTGTGATAACCAGGTTGTTGTTTTAGGACAGTTTGAGGATTGTCCAAGTGATGATATCAGTAAAGATGGTTTGAAACATTCTCATAACAATTTCAACAACCTTAATAGCAGTTTGAATGACAACCCTTTTGAAGATCAATCTTTAGTTCAACAAACTTTTGAAAATCAGTGTTGTGTTAAAGATCAGCTTTGTATTGAAGAAAAAGATGAACCTTTAGCATCATCACTAGAAATTCTTCAGATTACTCCTTGCTATGATGAAGAGATTAGGTTTCCAAGTCAAGAAATTTGTGATGAATTAGATCATATTCCTCTTGATTTTGATACTAAATTTGATGAAGGTCAGGCTGGTCACAATTTTTCAGAAGTGGTTTTTATTCATGGTTATGATAAATCTGCTGTTCAAAATCATTATGAAGATGGTCTAATTTTTAATAAATATGATGATGAAATTGCAAAGAAAGACCCAGAAATCTGTGAGGAGTGTAATATGTTACAATCTGATCAGCAGATTCAAGTATGCATTCAATCTATTATTCTCGAACAGCAAAAGCCCATGCATGATAGTCATTTATTGGAAGACAGTGTGGAAAAGGAGGTTCAAAGTGTTGACATTATTGGTGATACTATTCAAAAATTTCCGAAGCAAATTCAGGCTGACCCTGATGTCTTTTATCGCCAATGCCTGATTGATATTCATGGAACAAAATATTCTCATGGACAGCTTGTCTTTTTCATAGAGCAGGAAGAGGTAACTTGTGGAAGTTTTTATGATCCAGTAGCAGATTATTTAGAGTCAATACCAGGTTATAAATCTGTTATTTCAGAGAAACTATTTGATGAAGGTGGGTATAAGTTGTTAAATCTCTGCTCTTCATGTTTTCCAATATTTCTGATTATATATATATTTGGAGTTGGAAACAAGTTTTGGTGGGTTGATCAAATGTTTTCTTGGTTACATTGGAAATGGGATTTCTATTTGATTCAGTAGTTGGAAGGTTCCTCAGAGAAAGAGATTTGACTTTCATTGTCTATACCGGTGTGAGTGAGATTGAATAAAGACTCCATAGCCCAATGGAAGACTGAAGGCACTAGTCTACAGGTTCTTGAAGCCTCACAGGGAGGACTTCATCCCGCAGCTGGAGCCAGATGTTAAGTCAGTAAATTTTCCTCCATTTTTTGAGTTATTTTCTCCAATTTTTGGTTTGTTTTGATTCTACCTCAGTTAAATTTTTGGTTTTGAGTTTTAAGTTTTAATCTCCTTAGAAACTATATGGTTGATTGAATAAAGTTTGAACCCAGTCTTTTCAGATTTCATTTGATTTTGGTGACTTTTTATATTGAAAAGGGGGTCAATGAGAGTTATATTTTCAAAGGAAGAATCATTAATGACTTTAGAGAGTGGTTGAACTTATGTCCTAAACCAAATAGCTGCCAGAATCTCCGAAAAATTAGCAGAAATTGAAAAAAACTGCTAAATTTTGGCATAGCAGTTATTCCTGTAGCGCTGGGCAAAATTTTAACACAGAGCACGCTACAGGAATATCGTGGCCTGAATTTTTTGTCAATTTTCGATCTGATTTTAATCATGATGCAGAGTGAGACTGTCTAATCATATAGTGTGAGTGTTTTAACACGTATTTGCAGCATTTTGAACATGATTTTAGTTGGTGTTAATCACGAAGAGAAAGGAAGGGCATCATTGCATGGTATGCGGGTTCAGTTGCACAGAAATCAGCCAATTCCGGTTTAGCTGTCAGTTTTCTCTTGTTACGCGCATCACTGCAGGAGAGGTAGTGTTTGTGAAGGAGATTTCACTGTTAAACGGTGGATTGTGTTGCTGTGGAAAGGAAACAGGTGTGTTCTGGCGCCAACAAAAATTAGGGCTTCCTCATTCCAGCGTTAACAGCTAAATTGAAGATCGTGGGACATTTGTACAACGGGGCTGACTCATCTGGCACTTTGGATCATGATTTCCAACAATCATAAAGGAACGATTTACAGGTTCTTCTGATGGAGCGGTCGAGATGAAGTTAGGACCTCAGGATGCTAACTTCCAATTTGACAATGACAGACATACAATATCCCCAAAGCAGTGCAAACTGCCAGAAATTCAAATTTATTCTGAAAGTACAGCAAATAGCCCTTTATGGGTATCTCCAGAGCAACTTGATCTGGCCAATGTGCATTTACAGCAGTCCAATAGCTCAGAATCAGTATGTACATCAGATACAGGCTCTGATCTGTTTAGCAAGCGTGATTTCATACACAGATTGAGGGAACAGCTGAAAAGAAGAGATGAAATGATAATGGAGATGCAAGTTCAGATTACTGATCAGCTGCAAATCATAAATAATCAAATTTCACACATGACAAATTTACAGTCACAGCTTGATGCAGCAAACAGGGAGTCATTTGGAACAGAAAAGGAAATTCAGCGATTGCGCAAAGCAATTGCAGATCACTGTGCAGGTCATGCAGTGGATATGTCTTGTTCATCTGGGACAATGATTACTAATTATACATTGGTAGATCCTTTGATGAGTAGATCAATTGCAGACTTACAGGGTTCCACAATTGGAAGTGCTGAACTATGCAACGGGGGAGCTCAAAGATTTCATGAACAGAAGTTGCAGGAACAGAGGTATGAAATGAAAACTCCAGATGTAAAGGTGTGAAATCTATTAGAGGACCTACCCTGCATTTCGTTGAACAGAAATGGAGAAATGACTAAACATGAAGATACCCTTGAAAGAGTGAAAGACTGATATAAAACAGCCATATTCACTGACAGTTTTCCATTACATTGAATAGTCTGAACATTGCAGTCCTGTTTTGAGTGATTGAAGTCAAATGCAGACCGCGAGCTGATGGAGAGGAATTTTTGAAAACCGAAGGAGGTTTTTGTTCCTAAGATACTCATCTACAAAAACCTCTCTCAGTTTTGAAACAGCTGTCAAGGTTTGAAAGATTCGGTTTAATCTTTGCAGCCTATTTTCCAGGGATTTTAAATATTTAATATTTTCCTGTTTTAGTGTTCATTTTGCGGGGCCGATTCTGATTGATTGGAGATGAATTTTAAAAAACCAAGAGAGGTTTTTGTCCATCACGGACCCATTAACAAAAACCTCTCTCAGGTTTTACACAGGTGTCACCAATTGAGAGATATGGAAGCTTCTTTGACACCTATTTTCCAGAAATTCGCCACATTTGCCAGGAATCCGATTTGCTATTTTTAGTCAATTAGTTGAGTTAGTTAGTTAATGTAACTGCTAGGCAGTTTGAATTTCGCCCTAATGAGGGGGAAATAGAGACTTCTTTGTAATGATAAAAGAGGGACAAAGAGTCATTGTAAGGGTTCGAATTTTTGGAGAGCTAGAGGAGGTCTGCAAGCTGTGCATTCTTCCAGACTTGTTCACTGCTAAGTATTGCAAACTCTCATATTGCATTTTTGATGAAACTATGAATATATGACTCCTTATTCCACTTCTGATATGTGTTGGCTTCATTTTAAACTTATACAGTTTCTTGATTGACAAATTCATTTCTGGTTTTAGGTATAATTTCCAGTGGTGCTTGTCTTTTATTGTATGAACTTCATTGCAATCTTTTGTTGGATTCCTGAGATATATATGTATCTTCATGGATATATGTATATGAATTAGTTTTTACTTATCTGTTGAATGTATTCCCTTATGCTCTTGAATTTTCTAACCAAAACCTACAAAACAAAACCCTAAAAACCTAGTTTGGATTGATTTTATTTTTGAGATTGTGTTGGCTTGTTACCCTAGCCTTAGTAACAATTTCTGACACAAACAGGAGCAATATGTCTTGCTATGTCTCCTTGTATGCGCTACCTCAGTAAGACTGCTGAAAATCCAAGTGATCTATGGGTCCAACTTGACAGAGAATTTGGAAAGCAGGAAGAAGAGGATCATGCTAGCCTTTTGGAGAACAAGCCCAGTGAGATCTCCTTATGTGTTCTTTCCGATCATGTGTTGGCCTCAACAATTGTTCAAGATGAAGAAGAAACTGTAGATTCAACACTCATTCTCTCAAAGTCTTCTATTTCGAATTCTGAGCAAGATAAACAAGCTCATACTCTAGATTCCGAAGAGGTTCTTGAATCCTCTCTTTCACATGAGTTTGTCGGCATGCAGAATAATGATCTACTTGAAGTTTTGAAGGTAAAATCTGATTTTGGAGGTGAAGCATTCGCCCTCCTTGATTGCATGCCTTCTATAAACTTATGTTCTATCATTTGCAAAGTTTCTCAGAGTTTTAATGAAGATGAAGAGCACTACCATTCGCTTGAGTTCAATTCTCATGCACTTTTTGCTGATTTTGGTTTTGATCTCACCCTTGTTGGTTCAAAGGAGATCTCAAGAAACCATTCATCTATTTTTGGAGATGATTTAACTTCTATTGATAAGAAGTTCAAGTTTCAAGATCTATTTGATCCGATTGGATCTATTCCTACCTCACTTGGTTCGAGTCACAGGTTCCAGGATCATCCTCATATTTTCAGATTTGTTCTCACCATTTTTGGTATGAAGAGCAAGTTCATAAAGTCTCCACATTCGCTTGCATCCACTGATGGAGAATTCAAGCACATGTTTTTGGAGCATGATCCATTTACTCCCAAGAGTAAGATACCTCCAGACATATCTACTTGATTTTGGAGCAGTTAAATCTTTTGGTGTACTACAGTCTATTTTGAGGGGGGGTATTTTTCCCATGAGGTTTTCCCCATTTCCTTGATTTATTGACTGTTATTAGTTTTGGATTATTGTATTGGGGTGACCTTTGGTCTTAGTTACCAGGGCCCCACATTATTTTAGTTGGCACATCATAGTCTAGCTTGAGGGGGGGTGTTCGGATATCCACATCATCTATTTCAGGATACATCATCTATTTCAGGATCTTGCATGATCTATTTCAGGATATGCAGAATCTAGGGTTTTGCATGCACTTGCATGCATCCCAGTCACCAGTTTGATGCCTCCAGCACCTTATCCACCTTCTTCTAGCACCCGAGAGCCACTTACTACAGAGTTTTAGCCCTCCTAAGCTGAAAGGCGCCCACTTCTCACCTACTGCCAGAGAAGGGCGCACTTGTTCACCTACCACTGCAGATTCACTTCAGTTACATTCAGTTAGCTCCGATTCTCCCTGATTTGAGGCTAGTTTCACTCCTGACTGACTGTTTCACCTCCGATTGACCTCCAGTTCGATTAGGTGACTTGTTCTGACTTCAGTTAGCCTCCCATGCGCCCCCACTGAGACTCCAGATCCTATATCAGTGCTACACACTTCAGTTACACTTATTACACTCAGTTAGACTCAGATTGACACCTGGATGACTGGTTGTTGTGATTGATGAGCACCACTGATGATTGATGAGGACTCCTAGATAGAGTCAAGCTACTCCATTCTGTAATTCTAATGATCTCCTTAGGCAATTCGAATTGCTCTGTCATTGAGACAGTTTGTATTGTAATTCATTCACCCTTTTTGGGATAGAGAGCACTGCTGCATGTTTCGCACAGTTTTGCACCATATTTTCTATGTTCATCTGTTGTGATTGATTTACTTGTTCATTAGATCTGCTGTGACTAATTTTACAATCCTGTAGGGTGTCTTAGACTCTGGTGCCGTTCCTGGCACAAGTTCAATTGTAAAGTCAATGTCTCTCTTTGGAGGGAGTCCTGGAATCTCATCGGGAAAAACATCCCTGAATTCTTGCAATACATGATAGTCCTCCAATTTAAGAGTTTCATTCTCTGTTGCCTCTAAAATGTGGGCTGCATACAGTTGACATCCCTTCCTACAGAACCTCTTCAGCTGCATGGCTGAAACCTGTCTGACGGAAGTCATCTTTGGAATGCCTCTTACAACCCTCGGGTTTCCTTCTTCGTCCATGCATTCAAATGTATTATTATAGCAGTCAAGTTTAACCCTATGTGCTTATAACCAATCCATTCCGATGAGAATATCATAGGAACCAAGTGGAAAAATATTCAGATCTGCATAAGTGAATAGCCCATCCATCTCTAATGGACATTTCTCTACTATTTCACTAACCTTTCTCTTGGTTCCAGTAGCTAGTTGAACTAACCATGATTTACTATGCTTTAATTTCTTGAAAGCACAAATCTCAACAATTCTAGGAGTGACATAACTGTGAGTAGATCCAGGATCAATCAAAATAGAAATAGATTGCTTAGCAATCTTACCTTCAACTTCAACCACAGTTGACTGATGATCTGCTTGGCGGTCGTCTAGTGCTACATAGATTCTAGGGATTTACCTTGCCACTTGACCCACAGTTCCAGCTCCCTGGATGTTGTGAACTTGATTTGCACTCCCATTCCAATGTGGACAGTTCCTAAGCATGTGGTCTCCTCCACAACCCCAACATTGAAGTGGTTCTCTTGGCTCCTTTGGATCTCTTGGCTTGTCTCCCATCATCCTAGTTGGCTTAGTCACAACCTGTGATGGATACCTTTGCTGATTCTGGAATTGAGGAGGCTTGAACCCCTTCTTCCTTTGATCAAACTTTTCATTTTTCCTATCCTTCCATGCCTTATGGAATTTCGGTTTGCTTCTGTTATGATCAAAGCAATAGTTGGCCTTTCTTATGGCTTCCTCTAGAGTTCGAGGTTCATCGAACTCAATTATGTCTTTATATGACTGGGGCAGTCCACTTAGGAAACGCTGAATTTTGACCTTATCATCTCGAATATACTTGACATACCTCAGCAGCTCCAAGAACTTGTTTGCATATTCTTCCATGGTCAATTGTCCCAATCTCAGCTCATGGAACTCTTTGATCTTATCATCATAGTACCTATCAGAGAGGTACTTCTGCTTGAAGTATTCTTAAACTGCTTCCACACAATATTCCTTTCGTTGATCTTCTTCACTTGCCTGGTGTGTTTCCCACAATATAGATGCTCTTTCCGTTCAAGTTGAAGATGACTACCCTTGCCTTCATATTTCCCGAGTAGTCTTGGACTTGAAAATACTTTCTCATCCCAAGAAGCCAAGCTTCAGCTTCTTGACCAGACTTTACTTCTCCATCGATTGTAGGAGGTTTTTCCTTCTTAAATTCCCCATGTGAATTGTTCTTGTAGTGCTTCTTCCTCTTGCTCCTATGATATGAAGAACTTGAACCCTCAATGGGATTCTTCAGAGTTAGATGATTCATTAGAAGAGATTTATGGACTATATGTTCCATCTGTAGAAACTCTTCTTGGGCTACTGGCCCTCTTGCAGGAATTCCTTCTAGAGCTACTCCCACCCCTTTCTAGATTTGATGTCTGATGCCCAGAGTTTATTTGCCTTTGGATGTCTGTCAAACTCTGTAGCATGGCTGCATTCAGCTGATTTTGTTCTTCCTGAGCTTTAATCATCATTTCATTATCTTCTCTGCACATTTGCAATTCCTCCCTTAGGCTTCTCATGGTGGCCACAATACCTGGAGGGGTCTCTTGATTTCTTCTCCCATTAGATTCTATTTCAGCATTTTCAACATGTATATTTTCCCCCATGGCATCTGTCTCAGGTTCATAGGGGTCCTGTGCATCATTCATGATGTTGATTTTTTTCTTGGCCCAACCAATATTCAAAACTTTTCCAACTATATTATCTAGAGTGCTACCCTGCTGTAACTGTGACTCTCTGAAATGTGTTCATCAGCACAATTGTTAGCTACATTATATTCTCAGAATTCACAATTACTTCATGCACGTTGAAAAATATTACATTGGACAATTTGTGAAATCATAGAATTCTCTTACAACCAACAACATACGAGGAGAAAAACAAAAAGGGGGTCAAGGGGGCTTGCCCCCTTGTGGCTCGCCACTGCAGGGCGGGTCGAGGGCTATGCCCTCGTTTTTTTTTTTTTTTTTTTTTAGGAATCACGCCGCATAGGGGCGGTTCGCTGAATCCTGCCGCAACGGGCAGTTCGCTGAATCCAGTCGCGACGGGCGGTTCACTAAGTGCTTCCGCGACTGCGGGGTGGTTCACTGAATGCTCCCGCAACTGCGGGGCGGTTCGACGATGGATTCCGCAATTGCGGAGCAGTTCGTCGAACGCTTCTGCAATTGCGGAGAAGTTCGTCGAATGCATCCGCAATGGCCCGAACGCTCCCGCAATTGCGGAGCCATTCGGCGAAGGCTTCCCCAGTTGCGGAGGCCATTCGGCGAATGCTCCCGCAGTTGCGGAGCCATTCGGTGAATGCTCCCGTAATTGCGGAGCCATTCGGCGAAGGCTTCCGCAATTTCGGAGCCGTTCGCAGAATGCTTCCACGTTGCACGGAATGCTTCCCCGGTTTCGGGTGATTTTTCGGAATGATTCGGCGAAGTCTTCCGCAGTTGCGGAACGATTCACCGAAGTCTTCTGCAGTTGCGGAATGATTCGGCCAAGTCTTCCGCAGTTGCGGAACGATTCACTGAAGTCTTCCGCAGTTGTGAAATGATTCGCCGAAGTCTTCCGCAGTTGCGGAACGATTCGCCGAAGTCTTTCGCAGTTGCGGAATGATTCGGCGAAGTCTTCCGCAGTTGCAGAACGATTCGCGGGAATCCTTCTGAAATTTCGGAAGAGAATTCCTTCCGCAATTTCGGAAGAGAATTCTTTCCGAAAAAATTCCGATACTTAGAAAATTTTTCACTTTAAAATTTTTTTTCTCCGCTGTTTCGGAGCAGTTTGTTGAATTCTTCCGCAATTGCGGGAAGGTTCGCAGAACTCTTCCACAACGGGAAGGTTTGCCGAACTCTTCCGCAATTGTGGGAAGGTTCGTGGAACTCTTCCGCAATTGCGGGAAGGTTTGCGGAACCTTTCCGAAATTTCGGGACGACTTCCCGAAACGGCTTAAAACAAAATTTTTCAAAAACAGACTAAACCAAAATTTTTCAAAACTCTTAAGAAAAAAAACTTTTTTCTTGTAATTGCTATCAGATTTGGCCCATAGAGGCCCAATGCTACAACGCAACTCTGATACCATTTTGTCACGTCCCCTCCCATCATTCTAGCTAGATGGAGAGGATCGTGAGGATTAAACCGGGCATCTAGCCCCCATGATCTTATTAAAAGAGTTTTCACACGATATAAAAGACATATGAAGATGCATAAATATTTTAAAACATATAGAAGACATGTGGAATGTATGATTATAAGAAAAACACAGCGGAATTAATTTCAATAGCACTTCCATAATACATTCCAGCTATTCATTAAAGGAATAATTGCAAAGTTAAAAACACAAGAGAATACTTATCTTATACGAAAGTAGTCCCACGCAAACTGGCTATGCAACTACAATCGTTCCACCCAACCTTAGGCCAGTGTGCTCCTCAATCTCTCAGCACCACTGCCACCCCCGCGCTGGGCATGATCTCTACAAGGAACCAGGGAACAGCAGACTCACACATAGCCAAGCATACACCAAGATGAGCCAAGCCAATCTACAATTGGGTTTTATCAGGCTGCTAGGAGGATGGAAAGGAAGAGTTGCTAAGTTAGTGAGCTCCAGCACAGAGCCAGGGGTAACCTTGCAAGATCTATCTAGCTTGGCACCACCACAATACCTACACACCCTGCACAAGGAAGTATTCTTTTCACTGATGTACAGTCCCTCAAGCCATACCTTCCCTATCTAGTGCTCTCAGGGTATGCATAGAAGAGTAACCAAAGCCCTCTTGATCTTCTTGAGGGGTTGTCTCCCCCACTAGGTTTATCAAGCCACTTCTGTCCACTACCACTCCAAAACATCAACTCAAAGGTTCAAAACCAAAAACGTGGATGCACATAACAGCAGAACAAAATTATCGGGCAGGATAAAATGTTTTTACAGTGAGATGCATGAGATGGGGTTTCAACTAACTCAGAAAAACGTGGGAACCCACAAAAACGAAATGGGAAGTTGGGGAACAACCCAGGGAAGGCAAATCCATTTTTAGAAAAACGTCCTTGGACATTCGGGGCCAAAAACGACCTCCATACAGTCCCCAAATCGTGGCCCTTCTCTCCCAAGCTACTGTATATGCAAAAAACGAACTCCCAGGCATGGAAAAATGCAGGTTTTGGATGAAAAACGGGTAGGGAAAGACCCAACTAGCTCCAACTACGTGAATGAGAGAAGAATCCCTATTCAGAATGGCTTTTGGGCACCATTTCGTAGGTGTTTTCTTGCCCAATAAGCAAAAACACGAATTTCCAGGTTGATGGCTTGCCCATGCACGAAATTGGCTGCCATACTTCTTCATTTCCAAGGCATTAACTGCCTTAACCAATTTCTTGGAAGAATTAAATGATTGGTCCATAACCCAAAATGGGTAGTTGGTGGTTTATGGGCTTTCTCATTGACACATGGATTAACACCATTGGCTCAAGGGTTTGGATAATTTCCCTCCCTATCCTTGTAGAACCATGCCCCCATCTCTTTGTTGCATTGCATAGCTAGTTGTGGGTATTTTTATTAAAATTCGTATTTACATGATGTCTTATTTACATCGTGCCCATCTAGCACAAGAACCATAGGCATCTATTTCTTTAATTGCCGATACATAAAATGCTAAATTGATGGTGGGGGCCTTGGCCTTGAGCTCCTCACCATGATTGAATTACAATATTTACATCATTTACGATTTAATACAAAGGGGGTCAAAATGGGGACGTGACATAAATAAAATCAACAGTCCACATCTTATAGCAGCAATAGTGTCTATCGACGGGGTCGTAAGGTTTAAGTTGCCATAAATGGTGGAGATTTCCCCCTAATAAATTAATATACAGCCAAGGATCTTTCGTGGGAGATAAGCAATGGCGAGGGTCCAAAAAATTCTAAAGACCATACATGATGAAGTCTTATGCCGCAAGATAAGGTCTCTATTGGGGCAGTCTCTGAGAATATGTCTAAGCTCACATTATAAACGTAATTAATCAACAATCAGCTCGTCAACTTCAGAAAAAGGTGCATCTGTCAGTAAGTATGGTCCGTTGTTTCAAAAATATCCAACCAAGAAGGCATAGGCACCTTAAATGAGTGCCTCAACACTGGGATTGAACCTACCTGGCATTGCTACTTGGATTGATTAGTCCTTAAGATAGTAAATTTGGTAGGAAGGGAAATGGGGTTACCACGCTGGAAACTCAATTGTGAATCTGATAAAGAACCCAACTTCACATTGAAAGTTACGCTTTACTTTAAGAATAAATGAAATTTTAAAACGTTTTACACTAGTGATGCAAACAGTGTACACTATGGTACATTAAAGGCTGAGCTTATTTGATCAGCACGAACTAAATATCCAGCGAAATAACAAATTTGCACAGAAACTTATACCATAAGTGCCAGTTATTTTTGTTGAAGCAGGAAAAGAGTTCGCTACAGTGTTTCGTGACATACCCTTTAAAGCAGTAGTAAAATGGTCGAGCTTAAATAAAAAACCTGGACGGGTAGATAGGCTAACCTCTGCAAATCCTACGTATCAAAACATTTGTTATTCAAGTCAACCCTTAACCGGAGTAGCATAACAGACTGAAGATAAAAATGGGTATAAGAAGCATACCGGAAGGAGAAATACCAAATTGGATCGCGTCAAGTCAACCCAGGAGATGAGTAACCATTTGCATGCAACAGAGTCTCACAGAGAAAGAACCCTCCAGGCTCATTGAACAAACCCTAGAAAATTCGAAGGAGTGAGTTTTGAAAGAGTGAGTTGCATTCCAATCTTTCACCATAGTCGAGATTAAATTAATGTGAGTACGAATTCTAGGAGCTGGATATCTACCACGCCATGTGTAGGATAGTAGGTCGAGGTTTCCATCAATTCTACTATCCATTTATTGTAGTAGTGTACATATATTAAAAGTTGAGATCCTCCAAGAAATCCAATGAGATCCTCCAAGAAATCCAATGAGTGGCAAAATTTATTTCAGACCACTTTTTTATACTTGCCGAAGGCACCATATATCGAAATCGATTGATATCCAAAATTTCTTTGACATTAAAAACTATAATCAAATTAAAAAAATGAAATTTGTATCTGTATGTTTAACATTAGAATAAAAAATAAAAAAAATCTTTTCACATTTATGAGCTCGTCCGGCTAGCTATATCGTCCAGCTTTGCCTCGGTCCTTCCACGCTTGTTCTGATTTGCAATTAAAACTGCACAATCATAATTTGTACGGCTCGCTAGAGTTGCAATTATGTTTTACAAACCAGGTTAAAGATCCAAAAGGTTAATACATGGCTGAGATTTAAATGTATACTGTGACGAGATCTACAGGTGGAGCAAATACCTCATATGTACTTTGAGTACATTAAATTCCACCAACAGAAGTCTAAAACCTCCTTCGGTAAAAGTGTATAGTGTTTCAATATCCAGATT
This sequence comes from Larix kaempferi, assembly GCA_027924585.1. NCBI lineage: Eukaryota > Viridiplantae > Streptophyta > Pinopsida > Pinales > Pinaceae > Larix > Larix kaempferi. The sequence goes on along the minus strand of BSBM01000542.1, from coordinate 1,803,907 downwards.
AGTTCATGATAAAAAATATATTAAATTAATTAAGTTGTTCTATGTGGATCACCCACTAAAACTATATTCGTACAACACTTTGTTGCCAAAATGATCAGACGATAGCTGGAGCACGAACAACTATTGTTGCAGCAGCTTAGTTTTTGGCGCACTCACATCCATATGGCGAAAAAATGTAAAGGATTAGATTATGTAATAAGTAAAAAACAATGAATAATGAGTTTGGTTTTAATAAACTAAGACTAATTTATTACCATAATAATGATAAAATAATAATCTATAGTTTTTGTTATTGTTTACTTGCTTTATTATTATCATAATAATGATAAAATAATAATCTATAGTTTTTGTTATTGTTTACTTGCTTTATTATTATATTAATTTATAATTTATTATATTAATAAAAAGTTAATAAAGAGAAATTTACTTTATTTATTAGAACTAAAGGAAAGTTCAGCAACAAATTGAAGTTTAGTTTAATATTTATGACATTGTGAAAACACAATTTTTTTAAAACAAGAAAACACATCTATTTAATTATTTAATATATTTAAAATTTAATACTAAAAGAAAATAAGAAAATTGTGATTAGATAACATTGAAACAAATACTTCTTACACATTAAATAATTATAAACATTACAAATGTGATTTAATAATATTCAAATAAATAATGTTTATATATTAAATAAATTTTTATTTAGTTTAATATTTTAAAAAAATAAATACATTTAAATTCAAATCTTATATCAATAAATAAATAAATTGTTAATAATCCAAATATTATTTATTTGAAGTTTTCAAAATTTAATATTTTTATTTATATTAAAAAAAAAAACAATTATTGTATGTTTTATTTAGAAAATATTAATGTATAAATGTATAACTATCTATAATAAATAAAAAAATAAAGAAAACTCCTCAAGGAATTGTTATCATCAAGACAATATTGAATTACAACCTTAGGGATTGGCACATTGAAGCCAATGAGGATTGGAATGACATGTTGTCAAAACTCCTCAGTATACAATCTTTTGAGGGAGGTAAGCCAAATACACGCCAAATATGTGAATAGACCTTAGAACCATACATAATGATTAAATATACACAAGTAGGCGAAGAGATGGTGAGGTAACAACTAATGTGCTAGCTAATTTCATGATAGACATGGAAATGTGATTTTGATTTCGATAGTGTAAGGCATACCCTTAATGCCATCAATAGCTTATTGCTCAATTTCATTTTTTGGATATGTGACTCTAGATGATTTGATGGGAAAATATTTGAAATTTTTTAGCATGATTAATGTGTCACCTATACTTGCCCCTATAAAATGTCAATATTTTTGTTGCAAGATGAAAAATGATGATCAAAAGACAATCAATATCTTGACGAGATCACATATCACTCATATGAATAACGTGATGATAACATGAATGTATTTAATGATAACCTTTTGTAGGGGTCATCGTGGACTAATATAATCCATGTATTAAATGGATGCTTGAAGATATTTCTTGAATTATAGATGATATTTTGGTAATAGTTGCTTATATATTAATGCATGATAGTGATTTTGCCAATGAATCATGATAATATAGTTCACAATTTAGAGAGAACAAGAAACCTATGTTCATGATATTGTATTGTTATGCATATGCTATATGTTGAGATGATTATCATATGTTCCTATAAACATGACAAGTAATGGCGATGAGTAAATTGTAAAGTCAACAAATTAGCTTGGATGTTTGTTCACAAGGTATTCTAGGGTGATTACATGGAAAATCCCTTGTCCCCTAATTTTCCCGCTACCCTCCCCTCCACCGCTTCTGCACAAAATGTAATAAAATATACCCTAAATATTTGTATTTCCATATAACATAATTAAGCCCCCTTGGCCCCTTAATACAAGGCAATATATTTTCTCGTTTTTGTATCATATTTTATTCCCCAATATGAATGGACGTGATAGGGTATTGCCTACCAACTGACCCCCCCATGACTTTTTAGTCTTCGCGATTTGAGTTCTTGCAACTCAAGGCATGCAGTTACAACAGTTTACATGGAATTCTAAAGCCTAAATATCCAAGCAGAAGCTTTTAGTATATAGTTCTTCCTTACAAGGCAACTTCATTTCGTTTGTATTTGTCCAATTTCATTTTATGTTGATTACAAAGTGAAAATGATAATGTCAATTCATAACACTTTGAAGTTTGTATAGAAGTATCAAATTCTTTTGTATTTTGCTTTCTAGAATGGAAAATTTCAATTAATAGACATAGATTCATTCAATAAATTTCAAAATGAACTTAAATAGTATGTGTCATTGGATTGATTCCGTAAGTGTGTTGTTTAATGGTTGTTTATGTAATAGAAAATTAAATTAATCAATAAATGAAAAAATGAATTCCAATTAATCACCAGCATAGATCCATCTAAAAGGGGACCTACCAAGCGTCGAGAGGGATCAAATCTCTCAAAGGTGCAAACCTTTTTTTAGACATGTTGAAGAAGTGTGTAGTTTTATATATATGTCATTCTAAATATTTTAAATCTAATTTGAGCCAACATGTTATTTTTATAATATTTTATTATTTTTAATAAAGGAGACATGGCATCTATAGGATGAGCATGGAAGGAGTTACGCATTCCCCCTACTGGGTTGTAGAATGCGTCTCTTTGGCGTAGTAAATGAAAAATGAATTTTCATTATTGCGAGATGCTCTGTGTCATTGAATTGATCACGCAATACTCTTTGTAGGTAATTGAAAATTAAATTAATCTGTTTACATTGTAGTTTTGGGGTTTTTATTTATTTTTACACCTATAGGTGTTTATATTTTAGAATTTGGGGTGGACTAGTATCTATGTTTTTTTTAAATTGCAACGAAGATGAGACAAGTTATATGTTACTTGTTCTACATGCTTAGTTGTAATCACTTGTTATCTGTTACTTGTTCTCTATGCTTACTTGTAATCTCTTGTTATCTATGCCTTTGCTACTTGTTATCTATGCCTTCGCTTCTTGTTATATTTTTTAGTTAAATAAGTTGTCTATCACTAATGTGCCACACAACATTAAATAGTTATACTAATATATAAATAAGATTAACATTAAAATTTACAAAACTATACATGCTAACATAAAAATGATTCTAAACTAGAATAAAAATAAACAACAAATAACGTTGAAATTAAATAAAGATAAAATTAAACTAGACTAGCCAATAGCCTAAACAAATGAACACACATCAAAACCAAGCAAATAAACAAAAACGAATAGGCTAACCCATGCTATTGATCTAGCTAGTCAAAATTGACCGTTACTTTCACCTAGAATAGATTAAAAATAAAGCAAGCTGAAATTAGACTAGCCAATTAAAACAAATGAACACTCAAAACGAAGCACATTAACAAAAACAAAAGTATAAACCATTCTATTGTCTACAAACTCAAAATTGATAGGTACTAACAAAGCTGAAATTAGACTAGCCAATCAAAACAAATGAACAGGCATCAAAACCAAGCAAATTGAAAAAAAAGAGTAGTCTAAACCATGATGTCAAGCTTTTGTACTTATATTTTTCAAACCATTTTTGTCCACATCCTCGTGTTATGAAAAGAATGGTTGGAATTACAATTTTATTTGGTTCATACTCCACAATAATATGATATTATATGATTGGTGATGATACTTAAAAAAATCTAAATGCTACTTAAAAATCGAAATGATAATTTTACATTATATACCTAGTTCTTTAATATTATAATATTAAATGGTGATAATACTTGAAAAAATCTAAATGCTACTTCGAATTTTAAAATTTTGATATATTATTTTATTACTTTTACATTATATACCTAGTTCTTTAAAATAAAGGGTCAAATTTCCAATCCTATATAATATCCGTGAGTCTTTAATTGTATTTTCTTGGAACATCCGCGAGTCTTTGATTGTATTTTCTTTAATTCCAAGAAATCATGATTATTAATAAGATGTAGTATCTTAACATGTCCTTCTATAATCTTACATTCTTGTGTACCAAGTTATCTAAAGTAACATGTGTTAAATTTCTAATCTTATATGATATCTCTAGTCTTTGATTGTTCACTTGTTTTTTTCACTTCCACAGAAAACAAATAAATAGTAAGATGTAGTGGGGGCATGCATACAAATTTGTAGAACTTTTAGATATAATCAAAATTTTATAAAACCCATTTATGTTATAGAAAACAATAATGCATTTGCATTTACAAGAATTGATAATTTTGAACTTGGCCACATACTTGATATTCGTGTTCATTGATCTAAGTCAAAATTTTCATTTTATGTCGAGTTGCAAGTTCTCTCCCAAACTCATTTGGGGACTCTTTTTTTTTTTTTTTGGGGGGGGGGAGGGGGGCGCATAGAAACCTATTGGAGTAGTGTTTTTGAGTGTCGTAAGTTGTTGCAAGGTTGTTTGGGTAGGTTCTATGTGATCATGCTATGAAAATGCTATCCATGTAGGATTTCCGAAATTGGAGCAATGAATCCAAAATTTCCATTGTCGTCTTAGTGAGTAAAACCCTATTTCTCCAAATCGATGAATAAAACACACTTTGAGCACAACACCCTAGGATGAGGGGTACCCTAGTTATATTTGGATGCTATGAATCCAATGGACTTGATGTTTCATCGATCAGAGTCACGGTTTTCATTTTATGTCGAGTTGCAAGTTGCCTCCCAAACTCATATGAGGACCCTTGGTTATTTTTTGTCGGGGCATAAAAACCTAATGGAGTAGCACTTTCGACTATCATAGGTTGTTGCAATTTTGTTTGGGTAAGGCCTATGTCACCATGCTATCTGCATTCTCCATAGTTATGATTTTCCAAATTGGACTCATACATCCAAAATTTGCATTACCTCTTACTAAGCAAAACCCTAGTTCTTTAAATTGATGAATAAAACATGCTCTAAGCCATGGAACTATGGGGCGATGGGTTCCCTAACTATATTTGGATACCAAGAATCTAACAGATTCAATGGTTTTTCAATCTAACTCATGGTTTTCATTTTATGTCGAGTTGCAAGTTGCATCCCAAACTCTTGTGGGGACCCTTGTTATTTATTGTCAAGCCATAAAAACCTAATGGAGTAGGGTTTTCAAGTGTCGTAAGTTGTTGCAAGTTTGTTTGGGAAAATTCTATGTCACCATCCTAGCTGCGTGCTCTTTGGTTAGGATTTCACAAATTGGACCCATAAATCGAAAATTTTCATTGCCTCTTACTAAGCAAATCCTTAGTTCTCCAAATCTAATGGAGTTAATGGTTTGTCAATCCGAGTCACAGTTTTCATTTTATGTTGTGTTTCAAGTTTCCTCCCAAACTCTTTTGGGGACCCTTGCTATTTATTTTCAAGCCATAAAAAACTAATGGAGTATGGTTTTCAAGTGTCGTAAGTTGCTGCAAGTTTGTTTGGGAAATTTCTATGTCACATGATAGCTGCATTCTCTTTAGTTAGGATTTCACAAATTGGACCCATAAATCCAAAATTTGCATTGCCTCTTACTAAGCAAAACCCTAGTTCTCCAAATCAATGAATGAAACATGCTCTAAATCATTGAACTCTAGGGAAAGGGGTTTCCTAGTTGTATTTTCCTGTCAGGAATCCAATAGAGTCAATTGTTCATCGATCCAAGTCACGGTTTTCATTTTATGTTGAGTTGCAAGTTTCCTCCCAAACTCATCCAGGGACCCTTGGTTATTTTTTTGTTAGGGCATAAAAACTAACGAGTAGTGTTTTCAATTGTCGTAAGTTGCCATAAGTTTTTTTGGTCATGTCCTATGTCAACATACTATCTAAATGCTCTTCAGTTAGGATTTCAGAAATAAGACCCATAAATAAAAATTCACATTGCCTCTTACTAAGCAAAACCCTAGTTCTCTAAATCGATGAATAAAATATTGTTTGAGCCAGGAAACCCTAAAGAGAGGGGTGCCCTAGTTGTATTTGGTTGTTAGGAATCCAATGGATTTGACAATTCATCAATCCAATTCATGATTTTCATTGTGTGTCGAAGTGCAAATTTCCTCCCAAACTCATTTTGGGACCCTTGCTTTTTTTGTTGAGCCATAAAAACCTAATGGAGTAGCATTTTTGAGTGTTGTAAGTTGCTACAAGTTTGTTTGGGAAAGGCCTAGATGTCACCACGCCATCTATATACTCTTTGGTTAATATTTCACAAAATTGGATCCATAAATGAGGTATACATCATAAGTATTTTGTTTTTGGATCCCTAATCTAGAATTCATGCAACTCAATTTAGAATGGTTGCATACCTTGGTAATTTTTCAATTCCCAAGTGTTTTGTGCATTTTAATTCCCTAAACAATATTTATTGGACTTGACTTACAGTTACCAAAGGTTTCCCTAATCGTTGACCAAAATTTTTCTTCTCCTCAAGCAAATTACTAGGAAATGATTGGATATTTGAACCTGATAAGGCTAGCACGGGGACTTACTTTAATTTTCTAAGGTTCACAATTTAGGACATGATAAGAACTTCTAAGCCTAAAAAATAATAGAATGGTCCTTATCAAGTTTCCCCTTTTCATTAGCTAAGGAGTGTAATTAAGGAGGCACACAAAGAAAATGTAAGAATTAACTAACTACCTTTCAAGTCTTTCCTTATCATCTAATTTATTGATTTAACAACATTACTTTTTCATTACAGAAGGGTTAATGATGGTAAGATTTTGAATTATTGACATGAAATGATTAAAATATGCACTCATTCCAATTGGTGGATGTTCAAAATTTGTGTAAATTCTATCACTATAGTATAGCACCATAGCACCATAACACCAAAATTTTGAATTAAAACAAATTTACTCTACAAAGAGTTAGTTACACAAAAATTATTCTTATTGAAGTTGCATGAATTATAGACGTTGGGTTAACTTATTGTAGCTATTGCACACTTTTTGTTGGTATTTTAGAAAAATTGGTTAAAGTTTGGCGATTTAAATTTGATATCGAATTACATAAACACTTAGAATTTTTTCCTTAAAAATTACATTGGGTGATGACGCGAATGGAAATGGTAAAGAATGGTATTATAGTAGTGATATGTATCTCATCCTTCATCAAGTGGATATTTTGGATGTTTATGTTGCTTTAAAGAACCAAAAAAAAATATTATCCACTACTTTGGTTAACAAATTAGTTGTACCATGATTGGCATACACATTGGAGATATATTACTCATAGATTTCTAAGCCTTGTTATGATGTTTATGTAGTGCACTTCCCTGTAGCATTGGAGACATCGAGGGCATCAAGGAATTCTTCATGATGCACACATGCATAGGTTTCTTCCTTGGAGGATGACTCACTTTGGAGGAGGAGCATTAGTCATCTTGGACGATGTTTATCCCTAAATGGAAAGAATGATAGTTGAACACTTAAAATGATACGAAGTGTTCTTGAACAATGTTTTGCATAAAATCAAGGCAATGCCAACAAAATACTTTTCTGGGAGCTCAATAAAAATATTGAATTGAAAGTGTATAGTGTATTTAGTGAATTAGTTTTACCTCATAATGAATAACCATTACAAAGTGTATAATGTTACCAAAACATTCCCTTTATATATATTAGAGTGAAAAGTAACAAAAATGTTAACATAGATGTGAGTTTTTCCAAATCATAAATGAAGGATTTGGGGGTCATACCAATATGCAAGATGCCATGTGTGTCACTAAAATACTTTAAAATACAACATAAATGTAGCGTTAAAATAAAAAATACTTCAAAATACTTACACAAATATTGAACATCAATGTTCATTTTATATATAGAAGAAATACTTTAAGTACAATATGTACATATGAAATGTGCCTTCCATGATCAAATATACATGATAGGTTACTGTTTTAGAATACAATAAACATGCTAAGGCATGTGCCTCCCCTAAGTACATCTAGGATCCAAAACCAGTTTTACTTCTTTTTTTCAATGTAGGTCATGCATGCCTACATCTAGGATCCATGTTCGTCTCTAGAGTCTACAAATCAAAGAAAAAATCGAGTGATAAGCTAATTGCTCGATTTCACTAAGATTAAAGCAAACTCATGAAATCATTTATTAATAATTTATATCAAACACTCACTATGTCCATATGAGGTATGTGTGACTATGGCGTCTTCCTTCGCAAGGAGATCCTCTTTACAATCATGAGACTCTACAAAAATTATAGATAACGTATCATTTTATACACCAATTATGAACATGCTTGATTGAATTGAGTAAAACACTTGAACTCATTAATAGAATAATATATGCTAAATGAATATGTTTTACCATAATGAGTGAATTTGGACTAGGATATTGGCCTACTTGGGTAGGAGGTGGTGTTGTTGGATGAACATCAATATCAACATGTTGACACAACGATTGTCGACAGGGGTTCACTTCGCACTGTCATCAACAAATCATCAATTGAACTCCCTTACGCACCGGCCCATAAATATTTTACCCTTTCCAACAACACTCACAGAGCGAGTGAAGTCTCACCCGAGATGCACAAGGGGGCTACAGAAACCACGTTTCCGCATTGGAGTTGAGGATATGCGCCAAACATACGTTGCAACCGCATAAATCATAGATTATGTCTTCCGCACTAGTTCATCATTCGCATATTCATCAATCACAGAATCAACTCATAATAAGCATTCGCATCAACATGATCTAACTACTCATTAGCATGAACAACAATTACCGAACCCACAAAGAATTAAACATTTAATTAACATTCGCATTCATCATTTAATAGAAAAAAAGACACAGATAGCATCATAATCGAACATCTTCATGCATTCATTAAAACCTGCAGAATGACCTTCACAAAAACAATCAATACTTCATATTGCGGATACAAAAGAGATCAACAACTGGATCAAAACTCAACAGATCGATTTCTCTATTGATCACCGGATCGATGCCCTTAGGCTTACAATCATACTCCTATTTATACAAAACTAATTGGTTACAAAATGGTCCACATGACCGTTATCTAACAAACTAACTACTTTCCCGCTTCCGCATTCTTCGTGAATGACCCTTCTTTCGTGGATTATCCCGTTCATAGTTGTCGGCTTCCGCATTTCCTGCGGACTAATCCCATGCCAACAGGCCCCCAACAAAAACTTGTGGCTTGCTGTCGAGCCACCTCAGCTGGACACCTCTGGTACTGGTCTCGTTCATCACTATGGTAAACTTCTGAAGCTACTTGATGTCTGGAGCTCGCTTTCATGTACTTTTCAAAATCATCCTCTAGTCTCTTGAAACGTTTATCATCTACCTCGAACTCATCCTTCACTCTCCTGAAACCTTGATCATCTACCTCTGCTGCTCTTGCTCGGGCGCTTCAGGATTTCTGCGACTTGGGGACAAGTTCATCGTCATTGCCAAATTGTGAAATAGGCCAGGTGCTTTGGCACATCTGTTTTGCACATTTGACCATCCACTGCTGGAGCTAGCGGGCCTCCACCCCTGGTGTTCTGGTGGTCAGGGAAACGCCGACCCTTCTAACTACTACCACACTCTTAGACATCTTGGGTGATACCTCATCTCTTCTTCGCCCAAGTGTCCGCTCTACTTCCTTCACTGGTTGTTCATACACAGTTGTCCTTCTTGCTCTCAATGCACCTGGAGTGCTTCCACTCGAGATGAAGTGCACCATTGCAACTATCTCACTTCCCTTTTCCACAAATTCCTTGTGCTTGTGCACCCAACTTCCTAACTCTTTGTATCTAACTTACTGGCTCGCATCATACAAACCACTAATTCTCCTCTTTGGACTCTCTATATTTTGACTTGCGTTCTGCAATCCTTACACTGGTATTTATGCTTGCTTCTTGGCACTTGCTCATCATTTGCAAATCTTATCCACAACTAGATGAATATGTCATCATAATTCTCTGTCATCTTACAGTGATGCCGATCCATAGTGATTAGACTCGGATTTGACTCCCGCGTGCTATAACGTGCGAAGCATCGTTGATCGACCTAGCTGGCCATGCTTCCTGCATGCTTCCCACCTTTTGTCATTATTGGTTTTTTTTTTTGCTTCTCAGCCGCTATGCACTTGATCATGGCGATATGGTTTCAACCAATTCCCATTTGCTAACTTTGACAACAATACCCCATCTAAACTTTGTAGCTGCACCGCACCTCCGTCAATGACAAAATTTATGATGTAGGGCCCTAACCAATGCATTTCTAACTTACGTGGGTGCTTAGAAAACTTGCTGTCATACAACAAAACTTTATCCCCGCGCTGAAAGTGCTTTTGTTTAACGTGTCGATCATGCCAAGCCTGATGTCGATCCTTTTCCACTTTCTGATGAAAGCTTGCGATGAACTGGTCCTCATCGAGTTGTACCAATTGTGCCAATCATTCTTTTAATGCTCCATCATCGCTCATGCCTGTGACAACTGCAATCCATAGAATGGGGAAAATATACTCCACCGGCATTACGGCTTCCTGCCCATATACAAGTTTGAATGGTGTCTAGCTAGTAAGACATTTACAAGTTGTGCGATATGCCCAAAGTATCGCAGGGATCTTCAAATCCTAATCATCTTGATTCATGTTGCATACCTTCGTGAGCGCATGCTCCAATATCTTATTGAACGCCTCAACTATCCAATTTGCTTGAGGGTGATAGGGGGTACTCTTCATGTGCTGAATCTGAAATTCCGCCATCATTGTTGCAATTGTCTGATTACAAAATGAGTCCCTTGGTCACTCATTGGTATTTTTGGGCACCCGAACCTGGTGACCACATTATCAAACATGAATCTTGTTGCCGTCGCAGCTGAGAAATCCTTCACCAGCACTGCTTCTTCCCATCGCATCAAGTAATCTATCGTAGTAATGATGTAGTGCGACCCTATCCTTTTTCCTGGTGGGTTGATGGGTCCCATAAATTCAATTATCACTTGTCGAAATCCTGTAGTGTTAATTGAGGTACTAGTGGCATTTCATCCCTTCATGATGGATTCTCTGTTCGTTGACAGACATCACAACTTTTAGCGTAGTCCGCAACATCTCCATGCATCGTCGACAACAATAGTCCTACTTGTAGGATCTTCCTCACAGTGGTGTGTCCTCCGTAATTTCCTCCAATGATCCCATCATGAGCTTCTGTAAGAATCCTCTCTTATTTGTGCAGAAGGACGCATCGTCGAAGTATCTCATATGGCCCCATTTTATAAAATTGTCCTATGATCAATTGAAAATCTGCAGCTTTGATGACTAGCTACTTCTTTTGTTTGGTAGTGAAGCCTTCCAGGGCCTCCCCTATTTCCAAAAATTGAATGATTTGTCCATAATGGTCGTCGAACATGCCAACTCTGAACAACTGAGCATCTGACAACCCTTCGTCAATGATCCATGGCTCTTCCCCTTACTCAATCCGTGACAAGTGTTCTAGTCCTGCATTCAGTCGTCCTGGCTTTACAATTATCTCAAAATCAAATTCCTGGAATAGTAATAACTAGCGACAGATCTTCTCCCCCAACATAGGCTTGTTCACCAGGTATTTTAATGTTGAGTGGTTGGTGAACATTTTAAAGTGGCCCCCTAATAGGTAGTGTCAGAATTTCTATAAGGCGTAGACCATCGCCAACCCTTCTTGTTCTGTGGTTGTATAATCTTCTCCGCAGTAGACAAATTCCTACTTGCGAAAGCTATCGGGTGGTCGATGTCGCCTTCTCCTGGTTGGGCCAAGACCAATCCTAATGGACTAATGATGCATTGATGTGAACATGGAACTCCTTCGTCCAATCTGGGAATGCCAATATAGGTGTGGCAACCATATTTGCTTTTAATATGTCCAGACTCTTCTGGCACTCTTCATTCCACTCAAACTTGGCGTCTTTCTTCAACAACTTCTCCATTGGGGCCGTGATTGCTGCGTACCCCCTGATAAACGTTTTGTAGTAGCCTATGTGGCCCAGCGTCGCTCTCAATTTCTTGAATTTCATTGGTGGTGGGAGGTCAACAATAATTGCGATCTTCACTGGGTCTACTAGCATTCTTTCCCTGCAGACAATGTGTCCTATAAAAATTCCGAACGGAGCACAAAAGATGCACTTTTCCAGGTTCAAGGAAATCTAGTACTGTCGAGATCATTCCAACATTAGCCTCAGGTTTGCGATGTGATCTTTGACCAACACATACACTATCTAATCGTCCATATAGACGGCAAGAAATTTATGAATGTAGTCTTTGAACACCGAAACTACTAATCTTGAAAAAATTGTTGGAGCATTCTTTAGTCCAAATGGCATCACTATATACTGAAAGTAGCCCCATTCTGTGATGAATGTATTCTTATGCTGATCTTCCTTCATGATTTTTATCCAGTGATAACCTTAAAACCCATCCATAAATGAGTAGATTTCTTGACCTCCTACTCCTTCAAGCATCTCGTCTGTGAATCATGTCGGGAACGGGTCGTGTAAGCATGCATCATTCAACTTTCGTAAGTAGACAAAGATTCATACTTCACCATTTTTCTTGTCCTGGACCACCATCGGGCTGATCCACTCGGATTCCTCTACTGGTTCTATGATGCTTGCTTCCAGTATCCTTTTAATCTTGGCCTGCACTCTTTCCTTATTCCTTGAATTCAACCGATAGGGACCCTGCTTGACTGGCTTTGCATTAGGTTTTAGGGAGGTCTTCATTTCGCCTAATTCCCCAAAAATTCCTTTCATATCTGAGAATTTCATTGGGAATAGATCATTAAACTCATGTAGCAGATCAGTCATCTTCGCAATGGTGGAACCTTCCCAATAATCGCCAATGCTTGCAAGCTTTGGGTTCTCCTCCGACCAAATGTTTATTTTCTTGATCTTCACCAGTTGTTGGAATTTGTCGGAAGATATTTCTGGTGCCTCGACAATGCGACTTCCCTCCGACTCTGGTACATGCATAGCCCTCAGATCATCCTCATCATCCAGATCTCTTGTGATGTTATAGCATTCCATCATCATTTATGGTGTCGCAATCCACCGATGTTCTAATGGTTGCTCTGTCGGTACTGTTTCAAATATCTTCTCTCGAATCACTTGTAATGCACTATGGATGAAGGGGTTCTCATATGAGAAACAAAATGTTTGGCTGAATCCAATTGTTAGCTGCTCCCAAGAAGTCATTCTGCATCGCATTTTTGATGCGACATACCAAATTTGCGGTACTTCATCCAGTGTGTGAACAAATGCATGTACCCATTCCTCTTTTGCTCGTAATCCCCATTTTCTTTCGCACTTAGCCAAATGCGCCTTCGGGTCACCTCTACCATCAAAATTGCTTCTGTCAGATCCTTCCATATCGTCGAACCTAACCTCCATGAGGTGTCGACATAGTGGATAGTTTGTGATATTAGACTTATGCGCCACCCACCATCGTGTGGGAGTAGCCTTCAAGGATTCCTCCAAGGCCAATAGACGTTTCGGTTCCTTCACTTTCTCCTCAAACTCCATGAGAAACGTAGCCAAATTGGGCAATCCTTCATATGTTGGTAGCACATAGTCCTCTGTGGATACCCATCGCAATGACTGTGTGATCCGAGCACACCTTCTAAATGACACTTTATGCATCTGGTTCTTCCAATTCTCGAGCGCCTCATCCGAATCCGACGATTCTAAACTGATACTATGCCATCCCAATTCTCGGTATGTGGTAGAATGAATGTAATCCTCGAATATTCTATATATGATATCCCATCCCTCCGTAAATTCATCTCTCATTGGTTCAACATATCGTTTCCCTTACATAGGATCCAGAGGTGCAACAACCCTCATCTCGCGACTCTCAAATTGTTAGAAAAATAGGATCGTAGAGCAATAATAATAAACATAAATTCAAATATAATCACACATACACATAACAAGAGAGACACAGATATATTGTGGTTCCTCCAACTTGGGCTGCGTCCACACTGAATTTTCCAGTCCTTATTATTATTACCGTCTAGCAAGGTGAAGGGATACAACCTGTAGCACAGCCGCTGTACTTCCTCTTCACTGTCTCACAGTCTCTCTCCTGATCTTAGAGATCTTTACAATGCATAAAACCTAATACATCAAACCTATCCGTATTATAATGTCTTTCTTTCATAGGAAAAATACAATGGAAAAAATACCATGGGATACCCAAAACCATGGGCCCGCAAAACAGCTAGTGAAAACAACCCCAAACCCCTAAAAATGTAGAATGAGTGTACAGTCCTTCGGGGTGCAGGGCTAAGAAAATATCATCTATGAGACTGGGAGATCTGGCTCCACAACCAACAATCTCCCACTTGGAAACTGATCACAGCAACTCCACCGTTGCTGCACTTGCTGGACTTGGACTTGGCAAATTTCTCCTCTTCACCTTCATGCTAGAAGGCCAACTAAACCGAGCAAGAACTCAGTTTCTCCTTGGTCACTACCTTTGTGAATATGTCTGCAGGATTCTAGCTAGTATGTATCTTTTCCAGCTTCAACAGTTCATCTTCCAGAACAGAGCGTATGAAATGGTACTTGAGCTGTAAATGTTTAGTCCTGGAATGGAATCCTGAGTTCTTTGCAAGATGAATGGCACTCTGGTTGTCACTATACAACCTACTATCCTTCTGCTTCTTTCCCACTTCCTCCATAAATCTCTGTAGCTAAATCATCTCTTTACTAGCCTCTATAATAGAAACATACTCTACTTCCGTTGTTGAAAGTGCAACAACCTTCTGCAGTTTCGAAATCTAGCTTACTGCTGTTCCACCTACAGTAAACACATACCCTGTGGTGCTCCTCCTACTATCCTTGTCACCTACCATATCTGCATGAACATATCCCTGTAGAACAGTGTCTGAACCTCCAAAACATAATGCATGAGTGGCAGTACCTCTCAAATACCTGAGAATCCACTGTACTACCTTCCAATGTTCTTTACCTTGATTATTCATATATCTGCTCACAACTCCCACTACATGTGCAATATCTGGTCTTGTGCACACCATGGCATACATCGAGTTACCAACTGTTGATTGATAGGGAATCTTGGACATGTAATCAGTCTCTTCCTATATCTTGGGACACATTTCTTTACTTAGATTGAAATGGCTGGCCAAAGGTGTACTTATTGGTTTTGCATTCTACATTCTGAACCTCTCCAACACCTTTTGTATGTACTCACCCTAAGACAATGTCAATTTGCGATTTTTCCTGTCACTTTTTATTCTCATACCAAGGATTTGCTTTGCAACACCCAAATCCTTCATCGCAAATGAATTAGCTAGCTTCCTTTTGAGTACATTTATATCCTACATGTTAGACCCCGCAACAAGCATGTCATGCACATACAATAACAAGATAATATATCTTTCATTGTCTAGCTTCTTGAAATAAACACAGTGGTTAGAATGACATCTACTATAACCTTATTCTGTCATAAACCTGTAAAATTTTAAATACCACAGCCTTGGAGCTTGCTTCAAGCCATACAAGCTCTTTTTCAACCTGCATACCAAGTTCTCCTTACCTTTGACCTCATACCCTTGTGTCTGCTGCATATATATCACTTCCTCCAAATCCCCATGGAGAAAGGTTGTTTTTACATCTAACTGTTCAAGATGCAAATTTTCTACCGCCACTAGACTTAAGATAGTCCTAATTGAAGTCATCTTAACAATAGGAGAAAATATTTCATCAAAATCTATACCTTTCTTCTGTGCAAACCCCTTTACAACAAGTCTCACCTTGTACCGCTTCTTACCTCCTTCTTCTTCCTTCAACCTGTAAATCCATTTGTTCTGCAATGCTCTTTTACCAGTAGGCAACTGAACCAGATCCCAAGTTTGGTTTCCTACCAATGAGTCCATCTCCTCATTCATGCCTTGCTCCCACTTCTTTCTAGTTTCCTCTTGCATTGCTTCTTCATAACATTCTGGTTCACTAGAATCAGTCATCAATAAATAATACATTGAAGGAGAGTATCGTTTAGGGAGTCTACTTAACCTGGTAGATCTTCTTACACTTGCAGGAGTTTCAGGTACTTGCTGATGTTCTTGATTTTCTGGCACCTTTGGAACTTCATTCTCTTTAATTTCATCAAATAATGTGTACTCTGTGTTTTCCTTTTCCTGTTTCTTTCCTTGCAACTGATCTTTATAGATGACCTTTTCATTGAATACGACTTCTCTACTTCTAATGATTTTGTGATTTTCATAATCCCATAAACAATAACCAAAATCATCAACCCCATATCCAATAAAGGTACATTTCTTGGATTTAGCTTCAAGCTTTGTTCTATTTTCATTATCAATATGGACAAATGCTTCACAACCAAACGTTCTCATAAATGAGTAGTTTATCTTTTTATCTGTCCATGCCTCCTCTGGAATACCACCATCCAAAGCACTTGAAGGTCCTCTGTTTATTAAATAAACAACAGTATTTACAACATCCACCCAAAACTGTAGGGGCAACCCTGCATGCAGTCTCATACACCTTGCACGCTCCATGATCGTTTTGTTCATCCTTTCTGACACACCATTTTCTTGTTGTGTTCCTGGGACTATCTTCTCTCTACAAATCCCATGGTATGAACAGTAACTATCAAACTCCTTGCTGCAGTACTCACCTCCATTATCAGATCTGAGACACTTCAACCTTTTTCTTGTCTCATTCTCAACCAAAGCTTTCCACTTCTTAAAAGTAGCAAACACATCAGACTTCTGTCTAATGCAATAAACCCAAGTTTTCCTAGTTGAATAATGAATGAATGTAACATAATAATGAGACCCACCGAGAGATTGTACCTGAGCTGGTCCCCATACATCTGTATGCACAAGATCTATCTTTCCATTATTCTTTTGTTTCCCAACCCTGAGAATCTGACTCTTCTGTTTTCCATAAACACATTTTTCATAGAATTCCAAACTTACCTGCTTCAAATTTGGTAGCGACTTCCTTGAGTGGAGAATCTGCATCCCCTTCTCACTCATGTCACCAAGCCTATGATGCCACAATGTTGTATCTGTTCCTGTAGAAGCTAAAGAGGTAGGATGGTCAGTATTATGAGGACATAAATACAACGTACCTACCCTATCTCCTTTTGATATCACCATTGATCCTTTAGTGATCTTCCACCACTTTTCTCCAAATTTAGATAGACAGCCGTCATCTCCCAACTGCCCTGTTGAGATCAGATTTCTTTTCATAGCAGGAATATGCCTAACATCTTTTAACAGCTAGTCAGTTCCATTCTTAACTTTTATCCATACCTTACCCATTCCAACAATTTTACATGGCTCATCATCACCCAATAATAACATGTCCAAAATCGCCTGGAACATAATCATCAAAGTATTTCGTATGGGGTGTAGTATGACATGAAGCCCCTGAATCTACTACCCAGTAATCACTAGTATGATCTAATGCAAGAATCAAAGCATCTTGTAACACATCACCTGCTACATTTGCTTCCTGGGTAGTTTCCTTCTATGCATCTCCTTTCTTCTTTAGAGATCTGCAGTCTTTCTTCAAATGTCCTTTCTTTCCATAGTTCCAACACTCTCTTTCCCAGTCTGGACTTGGATCTGCCCTTTTTAGAGTTGCTGCGATTACCTTGTCTCTTTCCTCTCTCATTTTGTCTTCCCCTACTCTCCATGGTCAACGCATTACCCGATGTCTCACCTGTGCTTTTTCTTCACATTTCCTTGCTAAGAATAAAACCAATAACATCATCAAATTTCAAGGTGTTTGAACCAGAGACAGAGTTACTTACAACCCTAACCAAGCTATTGCAGCTTTCTGGCAATGAACACAAGATTAGAAGAGCCCTAACCTCATCATCAAATTTCACACTTACAAAACTTAGTTGATTTGTAACCATATTAAACTCATTTAAATGATCAGTAATAGATCCACCTTCAGACATCTTCATATTAAATAAACACTTCATTAGAAATACCTTGTTGGAGGCCGAGGGTTTTTCATACAGCTTACCCAATGCGCTCATCAAACACTCTGTTGTCGTTTCTTTTGAGATATTGAAAGCCACCGACAAAGCTAGGCTCAGCCATATTGTTCCCAGATCCTTTTTGTCAAGAACCTCCCATTCTTTGTCCTTCATGGACGCTGGCTGCTTTGCTCTTCCTCCCAATGGTAGGAATAGATTCTTCTGGTACAGATAGTCCTCCATTAGCATCTTCCATAACTGGAAGTTTTGGCCGTTAAACTTTCCTTCTTCTGCAATTGCTCCCACTTGAACCAGAAAACCTAGCTTCCTATGCGTTTATCTGCCAAAAAGACCTTTGGCTCTAATACCAATTGTTAGAAAAACAAGATCGCAGAGCAATAACAATAAACAAAAATGCAAATATAATCACACATACACATTACAAGAGAGACATAGATATATCGTGGTTCACCCAACTTGGGCTACGTCCACACTGAATTTGCCAGTCCTTATTATTATTACAGTCTAGCAAGGTGAAGGGATACAACCTGCAGCACAGCCATTGCACTTCCTCTTCACTGTCTCACAGTCTCTCTCTTGATCTTAAAGATCTTTACAATGCATAAAACCTAATACATCAAGCCTAGCCATATTACAATGTATTTCTTTTATAGGGAAAATACAATGGGAAAAATACCACAGGATACCCAAAACCATGGGCCTACAAAACAGCCCCAAATCCCTAAAAATGCAGAATGGGTGTACAGTCCTCCGGGGTGCACAGCTAAGACAATATCATCTATGAGACCGGGAGATCTGGCTCCACAACCAACACAAATGACATAATCTGCTTCTTGAAATTGATAACCGCTAGATTATCGATTTCCCAGTCAATCCCTAGAAGCATTGGGTAGGGGCTGGTATGTTGGAATATTTAAGCCTTCCTACCATTTAATTATTTACATAAGATGCTTTAATTAATCACTTGTGGTTAATTCTATGTAATAATTGAGGAAATTGCCATTGTGAGGCCCACAAGGCAACTTGGGAGGATAAGATTCCATCTGAGGTGTGTTCTACAAGTCTCCTAGGCCACTTGGGTGCATTCCTAAACAATTCTAGATAATATTTGTGAAGAAGGGCGCATTTGTGAAGAAAGCTGCTGCTTTTACTGCTTTTTCCCCCAAAGGAAAGAGCTAGTCAACCTAGGAAAGTGTTTTATTCACCAAAAACTTTCCTTAACACTATTTCCACCCAAATTTTGTATTTGGAATTTATTTTACCTATATTTCACCTTCCTCTCACTAATTTAGCAATTCGTGAGCTTTTGAGCAGATTTGAAAGCCAACTTGCCACTTAAGGGGGATGGGAAGTTTTAGAAAGTCTGATGGATGGAAGATTCTTTTGGCATCTTTAGCCATTTGAATTATTGCTGTAATGTTATTTAATAACAGCCTACAACATGCATATGTTGGCTGGTATAATTATTATTCATGAGAAGTAATACATAATTCCATTCTTGTGCATTATTTCTGTGTCTTTGAGCATTTGTGTGAGATTTGTTATATGAGAGAGGTTAATTTCTTGCATAGTTCTTGGATGTGATCTGATTTTCAAATGGTATCAGAGCCATCAAGCTATTCCTTTCATCTATTGATTGTCTTGCAGGATCCAACAGTCTCAGGAAGGGCGCATTGATCAATTCACCGGGTGAATTCTATTCTTTGTAGGGCGCATTTTGGAATGCAGAAGTGTTCTAATTTCACTCCAAAAGTTATATCAGTTGCAGCAATGGATCATACATAGCAGATCATCCTCACTCCTTTCAATTACTTTGATTGGAAAGCACAGATGGAGATTCTACTGAGGAGCAAAGGGCTCTACAGGGTGACCATGGCAACAAAAGCTGAGCCAACCTCAGCAGTGGAGAAATCTAAATGGCATAATCGAAGGGATGAAGCCTATGGGCTGTTATGTCTCACTACATCCAGAGAACTCTTATTTCCTCTTGATGGCCTCACTTCACCCAATGAAGTATGGCTTAAACTTCAAGAATTGTTCGATAAAACCGATGAATTGAGAGGCTACCAATTGGATAACGAGCTAGTCTATTTGAGTCCACAGAATTTCAATAATCGACAAGACTTCTTCTCCAAATTCAAGTCTCTTGTATTGCAGCTGAAGCAATGTGGAATAGACAAGAAACATGAGCAATTAGTTTTGGCCATTCTCTCCAAGCTTGGCCCGGACTATTCAATTTTTGTCTCCACCTTCCATTCCACCCGGAAAGCAATTAAAAATTGGAAGAGCCCGTCACTTTCAGAATTCATGGAGTCATTAAATCAAGAGAAAGACAAGCCGGTCTTAATGGGAGCCATAAAAAATCCATCCAAAGACCATTGTCTAAGTGTTGGAGACTCAAAGAATTCAAAAGGCAAGAAGAAAGGCAACTTCAAGAAGCCCACTGGTGAGCGGAAAAACAAGCAGAATTTTAATGGAGAGCCATCAAAATCCAAGAAGAATCTGAACAAGAAGAATGATATGACAAAGTGCACATATTGCAGCAAGGGCTTTCATCCCGAAAGCTCTTGTATGAAGAAGACCATCGACCAATTAACTCAGGCATTGGAGAAAGCCAACATCTCTCTCCGAGAGAGTGCAAGAAGAAAAGATGGAGGATCAAATTCCGATGACAAAGAGAGAGTTCATGCACTGATGGCCGACACTTCCCAATATTCATCATTCATCATCGATTCCGGTGCTTCAAGACACACGGTGTCTACAAGTAAGTATTTTACTTCACTTGACTCTTCCAGTGGTCCGAATATTGTATTGGGAGACAATTCTGAAACCTCTAGCAAAGGAAAAGGTAGCATAGATCTCTAGTTTTGGTCATTTAATAATGTTTTATATGTCCCTAGACTTGCTGCAAACCTATTGTCAGTCTATCAGATGACCCGTACAGGGCTTCCCAAGAGAGTCACCTTTACCCCCAATGATGTTGAAATAGCAGAAATTTCAACAGAAAAAATTATTGCATTTGGTACTGCTGACCACTGTTCTATAATCTACAAGTTTTCTCATTTTGTGCCAAACTCCTCACCTTATTCTCTACTGACCCATGCCAATGAGTCCAACAAGCTATGGTATGAAAGATTTGGCCACCTAAACTACAAATACCTTTCCCAACTTCATAAGAAAGAGATGGTTATAGGGCTGCCCAATATCAAATTTTCCAAAGGTGTCTGTCAATCCTGCATCCTAGGAAAACACCCTGAGCACAAGTATGGGAGATCTACCACTAAGAGAACCACTGCACCATTGGAAATTATACACACTGACATAGAAGGTCCATTCCCTCATGAGTCATTGAATTAAGTAAAATACATTCTCACATTCATAGATGATTTTAGCAGGTACTGTTGGGTTTATTTCATCAAGCTTAAATCATAAGTTTTGGGGTTTTTCAAGCTATTCAAAGCCTCAATTGAGAATCTGTCTGGTAGTCATATTAAATTGTTAAGGTCTTATAATGGTGGTGAGTATGTGAAATTAGAGTTTCATCAATTTTGTGCCTCATCGGGCATACAGATGCAACATACAGTTCCATATACACCTCAGCAGAATGGGGTTGCTGAGAAAAAGAACAGATCTCTTAAGGAGATGGCCACATGCATGCTTGAGGACAAAGGTTTGTCTCCTACATTATAGGCTGAAGCAATAAATTGTGCCACCTATATTTATAATAGAGTTCCACACAAATCTCTCAAAGGTATCACTCCTTTCGAGGCTTGGACAGGTAAAAAACCGGATATCTCTCATTTTAGGATTTTTGGCTCAAAGGCTTGGGCTAGGATTCCGATTGAGAAGAGGAGGGCTATGCAGCCCCAAATCCAACCATGTTTGTTTGTGGGATATTCAGAGGACTCCAAATCATATAATTTTCTTAACATGACAACTCATAAAGCATTCATCAAAAGAAGTGTACAGTTTGAGGAAGAGCCCTCTCAGAGTGCAGAAATTGGAGACTCATCTTCACTGCCGACTGAAGAAGAAGTAAGTGATGTTGTTGATATTTTTGATTCTGATATTTATGATGATGAGGATCAATTTATTACATATTCAAACTCACCTACAAGGCCTAAGTGGGCTGCAAAAACTTTGCAAGCAGCAGGTGAACTAGCAGGTAACCCTCAGGACCAAAGGAGGACTAGATCACAGTTTGAGACTGCTCTCAATGTGAATGATCCTTATCTTTCTGAGAAGTGCTATATGATGATAGATTCTGATCCAAAAACATATTAGGATGCCTCACATGATCCTATATGGAAGATTTCTATGGATGAGGAGTTTCAGTCTTTGCAGAAGAATGAAACTTGGGAGCTAGTCAAGCTCCCCGCAGGCAGAAAGTTGGTAAGATGCAAATGGATTTATAAGACTAAATGTGCAGCAGATGGTACATCCATTAAGTACAAGGAAATTCAGGTAGAAAAGGGCTATTCTTGGGTCCAAGGACTTGATTATAATGAAACATTTGCACCGGTAGCTCAAAAAGACTCCATTATACTAGTTTTGGCAGTGGCAGCTTCCAAGCGGTGGGAAGTACATCACATGGATGCGAAAAGTGCTTTCCTCCATGGGGAAATCGAGGAGGATATATATATGCAGCAGAAAAAGGGGTACACATCAGATCCAAACCTTGTTTTTAGGTTGAAAAAAATCTTTGTATGGACTCAAGCAAGCCCCCAGGGCTTGGTATGCAAAGATGGACAATTTTCTGTCACAATCCTATGTTCGGTGTAAATCTGATCCAAATGTCTATATGAAATTTGGTGATGGTTTTATTATGTTAATAGTGTTGTATGTTGATGATTTGCTGATCACAGGTGATAGCACTGAACAAATAGGAACTCTTAAGACCGTAATGCACCAAGCATTCTCCATGAGTGACTTGGGAATTCTCAAGCAGTTTTTGGGGCTTGAAATTTCACAAACAAAAGAAGGTACAAAGGTATGTCAGTCAAAGTATGCTTCTAATATGTTAAGGAAGTTTAATATGGCTGATTGAAATCCTTCTAAGACTCCATTCCTTTCTAGAGTCAGAATGGAAGACGCAGAATCTACACCGCTTTTTGACAGTACACTCTACAGACAGTTGATTGGTAGATTACTCTACTTGACTCACACTCGTCCAGATCTTGCATATGTTGTGAGTGTGGCATCTAGATAGATGGATCAGCCACATGAGTTACATTGGAGGGATGCAAAAAGAATCCTTCATTATGTGCAGGGCACAAAGACTGATGGGATTCACTATGTGGCAGATTCTAGCTTAGATCTCTTGGGTTTCACAGATTCGGATTGGGTTGGTGATAGTCTTGATAGCAAATCCACATCAGGATTTGTTTTCATGCTTGGAGGTGGCCCTGTTTGCTGGTCTAGCAAGAAACAGAATGTTTGCTGGTCTAGCAAGAAACATAATGCCATAGAACTATCTTCAGCGGAGGCAGAGTACAGAGGAGCAGTGAATGCTACTACACAGTGTGTCTGGTTGTAGGGGATTTTGTCTGAGTTTGAGATTGCTTTCAGTACTCCTACTGTCATTTATTGTGACAACCAGAGTTCCATTAGAGTTTCATGTGATCCAATATAGAGGAAGAGGACCAAGCACATAGAGATTCATATGCACTACATCAGAGGACTAGTGCATGACTAGATCATAGATTTTCAGTATTGCCCCACAGGTGAGCAAACTGCAGATATCTTCACCAAGGCTTTCATAGAGAAGACATTCAGCTATCTTAGATCACTACTTGGGATGGTTGGACATGTGGCAGAGTAAAGGGTTTATCAGCAACCTTTCAATTTTGATATGTCCATGTTTTGAGGGAAGGTTTTTCCCATGAGGTTTTCCTTTTATCCTTGTTTTGTGGACCGACAGTATTTTGTACGGGGTGACCAAGTCTTGTTACTGGGCCCTTAGCATTTTTATATATTTTGATTTTTTAGACCATTCAAGTCAGACTAAAGAGGGGGTGTTGGAATATTTAAGCCTTCCTACCATTTAATTATTTGCATAAGATGCTTTAATTAATCACTTGTGGTTAATTCTATGCAATAATTGAGGAAATTGCCATTGTGAGGCCCACAAGGCAACTTGGGAGGATAATATTCCATATGAGGTGTGTTCTACAAGTCTCCTAGGCCACTTGGGTGCATTCCTAAACAATTCTAGATAAGATTTGTGAAGAAGGGTGCATTTGTGAAGAAAGCTGCCGCTTTTACTGCTTTTTCCCCCAAAGGAAAGAGCTAGTCAACCTAGGAAAGTGTTTTATTCACCAAAAACTTTCCTTAACACTATTCCCACCCAAATTTTGTATTTGGAATTGATTTTACCTATATTTCACCTTCCTCTCACTAATTTAGCAATTCGTGAGCTTTTGAGCAGATTTGAAAGCCAACTTGCCACCTAGGGGGGATGGGAAGTTTTAGAAAGTCTAATGGATGGAAGATTCTTTTGGCATCTTTAGCCATTCGAATTATTGCTGTAATGTTATTTAATAACAGCCTACAACATTCATATGTTGGTTGGTGTAATTATTATTCATGAGAAGTAATACATAATTCCATTCTTGTGCATTATTTCTGTGTCTTTGAGCAGTTGTGTGAGATTTGTTATATGAGAGAGGTTAATTTATTGCATAGTTCTTGGATGTGATCTGATTTTCAATTGGTATTATCCATAATTTCAATTACATCGAAATATGCATAATTCTTGAGACCCTCAATCTTGATTGGAAGCTGGTACACCCGACCAAGTGGAGTAACCTTACTCTGATTTTCCAATCACAGTTGTACTGGTGACCAGGCCAACTACGGTTTCCCCACTATTTCCCATGTCTTCTTGGTCAGAATGTTGACATCCGACCCCATGTCCAAGATAATTGAGACGACATCAAATGCTCCAATTTGTGCCGACATTCGCATCTCTCTCCCCATCTTCCTCTTGTGTATGTGATTGACCTTTTGCTCCTAGCATGCACTCTCCCGTCGATTCAGCAGATTGGATATCTCTTCTACCGCATCTTGATCCTTTTACAACTCTAGGAAACTCTTCAAGAAGGATTTTAAGGTGCTAGCCTTTCCCCGCGAATTCGTTGCGTCGAACGTCGATGGTATATCATAGATAATTTCTTCCTGAAGAGGTAACTTCCTCCTCTGTCTCATCGCCTCCTGCACTTCTAAGAACACATCCCTTTTGACCTCCACATCAAAGGTGACATGTTTCCGTGTTGTTGGTCGGACAATAGCCTGTGACCTATCAGTTCCTGTCACAACTCCTCCTCTAGTCACTACTCCAACTATCACATGGTGTCTTCGGCCTCCGTGGATACCATCTGTACAGCCGGTGGTGGATTTTGGTTCTAGTTCTGTGGAGGTGGTGGCAGATTCTTGGTGTGCCATTTTGTGATGAGTTGTGGATAGTCTTCAATGCCATGATCCACAGTGCTTCAATAAGTGCACTGTGGCACTGGATTTGGGAAATCCCTCTGATAGTGCCCCTGTTGTCCACAATTATAGCATATAATCGGTCCTCGTCCTGGTCCAGCAGCTCCTCCTCGTCTTGCTCTAGCACCTCAAACTCCGTGAAATCCTCCTCTATCCCCTCCATGTGATGGGACATATGGTGGGTACTGCGATTTCCCATACTATGATTGTTGAGGTGGTCCATATGGTGGGTATTGCGGTGGCAGATACTACAGTGCTGGATACTATGGCTGACCATACTGCAGTTTCCAATACTTCCCATGATCATACTATTGTGGTTGGTGATTATATTGGGCTGGTGGTTGATTATACTGCCATTGTTGCTGACCCGGTGCTTGTTATTATCCTACCAGGAAGTATGCAGCTACAGTCCTCTCCTAGAGTAGGCCATAAGTTCTGCAATTGTTTTCATCGTGGCCATCAAATTTACAGAACTTGCAATACAAGTTCTCTGGTTTCGACACCATCTTCTGCAGATACAAACACTCTTCTGGTCGATGGCCTCTTGTTTGGTAGATACGACACCAAGGAAACCTTCCCTGACTGAGGGGATTTGGTGCACTGGATTGAAAATACTCTCGGAAGTCTGGGCACTGATCCTTGTGGTGTCCCTCTGTCCTACACCTAGTGCACCAGACAACTTCATGAGCCTCTTTCCCTTTCTTTATGTCTTGTAGTTGGATTATCAAGTTTTCCAGCTGCGCTTGTATTCGATCCATGCCCAACCCCATTTCGTCGATTGGTGAAGCCTCCATATTCATTCCAATATCCAATGCTTCAGCCTGGGTCGCAGCCTTCTGTTGCATTAATGGTCCACGGATGTGTGGTACCAATTCCGCGATAAACCACTCGTGCTCCATATTATTTATCCCAAATCTTACTTTTGCTATCAGCATCTTGTACCGCTGATTGAACTCCCATACCATCTCATTTGGGTATTGCTTGATTTCTTTGAGCTCAGTGACATACTGCGATTCCGACTTTGGCTTCCTAAATTCGTCAATCATTCCTTCTTTGATCTGTGCCAATGACTTGGCCAGTGTTCCCATTGGAAC
Source organism: Larix kaempferi (assembly GCA_027924585.1). Lineage (NCBI taxonomy): Eukaryota > Viridiplantae > Streptophyta > Pinopsida > Pinales > Pinaceae > Larix > Larix kaempferi. The sequence continues at coordinate 1,777,307 of BSBM01000542.1, read as the reverse complement.
CCTTGTAAACTTCATAAACCAATCTAGCACACGACCCCTAAGGGTCATTTCTAGTTGTCCCTTCTTAACATCTTCATCCTGGACCTGCTTCGCATAAAAACCAAAATTGCTTGGGATCCTTAGTCCAGTTCCTCTAGAAAGTGGGAATTTTTGTGTCATTTGCCATTCTAACGTTCCTACTATTATTGTTTACTGATGCACTACTTTTACCGCCGCACGTAGGGCAACTTTGCGAATAGCTTGTGTTTCTTCCTATGAAATTCTGGATAGTGTGCGGGGTTTTAGGTATGTTGTAACTTAAGATCTGTCCCTCTTCTGCTTCAGGGGTAGCCTGGTCACAGTCTTCGTCGCAATATGGTCACTTTATCTCTTGTGGTCCTGTTTCATAGTCTTCTGTTTTGGTCATCTCAGGAGACTCTCTCTCAGTCCTCTTGTTCTTCGTAGGACGCCGAAATATCACCCCACTCCTCAAGGTACCACACTCTTCATCAACTTCCCTTATAAACTCGTCGTCGCTCATGTCCATCTACCCCGCATCTTTCTATCGGATCCGCATTCACGCGATACCCACAACTTCTGCACACTGATCTTTCTACTCATCAGAAGTCATCCTCAATATGCCCTTTTCGCAGATGAGCATCGTAATCCACAGTTTTAGAAATAGTAAGAACCTTCCCCTTGGTCCCTTGAAGAAATTCCTTTCTGCGTCGCTATATGATTTGATTGTGTCTACTACAAACTCAGTAATATATCCCTCTAGGATACTATCCACCCAAAAATCGACAACCCTTGATACTGTGTTGTCGACATGTTTCAGCTGTTGAATCAGTTCTGGTGTCTAATGGTCAAGCTTAGTATTTTGGAAACGGTGCTTTTGGAATGTTAGCTGTGCTAACCACTCATGCAGCAATACTGGGAATTCACAGAAAAATATCTCATGGATATCTGAATAAAAGTACTTCTGTAACCAACTGCTTATCGTCTGTCTAGGGTTTTGCTTCTCTCCTTCTGCGAATTCTTCTATCTTTTAGTCAAACCATTATTGAATCTCTGGTTTAATCGGGTGGCACAGCCTATCCTCTTCTTTTCCTCTTCAGGGTCCCAGAAATGCAACCATTTGTCAGTGACACAGCGACTGTCGATAGGGGTTCACTTCGCACTGTCGTCAACAAATCATCAACCAAACTCCCTTACGCACCGGCCCAGAAAATTTTTACCTTTCTAGCAACACTCGCAGAGCGAGGGAAGTCTCACCCAAGATCCACAAGGGAGCTGCAGGAACCACGTTTTCGCAGTGGAGTTGAGGACATGCGTCAAACATACGTTGCAACCGTAGAAATCATAGATTATGTCTTCTGCACTAGTTCATCATTCACATATTCATCAATCGCATAATCAAATCATAATAAACATTTGCATCAACATGATCTAACTATTCATTAGCATGAACAACAATTACCAAACCCAAAGAGCATTAAACATTTCATAAACATTCGCATTCATCATTTAATAGAAACAAAGACACATATAGCACCATAATCGAACATTTTCATGCATTCATTAAAATGTGCAGAATGACCTTCGCAGAAACAGTCAATACTTCATATCGCGAATACAAAATAGATCAACAATTGGATCAAAACTCAAAAGATCGATTGCTCTATTCATCACCGAATCAATGCCCTTACGCTTACAATCATACTCCTACTTATAACAAACTAATTGGTTACAAAATGGTCCACAAACTAACTACTTTCGTGCTTCCGCATTCTCCGTGAAGGACCCTTCTTTTGCGGATTTTCCCTTTCGCAGCTCTCGAATTCTGCACTTCTTGAGGACTAATCCTGTGCCAACACATTAAAAATTGCAAATAAACTTGAGGGAGCAGGGTCTGTTAATAGCAATGTCTGTGAGTAACTAATTATTAAAATAGTTAGATTGTATATGCTTGAATCAATTATCTAACGCATGAATTGATTGGATACAAATTTTGAAATGGTTAACTCTATGTGAGATGTTTCAATCTCCAATGTACACCATCAATTGCTTACTCTACAACTCTTTTCAAGTCTTGTGTCAAGTGATCTCCATGTGATAACTATAAAAATACATGGATTCAAGCATTAGAGAAATAGTAAAACATGTGCAATGAAATGTACATTTTAAAAATCAACACCTATAATTTAAGGTTATGCAAATTAATTGTATCTATGTATCACCACCCTCCTTCTTTTGAGGAGTGGAATGTCTTGTATACAAAGGTGGGACAAGTCAGAGGCTAGACTCTCTAGGCGCGACCTACAATCACCAAGTGCTCAACTAGTTAAAGAAATGCATTTAGTAAATAATTAACATGAATTACTTATCATAACATGTTGAAATGGATCATTCCTGTGTCTGAGTTGCTCTTTTCAACTCAGGCATAGATTTTTATACAGTGGGGGGCACCCCATTTCTCTCCTCTAGAAATGCCTACAAACACCGAGTGCTCAAATAGCCAAATTAATGCATTAATTGCAAAAATAACATGAATTAACAATGCAACATGTTCGAAAAATATGCCTCTGGGTGAGTTGTGCCTGTGAACTCAGGTGTTGATGTCTGTACAATGTGGGCACCTCAATTCTCTCCTCTATCAATGCTTGCAAACATCGAGTGCTCAAATAGTCAAATAGATGCATTCATTAGAAAACTAACATGAATTAACATTGTAACATGTTAGAAAAAGATAACTTTGGGTGATTTGTGCCTGTGAAATCAGACACCGATGTCTTTGCATTGGGGCACACCTCAATGCTCTCCTCCATTAATTCCCGCAAACAATAAGTGCTTAAATAGTCAATTAGATGCATTCATTAGAAAACTAACATGCATTAGTAATGTAACATGTTAAAAAACTATACCTCTTCCTGTGAACTCAGGAACAAATGTCTCTCCAAAGGAAGCACCATCAATGTTCTTCCCTCGACAAGATTGAGTGAACAACTAAAAGTTAAAATAATAAAAACATGATAAAATTATATATTAAAGGATTTGAACATGTATAGATATAGGTACATAAACTAGACACATATGCAATGAGAAACAAACCAACCATGAAATCATAATGTAATAAATGGATAACATTGATTATTACATAAGAAACTCAAAATGGAAGAAAAAATAATGATAAAGTTCATTAATTAATTGAATGGAGGTGATTACAATATATAGAGAGGAAATGAGAATTATGTTAGGAGACAATTTGAGTTGCCCATGCTAGTCAGGATTAATTTATAACAAATAACCTCAGTTAGTCATGTAATATCTGAGCTAAACTATCCTAAATTGAACTGAACTGATTTGAATTGAACTGAACCGAATTGAGTAGACCAAATATGCACTAAATTGAACTGAATTGACATGCACTGAACTGAAATGGGGCACTAATGTCACTAGAGGGCCAATTAGGAATAGTTAGGAAATCAATTAATGGGGCACAACTACACTTTACTTGAATACCTCCTTAAATCATGGAATGTACCTCCAAATTAGGGAATGCGCACCGAAATTAAGGAGTGTGCTCCAAAATATAGGGTTTTGGTGTATGTGTGACTCAGGAAGTCAATTTTGGTGTGGTTAGGCCCATTAGAATCAATGGGTCAGGAGATATGAGGGTTATTTATTCTAACCCCACCACCCCATAATCCTAACTAGGTAAAAATAAACTAAGTAAAAAATGGGTCCTGAAAAGTTGCAACCATATTAGGTACCCATGCACACATAAAATTCTCTAAAAGACTAGGAAAGAGGGAAAAAACCCAGTGGGAATCCCCCCAAAAAATAGAATGTGAAAAGAAGACTCTAAGGAGCCTCCTTAGAAAATTCCTTCACTCCTAAAGAATCTCTCAATTGGGTGAATTGCTACTCGGTAAAGGGATTTTTGAAGATCCATGTAGACCTTTTTGAAATACTCCTTCTTTTGAAGTGCATGGGAGCCCATTCATGAGATCCAAACACTTTGAAGTGCTTTAATGGTGGTTCTTGACTACTCCTTGCTTCGAATGGAGAAAATCCCTTGAATCTTTTTTGTGGAACATGGTGAAACTATAGGAGTAAAGGTTATAGATTTGGAGACTGAGAAGAAATTATGTATGTCTTCTTAAAAAAAGAACCTAATGTGGTACAAGTTTTCCAATGGCCTTTTTAATCTTATGAATGTATGTGAAAAATTCCTTGCAGGACATGAATTGTGAAGCTTGTGGGGCCTCCTTCAACAATATTGGATCCAGTTTACCAACTACGCATCAATTGAGATGGGGAGATAGGAGATCCATGGCTGTAAAAGAGCTCTCTAATGGCTGCAAATGAGATCTTTGATGGCTTAAAAACACTCATTGACGACTGCAAATGATCTTTTTGATGGTTGTAAGTACACTTCTTTGATGGTTGTAAGTGAGCACTTCTTTGATGGTTGCAGTTGCACTTCATGATGGCTACAAATGAGTACTATAAATGGGATATTTGTTGGCTTCAAAATCCATCTTTGGTGGCTGAAAAAATTGTTGACGTAGCATCTGTTGATAGGGGTTCACTCCGTACTGTCGCCAACAAACTATCAACCCAAACTCCCTTATACACCGGCCCAAAAAGGTGTAACGCTTCCCAGCAACACTTGTGGAGCAAGTGCAGTCTCACCCGAGGTGGATAAGAGGGATGCTGGAACCAAGTTTCCACAATTGTGTAGAGGATATGCACACATTACCTTCGCACTAAACAGAGATTATAACATTCATAACATACCATTAACTTATCATTTGCATTTTAAGTCATTCGCCTTTTCTAACAAACATTCAGAACAATGTACTCAGCGTACTTATCCATATTACAACATATCCGCATTAATCAACAGAAAAACATTCACATAACCCATTTTTCATCATCGCATCATTGCATAAAGACAGAAATTATGTCCTAACCGAACATCTTCATTCATTCATCAAACCTACAGAATAAACCTCGTAGAAACTGTCAAGACATCATGTTGAGGATACAAAACGAACCAAAAAAGATAGATTCACTCTCACAAACTTCGATGCTCTCAGGCTTGCAATCCTACTCTATTTATATGCTTTTGTCTTATTACAAACTGGTCCACATGACCGACTCAGCTAATCTAAAAATCCTTGCGCTCCCGTGAATACCGCGAATGATCCTTCTTTCGCGGAATGACCCTTTCGTGCCTGTTGGATTCCGCACTTCCTGTGGATCTATCCCGTGCCAGCCAAAATCCTTCTTTTGTGGCTACAAAAAAAATTATGTGATGGTTGCAAAGAGCCTCTTTTGGTGGCTTGCAAAAATATTTCTCCAATTGGAAAGAGTAATGGCTGCAAAAGCCTTCTTTGGTGGCTACAAAAGCCTTCTTTGTTGACTTTGAGATAGCGAATATTCAAAAAGGGGTTTTGCATGAACTAGTGGATCCTCAACTAGATATTGAAATGAATCATATGGTGAAGGTGATGGTAAGTGCAGTTTCCAAATTGGCCTTTAGATGCCTGGTGTCAAAGTGCGATGATAGACCTGTTGAATATGGTTGTCATTGATGTCAAAAGGAGTTCAATGATGACAACGGAATAACCAGGGACATGATGGAAGAGTGAACTCAGTGAAATACAAAGGTATAAAAAGGATATGATGACATGGAATGTATGCATTATCTATGTGTGTAAAAGCATGGAGTCGATGTGTAGATCCAGCAAGGGAATCAAGTCCGGTGATGATCGTTTGAGTGATTGATTGATTCTCTGATCAATCAATGTAGAATCGTAGAGTTGCAAAGATTGAAGTTTGTAGAGATTTGGATGATCCAGATTAAAGGAGAAAAGATGGTTCAATGATGGGAAAGATATCATGAGGTGAACATGAATGAAAGATAAGAAATCCACAAGATTAAGTGAAGTTCTTCCAGAGATAGCATATCAACAAACAAGATAAAAGCCGCAAGAGATCTGATGCCCCAGAGAAATTCCGCAAGGGAAAGGTGTAAAGAAGATAACGTATCTGGAGAGATAAGGTGAGATCCACATTTGACCTCAGATCGATGGTCAAGAAAGAACATGCAAGAAATTGATGGTTGTAAAGAGTTACAGAAAAGGAATTGCGGGAGGGAAATTGCAGAAGCCCGTTTAAGGAAAATTTGAAGGCACGTACGCAATCCGCAATCCGAAACCCGACTATGGAAAGAGAATTGCAAAATACAATTTATAAAAGTTGAAATAGAGCTCAACAATAAGAAATCCACAAGATGTGGAAAGAGAATCCACCATTGAACAAGATCCGATGGTCCATGATCACTGTGGAAAGAACCTTGCGGAAAGAGACCTGCGGAAGAAGTCTTGCGGGAGACAAATTGCGGAAGCTAGTTTGTAAAAATCGAAATATAGTTCCGCATTCCACAAGCTATGGAAAGAGAATCCACCATTGATCAAGATGAGACAGTCCACGATCACTACGGAAAGGAGATTGCGGAAAAGTCATTGTGGAAAGGAAATTGTGAAAAAACCACTGCGTAAAGGAAATTGCGGAAAGGTCACTGCGGAAAGGTAATTGCGGAAAGATCGTTGTGGAAAGGCAATTGCAGAATGATTTTTATTGCAGAAATATCATTGCGGAAAAAGGAAATTTGGAAGGAATTCTGGTGTAGAATTATCATTGCAGAGAGGTAATTTTGGAAAGATTTATGTTGCGGAAAGTCATGACTGATAAACATAAATAGAGTTATGAATTACAAGTTTATGTGATGTGTCTTTCCAGTTTGAAGAGGTGCGAGTTGAGAGGGTATGAAGATTTGAAGAGGCATGAATAATGTATTTAAAAGAAGATTCAAATTAGAAGGTAAGGGTGTCTTCGGTGTCTTAGTTGAAGCAACAACAAGAACAGGACGAGACCAATGAACTTCCAGGATTGAATAAAGCATGTTCTGTATGATATGAAGAAGTCAGATTAGGGAGGTAGGGTGCTGCTAGGGCAGGAAGAAATACTGCAGGGGGTCGTAGCCTCCTTCCGGTAAAAGCTGGAAAACAAGGTGTCGTTGCATCCTTGTCTGTAGCAGCAGGAAGAAGGTCTGGGGTGTCATTGCATCCTTGTCTGTAGTAGTAGGCAAAAGATCCAAGGTGTAGTAGCATCCTTGTCTATAGCAGTAGGAAAAATATGGGGTGTAGTTGCATCCTTTCTGTAGTAGCAGATAATTTTTTTTGTAAAATTCATCTTATTAATGAGTATGAGTTGGTGGTTTTCTCTTTGAGGCTTCCACGATAAAATCTTGTGTCCTAATTTGTTTGATTGTTTGTGTGTCTTGTACTAATTGTTTTAATAAAAGGAAAAAGAAGACAATACTGATTCACCCCCCCTCTCAGTATTGCTGGATATTCCAACAATTGGTATCAAAGCAGGATCCTTCACTACAGTTTAATCACTGGAAGGAAGATCCTCATTAAAGACCACAATGGATCAGCCGGAAGGATTAGCTACCAATAGACCTCCACTTTTCATAGGAAGTAACTATGCATACTGGAGTGCAAGAATGAAGTGTCATCTAATGTCTCTTGGATGGAAGTTTTGGAGAGTAGTTGAAAAGAATTATAATATAGGAGACAACTTACCTATAGACCAAGAAGAACTTGACCAATATGAGGCCAATTCAAAATCCCTGAATGCAATCTTGAGTGGATTAACTAACTCAATATTTGTGAAAGTCATTCAATGCAAGACAACCAAGGATGCTTGGGATAAATTAAAAATTGTCTATGAAGGAGAATCCAAAGTCAAACATTCAAGACTTCAGACATACAAAGGATAGTTTGAAATTCTACGAATGAAAGAGGAAGAAAATATTGTAGAATATCTTCTCAGAGTAGATGAAATTGTCAATGCTATTCGAGGCCTTGGAGGAGAATAAGAGGAAAAAGTAGTGGACAAAGTACTGAGAACCCTACCAATGAAGTATGACTCAAAAGTATCTGCTCTAGAAGAATGAGATTATATTAAAGACATGACAATAGATGAACTACATGGTATCCTCACTTCCTACGAGATGAGAAGAGGACAAGATGGAAAATCAAAGAAAGAAGCAACATTTAGAGTCTTATCCAAGAACCAATTAAGAAATTTAGATGATTAAGAAGCCCTTTTCATCAGGAAGCTTGAGAGAGGTACTGACAAGTACAAGGGAAATCTACCTCTAAAGTGCTTTAACTGTGGAAGAATTAAACACTTTTCTATAAAATGTCCTTATCCTAAACAAAATGGAAGTGATGAGAAAGAAGTCTCAAAGAAGTTCAAAAAGGGAAAACAGGAAACAAAAAGAAGATTTTTTACACCATGGAAGATAGTGAAGATGAAGACACAAGGGAAGATGAAGAAATAGGGATTCTATTCATGGGATTAGATGTCCAAGATCAAGATGATAAATCAATGGAATAAGGAGAATATGATCTAAGAGCTGAATTAATCGGCGCTCTTGAAGAACTTGATAAATGCAGTAAAAAGAACAAACAATCAAACCAAATCATTAGTAACTTGAAAAACCAGCTTGAAGAGGCCAAGAAGATTGAAGAGGATCTAGTTTTATAGCTCAAAAAGAGAATGCAAAAATCATAGAAGCTTGAAGAAGAGATTATGTAGCTTAGAAAGAAGCTCAATGAAGAATCTATTAAGTCAAAATATGAAAGCAGTTCAAATATTTTAGATGAGATCTTGAGTAGCCAAAGACCATTAAGTGATAAAACTGGATTAGGCTATGGCAAAGAAAAGAATTCAAAATATTTGTCCTCTACACTCCAAGATAGAAATGAAAGAAGCCATGCTACTGCACTCAAAAGCCTGATTAAGAAGGATAGTCAGGATTCTGCTCCCTCATCTCATAATAAAGACAGAACTGATATGATACCTAAAGGACCAATGACAAGTAGAGTCCAACAGATATTTTTTGGTCAATGCTACACATGTCATAATTTTGGACATATGGCTAGAGAATGAAGCTGAGGAAAAATGATTCAATAAAAGGTCAATAACAAAGGAAGAGATTGAAAAAGATAGAAGATATGAAGAAGGAATATCAAAGATTCCTCAAACATAATAAAGGAATATTCTATGGATACTGTCACTACTGTCACAAGCTCAGTCATAAGGATGTTGATTGCAGAACCAAGGGAAAAGATCTAAGTAGGGAACCTAAGAAACAAACAAGGTCAGTAAGTAGGGTACCTCATGGAAAGATGTGGAGAAGAAAGGAAGACTCCAAATATTTAGAAGAAACAAAGACTTCAAACATCAAAAAGGTTTCCAAAGATGATGAGGAACATAATAGTGTTATAGATATAAATGACATTCATGATGATGGAGATGTAAAACAATTCACTGATGAAGAGAGAAATTATGAAATTCTCTTCTACAAGTCTCTCATGACATAGAAGAGAACCCTGAAATGAGAATTACAAGGAATCATATGCTCAGGGAGAGTTAATATCAGAGAATTACAATAGGTATTTGAATAAATATCATTTGGTAAGGATAAAATATCATCTATATGACAAGTGAAGAACACCTAATAGCTGAAGTACAGTGAAATCAAGTTCAGTGGAAGAAATAAAGAAGGGTAAAACATTGAGAAGTTCATCTCCATAATCTTGAAATTTTAAAATTTTAAAAGATGACGTAGATCAGAAATCAGATCTAACCAATGTCTCATTACTTGGTTAATAAACCCCTATTTCTATTTTCAAAACAATTGGTATTACCACAATTGGATTTGATCTCAGTTTTGAAGAAGGAAAAATGTTGGCAAGAAGAGGAGCACTGTGATAGGGGGAGTTTATGAACTCATCATCCAGGTTATCTTTCAGAGTGGTTATCATTCAAAGGGAAGCTACAAGATGATAACTAGATAATCTGCACCAAGTCCAAGTTAACTAGAGGAAGAGAAGAAAAAGAAGGAAGTTGTCTAAAAGGAGAATGATTAGAAATTCTATGTCAAAGTTGGTTACAAAAAGGGCATAATAGGTTATCCTTTTTCATTGTTGTCAAAGGGGGAAATGTTTAGGTATGGTTATCATTGATGTAAAAAGGAGTTCAGTGATGACAAAGGAATAACCAAGGACATGATGGCAAAGTGAAATCAGTGAAAGACAAAGGTATAACAAAGGATATGATGACATGGCCTGTGATAGGGGGAGTTTATGAACTCATCATCCAGGTTCTCTTTCAGAGTGGTTATCATTCAAAGGGAAGCTACAAGATGCTAACTAGATAATCCGCACCAAGTCCAAGTTAACTAGAGGAAGAGAAGAAAAAGAAGGGCAGTTGTGTAAAAGGAGAATGATTAGAAATTCTATGTCAAAGTTGGTTAGAAAAAAGGGCATAATAGGTTATCCTTTGTCATTGTTGTCAAAGGGGGAGAATTTTTAGGTGTTTCCATCAATGCCAAAGGGGGATATTGTTGAATATGGTTGTCATTGATGTCAAAAGGAGTTCAGTGATGACAAAAGAATAACCAAGGACATGATGGAAGAGTGAATCAATGAAAGACAAAGGTATAACAAAGGATATGATGACATGGCATGTATGAATGATCTATGTGTGTGTAAAACCATAGAGTCGATGTGAAGATCTAGCAAGGGAATCAAGTCCGGTGATGATCGATGAGTGATTGATTGATTCAAGGGAATCAAGTCCGGTGATGATCGATTGAGTGATTGATTGATTCTCTGATCAATAAATGTAGAATCGTAGAGTTGCAAAGATTGAAGTTGCAGAGATTTGGACGATCCAGATTAAAGTAGAAAAGATGGATCAATTATGGGAAAGAGATTAGGAGGTGAACATGAACGGAAGTTAAGAAATTTGCAAGATTAAGTGAAGTTCCGCTAGAGACAGTAGATCGACAGACGAGATCAAAGCCGCAGGAGATCTGATGCCCAAGAGAAATTCCCCAAGAGAAAGGCGTAAGGAGGATAATGGATCCGCAAATATAAGGTGAGATCCACATCTTATCTCAAATTGACGGTCAGGAAAGAACCCGCAAGAAATCGACCGTTGTAAAGAGTTGTGGAAAAGGAATTGCGAGAGGAAAATCGTGGAAGCCCATTTCGAGAAAAGTTGAAGGCATGTTTGCAATCCACAATCCGCAACCCGACTGCGGAAAGATAAATTGCAGATGACAATTTATAAAATTCAAAATACAGCTTTGCAATCTGCAATCCGCAAGCTGTGGAAAGAGAATCCACCGTTGATCAAGATCTGACGATCCACGATCACTGCAGAAAGATACTTGTAGAAGAAGTCTTGCAAGAGACAAATTACGGAAGCTAGTTTGTAAATATCGAAATATAGTTCCACAATCTGCAATCCGCAAGCTGGGAAAAGAGAATCCACTGTTGATCAAGATCAGACGGTACACGATCACTGGGGAAAGGAGATAGTGAAAAATTCGTTGTGGAAAAACCATTGCGAAAAGGAAATTGCGGAAAGGTCATTGTGGAAAGGTAATTGCGAAAAGATTGTTGCGGAAAGGAAATTGCGGAATGATTTTTGTTGTAGAAATATCATTGCGGAAAAATGAAAATTCAGAAGGAATTCTAGTGTAGAATTATCATTGCAGAGAGGCAATTTTGGAAATATTTATGTTGCGGAAAGTCATGACTGATAAACATAAACAGAGTTATGAATTACAAGTTTATTAAAATAGAGATTTGAAGGGGCATGAAGGAGAAAGGTATGAGCCTGTTTTGAAAAGGTGTGTTTATGATATGTGTCTTTCTAGTCTAAAGAGGTACGAGTTGAGAGGGTATGAAAATTTGAAGAGGCATGAATAATGTATTTAAAAGAAGATTCGAATTAGAAGGTACGGGTGTCTTCGATGTCTTAGTTGAAGCAGCAGCAAGAACAGGCCGAGAGCAATGAACTTCCAGAACTAAAGAAAGGATGTTCTAGATGATCTAAAGAAGTTAGATTAGGGAGGTAGGTGGTGCTAGGGAAGGAAGAAATCCTATAGGGGGTTGTAGCCTCCTTCCAGTAGAAGTTGGAAAATAGGGTGTCGTTGCATCATTGTCTGTAGCAGCAGGAAGAAGGTATGGGGTGTTGTTTCATCCTTGTCTGTAGCAGTAGGAAGAATATCCAAGGTGTAGTAGCATCTTTGTCTGTAGCAGTAGGAAAAATATGGGGTGTAGTTGCATCCTTTATGTAGTAGCACATAAACAATTTTGTAAAATTCATCTTATTAATGAGTATGAGTTGGTGGTTTGATCTTTGAGGTTTCCACGATAAAATCTTGTGTCCTAATTTGTTTGATTATTTGTGTGTCTTGTACTACTTGTTTTAATAAAAGGAAAAAGAAGACAATACTGATTCACCCCCCCTCTCGGTATTGTTGGATATTCCAACAAGACCAAACATGAAGGAAGTTGTTGCGGAGCTTGAGGTCATCAAAGGATTTTGCAATGCCTCTCTAGATGAACACTGGGGATCTTCCCCCAACAGTAAATAGACATTATCTCCCACTTTTGTTCAAGACAATTGGCCCAGCATAAACTCCTCTCCCAACTATAGTACATAAATTTACCAATTATATACAATTTAATATGTAGCTTTCAAATGTAGTTAGTAAATTTCTAGCTTTATAAAGTAAAAACCCGCTAATCGATAGTATTATTTCTTTCTGCTTCAAATTAATGTGGTTGTATAAAATTTAAATCAAGGCCATGGCGAGTGTTTGTAAGCATGTTTTAACCCCATCAAGAAGTTTCATTTTTAGTTTTCAATATTAAAACCAAATTAATGAAAAAGTAAAAGAAAAAAATATTTTATAGTTTAAGTCTACCCTTAGTTGCTTGACTTTGTCAATAAAATTGAATAAATCAATGTAAACTAGACTAGGAACTGTTCCTCCATAGTAAATTGAAACAAGTTTCACAACGGTGGCATATTTTCTGTTGTTAATGAGATGTATTTGTTAATAAATATATTTGTTTACTTGATAATAGTGTGTATAGAAGAGAGCATTTCTGATTCTGTGTCTTGTCTTTTTTATGATAGGTTTTAATTAATGGATTGATAGATTTCTAACAGGTTTCATGGGAATTTATCTATTGAATAAAAAGTTATAGTAAGATTGTTTGGTAAATCTATGAAATAAAACCAACAAAATTTATTTTTCTTGCTATTAAAAATTCAAATGACATTCTTTTTAAATTAATTTAACCAAAGAAAGAGGCTTGGTAGTACATGGAATTCTTATTAGTCCCTGCCTGCATGAAGTGCAGGGACTATAGAAATCGATTTTTCCTATTTCTATTAATCTAGAATGGATTACATAGCATTTTAACTTAAGTTTTATGAGCCTGATTCCCTTCTAGCCAATCAACACTTTGGGAGCGTTATTTGGCCTTTAATCGAAGCACATGCTACTTCTAGTATTCACGATCTGAATTCTTGCAACTCCGGGCATACTGTTACACCAGTTTACAAGGAATTCCAAAGCCTAAATATCCAAGCATAAGCTTTTAGTATACATTTCTTCCTTACAAGGAAACTTCATTTCATTTGTATTTGGCCAATTTCATTTTATGTTGATTATAGAGTGAAAAATGATAATGTCAATTCATAAAACTTTGAAGTTTGTATAGAAGTATCAAATTCTTTTGTATTTTGTTTTCTCGAATGGAAAATTTTAATTAATAAACATAGATTCAATCAATACATTTGAAAATGAACTTAAATAGTATGTGTCATTGGATTGACTCCGTAAGTGTGTTGTTTATGTAATAGAAAATTAAATTAATCAATAAATGAAAAATGAATTCCAATTAATCAACCAACATAGATCCATCTAAAAGGGGATCTACCAAGCGTCAAGAGGGATCAAATCTCTCAAAGGTGCAAACCTTTTTTTAGACATGTTGAAGAGGTGTGTAGTTTAATATATGTGTCATTCTAAATATTTTAAATCTAATTTGAGCCGACATGTTATTTTTATAATATTTTATTATTTTAAATAAAGGACACATGTCATCTATAAGATGAGCACGGAAGGAGTTACACATTCCCCCTACTGGGCTGTAGAATGCACCTCTTTAGCACAACAAATGAAACATGAATTTTCATAATTGCGAGATGCTCTGTGTCATCAAATTGATCATGTAATCCTCTTTGTAGGTAATTGAAAATTAAATTAATCTGTTTACATTGTAGTTTTGGGTTTTGATTTATTTTTACACCTATAGGTGTTCATATTTTAGAATTTGGGGTGGACTAGTATCTATGTTTTTTTAAATTGCATGATGATGAGACAAGTTATATGTTACATGTTCTACATGATTAGTTGTAATCACTTGGTATCTATTACTTGTTCTCCATGCTTAGTTGTAATCACTTGTTATCTATGCCTTCGCTACTTGTTATCTTCTTTAGTTAAATGAGTTGTCTATCACTAATGTGCCACACAACATTAAATGGTTGTACTAGTATATAAATAAGATTAACATTAGAATTTACAAAACTATACATGCTAACATAAAAATGATTCAAGAATAGATTAAAAATAAACAACATTGAAATTAGATTTTAAATGTAAATAAAGTTGAAATTAAACTAGACTAGCCAATAGCCTAAACATATGAATGTTAGGATATTCCTATACTCCATCCTAATCCCACCAATATTTTGATCATTTACATTTTCAATCATGCATGCACTTTTAGGGTTTGAATGCATCATTTAGGGTTTGCATGCATTTGCATGCATTCCAGTCATCAGTCCCAGCACCTAGCCCTCAGTTAGCTAGCCCCCGGAGCTTCCTTCCACTCAGTTTCAGCCCTCCTATCCTTTCATGCACCCAATTCTCACCTTCCACTGAAGAAGGGCGCCTTTCTCACCTACGAGTCCAGTTTACTTCAGTTAGCCACCAGTCTTTCCTTGATTTGAGGCCAGACTGACTCCTCACTGCTGTTATCACTCCGATTGACCTCCGATGAGACATGACTACCTGTTCTGAATCCAATTAGCTCCTCATGCACCCTCCACTGAGCCTCCTTCATTCAGTTAGTGCCAGTTACACTTAATTACACCTACCACACTCAGTTAGACTCATTTTGACTAATGGTTGACAGTTACTTGAGCATTGATGACTCCACTGATGATGAGATAGACTACTAGTTGTGCTCCAATGACACTCCAGTGATCTTTTGATCACTCAATGAACGCTAATTCGAATTTCCACCTTGGAATTCGAATCCTCATGCATTGTACTACTTATTGTCAATATTGTGATTAATTAATTAGTGTGTGTGAAGTATTTTTGCTTCTATCCGAGTTCTATTGTATTATTATTATGTTGCTCATTACACTGCATTGACCACTCTTCTTCTATCTTCCTGCTTAATCATAATTACTCTAGTGAGGTATACATCATCTCTTAGATCTGCTGTGAGGATTTTCACAATGAACACACATCAAAACCAAGCAAATAAACAAAAAATAATAGGCTAACCCATACTATTGACTTTCACCTAGAATAGATTAAAAAAAATTAGACTAGCCAATTAAAACAAATAAAACTCAAAACGAAGCATATGAACAAAAACAAAAGTATAAACCATTCTATTGTCTACAAACTCAAAATTGATAGGTACTAACACCTAGAAGAGATTAAAAATAAACAAAGCTGAAATTTTACTAGCCAATCAAAACGAATGAACACGCATCAAAACCAAGCAAATTGAAAAAAAAAGTAGTCTAAACCCTGATGTCAAGCTTTGTACTTATATTTTTCAAACCATTTTTGTCCACATCCTCGTGTTATGAAAAGAATGGTTGGAATTACAATTTTAGATGGTTCATACTGCACAATAATATTATATGATTGGTGGTGATACTTAAAAAAATCTAAATGCTACTTAAAAATCTAAATGATACTTATAATTTTAAAATTTTGATATATTATTTTATTAATTTACATTATATACCTGGTTCTTTAATATTATATGATTGGTTATACTACTTGAAAAAATCGAAATGCTATTTCTAATTTTATTTAAATTTTGATATATTATTTTATTATTTTTACATTATATACTTAGTTCTTTAAAATAAAGGGTCAAATTTCCAGTCCTATATAATATCTGTGAGTCTTTGATTGTATTTTCTTTAATTCCAAGAAATCATGATTATTAATAAGATGGAGTATCTTAACATGTCCTTCTATAATCTTACATTCTTGTGTACCAAGTTATCTAAAGTAACTTGGGTCAAATTTCTAATCTATATGATATCTCTAGTCTTTGATTGTTCACTTGTTTTTCTCACTTCCAAAGAAAACAAATAATTAATAAGATGTAGTGGGGCATGCATACAAATTTGTAGAACTTTTAGATACAATCAAAAATTTATAAAACCCACTTATGTTATAGAAAACAATAATGCATTTAGGTTTACAAGAATTGACAATTTTGAAGTTGGATACATACTTGATATTCGTGTTCATTGATCTAAGTCAAAATTTTAATTTTATGTCGAGTTGTAAGCTCTCTCCCAAAATCATTTGGGACCCTTGTTATTTTTTTTTTTTGGGGGGGGCATAAAAACCTATTGGAGTAGTGTTTTTGAGTGTCGTAAGTTGTTGCAAGGTTGTTTGGGTAGGTTCTATGTGATCATGCTATCAAAATTCTATTCGGGTAGGATTTCCCAAATTGGAGCATTGAATCCAAAATTTCCATTGTCGTCTTAGTGAGTAAAACCCTATTTCTCCAAATCAATAAATAAAACACACTTTGAGCACAAAACCCTAGGATGAGGGGTACCCTAGTTGTATTTGGACGCTATGGATCCAATGGAGTTGATGTTTCATCGATCAGAGTCATGGTTTTCATTTTATGTCTAGTTGCAAGTTGCCTCCCAAACTCATTTGAGGACCATTGGTTATTTTTTGTCGAGGCATAAAAACCTAATGGAGTAGCACTTTCGACTGTCATAAGTTGTTTCAATTTTGTTTGGGTAAGGCCTATGTCACCATGCTATCTGCATTCTCCATAGTTATGATTTTCCAAATTGGACTCGTAAATCCAAAATTTGCATTTCCTCTTACTAAGCAAAACCCTAGTTCTTCAAATTGATGAATAAAACATGCTCTGAGCCATGGAACCATGGGGCGATGGGTGTGCTTACTATATTTGGATGCCAGGAATCTAACGGAGTCAATGGTTTGTCGATTTGAGTCATGGTTTTCATTTTATGTCGATTTGTAAGTTGCCTCCCAAACTCTTGTGGGGACCCTTGTTATTTATTGTCAATCCATAAAAACCTAATGGAGTAGGGTTTTCAAGTGTCTTAAGTTGCTACAAGTTTGTTTGGGAAATTTCTATGTCACCATGCTAGCTGCGTGCTATTCAGTTAGGATTTCACAAATTGGACCCAAAAATCCAAAATTTTCATTGCCTCTTACTAAGCAAAACCCTAGTTCTCCAAATCTAATGGAGTCAATGGTTTGTCGATCCGAGTCATGGTTTTCATTTTATGTCGAGTTTCAAGTTGCTTCCAGTTGAACTCTTTTGGGGACCCTTGTTATTTATTTTCAAGCCATAAAAAACTAATGGAGTATGGTTTTCAAGTGTTGTAAGTTGCTGCAAGTTTGTTTGGGAAATTTCTGTGTCACGATGCTAGCTGCGTGCTCCTTCAGTTAGGATTTCACAAATTGGACCCATAAATCCAAAATTTGCATTGCCTCTTACTAATCAAAACCCTAGTTCTCTAAATCAATGAATGAAAAATGCTCAGAGCCACCAAACTCTAGGGAAAGGGGTTCCCTAGCTGTATTTTCCTATCAAGAATCCAATAGAGTCAATTGTTCATCCATCCAAGTCACGATTTTCATTTTATGTTGAGTTGCAAGGTCCCTCCTAAACTCATCCAGGGACCCTTGGTTATGCTTTTGTTAGGGCATAAAACCTAACGAGTAGTGTTTTCAACTGTAGTAAGTTGCCATAATTTTTTTTGGGCATGTCCTATGACAACATACTATCTAAATGCTCTTCAGTTAGGATTTCAGAAATAGGACCCATAAATCAAAATTCACATTGCCTCTTACTAAGCAAAACCCTAGTTCTCCAAATCGATGAATAAAATATTCTTTGAGCTAGGAAACCCTAAAGAGAGGGGTGCCCTATTTGTATTTGGTTGTCAGGAATCCAATGGAGTTGACAATTCATCAATCCAATTCATGATTTTCATTGTGTGTTGAAATGCAAATTTCCTCCCAAACTCATTTTGGGACCCTTGTTTTTTTTGCTAAGGCATAAAAACCTATTGGAGTAGCATTTTTTAGTGTTTTAAGTTGCTACAAGTTTTTTTGGGAAAGGCCTAGATGTCACCATGCCATCTATATGCTCTTTGATTAATATTTCACAAAATTGGATCCATAAATGAGGTATACATCATAATTATTTTATTTTTATGAAGTGTACAACTCCAATCATTGTAACAAGATGTCCTCCAAGATAGTTCAATGACTATTAGTGCCACCTTACTTGTTCATTTGAATTTGTTTTTCATTATACAACTATATAAACTATGAAGCAATCCATCCATTAATGCATTACAATGTTTAGTACATTATCAATATATGACTATATAAACCATGAATAAATCCATACATTAATGCATTACCATATGTTAATACATCATTTCCATATTAACCCAATATTTCCATATTATTACAAAGTGATTCTTTGATAATAAGGTAAGGGAAGTGTGGGTAAATAAAATGTAAGAGAAGCTTGCTTCAATTTGAAATTAGTGCAGGATTACCCATATATTTACCATGGATAATGCTGAACCTTTTTTTTCAACAAATATGATCACAAAGTTTTGCAACAAGTCCTTAAACCTAATTATAATTAGAAGGGTGGATCACCCTAGTTGATTGAGCTTGCCATTAACAAAATTGTCTTGTTAATTATTTCCTATATAGACTACAAATGGACCCACCACCCAATTTGCATAAAAGTGGTAAGGGTGTTTTTAGTTATGGAAATCCTATTTATTATGATGATATGTTCATGTTTACTCTAGATTACCATTGCTTATAACGTGGAGGTTATGGTTATAATGATGTTATGTGTAAGATGATGTTATGGTTGTGGCATGTGTTCCACAATGATGGTTATGCACATATATGGCTTTATTCTTCTTTCATATAGGGCACTTGCATATAAATTATGAGCATTAATATAGTTTTACATATCTTATCCAAATCAAAACCCTAATCTAGAATTCATGCCACTCAATTTAGAATGGTTGCATATCTTGGTAATTTTTCAAGTCCCAAATTTTTGGTGCATTTTTAATTCCCTAAACAATATTTATTGGACTTGACTTACAGTTACCAAAGGTTTTCCTAATCGTTTACCAAAATTGTTCTTCTCCTCCAGAAAATTAATAGGAAATGGTTGGATATTTGAACCTGATAAGGTTGGCACAGGGACTTACTTGACTTCTCTAAGGTTCACCATTTAGGACATGATAAGACCTTCTAATCCTAACAAAGAATATAATGGTCCTTATCAAGTTTCCCCTTTTCAATAGCTAAGGATTTTAATTAAGGAGGAACACAAATAAAATGTAACAATTAACTAACTACCTTTCGAGTCTTTCCTTATCATCTAATTTATTGATTTAACAACATTACTTTTTCATTAGAGAAGGGTTAATGATGGTAAGAGTTTGAATTATTGACATGAAATGATTAAATTATGCACTCATTCCAATTGGTGGATGTTCAAAATTTGTGTAAATTCTATCACTATAGTATAGGAATGTAGCACCAAATTTTTGAATTAAAAACAAAATTACTCTACAAAGAGTTAGTTACACAAAAATTATTCTTATTGAAGTTGCATGAATTATAGACATTGGGTTAAAGAGTTAGTTAAACAAAAATTATTCTTATTGAAGTTGCATGAATTATAGACGTTGGGTTAACTTATTGTAGCTATTGAATGCACACTTTTTATTGGTGTTTTAGCAAATTTGGTTAAACTTTGGTGATTTAAATTTGATAGCCAATTACATAAACACTTAGAATTTTTCCCTTAAAAATTAAATTGGGTGATGACGCTAATGGAAACGGTAAAGCATGGTATAATAGTAGTGATATGTATCTCATCCTTCATCAAGTGGATATTTTGGATGTTTATGTTGCTTTAAAGAACCAAACAAATATATTATCCACTACTTTGGTTAACAAATTAGTTGTACTATGATTGGCATACACATTGGAGAGATCTTACTCATAGATTTCTAAGCCTTGCTATGATGTTTATGTAGTGCACTTCCCTGTAGCATTGGAGACATAGAGGGAATCATGGAATTCTTCATGATGCACACATGCATAGGTTTCTTTCTTGGAGGATGTCTCACTTTGGAAAAGGAGCATTAGTCATCTTGGACGATGTTTATCCCTAAATGGAAAGAATGATAGTTGAACACTTAAAATGATATGAAGTGTTCTTGAACGGTGTTTTGCATAAACTCAAGTCAATGCCAACAAAATATTTTTCTGGGAGCTCAATAAGAATATTGAATTGAAACTGTAGAGTGTATTTAGTGAATTAGTTTTACCTCATAATGAATACCCATTACAAAGTGTATAATGTTACCAAAACATTCCCTTTATATATATTAGATCCCTATTAGTGTGAAAAGTAACAAATATGTTCACATAGATGTGAGTTTTTCCAAATAATAAATGAAGCATTTGGGGGTCGTAACAATATGCAAGATGCCATGTGTGTCACTAAAATACTTTAAAATACAACATAAATGTAGTGTTAAAATACAAAATACAAAATAAAAAATACTTCAAAATACTTACACAGATATTGAATATCAATGTACATTTTATATATAGATGAAATACTTTAAGTACAATATTTACATATGGCATGTGCCTTTCATGACCAAATATACATGATAGGTTACTGTTTTAGAATACAATAAACATGCTAAGGCATGTGCCTCCCCTAAGTACATCTAGGATCCAAAACCAATTTTACTTCTTTTTTTTTCCAATGTAGGTCATGCATGCCTTCATCTAGGATCCATGTTCATCTCTAGAGTCCACAAATCAAAGAAAAAATTGAGTGATAAGCTATTTGCTCGATTTCACTAAGATTAAAGCAAACTCATGAAATCATTTATTAAGGAATAATTTATATCAAACACTCACTATGTCCATATGAGGTATGAGGGACTATGGCGTGTTCCTTTGCAAGGAGATCCTCTTTGCAATCATTAGACTCTACAAATATTATAGATAACTATCATTATATATACCAATTATGAACATGTTTGATTGAATTGAGTAAAACACTTGAACTCATTAATAGACTAATATATACTAAATGAATATGTTTTACCATAATGAGTGAATTTGGAATAGGATATTGGCCACCTTGGGTAGGAGGTGGTGTTGTTGGATGAACATCAATATCAACAACAATTGAAAATAAACTTGAGGGAGTAGGGTTTGTTACTAGCAATGTCTATGAGTAACTAATTGTTAAAATAGTTAGATGTTATATGCTTGAATCGATGATCTAACACATGAATTGATTGGATACAAATTTTGAAATAGTTAACTCTATGTGAGATGTTTCCATCTCCAATGTACAACATCAATTGCTTACTCTACAACTCTTGTCAAGTATTGTGTCAAGTGATCTCCATGTGATAACTATAAACTTACATGAATTCAAGCATTAGAGAAATAGTAAAACATGTGCAATGAACTGTACATTTTAAAAACCAACAACTATAATTTAAGGTTATGCAAATTAATTGTATCTATGTATCACCACCCTCCTTCTTTTTAGGAGTGGAATCTCTTGTATACACAGCTGGGACAAGTTGGAGGCTAGAATCTTTGGGCGTGACCTACAATCACCAAGTGCTCAACTAGTTAAAGAAATGCATTTAGTAAATAATTAACATGAATTACTTATCATAACATGTTCAAATGGATCATTCCTGTGTCTGAGTTGCTCCTTTCAACTCAAGCATAGATTTTTATATAGTGGGGGGCACCTCATTTCTCTCCTCTAGAAATTCCTACAAACATCGAGTGCTCAAATAGCCAAATTAATGCATTCATTACAAAACTAACATGAATTAACAATGAAACATGTTCAAAAAAGATACCTCTGGGTGAGTTGTGCCTGTGACCTTAGGCGTTGATGTCTCTATAGTGTGGGCACCTCAATGCTCTCCTCTATCAATGCTTGCAAACATTGAGTGCTTGAATAGTCAAATAGATGCATTCATTAGAAAAACAACATGAATTGACATTGTAACATGTTAAAAAATGATAACTCTGGGTGATTTGTGCCTGTGGAATTAGACACCAATGTCTTGGCATTGGGGCACACCTCAATGCTCTCTTCCATTAATGCCCGCAAACAAGAAGTGCTCAAATAGTCAATTAGATGCATTCATTAGAAAACTAACATGAATTAGTAATGTAACATGTTCAAAAAATATACTTCTTCCTGAGTTGTTCCCGTGAACTTAGGAATGGATGTCTCTCAAGAGGAAGCACCACCAATGTTCTTCCCTAAGGGAGATTGAGTGAACAACTACAAGTTAAAACAATAAAAAATGATAAAATTAATATTATAGGATTTGAACATGTATAGATATAGGTACATAAAATAGATATATATGCAAGAAAAACAAACCAACCATGAAATCATAATGTAATAAATGGATAACATTGATTATTACATTAGAAACTCAAAATGTAAGAGAAAATAATGATAAAGCTCATTAATTAATTGAATGGAGGTGATTACAATATAGAGAGAGGAAATTAGAATTAGGTTAGGAGACAATTTGAGTTGCCCATGATAGTCAGGCTTAAATTAGAACAAATAACCTCAGTTAGTCATGTAATATCTGAGCTAAACTATCCTGAATTGAATTGAATTGAACTAAACCGAATTGAATAGAATTGATATGCACTAAACTGAACTAATTGATATGCACTGAACTGAAATGGGGCACTGATGTCACTAGATGGCCAATTAGGAATAGTTAGGTTCAGTTAGGACCTCAATTAATGGGGCACACCTATACTTTACTTCACTACCTCCTTAAATCATGGAATGTAACCCCAAATTAGGGAATGCGCACGGAAATTAAGGAGTGTGCTCCAAAATATAGGGTTTTGGTGTATGTGTGACTCAGGAGGTCAATTTTGGTGTGGTTAGGCCCATTAGAATCAATGGGTTAGGGGCTAGCAGGATTATTTACTCTAACCCCACCCCCCATAATCTTAACTAGGTAAAAATGAATCCTAACAAGTTGCAGCCATATTAGGTACCCATACACACATAAAATTCTCTAAAAAATAGGAAAGAGGGAAAAAAACCCAGTGGGAACCCCCCCAAAAAATAGAATTTGAAAATAAGACTTTAAGGAGCCTCCTCAGAAAATTCATTCACTCCCAAAGAATCTCTCAATTGGGTGAATTGCTACTCCGTAAAGGGCATTGTGAAGATCCATGTATATCTTTTTGAAATCCTCCTTCATTTGAAGTGCATGGGAGCCCATTCATGAGATCCAAACACTTTGAAGTGCTTTAATGGTGGTTCTTGACTACTCCTTGCTTGAATGGAGAAAATCCCTTGAAGCTTTTGTGTGGAACGTGGTGAAACTAGAGGAGTAAAGG
Organism: Larix kaempferi; assembly: GCA_027924585.1. NCBI lineage: Eukaryota > Viridiplantae > Streptophyta > Pinopsida > Pinales > Pinaceae > Larix > Larix kaempferi. The sequence goes on along the minus strand of BSBM01000542.1, from coordinate 1,753,558 downwards.
TTGTAAATTTGGAGAATGAGAAGAAATTATGTAGGTCTTCTTCAAAAAGAACCTAATGTGGTACAAGTTTTCCAATGGCCTTTTTCATCTTCTTAATGTATGTGAATAATTCCTTGTAGGACATGAGTTGTGAAGCTTCTAGGGCCTCCTTCAATAAGATTGGATCCAGTTTACCAACTATGCAGCAATTGAGCTTGGGAGATAGGAGATCCATGGCTGTAAAAGATCTCTCTAATGGATGCAAATGAGATCTTTGATGGATGAAAAACACTAATTGATGACTGCAAATGATCTCTTCGGTGGCTGTAAGTACACTTCTTTGATCGTTGTAAGTGAGCACTCCTTCAATGGTTGCAGTTGCACTTCATGATGGCTACAAATGAGTACTATAAATGGGATATTTGTTGGTTTCAAAATCCTTCTTTGGTGACTGCAAAAATCCTTCTTTTGTGGATACAAAAAAACTTCTTTGATGGTTGCAAAAGCCTTTTTTGGTGGCTTGCAAAAAGATTTTTCCAATGTGCAAGATGTTGGTGTTTATTATGTGTTAAATAATTCCAATATTTAAATTGTCAACCCGAGGAGGGAGCTTATGAGATGCAATCACTATATGTGTAGGATTGAAGGCTTGAACTATCCTAAACTGACTAAAGATGCAAATGTGTTAACATGCAACTATATGATTTTAAACTACTTGCATGACTTTCAAAATTCAAATGCAAGAATTTATTCTATCTATGAAAACAGGAACCTGATTAACAAATGAAGCAAATAGAAAACTTAATAAATATGTTTAATTGAAATGTATTTGATTATGGAAACAAGTAGAAAACTTGATAAAGATATTTATTATTAATCCAAATCTTAAACCATGAACATCTTCATTATTTGTATGAATGGAAACTAATCCTATGATAATTAGATGAAACTATCAAAAACTAAAACAACTTAAAGAAATTGAATTATTAACTATTACTTGGAAGACAAACTATCTAGAAACAAGACTAATAAATTCTGAACTGTAACTAATTAGCAGATCAGATTGAAGATCTGAAGTTTGGAAGAAGGTTGGAAGAAAATTTCAAGAAGAAAGTAGGAGAAGGGAGGAAATAATAACAAGACTTAATTAAGAACTTTAAGTAACATGAAATAAACTTTAAATTACATCTAAAACTGTTAAGGAGGAGTAAGAAGAATTATGATTGAAGGACATAAGAAATTAGATTCGGGAAAAGGCCTAAAGAAATGCAGAAAGTAAACATGTCCAAATGATGATCCGAATGTCGGTCTGAATGGCGGTCCGAATGACAGTCCGAATGGAGGAAAATGTTTTAAAGTGAGGAAAAGGAAGAATTTTGGATGATTTAAGTACCAGCTGGCTTTATGCAAATGATCCTATAGTGCAAAGGAAGCAAATAGAGAGATTATTTGGAGGCTAAGTTAATCAGGAGCTATCTATTCTAATCATTATCTAAAAAGAAGAATTATTTCTATGAGGCGTAGGAAGAAGGTTGAGAAGGAAGAAGGGAGAGTTAACCTACAACAAATAGGAAGAAAAACTAATAGAGAAGAAGGGAGAGAACTAATACTATAGATGAAGTTGGAAAGTAGTCTCTAACTACAATGATGGAAGGAGAAAACTGAAAACAAATTACAAAACTAATAAACTATTGGTCAACCATTTCCTAATTCAAAAGAAGGGAGATTATATTAACAGCAGAATATTAATTACAGAGGAATGAAGATGATACACACATGAAAACGAATTAGATTACACACACAGGAAATAAACTAGTTAATTGCAAGAAAAGAAATGCAGAAAATGTAAATAAAACCTCCAGTTGATGAGGGGCCCTTCCCAGCAATCAGAGGTGAGACTAAATTAGCTTAAACGACTATCAGCAGAGCATCAACGTACTGAAATTTCCATTAATCTGAGAAAATTACATAATACTTTATGCAGGAGTAACTGCTACCTCTCGTCTATTCTCTATGCTATCTGATCTTTCACATCTGCTCTTCGTTTTCTTGTAAGAGGCATCTATTTATAAGTTACAATGGGAGAGAAGGTTGACAGAGTCGACCTCTCTAAAAATAGAGGTCTTTTAAGATTACAAACGACTACTTAAAGTGATACACGACAATGCAGAGGGCATCCATTAGGCTTTAGGGGGTCGATCCTACCCAACATGAACAAATGCATGTTCGTTTCCTTCAACCGTGGGAAGAAGCATGTGCTAGCAGATTGAGTGTGGAAGGATGAAGCTGCTGGAGCGTCGACATGGGCAAGGAGTTGTGTTTCCAGACTAAGTGTGGGCGGGTTGGAATCCTCTAGAACATCAGTGTGAATAGGTACACACGATACCAAGATTTATGAGCAGAAGAATCAGAGTCTGGAGGTGTTGACATGGGTGAGAAGTGTGTTGTCAAGATTGGATGACATGGGAATGAATCTTCCAGAACCAAAGCTTATTAACCCTAACCATCGCATGGCAAACAAAACCCACGTGCCCAGTTTTGACTTTAATGACCCAAAGTATGCCAACCGTTGATTTCGTGGGTTGAATGGGAGGTTGATGTTGAGATATTGTAACTTCAAAGAATATTATATTTGTACTTTATTATTTCGGAGATGATTCATTCCTTCGTAAAGATCTTATTGTATATCCGGAGATGTTTATTCCTCCGTTGGAATGTGGTAACTCGGGTTATTAGACTTCCCTAGTGGGGGTCGGCCCTGTATGTGTTATGTGGGTCAAAGGGTTATTAGACTACCCTAGAGGGGTCGGCCCAGTCAGTTGTAGTGGGGTATTTAATCCATTGGTTAAATACGAGCCTACGTGTACCTGTGTAAAATACATGTCAGTGTAGTGTATAAATAGAGGAGGTGTGTTCCTCATTTGACACACTCACACACTTGAGGATAGCGCACTTGTGGAGGAGAGGTCTGCTATTGTGGAGGAGGAGATCATGTCTCAGGGTTTCATCTTTGTATATTGCTGGTCATCTATATTGAGGAAGCTTTGCTGGGTTTTCTACCCCATGAGGGTTTCCCAGGATAAATCTCTGTCTCTTGTGTTTATGCTATGCTTGTTGTTTCTTCAGTGATCCTGTATATGCTATTATTGTGAAATGGAATGTAATGCTGCTATTTTATGTCTTAGCATATTGAATTTTAACAGTTGAATGACGAGCTGAACGTGGCTGAGCATTAGCACGTAACACAAAGTCTGAATGAAGGGTCATTTGAGAAATGCAGCCTGCAAATTAAAACATAAATACCAATTATGCCCATAAAATGTCACTTTAACATAAATAAACCATAATATAACAAAATGTGAACAAGATTTGCGTAATAGGTAAATATATGCATACCTGGACTATTTGATGGGCTGAATAGCAAATAAAACAACTTACTATAGAAAAAGCATGATAGAAACAACGCCATTCCAAGTAGATTGTTGATAAAAAATGGTGATAAAATGGACGCCAACATAAGAGTAATGGCTGCAAAATCCTTCTTTGGTGGTTGCAAAATCCTTCATTGGAAGATGCAAAAGATTTCTTGGGTGTCTGCAAAAGCATTATTGATGGTTGAAAAATCCAGGCCGCGAAAGACCTTCTCAACTTGCATGCTAGATAACTGACAAGAAATCATTGGACACAATCTAGTTTAGCACCCACTATGTTATGATACCATTTAGGATTTGAACATCTATAGATATAGGTATATAAACTAACGAGAAATGCAATGATAAATGCATAATACATCAAATCATAATGTAATAAATGGATAACATTGATTATTACATAAGAAACTCATAATAGAAGAGAAAAGAATGCTCAAGTTCATTAATTAACTAAATGGATGTGATCACAATATATATAGAGGTAAATTGAAATAGATTAATATACAATTCAAGTTTCCCATTCTAATCAATATTAATTTAGAACAAATAACCTCACTTAGTCTTGCAAGATCTAAGTTGAACTATCTTGAACTGAACTGACCTGAACTAAACTGAACTGATTTGCACTGAACTGAACTGAATTGGCATGCATTGAACTGAACTGGGGTGATAATGTACCTAGAGGACCAATTAGGGATAGTTAGGGTCAATTAGGACCTCAATCAATGTGGCACACCTTGAATTCACTTAAATTCCTACTTAAATCACGGAATGTACCCCCAAATTAGTGAATGTGCCCCCAAATTAAGGAGTGCACCCCAAAATATAGGGTTTTGGTGTATGTGTGACTTAGGAGGTCAATTTTGGTGTGATTATGCAATTAGAATCAGTATGTTAGGGGATAGGAGGGTTATTTATTCTAATTGATATATCTATGAACCATAAGGAACAAACATTTTCAAAGAAAACCTTTAAGTTCCAGGTAATTACTTGGTGAAAAATACCATCATGGGGAAATCCATAACAAATATGGTTACATGAAGTGTAAGAATGAGATAGAAATTTTGGAGTAAAGTGGATGGTCCTTCCTGACTAGGATTTGACGGTCTTACCTAACTTGTAGCTAATGGTCCTACCTAATGGTAGACATTTCTCGTATCTATCCACTACCCACAAAAAAGGTGTCGTGATAACCCATGTTATGCGTTAAATGCAGCAATGCATCCCATTTATGGAAACAATTGTTGTGTGGGTGGGAATTCTAACTTAGAAAGTGGCCTATGCAATGTAGGGGCTTGAAAATTGGCATCTATATGCCTTGGATTTTGTCATTTTTGAGGCATCCCCAAACCAACACCCTAAAATGAAAAGTAATGAAAAGATTTTATGCGCTTCTCTGACGCAAACTTGGCATACAACTTCTTAAGGAAGTACATAGGAAATTCCCTATTTTTGTGAGGGGCACATCGAACACCATGTACCAGTTATTCATTTAGTGATGAATGGATGGTTGGTAGGTACACCATTCAATGGATATGTGGTCACAGTTGGTGTTCAAGACTTAACCTATTCTAGGGTCTCTGAATATAGAAAAGATGTCTTCGTTGCTTATATTTACTTCTTTTTTTTTTAATTTCATAGTGGTGTAAACCATCATCATATTCCTTCCATTTACTCTCTCTATAAGAGGAAACTCTATATAATGCCCCATTTGCTTGCCTTATTGTGTCTATGCTAGCATCAACTGTTTTGGCAAGAGAGTGTTGAATTGGGTCTCCACCCCTAAAGACATTGTTGATGGATCTAAGCAATGTTATCTCTCTCAATATCTTATCATTTTGTTCCTTATATGCAATAAAAAACACGAAGAAAAAAACATTAGAAACATATGTTACATCAAATTAATAAATTAGAAAATTTTATTTCAGATGTAATAAATCAACAAATATGATCAAATTCATTGCAAATAATATATGAATGGTAAGGGTAGATGAGTATAACAAAAGTTTCACCAACATAGATCCCCATCAAATCTAAATCATCTACTAATTCTTTTGTGTATTCCTTATACAAATCATATCCAATGTAAAAACCCTTTCCATGTATTGCAAGCAAGTCAACAAATATGTCATTTAGGATAGGTCACATCTATCTTCACATCATGGACACAACACTTAGCATATATGAAAACAATATAAAGCATAGTGTAGAGCATATGTTGGATTAACACTTAAAAAAATAGTTCATATTTTTCTAAGTACTAACAATTTCCATTAACAATTATAAGTAAGCATTGGTGGGTCAAATATTAGCAATAATAATTGCTAGGATCAGGACATCTAACTTTAATTTATCAACTCGAGGAATGTATAAATATTAGAGGTGTTGTGCACAATAAATGAAACTTATAAGAAATCTAACTACTGGAAAACAAGAAAAACAATAAACTAATTCCTATTGAACAATAAGGGACGTGACTTGCTTAAAGAAATAACTTTTTGGGATACCATTCCTCCACATGCCTCCCTATTGCTTCCCACGCTAGTGATACTCAATGTTACCATGAGGTTAAATAACTACAATATCACATTTGGATGGTCACCGTGTCAGGAGTTTCAAAATTCATGTGAACTAAATACTTTTGAGTTTCAAGTTCGTAAAGCAGGCCAAGCATCACACAGATTGGTTGATCTCTATGTGAGCATAAAACATGAATTGATTCATGCGAGAAATACAATGAAAGCAATGAAAGAACATGAAATACATGTTGATTTAATATAAAATCTCTTGTAACATAAACTACAGGAATTGTTATAGGAAACTACAAGAATTATTGCGAGAATCTATAGGAAAAATAGAGCATACATGACATGTAAAGTAAATGCAATCTAAACTAAATAAATATCATAAAATAATGCTAATATCCCTATATCTCCTTTAGGGATCCTTCCCTAAGGTGGTTACAGGAACCTAATGGAAACCTTAGCTACTCAAAATGTTGGATAAACACTTCTTCAATAAATCAAATAACATGTTTCATGAAAAACAATGTACTAGATTGATGCTACAAAATAGTCTATTTCCAAAATGGAAAATGCTTTTCAAACCCCCATTCCATGACCAAGGGTATTTATTTATGTAATTAAAAAAGGATTAAAAACATTTATGGTGAATATTCATCCCTATTATTTAGGAGCAATCAACAACAATCATGGCCTAGAAATCCAAATGGTAATACCCGTGCCTGGAATTTGTGCTTTGGATTTAAACTTAGCATGGGGTTCTCCTTGGATCTTGGAAAAATTGATATGTTTTATAACATTTAAACCAACACTCCATGATTGACATGATGTTTTTTCCTTACCTTCATTAGTTCATAAATTCCAGTTCCATTGAGTTAGATCAACTTTAAGTACAAATCAAGGAAAGTCATGGAAGAAAAGGACAACACTTTGCCACTAGCATTATACTCTCTAAACATGCATGAAAAAGCTCAATGATTTATTTACTACTTATTTTATGTCTCGTGCTTCCTCCTTGTGTTCTTGGGAAGGTGTAAAAGTGACTAATTGACTACCAAAAGTGGATCTCATCATCCCCCCAAACTAGAGGGTTGCACACCCTTCTGTGGAACACCTTGATTTTGATCCCGTTGCATTAAACATGTAAATGATGTAATATCGTATAAAATCAAGGTGAGGATCCCAAGGCTAATGCCCTACCATCGGTTTATCATTTATGTATCGGCAATTAAAAATCGATGCATGTGGATCGCGTGCTAGTCTAGCACGATGGAAATAAAAAATATGATGTAAATATGTATTTTAATAAAAAATACCCACAACTAGCTATGCAAGGCAATAAGAGTATGGGGGAATGATTTTTACAAGGAATAGGGAGGTAAATATTCAAACCCTTGAATCCAATAATGTTAAACCAAGTTTCAATGAGAGAACCCATGAATTAATAACTACCCTTGTTGACTTATGCACCCAATCATTTAATTCTTCCAAGAGGTAGTTGAACTAGTTATGTTGAAATTTGGTTGAGATTTTATCTTTAATTATTTTAGATGCAGAGACTTGAAACAATGAGACAATTAAATCCATGAAATTCATACAACCATAACACAAGATATACCATGGGGAAAATCCTCAAAATTATGAGAACAAAAACCCCAACAATTCTTCTCAGTATAATATAATGGATAGCAGAGAATGCTTTCTTTAACAAAATAGTAGATTTCTTTTGGAATATAAGAGATCACCAAACACTCTTGATGAATATACAAAAGCAATAGAGAAGAAAGATCAATCGTATGTGTTCCCAAAACAAAAATAACAAGCATGAAAAATACCCTATACAAAGAGAAGCCACTTTCCTTCAATGGAGAAGAGAATTCGCTTCACACTGGATTCAACAATCCTATATAACATATTTATACATTCTTCTATTCTATTTTTAACTTCTAAATTCATGATGAGCTCGCCCTCAAACTGGATGTATTAATCTTGCATGGAGAGGTGCACCCCACTTCGCATGCAGTGTTTCATCTCACTAAGCTGTCACTTAGGATGAACTAGCCTCTTAATTGAAAGATTTCCCACTTAGTTATGTGGCTAACTTAAGTGTTGACATGCAAGTGTCAAACATCACATGTCATCTTTTAGTTCAACAGAACTATCGTCATGCAATAACACTTAGTTAACTAGATCTTCCTTGTTGTCACTTAGTTAACTCTCTTTAACTGAAGTGCCTTCTTTTAGTTTAACTAAAGTGACAATGATTTAGTTAACTAGTCCTTTTTATTTAACACTTAGTTAATTGAAATCATGCTGATTGATTTACTTGAAGTGACCACTGCGAGTTCTTTAGTTAACTGAGGCATATCTTTAACCGATTCTTTAACTAAAGCATTGATACTTAACTGAAGCTTTAACAATTCAAGTTCCCTTTAATTAGTTGAAGTGTCTGCATGGGAATTTTTGAATTCTCTTGATATGTATGCTTTATCTTTTATTTATTTATCTCTTACTACATGCTCAATATGTGCTAACTTTAATTATCCATCAAATAACATTATACTAAGAAGAATTATCGGATGTTGTGATCATATTATATTATTCCGGACCAAATGATCATATGCTAAAGTAATTCACTTTAGAGGTGATCAATCTCTAAAGGAGACTTAATAGCAATCTAGTGATCATGGTTAATAATATATCACACAACATTAATTTTTTTTAACAAGTAAAGAATGAACTTTATAAGATGGACCTTTACATTATAACCATGACTTGACACACACAAGTTCAGAGCCTTTTCCAACAAGAGTTTACAACATCATTACTTTGATCATTACCTCTATACAGGAGGAATAACCTTTACACGGAAGGAAATCAAAGTCCTCACCTCTATACATGAGGATCAATCTTGACTACACAATATTGGTTTGGAGAATGTCTCATGATGCTGTATATTTAACAAGTTATTGTTTTAGGAAATGGACAGTATGGATGTCCAAATTTTGTGTATGGGAAAGCCATCATTTTGGGAAAATGTGATTGGATTCCTGGGAAAGAAAAGACACACGAATTTGATTCCCAATCCATTATTCATCAATGAGTTTTTCTCTCTCACGTCCCTATTGTTGGCAGGGCGTTTTCCTCCATTTCCCAGCTGAGGAAATTCATTTTTTTGTTGTAGAGTGACCACAGAATGACTGAGAGGAAGGGAATTTCGATTTAGGGGTTTATAAAGGTTGGTTTCCATTTGAATGCGTGTATACCTGTGGAAAAAAAAAATTCCTTAGTGGTTGATTTCCCCTCTAAAATTTCATTCTTTATGCCCAACAATTGTGCCTTGCTGTGTATGTGAGATATTTCTATAGTTTGGGTTATGTACATCTCATGTTTGGATTGGAATTGTGTGTAAGCAACCAGAAGTAGACAAGGATTTGGAATTGGTTTGATAAACCCAATGAAAGGTGTAACCTCATCGAATATGATAGGGATTTGGATACTTTTCTATGCACACCCTCAATAGAAGTAGAAGGGAAGGTATGGCCTTAGAGACTATGGAGCAGTGAAGGGGATACTTCATTGTGGTGGGTGTGTATGTATTGTGGATGCCAAGCTAGCTGAATATTGTAGAGGTACCGATAGAAATGGTTGAGCTCACTAGCTTAGCCATTCCTTCCTTTCTACTTCCCTGACATCCTGATAAAACCAACTGTGGACTGGCTTGGTTGAGATGTGGTATATACTTGTCTATGTGTGAATTTGTTGTTCCCTTTTTCCTTGTGGAAATCATGCCTAGCTCAAGGGTGGCACCTCTGTTGAGAGATTGATGAGCATAGTTGGCCTATGGTTGAGTGGAACGTTGCACATTCATAGCTAGTTTATCAGGAAAGGTTCACTTCAAGATAAGTATTCTCTTGTATTTTAATTATGTAACTTATTTAATTTGATTCCTGTGAGAATTAAGCTTGTGTATCAATGTTTCGTGTGTGTGTGGATGGAGCTTACTTTTGGTGTTTATTTGTATTATCCATATGCACATGTAATTTTTTTGTTATGAATTTGTAATACTGTTATGGGGTGAAATTTGGAAGCTTGTATTTAGTCCATGTCCCCTCCCTTAAGTCGTATTGATGGAAGGTGATGTGACAGTGTGGTATTAGAGATATAGGTTGCAACATTGGGCCTGAATGGGCTAAATCAAACAACTTGCAGCATTAAGTTCGTTCCCTAATCACTGCAAAAATGATGATTTTTCCTAAGTATCTATCGACAATTTTCTATGAGTTGCGCTGAATTATTTCGATGAACATAGGAAAGTTTCGCCAACGTACAATTTTGAAAATTCGTCAAAGTCTTCAACGAGTTTTGTGAAAATCCACCAAAGTTTCAGCGAGTTTTGTGAAAATCCACTGAAGCTTCAGTGAGTTTTGTGAAAATCTGTTTAAGTGTTCGACGAGTTTTGTGAAAATCCGTCGAAGTGTTTGGTGAGTTTTATGAAAAAATCACAGAAGTGTTCAACGAGTTTTGTGAAAATCCGCCAAAGTGTTTCGGCTAGTTTTGAGAAAAAAATGTCAATGAAGCATTTCAGTGAGTTTTGGAAAATTCCGCTAACACGTTTGGGCACATTTTGAGAAATTCTGCCGACACATTTCAGTGCATTTTGGAGAAGTTTACCAAAGAAAGTTTTGGCGAAAATTGGAGAAGTTGCTGAAAAGCATTTCGACGAAAGTTGGAAAAGTTCGCCAATGCATTTCAGAGAAGTTGGAGAAACTCTGTCGAAAATTGTTTCAACGAAAATTTAAAAAGTTCACCGACACATTTCTGTGAAGTTGGAGAAACTCCGCCAACGCGTTTCGGTGAAATTGGAGAAAGTTTTCTAATGGAGAGTTTCAACGATTTTTGGAAAGTTCACTGATGTAGTGTATTAGAGAGTTTTTGAAAATTTCGTCGATGTGTTTCAACGAGGTTGGAGAAAGTTTTCTGATGAATCTTTTCGGGGATTTTTGAATAGGGCACCAATTAGCGTTTTGACAAATTTTGGAGAAATTCGTTGGTGAGTGTCACAACACTTGGGGAAAAGAGGCCAATATATCGACATAAATTGGAGAAGTCCACCAAAATAGAGAAATTGGGCAATTTATAGGTGAATTTCCACAGAGATTTTCAGGTGCCAGAAATAAAAAATGGCATTGAACTTATGTGCCAGATTGCGTGAAATAAAAGAATTTACAAAAAAAAGAACCGAGGGTGTTGCCCTCAATCCACAATGTAGCGGTGCAGGGAGGCTGCAAGGGGCACTAGTACAAAATGTGAGATAAGTGACAAAAAATGACCAAAATCCACATATAAATTACCACTTTTGATTTGGCGATCACTGGTAGCTAATTTTCGATCTCTTATCACACGACAAAAAATGTGGTCATATTTAGTTTGGTCATTTATAGCTTGTCTTGTGGTCATTAATTTGGTAGTATATTTGGTCATTAATTTGGTCATATATTTAGTCATTAATTTGGTCATTAATTGTCACAATTAATGACCAAATATACGATCAAATTAATGACCAAAAATATGACCAAATTAATAACCACAAGACAAGCTATAAATGACCAAACTAAATATGACCAAATTTTTAGTCGCGTGATAAGAGACGAGAAATTAGCCACCAAAACAACCATTTGGTTGTTTATATGCAAATTTTGTTCTTTTTTTCGTCGCTTATCTCTCATTTTTTGGTCACTTATCTCTCATTTTTGTGTCACTTATTTAGTCGTTTTTAGTAATTTTATATGCAAATTTTGGTCATTTTGTTTGGCCATTTATCTCATTGTTTGGTCACCTATCTCTAATTGTTTGTCACTAATTTAGTCATTCTTAACCAATATTGCAATATCATTAGGGAACAAAGGAATCGAACCACCAACCTCTTGTGCGTAAGGTAGGCACTCTTCCATTGAGCGTGATCTGATCCTGGGGTGAGCTCAAAACAACTCAAAACTCACTTAAACAAATGGGATCAATTTAGGATCATTTTTAGGACGTTAAGTTGCATGCAAACATAAGCATAACATTAAGTGTGCATCACAAAATCAACCACACCAAATGCAAGACATTTCAAGCACATAATGAACACGATATGATAATGGAGTTCACCAGGAACCTCTCTAGCTACATCTCCAGGCCTACTCCAAAAAGAGTGACCAATCCATTAGAATGATGAAAAAAACATGCTTAAAATATTTTACATCACAAATGGCTTCACCTGCAGAAAGTATTCACTAGATGTCCACCTCTCCTACTGCATGACAACTACCTCTGAAAGGTCACACCCTCATCATATCCTTCACCTTTGCACTTCGGATCGAGAGTGTCGAAGATCAAAAATTGCATCAGTGCACGAGTTGTAGCAGATCATCCTCTGATTACAAGACTGCAGAAATCAAGAAATCGCATGCTTTCCTCCTTTGTACCAAAGAGTCGATAAAACTCAAACGTGAAGATACTTCACAATGCAGCTATCCATACTCTCTCAACAACTTCTATGAGATTTGAGCCTCAAGAAAATACACATGATTCACCAACAAAAATTACGATGCTTCATAATGCAGCTATCCATACTCTCTCAACAAATTCTACGATATAGGAGCCTCGAGACAAGCTACATGACTCACTGGAAGAAATGAAGATGCTTCATAATGCAACTATCCACACTCTTTCAACAGATTCTACGAGCCATGAGCCTTGAGCAAAGCTACATGATTCACCGACGGAAATGACGATGCTTCATAATGTAGCTCTCCATACTCTCTCAACAGCTTCTTGGAGTTCCAAGCCTCGATAAAAACCACATGACTCACCAACTGAAATGAAGATTATTTATAATGCAACTATCCATACTCTCTCAACAACTTCTATGAGCTATGAGCCTTGAGAAAAGCCGCATCCTCCAAGCATCATCAAGAACATGATCTTAAAAAAAATCATGGATTCAAATGGATAACTCACATCCATCCTCTAAGACTCCAACAAGAGCCATGGAGCACTCAAGAATCCTCCATCAAAAATGAGAAGAGTGAACTCTCTCCAAATATGGCTCTCAAATGGACCACTCCAAGTCCCCACACATGTAGACTCACCAAAAAGAGTGCCCCATCAATAATGAAAATGGGGGTTTAATAGTTGAATCCACCCTTGGTAGCATGTTAACACCCAAAAAGTGCTCACTACCTCATCTACCACATTATATGGCTCATTTGTCCATTTTCCTACCATATTTCCCTTAAAATCCCAAAAAATCCCACTAAAATGCCTCCAAAAGGCCACAAAACCATCAAAATAGCCTAAAAAAGGCTAAAAAACCCCCTTTTCCTCCAAAAATAGCAAAAATCTCCTAAAAAGGGAAGAAAAAATATAAAATAATGAGGAAAAGGAGGAAAAAACCCTATACAGCTGCCCAAAACCATATGTTTCCTAAAACCATGGGTCAGCACTCCACCACCAAAAAACTATAAATAGGTGATGGAGATCCATTATTTCATATCCACAATCACAAGCACCCTTACTCTGCCAAAATATCTCTCGAAACCCTAGTTCACCATTGAACTACTTTCACCTTGAGAGCCACTTTTGGCCCATTCCCACCATTGGAGAAGGAGAAGGAGCATTCTGAAGCTTGGAGCATCCTCTTGGACACTGCAAAGGGCTTCATCAAACCTTCACATTGAAGGTAATATCAATACAAAAAGCCATTCTTTAAATTTGTTGTTTATGTTTCATGCATGTTTTAGAAGTAATTTAATTTCTGTTTTAGCTTAGTTATTTACATTTACTGAACTGCTACTAAGGAGTCCATTCTCCTTAGTAGGTGCTCATTTGCACAAGCTAGGGGTAAAACCCTAGCTACATAGCATGAAACATGTGAGTCCCCAAATTAAGACCTTAGTTAACTAGCTTGAATTTTGATAACATAAGACAAAATATGGTTCCTTCCATATTAAATTTGGGGTCAGTGGTTTCACATTTTGTTACTCCCACTAGCGTTACATTTGGCTTCCATCCCATTAACAAATTGGTTTAACCATAACCATAATGTGTATGGTCTAAAAGAAGATGGTAGTGTGGGAAACACAACCTATGCCAATACAACATGTCATTCGTTCGTCTCATGCCAAACTACACTTAAAAATGCTAGTTACATTTGTTTTGGGATCATGTGATAAAAAAACCATTTAATAAATGGTTATGCTACTTACACCCCTTATTTGTGGCATTATATCATAACCACCATATAAAACAAAACATTATATGCCAAACCATATAACAAACTCTAGTGGATTTTGTCATTTCGTTGGGCATATAAACAAATGTTTTTAAAACCCACTTTTAAACAACTTACCCAAAATTTCATTTTAACATGTGTTTAAAAGTTGGCATGAACAATAATAACCAACCACCCAAACCATATATAACATGGTCATTGGTTAGAATTCACCAAACATATCAATGCCAAACTATATTCCTTGGCATAAAACCAAAGTTTATTGGGCACCGGTTTGTTGCCACATGTCAACATTTTTTATAGGTCCAAATCAACAACCAGTTGCTACATGTCGTAATGCTACTGATCCACATTACCTACACATTCCATGTCATTGCCATGAAAGATTCCACATCATCTAACATGTGCCTTCTGCCAATTGGTCCACATCACTTTCAGTTTCCAAATCATCTTCCATACAATATGCCAACTCATCTTTGTTGATTTCATCCACTACCATGTGTCATCACCAAGTGTTTCCACGTCATCACTTTTTAACTGTTTGATGAAAAATTAAGAATGCGATATCTTCTCCATACAACCTCTATTTGATGCACTATTGGAAAGCTCTCGACAAGGTATTTGACATGGAACTATTTTCCTTGAAAGATGAGGTCTTTGAATTTGTTTCCTTTTGAGATCCTCTTGGATCATTCCTCCCCACTGGGAAGGATTTTGGTCCCCAAAAGCTAATTACTAGAATGCTATTGATCTTCATATGTTTCCTACTTCATTGGTGCCTACATAAAATTATTTCCCTCGATTATATCTGCAACTTGCAACACTTGTCAGCCTGCTCTCATACCACTTGATCTGACCCCTTAGTGAGCTCCAAACAACTCGAAACTCACTTAAACAAAAGGGATCAATTTAGGATCGTTTTCTAACATTAAGTTGCATGTGAACATTCACATAAAATTAAGTGTGCATCACAAAATTAACCACACCAAATGCAGGACATTTCAAGCACACCGAGACCTCCTTGGATATGTCTTTGGGGTTACTATTAAAAGAGCAACCAATCCATTAATACGCTGAAAAAAACATGCTTAAAATATTTTACATCACAAATGGATTCACCTGCAGAAAGTCCTCACCAATTGTCCTCCTCCTGCTACATGAAAACTTCCTCTGAAAGGTCACACCCTCATCAGATCCTTCACCTTTGTACTTCGGATCGAGAGTGTCAAAGACCAACAATTGCATCAGTGCACAAGCTGTATTAGATCATCCTTTGGTTACAAGACTGTAGAAATCAAGCAAGCACATGATTTCCTCCTTTCTCCCAAAGAGATAATAAAACTCAGACGTGAAGATACTTCACAATGTAGCTATCCATACTCCCTCAACAACTTCTACGAGCTCCAAGCCTCGAGCAAAGCCTCATGATTCACTGATAGAAATGAAGATGCTTCTTAATGTAGCTATCCATGCTCTCTCAACAGCTTCTACAAGCTATGAGCCTCGAACAAAGCCACATGACTCACTAGCATAAATGAATATCCTTCATAATGCAGTTATCCATACTCTCTCAATAGCTTCTATGATCCACGAGCCTTGAACAAATCCACATGATTCACCGACGGAAATGAAGATGCTTCATAATGTAGCTAACCATACTCTTTCAATAGCTTCTACGAGCTCTGATCCTTGAGCAAAGCCACATGGTTCACTATTGGCACGGGATAGGTCTGCAGGAAGTGCGGAAGCCGATAGGTGCAAAAGGTTCAATCCGTGAAAGAAGGACCATTCGCGGAGTTCGCGGAAGCACAAGAATAGTTAAATTAGTTAGAATTGGTCATGTGGAACATTTTGTAACCAAATAGAAGCATATAAATAGAGTAGGATTGTAAGCCTAAGGGCATCTAGTTTTGGAGGATTCATTCCATCTTTTGATCTGTTTTTTTATCTGGGACATGGTGTATTGACTGTTTCTGCGAGGTTCATTCCACAGGGTTTAATGAATGCATGAAGATATTCGATTATGGTGCAATCTCCGTCTCTATATTTATGCGATGATGAATGTGAATGTTTGTTACAAGTTTAGTACGTTGTAGAGTATCTTTGATGCGAATATGCTATGGGTTTAAGGATTACTGTTGATGCGAATAAGTAGATTGAATATGTTGTTCGAATATTTGCTATCTGTTGAAATATGCGAATGACTTAATGTGCGAAGGTGAATGAACAATATCCCACGGAAGTTATAATATCTGGTTTCTATAAGGGTAATGTGTGTTGGAAGCATATCCTTAAATCCACTGCGGAAACTTGGTTCTTGCAGCCCCCTTATCCATCTCGGGTAAGACTGCACTTTCTCCGTAAGTGTTGCTGGAAAGGGTTACATATTTTCGGGTCGGTGTGTAAGGAAGTTTGGGTTGGTAGTTTGTTGGCGACAGTGCAAAGTGAACCCCTGTCGATAGACATTGCATCAACAAATGGTTCCATTGCCGGGACCCTGAGGAAGAAAAGAATAGGATATGTTGTGGCATCCGACAAAACCAGAGATCCAAGAGTGGTTTGATAAGAAGGTGGAGGAATTCGTAGGAAGCGAGAAACGAGACCCTAAACAGACAACAACCAGTTGGCTGCAGAAATACATTTATTCAGATATCCACGAGATATTATTTTGTGAATTCCCAGTTTTGATGCACGAGTGGCTAGCACAGTTGAAGTTCCGAAAGAATCACTGCCAGAAGACTAAACTTGATTGTTGGACCCCAGAGTTGATCTGACAGCTGAAGCAAGTCGATAACAAGGTATCACAGGCTGTTGATTTTTGGGTGGATAGTATCCTCAAGGGATACATGACTGAGTTCGCAATAGACACTATCAATTCATGGAGTCAAATGGATAACTCACATCCATCCTCCAAGACTCCAACAAGATCCATGAAGCTCTCAAGAATCTTGCATTAGCAATGATGTTCACACAGTTCTATTGATAGGGGTTCACTTCGCACTGTCATCAACAAACACCAACCAAACTCCCTTAAACATTGGCCCAGAAAGGTTTTACCCTTTCTAGCAACACCCGCGAAGCGAATGAAGTCTCACCAAAGATGGTTAAGGGGGATATAGGAACCAAGTTTCCGCAGTGGGGCAAGGAAATGCAACTAGTTCGATTCTATCGCAACAGAAACCATAGATTCACATTCGCATACATTCATACATTTATCATTCGCACATTAACCATGTGTTCACCAGTCGCATATTCAATACATAACTTCCATTCACATGAACACGGAAATACTGGAGATCACATCAATAAAACCTTACAGAAAAGACAATAGAAATCATAATGCAACATTCACCATTGAACATAAATGGAGACAGAAGAACAAATCCGAACATCTTCATGCATTAACTCATCAAAAACTTGCGATATAACCTTCGCAGAAACAGTTCATAACATCTTATTGCAGGTCCATACAAAAATGTGAAAACAAAGAAAAATATAATTGAATCGCATAATCACAACGATCATGCCAATTGATTCTAGGATTCCCTTAAGCTTACATTCATACTCTTATTTATAACCAACTATGGCGGTTACAAAATGGTCCAAATGACCCCTTTTAACAAGCTAAACTAATCTTTTGCTTCCTTGTTCTTCGTGAATGGCCCTTTCTTCCGTAGATGGCCCTTCTTTGTAGCTGTCAACTTCTGCACTTGATGCGGACTAATCCAGTGCCAATAGGCTCCCAACACAAACTTATGGCTCTCCCTCGAGCCACCTCAACTGGACACCTCTAGTGTTGTTCTCATCCTTCGTTGTGCTAAACTTTAGAAGCTATTCTTTCTATATGGAGTTTGTTGTCATGTGCTTCTCGAAGTCATCCTCGAGTCTCTTGAAACCTTCATCATCTATCCCTTATGCGCCTGTTCATGGGCTTCATGCTTGCTTTAGTCTGGGGAAAAGTTCATCAACGTCACCAAATTGGGAAACAAGCCAACTACTCTGGCACATATGTTTCGCACATTTGACCATCCACTGCTGGAGCCAGCGTGCCTCTTCCCTTGGTGTTTTGGTGGTTGCAGGGACCACAGTTCTTCGAACTACTACCACTTTCTTAGACATCTTGGGTGGGACTTCATCTTCGTTCCTAACCATTGTCTGTGCCACTTTCGTTGCTAGTTGTTCATGGACACTCGTCGTCCTTGCCCTTAGCGCACCTGGAGTGCTTCCGCTGGAAACGAAATGCACCATTGCAACTATCTCACTTCCCTTTTCCACAGCTTCCCTAGGCTTTCTCGCTCAACTTACTAACTCTCTGCATTTTCCTTATGGACTCGCGTCATGAAACTTACTGATTCTCCTCTTCCGGCTTACGGACTCTCTTTAATCAACTTACATTCATAAATATCTGGCCTGTATTTATGCTTTCTCCTTGTGTCCTTGACGCTTGATTATTGAATCATTTGCGAAATATTTCCCATAGCCATCTGATTCTATCCTCAAGTGTGTCATCATACTCCTCCGCCGTCTTCCGGTGATGCTAATCCGCAGTAATCATGCTCAGATTTGACTCCTGCATGCTAAACGTGCGAAGCATCGATGAGCGACCTAGCTGGCCATGCTTTCCACTTTTTGTCATAATTGTTTTTGTTTTTTTACCCTTTTGGTTCTCAACTACTATGTGCTTGATCATGGCGATATGGTTTCAACCTATTCCTATTTTCCATCTTGGGAAACAATACCTCAACTAAACTTTGTAGTTGTACCGCAGCTCCATCAGTGACAAAATTTATGATGTAGGGACCTAAACAATGCATCTCTAACTTACCTGGGTGCTTTGCAAACTTATTGTCATATAACAGAACCATGTCTCCGTGCTGAAAGTGCTTTTGTTTAACATGGCGATCGTGCCAATCCTTCTGTCGATCCTTTTATACCTTTTGATGAAATCCTGCGATGAACCGATCCTCGTCAAGCTGCACCAACTACGCCAACTGTTCCTCTAAAGCTCCGTCTTCACTCATTCCTGTGGCTGATGCGATGCGTAGACTTGGGATGATGTACTCCATTAGAATTATGGCTTCCTGCTCGTAGACGAGATTGAACGAGGTATGGCCAGTCAATCTCTTGCAAGTTGTGCAATACGCCCAGAGTAACGCAGGAATCTTCAAATCCCAATCATCGCGATTTGTGTTGCATACCTTCGTGAGTGCATGCTTCAAGATTTTGTTGAATGCCTCAACTGTCTCGTTTTCTTGTGGATGATATGGCGTGCTCTTCCTGTGTTGAATTTGAAACTCCTCTGTCATTGTTGTGATCATTTGATTAACAAAATGATTCCCCTGGTCACTCATTAGGATCTTTGGGCACCCAAACTTGGTGACTACGTTGTCGAAGAGGAATCTTGCTACAGTCGCACCTGAGCGATCCCTCACTGGTGCAGCTTCCACCCATCGCGTCAAGTAATCTATTGCAGCGATTATGTAGTGAGACCCTTTTCTTTTTCTTGGTGGATTGATGGGTCTCATTGTCGTCAGGGTTTTCACCCTAGCTTGTGCAAATGAGCACCTACTAAGGAGAAGGGACTCCTTAGTAGTAGTTCAGAAAAACATTAAATGAAAGACAATACAGTAAAATGGTAATTATTCTAAACATGTGCATAAAACAGAAAAGACAAGATAATAAAAAGTGTTTTTGTATTGATTATACCTCCAATGTGAAGGTTGGTAGAGCTCTTGCAGCAGTCCAGGAGGGTTTCTTCCAAGCTTCTAGCTTTGCTCCTTTCTCTTTCTCCAAAGGGTTGGAAATGGGCCAAAAGGGGCACTCAAGGGTGAAAGTAGCTCAAGGGTGAGCTAGGGTTTCAAGAGTGATTTTGGCAGAGTAAGGGTGTATTTGACTGTGGATATGAAATGAGGGGCCTCCATCACCTATTTATAGGTTTTTAATGGTGGAGTGTTGGCCCATGGTTTTGGGAACCATATGGTTTAGGTCAGCTGTATAGGGTTTTTTTCCTCATTTTCCCATCTTTTTCCTCTTTTTTTATATTTTTTTATTCCCTTTTTAGAGGGTTTTTGCTATTTTGGAGGAATTTTGGATTATTTTGGGGGGAAAAGGGGTTTTTTGGCCTTTTGGAGGCTTTTAAGTGGGATTTTAAGGTTTTGGAGGCAAATATGGTAGGAAATATGGACAAATGAGTCATGCAATGGGGTAGATGAGGTAGTGAGCACTTTTTGGGTGTTAACAGATTGCCCCCTGATGTGTGAGGGCAGGAGCTCATCGTATGGTCGATAGACATCATAAGTCTTGTATGGTTTTCCTGGGGTGTGGAGAAGAGAAGAAACAAACTAGAGCCCAGAACAACGGTCCCGAACAAACTGCAAAAACTGAAAGTACATGACCTCAATAATGAATGAGGAATAATCTGAACATATGGACGAGGCGGGCATTCCCATGCTCGTATCAAGATATAGAACAACAATAATAATGGGGTCCAAAACATGGGAACCTGAAATATACATGGCCTCAAATAATGAATGAGGAAGAATCTCAGTATATGGACCAGGCGGGCATACCCATGCTTGTATCAAGATACATAAAAAATAACAGTGAGGACCGAAAAGGGGGACCAGTAGGATACATAGAGAACCACTATGTACATCATAAGGGTCCAGAGGGAACACAAATATGGGACATACTACTGGGCTGACCATGTCTGAGCTGAAGAACTGATACACTAGAATATCAACAGTGCTGCTGAGTGTGGTACTAGAGGAATTGATGAGCTGCTGGAGCATAGTGATGGGGAGTCATGTCCTCAATGGTACACTGAATTGGAACTGAACTGGGTACTCAAGGAAGCATGTAAATGGATGGCTTCCGAATACAATTGCCAACACAACCCGAACATCCATGGGAACATATAACTGGGTGTTCCGAAGTGACTCACCAATGTGCTAGAGTCGGGGGAAATCCGGGGTCTTCGACCAATAACTGAAGGGATATAAACCCTACGCGATTCTCAACGATGTGATCAAGGTATTGAAGTCGAGCATGTGAGAAACAACCACTCGGAGAGGCAATGATGACTCCTCTCAAAATGGTCCGTAGGAACTCACCACAGATGGTGATGGGTCCAAGGTGCAGGGACCTCTGGGTCTATCCTCTGGATCGTCGACAGAGGGAGACCTGCAATTATCAAGGCAATGATGTTTCCTTGACAGGAGCGCGAGGTGGAGAATCGAAGTGTGAGAGTACTGATGGTAGGACTGACATACTGTGGGGGATAATTGGGCAAGTAGAGTGGGTGGACTCAAACTTCCTTTGTTTAGAGTATGATGGCGGGGACGATCGGGAAACATATGAAACTGACTGGTGGGAAAGGGATCATAGTTGTGCTAGATCGAGGATAGTGACTGGGATGAGGGATACTCAAGCTGGTGTAAAATGGCAGGAGACTGTAGAATACTATGAACAAAGGCGACATGATTGGGGGTGCTGCCGAGATGATCGATCATAGTGCCAATAGGCACGGGTGGCCTTCTTCATGGGTTAAGGAACTAGAAGAAGTGTGTGTAAAATGGTACTGTTGTGTGGATTTATACAAGCCCAGGACAGTTCATGCTCGTGATTGCTTTCAATTTTAAGGAGTTTGAAAGTGATAAGAAGACTCTGAAATAATGGAATGGTACTGTTTGGTGGATTTGTACGAGCCCAGGACAGTTCATGCTCGTGGGTGCTTTCAATTTTAGAGAGTCTGAAAGTGATAAGAAGACTCCAGGTGGTTTCTTTTTCGTGTGTTAGTCTCCAAGGCCCGAAGAAGCATAAAATTATGCAATGAAGAACTCTTCTAGCCGATGTGACTAGAGTATTCATTTTTCGTAATTAGTCTACCAAGTTCGGAAAAGGGTTAAACTTATACCAGATAGATGCCCTTTCAGGTAC
Organism: Larix kaempferi; assembly: GCA_027924585.1. Taxonomy (NCBI): domain Eukaryota; kingdom Viridiplantae; phylum Streptophyta; class Pinopsida; order Pinales; family Pinaceae; genus Larix; species Larix kaempferi. The sequence goes on along the minus strand of BSBM01000542.1, from coordinate 1,731,410 downwards.
TTCAACGAGCATGAAAGGAACCAAGATTGCTCGGCGATCTTTTCATTGTTTAAGGAGGCAGAAAAGAGCTTAACAGAAACTCCCTAAGTGCATTTTTCGTAAAGGATTTGTCAGGCCCGAAAAGGGATAAAATTATACCGAACAACAGGAATGGCCAGGAAAGGAGGAAGTGTTCAATCAAGGAACATTGATGATGACCAAGAACGAGGGTAGGGGGAACATTGGTGGGCCTCCTTGCGAGATAATGAATGGTGGCAAAATAATGAAATAATTGTAGTATGAAAGGAGTGAAGGGCTCATGTAAAAATGTGGAACAATTCGATGGCGGCCGAAGTGGCACGCAAACCGAGGCAGCAAGGTGTCAGGACACAATGTTGAAACTGTACCTGGTGGGAGCGAGAAATGATCTCAAGCATCATCACGAGCTCGAAAAAATGCATCCGACAATATAAAAAGTGTCAAAAACGGAGAACGGCTGAAGTGGCACGCAAACCGAAGTGACGGGGAGCGTTTTGGAAAAAATACCCAAAAAATATGGGGGTGAGAGTGAGAAATGATCTCAAGCATCATCACGGGTGCCGAAAAATGAATCCGATGATATAAAATATATCAAAAATGGAGAGCAGCTAAAGTGGCACGCAAATCAAGGCAACCAGTGGTGTCTAGAAAAAATGCGCAAAAAACGTTTTTGGTGAGAGCGAGAAATGATCTCAAGCATCATCACAGACACGGAAATATGAATCCGACGGTGCAAATGGTGCAAAAAACGGAGGTCATAAGGACTCCGCAATGGTCAAAGGAAATAACTAGGTTAAAAAAAGGTTGCAAATAAAAGGTGAGCCCACCAAGCCAAGGATGCAAGGGTGGGGAGAAATGATGACCCGTGGGGGCGGAATACTAGGTGTATCGAATCAAATCATATATACAAGTGACATGTGACCTCAAAAATGGTTGAGATCACATATGTGACAAAGTGAGTACGGTTAATGATATGCCCCCATGCTATGCGCATGGGGTTTGTGATTGTGGATCACATATGTGTTGGTTTGAACGAGGGGGTCATCAAAATACTGAGATAGGTGTGATAGGGAAGGTTCGAAATGATTGATCAGGCCTTCTATCCCAGGGTCGAGGTAATCTATGATGCTCCCTAACTCAGAAGTGTCAATGTGGTGCTTGATGATAGCGGGGTCAAGACCAGGCATTTCGGTATAGGACCAGGCAAAGACATCACGGAACTCTTGGAAAAGTTTTTTGTACTCTCCAATATCATACTCACTGCAGGAGGCTCCTAAGGTAATGATTTCAAGAGCACCAGGTGGGTCAGAGATATCGATGTGGATGACGGGTGAGATGTTGGCCATGATACCTTCCTCAAAGGCATCAGGAGTGGGAATAGGATCCTTAGACCAGTCGACTTTGGTGGGAAGGAAATCTTTGGACTCAACCACAAATTGGGTAGCTATGGTAGAGGAGGAGTCTTCTGGGAGGAAATAGGAACGATGGTGCATGTCGTCCCAGGGATAATCTGGGGCAATGAGAGCCTCTAGAATCTCCTCATCATTGTGGAAAATTTGAGTTGTCAAATCGGTTGACGGGGGAGTGGTAATCGAAGAGATCATATAAATGGTGTTAATCTCTCAGGATGAGGGTGATACTGGGGGGTGGATCTCCTCAATTGTGGGGGGTGTCGTCTCAAGGTCCAAATTATTCATCTCGTAGAGAGCTTCTCTGTAATTTGGGAGATCGGGACAATGATGTGAGTAATGGCCGTAAATACCGCATATTGCACAAGGGTAGTTGGTACGCAGTGATTTATCATGAGGCTTAGGGGTTGGATCGAATTCGACAACCGGGATGTTGGGGTCGTTGTCAAGCATTTTCATGTGTTCCTGTAATGCAGGTAATTGTGGACATTGATGAGTTGGATGGCCTAACTCATCACACAACGAGCATTTAGGAGGAGCACGAAACACGGGGGGGGGGGGGGGGGTTTAACTGCCTTGGGAGGAGGTACAACAGTGTATGGTTGTGGGCCTCTTCCCCTAGTGGGCTTGATAAGAGGGGGAGGAGTCGTAGATGACGAAGGGGTAGTGACACCGGGAGGTGGTTGACTAGTAGTGACAATGGGTTGCACCGGTTGTAGGATGACATTTGGTGTCGGCGGGGGAACGGGAGGCGAAATATACCACACGGGTAATCCTAAGGTTAACCCGGGGAGGCTGAGAGTAGCCATAGCTAGGGCGCTTACTACTCCCGAGGGAGGGAATAGGAATGGGATTGTGTGGATGGGTGTAACACAAATGTGACTAGGTACCAATGGTGGTTTGGGTAACAAGGGCGGTTGATTGTTGGGTGTTTGTGTATTGTGGGAAAGGGTACATAGGTCAGATACTTCGGGTGCAGGAGACGGGGGAGGAATGGATTGGAATGTTGAGGTCATCGACGTATCTGAGTAAACTCCAGGTCCCACGGAGGAAACAAACGAGGTAGTTGCACCACCAACAGGTTGTTCAACCATGGGGAGAACATTCTCGGGTGCAACGGGGGCATTTGGATCGTAACAGGTGAGTTGGTCGACCTTTACCACGCGTCCGTCATGGGGGAACATCATGGTACGAAAAATAGATGAGGCAACCGATCGCATGGCATACATGTAGCTGCGGCCAAGTAAGAGGTTATAATCAAGTTGGGCATTGATGATCTCTATGTCAATGAGCACGGTTTTTCTAGCCAACTGGATGGGGACATTAGCTAAGAGACCTTGGGGTTGAGCCGAACGGTCGTCGTAGGCTCGCAACGTAGTGGTGGACTGCTGGAGAGTAGGGGTCCTAACTTTTGCCAAATGAATGTGGACATAATGCATGTAGAGGCACATTCATCGATAATGAATCGATGGATGACAAGATTCCGAATGGAAACAGAAACTTGGAACGCTAAAGTGGAAGGCAAGCATGGTTTGGGAAAATGGCCGAAAGATGCAGGCAGATTGCGGAAAAATGGCTGAAAGCCGCAAGCAGGATGCGAGAAAATGGCCGAAAGACGCAGGCGGGTTGCAAAAAAATGGCTGAAAGCCGCCGTTGGGACACGGGAAAAAGGCCGACAGACGTAGGCGGGTTGCAGAAAAATGGCTAAAAGCCACAGTCGGGACGCAGGAAAAAGGCCGACAGACGCAGGCAGGTTGCAGAAAAATGGCTGAAAGCCGCAGTCAGGACACTGAAAAAAGGCCGACAGATGCAGGCGGGTTGCATAAAAATGGTTGAAAGCCACTATCGGGCCGCGGGAAAATGGTTAACAGCCGTAGTCAGATCGCAACAAACAAGCTAATAGCCGCGGTCGGATCGCAGGTAACAGACTTGAATCCACCGGTAGGTCGCCAGAAACAGTCTAAGAGCCACGATCGGATAGCAGGTAAATGCCTGAAAGACACGGTCATAATGCAACTGCGGGGGGCAGAAGATGCGATTTACGGCAGCCGAAAGGGACAGCTAAAATGAAAAAATAGAAAATATTGCAGAAACTTAAAAACGTTTAAATCTTTAAAACTATAACCAAAAATTCAAAGGAACACAAGGGGAGTTGCCAAAACTGTAGCTAGGGTTTTCACCCTAGCTTGTGCAAATGAGCACCTACTAAGGAGAAGGGACTCCTTAGTAGCAGTTCAGAAAAACATTTAATGAAAGACAATACAGTAAAACGGTAATTATTCTAAACATGTGCATAAAACAAAAAAGACAAGATAATAAAAAGGGTTTTTGTATTGATTATACCTCTAATGTGAAGGTTGGTGGAGCTCTTGCAGCAGTCCAAGAGGGTTGCTTCTAAGCTTCCAGCTTTGATCCTTTATCTTTCTCCAAAGGGTTGGAAATGGGCCAAAAGGGGCACTCAAGGGTGAAAGTAGCTCAAGGGTGAGCTAGGGTTTCAAGAGTGATTTTGGCAGAGTAAGGGTGTATTTGACTATGGATATGAAATGAGGGGCCTCCATCACCTATTTATAGGTTTTTAGTCGTGGAGTGCTGGCCCATGGTTTTGGGAACCATATGGTTTAGGTCAGCTGTATAGGGTTTTTTTCCTCCTTTTTCCTTCATTTTCCTCTTTTTTTAATATTTTTTTATTCCCTTTTTAGAGGGTTTTTGCTATTTTGGAGGAATTTTGGATTATTTTGGGGGGAAAAGGGTTTTTTTGGCCTTTTGGAGGATTTTTAGTGGGATTTTAAGGTTTTGGAGGCAAATATGGTAGGAAATATGGACAAATGAGTCATGCAATGGGGTAGATGAGGTAGTGAGCACTTTTTGGGTGTTAACACCCACGAAGTCAATTGCCCACTTGTCGAAATCCTGTAGTGTAAATTGAGGTACTAATGACATTCCATCCCTTCATGATGGCTTCCTTGTCCGTTGACATACTTCGTAGCTTTTGGCGTAGTTCGCAACATCTTCGTTCATCGTTGGCCACCATATACTTCTCGGAGGATCTTTCTGGGAGTGGCACGTCCTCCATAATGTCCTCCTGTGATTCCATCATGAGCTTCTGCTAAAATCCTTTCATATTCATGTGGAAGGACGTATCATCGAAGTATCTCATTTGGTCATGTCTTATATAGTTTCCCTACAATCAGTTGAAAAAATGCGGCTCTGACGACTAGTTGCTTCTTTTGGTTGGTAGTAAATCCCTCTGGCAACTTCCCTGTTGCCAAAAATTGAATAATTTGTTTGTAATGGTCATCGACCATTCCAACCTTGAACAACTAAGCATCTAGAAATCCTTCATCAATGCTCCTTGGCTCTTCGTCGGACTCTATCCGAGATAGATGGTATGGTCTTGCATTCGGTCGTCCAGGATTTACGATTATTTCGAAGTCAAAGTCTTGAAAAAGTAACATCCATTGACATATTCCCCCCCCCAACACAGGCTTGTTCACTAGGTATTTTAGTGATGAGTGATCGGTGAACATTTTGAAATGGCCCCCTAAGAGATAGTGTCAAAACTTCTGTAAGGCGTAAACCATAGCCTAACCTTCCCTTTCTGTGGTTGTATAATTCTTCTCCACAGTAGACAACTTTCTACTTGCGAATGCTCTCAGGTGGTCTATCGTGCATTCTCCTGGCTAGGACAAGATGAATCCTAGTGCGACTGATGATGCATGAATATGAACGTGGAACTCCTTTGTCCAATCTAGGAATTCTAGTATAGGTGCTGCAACCATTTTTTCTTTCAATATGTCCAAAATATTCTGGCACTCTTCATTCCACTCGAACTTGGTGTCTTTCTTCAACAACTTTTCCATCGGTGATGTGATTGTTGCATACCCTCTAATAAAATTCTTGTAGTATCTCGTGTGTCCCAACATCGCTCTCAATTGCTTGATTGTTGTTGGTGGTGGGAGGTCGACAATAATTTCAATCTTTGTAGGGTCGACCAACATTCCTTCCCTGCAAACAATGTACCCAAACAAAATCCCAAATGTAGTGCAAAAAATGCATTTCTTTAATTTCAATGAAATCTGGTGCCGTCGACATTGTTCCAACACTACAACAAAATACCCTTTTGGAAACAGTTTTGGCTTGCGGCGGGTTTGCTAAACCCCCCCCCCAAAAAAAAAAAAAATTTAGGTCTTTGGGGACAGTTCTTCCAAACCCCCCTCAAAAGTCCCAAAAATTTGACTTTAGGGGGCGGTTTTTAAAAAAAACCCTAAAAAGTCCAATTGTCAATATTTTTGGGGGCGGTTTTGTAAACCCCTCCCCCAAAGTCCCATTCTTAATACTTTTGGGGGCGGTTTGTTAAAACCCCCCCTCGAAAGTCCAATTTTCAATACTTTTGGGGGTGGTTGTGGAAAACCACTCCCAAAAAGTCTTGACTCCCTAAAAGTGGCTTGCGGCGGTCTTGCTACCCCCCCCCCAAAAAAAAAAAACATTTTTTAAAGGTATTTGGTGGCGGTCCTTAAAAAACCCCCTCAAAAGTCCTTAGAATTTGACTTTTGGGGGGTTGGTAAGACCCCCCCAAAAGTCCTATTGGACTTTTGGACTTTTGGGGGGGCTTTGGAAAGACCCCCCAAAAGTCTTGTTGAACTTTTGGGGGGGGTTTGGAGATCCACACCCTTGGAATATTTTTATCATCATCCTATGAGCTGTGGCGGGCATTTCCCTAAGGCCAATTAGGTAGATTTTACCATACTTGGACAATTTTTTATCTTCTCCTAGGCTTGGTCTAATTTCCCTAAACCATTGTTTTAGTAGGTCCATAAATTATTCTTCAGGGTGATCTCTTTGGACAAACTGAGACCATGGTTGAGTAGACAAAACAACAGCCTACAATATCCCCATGTGCTGCTGGCATTTTCTTCAACACACAATTTGTGCTGGGTTCAAAATTGGTTTTTTGGGGATAGAGTCTAATAATGCTGCCGAACTAGATCAAGGTCTTCACCAAGGAATACTGCTCGCATGTCAAAAAAGATGGACCCCTCGAATCATGGAAGGATCATTCTCCACATGGCTGTTGAGATGCATTGTGGAAAATCAAGCTCCAAAGTGGCATTTTCGTGGTGGTTGGAAGGCTTTATCCCTTGTTGGGTGTAGCGCTTTCCTTCTCCCACGTCAAGCTGATCTGTTCACATGGCTGCCTGCGCTTATACGTGGGACGATTTGATAGAAGTAGTTTTTCAGGATAGCTGCAGAGTTATCCAGGACCAAGACATGATGGTTTTTCGTGCAAGAAGACATCATGCTGACGATAATAAGGACATGTAACTCTTTCCTTTTGTAGTTTTCCACATATTCAACCTTTAACTCTTGTCTTTTCATCCTCCTTCGCAGTTCTCGATCAGTCTTTTCATCCTCCTTCGCAGTTCTTCGATGGGGGAAATGATGGAAGAAAATTAGATTTAGTAAGAGTTATTAATAACTGTACCTCCTTCAGTTATTAAGAGTTATTAAGATGTACCCGATTCATCATAACAGTCGGTGGCAGGCGAGAATATATGGAGGCTCAAGGTGGCAACCATGATCATCATTGTTGGTTTTCTGCATGAATGCAAGTTTTGGTTATGGAGCAAAAATTTGGTGAGAGGATGAAGGAGCCACAAGATACTAATTGTTGTCTTGAGGTTGGAGATAATTCCAGTCGCAATAGGAAGAGAGGGTGTGGGGATTCTCTGAGGGAGCTGGGTGGTGGTCTGTCTCGTGACTCTCAGCGAGCGCGTAGGGAGGAAACTTCCTTCGCTCTTAACATCCCCTTGGAAATATAGAGGGAAATCAATGACTATGAACAACAATGGTGGGCTCATATGAGTAGGGAAACCCTGGTGGGGGAGCGTAAGAAGTTGGAGAATTGGATATTGGATCCCGATAACATGGCTGGGCGCGTTAGTCTTTACGAACGCACTGTTGTGCAGTTTTGGATGATGAAAAACTTGGTTGGCTATGCCATTCGCGATAGGAATCCTCTCCAAGATGACAATGCACAGCTTCTCTTTGAAGAGTCTCGCGCGATTCACTAGAAGCTGGATTTCCTTCTGTCTACCATGGCGCTTCAACCTCCTTCATGCGCTACTTCTTCTTCCAGCTTTCGCCATCCTGGGAGTTCTCCAAAAGCTCCTTATATAGTTCGCTGATGTCTAGGTGGGTGTTTATTTGGGGGGTTTGGGGATAGCTGGCTATGAAGCATTATGCTCTTTGTCCTGTGAGCCTATGGGAAAAAAGTATTTGGTTCTGTGGTTTTTTGTCTGTTCGGGTAGTAGTTTTGTTCCGTTTTGTTCAGATTGATGTGCCACGAGGGTGTGTGTCAATGGGTAAAACCAAGTTGGTCTGTTTTGATGAACAATTTTGAGCTTCATCCAGATTGATCCTTTTGTAATTCCTCCTTTTAATATAATGCAAAATCTCCTTACATCCAAAAAAAAAAAGGCTTCTTGGAATGGTGTTTAGTATTCCCAAAGGATTATTCTTCCATATCACATTCATAAGTGTATTTTTTGTTTTAAGTAACTGTAAGTACTGTCTCTGCTTTTAAAAAGTTGATTTTTGTTTCAGGTATTTTTTTCTTCTTCGAGGTTTCTTCTTGATGTTATTAATTTGTCTAATGCACTTTTCTTAACCAATTTGAAAGAGCTGATTCATGGATGAGTAGGCTCAGAAATGTGTAATTATGCCATTCTAGATTTCATACATGGGATGTCAAGTTTGGTCATCACTACTACATTTTTGTCCTTTAGGGGGGGTTGTCTTCCACCCCCCAAAAGTGACCTACGGGGGAGGTTTTGGCTTTGGGGGTGGTTTTGGCAAAATTGCCCCTAAAGGCATCAATGTTAAAAGTTTTTCCCTTTAAGGACAGTTTTTGATGAGATTGGAACCTCCCCCAAAAGTGACTTTTGGGGGCGGTTTGTGACCCCCCTCGTAGATGTCTATGGAGGTATTTTTAAACCACCCTCTGCAATGTCCCTTGCTAGGAATTTTATTAAAATGGCAATTTTTCACTTTTTTATCTAGGCTGACCTTTGACTAGTTTTGAGCTCTAGGTCCCCAAATTGCTCCAATTGCTCCCAAATATTCTGAGAAGGTATATGGATGATGTTAGAAAATAAATATGTATTTCATGGATTCTTTTGGACCCTTAAAATACTTCTGCAAATCCTCTTTCAATTCTGGCCGATGTAGGGAACTTTACTAGTAATTTCCCTTTGACTAGTATTGGTCTCTAGGTCTCGAATTGACTCTAAATGCCTTCAAATATTAAAGGAAGGTGTATGAATGATATTAGGACTTGAATATGATGTTCAGGGATGATATATGGCCACCAAAATACCTCTTCAAACTCTCTTAAGATTTTGGACCAAGTATGCAATTTTACTAGTAATTTGGGGTTCAAATCCCCTTGGGGTTAGTACTGAAAATGGCTTCCCAAATGCCTCCAAACCCACTCAAATTTCTAAAAAGAGATATGGAATGTATTAAGGATGTTATTAATATCTCATGTGCACCATTAATTGATTATTATATATGTTCCAACCCTCTCCCATTCAACTACAAAAATCACCAATTCAACCCTAGGGGGAATGGCACTATTTCTTCTCCCAATGCAATTAAACTGAGTAAAAATACTTCAAATGCTCAAGTATAGTACATGAAACTTGTAAAATACATCCATGTCAGTCCATTAATAACAAATTCATCAGAGAATCTTCCATTCATTCGAAATCATCATCAATACATTGGTTCACAACAAGGTAGTGGGGAATTGGCATTGCTCTTCCATTGAAAATGATATTTATACATTTCTACTTGGAATTTCGACCTGAAAATTTTTGTATATGAAGAAAAGAGTATTTAATTCATATTACAAAAGAAATGGGGCATGGGAAGCTCCCCCAAAGAGTACAATAGCTCACAAAAAATGCCCTCCCTCAAGGATCAAGAATATGCCATCAAAACTGGAAATGGTTGAGAGAATGTTCTGCAATAGAAGAAACCATGAGCTTCCCTATAGCTTACACCTGCAAATAAAGACTCCATTAAAGCTCCAAATGAAAGTTCTGAATGGCCTTTCCAATTACCAACTTGAATGGGAATCTTTCACCCTCCAAATTGGCTAAGGCAAGAAACTAGTCATCCACTAGCTCTCCCTCTACACAAATGCAATTGCAAATTCTACAAATGATCAAAAGCTCGTTTAATTCTTTTTTATTGACATTTATAAACTTTTAATTTCCTCCACGGGTCAAATTCCTTCCAAGAGACTCATGCCAACTCAAGTTGGGAAGAGATTCCAAACAACACCACTTGTACAACAATTCCTAGTCTCCCACTTCCACCAAATCACATGTGGAAGCATCTTAGCTTCCCAAACACCCTTGAGTGCCCTCTTGGAGTCTATTTTTAGCCCTAACATGTCATATATGTCATATGTCAGCCTTCAGGTCTGATTTGTGTCATAAGTGTCATAGCATCTTCATCATTGTTGTCATAGAGCTAGGGAATCTAGCCCAAGTGTATCACTAGCTCCAAATTGCCTCTTCCTCTTCCATGGGAGTTACTCTTCCTCTATATTTCGACCTTGGATGAGTCATGAAATGAATAATACCTTTTGGACTCCCCCAAGTATGTTACCTGTAATATCCATAGTTGGATATTCTCAATTAGTTAGGGTTGAACCCATGATTTCTGAAATAACCCACAAATCCGTAGATGTAAAATGATATATAAATTGATAAGATAAGATGATAAATATACAATTGTTGGCCCACTTTTATAGTAGCTTGGGAATTTCCTATTTGAGGGGACACATCCTCTCATTAACTATTACTCCTACTTATTATTAATATTAATGTGTTATTAATAATTTGTTACATTGCCTTCCCCTTAAGGGAAGCTTTGTCCTCAAAGCTTATTGAAGACAAGGGTTATGTCTTCTTTTATCTTGAACCGTCATCTCTGGATCTTTTTTTTTTGTATTTGTATTTGTGATACTTGATGAAATGAAGCGATACGAGTTACAAATTCCAAAGAAGAACTGTCGCATCGTCTCTGATGTGGTCCATCCGAGATCTATTTTTATCGGAGCTATTTGATCGCTTTGTGAGATGGGTCTTCTCATTTGTTTAGTGTTTTGATTTGATGTTCTTACTTGTCTTGCAACATGACTCTTCTATGTATGTTTATTTTGACCTTGTCATTGGTCAAAACAACGTTTATAATTGAGGTGTCGATAAGGAGTCCTGGCCATTTGTTTTTCTGCTGAAGTGACTTCTTTTTGAATTGTGTCGAGGACTGATTTTACTTCTTCAACTTGAATTTGTTTTCCCGGGGATCTGGATGCTTCCTCCTGGATTTGCACTAATTTTCTTTCTAATAGATTGTTATTACTCTGAATTTTCTTGAACCTTTTGTCCTATGACTTTTTGTCCTCTTTAAACATCTCAAGTTGTTTCTCTAGTTCTTGATTACGATTTTTTTAGATGATGGTTTTCTTCTTGTTGTTCTAGTATTTTTCCTTCTATGTCTTCATTAGAGTGTTCCATCTTCTTACTATCTTTCAACTTTTTTATTTTCGTAAGTAATGTTTTGTTATGAATTCTAAGTTGAAATAGTTCTTCGGTATTGCTTGCTAATGTGTCATTGATTTTCTTAATTTCCACTTTGTGCGTCTTTTTAGTAGCATCGTATGTCTACTGGAGTTCTTTATTATTTTGCTGTTGTTGACCTATGTCTGATTCATGACTTTGTAGCTTCCTCTGGACTTGCATCAATTCATCATTTTTGTCTTTGATGAGCTGGTTTAAATGCTTTATTTCTTCTAAATAATTATTGCTTCCATCGGGTGACTTATCGTCACTTTTTGACTTTCTAATCTGGTCTTATAGGTTTTGATTGTGGATTTTTAAACATGATATTTCTTTATCATGATCAGATAACATTTTCTTGTTATCTCTTATGGTTCGTTCTAGCTGTCGACTTTGATTCCATAAGCGACGATTCTCATCGTCTTTCCACTCCTTCAAGAACTTCTGTGTCTCAATCTCAGCTTGTAGTCGTTTACTGCTCACTTTATATTGTTCTAATTCGTCCATTGTTGTTTGCAACTGAGACTTCATTCCCAAATATGTGTTTTCCATAGTTTGTGATTTTGATTTTGCTCCAATTTTTTCCTTGTCTAAGTCTGCTTTGATGATAACTAGTCTCAACTTTGACGACACTTGGTTTCCCTTTGATGTTTGACTCTTTAACGATTGCAAATCTTCCTTGATTTTTCCTTTTTTGAAGGATGATAGTCTTGACTTCTTTGGCAACAGAGTCTTGCTTGATTTCTTCAGCGATAGATAGTCTTCAACTTGATGATGGAGGGTCTTTGACTTCTCTCACGATAGATAGCCTCGACTTCTTTGATGATGGATGGTGTTTCTTTGATTTTTTTGACAACGACTAGTCGTCTTTTGACTTTGATTTCTTTGACTATAGATGGTCCCTCATTTCATCTTCTTCTCTTTGACAATAGGTAGACACCAAAAAGGTGTAATAATTCCCAAATAGGTCTCTCTTGGAAAGAACTTTCTTGGCTATATTTTTTTTTTAAAATTTATTTAGGTCAAATGACCCTTTTTTTTCCAAAAATAATTATTATTTTAATAAAAAATTAATAATAATAGTTATTTTTTATTTTGACTTTTTTTTCTTTTTTTTTTATAAAAATTATTATTATTTTAATAAAATAATAATATTTTTTCTTTTTTTATATATAATAATAATTATTAACTAATTAATTAATAATATTATTAATAATAATTAATAATTAATTAATTAATAATATTATTAATAATAATTATTAATTAATTAATTAATAATATTATTAATAATAATTTTTGATAAACTATATATATATATATATATATATTAACATATATTTTTTTTTAAACAATCAAAATATTTGAACAATTATAATAACAATATTATATTGTTTAATATTTTTTTTAAATCTAGGGTTTCGATGGATGGCGGGAGTGAGGGGATCCGAGGAGGGCGTGATGGAAGAATGGAGAGGGCCTAGCGGGAGAAGGGACGGTGGTGGGTGAGTTGACGGGGGAGTGGTTGGCAGAGAGCAGGAGCGGTGGCATTGGAGGCGACCATGGAAGGTAAGTGATGGAGGCTGAAGGGAGGGCTGGCGTGGTGGTTGCGCAGGCATCGAGGGCCACACGCAGGCATTGACGGTTGCATGCAGGTGTGAGAGAGGCATTGGTGTGAGGATATTGGGGTGTGGAAGTGTGTAGGTGGTGGTGTAGAGCAGAGGAGGCAGGAAGCTAGATGCAGGCGAAAGCATAGAGTGGAGCGGAGGGAAGGGCTGTGGGTGGAGGTGTAGGTGTAGGTGCACGAGGAAGAACGTGAATGGAGTGTGGAAGAGGAGGTAGATGGAGTGGCCACATGGGAAGTAGTGTTAGGTTGAGTGATGGTGGTGTAGAGAGATGGTGAGGCTGATCGACATAGGGTTGGCGTGGAGGTGTGAAGGAATGTTTGTGTGGGAAAGGAGATGGCAGAGGTGGTTTGCACGGGATTTTTGTTAAATGGTGTGGTCGGGGTGATGTGGAGAGTGTGCAATGAGAATGCGAGTGAATTGTGCAGATGGGGAGGCGCAGTAGTGGAGGTGATGTGGGGATGATGGGGAGGCGCAGTAGTGGAGGTGACGTGGAGATGATGGGGATGCGAGGATGATGGAGGGAGGTGTTGGAGGGAGTGTGAGAGTTGGCGGGATGCGCAAGTGGAGAAAGGGGTGAGCAGGGAAATGGAGATATGCTGTCGATGGAATGGCTAAAAGCCTATCTCGTCAAAGACCGATAACTCAGAGAAACTCTGAAACTGAAACTGACCAGACAAAGTTTGAAAATTTTGGCCAAAGGCTGGATCAACCAACTTGGCTGTGATACCAATGTAATATCCATAGTTGGGTATTCTCAATTAGTTAGGGTTGAACCCATGATTTCTGAAATAACCCACAAATCCGTAGATGTAAAATGATATATAAATTGATAAGATAAGATGATAAATATACAATTGTTGGCCTTCTTTTATAGTAGCTTGGGCATTGCCTATTTGAGGGGACGCATCCTCTCATTAACTATTACTCCTACTTATTATTAATATTAATGTGTTATTAATTATTTGCTACATTACCATTCACCTTGAATTCGAATTGGTGAGAGAATGATGCCAAGTGTAGTGGGGAAATCTAGTCATATGTGGGTCCCACTTCCTCCATGTGTCTTCATGATCAAATGCCACTTTGATTTTAACTTGTATATATTTATTTATCTCCTTTATTAAATATTTATGCCATTCTAATGTTCAAACATCATTTATTATCCTCATTATTCCAAATCCCAAAGCTTCCACCCCAAACCTAGGAAACTAGTAATTTTCCTCCTTGGCAATTATTTGACCTTTAGCATCAATTTGACAAACTCTAATGAATAGGGCCAATGTGATTAGGCCATTGTGACCCAATGCCAAATTTGGGACATGACAAATCCTCCCTTCCCAATATTGCTTGTCCTTAAGCAATTTTAAACATGGGTGTTGAAGAACCTACTTTCTGTATAATTCTTTGAAGTTGCCATTGAATTGCCCAATCTTGAGTCTTTGAGTTTCCATGAATATTTTAGAGAGGAACCACCATGCTTGCTGCTGCACTACTTTGATAAAAATAACTTTATTAAGTGGGAAATCCATCTCCCATACTGCTTGTTTCCCCCCAAAAATTGAAACCAATGAGATAAAAATTATTCCAGGGTCCCATTGCTTGTATTGCACCCCAACAATTAAGAGTGCTCTCCAACCCACACCATTAGAGAAGAGGATTCCTAGATCCCATTTTCTTGTATGCATCCTTCCAAACATCATGAGTACCAAATATATATCATCAAAGTACATAACAACATAATGAAAATGTACATCAATGATATGCTTCATCAAAGAGTCATGAAAATGCTTATACCTCCAAGCAAGTAGACCACCATTTTCCAAGTGCATACAAGCTTCAAGTGACCAATCAAATCTGCTACAATGATATAGGTGAGGATCCCATGTCCTATAATGCTCCTCCAAAAGGATGCGATATGCATCAAAATATTCAGCCATGTATTCTTTCATCCAAGAAGTGAATGAAGAATCTCCACTAAAATCTGAACCAAATAATGAGTAGAAAAAACAAGGAGACTTCAAATGACTCAAAGAAGTCTCACCCATACATCCCTGAATGTGAGAATCATAAAGGTATAACAAAGTATGTGGCTTCCAACAAAAATTTTCTACAATCATAAATCTATTCACCCAAATGTTGGATGAAGTTCCTCCAACATCAAATGAGTCAAGTGTTGAGAAAGAAAAACCATGAGTCATCAAGTGACTCAAATGCATATCATAGGTGCATCCATGTAGATGTGCATCATCATAGAGTAACAAAGGATGTTTCTGCAAATGTGAATAAGAATTTGCTCCAACCATATAATCATAAAAAGTAAATCTAGGAGTTCCATACTCCTCATGTGGCACCATAAAAAAAGAACCCTTTCACCCATTCTTAATTGAGACTAATGCTACAAAACATGGAATTTTAGGATGTAGGAGAATGAACTAACTCACTCAAATGATCCAAAAGTGCATAAGGTTCATCATGGGAAAGATCCATATGGTTAGTATCATGCATCTCCTTCAAAAGTGTGAAACCTTTGTCATAGATTGGTTCCAATGTAGAAGAATCATGCTCTTCTTTAAAAATTGCATAACCTTCATCAAGAGACAATTCAAGTTCCTCTTCCACCACATCAAGTGTTTGGATCTCTTCAAGTTCATCTTCAAACACATTAAGCACATTCAAATTCCCACATTTCTCATGATCCACCATGTCATGAGAATCCTCCAAACAATCTACCATTTGACAATCTAAAACATAGGAGGAAAAACAAGTATCTTGCAACTTTTCAAGAAGTTGCTCATTTTGAATTGTGAGCTTATGAATATCCTCATTATTCTTCAAGTATGCATCATGTGACAATTCATTAAGCTCAAACAAATGGTTTCTATCAAAAAGCAAAGACATGAAATTACCTTTGATGTGGCACATTGCTCTTTGAATCTTCTCCATGTCTTCAATGAAGGATGTTTCCTCCATTGAAGTAGCTCTCCAACAAGAATTTGACACCAATGCTTGAGTGTCATGGAGAATGCTGAGGGGATCTTGGATATTCTTTTCATTCATCTTTAAGGACCCTTCAAGAAAATGAGGCTCTTGCAAATGACCCTCCTCATCTTCTTCATTTTTTCTTGGACCAACTTCATGAAGCTTGAGTGGTGATGGGGAAGTTGATCTTGGTTCTTCTTCAACTACTACAAGGTATTCATTATCATGCTTAATGGAACTTAGGCTTGCAAGAACACTTTCAAAAGTGATATCTATGTCACCGACATAGAGGTGTGAGCACCCATCAGTAGGTACTCCTTCATAGTTTAAGCATCCATCAGTAGATGCTCTTTGGTTCATGTCTAAGCTAGAAGGTGTCTCAAAATGATCTTCCATATTTTCAATAGAATCTTCTTCATGCTCTTTTGATGTCTCTTCCTTTTTCTCGTTCAAGCAAGCAGATGCATTTTGCCCCTTGTTTTCCTTATGATCAATATCTTTGGAATCTCTTTTTGAAGAATTCCCAAAATCTCTCCTCAAGTGGGACATAATTTCATGCACACATATATGATACTCACTCCAAGGTTCTTTACAAGAAGGGCATAAACCTTTCTTTACTAACTCCACATCTTCATTTTTTGGCCTATTTTCAAAAACATGTTCAACATAGTACTCAAAAGACATGGCATTTTGTGTATTTCTGCTCGAAGCAAGACATTCTTGATATTTTTGATATTGTTGGGGCAAGGTTTTATATGTTGCTCTCCATCTTTGGAACTCACTCATAGAATTATCCTTGGTTGGTGTGACACACTCATATTCATCATATTTAAATTCATAAGAATAATCTTCATTTCTCTTGAAATTGTAAGAAGTGTTGCATGATGGCACCTCTTCCTTGTACCATTCACATTCTGCTTCATATTGCTCATAAGCATCTGCATATTCCTCATAAGAATTGTACTCATAGGATTCATCATAATAGTAAGACATGGCTTCCAATTATTCTTGAATGTATGTACCTAATCCATAGGTGCAAGGACCATGCTCTGATACCACTGTAATGTCCCTTGTTAGGAATTTTATTAAACTGGCAATTTTTCACTTTTTTCCCTAGTTTGACCTTTGACTAGTTTTGAGCTCGAGGTCTCCAAATTGCTCCAATTGCTCCCAAATCTTCTGATAAGTTATATGGATGATGTTAAAACATAAATATGTATTTCAGAGATTCTTTTGGACCTTTAAAATACTTCTGTAAATCCTCTTTCAATTTTGGCCAATGTAGGGAAATTTACTAGTAATTTCCCTTTGACTCGTATTGGTCTCTAGGTCTCGAATTGACTCCAAATGCTTTCAAATATTCAAGGAAGGTGTATGAATTATATTAATACTTGAATATGATTTTAAGAGATATATGGCCACCAAAATACCTTTACAAACTCTCTTAAGATTCTGGACCAAGTATGCAATTTTACTAGTAATTTGGGGTTCAAATCCCCTTGGGGTTAGTACTGAAAATGGCTTCCCAAATGCCTCCAAACCCACTCAAATTTCCGAAAATAGGTAGGGAATATATTAAGTATGTTATTAAGGTCTCATGTGAACCATTAATTGATTATTATATCTGTTCCAACCCTCTCCCATTCAACTACAAAAATCACCAATTCGACCCTTGGGGAAATGGCACTATTTCTTCTCCCGATGCAATTAAACTGAGTAAAAATACTTCAAATGCTCAAGTACAGTACATGAAACTTGTAAAATACATCCATGGCATTACATTAATAAAAATTGCATCAGATAATCATACATTCATTTGAAATCATCATCAATACATTGGTTCACAACAAGGTAGTGGGGAAATGACATTGCTCTTCCATTAAAAATGAGATTTATACATTTCTACTTGGAATTTCAACCTGAAACTTTCTGGAGATGAATAAAAGAGTATTTAATTCATATTAAAAAAGAAATGGGGCATGGGAAGCTCCCCCAAAGAGTACAATAGCTCACCAAAAACTCCCTTCCTCAAGGATCAAGAATATGCCATCAAAACTAGAAATGGTTGAGAGAATGTGCTGCAATAGAAGAAACTATGAGATGATTTGTAGCTTACACCTGAAAATAAAGAATCCATTAAAGCTTTAAATGAAAGGTTTTAATGGCCTTTCCAATTACCAACTTGGATGGGAATCTTTCACCCTTGAAATTGACTAAGGCAAGAAACTAGTCATCCACTAGCTCTCCCTCTACACAAATGCAATTGCAAATTCTACAAATGATCAAAAGCTTGCTTCATTATTTTTTATTGACATTTATAAACTTCTAATGTCCTCCATGGGTCGAATTCCTTCCAAGAGACTCATGCCAACTCAAGTTGGGAAGAGATTCCAAAGAACGTCACTTGTACAACAATTCCTAGTCTCCCACTTCCACCAAATCACATGTGGAAGCATCTTAGCTGCCCTAACACCCTTGAGTGCCCTCTTGGAGTCTATTTTTATCCCTGACATGCCATATATGTCATATGTCAGCCTTCAGGTGTGATTTGTGTCATAGGTATCATATCATCTTCATCATTGTTGTCATAGAGCTAGGGAATCTAGGCCAAGTGTCTCACTAGCTCCAAATTGCTTCCTCCTCTTCCATGGGAGTTAATCTTCCTCTATATTTCGACCTTGGATGAGTCATGCAATGAATAATACCTTTTGGAGTCCCCCAAGTATGTTACCATTCACCTTGAATTCGAATTCGTGAGAGAATGATGCCAAGTGTAGTGGGGAAATCTAGCCATATGTGCGTCCCACTTCCTCCATGTGTCTTCATGATCAAATGCCACCTTGATTTTCACTTGTATATATTTATTTAGCTCCTTTATTAAATATTTATACCATTCTAATGTTCAAACATCATTTATTATCCCCATTATTTCAAATCCCAAAGTTTCCACCCCAAACCTAGGAAACTAATAATTTTCCTCCTTGGCAATTATTTGACCTTTAGCATCAATTTGACAAACTCTAATGAATAGGGCCAATGTGATTAGACCATTGTGACCCAATGCCAAATTTGGGACATGAAACCCTCATAGACCCATTCATAGAGACCTACGGGGGAGGTTTTGAACCCCCTTCATAGAGACCTACGAGGGCAGTTGTGAAGCCCCCTCATAGAAACCTACAGGGGTGATTTGGAACCCCCCTCGTAGAGGAATATAGGGGAAGTTTTAAACCCTCCTCATAGAGGCCTATAGGGGCGGTTGTGAACCCCCCTCGTATAGTCCTCTAGGGATGGTTTGGAACCCCCCTTGTAGAGGCCTATAGGGGCAGTTTAGAACCCCCCTCATAGAGGATTATAGGGGCGGTATTGAACCCCCCTCGTAGAGGCTTATAGGGGCAGTATTGAACCCCCCTCGTAGAGGCCTATAGATGTAGTTTGAAGCCCCCCTCGTAGATGCCTATAGGGGTGGTTTGTAACCCCCCTTGTAGATGCGTATAGGGGCAGTTTGGAACCCCCCTTGTAGAGGCCTTTAGAGGCAGTTTGAAAGCCCCCTTAAAATTCTTATTACAAACATTTGTCGGCAGTTACAAACCCCCCCTCATATGTACCTATGAGGGCAGTTCTAAACCCCCCTCATAGATACCTATGAGGGTGATTATAAACCCCCTTCATTGTAACAAACAAGGGCAATTTCAAACCCCCTTCGTAGTGACATATGAAGGTGGTTTAGAACCCCCCTCGTAGCAACATACAAAGACGGTTTGAAAACCCCTCTATAGCCATAATAAATCATAATAAAATACATTTTATTAAAAATATTAATATTGCAATATCAATAAGGCACGGAGGAATTAAACCACCAACCTCCTGCTTGTAAGGCAGGTGCTCTTCTATTGAGCTATAACCCTTTTAGAATTGGGGAGAGGAGCATATGAACACCTAGATTGGATCATTTGTAATTCTAAGAAAAGAAAATAATATCAAAAGACAACCATGCTTAAAACAACAAAAATGTGAGTGGTCTTTGTTGTGTTATCTCAATCAAAGAAGAATATCCTCTCACAATCACATACACAAACCCTATATTTAGAGATGTTTAAGACAACCAAGGACATGAGAGACCGAGTTACCTAAGATAGATTGCCTCCCCTATAAGTTCAACAAAAATATCTAGCGGATCACTAGGAACATTTTTTTGTATATTTTCTACAATTCTTTAAAAGCATCAACCATAGGGGACATAGCAATTTGAAAATCAGGACAACAATAACAAATCTACAATAGTCAATCCTATATGTCTTCCATTAACTAGAAGAAGAAAAATACAATGCAATATTTCAAATACCTATATGTATAATCATATGAATGATGAACCCCATCTCTCCTTTAGAAAATAGGATGCCTAGGGTTTACAATTAATTCCAACCATCCTAATGGTGTTCCTAGGTTAGGCTAGGAAACCCTCACCCTAAAACTGCATAGTGCAATGTGACCAACCTATATGAGAGAATGTCTAGAGTAGAGCAGCTAACTAGAGAAGATTGTCTGCATGTATGCATCTTTTAGCATTGGGAAAATTGCCCCACCAAAATCTAGAAGAATCCTCTCATGTTCATCTTGTCTAAAGTTAGAACAACTAACTAAATATTAAAACAAAAAACTTCTAATTCTAAAGAAGCATGCATGTACCCTATAAAAATGTCTACGTGACTACACCCTTCTCATTAATGGGGCTTAACTAACAACCATCATGGTTGCATACAGAAACTAAGAGAAAGATCTGTTGAAGCATGTCAATGCTAGAGGAAAACAACTGAGCAAGAAGTAAAGCTAACACTGTCACCACATCCTTCATCTCTCTTGCTTCACAGCTTGTGGTTTTCCAGCTATAGTGGGTTATGCAACATGCCTAAATGTTGTTTCTATTATTCAAATTAGGCTCAAATGTTGTTTCCATGGGTTGACAATTGGGTTTGTTTGTTTTCTCTAGATATATTGATTCAATTCATGATTTTGAAATGCTTCTCTATGTTGTGTTGGTATTGACTAACATCAACTCTAGGCACTTAGAGAATTATACAAGAAGGATGCAAACTGTTAATCTTACTACTTCTTTGGTCAATTATGATGTCACTGGATGTTGGCCACTTAATGTTGGAAATCTACTCAAGGGTGTTGGAGAGCCTAGCCTTCAATATCCTATCATGAATGAATGATGTTATTCATGAGGATGATTTCATTAAGGATTCACAGAGAAATCCAACAACTTTGGTCTCTGGAAATAATGAGATTACAAAGCCTTGTGTCTTCCTTCCTTCATTGAGGAAACCCAAAATCTCGAACCTAGATTGCTTCCACTTTCCATCAGAGATCCCTTCATGTACACTCTCTCTGAGCCCGATCATGACACCTGAACTAGGGCTACATCACCAACCAAATACATCCAAACTAGGTGCCCTTGTTGGGGAGGCTTTTCCGAACTATGTAAATAGAGAATCCTGCTTCTCAGAATCAGATTACAAGGATGCTTCTGAGGAAATGCCTACTAGTGCAAGGAAAATCAATGTTCCTCCTATTTCTCAACATTTAGCCAATGCCTAGTGCTGTCATAGAGAAGTTTGTAGGAGTCTCTCTTGTACTAATTCTCCCTGAAAACTATATGTGTGGATGGAAGCATATTGGAGCTCTGAATTGGGGGATGTAAATAAGACAGCATAACCAAACCTATGTTTTTATGTAATGTCCCCTCCCATCATACCGGCATGAAAGAGAGAACGTGATGCTAAACCTGGGCATCTAGCCCCATGAACTTTTAAATAAGCATTCACATAATATAAAAAGACATATGGAAATGTATAGTTATAAGAAAACACAACGGAAGTAATTTCAATTACACATCCATCATACATTCAAGATATTCATGATATTTATCGAATAAATAATTGCAAAGTTAACACAAGAGAGTACTTATCTTATAACAAAGTAGTACCGAGCAACTGGCTATGCAACTGCAACATTCCACCCAACCATAGGCTAGTTGTGATCATCAATATCTCAACACACTGCCACCCCCCAGCTGGACATGATCTCTACAAGGAATCAGGGAACAATAGACTCACACATAGCCCAAAGATACACCAAATCAGCCAAGCCAATCTACAGTTGGGTTTATCATGCTGTTAGGCAATGGAAGGGAGAATTGCTAAGCTAGTGGGATCATCCATAGAGATATGGGTAACCTCTGCAAGATTTATCTAGCTTGGCTCCCACAATACCTACACACCTAGCACATGGAAGTACTCCCTTCACTACTACACAGTCCCTCAGGCCATACCTTCCAATCTAATATTGTTCAAGGTGTGCATAGAAGAGTATCCATCCCTCTTGATCTTCTTGAGAGGTTATCTCCCTCACTAGGTTTATCAAGCCGATTCAGGTCCACTTCCACTCCTAATTTCTTGCTCACAGTTCAAACCAATACAGGGATGCACCCAACAACAAAAATACAAGTGCGGAAAAATGTGGGCAACCAAAACGAACTAGTAGATGGGAAATAAACCCTGGGAGAGCCATTCATTTTCAGAAAACGTTTATATGCATTCCAGGGGCTGAAACAACCTCTATAAACCCCCAAAACGTGACTCCCTTTCTCCCAGCCACTGTGCAACACAAAAACGAGCTCCCAACTATGGAGAAATGCAAGAAATTGGTAAAAAACATGATGGGGAAAGCCCAGCTAGCTCAGACTATGTGAGAGAGGAAAGACTATGGGTTCAGAATGGCTTTGGGCACCATTTCGTGGGTGTTTTCTTGCCCCAGAAGCAAAAGTACGTTTTCCCAGGTTGATGGCTTGCCCATGGACGAAATTGGCTGCCATACCTCTTCATTCCCAAGGTATTAACTACCTCAACCAACTCTTGGAAGAATTTAATGATTGGGTGCATAAGCCAAAATGGGTAGTTGAGGGTTTATTCATTGACATTTGGCTTATCACCATTGGCTCAAGGGTTTGAATAATTTCCCTCCCTATTCCTTGTAGAATCATGCCCCCATCTCTTTGTTGCATTGCATAGCTAGTTGTGGGTATTTCATTAAAATTCGTATTTACATGATGTCTTAATTTACATTGTGCATGTCCAGCACAAGAACCATAGGTATCTATTTTTAATTGCCGATACATAAAACACTAAATCAACGGTGGGGCCTTGGCCTTTGTAATGTCCCTATTCAAATAAATGCATAGTAAGACAATCCCATCAATCCTACTAGTTTCCTAGGTTGGATGGGCACATGTGGGATGGTAATAAGGAAACTAAGAAATGATATTTAGACATTAGAAGGGTTCAAGCATTTAATAAATATGATGAATAAATAAATTCAAGAGAAATTCTAGGTGGCAAGTGGTTTTGGAGACATATGGAGGTGGTGGGACCCACACTAGCTTGATTTTTCAATGACACATGGCAGCTCTCTCTTGCCAATTCGAATTCATGGGAAGGTGAACACTCTTGGGTGAGTTGGTAAGTCATAACACATGGCATTGAGCATATTAGGTCGAAATGGGAAGGAATAGTAACCTCCATGGGAGAGGAAGAGTCAAATTGGAGACTAGTGGACACATGGGCTAGATTCCCTAGTTTTATGACAACAATAATGAAGCATCTATGACATTTTATGACAAAATTCAGACCTGACTTCTTACACCTGACCATTATGACATGTCAGCCCCAAAAATAGGCTCAAGAAGGCGCTCATGGAGTTGGAGGAATCTAAAGAGACTCAAATTCGAATTTGGGAGAAGATGGAAGGTTGGAACTAGGAGACAAGTGGCAAATGAGGAATATTTTCTAAATGGAAAATTATTGAATCTATTGAGAGGATTTCGACCCCTTGAAGGATAATGTTGGTTATAAAATTTAGAAATCAAGTATGAGAATGGCTTTTGATGATTTGAGAAAAATTGCATTTGTGAAGAGAGAGCTAGTGGATGACTAGTTTCTTGCCTTAGCCAATTTCGAGGGTGAAATATTCCCATCCAAGTTGGTGTTTGGAGAGGCCACTCAGGTCTTTCATGGTGCTTTAATGGAGTTTGTATTTGCAGGTAGCAGCTACAGAAAGTTTCATGGTTTGGTTTAGTGCAGCACTTTCTCTCCACCGTTTCCAGTTTTGAAGGCATATTCGTGCTCCTTGAGGGAGGGCGTTTTTGGTGAGCACTTGTGCTTCTTGAGAGAGATTCTCATTACATATTTATGATTTTAATAGCTTCATATGCTCTATTATTCATATTCATAAAGTCTCAGGTCGAAATACCCACTGGTTGTATGCAAAACTATTGATTAATGAGCAAACAATGTCCATTTCCCCAATGCATTGATGTATGACACTATAATGTTGATTATTTCGAATGGAGGGATGATTCTCTGATATATTTGTGATAAATATACTTCCATGGATGTCTTCTACAAGTTTCATGTACTGTACTTGAGCACTTGAAGCATTTTTACTCGGTTTAGTTGTATTGGGAGGTGAAATAGTGCCATTTCCCCAAGGGTCGAATTGGGGGTTTTTGCTGTTGAATGTGGGAGAGTTAGAACAGTATTAAAAATAAATTAATGGTGCATATGAGACCTTACTAACATACTTAACACTTTATATACCTCTGTTCATAAATTTGTGGGATTTTGGAGGCATTTGGAAGGCCATTTGCAGTGTTACCCGAGGGGGATTTGATGCACAAATTACTAGTCAAAATTACATTTATTGATCAGAATACAAATCAAGTTTGCAGCAGTATTTGGAGGGCCATAAAACATCCCTGAACCTTATATTCAAGTCTAAATACCATTCATACACTCCTACAGAATATTTGGGAGCATTTGGGTTGATTTGGAGGTCAAAACAGTAAAACTAGTCAAAGGTCGAAATTGGGAAAAAAAGTGGAAAATTGGGCATTTTAATAAAATTTGAAAAAGGGATATTACAAGTGGTATCAGAGCATGGTCCTGGAACCTAATGGTATTAACAAGAATCCAAACAAATAAAACACCACCCTTTGAATCAGTAGTTGAAGAAGTTTTGGTTGAAGAAGAGATAGTAGCAGAAAAAGAGTTTTTTTCTAAAACAATGGGTAGAGAGGAGGAGGAAAAATTAAGACATAAGGAGGAATTCATTGAAGCCTTAAAACCATGTTTTGAAGGACTTACCATGGTTATGCTAGATATGAATAAACAAATGATGAAAGGTTTCGAATTGTTGGGTAGCCAACTTTCAGGCAAAGGGATGATAGGAGATAATAGTGGTTCACACTCAGGGGAAAAGATGAAAGGGAATGAGCATATTTTCTCAAGTACAGGACCTCATAATAGACCTGATGAATTTCAAAGCACACAAAGGCATACTGCACCTAAATTTCTCACACCCAAAGAAGAGCCCAATCTTGAATTGGATTACAAGAAACTAGTAAATGATTGGAATGATTTGAATGAAGAGTGTAAAAGAGGTGTACCACTCAGTGACTACATTGATGCTATGCAAAAGATTAAAATGAAGGGAGACAATAGGAGTCCATTCCATAACAAAGAATTGAATAGTGCTATTGGAAAAATGTCACTTCCTACTTTTGATGGTTCTTCTCAAAATTCTGCTAACACTTGGGTGCAAAAATTGGATGTATATTTTCAGTTGAATCCTATGTTGGAAGAGGATGCATTAAAAATGGCCGTTTTGCATTTGGAAGGAGATGCCAATGAATGGTGGTTTCATGGGATGAAAACCTTGGGTCATAATCAAGTTAAAACATATGGAGAATTTGTTGACAGGGTACTAGAAAGATTTGAACAAAAAGATCCAGAATTGCCTTTCAAAGAACTAGCTCAATTGAAGCAAACTGGGTCCCCTACCGAATATATGTTGGACTTTCAAAAATTATCAGTCAAGGTGGCTGATGTATCTATGGAAAGATTAGTATTGCTGTTCACTGAAGGTTTGGCTGAACCCTTAAGAGGTTTGGTCAAATCCCACAAGCCAACTACATTAAAAGATGCAATGAGCTTGACTAGGGATCTCCAAAATGTGCTTCCTAGAACGAGATTTCCTCCTAAGCCTAGCTATAAATTTGAAAAGAAACCTTGGCAAAGGGATGGATATGATAAGAAACCTTGGAAAAGAGAGTCAATTGAGAGGAATAAAAAAGAGGGACTAAACAGGGATGAACTTAGAAAAAAGAAACTATGCTTCACATGCTTCCAACCATGGACACCGGGGCACAAATGTACCAAAGGAAAGGATCAATACATAGAAGTATTTTCTGATAATGAGGGGTATGATGGGGGCATGGATGAATATGGACATATTTCAGATCAAGAAGAGGCATATGAGACAGCAGTAGAAGAGGAAAGACAAGAAGAAAATCAGCCTTCACCGGACAAAGCAAGAATGGCAGTGCTTTCAGCAGTACCTCGCTATCATACTATCCGATGCAAAGGTGTGGTACAAGGACAAAGAACTTCAGTTTTGGTAGATGGAGGAGCCACTCATAACTTCATTGATGCAGAGATGGTAGAGAAAAGAAAGATACCTATTGAACCATTTGATGGCTTCACAGTTGTCATTCCCGGTCACAACACAATGCAATGCAAAACATGGGTTCCAAAGCTGCAAGTCACCGTAGGTAACTATACTTTTGTTGATAGTTTTTATGTGGTTGATGTTGCTGATACTAATGTGGTTTTGGGAGTGCAATGGTTGTATTCAATAGGAGAGCATACAGTAAATTATCAAATTCCCGAAATGAAATTCCAAGATTCAAAAGGAGTACAAAGAGTTGTGAGAGGGAAACACACTTATCCAAATCAAGTAGTGACTTGCAATAGCATGAGATCTATATTGAGGCATGGGGATATAGAATGGGCTGCTGAATGTCATATTACATCTCCCAAGCCAACTACAAATATTGTCAAACACCCAAAGGAGATAGAGAAACTTTTGCAAAAATATGAAAAGGTTTTTAGAGACCTTCCACATGGTAGGCCACCATATAGGGGGGTTGAGCACAGTATTGTTTTGGAGGAGGGTACTTCACCCATTCAGATACCACCTTATAGACATCCTAAAAGGTTTAGAGATGAGATTGAAAAAGCTATCCAAGAACTCCTAGAGTTGGGGCTCATTAGACCAAGCTCTAGCCCTTATGCTTCTTCAGTAGTGTTAGTGAAGAAAAAAGATGGAACATTGAGAATGTGCATAGATTTTAGAGCCTTGAAAAAAAAGACTATCAAGAATAGGTATCCTATTCCTAGGATTGATGAGCTCATGGATGAGCTACATGGGGCTAAATATTTCTCAAAAATTGACCTTAGATCAGGGTATCACCAAATTCGAATGAAAGATGAAGATGTGCAAAAGACCGCTTTTCGATGTCATTTTGGCCACTTTGAATTTCTTGTCATGCCTTTTGGGTTAACTAATGCTCCAACCACCTTTCAAGCATGTATGAATAGTATATTTTGCAAGAAACTAAGAAGGTTTGTTTTGGTTTTCATTGATGATATTCTCATTCACAGTAAAACATGGGAAGAGCATTTGCAACAGTTAGAGATTGTGTTGAAAATCTTGCAAGAAGAGTCCTTATTTGCTAAATTATCAAAATGTGAGTTTGGGATGAAAGAACTACTGTATCTTGGGCACATTATTGGGCAAGAAGGAGTGAAGGTACACATGGAAAAAATCAGGGCTATCTTGGAATGGCCATCACCAAAAAATATTACCGAATTGAGAGGCTTTATTGGCATATGCACCTACTACAGAAAATTTG
The DNA here is from genome assembly GCA_027924585.1 of Larix kaempferi. Taxonomy (NCBI): domain Eukaryota; kingdom Viridiplantae; phylum Streptophyta; class Pinopsida; order Pinales; family Pinaceae; genus Larix; species Larix kaempferi. The sequence continues at coordinate 1,703,938 of BSBM01000542.1, read as the reverse complement.
TGAAAGGGTTCTCCAAGTTGACTTCTCCACTCACTGATTTGACTAAGAAGGATGCTTTCAAGTGGGATGAAGAGGCTGAAAAAGCATTCCAAAAAATGAAAGAGGTAATGAGTAGTTGTCCCATACTTGCACTTCCTGATTTTACTAAACCTTTTGTTGTGGAATGTGATGCTTCAGGTGGAGGAATAGGGGCTGTCCTAAAGCAAGGCCAACACCCCATAGCCTTTGAGAGCAGAAAGTTGCAGCCTCATGAAAAAATTTACTCCATCTATGATAAAGAAATGTTGGCCATTATGCATGCATTGGCCAAATTCAGACAATACTTGGTGGGCAGCAAGTTTGTGGTGAAAACTGACCATAATAGTCTAAGACACTTTCTCACCCAAAAAGATCTAAATGAAAGGCAACAAAAGTGGGTAAGCAAGATTCAAGCTTATGATTTTGATATCGAATATGTCAAAGGAAAGAATAATATAGTAGAAGATGCTTTGTCAAGAAGGCCTTCCTTTTCTCTCATGGATATTGCCAAGGATTGGAAAAACATGCTACTAGTTGAATATGCCAAAGACAAATTTGCTTGTGATGTGTTGGATGGAATCAAAGGGGATGATAATTATAGGATTTTGAATGGGATGATATATTATAAGGGAAGAATTTATTTAGTTCATAACTCCAAGCTCAAGTAACGAATTTTGCAAGAAGCACATGATTCCCCACTAGCGGGCCATCCGGGGATCTTCAAAACTTATAGACAGTTGAGGCAAAGATTTTTTTGGAAGGGGCTGAAGGAAGATGTTCAGAAGTATGTGAATGAATGTAAAGCATTTCAACAAAACAAATTAGAACTTACATGTCCAGCCGGCCTATTACAACCATTGCCCATTCCAGAGCAAAAATGGGACAGTATTTCCATGGATTTCATCACCGGATTGCCTAAATCCTTAGGTAAGGATTGCATCTATGTGGTAGTTGATAGGTTGACAAAATTTGCTCATTTCTTTGCTGTTACATCATCTTTTAGTGCTGCACAAGTGGCTGATATTTTTTTCAAAGAAATCTTCAGATTGCATGGGCTCCCCAAGAGCATTGTCAGTGATAGAGATAGTAGATTCATGGGTGCTTTTTGGCAAGAACTTTTTAGATTGGTAGGCACTGAATTGAATCCAAGTACCAGCTATCATCCACAAACTGATGGACAAACAGAGAGGGTAAACCAATGGTTGGAAGGATACCTAAGAAACTATGTGGGAGGGCAGCAAAAAGGGGCAAAATGGCTACACTTGGGTGAGTTTTTCTACAACACCACTTATCATATGTCAATAGGAGTGTCTCATTTCAAAGCATTATATGGTTATGATGCACTTACATTTGCTGACATTATATTTGGTGATAGTAGAGCCCCAAAGGCTAAAGATTGGGTGGAAGAGAGCCAAGAAATTTTAAAGCTCTTGAAAGACAATTTACAGGTTGCTCAAAATCAACAAAAACAATATGCTGATATACATAGAGAATAGAGAACCTTTCAAGTCAATGATTTAGTATATTTAAGGTTGCAGCCCTATAAACAAACATCTTTCAAAAAGAATGGAGCAGAAAAATTAAAACCAAGGTACTATGGGCCATACAAGGTAGTGCGGAAGGTTGGAGAAGTAGCATATGAACTAGAACTTCTGGAAGAGAGTAAAATCCACAATTTATTTCATGTTTCTTGTCTTAAGAAAGATCTTGGTCAGCAAATCATCACTTCAGAAATACTTCCTCCTTTGGATGATGAAGGTCAGCTCACACTTGTTTCGGAAAAGATTTTGAAGACACGGGAAAGAAGGTTGAGGAGTAGAATCATCAAAGAATATTTAGTGCAATGGAAGGACTTACCAGATGAAGATGCCACATGGGAAGAGGAGAAGATTTTGCAGCATCCAAATTTGAAATTGCTTGAGGACAAGCAATCTTGGGTGGGGAGGACTGTAATGTCCCCATTCAAATAAATGCATAGTAAGACAATCCCATCAATCCTACTAGTTTCCTAGGTTGGATGGGCACATGTGGGATGGTAATAAGGAAACTAAGAAATGATATTTAGACATTAGAAGGGTTCAAGCATTTAATAAATATGATGAATAAATAAATTCAAGAGAAATTCTAGGTGGCAAGTGGTTTTGGAGACATATGGAGGTGGTGGGACCCACACTAGCTTGATTTTTCAATGACACATGGCAGCTCTCTCTTGCCAATTCGAATTCATGGGAAGGTGAACACTCTTGGGTGATTTGGTAAGTCATAACACATGGCATTGAGCATATTAGGTCGAAATGGGAAGGAATATTAACCTCCATGGGAGAGGAAGAGTCAAATTGGAGACTAGTGGACACATGGGCTAGATTCCCTAGTTTTATGACAACAATAATGAAGCATCTATGACATTTTATTACAAAATTCAGACCTGACTTCTTACACCTGACCATTATGACATGTCAGCCCCAAAAATAGGCTCAAGAAGGCGCTCATGGAGTTGGAGGAATCTAAAGAGACTCAAATTCGAATTTGGGAGAAGATGGAAGGTTGGAACTAGGAGACAAGTGGCAAATGAGGAATATTTTCTAAATGGAAAATTATTGAATCTATTGAGAGGATTTCGATCCCTTGAAGGCTAATGTTGGTTATAAAATGTAGAAATAAAGTATGAGAATGGATTTTGATGATCTGAGAAAAATTGCATTTGTGAAGAGAGAGCTAGTGGATGACTAGTTTCTTGCCTTAGCCAATTTCGAGGGTGAAAGATTCCCATCCAAGTTGGTGTTTGGAGAGGCCACTCAGGTCTTTCATGGTGCTTTAATGGAGTTTGCATTTGTAGGTAGCATCTACAAGAAGTTTCATGGTTTGGTTTAGTGCAGCACTTTCTCTCCACCGTTTCCAGTTTTGAAGGCATATTCGTGCTCCTTGAGGGAGGGCGTTTTTGGTGAGCACTTGTGCTTCTTGAGAGAGATTCTCATTACATATTTATGATTTTAATAGCTTCATATGATTTTTTATTCATATTCAGAAATTCTCAGGTCGAAATACCCACTGGTTGTATGCAAAACTATTGATTAATGAGCAAACAATGTCCATTTCCCCAATGCATTGATGTATGACACTATAATGTTGATTATTTCGAATGGAGGGATGATTATATGATATATTTGTGATAAATATACTTCCATGGATGTCTTCTACAAGTTTCATGTACTGTACTTGAGCATTTGAAGCATTTTTACTCAGTTTAGTTGTATTGGGAGGTGAAATAGTGCCATTTCCCCAAGGGTCGAATTGGGGGTTTTTGCTGTTGAATGTGAGAGAGTTAGAACAGTATTAAAAATAAATTAATGGTGCATATGAGACCTTACTAACATGATTAACAATTTATATACCTCTGTTCATAAATTTGTGTGATTTTGGAGGCATTTGGAAGGCCATTTGCAGTGTTACCCGAGGGGGATTTGATGCACAAATTACTAGTCAAAATTACATATATTGATCAGAATACAAATCAAGTTTGCAGCAGTATTTGGAGGGCCATAAAACATCCCTGAACCTTATATTCAAGTCTAAATACCATTCATACACTCCTACAGAAGATTTGGGAGCATTTGGGTTGATTTGGAGGTCAAAACAGTAAAACTAGTCAAAGGTCGAAATTGGGAAAAAAAGTGGAAAATTGGGCATTGTAATAAAATTTGAAAAAGGGATATTACAGCCTTGAGCTCCTCACCATGATTAAATAACAATATTTACATCATTTATGATTTAATGCAAAAGGGGGTCAAAATGGGGACATTACATTTTCATTCTATTTTCTTTGATGTCCATGTGATTTTCTTGATAGGAAATTTGTGACATAAATGCCCCCCATTCAGAAATATTTGAATTTGAATGCATTATGTGCACCAGGGAGGAAAACTACACTATCATGAACAAGTGTACTGCAAACAATCAGACGAGTCTATATCATGTACAAAGACAATTAATGAATAGATACTTGGACATCGATAAGCTGGGATAATTAGTCTATATTATGGATAATTGTGCCTTGTAGTTTTTCATAATATTTTATGTATATTAGACATATATGTATACCTGATATAATTAATACAATATACTTATAGGATATTTTGCATCTTTTCTTTAAGCACCTAAAGAATGTGGATTTCATTCTCTTATGAATAAAAATACATTTTATCTTTTAAACAAATAGAGGCTTATGTCGAATAGCCATACAACGCTGGATTTGTGGTTCATATTGCTTGAAAACGTGTTGCAGAGATCCAATTAATTTATCTAGTGCCAAACTGTAGCTTGTACACCATGGTAGAAGAATTTATCCAAATTGGGTAGTTCCATATGGAAATTTGACCAATGATTAAATTCACTTGAATTTTTCCAATGTTTGGATTCAACTCATAAGACAATCATAACATGCCAACAAAAAAATCAAGGTTTACATGTGATAGTTCATATGACCTTTGTTTGTTAGAAATAATGTAGATAGATGAGAGGGGTCAAATTAATCATCAACTCAACTATGAGGCTGCCTCCATCACTTCACTAAGAAGGAAAAGGTGGAAAGCCTCGAGACCCTTTAACAAAAACCCCAATTGTAATTGTATTCCCTCACAACACAAACACAAAACCACTTGCAAATTAGAGCTAGGAATAATCCCTTGATCTTCCTATGATGACCCAATATATGCACTGGTGGAGATCTCCTTCTATTGGGTTTTTTCTTCTGATCTCCATATATTGTGCTCTCAAAGTGCTCATAGCTATCCTTATAACGTTAGGAGCAATGGATGCCAATAAATTCTTCAATACATATGCATATGTTTATAACATACTGACCTAAATAAATATGACATTTGTTTGTCAGAAAAAATGTAGATAGATGAGAATTCTATCGTGTTCTTAACTCTATATATATTATGGAAGTATCATTTTAGAGAAGATACACATATTTCTAAAATAATTTGCATGTGTTTTTCATATTAATGAGATGTACATTTAATATCTTTTACGAATTATAATTTTTCCAATACTTCTTTTTCCAAATCATATCAAACTCAAATTTGCACCCAAATTCTTACATGGTAATTCTGTTGTATTCCTACTAACTTTATTCAAGATTCTCTAGTGCCAAAATATAGATTGTACAACAAATAACTTTCTGAAAAATAAATTAAATTTTCTAAAAAAAGTCCTATCTTCTGAAAACTTCATTTCCAGTTCTAAAAAGCATCTCATTTAGGTAAATTTTCAATCAAGTAGCAAGGAAAAAAGAAGTACCTCTTTGAAAAATTGAGCTATTGGTTCCAGACCTTTGGGTATCTTGCAAAAAAACCTATACATCCTTGAAAGATCAATTTCAATTCATAATCTTCATTAGAAGAAAGCATACTAGAAAAAGTACCTCACATTTTCATACTATTCATGTTTCAAATTCATACCTTCTGGTCCTTTAGCAGGGAATAACACCGTGAATGTTCCTTATACAGAAGCTGGTTTTGATATTGGGAAAGGAGTTCATGCTCTACTTTCTACACATAAATATCCAAAAATACAAGTAAAAAAAATAAAGTGAGAGATTGAACTAAAAAAGTCAAAACAATTTTGGTGTTCTATTACATGAGTACATGAATTTTAAAATAAAAATGAGAGACTTGTTGACAACAAGTTATGCACTCACAAGAACTATTAGAATGGAATCTTATCGCTAATAACTTTTGCTAACTATCTGCATGTAAATAATGACTAACTCTTTCTTTCTTAAGATTCAAGCATTCTTTATCCTCTATAAAGATACACATTTTTGCATTAGTTTAAAGCTCATTTCAACAAGTCTTTACATAAAAAAATTGCATGACAAAAACTAGATTTAGGGAATACCTTGATCATATAATATGGACATAAATATTCCAGAATCATGGCACTCTAAGAATCTTGTGCAAACCCAACAAACCCAGCAATCATGGCACTCCAAGAAATCAAGTCTCTCTCAGGCATTTTTTCAAACATATGGTATGAAAAATAGATCTTACAAAAATTAGGACACATAGCTACAAGGGAATTAATTACATGAGCATTTGATTCAAACCCATTCCTAATAGAATACCCATGAATTTCCTGACCCTGTTTTTTCTCTGCATGGAAAGGACTAACAAGTTCCTACTTGTATTATAAGTATTGTCACACTAATAGTAGTTTTTTATCAACTTCAAAGAGCAATTGCATAACAGAAACCAAGAATGGTTGAATAGAGCATTGCTCAGAACACCAAAATTTTACAAGGCCAAATAATAAGCATTCATGTTTGCTATAATAGGACGCCAAAAAATGTGCCAAGAATAAATAAGAATGCATAACACATATCTGAATGCATGCACTCTCATAAATTTGAGATGCTTTCAAGTTACAGTACAACCTGACCTCTCCAAAAATTGTAAAAATTGATGGAATGAACACCACAATATGCAAAGTAAAGTTTTCCAATCTACAATGACTATGAACTCTAAAGATAAATTAATTCTTTGACTAGTACAAACAGTCAACCCCCGTCTGCTCTAAATATTCACAGATCATTGTCAAGATATGTAATTAGCAGCCATGATTGTGTCCAATCTCTCCTAACATGAATTTTAAGCAGAGGTTGTCCTAAAATAACTTGGGAGATGCTTGTTGCAGCTTCTTGAAGAGGTTGGAGAGAACACCATCTTTATTCACTCCATTATCATATATGAACTTCCCTTGTGATGTAATCCCACCACAAAAATCATTCTTTGAAGGCTCTATAAAGAGTAGCTTGCTCAGCCAGTGAAGTAAGATACACGGAATTCCTTTCCCGAAGGTTTTAAAAGGAATCAATAAAGAATTGTTCTACCAAAATTATAGGAGGCACAGAACCTAACATAGGCAGCAAGCAGGTATGCGATGTTGGTTGTGACCCACATCAACCATGTCTAAGAAAACAAAAGTCAAGGAATTTATAAACTCGTTAAACGGTGTTTGTAACTTTTTACCATGAAAACGTCATCTCAAGGCCTATATATGAGGAACTACAAAACTTCAAACCTGCTATTAATGAGGTCTCGTTCTTCCATGTGTACAGAGAAAGGAATAGGTTGGCAAACTACCTCTCAAAAGATGGTCTCTAGATGGCTCCACGATCCTGGCATTTATGTGAACAAAAGGAAGACTTTCTTACAGAACATGATCCTGGACCTTTTTGCTAAACTGAATTTCTGAGCTAGTGTTGCGATTTTCTGTCTATGATTATGGGAATAATTGAATCAGCTTTGGATACTATTTTTGGTTCCTAGACTCTGATATGGAAGACTTTATAATGACAGTACTAAGACATATTGATGCACTTATCTGGAGGACCTACTTTTTTATATGGTATATGAAAACCCATGTAGTTTTTTTTAATGGAAATCTCTTGGACAATATGTTTGTACAATGATAGGATGAAGAGAAATGTAAAATTTCTCTATTTTGAAGTCTGATCTCTGAATGCTCGAAAGCATCTATCAAATGTAATTTTATTTTATCAATAAAATTGAAATTTTTCTGCGCAAAAATAAGACATTAATATGTTGTGTGCAGGATGAAAAGGCATGCATTAACATGAAGGAAGGTCTTCCAATTCCAGTAGGCATATCAACATCATGCAGGATGAAATAAAAGATAACCACTAACAATAAACACCATAATACAACATGTATTATAAGTTATACTCTAATTAGACGTACCTTTGTCAGACAAAAAAATGTCCTTTCAAACTTCCAAATCCTACGACCAATTATATATTCTCAATCCTTGTAGAAAAAGGAAAACTGTGGATTTAACACCACTGACATTATAAGAAACTAGATAGCATAGATAAGATAAGATAAGATAATTTTATTAATGTCCAACGAATGACAACAAAAGTAGGTCAGTGGAACTAAAAGAATACAATCAGTATAAGTACAATGTGGGAGTGCAAATGCAACTCCTAGAAAAAGCTAGAACTATATCTAAGAGAATTGAGAAAAATAAAACAGAGCAATTTTGAAATAGCTTAGCCAATGAATAATAACAAAATGGACAGCATATTAGACACTAAAACAGGGCAAACTTGAAAAGGCCAATTCTATATCTTACCTTCCTAATCCAATGGACAATCATGGTTCCTGTCAGTGGGTAGACCTCCAGAATTTTATTATAAATGAGCATGTCAACCCAACTTCGGCGAAAGTCATCATCCTAGAAAAAATACCTTACTAGCTATGGCACCACATCCTCAAAGATTGTTCTTGTGCGATACTGTGTGGGGCCAATCTAGAAATAATGTGACAAAATAAAAACCATGCTCCTTGAAGAGTGGATTCCACCTACTGAAATGATAACTGGATCTTAACAAAAAAATTGAAAAACTTGATGACTAGAAAATGGTAGCAGTCATTTAAGTTAAATCAGTACATTGATCCATAGCCTCTTTACTAGTACTATCTCTTATCAAAGGCCTCAATAATTAGTAGCAAGCTTCTCTATTATAATATAACTATCAAAATGTGTATTATCTGCTATCACCTGAATCAATCATTGCCAATCAAAGAACATTTTCTCACTCTCAGTGCCAATATCTAAAATTGCTTCAACATAAGGAATATCTTTGAATATCAGATCAATTTGCAATTGACTTGTTGCAAGCATGACAATCTTGTTGTAGTTTGTGCTTTGATATTAGAAATAACATAATGATTTATGTAGTGTTGAACCTTGGTCTTGGACATGCACAAAAAAGAGGAGAAATGAATCAAGAATTGTCAAAACCTTGAGCATTACCTTTGGTTCACGGTGCCAATCTTCGTAGGTCATCTATGGTGTGGAGTGCTCCATCATCATTTGCCACTTTGGACCACCATCCTTGTCTTCCAGGAGATCACATAACTTCTTCAGGTCCTTAAAAGTCACAATTTCCTAATCAGCCCTACTGGGATTGCACAAACAATATTTACATAAATAAATGCAACTATATTGACATTGACAATTTAAACATTTTGTCAATTACACAAGCACATCATAAAAGATGGAACTATAACTTCACAAGCAAATTGTGTACTACCCCATCTAGTTAAATAATTTATAACTATAGGTGCATGACTAAAGGTGCGTAATAATCAAATATTAATAAAATAGGGTAATACTAATAATTAGGTGCATACTTAAGATTGAATGGGATTTATTAAGCTAAAAAGTGGGATTTGTGCATGGTTGACAAGTGTCATCTATGCAAAAAAACCTTATTTTAATAATATGGAAAATGGGCTTTTAAGGGAAGAGGGAGTAATTCATGGGGGTTCTTCGCTATCTCTAGGCTTTGGTTTTTGTTGGTCAGATTCATGCATGAGAGTGGTTGACTGCATGAGTTTGTTGTGAGGATTATCTGCTCGTGGTGAGGAGGAGTTGAGGGGGAGTCAAGTTCAAATCTAGTTGATTCCGAGGGGGGTAAGAAGATTGTATTTGGCAGATTTGTACTGATTAAGGGCTCAGGGGCTCTCAATCTCTGACTGAGTGGTAAGTTGGGTGGAGATTTTTCCCCCACACATTGTTGCCCGTTGTTGTTGTTGTTGGTGGTGGTGTGGCCTACCACACACTCTTGTAAGTCAAGTTTTTCCATGTTTCCTTTTCCAAGGATGTTTCCTTGACTCTCTTCCCTTTTAAGATACTTTCAATATTATAAGTTATTTGTAAATAGTCATGTTTAACATTATATCGTTGATTCTAGCAATGACATTAGAGAAGTAATTGTTATTTAAGCAGTTAAATATTACCATGCACTACATTCTGGTATCAAAGCCTAGGCTCAAACCCTAGGGGCTCTGGTCACAAAAGCATGAACATGTACTGTAGGATTTTCTAAATCAACAGCTACAGAAGGTTTTTACTGTGAAAATTTGAGGAAAAGGTTTGCTTTCATCTTCTAATGATACCTGCTCCGAGGTCACTGTCAATACTAGTGTAAGCAAAATTGAACCATTTCATGGTGTAGATGATGTGAGCAATAAAGAGCACAGTGATGAAACATAAAAAAAAAGCATCAGCTGAAGAAGTTGGTAATCTTACTTTGGCTATCCAGAAGGAAACAATGCAGGAAGCTCTGAACAAAGATATTGGTATTGAATCATTGAGACTGTAGTTAAAGAATCAACCTCTGGCTTAGCTTCCAGAGATGAGAAGAATGTCAAGCATGCTGCATACCCTCTTGATAAAAATGTTGTCACAAAGGATATAGAGAATCCCTATTCCTTGAAATGTACTCGGTGTTTGGACCTTTCATGCTTAGCGGGATCAGTGTCAAAGATGGAAACAGGTTGTAATCAAGCTGATACATCTACAGTGGACAAATGCTTTGGGCAGGATGTGACAGGTGCACAATTCCAAATGTTGAATAATGTTAAAAAAAATCCCCATTCCAAATTATAGTAGTGTTTCTAATAGTGTTGACAGGCTTGGAAAACATAGTTCATTCATTATATTTTACAAGGATACATGATCCCTCAGGGATAAACCAACCTCATCTAAGGGGGAAGTGAAATCCTTGGACATGGACACTAAAGGGGATCTATCAAGCAGTTCATACAAGTTGAAAAACAATGATAAAGTGCTTCATCAGCTGAAGAAGGAACACGTTCAGAAGTCTATTGCAGACCTTGGGGCCAAAAACTCTAGAAGGCTTGAAGCAATCTATAAGTGGTTATTTGATTTGTAATTTAGGAAATAAGCTCAGTGATGGTATCTCTCAAGCTGGTCCTAGTGGATCCAGTGTTTCTGCCACAAGGCAACAGGCTTCATTAAGACCACTAGAGTATGGTTTTCCTTAGTTATTGATTTTATTATTTATGGATGGAGTCACTTGCTGGTTGATAGAAATGCAGCTGGCCATCAGGATTGAACATGTGAAGCTCAAATTACATATCCATCATAGAAAATGGGTGTGCCTATACTCATCGTTGAATATTTTTGTTAGAAAGCAAATATTTTCAGGGGTTGCATTCCATCATAGAAAATGGACATGCATCAGCTTATGTATTTCTGCGGCTACTGCAAATCAACTTCCCACCCCAGCGTTTCCCATGGTGAGCTACCCTTATAATTTAATTTCCTTTCCTTGTTTTTTCTTTCCCCATTCGATCACAGCAGAGCACAACTTGCTAAATTCATGGTGGAGCAGGTTTTAAGTTTTCAACTACCCATTGTATTTGTTTCACTAGTGACATGCCATAGGCAGATGTACCGCAAAGAGCGTACTTCCATGGTGGCTTAGGGGCCAAGTCCAGGCACCCTATACTTGCACCAGTCCTTATACCTGTGAAACCTATGCTATTTTGGTGAGGGAAGACAACAGTGAGAATGGAATCCTAGTGGATGGCCTAACATTTCATCCAAGTGCCATTGAAAATGCTTATTTGAAATTCCATTTGGTTACTAATATTTGACTAGAGGTCTAGGGCTCTAGTGCATTCATATATGCAGATTTAGTCAATGTATTCCTAGGTTAAATCTTGTTGTATTGGCGTTTAGTATTTATTTTCCCCTTCCGGTTGGTATCTATGTTTGGTATTTGTAATTGCATTTTCCTTGAGGAGCTATGTTTCATTAACATGGTACAGATTACATTTTATTGGCCTTATTGCCTAAACATGCCGATCACGAGGACCAATTTTTTTCACAAAGAGAAAATCCATGACTTTCACCAATTCATCTTATTTATATCAACCACAAATGGTTGGTGTTGAGGAGAACACGGGGTTGACTTTATTCACTTATGTATGCACAGGGAGTGCAATGCAAGCTTCACAGATTTGGCCACTGGTTTGAAGATGGGTTTGCAACTTTGCACAAAGAGAACCTATGGCTTCACCAATTCATCTTACCTATATTAACTACAAATGGTTGGCATTAAGGAGAATAAGAGGTGGGCTTTGAACCACTTATGTGTGTGTGGCTAGTGCAATGAAAACTTCACACATTTGACCACCACCTATGGTGGGGGCTGGTAAGATTCAAGCCATTCTTTATTGGCCAACATGCCTAAAAAGTAAAAACATAATTCAGTTGAGAAGATGCATGGGTTTATGCAGTTTCAATGATGAGTTTTTTAAATATGGTTTGGAGGACTCATGGCCCCACTTATTGATATAACAAAAAGATCAATTCCATTGGACAGAGGTTGCAAAAGCTACATTTCATTCCATGAGAAAGATAACAACATCCAAGCCAGTTTTAGCACTTCCAGATTTTTCGCAAGATTTTTCATGGAATTTGATGCTTCAAGAACCAGTATTGGGTCAAACTTATGCAAAATCAATAGGCTGTTTCCTTTGAAAGCACAAAGATAATAAAGAAACAATTAAAACCCTTGAGTATTTAAGATAATAAAATGTTGGCTATCATGCAAGCAATCAAAAAGTTCAGGTAGTACTTTTTGGGTCAACTTCATCATTAGTACGACACTAAAGCCTTAAGAACTTCTTAACCCAAAAAACTTTATGCAAGCAGCAAGCCAAGTGGGTAAGCAAGTTACAAGGTTTTAACTTTGATATTGATTAAGGGATTGTCAAATACTTCATACCTCGAGTGGTAGAACTACATGTTATTTCCATGACTCAACTGGGATGGAAAGAGATAATATTATCAAACATGCCAAGGATCCAAAGTTATCACTATGTTGCTAGATAAAGACAAAGCAAAGATGGAGGATAGCATAGTTTCTTTCAAAGGTGACATCATCCAATACAAGAATCGATTAGCTTCATGGACTTCCTAGGTACATTGTTAGTGATAGAGATCAAGAGTTTATAAGCAACTTTCGGAAATAACTCTTTAGGATTAAGGGTACCAGGTTGACCCTTAGAAATAGCTATATCCACATATAGATGATCAGACAGAGGTAGTGAACAAATGTTTGGAGCAATAAAAGCTATGTGATAGACCTGCAATCTTCTTGGCCTAAGTGGCTACATCTGTGTGAGAATTATACAATATCAATTACCATACCTCCATGGTTATGTCTCCCTTTGAGGCCCTCTACAGTTGGAATCCTCCTAAACTAATTGATTGAACCATGGAAGACACTCATGTACTTGTTCTGTGAGATTTCCTTGAGAAAATTCAACAGAGATTGCATTGAATCGAGGAGAATATCAGAATTGCTCAAGATTGAATGAAGGCTCATGAAGACCAGTGCCACAGTGAAAGAGAATTTGAATTTGATAATTAGATTTTCCTAAGATTGTAACCATATCTTTGGAGGTGCTTTAAAGGGAATGGGTAGTAAAAAACTGCACCAAGGTACTATGGGCCCTATAAGTATAAAGTACAATCAAGTGTAAGACAAGTTGCATATACTCTTGAATTTCCAACTGGTACTCCTGTCCATACATTCTATGCTTCATGTCTAAAGGAAGTAGTATGTCAATGGATCCAAACCTCAAATATTTTTCCGCCATTGAATGATGAGGGGAATGTCATTCTAATCCCTAACCACATTCTCGCCACTAGAGAGAAGAAATTTGAGGAACATGATATTGTGAAAAGACCTTATCCACTTGAAAGATCTGCCAGCAGAAAATAAGACATGGAAAGGGGTAGATATCCTACAACATCCAGCTCTATATTTGCTTTGGGTAAAGGCAATTGACGGAGTGGGCATTGTTACAATAACCAAGGGAAAAGGAACTAATTCCAGTTCAAAATATGATTCCAATAATACATGCTCAAGCATGATCTTCTAAGGCTTTGACAAGCCTTCACAGGTCTAACTAGTGAATCTTAAAATACTATTTATATTCTCTTGGATAGTATTCTTATCTCCTCTAACTTAGCCTTTTTATCTTCTCTGGATAAATGTTTTAAAATTTTACCTTTCTAAATTAGGGTTCTTATATTTTTCTAAATTAGCATTCTTATCTTCTCCAAAAAAAATTCACAAGTAATTATTTTTGTAAATTACCGACTTCAATGGTTAGATCTATGTTTTAATGTTAGAGTATTGACATTCTGCATGGTGAAAAAAAACCTCATAAATAACAGGTATTTGGCATTTTGCATGTTTTTTTTAAATATATATGCATAAAAATATATTAAAATATATATAATACAAAAAAACCCTCCTAGAACACTCTGCTCCCCAAATATTTTTGAAAATTGCGCTCCCTACTCCTAACATCCTTGGTCAGGTGCGTTTCCATTTAAGGATGGAAAATGACAATTGCAACTGCTTACCTTCCATACATATTGCAATAAACCTTTGAAGATATGAAATGAGATGTTGACAAACTTTTAGAAAGGAAATCTAATGGTTAGATGGTGACAATGATATTAATTAGGTACAATAGTTAGCTTAATATATGCACTAGACCTCCTGGATGCATGTGCCAGCTCCGACGCAGTGACACATGAGCCCAGACATGAGACACATGACCACAGGCTCACGACATGCAGCTCTACTGAGGTCAACCAAGAAACGTCAAGTCACTAGGATCTTTAATTCGCCTGCCCCCAACATCGCCTCATCCTGCCTGGAAACCACTCACATGGATCTCCGGCGTGTGAAGATCAGGCTCCAAGTTCAAGTTACAAGGTTCACGTTACCATGCTCTCCGCTGTGCATTCACTTGGTTCTGCTTTAGGCTCCTCGTGCTCCTGGCTCCAGGCTCCTGGTGCTCTAGTTCTCCTCCTTCTCTCACATACCTGCACCTGTACCATTCTCTCGTCGGCTCCCATGGGCAGGCCGAAGGGAGCCAAGACCAAGAGCAAGAAGAATGATACTGCTCTAAAGACGAGTCACACCAAAAAGGGATATAGTGCCAAAGTATCCATCCCAATCCGTTTGCTACTAGATAACTGGGAGGCCAAGATAATTGCAGACAATTTATCTAACATGAATCAGGAGCATATATGGGACCCCTACTGGCTCATCAAGAACATGATGGGCCAGATTCTGGAGGACATGCAGACCAATTGGGCCTTTGCTCGCCATGCCACTCAAACCCTGTGAGAAACTCTGTCAAACATGGCAACCACCCTCAGCACCCTGGAAAACATGCTCTATTGGGACTCCTATGCCCCCACTCAACCCTTCTGCCACGACATTCATTTTGGGAGCACTACACCTGGCGCCACCTCGTTTACTGTCAGAGTTCAAGCCACCCTTGGCGCTCTGGCTTTGCTCATCCCAGGGGGAAGCTCGTCGGTTTTGACATGCAACAGGGACCTTCTGAAGGGAAAGGAGCAGCCACACACCTCCTTCCCCATCCCCAACACCTTGGGCCCGATCTTGGCCAAGCGCACACGCAATGATTCGGTTGGTTTCGTTCCTATCCTACCCCGGAAGACCACACCCTTGCCGATCAAGCTCCCTGCACACGCCACTTGTGAACCTGTGAAGACTACTCTGCCTCCCGTGAAAACTACGTCGACACCTGGGACCGCTACTTCGACACCTGGGAATGCTGCTCCGACACCTGCAAGAGATTCGAAGGACACGAAAGGCTACAGTTGTCCAATTCTGGAGGAGACACCCTTTGATGTAGAAGGCCCCTCTGCAACTGGTTGAGAAGGTTCTTCTATTGTCTTGGTCTTGTTTTTTGTCTGTTTTGGTTATGCTTATGACTGCCAGTTTTTTGTATGCCTCTATGGTCATGAACACTTCCCATTTTCACCCAGGTTTCCCTCCAAGGGGCAGGATCTTTTTGTATAGTCTGATTTTGAATTGTCGCAACACTGCTAATAGCTATGGCTGGCACCTCTGGATAAGACCACCGCTGACTGTAAGCTCTACTGTATTTCTATTAGCTTAATATAATTTGCAGCTTTTACAAAAAAAGAAAATATATGCACCAGACCAAACCTAAGCTCAAATCAACAACTTGGTTTTCAGAAAAGATATGTCAAGATTTCAACAGATAAAGTGATTTATGTTGTTTGTAATAACATGAAACAAAAAAATTATGCTATTAAGAGTACAAAAGGAGTCTTAAACTGCTTGGGACTAAACTGACTACAGTGAGTTTTGTTAGCAACTTAGCACTAAATTTGATATAACCAAAGTTCATTATATATAAAAAGAAAATATTGCATAAGCAATTTTGCACCATTTTTCATTACGAAAAACCCAAAAATGATGCATAGTAGCAGGTATATATTGTATTTTACATACAATAGAATCAACTATAGCATCCATGAGCATCACATTATATTTTTTTAACCAACAGGAAGGTCTCTTAACCTCTAAACAACACTCAGTAGATAGGAAAAATAAAATTACATACAACACTCGCTCGTTTCTCTATATAAACCTCACATCTACCCAAGAATTCAATGAAAGTTATTACCACCAAGCTACAAAGTAGGGAAATCCCCTTGAGGGATGTGTCACATGTCCACATGTCCAACACCTATTACGGCACCAGGTAGGGCATGTGATGCTACAATGATAGCTCAACAACTAAATCACATATAGCTCCTAAATGTCAAAACACTTGTAATTTTAATTTACTATTACAAAAATGAAGAAAAAAGAGCTTATGGTTTGTTGGTAATCTTAACAACAAAGATGAGCTTGTCTTGGAGGATATTGTGATACGACTTATCATTACTAGTGTTTCATTCCTTGTGCAATTAGGAACTACTTCCTACTCAAGTTGGGTTGCTATTGCATGTCTGTGAAAGTTCAATAGTGTGGTATGTTTTGTCTTACAATTGTCTATGTTTATTTAAATCTGGGATTTTCTCTAACCATTTGATTGTAGGTATCTTTTGCTTGATTTGTGGATGTGCCTATGTCCTTTGATCTATAGATATCAAGTGAAAGCCAAGGATATCTAGTGAATGTATCCATTACCCACTAGACAAGGCACTGGAATTATCTTCTTGATCAAACTGTCCGATCAAAGGTCGATCCAATTGTTCACTACCATCTCACTTCAACAATCAAAGCACTCTTCTCTATTTTCATGTGTCTTAAGGGGTGTTACAAACTATAGAAATACATACACATACAGATCAAATATCAAGAATTCTTTCACAAATCTAGTACTGCTTCTATCCCTCTCTTCTCATACTGCATTTCTTCTATCTCCTTTCCTTTATCTTCTCCCAGGTTGCTATAAGGACTGTCCTAAGGGGGAGATCCAATTATTCTACTTTCAGTTGTAATATATTATTTAGATCACTGTAAATACTAATCACTAACCCTAAGGAAATCTCTATTAACTATACTAACAGTGCATGATCTCATGTGTTGTGATTCTTTCATGTTTATGTCTTGTCCATTTTAGTGCTTCAATGATGCATCCATCTAACAACTTAGGAAATTAAGGGTGCATATAACTAAAATAGTACATAGTGCAATCCATATCTGGACCAAAATACATAAGAGAGCTGATATTTGACTAGTGGCAAGATTTTAGTGAAACTACAAGATCCCTAGCAATTGGGTGAAGTAATGGAAAGAGGTGGAGAGGAAGTGTTCTAGATCATGGGAGTGGATTGGGAAGAGTGAAGGGGGAACTGGGAAGGAAGGGGAGAAGATCAAATTAAACCAGGATGGTGATTTAGAGAGGAGGGTTTCTTGTCTGAAGGTCATAAGCCCAACTCTTGACCAACCAGACTAGTAAGTTTTGAAGGAAACAGTGGCAATAATTGAAAAGAACTTGATAACAATGGTGAGACTCTCTGTTTCCTGTTGGACAGAGAACCTAGTGAGAATGATGCAAGATTCCCAAGCAGCAACAATGGCCTAGATGGAGGTAACCAGAGGATTCTCAACCCAATTTTACCAATTTCTCCAGTTCCAACACAATGTTTACGATGTATGTATGCAAATGAAAGAATCAACAAGGAAATGTAAGAAGAAGATAGCATTTGTGGCCACCTTCCAGCCATCTTTCTCAGTACAGTAAAGGCAATTTTACAACTCTTTTGAGTTTTTGTATATTTTCAAATCTCAAGGAGTATGAGGTTCAGTAGTTAAAGTCAGTAAACCTCACTGTAATCAATTACTGGTAAATATGCTCTTATATATAGACAAGAAAGCAACTGATAGAATCTGCAGACCCAACCTTCTTATAACCTTTGTATATTTTATTATTTATATTTTGTAATATTAAAGGCTTTTAATGACAAAAGGAAAAATCCCAAAATAATCACCATCTATATTTATTAGATGCCTTTTCCAAGAAACAATATTAAGTATAAAATACTGATAGTAGATTACCTCATTGAGTGGTTTCTCAAATTCAAAATTTATGCTCTCTACATGTGCCTTCATTACTGGAACCTGTACAGAAGTGGAAGTGACTCTCACATCTTGGTCATTCTTCAATAGTTTCATCATGGATAATCTGATGTGTTGTGAAATTCTTTTCACTTTAATAAGAAAACAGTAAATATGTCAATAAATTTGAACATATGTTCATGTACACACTAAGCACCTTCAATATCAAGTGTTGATGTTACTCACCCAAATTTTCTTAGTCTCTTGACTAACTTCAGCTCCTTCTCATTGTAACCATTTGGGGAGATTCGTGAGTTGTGTGAAAAGAGGTTGAATGCATACTGAGAGACAATGATATTAGGAAATATTACATGAGAAGATCCATAAATAAACATATAAATTATAATTAATATGAAAATATCAGGCCTTACTTTCAT
Organism: Larix kaempferi; assembly: GCA_027924585.1. NCBI lineage: Eukaryota > Viridiplantae > Streptophyta > Pinopsida > Pinales > Pinaceae > Larix > Larix kaempferi. Next base: position 1,685,206 of record BSBM01000542.1, on the reverse strand, counting down.
CTTGGAAATGAACTCAGAAATTCACATTAATAATGTTGTCATATATATTGGGCTTTATGAACAAAACTGACCTATTGACTGAGATTATTACAGGTTGGTTATTTTCCCTCTAAAACCATATTAGATTCCAGATATGGTAATACAAAGCCGCATATTCATCAAACACTGCAGCAAATCTTTAAAAATTCAATACTACATAAAACATCGGTGCTAAGATGCTCAGAAAAAACCTCGTGGGTTTGTTGTTCAAGCTCATCCATAGCTGCATCAACAGCTCCACTGGCTGTTGATATGTGCTCACCACCATCCTTTTCACCTATAAAAAATTACCCAAATTAATAATACAAAAAATGAAGCATGCAATTTCTTAAGAAAATCCTTTTAAGGTTTAAGGAATTGATCAAACGTAATAGAAATAAATGGTTCTATCCTCTTTCAATAGAGTTGCAAGCTTGGATTGTCACTTTGCATTCCATAGATGAATTTGCATTCCGTGAGACAACAATATCTAGTTTAGGCATCCTATCATACAAATACTTTGCACTCCCTATATTTCCACATTTTGCATACATGGTAACAACAGCATTTCCAAGAAATATGTTCGACTCAAACACAACTTAGATGCCATGGGCGTGAACTTGCTTACCCTCTTTTAAAGCTCCCATGGTACCGCAAGCGACAAGAACAATTGCAAAGGTATAGTGAATAGACTTCCCACCTTCCTCTTGCATTTGGCAGAAGAACAATAAGGCCTCCTCACGATGTCCACGCTGAACAAATCTTGCAATCACTATACCCCATGAGACCATGTTTGTGTTAGGTATGTTGTCAGACACTTAGTTTGCATCGACCAATTTGTCACATTTACCATACATCATTTGTACCTGTTTTCACGTTCCAGAGCCACCAATTTGGCACAAGCAACAATGGAATTGCCTAACATGAACTCATTTGACTCCATTCCAGCATTAGGATTCTTCCCCATGCCCATGCTGCTCATATACTGAAATCATGGAAGTTTAGGAGACAAGATTTCATTCAATCTTTTTGTCAAACATTTGGCATGCAACCATAAAATCTTCACATTTTGCATACATATTGATAAGATAGTTACGAACAAAGTTATCATGTTTAAATTTGTTTTTTATCATGTGGGAGTGCACCATTTACAATCTCCCTAAATTCAGTGCAAAGCCACCCCTGTTATTTATCAAAAAATGTGAAAGCGCTCCAGTTGTCGTTCTATAACCAGGGTGTGAATTCATTGATTCTTATACCTACACCCCAATTCATCAATCTTGAAGATAGATGTCGGGATGTAAGAGCAATTTTGAAGAGTTATGGAATGAAACGAAGTAATCTCATCCCGCTCCAATTGCCATTCTACAACCAGGGTGTGAATTCATTGATTCTTATACCTACTCCCCAATTCTTCACTCCCGGAGTAGATGTTAGGTTGTAAGAGTGGTTTTGAAGAATTATGGGACGATATTCAGACACTACGATGGAAGTGCATCGAATCCAAAGCATATAGTAAGTGTCTTCATTATGGCCATTTTGCTCTATCCCCGCTCCGCAAGGGTCGAGCCGATACAATAGGTGATTCACCCATTTTGTTTGAGCCTGCAGGACTTACAAAATTAACCTTTTATTCATTGTGCCGTGAAGGTTGCTAGTACGGCAGCTGCTCTGGATGGTTGGGATAGATAAATTGATTGATAGGGGTTGCTGCATGAATGAGATGGCATCGCTGAACATGATTGCTGGGGCAGATGGATGGGATGGGATCGCTTGCTTGGGATTTTAAAAACTAACTGGCTTGGGATTGCTCAGATCGCTCGGAACGCAGGATGGCAGGCTTCAAATTTGAAGCCTTTAGGGCCCTTCAAAGGCCATTTTACACGTCATAGAAGGCCAGTTAAAATTTTACCATGCAAAAAAACTTTAATTTCATGGTAAGCCCTTCAATAATTAAATTAACCACTATTGATTAAAATTGCAACAGAAGGGTAGCTTCAAATTTCACCCATCGATAGTTTTCGGTGGGAAATTGGGAATGTGGCTACTAGCTCGATGACTTGGGAGTGGGACTCGCTTACTCTCCAATATCCATGTGTTCGATCATCCATGGATCATGGACCATTGGGCCTCTCATAATATCATTGACCAACTTACGTGGATGGGATTACACTGAGCAACCCATGGCTTTAACGCTTCTAAGTTCTCATGTTTGCAGCAAGCGCTTACATGTTTAACACATTTAATGGAAGCAAGACATTTATTAAACCTGGTTGGTGGCTCATACGTGTTGTTGGCAGTGGGCTTACCAAGTTACCAGTTATCACATACCAATTCGTGAATTCTGACCCAGTGAGTTAATTGAGTATTCAATGTATAATATATTATGTTAATGTACCCCGAATTTGCATCTCAGACAAAATCCACAATCTAGAAAATTCTTGTAATGTTGCAGGATGTTGCTCCTTCTCGTGGCCCCCCCTACCCACAACCTTGCGTTTTATTTGTTGTATTAAGTTAATCCTACCGTCTATAGCTCCTAGCCTCACACCCTGTGTTTTCTTTGTTGTATCAAGTCAATCCTGCGGCTCCCGATTCCCACCTTGTGTTTTCTTTGTTGTATCAAGTCAATGCTCGAATTCCATGCTTCCATGGCTTGGACCATAAATATATAATACTACAGGAATACAAACAAGCTTTTTCTTATACCCCCACTCCACTGTGGTCGAACTACTTCCATGTTCCACCTACCCTATCTCCTCCAGTCCTCCAGGTGAGTTTGAGGAGCGAAGCTTCTAATGCCATCCTGCCATAAAAAATTCATTTTCTTTGAGGATCTCAACTTCAAGGCTGACTAGATTGCCGACATCCTATGAATTTACAGGTATGTACATCATTTTATCCATTCATGATCCCATCAAATATTTAAAAATTTTGTTTTTTGATTAAAATCCTGTAACTTCAAATTTCAAACACAATATTATTATTTGACTAAAATTTTGTTACTTCAAATGGACCTTGAAGACTTCAAATTTGAAGCCTCGACCTGAGAGTGGGTTTCTCACAAATCTCTATCAAAGGCTATTTAGAACAACATTTATCAATTCCCAACTGTAGCAACAACAACAATTGATTCTTTCTTCATATGTCCTGTGTATATGCATATGATTCCATGTGCTCCTTACCCTGCCCTATTTTCCATTGTCGCTCGATCGAAGCTCTTGAGAATTTATCTGCCCTTTAACTTTCCTGAAATGGAGGGGACAAGGAAGACCATTTTTTTCACTCTGAAACCGATTTCTTCCCCGTTCAGCTTCCACTAGCCACAGTTGCATCCCTACGGGAAATAGGTGTGTGCAATGCACCCCCTAGCTTTACCAAAAAGCATGGGGATTTGGGGAAGTTCCCACTCTGCCAACCTCCATGCATCTAGTTAATGAGTTAGATCAAGAATCCAGACTTTGTATCTAAAACTGTATTACATGAGCTATTTTCCCCAATTGCTCAGTCGCCGAATCGACACCTTCCTCTAGTACACGATTTAATATTATTGGTATTTATTAATATGAAGACCACCGATGCTACTACACTTACAATCCGTGTTCGACTGTACGAACTGGTACAAAAATGTTTTTATAATCTTGATTTTTAGAACAATAGTGCTACTTTACCTTTTGATTTTGTTTCCCTTATCGGCTGGTCTAGAATAAAACAAGAACTTCAACCATCTATGCATCTCCTCTCTACTTGGTCTACCTATGTTTTACTTATGCTTCACAAGTTACAACCCATCCTCTACTCCATCATACCATAGATTTAGTATGTATAAGGAGATCTAGGGGGAGGGCTATAGAGAAGAAGCATCCATGGTCCTTAATCAGCTATTGCGAACAAAAGTTTCCTGGAGTCGGATAGTTCTCTTTTCTCAAACCATAACATAGCATGTAACATGTAAGGGAGTGCTTAAACTTATTCTATCCCAAGTACCCGTGGCATTCATAGTGTTGAATGAAAAATTAAAACATATATTGTTGTCATTGGCATTCAATTCTGCAGTAGGGTACACAATTAGAGTGACAAAGAAACTTGCTATTAGTTTTCAATCCAATCCAACTTCTTTGTTGAACTGTTCTCTCTAATATACTTGCGTGAAGGAGGATTATAAATGGAAACGCAATTGTTTGATAGAGGTGCATGAAAGTGAATTATGGTCCTCAATTCAACAAAGTAAAAAAATGTTACCATTTAGATTCTTTCCCTTCACCTTTTTTATTGCCTTTCTGCATACATCTCTATTGTTGACTAATTTAGTAATAGATACAGACCAAACTCAACGTCCAATGTTTTTGGCTTATGAAACAATTTCTTCCTTTTTTTTCTTACATTATCATTTTTTCCATTGTTAAGTAGGCTAGAATTTATATTAGTTTGAAGAACATTAGTGATTCACAAAGATTGAACTTTTCCAAGAATAAGCATCACATTGCTTTTAGAAGAGTTGAAGAACCCAATTCTTCATCGAGCTTGTAGTGTTTGAAGCAGCCTAGGAACCCATTTTAAGAGCTATTAAATATTATTATATTGGTTAAAAGTTGGATTGGAATTGGGATAGCAAGCTAACTTTAGCTGATGCAAAAAAAAATGATCTATAAATTTAGTCATGGCAATTCACATTGAACATCTGGAAAGTGGATTTTCTACCTGTCTCCTAAGTTATGTTTCACTAATAAATTCCTCATGTTCAAGCAGATCATGAAAGAATAAAATAGTATTAATTTTGGTTGTGAGGATGAAAGTTGGATTGGAATGGGGTTAGCAAGTTAATTGTATTATTATATTGGTTAAAAGTTTAAGAGGCAAGATCAATTTGGGAAACTGCTAAGATGGCAAAGGTGGCATAGTGGCCTAGAGACCAAGCCACTAGATCGGGCCAAAATATGGTTGTGTTATATGACATACATAACGTTCAGTGATGCTATATCCATTGCAAAATAAAGCTTCTTGACTTTACTACATAAGTAAAGATTGAAATTTTGATGTACTAGTACATTTTCAAATGAAAAGAATGACTTATTTTTACATAGCAACATTGAAGGGTTCAATATCTCATAGCCCTTCAAAGTGAAATGGGACCCCACCCTTCAAATTTGATCCCTAGATGGCATAGAGAAAGAAGACCTGCCATAAAGTTATATGCTTCCCATGCCAATCAAAAGTAATATCGTCCCGTCCTGAATTTTTTCGTATATTGTACCAAAACCAAACAATAACAGACATTCCATTCGTGATTCGACAATTTGATCTTCTCAGCCTCCCCAACCTTCATGAGCATCAAAAACCCCTTTTCAAACATTCTCCGTACTTCGTTTCGAGAAAATACAGCTTTTGCATTTTTGTTTTTGGTTAAGTTGAGTATCATATAAATAAAAAGAAAATAAATAAACCAGCACAGATCCAAATCCTAGGCTCTATCATGTGCCGAGAGGGATCAAATCTCCCGAGGTGCAAACTTCTCATTGAATAGCTCCTTGAGTGCAATACCTCAGCCACCTAATCCTAAGATCTAAATTCTCTAGTTTAACTCTCATATTTACTTTTTACTTTGTATTATTCTTTTTTGTCTATGTCCAACATAATATTTATTACTTTTTACTTTGTATTATTCTTTTTTGTTTACTTTGTATTATTTTGTTACTCGACAAACACTCTAAAATATCATATTTACATTTTACTTTGTATTAAAAGTAAAAAGTAAAGTCTCTAGTTTAAGTCTCATATTTACTTTTTACTTTGAATTATTCTTTTTTGTTTATGACCGACATAATATTTATCACCTAATCCTAAGCGCTAAAGTCTCTAGTTTAAGTCTCATATTTACTTTTTACTTTGTATTATTCTTTTTTGTTTATGGCCGACATAATATTTATTACTTTTTACTTTGTATTATTCTTTTTTGTTTACTTTGTATTATTTTGTTACTAGACAAACACTCGACAAACTCAACAAACACTCACATGTTACAAAATATCTCCCTCATACTGGGCTATAGAGAGACTTTTTTGTTGATGGCCAACATAATATTTATTACTTTTTACTTTGTATTACTCTTTTTTGTTTACTTTGTATTATTTTGTTACTAGACAAACACTCGACAAACACTCACATGTTACAAGATCTCCCTCATACTGGCTGTAGAGCGCCTCTCGGCGCAATAAATAACTCTATGTTAGGATATTTAGACACTTAGGAGTTAGTTAAGATCAACTTGTGTAATATATCCGTTAGGGATAGTGTGTTTCTTTAGTATGCATTAGTATGCATTTGTAAATACTTAATCCGACGGTCACGATATGTTCTCGACATAGAGTGATCCGACGGTTCAAATTCTCTTAGATCAAACCTAACCTTGATCCGTGGCTTAGCACTCGATTGGTCCATGATATCTATTTAAAGAGCATGGAGGGTCATTGTTTAGTTGATCGATTATGAGAAGCTCATTTGTAACTTTCTTTCTTTGCATAATAAATTGTCCCGTAGAAGCTATTTGGCCGGGGCCGTGGAGTGTTTCCCTCAAGAGGGTTTAAACCACGTCAAAACATTGGTGTGTTGATCTATGATTTGTTTGTGTGAAGTGGTTTCTCTTGGTGTTCAGTCCTTTGGTAGTACCCTGTGTACCCGAACATGGTATTAGAGCTTTTATGAAGTGCCGCTTTTGGTTATGATCTAGATCTTGAATTGCTGTTGCCAAAACTCGAAAGGGTTTATAGTTCCGATATTTTTGTATCTTTCTGGGCTATGGGAGGTGTTCCATTACATCTGGAGCATCATTTCCATTGGAAAATAGTTTTTGTTTGATCGAAAACGGTTCCCGGTTGCTCCAGAAACACGTATTTCATCAGATCTGAAGGTATAATGTTATAGTGACGCATTTTTTTTTCTTTTTTTTAAAGGAAAAATCTCATATTTCATCATTTTTTACTGTTAGATTTTTTTTTGGGGTTTGGATTATTGCTTTCTTGTCTGCGTATGCTCTTTGCCGTGCACCTTGCGCGATCTCGGCAAATCAGAAACAGAAAGAAAACGTAGACTTTCTGGGCAAGCTAACAAGATCTAACTCCACAAGTGTGGAAAAGGTTTTTGTTTCAATTTGTGTTGTGTTTTGCAGGAAAAAGGGAAACCACGCAAACCGAGCAAGAAGAGTAAAAAAATAAAAAAATAAAAAAAACAAAAAAAAACCCCTTCCTCATTCCCATATTTTACATACCTTTTAACCTAGCTCACTTGGTTCAAAGTTGCTTTATTCCTTAATAGGTCTTGAGTTCAAGTCTTAGGAAGTTACTTTTAAAAGAAAAAAGTGCATGCAATTTCTATTTTCAAGTTATTTTATTGTAAGAGTGCATCTCACTTAAATAATAAAAAAATAAAAATACAAGTGAGTCACTTAAGTTTTTTTTATTATTGTTGCACTATTTAAAAGTAATATCATTGTAAAAGTGAAATCACTTATTTTACAAAAGTGGTTCACTTAAAGCAACTTTTTTGTAAAGTAATTATCAAAAGGTTCATCTTGGGAAGAGGGGTTTTTTTTTTTTTGCTGGACATTCTCTAGCTGCCACGTCACTATTGGGGACATCTTCAATAGTTTCTTTGTTCAAGCATAACTTCATCATACAAAGTCAGTTTTCAATGTCGTTTTTTTTTAAACTGCCTATTTTTTTGAGCTCTTCACATCCAGACTATTGGTTTCTACTTTTACATCCATTAATTTATAAATATGGCCGCCCCTTGTGATATTCTACTTAACAGTTCCAACTATTTCTCATGGAAATCTCGCATGGAGGATGTTCTACGAAGTAGGGGACTTTTCAGAATTACCTCAGGGAAAGAAACAGAACCCACTGATGATGATAAGAAAATAAAATGGGAAAATAGATGTAATGAAGCTCGTGGATTTATTGGGATGTCAATCTCTACTGATTTGCGATTCCACATATCTAGAATTGATGAACCTAATGCTGCTTGGGACAAGTTGGAATCTGTGTTTAGTAAACACAATGAAATTCGAGGTCACCAACTCGAAAATGAGTTGATTTCTTTAAATCCAAGTGACTTTTCATGCATTCAAGATTATTTATCTAAGTACAAAACTCTTAAACTCTTATGTGCAGAATGTAAGATTGAGAGGGAAGACAAACAATGCATTTATCATATTCATTCCAAACTTGGACCTGCATATTCTGTTTTTGTATCTACATTTTACTCCATGAAAGCATCCTTGAATGCATCTAGCTATCAAGAGCCTAGTCTTGAATCCTTTTGTGATTCTTTGATTAGAGAACAAGATAAAATCATTCATCTTGGAATAATCAACAATGCAGATACATCTAGGAAAGCCTTATTGTATCAACAGAAAGAAAAGTCCAAGCCTCCCAAGAAACAAAATTTTCACAATAATAAGTCAAACAAGGGTCCCAAACCCTCTCAATCAGCTCCTTCTTTAAAAAATGACAAAGGATCCAAGCCAAAAGGCAAGAAGACTGAGCGTCATTGCAACTATTGCGGGAAAGATAATCATGATGAATCTAAGTGTTTCAAGAAGATGGCAGCCTTGGAAGCAGCAATGAAAAAGCACCACATCAGCCTAGATTCGTCTTCAGAATCTACCTCTCATGGACATGCACTTTGTGCTTCTAGTTATTCTTATAATGCATCTTCTTCTTCTACTTCAAATGAATGGCTCATTGATTCTGGAGCATCTTATCATACGGCTAAGGATCAAGCCATCTTTTCTACTATGCATGAATGTAACACCAAAAAAATGTTTGTTGGTGATGATAGATCTCTACGTGTTGTAGGAGCTGGAAAAGTTCCAATAGATAATGGTAATTTTAGTGATGTACTATGTGTTCCAAGAATTTTCTGCAATTTGTTATCAGTCTATCAGATCACTCATTCTGGTGAAGGTAAAACTGTGACCTTTACACCTCACCAAGTTGTAATCAAGGATTTTAAAGATCCTCAACAGGTCCTAGCTACCGCAATTGTTGATGATATTACCAGGTTGTACAAGTTTAACAACTTTGGGTCATCACCTTTCCCTTCAGTTTTTGTTGCTCATAGTGATAACTTGAGCAAACTTTGGCATGAGCAATTTGGTCACTTAAATTATCGCTCATTACAACAACTATGTAAAGAAAATATGGTGACAGGTCTTCTGATGGTATCTTGTAGGGATGGTATTTGCTTCGGTTGTGTACTCGGAAAACATCTCCAGGACAGTTTTGACAAACGTGCCTCTTGGCACGCCTCGGTTCCCTTGGAGCTTGTGCATAGTGGCTTGTGTGGTCCTCTTCCATCTGCTTCCTTTTCTGGTTTCAAATATTTCTTAACTTTCATTGATGATTACACCAGATGCACTTGGGTTTATTTCCTAAAACTTAAGAGTGAAATATTTAACATGTTCTTGGCCTACAAGGCCCTTGTGGAAAAACAATCTGGTCATCAAATTATTAAGTTAAGATCTGACAATGGAAGAGAATATGTTAACAATAAGTTTACTACTTTCTGCACTGAACAAGGCATCCAACAACAGCACATTGTTCCATATACACCACAACAAATTGGTGTAGCTGAGCGGAAGAACCGCACTTTAAAAGAAATGGCTAATTGTATGATCCAATCTAAGGGACTAAGTCTTCAATTTTGGGATGAAGCCATTAATTGTGCAAATTACATAGTTTATCGCACCCCCACTAAAGCATTACAAGGTTTAACACCAGAAGAAGCATGGAGTAAAACTAAACCTGATGTAAGTCACTTCCGTGTGTTTGGTAGTGAAGCATGGGATCACATTCCGGATGAAAAACGGAAAGCATTGCAGCCTAAAAGTGAAAAGTGCATATTTGTTGGATATTCTGAAGATGTAAAAGGTTATAGACTTGTTCAACCACATTCTCATGATATAATCATTAGAAGAGATGTTAAATTTGATGAAAATCTTTTGGCCTGCGATCCTAACTCGGCGATTGTGCCATCTTTGTCCTGCGAGCCTGATTCGGCGTTTGTGCCTTTTTCTTCTTCTTCCAACTTCCTTGACATGTTTCCAACTCCAGTTTTTGATGATGACAGTGAGGATGAAAATCCACCTCCGCCTACTCATGTTCCTCCAGTTGCACCAGCACAAGTGCTTCCTCAATGGGTCCGTTCAACATGTGAAGCAGCTAGTGATCTTGCCGATGATCCTAGAGATCAATGTCGAACACGTTCTCAGTTTCAGTGAGCCTCTTCTCTTTTGGCTCAAGTTTCCGAGAATCATGATCCAGAAACTTTTGTAGAAGCTTCAGGGAATCCAAATTGGGTTGCAGCCATGGATCAAGAATATCCTTCCTTAATGGCGAACGATACTTGGGATCTTGTACCTCTTCCAAAAGGAAGAAAACTTGTCAGATGTAAATGGGTCTACAGAACTAAGTATGCATCAGATGGAAGTGTTGAAAGACTTAAGGCAAGGTTAGTTACCAAAGGTTTTTTCCAAGTTGAAGGGATTAACTACAATGAAACCTTTGCTCCTGTCACAAAAATGAACTCCATCCGCCTTGTTCTTTCCCTTGCAGCCTTGCACAACTGGGAAGTCCATCAAATGGATGTCAAGTCTGCCTTCTTACATGGTGATTTATAGGAGGAAATTTACATGGAACAACCTCTTGGCTATGTTCAGAATAACTCTAGCCTTGTCTGCCGCCTTAAGAAATCCTTATATGGCTTTAAGCAAGCTCCTAGAGCTTGGTATGCCAAAATGGATAACTTTCTCCTTGACACTGGTTTTTCTAGATGCCATTCTGACCCCAATGTTTATACCAAGAAAGTAGGAAACCATCTCATCATACTTGTTCTATATGTTGATGACCTTATTCTTACTAGTAGTGACCCTAAGCTTATAACCCATGTGAAATTCAGTCTTAAACAAAATTTTGAAATGTCAGACTTAGGCCATTTGCATTATTTTCTTGGTCTTCAAGTCCTGCAAACCAAAGAAGGAATCTTTCTTTCTCAGTTTAAGTATGCTTGTGACCTTCTTCGTCGCTTTCACATGGAAGATTGTACACCAACCCCTTCTCCCTTCCAGTCTGGAGTCAAACTTTCTGCCACTTGTACTTCACCTGAAGTCAATGCCACCTTGTATCGTCAACTTGTTGGTAGTCTCTTATACTTGACTCATTCCCGTCCTGACCTTTCCTTTGCCGTTGGTCATGTTGCCCGTTATATGCAGACACCTCATGAAATTCACTGGAAAGTAGCTAAAAGAATACTTCGATATATTCGAGGTACAGTTTAGTTTGGGATTCATTACTGTACAGGGGGGAAACCTTTGCTGGTTGGTTTCACTGATTCAGATTGGGTCGGCAATCCTGATGATCGAAAGTCTACTGCAGGTTATGTTTTCAGTCTGGGATCTGGACCTATTACTTGGGCTTGTAAGAAACAACAAGCTCTTGCTCTTTCTTCAGTAGAGGCAAAATATCGAGCAACAGTTAATGCCAGTCAGGAAGCTTTATGTCTTCCACAGATCCTTTCAGAGTTTGGATTCGAGCAGCAGCAGCCTACTCCACTTTGGTGCGATAATCAAAGTGTCATCAAGCTTGCCAAAGATCCAATTCTACATCAACGCAACAAACACATTGAGCTACATATGCACTTCATCAGAAATCTTGTTCATGATCGTGTTCTTGAAGTGCTCTTTTGCCCTACAGATGATCAAGTTGCAGACATCTTCACCAAGTCTCTTATAGAAGCGAAGTTTTCTAAACTTCGATCTATGCTAGGAGTTTAAGAACTTGTCATTAAGGGGGGATAGGCTCTAATGCCTCCTTCCTTCTCCTAATAGTGTCACTTTTGTAAATCCTTCAATCCTATCCCAAGTTGTTCTTAGGGGGGGATGTTAGGATATTTAGACACTTAGGAGTTAGTTAAGATCAACTTGTGTAATATATCCGTTAGGGATAGTGTGTTTCTTTAGTATGCATTAATATGCATTTGTAAATACTTAATCAAACGGTCACGATATGTTCTCGACATAGAGTGATCCGACGACTCAAATTCTCTTAGATCAAACCTAACCTTGATCCGTGGCTTAAAACTCGATTGGTCCATGATCTCTATTTAAAGAGCATGGAGGGTCATTGTTTAGTTGATCGATTATGAGAAGCTCATTTGTAACTTTCTTTCTTTGCATAATAAATTGTCCCGTAGAAGCTATTTGGCCGGGGCCGTGGAGTGTTTCCCTCAAGAGGATTTAAACCATGTCAAAACATCAGTGTGTTGATCTGTGATCTGTTTGTGTGAAGTGGTTGCTCTTGGTGTTCAGTCCTTTGGTAGTACCGTGTGTACCCGAACACTCTAAATAGGGCAACTTACTATCTACCTTCCTTATACAACCAAAACATTAACACATAAATGACCCTTAAAAAAATCATAGGTTCATTAGCAAAAGGACATAATTAGACCTTCCTCCAATGGAACCATGAACCCTCTGGTTACGGCCCATCTATTGTAATTCAGGTATAAAAATTAAATGTGACTACTATGTAATGATATAATACAATATGGAATGCAACACAACTACATGCAGAAGAAACCCATATACTACAAAACTTCCTCCATATCCATCATACATAATTTCCGGTTCTTTCTTCAGTTCTACCTACTTATACGGTGTGCCAACATTATTGACTTTGGTGTCTTCCTGTAATCCTTTTGGGTTTCTTTGTTGAGTAGTGATGGTGGAAAGGAACAATGGAAGCCAACAAAGAAGTGCTTTTTGCATGGTAGAAGTGACCTCTGAAGTGTTGTGAATGTACTAAAGAAGATCATGACAACCACAAATATTCTTGCTAAATATATGACAGTGGGTGGTGGATGCCATTGGCAATGTAAATCCATTGAAAGTGGTTGCTCCTAGCAGTTCCTAGAAGAAAGCGAGTCCAACCCATACTCCTTTAAAGATGAGATAATTTCAAATCATCAACTCTTTAAAAATCCAATGTGAAAAGTAAGAATATAACTTCATATCTTTAAAAATTCAACTTGACATTGTTCAATGTATTTAACTTTCTCTTTGGGTAATAATCATCTTATTATTATTATTATTATTATCATTATTTTATTGTTATCATTATTAAATATTATTATTTTATTATGAATATGGAATTTTATTGTTATTATTATTAAATATCACTATTTTATTATGAAAATAGTGAATAACCATTAAAATATAGAGTAATATTCTCTATTTGAGCTTAAGATGGAAATCACACTTAAACATGACAGTCCAAATAATAGGGGTCATCAGACACGCTACAGCTATACAAGAACAATATATGCATTTCTAGAGACAGTTACAAATGGTTGGAAACATAAACTTCTAAAATGAATTACAAACATAAACACCATTTATTTAGAACATCAAAATGAACAATTTTATCATATCATACTTAAATAGTATATGGTCCTCATGGCCAACCTCAATCACACCAAGAATGATAAATCTGGCCTCAATGGGGTTGACAACTTAGTGATTAAAAAACATACATAATTACATATTTAAAAAAAACTTAATAAATATCAATATGATTACCTTAAAAGCCATTATAAACATTTAAATATCAATTAGTAATTTGTTTTATGTGAGCCATCACCAAAACATACACTAGACACAAATATTTGGATGTTCCCTGTGTGGAAACTGCTATTTTAATGTTCCTTGTCAACTTAGGAATACTACAAATATTAAGATAAAAGAGAAGTTGATCCACTATGATTGGAGATGGGGAATGTGACTCATGTTCACATGGCATGATAATCACTCTAGTTTATCTCAAGTCGACTGCATCCATGATAACATCATTTGCAGAAAATATATTATGGTATGATGAGTTCACACATTTTTCTCGAGAGCAAATTGGTTGGATTTGATCATGAGTTCCTAGCATTTTCAGTCAAATAACGTCGGGGCCCCTATAGTTTCCAGAACCCCAACATGCAAAGACATGAACTTTTCTAATTTCGGGTGTCTTGAAAGAAGAAAATGTTGTCGAGTAACACAAGGGGCCTCTCATGAATCCATCTACAGTGTTACAATTTACTAAATTTTAACCCCACGGATGGATTCAGAGACCCCCTAAAATAGAGTCCTTGAATCCATCTACGGTGATAAAATTTAGTAAATTGTACAAATTCATTGTCAAAATTGTAATTTTCCATTGTCGGCGTACCACACCTAAAAATGACTAAAGCTAGTCATATTTGTATTTATGTGACTAAATTAGTCATTTACGTTAGTCATTTTTATTTTAGTCACTTGTTATCTAGTCTTTTATTTTATTCCATGACTAAATTAGTCGTTTATCCCTTGAAAAAACTGTGGTGACTAATGTTTTTAGTCCCCTGGTCACTTATCTCTCAATTTGTACTAGTGTTTTCTGTGTGTTTTCTACTTGGAGAGTGGGCATCTTATCAAGTCATTAACAAGGTGTTTCCAAGCATGTAGTTTGTTCATTCTAATAAAATACATCAATCTTTATTTGCTGGTTGCAGGCTATTTATTATAGTCTATTTAATTTTCTTTCACTCTACCTTACAGCACTAATGATTCACTCTACCTTAAAGCACCAAAGGAAAATATAAACAAGGAATTTATCATTAAAACTAGATTAGAATAAACAAGACTGCATGAAAATATGAGGATGTACCTTTCCCTTTCAAGGTTCTTCAATTCTACCACGCCAATTGAATGCATCCCCTAGTTTGAGAGCTGGCCCCAGTGTTAGCATCTATGGTAATGCCAGTCCCAGATCTGAATGTAGTTCGAGCACTTGGTATGAAGGATCCCCTGGTTTGAGAGCCGGCCCCATAGTGCGATTGATGAAGGATACCAAGTGCTCATAGAACCGGTCTGTCCAAATCGCGCAAGATTGAACCAATTTCTTAAAAAAATATCACAAAATGGAGTGGTGGGAACCAGTATTCCAAATGGCGCGGGATGCCTAAACATGATTTTGATTTTGATTTTGAACCAGTATTCTAAATTATTGTAAATGTCTATAGTTTGCAATTACAAGTTCTAGAAGAGTCTAGAATGTCAATTAAGGTACTCAGTCATGTAACTGAATTAAGGTGATCAGTAATGTAGCTGAGTCTAGAATTCATGACTGAGAGTTGTGAGTCATTAAAAGATAGGGTCGAACTTCTATATTTGGAAGACAGTTGCAAAATATAGGAATTTGTTTCTATTGAGATGGAAGCATCAACTTCCAGATATAAAAATGTAAGCTGTGGGCATAGAGAAAGGGAGGCCACTGGGCAGAGATGTGCCCAAACTTATGTAATCAGGCCAAGAAGGTTGAAATCGATTCGATGAAGCTTGTGTATTTATGCCTCAAGCATTGTGTATGAAGATCTTTTGTGCTAATCTCTGACTTAATTCAGAGTAGAATGGTGATTGTAAGCATGTATTCTTTGTGTGTATTGATCTCTGAATACCATAATCTTGGATAAGATTGTTTGTTTGCGACAGGACAAGCCTTTGAAGAAAGAGGCATCTCAAAGTCTAACTTTGGGCGAACTAGATCAAAAAGTGAGAATGCGGTTCCTATAAACTTCGTCAACTAGCATAGATCAGAGGAAGTCGATGGAGAATGGGCTTGGGGAAGAGTTGAACCCAAATCGAAATTGGGTATATTGATTGCAGCAAGGAACACTCTCTGTGTATATTTGGTTGAAGGTAGGGCATCCATGAACACGGATTGATTTATATTCAAACAATGCATTTATGCTTCCATCGTCATGGATATTTTCTGTGGTAATGTATGCTTGCTATGTCATAGCTATTTATGCCTTGTTCTGCATAAGAGAAAAATAATAATTTATGTGGTAATGTATGATTGCTATGTCATAGCTATTTATGCCTTGTTCTGCATAAGAGGAAAAGAATAATGATCCTCCAGCAAACATGTGTGAATTGGTGCTTTGTTTACCAGCGATCAAGTGTAAACCTCAATGCTCATAACATGTGAACGCTGGTAGTCAAATCTTGTGGAATGTAGAGTAATTAAATCAAACTATTGCAGAAGAGAGAGTGAATAAAAAAGTATAGAGGTGCGCCCAGCTCTCAAATTACTGCTATGGTAGAATTGACCCCTTTCCAAGATAGAATCAGTCCATTGGGGAACATTGGCAATTAATTGAACCGCTGTCAAGAAGTAAATCGCCAGTGAGAGAATCGATTGATTTATTAGGGGTGCACCCAACCTATTGAATATTGTGTTCAGGGTTATCTACCTGAGAGGGAAATTGACAAGAATAAACTCTGCATCCATCTCTTCATTCACAGTTGTAGAATGCGATTTGACAAGGTAAATTTGTCATTTTAATTGTTGATCATTTTTGCTGAATACTCTACGACTTGCTGAATGTTGTTATTTTAGAGCATATTCGTCTGATTTGCAGTCTTTACATTCAGGTTTGAAAAAAAAAAAACAAATGGAATTTTGATATGTGTTACCAATCCTATAGAAGAAAGAAATAACTCAACAAAATTGATCCCTTTCTGTGATCAAATTTATGTTGGGCCACAACCATTGAGGGAAATGGAACATAGGAACCAGAAAGCATTCTCAAAAACCTAGTATGCTACATTCAAGACTAGGAAAGGGGATCATATAGGGACCAGAAAGAAAAAGAAAAAAGCTGCTTAAATTACAGAAACCTACATGTTTGAGCAACAAAAATGTCCATTGCAAACATAAACAATCAAACACGAGCTTCATAAATGAGAAATTATCGATTGAGAACCATTGTTGTACAACGTTTCAAAAGAAATTCCAGCAACCACTCGCAAGTGGTATAGAAAGAAAATGTTTGCTTAATGAGTGGAGGAAGAAATTATTTTTTTAAACCATGGGAAAGAGGAAGAAAATGTTTTCTTTATGAGCAGAGAAACAAAACAAAGCCTTCTAAGCAGTGATCAAAATTGAATACTTCATATCCCTTAGCCCTTTCAAAGGGGTCTAGTCCTCCATATTAACTCCGAGAAGGAGAGGTGGTTCTTAATTAAGATGGAAAGTTGGTTGTCAAGTCCTGGAAGCATCGATAGCTCAGTAGCATGGATGGGTGCACTAGTAGCCACTTGATAAAATGATTCGATTTATTCGGCGCAGTCCCTATTTCGATATAATAATAGCCCCAATTTTTTTATCGATCAGAACTGATGAACACAATCTTAGCCTTGCATGTGTTGTTGATCTCTACTTAGCAAGGCTCCAATAATACTTAGCAATTGTCTCGCCCAATGAAGGTCTGCCAACCAAAGATTGAAGTATATTATTTAAAATACACTTCAAATAAAATCCATATTTTTAAATTTACCCTTCATTGTTGAAGGAAAGAAAATATTTATAAATTTCTAAAGAAGGGCTAGTTTATAAATAATTCTTCAATATTATTTTAATTTTTTAAATGTATAAAAAGCATATGCCCAAAGTATTTAATTAATTAACCTATATTACTTAATTAATTGACTCATCCATCTTCCTAAAATAGATTCATATTAATTAATTAATTAATTAACTCATATTAGACATGGAATGGGAGGCGGAGACTTGAGTCACCCTTTACAAAAAGGGGAAAATAATGAGAAGAAAGGGTGATGGAATGAAAATTACTAGCATGTTGAAATTGGCAGAAAATTTTTCATTTTTGGTGTTACAGATCTAAAAATTACCAACATATCCCACTTGTAGTTGAAATTAGATTCACTCTTCAGAGATTATGTGATGTCGCAAGGACTTAATCATCACTCAAGAGCAACATAGGGAATTGTTACATATAGGATAGATATTCCATATGTAGTAGTCTAGGTTAACATGCATGGACCATCAACCCCATAGCAAATTAATATGGTATTAGGCCCTAAAATTAGTTTATAGGCCATGGTATAGGCCACAAGAACCATCGTCAATGTTACAAATATTGAAATGGCTACAATATCTTGCTTATAAGGTAAAGTAATTATGTGTAGGGCCCTACACATGGACCATGAATCATATAGTAAATTTATTAACCATGGACCATTATTTAGGTTATGAGAACCACTATTGGTTTACATAACCTATAAATACTAAACCATGGTTGGTTTATTGGTTTACATAACCATGGACAAACCAACAACAACAATGACATCGACGATGGTGACAAGGATGATCATGGCGATCTCACATGTAGGCTAGAGATTCTTATGTGGTAATCTAGGTTAACATGCATGGACCATCAATCCCATGGAAAATTAATAAGGCATTAGACCCTAAATTTAGTTCACATGCCATAGTCCAGGCCACGAGAACCATCCTTTGTGTTACAAATATTGAAATGGCCACCATAAATAATGCCACTAATTAGACATTGACCTAACACAACCAACCCATGCAAATGACTCATGCACTTGGCACACTTGATCCATGCAATGAATTCATGCACCTAGGAAGCTTCAACCTCTAACCCCTTCACCTCGTACCTAACCTTAACATCTAGCCCCAAACCGAATAACATGATAACTTATAAACCACTTAACCACTATTACCAACAAAACTAGAACCCCTTGCCCACTAACCCACTGATCCCTTAGGTGCCTTGCTTCTAATCCAAAAAATCCTCAAAGCCTACCGCATTATGAAATTGTAGAAAATATCCCCTTAAGCCAATTTCCCTCTAACCCTAACCCACTATCCCCTAACCCAATCACTAACATGCCTATTGCACCAAATTGACACACTAACACAATCAAATTTGACCTTGGGTTATTTATAACCAAGGTTTTAGATCAAAGACTTTGACATCAAGGTTTGAATGATCACTGTATGGGATTTTATCAAACCAAAATTAGTGCAAAAATAAACACAAGAACTTAGACTATAAACAAAATATTCCCTATCTAGGGTATGTATGATGACTCAAGTCCCTCTGCATGGCCCATGAGTCTCAAAATAATGTTTTGTTTCCCAAGAACCTACATTTTGGACCTAGACCATAACATAGGTTTCTAGAACCATCCACGACATGAAAATACTGAAAATAATGACAATGTGTTACTCAAAATCTAAATATTCCTTACCTATGGCCTATGTGGTGCTACATAGAAATTCCCATATGTCACAAGACCTTAAGGTAACTACCAGTCATTATAAACTAGATTTATATATAACACCATGGACAACATGGATTAGGCTTCAAGAACCATCCATGATGTTGTAAATATTGAAATGGCCACCATACCCACTTGCAAGCTAAATATTCATTGTGTAGGAATCACATGGTGATTAGGGCCCTACACATGGCCCATTAGCCATAAAGGATAATGTTATGGCACACGAGTTTGTATTTTGACCATGGATCATGGAAAGTTGGAGTGTGAGAACCATATTTGATATGAAAGTCCCATATCTTTGTCCATATGATGTCATTGGGTTGGAGTGGTCTAGGATGAGTTAAGCTATAGGATTCCTTGATGGTAAAGTAGCATTTCTATTGGTATCCCCATATGAGCTTGTCTGGTGTGTCAGAGATAAGAATTTTCCTAGAGTTGAGAGTTTCCCAAGACGCTTTTCCTTCCTTGGTGTTAAATTTCCAGTTCCATGTTTCTTCTGAATTCCAGGATCGCCATGAGTCACTGTTATTCAAAGGATCCCAATACTGAGCAATCAATTGCTTTCCTTGTTGTTGGGAGTGATGATGCAGATCTTCGATGATGTTGAGTTGTTGCAGGGAGGGCAACTGTTGCTAGGAATCCTCCCAGAAGAGAGCCTTGTTCCTGTCCCTAACTTCCCAGAAGCTGTGTTTATGAATAAGATCTCTTTGAGACCAAGCCGAGTTCCAAATGAGGGATCCTTCTGAGAGATTATCTTGTCGGATCAGTTCAGAATGCTGCACATTGCCTGCATATTTGTGCTGCCAAGTATTTTTCCAGGGCGTAGACTCCTCTATGGAGCACCTCCAAAGTAGCTTCATGCAAAGCACTTCATTGAGGGTGAGGGGACCTCTTAGTCCAAGGTCACCTTTAGATTTTGGAGTGTAGAGTTTTTCCCAAGCCACTAAGGCCATTTTCTGTATTGAGTGGTGCCGCTCCAGAGGAAGTTTCTTTGTAAGTTGTGAATAGATTTGGGAACATACTTAGGGGCCTCCATAACTGAGAAGGGGTAGAGAGGCATGTCCTGGAGAACATATTTCAGAAGGATGAGGCGACTGGGAAAGTTGAGGGCTTTGAAGGTCCATGAGGAAATTTTATACTCCAAGGCAGCTAGTAATTCTTTCTATGATGAGTTTTTGATGGCTGAGTCAACAAGAGGGGCACCAAAGAATTTGGATGGAAGGGAACTCTTTTGAAAACCCAGAATTTGGGTGATGCATATCTGTGTTTGTAAGGGGGTATTGAAGAAGTAGATCCGCTACTATAGATTATTGATGGTCATGCCTAAGGCCGCACTGAAAGAATGGAGGATTTATCGGAAGTATTTCGCTTCTGTAACAATGGCTTACCCCATCAACATGGTGCCATCCACAAATTGGAGATGAGAATGGGTACTGTTGTAACTGCTTACTTTAATGCCTTGTATATGTCTTATTCCTTTGGAAGGGGAGAAGGTGGAAGAGGGGGAGCCATTAAAAAGAATGGAAAAGACGGCTAAGGAGATAAGGGATATAATCCAATTGACCCGAGAGGGGGAGAAACCAAAAGCGAGAATGGTGTCCCGAAGGAAGTTCCATTTAGTTTTATCAAAGGATTTTTCCATGTCATGTTTGATGAGCATACCAGACGAGGAGGAGACTTTGAGAGTGTGAATCCCCTGACGCGCCGTAATGATTCCATCAAGGATTTGTCTTCCTTCCATGTAACCTAATTGCTCCAGGGAGATTAGATTAGGCAGAAGGGTTTTGAGGCGATTGGTGATGGATTTGGTTATGATTTTGTAAATGACGTTGCAAAGGGAAATGGGATGAAATTTTGCAGGATCAATCGGTTTGTCAATTTTGGTAATGAGGGTAAGGAGGGTTTGGAAAACCAACAACAACAATAACATCTACAATGGTGACAATGGTGATCATGACGATCTCACATGTAGGCTAGAGATTCTTATGTGGTAATCTCACATGTAGGCTAGAGATTCTTAGGTTAACATGCATGGACCATCAACCCTATGGAAAATTAATGTGGCATTAGACCCTAAATTTAGTTCAAATGCCATAGTCCAAGCCACGAGAACCATCCTTTGTGTTACAAATATTGAAATGGCCACCATAAATAATGCCACTAATTAGACACTGACCTAACACAACCAACCCATGCAAATAACTCATGCACTTGACACACTTGATCCATGCAATGAATTCATGCACCTAGGAAGCTTTAACCTCTAACTCCTTCACCTCGTACCTAACCTTAACATCTAGCCCCAAACCAAATAACATGATAACTTATAAACCACTTAACCACTATTACCAACAAAACCAGAACCCCTTGTCCACTAACCCATTGATCCTGTAGGTGCCTCTCTTCTAATCCAAAAAATCCCCAAAGCCTACCACATTATGAAATTGTAGAAAATATCCCCTTAAGCTAGTGTCCCTCTAATCCTAACCCACTACCCCCTAACCCAATCACTAACATGCCTGCTGCACCAAATTGACACACTAACACAATAAACTTTGACCTTGGGTTATTTATAACCAAGGTTTTAGATCAAAGACTTTGACATCAAGGTTTGAATGATCACTATATGGGATTTTATCAAACCAAAATTAGTGCAAAAATAAACACAAGAACTTAGACTATAAACAAAATATTCCCTATTTAGGGTATGTATGATGACTCAAGTCCCTATGCATGGCCCATGAGTCTCAAAATAATTTTTTATTTCCCAAGAACCTACATTTTGGCTCTAGACCATAACATAGGCTCCTAGAACCATCCACGACATGAAAATACTAAAAAAAATGACAATGTATTACTCAAAAGCTAAATATTCCTTTCCTATGGCCTATGTGGTGGTACAGAGAAACACTTATATGTCACAAGACCTTGAGGTAACTACCAATCATTATAAACTAGATTTTGATCTAACACCATGGACACCATTGATTAGGCTTCAAGAACCATCCATGATGTTGTAAATATTGAATGGCCACCATACCCACTTGCAAGCTAAATATTCCTTGTGTAGGAATCATGTGGTGATTAGGGCCCTACGCATGGCCCATTAGCCATAAAGGATGATGTTATGGTGCACAAGTTTGTATTTCGACCATGGATCATGGAAAGTTGGAGTGTGAGAACCATCTTTGATGTGAAAAACCTAGCATGATTGCCTCAATTGTAGAGCTCTAATGGGATATGGTGTTGAATGATGATGCACACCCTTCCTAACACTACAATAGCTTGTGTGCGCTTAGCTCCAATGTTTTGATGAGATGTATTGTTGAACCCATGTGACACACCTAAGCCACGTGCATAAATGACTTTTAGGGGGTTTTAAAAAAACTTCCTCGAAAATTTCAATTCTCATGACTTTTAAGGGGGGTTCCATACAAACTGCCTCCCAAAGTTCAATTCTCGTTACTTTTAGGGGGGGTTTTGACAAACCGCCCCCGAAAGTTATGAGAATTGGGCTTTTAGGGGGGGGTTTTGACAAACCACCCCCAAAAGTTATGAGAATTGGGATTTGGGGGGGGGGGTGGTTTCAAACAACTGCCTCCAAAAGTTCAATTCTCATGACTTTTAAGGGGGGGTTCCAAAAGAACTGCCTCCAAAAGTTCAATTCTCATGACTTTTAGGTGGGGTTTTGACAAACCGCCCCCAAAAGTTATGAGAATTGGGATTTTAGGGGGGGGGGTTTCCAAAAACCGCCCCCAAAAGTCAAATTCTAGGACTTTTGGGGGTGGATTTAAAAAGATGGCCCCCAAAAGTCCAATTTCCATGACTTTTAGGGGCGGTTTTAAAAGACCGCCTCCAAAGGTCTGAAAAAACTTTTAGGGGGGGTTTTACCAAGACCCTCGCAAACCAAAACCGCCCCTAAAGGGTTATTTTGTTGTAGTGCATTAGGATTAATTAATGAAGAACATATGAAGTTGGTTAAAGAGTCTAATCACATTTGAAGACACCCCATTGACAGTCCAAACAAACCATATGACAGTTTAAGCAAACCGATTGAGTGCATAATAAGGATCAGCAGACCAAAAAACCAGTATTGAACTCTTATTGGATGAATTTTGAATGTGACTGTAATCGACCTATAATTTTCCACTAGAGTTTCAACAATACAAGTGATGCAATTTATGGAATGAAAAACAAGGAATATAACTGAACGAATGCATGAAATTAGGACACATTCCCTTGCAGTTGATGAATTAGCTTGAGTTCATAAGTAGAGGATTATCGTTGTTACACAGTTTGATATTACTTGCTATTAATGCTTAGTTATACCTATTTTGTTGGTTGACAAGTCTGCATTATTTATTTAGGGTGATGGATATTTTCCATTCAGAAGATATATATAATTTTTAAGTTTAAATTATAATTAATCATTATATTAATATATTTATTATTAAGTTAATAAGTTTTCAACAAGTAACACACATTTGACATTGGTATTGTTGCTTGCACATTAATTCAAATTACATATATGATATTGATATTGATATGAATCATTAGCATAATAGCATGATATATGTCCATGATATTGATATGAATCATTCAGGATGCAATCATAAACTACCAAAGAAGAATGCAATTATCATTTCATTGTTGCAGCTCGCAGTAACACATCTAATGCAATTCCACACCACACAACAGGAAATAAATTAAACTACCTACTTAACTCAACGATCTCTGTGAGAAGGCGAGCCATGGCCTTATAACAGAGATGCCATGTCCTAACACAAATTAAAACACCAAGATATAAGAAACTCTGCTCCTTGTGTTAGAAATAATGAATCACAGTCACAGCTCTCTGTTTCAGCTTATACAATTATAAATTCTCCAACCCCAGGCTCAAAACGCCTCTTTACATTTATACCATGATGACATGAATTCGTTTCACAAAATATCGGGCAACCATGAAGATCTACGATCTTTAGGCTGCCGATTTACAATGGAACTGCTACAGCCATAAGTAGTCTTGAATGATTATCTTCTCCTAATTCCAAATCAGGGAATAGTGAGGCAAAACAGGGAAAAATGTGTAGATAGGTGTAGGAAAAAAGGGGCTATTCTGGGGCCCAACATCTCCCCCTAGCTATCCAATTGCATGTCCTCATGCAACAACCAACTAATCTAAGTTTGAATCTAGTCCCCTTTCATGTTGAAAGGAAACGTTGAAGGAAATGTCAGGTTCCTTGCCTGCTTCCAAAAACCCATTGCAAGCATCCCAATATTCCTAGCACTGCTTCTCTTTTGCCTTGGTCAGTGTATAATTGTCCTTGTACTGCGCTCCTAGCCACCATATCAGTGGAAATTTGAACTTGAGTCCCATCCAATGTAACCCACACGTTCTCATGCAATTGACATACCCTGCTACCATGGGAAGAGCTTATTTAAAATTCTTAAGGCAGTAAGGATCCCTTTTCTTCAAAGCTAGAGAAGAAGTCTGCCACCTGTGCTTGCTACCCTCTAAGGCAAGATGTTGTTGTTTGGAGATCAGGTCAACACAGGTAGAGATAAATTTCTCTTACATCTTCTTTAGATGCTGAGTTTTTGGAGGAGATAAGAAACATATTCCATGGTTTATGATGAGAGCACGAGGATATTGGGGTTCACTCCTAATCCATAAATTGGCAATGGCCTCATTCCTAGAGATTGTCTGAAAGGAATCTTCCCATTGCACATGATTATTAACAAAAGAGTCAAAGGCTCTCAACTGAACATCCCCTGCATAGGGAATAATATTAGAGCAAGAACCACCAAAACATGCCATATTGTGCAAATACAATTCACACAACAGGTGTTGCTCAAGAAAACGGCTTGGAAAAAAAGGTCTCTAGAAACTGGGAAGGGATCAACAACTGATAAGGTCTACCCTCTTGTAAATCTTTCAATTTGAACAGGGTCATTTTCTCATATAGGAATATTGGGTAGGAAGGAGATGGGGCTCTTGAACTCAGCAGCTCCCGAGAGAGGGCATACATTTGGTCTTTTTCCTTTTACATGGATTTGAATTCCTTCAACTCCTACAATTATTTTTGCACCTCTTCCAATTGAGATTTCTGAAGAGTTGATTCCTCTGCCTACTTCTCCCTTAATTCTTTGATAGTCTTCCTATGTTCAGAGAGAGGGACTATCCCTGCTCGACACTGATCAATGTACTTTTCCCATTTAGCTAACTCCACCTATAACAAAGAAATTTGTTTCTTCAATCATTGAATTCTTCTATCCTCCACATATTTCTCATCATCAGAGTCTAAAGCAACAAATTCTTGGGAAAATTGCATTCCTACCCTGCCACTAGATGTTTCCAACTTCCTCATTTTCAGGTGGCAGTGTAGCAGCTTCCTCTTCTATTGGTGTTGCGATGGCATCTGCTTGTGTTGCAATCTCAGCAGTTAATTTTGAGTATGTTGGTTCTTGTGTAACAACATCCTCTTCCTGTACCTCATCAGCCTTAGTTTCTGTTGCTGAATCAATCATTAATTTCGAGAACACTGGTCCTTGTGTGACAACATTCTCTTCCTAAATACCAAACTCAACATCTTCTCCTTGGGTTGCAGTCTCAACAAATACTTTTAGGAATGTTGGTTCTTGTGTGGAAGCATCCTTCCTTTCCAATTCAATCTCAGCAACTTCAGTCTGAGTTGCAGTCTCAACAACTACTTTTAGGAATGTTGGTTCTTGTGTGGCAGTATCCTTTCTCTTCAATTCAATCTCAGCAACCTCAGTCTGAGTTGCAATTTCAGCAAACATTTTTAAAGACACTGGTTCTTTTTTAACAACGTCTTCCTCTTGTACCTCAATATCAACAATTGTTGTCTGGGTTGCAACTTCACTAAATATTGTCAAGGATGCTGGTTCTTGTGTAACATCATCCTTTTTTCCAATTTCTTCAAATTGATGAGGTTGTTCTTGAATTATCTCGATATCTTCTGGATGATGAGATTGGTCCTGGAATTGTTCAGTATTTCTTGCTGGCGGGGATTGCATCTCCTCATCTTCTCCTAATTCCAAATCAGGGATTATGTCTATCTCTGGCTCATTCCCCCCCATCAGCTCCATTGCTGGTGCTTTTTCTCCTTCTTGCTCTACCTGTGCAGGCTTTTGTGCTACCAAACCCAGCACTATGACTCTGTGCCCTATCGAATTAAATATCTCACCACATTCTGGGCATACATGTCTCCTTGTTCTTCATTTTCCAAAATAGGAGATGAATTTTTTAATAGATCCTCAGCCTCCACTAATATATTCAAATTCTTCTCTACTTGTTTTCCAGTCACTTCCTTCCAGTTCTCCAATTCATTCCAAAGCATTTGCACCTCCTACTTTAGCAGCTCATTTTCAAAAAGGAGGTTTTCAATTTGGGGTTTTTCCATAGTAGGTTCTTGTGTAACAGTCAGTGATTTGGGGTTTAAAATAGGAATTTCTATGCCTACCCCGGTTGCACATGTTGCTTTTGCTATGGGAATTTCACTATTTGCCCCAATTGCACATGCTGTTTCGGTTGCTGCAATAGACCAAGTCCTTCTTTTATTCACAACTCCCAATGGCTGGCCTTCACTGCATACTACTGCTGCTACTGTAACAACTTTGGTTCTTCTCTTCCTTGCTTAGCTAGATGTTTGACCCTTACTCCTTGACCTTTTTCTTCTTTTATGCGACATAGGGGTTTCTAAATTTTTCAGAAAGAGGGGTCATTTCCTCTTCTTCAATGATGGTTCTCCTTCTTTCAGGGGAGGATTCAACATCCAACACCTCAATATTTCCTCCTTCTACCATCTCTAGTTGATGCTCTTCCCCTTGCATTATAACTCCTGCAGCTATAGCTTCCACCATCGTAGCTTTAACAACTGCTCCAGTTTCAGCTTCCTCTATTGCAGCTACTAATGACGCCATCCCTACTGCTTCAGCTGCCACCCTAACTGTAATTTATATTGGGTATGCTTCTTTCTCTATAGGATTTGCTGCTGTTGTAGCTTCCAATATTACTCCCTCATTCGCCACTGGCTCCATCGTATCCCCTTCTGCAACAGGGTTCGCTATTGTCACAGCTTCCCCCATATTTACCTCTTCCACATCTTCCACCTAGTCTTCCAATGCTCCATCCCTCCCCCCAACTGAATTGGAGGAACTCTAGTCCTCATTTACCATTTCAACACCTCCTATTGCCACGACAGGTGCTCGGGGCACCCTTGGCCAAGCAACAAAATCTTCCCATGTCAAATTCTAGTGCACAAGGGCCCTTAAGATTAAGAGTTTAATCAACCTGTGGTTTGAGAGGGAAGATAAAGGGTTTCGAGCACCCTTAACATACCTAGCCATAGTTTGTAGAGATTGTAAAAGATAAAATGACATATTTAACAATCTGCGGTGGCATAAATGTGAAAGGAGGAAGAATTCATATATGTAAACCACTTTGTACCTACCTTCACAGGAAATGTATTTCTGTATGAAGGTGGCCACTTGGTTCCAAGGATTTGGAAAGGATTCCAACGCTATTCCTCGGCCATGCGGCCGAACAACTTCTCCGGCTACCAAAAATTCTTCTGCTGCAGTTGGATTATGGCACTTCTAACCAAACCGTTGCATCCTGGTTCTGGGAAATCCTGTTACCTCTGCCATGATTGATTCTGAAACATCTATTCAGATACCTCGAACCTCTGAATGAGTGCTAGTTAGATTTTGAGCAAACACAAGTGGGGTTTCTACATGAAAATCATTCAAATGCTGGAAATAGTCAATCCAGCTAGCTTCCTGGAAGATAGTAAAAACCTCTCTGTTTGCACGCAGAGGCACTATGCTAACAGGCTCGTGTCATACCGGGATACCCATATTGCGAAGTTGTCTGTAAATTATGCTACCGGTGGGATGAGTTACAGTCTCAGACATTGAGCTACTGCATGCAGAACGAGCGATGGATAGCCAAAGGTTGGTTTGGGTATTTTTGGGTATTTTTGGTAAAAAGTGGTGACAGGTTGTCGAATGGTGGTAAAAAACCAAAAGCGAAGGATTAATCAAACATAGTGGCCGTCTCAGTGGATTGACTAACGACAAAATATATTCATTATTGATTACAGCATTTAGTCATGCCTAATGATGTTTATGATTAAGACGTCATACCTTTAAATGTAATGCCAAACCATCGTGTTGCAAGGTGGCGCCTTTCCATGGTCACATCGCTGATGGAGAGTGCTGATATCGATGAGCAAATAAATAATCAGTATTCAATGAGGAATTAGTGGAGTAGCAGTTGCCAAAAGTAGAAAAAATGGACAAATTTAGGTGTTGCAGCTGCTTGAAATAGGAAAAATAGGAACTTTTGGAGGTGTTGCAGTTGCTCGAAATAGCAAAAATGGACAACTTTAGGTGTTGTAGCTGCTTGAAATAGGAAAAATAGGCACTTTTGGAGGTGTCGCAGTTGCTCGAAATAGGAAAAATAAGCAAGTTGGCGGTGTTGCAGCTGTGATAAAACAGGAAGGATAGGAAACTTTAGAGGAGTCGCAGCTACTAAAGATAGGAATAATGGGCAATTTTAGTGGTGTTGCAGTGGATCGAAATAGGAAAAATAGGCACTTTTGGAGGTGTTGCAGCTGGTCGAAATAGGAAAAATGGATAAATTTCGGTGTTGCAGCGGCCTGAAATAGGAAAAATATTCACTTTTGGAGGTGTCACAACTGCTCGAAATAGGAAAAATAAACAAATTTAGGTGTTGCAGCTGCTTGAAATAGGAAAAATAGGCACTTTTGGAGGTGTCGGAGCTGCTCGAAATAGGAAAAATAGGCAACTACCGTGTTGCAGCTATGGTAAAATAGGAAGGATAGGCAAATTTAGCAGAGTCGTGGCTACGGTAAAATAGGAAGGATAGGCAACTTTAGCGGAGTCGCAGCTGCTAAAGATAGGAATAATGGGCAATTTTAGCGGTGTTACAGCGACTCGAAATAGGAAAAATAGGCACTTTTGGAGGTGTTGTAGCTGCTTGGAATAGGAAAAATGGACAAATTCAGGTGTTGCAGCTGCTTGAAATAGGAAAAATAGGCACTTTTGGAGGTGTTGCAGCTGCTCGAAATAGGAAATATGGACAACTTAGCGGCGTTGTAGCTGCGGTAAAATAGGAAGGATAAGGGTTCTTGGACTGTGATATGAAGTCAATTGGATATGCTTATAGCTCTTTGTGTTGAGCTCATTAACTTAGAAACCTCCTACCCTGTCACCCCACTTGCTTTCCAGAGCCAGTTGTGTGCTGTATGACCCTGATTGACTGTGCCTAAGGCTATATGTGGACTTGAGTAGTTCATCCTTAGTGGATACATAGCCCCATCTTGGGGGTAGTCTCTAAGTGACGTTGAAACAATACAGGTTGGGAAGAGACCTATGGTTGGGTTGGAACGTTGTATTCCATATCTAGTTGCTTGGATATTTCGATAAAAGGGCAATTGTTCTCTACGGTTTATATCATATGCTTTTATGAATTTGTTCATTGATGAATAGGGCCAAGTCTTGTTGAGGCCCAGGAGGTTCAGAATGTTCGATCATGACTTTGGGGGAGAAATAGAAACCCCTTATGTGTTCATGTTCCCTCTATGGGTTAGATGAAGGGAGGAGACATGGAAGAGTGGATCAGAGCTCTTTACAGACTGGTAACGAGGCATGGATGAGGATTGGGGAAACACCTTGGTTGGAAGAAGGAAAATTCAGATTTCTCAGGTTTGGAAGAAGATTGATATACACTTGCATGGGGATCTCCAAGAGATTTCGATATATGATACCAAGTTTTCCAAAAATGGACTTAGGATTCGAAAGTTATTAGCTTGAGAAGTTGGTAGTAACAGTGGTATATGGCCGACTTCCGACTTTCTGATCCCATAGTGTAGATTGCGGATTTCGGAAGTAGGAGGCGTGATTTCTCAGCATGGTGTGTTGAAGTTCCAACTTTCGACTCCCGCGTCACGGAATGTAGATCGCAGAAGTTGGAGGCCGTGCGATTCTGTGAAGCTGAGACCTTTGGAGTTCCGACTTCCTTCTGTAATTATGTATAGAGCCTCAAGACCCCTAACTACTATTCAAAACCATCTAATGACATAGACATCCCTACTCAAACACTAAAGATACTCTCAAGAATCCATGTGTGTTTGTTCAAGTATGTTGTTCTTCTTGGCTTGCATGTATTCTCAAAAGGTTTTTCAGAGATTAAGGCCCAATTTTTCTCCCTCAAGCATGTCTAGGGAACCCAATATCTATACCAGGTTCTCAAAAAATTCTAATGGCACTAATATCCCCACTTATATGAATAATATGCTATTGGGAGGTCATGTTTGGTGATTGTAGGAATTGTTCTTAGCCAAAGATGCTTGGAATTTCCTTTAGGACCTAAGTCCCACTCTTTTGTCCCCAACCATATCCAAGGTGTTCAAACCTATAATTAGTCTTAAAATTCTCACTGTGCCACAAAAAACCCACTCATAGGCCAAAGATACCGTGGAAAGGTCTATTGTGGTATTTCAACATATCATTCTTGGCTATAGATACCTAGAAGCTTTCTTTAGGTCCTAAGGCCCAATTTCCATTCCTTAACCATGTCTAGAACCCCAAGACCTATACCTAATGCTCAGAAACTTCTTAACAATTCCCATATTCTGACTATAAGGACAAATATCCCCTCAAGAGGTTAGCTTTGGTGGTTGGAGACATCATTGTTAGACCTTTTAGGCCTAAAATTTAAATTCTTGCACTAGTGGATCGCCATATGAAGGAAAATGGTTGTGAAGCAAGTATTCATACTTACAATCCTTTTATGAATGGATTTCAGAAGGAAAATGACTTGATACAAATAAGGAGGTTGAGAGGGTATACCATGAAATCGACCATGTATATTAGCCTATTGTGGTGGATGACATGAAGTTAAATAATGTAATAAGCATGGCTTCTAAGGCATTGATTCTGAGGTTTATTTGTACTAGAAGGATGGGGACAGTGAGTTTGTTAATTTGAATGGATTCAAGTGCATGAATAGTAATCAATTTTATCCTACCACATAAGGGATCATGTCATTTTCATCTGAGGTTAGATGTTGAGGTTACATCCAAACATAGTATTATTTCTTGTCGGTATCTACTGCATTTATACCTAGGTGGATTTACCGATTACTTGATCAAATTACTTATATATCATTCAAGGTCCCATGCCAATAAGTAAGGATAACATAAGGATAAAATAATTGTACTAAATTAGTCTATTTCCATAGACTCTCTTATGATTCTACACAAGATATTTCCTCTTTATGTTATTAATTCTAACTACTGGCATGATATGACTCATTATTGTTCTTGTAGCCTTACAAAGAGATCTATCATATGCATTCAAACAATTATGACTCATTATGATCTCTCTTCTTATGGAAATAATATGAGCTAAATTTTTTATGGTGGTATGCCTTACAAATCTACTTTCTTAATTGACATATCAATTAGGTAACTAGGGCTATTAGAATAATGAGAAGAGATATACGGTGCTACATTTTCTCTATATGCTCTCCATAAGTTTGAAAATTCAATACATTGGTTAAGGTCCTGCTTGGAGAAAACCTACAAGAACCTATACAATCCTTTTAAATATTAAGAATTTTTATCATTACCTCATCCAACCATAATTATACCATTGAAACTATTCTCCTAATGAAAATCTGATTACTTGCTAAGATATCCCTCCAGTTGATTTTCAATGATGCCTACCTTACATCTACCACATATCATGCGATGCCAATCTATAGCCTCCACCTCATTTATGTATTTGCATTGTTCAATGAGCCATTTTAGTGGTGGAAGTGTAGTAGTTTTTACAGATGCCTGCATGGGAATTTCTATTTACGTCATTGGAGAGTCAACGACAGGTGGCATATGAAATTATTGAACCAAGTGATCTCTAATAATTTTATGGCCATTGCACTGCACCTTTGAGTAATTTACTCACTCCCAAGTGAGATTTATTGAGCTCTAAAGGAAATGAAGTTTCCCATACCTTGCAAGCCATTAAACGAGGTGATCGAAGCCAGTTCTAACTGTTAGAAAAACATGATCGCAGAGAAATGACAATAAAATGAAATGCAAATATAATCACACATACACATTACAAGAGAGACACAGATATATCATGGTTCACCCAACTTGGGCTACGTCCACACTGAAGTTGCCATTCCTTATTATTATTCCATCCAATAACCTGCAGCACAGCCGCTGCACTTCCTCTTCATTGTCTCACAGTCTCTCTTCTTGATCTCAGAGATCTTTACAATGCATAATACCTAATACATCAACCCTAGTCATGTTACAATGTCTTTCTTTTATAAGGGAAATACAATGGGAAAATACCATGGGTTACCCAAAACCATGGGCATGAAAACTGTTGGCAAAAACAACCCCAAATATTTTTCTCGGGGGCTATGCCCCCGGACCCCCTGATCATCGTGCGGGGATCATAAGCAAACCTGGGGTATGGACACAGCTGAATAATAATATCTCTCAATCTAGAGATCAGGCTCCACAACCAACAATCTCCCACTTGGAGACTGATCACAACAACTCCACCGCTACTGTACTTGCTGGACCTTGGACTTGGCAACTTTCTCATCTTCATCTTCATGCTAGAAGACCAACTGAAACTGAGCAGGAACTTAGTTTCTCTCTGGTCACTACCTTTGTGAACATGTCTGCAGGATTCTGGCTAGTGTGTATCTTTTACAGCTTCAACATTTCATCTTCCAGAACATAGCGTATGAAATGGTACTTGAGATGTATATGTTTAGTCCTGGAATGGAATGCTGAGTTCTTTGCAAGATGAATGGCACTCTGGTTGTCACTATACAACCTGCTATCGTTCTGCTTCTTACCCAATTCCTCCATAAACCTCTGCCACCGAATCATCTCTTTACTGGCCTCTATAACAGCAACATACTTTGCTTCTGTTGTTGAAAGTGCAACAACCTTCTGCAGTTTTGAAATCCAACTTACTGCTATTCCACCTATAGTAAACAAATACCTTGTGGTGCTCCTCCTGTTATCCTTATCACTTTCCATATTTGCATCAACATATCCATGTAGAACAGTGTCTCAACCTCCAAAAAATAATGCCTGAGTGGTAGTACCTCTCAAATACCTGAGAATCCACTGTACTACCTTCCAATGTTCTTTACCTGGATTGTTCATATATCTACTCTCAACTCCCACTGCTTGTGCAATATCTAGTCTTGTGCACACCATGGCATACATCAAGCTGCCAACTGCTGATTGATAGGGAATCTTGGACATGTAATTTGTCTCTTCCTGTGTCTTGGGACACATTTCCTTACTTAGACTGAAATGGCTAGCCAAAGGTGTACTTACTGGTTTTGCATTTTGCATTCTGAACCTCTCCAACACCTTTTGTATGTACTCACTCTGAGACAATGTCAATTTGTGATTTTTCCTGTCTCTCGTTATTCTCACACCAAGGAATTGCTTTGCATCACCCAAATACTTCATCGCAAATCAATTAGCTAGCTTCCTTTTGAGTACATTTATATCCTGCATATTAGACCTTGCAAAAAGCATATCATCCACATACAATAACAAGATAATATATCTTTCATTGTCTAGCTTCTTGAAATAAACAGAGTGGTTAGAATGACATCTACTATAACCTTGTTCTATCATAAACCTGTCAAATTTTAAATACCACTGCCTTGGAGCTTGCTTCAAGCCATACAAACTCTTTTTCAACCTGCATACCAAGTTCTCCTTACCTTTGACCTCATACCCTTGTGGCTGCTGCATATATATCTCTTCCTTCAAATCCCCATGGAGAAAGGTTGTTTTTACATCTAACTGTTCAAGATGCAAATCTTCTACCACCACTAGACTTAAGATAGTCCTAATTGATGTCATCTTAACAACAGGAGAAAATATTTCATCAAAATCTATACATTTCTTCTGTGCAAACCCCTTTACGACAAGTCTCGCCTTGTATTGCTTCTTACCTCCTTCTTCTTCCTTCAACCTATAAATCCATTTCTTCTACAATGCTCTTTTACTAGAAGGCAACTGAACCAAATCCCAAGTCTGGTTTCCTATGAATGAGTCCATCTCCCCATTCATGCCTTGCTCCCACTTCTTTCTAGTTTCCACTTGCATTGCTTCTTCAAAACATTCTGGCTCACAAGCATCAGTCATCAACGAATAGTACATTGAAGGAGAGTATCGTTCAAGGAGTCTACTTAACCTGGTAGATCTTCTTGCAGTTGCAGCAGTTTCAGGTACTTGCTGCTGTTCTTGATTTTCTGGCACCTTTGAAACTTCATTTTCTTGAATTTCATCAAGTATTGTGTACTCTGTGTTTTCCTTTTCCTGTTTCTTTCCTTGTAACTGATCTTTATACATGACCTTTTCATTGAATATCACATCTCTACTTCTAATGATTTTGTGATTTTCATAATCCCATAAGCGACAACCAAAATCATCAAACCCATATCCAATAAAAGTACATTTCTTGGATTTAGCTTCAAGCTTTGTTCTATTTTCTTTATCAATATGGACAAATGCTTCACAACCAAACGTTCTCAGAAATGAGTAGTTTACCTTTTTATCTGTCCATGCCTCCTCTGGAATACCACCATCCAAAGCACTTGAAGGTCCTCTGTTTATTAAATAAACAACAGTATTGTAACATCCCAAAAAAATCACAAAAAATTATAATTTTTCTAGGTGACAATTAATGCTTATTTAATATGTGCGGAATAGAACAAAGCATAAAAGGTTATCCTGCTGTAATAAATACCATGCTGGTTTATAGCATAAGAATTTGCGACTAACAGATTTATGTTTATGTCTTGATGTTATTCATACTCAACTGTACTATTGCAAACTTCTATTGTTGATGTTATAATTTATGAATCAGTTAACTTTGACTAATGTGCTTTTGTTGATTGATGAAGGGGTCCTATGGATGCCCCGAGGCTTACTTAGCATTCGTCCTAAAGCATGTGAATTTGTACTTTTGGCAGTTTACAGGTAAGGATTTAAAGTTGCGACAAGTGACCCTAAAATTTTTCAGTAATCTTCTTGTAAAATTTGAAGAGATAAAACTTTGGGCATTCTACTGGTGAGAATCTTGGTTCGAGACTAAAATCGTTCAAGCTATAGATATCTTACTATGACTGCTGATGCAAACAGTGCATCTTAAATTCTGTAAATTGTAAGCTTGTATTGATTTAAAACAATATCTATATCGATCATGTCTCAGCTTTATACTCATAATTATATAAAATTTTCACTTAAGTTTCGTATGGAGCTATATGTAACTATCTATCTTTTCCCATAGCAATTTGTAGAAATTCTATGAATAGTTGTTTTAATATCTGACTAGGGACTACACCTTACGATGATGATGATAATTTGACTTAATATCTTGTCTAGGAAACTATGTTTTACGAGGATATTATCATGATGATAATTCGATTTGTTAACATGTCTTTAATTTCACTATACATTAGTGTGTACGTAATTTCTTAGATTATTGCTATAATCTAATTGCAATGTATTTTGGAACATTATCAAATCTCTACATTTATATATATAACACATTATGAAATGTGTGTTGTGTGTACTAGCGTGACCCTAGGTGACACTATGCAACTATATGATGCTATGCAAATACGTGTTACCATGCAAATAATGTGATGCTATGCAACAATGTGAATTCTAACAAACTTTTAGCGTGTGGTGACAAGGTGGTGCAATATGACTTTACTATATTCAATATCCATTGTATTAATGTTATGATGTGAATGTTAAGTGTCACAGGTTGGCAAACATCAAAGCTACCATATGCATTAAATGTATACAACCGTCGAGATGGTGGACTTCCATCGTGGATGGTATAGTGAGCTCGTTCACATGCCATTATAGTGGTAATAACCATCCTTGTGATGATGTGTAGACAAACTGGTTCAATAGTAATTGAGTTGTCTCCTTCGTGGCAGTTGAAATGATGGTTCATTTAATGTGGTAGATGGCTTGTTGTTTCGTAAATCTAATCGGTGATCTCCACCATTGATCTGGCAGGATTCGATGGACGAGGGATAAACCCTACCTCCACTACTTCGAAGTGTTTATTGTAGTTTTGGCATTTGGTAGATGTGGCTCTGCGTCTGGCCGACAGGTTGAGGGTTTGTAGGGTTATCGTTTTGCAGTCCAGAGGCATGATGCCTGCATTTTGAACTCGTGACCTGTGAAGAGCTTAAGATCCGAACTCTCTAGGTATTTATAGTGGTGAATGTCTCGGTTCATGGCTTAGAGTCTGTCTTTGGTGTGGTTCGATCCTCAGACCTGTTGAGGGTCTTTTTGAGTTCAATGAGATGCTAAGTCTTCGTCATATTTTATACAGGTCTCGGTATTGTATACCTATTTAAAATACTTGATAGATCGGTGTTGGTTCCTTCTATATCAACATTCGATGATGTAAGGCTTTACAGTTGCAGTTACACTTGTCTAGCGTTTATTGCTACTACGAGCCATCATTTAAAAGGTAATGTGTTTTGAAACTTTCACTGTAACTTTCATAAATGAGTGCTAACATAGTAATGGTTGTTCGAATTTGATACTGTAATCATTATTTTTAGAGATACTATTTTTAACCACGTCTATATTGTTTTTGCAGGTGTAATGTTCAATGGCTTCTCCAGTTTGGGCATTGAAGGTTGGCTACGGCTACACCAACCAGTAAGCCTCAGAGGTTGCCTTGAAAAAATCTAGTTATAAGGAAGTATTAGCCTATGAAATGTTTGTTCTATGGTCTCCATGTTTAACTCGGGGAGTTTGTACTTCGATGAGTTAGGGTTTGTAGAAAAGTAAAGGATTTGGGGAGGATAATTCCTCGACCCAAAAGGCACGAACTTAGAGTGTTTGGATTGTAACTATCGTGTGGCAATGTTCTTCTCGCAGACTTGGATAATGTAATAAGTTACATTTTTCAATAATTATGGTAGATATTTGATGTATATGGAAGTTTCGACTTGTGTATAGTTCGTCTATTTGATAAACATGATGCTGCGTTTCCCTCTTTAAGAATTTCCCAGACTTAGGGTTTCGTCTTTGTTTTGGAATGTATAGTTCTTATGTTGCTCTTTGATATGACCACGACATCCAACTTGCCCTTCTTGTTGACTCTGTTTTTATATGTTAATGTAAATAAATCCTGAAAGAAAACATAGCAATGTGGTTTTAGTTCGAGTTGACAGGGTGAATGAAAGCTTGTGTACTTTGTTTACTAGTGATAAAATATACGATGCATCGTTTAAGTTTCTCCTTCAATAGTTAATTGACAAATGGATAAGTGCCAAGGGTTTAAGATACTAGGTTTTAAAAATAGTGTTGGTTGTATACCGAGAGATAATAATAATAATATTACTGTTATGGCTGTGGAATGAATTGATAATCGTTTTCAATAAAAAGGGTATTACCCTCAGTCAAATAACCAGATCGTTGATTGTGATTGGATTTTAATACTAGAATGAAGGAATGATATGCTAGTTTGGGTTAAGAGGGTTATGAATGGATTGATAGGGTTTTTAGGTTTTTCTACTGCATGTTTTGGGATATATTTATAGAAATAAAGTAGACTCTGTTTGCTTGTCCTTTCTGTATGTACAGTAGTGAAAAATAACAGTAGCCTATAGTAAACTTTTGAGAAGGAAACTATGAAAACTATAAAACCTGAATTGAAACCTGAAAAAATAACATATTAGCTCTGTATGATGAGATTACGCAATCTTCTTTAATTTATGTTTCAGCAGTGATTTCAATAACAAATATAAATCACAGAAATGATTTTTAAAACAGTAAACTTCGATTTGATGAAATAAAAAACAGTACTGTAAACAAAATACAGTAATCAATATTAATTTCTAACAGTAGGAAAGTTAACAATTTTATACAGAGTTATTCCTTTCATCATCTTGGCAATTTGCCTATCATATCTATTTATCTTAATTTGTCTCTCTACTGGAGTACGATGCAATTCCTATAGCATGGGGAAAAATGCAGAGAATATCTATTTCATTCATCATCTCTGTTCATAATTTTATCTCGATTCAGAAAACTAAAAGTAGGGGTAACTAAACTAGAACACATTCTGAAATTAAAATTTAGATACTTGCAGTAAACAGATTTAACTTAAATAACAGATAAACAAATAGAACCTGTAGATGATGATAGTTCCGACAAACACGCAAGGAGGCTTGTTCCTCCCAACCTATTCCAGAAGATGCAGCTCAACTACTAGCTTCTTGTGAACCCCCGAGCCTGATTACTGAACCAATAAGTAGATGGAATCTGTGTAGAAGCAAGGCACTCAAAAATGCCTTCAGCACTCAGCATCAACCTCCTGAAATAACATGCCTTCTCCACTTAGCATCAACCTCCTGAACTCAATAAGAGTTTGGGAGACTCACAACATGATCAACAACATAGCATATCCCCTCATGAAATCTCTTGGGTGCAAATACAGCAAAACCCCATGGTAAATTTCCTTGTCAGTAAAAGTGAGGAAGCTTAGTTCAAAATTTGATAACTATTATATAGACTACCTAGGTCTTTAGTGGTCAGTTTAGAATAAATGAGCCTCAAGTTCCAGTCCATCTTTCATGGAACTATGACCACATTTCAAGGGAGTTGTACCATGCGAACAACTAGTTAGTTGCATCATGATGCTGCCACTTGTCCATTGCCTTCTACCCCAGATTCCATTCCACCTAGTGGATCAGTAACCACTCTTTAAACATTCCTCTTAAGTGTTTGTTTCCTATTTTATTTATTTAATACTAATATATTGTGCAAATTACAGTCATCCTTGGACACCTGTCCAACATAAAACTTTACAATAAAAGTTATAATAATGTTTGCTAACACAATGTTTTCCAGCAGAAAGGGTATGTTGCAAACACCCCAACTTAAGCTCAACATCATCCTTGATGTTGCGTTTTCATCATCAAGTTCCTCATGGAACAGAATTGGATATGATGCCCGCATATTACTTTCCAGTTCCCAAGTAGCTTCATTAGCGCTAAGGTGCTTCCATTGCACCTTTACCTGCCCTATGGTGCGATTCCGAAGCATAATTTCCCTCCGGTCGAGAATACAGTCCGGTTCCACCTAAAAATCTCCTTTGGGTTCCACCTTCAATTTTGACCATGGATGTTTGATCATCCGCTTGACGGTTCTCCAATGCTGCATTTATCCTCGGCATTTCTCTTGCGATATCTCCAACTGTAGGTTCTGCTTTCATAGTGTGAATATTGTTGGTTGTCCTCTTGTTGCGTGGGAAATCTGCTCTCTTATGTGGTCCGCCACATTCATAGCACTTTATGGTTCCTTTATGTTCAGCATACCTATTGTTTTTATTATTGTTATTGCTGTG
Source organism: Larix kaempferi (assembly GCA_027924585.1). Classification (NCBI taxonomy): domain Eukaryota; kingdom Viridiplantae; phylum Streptophyta; class Pinopsida; order Pinales; family Pinaceae; genus Larix; species Larix kaempferi. Next base: position 1,645,503 of record BSBM01000542.1, on the reverse strand, counting down.
ATTATTATTATTAGGTACGTTTCTTGCAGCAGTAAAGTTCTGAGGTGCATTATTCCTGTAATTATTAGGAAAATTTCTGTTATTAAAATTTTTCTTAAAACCTCCAGAATTATGATTAAAATTCTTCTTTTTATAGTCAAACTGATTAGTCTTACTACCCTTTCAGCCAGTTGTTCCTTCTCTTTTTATGTTTTGATCAAAACAAAAATTTGCCTTCCTCATGGCCTCTTCCAAAGTGGAAGGATTATCATACTCAATACGGTCTTTTATATTAAAAGGTAGACAACTGAGAAACCTTTGCAGTTTAGGCTTTTCCTCGACCATATAGGACACATACCTTAGCAAGCTAAGGAACTTGCTACACAGTTCTTTCATGTTCATTGTACCCAACTTTAAATCGTAAAACTCCTTTGACTTATCTTCAAAATATTGTTCCGACAAAAACTTCTTTTTAAACAAACTTTTAAACATATTCCAGGTTACTTCTTTTTCTTTTATACTCTTAATTCTTTTAAGATCCTCCCACCAAATATTTTCCTTCCTGGTCAGATTGTAAATAGCCATCTTGGCTTTTAGTTGAGAAGAGTAGTCATAGATATTAAAGTACTTTTTTATTCCAGACAACCAAGCTTCTGCTGTCTCACCCTTCTCACTTTCGCCGTTAAAAGTGGGTGGCTTAATCTTTTTAAATTCCCCAGTAATCTGTTCATGATGTTTATGTTTTCGCTTTTTACAGTAGCATTCAATGTTACTGCTGTCATAATTGAAGTCATTATTACTTGAATCAGATTTAGAGGATGAGTAACTGTTCCTTTTATCATTTATTGTCTTCTTATGCTTGTGTTGGTGGGACATTGTTTCAGAATCAGCCTTCATTTCTGATTTTCTGCCTCTTTCATCACTATGAAAATTTTCTTTTAAATTCTGTTGTAACTCTTCCTGTACCTTAAGGATCCATTCATTTTCTTCTTTAACAACTTTTAACTCAGATTTTAAATACTGTACAGTGTGTAAAATTTTAGAAGACTGGTTATTTAATTCAACATAGATTCCTTTAGAATTATTATGATTAATATGTTCATTACGAGGAGATCTGCCCTCTGATGATTCTTCTGGTATTTCCATACCTTCAATTTAAAGGTCAATCTGTTATGTGCAAAAATAAAATTAAATTGCAAAAGTTAGTAACATAAACTTTCTGATTGTTTTCTATTTTGTGCACATGAGCCTAAATCAGGCCTAGAATTTGAACTTGCACTCTGATACCACATGTAACATCCCAAAAAAATCACAAAAACTTAAAATTTTTCTACGTGACAATTAATGCTTATTTAATATGTGCGGAATAGAACAAAGCATAAAAGGTTATCCTGCTGTAATAAATACCATGTTGGTTTATAGTATAAGAATTTACGACTAACATATTTATGTTTATGTCTTGATGTTATTCATACTCAACTGTACTATTGCAAACTTCTATTGTTGATGTTATGATTTATGAATCAGTTATCTTTGAATAATGTGCTTTTGTTGAATGATGAAGGGGTCCTACGGATGCCCTGAGGCTTACTTAGCATTCATGCTAAAGCATGTGAATTTGTACTTGTAGCAGTTTACAAGTAAGGATTTAAAGTTGTGACAAGTGACCATACAGTTTTTCAGTAATCTTCTTGTAAAATTTGAAGAGATAAAACTTTGGGCATTCTACTGGTGAGAATCTTGGTTCGAGACTAAAATCGTTCAAGTTATAGATATCTTACTATGACTGCTGATGCAAACAGTGCATCTTAAATTCTATAAATTGTAAGCTTGTATTGATTTAAAAGAAGGTCTATATCGATCGTGTCTCAGCTTTATACTAAGAATTATATAAAATTTTCACTTAAGTTTCATATGGAGCTGTATGTAACTGTCTATCCTTTCCCATAGCAATTTGTAGAAATTCTGTGAATAGTTGTTTTAATATCTGACTAGGGACTACACCTTATGATGATGATGATAATTTGACTTAATATCTCGTCTAGGAAACTATGTTTTATGAGGATATTATCATGATGATAATTTGATTTGTTAACATGTCTTTAATTTCACTATACATTAGTGTGTATGTAATTTCTTAGATTATTGCTATAATCTAATTGCAATTTATTTTGGAACATTATCAAATTTCTACATTTATATATAACACATTATGAAATGTGTGTTGTGTGTACTAGTGTGACCCTAGGTGACACTATGCAACTATATGATGCTATGCAAACACGTGTTACTATGCAAATAATGTGATGCTATGCAACAATGTGAATTCTAACTAACTTTTAGCGTGTGGTGATAAGGTGGTGCAATATGACTTTACTATATTTAATATCGATTGTATTAATGTTATGATGTGAATGTTAAGTGTCACACATTGGCAAACATCAATGTTGCCATATGCATTAAATGTATACAACCGTCGAGATGGTGGACTTCCATCGTGGATGGTATAGCGAGCTCGTTCACGTGCCACTATAGTGGTAATAACCATCCTTGTGATGATGTGTAGACACACTAGTTCAATAGTAATTGAGCTGGCTCCTTCATGTCTCCTTCGCGGCAATTGAAATGATGGTTCATTTAATGTGGTAGATGGCTTGTTGTTTCGAAAATCTAACCGGTGATTTCCACCGTTGATCTGGCAGGATTTGATGAACGAGGGCTAAAGCCTACCTCCACTACTTCGAAGTGTTTATTGTAGTTTTGGCATTTGGTAGATGTGGCTCTGCATTTGGCTGACAGGCTGAGGATTTGTGGGGTTATCGTTTTGCAATCTAGAGGCATGATGCCTGCGTTTTGAACTCGTGACCTGTGAAGATTTTAAGAGGCAAACTCTCCAGGTTTTTATAGTGATGAATGTCTCGGTTCATGGATTAGAGTTTGTCTTTGGTGTGGTTCAATCCTTAGACCTATTGAGGGTCTTTCTGAGTTCAATGAGATGCTAAGTCTTTGTCATAGTTTATACAGGTCTCGATACTATATAACTATTTAAAATAGTTGAGAGCTCGGTGTTGGTTCCTTCTATATCAACATTCGACGATGTAAGGGTTTACAGTTGTAGTTACACTTGTCTGGTGTTTATTGCTGCTACGAGCCATCATTTAAAAGGTAATGTGTTTTGAAACTTTCACTGTAACTTTCATAAATGAGTGCTAACACAGTAATGGTTGTTCGAATTTGATTCTGTAATTATTCTTTTCATAGATATTGTTTTTAACCAGTTCTATATTGTTTTTGCAGGTGTAATGTTCAATGGCTTCTACAGTCTGGGCGTTGAAGGTTGGCTATGGCTACACCAACCGGTAAGCCTCGGAGGTTGCCTTGAAAAACTCTGGTTATAAGGAAGTGTTGGTCTATGAAATATTTGTTCTGTGGTCTTCATGTTTAACTCGAAGAGTTTGTACTTCGATGAGTTAGGTTTTGTAGAAAAGTAAAGGATTTGGGGAGGATAATCCCTCGACCCAAAAGGCACGAACTTAGAGTGTTTGGATTGTAACTGTCGTTTGGAAATGTTCTTCTCCTAGACTTGGATAATGTAATAAGTTACATTTTTCAATAACGATGGTAGATATTTGATGTATATGGAAGTTTCGACCTGTGTATAGTTCATCTATTTGATAAACATGATGCTGCGTTTCCCTCTTTAAGAATTTCCCAGAGTTAGGGTTTCGTCTTTGATTTGGAATGTATAGTTCTTATGTTGCTCTTTGATATGACCACGACATCCAACTTGCCCTTCTTGTTACTTATGTTTTTATATGTTAATGTAAATAAATCTTGAATGAAAACACATGAATGTGGTTTTAGTTTGATTCGACAGGGTCAATGAAAACTTGTGTACTTTGTTTACTGGTGATAAAATATACGATGCGTCGTTTAAGTTTCTCCTTCAATAGTTAATTGACAAATGGCTAAGTGCCAAGGTTTTAAGATACTAGGTTTTAAAAATAGTGTTGGTTGTATGCCGAGAGATAATAATAATAATATTACTGTTATGGCTGTGGAATGAATTGATAATCGTTTTCAATTAAAAGGGTATTACCCTCGGTCAAATAACTAGATCGTTGGTTGTGATTGGATTTTAATACTAGAATGAAGGAATGATATGCTAGTTTTGGTTAAGAGGGTTATGAATGGATTGATAGGGTTTTTATGTTTTTCTACTGCATGTTTTTGAAAATATTTACATAAATAAAGTAGACTCTGTTTGCTTGTCCTTTCTTTATGTACAGTAGTGAAAAATAACAGCAGCAAACTTTTGAGAAGGAAACTATGAAAACTATAAACCCTGAATTAAAACATGAAAAAATAACATATTAGTTATGTATGATGAGATTATGCAATCTTCTTTAATTTCTGTTTCAGCAGTGATTTCAATAATAATTATGAATCACAAAAATGATTTTTAAAACAGTAAACTTCGATTTAATGAAATAAAAAACAGTATTGCAAACAAAATACAGTAATTAATATTAATTCCTAACAATAGGAAAGTTAATTTTATACAGAGTTATTCCTTTCATCATCTTGGGAATTTTCCTATCATATCTATTTATCTTAATTTGTCTCTGTACTGGAGTACGATACAAATCCTATAACATGGGGGAAAATGCAGAGAATATCTACTTCATTTATCATATATGTTCATAATTTTATCTCGATTCAGAAAAGTAAAAGTAGGGGTAACTAAACCAGAACACATTCTGAAATTAAAATTTAGATACTTGCAGTAAACAGATTTAACTTAAATAACAGATAAACAAATAGAACATGTAGATGAGGATAGGGCCGACAAACACCCAAGGAGGCCTATTCCTCCCAACCTATTCCAGAAGAAGCAGCTCAACTATTGGCTTCTTGTGAAACCCCGAGCCTGATTACTGAACCACTAAGTAGATGGAATCTGTGTAGAAGCAAGGCACTCAAAAATGCCTTCAGCACTCAGCATCAACCTCCTGAAATAACATGCCTTCTCCACTCAGCATCAACCTCCTGAACTCAATAAGAGTTTGGCAGACTCACAACATGATCGACAACATATCATATCCCCTCATGAAATCTCTTGGGTACAAACACAGCAAAACCCCAAGGAAAATTTCCTCGTCAGGAAAAGTAATGAACCTCAGTTCAAAATTTGATGGCTATTATATAGACTGCCTAGGTCTTCAGTGGTCAGTTTAGAATAAATGAGCCTCATGCTCTAGTCCCATCTTTCAGGGCTCTATGACTACATTTCAATGGAGTTGTCCCATACCAACAACTAGTTAGTTGCATCATGATGCTGCCACTTGTCCATTGCCTTGTACCCCAGATTCCATTCCACCTAGTGGATCAATAACCACTCTTTCAACAGTCCTCTTAGGTATTTGTCTCCTATTTTATTTATTTAATAATAATATATTGTGCAAATTATAGTCATCCTTGGACACCTATCCAACATAAAACTTTACAATAAAAGTTATAATAATGTTTGCTAACACAAAATGTTTTCCAGCAAAAAGGGTATGTTAAAAACACCCCCACTTAAGCTCAACATCGTCCTCGATGTTGCTTATTCATCATCAGGTTCCTCATGAAACAAAATTGGATATGCTGCCCGCATATTACCTTCCAGTTCCCAAGTAGCTTCATCAGGGCTAAGGTGCTTCCATTGCACCTTTACCTTCCCTATGGTGCGATTCCGAAGCATAATTTCCCTCTGGTCGAGAATACAGTCCGATTCCACCTGAAAATCTCCTTCGGGTTCCACCTTCAATTTCAACCATGGATGTTTGATGGTCCGCTTGACGGTTCTCCAGTGCTGCATTTATCCTGGGCATTTCTCTTGCGATATACCCAACTGTAGGTTCTGCTTGCACAGTGTGAATATTGTTGGTTGTCCTCTTGGTGCGTGGGCAATCTGCTCTCTTATGTAGTCCGCCGCATTCATAGCACTTTATGGGTCCTTTCTATTCAGCATACCTGTTGTTGTTATTATTGTTATTGCTGTGATTATTATTATTAGGTACGTTTCTTGCAACAGTAAAGTTCTGAGGTGCATTATTCCCGTAATTATTAGGAAAATTTCTGTTATTAAATTTTTTCTTAAAAACTCCAGAATTATGATTAAAATTCTTCCTTTTATAGTCAAACTGATTAGTCTTACTGCCCTTCCAGCCAGTTGTTCCTTCTCTTTTTCTGTTTTGATCAAAACAAAAATTTTCCTTCCTCATGGCCTCTTCCAAAATGGAAGGATTATCATAGTCAATACGGTATTTTATATTAAAAGGTAGACAACTGATAAACCTTTGCACTTTAGGCTTTTCCTTGACCATATAGGGCACATAACTCAGCAAGCAAAGGAACTTGCTGCACAGTTCTTTCATGTTCATTGTACCCAAATTTAAATTGTAAAACTCCTTTGACTTATCTTCAAAATATTGTTCCGACAAAAACTTCTTTTTAAACAAACTTTTAAACATATTCCAGGTTACTTCTTTTTCTTTTATACTCTTAATTCTTTTAAGATCTTGCCACCAAATATCTGCCTTCCCGGTCAGATTGTAAATAGCCAGCTTAGCTTTTAGTTGAGAAGAGTAGTCATAGATATTAAAGTACTTTTTCATTCCAGACAACCAAGCTTCTGCTGTCTCACCCTTCTCACTTTCACCGTTAAAAGTGGGTGGCTTAATCTTTTTAAATTCCCCAGTAATCTGTTCATGATGTTTATGTTTTCTCTTTTTAGAGCAGCATTCACTGTTACTGCTATCATAATTTAGGTCATTATTACTTGAACCAGATTTAGAGGATGAGTAACTGTTCCTTTTATCATTTCTTGTCTTCTTATGCTTATGTTGGTGGGACATTGTTTCAGAATCAACCTTCTTTTCTGATTTTCTACCTCTTTCATCACTATGACAATTTCCTTTTAAATTCTGTTGTAACTCTTCCTGTACCTTAAGGATCTGTTCATTTTCTTCTTTAACAACTTTTAACTCAGATTTTAAATCCTGTACAGTGTGTAAAATTTCGGAAGACTGGTTATTTAATTCAACATAGATTCCTTCAGAATTATTAGGATTAATACGTTCATTACGAGGAGATTTGTCCTTTGCTGATTCTTCTGGTATTTCCATGCTTGCAATTTAAAGGTCAATTTGTTCTGTGCAAAAATAAAATTAAATTGCAAAAGTTAGTAACATAACCTTTCTGATTGTTTTTTGTTTTGCACACATGAGACTAAATCAGGCCTAGAGTTTGAACTTGCGCTCTGATACCCCATGTAACATCCCAAAAAAATCACAAAAATTTAAAAATTTTCTATGTGACAATTAGTGCTTATTTAATATGTGCGGAATAGAACAAAGCATAAAAGGTTATCCTGTTGTAATAAATACCATGCTGGTTTATAGTATAAGAATTTGCGACTAACAGATTTATGTTTATGTCTTGATGTTATTCATACTCAACTGTACTATTGCAAACTTCTATTGTTGATGTTATGATTTATGAATCAGTTATCTTTGACTAATGTGCTTTTGTTGTTTGATGAAGGGGTCCTAGGGACGCCGTGAGGCTTACTTAGCATTCGTGCTAAAGCATGTGAATTTGTACTTGTAGTAGTTTACAGGTAAGGATTTAAAGTTGCAACAAGTGACCATATAGTTTTTCAGTAATCTTCTTGTAAAATTTGAAGAGATAAAACTTTGGGCATTCTACTGGTGAGAATCTTGGTTCGAGACTAAAATCGTTCAAGTTATAGATATCTTACTATGATTGCTGATGCAAACAGTGCATCTTAAATTCTGTAAATTGTAACCTTGTATTGATTTAAAAGAATATCCATATCGATCGTGTCTCAGCTTTATACTCAGAATTATATAAAATTTTCACTTAAGTTTCGTATGGAGCTGTATGTAACTGTCTATATTTTCCCATAGCAATTTGTAGAAATTCTATGAATAGTTGTTTTAATATCTGACTAGGGACTACACCTTACGATGATGATGATAATTTGACTTAATATCTTGTCTAGGAAACTATGTTTTACGAGTATATTATCATGATGATAATTCGATTGGTTAACGTGTCTTTAATTTTACTATACATTAGTGTGTACGTAATTTCATAGATTATTGCTATAATCTAATTACAATGTATTTTGGAACATGATCAAATTTCTACATTTATATATAACACATTATGAAATGTGTGTTGTGTGTACTAGTGTGACCCTAGGTGACACTATGCAACTATATGATGCTATGCAAATATGTGTTACTATGCAAATAATGTGATGCTATGCAACAATGTGAATTCTAACTAACTTTTAACATGTGGTGACAAGGTGGTGCAATACGACTTTACTATATTCAATATCCATTGTATTAATTTTCTGATGTGAATGTTAATTGTCACAGGTTGGCAAACATCAATGCTGCCATATGCATTAAATGTATACAACCATTGAGATGGTGGACTTCCATCATGGATGGTATAGCGAGCTCGTTCACGTGCCATTATAGTGGTAATAACCATCCTTGTGATGATGTGTAGGCACACTGGTTCGATAGTAATTGAGATGGCTCCTTCGTGGCAATTGAAATGATGGTTCATTTAATGTGGTAGATGGCTTGTTGTTTCGTAAATCTAACCGGTGATCTCCACCGTTAATCTGGAAGGATTTGATGAACGAGGCCTAAAGCCTACCTCCACTACTTCGAAGTGTTTATTTTAGTTTTGACATTTGGTAGATGTGGCTTTGTGTTTGGCCGACATGCTGAGGGTTTGTAGGGTTATCGTTTTGCAGTCCAGAGGCATGATGCCTGCGTTTTGAACTCGTGACCTATGAAGAGTTTAAGAGGCAAACTCTCCAGGTTTTTACAGTGGTGAATGTCTCGGTTCATGGCTTAGAGTTTGTCTTTGGTGTGGTTCAATCCTCAGACCTGTTGAGGGTCTTTCTGAGTTCAATGAGATGCTAAGTATTTGTCATAGTTTATACAGGTCTTGATACTGTATAACTATTTAAAATAGTTGATAGCCCGGTGTTGGTTCCTTCTATATCAACATTCGATGATGTAAGGGTTTCAGTTGTAGTTACACTTGTCTGGTGTTTATTGCTGCTACGAGCCATCATTTAAAAGGTAATGTGTTTTGAAACTTTCGCTATAAATTTCATAAATGAGTGCTAACATAGTAATGGTTGTTCGAATTTGATTATGTAATCATTCCTTTCAGAGATACTGTTTTTAACCACGTCTATATTTTTTTTGCAGGTGTAATGTTCAATGGCTTCTCTAGTCTGGGCGTTGAAGGTTGTCTACAGCTACACCAACCGGTAAGCCTCGGAGGTTGCCTTGAAAAACTCTGGTTATAAGGAAGTGTTGTCCTATGAAATATTTGTTTTGTGGTCTTTGTGTTTAACTCGGAGAGTTTGTACTTCGATGAGTTAGGGTTTGTAGAAAAGTAAAGGATTTGGGGAGGATAATCCCTCGACCCAAAAGGCACGAACTTAGAGTGTTTGGATTGTAACTGTCATTTGGAAATGTTCTTCTCCTAGACTTGGATAATGTGATAAGTTACGTTTTTCAATAACGATGGTAGATATTTGATGTATATGGAAGTTTCGACTTGTGTATAGTTCGCCTATTTGATAAACATGATGCTGCGTTTCCCTCTTTAAGAATTTCCCAGAGTTAGGGTTTCGTCTTTGTTTTGGAATGTATAGTTCTTGTGTTGCTCTTTGATATGACCACGGCATCCAACTTGCCCTTCTTGTTACTTCTGTTTTTATATGTTAATGTAAAGAAATCTTGAAAGAAAACACAGCAATGTGGCTTTAGTTCAATTCGACAGGGTCAATGAAAACTTGTGTACTTTGTTTACTGGTGATAAAATATACGATGCATCGTTTAAGTTTATCCTTCAATAGTGAATTGACAAATGGATAAGTGCCAAGGGTTTAAGATATTAGGTTTTAAAAATAGTGTTGGTTGTATGCTGAGAGATAATAATAATAATATTACTGTCATGGTTGTGGAATGGATTGATAATCGTGATCAATTAAAAGGGTATTACCGTCGGTCAAATAACCAAATCGTTGGTTGTGATTGGATTTTAATACTAGAATGAAGGAATGAAATGCTAGTTTGGGTTAAGAGGGTTATGAATGGATTGATAGGGTTTTTAAGTTTTTCTACTGCATGTTTTGGAAAATATTTACAGAAATAAAGTAGACCCTGTTTTCTTGTCCTTTCTGTATGTACAGTAGTGAAAAATAACAGCAGCCTAAAGTAAACTTTTGAGAAGGAAACTATGAAAACTATAAACCCTGAATTGAAACTTTAAAAAATAACATATTAGCTCTGTATGATGAGATTATGCAATCTTCTTTAATTTCTATTTCAGCAGTGATTTCAATAATAAATATGAATCATAGAAATGATTTTTAAAACAGTAAACTTCGATTTGATGAAATAAAAAATAGTACTGTAAACAAAATACAGTAATCAATATTAATTTCTAACAGTAGGAAAGTTAACAATTTTATACAGAGTTATTCCTTTCATCATCTTGGCAATTTTCCTATCATATCTATTTATCTTAATTTGTCTCCGTACTGGAGTACAATGCAGTTCCTATATCATGGGGAAAAATGCAGAGAATATCTATTTCATTCATCATATCTGTTCATAATTTTATCTCGATTCAGAAATCTAAAAGTAAGGGTAACTAAACCAGAACAGATTCTGAAATTAAAATTTAGATACTTGCAGTAAACAAATTTAACTTAAATAACAGATAAACAAATAGAACCTATATATTACGATAGGGCCGACAAACACCCAAGGAGGCCTGTTCCTCCCAACCTATTCCAGAATAAGCAGCTCAACTGCTGGCTTCTTGTGAACCCCTGAGCATGATTACTGAACCACTAAGTAGATGGAATCTGTGTAGAAGCAAGGCACTGAAAAATGCATTCAACACTCATCATCAACCACCTTAAATAACATGCCTTCTGCACTCATCATCAACCTCCTGAACTCAATAAGAGTTTGGCAGACTCACAACATGACCAACAACATAGCATATCCCCTCATCAAATCTCTTGGGTGCAAACACAGCAAAACCCCAAGGTAAATTTCCTCGTCAGGAAAAGTGATGAACCTCAGTTCAAAATTTGATGTCTATTATTTAGACTGCTTAGGTCTTTAGTGGTTAGTTTAGAATAAATGAGCCTCAAGCTCCAGTCCCATCTTTCAGGGCACTATGACCACATTTCAATGGAGTTGTCCCATACCAACAGCTAGTTAGTTGCATCATGATGCTGCCACTTATCCATTTCCTTCTACCCCAGATTCCATTCCACCTAGTGGATCAGTAACCACTCTTTCAACAGTCCTCTTAGGTGTTTGTCTCCTATTTTATTTATTTAATAATAATATATTGTGCAAATTACAGTCATCCTTTGACACCTGTCCAACATAAAACTTTACAATAAAACTTATAATAATGTTTTCTAACACAAAATGTTTTCCAGTAAAAAGGGTATGTTACAAGTATTTACAACATCTGCCCAAAACTGTAAGGGAAACCCTGCATGCAGTCTCATACACCTTGCATGCTCCATGATCGTTCTGTTTATCTTTCAAACACACCATTTTGTTTTGGTGTTCCTAGGACTGTCTTCTCTCCACGAATCCCATGGTATGAATAGTAACTATCAAACTCGTTGCCGCAGTACTCACCTCCATTATCAGATCTGAGACACTTCAACCTTTTTCTTGTCTTATTCTCAACCAAAGCTTTCCACTTCTTAAAAGTAACAAACACATCAGATTTCTATCTAATGCAATAAACCCTAGTTTTCCTAGTTGCATCATCAATAAATGTAACATAATAATGAGAGCCACCAAGAGATTGTACCTGAGTTAGTCCCCATACATCTGTATGCACAAGCTCTAACTTTTCATTCTTCTTCTATTTCCCAACCCTGAGAAATCTGACTCTCTTCTGTTTTCCATAAACACAGCTTTCACAGAATTCCAAACTTACTAGCTTCAAATCTAGCAGCAACTTCCTTGAGTGGAGAATCTGCATCCCCTTCTCACTCATGTGGCCAAGCCTATGATGCCACAATGCTGTATATGTTCCTATGGAAGCTAAAGAGATAGAATGGTCAGTATTACGAGGACATAAATACGACGTACCTACCCTGTCTCCTTTTGCTATCACCGTTGATCCTTTAGTGATCTTCCACCACTTTTCTCCAATTGTAGATAGACAACTGCCATCTCCCAACTGCCCTACTGAGATCAGATTTCTTTTCATAGCAGGAATATGCCTTACATCTTTCAACAACCAATTAGTTCCATTCTTAACTTTTATCCATACCTTACCCATTCCAACAATTTTACATGGCTCATCATCACCCAATAAAACATGTCCAAAATCACTTGGAACATAATCATGAAAGTATTTCCTATGGGGTGTAGAATGACATGAAGCCCCTGAATCTACTACCCAATAATCACTAGTATTATCTATGGCAAGAATCAAAGCATCTTGTAACATATCACCTGCTACATTTGCTTCCTAGGTAGTTTCCTTCTGTGCATCTCCTTTCTTCTTTGATGTCCTTTCTTTCCATAGTTCCAGCACTCTATTTTTCCCAGTCTAGACTTGGATCTTCCCTTTTTAGAGTTGTTTCGATTACCTTGGCTCTTTCCTCTCTCCTTTTGTCTTCCCCTGCTCTCCATGGTCAATGCATTACCTGATGTCTCACCTGTGATTTTTCTTTGCATTTCCTCGCTAAGAATAACACCAATAACATCATCAAATTTCAAGGTGTTTGAACCAAAGACAGAGTTACTTACAGCCATGACCAAGATATTCCATCTTTCTGGAAATGAACACAAGATTAGAAGAGCTCTAACCTCATCATCGAAGTTCACACTTACAGAACTTAGTTGATTTGTAACCATATTAAACTCATTTAAATGATCAGTAACAGATCCACCTTTAGACATCTTCATATTAAATAAACACTTCATTAGAAATACCTTATTGGAGGCCAAGGGTTTTTCATACAACTTACCCAGTGCGCTCATCAAACCCTCCGTTGTCATTTCTTTTGAGATATTAAAAGCCATCGACGAAGCCAGGCTCAACCGTATTGTTCCTAGAGCCTTTCTGTCAAGAACCTCCCATTCTTCATCCTTCATGGCCGCCAGCTACTTTCGTCTTCCTCCCAATGGTAGGAATAGATCCTTCTGGTACAGACAATCCTCCATTTGCATCTTCCATAAATGGAATTTTTGGCCATTAAACTTCTCGACCTTGAACTTTTATTTTTGCGCCATTGCTCCCACTCGAACCAGAAACCCTAGCTTCCTATGGGTTTATCTGCCATATAGACCCTTGGCTCTGATACCAATTGTTAGAAAAATAGGATCACAAAGCAATAACAATAAAAAGAAATGCAAATATAATCACACATACACATTACAAGAGAGACACAGATATATCGTGGTTCACCCAACTTGGGCTACATCCACACTAAAGTTTTCAGTCCTTATTATTATTCCATCCAACAAAGTGAAGGGATACAACCTACAGCACATCCGCTGCACTTCCTCTTTACTGTCTCACAGTCTCTCTTCTTAATCTCAGAGATCTTTACAATGCATAATACCTAATACATCAACCCTAGCCGTGTTACAATGTCTTTCTTTATAAGGGAAATACAATGGGAAAATACCACAGGTTACCCAAAACCATGGGCCCGAAAACTGTTGGCGAAAACAACCCCAAAGATTTTTCTCAGGGGCTACCCCCCCAGACCCCCTGAGCGTCGTGCCGGGATCATAACCAAACCTGGTGTACGGACACAGCTGAATAATAATATCTCTGAATCTGGAGATCAGGCTCCACAACCAACACTAACTCCTCCTAAAAATACATTGATATGTTAAAATGGTGGTGACAACTTTAACATATTGATATCCTCTCATACTAACAACATACAATATATATTAGTTAGTCTAAAGGTTGGGATATCTCCACATTAGAAACATATTTATGTTTAACCCATAGAGCCTCCCTACGATGTAAGTTATAAATATCCTTGAAAACTAATAGAATAAAAGCTAGAAACAATTATGCAATAAGTAAAATAAGAATATTATAAGAAACTAGCACTTCCTAGCGCAATCCCCATAGCATATTCTATAATAAGGTTTAGCCCAAGGGGGTCTTCCTTTGAGTCTAACAAGTAACAATATTATATTATACCTACGATTATAGGCTCATGCCGTGGTTATACATACAACAAATTTTCAGGCCCATCTAGATATAAGATGCTATAGATTCATGCATATTCTTTTTTTTTTGTCTTTTTTTGTTTTTGTGTTTTTGAAAAAACAGGAGTAACAAAGGGGCCGATTTCATCTTGTGGAGGCCGTATTCTTGATTTGTTGGCTGAGTTTGGACTGCGTGGGCCGTGACATCGTCTAGAGAGGACATAGTCTTGTTTGTGAGGACGATTTACTTTCTATTGGGTGCATATACTTACAGTTCCACATCTACAATGATTCCCACACTTCATCTGGGACAATATCAAGGGTTGTTACAACCAAAAAGGGAGCTGCAATCCATATTAACACCTACAACGTTGTTGGGTACTCTCATTTTAGTATTCCTTCTTGTTATGTTTCTGGGTAGTGAAGGAGGGCGTTGAATCATAATAAGGGAGTCTTAGAAGAAGACGATTTGGGTTGTTTTGAGGAGCTAGCTGTAGACACCAAAGAAAAATCGAGACACCAAAGAAGGCTACAGGTTAGAGTTAAAGTAATTTCAGATCTGTTTGTCCACCTTAGAACTGCTGTTACAGTCATTTTAAACTCAAAGTTATATGAATATGATATTTAGGGTTTATTTTACTTGTTATTTATGCAAAGGAATCTCTATTGCATTTACTATTCACTGTTAGCACTACGAAAATCAAGATCTAAAACCCTTGATATCCGAAAAAAAACTCTTTCCACATTGTCTAACTTTCTTCCGCAACGGAATTCTTTCCGAAAGGCGGGAATAGATTTTCCGCACAATGGTTCTTCCCCACTGTCGATCTCGATCGTTGATATATCAATTTTTTGGTGAAATGGCTTTTTGATCATTCGATCAGTGTCCCCACCAAATCAATGGTGGATTCCAAAATTTATTAAGAGCATTCCATAGAATATCGCGCACATGAAAAGTTTTTCAAATCATGCAACTTCTCTCGGCGATATCACAATAAACCGTCGATCTTTTCCCCATGATCGATCCCCACTCTATGATCTTGTTTTATTTGAGCGACTGGTTAAGGTTTAACCCTCTACAAAGCTTCACTTAATTGATCACTGACATGATCAATTCTTCTCTACAATTCAGAAACTATGGAAATCCAAAGCCACAGAGTTTATACACAGGGTTATATGGAGTGAAAGCGGGATGAATTCATACTTCTAGTCCATCAAAACCACATGCAGAGTCTAATCCTCTGTTCTTTATTCAATTCACCGGAAATTCAAATACACACAGAGAATTCTACTTGTTCACTTCTCGCTCACTCTTCTGTGCACACATATCTCATTCCTCCATTCATGCTATGTGGAATTTCTCTCCCTCTCAAGCTCTATGAGCTAATCAAAGCTTCTTTGAGCTATCCTCAAACCTATATGAGCTATCCTAAGCTCTGTGAGCTAACCTAAGCTTCTGCAAGGCAACAAGCTCTGTAATATAACTAAGCTGCTAAGAAAATAACTCGAACTGATTTAAATACAAGAGGATTCTGTTTCCAGATCCTATAACAAAGGAGTATAGTCCTTATTGATCTCTGCTAACCCTATGACTCACAACTAACTCAATCCTGACTATTACATGTGGAAAAGGATCTAGATTCCTTATCCATGTTATTCAACACTTACAAAATAAAGCAAATTACAAATGTACGAGACCCTAGGTCTCTTAAGAGTTCCCTTGACCTTGTGAAGTCATGAATGACTTCGCCCTCTTGAGCCTTTGCTCCTGCATCAATGTATTAGCAGTACATTGAATACAAAAACCAACTAAGACTATTTGGAATAGCTCAGTGGTATTTTTGACAAGTGTTTTTACAAAATCCCTTAACCAAATTACATAAGCAAATAAGCCAAAAAAATCAGCAGGATCTGATGGGGGTCATTACAGTTTACTATCTAAAGCATATCCCCCTTGTATAAAAATCGAACCCTCTCACTTCCTTTAGATAAAGCTTGTCCATTGATCACTGTCTCATCATGTTGAGTGGAGATGAGAACTGTGTGAATGCATAGAGGAACCATGCACCACTGTCATTTTTGTATTCAATGTTTACTCATGTTTCTCCATCAGGCCTCAACCAGGAGTAGGTTCCATTCTTTCTGACCTCTGTGAGTTTTGCTCGCAGCTTGGTAGGCAGCACATGGGTGAGAGGTGTAAATGAGGGGTTTCATTAGTTGCACAACTAGTCCAATAAAGGGTAGCGACCCACGTACTAGAACTCACACATACTGCCATCCATACTAACAGATCACGACCTAGTCAAGAAGTACACAATTAGGCTGCCAGCACATTTACACACCCTCACAACACCATTAGTAACCCACAGTAGGTCATGGTACCTTCATACACAGGATTGGGACCCTTAATAATCCTCAAGGCACTTTCAGCCAGTCACGACAGTCCTAGCATGCTTAAGACGTGTCACAACAGCCCTTAGCAGGCTCAAGACAGGTCATGGTTTTCTCTAGAAAGCATTAGCCGAATTTACACATATGAAAATGACACAAACAGGAAACACAAACTGAATATGTGTGAAGAACCTGCAACAATTAATTAATGAGAATATGTGAAATAGCAGAAATAACAGAACTTAGAATCACTTGTATTGATCGTAGGCCACTTCGAGGGGGCAACCTCCTTTGAGCAAGCTTAATACAAATAACTTCACAGTACCTTCATTGGTCTCAACACAAACTTATATACTAAGTCTAGGCACCAAACCATGGGTCAATACCATGTGTCAATACAAACCATGGGCCAATACAAATTATGAATCAACAATTACTACAGGACGACTTACAAAGCATATGCATCCAACAACAATAAGACAAGCTATGGATCAACAAATACTACAGTATGAATTACAAAGCATATGCGTCCAACAACAATATAATAACAAAGTAAATAGAAGGGTTGACATGGGTTCCTAACATCCCCTCTCCCTTAGAAAAAGCTTTGTCTGCAAAGCTTTAGATGTGGAAATTGATGCAGAATCTGAAGGAGTGGTTCCCCTGGAGCATCCTCGGGTTGCATTCCGGGCCACTGACGTTGTTTGAGTTTTAGGGAGGGTCACTTGGAAGGCTGTAGACAAAGAAGAACCATATCAGCTACATGAAAAGTGCACTCAGAATGGTTTTGATCGGCTTGTTGTTTCAGTCGAATTCTTGCCATGTGAAGATTGTCCTGTAGAATGAGAAGAATCTGATCACGGTGTCGAAGAACCGAGTCAATTTCCTGAACTGGGGAGCTGCTGAGGGTGTATGGAAGAAGAACTGGAAGTGCATGTCCATAGATTGCTTCATATGGTGTCCTTTTAGATGTGGTATTGTACCACTAGAGCGCTTCTAGGAAATCCATAGAAATCGTTGTCCAAATCTCTGTAGGGATGGGAAAGGGTTTGAGCAGTCCCGAAAGGAGTGTTGTTTCATCCTTGTTGACTTGGAAAGTATCACAGTCAACCACCATCTGTGGAATTGGCATTTTCAGTCCCTGCCAAAAGAAGTTACATTGTTCCTTGTCATACATTTTTAGGAACCCAGAGTGTCCGGCTGAGGAAGAAGCATGGAGTTCATAGAAGAGATATCCCTATTGAACAAATTGCAACCAATTTGGAACAAGCAGAGAAATAGATGTAAGAGAAACTGGGTCATCAAATGTGCGAGAAGGGGCATCTGCCACCAGATTGTCCTTACCCTTCTTGTAAGTGATCGCATAGGCATAACCCATGAGTTGGATAACCCATTTCAGGTGTGCTAGGGAGGAGATTCATTGTTCTAGGAAATTTTCCAGACTCTGGAGATCACTCGTGATGCAGAAAGAATTCCCTAATAGGTATGGTTGCCACTTCTGTATTGCATGCAAAAGAGCCATCATTTCCTGCTGAGATGGAGAGGCGGTGAAATTCTTACTGGAAAGGTCTCTTGAAGGCGACAAGCCCACTGGTTCAGCAAGGACACATGCATATCGATCCAAGGAAGTAGGGGAGACCATTGATGGGTGCATCTGAATGGAGTGGAGTTGAGGGATGAAACCATGTGAATTCTTCTTAAGGATATTTTCCAGGCAATGTGAACTGATGATGCGGAGAGACCCTTGTTGTAAGCCCTTAAATTTGTGTTGTTTCCCATTGACTGAAAACTGCATCCAAAGTTCAGCAAAATCCCATAAGATGGGGCCAAGTGTGCGTAACCATTGAACTCCCAAAACCACCACATCCGCCTAGGGACAAGGCAAACATGTCAGAGTGCAGGTTATAATCTTCTAGAGAGATATGCACATTGTGACACTTCCCCTTGCAAGGTAAGGTGCCCACATTGGCAACCATGACTTCAAAGTTGGAGCAAGGATGGACAAAAAAATCAGCATGTTTGGCGATCCGAGGGTCAATGAAGTTATGAGTGCTACCAGAATCAATGAGTATTGTAAGAGGGAGCTTCTTGAAGTAACCCCTGACCCGCATTGTTTGAGGGCTAGTGACATTGGATAAAGCATGGAGAGATATCTCTAGTTGTTCATCCTGAGATGGGGGGTCAATAGGCAGCTCCTAAATGTCGACCTAATCATTCATTGTATCTGGAGCTTCTTCACCAATTTTAGAGACAGACGGGGAATACATATCCAAGAGATAGAGAGTTTTTTGAACACATCTATGTCCTCGAGTGAATTTCTCATCACAATTATAACAAAGCCCTTTTTCTCTGTGTGCTTGCATCTTTGTTTCAGACAAATGCTTGATAGGAGTTGGGTGAGGAGCTGGCGGAATGGGAGGTCGTTGAGAATCCATATTTCGGAAGGGAACAAAAGTGGGTTTGGAGCACTGTTGGGCTGCAATCTTGTCTTCTGCCAACTGAGCCAACCCTAGGACTTCCATCATTGTGTTGGGACAGAACATTTTAACCTCTGACCAAATTTCATCCTTAAGACCACTGATAAAACAACTCCTGTAGAATTCATCAGACAATCCTTCTGTGTGATTGGCAAGTTTCTCAAATTCTGTCTGATACTCTCTCACAGTGCCACTTTGACGAAGTTTAGTGAGTGCTCCGGTGAAGTCATCAAAAGCAATAGGACCAAATCGTTTCAAAAGGACTTGGGAGAAATCTGTCCATTTTGGCTCGTCATGAGCCTTGATGTACCAATGGTACCATTGAAGGGATTCCTATTCCAAATGAAAGGATGCAAGTGGAACTTTTTGGACATCAAAAGTATTATGCAGACTAAAATATTTTTCTACATGATAGTTCCATCCAGTCGGATCAGTACCATTGAAGCAAGGAAATTCAAGCTTCGGACCACGGAAATTGCTGGAAGAAGAGAACCCATTGGTTGCAGAAGATTCTTGCTGTCTGGTGTTGTTCATCGCTGAATGCTGAAGATGGAGGCTGGAAAATTTTTCATCTAGATCTTGGAGTTTGGTTTGGATGGCTGCAAGTGCTTCCTCCATGGTGTTTTCTCCTGCACGAGTGACAACCATAACCAGGGTTTTTTTTTTTTTTTGGAATGGGGTAGAAAAACACAAACAGAAGCTGATGTAGTAAAGAGAAATTTGGATTTGGGAAAAACTCTGATGGATAATTGGGGTTTGACTAGGTTTTGGACACTGTCGAAAGGATAGGGAAGCAGAAAAGGGGGATTTCAAAAGCGGGGTGAACGAATGAGAAAATTTGGCAAAGAGGGACAAAGAAGCAGAATTAGAAAAGGAACTCTGTGGTAAAAGTTGAAGGCGATTGGGTGAAAACCAAAGAAGTTATGGCAAACCCTAAAAATAGACAAATGTGAGATTTCAGGTGTTGGGAAGTGGAATTTGGGATAGGGTCCTCAGGAATGAAATATGCAGAATGGGATTGTAGGGGTGTCAGAGAAGTTTCAAGGGAAATTGAGTTAAAACAAGGGAGATATGGCATAAAAACATTAAAAAAAAATTATTTCTTTCAAAAATCGATCTGTAGCGGCGCGGAAGGGATCAACAATAAATGGATTTGAAATGACACCAAACTGAAAGGGATGGATCTGGAATGCCTGTATCTAAAACAGATGGATCTGAAATGGTTGGATCTGAAACGGCTCGAAATGGATTTGAAACGGCGCAGAAGTGATTGGCAGCAGTTCAACTGAAAATAGATATGGACCCCAAGTATGTGTGGCTTCCTATCGGTTTAGGAGATTCACCCAGCCACGAATGTTGTCTGACGGCTTGCATATTAAGGTAGTACCCCTCACTCCATGGCTCAGGTAAAACTGATAACCGCTTTGCCACAAACGACAGCTTTTGGTTTACCTCACGGGTGGGAACTAGTCAATCACGTAGGGGTCATTGCCCTTTTTGCTAGCAGGTCCTCTCAATGGACCAGCTACTTCGGGGTTCCTGTGGTACTCCTCACAATGAGTTTTAGGGATTATGCCCAAGTACTTCCCATAGTTAAGCGAATAGGGATTATTCCCAAATCCAAAGCTGCAACAGATGCAAAAAAAAAAATATTTGCTAGAAATTTCACCCAGCTAGCCCAAGAAAGTTCTCTGATACAAGATGTGAAGAACCTGCAACAATTAATTAATGAGAATATGCGAAATAGCAGAAATAACAGAACTCAGAATCACTTGTATTGATCGCAGGCCACTTCGAGGGGGAAACCTCCTTTGAGCAGGCTCAATACAAATAACTTCATGGTACCTTCATTGGTCTCAACACAAACTTATATACTAAGTCTAGGCGCCAATACCATGGGTCAATACCATGTGTCAATACAAACCATGGGCCAATACAAACTATGAATCAACAATTACTACAGGACGACTTACAAAGCATATGCGTCCAACAACAATAAGATAAACTATGGATCAACAAATACTGCGGGACGACTTACAAAGCATATGCATCCAACAAAAATATACTAACAAAGTAAATAGAAGGGTTGACATGGGTTCCTAACAATATGAACACTGTGATGAATCTTAGAAACTCAAAAAAACACTTTTCATTAACACTTCCAAGAAAGTTTACAAAGTAACAATCCAAGCATAGAGGCTTCAAAAATGAAAGTTGAACCCTTCCTCCTCCGTAGAGGTTACATTTATAGTGCAATTTACCCCCGAGATGTATCTCGAAATAGGGCATCAAAATTAGTTACATTGAAAAAATTAGTTACAACAGGACAACAGACTCTAGCAAAAAGACAAAATGTTCTAGTAACTGCTCCTCCATTCGGCCTCTTCCACTATCTTTGACGCTTCATGCACTTAGCTTCAGTTTTTCCTTCCCATACTTTTCTATGAGTTTCCATTGCTCGACTGCTGGTAAATCCAGGGCGGAAATATTTTCAAGCCACACCCTCATTTCAGTATTATCTTTGTATGAATAGCCTATGAGGAGTGTAAGAGCTTCTTTAAATTCAGAGACCAAATCGAAATACTTCGTCAGTTTTTCCACCACCGTCTTACCTGCCAAAGGCTACTCCATATCCGCAAAGCACTCTTGGTCTAACCTGCACTCCCATAGCTTGCCATGATGTCCCTCCTTTGTACTCATGGCTCCATCTTCTTCCCAAAACATAGGAAGACCTTTCTTAAATAATGGATCAAATGCCTCCCTAAACATCTTCACTTGGTTAGCCAGCACATCTATCCCTACTTGGACAGTGCTCACTTGCTAGTGCTTGAGTATTACCTTCTTAGTGATGATGATTGTGGCCACTCTGTCCTTTATATTTGCTTCTTGAGCCTACTCTTCAGACAGACCATTTAAGAACTCTATTGCATTTTGTGCATAATCCTTAGGCTTCTTGATTAACTTTTCATTTGCCACTGTGACAGCTAACCTTGCCAATTTGATTACAGCTTCCTTATCTACCATGAAGTCCAAATATGGCCTTAGCTCCTCTGCCTGTACAATAACATCATCCCAAATGATCTTCTTTTCCTCCTACAATTCACTTTGCCCTATAACTTGCTACTTCAGCTTGTCATAATCACCCTGCATTGCTTGGTACTTGGTTTCCCAAGATTTCTTGTCTTTCTCTGCAGCCTCTTTGTCCCTTTTGGAATTATCTCGCATGGTCTTCAGGTTGGAATTCTGATTTTTCAATATTGCCACTTCTACATCAGACTTGCATTGGCTATTTTCCCTACAACAGAAAAATATCTAGCCTCCACCGAGGGTGTGACCATGGCTCCTATCTCTTGTTCTTTGTCTTCCAAATTTTTCTCAAGCCCTTCAAATTTAGCCTTCAAAGCTTCCTCACTGTCCATTATCAATTTCATATCTACTTGCCGCTTTTTCTCTCTTTCTTCAAACTCTACTAGCCTGGCTTTACAATCGGTCAACTTACCCTATAGCTCTTCTTTTTCCTCTTCTTGTTCTACAATTTCTGGTGCATTCACCAAGTGGGCAGCTGGAATCTTCAATTTCTTCTTGAATGAAAAAATTTCTTGATCTTTTTCATCTAATAGATTCTAAATGCTAGCCCTTTTATCTTGAGTTTCAGTGGCCAATAGTGAATCCTGGAACTTTTCACTTGTGCCTTCAGGCTCTTGTTCTCCACCTTTTCCAATCCCAACTGCTTTTGCACTTTAGTTTTGCTAGCCTACACTTTTGATAGCTCTATGGAAGCCCTCAAAAACTTGTTATAGATGAATTCACCTGTCTCCTTGTGCAGATTGATCACATCAGGTACTGGGATATCTTCTAGATATACTTTTAGTTCTGTGGCTTTAGTCTTAGTGGCTAAGGCAAGACTCAAGGTATTCTGGGCAACGTTCCTACTTGCCATCAAGGCTACATCCTTCTTGGACATTTTTCTTTCATCGACATATAGTTTAGATTCTTTTGCGATTGTATCTGGGATCTCTTCATATCCCTCTAGTAACTTAGCCCTGCTTAGGCGTAATGCTGCAGCTCCAGCAGGTGTTATGTTGAACACATGTTGCTTAACCTCGAAGGATGGCACCGAGGATCTAACTTGATTTTTCTTGGGTTGCTTTGCTTGTAGCTGTACTAATTGTGCTCATGCTCCTCTACCTTTTGCCTCTTCAAGGCTCTGACAGCATCACTGTCTACATCCATGGGATGTTAGGAACCCATGTCTTTACTTTGTTAGTATGTTGTTATTGGACGCATATGCTTTGTAAGTCGTCCCGTAGTATTTATTGATCAATAGTTGTGTTATTGTTATTGGCGCATATGCTTTGTAAGTCGCCCGTAGTATTGTTAATCCATAGTTTGTAACGGCCCATGGTTTCGACCCATAGTATTGGCGCCTCGAATTAGTATATAAGTGTGTGTTGAGACCTATGAAGGACGGTGAAGTTATTGTATTGAGCTTGCTCAAAGGAGGTTGCCCCCTCGAAGTGGCCTGTGATCAATACAAAAGTGATTCTGAGTTCTGTCATTTTTGCTATTTCGTGCATTCTTGTTAATTAATTGTTACAGGTGCCTCACATCTGGTATCAGAGCACTTTCTTGGGCTCGCTGGGTGAAATTTCTGCCAAATTTTTTTTTCGCATCTGTTGCAGGTTCGGATTTGGGAATAATCCCTATCCGCTTAACTGTGGGAAGTACTTGGGCATAAGCCCCAAAACTCATTGTGACGAGTACCACAGGAACCCCGAAGTAGCTGGCCCATTGAGAGGACCTGCCGGCGAAAAGGGCAACGACCCCTACCTGATTGACTAGTTCCCACCCGTGAGGTAAACCAAGAGCTGTCGTTTGTGGCAAAGCGGTTATCAGTTTTACCTGAGCCGTGGAGTGAGGGGTACTGCCCCAATACGCAAGCCGTCAGACAGCATTGGTGGCCGAGTGAAAACCCTGAACTTTTAGGAAGCCGCACATACCTGGGGTCCATATCTACCTTCAGCTGAACTATTGTAGATCACTGCTGCGTCGTTTCAGATCCATTTTGCAAGCCGTTCCAGATCCAGCCGTTCGGCGTTGTTCCAGAATCCTTCAAACCGGAGATCCCATTCTGCAAGCAGAGCCGTAGCCGCTCCAGTCTGTAAAACAAAAAAAAAAAAAAAAAAAAAAAAAAACCGAGCCGTAGCCGCTCCAGTCTGAAAAATAAAATAAAATAAAAAAATAAAAAAATAAAAATAAAATAAAATAAAATAAAATAAAATAAAATAAAAATTAAAAAAAATAAATAAATAAATAAAATAAAATAAAATTCAGTTTTTTCTCCATATCTCCCTTGTTTTACCTCTGTTTTCCTTGAAAATTTCAGGGAACCCCTGTCATTCCATTCTGCATATTTCATCCCTGAGGACCCTATCCTCAATTCCCCTTCCTACAACCCCAAATCTCACATTTGTCTATTTTTAGGGTTTACCATAACTTCCTCAAATTTCACCCAATCACCTTCAATTTTTACCACAGAGTTCCTTTTTGAATTCTGCTTCTTTGTTCCCCTCTGCCAAATTTTCCCATCCTTTCACCCCGCTTCTGAAATCCTCATTTTTGCTTCCCTGTCTATCCAACAGTGTCCAAAAAACGAGTCAAACCCCAATTACCCTTCTGATTTTTTCCCAAATCCAAATTTTCCTTTACTGAAGTAGTTCCTGTTTTTGTTTTCCTACCCAGTCCAAAAAAAAAATAAAAATAAAAATCCCTGGTTATGGTTGTCACCCGTGCAGGAGCAAAAACCATGGAGGAAGCCCTTGCAGCCATCCAAGCCAAACTCCAGGATCTTGATGAAAAATTTCTTGGTCTCCATCTTGAACATTCAGCTATGAACAACAAACGGCAGTCCGAGTCTTCAGTAGACAATGGGTTCTCTTCTTCCAGCAATTTTCGTGGTCCGAAGCTTGATTTTCCTCGCTTCAATGGTACCGATCCAACTGGATGGATCTATCGGGCAGAACAGTATTTCAGTCTGCATAATACTTTTGATGTCAACAAAGTTCCGTTGGCATCCTTTCATTTGGAACAGGAAGCTCTTCAATGGTACCGTTGGTACATCAAGGCTCATCCAGAGCCCAACTGGCCAAACTTTTGCCAGCTCCTTTTGCAACGATTTGGTCCTAGTGCTTTTGATGACTTCACAGGAGCCCTCACTAAACTTCACCAAACTGGCACTGTGAGAGAGTATCAAACCGAATTTGAGAATCTAGCCAACCACACCGAAGGATTGTCTGATGAATTTTACCGGAGTTGTTTTATCAGTGGTCTAAAGGATGCCATCCGCTCTGAGGTCAAAATGTTCTGTCCCAACACAATGATGGAAGCACTCGGGTTGGCTAAGTTGGCAGAAGACAAGATTGCAGCCCAACAACGCTCCAAGCCCACTTTTGTTCCCTTCCGAAATATGGGTTCTCAGCGACCACCTATACCGCAGGCTCCTCGACCGACTCCTATCAAGCGTTTGTCTGAAACAGAGATGCAAGCACGCAGAGAAAAGGGTCTTTGCTATAATTGTGATGAGAAATTCACTCGGGGACATAGATGTGTTCAGCAAAATCTCTATCTCCTGGATGTGGAGTCTCCGCCTGCCTCTGAAATGGGTGACGAAGATCCAGAAACACTAGATGCACCGGTCGACATTCAGGAACCGCCTAGTGACCCTCCGTCTCAGGATGACCAGCCAGAGATATCTCTCCATGCTTTAGCGGGAATCACCACCCCCCAAACAATGCGGGTCAGGGGTTACTTCAAGAAGCTTCCTCTTACAATCCTCATTGATTCTGGTAGCACGCATAATTTCATTGACCCTCGGATCGCCAAACAAGCTGATTGTTTTATCCATCCTTGCTCCAACTTTGAAGTCATGATTGCCAATGGGGGTACCTTACCTTGCAAAGGGAAGTGTCGAAATGTGCGTATCGCTATGGGAGATTATACCTTGCGCTCTGACATGTTTGCCTTGCCCTTAGGCGGATGTGATGTGGTTTTGGGCGCTCAATGGCTACGCACACTCGGCCCTATCTTATGGGATTTTGCCGAACTTTGGATGCAGTTTTCCGAGAATGGACACAAACACACATTGACAGGATTACAACCAGGTTCTCTCAGCATCATCAGTTCACATCGCATGGAAAAACTCCTCAAGAAGAATTCACATGGTGTCATCGCTCAGATCCATTCCATCCAGATGCAACCAGCAGCAGTCTCCACTACTCCTTTGGATCTACAACAAATTCTGGATCGGTATACAGGTGTCTTTGCTGAACCAGTGGGCTTACCACCTTCCAGGCCAGAAGACCATCGTATTAAGCTCCTTCCTGGCAGCGTTCCTCCCAACATCAGACCCTATCGCTACCCATTTCATCAAAAAACGGAGATTGAAATGCTCGTTCGGGACTTATTGAAGCACGGTATTATTCGCCCAAGCACTAGTTCCTTCTCTTCTCCAGTTATTCTTGTTCGCAAAAAAGATGGGTCATGGCGCCTCTGCATTGACTTCCGAGCACTTAATCACCTCACCATCAAGGATAAGTTTCCAATTCCTGTTGTTGATGAGCTTCTTGATGAGCTTCATGGGGCCCGCTTTTTCTCCAAGTTGGATCTTCGTTCTGGATATCATCAAATTCGGGTTCATGAGGATGATATTCCTAAAACAGCTTTCCACACACATGATGTCCATTATGAGTTTTTGGTCATGCCCTTTGGCCTCACTAATGCCCCTTCCACATTCCAGGCCTTAATGAATAAAATATTTCGACCCTACTTGCGGAAATTCATTCTGGTATTCTTTAATGACATCCTCATCTACAGTAAAACATGGGATGAACATCTCCAGCATCTGGATCTTGTCATGCAACTTTTCTCTGACCATCATCTCCATGCCAAGCAGTCTAAATGTGTTTTTGGACAGAAGGAAGTTGAGTATCTCGGGCACATTATCTCAGCACAAGGGGTTCGCGTGGATCCTACCAAAATCGATGCCATGACCAATTGGCCACATCCTCAGACTCTCAAGAGCCTTCGTGGTTTTTTGGGGTTGACTGGCTACTACCGCAAATTTGTCAAGGATTATGGGAAGATTGCAGCTCCATTAACTGCGCTATTGAAAAAGGATGCTTTTACATGGACACCTGCTGCTCAGTGTGCATTTGACCAACTAAAACAAGCCATGTGTACTACACCTGTGCTAGCGATGCCCGATTTTTCCAAGCCCTTCACTATTGAGAGTGATGCTTGCGGCAATGGACTTGGTGCTGTTCTCCTTCAAGATGAACACCCCATTGCATTCACCAGCAAAGCCCTTTCAGGTAAGAATTTAGCTGCCTCTACCTATGAAAAGGAAATGATGGCTATTTTGCATGCAGTACAGAAGTGGCGCCCATACCTATTAGGAAATCATTTCTGCATCAAGACTGATCACCAGAGTCTGAAATATTTCTTGGACCAGCGTGTCTCCTCCCCGGCACAACAGAAATGGGTTAGCAAACTCATGGGTTATGACTATGAGATCGCTTACAAGAAGGGTAAAGATAATATTGTGGCAGATGCTCTTTCTCGCACATTTGAGGCCCAAGGTTCTCTTTCAGCTATTTCTATGCCTGTTCCAAATTGGTTGCAATATGTTCAACAGGGTTATGTCAATGACTCTTCCTTATCGCAAATCATCCAACGCTTGACCAACAATCCTTCTGCTGTACCACATTACTCTTGGGATGGTGCTTCTCTACGATACAAGGGTCGTCTGGTGCTTCCCCAGAGCACAGATCTTCAACAGGCTGTCTTCTATGAACTCCATGCTTCTCCATCGGCAGGACACTCTGGGTTCCTCAAAACATATGAACGAGCACGGCGTAACTTCTTTTGGCAGGGCATGAAAAGGACAATTCAACAGATGGTGGCCGAATGTGATACTTGCCAGCGCAATAAGGGTGAAACAACACTCCTCCCAGGATTTCTTGAACCCTTGCCCATACCTACACGGATTTGGACAGATATTTCTATGGATTTCATTGAAGGGCTCCCTAAATCTGGTGGGAAGACAGTGATTCTCGTTGTGGTTGATCGCCTCTCCAAATATAGTCATTTTTGTGCTCTCAGCCATCCCTATACAGCCTCCTCCGTCGCTCAAATTTTTCTGGACCAGATCTTTCGTCTTCATGGCATCCCTTCTTCCATTGTCTCGGATCGTGATGCAACTTTCACCAGTCATTTTTGGACAGAACTATTTCTCCACACGGGCACCAAACTGCAGATGAGTTCAGGGTATCACCCACAAACAGATGGTCAGACTGAAATTGTCAATAAATGCTTGGAAACTTATCTTCGTTGCTTCACCTCTGAACAACAACATCAGTGGGAAAGTGGCTCCCTCTCGCTGAATGGTGGTACAATACCTCTTACCACACTGCCTCTAAAATGACCCCATATGAAGCAGTCTATGGTCAGGCACCTCCATCTCTTCTTCCCTACACCCCCACCAGTTCACCAGTTCAGGAAGTTGACACGGTCCTTCGCAACCGCGATAAGATTCTTCGCATTTTGCGGGACAATCTTCACATGGCAAGAAATCGCATGAAGCAAAAAGCTGATCAGCACCGTTCGGAGCGCACTTTTCAAGTCGGCGATATGGTTTTTCTTCGTCTCCAGCCGTACAAACAATCCTCCTTGAAACTCAAAGGGCGTCATAAGCTCGCTCCAAAGTTCTATGGGCCATATCGGATTCTTCAGAAGATTGGGTCCGTTGCTTATAAATTGGAACTTCCTCCTTCTTCCCGCATTCATCCAGTCTTTCATGTCTCTTGTCTGAAGAAAGTTCTTGGCACCAACATCAGCGGACAAACGATTTTACCTGAACTGGATAATGAAGGATCCATCCTTTTGGAGCCAGAGGCCATCCTCAATCGGCGCACGCGTCAGCTTCGCTCTCGCTCTATCACATAGGTCTTAATTCAGTGGCACGGCATGCAACCAGAGGACACTACATGGGAACCACTCCTTCAGATTCAACAACAATTTCCACATCTAAAGCTTTGAGGACAAATCTTTTTTTTTAAGGGGGAGGGGATGTTAGGAACCCATGTCTTTACTTTGTTAGTATGTTTTTATTGGACGCATATGCTTTGTAAGTCGTCCCGTAGTATTTATTGATCAATAGTTGTGTTATTGTTATTGGCGCATATGCTTTGTAAGTCGCCCGTAGTATTGTTAATCCATAGTTTGTAACGGCCCATGGTTTCGACCCATAGTATTGGCGCCTCGAATTAGTATATAAGTGTGTGTTGAGACCTATGAAGGACGGTGAAGTTATTGTATTGAGCTTGCTCAAAGGAGGTTGCCCCCTCGAAGTGGCCTGTGATCAATACAAAAGTGATTCTGAGTTCTGTCATTTCTGCTATTTCGCGCATTCTTGTTAATTAATTGTTGCAGGTGCCTCACATGGGCTCACTTCCCCCTTCCTTTATAGATTTTTCTGGAGGAATGGTAAGGGACATGGCTGCTGATGGGTCTACTTCCAATTGGCCTTTGTCAATGTATTCTAACCAGTTTTCCATCTCATCTAGATCTGTTAGTTCGAAGTGCTCATATCCTTTCCTATTACTTTCCTTCCTTCTTTCTGAGATAATCTGGTGAGGATCATAGTTTATGGCTGCTTTGGATGGGAATCCTAGATCACCCATCATTCGCTCAATAACTGGGAGAGCTGTTTTGTTTTTGACAATGAAGGAGCCCAATGTCCATGGAAATCCGATGTCCGAAGAATTCCTGTCATCCAAGAAATGTTCACACTCCACCTTCAATTTTTGTCTTATAAATTCCAAGGTTAGTACTCTGGGGGTTAGGAAGGTAGGTAGCACATAGGGGGCATGGGAGTAGCCATAAAATCTAATCACAGTCCCATGCTCCAGTAGGAACCAATCCCCAACCCTCTTCTCCATGGATGGCTGTAGTAGGTCTTTCATCTTAGGAAATACCCTAGGCAGTCTCTTCTGGAAAAAGATGAAATATATCTCTGCCATAAGATCATTCATGAAGGTTTTGTAGTCTGAATACATCTCCTTAGTCAACTGCAGCTTTGGAGCTTGCAGGTTTTCTTCATTAGCTACCAGGAACATTTTTAACAAGTAAGACTGGAACCTGAAAGTTTTTGTCTTAGGGAATTCTATATGCTGGGCGTGGATGTTGTCTCCAAAGGTTTCATCAAACTTTAGGCATGCACATTAGGTAAGTGAATTTGGGCCTGCTCGCTTGATAGGACAAGTGCTTAGAACAAACATCAAACTTATCAGGGGCTCAGTTATGTGTAGGTCATTGTCTAAGCCTAGGAACTGGGCTAGCATGGAGATAACACACTTTGACTCTTCCCTAAAAAGGCTAGCCTCACTAGGAAAAGATGCGCCCTGAGAGGAGGTATTTGGTAGCAGGGAAGCATGATAAAAGCTCTGTTTGAAGTCACCTGGGGCTTGACGGAAATATTGGATCAGGGTTTCCATTCTGTAACTTTGGGATTTTTGGCAAAATTCTTCTGGAACAGCCAAAGCTTTCCTAATAGTAGGGGCGTCTACATAGCACAGGATTTTAGAGTTTGAGGCATCCATGATTGCTCTTCGTTCTGAGGAGTAATGGCCAACACACCAGTCTACAAATTCAGGGAAACTAGGGGTTTGGCTGGTTGTAAAAAAATTCAAAAAGGATTGATAAATCTTATGGAAATCCACTTGTCTATCCCTTATGACCTCCAATCTTTCTTTGTCAGTTTCTATGGTGCTATTTATCAGAATGGGATCGTAAACCTCACAGTCTTTATCCTCTAATAGGTCAATTATCTTTAGAGGCTCAAAGCCTAGGCGTACCATGGGTCCAACCATTTAAATAGTTTAGGGTGGAGGTGGATG
Source organism: Larix kaempferi (assembly GCA_027924585.1). Lineage (NCBI taxonomy): Eukaryota > Viridiplantae > Streptophyta > Pinopsida > Pinales > Pinaceae > Larix > Larix kaempferi. The sequence continues at coordinate 1,614,366 of BSBM01000542.1, read as the reverse complement.
GCCTACCTGGTTGGTTGACAACTAGGTGGAGCTTCTGGGTCTCTGGTTGGCTGGTCGGCTCTGAATGATGCGCTCCTTTCGCTTTCCAATGCACACAAGTCAACTGGGATGAGAATCTTCATGTAGATGGGCGTTTTATAATATAAACATGCCATATCACCCTTATAGCTATGACATCGACGGAATCACGTCAGCCGTCTATCCATACGATCAAATATCATTCGTAGATCTCCTTGACCTTTACCTGCATTGTCCCCCATGGTTTCCAACCCCGCCAAATATCAACTTGACAGCAAAAAAATTTTCAACCATCGATCCACTCTCCTCCTGGATCTTGACCATCCCAAGATGCACCCTTTACTGAGTTCGTGATATTTGGGTCTATTGATTTCACATGAAAGTCATATCCGCAAACTAATCCTGAGCCGTCGATCTTCATCTCACTAGATCTGCACCGTTGGGAGATGCTGAACTTTATCAAAAGTTCACGGATTTGAATCATAACCCTTTTCGTGCATGTTTAAATCACGAACAATTTTCTGACCGTTGATCTAATCCTTCCACTGCCGATCTTCCTTAACCTGCCCACAGGCTAGCACCCCGCCAGTGTTTAAAAGACCTTCAACTTTTTCCACGAAGGAGGCTCATGACCATTGATCTCCCTCGCTTTTGATCTAAACTGTCTATAGGCATTAATCAACGCTGCAAGCAAATTTGTTTATACTTAATCCTCAGATCAGTATCAAGACTGTAGCTTCCCCAAAATTCTTATCTCAGCTCCAAGTTAAAACCAAAATATTATGTAATTGATGTTTGGATTTGGTTATTATAAGGTGGAAGCTTGTATGGTGTCATATATGGTTGTCATGTGTTGGTAAAGGCTATTTTGGAAAGCATATGGGTGTACTACAGGAATATTCGTAACCGTATATTGGAAGGAATTTGAGAGGCCAACTCTTGAGGAGCCAACTCGAGAAATTGGGTTGTTTTATTTTCAAATGGCCAAAAAAGGGATTGGACAGATTTGAAAATGAGGTATACATTTTAAATTTGAATCTTCAATATGATATTTTATAACATATGTCTTCATTGTAATTTGTAGTGGTTTTTTCTTACATCATGTGCAAATTGGTTCTATGTAGGATGTCAAAGGAATATCAAGTCGGGGTTGAAGAATTCAGAGTATGCAAAAAAACATTCAGAGGATGATAACACCATAAGATGCCCTTGTAAAAAATGTTGCAATGTTGCAGTATTGACGTTTGATTAAGTAAAAGACCACTTCGATGATTCGTGGTATAATAAGTTCATATAAAACTTGGTTTTCCATGGAGAGAGAGTTCCTACTCAGGACTATATATTTGACAAGACCAAGAAATGCCACACAACACAGATGCATGATTTGCCTCGAGAATTTACACATGGTGATGAACACATAGTCGGACATCAGTTCTCATTTAAGTTGTATCTATGAAAATTTATATCTTAGATTATTACTTGGAATTACCTTTCATGCATATGTTTTTTGTTTTGCTATTGTTTATGCATGGATCTTATCTGTTTTATTGTGTTATGTAACTTTCATTTATTTTTACACTAGATAGATTGGGTGTGGGGAATTGAGAGTGATGTGAGGGGGGGGAGGGGCCATATGAGCTTCAACCTTCACGTGGTTGGCCCTGTTTAGTAGAGAATAAGATATTCTTGAAACCAAGAGAAGCTCATTCAGGTATTTTCATTTTGTTTTTTTAGAATTCCATATGTTATGCATTTTTTTACATATCTATCAATCGCTTATATGAAAATGCCATTTTGTCATGATATATGCAGGTCTTCGCAATGGAAAGCAATATAATGACAATTTTTATTGTCCTCTAATGCATATTTGTAAGTTATCACCATGACGAATTTGTCAATTAGATATCTTATTGTCGTTTCAGTGATTATAACGTGTTGATTTCTTCATTTTAAGTATAGTTGTACTTGTCTTTTTTATGAATTGATTTTGTTGCACATTTGTTGAAGGAAAAAAGTTGATTGTGGGATAGCTATTGAAAACGGGTAGGTAATGTAATGAATAATATTGAAAGTATTTGATTACAACAAATTTAATTACAACACATTTATTACAACCATAAGTATACCAGATTGATGGTGTAACAACTATTTTGTGTGAAATATTTGTGTAAAGCATAGAGGATGACAGGATCATCTGACGTTATTGGCATCATAGCTAAACTTTGAGGTATAGATCCTTATTTCTTTTTTGGAAGTAAGAAGAGAGAACTTTATATTAAAAGAGAAAGATTTACAACTGAACCCAAAAAGGTCATAGCCTTGCCATCACACTGAGTCACCTGACTGAACAAAATCACCTCCGAAGAGGACTTTGCCTGACCATACATACTACAGAGACGAATACTACAGATTCTACAAAACTAAAACAAAACACGTGCAAGTAGGTCTTTTGACTCCCATTATCATGCCTTTAGACAACAAAACCTCATGAAATAGAAATGAAAACCAAATCCCCACACTATTGACCTTCTTTACCATAAGCAGACGATAGCTTAGAAAACAGACATAATAGACGATAAACCGACACCCAACAAACCAAACACTAAAGATCCCCCATGCCAGCCTAGAATAGAATGTAGGGGAAATCAGGACAGCGCCTAGGAGGAGGAACCGCAGAAGCCTTCGGCTGCACAGGAGCAAGTTGAAGCTGCATAGCCTGAAGGAGAAAATATGGCTTACGGTGGACGGCCCTGGTTTCCTTCAAAAAGCTTCTTTCATAGCTGAGCATCTCATTTACAAATGAATGCTCCATCCTATCCCGGAGAGCATAACCCATAATATTTTTCATTACCCAATAGAGTGCAATGGTGCACTCATACAAGCTGAAATGACCCGCGGTGTTTCCTGGGTCCATAACCCAATTTGCAGTCTGACGACATTCCGCATCCAAAGTTTCCTTATCAAGCTGGTTCCAAAGTTGTCATTCCACAGTGCAAATCTCTTTCTGGAGATCCGGGGGAACATCCCGAACAAAGGCACTGGATTTCCCACATGCCTTTTGTTGGGCACGAGATAAATTCCCACCAGATTCACCCTGAGAAGTTTCTCCCACCCGATAATGACGACATACTGCAGTGTCACTGCGTCTATCCCAATTACCATGATCACCCATACTATCTAACAAGAAAACAACGACGGTGCATGCAACTAAATATCTGAACTCTACGTTCATGTCTACCACCTTCCTTGGGTTTAAAAAGAGTTCTACCACCCACTGTCCATTAATGGAAAATCGTACAGCAACTGAAAGTGGTGATCTTTTGCACAATCCATTAATGGAAAATTGTACTGCAACTGAAGGTGGTGACCTTTCACATTGTCCATTAATGGAAAATCATGCTTCACTTAAATCCTTCCCTCCTATAATCATGGTAGAAGTACCTTTCTGAGTTAGTGAGAAGACAACAAACTCCATGGGAAAAGGATGAAAAGATTGCTCATCGATCATCCTTTAAAAGAAGGGAGAAAGAACGAGGGAGGAATGGATCACGTGGCAGTACGATCCTCCACCTAACGTTGCCCTCTGTCATCAGCATGGTAACTCATCATATCGTGGGAAAAAATATCCGAATTCGGCAGGTTTTCCCACGTCTGGGTGCTTAGGTCCAAGAGATTCACTACCCCAAGGTTAGCGAGCAGGTCCGCCGGCTTGTTCCCATTGCACTTAACATGGGAGAAATAAATAGCTAGCCCCAGAGATAGCAGAGATGCTAAATTATTCAGCTTGCCCTCCAACCGCCACGACGTCGCCACCTTTGAACTGTGTTTGGCCATGTGGAGAATAATTCGGGCATCACCCTCCACAACAAGGGGAGTAAAATTATGGGTGCAAGACAGCTGGATTCCCTGAAGATGACCTTCCAACTCAGCTGCATTATTAGTCTCATGTCCCAGATGGCCAATTTTGAAGCTGATCATTACTCTTCTGTATCCTTGAGAACACACCCGTAGTCGGCCCGGCCGGGATTAAGAGGTATAGATCCTTATTATCAATACAATTTCAACATTATTTGGGATTATCACCTATAGGTTTCCTTTTAGGCATTGGGAGTATCACCTATAGGTCTCCTGAAGCTTCCCTGACCACTATTAAAGAATTTTACGTAATGTAGTTAGCAATCCCATTGACTACTTTGTGTAAATGTCAATACTCAAGACATTTCTTCAGTCAACGTGGTCACAAGATATGATTCAAATGGGAAATTGCTTCCAAACTCAATTAAGCCAAAAATACAGGCATACGATCTTATTTCACAATGGTCCTTTATCTGAACCTAAATACAATGGATTGATCATTACAAACAGAGACTTCTCTCTCTCTGTGTGTAAGCTCCAAGAGTCAAAACTCTGAGCTTGTTCCTCTTGATCGAACCTTCCTTGAGCTAAATAAGCTCCACTAAGCTACCTAAAAGCTTTTGCGAGCAAAACTAGTGGATTATGCTCTTGCCTCTAGCAAAATATACGAGGGAGTAGGCCGGTTTAAATACATTAAGGAGTCCTTTGAAAATGGCACACTTCATCTCATTGGCCTTTTGAGTGATGCTGGTGTTCATTCATGATTAGATCAGTTGCAGGTATTCTATATCTATAAATGCATTATTATGAGTTGTTTATCTTAGAAAATCTTATAGATTTATCCATGCTATGCAATTTTTAATCTTTGTATTTCTCCATCCTATAGTTGAATGTTATTTATATCACCAGACTCGATTGATTTGGGTCTAAATATGTTATAATTGTAGAACCCATTGATCTACTGACATAAACTTTAAGAGAAGGCTACTCTTAGATGGATCCATGAAGCAACCATTAGAAAAGATGCTCATTTTTATCCATGAATACTTGAAATTCTAGTTAGATGTTCACTTTATGAGTATGTGTATGAACTTGAATTCCAACTTTGTCCTGCAAAACGTTTATATATTACTGTTTTCTTTATTGAATCAATGTTGCATATGAAACCTTTCAAGTTTAGAGCCATTCATACTACTTTCTTAGGTATCTCGAGTTAGAAACAATGTTGGGATTATTAGTCTTTTCTTAGAATTACAAATGATGCAATCTTGGTGTTAATATTGCCCCTTTCCCCAATTCTTAAAGGGTTCTAGCTCAATGGTAGAGCATCTTCTTTACAAGCAGGAGGTTGAAGGTTCGATTCCTTAGTGCCCTCATGATATTGCAATATTGATGTTTTAAATAAAATATATTTTACTATGATTTATTATTGTTGATGTATATGTAACTTCGGAATGTATTTCACATATATGTATATTGTATTCCTATAGAGATGGTATTATTCCTCTATACGGAAGTGTTGTCATTTATATTGTAAATGTCGTAACTTATACTTGATGGGTTAATAGACCACCTTGTTGGGGTCGGCCCTGTATAAGTCATGTGGGTCAAAGGGTTATTAGACCACCCTATTCGGGGTCGGCCATGTGGGTCGGCCATGTGGGTCGAAGGGTTATTAGACCACCCTATTGGGGGTTGGCCCAGTCAGCATTATGTTATGTGGTTATGTTCGAGCCTACATGATTTATGTAAAAGGCAAGTCAAGTCAAGTATAAATAGAGTGCGGGAGGCACTCTATTTGATCACTCACTTCTCACTCATGCACTTAAGGAGGAGTGGCACACTTATGGAGGAGGAGGATCTGCTGCTAGGTTATGTCTATCTCTCATGGTTGGGTTGTATCATTGCTCTATCTATCTCTAAGGAAGTTATTGGGGTTTTTCACCTTTATGGTTTTCCCCAAGTAAATCTTTGTGTCTCTTGTGTGCTTGCATTATTGTCTCCATGATTGATATGCTGTACATGTTGTTCTCTCAGTTAAGATCCTAGATCATATTGAAGTAAATTCTGAAAATTTAACATGGTATCAGAGCTAGCCTGAAAGAAGGCATGATATGGCATGTATGACACTTGTTGCACTTACGATGCTAGGGCTTGATATAGCAAAAAATAGTCATCGTAGCACTTTCGCTATAAATCCGTTTTGGCGAAGTTTTCGGATCTGAAATTTTTACAGGTCGAAGATCAGATCCCCATGTACCTTGTGTCCAAAGGAAAACCTCTAATTCGTTGTACTTTGGAATTTATGATCTGTACAATATAGGGTTTCGACCTCCTCCAGATCTGAGTCAAAACCAGGTGACCTTGGGAAAAAGGTCATAACTTGGGCTAGGAAGCTCCAAATGAAATTTTGTAAAAAGTGACAGGTAGTACACAGACTGTACTATATCAAGAAAAGTTTTCAGAGGCTGAAGTTAAACCAGTGACACGTGGCATGCTGTACAAGTTTTCTCTCTTGTATTATCCCATAAAGAGGTCACGTTGCGACACTTGGCATAACTCTCTCTCAGAGAGTCCAATTGAGATCATACATGTCAGGATGGAAATATAATAGGGTGAGATATCTTAGGAAAAATTTTCAGAGGCCGAAGTTGAAACAATGACATGTGGCACTCCGTACAAGTTCGCTCTCCTGTATTATCCCATAAACAGGTCATGTTGCAACAATTGGCATAACTCTTTCTTAGAGAATCCAATTGAGGCCAGACCTATCAGGATGGAAAGATAATAGGTCGGGCTATCTCAGAAAATGTTTTCAGACCCTATGGATCGAAAAGTTCGGAGGTACACCAGAAACAATTAGGTACATATTTCTGTCAAAACAGAATTATTTTTTAGTACCTTCATTCATGGCTTCGGAGAAAGTTGGAATTTTTGTAATCGGAGACCACGGCTGGATGCTACTCATCAAAATCAAAATTTAGAGACCAATATTAGAATTTTTGGTTGGATAGAAGGTCGGGCTTGATCAGACCCTAGTTTGGGACTTTGATCAGAAAAGTGGAAAATTAGGGCTTCTGTAAAAATGGGAATTTTTGAAATCTGTGACCACGGCTGGAAGCTCCTCAGAAAAATAGAAGCTTAGAGCTTTGGATCAAACCTTTTGATTGGGAAGAAGAGTGGGCTTCATCAAACCCTATTTTAGGGTCACGTCCAGTGAATCCGAAAGTTTCAAAGGCAAATTTGAGGAGTGAAACTTTGCAGTTTTCAAATTCTGAATATACCAGCTTGATCAGCTCATCAAGGTGCATATTTCTATCCTTTCGGAAGTTTGAAATTCAAAGTTTGAATTTTTGGGGTTTCTCTGACAAACCCATATCCAGCTCTAGTTCCAGTTCTTGCAAATCAAGTGGATTGGGTTAATCCTAGAAGAAGATGGATTGGTCACCTACATAAGTGAAGAAGTTCCTGTTTCAGAGGAAGATGAGGCTAAGGCCTTACATAAGAATATTACAAGCGATCTCGACAGATATGACTCATCGAGGTATGTTTCGATATTTGTTCATGATTAAGTTTATGGTATGTTTGTCTTCATGTTATTACAGTTAGTACAATCTTGATTTTAGATTTGTCGTGTCACCTTAACAAAATTATGAATGCATGATAGAAGATATTCATTGGTTAAGGTGTTGACACTTATGATTATACTAATGCATTATGGTGTTGTATGAGGTTTATGTTGTCTACTAACACACAAAAAAAGGTACACCAAGAAAGACAGATCATGTTCTACTTCAAGAACGTATGATCATGGTGACATGAAGACAAGGATTCATCCATTGTCATGGATCACATAGAAGATCTACTCTCAAGGTATGTATAACTTGTTTCTACAATGGTTAACTTATGAGACATGCAGGTTACTAGCACAAGTCACTGAAGAGAACCAAAAGACATTGTACGAGTATGTTAGACATAACTAGCTAGCATGCTAATCCAGGTATGTTTTTCCTATATCAAGCTAGAATCCTACCTTGGGTTAGGATCTTCTACTGTTGTGTTGTTGATAATGATTATTCATGAAGTCATAAGTTTGAATAATCATGGGTATATGCATATTATGTGTCTTACCTTAATTAATGATATGACTAACCCGAAGAGTCATAGGTTTGAGTAATTATAGGTTTAGACATGTTATGTTTCTTATGATTTGACTAACCATAAGAATCCTACATAAACCTTGAATGCTAATGCTTATTATTTCTGTTTGAAATGATTATGACTATACATGCTTGAGATTATTGTGTTTTAATAGTATACTAATGAATGTATGATTTTATATGATATCACAAGGATAACACAATCATGATACTAATAAGCATGCATAAGGACCAAGGATGAATATGAGTTCAAGAAAAGGTAATCCAGGAAGCAAAGATCAAGAGGGAGTACACTCCAGTGGTTTATGCAAGGATGCAGATATTCAGAGGGAGTTGACCATCTCTCTACATTCCACAACAGAAAGGTGTAGAAGAAGCTACTTCAGATTAGGACTCCAGTAGCTCTTGCAAGGAAGCGAAGACTCAGAGGGAGTCCACCCAATGAACAAACAAAGATAAGTGTTTTAATTATCATTTCTTGCATATTTGTTTGTTTAAATAAAATTGTTCAATGATGTATATGCTCATGTTCCTACACTTAGGATATGTATTGTACATATCAGAATAGTTGCATTAATGAACAGTATACTACTAATATACATGGGTAAGTGGCCTATGGCATTGTACAACATTCCATTGCTACTTATCTAGAATGAAACCTCTTTGCTGACATGTTGGGAGTTGTGCACACTCTTAACAATGTTCTGGTAGAGATTGGAATGCATCTAGAAAGTTACGGGATATGGATAAATGTTGTATGGAAGCATTGGCTAAGATAATTGCATGACTGTATGACATATTTCTTTATGTGTAAGAATTTGTTCTGAAAACTATGAGATGTTTTCTAATCATGTAATTTAACTTGTTGTGTAGGAAAGATCGTATGCCATCTCCTACAAAAGAAGAACTACAACATTTGTTCAGCAACAAAATTATCTATTGAAGATATTGAAGTTCCCAGGATACGGGAAGAATGCCATGATCCGTCGATCATGAAGAACGATGTTTGGGATGCGGTCCCAAGAGCTGAAGGGAAGTCTGTTGTGACTTCCAAATGGAACTATCAGATCAAGCATGTTGCAGATGGCAGCATTGAGAAATATAAAAGTGATGAAATAGAAGATGCACCAAATGGATTTCAAGACAACATGGTGTAGTCATATATGTGTGCAGAACTTGGTATGGTAGGATAGACAGCTTTCTATCCAGTTTGGGATTTACCAAGAATAAAGTGGATTCCAACCTTTACTACAAGGTTGAGGAAGGCAATCCAGTGATACTATTTTTATATGCGGACAACCTGCTTGTTACAGGTGAAGATAGATTGATTGCCGACATGCAACGGAAGCTTGCTTCCGAGTTTGAGATGAAGAACTTGGGGATGATGCACTATTTTTTTTTCGCATGGAGGTGTGGCAGAGTGCAGATGGAATCTTTCTTGAACAAGGGAAGTATATAGTAGAGATCTTGAAGAGGTTCGGGATGATGGATTACAAGGCCATGGCCACACCTATGGCATCGAATCTGAAGCTTCTATGTGATGCTTCATCTGAGCCGGCTGATGTCTCTATGTATCGTCAGATGATTGGGTCCTTGATGTATCTAACGAACACGAGACTAGACAATTGCTTTGCTGTGAACACATTGAGTCAGTTCCTGACATATCCGAGGAGTGTTCACCTGGTTGCTGTAAAGCATGTTCTGAGGTACCTGAAGGGTATAGTGGATTATGGGCTCAAGTATGAGGCGAAACAAAAGTTTAACCTACAGGTTTATGTTGATTCAGATTGGGATGGCAGTGCTGTAGATAGGAAGAGCACATCTAGGTGATGCTTCAGTATGGGATCAGGTGTGATCTCTTGGTTTAGCAGGAAGCAGTCCTGCGTAGCACTGAGTACAGCTGAGGCAGAGTATGTTGCAACATGTTCAGCTAGTTGTGAGGCAGTATGGCTACGGAAGCTACTGTCTGAGTTATTTGATCTCCCGTTGGATGCTACTGGTATCTTCTATGATAACCAGAGTTGTGTGAAGCTGTCTAAGAACCCAGTGTTTCATGACAGGTAGAAACACATAGAGATCAAATATCACTATGTCAGGGATATGGTGCAGAGAGGAGTTGTGAAGCTCCTGTATGTTGCGACGGACGAGCAGATTGCAGATGTGTTGACGAAGCCACTAGCCAGGGTGAAGTTCGAGTACTTCAGAGAGAGGCTTGGCGTTCTTCAGATCGAGGACACTTCGAGGAAGAAGTGATGGACACATTTTCCGAAGCCATTCCAAGCATGTTGGAAGGAGGATCCTTCACATGGATGTGGATGTAAGCGCTGAATGATGAGCATCAGGATGATGTTATGGTTTCTGCTGGATATGATCAGTTGGATCAATTTTATGTATGTATGTATGCATCATGTTGGATGCTGGATATGATCAGTTGGATCATTTATATGTATGTACGCATCATGTTGGATGCTAGATATGATCGGTTGGATCATGTGTATGTATTTTGTATAAGCATCATGTTGGATGCTTGGACCATGTATTTGTATATGTATCAGGTGGATACATTGTATGATCAGGTAGATCATGTATGTTGATGGATAGATTGTGTGGATCATGTATCTATGTATCAGGTGGATACACCATGTATGATGATATGTATCAGGTAGATACTTGGTGTGCATCAGATGAATTCATTGTATGATCAGGGTGATCGTGGATGACGAGCTTCTCCAGATGACATGCAGCAGGATGTTGCAGTGATGATGATCAGGATGATCATATGTACATCAGGATGATGTATGATGAGTATCAAATGATACTCTGTGGCCGTGGATCAGGTTGTGCTTGGGAGAACATATAATTTGTGCCCTGGGAGATCTGCAGATAGTGTTTCGAGGTTTTGCCTATGGCATGTAATTCGTTGCCTTGGGATATCTGGTAGATACTCTTTTGAGGTTTTGTCCTATGGCATGTAATTTGCTCCTAGGAGATCTGGATAGGATGAAAAAGGCCTCAGATGCTTTAGCCAGGTTTTGCCATGACCACATGTAATTTTCTCTTGGGAGATCCGACAGGTAGAGCTGTGTGCTCATAATAGCCTGGGATGTTTCAGCCAGGTTTTGTGGTGAGATCACATGTAATGTGCTCCTGGGAGATCCGACAGGTAGAGCCGTGTGCTCGTAATAGCCTGGGATGCTTCAGCTAGGTTTTGTGATGGGTCACATGTAATGTGCTCCTGGGAGATCCTACAGGTAGAGCTGTGTGCTCATAATAGCCTGGGATGTTGCAGCCAGGTTCTGTGACGCACGTAATAAGTCCTGAGAATTCCACAATATGGCCAGTGATGATGAAGACCTGCAGGTGGTGAGCCTACATCCAGTATGAAAAAGGACTGGCTCTGTAGAACTTCCTATGACGAGTAGATTTAGAGAATGATTGAGATAGCAGCAGTAGTGACGATGATGATGACTCAATGACGATTATCCAGTGATGATGATCCAGAGAAGAAGACTTGTGCTAGAAGACCTGTGCTGAGAAATACCTTCCTAGTTAAGAGGGAGTGTTGATGTATATGTAACTTCGGAATGTATTTCACATATATGTATATTGTATTCCTATAGAGATGGTATTATTCCTCTATATGGAAATGTCATCATTTATATTGTAAATGTCGTAACTTATACTTGATGGGTTATTAGACCACCTTGTTGGGGTCGGCCCTGTGGGTCAAAGGGTTATTAGACCACCCTATTGGGGGTCGGCCATGTGGGTCGAAGGTTTATTAGACCACCTTATTGGGGGTCGGCCCAGTCAGCATTATGTTATGTGGTTAAGTTCGAGCCTTCATGATTTATGTAAAAGGCAAGTCAAGTCAAGTATAAATAGAGTGTGGGAGGCACACTATTTGATCACTCACTTCTCACTCATGCACTTAAGGAGGAGTGGTGCACTTATGGAGGAGGAGGATCTGCTGCTAGGTTATGTCTATCTCTCATGGTTGGGTTGTATCATTGCTCTATCTATCTCTGAGGAAATTATTGGGGTTTTTCACCTTTATGGTTTTCCCCAAGTAAATCTTTGTGTCTCTTGTGTGCTTGCATTATTGTCTCCATGATTGATATGCTGTAGATATGTTGTACATGTTGTTCTCTTAGTTAAGATCCTAGATCATATTGAAGTAAATTCTGAAAATTTAATAATTATGGCTACGAGGGGGGTTCTAAACTAACTTCATATGTCACTATGAAGGGGGTTCATAACCGCCCCCAAAGGTTTGTAAAGAGTTTAGGGGGGTTCTGAACCGCCTCCATATGTACCTACAAGGGGGGTTCATAAACTCCCCCAAATATTTGTAAAGCGTTTTAGCGAGGGTTATGACCTGCCTCCGTAGGTACCTACGAGGGGGGTTTATAACTGCCCCCAAATGGTTGTAAAGAGTTTTAGGAGGGGTCTTGAACCGCCTCCGTAGGCACCTAAGAAGGGTGTTTATAACCGCACCAAATGTTTGTAAAGCATTTTAGGGGGGGTTGTGAACTGCCTACAAATGTACCTATGAGGGGGGTTTAAACCCGCCCCCAAAGGTTTTTCATAAATATTTTTAAGGGTGGTTCGAAACCGCTCCCATAGGTACCTACGAGGGGGTTTATATCTGCCCTTAAAAGTGACTTTTGCGGGGCTTTACAACCGCTGCCAACAGTCACTTTAGGGGCAGTTTTGATCTCTTCCATAACCACCCCTAGAAGTCAAACCTTTTAGCGTCGGTGTTATTAGGGGCGGTTTTCTAAAGATCGCCTCCAAACCGCCCCCAAAAGTAACCATTGGAGGCAGAATGAAACCATCGCCAATAGTCCAAAAGTAACTTTTTTTGGAGGGGAGGGGGGTAGAACCGCCCCCAAAAGTCACTTTTGGGGGCATTTCGAAAACCCCCTAAAGTGACTGTTGGTGGCGGTTGTGAACCACCTCCAATAGGGACTTTAGGGGGGGTTTAGAACTGCCCCTAAAAGTGACTTTTGGGGGCGGCTATCAACTGCCACCAAAAATCACTTTTGGAGGTGGTTTTGATTTCATCCGGAACCGCCCCTAAAAGTGAAAACTTTTAACATCGGTGCTATTAGGGGTGGTTTTGGAAAGACTGCCTACAAATCCAAAACTGCCCTGAAAAGTGAGTTTTGGAGGCGGAAAGCAACCATCCCTAACTGTCAAATTTGTTGTAGTGCAACATCAACCTCAGATTTGCGATGTGATCCTTGACCAACCCGTATACTATCTAATCATCCATGTATACTGCGAGAAATTTATGGATGTAATCTTTGAATGCCGAAACTACTAATCTTGAAAAAATTGCAGGGGCATTCATCAGTCCAAATGGCATCACCATATATTGAAAGCAACCCCACTCGGTGATGAAAGTTGTTTTGTGCCTATCCTCTTTTGCAATTTTTATTTGGTGGTAGCCAGAGAATCCATCTGTGAAGGAGTATATTTCCTGACCTCCCACTCCTTCTAATACTTCATCCATAAATGGTGTCGGGAATGGATCATGTAGGCATGCAACATTCAACTTTCGTAAAACGACACAGATCCTGACTTCACCGGTTTTCTTATCTTGGACCACCATCGGGCTGATCCACTCCGATTCCTCTCTTGGTTCTATAATGCTTGCTTCTAGCATTCTCTTAATCTCAGCCTTCACCTTTTCCTTGTACCACAGATTCAGCCTATAATACCACTGCTTCAATGGTTTCACATCAGGTTTTAGTTGGATTTTCATCTCTCCTAGGTCCCCTAAAATTCCTTTCATCTCTTCATCGGAAACAAGTCCTGAAACTCGTGCAATAGGTCTTTCATCTTCACAATACTCGAGTCATCCCAGTAGTCTTCGATGCTCACGAACTTGGGATTTTATCCCGACCCAATGTTCACTTTGTTGATTCATAGCGGCTACTAAAACTTGTTGGAAGGCATATCTAGTGCCTCCACACTGCGACTTCCTTCTGACTCTGGGATATATGTATCCCTTAGATCATCCTCATCATCCAGTTCTCCTGTTATGTTGTAGAATTCCATCAACATGTGGGGTGTCGCAGTCCACTGAAGTCCCATAGGTTTCTTTGTCGGAACTACGTCGAATACTTTCTCTCGGACCTCCTGTAATGCACTGATGATAAAGTGGTTTTCATCAGACAAACTAAATGTTTGGCTAAATCCAATTGTTAACTGTTCCCATGATATTGTTCCGCATCGAAGTTCTGCTGCGATATACCAACTTCGTGGTACTTCATCCAGTGTGTGAATAAATGCATGGAACCATTCCTGTTTCGCTCATGGTCCCCATTTTCTTTCACATTCATCCAAATTCTCCTTCGGATCTCCTCTGCCTTATAACTTTCTTCCACCGTATCCTTCTACATCGTAGAACCTATTAAGATTCAATATGCTAAGACATAAAATATCAACATTACATTCCATTTCACAACAATAGCATATATAGGATCACTGAAAGAACAAGCAGCACAGCATGAACACAAGAGACACAAATTTATCCTGGGAAACCCTCATGGGGTAGAAAACCTAGCAAAGCTTCCTCAATATAGATGACCAACAAATACAAAGATGTAATTCTCAACCATGAGCTCTTTATCCTCCATAGCATATCTCTCTCTCACTTATGCACTAATCACAAGTGAGTGAATGTCTGTTAAATGAGGAACACACCTCCTCTATTTATACACAACTCCGACTTGACTTTTACACTAACTAGGTCGACCCCAACTTAACCACTTAACATAATGTGATAGGGCCAACCCCACTAGGGTGTTCTAATAACCTTTAACCCACATGACTCATACAGGGACGACCCCCACTAGGGAAGTCTAATAACCCAAGTTACCACATTCTCCATGGAGGAATGAAACATATCCGGAATAACAAAGTACAAATAGAATATTCTTAGAAGTTACAATATTTCAACACTCCCCCTTAACAAGAAGGATATTATAACAACATCTGCATCAGAAAGGAGTCATCAACTACATGATACATGATACATCTATAAATCATTGGAAGCTTTCTTCATATGTCATCAGTAACTCAAACAATTACTAGAACATCTTCAAGATCTTCAATACTGGAACATCAACATCTTTAGTACCGATTCTTCATCTTCTGCAGCAAATGAACAGCTACAGTAACATCATCATCATCATCTGGATCACTCGATCAACAGCCTCATCGTCTGGATCTACTGATCAACATCATCATCTAGATCACCCAATCAAAAACCTCATCATCTGGATCTATTGATCATCATCATCTGGATCTCTCGATCAACAACCTCATCGTCATCTAGATCATCACGATCAACAACATCGTCATCTAGATCATCATGATCAACAACATCATCATCTAGACCATCCCGATCAACAGCATTGTCATCTAGATCATCACGATCAACAACATCGTCATCTAGATCATCACGATCAACAACATCAACTAGATTTCTCTATCAACAACATCATAGCAGCATACCCTGCAACACACATGATCCTTCCTTTCGGAATTTCAGGATCAATCAATATTTAAGACTATCCTTCCTTTTGGAATTACTGGATTTACTGTTTAAGGATGCTTAGTCCAATCACAATCAACATTTAAGACTATCCTTCCTTTCGGAATTACTGGATTTATTGTCTAAGGATGATTAGTCCAATCACAATCAGCATTTAAGATTATCCTTCCTATCAGAATTACTGTATTTACTGTCTAAGGATGATTAGTCCAATCACAATCAACATTTAAGACTATCATTCCTTTCGGAATTACTGGATTTACTGTCTAAGGATGATTAGTCCAATCACAATCACATTTGAGCCTATCCTTCCTTTCAGATTACTAGATTTACTGTCAAAGGATGATTAATCCAATCACAATCACATTTAAGACTATCCTTCCTTTCAGAATTACTGGATTTATTGTTTAAGGATGATTAATCCAATCATAATCAACATTTAATTCTATCCTTCCTTTCGGAATTACTGGATTTACTGTCTAAGGATGATTAGTCCAATCACAATCACATTTAAGACTATCCTTCCTTTCAGAATTACTGGATTTACTGTCTAAAGATGATTAATCCAATCACAATCACATTTAAGACTATCCTTCCTTTTGGAATTACTGGATTTACTGTCTAAGGATGATTAATCCAATCACAATCACATTTAAGACTATCCTTCCTTTCGGAATTACTGGATTTACTGTCTAAGGATGATTAGTCCAATCACAATCACATTTAAGACTACCCTTCCTTTCGAAATTACTGGATTTACTATCTAAGGATGATTAATCCAATCATAATCACATTTAAGACTATCCTTCCTTTTGGAATTACTGGATTTACTCTCTAAGGATGATCAGTCCAATCACATACATTTTGAACCAAGCGCTTAGGGACGATGTAGTCCTATCATGTTCATTTTGAACCAAACATTTAGGGATGATGCAGTCCTATCATGTACATTTTGAACCAAACGTTCAAGAACGATGCAGTCCTATCATGTACATTTTGAACCAAACGTTCAGGGACGATTCAGTCCTGATCCACTTATGGGATGATCAATCCCTATCACTTTAGGACATAAGTCCAAGGATGATGCAATCCTGATCCACTTACGGGATGATCAATCCCTATCGCTTTAGGACATAAGTCCAAGGATGATGCAATCCTGATCCACTTATGGGATGATCAATCCCTATCACTTTAGGACATAAGTCCAAGGACGATGCAATCCCAATAGTCCTCTTAGACAAAGTCTAAGTACCACTTCATTGACCTCGTCGTCGAAACAGGTAACCTCATCATCAATCTCATCATTGGAACAGGTAACCTCATCATCAATACATGTATCCTCATCATCAATACAGGTATCCACATCATCGTTACAGTAGCGTCATCAATATAGGTATCCTCATCATCAATACAAGTATCCTCATCATTGATACAAGTATCCACATCATCGATACAGTATCCTCACCAACACAAGTATCCTCATCATCAATACAAGTATCCTCGTCATTGATACAAGTATCCTCGTCATTAATACGGTATCCTCATCATTGATACAAGTATCCATATATCATCATCGACCCTATAACTCCCTTTTGAGGAGGGTCCTTCTAAACTACACCAAGCTTGTCTCAGAAATACTCAAACTTTACTCGAGACAGAGGCTTGGTCAATACATCAGCAACTTGTTCATCAGTGCTCATATACTCGAGCTTTGTAGCTCCTTTCTACACCACATCCCATACATAGAAATATCGGATCTCTATGTGCTTTGACTTATCATGGAACACTGGCTTCTCTGTCATCTTGATACAACTCTGGTTGTCACATACAGTGGGGTCCATCTCTAAGTCAAACAATCCTGATAACAACTTCCGAATCCATATCGCTTCACAACTAACAGAGCAAGCAACTATAGATTCCATTTCAGATGTGTTGAGAGCCACACTAGACTGCTTCCTACTAAACCACGAGATCATGGCAGATCCCAGACAATAACATCCACCCAATGTACTCTTCCTATCTGATACACTTCCTTCCCAATCAGCATTTGTGTGGCCATACAATCTGAAATCATGATCTCCAAGATAATATAGACCAAAGTCTATCGTACCCTTCAGGTACCTCATCACATGCTTTGCCGCTATTAAGTGAACACGTCTAGGTTCCACTAGATACTGCCTCAAGGTGTTCACAACAAAGCATATATCTGACCTAGTGTTCGTCAGATACATCAATGACCCAATAATCTGTCTGTATAGAGTTACATCCACTAAATCTGATGAGTCATTAGCTAACAGCTTCAAGTTGGAATCCATAGAAGTGGCCATGGATTTACATTCCACCATATCAAATGATTCCTTCTGAGCTTTGCCATACTTCGAGATCTAGGAAGTAATGCATCAATCCGAGATATTTCATCTCAAATTCTATAGCTAGCTTCTTCTTGCTTTCCATGATCTATTTCTCATTCCATGTTAGAAAGAGATCATCCAAATACAGTAATAGTATGACAGGTTCATCATCCATAACCTTAAGGTGAAGGTTAGGATCAACTTTACTTTTGGTGAAGCCCAAGCTTGTCAAGAAACTATCAATTCTCCTTCTGTGACTGAACATCATTCACACTTTGCATTGAGTGATCTTCTGCATATCTATCTATTCCATCTCTCGTCAGATGGGTCTTGGTATGAGCCTTAATATCATTCGAACTCTGTGGTGAGTTCCTTCTTGCATCCATCTAAGAGAAGAATGTCATCTATATATAGACACCATCTTCAACCTTGTAGCAAAGGTTGAGATATGCATCACCCATGGTGATCATTAAGCTCATCAAATGACTATCGATCCTGGGTACCCGTACAAAGCCTGATTCACACTTCTTCTTCAATTACACCATTAAGAGAATGGTCTTATCTAGCCACTCGGAGCAAACATCTCGTCATGATCCTCTTCCTCTTTCTAAGAGAATATTCTAGCCACAAGCCTTGTATAGTATGTTTGATTTGTAAGCTTTGGCAAAATTCTTCTGGAACAGCCAAAGCTTTCCTAATAGTAGGGGCGTCTACATAGCACAGGATTTTAGAGTTTGAGGCATCCATGATTGCTCTTCGTTCTGAGGAGTAATGGCCAACACACCAGTCTACAAATTCAGGGAAACTAGGGGTTTGGCTGGTTGTAAAAAAATTCAAAAAGGATTGATAAATCTTATGGAAATCCACTTTTCTATCCCTTATGACCTCCAATCTTTCTTTGTCAGTTTCTATGGTGCTATTTATCAGAATGGGATCGTAAACCTCACAGTCTTTATCCTCTAATAGGTCAATTATCTTTAGAGGCTCAAAGCCTAGGCGTACCATGGGTCCAACCATTTAAATAGTTTAGGGTGGAGGTGGATGGCCTACCTGGTTGGTTGACAACTAGGTGGAGCTTCTGGGTCTCTGGTTGGCTGGTCGGCTCTGAATGATGCGCTCCTTTCGCTTTCCAATGCACACAAGTCAACTGGGATGAGAATCTTCATGTAGATGGGCGTTTTATAATATAAACATGCCATATCACCCTTATAGCTATGACATCGACGGAATCACGTCAGCCGTCTATCCATACGATCAAATATCATTCGTAGATCTCCTTGACCTTTACCTACATTGTCCCCCATGGTTTCCAACCCCGCCAAATATCAACTTGACAGCAAAAAAATTTTCAACCATCGATCCACTCTCCTCCTGGATCTTGACCATCCCAAGATGCACCCTTTACTGAGTTCGTGATATTTGGGTCTATTGATTTCACATGAAAGTCATATCCGCAAACTAATCCTGAGCCGTCGATCTTCATCTCACTAGATCTGCACCGTTGGGAGATGCTGAACTTTATCAAAAGTTCACGGATTTGAATCATAACCCTTTTCGTGCATGTTTAAATCACGAACAATTTTCTGACCGTTGATCTAATCCTTCCACTGCCGATCTTCCTTAACCTGCCCACAGGCTAGCACCCCGCCAGTGTTTAAAAGACCTTCAACTTTTTCCACGAAGGAGGCTCATGACCATTGATCTCCCTCGCTTTTGATCTAAACTGTCTATAGGCATTAATCAACGCTACAAGCAAATTTGTTTATACTTAATCCTCAGATCAGTATCAAGACTGTAGCTTCCCCAAAATTCTTATCTCAGCTCCAAGTTAAAACAAAAATATTATGTAATTGATGTTTGGATTTGGTTATTATAAGGTGGAAACTTGTATGGTGTCATATATGGTTGTCATGTGTTGATAAAGGCTATTTTGGAAAGCATATGGGTGTACTACAGGAATATTCGTAACCGTATATTGGAAGGAATTTGAGAGGCCAACTCTTGAGGAGCCAACTCGAGAAATTGGGTTGTTTTATTTTCAAATGGCCAAAAAAGGGATTGGACAGATTTGAAAATGAGGTATACATTTTAAATTTGAATCTTCAATATGATATTTTATAACATATGTCTTCATTGTAATTTGTAGTGGTTTTTTCTTACATCATGTGCAAATTGGTTCTATGTAGGATGTCAAAGGAATATCAAGTCGGGGTTGAAGAATTCAGAGTATGCAAAAAAACATTCAGAGGATGATAACACCATAAGATGCCCTTGTAAAAAATGTTGCAATGTTGCAGTATTGACGTTTGATTAAGTAAAAGACCACTTCGATGATTCGTGGTATAATAAGTTCATATAAAACTTGGTTTTCCATGGAGAGAGAGTTCCTACTCAGGACTATATATTTGACAAGACCAAGAAATGCAACACAACACAGATGCATGATTTGCCTCGAGAATTTACACATGGTGATGAACACATAGTCGGACATCAGTTCTCATTTAAGTTGTATCTATGAAAATTTATATCTTAGATTATTACTTGGAATTACCTTTCATGCATATGTTTTTTGTTTTGCTATTGTTTATGCATGGATCTTATCTGTTTTATTGTGTTATGTAACTTTCATTTATTTTTACACTAGATAGATTGGGTGTGGGGAATTGAGAGTGATGTGAGGGGGGGGAGGGGCCATATGAGCTTCAACCTTCACGTGGTTGGCCCTGTTTAGTAGAGAATAAGATATTCTTGAAACCAAGAGAAGCTCATTCAGGTATTTTCATTTTGTTTTTTTAGAATTCCATATGTTATGCATTTTTTTACATATCTATCAATCGCTTATATGAAAATTCCATTTTGTCATGATATATGCAGGTCTTCGCAATGGAAAGCAATATAATGACAATTTTTATTGTCCTCTAATGCATATTTGTAAGTTATCACCATGACGAATTTGTCAATTAGATATCTTATTGTCGTTTCAGTGATTATAACGTGTTGATTTCTTCATTTTAAGTATAGTTGTACTTGTCTTTTTTATGAATTGATTTTGTTGCACATTTGTTGAAGGAAAAAAGTTGATTGTGGGATAGCTATTGAAAACGGGTAGGTAATGTAATGAATAATATTGAAAGTATTTGATTACAACAAATTTAATTACAACACATTTATTACAACCATAAGTATACCAGATTGATGGTGTAACAACTATTTTGTGTGAAATATTTGTGTAAAGCATAGAGGATGACAGGATCATCTGACGTTATTGGCATCATAGCTAAACTTTGAGGTATAGATCCTTATTTCTTTTTTGGAAGTAAGAAGAGAGAACTTTATATTAAAAGAGAAAGATTTACAACTGAACCCAAAAAGGTCATAGCCTTGCCATCACACTGAGTCACCTGACTGAACAAAATCACCTCCGAAGAGGACTTTGCCTGACCATACATACTACAGAGACGAATACTACAGATTCTACAAAACTAAAACAAAACACGTGCAAGTAGGTCTTTTGACTCCCATTATCATGCCTTTAGACAACAAAACCTCATGAAATAGAAATGAAAACCAAATCCCCACACTATTGACCTTCTTTACCATAAGCAGACGATAGCTTAGAAAACAGACATAATAGACGATAAACCGACACCCAACAAACCAAACACTAAAGATCCCCCATGCCAGCCTAGAATAGAATGTAGGGGAAATCAGGACAGCGCCTAGGAGGAGGAACCGCAGAAGCCTTCGGCTGCACAGGAGCAAGTTGAAGCTGCATAGCCTGAAGGAGAAAATATGGCTTACGGTGGACGGCCCTGGTTTCCTTCAAAAAGCTTCTTTCATAGCTGAGCATCTCATTTACAAATGAATGCTCCATCCTATCCCGGAGAGCATAACCCATAATATTTTTCATTACCCAATAGAGTGCAATGGTGCACTCATACAAGCTGAAATGACCCGCGGTGTTTCCTGGGTCCATAACCCAATTTGCAGTCTGACGACATTCCGCATCCAAAGTTTCCTTATCAAGCTGGTTCCAAAGTTGTCATTCCACAGTGCAAATCTCTTTCTGGAGATCCGGGGGAACATCCCGAACAAAGGCACTGGATTTCCCACATGCCTTTTGTTGGGCACGAGATAAATTCCCACCAGATTCACCCTGAGAAGTTTCTCCCACCCGATAATGACGACATACTGCAGTGTCACTGCGTCTATCCCAATTACCATGATCACCCATACTATCTAACAAGAAAACAACGACGGTGCATGCAACTAAATCTCTGAACTCTACGTTCATGTCTACCACCTTCCTTGGGTTTAAAAAGAGTTCTACCACCCACTGTCCATTAATGGAAAATCGTACAGCAACTGAAAGTGGTGATCTTTTGCACAATCCATTAATGGAAAATTGTACTGCAACTGAAGGTGGTGACCTTTCACATTGTCCATTAATGGAAAATCATGCTTCACTTAAATCCTTCCCTCCTATAATCATGGTAGAAGTACCTTTCTGAGTTAGTGAGAAGACAACAAACTCCATGGGAAAAGGATGAAAAGATTGCTCATCGATCATCCTTTAAAAGAAGGGAGAAAGAACGAGGGAGGAATGGATCACGTGGCAGTACGATCCTCCACCTAACGTTGCCCTCTGTCATCAGCATGGTAACTCATCATATCGTGGGAAAAAATATCCGAATTCGGCAGGTTTTCCCACGTCTGGGTGCTTAGGTCCAAGAGATTCACTACCCCAAGGTTAGCGAGCAGGTCCGCCGGCTTGTTCCCATTGCACTTAACATGGGAGAAATAAATAGCTAGCCCCAGAGATAGCAGAGATGCTAAATTATTCAGCTTGCCCTCCAACCGCCACGACGTCGCCACCTTTGAACTGTGTTTGGCCATGTGGAGAATAATTCGGGCATCACCCTCCACAACAAGGGGAGTAAAATTATGGGTGCAAGACAGCTGGATTCCCTGAAGATGACCTTCCAACTCAGCTGCATTATTAGTCTCATGTCCCAGATGGCCAATTTTGAAGCTGATCATTACTCTTCTGTATCCTTGAGAACACACCCGTAGTCGGCCCGGCCGGGATTAAGAGGTATAGATCCTTATTATCAATACAATTTCAACATTATTTGGGATTATCACCTATAGGTTTCCTTTTAGGCATTGGGAGTATCACCTATAGGTCTCCTGAAGCTTCCCTGACCACTATTAAAGAATTTTACGTAATGTAGTTAGCAATCCCATTGACTACTTTGTGTAAATGTCAATACTCAAGACATTTCTTCAGTCAACGTGGTCACAAGATATGATTCAAATGGGAAATTGCTTCCAAACTCAATTAAGCCAAAAATACAGGCATACGATCTTATTTCACAATGGTCCTTTATCTGAACCTAAATACAATGGATTGATCATTACAAACAGAGACTTCTCTCTCTCTGTGTGTAAGCTCCAAGAGTCAAAACTCTGAGCTTGTTCCTCTTGATCGAACCTTCCTTGAGCTAAATAAGCTCCACTAAGCTACCTAAAAGCTTTTGCGAGCTAAAAAGCTCTTTAAGCTAAAGCTAAGTTATCCATCTAAATGACTCAACTGGATTAAATATAACTCTTACTCTGTTTTCCAGATCCTTCAAAGAAGGAACAAAGTCCTTATTCGACTCTACTATCCTCTATGACTTACTATGCTTGATATCTGTTATTTTCCAGTATGGTAAACAAGAAGCTCATTTTATTTTTGCTTACTGTGGTTTTTTTACTTTTGGAAAATTATTGATAAAAACTGTCAAGGATTAGAGTGAAGGAGGAATATCATGCATGTGGATCATTTCTGCATTCAGAGTAACTTATGAGAATCCTATACATTGGGTATTTTTCCCTACATTATTAAGATTTGGTAAGCATTAACATTTTGTTGAAATCATGGTTGTGTAATAGTTAATTTATTGACCACCTTACAAATTGGGGTGATATCATATGATATTTGTATAAGATGTACTTTATAATTGTATAAATGGTAACTGAAAGGATATTTCTACTATTTATTTGTGCTACAAATTTTAGAATGGGAAACATATTAACTTTGATTTTGACTTTGGGTGCAGAGCAAAACTAGTGGATTATGCTCTTGCCTCTAGCAAAATATACGAGGGAGTAGGCCGGTTTAAATACATTAAGGAGTCCTTTGAAAATGGCACACTTCATCTCATTGGCCTTTTGAGTGATGATGGTGTTCATTCATGATTAGATCAGTTGCAGGTATTCTATATCTATAAATGCATTATTATGAGTTGTTTATCTTAGAAAATCTTATAGATTTATCCATGCTATGCAATTTTTAATCTTTGTATTTCTCCATCCTATAGTTGAATGTTATTTATATCACCAGACTCGATTGATTTGGGTCTAAATATGTTATAATTGTAGAACCCATTGATCTACTGACATAAACTTTAAGAGAAGGCTACTCTTAGATGGATCCATGAAGCAACCATTAGAAAAGATGCTCATTTTTATCCATGAATACTTGAAATTCTAGTTAGATGTTCACTTTATGAGTATGTGTATGAACTTGAATTCCAACTTTGTCCTGCAAAACGTTTATATATTACTGTTTTCTTTATTGAATCAATGTTGCATATGAAACCTTTCAAGTTTAGAGCCATTCATACTACTTTCTTAGGTATCTCGAGTTAGAAACAATGTTGGGATTATTAGTCTTTTCTTAGAATTACAAATGATGCAATCTTGGTGTTAATATTGCCCCTTTCCCCAATTCTTAAAGGGTTCTAGCTCAATGGTAGAGCATCTTCTTTACAAGCAGGAGGTTGAAGGTTCGATTCCTTAGTGCCCTCATGATATTGCAATATTGATGTTTTAAATAAAATATATTTTACTATGATTTATTATTGTTGATGTATATGTAACTTCGGAATGTATTTCACATATATGTATATTGTATTCCTATAGAGATGGTATTATTCCTCTATACGGAAGTGTTGTCATTTATATTGTAAATGTCGTAACTTATACTTGATGGGTTAATAGACCACCTTGTTGGGGTCGGCCCTGTATAAGTCATGTGGGTCAAAGGGTTATTAGACCACCCTATTCGGGGTCGGCCATGTGGGTCGGCCATGTGGGACGAAGGGTTATTAGACCACCCTATTGGGGGTTGGCCCAGTCAGCATTATGTTATGTGGTTATGTTCGAGCCTACATGATTTATGTAAAAGGCAAGTCAAGTCAAGTATAAATAGAGTGCGGGAGGCACTCTATTTGATCACTCACTTCTCACTCATGCACTTAAGGAGGAGTGGCACACTTATGGAGGAGGAGGATCTGCTGCTAGGTTATGTCTATCTCTCATGGTTGGGTTGTATCATTGCTCTATCTATCTCTAAGGAAGTTATTGGGGTTTTTCACCTTTATGGTTTTCCCCAAGTAAATCTTTGTGTCTCTTGTGTGCTTGCATTATTGTCTCCATGATTGATATGCTGTAGATATGCTGTACATGTTGTTCTCTCAGTTAAGATCCTAGATCATATTGAATTAAATTCTGAAAATTTAACATGGTATCAGAGCTAGCCTGAAAGAAGGCATGATATGGCATGTATGACACTTGTTGCACTTACGATGCTAGGGCTTGATATAGCAAAAAATAGTCATCGTAGCACTTTCGCTATAATTCCGTTTTGGCGAAGTTTTCGGATCTGAAATTTTTACAGGTCGAAGATCAGATCCCCATGTACCTTGTGTCCAAAGGAAAACCTCTAATTCGTTGTACTTTGGAATTTATGATCTGTACAATATAGGGTTTCGACCTCCTCCAGATCTGAGTCAAAACCAGGTGACCTTGGGAAAAAGGTCATAACTTGGGCTAGGAAGCTCCAAATGAAATTTTGTAAAAAGTGACAGGTAGTACACAGACTGTACTATATCAAGAAAAGTTTTCAGAGGCTGAAGTTAAACCAGTGACACGTGGCATGCTGTACAAGTTTTCTCTCTTGTATTATCCCATAAAGAGGTCACGTTGCGACACTTGGCATAACTCTCTCTCAGAGAGTCCAATTGAGATCATACCTGTCAGGATGGAAATATAATAGGGTGAGATATCTTAGGAAAAATTTTCAGAGGCCGAAGTTGAAACAATGACATGTGGCACTCCGTACAAGTTCGCTCTCCTGTATTATCCCATAAACAGGTCATGTTGCAACAATTGGCATAACTCTTTCTTAGAGAATCCAATTGAGGCCAGACCTATCAGGATGGAAAGATAATAGGTCGGGCTATCTCAGAAAATGTTTTCAGACCCTATGGATCGAAAAGTTCGGAGGTACACCAGAAACAATTAGGTACATATTTCTGTCAAAACAGAATTATTTTTTAGTACCTTCATTCATGGCTTCGGAGAAAGTTGGAATTTTTGTAATCGGAGACCACGGCTGGATGCTACTCATCAAAATCAAAATTTAGAGACCAATATTAGAATTTTTGGTTGGATAGAAGGTCGGGCTTGATCAGACCCTAGTTTGGGACTTTGATCAGAAAAGTGGAAAATTAGGGCTTCTGTAAAAATGGGAATTTTTGAAATCTGTGACCACGGCTGGAAGCTCCTCAGAAAAATAGAAGCTTAGAGCTTTGGATCAAACCTTTTGATTGGGCAGAAGAGTGGGCTTCATCAAACCCTATTTTAGGGTCACGTCCAGTGAATCCGAAAGTTTCAAAGGCAAATTTGAGGAGTGAAACTTTGCAGTTTTCAAATTCTGAATATACCAGCTTGATCAGCTCATCAAGGTGCATATTTCTATCCTTTCGGAAGTTTGAAATTCAAAGTTTGAATTTTTGGGGTTTCTCTGACAAACCCATATCCAGCTCTAGTTCCAGTTCTTGCAAATCAAGTGGATTGGGTTAATCCTAGAAGAAGATGGATTGGTCACCTACATAAGTGAAGAAGTTCCTGTTTCAGAGGAAGATGAGGCTAAGGCCTTACATAAGAATATTACAAGCGATCTCGACAGATATGACTCATCGAGGTATGTTTCGATATTTGTTCATGATTAAGTTTATGGTATGTTTGTCTTCATGTTATTACAGTTAGTACAATCTTGATTTTAGATTTGTCGTGTCACCTTAACAAAATTATGAATGCATGATAGAAGATATTCATTGGTTAAGGTGTTGACACTTATGATTATACTAATGCATTATGGTGTTGTATGAGGTTTATGTTGTCTACTAACACACAAAAAAAGGTACACCAAGAAAGACAGATCATGTTCTACTTCAAGAACGTATGATCATGGTGACATGAAGACAAGGATTCATCCATTGTCATGGATCACATAGAAGATCTACTCTCAAGGTATGTATAACTTGTTTCTACAATGGTTAACTTATGAGACATGCAGGTTACTAGCACAAGTCACTGAAGAGAACCAAAAGACATTGTACGAGTATGTTAGACATAACTAGCTAGCATGCTAATCCAGGTATGTTTTTCCTATATCAAGCTAGAATCCTACCTTGGGTTAGGATCTTCTACTGTTGTGTTGTTGATAATGATTATTCATGAAGTCATAAGTTTGAATAATCATGGGTATATGCATATTATGTGTCTTACCTTAATTAATGATATGACTAACCCGAAGAGTCATAGGTTTGAGTAATTATAGGTTTAGACATGTTATGTTTCTTATGATTTGACTAACCATAAGAATCCTACATAAACCTTGAATGCTAATGCTTATTATTTCTGTTTGAAATGATTATGACTATACATGCTTGAGATTATTGTGTTTTAATAGTATACTAATGAATGTATGATTTTATATGATATCACAAGGATAACACAATCATGATACTAATAAGCATGCATAAGGACCAAGGATGAATATGAGTTCAAGAAAAGGTAATCCAGGAAGCAAAGATCAAGAGGGAGTACACTCCAGTGGTTTATGCAAGGATGCAGATATTCAGAGGGAGTTGACCATCTCTCTACATTCCACAACAGAAAGGTGTAGAAGAAGCTACTTCAGATTAGGACTCCAGTAGCTCTTGCAAGGAAGCGAAGACTCAGAGGGAGTCCACCCAATGAACAAACAAAGATAAGTGTTTTAATTATCATTTCTTGCATATTTGTTTGTTTAAATAAAATTGTTCAATGATGTATATGCTCATGTTCCTACACTTAGGATATGTATTGTACATATCAGAATAGTTGCATTAATGAACAGTATACTACTAATATACATGGGTAAGTGGCCTATGGCATTGTACAACATTCCATTGCTACTTATCTAGAATGAAACCTCTTTGCTGACATGTTGGGAGTTGTGCACACTCTTAACAATGTTCTGGTAGAGATTGGAATGCATCTAGAAAGTTACGGGATATGGATAAATGTTGTATGGAAGCATTGGCTAAGATAATTGCATGACTGTATGACATATTTCTTTATGTGTAAGAATTTGTTCTGAAAACTATGAGATGTTTTCTAATCATGTAATTTAACTTGTTGTGTAGGAAAGATCGTATGCCATCTCCTACAAAAGAAGAACTACAACATTTGTTCAGCAACAAAATTATCTATTGAAGATATTGAAGTTCCCAGGATACGGGAAGAATGCCATGATCCGTTGATCATGAAGAACGATGTTTGGGATGCGGTCCCAAGAGCTGAAGGGAAGTCTGTTGTGACTTCCAAATGGAACTATCAGATCAAGCATGTTGCAGATGGCAGCATTGAGAAATATAAAAGTGATGAAATAGAAGATGCACCAAATGGATTTCAAGACAACATGGTGTAGTCATATATGTGTGCAGAACTTGGTATGGTAGGATAGACAGCTTTCTATCCAGTTTGGGATTTACCAAGAATAAAGTGGATTCCAACCTTTACTACAAGGTTGAGGAAGGCAATCCAGTGATACTATTTTTGTATGCGGACAACCTGCTTGTTACAGGTGAAGATAGATTGATTGCCGACATGCAACGGAAGCTTGCTGCCGAGTTTGAGATGAAGAACTTGGGGATGATGCACTATTTTTTTTTCGCATGGAGGTGTGGCAGAGTGCAGATGGAATCTTTCTTGAACAAGGGAAGTATATAGTAGAGATCTTGAAGAGGTTCGGGATGATGGATTACAAGGCCATGGCCACACCTATGGCATCGAATCTGAAGCTTCTATGTGATGCTTCATCTGAGCCGGCTGATGTCTCTATGTATCGTCAGATGATTGGGTCCTTGATGTACCTAACGAACACGAGACTAGACAATTGCTTTGCTGTGAACACATTGAGTCAGTTCCTGACATATCCGAGGAGTGTTCACCTGGTTGCTGTAAAGCATGTTCTGAGGTACCTGAAGGGTATAGTGGATTATGGGCTCAAGTATGAGGCGAAACAAAAGTTTAACCTACAGGGTTATGTTGATTCAGATTGGGATGGCAGTGCTGTAGATAGGAAGAGCACATCTAGGTGATGCTTCAGTATGGGATCAGGTGTGATCTCTTGGTTTAGCAGGAAGCAGTCCTGCGTAGCACTGAGTACAGCTGAGGCAGAGTATGTTGCAACATGTTCAGCTAGTTGTGAGGCAGTATGGCTACGGAAGCTACTGTCTGAGTTATTTGATCTCCCGTTGGATGCTACTGGTATCTTCTATGATAACCAGAGTTGTGTGAAGCTGTCTAAGAACCCAGTGTTTCATGACAGGTAGAAACACATAGAGATCAAATATCACTATGTCAGGGATATGGTGCAGAGAGGAGTTGTGAAGCTCCTGTATGTTGCGACGGACGAGCAGATTGCAGATGTGTTGACGAAGCCACTAGCCAGGGTGAAGTTCGAGTACTTCAGAGAGAGGCTTGGCGTTCTTCAGATCGAGGACACTTCGAGGAAGAAGTGATGGACACATTTTCCGAAGCCATTCCAAGCATGTTGGAAGGAGGATCCTTCACATGGATGTGGATGTAAGCGCTGAATGATGAGCATCAGGATGATGTTATGGTTTCTGCTGGATATGATCAGTTGGATCAATTTTATGTATGTATGTATGCATCATGTTGGATGCTGGATATGATCAGTTGGATCATTTATATGTATGTACGCATCATGTTGGATGCTAGATATGATCGGTTGGATCATGTGTATGTATTTTGTATAAGCATCATGTTGGATGCTTGGACCATGTATTTGTATATGTATCAGGTGGATACATTGTATGATCAGGTAGATCATGTATGTTGATGGATAGATTGTGTGGATCATGTATCTATGTATCAGGTGGATACACCATGTATGATGATATGTATCAGGTAGATACTTGGTGTGCATCAGATGAATTCATTGTATGATCAGGGTGATCGTGGATGATGAGCTTCTCCAGATGACATGCAGCAGGATGTTGCAGTGATGATGATCAGGATGATCATATGTACATCAGGATGATGTATGATGAGTATCAAATGATACTCTGTGGCCGTGGATCAGGTTGTGCTTGGGAGAACATATAATTTGTGCCCTGGGAGATCTGCAGATAGTGTTTCGAGGTTTTGCCTATGGCATGTAATTCGTTGCCTTGGGATATCTGGTAGATACTCTTTTGAGGTTTTGTCCTATGGCATGTAATTTGCTCCTAGGAGATCTGGATAGGATGAAAAAGGCCTCAGATGCTTTAGCCAGGTTTTGCCATGACCACATGTAATTTTCTCTTGGGAGATCCGACAGGTAGAGCTGTGTGCTCATAATAGCCTGGGATGTTTCAGCCAGGTTTTGTGGTGAGATCACATGTAATGTGCTCCTGGGAGATCCGACAGGTAGAGCCGTGTGCTCGTAATAGCCTGGGATGCTTCAGCTAGGTTTTGTGATGGGTCACATGTAATGTGCTCCTGGGAGATCCTACAGGTAGAGCTGTGTGCTCATAATAGCCTGGGATGTTGCAGCCAGGTTCTGTGACGCACGTAATAAGTCCTGAGAATTCCACAATATGGCCAGTGATGATGAAGACCTGCAGGTGGTGAGCCTACATCCAGTATGAAAAAGGACTGGCTCTGTAGAACTTCCTATGACGAGTAGATTTAGAGAATGATTGAGATAGCAGCAGTAGTGACGATGATGATGACTCAATGACGATTATCCAGTGATGATGATCCAGAGAAGAAGACTTGTGCTAGAAGACCTGTGCTGAGAAATACCTTCCTAGTTAAGAGGGAGTGTTGATGTATATGTAACTTCGGAATGTATTTCACATATATGTATATTGTATTCCTATAGAGATGGTATTATTCCTCTATATGGAAATGTCATCATTTATATTGTAAATGTCGTAACTTATACTTGATGGGTTATTAGACCACCTTGTTGGGGTCGGCCCTGTGGGTCAAAGGGTTATTAGACCACCCTATTGGGGGTCGGCCATGTGGGTCGAAGGTTTATTAGACCACCTTATTGGGGGTCGGCCCAGTCAGCATTATGTTATGTGGTTAAGTTCGAGCCTACATGATTTATGTAAAAGGCAAGTCAAGTCAAGTATAAATAGAGTGTGGGAGGCACACTATTTGATCACTCACTTCTCACTCATGCACTTAAGGAGGAGTGGCGCACTTATGGAGGAGGAGGATCTGCTGCTAGGTTATGTCTATCTCTCATGGTTGGGTTGTATCATTGCTCTATCTATCTCTGAGGAAATTATTGGGGTTTTTCACCTTTATGGTTTTCCCCAAGTAAATCTTTGTGTCTCTTGTGTGCTTGCATTATTGTCTCCATGATTGATATGCTGTAGATATGTTGTACATGTTGTTCTCTTAGTTAAGATCCTAGATCATATTGAAGTAAATTCTGAAAATTTAATAATTATGGCTACGAGGGGGGTTCTAAACTAACTTCATATGTCACTATGAAGGGGGTTCATAACCGCCCCCAAAGGTTTGTAAAGAGTTTAGGGGGGTTCTGAACCGCCTCCATATGTACCTACAAGGGGGGTTCATAAACTCCCCCAAATATTTGTAAAGCGTTTTAGCGAGGGTTATGACCTGCCTCCGTAGGTACCTACGAGGGGGGTTTATAACTGCCCCCAAATGGTTGTAAAGAGTTTTAGGAGGGGTCTTGAACCGCCTCCGTAGGCACCTAAGAAGGGTGTTTATAACCGCACCAAATGTTTGTAAAGCATTTTAGGGGGGGTTGTGAACTACCTACAAATGTACCTACGAGGGGGGTTTAAACCCGCCCCCAAAGGTTTTTCATAAATATTTTTAAGGGTGGTTCGAAACCGCTCCCATAGGTACCTACGAGGGGGTTTATATCTGCCCTTAAAAGTGACTTTTGCGGGGCTTTACAACCGCTGCCAACAGTCACTTTAGGGGCAGTTTTGATCTCTTCCATAACCACCCCTAGAAGTCAAACCTTTTAGCGTCGGTGTTATTAGGGGCGGTTTTCTAAAGATCGCCTCCAAACCGCCCCCAAAAGTAACCATTGGAGGCAGAATGAAACCATCGCCAATAGTCCAAAAGTAACTTTTTTTGGAGGGGAGGGGGTAGAACCGCCCCCAAAAGTCACTTTTGGGGGCATTTCGAAAACCCCCTAAAGTGACTGTTGGTGGCGGTTGTGAACCACCTCCAATAGGGACTTTAGGGGGGGTTTAGAACTGCCCCTAAAAGTGACTTTTGGGGGCGGCTATCAACTGCCACCAAAAATCACTTTTGGAGGTGGTTTTGATTTCATCCGGAACCGCCCCTAAAAGTGAAAACTTTTAACATCGGTGCTATTAGGGGTGGTTTTGGAAAGACTGCCTACAAATCCAAAACTGCCCTGAAAAGTGAGTTTTGGAGGCGGAAAGCAACCATCCCTAACTGTCAAATTTGTTGTAGTGCAACATCAACCTCAGATTTGCGATGTGATCCTTGACCAACCCGTATACTATCTAATCATCCATGTATACTGCGAGAAATTTATGGATGTAATCTTTGAATGCCGAAACTACTAATCTTGAAAAAATTGCAGGGGCATTCATCAGTCCAAATGGCATCACCATATATTGAAAGCAACCCCACTCGGTGATGAAAGTTGTTTTGTGCCTATCCTCTTTTGCAATTTTTATTTGGTGGTAGCCAGAGAATCCATCTGTGAAGGAGTATATTTCCTGACCTCCCACTCCTTCTAATACTTCATCCATAAATGGTGTCGGGAATGGATCATGTAGGCATGCAACATTCAACTTTCGTAAAACGACACAGATCCTGACTTCACCGGTTTTCTTATCTTGGACCACCATCGGGCTGATCCACTCCGATTCC
The DNA here is from genome assembly GCA_027924585.1 of Larix kaempferi. NCBI lineage: Eukaryota > Viridiplantae > Streptophyta > Pinopsida > Pinales > Pinaceae > Larix > Larix kaempferi. Next base: position 1,581,127 of record BSBM01000542.1, on the reverse strand, counting down.
TCTCTTGGTTCTATAATGCTTGCTTCTAGCATTCTCTTAATCTCAGCCTTCACCTTTTCCTTGTACCACAGATTCAGCCTATAATACCACTGCTTCAATGGTTTCACATCAGGTTTTAGTTGGATTTTCATCTCTCCTAGGTCCCCTAAAATTCCTTTCATCTCTTCATCGGAAACAAGTCCTGAAACTCGTGCAATAGGTCTTTCATCTTCACAATACTCGAGTCATCCCAGTAGTCTTCGATGCTCACGAACTTGGGATTTTATCCCGACCCAATGTTCACTTTGTTGATTCATAGCGGCTACTAAAACTTGTTGGAAGGCATATCTAGTGCCTCCACACTGTGACTTCCTTCTGACTCTGGGATATATGTAGCCCTTAGATCATCCTCATCATCCAGTTCTCCTGTTATGTTGTAGCATTCCATCAACATGTGGGGTGTCGCAGTCCACTGAAGTCCCATAGGTTTCTTTGTCGGAACTACGTCGAATACTTTCTCTCGGACCTCCTGTAATGCACTGATGATAAAGGGGTTTTCATCAGACAAACTAAATGTTTGGCTAAAGCCAATTGTTAACTGTTCCCATGATATTGTTCCGCATCGAAGTTCTGCTGCGATATACCAACTTCGTGGTACTTCATCCAGTGTGTGAATAAATGCATGGAACCATTCCTGTTTCGCTCATGGTCCCCATTTTCTTTCACATTCATCCAAATTCTCCTTCGGATCTCCTCTGCCTTATAACTTTCTTCCACCGTATCCTTCTACATCGTAGAACCTATTAAGATTCAATATGCTAAGACATAAAATATCAACATTACATTCCATTTCACAACAATAGCATATATAGGATCACTGAAAGAACAAGCAGCACAGCATGAACACAAGAGACACAAATTTATCCTGGGAAACCCTCATGGGGTAGAAAACCTAGCAAGCTTCCTCAATATAGATGACCAACAAATACAAAGATGTAATTCTCAACCATGAGCTCTTTATCCTCCATAGCATATCTCTCTCTCACTTATGCACTAATCACAAGTGAGTGAATATCTGTTAAATGAGGAACACACCTCCTCTATTTATACACAACTTCGACTTGACTTTTACACTAACTAGGTCGACCCCAACTTAACCACTTAACATAATGTGATAGGGCCAACCCCACTAGGGTGTTCTAATAACCTTTAACCCACATGACTCATACAGGGCCGACCCCCACTAGGGAAGTCTAATAACCCAAGTTACCACATTCTCCATGGAGGAATGAAACATATCCGGAATAACAAAGTACAAATAGAATATTCTTAGAAGTTACAATATTTCAACACTCCCCCTTAACAAGAAGGATATTATAACAACATCTGCATCAGAAAGGAGTCATCAACTACATGATACATGATACATCTATAAATCATTGGAAGCTTTCTTCATATGTCATCAGTAACTCAAACAATTACTAGAACATCTTCAAGATCTTCAATACTGGAACATCAACATCTTTAGTACCGATTCTTCATCTTCTGCAGCAAATGAACAGCTACAGTAACATCATCATCATCATCTGGATCACTCGATCAACAGCCTCATCGTCTGGATCTACTGATCAACATCATCATCTAGATCACCCAATCAAAAACCTCATCATCTGGATCTATTGATCATCATCATCTGGATCTCTCGATCAACAACCTCATCGTCATCTAGATCATCACGATCAACAACATCGTCATCTAGATCATCATGATCAACAACATCATCATCTAGACCATCCCGATCAACAGCATTGTCATCTAGATCATCACGATCAACAACATCGTCATCTAGATCATCACAATCAACAACATCAACTAGATTTCTCTATCAACAACATCATAGCAGCATACCCTGCAACACACATGATCCTTCCTTTCGGAATTTCAGGATCAATCAATATTTAAGACTATCCTTCCTTTTGGAATTACTGGATTTACTGTTTAAGGATGCTTAGTCCAATCACAATCAACATTTAAGACTATCCTTCCTTTCGGAATTACTGGATTTATTGTCTAAGGATGATTAGTCCAATCACAATCAGCATTTAAGATTATCCTTCCTATCAGAATTACTGTATTTACTGTCTAAGGATGATTAGTCCAATCACAATCAACATTTAAGACTATCATTCCTTTCGGAATTACTGGATTTACTGTCTAAGGATGATTAGTCCAATCACAATCACATTTGAGCCTATCCTTCCTTTCAGATTACTAGATTTACTGTCAAAGGATGATTAATCCAATCACAATCACATTTAAGACTATCCTTCCTTTCAGAATTACTGGATTTATTGTTTAAGGATGATTAATCCAATCATAATCAACATTTAATTCTATCCTTCCTTTCGGAATTACTGGATTTACTGTCTAAGGATGATTAGTCCAATCACAATCACATTTAAGACTATCCTTCCTTTCAGAATTACTGGATTTACTGTCTAAAGATGATTAATCCAATCACAATCACATTTAAGACTATCCTTCCTTTTGGAATTACTGGATTTACTGTCTAAGGATGATTAATCCAATCACAATCACATTTAAGACTATCCTTCCTTTCGGAATTACTGGATTTACTGTCTAAGGATGATTAGTCCAATCACAATCACATTTAAGACTACCCTTCCTTTCGAAATTACTGGATTTACTATCTAAGGATGATTAATCCAATCATAATCACATTTAAGACTATCCTTCCTTTTGGAATTACTGGATTTACTCTCTAAGGATGATCAGTCCAATCACATACATTTTGAACCAAGCGCTTAGGGACGATGTAGTCCTATCATGTTCATTTTGAACCAAACATTTAGGGATGATGCAGTCCTATCATGTACATTTTGAACCAAACGTTCAAGAACGATGCAGTCCTATCATGTACATTTTGAACCAAACGTTCAGGGACGATTCAGTCCTAATCCACTTATGGGATGATCAATCCCTATCACTTTAGGACATAAGTCCAAGGATGATGCAATCCTGATCCACTTACGGGATGATCAATCCCTATCGCTTTAGGACATAAGTCCAAGGATGATGCAATCCTGATCCACTTATGGGATGATCAATCCCTATCACTTTAGGACATAAGTCCAAGGACGATGCAATCCCAATAGTCCTCTTAGACAAAGTCTAAGTACCACTTCATTGACCTCGTCGTCGAAACAGGTAACCTCATCATCAATCTCATCATTGGAACAGGTAACCTCATCATCAATACATGTATCCTCATCATCAATACAGGTATCCACATCATCGTTACAGTAGCGTCATCAATATAGGTATCCTCATCATCAATACAAGTATCCTCATCATTGATACAAGTATCCACATCATCGATACAGTATCCTCACCAACACAAGTATCCTCATCATCAATACAAGTATCCTCGTCATTGATACAAGTATCCTCGTCATTGATACGGTATCCTCATCATTGATACAAGTATCCATATATCATCATCGACCCTATAACTCCCTTTTGAGGAGGGTCCTTCTAAACTACACCAAGCTTGTCTCAGAAATACTCAAACTTTACTCGAGACAGAGGCTTGGTCAATACATCAGCAACTTGTTCATCAGTGCTCATATACTCGAGCTTTGTAGCTCCTTTCTACACCACATCCCATACATAGAAATATCGGATCTCTATGTGCTTTGACTTATCATGGAACACTGGCTTCTCTGTCATCTTGATACAACTCTGGTTGTCACATACAGTGGGGTCCATCTCTAAGTCAAACAATCCTGATAACAACTTCCGAATCCATATCGCTTCACAACTAACAGAGCAAGCAACTATAGATTCCATTTCAGATGTGTTGAGAGCCACACTAGACTGCTTCCTACTAAACCACGAGATCATGGCAGATCCCAGACAATAACATCCACCCAATGTACTCTTCCTATCTGATACACTTCCTTCCCAATCAGCATTTGTGTGGCCATACAATCTGAAATCATGATCTCCAAGATAATATAGACCAAAGTCTATTGTACCCTTCAGGTACCTCATCACATGCTTTGCCGCTATTAAGTGAACACGTCTAGGTTCCACTAGATACTGCCTCAAGGTGTTCACAACAAAGCATATATCTGACCTAGTGTTCGTCAGATACATCAATGACCCAATAATCTGTCTGTATAGAGTTACATCCACTAAATCTGATGAGTCATTAGCTAACAGCTTCAAGTTGGAATCCATGGAAGTGGCCATGGATTTACATTCCACCATATCAAATGATTCCTTCTGAGCTTTGCCATACTTCGAGATCTAGGAAGTAATGCATCAATCCGAGATATTTCATCTCAAATTCTATAGCTAGCTTCTTCTTGCTTTCCATGATCTATTTCTCATTCCATGTTAGAAAGAGATCATCCAAATACAGTAATAGTATGACAGGTTCATCATCCATAACCTTAAGGTGAAGGTTAGGATCAACTTTACTTTTGGTGAAGCCCAAGCTTGTCAAGAAACTATCAATTCTCCTTCTGTGACTGAACATCATTCACACTCTGCATTGAGTGATCTTCTGCATATCTATCTATTCCATCTCTCGTCAGATGGGTCTTGGTATGAGCCTTAATATCATTCGAACTCTGTGGTGAGTTCCTTCTTGCATCCATCTAAGAGAAGAATGTCATCTATATATAGACACCATCTTCAACCTTGTAGCAAAGGTTGAGATATGCATCACCCATGGTGATCATTAAGCTCATCAAATGACTATCGATCCTGGGTACCCGTACAAAGCCTGATTCACACTTCTTCTTCAATTACACCATTAAGAGAATGGTCTTATCTAGCCACTCGGAGCAAACATCTCGTCATGATCCTCTTCCTCTTTCTAAGAGAATATTCTAGCCACAAGCCTTGTATAGTATGTTTGATTTGTAAGTCTTCTTGTTGAACATCCATAACTTGTTTGGTGTTCATCATTGTTCATGATCTTTCCTACAAATCAAAGTTAATTACATGATTAGTAATACTTCATAATCATCAAATCATGTTGATATTTCAATGATAACCTATTATGCATACAGATATGATTCACATAGTTATGCAACTATCTTGACCAATACTTTGGCACAACACTTTTCCATATCCCATATGCACATAGTGGCTATCTAGATTCCTTCCATCTCTACCAGAACATACCATCAAGAGCGTGCACAGCTCTCAGCATGTCAGCAAAGAGGTTTCATTCTAGACAAGCAACAATGGAATGTTTGTCCAACTTACCAATCATATGCATATTAGCAGTATATTGTTCAATGTTATATGAATGCCTACACTATGCATGATATATTCTAGGAATACAAATATGCATACAACTATTACAAGCAATATCATTACTATTTCAAAGATTCAAATAACAACTTGTTGGCCTGATTTTATGACTCAGAGCCAATAAAGAGGTTTTATCCACACAATCAACTTAAAGCAGTATTCGGTGTGTTTAAGTTAACAAGACCTCACAGGTTATGGTCCTGCTACCAGCTAGTTTGTCTCTTAAGGAAACCTCAAAACTAGCAAAATCTAACCTATTCTAATGTTATCCTATCTATATATTTACAAATGTCCTAAGGCTGCTTTCGTAAAGAAAGACTTCAATTTTTGGAAAATTTTCTAAGTATGAAAACTTAATTACAGTATGCAGAATGATTTAACAATACTAAAGATAAAATAAACTTAAAACTAATCTATTTATTCTATTTTACCCTATCTCAGCTGAGAGCAGATTTGAAATTAAAATTAATCATTAATCTTATAACAGAACATTGAAATACGATTTAAACCACACATGTTTAAATTCTAACAACAATTATTCTGCTATATAGAAATGGACCTGAATTTCAACCTAAAAGACACAGTCAAATTTCATTTCCAGAACTGATTAACAATTATTGTTCAAGATAGTCATTCAAATTTAAGATAATGTTTATTTAAATATTCACCATTAACATACAAATGAAACTTTAAATAAACCAGAAGTTATATCATTCAAGCTAATGTTCATAGTGAACACACTGATGAACAAACCACAATGACATATGCATTCAATAACTGATCTTGAGACGACAAAGTGAGAAATTGTTTGAACATCAGTATGACACAGCATACATAGTTTGCATATAAACAGAAAATGACAAACTCGAAATATATGTATATATAAAAACCCAAAAATGAATACCATTCACAGCATCATTCGTAGATATCCAGTATCATCCACAACAAAGCTTCAGCTTCAAGTTTGAAGTAATACTAGCAAATAGAATATATTTCAAGAAGTTTTTCTCCTACACTTCATCCCCCTGAGTTCATCAAAAATCTTCCTTCATATACTAATGAGAATCGGTTTTTGCTATAAATGTTGCATGCAACATTATAGGAAATTACCTAACCAAAAAAGCATCTAATTACACCAAATACTGAAAATAGAATCGACTAGCCTGAGTCGAGGCATCTCAGAACATTCCTGACCATTCATAAAACTCCAACTAGTAACAGATCAGCTACACTTTCATGCCAATGCATCCACTATGTCCTGCATTCCTGGTGATAAAACCCTCCTGCATTAAATTCAATAGATATATCATATTAAAATCGATTTAACACAGTTAACCGAAATATTAAAACAAAATTATAAATGCATGTCTGTAAAATCTCCGATTTTACAGACATGCTAAATAAAAAATGATCGTTACCTGTCAACAAGAAAAAGAACTATTAGACTTCATTGCGAAGAGCGATTACTCTTCTAGCTTCGGCCAATTTAGCCTTCAACCTGATAATTTTGACATTTTGTTTTTCAATTCGTTCCAAAAGCATCTGGTTTGTTTTTAATATGGATTTCTTAGATTCCTTGAATTGATTCTTTTTCACGTTGGCCCTTTTCCATCTATCAATCCATTCTAACAATTCTTTCTTGAGTGTTTTATTTTCCTCTTCGAACAAGACCGTATACTGTCTTCGTTTTCCTTTAGACTCTGCTTTCTTATCCTGATAGACATTTCCTAATATCTGCTGTAGGGTTTCGTCTTCGCTGGCTACATGAGGAGAACGAGGACTATCACAACGCTGATGATGAGATGGTTCAAATTGTACAGTGTCAGGATCTATTTCCGGTTGATTACCCTCAACCTCACCTGATGGCACATCATTCCCCTGGACAGTGGTGGAATTCCCTACACCCATTGGGCTAGGGACAGATATCGGAATATCATCCTCAATATTCACAACTGCAGGTTCGGCGGCAGTAGATTTGGAAGCCTGTGGATCAGACCTATACCTTGGAGTAGAACGACGACTATGCATGCTTCTGGTGATTCTACGTGAAGATGATAGGTTTCCAACCTTCGACCCTTGCTTATCACAACAAACCTGAGCCAAATGGTTCAGCTTATGCATAGGAATTTCGTCACATTCAGTAGGTTTATCAATTTCATCTTGGGCTGATCCCTCTTTTAATTTTACAGGGTTGCCATCATTATTATCGGGTTGTGATTCATTTAAATTTTCCCTAGAACTGCAAGGGACTGAAACCCTATCGTTATCTTTATCTACCACATCATCTACAGACGTGCTTATGGCCTCTGGTTCGTTATCCTCTGAGCTATCATCCTCAGAATCTATAATTTTTCGTTTCCTACGAGCTCGAGGAGACGAATTGGGCCAATGCTGTGTTGGACCCAATTTACAATCGACTAAGAATTCATCCCACGACCGACCTTTCGCGGATAATTGATATTGCAATAAAATTTTAATCAATCCATGGTGACACAGGCTATTATCAGGGTTATTAAAATTTCTCACAGACTGTGACATTTTCTTCACACTTTGCCACAGATAGAAGGGCAAGTTTAGTTTATAACCCTTAACCGCTAACAACAACCTTAAATGATACAAATGTAAATGGGAAAAACGTCCACAACAGGTTACGTATCTTACCAGGATTTCATAGTAAGCTCTCCACTCGGGCTTGAGAAATTTTACAGGCACGCCTACTCTCAATTTCGTTTTATCTGGTAAAGGCGAGAACAATGCCAAACACTTCTTCTTATCAACCATAAGGCCTTTAAACCAGCGTTCTCCCACCTGGGGAAGTTTCGTGGCTTCAGCAATGCTGTCTTCATTTATAACAAACTCAAAACCCCCTATTCGCACCCTGTCATTTTTAAAACCCGTTGCAAACATTCTGGTAATCTCCACATGATGACCATCAAAGCTTTGAAAGAAATGCGTCCATCCCATTTTCTCGAATTTCTAAGCAACCTCCTGATTAGCTTCAATAATTTCATACCCTGAGATTTCAAAACGATTCAGAAGAGGCATGGTTTTTTCAACACTGTTTTGGTTTAGTCGTGGAATGAAAGGAAATGTGAAAACAGATGGAATAGGTATCCACACACACGACATACTAGGAAAATCTTCACATGCGCGAAATCTGATCCAAATCAAATCTCTGAACCTACCATTTTAGCGGGATGGTGATAAATATTGCACTTTCATGCTACATCATGGTCTATACTAACTTATCTGCGTTCTGACCTCGCTAAGTAGTGATCACTACTTATCTCAACGAACCAGCACTACGAAGACTGCCTAACTTGGTGAACCAGAGATATGACAACTGATATAACCATTATTAAGATCATTAATTATTGACAGTGGTTCATTATTAATAGGTACGATGGCGTAGTTCGTAATGAGTGTTAGCAATTAACACTGTCAACAAGGTTTTATCAAACGCATACAATTGTCGAGTCTGTCAAGTGGTGAAGGCCACGTTTCCATGCCAGCTCACCGATCCAAAGACTTATCAATTTAACCGTTGATTTTGCGCATGATCAGTTCATCCAACGATCATCATGATTCCATAATATTACGTCGTGATGTGAAGAAGCATAGATTGAGTTTTAAGTAAGTATTAATGAAATGGCCAGCTTGGTGTTTGTTTTATTAATATGTACAAACTATGTATATATACAACACTAAGTCGAAACCTTTATACATGGTATTAACACACTATCGTGTGTATCATTACATAGGGTATTAACCATATGAGAAACGCTTCCTATATAAACCATCATTTATTAATTAAATATGATATTGACAAAGTTTATGATAGGATATTACTTATGATATTAGATTCCCAAATTCTCTTAGTCTTGAGACTAATAATACCCTAATAATGAGTTTTATGATATTTCTTTGCCACAAAACCCTTAAGTCACATAAACTCTTTTCAATATTTTAAACAATTTTCAATGAGAATTTACGAAACTTATCAATCCTTCATTCGAGAGCCAAGTTCGATGATCAAGTCCCTATCAGCTTTTAGAGTTATTAATTACTTTTCTTTGATTAAGAGCACCTTCAGAATCAAAGATTCTGAAGGAGCTCTATATAAATTTTAATTCATTTTCACATAAAGGACTGATTACTCTTCACTTTGTCAAGGAGTGAAGAGGTTGTTGCTTGCTGCCAACAAATGGCGACGACCTGGGAGAACCAGTTATCTCTGCTTAAAACAAGATGATTAAAACGAAATCTTCAAAACCTGTTAAAGATAGTCAGAATCCTTTGTTCATATCAAACCTTTATTTATTCAGATTCATAAGCATAACCCAGAAATTTTCATCTTTTGAAATAAACATGTAATTAGAGATAAGCTTACAAATATCATTATCAAAACCAGTGCTTCTTAGTAAGGGTGATCTTACCATCAGCCTCGAATACCTTTCCCCTGAAAACTATCTAGAACCTGTTCCTTGGTTTAGTAATTTCTTGTTTCTTGCTTTGCTGTTCTTTTCTTTTAAATGATAATTCTGCCTGAAGACTACTACCTGGGCTTGGTGTCCCAATGTGATAGTATCATTCACGAGAGTTGTCTGAAATAAGCAGGCCGACTCATGATGAGATCTCCTGTCTTTTAATTTAAAATCAAAATCCATCACCCTGGTGATCAGAAATGAAGTTATTCCAGGCAACACTGATGATCATGATTAGGTCGGCTCATTACTGAGACCTCCTATTCTTCAGGCAAAAGTTATGTTTTATTGGAATTTCATTGATTTTGTTTTAACTAAAGTGAGAGATCATTACCCAGCATGGTAACCAAATAGTAATGTCAGTCATAAATACCACCAGAAAATGAATCAGCTGGCTCGTGATGAGACCCCTTATCTCTTGGTTTTAAGACCAAAAGCCATTACTAGTTTCCTAATAATGTCATACCAGAGATATTTATGATTCTGATCAGACCGGCTCATTACTGAGACCTTCCGTCTCTCACTTTAGCTTGTTATTAGCTGGAACAGATGCTAGACAATCTTCAAATGAAAAAGTTTTCTAAATAAATGATAAAAAATCTGTAAAAATTTTTCAAAAGCACGGGCTTTGAGAAAGATATATAATAAACTACCCTTATTTAAGAAAATAATCAGATGAAAGAAAAATCCGGGAAACACTTATAAATAGAACTAACGAAGACTTTTTACAAACTCAAGAAATTTTGATCAGCCCGAGCAACTTTAAAAGATTTCAGTTTAAGTCAAAATTTTCAAGACTGATGAGAAAACTGATCTTATTGATATATATTAATTACAATTATTAATCACATATTTCTGTTTTGAGGACTAGTTATATACATGAATTTTAACAACCTGAAATATCTGATATTGACAGCTTTTGACTCATATACAGTTTACTAGTGTATATACAAAAATATAAAAACTATTTATAAACAGTGAATAAATATATACAATTTAGACAGCAATTATTAACAAAAATATTTCTTCAGAATCAGTCCATTCACAGGGAATGTCTCGGACTGACCTTCAAGTGTTTGCAATCGAAAAGTACTTGGACCTATTTTTTCAGAGATAACAAAGGGGCCTAACCAAAGTTTTTGAAACTTAGTATGACTACCCTTAACCTCATGAGCTTTATCCCATTTTAAGACCAAGTCTCCTACCTGGAATTCGCGATCAGAACTAAACGATTGGTCAAACCATGACTTAACAATCTGTTGATGTTTGTTAAAGTGTTGTTTTGACTGTTCTCTTTCTTCTTCTAATTTTAATAATGCATTAATTCTTTTCTCCATTGCTGGGCATTCTTCTTCTTGGACAGACTGAGCTAACTGCAATGAAGGTAAAAACAAATTTGGTGGGAGAATAGCTTCAGTCCCATACACTAAGAAAAATGGTGAATTACCTATTGCAACTTTTGGAGTTACCCTATCTGCCCAAAGAGCATTAACCAATTCTGTATGCCAATTCCTGTGGTGAACTGAAACAGTTCTTTTAAGAATTTTCAATAAATTTTTATTTGTTGACTCAGCTAGACCATTCCCATGAGGATGGTAATTAGCTGAATACCTGATTCTTATTCCTTTTTCTAAAGCGAACTGACTTAATTCAATTGATGAAAAATATGATGCATTATCAAAAACCAAAGAATCAGGAACACCAAATCTTGTTATGATAAAGAAATCCAGAAATAATATAACTTGATTAGTATTCACAACCTTCAATGGTGCAGCCTCAGCCCAACGGGTGAAATAATCAGTTGCAGTTATTATGTACTTGTGTCGCATTGATGAGGGAGGGTTTATTGGACCTATTATATCGATACCCCACTGCTGAAAAGGTCTTTCAGCTGAAACAGGTTGTAAAGGGAAAGCAGATTTTTTAACTTTTCCTGCGGCAAGTTGACACTCTTGACACCTTCTGACGAAAGTATAAGAATCTCGGAACAAGGTAGGCCAATAATAACCAGCTCTAAGAATTTTATGGGCTGTGGTTTCTCCACCGAAATGACCTCCCGCTGGTCCAGAATGCAATTCTTTCAGAATTGTTTCTGTTTCATCTTTATCTAGACACCGAAGGTATACCCCATCTGAATTTCTTCGAAAGAGGATACTATCTATTAATAAGTACGGGACAGATTTCAATCTGAGTGCTCTTTTCTTCCTTGGATCCAAGTAATCAGGAGCAATCCCTGTTTCCAGAAGTACTCGTATGTCTGTGTACCAAGAATCTTGAGGTGGTGGATAAAAATAAATTTCTCTGGTAAGTAAATCTTCATCAATGACAATTTCGTTTTTATCATCAGACAAATGAGCAGCTTCAGCAGCTAATTTACACAATCCTTGCCCTTTAACTATTGTTGATGGTTTGATTTCTAGGTCATACTCCTGGAGAGCTGTCATCCAAGGTGCCCTTTTTTCTCCTAAATCCTTCTGTACCAACAAATTTCTTACTGAAGAATAAGGTACAATTACTTTCGTTTTAGATTTTAACAAGTAAGGACGAAAATGTTTTACCGCTTTAAAAACAGCATAAGCTTGTTTATCCACTTCATGATAGTTTAGTTCAGCACCTTTGAAATTCGAACTCATGAACGAAATTGGAACCTCATTATTTTGTTGGTTTAATTGAGTTAATACTGCTGCATAGGCAATATCAGAAGCGAAAGTATATAATATAAAATCCTTGTTAAAATCTGGACTTAAAAGACTAGGAGCTTCTGAAATAGCTTCTAAAATTTTCTGAAAGGATTCTTTTTCAGTTTGTCCCCAATTAGACACAGCATCTTTTTTAATCATTTTCTGCAAAGGACGAACAGTCTCTGAAAAGCTAGGGATAAATCTCCTGACAAAATTAATTTTCCCTAAGAATGACTGCATTCCTTTCTTGCTGGAAGGGAAAGTAATCTTTGAAATAGCTTGTGTTCTTTCCGGATCAATCATGATTCCATGTTTTGATACTACACATCCTAACAAGATACCTTCTGAAACAGCAAATATTGTTTTCTTAGGATTTAAAGATATTCCAAATTTTCTACATCGTTCAAACACTTTTCTCAAATGGTTAAGATGATCAGGGCGATGTTTAGAGTAGACAGTAACGTCGTCCAAATAGACAACGACTGAATGATTAATCAAACCTCTGAAGGAAATATCCATTGCTCGTTGAAATGTTGCTCCCGCATTGATTAATCCAAAGGGCATCTTACGGTACGCGTACGTTCCCCATGGAGTTCTAAAAGCTGTTTTTAATTGATCATCCGGGGAGACTAATATTTGGTTGTACCCTGAGAAACCATCAAGAAGAGACAGTATCTCAGCCCCAGATACTTTCTGAAGAATTTGTTCCATGGGTGGAACTGGGTAATTATCTTTTTCAGAAGCTTTGTTTAAATTTCTAAAATCAACACATAATCGAATATCCCCATTTTTCTTTCTAACTGGAACTAAGTTTGCTACCCACTGAGTGTGTCTGACAGGGAAAATGATCCTGGCAGTTAGCAATTTATTCAATTCCTTTTTTATTGTTGGTTCTAATGATGGGTGATATTTTCTTAATTTCTGCTGAAAAGGTTTTGATTCTTGCTTAATTGGAATTATATGTTGCATGACTTGAGTATTAAATGTTTTTAAGTCATCATATGTCCACGCAAATATATCTTTAAACTCTTTAAATAACTTTATGAAAGCTGCTCTTTCTACAGGATCACAATCTATTCCTAGGTTTATAGTTTGGGGATTAGATTCTGTTCCCAAATTGATGGTTTCATATTTCATGCAAGAGCTATTGGTTTTACAATTCGGAACTGATTTAAACTTATCCTGCAGATCAAAAAACTTTTCTAATCTCAATACTGAGTTGGGGACCGGTTTTACCTGTTCAAAAGCCTTCTCAACTGAACAAAAATCATTAATTACCGAAAAATCTCGTAAATTGTCATCGTGAGTGATTTCATCTATCGCTGACTCCTTAAAGATTCCATCACTTGTCAGAAAATGCAGTACCTGTGTGTCATTATCAAACACATGCCAATTAAAAATGTTATCAGGTATGGAAGGTCTAAAAATTAATTCAACAGAAAAGAATTCTGGCGAAAAATTTTCCGAAGGAATCAATTTGGAAGCTACATTTGCCAATAAGTCTGCTTCTTGGTTTTGACTTCTAGGAACAGAATTTATGTTAAATGCATCAAAATATGTGATAAGATTCCATACCTCCTTCTGATAGCTTTGCAAATGTTCAGATAAACAATGAATGGAATTACGTACCTGTCTAACGATGATTTCTGAATCGCCAAAGACCATAATCTCTTTGATGCCCAAATCGATTGCTTTTTTCAATCCTTGAATCAAAGCTTCATATTCAACCATATTATTTGTACAACTAAATTCTAATCTACAAGCTATACAAGTCTTATTACCTTGAGGATCTATTAGTAGACAACCGGCGCCCGCTCCTTCCTTAGATTTTGCACCATCGAAATAAAGAGTCCAAATAGAATTATGTGCAATTACTTTGCTTTCTATGATATTTACAATATTTACATTATTTTCATTACCAATGGTCTCCTTAAGGGAACAATTAGGAGAGATAACTGTTACATTACAAATCTCAGATTGCTGGCTGCTTTCTGAAAGGAGAGAGGTTTCAGCTTTGAAATCTCCAAAACCTAACTCATACATGTAGTTTCCCATAATGGAATCAGAAAATAATACGGGTTCACTAGGATCATGTAGTTCTGTAACAGTATGTTTCATGTACCTTTCTCTTTGTATTTTTATCTGATTTGATTTTCCATTTTTTGGTAACCACAAGGTTGACCAATCAGTGGCAAAGAAACCATTTAGCTATTGAGACCAATCCCTACTTAAGAACAATCCATATGCATCAGGTATATCAGCGATTACGATGTCTATGATTTGATAAACTGAAGGATTACAAGCAATCCTAACTAAGACATCTTTCATCTCTCCGACAACCTTAACATTTGTTCTATCTAATTGAGTTATTTGTGCATTGGATGGGACAAATTTGCCATTTAATTTCTTGCACACAGATAAAGGCATGACATTAGAAGATGCTCCTGAATCTACCATGCAATTGTGGACATTTCTATTAAAAATTTCGAAGGTGAGTAGGAATGGAGGTGTAATTGACTTAGAGTTCTTACCTATCAAAGAAGCTTTATCAGTTGATGTTTTCCCTTTATCAGTTGCTGTTGGATCATTGCCTGAACTGTTTGCAGCAACATTTTGGTTTGTATTTGGAGCAATCATGCTTACTGCAGGATTAATGATAGGAATTTCAGGCATTGGATAGATCTGAAGGAGATCGTACATACTAATGTTTGCACGTGTTTTCTTCAAATCTTCAATTATGTCATATTGTAAATCCAACTTCGGAGCGTTTTGAATGGTTTGGGTACCCTTATGTGACTGAGTTGGTTTGCCGAGTTGAATTTGTTTGTTTGGTTGTGAGTTATTACTATCATTGTTTGGAGTAGAGCTTGAAGCACCAGGAGTATTTGCAGTTGTTTTACTACGCGTATTATATGCGTGTTGTCCTGGAGGTGGACTTCTGTTCTCATGTTTTTTTACAAAATTATCCCAGAAATGCCCATTGATCTGTTGAGGTTCTTCTGATTCATCTTCATTTTCAGATTCTTCATCTTCTTTATTCTGATTTATCTCTTGACTAGTTGTTTCAGATAAAGAGAGGACAGCTCGAATTGTATTAAAGATCTCTTCGTTAGCAGCTATATCTGGGGGTGCATTCTTATTGTTTGTGTTTGGGTTTTGTCTAAATTGATTTCTGAAGTAGTCCCTAGAAGGGGAAGCTTCAGAACTAGTTTTTTTTAACCCAATAACTTCATTAGTTAATGTTCGGATAGCATTCTGTAGCTGTTCTACATCAAAAGCTTTATCTTTATCTGAACTAGATCTCTCTACTTTCTTTCGAGGAAAAGAATCAGTTTTACCACTCCTTTCTGGTTCATAAGACATGAAATCTTTTTCTACCTTAATTGCTTCATCAAATGTTTCTATCAGTGTTGTTTTTCTAGCCCTCTTAACAAACATTCCGGAATTCCTAGGTAAGGCTGATGTATAATTTTCGATGATTATATCTTCCGGTGGTTGAGAAGCAATTGGAATTTTATTTTTTAAAGTTAGAAACCTTTGATTAAAATCTTTAATCCTTTCTTTGGGTTCCATTTTAATTCTAGATAATTCTAGGGCTAAAAGAGCAGGTGTTTTATCTTCCCCAAATTTATCTAAAAATACTTTATTAAATTCCTCCCAGTTTGTAATAGATCCTTGTACTAATGAAAAATACCAGGTAGAGGCTCTTCCCTCAAAAGTGAGAGGAAATAATCGACAGACAACATCCTCATGCTGAACATTTAAGGTTTGAACAGCTAGCATGAATTTATCAATGTGTACCTCTGCAGGTTCTTTGTCATCTGGGTTAAACTTAGGAAGAACCTTATCTGAATGTTTTGGTAATGGGTGTTGTATCCCAGGAATTGCTACAGCAGCTGCCCTTAACCAAGGGAGCTGTGGATTAGGTGGAGGGGGTGGAGGATTACCTCCCCCTCCCGCATTTCCTGCCATTGGATTTCCTTGAGAACTAGAAGAACTCTCAGAATGAGAAGATCTCGGACTGTTGGGTGGTGACTCAGGAGGTGAAGGTGGCTGATCAGAACCACTTCCCGAAATTAACCTCCTTGTGGTGTTGGTTTGTGTAATCTTTCTTTGATAATTTTCAGCTTGATGTTGAGGAGTATTATCAGTTATTTCCAAATCTTCTGTAACTATGGTCAATTGTGGGTTATGTCGCAGTTGTCTAGGAAGACCATAATCTATTGGAGTAATACCTAACTGATTAGCATAAGCTCTAGTAAGGATATGTCTGGATTCCTCTAGAGTTTGAGCACTTTGTGCAGGAGTAAAAGGAGAAGTAATAGGATCACGTTCAAGGATATTTCTTACAGTTTCACTAAGAGGTGATCTACTAGTTTCCGAAGATTGTTGGCTGGTTGGAAATGTTTGATTGGTTTCACCTGCCATTACTTAATTCATGCCCTCCTTCTAGCGCCATTTGTTGGCCTGATTTTATGACTCAGAGCCAATAAAGAGGTTTTATCCACACAATCAACTTAAAGCAGTATTCGGTGTGTTTAAGTTAACAAAACCTCACAGGTTATGGTCCTGCTACCAGCTAGTTTGTCTCTTAAGGAAACCTCAAAACTAGCAAAATCTAACCTATTCTAATGTTATCCTATCTATATATTTACAAATGTCCTAAGGCTGCTTTCGTAAAGAAAGACTTCAATTTTTGGAAAATTTTCTAAGTATGAAAACTTAATTACAGTATGCAGAATGATTTAACAATACTAAAGATAAAATAAACTTAAAACTAATCTATTTATTCTATTTTACCCTATCTCAGCTGAGAGCAGATTTGAAATTAAAATTAATCATTAATCTTATAACAGAACATTGAAATACGATTTAAACCACACATGTTTAAATTCTAACAACAATTATTCTGCTATATAGAAATGGACCTGAATTTCAACCTAAAAGACACAGTCAAATTTCATTTCCAGAACTGATTAACAATTATTGTTCAAGATAGTCATTCAAATTTAAGATAATGTTTATTTAAATATTCACCATTAACATACAAATGAAACTTTAAATAAACCAGAAGTTATATCATTCAAGCTAATGTTCATAGTGAACACACTGATGAACAAACCACAATGACATATGCATTCAATAACTGATCTTGAGACGACAAAGTGAGAAATTGTTTGAACATCAGTATGACACAGCATACATAGTTTGCATATAAACAGAAAATGACAAACTCGAAATATATGTATATATAAAAACCCAAAAATGAATACCATTCACAGCATCATTCGTAGATATCCAGTATCATCCACAACAAAGCTTCAGCTTCAAGTTTGAAGTAATACTAGCAAATAGAATATATTTCAAGAAGTTTTTCTCCTACACTTCATCCCCCTGAGTTCATCAAAAATCTTCCTTCATATACTAATGAGAATCGGTTTTTGCTATAAATGTTGCATGCAACATTATAGGAAATTACCTAACCAAAAAAGCATCTAATTACACCAAATACTGAAAATAGAATCGACTAGCCTGAGTCGAGGCATCTCAGAACATTCCTGACCATTCAGAAAACTCCAACTAGTAACAGATCAGCTACACTTTCACGCCAACGCATCCACTATGTCCTGCATTCCTGGTGATAAAACCCTCCTGCATTAAATTCAATAGATATATCATATTAAAATCGATTTAACACAGTTAACCGAAATATTAAAACAAAATTATAAATGCATGTCTGTAAAATCTCCGATTTTACAGACATGCTAAATCAAAAATGATCGTTACCTGTCAACAAGAAAAAGAACTATTAGACTTCATTGCGAAGAGCGATTACTCTTCTAGCTTCGGCCAATTTAGCCTTCAACCTGATAATTTTGACATTTTGTTTTTCAATTCGTTCCAAAAGCATCTGGTTTGTTTTTAATATGGATTTCTTAGATTCCTTGAATTGATTCTTTTTCACGTTGGCCCTTTTCCATCTATCAATCCATTCTAACAATTCTTTCTTGAGTGTTTTATTTTCCTCTTCCAACAAGACCGTATACTGTCTGCGTTTTCCTTTAGACTCTGTTTTCTTATCCTGATAGACATTTCCTAATATCTGCTGTAGGGTTTCGTCTTCGCTGGCTACATGAGGAGAACGAGGACTATCACAACGCTGATGATGAGATGGTTCAAATTGTACAGTGTCAGGATCTATTTCCGGTTGATTACCCTCAACCTCACCTGATGGCACATCATTCCCCTGGACAGTGGTGGAATTCCCTACACCCATTGGGCTAGGGACAGATATCGGAATATCATCCTCAATATTCACAACTGCAGGTTCGGCGGCAGTAGATTTGGAAGCCTGTGGATCAGACCTATACCTTGGAGTAGAACGACGACTATGCATGCTTCTGGTGATTCTACGTGAAGATGATAGGTTTCCAACCTTCGACCCTTGCTTATCACAACAAACCTGAGCCAAATGGTTCAGCTTATGCATAGGAATTTCGTCACATTCAGTAGGTTTATCAATTTCATCTTGGGCTGATCCCTCTTTTAATTTTACAGGGTTGCCATCATTATTATCGGGTTGTGATTCATTTAAATTTTCCCTAGAACTGCAAGGGACTGAAACCCTATCGTTATCTTTATCTACCACATCATCTACAGACGTGCTTATGGCCTCTGGTTCGTTATCCTCTGAGCTATCATCCTCAGAATCTATAATTTTTCGTTTCCTACGAGCTCGAGGAGACGAATTGGGCCAATGCTGTGTTGGACCCAATTTACAATCGACTAAGAATTCATCCCACGACCGACCTTTCGCGGATAATTGATATTGCAATAAAATTTTAATCAATCCATGGTGACACAGGCTATTATCAGGGTTATTAAAATTTCTCACAGACTGTGACATTTTCTTCACACTTTGCCACAGATAGAAGGGCAAGTTTAGTTTATAACCCTTAACCGCTAACAACAACCTTAAATGATACAAATGTAAATGGGAAAAACGTCCACAACAGGTTACGTATCTTACCAGGATTTCATAGTAAGCTCTCCACTCGGGCTTGAGAAATTTTACAGGCACGCCTACTCTCAATTTCGTTTTATCTGGTAAAGGCGAGAACAATGCCAAACACTTCTTCTTATCAACCATAAGGCCTTTAAACCAGCGTTCTCCCACCTGGGGAAGTTTCGTGGCTTCAGCAATGCTGTCTTCATTTATAACAAACTCAAAACCCCCAATTCGCACCCTGTCATTTTTAAAACCCGTTGCAAACATTCTGGTAATCTCCACATGATGACCATCAAAGCTTTGAAAGAAATGCGTCCATCCCATTTTCTCGAATTTCTGAGCAACCTCCTGATTAGCTTCAATAATTTCATACCCTGAGATTTCAAAACGATTCAGAAGAGGCATGGTTTTTTCAACACTGTTTTGGTTTAGTCGTGGAATGAAAGGAAATGTGAAAACAGATGGAATAGGTATCCACACACACGACATACTAGGAAAATCTTCACATGCGCGAAATCTGATCCAAATCAAATCTCTGAACCTACCATTTTAGCGGGATGGTGATAAATATTGCACTTTCATGCTACATCATGGTCTATACTAACTTATCTGCGTTCTGACCTCGCTAAGTAGTGATCACTACTTATCTCAACGAACCAGCACTACGAAGACTGCCTAACTTGGTGAACCAGAGATATGACAACTGATATAACCATTATTAAGATCATTAATTATTGACAGTGGTTCATTATTAATAGGTACGATGGCGTAGTTCGTAATGAGTGTTAGCAATTAACACTGTCAACAAGGTTTTATCAAACGCATACAATTGTCGAGTCTGTCAAGTGGTGAAGGCCACGTTTCCATGCCAGCTCACCGATCCAAAGACTTATCAATTGAACCGTTGATTTTGCGCATGATCAGTTCATCCAACGATCATCATGATTCCATAATATTACGTCGTGATGTGAAGAAGCATAGATTGAGTTTTAAGTAAGTATTAATGAAATGGCCAGCTTGGTGTTTGTTTTATTAATATGTACAAACTATGTATATATACAACACTAAGTCGAAACCTTTATACATGGTATTAACACACTATCGTGTGTATCATTACATAGGGTATTAACCATATGAGAAACGCTTCCTATATAAACCATCATTTATTAATTAAATATGATATTGACAAAGTTTATGATAGGATATTACTTATGATATTAGATTCCCAAATTCTCTTAGTCTTGAGACTAATAATACCCTAATAATGAGTTTTATGATATTTCTTTGCCACAAAACCCTTAAGTCACATAAACTCTTTTCAATATTTTAAACAATTTTCAATGAGAATTTACGAAACTTATCAATCCTTCATTCGAGAGCCAAGTTCGATGATCAAGTCCCTATCAGCTTTTAGAGTTATTAATTACTTTTCTTTGATTAAGAGCACCTTCAGAATCAAAGATTCTGAAGGAGCTCTATATAAATTTTAATTCATTTTCACATAAAGGACTGATTACTCTTCACTTTGTCAAGGAGTGAAGAGGTTGTTGCTTGCTGCCAACACAACTCAAATATTTATCTTTTATGTTTGTGTGGTTTCCTCCCGCTTTAACTCTATATGTCTTTTGAACTTCGATTCATTCTGTACCAATATGCATGCTTAAGTGTGCAGTAGTGTCATCCTCATGATCTCATACACAAACATACATTCATTAGTATAATCCCAATATTATCAAAACATTATAATTCTAAATAATCTTAAGTATGTATGGTCATGATTATTTCATACACAGGTATACTTACCTAAGATCCTAACAAAGTAGGATTCTAACTTGATATAGGAAAACATACCTGCATTATCAAGCTTGGTTATGTCTTAACATACCCAAACAATATCTTCTTTGTTCTCTTCAATGTTTTCGAGACCTTGTGCTAGAACCTGCATATCTCATAGATTAAGCATAGTAGAACAAAGCCATACATACCTCGTAAGTAGAGCTTCTATGTGATCAAAGATTATGGATGAGTCTTTGTCTTCATGTCATCATGGTCATAGAACTTGATTTGTATTTCTTGATGTACCTGTATCTTGTTAGTAGTCAACATCATCCTCATACAACACCACAAGTGCATTAGTAAAATCATAAGTGTCATAACCCTAATTAATGACTGTCTTCTACCATTCACATGCATTCATTATCAAACAATCATAATTGTACTAACCTCAATAACATGAAGGCAAACATATCATAAACTTAACCATGAACAGATTTCAACACATACCTGTATCTCCTCAAGTCATACCTGTCAGGATTGCTTTTAACTCAATCCACTTTGATTTGCTGAAATTGGATCTAGAGCTGGATTAGGGTTTGTCAGAGAAACCCTAAAAGTTCAAACTTTGAATTTCAAACTTCTGAATGGATGGAAAGATGCGCCTTGCTGAGCTGATCAAGGTAGCATACTTCAATTTTGAAATCTCCAAAATTTGACCCCTCAAAATTGCCTTTGAAACCTTTGGATCTTCTCGACAGGATCCAGAACTAGGGTTTGATGAAGCCCACCCTTCTTCCCAATCAAAAGGTTTGATCCAAAGCTCTAAACTTCAATTTTTCTGAGGAGCTTCCAGTCGTGGTCACAGACTTTAAAAATTACAACTTTTGCAGAAGCCCTAATTTTCCACCTTTCCGATCAAAATCCCAAACTAGGGTTTGATCAAGCCTGACCTTTTTCCCAACCAAAAAATTCCATCTTGGTCTCTAAATTTTGATTTTGATGAGGAGCATTCAGCCGTGGACTCCGATTCGAAAATTTCTAACTTTCTCTGAAGCCCTAAATTCCTGCATCAGTGATAAGCCAAGAATGAAGGTGCTTAGAAAACAATTTTGTTTTGACAGAAATATGCACTTGATTGTTTCTGGTGCATCTTTGAAATTACAAATTAACAGGGTTTGAAACCTTGGTGTGTGGTAGCCTGACCTGTCAGTTTTCCAACCCCATAGGTCTGACCTCAATTGGATTTTCTGAGAGAGAGTTATCCCAAGTGTCGCAACGTGACCTGTTTATGGGATAAAACAGGAGAGCGAACTTGTACGGCATGCCACGTGTCACTGGTTCAACTTCGGCCTCTGAAAATCATACCTGTGAAAGTACAGTCCATTCCCTACCTTTCACATTTTACTAAATTTCATTTGGAGCTTCCTATCCCAAGTTGTGACCTTTTTCCTAGTTCACCTATTTATGACTGAGATTTGGAAGAGGTAGAAACCAAAACTTGTACTGATCATAAATCACAAAGTACAACGAATTAGAGGCTTTACTTTAGACACAAGGTACATGGGGATGTTATCTACGATCTGTAAAGGTTTCCAATCCTGGACCTTCTCCAAAATGTATTTATAGCGAAAGTTCCACAATGACTGGTTTTTTCTATACAAAACCCTAACCTTCAAATTGTCGCAAGTGAAGTAAGTGTCGTAAGTGCCATACATTGCCTTCCTTCAGGCTAGCTCTGATACCATGTTAAGATTCAATATTCTAAGACATAAAATATCAACATTACATTCCATTTCACAACAATAGCATATATAGGATCACTGAAAGAAAAATAAGCACGACATAAACACAAGAGACACATATTTATCCTGGGAAACCCTCATGGGGTAGAAAACCCAGCAAAGTTTCCTTAATATAGATGACCAACAAATAGAAAGATTTAATCCTCAACCATAAGCTCCTTCTGCTCCATAGCAGATATCTCTTTCACTTATGCGCTAATCACAAGTGAGTGAATGTGTGTTAAATAAGGAACACACCTCCTCTATTTATACACAACTCCGACTTGACTTTTACACTAACTAGGTCGGCCCCAACTTAACCACTTAACATAATGTGACAGGGCTGACCCCACTAGGGGCGTCTAATAACTCTTTAACCACATGACTCATACAGGGCTGACCCCCACTAGGGAAGTCTAATAACCCAAGTTACCACATTCTCCACGGAGGAATGAAACATCTCTGGAATAACAAAGTACAAATATAATATTCTTGGAAGTTACAATATTTCAACAAAACCTAACCGTCATTAGGTGTCAACATGTTGAGATATTGTAACTTCAAATAATATTATATTTGTACTTTATTATTCCGGAGATGATTCATTCCTCCGTGAAGATCTTATTGTATATCCGGAGATGTTTATTCCTCCGTCGGAATGTGGTAACTTGGGTTATTAGACTTCCCTAGTGGGGGTCGGCCCTGTATGTGTTATGTGGGTCAAAGGGTTATTAGACCACCCTAGAGGGGTCGGCCTAGTCAGTTGTAGTGGGGTATTTAACCCATTGGTTAAATACGAGCCTACATGTTTTGTGTAAAAGATAAGTCGGAGTAGTGTATAAATAGAGGAGGTGTATTCCTCATTTTACACACTCACTCACTTGAAAGTGGCGCACTTGTGGAGGAGAGGTCTGCTATGGAGAAGGAGGAGCTTATGCTCAGGGTTACATCTTTGTATATATTGCTGGTCATCTATATTGAGGAAGCTTTACTGGGTTTTCTACCCCATGAGGGTTTCCCAGGATAAATTTGTGTCTCTTGTGTTTATGCTATGCTTGTTGTTTCTTCAGTGATCCTGTATATGCTATTATTGTGAAATGGAATGTAATGCTGCTATTTTCTATCTTAAGCATATCAAATCTTAACACAACATAGTGGCCAGTTAGTTATGGTGGACTTGTGTGCTGCCCACCATCGCAATGATGTAGCCTTCAGGGCTTCCTCCAAGGCCAATAGACGTTGTGGTTCTGCCACTTTCTCTACAAATTCAGTGAGAAATGTAGCCAAATTGAGCAATCCCTCATACATCGGTAGTTCGCACTCTTATGTTTCTACCCTCCACAGCGACTGAGTGATTCCTGCACACCTCCTAAATGACACTTCATACAGCTGGTTCTGCCAATTTTCAAGTACTTCATCCAAATTTGACGACGCCGAGCAGCTATTGGACGACCCTAACTCTCCATCTGCAGTCATATTGATGTAGTCTTTGGATATGTTGTACAAATTGTCCCATCCATAGGTGAACTCATCCCTTGTTGGTTCAACATACCTCTTCCCTTCCTTGGGATCAAGATGTGCGACTACCTGTTGGCACCCCAACAACTCCCCTTGATTTTGGCAAAATAAAGGGGCCCCCTCATGTAAATTTTGTAAATATTTGGTTTTGGTTTTCTACTATTTTGCTTGATTTATTTAGTGATTTGGTGATTTGGTATTCCCGTTGCTCATCGATCTGTTTAACATTATTCGAGTTTTTTACATGTTTCAGTTTTTCCCTTCAATGAATGAATGATTTTATTTGCGAGTTGTGATAATTTGATTAGTTACTTAATTTTGTAAACTTCAATGCATTTTTTGAAAAAGACTTTATTAATAAATGAGAGTAGAATCTTAACTTTGATGACTTCTTGAATCTTGAAAAAAAACTTTTAACTCTTATTTTGATCAAGTGCAAACTTTTCAATTGAAGCTTATATGGTGTACAACTCAATTCAATCTTAACAAATATATAAAACATGGAAAGAAATAATAATTTTTAATTTTAAGCAAAGTGTTAATTTGTGAAAGCTTTTACACTTTGTTTAAGATTTTCTTTTATTTCTCTTCTAATTTTTATCATTTTCTTTTTGGACAAATTAAAAGTTTCAATTCAATTTATTTACATTATTAAAACTTAGATTTTTGGTCTCATTATTTTATTTCATATTCTAAACCAAATCTCTATATTTTAATAAAGAATTTTGTAAATGAATTGTTTTACTCATAATCTTAAAAAACGAAGATCATCCTTCATTCTTATTTAAACTAACATTCTCATGTATGATAATTATGTCTACCATTTGGTAGTCAAATTAAAAAGTGTTTCCATGATGACGTAAGATTAAACATTGGTATATATTGTTAATTGAATATCCATGCATTTGTGTATACTTATGCATGATTTTCGATGGATTTTGAATTGATGATTTTATATTATATGAAGACATTACATCTCTTATCATGAATTTGTGTGTAATACTTGTGTTATTCTTGGAATTGACGTGTTTATAAACTGTTAAGTGAATAAACTCTTTTACATTCTTTGAAGTTTGCGGTTTCATTTAAAAGAGATCACATCAAAGGAAAGTTCTTTATGTAAAATGAATGTCCAAGTGAATGGATGACAACGTAATGGTCTTGGATATTATTACTTGGTCTCTAATTTATCATTGTAACTTGTGCAGAGATAAATTTCAAAAAGAAGATTCGAAGTTTTGATTACTACGTGTTTTCAAGGATAGTTGATGGAGAGGATCACCAATACAAAAGAAGACTCCAGCTATGCTCAACCAACCTCGGGCTGTCATTAAATATCATCACGTTCATTAAATTAATGAGTTATCATTATGAACAGAAATCCATTATGCAAGGATCGCAAATATCAAGCCGACTACATGCCGATTGCAGCATTAAAATAAGTATGAAATGGTAATTCTGTTGCTGCATTTAATTTCGTCTCGATAGAACATTTATAGAACATTTATATGCAATTTAAAAACGTCAATTCAACTTGATCACATAAGGTTTATCACGCCAATGCATTGAAGGTAGAAGGAACCGTTGTTTGCCAAGTAAGAGATATCTCTGAGATTGTTGAGAGGCCGTACCAAAACGGCAGAATTTTAAGGAATTTGTTTACCAACTGTCCATTGCAAATGAAGTTCTAGCCAAGTGTTTAAAGCATTAAAATCACACCAATATTGAAGGAATATTGCTGCTACGGAGATGCCCAAACTTATCGCAGTTTCCTTTTGTCATGTGAACTACAGTCATTTAAAAGTCCAACTAAAATCAATTTTTATCGCCTTGATTTCTGGAAAAAAATTCCACCTCGAGATAAATGAAGAAACTCGTCAAAGATTACGAGATTCTACCATACTGTATTCTCAAGACCAGCTGTCAAGAGATCTCATGAACCAGAGAAGATAGCCACGATGCTACATAATAAACTTCTTCCATATTCGCTGCGATTCAAAATGCTGTGCCGTCGGGGCAGGGAAATCGATCACGTCACCAAGTTTGCAGGGGTAAATTACATTTGAATTAACAAACATACGAAGATCAGAATCATAGAAGCATGATCAACGATTGAAGTCAAAGGGATGGTTTCTTAATTCTCAGAAAATTCTTCATTTTGTGAATTTTACTTTCATAATTGATATTTCTTTTTGATTTGGGTTAATCGATATTTAATTTGTGTGCAGATATAATGGGAGAAAAGTCAAAGAAGGTGCAACGACGCAGATGCTAAAGCATGCTGAGACCATTTCCTGGAAGACGCGATTTAAATTTGTGAAAGCCAGCTCATCAAACAGAAGATCGTTGGAAGAAGCTACCGAAATTGTGGGCTCGTTAGCATGAATTCACTACAGACATGTAAAAATACCCAAACACAGTAAATGACAGTGTGTCGAATGATCTCTTTTACCAGGACGGTGCACTCTTAACTCGAAATTTCATTTACAGTCAACTAAGGAGTTATGCAATCAAATAGATTTTATAATATGAATCTTTTATCATTATTATCGTAATGTTTCTCTCTCAGTTGTCATTTCATACACTACTTGATAATCATGCATACAAGATCGGATCGCAATCATTTAATTGTTGATATGAGAACTATTTTGTTGATCGAATAAGAGAAATATTATAATCATAGTTTCATACTCTTATTATCTTACGATTTGATCGATTGTGCAGGTTATGTAAAGTCATATCGCAATCATGAGGAGGAAAATATATGGCTTGATTGTATGGCCACGCAGGACACGCCAGCTCAGTGAAATTTATGTTTACCAGAGGAAGCAGTTGGCTCCAGTTGGAAGGCATTGGTAATTACCAAATTACTGAGGATATGGAACCGGGCGAGAATCATTGTTCGAGAAGATAACTATGACGAGCCTTTGGATATATTTCCATCAAATCACGGGGAATCATAAATTCTAGTACAGGAATTTCGCACCAGATCCTCGAAGAGTTAAACTTCCATCACGCAAAAAGGGATTGGTTATAGCCAAATCATTGAAGGAATTAATGGTTACGATGGTATTTCTGAATTGAAGTCTGATCTCTTATGAAAGGAAGAGAAGTTCGATTGTATTGAGGGGGGGTTGATGTCAGCAGAATAGAGAGGACTTTGTAATTCTCCATTCTGTTTCTGCTTGTAAATCTTTATAATTGCAGATAGAAGGAGAGATTCTGCCAGAAGTGATTTCTGGTTATGTAAAGAGATCTGTGTTCTTTAATGCAGAAATATTTGCAACCAGAGATTGCTGCTATTACTGTTCCAAGATTCTTTCAACCATTTTAGTGAGATTGTACTTTGTTGTTGTTTTTTACTTATTTCTAACACATTTTCTTTATACATTCTTGCACTTAAAATCTTATGTTTATTTGTTTAGAATGACTAATTTCACTGTGTTTGAATGTTTGGGACAGTCACAAATATCTGATCTAATAAGCAACATGTAAATCAGTAATTAATTTGTTAATTATTCAATTTTGAATATGTTGATGTGCTTAAAAAATTATATTTTATTTGAATTTCTTTAAATAAACTATAATTAAATCATACACTTTATGCATCAGACATTGTTATAGGATAGGTAATTTTAGAGATAGATTAATTAGAAGTTTTATTTATATTTTATTTAGTAGTTAAAACCTACAGGACTTTTTAGGAGCTACTAAACTGTTGTTTACAATTTAGCAGCTACTAAATTTTATGTTTTCAACTATTTTAAATTTTGCATCTTGGGTTATGTTAGGTTGCATCTTAGGGTTTTAGTTACATTTTTAGGAATTTAAACAACCAGATTAAGAGACTCCCTTTCTGGGAAGCATATCTTACAGGCAGCAGGGCCTTTATTCCTGTGAGAGTTAGCTATTTCAAACACATCGAAAGTTGCTGTAAGCGACCTGTGTGGGCTATCTCTCCTTCGTTGGCCTCGGTCATAAAATCGGGCCAACACTACCCTTATCTTGCAGTTCTCGAATGACATAGTTATCTTCTTGAAGTTTTATAATAGCTTGGTTCTCCATCGCCCAGTCTATCCCTAGCAGTAATGGGCAGGGGCTTGTATTATCCACAATTTTGATCACATCAAAATATGCATATGTTTTGAGTCCCTCAATCTCAACGGGGACCTGGCATAGTCGACCGATTGGGGTGACTTTACTTTGGTTCACAAGTCGTAGTTGTACTGGGGACCAAGCCAACTGTAGTTTCCTCATCATTTCCCACGTCTGTTTTGTTAGGATGTTGACATCTGACCCCAAATCCAAGATAATGGAGTCAACATCAAATGCTCCGACTTGCACGAACATCCGCATTTCTCTTCCTATTTTCCTCTTATGGATGCGATTGACTGTTCACTCCTGTCGTGCACCCTCCCGTCAATGCAGTAGGTTGGATATCTCTGCCAATGCATCCTGATCTTTTTCCATCTCCAGGAAACTCTCTAAAAAGGCTCTTAAGGTGTTCGCCTTTTTTTGCGAATTTGTTGTGTCGAATATTGGTGGCATGCCATATGTAACTTCCTTCCGGTGAAGAGGTGGGTGTCTCAGCTGCCTCATTGCATCCTGCGCTTTCAAAAAAATATCCCTTTCCACTTCTGCATCGAATGTGACTTATTTCCTTGCTGTCAGGCAGACGGTAGCCTATGACCTATCAGCTTCTGTCAGAGGTCCTCCTCGGGTCACTATTCCTACAGTCGCATTTTGACTTCTCATCTCTGCCAATATATTCTGTACCGCTAGTGGATTCTGGTTCTGATTATGATTTTGTGGAGGTGGGGGTAGGTTCTTAGTTTTCCACTTTGCGATGAGCTAAGAACAATCTTCGACACCATGATCCATAGTGCTATAGTAAGTGCACTGTGGGGTTGGATTCGGGCAATCCATCTAATAATGCCCCTACTGTCCACAATTGTAGCATATGATAGGTCCCCGACCTCGTCCAGGAGCTCCTCCTCGTTCGACACCAGTACCTCAGCTGCCATGTAACCCCCCTCTGAATCCTCCTCGTAGTGACCCGTATGGAGGGTACTGTGGTTGACCATACTGCGGCTGCAGATATTGCGGTGGACCATATTGCGGTTGTTGAAATTTCTGTTGTTGATATGCGGTTGGCAATACTATGGATGACCATACTGTGGATGATCATACTGTGGTTATGGATTGTATTGTGGATGTGGTTGATTATACTTTTGTTGTTGTTGTACTGGTGGTTTCTCCTCCCCTTTCCTGAAGAAAGTATCCGCAACGCTTTCTTGGAGTAGTTCATAAGCTCTGCAGTCTTTCTTGTCGTGGCCAATCGATCGACAGAACTTGCAATACAAGTTCACTTGTTTTGACACCATCTTCTATAGGTATACACATTCTTCCGGTTGATGTCCTCTTGTGTGACAAAGGTGACACAACAATAACCCTCCCTGACTGAGGGGATTCGGTGCACCTCATTGCAAATATTCTCAGAACTCTGGGAACTGATCCTTGTGATGTCCTTCTATATTACATCTAGTGCACCATATGTCTTCGCGGGCCTCTTTTCCTTTCTTCATGTCTTGTAGCTGGATCATCAAGTTTTCCAGTTGTGCTTGTATTCAATCCACGCCCAAGCCCGTTTCACTGATTGGTGAAGCCTCTAGCTTCATTGCAATCTCCAGTGCTTCTACGTGAGTCGCTATCTTCTGTTGCATCAGCGTCCCACGAATGTGCGACACCAACCCAATGATAAACCATTCTTTATGCTCCATATCATTCATATCGAAACTCACTTTTTCCATTAGTGTTTTATATCGCTAGTTGAAGTCCCATACTGACTTGTTGGAAAACTATTTGATTTCTTTGAGATCAATAATGTACTGCGACTCAGATTTTGGTTTTCTAAATTCATCGATCATCCCCGCCTTGATCTATAGCAATGTTTTACTGGGAGTTCCCATTGGTACCTTAGTAAAGTTCATATACAAGTCTAACACACAGTCCCTGAGGGTCATCACTAGCTGTCCCTTTTTTATATCTTCATCGTAGACCTCCTTTACAATCCATACTGCTTCGCATAAAAACCAGTATTGTTCGAGATCCTCGGTCTTGTTACCTTGGAAGGTTGGCATCTTTGCATTGTCACCTACCATTCTTACACTTCTACTATTATTATTTACTGATCCGCTACTCTTACTACTGATCTGGCATGTAGGACAGCTCTACGAATAACTTGTATTTCCTCTTATCAAGTTCTGAGTAGTGCGCAGAGTTGAAGGTACATTGTGGCTTAGGGTCCATCCTCCTTTAGATTCTGGGGTAGCCTATTCACTTTCTTCTTCGTCATAATAAGGTCACTTCATCCCTTGTGGTCATGTTTCACAATCTTCTGTTCTGGTCCCCTCAGGAGACTCTCTCTTAGTCCTCCTCTTCTTCTCGAGTCACTGAAATATCACCCAACTCCTCAAGGTACCACACTCTTCGTCAGCCTCCCTTAAAAATTCGTTGTTGCTCATATCCATCTACCCCACATCTTGCTATCGGACCTGTATTCACGCAGTACCCACAAATTCCGCAGACTGATTCTTCTACTCATCAGAATTCATTCTCAGTATGCCCTTTTCGTAGACGAGCATCTTAATCCACAGCTTCAGTGACAGTAGGAATCTCCCCCTAGGTCCTTTGAAAAATTTCCTTTTTGCGTCGTTGTATGATTTGATCGTGTCCACATCAAAATCAATGATGTATCCTTCTAAGATATTGTATACCTAGAAGTCAACAGCCGGTGATACCTTATTGTCCACCTGTTTTAGCTGTTGGATCAGTTATGGAGTCCCATGATCAGGCTCACTCTTTTGGAAATGGTTCTTCTGAAACGTCAACTGTGCTAACCACTCGTGAAGCAATACTGGGAATTCACAGAAAAATATCTCCTTGATATCAAAATAAATATGCTTTTCCAACCAGTTGCTTGTTGTCTTCTCGGGGCTCCGATTTTATCCTTTTGTGAATTCTTCCACTTTCTTGTCAAACCAGTCCTGAATCTCCAGTTTTTTCAGGTGCCACAACATGTCCTTATCTTTCTTCTTCAGGGTCCCAGCATATCTATTTTCATCCTACCTCCAATCTGGGAATGCTATTATAGGTGCTTTAATCATTTTTTCTTTCAATATGTCCAAACGCTTCTGGCACTCTTCGAGTGGAATGAAGAGTGCCATAAGAGTTTGGACATATTGAAAGAAAATATGGTTGCAACACCTATACTAGAATTCCCAGATTGGATGAAGGAGTTCCAAAATCATGTTGGTGTATCATTGGTCACACTAGGAGTCATCTTGGTCCACCCAGGAGAAGGTGCCATAGACCACCCGATATAATTCGCAAGTAGAAAGTTGTCTACTGTGGAGAAGAATTATACAACCACAGAAAGGGAAGGTCTAGCAATGGTTTATGCCTTACAGAAGTTTAGACATTATCTCTTAGGGGGCCATTTCAAAATCTTCACTGATCACTCAGCACTAAAATACCTGGTGAACAAGACCGTGTTGGGGGGCAAAATATGTTGATGGCTATTACTTTTTCAAGAGTTTGACTTTGAAATAATTGTAAAGCTTGGACGAATGAATTCAGGACCAAACCATCTGTCTCGGATAGAGTTCGGCGAAGAGCCAAGGAGCATTGACAAAGGATTTTCATATGCTCAATTGTTCAGGGTCAAAATGGTCGATGACCATTACGAACAAATTATTCAATTTTTGGCAACAGCGAAGGTGCTAGAGGGATTCACTACCAACCAGAAGAAGCAGCTAGTTGTCAGAGCTACATATTTTCAACTGATTGAAGGGAAACTATATAATATGGGATCGGATGAGATACTTCGACGATACGTCCTTCCACACGAACATGAAATGATTTTAGCAGAAGCTCATGATGGAATCATAGGAGGACACTATTGAGGATGTTCTACTGCCAGAAAGATCCTCCGAGCGGGATTATGGTGGCTAATGATGCACTGAGATGCTACGGAGTGCGCCAAAAGCTGCGAGGCCTGTCAACGGACAGGGAAGCCATCACGAAAGGATGAAATTCCATTAGTACCTCAATTGACACTACAGGATTTCGACAAGTGGGAATTTGACTTCGTGGGACCCATCAATCCACTAGGAAAAAGAACAAAATTGCGCTACATAATCACTGTGACAGATTACTTGACGTGATGGGCAGAAGATGCACCAGTGACACCAACCAAACTCCCTTGAACACCAACCCAGAAAGGTTTTACCCTTTCCAGCAACACCCGCGAAGCAAGTGAAGTCTCACCCAATATGGTTAAGGGGGCTGCAGGAACCAAGTTTCTGCAGTGGGGAAAGGACATGAAACTACCTCGATTCTATCGCAACATAAACTATAGGTTCACATTCACATACATTCATACATTTATCATTCGCACATTAACCATGTGTTCACTAGTCGCATATTCAATACATAATTTCCATTCGCATGAACAGGGAAATATTGGAGATCACACGAATAAAACCTTACAGAAAAGATAACATAAATCATAATGTAGCATTCACCATTGAACATAAATGGAGACAAAAGAACAGATCCGAACATCTTCATGCATTAACTCATCAAAATCTTGCGGTATAACCTTAACAGAAATAGTTCAGAACATCTTGTCGTGGGTCCATACAAAACTGCAAAAACAAAGCAAAATACAATTGAATTGCATAATCACAATGATCATTCCAATTGATTCTAGGATTCCCTTAGGCTTACATTCATACTCTTATTTATATCCAACTATGGCAGTTACAAAATGGTCCAAATGACCCCTTCTAACAACCTAAACTAATCTTGCGCTTTCTTGTTCTCTGCGAATGACCCTTTCTTTCACGGATGGTCCCTCTTCGCAGTTGTCGGCTTCCACACTTCATGTGGACTAATACCATGTCAACAGGCCCCCAAAATAAACTTGTGGCTCACCCTTGATCCACCTCAGCTAGACAACTCTGGTGCATTCACTTGCTACTTGAAATCATCATATGCATCCTTGATTTGGTCGACCACTTCCTTTGTTGATGCTCTGAGTTAGGTACATTCTTTCACATGGTGGTCTATTGGGTGTTCGCAACTTTTCTGTTGCGCCTCTTTCAGTTGTTGCTTGACCTGTTGCAATGCTTCCATTACCCGTACTGCAAGGACTTCAAATTTTGTTTGGAGCTCGTCCAAATGTGTGGCCCTTCTTTGTTGCCTTTTTGTAATGACCATTTTTCAAAGTTCTATTAAAATGCCAATTTTTCTACTTTTTCCCCAATTTCGACCTTTGACTAGTTTAACTGTTTTGACCTCCAAATCGACCCAAATGCTCCCAAATATTCTGTAGGAGTGTATGAATGGTATTTATACTTGAATATCAGGTTCAGGGATGTTTTATGGCCCTCCAAATACTTCTGCAAACTTGATTTGTATTCTGATCAATATAGGTAATTTTGACTAGTAATTTGTGCATCAAATCCCCCCCGGGTAACACTGAAAATGGCCTTCCAAATGCCTCCAAACTCCCACAATTTATGAAAAGAGGTATATAATGTGTTAAGTATGTGATTAAGGTCTCATATGCACCATTAATTGATTTTTACTACTGTTCTAACTCTCTCACATTCAACAACAAAAACCCCCAATTCGACCCTTGGGGAAATGGCACTATTTCACCTCCCAATACAACTAAACTGAGTAAAATTGCTTCAAATGCTCAAGTACAGTACATGAAACTTGTAGAAGACATCCATGGTAGTATATTGATCACAAATATATCATATAATCATCCATCCATTCGAAATAATCAACATTATAGTGTCATACATCAATGCATTGGGGAAATGGGCATTGTTTGCTCATTAATCAATAGTTTTGCATACAACCAGTGGATATTTCGACCTGAGACTTTCTGAATATTAATAACAGAGGATATGAAGCTATTACAATCAGAAATATATAATGAGAAGCTCTCTCAAGAAGCACAAGTGCTCACCAAAAACGCCCTCCCTCAAGGAGCATGAATATGCCTTCAAAACTGGAAACGGTGGAGAGAAAGTGTTGCACTAAACCAAACCATGAAACTTCCTGTAGCTGATACCTGCAAATACAAACTCCATTAAAGCACCATGAAAGACCTGAGTGTCCTCTCCAAACACCAACTTGGATGGGAATCTTTCACCCGTGAAATTGGCTAAGGCAAGAAACTAGTCATCCACTAGCTCTCTCTTCACAAATGCAATTTTTATCAAATGATCAAAAGCCATTCTCATACTTCATTTCTACATTTTATAACCAACATTAGCCTTATAAGGGTCGAAATCCTCTCAATAGATTCAATAGATTTCCATTTAGGAAATATTCCACATTTGCCACTTGTCTCCTAGTTCCAACCTTCCATCTTCTCCCAAATTCGATTTTGAGTCTCTTTGGCTTCTCCAACTCCCAAATTCGCCTTCCTTGAGCCTTTTTTTGGTGCTGACATGTCATAGTGGTCAGATGTCAGAGGTCAGGTCTGCAATTTGTCATATTTTTCATAGATGCTCCATCATTGGTGTCATAGGGGCTAGGGAATCTAGCCCAAGTGTCCACAAACTTCCACTTTGACTCTTTATCTTCCATGGAGGTTACCAATCCTTCCCAATTCGACCTAATATGCTCAATGACATGTGTTATGACTTACCAACTCACCCAAGAGTGTTCACATTCCCATTAATTCGAATTTGCAAAAGAGAGATACCATGTATTATGAAAAATCAAGCTAGTGTGGGTCCCACATCCTCCATATGTCTCCAAAACCATTTGTCACCTAGGATTTCTCTTGAATTTCTTTATTCACTCTATTTATTAAATACTTGAACCCTTCTAATGTCTAAACATCATTTATTAGCTTCCTTATTACCATTCCACATGTGCCCATCCAACCTAGGAAACTAGTAGGATTGATGGGATTGTCTTACTATGAAATTATTGGAATGGGGACATTACAGTCCTCCCCACCCAAGATTGCTTGCCCTCAAGCAATATCAATTTACCATGCTGCAAACTTGTCCCTCCTCTATCAGGTGTCCTTCCATGAGTAATGTCTCCCATAATCTTTCTATTTTGGTGCTTCATGCTGTGGGAAGAAACTACCTGATTCGGATAGGTGTGTTGCCCTCTCACAATCCTTAGTACTCCTTTTGAATCTTGGAATTTCATTTCAGGAATTTTATAATTTACTGTATGCTCTCCTATTGAATACAACCATTGCACTCCCAAAACAACATTAGTATCAGCAATATCCACCACATAAAAACTATCGACAAAAGTATAGTTACCTACGGTGACTTGCAGCTGTGGAATCCATGTTTTGCACTCCATTGTGTTGTGACCGGGAATGACAACTGTGAAGCCATCAAATGGTTCAATAGGTATATTTCTTTTCTCCACCATCTCTACATCAATGAAGTTATGGGTGGCTCCTCCATCTACCAAAATTGAAGTTCTTTGTCCTTGTACCATACCTTTGCATCGGATAGTATGATAGCGAGGTACTGTTGAAAGTACTGCCATTGTTACTTTGGTGGGAGATGGATGCTTCACCTCTGGTTTCCCTTCTTCTGCTATAGTATATCCTTCTTCTTGGGCTGAATTATGTCCTTCTTCCTCCATGCCCCCTTCATATCCCTCATCACAAAATACTTCAATGAATTGGGCCTTTCCTTTAGCACATTTATGTCCAGGTACCCATGGTTGGAAGCATGAGTAACACAATTTCCTCCTTCTGAGCTCTTCCCTGCTTAGTTCCTCTTTCTTATCCTTTCCATATTCATCTTCTTGCCATGGCTTCTTATCAGGTGCATCTCTTTTCCAAGGTTTATTTTCAATTCTGAAGTCAGGCTTGGGAGGAAATCTCGTTTTAGGAAGCACATTTTGGAGATCCCTAGTCAAGTTCATTGCATCTTTTAATGTAGTTGGCTTGTGGGATTTGACCAAACCTTTTAAGGGTTCAACCAAATCTTAATTGAACAGCAATACCAACCTTCCCATAGATACATCAGCCACCTTGACTGATAATTTTTGAAAGTCGAACATATATTCAGTAGGGGTCCCAGTTTGCTTCAATTGAGCTGATTCCTTGAAAGGCAATTCTGGATCTTTTTGTTCAAATCGCTCTAGTACCCTATCAACAAATTCTCCATATGTTTTAACCTGATCATGACCCAAGGTTTTCAAGCCATAGAACCACCATTCATTGGCATCTCCTTCCAAATGCAAAATGACCATTTTTAATGCATCCTCTTCCAACATAGGATTCAGCTGAAAATATACATCCAATTTTTGCACCCACGTGTTAGCAGAATTTTGAGAAGAACCATCAAAAGTAGGAAGTGACATTTTTCCAATAGCACTATTTAATTCTTTGTTTTGGAATGGAATCCTATGGTCTCCCTTCCTTTTAATCTTTTGCATAGCATCAATGTAGTCACTGAGTGGTACACCTCTTTTACACTCTTCATTCAAATCATTCCAATCATTTACTAGTTTCTTGTAATCCCAGTCAAGATTGGGATCTTCTTTGGGTGTGAGAAATTTAGGTGTAGTATGCCTTTGTGTGCTTTAAAATTCATCAGGTCTATTATGAGGTCCTGTACTTGAGAAAATATGCTCATTCCCTTTCATCTTTTCCCCTGAGAGTGAACCACTATTATCTCCTATCATCCCTTTGCCTGAAAGTTGGCTACCCAACAATTCGAAACCTTTCATCATTTGTTTATTCATATCTAGCATAACCATGGTAATTCCTTCAAAACATGGTTTTATGGCTTCAATAAATTCCTCCTTATGTCTTAATTTTTCCTCCTCCTCTCTACCGTTTGTTTTAGAAAAAAAGTCTTTTTCTGCTACTATCTCTTCTTCAACCCAAACTTCTTCAACTACTGATTCAAAGGGTGGTGTTTTATTTGTTTGGCTTCTTGTTAATACCATCAGGTGCCAAGACCATGCTCTGATACCACTTGTAATAACCCTTTTTCAAAGTTCTATTAAAATGCCAATTTTTCTACTTTTTCCCCAATTTCGACCTTTGACTAGTTTAACTGTTTTGACCTCCAAATCGACCCAAATGCTCCCAAATATTCTGTAGGAGTGTATGAATAGTATTTATAATTGAATATCAGGTTAAGGGATGTTTTATGGCCCTCCAAATACTTCTGCAAACTTGATTTGTATTCTGATCAATATAGGTAATTTTGACTAGTAATTTGTGCATCAAATCCCCCCGGGTAACACTGAAAATGGCCTTCCAAATGCCTCCAAACTCCCACAAATTTATGAACAGAGGTATATAATGTGTTAAGTATGTGATTAAGGTATCATATGCACCATTAATTGATTTTTTCTACTGTTCTAACTCTCTCACATTCAACAACAAAAACCCCCAATTCGACCCTTGGGGAAATGGCACTATTTCACCTCCCAATACACCTAAACTGAGTAAAAATGCTTCAAATTCTCAAGTAAAGTACATGAAACTTGTAGGAGACATCAATGGCAGTATATTGATCACAAATATATCATATAATCATCCATCCATTCGAAATAATCAACATTATAGTGTCATACATCAATGCATTGGGGAAATGGACATTGTTTGCTCATTAATCAATAGTTTTGCATACAACCAATGGGTATTTCGACCTGAGAATTTATGAATATTAATAACAGAGGATATGAAGCTATTACAATCAGAAATATATAATGAGAAGCTCTCTCAAGAAGCACAAGTGCTCACCAAAAACGCCCTCCCTCAAGGAGCATGAATATGCCTTCAAAACTGGAAACGGTGAAGAGAAAGTGCTGCACTAAACCAAACCATGAAACTTTATGTAGTTGCTACATGCAAATACAAAGTCCATTAAAGCACCATGAAAGACCTGAGTGGCCTCTCGAAACACCAACTTGGATGGGAATCTTTCACCCTCGAAATTGGCTAAGGCAAGAAACTAGTCATCCACTAGCTCTCTCTTCACAAATGCAATTTTTCTCAAATGATCAAAATCCATTCTCATACTTCATTTCTACATTTTATAACCAACATTAGCCTTCTAAGGGTCGAAATCCTCTCAATAGATTCAATAGATTTCCATTTAGGAAATATTCCACATTTGCCACTTGTCTCCTAGTTCCAACCTTCCATCTTCTCCCAAATTCGATTTTGAGTCTCTTTGGCTTCTCCAACTCCCAAATTCGCCTTCCTTGAGCCTATTTTTGGTGCTGACATGTCATAGTGGTCAGATGTCAGAGGTCAGGTCTGAAATTTGTCATAGTTGTCATAGATGCTCCATCATTGGTGTCATAGGGGCTAGGGAATCTAGCCCAAGTGTCCACAAACTTCCACTTTGACTCTTTATCTTCCATGGAGGTTACCAATCCTTCCCAATTCAACCTAATATGATCAATGACATGTGTTATGACTTACCAACTCACCCAAGAGTGTTCACATTCCCATTAATTCGAATTTGCAAAAGAGAGATACCATGTATTATGAAAAATCAAGCTAGTGTGGGTCCCACATCCTCCATATGTCTCCAAAACCATTTGTCACCTAGGATTTCTCTTGAATTTCTTTATTCGCTCTATTTATTAAATACTTGAACCCTTCTAATGTCTAAACATCATTTATTAGCTTCCTTATTACCATTCCACATGTGCCCATCCAACCTAGGAAACTAGTAGGATTGATGGGATTGTCTTACTATGAAATTATTGGAATGGGGACATTACACTTTTGCATGCCTTCGTGACGCGCTACTGCATACTTTTTAGTTCCACTGCCTTCATCATCTGTATCAATGAGGGAATTTCTTTAATCGATCCCTTGAATGATTCTAGCTATGCTTCTGCTTCGCTGAATTGCTCCTTTAGTGCAGTTAGATGGTCGTCATGGACTACGCTTCCCCAAAAATCTGTGACACCCTCTGTGACTTCCTGGGCTACCTTTTTCATCTCCGTAATCTTCGTCATGGCTTCCTTAATTGCATTATGTCTTCCCTGAATCTAGTCTAGTGGTGTGCTCGGTACCACCCGTGGTTGCAATTTTGCATTCTCCTTCTGAAAGTTATTGATAAGAACACCTAGCAAAATTTCCTTCTCCTATGGTAATATATCCTGATCTACCTCAGGAGTTTTCTCACATACTATGGATAGTGCTACTTCCAGCCACTTTCTATCGTCTAGGGCCTTCTCTTTTTCTGCTAATGTTTGGGCCTTCTCTTCCTAAAGATGCCGTGCCTCTGTCTCATTGATGTGTTCCTGCTGCTTGTATATCACCATCATATCATGCATGTCGGCCTCTCTTTCATGGATTTCTACACTTGTTGCAGTTTGAATCTTGTGTAGTGACAATATTGGTAGTATGTTGAAATCTACCACTATGGATTCGTACTATCTTAGTGCCACATCCAGCCCTTCATTCCTTGTAGTAATCAAATTTTGAAAAAAATGAACTAAGCTTGGGGTTGTGCCAACCTCCACTTAAACCCTACTTGTTGACGCACTCGGTCGAACTTCCCCATGTGGTACATTGGACTCTACAATTGCATTCGATAGTGTTGATAGTAGTTTGGTTACATGGTGGAAGTATCCGCTTGAGTGCTATGTGACTCTCGCACTGTTTTACTCTATGACCTCCATTAATTTCTCGAGGAGCCTATTAACCTTCTCCTCCGGAAGACCACCACTTGGGTTTCCTTCACTGAGATCCATCCTATACTTTCTCCTTCTTTCTTCATACTATGTGTCTAAGTCAGAATCTGTCGTGGTGGCTGTTGCGGCTCCATCATGGCTAGACACCTCCTACTTCTCTTTCGCAAGGTCGTCTTCTTCTATGCCTTCCTCTGCTGAGCCTTTGTCTTCCTCGGTTGGGTTTAGTCGAGTTGTTTCCTTCCCATTTTCTAAGTTCGACAGATCCTTCTCGTCAGCTGGAACTTTCCACTCTGCTAGCCATTTTTCAATGATGGCATCCAACTCTTCCTCAATGATCTTGTACTGCATTGGTAGCCATTGTCGCGACATATCCGCTCGGGTTTGAAGGTAAATTGTCTGGGACATGATTGATAGCCTTGCGATTGGTCGATACTTCCTTGTTTCTTGCTCAATTATCCACGGTATTGCTTGTGCATATATCCGCATCCTCTATAAGAACAAGTAAAATTGTAGAATGTTGTTTGCTTGCCGCTCTTTATCAGTTGTGGACCATAAATTCTAGTATCGCGCTCCTTCGTGTACTCAGGCTTTTATTGTGTCCATGCCTTGATAGTGCTCAGGATCTCT
This sequence comes from Larix kaempferi, assembly GCA_027924585.1. Lineage (NCBI taxonomy): Eukaryota > Viridiplantae > Streptophyta > Pinopsida > Pinales > Pinaceae > Larix > Larix kaempferi. Next base: position 1,540,185 of record BSBM01000542.1, on the reverse strand, counting down.
CCAACCTACTAATGTGACTAGCATTATGAGCCATGAGTATGCAAATGCCTTTCCTTTCCCCTATTCGTCGTGTACATCTTCGACCAATTGGTGTAGCAAGAATTTTGGCCAATTCATCCGCACTAAGTTGGCACATAGTTCCATGGAGGCGATGATGACTGAAGTGCATTCCTTGGGCCTGCTATTCCGCACCACCTTAACTGCTAATATATTTTTCGCAACCCTGACGGCCTGGTTCTTAATTGTGCTAATCAGGTAAAATCGGGAGTTTTTCTCCACTACGTACTTTGTCTTCAAGCTCACCGCGAGCTTCCTGTCATTGTCTTTTCTTTGGTAAAATTGGGATGGATCGTTGTTGTCTTTAGGAATCTCGGTGATTCTTGCGATCAAGTCGACTATGACTGGAATCTTCTCATGCAACCATAGGTACCCACCATGAAAACAAGCCATCAGTTGCTTGATGCATGCATTAACCTACACCAATCTCTTGAAGTGTGGCAGTTGGGTGAGGCCAAGCAACCCTAATCGCTCTAGTCCCTCGGCCCACCCCACCGGTTCCTTTGTGGTTAGACCTCCTTCCCCATGGTGGAAATAGATGTATCCTTCTGTGCTTTTCGAGAAGTTCGCAAGGTCATGGTTGGTATACTGTAGCATCTGCAAATTTTCAACAATGTTCTTGGCTTGAGGAACTCCTTGTGGTATGGGTGGCATTATAATAGTATATCATTTTTTCTTGTTTATCCGCACCATTGGTGGCCCTTTCTAGTGTGGAGGAACATACCGTGGTATCGTTGGGTCATGGTGCCCCTCCTATAGTGCTGTTGTTTGCTGGGAAACACCTGAAGTGCCCGCGTCTTCTTCGGTGAACCGTGCTGAGGTCCGGGTTCCTTTATTTGGTGCTTGGTGTAAGAATCTGCAAGAGATATGGAAGCTGTAGCAACTCAAAATCAAACTTACAAATATGTTGCAAGAAGAAGAGAAGGAGACACTCAATGATCACTCATAAACACAGTAGAATAGAACAATATCTTAGTATTATAGAATGAATAAGAATGTAAGTGAATGAATACAATAACCATGAAGATGGCATCATATAGGATTCGAATAGGCCAAGTAGGGCATTCGAATTCCTAACTCAGAGTGTGGCTTGGATGAAAGTGGAGTCATCATCCAATCAATGTATCAATCATTAATGGTAACAGTCAGTTAAGTGTGGTTAACTGAGTCTAACTGACTAAGGTAGGAACTAATTGAATGAAGGAGGCTCAGTGGAGGGTGAATGAGGAGTTAACAAGAGTCAAAATGGGCAGACTAGTCTCACTGGAGGTCCATCGGAGTGAAACAGTCAGTGGGGGAGTCAATCTAGCCTTAAATCAAGGAAGAACTGAGTGATAACTGACTGGTAGGTAATAAAGGCGCCTAACTGGCCGTGGTAGGTGAGAAAGGTGCACTTGCCATGCAAAAGACTGGAGAAGGGCACCTTTGGTAGGTGGGAGGCCCCTTGGGGGCTGTAGACAAGATGTGGATATCTAGAACCAAGCTCTAGGAGCTGGGAGATCCACCATGATGATGAATGGATGCATGCAGAATGAATGCATGCATGCAAACCTGAAAAATGATGGGGAGAATATTACAACACCCCCCCGCAAGCTATACTATGAGAAAATAACTGAAGAGTAGGGCCCTGGTGACTAAGACCAAAGGTCACCCTATAAAACAGCAAGATAGGGCCCTGTTTACTGAGACCAAAGGTCACCCCGTACAATCAACCTAAAATAAACTAAGTGAGGAAAGACAAGTCCAGTGGGAAGAAAGCCCTCCCTCAAAATAGACTTAAGGTGCTAAAGTAGCATATCATGACTTACCCCTGAAGGAGGCAATTGTCCTTCTTTTCCGAAGAAGGATTGATTGATCTACAATGGTTCAGTAATGTGAGAAGGATGAAACCTTCCATGCTGAAAATCTGATCTGGTTCTTCTATGATCATGTGGATCACCAACCAAATCACCGGAAGATCGGAGTGTAGCGGATGCCGATCGAGGAAGAGGAGGAATATCAGGTGAGGGATCTTCAGGTTCTTGTGGATATGGATCTCCCATTCGCTCATCTTCATCATCAGTCGCTAGACCTTCAGGTTCTTATGGATCTAGATCTAGCATTATATCATCATCTCCATCTTCATATTATGAATCTGAAATCTCATGTGATGATGCTTCTCTCTCTTGATCATCGATCAAAGAAGGAGGTATCTTCTTTTTGGGAAGAAGTGGATCATGCTGCAGAAACATAATATGAAGATCATTATTAAGCATGTAATTCGAACCAACTGAGGTAGAATTAGAACCATGAATGTGCAGATAGTTCTTTGATATCTCCTTTGAACCGATATAGGTGTGATTATCACCAAAGAAACTATGACATGATTATGGTGAATCTTCAATAAGATCACTGGTGCATGCAACATTGGTGGTGGCCCATGAACCAATAGGTGCTAGATGTTTAGGTTCTTGTGGATCTGGATCTAGCATTCTATCAAAAAGAGTTATCTTCCTCTTGGGAAGAAATATATCATGCTGTAAAAACATGTGCTTGATATCTCCAATAATGGATGCAAGCAAATCAAATCCAAGACTTGGACGATGGTTTCTCAAGATCTCCTTTCAACCAATAGGGGTGAAATCAAAACCAAAATCCCGAAAAGGTGAATGAGTCATGAACCCAAGCGAATGATAGAGTCTTCCATCGTCAGTGAAACTCTGAAAACATGTGCCAATGACCAAACAAGAATCCAAAGAAAGCTTATGATGAGGGAGTGAATGCATTACCTTCCAAATATGCTTTCTTAAAAATATCCAGTAGATCACCATCTTGCACATCAAAAGGTGCATCAACTCCATGAAAGTGTATGTAGTTCTTTGATATCTCCTTTGAACCAGTAGGGGTGAGATAAGAACCAAATGAACCATATAATGATGATGACTTGAACTTCAAATCAGATCCAAGATTTTGGGAATGGTTTTTAATGATCTTCTCTAAGCCAATAGTGGTGATATCAATCTTCTTTGAACCAATAGTGGTGAGATCAAAACCAAAATCACACGGATATGCTTGAGACTTGAATCCAAGCGGATGGTACAGTCTTCTATCTTTGATGAAGTTTTGAAAGCATGTGCCAATAACCAGATAGGAGATCAAAGAAAGCATATGATGAGGAGGAGCGAATGTAGTACCTTCCAAATTATCTTTTTCTTCAAAAAATTCATTAGGTAATCATCTTGCACATCAACAAGCTCACGGGAAGTAGATATTTCAATGATCTCTTCAACTTCTAGAATAGTAGCCTATATATTTTGCTCAGAAATATGATAGGAAGATGGAACAACTGAAACCATATGTTCGACTTCTTATTAAACAACTTCATCATGGGAGATGATAGAGGCTGGATCTTGAATAGCAAGATCACTATAGGAAGTATCACTGAGCTTGCTTTCCACATGGCTAGCACCAACCTCTTCCTCCTGAATTCCAAATAATCTGTCCAATCTAGTCCATAGATCACTTGGATGTTCATCGAGATCAATGTAGCATTCCATATTGGAAAACATAGTAATATATATTTTTCCTCAGGCTATTTCACAATAATCAATCCAATCTTCTTTCTCTTCATCGGAAGAAAAATGTCTCTTGATACCAGTACACACATAAAAAAGACCACGTCTCTTCAGATATGATGTCATCTTTGGTTTCCACTCATCATAGTTGAATGGAGAGAGAGAAGGAACTCCTTCCAGACACATAGAAGATGTTGTTCCATTCAAATCTAGTGTTGCATCTGTAAAAACTGTTGCAACTGCAGCAGAACTTCGAAACCTGCAAAACATGAAAAGATGTGCTGATGGAGAATACTACACTTCTACTGAACACTACCTTAAGGAAAGATAGCTACTCAAATAAATGTTGCAATTCAAATAGTTGCTTCCTGCTCTGATACCATGTAATAATCTGCAAGAGATCTGGTAGCTGTAGCAACTCACAATCAAACTAACAAATATGTTGCAAGAAGAAGAGAAGGAGACACTCAATGATCACTCATAAACACAGTAGAATACAACAATATCTCAATATTATACTATGAATAAGAATGTAAGTGAATGAATACAATACCCATGAAGATGGCATCATATAGGATTCGAATAGGCCAAGTAGGGCATTCGAATTCCTAACTCAGAGTGTGGCTTGGATGATAGTGGAGTCATCATCCAGTCAATGTATCAGTCATCAATGGTAATAGTTAGTCAAGTGTGGTTAACTAAGTCTAACTGAGTGAGGTAGGCACTAACTGAATGAAGGAGGCTCAGTGGAGGGCGCATGAGGAGCTAACTGGAGTCAAAATGGGCAGACTAGTCTCACTGGAGGTCCATCGGAGTGAAATAGTCAGTGGGGGAGTCAATCTAGGCTTAAATCAAGGAAGAACAGAGTGATAATTGACTAGTAGGTGAGAAAGGCACCTAACTGGGTATGGTAGGTGAGAAAGGCGCACTTTCCATGCAAAAGACTGGAGAAGGGATCCTTTGGTAGGTGGGAGGCCCCCTGGGGGATGTAGATAGGCTATGGAGAGCTAGAACCAAGCTTTAGGAGCAGGGAGATCCACCATGATGATGACTGGATGCATACAGAATGCATGCAAAACTGAAAATAATGGGGAGAATATTCCAACACTTGGACAGTGTCTAGAGGCCAATTGGCGCCCCTCTTCTTCCTGATTTCTATTCCGGACATGAATTATGGCTGCTCCTGCGTAACTGGCATTGGTTCTGGCTGTTCGGTACTTGTGCTCAAAATATACACTTCCATGTGCTTCTTTGTAGGTTCTTGCTGAATACACAATGCATCGACCTGCTCCCTTGCCCCATATTTATAGTAAAGGTTGGCCACGTCCTTCTGATTTTGGGCAATAATGACCAAATCTAGCACTAATTTCCCAAATCCGTCGCATGCGCTGGGATATAATTGTACCATTTTTTCATTTTTTCCACTGGTTATCGAGGTTTAACTACTGCATTTATGGCTGGATTTGACCCTTTGAGCATTGTGGCAGCTTCCTACTCACCGAAGCTATTGATGTATTTGTAAATTCAGAAGATATTCACTTGTATATTGTATGTATTACATTTCTACTTTATTTTATCCCCAATGGAGATGTATTATTCCTCTGAATGGAAGTGTCGTCATTTGTACTTGCAAGGGTCGCAAGTTATATTGTAAGTGTCGCAACTTATATTTGATGGGTTATTAGACCACCTTGATGGGGTCGAACCTGTATGAGTTGTGTGGGTCAAATTTTTATTAGACCACCCTAGTGGGGTTGACCTAGTTAGCATTATGTTAACTACTTAAGTTGGGGCCGACCTAGTTGAGTAAAGGTCAAGTGAAAGTAAAGTATAAATAGAGAGTGTGACTCTCTCATTTATTCACTCACTCAATCACTTCACACTAGTGAAAGAGAGGATGAGTGCACACTAGTGGAGGAGAAGTAGCTGCTGCAATCATCTATATCTTGGTTTTGATCTTTGTGATCTTTGTATTGGTGCTTATTCTGTCTTTGAGGAAGTTGCGGGGTTTTTCACCGTCTTGGTTTTCCCCGATGAAATGTTTTGTGTCTCTTTCCTCTTGTCTCTTATGCTTGATATGTTGTACATGTTGTTATTTCAAGTAAGATCCTAGATCTATTGAATTAAATGATGAAAAACTGACATGGTATCAGAGCTAGCTTGAAGGAAGGAATGGCATACTATAAGTAAAAACCAGTCATCGTGGAACTTTCGCTATAAATCAAGTTTGGAAAAGGTTCAGGATCAGAAACTTCTACAGGTCAAAGATGAAATGTCCATGTACCTTGTGTAGAAATAACAGCCTCGGATTCGTTGTACTTTGTGAGATATGATCCGTACAAGTTAGATTTTCGGCCTCTTCCAGAATGCAATCCTAAACAAGTGACCTAGGAAAAAAGGTCATATCTCGGGATAGGAAGATCCATATGGAATTTCGTAAAAAGTGATAGTAAGAGAATTGATTTTAGTTTCACAGGTTCAGGTCTCAGAGGCTGAAGTTGAAACAGTGACACATGGCACTCTGTAAAAGTCTGCTATAATGTTTAATCCCATAAACAGGTCACGTTGCGACATTTGGCATATCTCTCTCTCGAAGAGTCCATTTGAGGTCAGACCTATGGGGTTGGAAATATGACAGGTCATGATACCATAGGAATAAGTTTCAGACCTTGTGGATCCTAAATGTCAGATATGAACCAGAAACAATAAGGCACATATTTCTATGAAATAGAATTGGATTCTAAGCATTCTCATTTTTGGCTTGTCACTGCTACGGGAAATTACAGCTTTTGACATAAGTGGAATTTTGGAGTGATCTTAGCATAGGATTACTCTCCTTGGCAAAATCAAAATTTAGAGACCAAGTTCAAAGTTTTTGGTTGGGTAGAACCCTGGGCATTATCAAACCCTAGTTCGGGATCTTGATCGAAAAGGTGGAAAATTAGGGTTTCTGCAAAAGTTGAAATTTTTGGAATCTGTGATGATGGTTGGATGCTCCTCAGAAAAATAAAAGTTTAGAGCACAAGATCGAACCTTTTGGATGGGAAGAACCCCAGGCATTATCAAACCCTAGTTCGGGATTTTGACTAGAAGATCCGAAAGTTTAAAAGGCAATTTTGAGGGGTCAAATTTTGGAGATTTCAAAATTGAAGTATACTAGCTTGATCAGCTCAACAAGGCACATCTTTTCATCCAATCAGAAGTTTGAAATTCAAAGTTTGAATTTTTAGGGTTTCTCTGACAAACCCTAACCATCTCCAAATCTAGTTTCAACAAATCAAAGTGGATTCTGTTAATCCTAGAAGAGAATGAATTGGACACCTACATAAGTGAAGAAGTTCTAGTTTCAGAGGGAGATGAGGCTAAGGCATTACATAAGAAGATGACAAGCAATCCCAACAGGTATGACTTGAATAGATACAGGTATGTTTTGAAATCTGTTCATGATTAAGTTTATGATATGTTTGTCTTCATTTGAGGTTACTACAATCTTGATTAATTTTAGACTTGTCTTATCACCCTAGTAAAAGTATGAATGCATGTGAATACATTCATTGATTAGGGGTATGAAACTTATGATTGTACTAATACACTGTGCTATTGTATGAGGATGATGTTGTCCACTAATATGAAGGGTACATCAAGAAAGACAAATAAATTTCTAGATCAAGAACATATGACCATGGTGACATGAAGACAAAGACTCATCCATAGTCATGGATCACATAGAAGCTCTACTTACGAGGTATGTATAACTTGGTTCTACAATTATTAACTGATGAGATATGCAGGTTGCTAGCATAAGGTCTCTAAGTGAAAAAAGAAGACATTGTTTGGGTATGCTAGAAAAGCATGATAATCCAGGTATGTTTTCCTATATCGAGTTAGAATCCTACTTTGTGTTAGGATCTTAGATAAGTATACTTTTGTATGATTGATGATGATTATTCATGAATTTATAAGTTTGAGTAATCATGGGTTTATGCATATTATGCTCCTTACTTTGATTGATGATATGATAAACTAGAAGAGTCCCATGGTCAAATAAGAATATGCATAAGTAATCCATGAAACCTTGAATACGAACACTTGTGACAAATTACCTGTGTATGAAATGACCATGATCATAGATGTTTAAGATTATTTAGAATCATAATATTTTGATAGTATTTAGATTATACTAATGCATGTATGATTATGTATGAGATCTTGAGGATGAAACAATGATGACACTAGTGCACACTTAAGCATGCATAGTGTTCCAGGATGGATATAATTTCAAAGACAGATAATCCATAGGGAGCACACTCCAGTAGTTCCTATAAGGAAGCAAATATTGAGAAGGAGTTCACCCAACAACCAAACAAAGATAAGCATTTGAATTGTCATTTTTTATTACTTAAATGATGTTGTCCAATCATGCACATCCTTATGTTCCTAGATGTATATTATGCATATTAGAAAAGTTGCGTTAAATGAACAAGATACTACTAATATGCAAGTAATGGGTAAGTGGCCTATGGTACTGTACAACATTCCAGTGCTACTTATCTAGAATGAAACCTCTTTGCTAACATGTTGAGAGTTGTGCACACTCTTAACAATGTTCTGGTAGAGATGGAAGGCATCTAGAAAGTTACGGGATATAGATAAATGTTGTATTGAAGCATTGGCTAAGATAATTGCATGAATGTATGACATATGCCTTTATGCGTAAGACTTTGTTCTGAAAACTATTAGAAGTTTCTAATCATGCAATTGAATTTGAATTGTAGGAAAGATAGTGTACAATCACCTACAAAAGAAGGACAACAACATTTGTTTTAGCAACAAAGTTCACTATCTATTGAAGATATTGAAGAATCTGAATTTCCTAGGATCCAGGATGTAGTAATGGAATGCGCTTTTCGTAGACGAGCATCTTAATCCACATCTTCAACGACAACATAAATACCCCCCTAGGTCCTTTGAAAAATTTCCTTTCTGCATCATTGTATGTTTTGATCATGTCCACAGCAAAATCAGTGATGTATCCTTCTAAGATACTGTCTACCTAGAAGTCAATAGCCTATGATACCTTGTTGTCCACCTATTTTAGCTATTGGATCATTTCTAGAGTCCCGTGATCAGGCTCACTCTTTTGGCAATGGTTCTTCTGAAACGTCAGCTGCGCTAACCACTCGTGCAACAATACCAGGAATTCGTAGAAAAATATCTCGTGGATATCATAATAAATATTCTTGTCCAATCAACTGCTTGTTGTCTTCTCGGGGTTCCGATTTTCTCCTTCTGTAAATTCTTCTTCTTTCTTGTCAAACCAGTCCCGAATCTCTGACTTCGTCGGGTGCCACAACATGTCCTTATATTTCTTTTTCAGGGTCCCGGCAATAGAACCATTTGTGGACACAGTTCTGTCGACATGGGTTCTCTTCGCACTGTCGTCAACAAACACCAACCAAAATCCCTTAAACACCGGCCTAGAAAGGTTTTACCCTTTCCAGCAACACCCGCGAAGTGAGTGAAGTATCACCCAAGATGGTTAAGGGGGCTGCAGGAACCAAGTTTCCGCAGTGGGGAAAGGACATGCAACTAATTTGATTCTATCACAACAGAAACGATAGATTCACATTTGCATACATTCATACATTTATCATTCACACATTAACCATGTGTTCTCCAGTCGCATATTCAATACATAATTTCCATTCGCATGAATGGGGCAATACTGGAGATCACATCAATAAAACCTTACATAAAAGACAACATAAATCATAACGCAACATTCACCATTGAACATAAATGGAGACAAAAGAACAAATCGGAACATCTTCATGCATTAACTTATCAAAAACCTGTGGTATAACGTTTGCAAAACAGTTCAGAACATCTTATCATGGGTCCATACAAAACTGTGAAAACATAGCAAAATACAATTGAATCACATAATCACAATGATCATGCCAATTGATTCTAGGATGCCCTTAGGCTTACATTAATGCTCTTAGTTATAGCCAACTATGGATGTTACAAAATGGTCCAAATGACCCCTTCTAGGAACCTAAACTAATCTTGTGCTTCCTCATTATCTGCGAATGACCCTTTCTTCCGTGGATGGTCCTTCTTCGCAGTTGTTGGCTTCTTCACTTCATGCCGACTAATCCCATGCCAACAAATGAGAAGAGTTAACTCTCTCCAAACATGTCTCTCAAATGGACCACTCCAGGTCCCCAAACATGTGGACTCACCAAAAGGAGTGCCCCCACAACAATGCAAATGGGGGTGTAAATCATTGAAGCCACCCTTGGTAGCATGAAACATGTGAGTCCCCAAATTAGGACTTTAGTTAATTGGTTTGGATTTTAATAACATAAGCCAAAATATGGTTCTTGCCATATTAAATTTGGGATAAGTGGTTTCACCTTTTGTTACTCCCACTAGCCTTACATTTGGTTGGCATCCCATTAAAAACTTGGTTACCAATCATAACCATAATGTCTATGGTATAAAAACACATGGAATTGTGGGAAACACAAGCTATGTGAATACAACATGTCATTCGTTGGTCTCATGCAAAACTACACTTAAAAATGTTGGTTACATTTGTTTTGGGAGCATGTGATAAAAATAGCCATTTAATAAATGGTTATGCTACTTACACCCCTTATTCGTGGCATTATATCATAACCACCATATAAAACAAAACATTGTAGGCTAAACGATATAGCAAACTCCTGTGTATTTTGGCATTTCGTTGTACATATAAACAAATGTTTTTAAAACCCACTTTTAAACAACTTACCCAAAGTTTCATTTTAACATGTGCTTAAAAGTTGGCATGAACCATAATAACCAACCACCCAAACCATACATAACATGGTCGTTGGTTAGACTTCACCAAACATGTCCATGCCAAACTATATTTGTTAGCATATAACCAAAGTTTGTTGGGAATCAGTTTGTGGCCACATGTCAATATTTTAATAGGTCCACATCAACAACAAGTTTCCACACATCGTAATGCTATTGATCCACATTACGTACACATGCCACTCCATTTCCATGCATGATGCCACATCATCTGACACGTGCCCTCTTCCAATTCATCCACGTCACTTGCACTTGCCACATCAGATGCCATGCAGGATACCAATTCATCTGGTTAACGTTGTTGGTTGTGGAGCCAGATCTTCTAGTCTCATAGATGATATTGTATCAGCCGTGTTTGTACCCCAGTTTTATATGATATGTAGGTGGACTGTTCACTCACCCCAGCGGGGGGGTGTGGGGGGGCATCGCCCATGGTTTTGGGTATCCCATGGTATTTTCCCATTGTATTTCCCCTATAAAATAAAGACATTGTAATATGGTTAGGGAAGATGATGTATTAGGTTTTATGCATTGTAAATATCTCTGAGATCAGGAGAGAGACTGTGAAACAGAGAAGAGGAAGTGCAGCGGTTGTGCTGCAGGTTGTATCCCTTCACCTTGCTGGACGGTAATAATAATAAGGACTGGAAAATTTAGTGTGGAAGTATCCCAAGTTGGGTGAACCACGATATATCCGTGTCTCTCTTGTAATGTGTATGTGTGATTATATTTGCATTTCTGTTTATTGTTATTGCTCTGCGATCCTGTTTTTCTAACAATTGGTATCAGAGCCAAAGGTCTATTTGGCAGTAAAACCCGCAGGAAGCTAGGGTTTCTGGTTCAAGTGGGAGCAATGGAAGAAGAAGGAAAGTTTAAGGTCGAGAAGTTTAACGGCCAAAACTTTGGGTTATGGAAGATGCAAATGGAGGACTATCTGTACTAGAAGGATCTATTCCTACCGTTGGGAGGAAAAGCAAAGCAGCCGACGGCTATGAAGGACGAAGAATGGGAGGTTCTTGACAGAAAGGCTCTGGGAACAATATGGTTGAGCTTGGATTCGTCGGTGGCTTTCAATATCTCAAAAGAAACGACAACAGAGGGTTTGATGAAAGCATTGGGTAAGCTGTATGAAAAACCCTCAGCCTCCAACAAGGTATTTCTAATGAAGCATTTATTTAATATGAAGATGTTTGAAGGTGGATCTGTTACTGATCATTTAAATGAGTTTAATACGGTTACAAATCAACTAAGTTCTATAAGTGTGAACTTTGATGATGAGGTCAGGGCTCTTCTAATCTTGTGTTCATTGCCAGAAAGCTGGAATAGCTTGGTCATGGATGTAAGTAACTCCGTCTCTGGTTCAAACACCTTGAAATTTGATGATGTTATTGGTGTTATTCTTAGTGAGGAAATGCGAAGAAAAAGTATAGGTGAGACATCAGGTAATGCATTGACCACGGAGAGCAGGGGAAGACAAAAGGAGAGACGAAAGAGCCAAGGTAATCGTGGAAAGTCTAAAACGGGCAGATCCAAGTCCAGAATGGGAAAGATAGAGTGCTGGAACTGTGGAAAGAAAGGACATCTGAAGAAAGACTGCAAATCTCTAAAGAAGAAAGGAGATGCACAGAAGGAAACTACCCAGGAAGCAAATGTAGCAGGCGATGTGTTACAAGATGCTTTGATTCTTGCATTAGATAATACTAGTGATTATTGGGTAGTAGATTCAGGAGCTTCATGTCATGCTACACCCCATAGGAAATACTTTCATGAGTATGTTCCTGGAGACTTTGGACATGTTTTATTGGGTGATGATGAGCCATGTAAAATTGTTGGAATGGGTAAGGTATGGATAAAAGTTAAGAATGGAACTGATTGGTTGTTGAAAGAAGTTAGGCATATTCCTGCTATGAAAAGAAATATGATCTCAACAGGGTAGTTGGGAGATGGGGGCTGTCTATCTACATTCAGAGAAAAGTGGTGGAAGATCACTAAAGGATCAATGGTGATAGCAAAATGAGACAAAGTAGGTACGTTGTATTTATGTCCTCATAATACTGACCATTCTATCTCTTTAGCTTCCACAGGAACAGATACAACATTGTAGCATCATAGGCTTGGCCACATGAGTGAGAAGGGGATGCAGATTCTCCACTCAAGGAAGTTGTTGCCGAATTTGAAGCAAGTAAGTTTGGAATTCTGTGAAAACTGTGTTTATGGAAAACAGAAGACAGTCATATTTCTCAGGGTTGGGAAACAGAAGAAGAATGAAAAATTAGAGCTTGTGCATACAGATGTATGGGGACCGGCTTAGGTACAATCTCTTGGTGGCTCTCATTATTATGTTACATTTATTGATGATGCAACTAGAAAAACTTGGGTTTATTGCATTAGACAGAAATCTGATGTGTTTGCTACTTTTAAGAAGTGGAAAGCTTTGGTTGAGAATGAGACAGGAAAAAGATTGAAGTGTCTCAGATCTGATAATGGAGGTGAGTACTACGACAAGGAGTTTGATAGTTACTGTTCATACCATGGGATTCGTATAGAGAAGACAGTCCCAGGAACACCATAGGAAAATGGTGTGTCAGAAAGGATGAACAGAACGATCATGGAGCGTGCAAGGTATATGAGACTGCATGTAGGGTTGCCCTTACAGTTTTGGGCAGATGCTGTAAATACTGCTGTTTATTTAATAAACAGAGGACCTTCAAGTGCTTTGGATGGTGGTATTCCAGAGGAAGCATGGACAGATAAAAAGGTAAACTACTCATTTCTGAGAACGTTTGGTTGTGAAGTATTTGTCCATATTGATAAATAAAATAGAACAAAGCTTGAAGCTAAATCCAAGAAATGTACCTTTATTGGAGATGGGGTTGATGAATTTGGTTATCGTTTATGGGATTATGAAAATAACAAAATCATTAGGAGTAGAGATGTGATATTCAATGAAAAGGTCATGTATAAAGATCAGTTGCAGGGAAAGAAACAGGAAAAGGAAAACACAGAGTACATAGTGCTTGATGAAGTTAAAGAAAATGAAGTTCCGAAGGTGCCAAAAAATCAAGAGTAGCAGCAAGTACCTGAAACTCCTACAACTATAAGAAGATCTACCAGGTTAAGTAGACTCCCTGAACGATACTCTCCTTCAATGTATTATTTATTGATGACTAATTCTGGTGAACCAGAATGTTATGAAGAAGTAATGCAGGTGGAAACTAGAAAGAAGTGCGAGTAAGTCATGGATGAGGAGATGGACTCATTGGTAGGAAACCAGACTCGGGATTTGGTTCAGTTGCCTGCTGGTAAAAGAGCATTGCAAAACAAATGGATTTACAGGTTGAAGGAAGAAGAAGGAGGTAAGAAGTGGTACAAGGCCAGACTTGTTGTAAAGGGGTTTGCATAGAAGAAAGGTATAGATTTTGATGAAATATTTTCTCCTGTTGTTAAGATGACTTCAATTAGGACTATCTTAAGTCTAGTGGTGGTAGAAGATTTGCATCTTGAACAGTTAGATGTAAAAACAACCTTCCTCCATGGGGATTTGGAGGAAGAAATATATATGCAGCAGCCACAAGGGTATGAGGTCAAAGGTAAGGAGGATCTGGTATGCAGGTTGAAAAAGAGCTTGTATGGCTTGAAGCAAGCTCCAAGGCAGTGGTATCTAAAGTTTGACAGGTTTATGACAGAACAAGGTTATAGTAGATGTCATTCTGACCATTGTGTTTATTTCAAGAAGCTAGACAATGGACGATATATTATCTTGTTATTGTATGTGGATGACATGCTTGTTGTGTTAGGAATTATGATCCAAAATGTAATAAATAGAAGTTTAGTTTAATAAATGTAAAAGGGCATCTACACACTCACGTGATTATGTGAGGTGTCCCTTAGTTAGTTTTGGTAATGGTAAATTAGTTGTTACTCTTTGGATATTTAAATCCATCGAGTTTTCCATGTGAGGTAATCTTTCGGGATTTAGCCCTCACATCTCTGTGATGTAATTATTTTCCTTCTTCATTAATAAAATTATGTGTCTGAGTACACTTTGTCAAAGTGGTATCAGAGCACGCGGTTGAAGCTTGGTCTGGTTGGAACCTGGTTGGAAGGTGCTAAAGGTTGTTTGAAGAAGGTGACTTTCAAGGTTTTGGAATAGCGAAATTTTAACCGTAAGTTAATGCTTCCTATTCTTTTGGGCTAAAAAGAATCTCTGCAGAATTTTTTTTTTTATAGACTCGGTTTTTTTTTACTTGGAGAGAGTAAAATATTATTATTTTTTTAAGGCAAGGTTATTTAAAAATTTTGTGGAAGAGAATTTTTACAAAAAGGAAGAGACGTATAAGTTCTTATTTAAAATAAAAAAAAATCATTCTTATTGTGTTCACTCACTGAGAGAGATAGCATAGCCGGTGTTGGGATAGAGATGTCTGGATCAGCATAGAAGAAGAGAGAAAATCAACGTTGAAACGAACCAGCAAAACCAGATTTGAAGAGAGAAAACCAGCAGGCAATGAAAAGAGAAAACCAGCAGGCATTGAAGAGAGAAAACCAACGTTGAAGAGAGAAAACTAGCAGCCATTGAAGAGAAAAAAACCAGCTTTGAAGAGAGAAAAGAAATGTTGAAAAGAACCAGCAAAACTCCAGCGTAGAAATAGAAGAGTTCACAATCTTGTATAATTTTTTCTGACCAGCTTAGGGTTTGACATCAAGCCCAGCAAGAAATCAGTGGAAACATATGTGGTGGAGTCCTTGACACCCACCTCGAATTTAATGTTTCTGACGGGCTTGACAATGGGTTGCTCTAAAGGCTGGGTGTCCTCTTCCATGACCAGGGTTTCGACGCCCTCGCCATAGAATTCTTCTGCAGTGGGATAGTATTTCTTGTCTTCTGCAAATACCATTTGGCCTTCCATGTCGACGTCCTCATCATCGTCGGGGCCTTGATTGTGGTGGTCGAGGGGACCGTGGGTGCGAGCGACCAAGCGCCCGCCTTTTTTAAGTTCGACATGGACGACAGTCTGTATGATGAATTCGGAAACTACATCGGTCCAGAGATCGTTCAATATTTATGTAATATTTTGAAAAGTGAATAAGTTGTTTTGGAGAGATAAGGTATTTTATTATTCATTTTTATTTTTGGAGATTTTTTATATTAAGAAGAAAAAGGTGGAGAAATAAACTTTAAAAAAAAGAAGAAGTTATTTTTGAAGTTGATGGGACTGGATCTTGTGACCTCCCACTCAACAATATTGTATCTCTCCAATTCACCTATAAAGATTTGTTATTTTTTGGAGTGATAAGGTGTAATTTTTTTTATTGGGCATTGGAGTAATAAGGAGCATTGTTGGTGTCATAAGGAGTACTTGTATTTTCACTCAAGATTTGATTAGAGCAAAGTGAAGCTCTATCATATTCTTTTCTTGAGGCTATAAGTGGGTCAAGGTCAAGCCCCTATAGCTTTCTTTTGCATGGTGTGTGGTGTTTCTTGCAGCATTTCTTTCATGGTGACTCTTGTTGATGAGTAATTTTCTTTTCATGTTGGTGGTGATATTTTTGCATAAAATCTTCCATTGGTGATATAAGGTGATTGTTTATTTATTCTGGTGACATAAGGTGCTTTCTTTTTTTAATTCTTGGAGCTATAAGATTTGCATAATACACATCTTCTGGAGTTACAAGGTGTTTATTTTTTTTTTTTACAATGTCTAAAGTTATAAGTCTTTTTAATGAATCTGACAAGTTGGAAGGATCGAAAAATTATAAAGTTTGGAGTTGTCATATTCAAAGCACTCTTATTTACAATGAATTGTGGAAGGGTGTCTGTAATGCTAAGCCTACCAAACCGACTAATCCTGATCAGCTTGCAAAGTGGGAACTAAAAGATGAAAAGGCCTTAGCATTGATTCACAGTACTGTTTCTGATGATATTTATGTGCATATTGAAAATAGTTCTGATGCGTGGTCAGCTTGGAAGACATTGAAAGATTTATTTGATTCTCAGAGTGAAGCTAAGAAAATTGATCTTCAATTGAAGTTGTTTCAACAAAAATTGTCGTCAGGAGGTGATGTCATGGAGTACATTTCTAGATTAAAAAATATCAAACAAGAAATTTCAAGAGCTGGTTTTGGTAAAATTGAGGACAGCATGATGGTGACCATTTTGATCGCAGGATTGCCTGAGACATATAAGCATTTTTTGGAAACTTTACAAATTACAAATAAATTGGATAAAATTTCTTTTGATGAACTAAGTGAATTACTTGCCACACATGAAAAAACTTTTGGTAAAACAAAGCAAGCAAGAGAAGATGTTTTGGTTGCAAGTACTAGCAAACAGTCTCCAGGTAATCATCAAAAAGGCAATGATCAGAAAGCTTTTCAAAATTCAAATAGAGGTCGTGGTCAGGGTTTTGGAAGAGGAAGAGGCCGCGGAAGAGGAAGAGGAAGAAATCAAGGAAGAGGTTCTAAAGAATCTGAAAGTACACAGTCAAAGTTTTCTGGAAGAGGAAGAGGTTCAGAAAACCAACAGGTCTCTGGAAGAGGAAGAGCTAATAAACAAGTCACATGTTTTCGTTGTAATAGAGTTGGACATTATGCTTCAGACTGTAGAGTTTCATTTGAAAAAATTCTAAAAGAAAGAGAATCTAAAGAATCTTCATCAGCGGCACATTATGCTCATGCAGACGATAGTGAAAATTGTGAATATGTCTTTACAGCACTTGGACAATCAGAATCAATGGATTTTGTTCAAGTTCATCAGTTGGAATCAGTGAATTTTGTTCAGTCTTCTTATTGTTTCAAAAATGATTTTGAAGATGCTTGGATTATGGATACAGGGGCTACTCAGCATATGACATATAGGAAATATTTCTTTTGGAGTTATGAAGATTGTCATTTAAATTCAATTTTTCTTGCAGATGATTCTATTCATTTACCACAAGGAAAAGGAACAGTTAAGGTTGATTTGCCTGGAATTGGAGAAAGATTGATTTCTAATGTTTGGTATGTGCCTACATTTAAGAAAAATTTGTTGTCTTTAGTTGTCATTCGCCAATCAGGACATCAAATTGTAATGGAAGATGGTATCCTTTTTGTTAATTCAACAAAGGATGCATACAAAACAGTTATGACAGGTTATGAAGACGGAAAGCTTCTTAGGATGAAGGGAACAGTCATTCCTAGATCAAAGGAACATTTGAAGGAATTTGCAGGTTTAGTTGAAACTGATGTTTCACCTATCCGATTGTGGCACATTCGTTTTGGGCATTTGAATGTTGATAGTCTTGTACAGCTTCAAAAACAAGGAATGGTAAAGGGGTTGCCTACTTTTCGGAAGGAAAATGCAAAGTGTGAAGCTTGCATTTATGGCAAACAGAGAAGGATAGCTTTTTCAAAAAGCACTTGGAGAGCAACAAGGAGATTACAGCTTGTTCATAGTGATGTTTGTGGTCCTTTGGAAACTTCACTTGGTGGTTGTAAATATTTTTTGTTGTTTATTGATGATTTTAGCTGAATGGTTTGGGTGTATTTTTTGAAGGAAAAATCAGAAGTGTTTGAAAAGTTTCAGTCATTTCAAAATTTGGTTGAAACAACAACAAAGGAAAAGATTGCTACTTTGAGAACTGATAATGGTGGTGAGTTTACATCAAATCATTTTTTGACTTATTGTCAGGAAAAAGGGATTAAAAGACAGTTGACCAATTTTTATACTCCACAGAAAAATGGAGTATCAGAAAGGATGAATCATACTTTATTGGGCATGGCTAGAGCAATGTTATTTTTCAAATGGTTGAAATCATGTTATTGGGCAGAAGCAGTTCATACAGCAGTTTATTTGAGGAATAGATCTCCTTCATCATCACTTGATGGAATAACTCCTTTTGAGGCTTGGTATGGATTCAAACCTATGGTCAAACATTTGAGAGTTTTTGGTTCAGTTTGTTATGCACTTGTCCCAAAAGAAAAACGAAAGAAGTTAGAGTCTAGAAGTGTTAAGTGCATGTTGATTGGTTATTCTAATGAGAAAAAGGGGTATAGGCTTCTGTCAGATGGAAAGTTTATTGTCAGCAGGGATGTGATTTTTGATGAAACTGAAAGTTTAAGTGTAGAAGAGGTTGAAAAACAACTTAGTCACTTAGAGGAAAAAGTAACTAAGGAACAATTAAGGATGCAACACTTAAATAAGACAAGGAATGAACAATAGTTTGATCTCACTTCAGAAGTACAGGATGATGAACAGGTTGAAGACACCTTGGAACAGGTTGAAGATACTTTGAATTTTTCACAAGTTAACTTGGATGATTTAAATCAAGTTAACATTGAAAAGAAGAAACCAAAATGGGCAACTAAGTTACTTCAGGATGTTAAGTCTGATGAAAAAGGAAAAACAGGTACAAGGAGTTCTAATACGGGTTCAGAAAATTTTGCTCTTTCAGTTGTTGAACCAACTACTTTTAATGAAGCAGTTGAGTATGATGAATGGAAAATGGCCATGCAAAGTGAGTATGATGCAGTAATGAAGAATCAGACTTGGAAAATGGTTGATTGTCCACATGATGTTAAACCCATTGGTTGTAAGTGGGTTTACAGAATTAAGTACAAAGCAAATGGAGATATTGATAAATATAAGGCAAGATTGGTGGCAAAGGGTTTTGCTCAGAAAGAAGGGATTGATTATGAAGAAACTTTTGCTCCAACAGCGAAATGGAATACTATCAGGATTGTGCTAGCTTTAGCTGCACAAAATGGATGGAAAGTGCATCAAATGGATGTAAAAAGTGCATTTCTAAACGGTGATCTACAAGAGGATGTTTATATGACTCAACCTCCTGGTTTTGAGGTTCCAGGAAAAGAAAATCAAGTTTGTAAACTAGTTAAGGCATTGTATGGATTGAAACAGGCTCCCAGAGCTTGGTATGCAAAAATGGATGCCTACCTACAGAAAGTTGGTTTTCTTCGTAGTGAGTCAGATGATACTTTGTATGTTCGAATCCAGGAAAACAACTTAGTCATCTTGGTTATGTATGTTGATGATTTGCTCATAACAGGTAACAATAATGATCATATATTTCAGGTTAAAAAAGAACTTCAAACAGGTTTTGAAATGACAGACTTGGGTTTACTTCATTACTATCTTGGAGTTGAAGTAAAGCAGCAGGAAGGAAGTATATTTATTTCTCAAGCTAAGTACATATCTGGATTATTGAAGAAGTTTGGAATGGAGGAATGTAAACCAGCGATTACTCCCATGGAGCAAAATTTAAAACTTTCTAAGTTTGAAGGGGGGGGAACTTGTAAATTGTACTGGATATAGACAGTTAATTGGATTTTTCATTTACTTGATGAATACTCGTCCTGATCTATCTTATGCAGTTAGCATACTTTCTAGATATATGCAGGAACCTAGAGAAAGTCATTGGAATGCAACAAAAAGGGTGTTAAGGTATCTTCAAGGAACAAAGGATTTTGGACTTGAGTTTAAAAGAAACAAAAATTTCAAGCTTGTTGGCTATTCAGATGCGGATTTTGTTAGAGATGTTGATGACAGGGCATCTACTTCAGGTTACTTAATGAATATGGGATCAGTTGCAGTGGCATGGAGTTGTAAAAAGCAGGATACAATTGCAAATTCTACAGCAGAAGCAGAATATATTTCAGCTTGGGAAGCTGCTTGTGAGATAGTTTGGTTAAGAAGGATTTTGCAAGACCTCAAAGTTGATCAGAAAGAAGCAACTTCATTATTTATTGATAATCAGTCAGCAATCAAGTTAGCCAAAAATCCCATTTTTCAATCAAAAACTAAGCATGTGGATACTAAGTATCATTACATTCGGGCTCTCGTCGTTAAACAAATCATCAAGCCAAAGTATTGTCCATCAGAAGATCAAACTGCAGATATTTTTACAAAATCTCTTGGAAGGGTCAAATTTGATAAGTTTAGAAATGAACTTGGTATTTATTCAAAAGAATTTTTGGATCAAAGGGGGGATTGTTAGGAATTATGATCCAAAAAGTAATAAATAGAAGTTTAGTTTAATAAATGTAAAAGGGCATCTACACACTCACGTGATTATGTGAGGTGTCCCTTAGTTAGTTTTGGTAACGGTAAATTAGTTGTTACTCTTTGGATATTTAAATCCATCGAGTTTTCCATGTGAGGTAATCTTTCGGGATTTAGCCCTCACATCTCTGTGATGTAATTATTTTCCTTCTTCATTAATAAAATTATGTGTCTGAGGACACTTTGTCATGTTGCAGGGTCTGACATGCAGGATATAAATGTACTCAAAAAAAAGCTAGCTAATTCATTTGCGATGAAGGATTTGGGTGCTGCAAAGCAAATCCTTGGTATGAGAATAACGAGAGACAGGAAAAATCGCAAATTGACAGTATCTCAAAGTGAGTACATACAAAAGGTGTTGGAGAGGTTCAGAATGCAGAATGCAAAACCTGTAAGTACACCTTTGGCTAGCCATTTCAGTCTAAGTAAGGAAATGTGTCCCAAGACACAAGAAGAGACAGATTACATGTCCAAGATTCCCTATCAATCAGCAGTTGGCAGCTTGATGTATGCCATGGTGTGCACAAGACCAAATATTGCACATGCAGTGGGAGTTGTGAGCAGATATATGAACAATCCAGGTAAAGAACATTGGAAGGTAGTACAATGGATTCTCAGGTATTTGAGAGGTACTACCACTGAGGCATTATGTTTTGGAGGTTCAGACACTGTTCTACAGGGATATGTTGATGCAGATATGGCAGGTGACAAGGATAGCAGGAGGAGCACCACAGGGTTAGTGTTTACTGTAGGTGGAACAGCAGTAAGCTGGATTTCAAAACTACAAAAGGTTTTTGCACTTTCAACAACAGAAGCAGAGTATGTTGCCATTACAGAGGCTAGTAAAGAGATGATTTGGTTGCAGAGGTTTATGGAGGAAGTGGGTAAGAAGCAGAAGGATAGCAAATTGTATAGTGACAGCCAGAGTGCCATTCACCTTGCAAAGAACTCAGCATTCCATTCCAGGACTAAACATATACAGCTCAAGTACCATTTCATATGCTCTGTTCTGGAAGATGAACTGTTGAAGCTGGAAAAGATACATACTAGCCAGAATCTTGCAGACATGTTCACAAAGGTAGTGACTAGAGAGAAAATGAGTTCGTGCTCAGTTTCAGTTGGCCTTCTAGCATGAAGGTGAAGAGGAGAAATTTGCCAAGTCCAAGTCTAGCAAGTGCAGCAGCGGTGGAGTTGTTGTGATCAGTCTCCAAGTGGGAGATTGTTGGTTGTGGAGCCAGATCTTCTAGTCTCATAGATGATATTGTATCAACCGTGTTTGTACCCCAGTTTTATATGATATGTAGGTGGACTGTTCACTCACCCCAGCGGGGGGGTGTGGGGGGGCATCGCCCATGGTTTTGGGTATCCCGTGGTATTTTCCCTATAAAATAAAGACATTGTAATACGGCTAGGGAAGATGATGTATTAGGTTTTATGCATTGTAAAGATCTCTAAGATCAGGAGAGAGACTGTGAAACAGAGAAGAGGAAGTGTAGTGGTTGTGCTGTAGGTTGTATCCCTTCACCTTGCTGGACGGTAATAATAATAAGGACTGGCAAATTCAGTGTGGATGTAGCCCAAGTTGGGTGAACCACGATATATCCGTGTCTCTCTTGTAATGTGTATGTGTGATTATATTTGCATTTCTGTTTATTGTTATTGCTCTGCGATCCTGTTTTTCTAACAAACGTCATCCACTGGCATGTGTGATCACCAAGTGTTTCCATGTCATCATTTTTTAACTAATTGACGAAAACTTCAAAATGTTATATATTTTCCATATGACCTCTGTTTGACACACTATTTGCATCGTTGAAAAGGTATGGATGAGATCTTCGACATGGCACCATTTTTGCTGAAAGATGAGGTCTTTGAAATTTTTGTCCTTTTGAGATCCTCCTGGATCAGAGCTAGCACCCTTTAAGAATTTGGGAACCTAAATTATAGAGTCCTCTATAATGTTTGATTTTGTTTGGAGCATAATAATTTCACATTGAGTTAAATTTATTTGCAGTCTAGTTGTTGGTATAGAGGGCTTTAACTGTCTCTAACTATAAAGCATGCCCACAATCACTATAACTCAACTTTTTAGAATTGTAAAATCTCACATACATATTATATTTGTCATATCGGGAAACCTTATTTTGTTGACACTTCCTCTTATGGGAAAAACATCCCTTGTAAGTGTCAGATAACATGAGTGTTTGAACTATATTTTCTCATATTGGTGGGAAATCTTAATTGATATGTTTTGGGAATAATTGATAATATAACATATACATTTCTATTAGGATGAAATTACTTTGTTTTCCACTAGAAAGAAATAAATAAGCCATATTGATGTGTACAAGCATGGTAAAAAAGCATCAATGAGATTATGAAAAAACAATGTTTAATGTGAATACTAAACAATGAGGCCCAATGGGGAATCCAACCAATGAAGGGCATGTAAAGAAAAAGTAAATAAATATCCATCTTTCTAATATCCTAAACAATAACTACATTGACCTCTTCAAAATTAATATTGTGCATCTCATAGTATATACCAATCAGAATAACATAAGAATGAGTGAGATCAAATAATGCTATGTTTTGATTTTCATGAATGAAAGAAAAAAATCTAACCCATTATAATTATTACAAACCAATAATATTGATGAAAACATTAGACTTCACCATCACTTCCTTGATCGATCTTTAATCTTTGTTGGAATATTTAAAACCCACATCTATTTCATTTAATACCTTAGTAGCATTAATTAATCATTTTGTGATTAATTCCTATATATTAGACTAGGTAGTTGGCTAGAACATCATTGTGTGGACCACAAGTCACCATAGTGTGGACCAAAATATTCCTAAACCCACTAGATCGTATTATTGGAGATCCTGGATTATATTCTAGCTATTTTTATCTAATCTTGGAATAGAAAGGTGCATTAGCTTCTTTTACTGCTTTTTACCACATTTTGGTGAAAGCTAAAAGCTAGTTGACTAGTCATAACTGTTTTTTTGGAAAAATCATCCTCCATGATGTTTCTTCTTTCCAAATTATGTATTTTGAATGATTTTCCATCACACATCACTATCTGATCACTAAATCAGAAATTCGTGAGCCTTTGGAGTGACTTGGAGAACACACTTTCCACCTAGGGGGTTTTGCATTATTTTAGTAAGTCTTCTTTTGCGAGGATTTGAATGGCATCCTTATGAATTCTAATATATGAAATAATTATATATATTTAAATCCTATTACTTGCCCAATGTTGGATGATGTATTATTATTCATGAGAGTAATTCTGCTTGCATCATATGTGACTGTTTTTTAGTGTTCTTGACTAGTTGTGTGAGAATTACTTGTGAGAGTTGTAATTTCTTGATGAGATCTTGGTGTGAAATAAATTTCACATGATATCAGAGCTATCAAGCAATTTTTTTCTCCATTGATTGTCTTGTAGGATCCAACCAGTCTCAAGGAGGGTGCATTCAGTCATCTACAGGGTGCATTCAATCACCCAGAGGGCGCAAAAAATCATATTGGGGCGCACCCACACCACTCTAAAATCTATTTCAAAGCTACCATGGATCAATCACATCAGATCATCCTCACTCCATTCAATTATTTTTACTGGATAGCGTAGATGGAGATCATGTTTAGGATCAAATGCCTCTACATGGTGACTATGGCAGCTGAAACTGAGCCAACCTCAGCAATTGAGAAATCAAAGTGGAATAATCGAAGAGATGAAGCCTATGGTATCCCGTGTTTCAGTACATCCAGGGATATTTTATTCCATATAGATGGTATTACCTATCCCAATGAATTTTGGCTAAAGCTTCAAGAATTGTTTGGCAAGATAGATGAATTAAGAGTCCATCAACTGGATAATGAACTTGTTTCATTGAGTCCACGGAATTTCAAGAACCTACAAGATTTCTTCTCAAATTTAAAGTCACATGTTTTATAGTTGAAGCAATGCGGAATTGATAAAAAGGATGAGTAACTAATCTTGGCCAATCTCTCCAAGCTTGGCCCTGATTATTCAGTCTTTGTTTCGACCTTCCACTCCACAAGGAAGGCAGTTCGAAATTGGAAGAGCCCTACACTCTCATAATTCATGGAGTCTCCTACACAAGAACATGACAAGTTGGTCTTGATGGGAGCCATAAAAAGTCCATCAAAATACCATTGTTTGAATGTTGGAGATTCAAAGGGTTCGAAAGGCAAGAAGAAGGGCAATTTCAAGAAGCCCATTGATCAGAGGAAGGATAAGAAGAAAGTCCATGAAGACTCTTCAAATTTCAAGAGAAATCCAAACAAGAAGAATGAGAAGGAAAAGTGTAACTATTGCAGCATGGGATTTCATCCTAAAAGCTCCTACATGAAGAAGACCATTGATCAAATGGATCAACTCTTGGAGAAAGCCAATATTCCTCTTCCTGAGAGCGCAAGGAGGAAGGATGGAGGACAAAATTCTGAAGATAAGGAGCGAGTGCATGCACTGATTGAAAGCACATCAAATCCTACCTCATTCATCATTGATTTTGAAGCTTCAAGGCACATGGTGTCCATAAGAGAGAGCTTCTCATCTCTTGACTCTTCCATTGATCCAACCATTGTGTTGGGTGATGATTCTGAAACTTCACGCAAAGGTAAAGGAAACATTGATCTAGATTTTGGTACATTCACTAATGTTTTGTATGTTCCAGAACTTGTTGGGCATGGCCCAAGTTGGTACATTTTTGGCAAGAAAACGTAGTTGGGATGTGAAGTCTAAGCATGTCATAGTTTTACTGATGTGCAGTCCCAACGCAACAACTATTTTTGGCAATAAATATGTTAGATTTTGAGCATTAATTCAATATACTCTAGGATCCTTACTGAGAATAACATGTACAACATATCAAGTATAACAATGCATATCAATCACACCAAGGAATCACATGAGACAATAGACACACAGAGTTTCACTGGGGAAAACCATAGAGGTGAAAAACCCCACAACTTCCTCAGAGATAGAAAGAGCAATGATACAACCCAAGTACAAGATATAGTCTTCTCTTAGCAGCTACTCCTCCTTCCTCACTAGTGTGCCACTTTCCGAATAGTGTATAAGTGAATAATGAGATGATCAAATAGAGTGCTCCTGCACTCTATTTATACTTATCCTGAGTTGCCTAATAAAATAGCAGGGTCGACTTCTCTAGAAGAGTCTAATAACCCGTGGTTACATTAATCAGGGCCGATCCCACACTTGGTGGTCTAATAACCCATCATAGCAAGTTACCACACTTGCGACACTTGTCAATACAAATGACGACACTTCCATATAAAGGAATAATACCATCTCTATATAAGGAGTACAATATACATAGGTGAAATACATTTTGAAGTTACATATACATCAACACTCCCTCTTAACTAGGAAGGTATTTCTCGACACAGATCTGCTAGCACAAGTCTTCTTCTCTAGATCATCGTCACTGTATCATCATCATCGAATCATCATCATCATCACTGCTACTTCTATCTCAATCAATCTCCAATCTACTCGTCATAGGAAGTTTTACAGAGCCAGTCCTTTTCCATACTCGATGTAGGCCCACCACCTGCAAGTCTTCATCATCTACGGAGCCAGCCTTTTTTCATGGTGGATGTAGGCCTAGCATCCATGTAGGTCTTCAGCATCTCTGGGAGCAATCCATCAAGTAGGTACACCTCAAGATTGATTACACCGCCTCTGCAAAACCTACAAGATCTCCCAGGACTGATTACACTGCCTCTGCAAAACCTGCAAGAGCATCTTAGGACTGATCATATTCCTCTACAAAACCTGTGTACCATACTGTCACATCATCGTCTTCAGATCATCTTCATCATCCACAGAGCACAACCCAGATGCACACACACATAGAACTTACACTCACCGGCATGGAAGGACTTTCCTCTGACCATCTGGGAAAGGCTCAACACTTACACTCACCAACATGGAAGGAATTTCCTCTGACCATCTGGGAAAGGCTCACAACACTTACATCAATGACCATGGAAGGAATTTCCTCTAACCATGTCAGAACGTCTACAACAATTACATCACGACCATGGAAGGACTTTCCTTTGACCATGTCGGAAAATCCACGCCCAACACTTACATCTTACCATGGCAGGACTTTCCTACCACCATGTAAGAATGGCCCCAGCCCTTACATCTTACCATTGGAGGACTTTCCTACCACCATGTAAGAATGGCCCCATCCCTTACATCTACACCATAGGAGGACCTTCCTACCACTATGTTCCAATGGCTCCAACCCTTACATCTACATCATAGGAGGACTTTCCTACCACTATGTGAGAATGGCTCATGTGCATCTGTGTCTCCGGACTCATCACTTCCCCTTGGAAGGTATCTCAATATGAAGTACACCAAGTCTCCCTCTGAAGTATTCAAACTTCACTCTGGCTAGTGGCTTGGTCAACACATCGGCTATCTGCTTGTTCATCGCAACATACATGAGCTTCACTGCTCCTCTCTGCACCATATCCTTGATATAGTGATACTTGATCTCAATGTGCTTCGACACTGGGTTCTCTGACAACTTCACACAACTCTAGTTGTCACAATATATACAAGTAGCACTCAGCTGGAGATCAAACAAATCATACAGTAGCTTCCTAAGCCATACTGCTCACAACTAGCCAAACAAGCTGCGACATACTCTGCTTCGGCTATACTCAGTGCCACATAGGACTGCTTCCTGCTAAACCAAGAGATCATACCAGATCCCATACTGAAGCAACACCTCGAAGTGTTCTTCCGATCAATGGCACTACTTACCCAATCCGAATCAACATAACCCTCCAAGTTAAACTTTTGATTTTCCTCATACTTGAGCCCATAGTCAGCTGTACCCTTCAGGTACCTCAGAATATGCTTTGCAACTATCAGGTGAACATGTCTCGGATATGTTAAGTACCGGCTCAAGGTGTTCACTGCAAAGCAGATATCTGGTCTCGTATTCGTCAAGTACATCAAGGACCCAATCATCTGATGATACATCATAGCATCAACTGGCTCAGATGAAGCATCACGCAAAAGCTTCAGGTTTGATGCCATAGGTGTGGCCATGTCCTTGCAGTCCATCATCCCGAACCTCTTCAGGATCTCTACTGCATACTTCCCTTGTCCAAGGAAGATTCCATCTGCACTCTGCCACACCTCCATACCAAGAAACTAGTGCATCAGACCCGAGTCCTTCATCTCGAACTTGGCAGGAAGCTTCCTCTTCGTGTCGGCAATGAATCTATCCTCACCTATTATAAACAGGTCATCCACATACAATAGTAGTATCATTGGATTTCCTTCCTCAACCTTGTAGTAAAGGTTGGAATCCGCTTTACTCTTGGTAAATCCCAAACTAGATAGGAATCCATCTATCCTACCATATCAGGTCCTGGGTTCCTATTTCAAACCATACAGGGCTTTCTTCAGTTTGTACACATGTGACTCTCGGTCATGTGTCTCAAACCCGAGTGGCTACTCCACATACACTTCCTCTTCAACTACAACATTCAATAATGCTGTCTTGACATCCATCTGGTGTACCTTCCATTTCATCACTGCAGCCAGAGAAAGTGCTGATCTAATGGAAGTGTATCTGGCCCTAGGAGCAAAGGTCTCCTCATAATCAATCCCTTCTTTATGGAAAAAGCCACGAGCTACAAAACTTGCCTTATATTTTTCTATGCTGCCACCTATAGCATGCTTGATCTTATAGATACACTTGGAAGTCACCACAGACTTCCCATCTGGTCTTGGGACCACATCCCAAACATCATTCTTCATGATCGACTGGTATTCCTCGACCATGGAATCCTTCCATTCTTTCTTTTTTGTTGCTTCTTCATAACTGGAAGGTTCTTTGTTCATTATGTCACATAGTAAAGCAACATAGCTGGTATGTGATCTTGTCCTTTTCCTTTCTCTGTGTTCCTCTTCTGGAATGCCAAACCTTTTTACATCTTGAATGAGCTCTCTAGCTCATGTTGGTTTCCTCTTGTGAGAGTTCTTCTCATGGGGTGGATCTACAGGTTGTTGTGGATATTCCATTTCATGATCTTCTTCAGGAACTGCTTCATTCATGGTGGTGTCTTGAGTTCTGGATATTCTGGGTTCTTCATTATCTTCAATTAGTGGTTTCCTTGATTTGATGTATGCTGAGCTTTCATCAAATGTTACATCCCTACTGATATCAATCTTCTTGAATCCTAGGAAGTAGATTCTGTAAGCCTTCGAGCTTTCACTGTAACCCATGAATATGCCCTTCTTTCCTAAAGGATCTAACTTTGTCCTCTTTTTATTTTGGGATGTGATTTTATACTGGAAAACCAAATATTATGAGATGGCTAACTTCCGGTTTCTTACTAGTGAACACTTCTTCTAGTGTTTTGTTGTCAAGTATCTTATGAGGTGTTCTGTTCTACACATATACAGCTGTCCTGGCTGCTTCAGCCCATAAGTGCATAGGTAGATCTTGGTCATGAAGCATTGCCCTAGCTGCTTCCATGATTGTTCTATTCTTCCTTTCGGAAACCCCATTATATTGTGCATTGTAAGGAGTAGTCAACTCCCTCTTAATCCCTGAATCACTGCATAGCTTCTTGAAGTCTCCTGAAGTGAATTCTCCACCATTCTCGGATCTGAAGATCTTGATCTTCATGTTAGTTTGGTTTTCTATCAAGGCTTTGAATTCCTTGAACTTGTCAAACAATTCATCTTTTTTCTTCAAGAAGTAAACCCAAGTCTTCCTAGAGAAATCATAAATGAAGGAAACATAGTATACATACCCACTCAGAGAACTGGATGACATCGGACCGCATACATCAGAGTGGATGATTTCCAAGATTCTTTTTTCCTTGCTTCCACTGCTTGGAAATGTCTTCTTTGTGTTCTTTCCCTTTGCACAACCTTTGCAAATACCTTCATGCTTTGACAGGATTTCAGGAAGACCTTCCACTGCTTTGCTTGCAATTGGTAATGCCCTATAGTGCATGTGTGCAAGCCTTCTATGCCAAAGTTCACTTGGCTCTACTGAATCATGGACCATGGCTTGTTCTGGTTGGCCCTTCAATTTGTATAATCCTCCCTCTTGCTCTCCAATCACTACTGCATCATCTATAGTCTTACCCTTTGGCCACATTAGGACTTGGCCATCTACAAATGCAACCCTCATGCATTTTGCATCCAATGCGGATATGGAGAGTAGATTCTTCTTGAGACCTGGAACATATAGTACATCTTTCATCTTCATAGAATTTCCAGAGTCTAGTTTATAGGAGGCTTCACCACTCCCTTTTATTGGATACTGGTAGTCATCCCCAAGTTTCACCTTGTGGGGTGATTCATGTTCAGATAGGTTCATAAAGGATTCCTTGAATCCTGTCATGTGTTTAGAAGGCCCACTATCTATAAGCCAATCATTACTTCCATGAGTAATGGTTCCAACGAGAGCAAAAATCAAAACATATTCTTCATCACTTGAAGAATCTTCACTATCTTCTCTTGCCCTCTTCCTGGGAGGTTCATCATCCTGTGCTGCATGAGCATGATGTCTTCTTTTGATGTTCTTCTTCTTGTGAGAACCATCTTTCTTATTTTTGGGATAGTCTCTGGAATAGTGTCCCTTTTCATCACATGTATAGCAACGGACATAGGACATGTTTCTTTGAAGTCTGGGACTACCCATCTGATTCTGATGGTGATGTCTTTCTTTCTTGCCATGATGGTGAGTCTTTTTGTCACCATGTCTTTTGGAGTGTGCTGTGAGAGCTTGGTATTCATTCCCCATCTTCTCTTCTCGAGCTATAATTTGAGCTTCTTCCTGTGAGCATTCTTCCCACAACCTGTTGAATGTGATAAGTTTCTTCCTAGCACAAATTCCTTGGATGAAGGAATCCATGACCTAGGAAGGCCATTAAGAGTGGTCAATACCACTTCTCCATTTTCTATGTCTTCTCCCACAGCTTCAAGTTGTTCTTTTATCTGGGAGACCCTTGTAAAATAAGATTGCATAGTACCTGCATTCTAGATCTTGACATCCTTCAATTGATTCCTCAAGGTCATCTTCCAATTAATGTTCTTCCCTTCGAATAGCTTGGTCAGGGAATCAAACATATCCTTTGGTGTCTTTATAGATGACACATGTGGTATGAGATGGTATTTGATAGAATCAACAATGATCCTCTTAGACTTGACCAAATTTCTTTTGTGTAAGGCCTTAACCTCTTCTTCCTCTAGGATAGGGACCTGTTCACTTATGTAAGTGTCCAACTCATTTTCTTCCAGGATTAACCCAATCCTATACTTCCATGCTCGGATGTTATCAGCCCCTTCAAGCTTATCCTCAAGCTTGGTGTGGTGAGACATCTTTAAAGAGTACTTCAAATGGAAATAGAAAAGATTTAGGCCTTACCACTTGATTTGTTGAAAACTAGATCTAGTCCCGGATTAGGGTTTGTCAAAGAAACCCTAAAAATTCAAACTTTGAATTTCAGACTTCTGAAAGGATAGAAAGATGCGCCTTGATGAGCTGATCATGCTGGTATACCCATAATTTGAAAACTACAAAGTTTCACCCTTCAGAAATGTCTTTTAGTCTTCCTGGATTCGCTAGGGAGGACCTTGAATTAGGGTTTGAGTTTCCCAGAGCTTCACTCAACCAAAAAGTTCGATCCAAAGCTCTAAACTTCGATTTGTCCAAGGAGCGTTTAGCTATGGTCTCATATTTCAGAAATTCCTATTTTTGTGGAAACCCTAATTTTTAGGGCCAGAAATAAAATCGCCCAGAATTGAGATCTGATTGGACAGAAAGATTCACCTTGCTGAGGAGAGTCAACCTATCATATTGCTTTTCCAAAATATGTGGAGAGAAACCTAATAAACAAGAAAACCTAGTTTCTGCAACTGGACAGTGTCTTCTTCTTAGGTTATCTCTGATACCATGTTAGATTTTGAGCATTAATTCAATATACTCTAGGATCTTTACTGAGAGAATAACATGTACGACATATCAAGTATAAAAATGCATATCAATCACACCAAGGAATCACATGAGACAATAGACACACAGAGTTTCACTGGGAAAACCATAAAGGTGAAAAACCCCACAACTTCCTCTGAGATAGAAAGAGCAATGATACAACCCAAGTGCAAGAGATAGTCTTCTCTTAGCAGCTACTCCTCCTTCCTCACTAGTGCGTCACTTTCCGAGTAGTGTATAAGTGAATAACGAGATGATCAAATAGAGTGCTCCCACACTCTATTTATACTTATCCTGACTTGCCTAATAAATTAGCAAGGCCAACTTCTCTAGAAGAGTCTAATAACCCATGGTTACATTAATCAGGGCCGACCCCACCCTTGGTGGTCTAATAACCCATCACATCAAGGTATGACACTTGCGACACTTGTCAATACAAATGATGACACTTCTGTATAGAGGAATAATACCATCTCTATAGGAGTGCAATATACATAGGTGAAATACATTCCGAAGTTACATATACATCAACAGAATATAAGTAGAATGAGGTCCAGCACCGACCTATTTTGGGTAAGTGACTCCATGATTCCCGAGAGTTGGGTAAGGAGCAGTGTGGAAGAAGATTAAAGCAACCTGTCAACCAGGGCGGAGGAAACCGTTAGGGGAAAAACAGTGGCTCTATTGATGTATATGTAACTTCGAAATGTATTTCATATATGTATATTGTACTCCTATAGAGATGGTATTATTCATCTATATGGAAGTGTTGGTATTCCTATAGAGATGTTATATTCCTCTATACGGAAGTGTCGTCATCTATACTGTAAGCATCGTAACTTATACTTGATGGGTTATTAGACCACCTTGTTGGGGTCGGCCTTGTATAAGTCATGTGGGTTGAAGGGCTATTAGACCACCCTATTGGGGGTCGACCCTATGGGTCAAAGGGTTATTAGACCACCCTGTTGGGTGTCGGCCCAATGTTAACACCCAAAAATGTTAAGATTTAATATCCTAAGACATAAAATAGCAGCATTACATTCCATATCACAATAATAGCATATACAGGATCACTAAAGAAACAGCAAGCACAGCATAAACACAAGAGACACAGATTTATCCTGGGAAACCCTCATGGGGTAGAAAACCCAGCAAAGCTTCCTCAATATAGATGACCAGCAATATACAAAGATGCAAACCAAAGACATAATCTCCTCCTCGACCATAGCAGACCTCTCCTCCACAAGTGCGCTCCTCTCAAGTGAGTGAGTGTGTGTAAAATGAGGAATACACCTCCTCTATTTATACACTACTTCGACTTGTCTTTTACACAAATCATGTAGGCTCATATTTAAACAATGGGTTAAATACCCCACTACGACTGACTGGGCCGACCCCTCTAGAGTGGTCTAATAACCCTTTGACCCATATAACACATACAGGGCCGATCCCCACTAGGGAAGTCTAATAACCCAAGTTACCACATTCCGACGGAGGAATAAACATCTCCGGATATACAATAAGATCTTCACGGAGGAATGAATCATCTCCGGAATAATAACGTACAAATATAATATTCTTTGAAGTTACAATATCTCAACACTCCCCCTTAACGAGAAGGATATTATAACAGCATCTGCACGAGCAAGGAGTCATCAACGTCATACATGATACATCTATAAATCATTGGAAGCTTTCTCAACATCATCAGTAACTCAAGCAGTTACTGGAACATCTTATATATTGGAACATCAACATCTTGAGTCTTTATCTTTTGCAGCACCCGAACAGCTACAACAACATCAACATCTGGATCCTCATGATCATCAGCATCGTCATCATACGATCATCACGATCAACAGCATTGTCATCACATGATCATCAGCATCGTCATCATACGATCATCACGATCAGCAGCATCGTCATCACATGCTCATCAGCACTGTCATCATCTAGACCATCACGATCAGCAGCATCGTCATCACATGATCATCAGCATCATCATCTAGACCATCACGATCAGCAGCATTGTCATCTAGACTATCACGATCAGCAGCATCGTCATCTAGACCATCACGATCAACATCATCATCATCTAGACCATCACGATTAGCAGCATCGTCATCTAGACCATCACGATCAACAGCATCTGGATCAT
Source organism: Larix kaempferi (assembly GCA_027924585.1). Taxonomy (NCBI): domain Eukaryota; kingdom Viridiplantae; phylum Streptophyta; class Pinopsida; order Pinales; family Pinaceae; genus Larix; species Larix kaempferi. The sequence continues at coordinate 1,506,449 of BSBM01000542.1, read as the reverse complement.
CTTGATCTACAGTATCTGGATCATCTCGAACTACCGCATCTAGATCATCTCGATCTACAGCATCTGGATCATCTCGATCTACAGCATCTGGATCATCATCTCGATCTACATGATCAGCAACATCATCATCTATACAAGTATCCTCATCAATACAAGTATAAACATCATCAATACAAGTATCCTCATCAATACAAGTATACACAATATCATCAATACAAGTATCCTCATCAATACAAGTATACACAATATCATCAATACAAGTATACACAATAGTAGCATACCCTGCAACACACATGATCCAATTACGGGATGATCAATCCTTCTCACTTTAGGACATAGGTCCAAGGATGATACAATCCTGATCCACTTACAGGATGATCAGTCCCTCTCAGTTTAAGACATCTCTCATGTCTATGGATGATGCAATCCAGATCAACTTACATGACGATCAATCCTTATCCTTTTAAGACACCTCACCATGTCTAGGGATGATGCAATCCCGAATCAACTTATAGGATGATTAGTCCTTATCACTTTAAGACACCTCACCATGTCTAGGGATGATGCAATCCCAACCTACTTACAGGATGATTAGTCCTTATCACTTTAAGACACCTCACCATGTCTAGGGACGATGCAATCCCAATCTACTTACAGGATGATTAGTCCTTATCACTTTAAGACACCTCACCATGTCTAGGGACGATGCAATCCCAATATACTTACAGGATGATTAGTTCCTATCACTTTAAGACACCTCACCATGTCTAGGGACGATGCAATCCCAATCTACTTACAGGATGATTAGTCCTTATCACTTTAAGACACCTCACCATGTCTAGGGACAATGCAATCCCAATCTACTTACAGGCTGATTAGTCCTTATCACTTTAAGACACCTCACCATGTCTAGGGACGATGCAATCCCAATCTACTTACAGGATGATTAGTCCTTATCACTTTAAGACACCTCACCATGTATAGGGACGATGCAATCCCAATCTACTTACAGGATGATTAGTCGTTATCACTTTTAAGACAAGTCTCATGTCTAGGGACGATGCAATCCCGATCAAGTTCCAGGATGATCAGTCCTTATCACTTTAAGACAAGTCTCATGTCTAGGGACGATGCAATCCTGATCAAGTTCTAGGATGATCAGTCCTTATCACTTTAAGAAAAGTCTCATGTCTAGGGATGATGCAATCCCATCACGTACATTTTGAACCGAGGTCTAGGGACGATGCAGTCCTATGTTCAATTCTCAGAGACATCAGTCTACGGATCAATTCTGGGACCAAAGTCTGAGGAAGATACAATCCCCTACCTATTCATTCAGGACTACATTCTCGGAGACCCAGTCTACGGCTCACTTTAGGACTGAAATCCAAGGATGATTCAATCCTCACATGTCCACCAAGGACTTCATTCTCGAAGACATACGTCTACGGCTCTCTTTAGGACTGAAGTCCAGGGATGATCCAATCCCCTCATGTCCACCAAGGACTTCATTCTCGAATACATACATCTATGGCTCTCTTTAGGGCTGAAGTCCAGGGATGATCCAATCCCCTCATGTCCACCAAGGACTTCATTCTCGAAGACATACGTCTATGGCTCTCTTTAGGATTGAAGTCTAGGGATGATCCGATCCCCTCATGTCCACCAAGGACTTCATTCTTGAAGACTTACGTCTATGGCTCTCTTTAGGACTGAAGTCCAGGGATGATCCAATCCCCTCATGTCCACCAAGGACTTCATTCTCGAAGACATACGTCTACGGATCTCTTTTTAGAACATGTGTTCAAGGATGATGCAATTCCCTTGTCACCTTAGACCCTGTCTAAGGACCATCCACCAACCTCTCTGTTGGCATCACCAATATAGGTATCCACATCATCGACCTCACTGTCAATGCGGGCAATCTCATCATAAGTGATCACATCGCTCCCCCTTTCGAGGAGGGTCCTTCTGAACTATTTTAAGTTTGTCTTGGAAAACTTTACTTGAGGTAGAGGTTTGGTTAGTACATCGGTAACTTGTTACAAATTTGAACTTTAATTCTTTTTTGCACCATATCTTGTATATAGAAATGTTAGATCTCTATGTGCTTTGACTTATCATGGAATACTGGATTTTCTGCCATTTTGGTACAACTCTGTTTGTCACATAGGATCACAGTTGGGTCCATTCTAAAGACATATCACTTCACAACTAGCAGAGAAAGTAGCCATATATTCCGCTTGTGCTGAGAGCCACACTAGATTGCTTCCTTCTAAACCATGAGATCATGGCTGATCCCGGACAGTAACATCCTCTCGATGTGCTCTTCCTATCTGATACAATTTCTACCCAATCAACATCTGTGTATCCATATGAAGTCATGATCTCTAAGATAACATAAATCAAAGTCTATCGTATCCTTTAGGTACCTCATCACATGCTTTGCAACTAATAGGTGAACACATCTGGTTTCCACTAGATACTGACACAAGGTGTTCACAGCAAATCATATATCTGACCTAGTATTTGATAGACACATCAATGACTCAATATTTTGTCTGTACAGATTTCTATCCACTAACTTTGATGAGTCATTTGTGTATAGAAACCATATTCAACCTTGTAGCAAAGGTTGAGATCCACATCACCCATGGTGATCATTAAGCTCATCAATTGATTATCGATCCTGGGAACCCATACAGAACCTGATTCACACTTCTTCTTTAATTACACCATTAAGAGAATGGTCTTATCTAGCCATTTGGAGCAAACATCTCATCATGATTCTCTTCCTCTTTCTAAGAGAATCTTCTAGCCACAAGCCTTCTATAGTGTGTTTGATTTGTAAATCTTTTGTTGAACATCCATCGCTTGTTCAGTGTTCATCATTCATCATGATCTTTCCTACAATTCAAAATTAAGTGCATGATTAGTAATACTTCATAATCATCAAATCATATTGAAATGATAACCTATTATGCATACAGATATCATTTACATAGTTATGCAACTATTTTGAGCAATACTTTGGCACAACACTTTCCCATATCCTATATGCATACAGTGGTTATCTAGATGCCTTCCATCTCTACCAGAACATACTATCGAGAGTGTGCATAGCTCTCAGCATGTCAGCAAAGAGTTTTCATTCTAGACAAGCAACAATGGAATGTTTGTCCAACTTACCAATCATATGCATATTAGTAGTATACTGTTCAATGCTTTATGAATGTTTACACTCAGCATGATATATTCTAGGAATACAAATATGCATACAAGCAATATCATTTACTATTTCAAATAACAACTCAAATACTTATCTTTTATGTTTCTGTGGTTTCCTCCCGCTTGATCTTCTATATGTCTTTTGAACTTCTATTCATTCTGTACCACTGTGCATGCTCAAGTGTGCACTAGTGTCATCCTCATGATCTCATACAAAAACATGCATTCATTAGTATATTCTCAAAACATTCTAATTCTAAATAATATTGAATATGTATAGTCATGATCATTAGTATTCAGGGTTTCAAGGAAGTCTTCTTTTACTCATGCATATTCTTGTTTGATCATAGTACTCTTCTGGTTAATTAAATCATCAAGATAAGAGACATAATATGCATAAACCCTTGATTACTAACTTTATGAATAAGCATAACCAATCATACCAAGTATACTTATATAAGGGATCCTAACACAAGGTAAGATTCTAACTTGACATAAGAAAACATACCTGGATTAGTATACCTGCTTAGTTATGTACAACATACCTAAACAATCTCTTCAATGATTTAGAGATCCTGAGCTAGAACCTGCATGTTTCATAGGTTAAGCATAATATAACAAAGTAATACATACCTCGTAAGTAGAACAAATATTATGGATGAGTATTTGTCTTCATGTTGTCATGGTCATGGAACTTGATTTGTCTTTTGTGATGTACCTGTATCTTGTTAGCAGACAACATCAACCTCACACAACACCATAATGCATTAGTACAATCATATAGCCCTAATCAATGAATGTCTTTGATCATTCACATGCATTCATACTGTTACTAGGGTGATAAGACAATTCTAACATTAATCAAGATTGTACTAATAAATAATATGAAGACAAACACATCATGAACTTAATCAAGAATCATATTTCAAGACATACCTGAACCTCCTGAAGTCATACCTGTCGAGACTTCTTGTAGTCTTCTTATGTAAGGCCTTAGCTTCAACTCCCCCTGAAACTTGATTTGGAGCTTGTTTAGGGTTTGCTAGAGAAACCCTAAAAATTCAATCTTTGACTTTCACACTTCTGAATGGATGGAAGGATGTGTCTTGCTAGCATACTTCAATTTTGAAATATCCAAAATTTGACCCCTCAAAATTGCCTTCAAAACTTCTGGATCTTCTGGACAGGAACCCGAACTAGGGTTTGATGAAGCCCACCCTTCTGTCCAATCAAAAGGTTCGATCCAAGGCTCTAAACTCTTATTTTTCTGAGGAGCTTCCAGTCGTGGTTACAGACTTCAAAAATTCCAACTTTTGCTGAAGCCCTAATTTTCCATCTTTCCGATCAAAATCCTGAACTGGGGTTTGATCAAGCTCGGTCTTCTACCCAACCAAAAAATTCGATCTTGGTCTCTAAATTTCAATTTTCGTGAGTAGCATTCAGCCATGGATTCCGATTCCAAAAATTCTAACTTTCTCCGAAACCCTAAATTCCGGAAGCCATGAATGAAGGTGCTCCAAAAATAATTCTTTTTTGACAGAAATATGTACCTGATTGTTTCTGCTGTAACTACGAATTTTTCGCTCCACAGGGTCTGAAATTTTTTTTTGTGGTAGCCTGACCTGTCATCTTTCCATCCCGATAGGTCTGACCTCAATTGGATTTTCTGAGAGAGAGTTATGCCAAGTGTCGCAATGTGACCTGTTTATGGGATCAAACAGGAGAGTGAACTTGTATAGCGTTCCTCGTGTCACTGGTTCAACTTCGGCCTCTGAAAATGTTTCTTGAGATAGTACCATTTGTGTACTACCTATCACTTTTTACGAAATTTCATTTGGAGCTTCCTAGCCCAAGTTATGACCTTTTTTCCTAGGTCACCTGAGTTTGACTGAGATCTGGAAGAGGCAGAAACCCTAATGTGTACTGATCATAACTCACAAAGTACAACGAATCTGAGGGTGCCCTTTGGAAAAAGGGTACCTGGGGATGTTATCTATGACATGTAAACTTTTCATATCCTGAACCTTTTCATAAATGGATTTATAGCGAAAGTTCCACGATGACTGGTTTTTTGCTATGTAAAACCCAAACCTTCAAATTGTCGCAAGTGAAGCAAGTGTCGTAAGTGCCATACATTGCCTTCCTTCAGGTTAGCTCTGATACCATGTTAAGATTTAATATGCTAAGACATAAAACAGAAGCATTACATTCCATTTCACAATAATAGCATATACAGGATCACTGAAGAAACAACAAGCACAGCATAAACACAAGAGACGCAGATTTATCCTGGGAAACCCTCATGGGGTAGAAAACCTAGCAAAGCTTCCTCAATATAGAAGACCAGCAATATACAAAGATGCAAACCAAAGACATGATCTCCTCCTCCACCATAGCAGACCTCTCCTCCACAAGTGCACTACTCTCAAGTGAGTGAGTGTGTGTAAAATGAGGAATACACCTCCTCTATTTATACACTACTTCGACTTGTCTTTTACACAAATCATGTAGGCTCGTATTTAACCAATGGGTTAAATACCCCACTACGACTGACTGGGCCGACCCCTCTAGAGTGTTCTAGTAACCCTTTGACCCATATAACACATACAGGGCCGATCCCCACCAGGGAAGTCTAATAACCCAAGTTACTACATTCCGACGGAGGAATAAACATCTCCGGATATACAATAAGATCTTCACGGAGGAATGAATCATCTCCGAAATAATAAAGTACAAATATAATATTCTTTGAAGTTACAATATCTCAACAAAAAAGTGCTCACTACCTCATCTACCCCATTACATGACTCATTTGTCCATATTTCCTACCATATTTTCCTCCAAAACCTTAAAAACCCATTAAAAAGCCTCCAAAAAGCCATCACTCCTGAAACCCTAGCTCACCCTTTTGAGCTATTTTCACATTTGAGTGCCCCTTTGGCCCATTTCCAAAACCCTTTGGAGAAGGATAAAGGAACAACACTGGAGCTTGGAAGAAACCCTCTTGGACTACTACAAGGGCTTCATCAACCTCTACACCTGAGGTAATAATAAATACAAAAATATTTTATTATCTTGTCTTTTTTGTTTATGCACATGCTAGTTTAAAGTTACTATTTTCATTTACTGTCTTATTTTACCATTGTTATTGAAGTGCTACTAAGGAGTCCCTTCTCCTTAGTAGGTGCTCATTTGCACAAGCTGGGGTGAAAACCCTAGCTACAGTTTTGGAGACTCCCCTTGTGTTCCTTTGAATTTCTGGTTATAGTTTTAAACGTTTTTAATTTTCTGCAATATTTCTCTGTTTTTTCCTTTCGGCTGCCGTAAACCGCGTCTTTTGCCCCCCGTAGTTGCGTTCTGATCGTGTCTTTTAGACTTTTACGTGCAATCCGACTGCGACTCTCAGACTGTTTCCGACGATCTATCGGCAGTTTTTAGTCTATTACCTGTGATCTGACCACGGCTATCAACCAGTTTCATGCGGTCCGACCGCAGCTGTTAACCCATTTTCCCATGGGCCATTTATGCCTTGCAGCCCTTTTTCTGCTACCCACCTGTGCATTTCGACCTTCTTTCCCACGTCACATCTGCAACTTGCAGCCCTTTTTCTGCTACCCTTCTGCGCATTTCGGCCTTTTTCCTGCGTCCGTCTTGCGACTTTCAGCTATTTTCCTGCAATTCGCTTTCATGTTTCGGCCTTTTTGCCGCGGTCCGCTTGCGGCTTTCAACCATTTACTTGCTATCCGCCTGCGACTTTCGGCCCTTTTCCCGTGGTCCGCCTACGTCTTTCAGCCAAGTTCCTGCAACCTGTCCATGACTGTCGACCTGTTTCCCATGGTCCGACCGCTCAGATTTGCCACAGACCCGCGGTCTATTTTCTGCACCTGCACATCCATCTGTCCTATTTGCAGCCATACTTCCCTACAACATTTTTTATGCAGTATTATTTCTGTTCCATTTACAAGAACATTTTTTAAATTTCAGCATTTTAATTGAAAAGAGAAAATTTTGCATTTCAAAGTTTAATTTTTTCATTGTTATTTTTAGTTAGAAAGTTGCCCACCCCGTGGCACTTTTACTTGGGTTCATTATCTCACACGTACACACTTTGTCACCTAATTCAAGTGAGCCCTAAAATATTGCTTAACACAACCAACATTCTAACCCCACTTGGGGAACACAAAAAGAATCTTGTAGTTAGGTAGGATCCGAGGGATAGGAATCCAAATAACACCCCTTGGTTGCTTACACTTGAGACATAGCTGTTGTCCATTACGGAACCAAAATCCCCTAGTATTTTTTGACACGGTTTAAAACCAATTTATCGGGAAGGCCTCTCCCTTAGGAGGGTTGAAGTCTCCAGATTGGTTCCGGAAGCCTGAGTGGAATACCACAATCCATTCAGTAACCAAAGGATACCTTTCGCAGTTCTTGGTGTATTACCCGTATGGGGATACAGTGGCGATAGAACCAAATGGCAGATTCACCCAACCGAATGTGTCATGAATGGGGTATCTTAGTTGCTTTTCTTCTAGGATTGACTACCCAGTGTCCCTCCCAGTAGGGGGATATCTTTAGCCACTTGGGTCTACTATCCATATTGTCTGACTTGAATTTCATCACCTTGCAGAGGACATGTCTAGTTGAGTTAGAATACTCTTTAGCTAGGTGTTTGCATGCTCCCTTACCTCCTTTTGGTCTAGCGAGTCCACTATTTTTATCTTCTTGGAAACCTGCTGCTTGTTGGTATTCAGACCATTTCTGTTGATACTCCACTTATTGTAGCACAGCTGTTACAGTAAGTGTTTTGGTTGGTTGTTGGCCTGAGTGCCATATTTGTTTGCGCTCCCCCTCTGCACACTCAGTTGCATTAGAGTTTTTGAGCTATTTTTCACTCAACACAACCCCTAGATACTTGACACCATCTGTCACCATTGAGTCCCTGAGACATTCTTGGCACCTCCAGGGCGAGCCCCCACAGCACGGGTCACTCGACGTCACCCATCATAGACATAGATCTTCATCACTTGATACCCCTCATCATAGATCTTGAGATTTTTCACTTGACTACACTCGTCAACAGCATCGAACTCAGTCACCCGATCTAGACGCCCCTTATTTTACCTCTGATTCTGAGGCAAAGTCCAAGAACCCCACTTACACTGTACCAGCCAGCCCCATGGCTGGCATCACATCCAACACTTTCTTTGTAGGGACCATTGGTGGAGCATCCACCACCACACTAGCTACAACACCTACTTTGGGTATGCCCTCGATGGGGCCCACATCTACCATTCCGATCACTATACCCATTCTCATAGCTAGCATACCTATCCCCACTCCATCAATGACTCACACTACCCTTGGTGGTGCAGGACCATCCCATACCACTTTCGTCACTCCACTTGGGGGCATTGGCCCCAACATGGTCACAACCACTAGTATGTCATATCCTTCTACTAGTTTCCCATTCATAGCTAGTCTCAACCTTCCTGACCTAGTTAGACTGATTAATGATCCCATTAGACACGACCCTGCGTGGCCTCATATGCCCACCAAGCTTCCCTCCGACATCCCTAAGTTTGAGGGTAAGGCAGGTGAGGACCCCCAGAACCATATTATGTCCTTCCATCTATGGTGTTCCTCCAACTCCATAGTGGATGACTCTGTCCACCTCCGTCTGTTACAGCGCACCCTCACTGGCTTTGCAGCTAAGTGGTACATCAAGCAGCCCCATGGGACCCATGCCACCTTTACTTACCTTGCCTCAAATTTCTTGCAGTTCTTTCAATTACCTGTCCACTATGATGTAGGAGTTGAGATCCTACTGTCTTGCATACAAAACACGGTTACCCACATCACTGACCACATTCATGAGTGGCGTCGACGCTGCAGCCTCTGCAAAATCAAGTTAGATGACCGTATCTTCTTAGATTGGTTTCTAAAATATCTCCTTCCTGTCATTTCCAAGGATGTGGCATCTGAGAAACATCAGTCTAACGAAGAGGCCATCCTCAAAGCCCAACAATTTGACCTTATTTATGCCCAGTCGGGTTACCTATATTCCATCACACCTGACGCCCCTTACGGTGATTCCTCCCGACATGATGCGTTGAGGGCATCCCATGCCGTAGATGGCATCATTGGCTGTATAGCCTCACATAACCAACCCTTTTCCATAGCACATCCTAGCAATGGCCCCGACCTTTCATGGGTTACATCTCAGTCTAGAGCAACCAATTTGTATGCTCCCATGGCACATCACCATCATTCCCACAGACCCTCGTGTCCACCTCAGTGCTTTGGCCATGCCGCCCCAGCTTACGCCCCACCAGTCACAATTCAGACATATTACCACCCACAGGCTACACTAGCTCCTATGTCCTCTCAAGCCCCACCTGCTTATTACCCACCACAGGCAGCCCCTACGGTAAACCCACAACTCGTTCCGCAGACGTACCAACAACCCCCATAAGGTTCAGCACCTGCGCCACCTCCACCCACTTATTATCCACCGCAGCCTGCTCCTGTACCTGCACAACCCTAGAAGACACCTACTGCCCAAGGGCAAGTGTACGGCCAACAAAATCCGTAGTAGAACCAAAATAACCAGCGCCAATAGGGCCAACAAAATCGTGTCAAAGGCCGTAACTGTGGGAACAACCCCCCTCCAGACCAAGGCGGTCAACCTCCCAATCCCCCAAACAACAATAACGCAGCACCTGCCAACCAGAACCCTGATCGGCCACCCAAGTAAGCCAAAAATCCTAATTTGCGAACAAACCATCCTTGTTCTATTTGCGGGGTCTATGGCCACTACACTCATGCTTGCCCACATTTGGAGCGAGCTTGGAAACTTTGGACCAACGATGCCCATCACCAAGTACACGCGGCTCCTCAGGCGCCGCCCAACCCCCCACCACCTCAACATCAACCTTTGGTGTTACAAAACCCTTTACCGACCCAAGGCATAGTGAAAACTCAGCCATTGGTTCCCTCTCAAGGAAATGCACCACCACAACAGCAGATCACTTATGCCGCGCCTGATCAACCCATGTTAGAATCAGTTACCCATCACTTGTTAATGATGTCATCTGCCAATGTCAACCTTCAAACCCATCGAAACCAATATGGTTCCACCCCCGAAGCCCCTCCCACCGACAAAAACACTAACACTCATCCCACTGATCAGACGTTATGTATACCTCCGGCTCCGCTAGATGGCGCCTTCAAAGCACCTCGCTTCCCACTTCGTCGCATCAACAATAATCCCAATGCTTGCGCTACGTCTAATTACAACATTGTAGATGACTTAACCTGGTCCCCCACAGCCATGTCTACGTTAGAGGTCTTAAAAAATTGTCCTTCACAGCGCAAGACTTTGCTCTCCGCCATTGGTGTTATTGACCCAAATGATTCATGATTGATGGCCTTCAATTTGGACCAATCCGAACCACGCCTGCCTTCCACTTTAGCGTTCCAATTTTCTATTTCCGTTTGGAATCTTGTCATCCATTGGTGCATTATCGATGAAGGTGCCTCTACATGCGTTATGTCCACATTCGTTTGGTAGAAGTTGGGATGTCCTACTCTCCAGCAATCCACCACTGCGTTGCGAGCCTACGACGGCCATTTGGCTCAACCCCAAGGTCTCTTAGCTAATGTCCCCATCCAGTTGGCCGCCAAACCGTGCTCATTGACATAGAGGTCATCAATGCCCAACTTGATTATAACCTCTTACTTGGACACAGCTACATGTATGCCATGTGGGCGGTTGCCTCATCCATTTTTTGTACCTTGATGTTCCCCCATGATGGACGTGTGGTCAAGGTCGATCAAATCACCTATTACAATCCCAATGCCCCCGCTGCACCCGAAAACGTTCTCCCCATGTGTGAAGCACCTGCAACAATTAATTAATAAGAATATGTGAAATAGCAAAAATGATAGAACTCAGAATCACTTTTATATTGATCACAGGCCACTTCAAGGGGGCAACCTCCTATGAGCAAGCTCAATACAAATAACTTCACGGTGCCTTCATAGGTCTCAACACACACTTATATACTAAGTCTAGGTGTTAACACCCAAAAAGTGTTCACTACCTCATCTACCCCATTTCATGGCTCATTTGTCCATTTCCTTACCATGTTTCCCTTAAAAACCCTGAAAATCCCACTAAAAAGCCTCCAAAAGGCCTAAAATGCCTCCAAAAGGCCACAAAACCATCAAAAAAGCCTCAAAAAGGCTAAAAAACCCCTTTTCCCTCCAAAAATATCCAAAATTCCTCTAAAATAGCAAAAACCCTCTAAAAAGGGAATAAAAAATATAAAATAATAAGGAAAACGGAGGAAAAAACCCTATACAGCTGCCCTAAACCATATGGTTCCCAAAACCATGGGCCAGCACTCCACCACCGAAAAACTATAAATAGGTGATGGAGACCCCTCATTTCATATCCACAATCAAGTATACCCTTACTCTGCCAAAATCTCTCTTGAAACCCTAGCTCACCCTTGAGCTACTTTCACCTTGAGAGCCCCTTTTGGCCCATTCCCATCGTTTGGAGAAAGAGAAGGAGCAAGTTGGAGCTTGGAGCAACCCTCTTGGACATTGCAAGAGCTTCACCAACCTTCACATTGGAGGTAAAATCAATACAGAAACCATTTTTCATATCTTGTTTTTCTGTTTCATGCACATGTTTAGAGTAATTTACATTTCTGTTTTAGCACTTTACATTACAACTTACTGAACTGCTACTAAGGAGTCCCTTCTCCTTAGTAGGTTCTCATTTGCACAAGCTAGGGGTAAAACCCTAGCTACACTAGGCGCCAATACTATGGGTCAAAACCATGGGCCACTACAAACTATGGATCAACAATACTACGGGCGACTTACAAAGCATATGCGCCAACAACAATAACACAAACTATTGATCAACAAATACTACGGGAGGACTTACAAAGCATATGCATCCAACAACAATATACTAACAAAGTAAAGACATGGGTTCCTAACATCCCCTCCCCCTTAAAAAAAGCTTTGTCCTCAAAGCTTTAGATGTGGAAATTGTTGTTGAATATGAAGGAGTGGTTCCCATGTATCATCCTCTGGTTGCATGTCGTGCCATTGAATTAAGACCTTTGTGATAGAGTGAGAGCGAAGCTGACGAGTGCACCGATTGAGGATGGCCTCCGGCTCCAAAAGGATGGATTCTTCATTATCTAGTTCGGGTAAAATCGTTTGTCCATTGATGTTGGTGCCAAGAACTTTCTTTAGACAAGAGACATGAAAGAATGGATGAATGCGGGAAGAAGGAGGAAGTTCCAATTTATAAGCAACGAACCCAATCTTCTGAAGAATCCGATATGGCCCATAGAACTTTGGAGCAAGCTTATGACACCCTTTGAGTTTTAGGGAGGATTTCTTGTACAGCTGGAGACGAAGAAAAACCATATCGCCTACTTGAAAAGTGCGCTCAGAACGGTGTTGATCAGCTTGTTGCTTCATGCGATTTCTTGCCATGTGAAGATTGTCCCACAAAATGCGACAAATCTGATCGTGGTTTCGAAGGACCGTGTCAACTTCCTGAACTGGTGAACTGTTGGGGGTGTATGGAAGAAGAACTGGAGGTGCTTGACCATAGAATGCTTCATATGGGGTCATTTTAGAGGCAGTGTGGTAAGAGGTATTGTACCACCATTCAGCGAGAGGGAGCCACTTTGCCCACTGATGTTGTTGTTCAGAGGTGAAGCAACAAAGATAAGTTTCCAAGCATTTATTGATAATTTCAGTCTGACCATCTATTTGTGGGTGATACCCTGAACTCATCTTCAGTTTGGTTCCAGTGTGGCGAAATAGTTCTGTCCAAGAATGACTGGTGAAAGTCTCATCACGATCCGAGACAATGGAAGAATGGATGCCATGAAGACGAAAGATCTGATCCAAGAAAATTTGAGCGACTGAGGAGGTTGTATAGGGATGGCTGAGAGCACAAAAATGACTATATTTGGAGAGGCGATCAACCACAATGAGAATCATTGTCTTCCCTCCAGATTTAGGGAGCCCTTCAATGAAATCCATAGAAATATCTGTCCAAATCCATGTAGGTATGGGAAAGGGTTCGAGCAATCCTGGAAGGAGTGTTGTTTCACCCTTATTGCGCTGGCAGGTATCACATTCGGCCACCATCTGTTGAATTGTCCTTTTCATGCCCTTTCAAAAGAATTTATGCCATGCATGTTCATACGTTTTGAGGAACCCAGAGTGCCCTACCGATGGAGAAGCATGGAGTTCATAGAAGGAAACCTATTGAATATCTATGCTCTGGGGAAGCACCAGATGACCCTTGTATCTCAGAGAAGCACCATCCCAAGAGTAATGTGGTACAGCATAAGTGTTGTTGGTCAAGCGTTGGATGATTTGAGATAAGGAAGAGTCATTGACATAACCATGTTGAAAAGATTGCAACCAATTTGGAACAGGCATAGAAATAGCTGAAAGAGAACCTTGGGCATCAAATGTGCAAGAAAGAGCATCTGCCACAATATTGTCTTTACCCTTCTTGTAAGTGATCTCGTAGTCATAACCTATGAGTTTGCTAACCCATTTCTGTTGTGCTGGGGAGGAGACACGCTGTTCCAAGAAATATTTCAGACTCTGGTGATCGGTCTTGATGCAGAAATGATTCCCTAATAGGTATGGTCACCACTTTTGTACTGCATGCAAAATAGCCATCATTTATTTCTCATAGGTAGAGGCAGCTAAATTCTTATCGGAAAGGGCTTTGCTGGTGAATGCAATGGGGTGTTAATCTTGAAGGAGAACAGTACCAAGTCCATTGCCGCAAGCATCACTCTCAATAGTGAAGGGCTTGGAAAAATCGGGCATAGCTAGAACAGGTGTAGTACACATAGCTTGTTTTAGTTTGTCAAATGCACACTAAGCAGCATGTGTCCATGTAAAAGCATCCTTTTTCAATAGAGTAGTTAATGGAGTTGAAATATTCCCATAATCCTTGACAAACTTGCAGTAGTAGCCAGTCAACCCCAAAAAACCACAAAGGCTCTTGAGTGTCTGAGGATGCGGCCAATTGTTCATGGCATCGATTTTGGCAGGATCCACGGGAACTTCTTGTGCTGAGATAATGTGCCCGAGATACTCAACTTGCTTCTGTCCAAAAACACATTTAGACTACTTGGCGTGGAGATGATGGTCAGAGAAAAGTTGCATGACAAGATCCAGATGCTGGAGATGTTCATCCCATGATTTACTGTAGATGAGGATATCATCAAAGAATACCAGAATGAATTTCCGCAAGTAGGGTCGAAATATTTTATTCATTAAGGCCTGGAATGTGGAAGGATCATTAGTGAGGCCAAAGGGCATGACCAAAAACTCATAATGGCCATCATGTGTGCGGAAAGTTGTTTTAGGGATATCATCCTCATGAACCCAAATTTGATGATACCCAGAACGAAGATCCAACTTGGAGAAAAAGTGAGCCTCATGAAGCTCATCAAGAAGCTCATCAACAATAGGAATTGGAAACTTATCCTTTATGGTGAGGTGATTAAGTGCTCGGAAGTCAATGCAGAGGCGCCATGACCCATCTTTTTTACGGACAAGAATAACTGGAGAAGAAAAGGAACTAGTGCTTGGGCGAATAATATCTTGCTTCAATAAGTCCCGAACGAGCATTTCAATCTCCATTTTTTGGTGAAATGGGTAGCAATAGGGCCTGATGTTGGGAGGAACGCTTCTAGGAAGGAGCTGAATACAATGGTCTTCTGGCCTGGAAGGTAGCAATCCCACTGGTTCAGCAAAGACACCTGTATATCAATCCAGAATTTGTTGTAGATCCAAAGGAGTAGTGGAAACCACTGATGGTTGCATCTGAATGGAATGGATCTGAGCGATGACACCATGTGAATTCTTCTTGAGGAGTTTTTCCATGCGATGTGGACTGATGATGCTGAGAGAACCTGGTTGTAATCCTGTCAATGTGTGTTTTTGTCCATTGAGGGAAAACTGCATCGAAAGTTCAGCAAAATCCCATAAGATAGGGCGAAGTGTGCATAGCCATTGAGTGCCCAAAACCACATCACATCCGACTAAGGTCAAGGCAAACATGTCAGAGTGCAAGGTATAATCTCCCATAGAGATACTCACATTTCGACACTCCCCTTTGCAAGGTAAGGTGCCCCCATTGGCAACCATGACTTCAAAGTTGGAGCAAGGATGGATAAAACAATCAGCTTGTTTGGCGATCCGAGGGTCAATGAAATTATGAGTGCTACCAGAATCAATGAGTATTGTAAGAGGAAGCTTCTTGAAGTAACCCCTAACCTGCATTGTTTGGGGGGTGGTGATTCCAGCTAAAGCATGGAGAGATATCTCTGGCTGGTCATCCTGAGACGAAGGGTCAATAGGCGGTTCCTGAATGTCGACCGGAGCATCCATTGTTTATGGATCTTCATCACCAATTTCAGAGGCAGGCGAAGAATCCACATCCAAGAGATAGAGCTTTTGCTGAACACATCTATGTCCCTGAGTGAATTTCTCATCACAATTATAGCAAAGCCCCTTTTCTCTGCGTGCTTGCATCTCTATTTCCGACAAACGCTTGATAGGGGTTGTTCAAGGAGCCTGCGGTATAGGTGGTCGTTGAGAACCCATATTGCGGAAGGGAACAAAAGTGGGCTTGGAGCATTGTTGGGCTGCAATCTTGTCTTCTGCCAACTTAGCCAACCCTAGGGCTTCCATTATTGTGTTGGGACAGAACATTTTGACCTCAGAGCGGATGGCATCCTTTAGACCACTGATAAAACAACTCCGATAAAAGTCATCAGACAATCCTTCAGTGTGGTTGGCTAGTTTCTCAAATTCGGTTTGATACTCTCTCACAATGCCAATTTGGTGAAGTTTAGTGAGGGCTCCTGTGAAGTCATCAAAAGCACTAGGACCAAATCATTGCAAAAGGGGCTGGAAAAAGTCTGGCCATTTTGGCTCTTCATGAGCCTTGATGTACCAACGGTACCATTGAAGAGATTCCTGTTCCAAATGAAAGGATGCCAGGGGAACTTTGTTGACATCAAAAGTATTATGCAGACTGAAATATTGTTCTGCACGATAGATCCATCCAGTTGGATCAATACCATTGAAGCGAGGAAAATCAAGCTTCGGACCACGGAAATTGCTGGAAGAAGAGAACCCATTGTCTGATGAAGATTCGGACTACCGTTTGTTGTTCATAGCTGAATGTTCAAGATGGAGGCCGAGAAAATTTTCATCCAGATCCAGGAGTTTGGCTTGGATGGATGCAATTGCGTCTTCCATGGATTTTGCTCCTGCACGGGTGACAACCATAACCAGGAGTTTTTTTTTTTTTTTTTTGGTTGACTGGGTAGGTAAACAAAAACAAAAACTGCTTTAGTAAAGGAAAATCTGGACTTGGGAAAATATCTGAAGGGTAATTGGGGTTTGACTAGGTTTTGGACACTGTTGAATAGACAGGGAAGCAAAAATGAGGATTTCAGAAGCAGGGTGAAAGAATGGGAAAATTTGGCAGAGGGGGACAAAGAAGCAGAATTCATAAAGGAACTCTGTGGTAAAATTTGAAGGTGATTGGGTGAAATCTGAGGAAGTTATGGAAAACCCTAAAAATAGACAAATGTGGGATTTAGGGCTTTGGGAAGGGGAATTGGGGATAGGATCCTCAGAAATGAAATATGCAGAATGGGTTGACAGGGGTTCCCCAAAAATTTCAAGGGAAACAGAGTGAAAACAAGGGAGATATGGAGAAAAAACTGAATTTTATACTCGTTTTTTTTTTTTTACACTGGAGTGGCTATGGCTCTGAAGGGATCTGGAACAGATAAATCTGCAACGGCTGGATTTGAAACGGCGCAGCAGTGATCGAAAACAGTTCAGCTGAAAATAGATATGGACCCCAAGTATGTGCGGCTTCCTAACAGTTCAGGGGTTTCACTCAGCCACCAATGCTGTCTGATGGCTTGAGTATTGGGGCAGTACCCCTCACTCCACGGCTAAGGTAAAACTGATAACCGCTTTGCCACAAACGACAACTCTTGGTTTACCTCACAGGTGGGAACTAGTCAATCAGGTAGGGGTCATTTCCCTTTTCACTGGCAGGTCCTCTCAATGGGCCAGCTACTTCGGGGTTCCTGTGGTACTCCTCACAATGATTTTTAGGGCTTATGCCCAAGTACTTCCCACAGTTAAGCGGATAGGGATTATTCCCAAATCCGAACCTGCAACAGATGCGAAAAAAAATTTGGCAGAAATTTCACCCAGTGAGCCCAAGAAAGTGCTCTGATACCAGATGTGAAGCACCTGCAACAATTAATTAATAAGAATATGTGAAATAGCAGAAATGGCAGAACTCAGAATCACTTTTATATTGATCACAGGCTACTTCGAGGGGGAAACCTCCTATGAGAAAGCTCAATACAATTAACTTCATGGTGCCTTCATAGGTCTCAACACACACTTATATACTAAGTCTAGGCGCCAATACTATGGGTCAAAACCATGGGCCACTACAAACTATGGATCAACAATACTATGAGCGACTTACAAAGCATATGCGCCAACAACAATAACACAAACTATTGATCAACAAATACTATGGGAGGACTTACAAAGCATATGCATCCAACAACAATATACTAACAAAGTAAAGACATGGGTTCCTAACACTTTGTTAGAAGGTTTGTACCTAATTTCGCACAGATTGTGAAACCCTTACAACAACTGATCAAGAAGGATGCACAATTCAAATGGTCCGATGTGCAGAGAGATGATTTTGTAGAAATTCTTAAAGCCATTGCAGAAGCTCCTACTCTGATATCTCCTGATTTCACTAAAGATTTCATTTTGTATACATTTGCTACTGATTTCTCTTATGCTGCTGTGCTAACATAGAAACATGCTGATGATGTTGAGATTCCTATATCCTTTATGAGCTCCACATTTAAAGGGGTTGAGTTGAATTACTCCTAGATTGATAAGCAGGCTTATGCAGTCTATAAGTTTGTAAAGCACTTCAGACCCTATCTTTTGAAATCTTGGACTAAAGCTATCGTTCCTTATGCAGCAATAAGGAATGTGTTGATTCAAAAGGAGATTGGTGAAAAACGTGCTCACTGGATGACAGTGCTTCAGGAATACGAACTTGAAATTAAACCTACTAAAATTGTAAAGGGACAAGGTTTGTGCTTACTTACTGCCCAGTCTAACGACCCTGTACAAGAACAATTCGAGTGGAACTAGGTAAAAAATACATCTGAAAGTTTTTTAAATGTTATTGCTACACCAACATCTGAATGGTATGACGTCATCAGGTTTTTTCTTACACATGGGTTTTCTCCTCAAACCCTAGATTTTAAAAAACGTAGGGCTTTAAGATTGAAGGCTGCACCGTATCAGTTTATTGACGGTGTGCTTTTTAGGAAAAATTATGATTGAGTTTTTCTTAGATGTTTGGAAAAAACTGAAACTGACAATATCTTGTTGGAATTTCATGTAGGACCTGCAGGAGGACACTTTTCAGGGGAAACTATTGCCCACAAGATCCTGAGAGCAGGCTATTACTGGCCCACTCTATTCAGATATGCATATGCCTTTACTAGGAAATGTGAAGCATGCCAAAAATGTGCTGGAAAATTCAAGAAGCCTGCCTTTCCCCTTCATCCAGTCATTGTCCATTTCCCATTTGAACAATGGGGCCTGGATTTCATTGGTCCTATTACCCCTTCCTCCTCCTTGCAAGACCGGTACATCCTAACAGCCACAAACTACTTCACCAAGTGGGTAGAGGCAGTTCCTTTTATGATGGAAAACAAAAACTCAATGATATTCTTTCTGGAGAGTAACATAGTCACTAGGTTTGGGGCACCCAAGTTTCTGGTTTTTTATAATGCTTCCTACTTCTCCTCTATCGACCTTACCCAATATGCTCTCGAAAAGGGGATTAAGCTTAAATATTATGCCAACTATTATCCACATGGAAATAGATTGGCTGAGTCTTCCAATAAAAATATGATCAACATATTGAAGAATACTATGGCCACCCATCACAAGAATTGGCACACTCAACTATTCAATGCTCTTTGGGAAGGCAATGTAACCCCAAAAGCCGCCATTGGAAACTCCCCTTACTATTTGGTTTATGGTAAGGAGGACATCTTACCATTTAATCTTTTGATCCCTTCATTACAATTAGCTCATTCAATACAACAGGATGACTCTTCTCCCCTTCGGCAAAGGATTGACTCATTACTTCAATTGGAAGAGGAGAGGGAAAAGTCCAAGAATAAGCTATATCAACATCAACAATTAGTTAAGAAATGGTTTGATGAAAAGTCCTCAACTGATAGGGACTTCACAGTGGGAGATTTGGTTTTAAAATGGGATAAACAACAGAAATTTAAGAATGAATATACCAAATCTCAATGCTTGTGGCTAGGGCCATTCATTGTTACAGAAAATCTTGGCCCTAGCATTGTCCGATTAAAACACTGGAAGGTGTCTCTGAAACCTATCCAGTCAATGTTCAACTGCTCAAGAAGTATTTCATTTAAGATAAGCATTTGGCTTATCTGTACATAAGTGTGGCTTGTTTTTCTTTTCTTTTTTCTGGATTGTTTGTTTTCTTTTAATTTTGCTTTTCTTTGAATCATAATAATGATAGAACATTTGGCATTGGATGTTGATCAGTGCATCTTAGATCAATTCAGTATGAATATTTGGGGTGACCTTGTCAGATCCACTTTACTCAACCTAGATGTGAAGGTGTCATTTCATGAAATATAACATACTTTACTTTCTTCTTCTTCTTCTTCTTCTTTTTTCTTCAGACTGGAGCGGCTACGACTCAGAAGGGATCTGGAATTTATTTATTTATTTATTTTATTCAGACTGGAGCGGCTATGGCTTGGAAGGGATCTGGAACAGATAAATCTGCAACTTCCCAGAAGTGAGCGGAAATAGAGGGATCTGAAATGGCACCGAATGGATTGAAAACAGCTGGATCTGGAACGGCTTTCCGAATGGATCTGAACAGTTGGATCTGAAACAGCGCAGTAGTGATCGACAACTATTCAGCTGAAAATAGATATGGACCCCAGGTATGTGCGGCTTCCTAATTGTTCAGGGGTTTCACTCGGCCACCAATGCTGTCTTATGGCTTGCGTATTGGGGCAGTACCCCTCACTCCATGGCTCAGGTAAAACTGATAACCACTTTGCCACAAACGACAGCTCTTGGTTTACCTCATGGGTGGAAACTAGTCAATCAGGTAGGGGTTGTTTCCCTTTTCACTGGAAAGTCCTCTCAATGGGACAGCTACTTCGGGGTTCCTGTGGTACTCCTCACAATGAGTTTTAGGGATTATGCCCAAGTACTTCCCACAGTTAAGTGGATAGGGATTATTCCCAAATCCGAACCTGCAATAGATGCGAAAAAAGAAATTGACAGAAATTTCACCCAGCGAGCCCAAGAAAGTGCTCTGATACCAGAGGTGAAGCACCTGCAACAATTAATTAATAAGAATATGCGAAATAGCAGAAATGACAGAACTCAGAATCACTTTTATATTGATCACAGGCCACTTCGAGGGGGAAACCTCCTATGAGCAAGCTCAATACAAATAACTTCACGGTGCCTTCATAGGTCTCAACACACACTTATATACTAAGTCTAGGCGCCAATACTATGGGTCAAAACCATGGGCCACTACAAACTATGGATCAACAATACTACGGGCTACTTACAAAGCATATGCGCCAACAACAATAACACAAACTATTGATCAACAAATACTATAGGACGACTTACAAAGCATATGCGTCCAACATCAATATACTAAAAAAGTAAAGACATGGGTTCCTAACACCATGGTTGAACAACCTGTTTGTGGTGCAACTACCTCGTTTGTTTCCTCCGTGGGACCCGGAGTTTACTCAGATATGCCGATGACCTCAACATTCCAATCCATTCCACCCCCGTCACTAGCGACCGAAGTATCTGACTTATGTACCCTTTCCCACAATACAAAAACACTAAACAATCAATCGCCCTTATTACCCAAACCACCATTGCTACCCAGTCATATTGGTTTTACACCCATCCACACAATCCCCTTCCTATTCCCTCCCTCGGGAGTAGTAAGCGCCCCGGTTATGGCTACTCTCAGCCTCCCCAGGTTAACCTTAGGATTACCCATGTGGTATATTTCACCTCCCATTCCCCCGCCGACACCGAATGTCATCCTACAATCGGTGCAACCCATCGCAACTACCAGTCAACCACCTTTCGGTGTCACTACCCCCTCGTCATCTACGAATCCACCCCCTCTTATCAAGCACACTGGGGGAAGAGTCCCACAACCATAAACTGCTATACCCCCGCCCAAAACAGTTAAACCCCCCCGTGTTTCGTGCTCCTCCCAGATGCTCGTTGTGTGATGAGTTAGGTCATCCGACTCATCAATGTCCATAATTACCTGCATTACAGGAACACATGCAAATGCTTGACGATGACCCCAACATCCCGATTGTCCAACTAGATCTAGCCCCTAATCCTCGTGATAAATCACTGCGTACCAACCACCCTTGTGCAATATGCAGTATTTACGGCCATTACTCACATCACTGTCCAGATCTCCCAGATTACAGAGCAGCTCTATATGAGATGAATAATTTGGACCTTGAGACGGTGCCCCCCACAATTGAGGAGATCCACCCCCAAGTATCACCCTCATCCGGTGAGATTATTACCATCTATATGATCTCTTCTACTACCAATCCCTCGTCAACCGATTTGACAACTCAAAGTTTCCTCAATGATGAGGAGATTCTAGAGGCTCTCACTGCCCTAGATTACCCCTGGGAAGATATGCACCATCGCTCCTATTTCCTCCGGGAAGGGTCCTCCTCCATCACAACCACCCAATTCTCGGTTGAGTCTAAAGATTTCCTTCCCGCCAAAGTCGACTGGTTTAAAGAGCCCATTCCCGCTCCCGATGCCTTTGAGGAAGGTAACATGGCCAATATCTCACCTACAATCCACATTGATATCTCTTCCCCAGCTGGTGCTCCTAAAATAATTACCTTAGGAGCCTCCTGCACTGAGTATCAGATCGGAGAGTACAAAAAATTTTTCCAAGAGTTCCGCGATGTCTTTTCCTGGTCCTATACCGAAATGGCTGGTCTTGACCCCACTATCATAGAACACCACATTGACACTGCTGAGTTAGGGGGCATAACAGATTACCTCGACGCTGGGATAGGGGGCATGATCAATCATTTTGACCCTACCCCATCACATCTATCTCAGCACGTCCATGACCTACTTGTTCAAATCAACACCTATGTGATCCATAATCACAAACCCCATGTACATAGCATGGGGGCAGGTCATTAACCCTGCTCACTTTTTCACATTTGTGATCTCAACCATTTTTGAGGTCACATATCACTTGTAGATTTGATTTGATTTGATATACCTAGTATTCTTCCCCCGCGGGTCATCATTTCTCCCCACCATTGCATCCTTGGCTTGGTGGGCTCACCTTTATTTACAACCATTTTTTAACCTAGTTATTTCCTTTGACCATTCCGGAGTCCTTATGACATCCGTTTTTCGCACCATTTGCACCGTCGGATTCATATTTATGTGCCTGTGATGATGCTTGAGATCATTTCTCGCTCTCACCATAAACTTTCGGGCATTTTTTCCATGCCCCGTGCCACCTCGATTTGCGTGCCACATTGGTCGTTGTTAGTTTTTCGCATTACTTTATGTCGTCGGATTCATTGTTCTGTTCCCGTGATGATGCTTGAGATCATTTCTCGCTCTCACCCTCAAATATTTTGGGTATTTTTCCCAAAATGCCCCTGTCGCCTCAGTTCGCGTGCCACCTTGGTCATCGTCTGTTCTGACGTTCCTTATATCGTTGGATTCATATTTCCATGCTTGTGATGATGCTTGAGATCATTTCTCGCTCTCACCCTCTGATTTTTTGGGTCTTTTTCCCAAAACACCCCTCGTCGCCTCGGTTTGCGTGCCACCTTGGTCGTTCTCTATTTCTGACACTTTTTATATTGCCAGATTCAGTTTTTCGCGCACATGATGATGCTTGAGATCATTTCTCACTCTCACTAGGTACAATTTCAACATTGTGTCCCAACACCTTGCTGCCTCGATTTGCATGCCACATTGGCCGCCATCGGATTGTTACACATTTTTACATGAGCCAGTCACTCCACTCATACTGCAATTATTTTTGCTATTTTTCCACCATTCATTATCCCGCAAGGAGGCCCACCAGTGTTCTCCCCTACCCTCGTTCTTGGTCATCATCAATGTTCCTTGATTGGGCACTTCCTCCTTGCATAACCATTCCTTTTGTTCGGTATAATTTTATCCCTTTTTCGATCCAGACAAGTCCTTTACGAAAAAGGCACTTAGGGAGTTTCTGTTAAGCTCTTTTCAGACTCCTAAAACAATGAAAAGATCGCCGATCAATCTTGCTTCCTTTCATGCTCGTTAAAGTACCTGAAAGGGCGTCTATCTGGTATAAGTTTAACCCTTTTCCGGACCTGGTAGACTAATTACGAAAAAGGAATACTCTAGTCACACCGGCTAGAAGATTTCTTCATTGCATCCTTTTATGCTTCTCCAGGCCTTGGAGACTAGCACACAAAAAAGCACCCCCCTGGAGTCTTCTTATTGCTTTCAGACTCTCTAAAATTGAAAGAAACCACAAGCATGCACCGTTTTGCGCTCGTACAAATCCACATGATGGTACCATTCCATTATTGCAGAGTCTTCTTATCGCTTTCAGACTCGTTAAAATTGAAAGCAATCATGACCATGAACTGTCCTGGGCTCATATAAATCCACACGACAGTACCATTTTGAACACACTTCTTCTAGTTCCTTAACCCATGAAGAAGTCCCCCCCATGCCTCTTGGCACTATGATCGATCATCTCGGCACCACACCCAATAAGGTCGCCTTTATTCAGAGTATTCTGCAGTCTCCTGCCATCTTACACCAACTTGAGTATCACTCATCCCAGTCACCATCCTTGGTCTATTACAGCTATGATCCCTCTCCCACCAGTCAGTTTCATATGTTGACCGATCATCCCTGCCATCATGCTTTGAACAAAGGAAGTTTGACTCCACCCACTCTACTTGCCCAGATATCCCCCACAGTATGTCAGTCCTACCATCAATACTCTCACACTTCGGTTCTCCACCTCATGCTCCTATCAAGGAAACATCATTGCCTTGCTAGTTGCAGGTCTCCCTCTGTCGATGATATCCCATCTATTCCAGAGGATAGACCCAGAGGTCCCTATGCCTTGGACTCATTACCAGATCTGTGGTGCGTGCCTACGAACCATTTTGAGAGGAGTCATCATTGCCTCTCCGAGAGGTTGTTTCTCACATCCTCGACTTCAACACCTTGATCGCATCATTGAGAATCGCGCAGGGTATATATCCCTTCAGTTATTGGTCGAAGACCTCGGATTTCCCCCCACTCTAGCTCATTGGTGAGTCACTTCAGAACGCCCAGTTATATGTTCCTGTGGATGTCCGGGTTACATTGGCGATTGTATTCGGAAGCCATCCAGTTATATGCTTCCTTGAGTACCTAGTTCAGTTCCAGTTTAGTGTGCCATTGAGGATATGACTCCCCGTCACTATGATCCAGTAGCTCATCAGTTCCTCTAGTACCACATTCAGCAGCACTGTTGTTATTCCAGTGTATCAATTCTTCAACTCATACATGGTCATCCCAGAAGTACGTCCCAGATTTGTGTCCCCTCTAGATGCTTATGATGTACACAGTGGTTCTCTATGTATCCTTCAAGCCCCCATTTTTTGGGCCTCACAGTTATTTTTTATGTATCTTGATACGAGCATGGGTATGCCTGCCTCGTCCATATATTGAGATTCTTCCTCATTCATTATTTGAGGTCATGTATATTTTAGGTCCCCATTTTTGGACCCCCTTGTTATTGTTCTATATCTTGATACGAGCATGGGAATGCCCGCCTCGTTAATATGTTCAGATTATTCCTTATTCATTATTGAGGTTATGTACTTTCAATTTTTGTAGTTTGTTCGGGACTGTTGTTCCAGGCCCTAGTTCGTTCCTTCTCCTCTCCACACCCTAGGAAAACCATAAAAGACTTATGATGTCTATCGTCCCTATGATGAGCTCCTGCCCTCACACATGAGGGGGCAATCTGTTAACACCCAAAAAGTGCTCACTACCTCATCTACCCCATTACATGACTCATTTGTCCATATTTCCTACCATATTTGCCTCCAAAACCTTAAAACCCATTAAAAAGCCTCCAAAAGGCCAAAAAACCATTAAAAAATCCTCCAAAAGGCCCAAAAACCCATTTCCCCCCCAAAAATACTCCAAAATTCCTCCAAAATAGCAAAAACCCTCTAAAAAGGGAATAAAAAATACAAAAAAGAAGAAAAAGAGGGAAAAAGGAAGCAAAAACCCTATACAGCTGACCTAAACCATATGGTGCCCAAAACCATGGGCCAGCACTCCACCACTAAAAAACTTATAAATAGGTGATGGAGGCCCCTCATTTCATATCCACAATCATCCATATCCTTACTCTGCCAAAATCACTCCTGAAACCCTAGCTAACCCTTTTGAGCTATTTTCACATTTGAGTGCCCCTTTGGCCCATTTCCAAAACCCTTTGGAGAAGGAGAAAGGAACAACACTGGAGCTTGGAAGCAACCCTCTTGGACTGCTGGAAGGGCTTCATCAACCTCTACACATGAGGTAATAATCAATACAAAAACATTTTATTATCTTGTCTTTTTTGTTTATGCACATGCTAGCTTAAAGTTACTGTTTTCATTTACTGTCTTATTTTACCATTGTTATTGAACTGCTACTAAGGAGTCCCTTCTCCTTAGTAGGTGGCCATTTTCACAAGCTAGGGTGAAAACCCTAGCTACACCCAGTCAACATTATGTTATGTGGTTAAGTTAAGGCCGACCTAGTAAAGGTTATTAGGCAAGTCAAGTCAAGTATAAATAGAGTGTGGGAGGCACTCTATTTCATCATTCTATTCTCTCTCACACTATCAAGAGAGTGGCACACTTGTGGAGGAGGAGAAGCTGCTGCTAGGAGATGTCTATATCTTATGCTTGGGTTGTATCATTGCTCTATCTATCTCTGAGGAAGTTATTGGGGTTTTTCACCTTTATGGTTTTCACCAAGTAAATGCTGTGTCTCTTGTGTGCTTGCATTATTGTATCCATGATTGATATGCTGTAGATATGTTGTACATGTTGTCCTATTAGTTAAGATCCCAGATCAAATTGAAGTAAATTCTGAAAAATTAACATGGTATCAGAGCTAGCCTGAAAGAAGGCATGGTATGGCATGTATGACACTTGTTGCAATTGCGAAGCTAGGGCTTGATATAGCAAAAACCAGTCATCGTAGCACTTTTGCTATAAATAACTTTTCATGAGGTTTTAGGGTCTGAAAATCGTACAGGGCGAAGCTAAGATCCCCATGTACCTTGTGTCCAAAGGAAAACCTCTAATTAGATGTAATATGTGATTTATGATCTGTACAATATAGGGTGTTTGCCTCTTCCAGATCTCAGTCATAAACATATGAAATTGGAAAAAAGGTCATAACTTGGGCTAGGAAGCTCCAAATAAAATTTCGTAAAAAGTGACAAGTAGTGAATGAACTTTACTTTCTCAGGTAACTTTTTCAAAGGCCGAAACTGAACGAGTGAAATATGGCATGCCGTACAAGTTTGCTCTCCTGTTTTATCCCATAAAAAGGTCACGTTGCGACACTTGGCATAAATATCTCTCAGAGAATCCATTTGAGGTAAGACCTGTGGAGTTGGAAAGATGACAGGTCAGGATATCACAAGAAAAATGTTTATATGTTGTGGATTGAAAAGGTTAGAGTTACACTAGAAACAATAAGGTACATATTTCTGTCAAAACAAAATTATTTTTGAGCACCTTCATTCATGGCTTCCGGAATTTAGGGTTTCGGAGAAAGTTGGAATTTTTGTAATCGGGACTACGAATGAATCCTACTCATCAAAATCGAAATTTAGAGATCAAGATCAGAATTTTTTGTTGGGAAGAAGGCCGGGCTTGATCAGACCTTAGTTCGAGACTTTGATCGGAAATGTGGAAAATTAGGGCTTCTGCAAAAATGGAAATTTTTGAAATTTGTGACCACGGCTGGAAGCTCCTTAGAAATATAGAAGCTTAGAGCTTTGGATAGAAACTTTTGATTGGATAGAAGTGTGGGCTTTATCAAACCCTAGTTCGAGGTCATGTCCAGTGAATCCTGAAGTTTCAAAGGCAAATTTGAGGGGTGAAACTTTGCAGTTTTCAAATTATGAGTATACCAACTTGATCAACTCATCAAGGCACATATTTCTATCCTTTCGGAAGTTTGAAATTCAAAGTTTGAATTTTTAGGGTTTCTCTGACAAACGCTAATCCAACTCTAGATCTAGTTCTTGCAAATCAAGTGGATTGGGTTAATCCTAGAAGAGAATGGACTGGTCACCTGCATAAGTGAAGAATTTCCTGTTTCAGAGGGAGATGAGGCTAAGGCATTACATAAGAAGATTACAAGCAATCTCGACAAGTATGACTCATCCAGGTATGTTTCGATATTTGTTCATGATCTAGTTTATGGTATTGTTTGTCTTCATGTTATTACGGTTAGTACAGTCTTGATTTAGACTTCTCATATCACCTTAATAAAATTATGAATGCATGATAGAAGATATTCATTGATTAGGGTGTTGACACTTATGATTGTACTAATGCATTATGGTGTTGTATGAGGTTTATGTTGTTCGCTAACATGAAAGGTACACCAAGAAATACAAATCGTGTTCTAGTTCAAGAACATATGATCATGGTGACATGAATACAAAGATTCATCCATTGTTATGGATCACATAGAAGATCTATTTACGAGGTATGTATAACTTGGTTCTATAATGGTTAACTTACGAGATATGCAGGTTACTAGCACAAGTCATTAAAGAGAACAAGAAGACATCATGTGGGTATGTTAGACATAACTAGCTAACATACCAATTCAGGTGTGTTTTTCCTATATCAAGTTAGAATCCTACCTTGTGTTAGGATCCCTTATATAAGTATACTTGGTATGATTGGTTATATTTATTCATAAAGTTAGAAATGTAAGTAATCAAGGGTTTATGCATTTTATGTCTCTTATCTTGATTGATGATTTAACTAACCAAAAGAGTCCTATGATCAAATAAGAATATGCATGAGTAAAAGCAGACTTCCCTGAAACCTTGAATACTAATGTTTATTATCTGTGTTTGAAATGATGACTATACATGTTTAAGAATATTGTGTTTTGAAAGTATTAAGATTATAATAATGAATGTGTGCTTATGTATGAGACCTCAAGGATAACACAATAATGATACTAATAAGCATGCATAGTGATGGATATATCTTCAAGGATAGGTAATCCAGGAAGAAAAGATCAAGAGGGAGAACACTCCAGTTGTTCCTGCAAGGAAGCAAAGATGAAGAGGGAGCACACTCCAGTTGTTTCCTACAATGAAGCAAAGATCAAGAAGGAGCACACTTCAATAGTTTCTGCAAGGATGCAGATATTTAGAGGCAGTTGACTACTTCTCACAATCCACATCAGAATGGAGTTGCAAAAAGAAGCAAAGACTGAGAGGGAGTCAACCCAACAAACAAAACAAAGATAAGTATTTGAATTATCATTCCTTGCATATTTTATTGTTTAAATAATACTGTTCAATAATGTATATACTCATGTTCCTAGAATTAGGTTGTGTGTTATGCATAGTTGCATTGATGAACAATATAATACTAATATACATGGGTAAGTTGCCTATGGCACTGTACAACATTCCATTGCTACTTATCTAGAATGAAACCTCTTTGCTGACATGTTAGGAGTTGTGCACACTCTTAACAATGTTCTGGTAGAGATTGGAAGGCATCTAGAAAGTTACGGGAAATGGATAAATGTTGTATTGAAGCATTGGCTAAGATAATTGCATGACTGTATGACATATTTCTTTATGTGTAAGAATTTGTTTTGAAAACTTTGAGATGCTTTCTAATCATGCAATTTAACTTGTTGTGTAGGAAAGATCGTATACCATCACCTACAAAAGAAGGACTACAACATTTGTTCAGCAACAAAGTTATCTATTGAAAATTTTGAAGATATTGAAGTTCCCAGGATCTAGGAAGAATGCCATGATTGAGGAGTACTAGTCGATCATGAAGATGTTTGGGATGCAGTCCCAAGACCTGAAGGGGAGTCTGTAGTGACTTCCAAGAGAATCTACAAGATCAAGCATGCTGCAGGTGGCAGCATAGAGACTTTTTCTCCTGTAGCCAGATACACTTCCATTAGATTCGTACTTGCTCTGGCTACAGTGATGAAATGGAAGATACACCAGAGTGATTTCAAGACAGATTTCTTGAATGGTGTAGTTGAAGAAGAAGTGTATGTGAAGCAGCCACTTGGTTCTGAGACACATGACCGGGAGTCATATATGTGTAGAACTTGGTATGGTAGCATAAACAACTTTCTATCCAGTTTGGGATTTACCAAGAGTAAAGCGGATTCCAACCTTTACTACAAGGTTAAGGAAGGCAATTCAATGATACTACTTTTGCATATGGATGACCTATTTATTACAGGTAAAGATAGATGGATTTCCAACATGCAGCGGAAGCTTGCTGGAAAGTTCAAGATGAAGTACTTGTGGATTATGCACTGTTTTCTAGGTATGGAGGTGTGGCAGAGTGCAGATGGAATCTTCCTTGGAGAAGGGCAGTATGCAGTAGAGATCCTGAAGAGGTTCGAGATAATGGACTGCAAGGCCATGGCCACACCTATGGAATCAAACCTGAAGCTTCTGTGTGATGCTTCACTGAGTCGGTTGATGTCTCTATGTATCATCAGATGATTGGGTCCTTGATGTACCTGATGAACATGAGACCAGATATTTGCTTTGCGGTGAACACATTGACCCAGTTCCTGACGGATCTAGGGAGTGTTCACCTGGTTGTTGTAAAGCATATTCTGAGGTACATGAAACGTACAGTTGATTATGGGCTCAAGTATGAAGCGAATCAAAAGTTTAACCTGCAGGGTTATGTTGATTCAGATTGGGTAGGCAGTGCTGCAGATAAGAAGAGCACATCTGGGTGCTACTTCAGAATGGGATCAGGTGTGATCTCTTGGTTTAGCAGGAGGCAGTCCTGCGTAGCACTAAGTACAGCCAAGGTAGAGTATGTTGCATCCTATTCGGCTAGTTGTGAGGAAGTATGGCTTCAGAATCTACTGTTAGAGTTATTTGATCTCCCAGTGGAGACTACTGGTATCTTTTGTGACAACCAAAGTTGTGTGAAGCTGTCTAAGAACCCAGTGTTTCACGACAGGTCGAAGCACATTGAGATCAAATATCACTATATCATGGATATGGTGCAGAGAGGAGCAGTGAAGCTCTAGTATGTTGCGACATATGAGCAGATTGCAGATGTACTAGCGAAGCCACTAGCCAGAGTGAAGTTCGAGTACTTCAGAGAGAGACTTGGTGTTCTTCAAATTGACAACACTTTGAGGAAGAAGTGATGGAGACATTTTCTAAAGCCATTCCAAGCATGTTGAAAGGAGGATCCTTCACATGGTTGTGGATGTAAGCACTGGATGATGAGCATCAGGATGATGCTCCAGTTACTACTCTGTATGCATCATGTTGGATGTTGGATATGATTAGTTGTTCATTTATATGTATGTATGTACACATCATGTTGATGCTGGATATGATTAGGTAGATAATGTATTTATGTATGTATCAGGTGGATACTTGTATGATCAGTGTGATCATGTACTTATGTATATCAAATGGATGCATTGTATCATCAGGTGGATCAAGTATGATATGTATTAGGTAGATACTGTGTATGCATCAGATGGATATATTGTTTGATCAGGGTGATCACAGATGACGAGCTTCAGGATGTTGCTCCAGATGATATGCATCGGGTTGATGCTATGATGATCAGGATGATCATAGATGACGAGCTTCAGGATGTTTCTCTAGATGATATGCATCAGGTTGATGCTATGATGATCGAGATGATCATAGATGGTGAGCTTTAGGATGTGGCTCCAGATGATATGCATTAAGTTGATGCTATAATGATGATCAAGTTGATCATGTGATGATGTACATTAGGATGATGTATGGTGAGTATCGGTTTGATACTCTGTGGTTGTGGACAGGTTGTGCAGGTAGCATAGAAAAGATCCTGGGAGATCCTATAGTCTGTGCTAGGATGCTCTTTCGAGGTTTTGCTACAGGTAGCATAGAAAAGATCCTTTAAAAACCGAACAGGTAGAGCAGTGTGCTCGTAACATCTTGGGTTGCTCTATCGAGATCCTATAGTCTACTCTAGGATGCTCTGAATAGGTTTTGCTATAGTTTCGCATAGAAAAGATCCTTTAAAAACCGGACAGGTAGAGCAGTGTGCTCGTAACATCTTGGGTTGCTCTATCGAGATCCTATAGTCTGTGCTAGGATGCTCCGAGTAGGTTTTGCGAAAGTTCACATAGAAAAGATCCTTTAAAATCCGGACAGGTAGAGCGGTGTGCTCATAACATCCTGGGATGCTCTATCGAGATCCAGATAGGTAGAGCTGTGTGCTCGTAACATCCGGGGATGCTCTGAGTAGGTTTTGTGAAGGTCAACATGTAAAGGAACCTATAGTCTGCGCTAGGTTTTGTTGACGCACGTAATCAGTCCTGGGATCCACAGTATGGCCATTGATGATGAAGACCTGCAGGTGGTGGGCCTACATCCAGTATGAAAAAGGACTGGCTCTGTAGAACTTCCTATGATGAGTAGATTCAGAGATTGATTGAGATAGAAGTAGCAGTGACGATGACGATGAATCGATGATGATTATGCAGTGACGATGATCCAGAGAAGAAGACTTGTGCTAGAAGACCTATGTCGAGAAATACCTTCCTAGTTAAGAGGGAGTGTTGATGTATATGTAACTTCGAAATGTATTTCATATATGTATATTGTACTCCTATAGAGATGGTATTATTCCTCTATACAGAAGTGTTTGTATTCCTATAGAGATATTATTATTCCTCTATACGAAAGTGTCGTCATCTATATTGTAAGTGTCGTAACTTATACTTGATGGGTTATTAGACCACCTTGTTGGGGTCGGCCCTGTATAAGTCATGTGGGTCGAAGGGCTATTAGACCACCCTATTGGGGGTCAGCCATGTGGGTCAAAGGGTTATTAGACCACCCTATTGGGTGTCGTCCCAGTCAGCATTATGTTATGTGGTTAAGTTAAGGCCGACCCAGTAAAGGTTATTAGGAAAGTCAAGTCAAGTATAAATAGAGTGTGGGAGGCACTCTATTTCATCATTTTATTCTCTCTCACACTCTTGGGAGAGTGGCGCACTTGTGGAGGAGGAGAAGCTATTGCTAGGAGATGTCTATCTCTTATGCTTGGGTTGTATCATTGCTCTATCTATCTCTGAGGAAGTTATTGGGGTTTTTCACCTTTATGGTTTTCCCCAAGTAAACTCTATGTCTCTTGTGTGCTTGCATTATTGTATCCATGATTGATATGTTGTAGATATGTTGTACATGTTGTTCTCTCAGTTAAGATCCTAGATCAGATTAAAGTAAATTCTAAAAAATTAACATGCTCAACAGCGACAGGAAGGTAAAAGAGGTGGAAAGGGACAAGCCACTATGAAGTTAGAGCCATTCCATGGGAGCTGCGGCTGTCAAAAAGGCATTAGATCCAGGAGTGGCACAGAAAGGTGGCCAAAGGCAAGTGGAGCAGCTTTCGACTACGACAAGCTGGGTTAGCGGGTTAACCACACCACATTTGTGGGGTTTTTAGTACTATAGGGTTTTTGGCCCATGTTCAGTGTAAAGACGTGACCTTCAGACACGATCTATAAAAGGGGGAAATTTTGTAAGAGAAGGGTTGAGTGTTGTTGGCTGCTGTTGATTTTTGTTGATCTCTGTTGGCTCTTTTGAGAGCCTAAGTATTGTAAAGAGGCTCTGTAGTTGTGTGCGTAGAGACCTACTAAAGAGAGAAAGAGGCTCTGCAGCTGTGTGCGCAGAGACCTATTGTAGAGAGAAGAGTTTGTAGCTGACTGCGGAGGCTAGAACTATTGAACCCTTCCCATTAATATAAACAACAGTTCCCGTGGACGTAGTTCCCATCAAGGGGGTGAACCACATAAATAAGTGTGTTATGTGCTTGAATGAGTGTGATTGTGTATACTTATGTTTATGTTTACATTCACACTTATGCTTCTGTATGTTCGTGCTTTTATATGTATTTTCATGTGTATGATCAATGAGAATAATATGTTAAGTATGGAACACATATGAATGAATGCACAAGTATTTCGGAATATGTTGAATGCATAAGTAATATGAATAACACTAAGTCAACAAAGCTTCTATTTTGTGTGATTGTTAAGAAGTTGTGCAGTCTGGAAGTGCATTGTCCTATTGTTTAAGTGGTCATTTCAGAGTGCGCAGTCCCAGTGTGTGCTATAGTATAAGAATTAGATGCGAAGTAGGTATAAATTCGTGTAGGTCACCAATCTATTCACCATGCATCACCTGATTACAAAAAACTACTTCTATAATCCCTTATGAATTCACCTCAGGTGAGACCTCAGTCTGTTCGTAGACTATTTCCGAAAGGGTCGGTGAAGAAGGGTTTTGTTGGACCACAACTGTACATAACTTGGGTCAGTAATAGAAAGTTAAGGAACTATGTTCTTAGCCAAAAAATGGTTCCGTTTCTGCGCTTGAACTGGTGATGTGTGTTGAATATTGGAATCATGAGAGAACAAAAATACAGAACTGGGTGGATAATACAGAAAAGGAGTTTGCAAGGTAAGAGAACAAACATTCGCGTTTCTCTGATGAAGAATGGTTGCAAAGATACCTATATTCTTATATTTATGAAATTTTCTTCACATCCTTTAGCAATGACCTATATGGGTGGTTGTCAAGACTAGCATAAAAAAAAAATGTTATTAAGGAGGAGAACCTACGGTGTGGACTCCATAACTGGTTCAGAGACTTAAAGCAGTGGATATCCCAATCTCACGAGCGGTAGACTTATGGATCGATAGCATACTAGAAGGATACGTTACAGAATTTGTTGTGGACACTCTGAAGTCTTACAGCACATCAGAGGCCGTTTTCTTCAAAGGATTCAGAGGTAAGTACCTAAACAATCTCAGTCTATACATTAAAATGTTGTTAGAAGAGAAAGGTGTCTTAAGAATGCAATACGATTTGTAGGAGTTAAATCTGTAATGTTCAGTAATATAGACAGTGACACTGAGGAAAACATCTACACATTACGAAGTGGTAAAAGATACAAGTATAGTACTGAGAAGAGGCCTAATGAACATGAACTTCACATCTCTCTATAAACTGAGTTAGGGAGTAATAGAGACTCACATCAAGTTGAGACTGCTAGTGAAACGAAACCTCGAGTAACTACCTATCATCCCATCACTCCATAGAAACCTCTAGTTCATGACATAAATACTGATAACCCACAAAACAACAGTAGTAGTAACACCGCGGGAGAAAGTACTCAGAACATTCCGACAAGTAGTATACCTAACACATCACAGAACACTACACCTCCTAGAAGAAGACTGACAGACAACATCAAACTGCCGATATTCAAAGGAATGGGTCTAGAAGACCCTCAGCAACACTGGTTTCTTTGTGAAGCCATGTGAAATGTTAAACATGTACACAATGATACTATCATACAAGCACAACTAGTCACCACATTCAGGGACACAGCTTTGACATGGTTTATGAAGTACTCTGTTGGACAGAATAGGAGCCTAGTGGATATTAGGACTATGCTCATAAGATAATTTAAAAAACCTAAGTCAGAATCACAGTGTATCACAGAGCTCAAATAAATTAAACAAAACTCGAGTGAGTCAATGTGGGAAATTTATAAAAAATTCAAAGCGTTATTAGGTCAAGTGAGCTTTGACATGGCACCACAATAGCACTAAGAATGGTCCATAGCCGCGTTGTTTCCACATATCAAGTTACCAATGATGGAACAGAAGGTTACTTCATAGACAGAGGCTCTAGAGATTGCGATGAAACTAGAGGCTTCACCTATAGGAGAGACTGGTCTAGGTATGGTTCAGATACAGACCCAGCTAGAAAATTTAACATTACAACTGCAAGATATGAAAAAAGGAAAAGAAACCCAAGAAGAGGTTTGGTGTACAAAGTGTAAGGGAGAAGGTCACTCCAAATACCATTGTATGGTATTTAAAGATTACATTACTAGCGGCACACCAAACCGATTGAATCAACAACAAGGACCATGGTGTGGTATTTGAGAATGTAGGACATCACGCATAAGATTCTTATTTAATTCAGAATTATGTGCAGATACCAAAGAACTTGTACTGCACATTATGTAAATCAGTTGTCCACGATGATAGCAATTGCAGAGCCTATGAAATCATGATGTAAAGAAAGCATGATATCTACCGAGTACAAGAAGAAACACTGCATAGCAATGAAAATGCATAGTATGATCAAGGCGCATATAGAGGACGTGGTGGATTCAGAGGTAGAGGAAGAAATAATGGCTAGGGAAAAGGAAGAGGTCAGATAGTATGTTATAACTGCGCTCAACTTGGACATCTATCCAGATATTGCACGAATGTTTGTACTACATGCAAATACTGCAAGTCTTTTGATCATGCCATTAAGGCATGCCTTGTGCTAGAAGATAAAATGCAGGAAAGAAGACCATTAGAGGCACAAAATTAGAATATACAGATGATCGCAGCTAAAAAATTGAATACAGATTGCAATATTCATGCTATGACGCAAAGTGGAGCCACGACAGGTGCAGATCAAAGAACCGAAGCCTCAACTTCTGAGAGTCACTAGGATAAGAAAAATACTATTGAAGGGACTTGGATAAGAAAATCAATTGAAAAAACACCATATTACAATCTAAACAAAGAAAAAAAGTCTTCATGGATGCTAGAGAAACCTTCAAAGAGCCAGAACCTGTCACTCCACAAATCAAGCTGTGCAGTGAGAATTCACCTATAAAGGATATGCCAGCTTCGTATGATCACTGAAATACTGTGACAGACACGATGGGTCATTTTGCACAGTTGTTATAGAGCTGCATGAAGCTATTACAAAGCTGCATGAAGATCTTAAAACATGAGAATGATTTGGCAGAGTTACGGATCCTGCCAAGTAATTACAAGCAACACAATGTAGTAAATGAAGCACATAGAGTGGTTCATCATATCAAGAGCCATAAAAGAATCGGAAGAGAAATGAGACTAAATGCATAGATCAGAGATTTTGAAATGGATGAGATTATCCTTAACTTAGGCTCAGAAGTAAATGTCTTGACAAAGCAGACATGGGAACAAATGGGAAAGCAGAAGTTATCATGGTCACTAATACAGTTGAGGCTAGCCAATCAGCAAAAGGTTCTACCCTTTGGGAGATTAGCAAGTGTCCTTGTTGACATTGATGGAGTGCGAAGTAGAGTAGACTTCAAAGTGATTTAGATTGTAGATGATAGTCAACCTTATCTTGCACTATCGGGGATAGATTGGGAAATAGATAACCTCGCAATTATAAACTTGAAAAAGAAGCAAATGATATTTAAAGGAACATATATTAGGGTCATCGCACCCTTGACCTTCACAGGGACCTAGATACACTGAGCCAAGGTAATTTTTAAGGGCGAAATTTTTCCAACTGGCTTTTTTTCGGGCTTTTTTTCAAAAAATAAATTCGCTATTTGGTCATTTTTAGTCTCTAATATTGCCTATATTTACATAAAATATGTTTTTTTATCATAATATTCGGCAAAATTTACACATTTCAGTAGTAAATTGTATGTTTCATATTTAATATTCGGCTACCTATATATATATACATTTTTTTTTCAATCCAAAAAAATCACCTAGGATACTATACTTATGTATAATATTAGAATCCTTAAAAAATACCCTGCACTGAACCAATTAGAGAAGGATGCAGAGCGCAAGATAAGGATCATATATACAAGATGATGGTTGTTAACACCTAAAAAGTGCTCACTAGCTCATTCCCTTATTCACATGACCCATTTGTCCACTTTTCCACCATTTGAGCCTCTAAATCCACCAAAAGGTCACCAAAAGACCTTAGTACACCCCTTTTCCCACTCAAAATGATTATTTTTTCTCAAAAAGCATAAAAAACCCTAAAAAAGGGTCCAAAATTCCCAAAAATATTAAAAAGGGAATAAAAATATTAAAAATATTCAAAAAGGGAAAAAGGAGGGAAAAGGTACCTAAACCATGTTGGTCAATACCATTGGTTTCCTCCAAACCATAATGGTATTCCCCACCACCAAAAACTATAAAAAGGTGGTAGGGGCTCCTCACTTTCCATCCATCCATCATCCTATCCTCATGTTGCCAAAATCTCCCATGAGCTTTTGGCCATTGTAGCTACCTTGGAGAAAGGACCTTTGGAGTTTGGGGCTGCTCACCCTTGGAGCTACTCAACAATCTTCGCCACTTGGAGGTATTACCATTGCAATCACTTGCTTGCCCTTATTCTTAATACAAAGTTATTCTTTATTCTATTTCTTGTTCTTGTTTTCCATAATATTTCCATTGTTTGTTTATTTACTTCACATAGATCCATGTTTAATATAGTTTAGATTAGTTTGTTATTTATTTCTATTGAAACTGCTGCTACTAGTTAGCAGGTGCCCACTGCACTAAGCTTGGTTGCAAAACCAAGCCAACAAAAACCCCAATAACTTCCTCAGAGATAGATAGAGCAATGATACAACCCAAGAATAAGAGATAGACATCTCCTAGCAGTAGCTTCTCCTCCTCCACAAGTGCACCATTCTCCAAAGAGTGTGTGAGACAATAGAATGATCAAATAGAGTGCCTCCCGCACTCTATTTATACTTGACTTGACTTTCCTAATAACCTTTACTAGGTCGGCCTCAACTTAACCACATAACACAATGCTGACTGGGCCGACACCCACTAGGGTGGTCTAAGAATGCTTCAACCCACATGACTTATATAGGGCCGACCTCAACAAGGTGGTCTAATAACCCATCAAGTATAAGTTATGACACTTACAATATAAATGATGACACTTCTGTAT
This sequence comes from Larix kaempferi, assembly GCA_027924585.1. Classification (NCBI taxonomy): domain Eukaryota; kingdom Viridiplantae; phylum Streptophyta; class Pinopsida; order Pinales; family Pinaceae; genus Larix; species Larix kaempferi. The sequence goes on along the minus strand of BSBM01000542.1, from coordinate 1,467,850 downwards.
AGAGGAATAATAACATCTCTATAGCAATACAAACACTTCCGTATAGAGGAATAATACCATCTCTATAGGAGTACAATATACATATATGAAATACATTCTGAAGTTACATATACATCAACACTTTCCAGTCCGCATCCCATCCCTCCATCATCTCCTCCATCTTCTCCTGATCCAGCTGATAAAACCCTGGATACCACAATTCTTCCTCTGTGTCATCCCTTGGATGAATGTATGACCGATGCCTCTTCACCATAAATCTCATGATGCATGTATATTTGTCGGGCAGTGGTATTGCGATTCGCGGCGTTGCAAGAATCGCGTCGCACAACTGGTGATAGTAAACGTAAAAGAATTCAGTTGTCTGACGTTGTCTGGATGCCTTCGGGCTAGCCCATAGGTTAGTGAAGTGCGTTCCACGACCTTGTCTTGCTAAGATTGGGACACCTTGATACCCATCCGGCTCCTTCTAGCCTACAAAGGCTATAAATATTAGCAGCCAACTGAAATGGAATGCTGTTCCATTATCCTGGGTGTCCTCAACGTCTGCTAGAAACTCATTGAGTAGATATTGGCACCAATTATAAGGTTTTCCGCGCAATGTGTTCAATGCTAGCTTGATCCCGACTGCGGGTACCTTAGGCGGCTGACAATTGCGCAAAAACATCCCTGTGAGCAATTGGATAGTAAATTTTGTAGCAAGATCATTGATATTGTTGGTCGATAATCCACGTCCCTTCTGGATCACACCGAATTATTTTGCAACTTGGGTGGATAGAGCTCTATCCTGCGCCCTCTTTACCATTAAGTCGACAGGGTCCTTGCCTCTCTTATTCAAGTTCATGATATGATGTATCATGTCTATACTGATGTCGACGCGCTTATCCAACCATAATAATCCTTCGTGCACGCAAGTCAATAATGTGTACACCACCACCAAAAACACAGTGCTTTTAGAAAAATGTGGCATTTGCAACAGATTTAACAACCTTGATGGTTGGAGGGCCTTTATCCAATCTTGTACCTACAGGCTTTCGGAGCCAGTCTGGGCATCCACTATCCTATTGATCTAGTCGTTGGGTCAAAACTGTGCATAATTCTTTGGCTTGGCTAACATGTTTTCCAGTAGGTAATGGTCCTCCAATTTGCAGTTCGGCACACCGCCCAATAGGTTCTCCAGAACCCTCACCGGAGTATAAATGGTTGCGATAAGGATTTCATATACAACATTTTTTCCCAAATGTACTGGTGGTGCATTGTATTTTCATGGGGGGATATAGTCAGGCACTAGTTAAATGGGTTGTTCACGAACTATGGCCAACTTCTGCTTCGTTGGTGCTTCTAACCCTCCCTGTCCGGAAACTAGTTTCTTCCCCTTGTTTACCTCTGCAGCCTGCCTTGCTGAGGTTCTGGAAGAGCTTCCCTTTGCTGCCGTCATAGCTCCTGGAATCCCTAATTGCTTAAATAACTTCACCACTTCTTGCAAGTCGACCTATTCGCTCATGCACTGCTTAAGTCGCTCGAATCTCTGGTATCTCCAACAGACAATGGAAAATGATTCATAAGGTAGATCAATGGCTGAGTGAGGTCTATTTATAGTCTCAGCGTTCTGCAACGTGGCCTTAGGAGGTTGCCGAGGCACTTAATGCCACATTCATTGTCCAACTCTTTCCTATGATGTCGGTCCTGCCATACGATCCTCATCCTCATTCCAATTCGGTTTCCTTAAATTCCAAAAGGTACTGGGAAAGCCAGGGTGTCACTTCCATCAGGTCAGCGTTAATCACTCATGATGCCAGCCAAATTCCAGTGCTATGTTAGTCACTTCAGTCTTTATGGCGCTCCAAAGTGTCACATCTGCCCTAAATATTAAATTTTGCTAGTGCCGCCAATTTGCTTAATGACCCACTAACTGGTCGACGATTGCCACGGTAACGTTTTTCGTCCTGATGTGCTAGTGGTTTTGTACGAGGGTCACTTCTGGACGTGCATTCTCCTTGCTCTTCTGCACAGTTTTGGTTACGCCTTATTTGTGCAATTCGTACTGTGAAATGTGCTGTGCAGTTGCTTTGTTTTTTTTTTTTTTTGCACGCAGCTTGAGCAGTGCTACGCAGTATATACATGTTCCTCCTCATACATTGTGTACAGACTCTTCCCTATTTCTAGTGCCCACTTCCAACTATACTTGGCACTCAAAAATTTCTCTCTTTCTGATCATTATAGGTTCTGCAAAGCAGGACTATCCCAATAGGGTTTTAGTCTGCTTCCATTGACTAGACCTGGCAAGTTATCTCCTGCTAATGTGGCTAACTGGGCTACGCCACAATTAATTACATGTAAAATAGTATATGGACCAAGCCAATGCATTTTAAACTTTCCAGGATTGTTGGCTTGGTTTTGCAACCAAGCTTAGTGCTATGGGCACCTGCTAACTAGTAGCAGCAGTCTCAAATATTAAAGCAAAAACAAATGTAAATCTAAAACTAAAACTAAATTAAACTAGCATGTGCATATCATAATAAGCTTTTTGAATTGAAAACAAGAACAAGAAATATAAAAAATGACTTTGTATTGAAAATGGGGGCAAGCAAGTGCTTGCAATAATAATACCTCCAAGTGATGAAGGTTGTTGAGTAGCTCCAAGGGTGAGCAGCTCCAAACTCCAAAGGGTCCTTTCTCCAAGGTTGCTACAATGGCCAAAAGCTCAAGCGAGATTTTGGCAGCATGAGGATAGGAAAATGGATGGATGTAAAGTGAGGAGCCCCTACCACCTTTTTATAGGTTTTGGTGGTGGGGAATACCATTGTGGTTTTGGGGAAACCAATGGTATTGACCAACATGGTTTAGATACCTTTTCCCTCCTTTTTCTCTTTTTTGAATATTTTGAATATTTTTATTCCCTTTTTAATATTTTTGGGAATTTTGGACCCTTTTTGAGGGTTTTTTATGCTTTTTTAGGAAAAATACTCATTTTGAGTGGAAAAAGAGGTGTATTAAGGTCTTTTGGTGACCTTATGTTGGCTTTTAGAGGCTCAAATGGTGAAAACGTGGACAAATGGGTCATGTGAATAAGGAAATGAGCTAGTGAGCACTTTTTGGGTGTTAACAGATTGCCCCTTGATGTGTGAGGGCAGAAGCTCATCGTATGGCCGATAGACATCATAGTTCTTTTGTCTTTTTTCTGGGTTTTGGGGAGGAGAAGAAACCGTTTGGAGACTGGATCCACGGCCCTTGGAAGCTGCAAAAACAAAAAATATTACATGGCCTCAATATGAATGAGGAATAATCTCTGATAATGGACGAGGCGGGCATACCCATGCTCGTATCAAGACATATACATAACAATTAGTCCCAAGAAGGGGGATCTAATACATAAAAAGTATACTGGTACATCATAATGGTCCAGAGGGGACATTATTTTGGGATGTACTCATGATCATGACATGACTGATCTCAATAACTGATACACTGGAATAACTGATGAACTGCTGAAACTGAAGGTGTCCAACATGTGTAGGGACGTAATGATTGTGAGCCATCTCTGGGAAGTATATGTAACTGTATACTCGAGGGAGTATAAAACTGGGGTACATCTGAATACTGTCGCCATGCGCAACCCGGATATATATAGGAAAAGTATAACTGGTTGTATCCATAGGTAGACTCCCAAATGTGGAGGAGTCAGATGGTATCCGGGGTCTTCGACTAATAACTGAACGGACCGATGCCCTGTGCGAGTCTCGACGATGCGATCAAGGTGTTGAAGTTGAGCATGTGAGAAACAACAATTTGGAGAAGCACTGAGGACTCTTCTCAAAATGATTCATAGGCACTCATCTATAAATGGTGATGAGTCCAAGACACAGGGACCTCTAGGTCTATCCTCTGGAATAAATTTGGTTGTCATCGACAGAGGGAGACCAGCAACTAACAAGGCAATGTTGTTTCCTTGATAGGAGCGTGAGGTGTAGAACTGAAGTGTGGTAGTACTGATGGTAGGACTGACATACTTGTGTGGATGGGAAGTAACTGGGGTCATATATGGGAAGACTCAAACTTCCTTTGTTCATAGCATCATGACATGGTTGACCTGGCAGCGTAAGGAACTGACTTGTAGGTGTGGGTATTACTGCTTTTAAGGACTGAAGGGTACGTTTGACTCTGGGGGGGTCAAGATGATAGGTGCTGTCGAGGGATTCTCAGGGTGACATACTGCAGAATACTCTGAACAAAGGTGACCATAATGGGGAAGTTGCCCTATGAGTAGACGTGATCTGTTGTGGCACCGAGAAACACCATTGGGTCCTTCTTCGTAGATTTAATGAGCTCCAAGAAGGGATAAAAGTGTGCTCTGAAATGGTACTGTCCTGTGGATTTTGTGAGCCCAGGACTGTTCGTGCTCATTGGTGCTTTCATTTTTAAGGAGTCTGAAAACGATAAGAAGACTCTGCAGTGGTTATGATTACTGTCCTGTTGGTTTTACGAGCCCAGGATGGTGATTGCTCGTGGTCGCTTTCATGTTTAGAGAGTCTGAAATCGGTAAGTGGACTCCATTGGTGTTCTTTTTCGTAAGTTAGTCTCCAAGGCCCGAAAAAGCATAAAATGATGCAAATGGAGAACTCTTCTAGCCAATGTGACTAGAGTATTCCTTTTTCGTAATTAGTTTACAAGGTCCGGAAAAGGGGTAAACTTATACCAGGTAGACGCCCTTTCAGATACGTTTAGCGAGCATGAAAGGAAGCAAGATTGCTCGGCGATCTTTTCATTGTTTTAGGAGTCAGAAAAGAGCTTAATAGAAACTCCCTAAGTGCCTTTTTCGTAAAAGGGATTGCTCGGCCTGAAAAAGGGATAAAATTATACCGAACAACAAGGGATTGATGGGAGCGAGAAAAGGTCTCAAGCATCATCATGTGTGCGGGATACTGGATCCGGTGACATAAATTTTGTCAACAAGGGGCAACGGCCATTGTGGCACACAAACCGAGGTGATGGGTGACATTTTAAAAAATGCCTAAAAAATATGGAGGCGAGAGCGAGAAATGATCTCAAGCATCATCACAAGCGTGGAAAACTGAATCTGGCGATATAAAGCATGTCAAAAACGGATGACGGCTGATGTGGCATGCAAACCGAGGCAACGAGGGGGCATGGAAAGAATGGTCAAAAAATGGACGGTGGTGTCCATCCGGTTTACTATGGGTAAAATCGCTTGAGTTACAACCCATTGCATGGGTTGCGGAGGGGGTTTCCTTTTGAATCGGTCAGAATGTATGCCCCTTGTCCGAGGCAAGTGTGTATAATATATGGGCCTTGCCACATGGATACAAACTTTCCTTTCCCGGTTTTGTCATGAGCCTGATCGTAGGCGAGGACAAGGTCCCCTTCAGAAAAAGTTCTTGGGTGGACATGTTTATCATAATTCAATTTGGATCGGTTCTTGGCTGCTTCCATGGTTTGAAGGCCTGTGCGCCGATCTTCATCGGCCTGCTCCAGGAGTAGTAAGTGTTGCTCGATTGGGGCAGTGTCTGGTCGGAGTTCAACGACCATATGTAGGGTTGGAATCTGGCACTCGATGGGGAGGACGGATTCGACACCATGAACTAAGTGGAAAGGGGTAAAACCGGTGGCGGTTTTAGTTGACGTGCGGTATGCCCATAGTGCCGGGAAGAGCATGTGGTGCCAATTTGACTTGTGTTTGTCTACAGTGCGCTGGAGGATGGTTTTCAAAATTTTGTTTATCGCTTCAACTTGGCCATTTCCTTGGGGTTAGTAAGCAGAGGAGAAATGGTGTTCAAATTTCAGTAAGGTTGATAGTTCCTTCCAGACGGCGTCTTCGAAGTGAGAGCCGTGGTCTGAGACAAGTTGCTTTGGCACTCCAAAACACGCGATAACATGGTTGAGAAAGAACCGTGCTGCGGTGTCGGTTGTGCAATTGTAAGTTGGCATAGCCTCCGCCCACTTGGTGAAATAATCTACGGCCACAATAATATGTTTGTGACCGCTGGCTGACGTGGGATTGCAATCAAGGAAGTCGATGGCCCATTTGCAAAATGGTCCGGCAGTAACGACTGGATGAAGGGGGGCGGGTGGGGTTCTTGCTTTGGGGGAAAAAAGTTGATAGTTTTGGCAATGTTTGACTGTGGTGATGCAATCAGTCAATAATGACGGCCAAAAGTAACCTGCATGAATGATCTTTTGGGCGGTGGCCATGCCGGAGAAATGGCCTCCACAGGCACCGCTATGAAAATCATTGAGGACTTGTTCTGCCTCACTATGGGATAGGCAACATCGTAGGATGGTATCAACGCCGCGTCGATAAAGTACATCCCCTAACAAGAGGTATTGGGGGGCTTGGTGACGTATACGACGGCGTCCGTCATGATCGATGTGGGGTCGCAATTTCTACGTGCGGAGGTAAATTAGGATGTCACCTTACCATGGGTCGTCAGACGAAATAATGAAGATGTGATCGTCAATCAGATCCGTTTGAATAGTGGGTGATGACGAAGAGGATGGGAGGTCAGTGATGAGATGGGAAAGTGCGAGGGCTTTGGTGCTCTTGGGAGTTTTGAAAGTGAGGTCATACTCCTGGAGGATAATGACCCATTTAGCAACACGACCTTATAGGAGCCGGCGGTTTAGGAGATAGACCATAGGGTTGGAGTCGGCAACAACTGTGGTGTGACTGAGCAGAATGTAGTGTCGCAATTTTTGGACGAAAAAGACTACAGCTAGGGCTATACTTTCCTTGTACGGGTAACATAGGGGTGGGCCAGACAAGGTCTCGTTGACATAATAAATGACATGCTCTTGGTGAGAGGCATCTTCTTGGACCAAGACTCCGGACACGGCATGTTCGGATGCCGAGACGTAAAGGATGAAGTCCTGGGAGAAATCCGGAGGGGAGATCAAGGGGGCTTGTGTGAGAGCTTTCTTGAGGGCATCGAATGTCGTGTCTTCTTGCTCATCCCAAACAAAGGGTATGTGGGTACGAAGTAGGCGTAAGAATCCATGAAATTTGGTGGCGTAATCAGGAACGAAGCGACGAAGGAAATTGGACCGCCCCTGCAGACTCTGGAGTTGCCGAAGTGTGCGCGGAGAGGGAAGGTCTAAGATGGCTTTGATTTTCAGGGGATCAATAGTAATTCCATTCTGGGAAATAATGAAACCCAACAACCGGCCTGCCGGAACGCAAAAGACGCACTTTTGTGGGTTCAAGCAGATTTTATATTTGCGACAACACAAGAAAACTTGCCGGAGGTCGTGAAGGTGGTCTGATCGTTTCCGGGAACGAGTTGTAAGGTCATCAAGATAGACTAGCAAGATATGGACCAAGTCGTGAAAACAATAGGTCATGGCCCGCTGGAAGGTAGCACCAGCATTTTTGAGGCCGAAAGGCATGACACGATAGGAAAAGGTTCCCCATGGGGTGGTAAAGGCAGTCTTGTACTGATCCTCCTTACGGATCTGAATCTGGTTGTATCCAGAAAAACCATCCATGAAAGATAGGACTTCATGTCCCGCACATGCATCAATGAGTTGGTCAATGAATGGTGTGGGGAAATTGTCTTTGGGACAAGCACGGTTTAAATCATGAAAGTCAGTACATACTCTAAGGGTGCCTTGTTTTTTGTTGACGGGAAAAGGGTTTGAAACCCATGTGGTATAAGGAATAGGATAAATGAATCCTGCTTCGCGAAGTTTCTCAACCTCGGCTTTAACAGCGGGGAGCTTGGAAGGATGAATGGGTCACTGTTTCTGACGAACGGGGGGGACATCAGGCCATGTGTCAATGTGGTGCACTATAATGGCGGGGTCAAGACCAGGCATTTCGGTATAGGACCAGGCAAAGACATCATGGAATTCTTGAAAAAGTTTTTTGTATGCCTGAATCTCCGCTTGAGTGCAAGATGCACCCAGCGAGATGAGCTCAGGTTTCCCAGGTGTGGTGGAAATGTCAATTTGTATAATGGGGGAAATGTTTGACATGTTCCCTTCTTTGAAGGCATCCGGTGCTGGGATGGGGTCCTTGAGCCAATTGACCTTAGTGGGTATGAAATTTTTCGATTCGATCGATAGTTGATTAGATGTGGTGGATGTAGACGCTTCCGGGAGGAAGTATGAGTGATGATGCATATCGTCCCAAAGGTAGTCGGGTGCAGTGAGTGTTTCCAAAATTTGCTGCTCTGTAATATGGGATATCAGGACCGTGATGTGAGTAATGACCGTAAACACCGCATATGGCACAAGGGTGGTTGGTGCGTAGTGATTTATCACAAGGCTTGGGGTTTGGGTTGAGTTTGACAATCGGGATGTTGGGGTCGTCGTCAAGCATTTGCATGTGTTCCTGTAATGCGGGTAATTGTGGACACTGATGAGTTGGATGGCCTAACTCATCACACAATGAGCATTTGGGACAAGCACAAAACACGAGGGGAGGTTTAACTGCTTTGGGTGGGGGTACCGCAGTGTATGGTTGTGGGCCTGACGAGAGGAGGGGGATTCGTAGATGACGAAGGAGTAGTGATACCAGGAGGTGGTTGGGTAGAAGTGACAATGGGTTGCACCGGTTGCAGGATGACATTTGGTGTTGGCAGGGGAATGGGAGGCGAAATATACCACATGGGTAATCCCAATGTTAACCCGGGGAGACTAAGGGTAGCCATAACCGGAGCGCTTACTACACCCGAGGGAGGAAATAGAAAGGGGATTGTGTGGATGGGTGTAACACCAATGTGACTAGGGACCAATGGTGGTTTAGATAACAAGGATGGTTGATTGTCGGGTTTTTGTGTATTGTGTGAAAGAGTACAGAGGTCTGCGACGTGGGTCTCTGGTGACGGTGGTGGAATAGATTGGAATGTAGATGTCATTGGCACGTCGGAGTAAAGTCCGGGTCCCATGGAGGAAACAAATGATGTAGTTGCACCACAAACAGGTTGTTCAACCATGGGGAGAACATTTTCAGGTGCGGCGGGGGCCTTGGGATCGTAATAGGTAAGCTGGTCGACCTTGACCACGTGTCCCTCATGGGGGAACATCATAGTACGGAAAATGGATGAGGCAACCGCCTGCATGGCATACATGTAGCTGCGACCAAGTAAGAGGTTATAATCGAGTTGGGCATTGATGACCTCAATGTCAATGAGCATGGTTTTACCCACCAGCTGGATGGGGACATTAGCTAAGAGACCTTGGGGTTGATCTGAACGGTCGTCGTAGGCTCACAACGCAGTGGTGGACTGGTGGAGAGTAGGAGATCCCAACTTTTGCCAAACAAATGTGGACATAACACATGTAGAGGCCCCTTCATCGATAATGCACCGATGGATGACAAGATTCCGAACGGAAACAGAAACTTGGAATGCTAAAGTGGAAGGCAAGCGTGGTTCGGACTGGTCTGAATCGAATGCCATCAGTTGTGAATCATTGGGGTCAATAGCACCAATGGCAGAGAGCAAAGTCTTGCGCTGTGAAGGACAGTTTTTTAAGACTTCTAAAGCAGACATGGCTATAGGGGATTGGGTTAAGTCATCTACAATGTTGTAATTCGACGCAGCACGAGCATTGGGATTACTGTTGATGCGACGAAGTGGGAAGCGAGGTGCTTTAGAAGCGCCATCGAGTGGAGCCGAAGGTATACGTAACGTCTGATCTATGGGATGAACGTTAGTGTTCTTGTTGGTGGGAGGGCTTCAAGGGTGGAGCCATATTGGTTCCGGTGGGTTTGGAGGTTGGCATCTGTGGATGACATCATCAACAAGTGGTGGGTATCTGAATCAAACATGGGTTGATCAGGAGCGGCATAAGTGATTTGTTGTGGTGGCGCGTTGCCCTGAGGGGGAGCTAACAGCTGAGTGTTCACTTCGCCTTGGGTTGGAAAATGGTTTTGCAGCACCAAAGGTTCATGTTGGGGTGGTGGAGGGTTGGGTGGCGGATGAGGAGCCGCTTGTCCTTGACGATGGGCATCATCAGTCCAGAGTTTCCGAGCTCGCTCCAAATGTGGGCAAGCATGTGTGTAATGGCCATAGACCCTGCAAATAGAACAAGGATGGTTTGTTCTGAGGTTATTGTTTTTGGGCTGCCTGGGGTTACGATCCAGATTCTGGTTGGGAGGCGCAGCGTTATTATTTTGCGGAGGATTGGGAGGTGGAGGACCTTGATGTTGTTGTTGGTTGTGTCTGCGGTTACGTCCTCTTCCACAGTTTTGCTTCCCACCCTGGTTGCGCTGGTTGTTTTGGTGCTGGGGCTGGTTGTGCTGTGTGTACACTTTCCCTTGAGCTGTGGGAGGATTTTGGTTCACCGCAGGTGCGGGAGCAGGTTGTGGTGGATAATAAGTCGGTGGGGCTGGAGGTGGTCCAGTTACCTACTGGGGTTGTTGGTAACCTTGAGCTATTGGAGGTGTTGGGTTAGTTGTTGCAGCTTACTATGGGTAATATATTGGTTGAGGTGCGGCTGGGGGGGCGTATGCAGGTGGTGCATGACCAAAGCACTGACGTGGACTTGAAGGTCCGTGGGTATGGTGGTGATGTGCCATGGGAGCATATGAACTGGTTGCTCCAGATTGAGATGTAGCCCACGAAAGGTCGAGACCATGGCTAGGATGTGCAATGGAAAAGGGTTGGGGATTCGAGGCCATACGACCAATGATGCCATCTGCGACATGGGATGCCCCCGGCGCATCGTGTTGGGATGACTCGCCCCGAGGGGCATCTGGTATAATGGTATACAAATAACCTGATTGGGCGTAAATGAGGTCAAACTGTTGGGCTTTGAGGATGGCCTCTTCTTCAGACTGGGGTTGTTTGGATGCCACATCCTTCGCAATGAGAGGGAGGAGGGATTTGAGAAACCAATCTAAGAAGATACGGTCGTCTAACTTGATTTTGCAGAGGCTTCGGCGTCGATGCCACTCCTGAATGTGGTTAGTGATGTGGGTGGCTGTGTTCTATCTGCAAGACAGTAGGATCTCGACTCCCGCATCATAGCGGACAGGCAACTGGAAGAACTGCAGGAAGGTCGAGGCGAGGGAGGTAAGGTGGCATGAATCCCATGGGGCTGCTCGATATACCACTTAGCTGCAGAGCCAGCAAAGGTGCGATGTAATAGACGGAGGCGGATAGAGTCGTCCACTATGGAGTTGGAGGAACACCATAAATGGAAGTACATGATATGGTTCTGGGGGTCCTCACCGGCCTTGCCCTCAAACGTAGGGATGTCGGAGGGGAGTTTGGTGGGCATATGAGGCCACGCAAGGTCGTGTCTGATAGGATCATTGGTTAGCCTGGCTAAGTCTAGTAAGTTCAGACTCACCATGTAAGGTAAGCTTGCAGATGGATGTGGCGTAGTGACTAGGCCATGACTAGTCATGGTGGTATGATGTAATGGTCCAGTATCCCCTAAGGGTATGCTAGGTATTGAAGGTATGCGTCCTCCAACAGCTGTGGTCTGGTATGGACCAGTGTTTCCAAGTGCAACATGGGTTACACCGGGGTTAGGAATAGTAGTGGTGATTCCTGGAATCTGGGTTGTGGTAATCAGAGGGGGTGTGACCCCTATGTTGGGCATACTCATAATAGGAGGTAGTCCTGTGTTGGGCATTCCTAAAGGTGGAGTGTCCGCCATATTAGGCATACCTAGGGGGGTGGTGGTTTCCATGGATGGCACTACAGTAGAAGGGTTTGTGGATGTGTCCCCTATGGTACTGGTAAACAGTGGGTCGAATGGTGTTCTAGCCATAAGGTTGGTTGGGAATAACGCAGTAGGGTTTTCATATTCTGCCTCAGAATCAGATGTTAAGTGAGGTGTGTCAGAATCGAATGACTGTATGTGTGGCCGATGACGTGTCGAGTCAAGGGATAGGGCTCGACGTCGGTGACATGGAGAGCCAAGTAGACTGAACTCTGGGGGTTCACCCTGAAGATGACGAGAGCATCTAAAATTCTCAATGGTGAGAAATAAGTTTTTGTGTAAAAATCTTCTGTGTAAGATGGTAATGTATAGAAAAACTCAAAACCCTAATTCAACAAAGGGTGCAAAAAGGGGAGTGAAAATAAAGGCTCTCAGGCCAAAAAATCAACCTCAAAAAGCACTTATTATAGCAGCTGTGCTATAATAAGTGGAGGGATGCAAAAAATGGTCAGAGTACCAACAGGCAAACAACTTCTAGAAAAAAGAGGTGCTACTAGGCCAAAGGTGGATTGTATCATGCAAACACCTAACTAAAAGTATTGTGAATCAACAAACGATATTCTCTGCAAGGTGATGAAATCCAAGTCAGACAATATTGAGTGTTGAATCAATGGCTAGATATCCCCCTACCGGGAGGGACACCGGGTAATCAATCCTAAAGAATGGCAACTAGGATACTCCGTTCACGACACGTCCAGAAAAGGTAAATCTGTCATTTGGTCCTTTTACCGCAATACCCCCATACAGGGATATCCCGAGAACTGCGAATGGTAGCCTTCGGTTACTGAATGGATTTCGGTATTCCACTCAGGCTTGCAGAACCATCCTCGCGACTTCAACCCTCCTAGGGGAGAGGCCTTTCGATAAACTGGTTATGACCGTGCCAAAAACTACTAGGAGATTTTGGTTCCCTAATGGACAACAACTATGTCTCAAATGTAATAAATGAGGGGTGTTATTGGAACACCTATCCCCTCAATACTACCTAGCAACAAAGTTCTTTTAAGTGCTCCCCAAGTGGGGTTAAAAGTTGGTTGAAGTTAGGGTAAATTTTAAGGCTCAGTTTAAATTATGTGTTTGAGTGGGTGCACGTGTGGTATTTTAAACTGTAATTGAAAAAGTAAATGCTTTGCAGAAAATATTCGAAAAACAAAGGATCTTTTGAAATAGGAAAGCAAATAATATGACTTTTTCAAGAAATAAATGGATTTCTTTTTCAAAAATTGCTATGGGCAAAATATCAAGGAAGTAAACAACAAAATTTTAATCTAGATAAAAGGCAAGTAAATCCTTCTTTCAATTTCTGAAAATTTTTAAAAAGACTTTTTGAAAGGAGCATTCTAAATAGTAAAATATTTATATGGCTGTAAAATATGCAGGAATTTTAATACTGGAAAATGTGCTATGTGGGCAGAAAATACAGTAAAAAACTAATTTTTTAAACGGATTGGCCGAATGGAAAAAATTGGCATCGTGGGTTTTGACAAAACAGCCGCGATGGACCGCGCGGGTTTCTGTCGCACAGTCGCGATGGGAAGCGCGGGTTTCAGCCGCGATGTGCAGCGCGGGATTTCGTCACACAGTCGTGATGTGCAGCATGGAAAAGGTCCGCGAAGCCGCGATGTGCAGCACGCTAATTGGCCGCAAAGCCGCGGTGAACCGCACGGAAAAGAGCCGTGCAGTCACGATGAGCCGTGCGACTGTTGGGCAAAAAGCCGCGAGGCGAAAGCCGTACGCAGACGTCGAAAAATGAACCCGAAAATTGAAAATTTCGGGCTGTTAGTGGCAATAAAATGGGCCAAGATCTAGAACAACAATGGATCTGTTGTCTAGGGTGGCAGATCTATGAATTAAACTAACTAATACTAACAAAAACTAAGATCTAAAGCAAAAGTGAGATCTAAAAATTCGAAAGCAGCGAAGTCGCCAAAAACTGTTGGCTTGGTTTTGCAACCAAGCTTAGTGCTATGGGCACCTGCTAACTAGTAGCAGCAGTTTCAATATTAAGCAAAAACAATAAACTAAATCTAAAACTACACTAGCATGTGCATATCATAATAAGCTTTTTGAATTGAAAACAAGAACAAGAAATAGAAAAAATGACTTTGTATTGAAAATGGGGGCAAGCAAGTGCTTGCAATAATAATACCTCCAAGTGATGAAGGTTGTTGAGTAGCTCCAAGGGTGAGCAGCTCCAAACTCCAAAGGGTCCTTTCTCCAAGGTTGCTACAATGGCCAAAAGCTTAAGGGATATTTTGGCAGCATGAGGATATGAAGATGGTGGATGTAAAGTGAGGAGCCCCTACCACCTTTTTATAGGTTTTGGTGGTGGGGAATACCATTGTGGTTTTGGGGAAACCAATGGTATTGACCAACATGGTTTAGGTACCTTTTCCCTCCTTTTTCCTTTTTTGAATATTTTGAATATTTTTATTCTCTTTTTAATATTTTTGGGAATTTTGGACCCTTTTTTAGGGTTTTTTATGCTTTTTTAGGAAAAATACTCATTTTGAGTGGAAAAAAGGGTGTATTAAGGTCTTTTGGTGACCTTATGTTGGATTTTAGACGCTCAAATGGTGAAAAAGTGGACAAATGGGTCATGTGAATAAGGAAATGAGGTAGTGAGCACTTTTTGGGTGTTAACAATGATATTTCAGGAATTTACTACCATACAGGAGGACTAGATCACCTACCTGGAAAGATTTGTTCTTGATGTGGCAATCATGCCATGATTTTTCTCTTTCCTTATACACTTGTTGGTGAAAGCCTACAATGAAGCAATCCTCCTCCAAACCAACCAAATGTAGAAGTCATTCTTCCAGTGCCTCTTGATCTTCCATTCCTGTGAACGTAGCTATTCTCAAGCTGGGAACAATGTACTGCATAGGCATAATGGCTTCCTGTCCATAAGCCAGTCTAAACAATGTATCACTGGTCAACTTCTTGCATGTGGTTCTATACGCCCATAACAAAACAAGAATGTGCAAGTCCCAATCATCCCTATTCTCATTGCATACCTTGGTCAGTGCATTCTCCAGTAGTTTATTGAACTCTTCAACTATTCCATTCTCCCGTGGATGATAAGGTTTACTTCATTGATGGTGAATGCGAAATTCTTCTATCAATGCCTCAATGGTTCTGTTCTAAAAGTGAGTGCCTTGATCGCTCATCAAAATATTTAGGCTTCCAAACATTATAGGATGTCTTCAAATATGAACTGCATGGAAATATCTACTCTATAGTCCTTTATTGGCTTTGCTTCTACCCATCTGGTGAGGTAATCAGTTCCAGTAATAATGTACCTCGCACCAGTTCTCTTTCCTGGTGGGCTTATAGGTCCTACAAAATCAATTTCCCATTTCTCAAAGGCATGTAATGTCAACTATGGATTCAATGGCATCTTGTCTCTTCATGATGGTTTTCCTGTCCTCTGATAGACATCGCAGCTCTGGCAATATTCTTTCGAGTCCTTGTGAATTGAAGGCCACTATAGCCCTGCACGCAATATCTTCTGCACAGTGGCCCTTCGTGCATAGTGACCTCCTGCTTCTCTTGAATGTGCATCAACCAATATGAACAACTTCTCATGCTCTAATACACATCTGCATAGTACTTCATCTGGTCCCAACTTGTATAACTGAGCTGCGATTATGGTGAATTCTACTGCTCACACTACGAGTTGCTTCTTTTGCTGCGTAGTGAACTCCATGGGTGCTAATCCAGTAGTAAAAAATTCTATGATGTCTTTATAATAATCATCATCTATCTAGATGGAAACGAACTACGCATCTGACAGATTGTCTTCAAGATTGGTAGGCTCTTCTCCTGACTCGATCCTCGACAGATGATCAGGTCCCAAGTTTAATCTTCCTGGCTTAACAATGATCTCAAAATCATATTCTTGGAATAGTAACAGCCATCTGCATATTCCCCCCCCTAACACTGGCTTATTGACCAGATATTTCAAAGCAGATTGGTCAGTAAACATAAAGAAGTGCGCACCAAGCAAATAGTGCCTGACCTTTTGCAGTGCATAGACCATAGCAAGGCCTTCTCTCTTAGTAGTGGTGTAATTCTTTTCTACAGATGAGAGCTTCCTGCTCAAAAATGAAATGGGATGGTCAATACCTCCCTCTCCTGGTTGTGCTAAAACAACCCCCAGCGCTATGCATGATGCATCAACATGTACATGGAACGGCTTCTCCCAGTCTGGAAAAACTAGGATCGGCGTGGTGACCATTTTCTCTTTCAAGTTGTTGAAACCTTGTTGACATTCTGCGTTCCAGATGAATGACGTATCTTTCTTCAGCAGCTTCTCCAATGCTGCGGTTATCTGTGCATAACCCTTTATAAACTTCTTGTAATAGCCAGTATTCCCCAATGTAGTGCGCAACTACTTGACTAAATTCGGCATGGGAAAGTTTACAATGATTGTGATCTTCGCAGGATCAACCATCAAACCCTGTTTACAGACAATGTGTCCTAGTAGAATTCCATAGGGAACACAGAAAACACATTTCTTCAAATTCAGGGAGATCTGATGCTGTCTACACTTTTCCAGCATCATTCTCAGGTTCGCGCAATGGTTCTTCAGCAATCCGAACACAATCCAGTAATCAAAGTAAGCTTCTAGGAACTTATGCATGAAATCTTTGAATGCTACTGATGGGTCCATTTTTCAGGTATTTTGATAACCCTTTTTCCACAGTCCAGCTCAAGCAATGGTAACAAAATGCACTCAATTGTGGGAAAAGTGGTTTTGCTTTAATGATTTAATGAAATTGTTTTTATGATTAATCTTGTATGTTAGAATGCGTATCAATTAAACTGATTATATGGAAACCAAGCATGATTGAGGAGGTTCAGGTTTATTAAAGGAAGGACGTGTAGAAGACTAAAGGATCACCACAAGCTCGGCGCCCTGTTTCCTGATTTACAGGGGACACACTCCCACTTTCCAAATGAATCGACACTTAGACAATCAATTAGGATTAGAGTTAAAACATATAAATATGGACCTCTCGGGTAGCAAGAGGTCCCT
Organism: Larix kaempferi; assembly: GCA_027924585.1. Taxonomy (NCBI): domain Eukaryota; kingdom Viridiplantae; phylum Streptophyta; class Pinopsida; order Pinales; family Pinaceae; genus Larix; species Larix kaempferi. The sequence continues at coordinate 1,451,121 of BSBM01000542.1, read as the reverse complement.
GCTATTATTTTTGTGAAAGACAGTATTGCTAATGTTTTTCTGCACTATTGAGATACTGAAGTACAGACTTCTATTTTGACATGGATTTTACATATTAATGAATATTGATGATTAATTCCAGCAAGCGTTTCTGAGTTTTTATTCTCTCCTGAGTACGGTTTGGGGAGGGCCCATCCAACACGTAGGTCAGGAGATTCCTATTTGCAGGTATTTTTCCAAGTATGCGTTTTACATTGATGAACAGTTCTATGATGTATGGTAGCATTGAATGAGTCATTGTTTTCTGTAGTAGTTTAGAATGCATTCCGTAGTACAGTAAAACGATTTCAGTAGGCCTGTAGGTTCTTTCTTGCAATGCATATTTTCATCCACGATTACATGTATAATAACTTAGCTTTCAAAGTCATGGTTAGATCTGGAGTTCACTGCAGTTTCTCATTGTGATTAGTTTCTTTTAAATTCTTAGCAGAAGATGGGTAAGCATAGAATGATTGTATTTCAATTCTATATTGGTAGAATAAGATGGATCAAGAATCAAATTGTATGTGCAGACAGTAGTTACAGACTTCGTTTCCCCAATAGTAAAATAGCTCTATTATGGTATTTTCATTCTCAACGTTTAGTTATTTCAGCAGTTTAATTATTTCAAATAGATATACTATCTTTATGTCTTTATTTCTTAGAACAGATCAGCATATAATTACTTCAGCATTTTAATTCCTTAGAATAGATTCCCTGCTTTACTTCTCAGAATATATTTACTACTTTCATCACTTTAATTCTTTTAATCAGATTCATTGCTTTCTAGTATTCAATTTCATAGCATAATCAGTTTTCACATTAAGTAGACAAACTTCACATTTAGTAGACAATCTATAGAACATCGATACCACCCTTTAAACTGTGACAAGAGATTATCCTATAAAGAGCATAGACAATGCATGCATCTCTCAAGTTTGTACGTTCCCCGGGTTGACATTTAAAGTAGGCTCTTGGTATAAGCTGCCCTCATTAGGCATCCATATTAGGAGCTCACCACTTTTTGGTGCCATTGCTGGGGAGGTGCTAAATATTTTAGGAGACATCACCTAAAAACCACAAAAAGGAAACAAAAATTACATAAAACAAAAGCATAAATATCTTCTACCAATGAATGCCTCATCAACAAAGGGATAGGTTTGGCCACTTTCTGCCCAAGCATTCCATGAGCAAAAATGGAAATAACAGTTCTAACCATTCTAAGTTTGAATTTCTACACTCTGAAAATGAGACTGACTCCACATACGATCCAAGCAGAAGCAACTTCACTACCAGTTCCAACTCAAACACCTCAATGGCAAATGAAGAGGAAGAACCTAGGGAGCTTTTCACTTTTCCCATTAGCATACCTCTCGGAGATGCCAGAATGAAGAACATCAATCCTAACAATCTACCAAACTTTCATGGGTTGACTTCAGAGGATCCTAACACATTCTTGTTTGAATTTGAGGTAGTTTGCAGATCATTTGATTGCACTACTGATGCACAGAAGCTTAGGATTTTTCCTTCCACACTAAAAGACCTATCACTTCGGTGGTTCATGAGCCTTGAACGAAATAGTATCTTTAGTTGGGATCAAATGAAACAGTCATTCTTAGAAAAATATAGGGACTACTGCAAGGCCAAAGATACTAGGGATGAAATCTTTAGGATGCAACAAGGAGATAGAGAGTCATTAGAAGATTATGCCCAAAGATTTCAACTCAGCTACAAATGAGCCAGCCATTGCACATTGGATCCTGAATCACTAAAGCTTGTCCTTCTCAGGGGTGTAAAAGAGGAGAATTTTGAGGTCTTAAATCTCCTTGGGGATGGAGACATATTCCAAAAATCTTTTGACCAGATCCTGCAAATCTTCAAAAACTACTCAAGATCTAGGAAAACTAAGAATGGGATGAGGGATACACATACAACCACCAGTGGATCATCATCCTCACTTACAAAATCTGATTTAGGAAACCTGTTGGATGACATGAAAACTGACATACTGCAATCCCTAGCCATGCAACTTGATGCTCTTCAAATAAAAAAGAAACAGGATGAAATTAACCAAGCCTTGGCAGTATTTTGTCCTCGTTGTAGGAAGAAGCATGAGAAGGGGCAGTGCACCTTAAACACAATAGAAGTATGTGGTCTCTGAACCAATGACCATTCCACTGATAAATGTCCCCTCTTACCCTCATGTAAGGAAACCATTCAAGACCCAGCAGTTGAAGGAACTGTAGAACATCTCTGTTTTATAAATCAGAGGATAAATAATTTTGTTAGGCCATATCAGCAGAGCAATCAAACTTACTATAATCAAGGAAATCCAAATTGGAACTCTGCACCAACTCCATGGCAAGCACATCCAAATCAAAACCAATGGAAACAAAACCAACAAGCATATCAACCATTCTATCAATAGCCATATTATCCACCGTCTTATCCTCAATACCCCCCACCGTTTCCATCCAACACAAACTATGCAAACCAATACCCACATCCATCAAATTGGAGGGCACCATTACAACAACCACTCATTATGCCTCCCCCACAACCTCAACCACCCCCCAGACCTCCACCTATTCCATCCCAACCAATTCCAAATCCTAATAATAACAGATCCCCACAACAGCAACATGCTTACAACACTGATATCACACAATTCCCAACTTATGTTGTGGACACCATAGAAATAAATGAAATAAACCTATGATCTGGAAAAACGTTGCAGAATACATGCCCACACAACATCCAACAACCTGTACCTGAAGCTCAGGACCACACATCAGAACCCTATGTTTAGCATCTTGATGAACCAGAACCTCCTGAGGAAGAAATTATACCACTAACACGAAATAGAAACCCTCCATTTCCATAAAAACTTGTCCGGAATACAAAAGAAGAGGAAGAGAATATAATCTTAAACGAATTCAAACACTTAAACATCCGAATCCCAATTTTACAAGCCATAAGGGATGTGCCCATCTGTAACAAATTCATTAGAGAGAATTGCCTAAAGAAGCCAAGAAGAAGGAAGCGTGACCCACCAACTATTAATGTAGTGGGACAATTGGTCGATTTGATGTTAGGTGTCATAATAAATCCTAAATATCTTGATCTTGGTAGTCCTGTAGTAAGTGTCACCATAAATAGTAGGCAAATAAATAAAAGCTTAATCAATCTAGGAGCTGCGATCAATGTCATGACTAAAGAAACCATGTTATACCTGGGACTCTAATCAATGGTAAGACCAACTACAAAAGTACTCCAACTAGCAGACAGGTCCACTGTGAATCCCGAAGGAATGCTAGAAGACATCATGATAAATATCGAGTCCTGGGAATACCCAACTGATTTTACAATAATCGAAATAAAAAGCAAACTTAGTGGCTATCCAATTATCCTGGGTAGGCCTTGGTTAGCAACTGCAGATGCTTACATAGGTTGTTGATCAGGAAATATGACAATCACCAGTGGACATACCAGGAAGAAGATAACAATCTACCCACCAGCAATGAAATCCTTAGAGTTAGAATATCAAAATTGGACTGATGATTACCAGAACACACCAAATCAAAACCTCCAACCTATCCTAACAATCGATGCTACAATATCTCTAAAGGAAATAGATGAAGATGGCCATATAGATAGATTTATACAAAATATCTCTCCTAACAATCATGTTATTCAAGAAATTTTTTCTATAGAAATAGGTGAATGTTCAAAACAGAACATGGATGACTTATGGACAGAAGTGCTGCCAGAACAAATTGAGAAGGTAAAAGTCATGGAAATTAACCCTAGCAAGATAGTCAACATAAATTCCAATTTAAAACCAGAGCAAGAAGAGAAATTGATGAAGATACTAACACAACAAAGTAAAGCATTTGCCTGGACATATACAGATATGAAAGGAATACATCCTGATATCAACAAACACTACATTTACATCAAAGAAGGTTCTACTCCCATTAGGAAAGCACAAAGAAGGCTGAACCCTGCACTAAAAGACATAGTCAAAATGGAATTACAAAAGTTATTAGATGTAGGGTTCATCTATCCAATATCTGATAGTGAGTGGGTCTCACCACTAGTCATAGTGCCCAAAAAAGGAGGCAAATGGAGAATTTGTGTGGACTACAGGGAGCTGAATAAGGCAACAAAGAAATATCATTTTCCACTTCCATTTATAGACCAAGTGCTGGATACATTATCTAGAAACAAGTACTTTTCATTCCTAGACGGTTTCAGTGGTTACAACCAAATTTTAATACATCCAGCGGATCAAGATAAGACAACCTTCACATGCCCATGGGGAACTTACGCCTATAGGGTCTTACCCTTTGGTCTATGTAATGCCCCAGCAACATTTCAAAGGGCCATACTGAGTATATTCTCCGATTTTCTGAATAACAAAATGGAAGTATTCATGGATGATTTCACACCTTATGGACAGAGCTTTGACCAATCATTGGAAAGGCTTGAATTAATATTGAAAAAATGTATTGAGATTAGCTTGTGCCTAAGCAATGACAAATGCAGGATGCTAATGGAAGAAGGAATTGTTCTAGGACATCATATATCACAGAGAGGTATAGAGGTGGATCAAGCCAAAGTATCAGTAATCAAGACTCTGCCCCCACCTATCAAGCAAAGAGATGTGAGAAGCTTCCTTGGACAGACAGGGTACTACATGAGGTTTATTGAGAATTATAGCAGAATTGCTGCCCCCATGTTTGCAATTCTCACAAAAGACAATGAGTTCATATGGACAAGCAACTGCATGTCAGCCTTTGAAAGTCTTAAACAAAAAACCATCACAGCACCAATACTTCAAGGTCCAAACTGGGAAATTCCATTTCACATTCACACCGATGCATCAGATAAAGCAATCGGATCTGTGCTTGGGCAAGAACAAGACAAGAAACCCTATGCCATATACTTAAGCAAAAATTTGGCTGGGGCAAAACTCAACTACATAGTCACAGAGAAGGAATTTCTAGTAGTCATACATGCAATCAACAAATTCAGGCATTACATTACAAGATACCAAAGTTTTATCCATACTGACCACTCAGCGATCATATATCTTATGAACAAGCCTAATACAAGTGCAAGAATTATTCGATGGATGCTACTTCTACAGGAATTTGACATCACTATAATAGATAAACCAGGAAAGCATAATGTCGTGACAGACATTTTGTCAAGAGTAACACATGGGACAGATAATGAATTGGTCCAAGATAACTTCCCTGATGAGCACCTTTCTTCCATATCAATAAAAAGTCCATGGTTTGCTGACATAGCAAACTATTTGGTTTTCGGGAAGTTTCTAGAACATTACAGATATAAAGAAAGGACAAAAGTAATAAGACAAAGTGCCACATATACATGGATAGAGGGCATGCTTTTTAAATAGGGACCATATCAAGTACTTAGAAGGTGCATTAGGGAAGAATAGGTACATGACATCATGCATGCCACCCACAATGAACCCTGTGGAGGACACTACGCTGCAAAAAGGACAACCTGCAAGATCTTGCAAACAGGGTATTATTGGCCAACACTCCACAGAGATGCTTATTGTATGTGTCCCATTGTGACGATTTCCAGAGAATGGGAAAGCCAACACAAAAACAAGAAATTCCACTACACCCACAAATATCTTTAGAAGCATTCGATAAGTGGGGATTTGATTTTGTTGGCCCATTCAACCCATAGTCAAATCAGAAGAGATACATCCTTGTATGCACTGATTACCTTACAAAATGGACCAAGGCAGTAGCACTGGCTGATGCAAATGAAACCAGTGTGGCCAAATTCTTTACTGAGTAGATCTTTAACAGATTTGGGGTGCCAAGAAAAGTATTTTCGGATCAAGGACCACAATTCACATCTAATTTAATTGAAGACTTGATGAAAAGAAACAATGTAAAGCATAGACAGTCATCCTCCTACCACCCTCAAGGAAATGATCAAGCTGAGGTAACCAATAGGGAATTAGAAAGAATCTTGACAAAAACTGTCCAAATTCAAAAAAGAGATTGGGCTGACAGACTTAGTGAAGCAGTCTGGGCTTACAATACTACATGGAAAACAACAACAGGATTTACACCTTATGAGCTGGTCTATGGGAAAAAGGTCATGCTACCAATTGAATTTGAAGTAAAAACATTAAGAATTGCAGCCGATCTAAATATGAACCTATCAGACATTCAAAAAGAACACATGCTACAGCTAAATCAACTGGATGAACACCGCCACCAAGCACTTACACATACTGAAATAATCCAACAGCAAAGAAAGAAATGGCATGACCAACATTTGAAGGATAAGAAATTCAAAGAGGGTGATTGGGCACTACTCTACGACTCTAGATTTCACACATTCAAAGGGAAGCTAACCACTAAATGGCTTGGACCTTACAGTATACGGAAAATTTATGACAATGGGGCTGTGAGAATTATTACAATTGATGATGATGAGTTCCCCATGATCGTGAATGGGCACCACCTAAAACTCTACAAACAACCAAATTCCAAAGAGGAATTTACACAAGTACTCTACCAACAACAATTGATGCTGATAGAGCATGCTCCAACACAGTAGGCTTCAGCACAATTAATAAAAAAAACACAAAAACACAAAAAAAAGAAAAAAGAGAATACAAAACAAAACAAAAAAGAGAACAAAGGAATAATAGAAAGTACAGGGCATCAACCTATTCAAGCGAGCTTGCACAATAATTCAAGCGAGGCTACCAACAATTCAAGGGAGCCTGCAAAATATATCAAGCGAGGCTACCAATCATTCAGGCAAGGCTGCCATCAATTCATCCAAGAAACAATTTATATCAAGCGAGGCTGCCTTCAATTCAAGCGAGCCTGAAAAATAAATCAAACGAGGCTACCATATATTCAAGTGAGGCTGAAAGCAATTCACGTGAGCCAGCCATGTCTACATGCAAAATAAGTCTTCATCTACTACGGAGTTCATCAAAGACACCACGCCAACCTTTTTAAAACATATTCAAGAGAGCCTGCAAAGTTATTGAAGGGAGCCAATCAGATCCAACCATGCAATCATCCAAATATAAAGCACAATCAGGCACAATTTTCAAAAGCACATACTCAGCAAATTCAAAACGCGCATATCAGAAAAAGCACCCTACGCACGTAACTACTGACATGCAGAACTCAACTACAGACACCGTCACGATTACTACAGAATCCACCATGCATGAAAAACGGACCAGCTCATCAATGCAGGTACACATACATACCAAGGTAATCTCTAAACGATTTTATTTGATTTTTACGGTAAACCACTTTCCCACAATAGAGTCGTTTCTAGTCAGCTGAGGACAACTTCAATTTCAAATCGGCGACATGGTGGAATGACCTTCATAACTCATGATTGCTACCAAAGTCCCGTCACCCTTAGCAAATCATGATCTCAACCTTCACCACATAAAGTACAGAGGTCGATCATGAGAAGGAAGAGATCAATCATGAAAGATAGGGGATTAGAAGTGGCAAGTACAGGTATGATAAAAAGAATAGGTGCAGAAAGGCAGTGAATTCGGGTGCAGCATATTCCACGATTTTGCATATAAGTAACCACCTGGAAATCCCGAGAAGCAACCACCATTGCATTCCTTGAGCCCGTAGGCAAAGCCCGACCAAGTTAAAAGTATAGAACTGCATTCCAAAGCCCTGGTCTGTCTGGTTATAGAGAAGATTCGAAAAATGACAAAGGGTTTTAAAAAGAATGAACCGGAAGATCACAGTTCCATTGATCAAAGCCCGAGAGTCCTGCAAATCATTCGCAACTCAAGTTGGATTCCATTTATCCTTGGACTGAGAGGATACCACACAGGGGTAGCCCAGGAGTTCGCAAGAAACTTCATGCATATAAAATATGAACAGTACGTCACCCGGTTGAAGGGGTTATGCATAAATGTGGATGAGGACATGATAGCCAAATACACTGGTCTTCCAATGGGCCTGCATTGGAGCAGCAATGACCATGAGGAAAACCACACAGCAAAAGTAGCATTCTTTGAGCATGGAGAAGTTTATGATGAGGACAAAAATGGAGTCAAGAGACCCTCCATGCCAACACCATGGGATGAAATGGCCGCAATTGTCTTAAGGTATATTACATGCACTGGAAGATTAAGCTATGTTCCCATTTTCCATTTTCGTATTTTAGAGCTTCTCAGGCACAGAAGTCACATTTCATCAAACAACAATATTAGCATTCCATTTTTCCTTCTCCAATCACTAGCAGAGATGAGCAGGAAAGTGGCTAAGGGAAAAGACGATGCTTTGGCCCATCATGGGCTGATCAAGCTAATAGTTGTTGAGGAGCTAAAAGCTCAGATTCCAGAGCTCTCCTGGGAGGAGTTCATTGTGGTATCTATTGAGGACGTTAAGAGAATGAGGACTACGCCCTTTCCACCTGAATCAAAAAGTAAGACCACCTTTGTATCAGGGGCAAAAAGAAAAATTGACTTGGACAGTGTGGCTGACACCTTGGTCAAAATAAAAAATTCCAAAGAGGACTCCCCCAAATCAGGCCCAAATATTCCTACCAGTAGTTAGGGATCAAAGAGGCGTAGAAAGAGATTCACACAGGTATCTAAAATCTGAGTCTCCAAGGAGAAATAAAGGGAATCCAGCCCCCTGATTACCAATGTGTCTAATGATGACATTGATCCTTTTATAGATCAAAAAGATACCACTACGGATGACGAAGAGGATGAAGAAGAAAAAGAAGAAGAGGATGAAGAAGAGAAAGGGAATGAAGAAGAAAAATAGGATACGGAAGAAGAGATGGATAAAGGAGAAGGGTAGAGCTTACAGGAGCAAGGTAACTTTCAAGAAAACCCTCCAGAACGTAATGAAGACCCCGAGGTTGTTTCCCAGCTCGCTGAAGCACAAGCAGAATTGGAAAGGCTCAAGAATGAGTTGGTAACATTAAGAATTCGGCTAGGAAGCCAGGCCACACCTCCCCCATTCTCAGCCGAGAAGACACACATCCTAAAGATGCACAATGCAGAAGAGCTCTGGCTGGCTGAACAGAAGAATTTAGAGCTGCAAGAAACTTTGGCCGAAGCACAAAGCGAATTGGCAAGGAAGGACCGGGAAATTATCAAAATTAAGGATGTTCTTGCCACTACTATCAGCATATATGAGAGAATGTGTGACCTCAGACCACCATTGGCGGTCTATGTAGTTTATTTACAAGAAAAATGGGGCGAATTCCAGCTTCAGAGCTTGAGGAAAGGTCTCCCTATAGAGGTAAGCACTCCTAAGGAATTTATTGATGCATCATTAAACTCCACAGAGATGGAGAAAGACCGATTGAGTGAGTTCTTCTTGCACAATTTCGTGGTTTTTGGCTCGCCCAACTGGTCACCAAACCCATATGTGGGTGATTTCCAATTAAGGGCATTGTGTTTGTGCATGAACCACGAAATTGAGCGAGCCCAGGACTATCATCTCTATGTGGCATCCAAATTGAAAACTGCATTAATGATCAGACCTGAGCCCACTCACCCTGAGGGAATAATTTATAATCACAGGATCCTCACTCAAGACGAGGAGCTGATACCCATTCTCCTCGCAAAACAACAGGAGGCGGTGAGTCACTTCGACATTACACTCCGCAGCATGCAAAAGGAAGTTGATGAGTCCATCAGTGAAAGGTGGAGCAGGGTGGCAAATGATCTAAAACCAAGAGAACTCCACTCTCCCCTCAGGCTTAAGGATGCTCTCTTCAAAACCATACTCTATAAAGAATTCCTAGCAAGAAACCAACTAAGGTGGATTGGGATGAGATTGAATCCTCCATTCTTTCTTTCCCCAGTCCTCAAAGAACAGATTAATGAATAGGAGGAGAGGAAGGCATGGGCCAGGGAGGATCAGAATTTTGGGTATCTCAGACAGGCAGGGGCACCTAAGGTGGTAGCATGGGATATCAGGGAGGTCATTGACGGAAGGAAAAGGTCACCCAAGGATGGGTGAATCCTTCAAGTAGGGAAGAGAATGATGGGTCCATTTTTCAGGTATTTTGATAACCCTTTTTCCACAGTCCAGCTCAAGCAATGGTAATGAAACACACTCAATTGTGGGAAAAGTGGTTTTGCTTTAATGATTTAATGAAATTGTTTTTATGATGAATCTTGTATGTTAGAATGCGTATCAATTAAACTGATTATAAGTAAACCAAGCATGATTGAGCAGGTTCAGGTTTATTAAAGGAAGGACGTGTAGAAGACTAAAGGATCACCACAAGCTCAGTGCCCTGTTTCCTGATTTATAGGGGACACACTCCCACTTTACAGATGAATCAGTACTTAGACAATCAGTTAGGATTAGAGTTAAAACATATAAATATGGACCTATCGGGTAGTGAGAGGTCCTTGCTATTATTTTTGTGAAAGACATTATTGTTAACGTTTTTTCTGCACTATTGAGATACTGAAGTACAGACTTCTATTTTGACATGGATTTTACATATTAATGAAGATTGATGATTAATTCCAGCAAGCGTTTCTAAGTTTTTATTCTCTCCTAAGTACGGGTTGGGGAGAGCCCCTCCAACACGTAGGTAAGGAGATTCCTATTTGCAAGTATTTTTCCAAGTATGTGTTTTACATTGATGAACAGTTCTATGATGTATGGTAGTGTTGAATGAGTCATTGTTTTATGTAGTAGTTTATAATGCATTTCGTAGTATAGTAAAACGATTTCAATAGGCCTGTAGGTTCTTTCTTGTAATGCATATTTTCATCCACGATTACATGTGTAATAGATTAGATTTCAAAGTCATGGTTAGATCTGGAGTTCACTGCAGTTTCTCATCGTGATTAGTTTCTTTTAAATTCTTAGTAGAAGATGGGTAAGCATAGAATGATCGTATTTCAATTCTAGATTGGTAGAATAAGATAGATCAAGACTCAAATTGTATGCGCAGACAATAGTTACAGACTTCGTTTCCCCAATAGTAAAATAGCTCTATTATGGTATTTTCATTCTCATCGTTTAGTTATTTTAGCAGTTTAATTATTTCAAATAGATTTACTGTCTTTATGTCTTTATTTCTTAGAACAGATCAGCATCTAATTACTTCAGCATTTTAATTCCTTAGAATAGATTCCCTGCTTTACTTCTCAGAATATATTTACTGCTTTCAGCACTTCGATTCTTTTAATCAGATTCATTGCTTTCCAGTATTCAATTTCATAGCATAATCAGTTTTCACATTAAGTAGACAAACTTCACATTTAGTAGACAATATATAGAACATCGATACCACCCTTTAAACTGTGACAAGAGATTCTCCTATAAAGAGCACAGACAGTGCATGCATCTCTCAAGTTTGTACGTTCCCCGGGTTGACATTTAAAGTAGGCTCTTGGTATAAGCTGCCCTCATTAGGCATCCATATTAGGAGCTCACCAGCTACGACCACAGCTCTGGAAAAGATGGAGGGCGCGTTCTTTAGACCAAATGGTATCACTGTGTATTGGAACGACCCCCATTCTGTAGCAAAAGTAGTTTTGTGTCTATCTATTGGATCAATCCTGATATGATGATATCCATAAAATCCATTCGTGAAAGAGTATGCCTCATTTCCTCCAACATTATCAAGTACCTCATCAGTAAAGGGAGTTGGAAATGGGTCATGCACTGAAGCATCATTCAACTTTATGATATCCACACAAATCTTGATCTCACCTTTTGTTTTCTTATCTTGGACAACCATAGGGCTTATCCACTCAGATTCTTCGACTGGCTCAATGATCCCTACGTCGGGCATTTTATCAAGTTCTGCTCTCACTCTTTCTTTGTATTGTGGGTTCAGACGATATGGTCTTTGCTTAACGGGCTTCGCGCTGGGCTTAAGAGGTATCTTCATCACCCCCAAGTCCCCCAAAATGACCTTCATCTTTGTAATCTTAGTCAAGAATAACTCCTGATATTTGTGTAGTGTATCTACGATCTCCGCAACAATCTGATCATCCCAATAGTCTCCAATAGATGCAAACTTTGGCTCTTCACTGGTGCCAATGTTTATTTTCTTTGTTTTCATAGGTCTGCTCATGTCTACAATTTCCAGTGGAGGTCCCTCTACGTCGCGCACACCTTCTGACTCAGGTATCTTAATGTTGCGTGGGTCCTCCTCATCATTGTCTTCTTTTTATTTAGTTTCTTCAGCTAGGTTATAACATTCCATGGCAGGTTCTACATGTTCCTTCCATTATGTCTGTAGGCATTTAGGTACATTGTCAGATCCGAAGAATTCCTGTAATGTCATGTTCTTATGTGGACATTTTGATCTGAATATTCTTTCCTTAATAATCTGCAATGCATCATTTATGGTCGGGCTTTCATATTGAAAACTGAAATCCTTCTGGAAATTCACAGTCAGCATGGCCGAATCGGTGGTTCCTCTGCACAACTCCAAATCTAGATACCATTTCTTCGGTATTTCCTCTTCCAGCGTGTGCAATAATAGATGTACCCATTTTGTCTTTGGTCTTTCCTCCCATTATATTTCTCAAAAGGGAGGGTAACCTTATCAGCAAACCTAATCTGCATCTTAATTCTATATTGATCCCATATGGTCAATGTCTGCTTATGTGCAGCCCACCATCTGGAAGGTGTCTCGTGCAGTGCCATGTCTAATGCTGGTAAGCGATGTTCATCTGCAATTGATGTAGTATAGTCTTTGATAAAGGAATAAACATTAGCTAAACCATCATAATTAGGGATTGGGCTGACCTCCTTCCCAATCCAGCATAGTGACTTTATAACCTGCGCGCATCTCCTTGCAGATACTTCATGCATGCGACTTTGCCAATTCTCCAGTCCTGCATCAAAGTCTGAAATGCAAGAGCTGTCACATCTCCAGTTGAGTGTTCCATCAACAGTGGGATTAATATAATCGTCCTGGTTGGTAGTCATCTTATATAGTCGGTCCAAATCTTGAGCCCTAGATTCCTCCTCAATCAGCTCATTGCATCTGTCTCCATCAGCAAGATCCAATGGTGCGATGACCCAGAGATGCTTCCCTTCAAATATCATCTTCTTTGTTTTCAGGTTGATGATGGAGAGGTTATCGAGAGCCCAGTCAATTCCCAGCAATGCAGGAATAGGATGACTATCATCGATAATCTTAACGACCTCAAAATTTGTGTGACTCTATACTCCATCAATGTCAACAATCATGTTGGTTAACAGTCCAAAGGGTATGACTTTTTCCTGATTGGCCATTCTCAACTAGATAGGTGACCATGACAACTTTGGTCTCCCCATTTGCTTCCATGTCTGCTTGGTTAAGACATTTACTTCTGATCCCAAATCAAGAATTACCTCATCCATTTCATAATCTCCTATCTGTGCAGTGATTCTCATTTCTCTTCCCGTTCTCTTGTGTTTCTTGATGTGATGAACTGCACTATCAGTAGTTTCATTTTCGTTGCGCAATTCATACTGGTCTAATACCTTCTGCAACTTTTCTATAGCATTTGGACTCTTTAGCAACTTCATGCAGCTCCTGAGGAACTATGCAATAGAGGTGCATGTCTCTGCTGTGGTGCTCGTTCTGTTATACGTAGTCGGCATATCCTCCATATGCGGTATTTCGCTGGGCAACGTGATTCTTGATGATCTTGATTCTGATTCTTTGAAGATAACCCGCGCTTCTTCAAAGGTTTCTTTGTTTTTCTTCAAGTCGAAGGGAGGTGCTTTCCCAACAGCTTTCTGTATCCATATTGTCTCAAGGGGTGTCTGCTTCATGTTAAAATCCCCAGAAGTTGAAGCTTCTGTGCCTCTATCCCTCCCTTTCATAGCACCACTTCGAGTCACTACATTGATACTTGGGTCTGGAGGTCTTCTTTCTACTTCGATTAACTGAATATTTAGTGCTGACACCTTTCGCTGTTTTCTTTTCTACATTTCTACCTCTAATACTGGGCATTCTTCAATAACATGGTCAAATGATTGACAATAACTGTAGGCAATGCATGGGTTGATACAATATCTAGATACATGGCCTGCTTGGACACAATTATAATAGATTAATTGACCTCAGCCTCATCCTTGCTCTGGACCGTTATTCCTTCCTCTCCTGCGGTATCTGTCACGGCCTCTATATGCTCCTTGATCTTGCAGTGCATTTTCTTGTTTCTATGGAGTCTCTCCTTGGACTCTGTACATTCCTCCATACATATGCTCAATATCTTTCTTTCTTTCTAGCATGAGCTCATATGCGCGACAATTGGACTCATCATTCCCTACTGACTTAAATAAATTACAGTATAAGTTTTTAGGTGTTCTTACGTATTTTTGTATCATGTGGCAATCTTCTGGCTGATTTCCTCTAGTTCTGCAAATTTCACACCATGGCCCTGGGTGTGGATTTAATAGGTTTGGTCCACCCATGTTAAGGAAGTCTTGGAATAAAGGAAAATTATCCTTAGTGTGTCCTTCTCCCTTACATCCTGTACACCAGACTTCCTGTCTTTCTTCCTTTCTCTACTTGATATATTGTAGTTGCAGAGTTAGGGTAGCTAACTGGTTCTGGATCTGCGACATGTCAGTGCTATTTTCCCCCATGGGTGAAGCTTCCATCTTCATCACGATATCCAAGGCTTCTACCTATGAAGCCATTTTGTGCTGCATCAGTGGTTGTCTGATATGGGGCAACAACACAGCTATGAACCATTCCTTATGTTGTTGCAGGGCTATAACAGAGCTTACTTGGTCAAGCAGTGTCCTAAATTTCTGATCAAACTCCCAGACTTCCTCATTAGGTCTCTATTTGATCTCTTTCAACTCTGTGATGCACTATGACTCTGATTTCAAATTTTCAAATTTTGTTAAGAGCGTAGCCTTGATTTCTACCAGGGTCCTCGGCTATCCCTGCAAATATTTCATGAACCAATGCAAGGCTCTGTCTCTAAAGGTGGTGACGAGCTGTGCTTGCTTAAAAACATCATCTTGTACTTGTTTGACACTCTAAACAGATTCACATAGAAACCAGTGTTGATCAGGATCTTCTAGACCCGTTCCTTTGAATATGAATAGCTTAATATCATTGGTCATGCTTCTTCTAGGTGGTGGAGGGTTCTGTGTAGGATGTTGAGCGGAAAAAATAAACGAAATGGCTTGAGTGCTAGGGATATTCACAATAGGGGGGTTCTGGACTGGCTGAGTTTGTGCAATGGAAGGCGCAGTGTTCCCACCCGGTGGATTCTACGGAGTAATGGGTTGATAAGAGGAAGATAGAGGTGCAACTTGGTTATCAACTTCGTCTTCTGAGTCAATGTCTACATGAAGTCCAGGTCCACTAGCAGTCTTCTTAGTGTTGATGTATATGTAACATCGGAATGTATTTCATCTATGTATTTCATATATATTTATTGTACCCTTATTAGAGATGTGTTATTCCTCTATAAGGAAGTGTCGTCATGTGGATTGATAAGTGTCGCAAGTGTGTGTACTTGCCGATGGCTTATTAGACCACCATGTGTGGGGTCGGCCCTGAAATATATATTATATTGTGGATGTACCTAGCTAGACAAGTCGGCCCCATAAGGTCACTGGGCAAACAGGTTAGTATAAATAGAGATCAGGAGATCTCTAAGATCTCTATTTAGATCATTCGGAAAGTCATCTCTCTCTCACTCAGAAAGTGGTGCACTAGTGAGGAGGAGGATCATCTGCTTATAGGAGACTATCTCAATTGTATTTTGGTTGTACTTTGGTTGAGCCATTGCTCTCTCTATCTCTGAGGAAGTTGTGGGTTTTTTCACCTTAGGGTTTTCCCCATGAAAACTCTATGTCTCTTATCTCTCATACTTTTGATTCTTGTGATGCTTGTCATGCTTATTGTGATTTTTATGCATTGATATACTGTATATGTTATTCTCTCAGTGAAGATCCTAGAGTATTGTGAATTAATGCTCAAAAGTTAACATGGTATCAGAGATAACCTGAGAAGAAGACATTTTGCAGTGACAGAAACTTGAGTTTCTTGTTTATTGGGTTTCTCTCTACAGATTTTGGAAAAGCAGTATAGTAGATTGCCTCTACTCATCAAGGACAATCTATCTGTCCAAACAGAATTCAATTCTGAGCATTTTCAGATTTGGCCCTAAAAATTAGGGTTTCCATAAAAATAGGAATTTCTGAAATCCGAAGACATAGCTAGAAGCTCCTTGCAAAAATCGAAGTTTAGAGCTTGGGATCAAGGTTTTTGGCTGGGTAGATCTCTAGGAAACTCAAACCCTAATTCACGGTTCTCCCTAGTGAACCCGGGAGAACAAAAAGGAAAATCTGAAGGGTAAAGCTTTGCTGATCTCAAATACACCAGGTTGATCAGCGCATCAAGGCACATCTTTCTATCCTTTCAGAAAATTGAAATTCACATTTTGAATTTTTAGGATTTTTTTTTTCTTCTGACAAACCCTAATCCAGGACCAGATCTAGTTTTCAGCATTTCAAGTGGTAAGACCTAAATATTTTCTATTTCCATTTGAGGTACTCTTTAAGATGTCTCACCACACCAAGCTTGAGGATAAGCTTGAAGGAGCTGATAACTTCCGAGCTTGGAAGTATAGGATTGGGTTAATCCTGGAAGAGAATGAGTTGGACTCATATGTAAAAGAAGACATCCCTATCCCAGAGGATGAAGAGGCTAAGGTATTGCATAAGAAAAACTTGGTCAAGGAAAAGAGAATCATTGTTGATTCTATCAAAGACCATCTCATACCCCATGTGTCTTCTCTAAAGACACCCAAGGAGATGTTTAACTCTTTGACCAAGCTATTTGAAGGGAAGAACATAAATCAGAAGATGACCCTGCGGAACCAATTGAAAGGAGTAAAGTTTTAGAATGGAGAAACCATTCAATCTTATTTTTCAAGGGTCTCCCAGATCAAGGAACAACTAGAAGCAGTGGATGAAATGGTGGAGAATGGTGAAGTGGTGATGACCACTCTAAATGGCCTACCCAGGTCATGGGATTGCTTTATTGAAGGAATTTGTGCAAGGAAGAAGTTGATCTCCTTCAATAGATTGCGGGAAGAATGCTCTCAAGAAAAATCTAGGTTTGTGGCCTGAGAAGAAAAGATGGGAAATGAAGATCAATCTCTCATAGCACATGCTAGGAAAGGCAAGTCCAAGAAGGAATCATCTCATAACAGAAGATTCTCACACCACCATTATCATAAAGATAAGAAAGATCTCAGATGCTTCAATTGCAATGAGAATGGACACTTTGCTTAAGATTGTCCCAAGAAGAAGAAGACAACAACAACAACTTCAATAAGAAGAAGAAGAATAACAAAAGAAGATATCATGCTCATGCTGCCGAAGATGATGAACCCCCAAAGAAGAAGCCTAGGGCAGAAAGTGATAGTGATGATGACTCATCAAGTGAAGAAGAATATGTTCTAATTTCTGCTCTCACAGGTACTATCTCCCATGGTTGTAATGATTGGTTCATTGATAGTAGGGCTTCCAAACACATGTCTAGGTTTAAGGAATCTTTTGTGAATCTATCTGAACATGAATCACCCCATAAGGTGAAACTTGGGGATGATTATCAATACCCAATCAAAGGAAGTGGTGAAGCCTCCTACAACCTAGATTCTGGAAAATATTTGAAGATGAAAGAAGTCCTTTATGTACTTGGGCTCAAGAAGAACTTACACTCCATCTCTGCATTGGATGCAAAAGGTATGAGGGTTGCATTTTTGGATCACCAAGTCCTAATGTGGCCAAAGGGAAATACCATAGATGATGCAGTAGTGATTGGAGAGCAAGAGGGACGTTTGTATAAATTATAGGGACAACCTGAACATGCCATGGTACATGAATCCATGGAGCCAAGTGAACTTTGGAATAGAAGACTTGCTCATATGCACTATAGGGCACTTCCAATTGCAAGCAAGGCTGTAGAGGGTCTTCCTGAAATCAAGACCAAACATGAAGGTATTTGCAAAGGATGTGCAAAAGGTAAGAACATTAAGAAGGCTTTCCCAAGCAGTGAAAGCAAGGCAAAAGACATCCTGGAAATCATCCACTCAGATGTATGTGGTCCTATGTCATCCAGTTCTTTGAGTGGGTATGTTTACTATGTCTCATTTATTGATGACTTCTCCAGGAAGACTTGGGTATACTTCTTGAAGAGCAAAGATGAGGTGTTTGATAAATTCAAGGAATTCAAAACCTTGATGGAGAATCAAACCGACAAGAAGATCAAAACATTCAGATCCAACAATGGTGGAGAATTCACCTCAGGTGACTTCAAGAAGCTTTGTAGTGATTCAAGGATTAAGAGGGAGTTGACTGCTCCTTATAATCCTCAACAGAATGGAGTTGCAGAAAGGAAGAACAAAACAATCATGGAAGTAGTAAGGGCAATGCTGCATGACCAGGATCTAACTATGCATCTATGGGCAGAAGTAGCTAGAACAGCTGTATATGTGCAGAATAGAACACCAGAAGAGGTATTTTCTGGTAAGAAACCTGAAGTCAGCCATCTCAGAATATTTGGTTGTCTAGTATACACTCATGTCCCAAAGGAAAAGAGGACTAAACTAGATCCTTCAGGAAAGAAGGGTATCTTTGTTGGTTACAGTGAAAGCTCAAAGGCTTACAGAATATACTTTCCAGGGTTCAAGAAGATTGATGTCAGCAAGGATGTAACATTTGATGAAAACTCAGCATTCATCAAATCAAGGAAGGCACCTATCGAAGTTTATGAAGAACCTAAGGAAACTAGATTTCAAGACACTACCATGACTGAAGCAGTTCCAGAAGTTGTTCATGAGTTTGAAGATCCGCAAGAACCTGTAGATCCACCCCGTGAGGATAACTCTCACAAGAGAAAACCTGCATGGGCTAGAGAGCTCATTCAAGATGCAGAAAGATTTGGCATTCCAGAAGAAGAACACAGAGCAAAGAAGAGAACCAGATCACATACTAGCTATGTTGCTTTACTCTGTGACATTATGAACAAAGAGCCTTCCAGTTATGAAGAAGCAGTGGAAAAGAAAGAATGGAAGGATGCCATGGTTGAGGAATACCAATCAATAATGAAGAATGATGCTTGGGATGTTGTACCAAGACCTAAAGAGAAGTCTGTTGTGACTTCTAAATGGATCTACAAAATCAAGCATGCTGCAGATGGCAGTGTAGAGAAATACAAAGCAAGATTCGTAGCTCGTGGCTTCTCTCAGAAAGAGGGAATAGATTATGAAGAAACTTTTGCACCTGTAGCCAGGTATAATTCCATCAGAACAGTACTTGCCCTGGCTGTAGCGATGAAATGGAAAATACACCAGATGGATGTCAAGATTACCTTCTTGAATGGTGTAGTTGAAGAGGAAGTATATGTGGAGCAGCCACTCGGTTTCGAAATACATGACAGGGAGTCGTATGTGTGCAAATTGAAGAAAGCCTTGTATGGCTTGAAGCAAGCTCCCAAAACTTGGTATGGTAGGATGGACAGTTTCCTATCTAGTTTGGGCTTTACCAAGAGTAAAGCGGATTCCAACCTTTACTACAAGGTTGAGGAAGGGAATCCTGTGATTCTACTCCTGTATGTGGATGACTTATTTGTAACAGGAGATGACAGATTGATTGCAGATACTAAGAGAAAACTTGATGCCGAGTTCGATATGAAATATTTGAGAATGATGCATTATTTCCTAGGTATGGAGGTGTGGCAGAGTACAGGTGGGATCTTCCTTGGTCAAGGGAAGTACACAGTAGATATCCTGAAGAGATTCGGGATGATGGATTGCAAGGCCATGGCCACACCTATGGCATTGAATATGAAGCTTCTATGTGATGCTTCATCTGAGCCAGTTGATGTCTCTATGTATCATCAGATGATTGGGTCCTTGATGTACCTGACGAACACAAGACCAGATATTTGCTTTGCGGTGAACACATTGATTCAGTTCCTGACAGATCCGAGGAGTGTTCATCTGGTTGCTGTAAAGCATGTTCTGAGGTACCTGAAGGGTACAGTGGATTATGGGCTCAAGTATGAGGCGAATCAAAAGTTTAACCTGCAGGGTTATGTTGATTCAAATTGGGCTGGCAATGCTGCAGATAGGAAGAGCACATCTGGGTGCTGCTTCAGTATGGGATCAGGTGTGATATCTTGGTTTAGCAGGAAGCAGTAATGTGTAGCACTGAGTACAGCTGAGGCAGAGTATGTTGCAGCTTATTCAACTAGTTGTGAGGCAGTATGGCTATGGAAGCTACTTTCTAAATTATTTGATCTCCCATTGGATGCCACTGGTATCTTCTGTGATAACCAGAGTTGTGTGAAGCTGTCCGAGAACCCCGTGTTTCATGATAGGTTGAAACACATAGAGATCAAATATCACTATATCAGGGATATGGTGTAGAGAGGAGCTGTGAAGCTGCTGTACGTTGCGACGAATGAGCAGATTACAGATGTGCTGACGAAGCCACTAGCCAGGGTGAAGTTCAAGTACTTCAAGGAGAGGCTTTGTCTTCTTCAGATTGATGACACTTAGAGGAAGAAGTGATGGACACATTTGCTGAAGCCATTCCAAGCATGTTGGAAGGAGGATCTTTCACATGGCTGTGGAAAGTGCTGGATGATGAGCATCAGGATGATGTTATGGTTTCTGCTTTGTATGATCAGTTGGATCATTTTTATATGTATGTATGTATGCATCATGTTGGATGCTGGATATGATCAGTTAGATCATTTATATGTATATGTATGCATCATGTTGGATGCTGGATATGATCAGTTGGATCATTTATATGTATATGTACACATCATCTTGGATGCTGGATATGATCAGTTGGATCATTTATATGTATGTACGCATCATGTTGGATGTTGGATATGATCGGTTGGATCATGTTTATGTATTTTGTATAAGCATCATATTGGATGCTTGGACCATGTATCTGTATATGTATCAGGTGGATACATTGTATGATCAGGTAGATCATGTATGTTGATATGTATCATGTATGATCAGGTGGATCATGTATGATGATATGTATCAAGTAGATACTTGGTATGCATCAGGTAGATGCATTGTATGATCAGGATGATCATGGATGATGAGCTTCAGGATGTTGCTCCAGATGACATGCAGCAGAATGTTGCAGTAAGGATGATCATGTATACATCAGGATGATGTATGGTGAGTATCAGGTTGATACTCTATGGCCGTGGAACAGGTTGTGTAGATAAGCATGTAATTTGTTCCCTGGGAGATTTGCAGATAGTCTTTCGAGGTTTTTCCTACGACATGTAATTTGTACCCTGGGATATGTGGCAAATGCTCTTTCGAGGTTTTGCTTGGGAGGACATATAATTTTTGCCATGGGAGATCTGCAGATAGTATTTCGAGGTTTTTCCTATGGCATGTAATTTGTGCCCTGGGATATCTAGCAGATTCTCTTTCGAGGTTTTGTCCTATGGCATGTAATTTGTGCCTTGGGAGATCCGATAGGTTGAGTCGTGTGCTCGTAATTAGTCCTGGGATGCTCTTTCGAGGTTTTTCCATGACCACATGTAATTTGTGCCCTGGGAGATCCAATAGGTTGAGCCGTGTGCTCGTAATCAGTCCTGGGATGCTCTTTCGAGGTTTTGTGGTGACCACATGTAATTTGTGCCCTGGGAGATCTGATAGGTTGAGCCTTGTGCTCGTAATCAGTCCTAGGATTCTCTTTTGAGGTTTTGTCGTGGGGTCACATTTAATAAGTCCTGGAGATCTAGAAAGGGTGAAAAATTCCTTAGATGCTCTTTAGGGTTCTTGCTAGTCAAGAGACTCTTTTAAGGTTTTGTGACGCACGTAATAAGTCCTGAGTATTCCATAGTATGGCCAGTGATGACGAAGACCTGCAGGTGGTGGGCCTACATCCAGTATGAAAAAGGACCAGCTCTGTAGAAATTCCTATGATGAGTAGAGTCAGAGATTGGTTGAGATAGCAAAAACAATGACGATGATGATGATCTCGAGAAGAAGACTTGTCTAGCAGATCTGTGTCGAGAAATACCTTCCTAGTTAAGAGGGAGTGTTGATGTATATGTAACTTCAGAATGTATTTCATCTATGTATTTCATATATATTTATTGTACCCTTATTAGAGATGTGTTATTCCTCTAGAAGGAAGTGTTGTCATGTGGATTGACAAGTGTCGCAAGTGTGTGTACTTGCTGATGGGTTATTAGACCACCATGTGCGGGGTTGACCCTGAAATATATATTATATTGTGGATGTACCTAGCTAGACAAGTCGACCCCATAAGGTCACTGGGAAAACAGGTTAGTATAAATAGAGATCAGGAGATCTCTATTTAGATCATTCGGAAATTCATCTCTCTCTCACTCAGAAAGTGGCACACTAGTGAGGAGGAGGATCATGTGCTTGTGGGGTTTTTCACCTTAGGGTTTTCCCCATGGAAGCTCTGTGTCTCTTGTCTCTCATGCTTTTGATTCTTGTGACGCTTGTCATGCTTATTGTGATTGTTATGCATTGATATATTGTATATGTTATTCTCTCAGTGAAGATCCTAGAGTATTGTGAATTAATGCTCAAAATTTAACACTTAGGTGTATATTTATACCTTTTCCCACTTCTTAGATTATGTGTCTCTTCGTCAGACTCACTAAAAATGCTATTGACCATGACAGATGAAAAAATTTTACTACATTATAAAAACACCTTTCTTAGCTAGAAGCATTTTAATGTATAAACTGAGGTTGTTCAGATACTTACCTCTGATTCCCTTGAAAAATTCTCTTTCAACTGTGCTATAGGACTTTAGCATGTCCACGTCTAACTCTGTCATAAAACATTGTAATGTACTGTCTGTTAGTTTTTTAGCATAAATTCAATAGATCTAGGATCTTAACTGAAAGAACAACATGTACAGCATATCAAGCATAAGAGACAAGAAACAAGAGACACAAAACATTTCACCGGGGAAAACCAAGAAGGTGAAAAACCCTGCAACTTCCTTAGAGATAGAATAAGAATCAGTACAAGGATCACCATGATCAAACCCAAGAGATAGATATCTTCAACATCATGCTCCTCCTCCACTTGTGCGCACCCTTCTCTTCTCTCACTAATGCGAAGTGAGTGAATGAGACAATGTGTGAAATGAGAGAGTCACACTCTCTATTTATACACTAACTTTCACTTGACCTTTACTCAACTAGGTCAGACCTAGCTTAACCACATAACATAATGCTGACTGGGCGGACCCCCAATAGGGTGGTCTAATAACCCTTTGACCCATATGACTCATATGGGGCCGACCCCAACAAGGTGGTCTAATAACCCATCAAGTATAAGTTATGACACTTACAATATAACTTGCGACACTTGCAAGTACACATGATGACATTTCCAATCGGAGGAATAATAGATCTCCGTTGGGGATACAATAAAGTACAAATACAATATACAAGTGAATATCTTCCGAAGTTACAGATACATCAACACTCCCTCTTAACTAGGAAGGTATTCTCTTGACACTAGTCATCAATACATATAGGCACAAGTCTTCAACTTTGGATTTGGATCATCGTTACTGGATCACGGAGCATCATCATCACTGCTGCTATACTCATCATCTCGATCACTGGTGCTATCTCTCAATTCTTCTCATCATAAGAAGTTCTACAGAGCCATCCCTTTTTCATGTTGGATGTAGGCCCACCACCTGTAGGTATTCATCATCATTGGCCATACTGTGGAATCCTCAGGACTTATTACATGTGTCAACAAAACCTCAAAAGAGCATCCAAGGACTTTTACAAGCTCACTGCTCAACCTATCAAATCTCCCAAGATCTTTTACATGCAACTACACAACCTTTCCACGGCCACAGAGTATCATCCTAATACTCATGATCATATTGATCATGTCATCTCAGCGAGCAAGCCATCAAGTAGGTACACTTCAGGACTGATTACACTACCTCTACAAAACCTGCAAGATCTCCCAGGACTGATTACACTGCCTCTGTAAAACCTGCAAGAGCATCTCAGGACTGATCATATGCCTCTACAAAACATGTGTACCATATTATCACATCATTGTCTTCAGATCATCATCATCGTCCACGGAGCACAACCCAGATGCACACACACATCACTTACACTCACTGGCATGGAAGGACTTTCCTCTAACCATCCAGAAAAGGCTTAGAACTTACACTCACCAACATGGAAGGACTTTCCTCTGACCATCTGGGAAAGGCTCACAACACTTATATCAATGACCATGGAAGGACTTTCCTCTGACCATGTTGGAATGGCTACAGTACATCACGACCATGGAAGGACTTTCCTCTGACCATGTCAGAAAATCTCGGTAATTACATCACAACCATGGAAGGACTTTCCTCTGACCATGTCGGAAAAACCATGCCCAAAACTTATATCTCGCCATGGAAGGACTTTCCTCTAACCATGTGAGAATGGCCCAGTCCTTACATCTCACCATAGAAGGACTTTCCTCTGATTATGTGAGAGTGGCTCCGCCCAGCCCTTACATTTCACCATGGAAGGAATTTCCTCTAACCATGTGAAAATGGACCAGCCCTTACATCTCACCATGGAAGGACTTTCCTATAACCATGTGAGAATGGCCCTGTGTGCATCTGTGTCTCCGGACTCATCACTTTTCCTTGGAAGGTATCTCGATCCGAAGTACACCAAGTATCCCTCTAAAGTATTCAAACTTCACTCTGGACAATGGCTTAGTCAACACATCGGCTATCTGCTCATCCGTCGCAACATACAAAAGCTTCATTGCTCCTCTTTGTACCATATCCCTAATATAGTGATACTTGATCTTAATGTGCTTCGACTTGTCATGGAACACTGGGTTCTCCGACAACTTCACACAACTCTGGTTGTCGTAATATATACAAGTAGCACTCAGCTGGAGATCAAACAAATCATACAGTAGCTTCCTAAGCCATACTTCCTCACAACTGGCCAAACAAGCTGTGACATACTTTGCTTCAGATGTACTCAGTGCCACACAGGACTGCTTCCTACTAAACCAAGAGATCATACCAGATCCCATACTGAAACAACACCCCGAAGTGCTCTTCCAATCAATGGCACTGCCTTCCCAATCCGAATCAACATAACCCTCTAGGTTAAGCTTTTGATTTGCCTCATACTTGAGCCCATCGTCAACTGTACCCTTCAGGTACCTCAGAATATGCTTTGCAGCTATCAGGTGAACATGTATAAGATCTGTCAAGTACTGGCTCAAGGTTTTCACTGCAAAGCAGATATCTGGTCTCGTATTAGTTAGGTACATCAAGGACCCAATGATCTGATGATACATCATCACATGATCATCCTAATCATCATCACAGCATCATCCTGATGCATATCATCTGGAGAAACACCCTGAAGCTCATCATCCATGATCATCCTTATCATACACTGTGTCCTCTTGATGCATACAACGTATCTACCTGATACATGTCATCATACATGATCCACTTGATCATACAATGTATCCATATCATGCATCTACCTGATGCATATCACATACATGATCCACATGATCATACAATGTATCCACCTCATACATATACAAATACATGATCCACCTGATCATATCAAGCATCCAACATGATGCATATACATATACATGATCCAACTAATCATACCAAGCATCCAACATATACATGATCCAACTGATCAAACAAAGCATCCAATTGATGCATATACAAAGCAGTAACTGGAGCACTGTCCTGATGCTCATCACACAGTGCTTACATCCATAGCCATGGGAAGGATCCTCCTCTCGCGATGGTCAAAATGGATCCTGTAAATGTGTCCATCACTTCTTCCTCGAAGTGTCGTCAATTTGAAGAACACCAAGCAAGAAAGTTGTCTTGACATCCATCTGGTGTATCTTCCATTTCATCACTTTCTTTGTATTTCTCTATGCTTCCTTCTGCAGCATGCTTGATCTTATAGATCCACTTGGAAGTCACAACAGACTTCCCTTCATGTCTTGCGACCACATCCCAAACATCATTCTTCATGATCGACGCATCATAGCATTCTTCCCAGATCCCGGGAACTTCAATATATTCAATATCTTCAATAGATAACTTTGTTGCTGGAACAAATGTTGTAGTCCTTCTTTTGTAGGTGATGGTATACGATATTTCCTACAAGACAAGTTAAATTGCATGATTAGGAACTTCTCATAGTTTTCAAAACAAATTCTTACACATAAAGAAATATGACATACAGTCATGCAATTATTTTAGCCAATGCTTCAATACAACATTTATCCATATCCCGTAACTTTCTAGATTCCTTCCAATCTATACCAGAACATTGTTAAGAGTTTGCACTACTCCCAACATGTCAGCAAAGAGGTTTCATTCTAGATAAGTAGCAATGGAATTTTGTACAGTTCCATAGGCCACTTACCCATCACATGCATATTAGTAGTATACTGTTCATTAATGCAATTATTCTAATATGCATAATACACACCCTGAGTCTAGGAACATAAGCATATACATCATTGAACAATATTATTTAAACAAACAAATATGCAAGAAATGATAATTCAAATACTTATCATTGTTTGGTTTGTAGGGTGGACACCCTCTTAATATTTGCTTCCTTGTAGGAACTACTGGAGTGTGCTCCTCCTGATCTTTGCTTCCTGGATTACATATCCTTGAACTTATATCCATCCTCGATCACATATGCATACTTACTAGTATCATCATTGTGTTATCCTCGAGGTCTCATACATGCATTCATTAGTATACTGTCAATACTATCAAGACACAATAATCTTAAACATGTATAGGCATGATCATTTCAAACACAGATAATAAACATTAGTATTCAAGGTTTTAGGGAATACTTCTTTTACTCATACATATTCTTTATTTGACCAAAAGACTTTTCTGGTTAGTCATATCATCAATCAATGTAAGAGACATAATATGCATAAACCCTTGATTACTTACATTTCTAACTTCATGAACAATCATTATCAACCATACAATAGTATAAGATCCTAACACAAGGTAGGATTCTAATTTGATATAGGAAAAACATACCTAGTTATCATATTTGCTAGTTATGTCTAGCAATGTCTTCTTGTTCTCTTCAATGACTTGTGCTCGTAACCTGCATATCTCATAGGTTAAACATTGTAGAACCAAAGTATACATACCTCGTAAGTAGAGCTTCTATAATGGCTATGGATTGTATTGGAGAAAAATCACTATGGCTTGGGAATACCACAATAGATAGATGACTACCAGAAATCTACTCACTTCTCAAAACAATGCTATTATAAACGACAATGTTAAAACAATGGAGAAATGTAACCAACCTCGATCCAACGTTTGATGTAGATCCCCGTTGGAGCTTTCAATCCGCACACATCCAAGCACTTGTAATCTACAAATTAGTCTTCACAACAAATATCTAACAAGTACATGTGATATATAAATAACGTTAACATCATCAATAACAATGGTCCATAATATCATAAGCAAATGTAACCCAATGTATAATAAATGACATTCACACTATGAATGGACGAGAATATTAGTATTTCTATTAATAAACAAGAAGAAGTACAAAGTGATACGACCTCCTGCCGGCAACCAATCTGAACCAAGATCTAGATCAATCCACTTGTGCCTCCACCACTTCAATCCTCCATGAATGGAAAACTCAAACTAGAAAGGAGTCTGGAAGGTGAACATAACTGGTTCACAACTACAAGGATCAATGAGTGCAGACTCAAGATAGGGCAAAAATCCACTAGAGTGCCTTTACTATTCTCTTCCTCCTCCCATCCATAAGCCATATGTGCTCAATATATAGTCCTCTCAAAGGTAGGTGAAAGGACTCATCGAGATATTACTTGGGTAGATGGAGAGCCAAAGGTCACCCAATGACCACTTTTTGGGAGTAAAAAGTAATAAAATAGTGGTTTTTACCATTTTACTTGATACCCACGGGCTATAAGGATGCAACTCGCAGGTACGCATGCTATAGTGATGCAACATGTGGGTAGGAACAAAAACAGGGTAAACTAGTATTACTGAAAGATGAAAATGGATCTGAGTCACTGAAATGGATCCTAAGGCCAAAGAATGTTGATGCTCACAGGGTGGAAGATGTTTGTGTAACAGATACCCCCTAATGTGTGAGGTCAGAGACTAAAAGTGGTACGATGGCCGAAATACATTACAAAACTCAGAAGTGGAGTGATGGAGACACAAGTGGAAAGAACGGATCACTCGTCATAATACAATAGTATCTCTGAATGCATGTCGGTATAGTACAACAATCTGATACAATGGCCATGAATAGGCAGTACATAAGTAGATACATGTCATAAGTGATCATAGCCATGATCCCTCTACAGTAAGATATGGTCTTCTGTTGAAAAGAAGACAACTGGTGCAAACTGGAGGTACAAACTACTGAAATCTGAGAGGTGATATCTCAGATGTAAATTCAAAGTCATATGTAGCATATTGGATGCCACAATTTCTTTGGGTCTTCTACACAAGTCTTCGATGGTGCAAGTCCCATCAAGTGAATAAAGGAGTTGGGGTTGAACTTGATGAGACATCGTCTGATTACTGGTCATTGATGTATACCATTAACAGACGCGAGATGACCCACCGATATTGAAAATGGGCATCAAGGCACAGAGCACAATCATCAGAGTGTGAATAAATGGGTTGAATTCGAACACTAGGATGAATCCATTGATCAAGGGACATTGATGTATTTCCAAAACTGTCGATGGCGAGAGAACCTGCCACTAATGACTGCAAGCCTCAAGGTACTCAACCGAACTCTAAGCCTCAAGTCCCAGAATAAATGAGTTGAGGTCGACGGAATGAGACTCACTGGAAGGAGGGCATTAAGGAATCCCCCATCAACCAGCACGAGGTACCAGCAATGTTGAAAGATTGGGAAGATCTCAGGTGAAATGGACTGACTCAATAAGGATGGCCGACATGCAATATTCAAGATATCTGAGGAGTGGCCAACACTGGTTTCAAGACTTCCTTTGAACAAGAGCATGAGCAGATGGATAGACTCAGGCAACATAGACTTGACATAAACTGTGCAATGCAGGAGGCATTACAAAGGGCTCCATAATGACTGGAAGCTTAACCAATCGGTGGAGAAAATTGAGAAACAAGTACAGCTCCTAAGGCCCAACTATAGTCCCGACTCATAATGTACGGAATGGAATGAGTGCTCTGTTCAAAGGCGACACAATAGCTTCCAACAAGAAATAATGACCATAATCCCATCTAGCTTTTTGGAATATTTGATTTTTTTGTCTTTTTCATATTTGGGAAAAGCTTGAAAAAGAATAAAATTGCTTATAGTACAACAAGTGAGGGAACGAGTGTCAAATATCTAGAAGACTAGTCCCAAGCAATGGAACATACCTATGCTCAATGCAAGGAAGTGCATGCAGGATGTGGACACTCGGGGGTGTGTTCACTCAGGGTCAAAGGGTCATCAAATTGTGAAGGGAAAATATATAAGCTCTGCAGGGCTCGACAGGGAAAGTGCTCAGGCACCAGGCTAACAATTGAGAAAGCGGGAGCCGACACAAGGCTCAAGCGGCAAGCAAGATGATGCAGTGGAATCACAACATGATATAACTGAGGGGAGTCCTTAAGGGAGATGGCCAGCATAAGACAAAGTAACGTATGAGTCTTCATCACAACGTCATGGCGTGACTACAAAGGACTCCCAATCCTAAGGATAGACAATGGCATGGGCACGAAAAGCATAATGGGGTTCTAACTAGGGTACCCATGTTCGGGAAAGCCCTACCACCACATGCCGACACTTCTATAACAGTGTGAAGGTTCTGTGTCAGTCACGAAGCGAGATCGCACCTAGGGTTTATGAAAAATGGTCAACAGGTCAAATGCATAATGCATGTGGAAATGGCATCTAACCTATATGCCAGGTGTGAAACATACCTGCCGTAGGTGTGAAATGAATCGAAACAACTCTCACCAAGGAAATCTGTTGAAAAAACATTACTCCATGACACGATATTAGTTCATAACGGCCCATAATGGACAAAACTATAGAAAAGTGGGTCCAGAAAATTATAAATAGTAACAAAATTTAATAATTTTCAATTCATTTTCACTATTCATCATTTTGGAGTTGAGTGGTAAGTTTGCACCTAAAATTTAAAGCACCGATCGTGGGAGCTACAAGCAATCGTTCAGCGAACCATCCGGAGCAGGTTAGTGGTCACTGCCATACCTTTCATTTAAGTGCTTTTATTTCAATTTTGGTCGGTGGGTTATTTTGTTTGGAAAAGCCCTAAATGGCTTCAGCACTACCCGTGGGCTGTAAGTATGCGGGTCACAGGTAGGGCATCAAACACGCAGTCAAAAAATTGACTTCCCGTGTCTACCCACACCTGTCTACATTATAGCTCACGAGTAAGGCCGTGAAGAAGTTTTTAAGCATGAAACTAACTAAAAATCTCTTGCTTTTCACTCCAGGATGGTTCTAGAGTGGAGGGAGAGAGAGCATGACCAGGTAGATGAGGCCATGCGCAATGATTTGCAAGCACAACAAGCACTGCAAGCATGTGGCTTATATAAACACTGGAGTCTTGGGGGCTTACGGGCCCAAAACCTACTACTCCATCATTTGATCAACTACTGGGATGTGGATGCTCAACACTTCATCCTCAATGGGAAAACAATGACACTGGAAGTAGAGGATATCTATTTCATTACCGGTTTGTCCCGTAGAGGGGAAGTGGCTAGTCTTCGGTCACAGACCGTGGGTGGTGGGATCACTATGCAAGACTACATAGTACGGTACTGTCCTTCCAACACACAACCAATGGGAAGTCAGGTGCCGGTCAATCTCATAACAGACTTGAGCACAAATATCATAGTGGCAACTCTAGTGCGGATCACAGGATCCAAAGCACTACATCAAGCATCCAGACCGGTGATGTTTGATGCATCACAATGCTTGCAGCTTACTATATTCGACTGGTGTACTACTCTGCTAGTGTCTATGAAGACACAACTGATGGAATGCAAAGAGGGGAAGGCCAAAAAATTTGGGTATGGTAGCATCCTCTGTAGTTTCTTCTTTGAGAGGGTTCCAGGACTTAGCTCGAGGGTGGATGTCCCTCCTCATAGTCTTCGAGATCCAGCCCTGACCCGGTGGGCTGAGATATTGACACGACAGGGTGGTGGCGATCTGGCATCACCATATACTGAGGAGTTCTTACACTGGTGGAACCGGCAAGTGATTGCTATCGAGGACTACCCCTGTGCGGGGATAGACTTTAGACAGGACCGTGACATGCCGCTCCCACCAGGTGCAACTTTCAGAGACATCGGTGAGTACTCTTTTGGTTTTGTGTTTTTAAATTTTTATGGATTTTTTTATTATAGTTGAAATGCAAAAAATATTTTTGGTGGTAATGTCATGTGCTAATGGGTGACTGTTTGCTTGCAGAAAAAGGCCCAATGAGACCCAAGGGCTTCCCAAGACATAGTCGTCGGGGTAGAGATGAGGTGGCAACAGATGCTGCAGCAGGGTGCACACTACAGACGTTGCAGCGCAACATATCACGGATGGTTTCCCAAGTACCACTGATAGAGGTAGCCCGACTACCGGAGACTATGCAGCGCTAGGTAGTGGGTGTTCCTAGTGATTGGGTGCGGCTACTACAGTGGATGGCCAATGCAATACAGTACTATTATGAGACACATCCCATCAAGTCGACAGCTAGACCTCCTCAGAGGGAGTAGATATCCCAGGGTCTCATCATTTTTTGTATCGATATGTATATTTTTGAGGGCTACGGGCTCCAGTCTTGTATGACACTACCATTTTTGGACATATTTGTATATATATACAAATTTGGTTCTCAGTTCTACTATATGTGTGTATGGTACAAATGTATGAATTTCTTTGTATTTATGTGCTTCATGATGAATGTGACAAATGCCAATCTAATACATAGTTAGCATATGCATCAGATATATAATTATGACTTCTTGGAATTGGAATATATTTAATGGAAACAAAATGCCTATCCAAGAGTCATACCTTAAGGAATATCCGTAGTAATGTAGGGTCTCGTACACAGTACTGCACATTCAGCTGAGACACAACTAGTTGTGAATCCAGGCGAACTTCTAAATACTGGATGTCATGTGAAATGTCATCCCAAAGTAGCTCAACAATGGCACTATACTCAACCACATTGTTCGATGTAGGACCAAGACAAGCACCTCCTGAGGACACAACTAGATGGTCAGGTGAAAAGATAACCCAGGCAGCGGAAGCAAGCTGATCGGCTAGCACCATCCGTGAAACCTAAGAACATAGGACATCCCGCTGAGATCTGTCAATCAAACAGAGGGTAATCAGAAGGCCCGACAACTAAAAATGCAACCTAGACTATGTACAGAAAAACTATACAATAGTGTACAAAAGTATCAGCTTGAACAAAAGGTTCAAGCGTAATACCACTTGAGGTAGAGCCCATTTCTAGGCTCCTTCAAGACAAATCCCTCATAATCTTCCAACTCATAAGCTCCTTTTTCTAGGACATGCCTCACATGTTAAATTTTCAGAATTTTCTTCAATCTGATCTAGGATCTTAACTGAGAGAACAACATGTACAGCATATCTACAGCATATCAATCATGGAGACAATAATGCAAGCACACAAGAGACACAAAGATTTACTTGGGGAAAACCATAAAGGTGAAAAACCCCAATAACTTCCTCAGAGACAGATAGAGCAATGATACAACCAACCAATAGAGATAGCCATAACCTAGCAGCAATCCTCCTCCTCCATAAGTGCGCCTCTCCTCCTTGAGAGCATGTGTGAGAAGTGAGTGAGTAAATAGAGTGCCTCCCACACTCTATTTATACTTGACTTGACTTGCCTTTTTACCTAACTCATGTAGGCTCGAACTTTACCACATAACATAATGCTGACTGGGCCGACCCCCAATAGGGTGGTCTAATAACCCTTTGACCCACATGGCCGACCCCCAATAGGGTGGTCTAATAACCCTTTGACCCACATGACTTATACAGGGCCGACCCCAACAAGGTGGTCTAATAACCCATCAAGTATAAGTTACGACACTTACAATATAAATGACGACACTTCCTTATAGAGGAATAATACCATCTCTATAGGAATACAATATACATATATGTGAAATACATTCCGAAGTTACATATACATCAACACTCCCTCTTAACTAGGAAGGTATTTCTCAGCACAGTTCTTCTAGCACAAGTCATCTTCTCTGGATCATCGTCACTGGATAATCGTCATCGAGTCATCATCATCATCACTGCTGCTACTATCTCAATCAATCTCTGAATCTACTCGTCATAGGAAGTTCTACAGAGCCAGTCCTTTTTCATACTGGATGTAGGCCCACCACCTGCAGGTCTTCGTCATCACTGGCCATACTGTGGAATCCTCAGGACTTATTACGTGCGTCACAAAACCTGGCTGCAGCATCCCAGGCTATTACGAGCACACAGCTCTACCTGTAGGATCTCCCAGGAGCACATTACATGTGACCCATCACAAAACCTGGCTGAAGCATCCCAGGCTGTTACGAGCACGCGGCTCTACCTGTCGGATCTCCCAGGAGCACATTACATGTGATCTCACCACAAAACCTGGCTGAAGCATCTGAGGCCTTTTTCATCCTGTCCAGATCTCCCAGGAGCAAATTATATGTGGTCCACCACAAAACCTGGCTGAAGCATCTGAGGCCTTTTTCATCCTGTCCAGATCTCCCAGGAGCAAATTACATGTGGTCATGGCAAAACCTGGCTGAAGCATCTGAGGCCTTTTTCATCCTGTCCAGATCTCCCAGGAGCAAATTACATGCCATAGGACAAAACCTCGCAAGAGCATCTCAGGATGTTACGGGTACACAACTCCAACCTGAAATCTCCCAGGGCACAAATTACATGTCCTCCCAAGCAAAACCTCGCAAGAGCATTTGCCAGATGTCCCAGGGCACCGAATTACATGCCATAGGCAAAACCTCGAAAGACCATCTGCAAATCTCCCAGGGCACAAATTACATGCTTTCCTGCACAACCTGATCCACGGCCACAAAGTATCATCTGATACTCATCAAACATCATCCTGATGTACACATGATCATCCTGATCATCATCACTGCAACATCCTGCTGCATGTCATCTGGAGAAGCTTGTCATCCACGATCATCCAAGTATCCACCTGATACATACATAGATACATGATCCACACAATGTATCCATCAACATACATGATCCACCTGATCATACAAAGATACATGATCCACACAATGTATCCATCAGCATACATGATCTACCTGATCATACAAAGATACATGATCCACACAATGTATCCATCAGTATGCATGATCTACCTGATCATACAAAGATACATAATCCACACAATGTATCCATCAGCATCCATGATCTACCTGATCATACAAAGATACATGATCCACACAATGTATCCATCAGTATGCATGATCTACCTGATCATACAAAGATACATAATCCACACAATGTATCCATCAGCATCCATGATCTACCTGATCATACAAAGATACATGATCCACACAATGTATCCATCAACATACACATGATCCAACCGATCATATCCAGCATCCAACTGATCATATCCAGGCAGAAACCAGAACATCATCCTGATGCTCATCATCCAGCGCTTACATCCACAGCCATGTGAAGGATCCTCCTTCCCACATGCTTGGAATGGCTTCAGCAAATGTGTCCATCACTTCTTCCTCGAAGTGTCCTCGATCTGAAGAACGCCAAGCCTCTCTCTAAAGTACTCAAACTTCACTCTAGCTAGTGGCTTCGTCAGCACATCTGCAATCTGCTCGTCCGTCGCAACATACAGGAGCTTCACAGCTCCTCTCTGCACCATATCCCTGATATAGTGATATTTGATCTCTATGTGTTTCGACCTGTCATGAAACACTGGGTTCTCGGATAGCTTCACACAACTCTGGTTATCACAGAAGATACCAGTAGCATCCAACGGGAGATCAAATAACTCAGACAGTAGCTTCCGCAGCCATACTGCCTCACAACTAGCTTAACAGGCGTCAACATACTCTGCCTCAGCTGTACTCAGTGCTACGCAGGACTGCTTCCTGCTAAACCAAGAGATCACACCTGATCCCATACTAAAGCAACACCCAGATGTGCTCTTCCTGTCTGTAGCACTGCCAGCCCAATCTGAATCAACATAACCCTGCAGGTTAAACTTTTGATTCACCTCATACCTGAGCCAATAATCCACTGTACCCTTCAGGTACCTCAGAACATGCTTTACAGCAACCAGGTGAACACTCCTCGGATCCGTCAGGAACTGGCTCAATGTGTTCATAGCAAAGCAAATGTATGGTCTCGTGTTCGTCAGGTACATCAAGGACCCAATCATCTGACGATACATAGAAACATCAACTGGCTCAGATGAAGCATCACAAAGAAGCTTCAGATTCGATGCCATAGGTGTGGCCATGGCCTTGCAATCCATCATCCCAAATCTCTTCAGGATATCTACTGTGTACTTCCCTTGACCAAGGAAGATCCCACCTGCATTCTGCCACACCTCCATGCCAAAAACAAGTAGTGTATCATCCCCAAGTTCTTCATCTCGAACTCGACAGTAAGCTTCCGCTGCATGTCGAAAATCAATCTATCTTCACCTGTAACAAACAGGTTATTCGCATACAAAAATAGTATCACTGGATTGCCTTCCTCAACCTTGTAGTAGAGGTTGGAATCCGCTTTACTCTTGGTAAATCCCAAACCGGATAGAAAGTTGTCTATCCTACCATATCAAGTTCTGCACACATATATGACTACACCATGCTGTCTTGAAATCCATCTGGTGCATCTTCTATTTCATCACTTTTGTATTTCTCAATGCTGCCATCTGCAACATGCTTGATTTGATAGTTCTATTTGGAAGTCATAACAAACTTCCCTTTACGTCTTGGGACTGCAACCCAAACATCATTCTTCATGATCGATGGATCATGGCATTCTATTTCTTCATCCCAGATCCTGGGAACTTCAATATCTTCAATAGATAATTTGTTACTGAACAAATGTTGTAGTTCTTCTTTTGTAGGAGATGGCATACGATCTTTCCTACACAACAAGTTAAATTGCATGATTAGAAAACATCTCATAGTTTTCAGAACAAATTCTTACACTTAAATAAATATGTCATACAGTCATGCAATTATCTTAGCCAATGCTTCAATACAACATTTATCCATATTCCGTAACTTTCTAGATCCCTTCCAATCTCTACCAGAACATTGTTAAGAGTGTGCACAACTCCCAACATGTCAGCAAAGAGGTTTCATTCTAGATAAGTAGCAATGGAATGTTGTACAGTGCCATAGGCCACTTACCCATGTATATTAGTAGTATACTGTTCATTAATGCAACTATTCTAATATGCACAATACATATCCTAAGTCTAGGAACATGAGCATATACATCATTGAACAATTTTAATTAAACAAACACATATGTAAGAAATGATAATTAAAATACTTATCTTTGTTTGTTCATTGGGTGGACTCCCTCTGAGTCTTTGCTTCTTTGCGGGAGATACTGGAGTCATAATCTGAAGTAGCTTCTTCTACACCTTTGTAGAAAGATGTTCAACTCCCTCTGAATATATGCTCCTTGCAGAAGCTACTGAAGTGTGCTCCTTTGCTTTCTTTGCAGAAACAATTGGAGTGTGCTCCCTCTTGATCTTTGCTTCCTGGATTACCTGTTCTTGAACTCATATTCATCCTTGGTTCCTATGCATGCTTATTAGTATCATGATTGTGTTATCCTTGTGATCTCAAATAAAATCATACATTCATTAATATACTATTAAAACACAATAATCTCAAGCATGTATAGTCATGATCATTTCAAACAGAAATAATAAGCATTAGCATTCAAGGATTCTTATGGTTAGTCAAATCATAAGAAACATAACATGTCTAAACCTGTAATTACTCAAGCCTATGACTCTTCAGGTTAGTTGAATCATCAATCAAGATAAGAGATATAAAATGCATAAAACCTGTGATTATTCAAACCTATACCATCATGATTCTTCTGGTTAGTCATATCATCAATTATGGTAAGAAACATAATATGCATACAACCATGATTATTCAAACCTATGACTTCATGAATAATCATTATCAACAATAGTATAAAATCCTAACCCAAGATAGGATTCTAGCTTGATATAGGAAAAACATACCTGGATTAGCATGCTAGCTAGTTTATGTCTAACATACCCGCATAATGTCTTTTGTTTCTCTTCAATGACTTGTGCTAGTAACCTGCATGTCTCATATGTTATCCATTACAAAACCAAGTTATACATACCTCGTAAATGGATCTTCTATGAGATCCATGACAATGGATGAATCTTTGTCCTCATGTTATCATGACCATATGTTCTTGGACCAGAACATGATTTGTATTTCTTGGTGTACCTTTCATGTTAGTAGACAACATAAACCTCATACAACATCATAATGCATTAATACAATCATAAGTGTCAACACCCTAACCAATGAATATCTTCTATTATGCATTCATAATTTTGTTAAGGTGATACGACAAATAAAAAAATCAAAATTGTACTAACCGTAATAACATGAAGACAAACATACCATAAACTTAATCATGGACAAATATCGAAACATACCTCGATGAGTCATACCTGTCGAGATCGCTTGTAATCTTCTTATATAAGGCCTTAGCCTCATCTCCCTCTAAAACAGGAACTTCTTCACTTATGCAGGTGACCAATCCATCTTCTTCTAGGATTAACCCAATCCACTTGATTTGTAAGAACTGGAC
This sequence comes from Larix kaempferi, assembly GCA_027924585.1. NCBI lineage: Eukaryota > Viridiplantae > Streptophyta > Pinopsida > Pinales > Pinaceae > Larix > Larix kaempferi. The sequence continues at coordinate 1,413,054 of BSBM01000542.1, read as the reverse complement.
CTGGAGCTGGATATGGGTTTGTCAGAGAAAACCCAAAAATTCAAACTTTGAATTTCAAACTTCCGAAAGGATAGGAATATGCGCCTTGATGAACTGATCAAACTGGTATATTCAGAATTTGAAAACTACAAAGTTTCACTTCTCAATTTTGCCTTTGAAACTTCTGGATTCACTGGGTGTGACCCTGAACTGGGGTTTGATGAATACCACTCTTCTGACCAATCAAAAGGTTTGATCCAAAGCTAGAAGCTTCTATTTTTCTGAGGAGCTTCCAGCCGTGGTCACAGATTTCAAAAATTCCCATTTTTACAGAAGCCCTAATTTTCCACTTTTCTGATCAAAGTCCCGAACTAGGGTCTAATCAAGCTCGGCCTTCTGCCCAACCAAAAATTCTGATCTTGGTCTCTAAATTTCTATTTTGATGAGTAGCATCTAGCCGTGGTCTCCGATTACAAAAAATTCCAACTTTCTCCAAAGCCCTAAATTCCGGAAGCCATGAATGAAGGTACCAAAAAATAATTCTGTTTTGACAGAAATATGTACCTGATTGTTTCTGGTGTAACTCCAAAATTTTTGATCCACAGGGTCTGAAAAAGTTTCCTAAGATAGCCTGACCTGTTAGCTTTCCATCCTGACAGGTCTGACCTCAATTGGATGTTCTGAGAGAGAGTTATGCCAAATGTCGCAACGTGACCTGTTTTGGGAAAATACAGGAGAGCGAACTTGTACGGCGTGCCACGTGTCACTGTTTGACCTTCGGCCTCTGAAAAAGTTTTCTGAGATATCTCGGCCTGTTATCTTTCCATCCTGATAGGTCTGACCTCAATTGGATTCTCTGAGAGAGAGATATGCCAAGTGTCGCAACGTGACCTGTTTATGGGATAATACAGGAGAGCGAACTTGTACGGCGTGCCACGTGTCACTGTTTGACCTTCGGACTCTGAAAACGTTTTCTGAGATAGCTCGGCCTGTGCACTACCTGTCACTTTTCACTAAATTTCATTTGGAGCTTCCTAGCTCAAGTTATGACCTTTTTCCCAAGGTCACCTGATTTTGACTCAGATCTGGAAGAGGCAGAAACCCTATATTGTACAGATCATAAATCACAAAGTAAAACGAATTAGAGGTTGTCCTTTGGACACAAGGTACCTGGAGATTTTAGCTTCAGCCTGTAACAATTTCAGATCCGAAAACTTCGCCAAAACTGATTTAGAGAGAAAGTTCTACGATGACTGGTTTTTGCTATATCAAGCCCTAGCATCGTAAGTGCAACAAGTGTCATACATGCCATATCATGCCTTCTTTCAGGCTAGCTCTGATACCATGTTAAATTTTCAGAATTTTCTTCAATCTGATCTAGGATCTTAACTGAGAGAACAACATGTACAGCATATCTACAGCATATCAATCATGGAGACAATAATGCAAGCACACAAGAGACACAAAGATTTACTTGGGGAAAACCATAAAGGTGAAAAACCCCAATAACTTCCTTAGAGATAGATAGAGCAATGATACAACCAACCAATAGAGATAGCCATAACCTAGCAGCAATCCTCCTCCTCCATAAGTGCGCCTCTCCTCCTTGAGAGCATGTGTGAGAAGTGAGTGAGTAAATAGAGTGCCTCCCACACTCTATTTATACTTGACTTGACTTGCCTTTTTACCTAACTCATGTAGGCTCGAACTTTACCACATAACATAATGCTGACTGGGCCGACCCCCAATAGGGTGGTCTAATAACCCTTTGACCCACATGGACGACCCCCAATAGGGTGGTCTAATAACCCTTTGACCCACATGACTTATACAGGGCCGACCCCAACAAGGTGGTCTAATAACCCATCAAGTATAAGTTACGACACTTACAATATAAATGACGACACTTCCTTATAGAGGAATAATACCATCTCTATAGGAATACAATATACATATATGTGAAATACATTCCGAAGTTACATATACATCAACATCACAATGTAAGGACCGTGCCACATGGGATTGAACTTGCCTGCCCCCAGGGGTTCTTTAGCTTGGTCATACAAGAGTACCAAGTCACCTTCAGGATAATGCTGGGGACGGACAGACCTATCATATTGAACCTTGACATGACGCTTGTTAACATCAATGGCCACAACAACATCTCGACGATGCTCGTCAAGTTGCTCGAGGTGTACTAAACATTGCTCAATCTCTGTCGTATCAGGGAGGAGCTCTATGGCTAGCTTGAGCGAAGGAATCTTACATTCAACCGGTAAAAGTGACTCCACACCATGAACTAGCTAGAATGGTGAGAACCCAGTGGCAGTCTTAACTGCAGTTCAATAATCCCACAAAGCAGGATATAACATGATATGCCAATTGGTCTTGCTTTGTTGGATGGTACGTTGGAGAATGGTCTTCAAAGATTTATTTACTGCTTCAACCTGACCATTCGCCTGAGGATAGTAGGAAGACAAGTGTTCCTGATGAAACCCAAGCTTGAGAGACAAATCCTCCATCATCTTATTTTGAAAGTGATTGCCATGGTTAGTGACAATCTCTTTCGGGATACCGAATCGAGTGATAATCTGGTTGAATGCAAAATGGACTGCAGTAGCACCATCGACTTTAATGGTAGGCATGGCCTCAGCCCATTTGGAAAAATAATCCATGGCCACAATAATATGATGATGCCCCCCAGCCGAAGCTGGTTTGCAATCCATGAAATATACCCCCCACTTAGTGAAGGGACCGACAGTGACGACCGGATGGAGGGGCACTGGATGCGAGTGTATGTTCTGAGAAAACACCTGGCAAGGGTGACATCTCTTCACAGCGTTAATACAATCTTTAAAGATAGTAGGCCAAAAATAACCTGCTCGCATAATGCGTTGGGTTGTAGCAAGCCTGGATAAGTGACCACCACACGCCCCCACATGGCAATCATTAAGTACCCGTTTCGCTTCTTCGTGAGTCGAACAACGACGGAGAATGGAATCCTTTCCTCTACGATACAAAGTGTCATCGACGATAGTATAATATTTAGCGTGATGTCTCACACGCTGTTGCTCATCTCATGAATAATGCAGAGGAAACTTCAAAGTTTGGAGATATCTAATGACATCCCCATACCAAGGGTCCTTGGTCGAGATAAGAAATAGGTGTTCATCCACAAAGGAATCTTCATGAATGACATCCTCATCAAGCCGTGGAAGGTCCGACATAAGCTAAACGAACACCAATGATTTCACTGACTTTGTAGAAGCAAACTCGAGATCAAATTCTTGAAGGATCACAATCCATTTATTATACTTACCCCTGATAAGGCGTCGTGAAAGCACAAACTAAAACGGATTGATATGAGCTACAACAGTGGTTATTCGAAGCAAAATGTAATGCCATAACCACTGGACTGCATGCACAGTCGCAAGTGCCAATTTTTCTACGTGGGTGTACCTTAGTTCAACGTCTACTAAATTTTGACTAAGATAATAGATAACATGCTCGACGAGTGCATCATCTCCCTGAACTAAGACCATGCCAATAGTCTCTTGAGACGCAGCCACATAAAGAATGAAATCTCGTGTAAAGTCTGGTGGACTAAGCATGGGGGCCGATACCAAAGCTTTCCTAAGGGTGTTGAAACACTGTTGGGCTCGCTCATCCCAGATAAAAGGTGTGTCTTTCTTCAATAGGCATGCGAAACCTTTAGTAAGACTAGCATAGTTAACTATGAATCGACGCAGAAAAGTAGCTCTCCCTTGGAGGCTCTGAAGTTGAAACAGATTACACAGAGGAGGCAACTGAAGTATTGCCTCAACTTTGAGAGGATCGACTCTAATACCCTCTTTCGAAACTATGAATCCTAGAAGGAGACCAGTCCTAATAGAAAAGATGCATTTGTTCGGATTCAATCGAATTTTGTAGTGGATACATCCTTTGAGAATCATACGGAGGTGCTTGGGGTGGTCCACTCTCTTGCGAGAATGGCCAGCAACATCATTCAAGAAAACTTCCATAATCTTCTTAAGATCGTGAAAGGCATAGGTCATGGCTCGCTGAAAAGTAGCTCCGGCATTCTTGAGGCCGAAGGGCATTTTATGGTACAAATAAATGTCATTTTTATGTTGGTCCACGGGCTTGATTTGAATCTGTTTATAACCCAAGAATCCGTCCATGAATGAAAAAATTTCACTTCTCGCACAAGCATCTAATATTTGATCAATGAATGGCATGGGGAAGTTGTCTTTCGGACATGCACGGTTCAAATCTCTGAATTCAGTGCATACACAGATCATTCCCTGCTTCTTATCCACAGGAATGGGGTTTGACACCCATTCGGTAAGAGGAACGGGGTAGATGAAACCAGCTTTGAGCAGTTTCTCCACCTCTGCCTTAATAGCAGCTGCCTTCCTAGGGTTCACAACACGTAAGCGTTGTTGAACCGGTTTAGCATCAGGATATGTTTTAATCTCGTGTTCAACAATGTGGGGCTCTATTCCTGAAATCTCCTCATATGACCAGGCGAAAGCTTCCTGGAGTTCAGTAAACAAATCAATGTAAATAGCAATCTTGTCAAGAGTGCAATCAACACCGACGTAAACATTCTTAATCTTTCCAGGAGTACGGGAGATGTTGATCGAAGTGGTTGGGGAAATATTGGCCATATTCCCCTCCAAGAAAACATCATGCGACTGCAAAAGAGCCACAGGGTGACCAACCATCTCAGCTAGAGTCATCCTAAACTCCTCCTGCTCAATGAGCTCAAGGTTGGGAAGGAAATAAGATCGATGGTGCATATCTTCCCAAGGCCTCTCACTACCACACATGGCTTCGAGGATAGCTTCATTAGATGGCAAAGTATCATCGAGGCAATCGTGAGAGCAAGATGAGTTGGCTGCCCAAACTGGCAGCGTAACGAGATCTTCTTCAACTGTCTGGGGAGAAGAAAAATCCGGATCTGCAGTGGTTTGTTGGATGTGATCATAAGTGAGCTCTGCTACAGATAAAGGCATAGACATCCCAACGTGCGCAATGTCTCCAGACATAGAATCCGCGGATGGAAAAATCCATGGATCACCATAATAGGAAGTCTAGAATGGCATACTATTCGAAGGAGGAGGTGCACTATCGGAAATGGTTCTAATAAAATTCACAGGTGCAGAATGGCTAAAATTTCCCATCAACGAGGGGTACATCCCAACACCTATGTTCCCAATTGCCGACTAAGAATCAGAAACTTGCGAGACTACTGATCCCGTAGATGCTGTGGAAGGAGTGCCCACATAATCCAGCTGATTGATCGTCACAATCTTGCCTTCATGGGGAAAGAAAATAACTCAAAATACAGTAGACGCGACAGCCTTCATAGCGTACATCCAGTTTCGACCTAGTAAAAGGTTGTAGTCGATTGGTGCATCAACCACTTCGACTTCAATAGGCATGGACTTACCTCCCAAGGAGACAACAAGGGAAGGGATAATTCCATGCGGCGTAAAAGATCTACCGTTGAATGCAGTGAGTGTAGTTCTAGACGCGAGTAGGGGAGAAGAGCCAAGAGCTTTCCAACAAGTCAATGACATTACTGACGCGGAAGCACCTTCATCAACTATAGTACATTTGACGAAGCTCTTAAGGAAACCACCTAGATTTGAAAAGCCACATGGTAAGGCAAACGAGGTTGGACATCAGTAGTGTTGAACTTGATAACACTAGGACTTCCCCCATCCTGAACTCCTAAGGCACTCAAAAGGGCATGCTTCTAAGAAGGACAAGCTTGCAAAACTTCAAGAGCCAACATGGCACACAGAGTTTGGCCCAAATCTTCTACGATGGAGTAGTTCTGGGTGGCTCAAGCATTAGGATTATGCGTAGAGCGCTTGAGAACACCTTTCAGTATCCGCGACATAATAGAAGGCTTCTCGATATGCAAGGAATTATTAGGAGGAGGGGGAGGCTCATTCCCCAAATTCGGTTGTGGTGCACCATAATCACATTGACGAGTAGAAACACAAACCTCCGACTGAACCATATTCACGCATCCATAACCACTAGTATTGGAAGAAGACGTTGTCATTTCATTAGTACCATATTCAGTGGCTGGAGCATGCGAAGCCATGTTTTGGTGATGAGGTAGGGGATTGTTCAACACTGCTGGTCTCTGTGCCAAATGCTTCGATGCTTCTTCAATACGAGGACATAAGTGAGTAAGATGATCCTCCCCACATAGCTTGCAAGGGAATTTCACCTTACGCTTAGGTTTACGATCCTCGCCAGCATTACCGCCTTCCCAAGGAGGGTTGGCATTCTCTTTACGAGGAGTATTACGATTATTATAATTGTTACTTCCATTGTTTCCACCCCTACGATTATTTCTCCCCTTTTTCTTACCACCAGGTTGCTGGTTACCCGACGGTTTCGTTGATTGCACATTGTGTACATCAGACAACGGAGTGGAAGTGGACAAGGTGTGAACCTGTCCAGGTGCAGACTGGTTTAGCGACAAATTTTGCATTTGATTAGCTACCAAGTCTACAGCGAGAGTGCATGCCAACCCCATGATGCCATCAACATGTGGTCCAGGAACTGACGTGGGCTCATGTCTTGTTCTCGGTGAGTCAGGAATAATGTCATACAATGAGAATAAAGAAGATCTAACTGCTGGCCTTTCAAGATAGCTTGTTCCTCAGTCATAATGTCGGACATCAAAACATCCTTAGTAATATATGGAAGTAAAGACTTGAGGAACCATTCCAACAAGAACTCTGGAGAAATGTTGGCTTTCACTAATCTCTTCCATCAACACCACTCTTGAACGTGGTCAGAAATATGTGTGGCCTTATTCTGACGGAAGGTGGACAACAACTCAGTACCAGTATCATAATGAACCGGCAACTGGAAATGGTCTAAGAAAACCAAAGCAATCTTGTTGAAACCCCTATAGGTCTTTTTGGGAAACTCCACATACCACTTCGCAGCTGCCCCCATGAGGGTGCATTGAAATATTCGTAATCGAATGGAATCATGATTCAAAGAGTTGGAGGAGCACCAAAGGTGAAATGTCATGACATGATCTCCTGGGTCCTCACCACCTTTCCCCTCAAACTTTGGAATGTCCAAAGGGAGCTTGGTAGGTTCCAGGGGCCAAGTAGGTTCGTGACACACCGGATCATTCGTGAGCTTCGAAATATCTGGGAGATTTAGTCGTGCAATGAATGGGATTTGCAGTTGGAAAGCTTGATTATAACCTCCCATAAAAGGTTGACTGAACAGAACCGTATTACACGATGGACCAAAAGCTTGACCATAAGGGTTAAACTGCCGATACTGAGGACCTAATGGCCCATAAGCTTCCCCATGTCCATAAGATGGATAACCTCCCCTTGCTTGACCCATTTGAGATTAAGCAGGTATATGTGCGTTTTGAGCACCATATTGGGGTTGTGGGTGATACTGGTGGCCATCACCGAATGCGTTGTAGTAAGGGTTGCCACCATGGGTATGGGGCATGTATGTACTATACATAGTGGGAACCGTGTTGTATTGAACATAATGGTATGGTATCTTCCCACTCCCAATATTAGGATTAGCTTGAGCAGTCGTGTGATGACCATAAGCATTAGAAGTATGCCCGGGTCCGATATGGGTGTGACCAGTAGCAGGGTTGGTGGTGTGATGTCCATGTGGATAGGAAATATTCCCACCCCCTACATTACTATTACTAGCGGTAGTAGTGGACGCAAAAGTATGTGGTAAGTGTCCACCCCCGTGGTTGGGAGGAACGGTATCATGTGCAAAAGTGGTCCTAGGTTGACGAGTAGCGACATGTGTACTGGGTGGTGGATGGCGAGTCATGTTTCGGACATCATTCTGACTAGGTTGAGTATTCCTAGGAGTTGGTCGTGTTCCAACATTAGCATGGTTAGGAATCGGACCAGTCCCCATACTATGTGAGTGGGTGGATAATGTAGTGCCCCCAGTGGGTATAGTATGGCTAACACTTTGACCAGTGCCAGCATGAGTACCAACCATAGTGGAAGGTTCGACAGTATTGTGACTAGGCATACCAAAAGAGAGTGTAGTGGGGTTGACCATAGGGCCAGAATCATCATGAGTCTCAGGCCTCCTATATGTAGAATCGCGTGGAAACAAGGAACGAAAGGCTCGTCCTGTTCTTCCTCCTTGGGTAAGTCGGGCATCCCGTAAAGATAATTATCCAGATTTGAAGGATCAAATGGATCCCGGTCAAGTGGATTAGGCCAAATAGAACCAAGTTGAGTCGCAGGTGGATCACCTCCCCAATCCTCATGAGGATTCTGGGGATCGAAAATGTGTTCAACTCTACCCGAAGGAGTAGAAAGGTCTTTCCCGATATCAGGATGTGTAGCCATGTAATTTTCAACATAAGTCATGTAAGAATCTGAAGACTCAGAGGGAGCCCTCCGGTGTCCTCTAGTAATGCGTTGTGTAACCAAAGCTGGCTTTAAACCAGCCAAATGATGGGACCAGCGGAGTGTAGGGCTCCATGCCACGTTCTCTCCGGAGAGAGACACAGCGTATCCTAATGGCCAACTATCGATCAAAAAACAGTAAATCAAAAGTAGACACCTAGAGAATCTACAACCAAGAGAAGACAAACAGAGTGACTAAATGAGCTCCCGACACTAGAGCCGGCATGTATCGCCTAGGAGAGGCTTGAGACTCCCAAACTATAGACAGAGGTAACAAAATCAGTTATAGAGACACCTAGGCTTCACTGTGTCGACAGGGTCAAGTCCATTGCACAAACACAACTGTGCTGTCCAATCCCTATCTGACTCAGGACACAAACAGCATAACCACTGCAAGTACCCTGTGTGGTACCTAGGTAAGGAAAATATGTCTACCGCAATATAAACAATGCTCAGGGGAATAGTTGCAGGTGGGACCCGTCGTATGCGAAGGGTAGCTAAGCCCAAAGCACAAGAGGACGATCCTCCGGTACCTCCAGATACGAACAAATCCTGGATATATCTCCCACATTCAGCTGGTATCAGAGGGATCTCTCCTCAACCAACCTCCCGTGACCTCGTGCTTAACTCTGGTTTGAGTAGAGCTTTCCTGAGAACACCGATCTATACCATGGATTCCTCCACTCCCTAGTTAGACACCTAATGTTTCGTTCAGTAGTATTGGATTGTTAACTCGCAATGATCTATTCCAAGACTCTAAACCTATGTTAGTTGGTGTACCCTATAAATAAAATAAGTCTAATCAATTTTATGAATAAGCGTTAATTTTAGTGGTTGTGATTACTCAAAGGATATGGTCGTGAAACTAGTGATGTGTAGACTCAATAATATGCACCATCGTCCAATCCTAGTCTCAACTATCCAATAAAACAATGTCACTAATATGCAAAATCAACCAACAATTCCGAAATAAATATGCAAACTTTTATCTTTTCAATGCATAAGTAGAACCTAAAATGAAGGCAACGAGCACTCAATGCAAAATGCAATACATGGAAATAAAATATTTTTGTATTTTCTCTTATAAACAGAAAGGAAAATGCAATACATGGAAATAAAATATTTTTGTATTTTCTCTTATAAACAGAAAGGAAAATGCATAAAACTAATGAATATTTTTGTATTTTTTCAATATATATGGAATGAAAAAATGCAAGCAAAATCCTACTATTCAGTCACTGAAGTGTCGAGAAGATCAATTAGACAACCCAGCAGATCTTAAACAACAAGACTTAGCCAAAAGGAAGAGCTCAAAAGGAATAAACCAAGAGGTTAAAACCAAAGATTGGTAAAAAACCAAGAAGGCTCAACCAAGAGAAATGAAGAGATCTGGTCACAACCAAGTCATGAAACAGTCAAGAAAGAGGCCAACAAAGACTCAGGAATCAACCAAACTCACCTAGCAACAACCAATAGCCATAAACCAACAAAAGATGGAGTTACACGCTACTGTCGAAGGAATACCTTCGGGTACCCGCGAGCAGTAGTGTAAACAGAGGCGGGTATACGCGGGCAGAACTAAGCCAGCCCGTGGGTGAGGAACAACAAATGGTCAAACAGAGAGTCCAGAGGCTCAGAAAAAGAAAGTTTTCTATAGTGTATCTTAATGGCCAATCAGTGACACAGAGCTTCGATAAACAGCAACTCTAAATATGGACTAATGCTCAAAAAATTTCCCAAACATGGATATTTTCCCCAGTGGAGTCGCCATTTCTGTATTGGAGAAAACTCACTATGTATTGGGAATACCACAACAGACAAATGACTACCAGAAATCTACTCACTTCTCAAAACAATGCTATTATAAACGACAATGTTAAAACAATGGATAAATGTAACCAACCTCGATCCAACGTTTGATGTAGATCCCCGTTGGAGCTTTCAATCCGTGCACATCCAAGCACATGTAATCTGTAAATTAGTCTTGACAACAAATATCTAACAAGTACATGTGATATATAAATAACATTAACATCATCAATAACAATGGTCCATAATATCATAAGCAAATGCAACCCAATGTATAATAAATGACATTCACACCATGAATGGACGGGAATATGAGTATTTCTATTAATAAACAAGAAGAAGTACAAAGTGATACGACCTCTTGCCGGCAACCAATCTGAATCAAGATCTAGATCAATCCACTTGTTCCTCCACCACTTCAATCCTCCATGAATGGCAAAATCAAACTAGAAAGGAGTTTGGAAGGTGAACATAACTGGTTCACAACTACAAGGATCAATGAGTGCAGACTCAAGATAGGGAAAAAATCCACTAGAGTGCCTTTACTATTCTCTTCCTGCTCCCGTCCATAAGCCATATGTGCTCAATATATAGTCCTCTCAAAGGTAGGTGAAAGGACTCATCGAGACGTTACTTGGGCAGATGGAGAGCCAAAGGTCACCCAATGACCACTTTTTGGGAGTAAAAAGTAATAAAATAGTGGTTTTTACCATTTTACTTGATACCCGTGGGCTATAAGGATGCAACTCACGGGTACGCATGCTATAGTGATGCAACATGTGGGTAGTAACAAAAATAGGGTAAACTAGTATCACTGAAAGATGAAAATGGATCTGAGTCACTGAAATGGATCCTACAGGCCAAAGAATGCTGATGCTCATAGGGATCCTAACACAAGGTAGGATTCTAACTTGATATAGGAAAAACATACCTGGATTGGTATGTTAGCTAGTTATGTCTAACATACCCACATGATGTCTTCTTGTTCTCTTCAATGACTTGTGCTAGTAACCTACATATCTCATAGGTTAACCATTATATAACCAAGTTATACATACCTCGTAAATAGATCTTCTATGTGATCCATGGCAATGGATGAATCTTTGTCTTCATGTCACCATGATCATATGTTCTTGAACTAGAAAATGATTTTTCTTGATGTATCTTTCATGTTAGGGGACAACATCAACCTCATACAACATCATCGTGCATTAGTACAATCATAAGTGTCAAAACCCTAATCAATGAATATCTTCTATCATGAATTCATATTTTATTAAGGCGATACGACAAATCTAAACTTAATCAAGATTGTACTAATATTAATGAAGACAAACATATCATAAACTTAATCATGAACTGATTTCACAAACATACCTGTATCTCTTCAAGTCATACCTATCGGGATTGGTTGTAGACTTCTTGTGTAAGGCCTAAGCCTCATCTCCCTCTGGAACTAGAATCTCTTCACTTATGTAGGTCTCCAATTCATCATCTTCTAGGATTAACCCAATCCACTTTGATTTGTTGAAACTGGATTTGGAGCCGGATTAGGGTTTGTTAGGGAAACCCTAAAAATTCAAACTTTGAATTTCAAACTTCTGAGAGGATATAAAGATGTGCCTTGATGAGCTAATCAACCTGGTATACTCAGAATTTGAAAACTGCAAAGTTTCACCCCTAAAATGTGCTTTTCAATCTTCTGGATTCACTAGGGAGGACCCTGAATTAGGGTTTGAGTTTTCCGGAGCTTCACCCAACCAAATAGTTTGATCCAAAGCTCTAAACTTTGATTTTTCCAAGGAGCTTCCAGCTATGGTCACAGATTTAAAAAACTCCCATTTTTGCAGAAGCCCTAATTTTTCACCTTTCTTATCAAAGTCCCGAACTAGGGTTTGATCAAGCACGACCTTCTGCCCAACCAAAAAATTTGATCTTAGTCTCTAAATTTTGATTTTGATGAGTAGCATTCAGCCGTGGTCTCCGAATACCAAAATTCCAACTTTCTTCGAAACCCTAATTCTCAGAGCCATGAATAATGGTGCTCAAAATCCAATTCTGTTTTGACAGAAATTTGCACCTGATTGTTTCTGGTGTAACTCTGAAATTACTAATCCACAGGTTTTGACACTTCGACCTGTCATATTTCCAACCCCATAGGTGTGACCTCAATTGGATTCTCTGAGAGAGAGTTATACCAACTGTTGCAACGTGACCTGTTTATGGGATAAAACAGGAGAGCAAACTTGTACGGAGTGCCACGTGTCACTAGTCCAACTTCGTCCTCTAAAAACATTAACTATGAAACTACTGTCCATGCTCTACCTGTCACTTTTTACAAAATTTAATTTGGAGCTTCCTAGCCCATGTTGTGACCTTTTTTCCTAGGTCACCTATTTATGATTGAGTTCTGGAAGAGGAAAAAACCCTAACTTATACTGATCATAAATCACAAAGTACAACGAATTAGAGGTTTTACTTTGGATAAAAGGTACATGGGGATGTTATATACGACCTGTAAAGGTTTCAGAACCTGAAACTTCTCCAAAATGGATTTATAGTGAAAGTTCTATGATGACTGGGTTTTTCTATATCAAGCCCTAGCTTCCAATTTGTCGCAAGTGCAACAAGTCTCATAAATGCCATAGCCTGCCTTCCTTCAGGATAGCTCTGATACCATGTTATTTTTTGAGCATAAATTCAATAGATATAAGATCTTAATTGAAAGAACAACATGTAGAACATATCAAGCATAAGAGACAAGAGACAAGAGACACAAAACATTTCACTGGGGAAAACCAAGAAGGTGAAAAACCCCGCAACTTCCTCAGAGATAGAATAAGCATCAATACAAGGATCAGCATGATCAAACCCAAGAGATAGATATCTTCAACAGCATGCTCCTCCTCGACTTGTGTGCACCCTTGTCTTCTCTCACTAATGCGAAGTGAGTGAATGAGACAATGTGTGAAATGAGAGAGTCGCACTCTCTATTATACACTAACTTTCACTTGACCTTTACTCAACTAGGTCGGCCCTAACTTAACCACATAACATAATGCTGACTGGGCTGACCCCCAATAGGGTGGTCTAATAACCCTTTGACCCACATAACTCATATGGGACCGACCCCAACAAGGTGGTCTAATAACCCATCAAGTATAAGTTACGACACTTACAATATAACTTGCGACACATGCAAGTACACATGACAACACTTCCAATTGGAGGAATAATACATCTCCGTTGGGGATACAATAAAGTACAAATACAATATACAAGTGAATATCTTCCGAATTTACAAATACATCAACCCAAAATTCAACTACTCGTACGAATGGACTATCTAGTGCTTTGAGCCTTTCAATAAGCTCCAATGTCGACTCGGTCGGTGCGCTTCTCGGTATACAATTTTTTGTGTTCTACGAGCCTTGACAACCACTCATGTAGCTCATTCCTAAAAGACGCCCAGAAAACTTCGTGCATGTCCTTCCATAGGTATTTATTCAACCACTGAATTTCAAAGAGATGTGGGTTTATGTTTTCTTTCCTTGCGAAGTCTCTCTCTATCTTGTCACACCACGCCCAGATTTCTTTCTTGTCTGGATACCAGAAGTCATCGCCTAGCTCATCTTCTTCTACTTTTCACATCAAAACTTTAACTCATCATGGATTCTTAGCACGACAATGGAATCATTTTTTGGATTAGGTACTGATCTAGAGGTTTCCAATATAGACCCAGGTTCTTTAGTGGTTCGAGGAACCAACAAAACCCGTTCTCACTGGCCCTTTAGACAACAGCCAGTGAACAGGATGAGATCTCACCCAAGGTGTAGCTATGGGGGCACTGCAGAATTAGGTTTCCACAATGAAGTTATGATTTGTTCGGACGAGATTACTGTGCAGTGCACTATCAGACCTGCGCTGTGAGCTAAGGACTGCGCGACGATAGACTGCGTCGCAGTCCGCACTTCCACAAACTAACCGCTGTGCAAGCAGTGCACCCAAGGGCTACGCGGTTTGAGCAGGATACATTTAATTGGACCGCACAATGGATTTATACGCTTCCCCTTCCAAACTTAACCACTGAAGACTTTACTTAACACTTAGTCGTTCATTTACTTCCTTAGATTAATTAACTTTATAACAATTGCAAGTAGACAAAACACACAATGCTGCGCACACTCGGTGTTGTGCGTCGAAGAGTTATACAATCCCAACTCTACATACACATGTGATTATTCAACAAACTGATACTTTCACAGACTTGGAATACTGAGCATTCAACATTCATTCATTCCATCAATACTTAACATATCATTCCCATCTTTCTCCTATGGCGAATACATATAAAAGTATTAACACACGAACTGATAAATGAGAATCCAAGCATCCAATGTAAGCAAATAAGTAAATGTAAACACACAAACAATCACACTACATAGTATTTAACATGGTTCACCCCCATATGGGGGCTACATCCACAGGAACTGTTGTTATATTAGCCTTTGGGAAGGGTACAACAGTTCTTTGTCTGTGCACTCAGCTGTAGACTCTCTTTTCTCTCAACTAGGTCCCTGTGCACTCAGCTGCAAAGCCTTTACAATATCTTCAAGATTAAGATTCAACAATACTCAATGCTTACAAAATGAAGAGTTAACAACCCGACAACCCTTTCCCATACAAAATGGGCCTTATTTATAGATCATGCCCGTAGTTCATGTCTTTACAACTCATAGGAAAAACCCTTAGGTTTACAAAACTGGCATGGCTAACTGCCAGCTTGGTTGTCGTTGTCGACAGCTTGCTCCGGCTGCTCCAGGACGTCCTGCTGTTCCACTCGTGGCTCACACGCTCTTTTGACAGCCTCAGTTGTCAAAAACAGTTACAACTGCATCATGGCATGTCCCTTTCCACACCTTCTGCCTTCCTGTCGCTGTTGGCGTAGTGGCCTAGCTTCTCAACTGCTTTTCGACACTCTCCTTGACATGTCGCTTTCTTCTTCCTTCAACCTGTTCCTTACTTAAAATAGTTCACTTCCTCATCTGACCTTTACTTATATTTCTTACCAAAAATAACTATTGCGTGGGTCCTGCGCACCAACGTACTGCACAATCCTGCCTTACCAAAACTGCCATGCGCAATTTATCAAAACTGCCCCCATACCATGTCACAACGCGCAATGCGCAATTTCCACTACTTGTGCATATTTTCCAACTTGGGCCCCGCCCAACAGACCTGATCTCCATAAGGCATGGAAGGACAAGAAAAATGAGAAGTGTGACCAAAGAATGAAGGGATTCAAACCTCCTTATCTCATAAATTAGGAAAGGAAACCACCATAGGGTATGACTAAGCCAACTAGAATGACTGGAGACAAGCCAAGAGAGCCACTTCAATGTTAGGGATGTGGAGAGGACCATATGCTTAGGAACTGTCTACATCAGAATGGAGGTGTAAAGCAAATTCACGACATCGAAGGAACTAAAATTGTGGGTCAAGTGGCAAGGACCATCTCTAGAATCTATGCATCACTAGAGGAATTCTAGGAAGAAAATCAATCAACTGTGTTTGAAGTTGAAGGTAATATTGCTAAGCAATATGTTTCTATTTTGATTGACCTTGGATAAGCTCAGAGTTATATCACTCCTAAAATTGTTAATATTTGTGCTTTTAAGAAATTAAAGCATTGTAAGTCATGGTTAGTTCAACTATCCACTGTAACCAGGATAAATTTAGTGAAATGGTAGAGAAATTTCCATTAGATATGGATGGGCTATTCACTTTTGCAAATCTGAATATTCTGCCACTTGGTTCCTATGATATTCTCATTGGAATGGACTGGTTATAAGCACACAAAGTTAAAATTGACTGCTACAATAAGACTTTTGAATGCATGAATGTGGAAGGAAAACCAAGGGTCATAAAAGGAATCCCAAAGGTGATTTCTATTAGGCATATTGTAGCCATGCAGTTGAAGAAGTTCTGTAGGAAGGGTTGTCAATTGTATGCATCCCATGTTTTGGACGCGACAAAAAATGGAATTTCCAAGTTCGAGGACTATCATGTGTTGCAAGAATTTAGGGATGTGTTTCCTTATGATATTCTAGGACTTCCTCCAAAGAGGGACATTGATTTTACAATTGACCTTGTTTCAAAAGCTGCACCAGTGTCCAAGACACCCTTTAAAATGAGTACACCGAAATTGCTAGAATTGAAAATGTAGTTACAAGAGTTGTTGGAAAAGAAATATATTAGACCAAGTATGTCCCCATGGGGAGCACATGTGCTATTTGTGAAAAATAAAGATGGAACACTTAGGTTATGTATTGATTACATGCATTTGAACAAATTCACTGTGAAGAACAAAACCCATTACCTCAAATTGATGACCTTTTTTTATCAAATTAGAGGGGCAAAGGTATTTTCAAAGATTCACTTGAGGTCTAGTTACCATCAGGTAAGAATCAAAGAGGAAGATATTCATAAGATAACCTTTAGAACAAGGTATGGGCACTACGAGTTTGTGGTGGTACCATTTGGTCTCAAGAATGCACCAGCTACATTCATGTCTCTTGTGAATAGTTCTTTTAGCAAGTATTTGGGCAAGTTTGTTCTTGTTTTTCTAGATGGATTTCTTATCTATTCCAAGAATGAACAAGAGCATGAAGAAATTTGAGAATGGAATTGCAATTGCTAAGGGAGAATAAGTTGTATGCAAAGCTGAGAAAATGTGATTTTATAAAAATAAAATTCATTATTTGGGTTGCATTATCTTCGAGGAAGGAATATATGTGGGCCTTGAGAATATTGAATCCATTATGAATTGGCCAACTCTAAGGAACATGACAAATTTGATATCCTTTAAGGGTCTTTCCGGTTACTACATGAGGTTCATTGAAGGATTTTCCAGGGTTATTGATCCAATTAATTCCTTCTAAAAGAAGGGAATGAAATTTAAGTGGACACCAAGATGTGAGGAAAGCTTTCAACGGTTGAGGAATATTCTCATGACTACACCAATTTTGAAAATTGCAGACCCAGAAAAATACTTCTTGGTGTGTATTAATGCACGCAATCAAGGACTTGGAGGAGTTATTATGCAAGACAACCATGTGGTATGCTATGAGTCAATAAAGTTGAAGGAGCATGAGAAGAACTATGCCACCCATGATTTAGAACTTGCAGTCGTATTACATGCTTTAAATATGTGAAGGCATTACTTAATGGGAAGAAAATTTGAGCTAAGGTCATACCATTGTGTTCTAAAATAGTTGTTTGAGTATCCCACATTAAATGCTAGGAAAGCTAGATGGATGGAATTTTTTTGTGAATTTGATTTTGATATTAAACACATAAAGGGGAAAGAAAATAAGGTGGTTGATGCACTAAGTAGAAAAGTACATGAAATGCATGTGGCAGACCTTAGTACCTTCCAATCAGATTTGAGGCACTAGATTGTTAACTGTATTGTTGAAAATGAAATGTATGTGCAGATAAAGGAGAAATTGCAACAACATAACTTTGAAAAGAGTTATGAAGGGTATCATTTGGAAGGTGGCAGAATTCTTGCTTATAAGAATAGAATTTATATTCCAAATGTGACAGACTTGAGGATGATTGTTATAGATGAAATCAATAAAGCTCCATATTTTGGTCACCCGGGATATCATAAAACAATTACTACAACGAGAAAACAATATTTCTGGCCAAGGATGAAAAAGCACATCTTGAAAACATTTCTAAGTGCATGAAATGTTAGCAGGTGAAGGTTGAACATCAACACCAAGCATTTTTGTTGCATCCATTTCCAATTCTAGAATGGAAATGGGAGATAATTTCCATGGATCTTATTACGGGTTTTTCAATGACAATAAAACGACATGATTCCATCATGGTTGTGGTGGACAAGTTAACAAAGGGAACATATTTTATGCTAGTTAAGTCCACATATAAAACCTATTCCATTGCAAATATTTTCATGAAGGAAATTTTCAAATTGCATGGCTTTCCTAAGGCAATAATTTCTAACAAGGATACCAAGTTCACTTTCAATTTCTGGAAAGGTATTTTTGCATATTTGGGTATCTAGTTGAATTTTAGCACAACATATGATCCTCAAACATACAGGAAAATAGAAAGAGTAAATCAGGTGCTTGAAGACATGCTTCACATGTATTTAATGGACAAACCATCCAAGTGGGAGGATTATCTACGCTTGGTAGAGTTTGCATATAATAACAGGTAGAAAGATTAATTGGGCATGAGTCCATCTGAGGATTTGTATGGACAGAATGCAGGACACCAGTGACTTGAGATAATCCAATGAACATAATTGTACTTATTCTAGAATTGCTAAAAGAAATGGAACGAGAGGTTGCAAAGATCGGGAAGAATTTAAAATCAGACCAAGATAGATAGAAAAACTATGTAGATAAGCATAGGGTGCATAGGGATTTCAGTTTTCGGGATCATGTTTACCTTAGAGTGAGGCCAAGGAAGAGTTCCTTGAAGCTTGGGCGTTGTGCCAAGTTATTACCCAGATATTGTGCACCATTTGAAGTGCTTGAAAGAATAGAGACATTTTCATATAGATTTGCATTTCCTTCTAACACTAGAGCTCATCATGTTTTTCATGTTTCCTTGATTAAGAAATATGTACATGATCCTAACCATGTAATTAATTGGGATGTGATCCAGGTGGAACCCAGGGGAGAGTTCCAAACTGATCCATTGCACATCCTAGACAAGAAGATAACATTGCTCCAGAATCGAGCCATCAAGCAGGTAAAGGTGCAATGGAATCACTATGGTCCCGATGAAGCTACATGTGAGCTGGAGGATACCATGAGAGTGTCATATCCATTTTTGTTCAATTTTGAAGAGCACTGAGGACAGTGTTGATTTAAGGTGGAGGGGAATGTAACACCTCGATTTTGACCATGTTGCATTAAACATGTAAATGATGTAATATCATATAAAATCATGGTTAGGATCCCAAGGATAAGGACCCACCATCAATTTATCATTTATGTATCAAAAATTAAAAATCGATGCATGTGGATCGCGTGCTAGCCTACCACAACGGAAATTGTAAATATGGTGTAAATATGTATTTTAATAAAAAATAACCACAACTAGATATGCAATGCAACAAGAGTATAGGGGCATGATTTTTACAAGGAATAGGGAGGTAAATATTCAAATATTTGAAGCTAATAATTTTAATCCAAGTGTCAACTAGAGAACCCATGAACCATTAACTACCCTTGCTGACTTATGCACCCAATCATTTAATTCTTCCAAGAGGTAGTTGAAGTAGTTATTGTTTTGGAAAATGGAGAGTATGGCTATTCAAATTTCGTTTATGGGAAAGCCATCATTTTGGAAAAATGTGTTTGGATTCCTAGTAAATAAAAGAACCATGAATTCGCTTACCAATCCATTATTCATCAATGAGTTTTGCTCTCTCACATACCTATTGTTGGCTGAGCGTTTTTCTCCACGCATTTAGTGTGTTTTCCTCCATTTCCTAGCTAGGGAAAGTAGTTTATGTGTTTGTCATGTCCCCTCAACAATGAGAAGTGGAACAAGTTCTTAACCCAATAAATCCCTTGGGTTGAGGAGACAACTTCATGGCCATGGGGTTATTTTTGGGGTTTTTAGGCAATTAATTAATTAGACTACGCAATAAATGTTATCCTAAGTTTTTATTATGCACATGGATTATTTAATTTTATGCATTTAATATTTTTATGTGGAATAAATAAGGATAATGATCCACTAGGGAGCATTAGAGGATAAGGCTGGCTTGGAGTTAGCTTGAGGAAGAAGCAAAGAGAAATATTCCAAAGCTAGGAAAATCGAAAAAAATGAAAGAAAGTGGAGCAAAACAGAGAAGCAAGAAAAGTCAGAAAAGCAAGAAAGTTTAGAAAAGAAGAAAGGTTCAGAAAACCAGGAAAGTCTAGAAATTCCAGGAAAAGCAAAGGAAGAAAGTGGAAAAACAAGGAAAATCAAACAACAGCATAAAAAGAAGGAAAACAAAGCAAAAGGAAAAAGAGGGAAAGCTATATTTCATCATCCACTCAAGGAGGGCGCATTAGCTTGGGTTACTTGCTTCTCAAGTCACCCACTCTCCATAAATAACCCAGTGCGCACCACTATCAAATCTTTTTTTAGTTTGTGTAATACCCCATTTTTCCCTTGATGTTATTGGCTTCAATGTAAATACTGTGTATATGTTGTGTGTGTATTTTCCCTAGTGTGGAGCTCAAGGCGAAGGCCCCACTAGTGGATGTTTAAAGTTATTGTTTAGGAAAGTATTTGAAAGTTTGATTATTCATGGGTTGTTAAGCCATGAAGAAATGTAAATGATGTAATTATTTATTAATGAATAAAATAACCAAGAAGCTGGCTAAGGAGGCAAGTAATGAGAAGGGGCCACATGTATCCACTAGGGAGAGGTGAGAGGGTTATGGGATTAGTTTCCCATGTTGCCACATGTCTGAATGTGAACCCGTTTGAACTCCCTAGTGACATTAATGCGGTTGCAGAGGGTGGTTGAGAACCCTGTTGTTGAATCCGATGGTGTATGGAGCATGCCAATGATTTCGTATGGCAGGACATGTTCCCAGTTTCTTTTCCGGAAAGGCGCTCAATGCCTGGAAACCCGTATAACTTGTTTGCTACCCATTTTCAGAGGGGGAACATTCATTATTCATCCATACACGCACTTTCCATTCAGGATCCATCAATCTGTCAAGGGGGAGCTTGTCCAGACATACCCACAAACTGAGAACCAGTTGTGGAAGCCTGAAGATATTCGTGTTTTCCATGTGTAATAGAAATACCAGAGAGTTATTAGCCATGAAAACGGTGTGTGTGAATCCAGTCTACCTAGGACAGAGTGGCAAGAACCCGTGAGGAAAATACAAGCCTGAACAATGCAAAGAAACCGTGAGAACCTGGGAATTGGATCGTAAAGAGTATATTCCAAAACAGAGTCTGTCCGCAAGTCCAAAACAAGTCCGCTTGTTGAACTATGGAAGAAGGTTGGGTTGCTTGATAAACCCAGTGAAGGATGAAATCTCATAGAACTAGTGACTGGACCTTTCTATTCCCATCCTAGAAAAGCACTGGAAGGGAAGAGGCCTTGAGGGACTATGGAGCAGAGAAGAGGGTCTTCCTTGTGTTGGATGTGGTAGGTAATGTGGGTTCCAGGTCTGTTGAGTGTTGAGATTCCTGCAACTCTATGGTTGATCTCATTGGATTAGCAATGCTTCCCTTGCTATCCCTGTTCACCTGATAAAACCGCTGTCGGTTGGCTTAACATGATCATCTAGTCTAATATGCTTGATAAAACCAATGGTATGCTGGCTTGGCATGACTTTGTTTATTGGTTTGCGTGATAAACCCACTTTCATTTGGCTTAGCATGATCAACTAGTCTGATATGCTTGATAAACCCAACGGTATGCTGGCTTGGCATGATTGTATTGCTTGGTATGCCTGATAAACCCACTGTAGGTTGGCTTAGCATGATCAGCTAGTCTTGTTTGCTTGATAAACCCAACTGCAGGCTGGCTTGGCATGACCCTGTTGTTGGTATGCTTGATAAACCCAACTGGAAGTTGGCTTATCATGACTTGTATGTCTCTGAATGCTTGATAAACCCACTGTAGGTTGGCTTAGCATGGGTAGGTGCCATGGAATGCTTGATAAACCCAACTACAGATTGGCTTAACATTGGGATGGAACCTTGATTGTGAGAGAATATGATATCCCTCCTTAGTGGATACACAACCCAGCTCGGGGTGATCTCTTAGCTGAAAGAGTACAAGTTGGACAGAGATCTAAGGTTGGGTGAAACATTTCTCTCACTTGCACAGTTGCTTGGCAGCTTCAATTGAAAGATAAGTACTTCTTGTTATGTTAAATGATGATGTTTCATTGTTATGAAACGGTTGCTTATGTTCAATTTTGGAATTGTGGAATGCATGTTTATATGAATTTGATTGACAAAAATTCATGTGCAGGCCTAAGTAAAGGGGATGAGTTCATTGTTATATTTATATCATGGTATTGCATGAGTTTAATGCATTATAAGTCTTGCATATGATAGATGTATTTGTTAGATCTAACTTTATGCATTTTACATGTTATGATATGTTTGATTGACCCTGTGAATGAGTTGTATGACGAAATACGATCCTTGGGAAGGAGGGGAAAGCCTGAGAGTGTTTCATAACCCTTTGTGGGTCAGTTGGAAGGAATGTCATGACATGAAGAAGGCTTAAGTCCTTTTTTGGCAAAGTTATGGATAGAAATACAGTGGGAAGTTTAACATGGTATGAGTGCTCATATGGGGCGGGGATTTCACCACTGGCTAGAGCTCTTCAAGAGCTTTCCAATGATACCAAACTTGTCTCATTTGGACCAAGGATGAGGGAGTTATGCCCCTCAGACGTTGTGTGGGAGGTTACCATTGCAAGGGTATGGTTCCGCATGCCCGCATCCGCAACATGGATTGCATATTGCAGAAGCGAAGAAGTTCGAGTTACGTTTTGAAAACTTCTGCACTTCGGCATCTGCAATTGTGGATTACGAATTGCGAAAATGACCTTTTGGGGAGGTGGAAATTTGACGTTTCGCACTTCCGCATCCACAGATTGCGGATCCACCATTGCAGATTGTGGATTACAGAAAGGTAAGTTTCCGTTTGTGAAGTTTCGGACTTCTGCATCCGCAATTGCGGATTGTGGATTGCAGTTGCGGATTGTGGATTCGAGCTATTCTGACTATGTGGGTGTATTTAGTTGGTTTAGGAAGAAGAAAATGTATCAAGGTCTCCCATGGCCTAAGGGTGTCAGTGGGGACGTGACAGAGTGGTACCAGAGCTTCAGTTGCAACACTGGGAGCTGTTTGGGCCGGATCATGCATGAATTTGTGGTTAAGAAATGCGCTCATGGCATCATTTTGATGAACTTATTTGATTGATTGATTGTTCAAATGAATAGTTCCAGGTCTGAATGGGTATGATAGAGTTTAATTGTATGCTTGTGATATCTAATAGAATGTCTATGATATGCACAGAGATAGCAGTAGCTGTGAAACGAATCATATCATAGGGCAGTGCACAGAAAGGTGTAAGAATGGTCACTCTAAATGATGTGCAAGACCCGTTCTAATCGGAAGACGAGGTGTTGGGTAGGAATGTGAAAGAAGCACATACATAGGCCGAGTATGATGGAAGAAGGGAGCAAGTAACGCCCCCAAACTTGGCTGAGACTATGGTAATATTTAACGAGCGGATGATGTAAGTGGAAGAGGAGAAACATCAGCTCAATGCGACCATTTTGCAGAGTCTTACAGACATTCAACAAAGAATAAACGATGGTTCTAACCCAAGCAATGAAGGCCGAGAGGAGAGAAATGCAGAAAGTCAGTCTAGGGGCTGTCCTAAGAGAAGAAATCCAAGCCCTGGAAGAGGTTCTGTGAGCAGAAGACACAGGACATCCTCTCCTAAGTTTTCTGCTAGAAGGTCAAATGATTCTGAGGGTTCTCAGGGGAGCCCAAGGTGCACTACCAGCAAGAGTAAGGGAAGAAAAAAGCACAGAGGTATTCTACAGGGTGAATTTAAGAAGGAAAGACTACCCACTTTTGATGGTGAAAGCAAAGAAGGTCAAGAAGCAGAGGCATGGCTTCTTGGAATAAAGAAGTACTTCATAATGCATGAAAATTGAGAGAATGAAAAGGCTAAGGTTTCTATTTATAACCTTAGTGGAAGAGCTTCTATTTTGTGGGATCACCTCATGCACGTGAAGGGAATCAGTGAAAGAAGGATTAGCTGGGACAAATTCCAGAGATACTTCTAGGAGAAGTACCTATCAGCTAGGTACTATGATAGTAAAAGGAAAGAGTTCAATGAACTCAGACTAGGATAGAACACCATGGATGAGCATGTCCACAGGTTTCTGGAGTTGCTGAGGTATGTAGACTACATCAAGGATGAAAGAATAAAGATCCAATGCTTCCTTAGTAGTCTACCACAGAGCTACCAACATAGAATAGAGTTTATAAATCCACCAAGCTTGGATGAAGCCATTAGGATGGTAGAGCATTGCTATGAGCAAGGTAAAGGTAAATTAAGCAGAGGTACATCCATCGTGGAAGGGTAAACCCAAGGTAAGGTTTGATCAAAAGAAAGGTGAATTCAAACCACCATTCAGAAATAAGCCTAGAATATTTCCACAAGGACAACAAGCAAGAGGAGAATTCAAGCCATTTGTAGAAACAGATAGAACATCAAAGGGGCCACTTGAGTGTTTCAGTTGTGGGGAGAACCACATGCTTAGATATTTCCCCACTGCAAGGAAGAACCCCAGTAGCTTGCACAACGTTAAAGGAGAAGCTATAGTAGGGGACATGGCAAGAGAAACACCTAGGATTTATGCAGCACTAGATGATCATCAAGCAGACCATCAATCAACAGTGGTGGAGGTTGTAGGTAAGATTATTGAGCATCTTGTTTTTGTTTTGATTGATCCAAGGTCTACTCATAGTTATATATCTCCTAAGGTAGTTGAAAGTTGTTCCCTTGATAAAGTAAAGTATCTCCATGGGGTGCACCAGTGTTGATTTTTAAGAAGAAGTATGGAACATTGAGGCTGTGTATTGATTACAGATAGCTCAATAAAGTGACAATTAAGAATAAGTATCCCTTTCCAAGGATTGATGACTTGTTTGATCATATGAAGGAAGCTAGAGTGTTTTCAAATATTGACTTGAGGTCTGGGTACCATCAAGTGAGGATAAAGGAAAATACATTCATAAGACATCCTTCAGGACTAGGTATGGTCATTATGAATTTACAGTGGTGCCATTTGGTCTTACCAATGTGCATGCTACATTCACGTGTCTCATGAATAGTGTCTTCAACAAATATTTGGATAAGTTTGTGATTGTGTTCTTCAATGACATCCTTGTGTATTCCAAGAATGAAGAAGAGCATGATGAGCACTTGAGGATGGTATTGCAAGTCCTTAGGGAGCACCAGTTGTATGCTAAGATGAGTAAATGTAACTTCTATCAAGAGAAGGTACAATATTTGGGTCATATTATATCAGTCGATGGCATTGGAGTGGATCCATAAAGGATTGAGGCCATCATGGATTGGTCTACTCCAAGGAATGCAACAGATGTTAGATATTTTATGGGCCTTGTTGGTTACTACAAAAGGTTCATTGGAGGCTTATCCAAGATAGCCCATCCAATCACTCCATTGCAGAGGAAGGACATCAAATTCACATGGTCTAAAAAATGTGAAAGAGGTTTCCAGCAGTTAATGGAGTTTCTTACTAGTACACCTGTCTTGAAGATTGCAGATCCAAGTAAGGATTTTGTAGTATGAATTGATGCTTGAATTGAGGGACTTGATGGAGTGCTAATGCAAGAAGGGGTTTTAATTTGTTATGAGTCAAGGAAGTTGAAGGACCATGAAAGTAACTATGCCACCCATGACTTAGAGCTAGGAGCCATATTTCATACTTTGAAGAGATGGAGGCATTATCTCTTGGGAAGAAGATTTAAGCTTAGAACTGATCACATGAGTTTAAAATACTTGTTTGACTAGCCAAATATGAATGCAAGACAAACTATATGGATGGAGTTTCTTTGTGAGTTCAATTTGGAGATTACGCATGTCAAGGGTAAGAAGAATAGGGTTGTTTATGCACTTAGCAGGAAATTCCATATTGCAGTAGTAAGTAGGTGTGAGTTAGACTTAAAGGCCATAATTGTAGAGGCTCAAAATAATGATGAAGTCTATCTTTAGATTAAAGAGAAATTGCAGCAGAATGTTATAGAGGAGAAGTATGCAAGATATTAGTTGGATGAGAGTAATGTTCTCATTTATCATAATACCAAACTGTACATTCCAAACAATGAAGATTTGAATAAGTTGGTGATGGATGAGAAACATCAAAGGCCATACTCAGGACATCGACGATATCAAAAGACTATAACAGCAGCAAGGAAGCAGCACTTTTGGCATGGTATGAAGAAATAAATAGCTGAGTACATTGCTAGGTGTCAGAAGTGTCAACGGGTCAAGGAAGAGCATCAACATCCAGCAGGATTGTTGCAGCCCTTGCCCATTCCAGAGTGGAAGTGGGAAGTGATCTCTATGGATTTTATAACAGGATTTCCAATGACAATGAAGAAGCACAATTCAATCATTATAGTGGTGGACAAGTTATCAAAGGTATCTCATTTCATTCCAGTCAAGTTCACCCACAAGGCCAATAACATTGCAGATGTCTTCATGAGAGAGATCTTCAGATTGCATGGATTTCCCAAGGCAATAGTTTCATATCGTGACACGAAGTTCACATCTAATGTTTGGAAAACACACGGGGGGTTCACTCAGTAAACTTGTTACATAGCACGATCGTTCGCATGATATTAAAGAATATCCCTAGTTTTACTAAATATTGGAAAATTACTCCTAAAACTTTATTGTTGAACCCCCCTCCCAATATGCCTTTCCAATTAAGAAAACCCCTAGTTTCACCAGATATTGTATGTATCCATTTTTACCAACTTATTTCTAATATCCCCATTATATCATATTATCAAGTTGTAACAAACAGGATCCCTAACATGTATTGGTATAAGCAAACATGATGATAAATAAAATAATAATATAATGCTAATAATGATCCCACCAGGATTGCAGGGTTGAATGATCAATTTGTAGCATTGGATAGTGGAATACCCAATAAAATAGTACTGGGAAGGGAAAATGTGTAAAAGGCAAACCAGTCAACAGATCAACATAACAAACAATATAAAAGGATGATAGTCCAATAGTTAGTGTAATGCTTAGAAAATATGAGAATTGCATATGTTTCACACCACAGTCTGCCAATCTACCAATTTTATGTCATGTAAATATAAGTATAGCCATAGAGAGCTCATGTTTTCTATAATATTAATAAATTAAACTCCATAAAAATTCAAAATTGAAACCCTTTCTTGGATGGACTCCCCTACCTTCCTATCAAAACAAACATCGTTGATGTTTGAACCCAAATGAACACAACAAAATTCCTCTTACTTTCCAATAATCCCAAATGATCATGTGCATAGCTTGGATTTGGGTCATTCACAAGATGCAATGAATTTCCTCCACTTCCTCTACATTTATTCTTGCAATCAAGGGAATTAACAACATTTGGTTACCTTTTCTTGGGTTATATCTAGTTTTGTTTTTACAAGAGAGGGGAAAATATCCATTATTAGGTTTCAAGTATGCAATAGTTATAAAGATACATAGATGGTGAGATTTATATGATCCCATTTCATGGTAACGATAACACATAGGGTATGTAAATATGGGTTTAGATTTTCACCTATGTTCATGTCAATTCCAATACAATATTAAGATGTATACCTTGCATAAAATAATTGAAATTGCAATTATGAATGTGCCAAATATAACTCAATCTAACAACTATTCCTAACTAGCAATGTGAAAATGCTAAAGAAGAATACAAAAGGTTGAAAGAAATAATTAGTCAAGAAAGATTGATCTAACTTTTCTTGGCTCTAGGGAGCCAAGAAAAATTGATCTCACTTTTCTTGGTTGTCATGGAGCAAGGTTTGATTGAATCTCAATACCCACCTAAAACCCAACCTAAAAAATGAAGAGTTAGATCTTTTACTCGAATGCCTACCAAAAAATACAGTAGAGTTGTTCAACTTCAGAAATCCCAATTAGCTACATCTCTTAACTTAAAGATGAAAAACAATATAACATGAATTAAAACCAAGCCTAAATAAGCTATTAAATGAGTATTGCTATGGCCAGTAATCCAAAGAGACTTTCATAGATATTATCATTGGTACACTATTATCATATTTATGCAAAACTTAGGATCATAAGCAATATCAAAAAAAAATGGAGGGTCTTTAAGTTTTAGGTGGGTATGAATTGAGCCTGTGAGTTGGAGGTATGAATCCATCCCATGATTTGGAGGTTATTCCTCATCCCACCCAAATAAAATAACCCACAATATTTATATTACTATGTCAAATTAAAAACCCCCCTTGACCCCTAATACGGGGCAATATATTTTTGAGGTTTTTAAGAGTATTCAAACCCCCAATATGAATGGACGTGATATGATATTGCCTTGCTAGTGAACCCCCCGTGGGAAAACATTGTTCTAGGAGCTGGGAACTAAGTTGAGTTTCAGTACAACCTATCATCCTCAAACAGATGGCTAGACTGAGAGAGTAAATCAGGTCCTTGAAGATATGTTAAGGATGTATGTGATGGATAAGCCATCTAAGTGGGAAGACTATTTACACTTGGTAAAATTTTCCTACAACAATGGAAATCAAGCATCATTGAAGATGAGTCATTTTGAAGTGATGTATGGCAAAGGATGCATAACTCCGGTGAGTTGAGACATCCCAGTGAACAGATTAGTGCTTAGAAAAGAAATGACTGAGGAGATGGAGCAAGAGATTGTGAAGATCAGGAAGAATTTGAAGGCAACACAGGACAAACAGAAGAGTTATGCAGATACGAAAAGAATGCATAAGGAATTTCAGATTGGGGATCATGTCTACTTGAGAGTGAAACCAAGGATGATTCCATGAAGTTGGGGAGTTGTGCGAAGTTAGCACCAAGATATTTTGGACCATTTGAATTCCTTGATAGGATAGGTATAGTTGCATATAAGATTTCATTTCCTTCTAACATGAAAGATCATAATGTTGTCCATGTATCTTTGCTTAATAAATATGTACATGATCCTAATCACATCATTGATTGGCATGTGATACAGGTGGAACCAGAGGGAGAGTTCCAGATGGAGCCTATATGCATCCTCAATAGGAAGGTTACCTTGCTCAAGAACCGACCACATGGAAGCTAAAGGTGCAATGGAAACACCTGATACTAGAAGAGGCCACATGGGAGTTGGAGGATGCCATCAAAAAGGCATTTCCACTTTTTTCAGTTTTGAGAACACCGAGGACGGTGTTATTTTAAGGGAGAGGGAGTTGTAATACCCCATTTTCCCTTGATTTTATTGGCTTCAATGTAAATACTGTGTATATGTTGTGTGTGCATTTTCCCTAGTGTGGAGCTCAAGGCTAAGGCCCCACTAGTGGATGTTTAAATTCATTGCATAGGAAATTATTTGACAGTTTGATTATTCATGGGTTGTTAAGCCATGAAGAAATGTAGATGATGTAATTATTTATTAATGAATAAAATAACCAAGAAGATGGCTAAGGAGGAAAGTAATGAGAAGGGGCCATGTGTATCCACTAGGGAGATGTGAGGGGGTTATGGGATTGGTTTCCCATGTTGCCACATCTCTGACCTTGAACCCATTTGAACTCGTTGCTGACATTAATGCAGTTGTAGAGGGTGGTGGAGAACCCTGTTGCTGAAACCGATGGAGTATGGAGCATGCCTGCGATTTCGTATGGCAGGACATGGCTTCGGTTTCTTGTCCGAAAAGACACTCAACGCCTGGAAAATCACAGAACGCATTTGACTACTCATTTTTAAAGGGGGGACATTCCTTATTCATCCATACACGCACTTTCCATCTAGGATCCATTGATCCATCAAGGAGGAACTTTTCCAGACATACCCGCATACTGAGAACAAGTTGTGGAAGTGTGAAGATATTTGTTTTTTCCCCATGTGTTGGGTGCATCCCAAGTTACGTAATTTTTGGACAAGCCAGTTTTGAAGCTGCGAATTTACAACGCAACGCAGTGTCGGTAAAGTAGAATTTATAGCGCTACGAAGAGACAGCGCTGGAAAGTGCCAGCCCTGCGAAGATCCAACATGGAATAATTTCGGACGAAAAATGATATAAGTTCCTGTAAATATTAATCAGCGATATATTTTGGGTAAGATGATCCCAGATTCCCAGGAGGTGGGTAAGAAGTGGCGAAGAAGAAAAGCGTTCGGTCACATGAGCATAGGCAGCACTAAGCGAATCGGGTGCACGAAACTGTTAGAGAAGGAATAGTGGGATGAAAGTGACCCATTGGAATGTGCTCAATAGAGGGGATGAAAGTGATGTGACCATGCGCAGTCATAAGATGCTAGAAGACAGAGACAGAGCAGAAGGATGGCCATGCAGATGAAGTCTCTATCATAGCCTAACAAATCTGGTTAGTGGGTTAACCACACCATTTTGTGTACCTTAGGGTTTTCTTTAGCCCGCCATGATTGTAAAGACGTGACCTAAGGGAACGATCTATATAATGGAGCATTTTTGTAAGGGAAAGGGTTGAATGTGTTACAACTAAAATCTACTCATCATAAGATTTAGTGTATACACCCCTGAAGATACCTGGACTAAGTAATAATCCTACGAGGATTTGTACCCAAATGTGTTAAGTTTTGAAGGGTCGTCGCAGGCTGCACACTAGTAACATGCGACGTCGCACCTTGCTCCATTACAGGGTGTGACGAAGTCAGTTAGATGGAAAAAATAGCTTCTTCAAGGTCCATCTCTAAGCTTGCAGACTTGGGACCCTATCCCTGACCTCTTGGAAGAGTTGGCACTCGGTTCCTAAACCTTTGGAGAGATCCCTTAAACCTCTCCTACCATCTCTCAACCTATTCTATCCATACCCTATCCATTTAGTCCTATATAAATGAAGCTCACTCCCATCCCAAAGGGAGGAAGGCTATGGTATCTACATGCTGGTGAAATCACTCTTAGAACATCTCCACTCACCTATTGGAGAACTCATACTTCCTTGGAAGGATATGGCAATTGGCTTCGTCGGAGAAGGGCTACAACTTTAAGCCTTGGTTGTGGTTCTATATCTCTATTATGTACTCCTCTATTTGCAGTAATACAAATGCTTTCCACCATTATTGTTCATGTGTGTAATGATATTGAGTAGTTTACCTACTTAACTGTTTACTTAGATCTCTTATTGTATAGATGTCTTTTACTGGTTTCTCTTGTTTCGTGTCTTGACAGGTCTTGCAGCTTGGATCTGATGACCGTGAGACATGGAGCAGAATTCAGGAGAAAGGATTACGAAGTGAAAGGTAAGGCATCTAGTACTCGATCCTTAAGTAGATCTAGGAAATGCATTAGTAGTCTGTTCTATTTTTTCTAGACTCACTCTGAGCTAGGGAGATACTGCTCGCGTTCGCTCGGGTGGATTGTCCGATAACAAATCTGGTGACCATACTGGGGAGTATAGAATTTGGTGAGTAGTTGTCAATCTGAGAGTCATTTTTAGTTGATTGCTTGACAGAAGCCTTTTTATATTTTCCATTTACATATTGAGGTCGATTTCACTATCAGATCTTCGTATTGAAGACTCTGATCTGCTTCCTCTGAGTTTATACAACTCATTCCCAAACCATTCCATGGTTCATTGCTGAGAGATCTGATTCATTTTTGAATCTATACTTCGCTTGTCGAACCTAGGCAGTGGGAACAGAGCAACACTGTGCATTCTGGGTCTTTGTTCTTTACCTGTTAGTTACTTGTCGCATCCCTTGCATTGCTAAACTGCGACATCGTCGTACTTCCCATGTATGAAAACTGCGACATCCAACTATGTACAAGCACAGAGTGCACTGATTTGTCAAATTTTGGCATGCAGGTATCTCTTCTCCATTTGACAGTCTAGAATTTGGTTTGTTGTATGAACTCTCTCTGTGCTACAAGATCCAACCAGGGATCCCACTTTTGATTTTTGTTTTGAGTGTTTGGTTCTATTTGGATTGATTTTGGGTTCCGCATTGGACAAGCTTGAAGACTAGTAGTGGTGGACAATCTTGTCTCCTCCACCTTCATCCTCTCACCCTTGCATTCCCTTCCTTCCATCCCCGATCTGATCATTATATTAAATCAGCTTCAAGACCTCGTTTTCATTATTTGAGCTTTGATTGCTTGGTTTGCTTGCTGCTGCTCGATTTTGAGTTAAGTGTGTCCTTCAGCTTGATTGAGTGCTTGACTTTTCTTGAGTTTTATGAGTGTACTAGTGCTGCAAGTAGTGTTTTCTTTTCAGTCATTTAGATCTGAAAGCTCAGTTGTTATCAAGTTTATTCTTTGATACATACATTGAAAAGTTAAAAAGTGCTTCTTTCCCATCATTTCTTGAGCATTATTGAAGAAAAATGTTGTGCATTGGAACATTTTCATTTATGTTTTGGAAAAAATGAATGAATGTATGATCTATTGTGTTTTTCTCGAACTATGAATCACTCATTTTCTTGGAAGACTCAAAGTATGCTTCGATTTTTGTATAATTGATTCCATGCTAAGGAAAGATAGATGCATTTTTAATTTTTGTTGCTTTTAGACCATTGAAAGTGAAATTGAAAAAATTTCATATTCCATTTCGGAATCCTCTCTTTTCATTACCTAGTGTCGTTTTGATTTGAAAAGAAAAAGAAAAGGAAAAATGTTTTGATTTGGATAGACTTACAAGCATTCTGCAAGTACAACAAATAAATGAAGAGATTAGGGTTTAGAGATGTAGGCACCTCATTCAGAAGGTTGATCCTAGCTTTGTCTCCCTTGCTCTTCAATGCTTATCCAGTGTCGCAATTCCCAGACCTTCCTTCAAGCTTGGCACTTCATGAAACCTAGATTCAAGGTCTC
Source organism: Larix kaempferi (assembly GCA_027924585.1). Taxonomy (NCBI): domain Eukaryota; kingdom Viridiplantae; phylum Streptophyta; class Pinopsida; order Pinales; family Pinaceae; genus Larix; species Larix kaempferi. Next base: position 1,380,144 of record BSBM01000542.1, on the reverse strand, counting down.
TTGCTTCTGTTCTCCAAGGATCCCAGCCTCTAAGCAATTGTACTAGTGTTTACCAAAACTGAAGCACAAGAAAGGGGGATGAGGGTCTCCATTCCTCCAGCATAACTTTGTAATTGGGCTTAGTCCTCTCACATGACCCTTCTACCCTCCTTATATAGTCAGTGAGGAAGAGGAAAAGAAGTTACAACCACTCAAGAGGTTTCCCAACCAACTTAACTTACCCAAATTTCGAGATTTTGACCAAAACAGGTGTGTACTCTACTCTATAGTAGACAAAGTCGCGTACACATGGCAATGGGCGCTACTTTAAATGAGACAAAGTCGCGTACACACGCTACTATTTCAACAGTGGAGTCGCGCTCATAGTGAAAAATGGCCAAAAACAGGCTTTTCTGCTCATTTTCAGGAGATGGTTTGGTCTGGAAAAATGTTCCTAAGGGTCATATACATCAAATGGGTCAAGAATGAGGTAATTTCAACCATTTTTAGTGTCCCAAATGACTCCTCCATCCACAAATGTCCTGTTGTGTGACTGAACTTGATCTCAAGAAGTGTCGTCATGCGACCAAGGGAAGCAAGTGTCGTCATGGACGGAGAGGTGTCATTTCAAGCTATAACAGATGCCCCCTAATGTATGAGGTCATAGGGAGTACGGGAAACGATGGCCGAAATACATTATAAAAAATAAAAAAGATTTGAATCATGGAGGAACGGAGAAACCAAGAATCATAGGCTCAAATGAAGTACCTGAAAGCAAAGGAAAAGTCAGACAAACTTATCCATGGGGTAACTGTCCATGTTCAAATGGTGGAACATGATCTCCAAGAGGATACAATAACGATCCAATTACTGATGCATATATCATGGCCACTAAAAATACAAGCGTGGATCCATGAGGAACATAAGTGTAAACATAGCCACATAAATACAAGGTGGATCTATGTCAAAACTGGAGAACATAGCCATAGAGAACAAGCCGGATCTATGTCTCATCAAGAGCCTAAAAAGAGTGTGGCTCAGTCTTGCGCAACTTGGGCGATAACATAAATGAGGTGATGCTATCGAGGATCCCAAGGTCTTCATCCAAAAACAACCCAAGGTACAAACCTATCCATGCAAATAAATGAGTTGATGTCGAACATGAGAGGTATCGTTTGATTACCGGTCATTGATGTATACCGTTAGCAAACGCGAGGGTGTCCACCAATAATGAAAATGGAACCCAAGGTACCTAGTACATTCAAGCAAGTGCGAATAAGTGGTCTTGCCATCGAACACTTGAAGAATCCATCGGATAGGAGACATTGATGTATTCCCATCTATCCAATAGCGAGGGAAACTGCCACTAATGACTGCAATCCCCAAGGTACTAACCGAAACTCTAAACTTCATTCCCAGAGTACAATGAGTTGAAGTCGATGGGAAGAAGTCCATTGGAAGGGAGGCCTTAATTCATCCTCAATCATCCAACACGAGGGACACTCAAAAGGTATGAGCTGATTTGGAGTAGGACTAAACACATGATGAAACATACTGACACCAAGGAATGTCCGACACATGAGGTCAAGGCAACTGCAGAATGGCCGACACAGGTTATATCCTTGAACAGTGAGCACGACACAAGAGTGACTTAGGCAGCTTTGAACACAAAGAGACCACGATACAAGTCTGTAATGTAGGAGACATTAACATATTCTCCATATGATTGGAAGACTAACCAAATGAGGGAGTAAGAACTCTGAGATCAGTTTATCCTAAGGCCAACGCTAGAACCCAACTTGTTTGATAGACTCAAAAATAGGTGCTTTGTTCAAGGAGATAGTTGACTTGCTGCCATCATATTGAAAGATAGTTTAACATTCTTCCCTTCCCTTTCCTTTTTCCCTTTTTAACGAGCTTGACAAAGAACTAAAGCATGCTCGATGGTGTTTTCATATTTAAGGAGTCTGAAAAACCTAGAAGAAAACTCCATACACCTATCCGTGGATTTTATATCGAGCCCGGATTGGTCTGTGCTCGGCGGTGTTTTCTTGTTTATAGAGTTGAAAAACTTAAACAGTCCTCTATCCACCATCTCGTGGATTTCACATCGAGCCCGAGTAGGTGAATGCTCACTTGGTGTTTTCACATTTAGAGAGTCTGAAAACCCTAAAGACGACTCCAAAGGTCCTTTTTCGTAAAGTTAGTCTCCTTCCCCGAAAAAGTGTAAAATGATGGAAGAAGAACTCTTCTAGCGCATACAAGAGTATACCTAGAGTATACATTTTCCGTAAATTATCCACTAAGGCCTGGAAAAAGGGTAATTCTATACCTAAGTGGATGTCGGTTCAGTTATTTTAACGAGCTCGAAAAGACAACTATGCTCGGCAAACTTTTCCTATTTAAGGAGTCTGAAAAGGGCTTAAAAGAACTCCATAGGGATCTTTTCTGTAAAGGTTTAAAGAGTCCGGAAAAGTAAACTCATGACCTCCTTACTGTTTTTAATGAGCTCAAAGGAGATACAGAAAATGCTCACAACTTCCTTACTATTTTTAACGAGCTCGAAGTGAAGATGAAAGAAATGCTCATAGCCTCCTTATTGTTTTTAACAAGCTCGAAGGAAAGGTGGAAGAAATTCTCGTAACCTACTTACTGTTTTTAACGAGCTCGAAGTAAAATAAGAATGCTCGCTTTGGGAGGAGACGAGTGCCAGGGACATGCAAAACTAGCTCCAAGCGCATGGAACAAAGCTATGCCTAATGTAAGGAACATGAGCAAGATAAGTACACTCAGGGTGTGTCTCCTCCAGGTAAAAGGTGTCAAATTGTGAGGGAAAAATGATACAGGGCTTAGCGGAAATGAGATCAGAGATGGAGGCTTATACAATGAGCTCAAAGCGTGGAAGTTGGCTTCAAGCTCATTAGCGCAAGCGGGATCATAATAGATGCATATGCAATTTGAACACAAAGGTGGGAGCCTTATCAGGGATGGCCATAAATATATGAGGAACAAAGATATGAGGCTTCTTCTCAAAGTCATGGTAAATCTAAAAAAGCTCCCAAGCCTATGAGAAAAACTCAGCATGGGCACCAGAATGGCATAAGGGTGCTGACTAGGGTGACCCATGTTAGGTAGGCTCTGTTGTTGGACTGGTGCACAATGCATAAAGAGATGGCTAACACACGAATATCCAACAGGTTCGACCCTATGGCGAATTCGGATGGCAAAAGGTTCAAATGCAACATAACAGCGGGGAAGCCTAAACCTATATGCAAGTTTCTGAATATGCCTGACATGGTCGCACAAGGTGTCGAAAATGACCAGTAAGCAAGTATACATCCAGCCAAGAATCCTGTCTCCAAGAAACATTAGTACCAGGATCATATCTAAAACATATGTAAGGAAAGACCCGATACAAGTCACTGTGGTAGAAATACTTTCAACTTCACTATCATCAACAACAGGCATAAACAAGGCAGAATTTTCGAATGAAGACTCTATGGTACCCAAGCCCGAGGACTTACAATCAACAAGATCAAATTCAGGATGAAGATTAAAGTTGAAGGACATGATGGAATCTGCAGAAACAAATTCATCATCACGGGAGTTGAAAATTCTAGAAGCAGAATCAAACTCAGCAGGAACATCGATTTGCGGATCTATAGGAGAGTCCAAAGACTCAACAGTAGGAAGATTAGACTTTAAGGTCAAACCAGGGCTGGACATAACTGCGACTGGATCAACATCCAAATGAATGGTAGACTGTACTATGGACTCTAGGAAAACTTCATCGGAAGGAAGTATATCATCCCAGATAGAACACATATCTAAACATTCAGATGGAGGTGTCACTTGGTCAAAAGCTGGGACCAAGGCCCGAGAAGGTAAGCATGAACTCAGAGACTTCTTCTCATTAGCAGTTGAACTCAAGGAACAATATGCCACATAAGGCTCATGTGACATAGTAGTGCCTAATGCGAGGGACCAGACTGGTCTTTAGTTGGGTAATAAGGAGGATCAACGAATGCAAGTTGGTCGATGGTGACAATGTTTTCGTTATGAGGGAAATGCATCACACGAAAAAGAGTAGACACCACAGCATGCATAGCATAAATGTAATCACGCCCAAGGATCATATCAAAGTCCACAGTGTTATCACTCCAGGAAACTACCTAGGGTTATAAGCTAGGTATGCCTGGTAACTTAAGAATTCAATGATTTTTTGTGTCTTTTGAAAAAAGGGTGGATCAATGGGATGACTAAATCAGAGTACAGTATTCAGGCATTCAGCATGTAAACAGATGAAACAGTGCCCTCAAGAATCGATTGATCAGCATATAACATCAAAGGTGGATGAAGAAAACATGTAACCAAACCAGTACAAAGTAGGGCTCGAGAGACATTCAAGGAACTGGAATCAAGCTGTGAGCTAAACAATGTAAAGAGAACATTCACATTCAAAGCTAGACAACACTGATACAGTGAAAGAGAAAATGAAAACTTATATCGAAGCTGAAGGAAACCTGTGATCTATATTAGCATAGGAAAACCGAATACAGTAGCCAATTATTCCATCCAAAATCGAACCCTTCACAATGACTTGGTTCTCAGGCTTTATAGCCTTTACACAGTAATTCTCAGATCCTAAAAACATGGATCTGGCTGAGCTAACTGAAACATCAAACTAAAAAAAGTAAATGCAAAGAGAAAGGATTGATTCCTTGAATCAAGGGACTTGATGATGTGTCAATCTTCTTCAAAACTCGGTGGTCGATGAAGTGCAGCAGCCTCCCAAGGCTCGGTGATCTTAGCTGGGCGCAGAGACAGTCAAGAAGCTGATGTGGCAATCAATCCCTTAGAGCCATCCCTCATTTCAAGGTGAAAGTCATTTAAAATATGCCCCTGATTGAAAATTCGCCCAATAACCTTTAGATATGGATAATATAATTCATAATACGTCTCTTAAGACTGGCCTTGTGCTTTATCCTCGAACAAAAATGATATCTGTGCAAAAATACGAAAACTTGCCAAAAACAGACTTTCGGCAGCTAAAAGTGCTGCCAATTTCATGACTTATCTGCCGAAAGCTGGCTTTTCGGCAGCTAATGAGTGTTGTAGAAACCCGCCTAAGCTGCCGAAAGCCTGTAGAATTCCAAAACAAACTGCCTTCAGCAAAAATCGATTTTCTCCACCGTTCGATGTCCATTTTGGCTGTTCAAATAGTCGATTTTGATCTACAGAACCTAAGCTATCCACTGGTGCTTTTAGATTTGAATTTGGAGTTCGGGAAGGCCGTCAAAATCGCCCCGCAAGATCACGTGGTTTCAGCAGAAAATTCCTCCAATTTTCTGTTACAGGTCTGTGTTATTAACGTTTTGCCGAGCTCCTCTTAAATCGAATCAGAGGGTTAGCTACCTTTTCAGTTGATTAGAGATACCCTTCCTTTGGAGTCTCAGTTATTTGTTGAAAGAAGGAGTTCGTTTATGATTCCTGATTTGTAGCTGAAGATTTTAACTGTCAGTCATAGAGCTGGATGATGACCTGTCACTGCAACCAAGATTTGAGCAGACTCCAGCTTGTGAAAGCGAGACTCAGCAGATTGTGACATGAGAGAATATCTTGTAGCAGACAAAAAAGGAACCTCTTACTGAAATCATGGAGTTTAAATCAAAAGTTGACTCCTCCTTTTCCACTGAGTTTTACCCTGCTGAGAACCTCCTGTGGACTAATGTTGCGCTTTATTCTTCCTTTCGGCGGCTTAAACACAGGCTCGCTTGATGTGGGACTGAATATGGACCCAATCCTTTAATTTTGCTTGTAAAAACCTTTTCGGCAGCTTATGTCTTTTCTGTTAACGCCTTTAGCTGCCGAAAATGGGCCCTTTCGGCAGCTAACTGGCTTCCTGCAAAACAGTGTTAGCTGCCGAAAACCTGTTTTTTTTTCGAAATTCGAAGCCCAAGACTCATAGAAATAAGAAATTTTACCCATTCTGTCACTCAAAATGATGGTGGTCAATTTGGGAGATAACATCTGGCTCCTACTCGGGGATGGAATCCTCCCAGTGAGGTTCCGAAGAACAAGTAGTTCCAGTAGCCTTTAGCATTGGGCATGGAGTCATTAAGTCTTTAACACTGATCCCTCTGCAAACCTGTAGCTTACATGCAGCCTGCTCTGCTTATTCAATAACAACTGAAAACTTATCTACGTGCTCATGAAAAGAGCTTATTCTCCTATCTACTCCTACACTAACTGATAGGAGCAGCATGATCAAGTAACACTGGATTTCCAATGCATCCATGTCAGATTGTGATTTACAGGCATCATGCTGAATCTTGATCCCAACAATAATAAATACCATATCATGCAGAAGAAAGGTTCGAACAGATGATCAAAGCAATCACCTGCTAACAGAAATATCCTTGGATTTATGCTGCTCATAGAATCTAAAGAATCAGCAATAGGATCATGAAAAACATGATGAAATACCTCTTGAAGCTGCTGCTGCAACTGACTGTGTTGTAACTGCTCTTCATTTCCTTCACCGAACTCATTGATGAATGTAGATTGCTGGATCTTTGCTGGAGGAACATATACGATAGGTTGCTGATCTGGACTGTTCAGTTCCTCACCACCATCATTCTCTTCATTAATGCTGAAATCTGCCTTTGTCTGCAAGTCTGGAAGATGTGGGCTGCTTATAACACATGCTGCTGCAACATCAATACATTCGGGATCATGGTTCACCTGTTCTAGCTGAAGATTGGACAGCTCCTGCAAATCTGGAAATTGTAAGCTATCCTCTTTAAACTCTACAAATCTGAAAATGTCACTTGCTGGTATGTCATTCTGCTCAACGTCTTCAAACTTTTCAGAGGGAACAATCTCATCTTCAAGACAACATACATCAGTAAGTGCATTTGATATGATGTCAAAAGCATCATTAAGGTTATCCTGAGGTGAATCAATGACCTCCGGATCATGGTGAAGAGTATTTTCTTCAGCTGCATACTCTTCCTGAAGATCTACTTTTGAAAGATCAAACTCATGGCAACACTCAGGATAAAGAAGATCAGCTGAGAATATATCTTTACAAAACACATGAAAAGCAGCATGAAAATCTGCTAAAGAACTGATACTTGCATTAGGCAAAGACCGATACCAATCACGGGCAATCCCTTCTAATGAACAACAGAAGAGTCGGATCTGAACATCCTCATGCACTACCTGCAACCGGTGCATGTAGTCATGAAAGTCCAGCAAATGTTCAGCTGGCACTTCCCCCTCTTCTCCTCGAAATCTAGGAAGACTGTTCTCCCATTCATCTCTAGCAGGCACTTGATTAGGAAAACCAGCAATGCTTGAAAAATCACAGAACGCATACCTCTTGGCTAAGATTCTGTTCATGTCATCCCAGTGGAATCACCAACAGATTCTGAACAATGGAGTCGCCACTGAGTTCGTCCTTCATGGAGTCGCCAGATAGATGATTATAACCAGTAAGTGTCTACCCCTTGTCTATCATCAAAGAGTAGATTTGTGTCGTTCTCCCAGGAAGATCAGCTTCTCACCTCGCTCCCCGGCAACGGCGCCAATTTGTTATCACTCCAGGAAACTACCTAGGGTTATAAGCTAGGTATGCCTGGTAACTTAAGAATTCAATGATTTTTTGTGTCTTTTGAAAAAAGGGTGGATCAATGGGATGACTAAATCAGAGTACAGTATTCAGACATTCAGCATGTAAACAGATGAAACAGTGCCCTCAAGAATCGATTGATCAGCATATAACATCAAAGGTGGATGAAGAAAACATGTAACCAAACCAGTACAAAGTAGGGCTCGAGAGACATTCAAGGAACTGGAATCAAGCTGTGAGCTAAACAATGTAAAGAGAACATTCACATTCAAAGCTAGACAACACTGATACAGTGAAAGAGAAAATGAAAACTGATATCGAAGCTGAAGGAAACCTGTGATCTATATTAGCATAGGAAAACCGAATACAGTAGCCAATTATTCCATCCAAAATCGAACCCTTCACAATGACTTGGTTCTCAGGCTTTATAGCCTTTACACAGTAATTCTCAGATCCTAAAAACGTGGATCTGGCTGAGCTAACTGAAACATCAAACTAAAAAAAGTAAATGCAAAGAGAAAGGATTGATTCCTTGAATCAAGGGACTTGATGATGTGTCAATCTTCTTCAAAACTCGGTGGTCGATGAAGTGCAGCAGCCTCCCAAGGCTCGGTGATCTTAGCTGGGCGCAGAGACAGTCAAGAAGCTGATGTGGCAATCAATCCCTTAGAGCCATCCCTCATTTCAAGGTGAAAGTCATTTAAAATATGCCCCTGATTGAAAATTCGCCCAATAACCTTTAGATATGGATAATATAATTCATAATACGTCTCTTAAGACTGGCCTTGTGCTTTATCCTCGAACAAAAATGATATCTATGCAAAAATACGAAAATCTGCCAAAAACAGACTTTCGGCAGCTAACAGTGCTGCCAATTTCATGACTTATCTGCCGAAAGCTGGCTTTTCGGCAGCTAATGAGTGTTGTAGAAACCCGCCTAAGCTGCCGAAAGCCTGTAGAATTCCAAAAAAAACTGCCTTCAGCAAAAATCGATTTTCTCCACCGTCCGATGTCCATTTTGGCTGTTCAAATAGTCGATTTTGATCTACAGAACCTAAGATATCCACTGGTGCTTTCAGATTTGAATTTGGAGTTCGGGAAGACCGTCAAAATCGCCCTGCAAGATCACGTGGTTTCAGCAGAAAATTCCTCCAATTTTCTGTTACAGGTCTGTGTTATTAACGTTTTGCCGAGCTCCTCTTAAATCGAATCAGAGGGTTAGCTACCTTTTCAGTTGATTAGAGATACCCTTCCTTTGGAGTCTCAGTTATTTGTTGAAAGAAGGAGTTCGTTTATGATTCCTGATTTGTAGCTGAAGATTTTAACTGTCAGTCATAGAGCTGGATGATGACCTGTCACTGCAACCAAGATTTGAGCAGACTCCAGCTTGTGAAAGCGAGACTCAGCAGATTGTGACATGAGAGAATATCTTGTAGCAGACAAAAAAGGAACCTCTTACTGAAATCATGGAGTTTAAATCAAAAGTTGACTCCTCCTTTTCCACTGAGTTTTACCCTGCTGAGAACCTCCTGCAGACTAATGTTGCGCTTTATTCTTCCTTTCGGCGGCTTAAACACAGGCTCGCTTGATGTGGGACTGAATACGGACCCAATCCTTTAATTTTGCTTGTAAAAACCTTTTCGGCAGCTTATGTCTTTTCTGTTAACGCCTTTAGCTGCCGAAAATGGGCCCTTTCGGCAGCTAACTGGCTTCCTGCAAAACAGTGTTAGCTGCCGAAAACCTGTTTTTTTTTCGAAATTTGAAGCCCAAGACTCATAGAAATAAGAAATTTTACCCATTCTGTCACTCAAAATGATGGTGGTCAATTTGGGAGATAACACACAGGGTCCTTTAGAACCATAAAATCAACTAAGACTGTTTTTCCACCCAAGGTAACAGGTGCCTGACGGAGGAATCCGATTGGTTCACTAGGTCTTCTATCGAAGGTCAACGACCAATTAACAGCTGGAATAACATTAGGGAAACCCAAATCTCTCCAAGCATAAGCAGATAAGATACTAACAGAAGCACCTTCATCAACAATGCATCGAACAACCGTATGGTTCCCAATATCAACCTTTATCTGGAAAGGTGTCGAAGAAGGAAGACGAGGCTCGGCTAGACTATTCCAATCAAAGGAAACAATCCTAGGGCTTGGTAGGGGTTCACATGGCACAGATGAAGTGTCCCCTTTTACAGGAATATCCAAACTGGTAATGCAGAAGACTTTAGCAGTAGGTGCATCAATATCCGAAGGACTGATGGGATCGGTCGAAGATTGCATCGATTCTATCACTTCACTCTCCGAAGGAAGAGTGGGGTCGACCAAAGATTGCATTGGTTTAACCACTTTATAAACCAAAGTTTGATCTGACTGCAGGGAAACTATAGGCAACTCAGGAACAGAGGTTCCTTCAGACATGGACCACACTCTTCGTGCCTCTGGAATGGCAGGGCATCAGTGAGTAAGGTGATCTCCCTTACAAAGTTTACAAGGAAACTTTGGTTTCCGTCCTATAGGTTTAGACTCCTTTACAACGTCAGTACTCTCAGCATGACTAGCATTGGCTGACAGCTTGCCCCCAGCATGACTCACAGAGGCTGGTTGCTCAGAAGCATCGGACTTTTGAACTAAGGACCACACTTTTTGCACTTCTGGAAGTACAGGGCACAAGTAAGTAAGGTGATCTCCCTCGCAAAACTTACAAGGGAACTTAAGCTTCTGTTTGTTTGGTTTGTCGACAATGTCAACTCCCTCAGCATGACTTGCAGTGGCTGATCTGGTGTCTCCAGTATGACTCACAGGAACTGGTAACTTGTCATTAATATGACTAGCAGTGATCAATGACGTGTCCTCAACATGACTGACAGTGGTTGAAGACAAACTTTCAGTATGATTTTCTGTGACTAAAAGTTTTCTCCCAGCATGACCTCTAGAGGCTGGGTAGGTTCCCCCTACATGACTCATAGAGGAAGGGTGCTTGCCCCCAGCATGACTTACAGAGGCTGGGTTGCTGCCCCCTTGTTTTGGCATCTTCTTCCCATTCTTCCTCTGTCTATTCCTTTTAGACTGCTGGTTACTAGTATTGCTACTTTCGCCACACGAGGTAGAAGGAGGAGGATAAGATGTTACTGGCAAAGGAGGCACAGGGTTCTGATGCTCTTGATTTGAGGTGCTCACAAAAGAAGCGTCAGGAGCATGCAAGGCATTCGAAGTGGAAAACAACCAAACCGGCAGCCCAATAGTGAATCCAGGAAGATTCAGAGTAGCCATTAAGGGAGCACCAATGTTTCTAATGAATGGAACAGCACAAGGATCCCCCGGAACAGGGGTACCCTGATTGGCACTCGCCATAATGCTAGGGATAGTTTCCTGCTCAAATGAACAAGAAGTTCTCTAAGGCAAACTAAAAAAAAGTAGCACAAAGAGCACACCACTAAAAAAGGTCCTAGGTAAATCAAACCAGGCAAACAGATGCCTTCCGGATAAAAGTATGGGATGATGAGGGCCCAGAACATATCAACGAAGGAAGAAAGACAGTTACCCGGGGTCCACAATACAATGACTAAGGGTGCAAGCACTGGAATCACCCAACCGCCCTCCCAAAGACCTGCAAGGGATTTCCTCCCACGTCTATCTTAGGTACAGCAGATATACCCTCTGCTGTCACCTGTGTATGAACCTAGAGTCTGATACTAAGGGTCCCACAACACCGAAAATTCTGGGGGGAATAGTCACCGGTCGAATCAGAAAGCGTGGGCAGGGTAGCTAAGCCCGAAACTCAAAAGAGTCCCCAATACGCAATCCGGTCCTGGCATATGCTCGAACAGAAAGTAGGAGGATTATTCCCACAAACTGATCTCGCAATGACCTACTGCATAGATCCCAGGCAAATTTTGAGTGAGGTGGGTTTACCTATGATAGTCTCGCTACGATTTTTGCGCAATGTGTGATCTTGGGTGGTTTAAGGTGATTTAAACCCAAGACCCTAACCAAAACTAGTTGGTGTAGTGTAACCTAGAAAAGAAAATGTTGCTAGTTCATTTTATTAGGGTTCATTTTAAAGGTTACTTGCTTACTCAAAAAGGTAGTGGGTGTGTGAGAGTGGTTATGATAAAGATAGAGTACTGAAAATGAAAAATTGACCACCAAACAAATCTTTTTCTTTTCAATGCAAGTCTTAAAATTCTGATCTAGAATGCATGTGCAAATGCAATTTTTTAATCTTTCGAATGCAAAAAAAGAAGGTAAAAATAAAGTCTAAATGTACAAAAATAAACTCAAAACCTAAGAATGCAGCTACTCAAGCAACTAGGTATGCAAAAGAAAACTTGTTCTTTTTTATGCAAAGCACTCTGAAATCTTTTAAGCCACTTGCAAGGTACTCTATTCAGAAAATGAATCAAAATTCTTTATGCTTTTCAAAGGTAAGAAACAAAACTGAAACTAACCTACTATCAAAGCAAAGCAAAGAAACTTTCAGGTTCTCTTTATGAAACAGTAAAAGCTACCAAATATGACTTTCAAATTCTTATTGATGTAAGCATGCCAACCATTGGGAAAAGAGTGCAAAAACTACTTTTAGACCCAAATGAATCAAATTACCTACGAATAAGTATGGTTTGGTAAAGTTAGGTCTGCACATAAACAATGCAAACAAGGTCTTGAACAACAGCCAAAACACTTGAGCTTTCACGACAAAAGAAAAACTAAAAGCATAAGGGAGGATAAAAAACCAATCTAAAAGAGAAATTTTACTTAAATAGATACAAACAGGGTCAAGAAGACTCAATAGGTTTCAAATCCAATGGAAATGGGGTAAGCAGGTTCAGTCAGACACAAATTAGGGTACAAAACACCAAACGGATCCACAACCCCCCAACTTGGGTCAACAAGCCCCAAAACTTTCCAAACAAGCCCAAATTGATCAAAAGAGGTTCAAATAATGAATGTAAGATCAGTACAAGGATGGGATACCACTTACAGGGGTTTAACTCAGACCTAGGGTCATCAGGGACCCCAAACAATGCAGCCACAACCCCCAAATTTGGGTCCACAACCCAAAAACTCAAAAAATCAAACCCAGATTTTGAGCGCTACTGTGTATGAAGGAAACTAGCGCTCATAGCAGTATGGGCGCTACTATGCAGAGGAAAAGTAGCGTATGGGTGCTACTGTGTGGTACAAACAGTAGCATACAAAAAAAAAAGTCTAAAAAATGGGGTTAAAACCCCCAAACTGGGTCCACAAAGGTTTGCAAGGGCTGGGAAGGGTCTGTAAAAGCCAAGAAGGGTCAAACAGAGCCTACTAACTGATCCTAATCAAGAAAATGAACAAATACCATCAAATAGAACTGAAGAAATGACCTTGGATAGCCCTAAGCAGTTAGGCTTTCCCCAGCGGAGTCGCCATTCTGTTGTGGGGAAAATGCACCTATGGTTCAGGGGAGAAACTACCAACTTATGGTGATAAAGATAGACTTACAAGCATTCTACAAGTACAACAAATAAATGAAGAGATTAGGGTTTAGAGATGTAGGCACCTCATTCAGAAGGTTGATCCTAGCTTTGTCTCCCTTGCTCTTCAATGCTTATCCAGTGTCACAATGCCCAGACCTTTCTTCAAGCTTGGCACTTCACGAAACCTAGATTCAAGGTCTCCTGCTTCTATTCTCCAAGGATCCCAGCCTCTAAGCAACTGTACTAGGGTTTACCAAAACTGAAGAACAAGAAAGGGGGATGAGGGTCTCCATTCCTCCAGCATAACTTTGTAATTGGGCTTAGTCCTCTCACATGACCCTTCTACCCTCCTTATATAATCAGTGAGGAAGTGGAAAATAAGTTACAACCACTCAAGAGGTTTCCCAACCAGCTTAACTTACCCAAATTTCAAGATTTTGACCAAAACAGGTGTGTACTCTACTCTATAGAAGACAAAGTTGCGTACACATGGCAATTGGCGCTACTTTAAATGAGACAAAGTCGCGTACACACGCTACTATTTCAACAGTGGAGTCGCGCTCATAGTGAAAAATGGCCAAAAACAGGCTTTTCTGCTCATTTTCAGGAGATGGTTTGGTCTGGAAAAATGTTCCTAAGGGTCATATACATCAAATGGGTCAAGAATGAGGTAATTTCAACCATTTTTAGTGTCCCAAATGACTCCTCCATCCAAAAATGTCCTGTTGTGTGACTGAACTTGATCTCAAGAAGTGTCGTCATGCGACCAAGGGAAGCAAGTGTCGTCACGGACGGAGAGGTGTCATTTCAAGCTATAACATAGTGTTGTGATTTTTTGTGTTTCGTCGAAAAAGGAAAAGAATACTTTCATAGTCAATTTTTGTTTGAATTGGGATCGTGTTGCATTGAGTTTGTTTTGGCAATACTATTGGAAAACAATTTCTCCTTCCCATAGCTAGAATTCATTGAAAATAAAAGAATATTTCGTGCATGTAGCAAGGGCTTGCATTATGCTTCCGATTATGTACTCACCTCATGCATTCACCTAACCGTCCAAGATAAAATTAACGGTAGAACTAGGTAAAAATTTTAGCAACTTGTGTGTAAGTTAGAGACGTGTTCCAACGTCGTTAAGTGTGGTAGCTGTCGTTATTTGCCAGCACTGTATCCTGGAGGTATTGTAGTCTTCCACGTACTCATCGGTATATCGAGCTCCCTCACGTACCCACCAAGTACCATAATCCGTACTTGGCATATATCGAAGGGTGTATCACGTACTCGGTAGTATATTGGAAGGTCTCTTTCCAAACGGTTGTGCATTAGACAACACCACTACAGATTTAAGTTCCCACATACCTTGCGTATATCGGGAGACACCACTAGGATTCCTGAAACTAACTGAGTTAACCGTTTGGCTATCTTGGCAAAGCAATACTCCGAGATCAGCACTCGAGGAGATTAGCACGCACGTACTGTCCAGGTAATCAGGTATGCAGGCAAGGGTATGGTCCCAATCCTCCTTGTCGCATCATATTGTTGGACCCTGCAGTATATCGTAGTTTGCGATGCCTTGATAATCCTATGAGGTTCCATAATTTTGAATCCACTCTATCACATAAGTTTGCTTGTTGCCTTAGTTTGAGTAGGTTTTTCTGGACTACTTTTCTTTTAGCATACCCTTAGGAGAAACGTCGTTTCAACCATACTGGCTGATCATCCTGACACTCTGGTGGATTTTCCTTGGAGAAGATCCCGTAGGATATTAAACTTATCACCCGAATATCCCCTTAATCCGGAGGTTATCTCGAGGGTAAGAATGGATCAACGTAACACGATCGTAGTTACTGAAGTGGAAAACCCCACTTTGAATGTTGGAGGACTTTTGTTTCCACAAATTCCTCTGGATTCACCTGCCTCTCATCCCCTGCAAGATGAAGGAGCACAAACCCCCTCTTCACAAGACCTTTCTCCCATCATCCCAGGAGAACCTGGATCATTGGAATGGATAAACCGACCCCAGGATGACCTGATAGCAGCTGTTGGTCCTTTAGCAACTTAATGGACATCTTTTACAGACCACCCAGTGGCTTATTTTGCCATCTCATCCCCACCCAACTGGACTACTCTAGAGATCTCTAGACTTTACTACAGGCCTGACCCCACTTATATTTTTGGCCCTATCCATGAACGTTTAGAACTGTTACGTCTTAAGGGTGATGACCTTCGAAGACAAAGTCTCAAGCAACACTCTGAAGAGTTTCGAAATTGACACTTCCAAATAAGATTCGATGACAAAAACATCTTGGTTCATCCGATATCTTTTGGATCACCAGAACAACCTTCTCACCATGAGACCACTAATAAGACTGGACAACCCTCACAAGATTCCAGTCCTACACCCCAAGTGAACCAAACGACGGAAGGACAACAGTCCAACACACCTGTCACTACCACAGTTACTTTACCAGTTCCTCCCCCACCTCAAAATTCGAGGGGAGGGTATTCCATTCCCTCGGATTATCTTATTGGTAATGTTATTACTATGGTAGCTAGTCAACAACCTACGTTGGTTCAACCTTTGAATAGTGGTCAACCTGTTGTAGCTAGGGGGAAACCCCCGTTTCCTAACTAGAACGTAGGCGGTAGAATCCCCAACGGACCTTCTGTTGGACCTCCCCAACCCGCTAGACCATCCACAATGGGATTATCTCATGTTGGGGGGACGTCCAATGTAACTCAACATTCATGGAGTCAAGCATATCCAGGTTCTGTTAACCCTGCGTCATGCAAACCAAATCCCGGAAATGCACCATACGGGATACCTTATCCCAGGAATCCCTACACTCTATGGGGGCAACAACTTGTGTTGCAACATGGACCCCAACCAACTATCCCTCATGTACCACCACGCCTGACTAGCCCTCCCCCACGTCCTACTGGAGGAAGTGGTCCCCCACCTAACCTTGGTAGAGGTCCACCTCATTTTACCAACCATATCCCTCACCCTTCCAGCGGTGGCGGGAATGGTCCACCACCCCCTCCCGATGGAGGCAGCGGGGGACCATCCTATCATGGTGGAGGAGGACATTTCCCTTTGGGTGGTGGAGGTGGTCCACCAGCCCCTCCAAGTGGAGGTAGTGGAGGACCTAATTACTATGGTGGTGGTGGTGGTGGTGGACACCCTCATCCTTCCGGCGGCAGAGGTGGTGGGGGGCCCCCATCCTTCTGGCAGCGGAATTGGTCCACCACCCCCTCCAGGTGGAGGCATTGGTGGGCCACCTCATTATGGTTATGGACCCCCACCTCCTCCCGGTGGTGGTGGAGGTCCTCCACCCCCTACCGGTGGTGGAGGTGGACCCCCACCTTATTGGAATGGACCACCTTATGGTGGCGGACCCCCTTACGGTCCGGGCGGGACACCGACCTATGGCCAGTTTCCTCTTGGTATGCCTTACGGTCAGTTTAGTCCTTACATGCCTTATCTATATTATCAATACACCCAGCCTAACCCATATTTTCCCTTCCTGACTACTTTGGACCTGCTTGACCTATCCCGTTCAACCACTGGCCACCAATTCTGATGAAACTTCCATCTGATATTCCCAAATTTGACGGCAAGCTGGGTGAAGACCCTAAAAACCATGTGATGACATACCACTTATGGTGTTCATCTAATTTCTTAATGGGCAATTCAATTCATCTTAGATTGTTTCAAAGGACTCCCATTGGTTCAGCTGCCAAGTGGTACATTGAGTTGCCACCCCACTCTTTTCCTAGTTTTGGTTCTCTTGCCATGAACTTTTTGACACATTTCTAGCTGCCCATACGGTATGAAACTGGTACCGAGCTTTTAACCTCGCTCCATCAGAATACCGCCACTCATATTTCAGATCATATCCACGAATGGTGAAGGAGACAACGTCTCATTAAAGCTCCTATTCCGGATCAGCTCCTAGTAGACTGGTTTACAAAATCCCTCATCCCTACCATAGCAAGAGATGTTGTCATGCGAGGTGTTGTCACCGAAGAATAAGCCATCGCAAGTGCCCACGTACTAGACCTAGTCTATACTCAATCCGACACTTTGTTTGATATTCTGCCTGACGCACCCCGTGCCGTTAATGACCTTGCGAAACCACATAAGGGACTCCAAACTGATGGAATCATTGGTTCCCTTAACACCCAGCCTGCTTCTAGCACTATTGGATCATCCAACCTTCATGCTTCCTCCCCATTACCAACTTAGGCTGGCCACATCACCACCAAATCTACCACTTCTACTCAAACTAAAGAGGTGAATTCTGTCCAATCAGCTTCATCTCAGAAGTCTAGCGATAAAAATAAGAACAAGGAGAAACCCAAAAAGTCTTCTGCCCAGCAGGAACCAAAGAGTGCTCCTGATGACACCAAGCAGAAACAGAAACTAAAGTATCCTTGTTTACTATGCAAAGATGACCACTTCTCCAAAGAATGTCCCCATAGAGACGAAGTACAAAAGTTTCTTAGGGGTAAACCAACTCCCGTAGTCCTCAATGATCCGTTTCCTACTCAAAACCAGCAGATGATTTCTCAACCCCCCCTAGCCCAGGGGGAACCATCCAATACCACACATGTTCTCATGGTGCGTAACGAGATGATCAATTTGAACATTCACTCGCGATCTTACGAAACGGTCCCTTCGAAGGAATCCAATGGAAGTAATGTTGAAAAAGCTTTCGACTCCTTAACTGATGTCACTATACCATCAACTTCTCTCACCATAGAGAAGCCCTCCTTAGACTCGATATTGCGACCGCCCAAGAGCACGATTCGAAAAGTTGTTTTCAATCCCATTGCTCGGGCGGCACAAAATTACAATATCATAGAAGACTTGGCACAAGCTCCTTGTGCCATGTCTACCCTGGAATTTTTGCAGAATTATCCTAATCAACGCAAAACTCTCCTTGCAACCATCGGTGCAGTTGACCCCGATTCCTTGAATACCATCATGTTTTGACTTGACCACTTCAAGCCGAGGCTCTCCCACCAGCTCGCATTCCTAGTTTCTGTGAACATTGCTTGGAAGATTGTCCATCGTACCCTTTTGGATGAAGGTGCCTCCACTTCTGTCATGTCGATCGCCTATTGGAGAGCCATTGGCTCCCAAGAATTGAATCGTTCTCCCACCATGTTGAAAGCATTCGACGGGCGTGGCTTTCAACCTCATGGGCTCTTACAAGCTCTTGCAGTTGAGTTGGGTGGAAAGACCGTAACCGTTAACGTGGAAGTGGTCTCGGCCCCAATAGATTATAATCTCTTGCTTGGTTGCAATTGGTTTTATGCCATGCAGGTGGTAGCCTCTTCAGTCTTTCGCATAGTACAATTTCCCCATCAAGGATGAATTGTTACTATCGACCAATTAGATTTTTGCACGCCAGACACTACTACTCATACTGGTGACCATGTTCCTTCCATTGGACAAATATCAAAACAGTATGAGAGTATAGGGGTTGGCCTTTTGAAAGATTCATCTCTCATGGGCATTTTTCTGATGATGGACCCCCCCAATCATGTTGCTACAGTGAACATGATCTCCACAGACATTTTATCTCCCTCTAACGATGCTTGGCTTGTACCCGATGAAGCCACAACACACCTGCTTGGAGACATAATGCCTCTTTCACCCGCTAAACGTATTTACGAGGCTATCCAATCAACACCGAAGGACCATTTAACCGTGGCCTCTCCATCCTGTTCTCTATGACGGATGTCATCTCTACCTGATCCCTTACTTTGGACTTTTCATTCAGACGAGTCCAACATGGAAGTTATGAATGTTGACAACAGTCCGTGGGATGATCTCCACAATAGGTCATCTTTTCTTCCTCTGGAGTACATAGAGGACAACATCCACACCCTCTTTTCACCAAAAATCTACCCATTCCCTCATTCCCCCATTCTTACATGTCTTACAGACATGGAGGGAAACTTGGCCAATATTGAGCCAACCACCTCGGTAGACATCTTAGTGAAACCTAGTATAGTGGAACACATTCGCATAGGCCAGAAGTGTTCCCCTGAAGAAATAGCTGCTGGCACAGCCTTATTCAAGCAATTTAGAGACGTATTTTCTTGGTCCTATGAGGAGATGCCTGGGATAGACCTCACAAATGTTTCTCATGAAATAAAAACCTATCTCGATCACAAACCTGTACGCCAAAAATTGCGACTGGTACACCCCTGGAAGACGGCAGCAATCAAGGCAGAGATTGAAAAGCTCTTAAAGGCTGGTTTTATTTATCTTGTCCCATTGATGGATTGGTTCTCAAACATCATCCCTGTGAACAAAAAGTAGGGTACCATTCACATCTGTGTCGATTATCGGGACCTTAACTGGGCTTGTCTAAAAGACAACTACCCAACCCCCTTCATCGACCAGATTATCGACAATTGTGCTGGAAGCGTCATCTTCTCATTTATGGATGGCTATTCTGGTTACAACCAGATTGAGATCAACCCTGCCGACCAACATAAGATGGCTTTCATATGCCTGTGGGGAACGTTTGCATACTGCAAACTCCCGTTTGGCCTTAAAAATGTTGGTGACATGTTTCAGCGAGCTATGTCATATGCCTTCCATGATATTAAGGACTTTGTGGAACCTTACCTGGATGATCTTGCTGCTCATTCAAAGCAGCGCGAGTTCCACATTGATCATCTGATGACCATTTTCCTCAGATGCAGATGGTACAATATCCATCTAAATCCTCATAAGTGTATCTTTTGCATTGAGTCCGGACGCCTCTTGGGATTTATCGTTTCGAATGATGGGATCTGCATTGATCCCTTAAAGGTGGAGGCCATCATCAACCTGCCACCCCCGACTGATGTGACGGAACTTGAAAGTCTCCAAGGGAAGGAAACTTATTTAAGACGTTTTGATTGCAATTTCGCAGAGAAGACTCAGGGGTACATGAGACTTCTCAAGAAGGACGTCCCATTCATTTGGGACAACCAAGCTCAAAATTCCTTCGACAGTATCAAACATGCCATCACGCATGCCCCCGTGCTCCAACCACCCAATTATTATCGAGATTATATCTTATATCTCTCCGCTTCTGCTACCACTATCTCCATGGTTTTGGTATAGGAGGATCAAAACGCCCAGGAACATGTAATATACTATACAAGTAAGGGTCTTGATGATGCTGAAACTAGATATTCACATGTCAAAAAACTCGCATTCACGGCGGTCATCACCGTCCAGAAGTTTCGCCACTATATCTTGCTTCGCACCACCACCATCATCACAGACTCAAATCCCATGTACCACGTCTTGACATGTCAGGTGCTTGGGGGCAATTATTCACACTGGATCATGATACTACAAGAATTTGATCTTCTTTTCGAGAAAGCCAAGTCGAAAAAGTCTTTGGTGTTTACCGAGTTGATCTGTGACCTTCTCGGTCCTAATGCAGAAGTTGAGTACAATGACTCTTTCCCGGATGAATCATTGTTTCTCATCAGTACGACTGATCCATTGTATGGAGATATCTCGTTATATCTTCAAACCCAATGCTTCAACCTTCAACTGTCTCGCGACGACCATCGTAAGATACGTCACCATGCGAAGTATTATTTAATCATCAATGATACTTTGTATCGCTGTGGCATTGATTCAATTCTTCAACGTTGTCTCACTCACAATGAGGCTGAACGTGTTCTCAATGACTGTCATGCTGGGGCATGTGGTGGTCACCTCTCTGGAAAGACTACAGCCCAGAATATTTTGTGCGCAGGATATTTTTGGCCTACTATCTGTAAAGATTGTATTGAGGCCGTAAAAAAATGTCCTCCTTGCCAACACTTCCATATGAAGAAGCGCACCCATCCCACCCCGTTACACCTGGTTATTACCATGGGCCCCTTCGCAAAATGGGGCATCGAATTTATGCATTGTAAGCCTACCTCAACTGGGGGGCATAGTTACATCATTGTAGCTGTGGATTACTTTACAAAGTGGGCCGAAGCTATGCCTACATACCAGAATGACGACAAAACCGCCGCACTCTTCATGTTCAATCATGTAATAGCATGGTTCGGAGTTCCTCAGGCGATTGTTACCGATCATGGTTCCCATTTTCATAACCATATGGTTGATGAAATGAGTGATAAGTTGGGTTCCCGCCATGAAAATTCAGCACCCTACTACCCGCAGTCCAATGGACAGGTCAAGGCCATTAGCAAAGTCTTGAAAACTATGGTCCAAAGGATGGTAGGTACGCAGAAATCCAATTGGCATAACATGCTCTTTTTAGCGTTATGGGCCTACAAAACCTCCGTTAAAACCACCACAGGTTTCACTCATTTCCAACTAGTCTATGGATTGGAGGCTTCCCTACCTATAGAGTGCGAAATTTCGTCTCTACAACTCGTTGTCGAACTTCTTCCTAATACTACTGCTAAGGAAGAATGTCTCCTGCACTTAGAAAAAATTGACGAGTCTCGCTGAGATGTTGCTCTTGCTAATGAAGCGAACAAGAAACGCATCAAAGCCCATTACAACAAGTCCGTTGAACCTTGTATCTTTAACAAGCGTGACCTGGTCCTCACTTATGACCAGAAACATGACAAACTAGGAGCAGGAAAGTTCAAATCCATGTGGCATGGACCTTACATTGTCAGACGTTTTTTGGAGAAGGGAGCTTACGAGCTTGAAAACTATGACGGAATATCTTTGGGTGAACCCCGCAATGGGATTTACTTGAAGAGATACAATGCCTAAACTCGTCACGCTTAGACTTTCTTGTATATACAGTACATGGTGTGTTTTTTGTGTTTTTGTGTGCTGTGACGCTTTTGTTTTTTAGTGTCTTTAGATCTTGTCTCTTCTCCTTATACCATGTTTTATCTGTGTGTGTAGATGGCAACATGTTATGGATTCAGGGACGCCAGCTGGTATACCCGTAACCTTGATTCGAAAGCCTAGGTACTATATTCCCCAACAGGTGAGCTCATTATCTCAGGAGGAAGTTGCCTAGGCTTTGCAACCAACAATTTCGCAGAGTATCAGGCAGTAATCGAAACCCTAGCTAATGCCATTTCCTTGCGTATGAACCACATTTTCATCCACATGGATTCTCAATTAGTGGTTTCCCATCTTAACCGGGTTTACGCCATCTGTGATCCCACCTTACTCCATCTGTTCAGACGAGTATGTCTTCTAGAAAGGTCATTTGAATCCATTCAGTACCTACACATTCCATGAGAGTTAAACACAGTTGTTGACTCGATGGACAACTTCATTTTGGATTGGTACATCACACACACATAATATTCATAGTATGTAAAATCATTCACAACATGTAAATAATGCAATGTATAAAAGCAAACATGTAAACAAGATCACATCACTCATCATTTTAAAACACATAATGTATAAATCATCGAGAATGTCTGTATATATATATATATCGCTCAAAAGTAGTGCTGGTACAAAATCTGAAGCATGATGGCTTTTAGTGAGTCTCTACAAAATCTGAAACATTGTAGCTTTCAGTAGTACAAAATCTAAGGCATCTAAGCTCTCAGTACAAGTATAATAGTGTCATCAGTCCTGACGCCTGACCCGTACACCACCCTTAGCACGGACAGCCCGCTATCACTATGTGAGGAAGCAATCCACGGGCCTTTCTACCTTGCGGAGTAGGGCGTTGAAG
Source organism: Larix kaempferi (assembly GCA_027924585.1). Taxonomy (NCBI): domain Eukaryota; kingdom Viridiplantae; phylum Streptophyta; class Pinopsida; order Pinales; family Pinaceae; genus Larix; species Larix kaempferi. Next base: position 1,357,374 of record BSBM01000542.1, on the reverse strand, counting down.
TGTATGGACGCTCCAACCCCAAACCTCTGCATAGATATCGGTAGGTCATCTATCGCCGGCTCAAGAACCTCCACTGTCAACTGGGACAAGTTCCTGTATACCTCCTCCATCTCCTCGATGGCAGCATGAGAACCTAGGGGCACAACTGCTTCCCCACCTCTGTCTCTCCTCGCCAGGAGGGAAAGTCCTACCGGCTGTATGGGCCCCACATCTGCACACACATGTTATATACTTATCAGCAATGCATCAAAAAAATGATAAATATACAAAACTAAAAGTACAAGGGTTTTTGTTCTTACCTGTGTCACCCCATGTTGCATCCTCAAGTAGCACCAAGTCAGGATCCTCTCTAAAATCCGTACCACTGTACGATAAGTCCGCAACCGTGAGTAACTATCCTTCTACCCAATTTAAGAGCTCGGTACCAAAACTGATGATAGGTCCTCCACCATGACGAGTCATCACCTCATCCCATCTGAGCATGTGGGGATCTCGAGGCTCCCTGTCATCTAGTACTACCTATGGATGCAAGGGAGGGATCTACTCCAAGAGGAATGATACCATGATCGATCCATAACCAAACTGCTTGAGCTCTCCCCATCGACACTTGGTCAGCTGAGCTCGGAGGTTTGCAAGGAGACCCTCGCACTAGTTGAGAACCATGGGGGACATGCAGTCCTCTGCATAAAGCATCTGCGTCCGAGTAGCCGAGTGGCTACCTGCCGCTCTAGTGATAGTAAACAGTATGCAATGCAGTGGGTGGCTCACCACATCCCTTATAAGAATCTTCCCACTGGAAGATCAAGAAAGAGTAGTACAATGCTGTGACACCATGTCATCAACTGTGCAGTCACTAGCCTGTGTTCCAATAAGAGCTACAGGTTCCCCTCTCTGGGACAAACCAGTGAGAAAATAGATGTTGTCAACATCTATTGTGAGGATGTGCTCACCAATCATGAAATATTGTTGGGCCGCATCCCAACTCTGGAGCATGTGTGATAGCAATGGGATTTGGGATCTCATCCCCTGAATCTCAAAGAACTTGAGCAAACCACAGTTCCTCAAGGCATCCATGCATTGTGGATCATTGGCAGCTTGTTCATCTTCTACTTCGTGTTCTCGTTCCTGCCACTCTAAAACCATGTTTGCTTGCTAGCAACCTGCCAAGAAGGGCATTTAAACACTGTTAGGTCCTACTTCAACCTCTTCAAGTTCATTTTTTGGATTAAATTTGATGTTTGGGAACTGAAACTCCACCGTCGCACTGTACATTTGCGTACAGTGCAATGTCGTCGCACTTCACCCATTCAAGACTTGTGCCAAATCGGTCTTGTCGCAGTTCCCGAAAGGGCCAACTGTGACGAGCCGAGAGCACGGTGGCCCTCCATGAATTCATCAAAAAAACCTAAAATTGAACCTAAAAACAAAATCTAATCCACTAGAAAGTTGCTGGATGAAGTTTAGGCTTACCTACTCCTAACGGTGGGTGAAATGGTGAATCGTAGCTCCCGGAATCGGCAAAGGAAGTTTTGGCTCCAAATTGGTACTTCTCCTCCCAAATTGGCAAATGAAACAATGAAATCTATTTTGGCCCATTTTTCTATTTATAAATAGAATGGAATATTCCTTTTCAAATATTTTGATGCTCTTGGGCCAATTATCATATTTTTTGACCATTTTTGTCATATTTGAGGCTATTTGACACATTTTCTATGTGCAAGAGTTGTAAGTGGTCTTTTGTGTCGTTTCTCGTATCACAACGGTCATCACAGGTATGAACACTCCCTTAAATGTTTTGTCATTATTTTTGCAACGGTTAGTCTGTAATTATTGTGTGATGATGAGTTTACTCTTCATTTGTTCTCGTACTCACAGAACCATGAGAACAAGTACCGAGTTATGATTTATCACTTTTACGGGCTCGTTAAATTTCCACGGAAAAGGACACCCCCAGGAGTCTACTGTTAAGCTCTTTTTAGGCTCTAGTAAAACAAAAAGATTGCCAAGCGAACTTGTCGCGTTCACGCTTGTTAAAGTATTTGAATGGTCGCCTTCCTCGTGATAGTTTACCCCTTTTTCAGACCAGGAGGAACTAATTACGAAAAAGGTATACTCCAGCCAATCATGACTGGAAGAGTCCTCTCCCACGTTGTTTTACCCTTTTTCGGGCGATGAGGCTAACTTTACGAAAAAGGACCGTTGGAGTCTTCTTTAGATCTTTTCAGAATCTCTAAACATGAAATGATGACCGAGTTTACATTCTATGGACTCGTTAAAATTTTCACATTGAAGGGCCCGTCATGGGACGAACCCCTCCTATCCCAGGTTTGGAAAATATTTGGGACTGGACTCGTCTATGAGATGAGCTATACTGAGCATCTGGTTACCCTCATCAAGCTCATAAAAAACACATGAGGCCCTCATCATTCATGATGGGGAAAAAGGAAAGTGTTTGTGTTACATACCTTATTAGTGGCAGTATGTAGTCATTCTTGAACATGGAACTCGTCTACATTTGCATCCAGCACTTGGATCATCCATTTGTCTTTGAGTACCACTTATTTCTTGAGTCTTGTTACTCCTTTGAGTCATTCAAAGAAAAGCTTCCATCATCAGTTGCTTTGAGAATTTGTGTTGCACTCGTCATGTCAATACTGCCAAGTCATGCCATGCCCATGTTCAAGAATATGTCTATCATTTATCATCTGTAGTCAGTACACCCTCCATCATGTCAGTCTACTCGGAGTCAGTCTTGCATGTTACTGTACCATCCGATCTACCCTATACATTTTTGTCATGTTTCATGTCGATTGATGGGGGATTCATTATGGCTCTCCTTCGATGAATTCATCCTTGTCGACTTCAACACATCATCCGAGGATTGAATCTAGAAACCAATCAAGTGCCTTCGCCCTGCATGCCTCAATGGCAGGTTACCTTGCTTTCATCATGAGTTTACATCATTGACTCTTGATTGAAATATTTCATCGTGTGTTCGACTTCAACTCATTTATTCACGCTTGATTATATGTACTGTGATACCTTGGGAATCATTGACATCAATGGTGATCTCCCTCGCACTTGTTAACGGTTTACATCAATGGCCGGTTGTAGCTAGGGTTTTACCCCTAGCTTGTGCCAATGAGCACCTACTAAGGAGAATGGACTCCTTAGTAGCAGTTCAATAATGATTAAATGATTAAGCTAAAACAACAATTAACAAACTACTTTAAGCATTGCATGAGACATAAATAAAAGATGTAAAAAATGGTTTTATATTAATGTTACCTTGAGTGTCAAGGTTGATGAAGCCCTTTGCAGTGTCCGAGAGGATGCTCCAAGCTTCAGGATGCTCCTTTCTCCTTCTCCAATGTTGGGGATGGGCCAAAGGTGGCTCTCAAGGTGAAAATAGTTCAAAGGTGAACTAGGGTTTCGAGAGAGATTTTGGCAGAGTAAGGGTGCTTGTGATTGTGGATATGGAATAAGGGATCTCCATCACCTATTTATAGTTTTTTGGTGGTGGAGTGCTGACCCATGGTTTTAGGAAACACATAGTTTTGGGCAGCTGTATAGGGTTTTTTCCTCCTTTTCCTCATTATTTTATATTTTTTATTCCTTTTTAGGGGATTTTTGCTATTTTTGGGGGAAAAGGGGGTTTTTTAGCCTTTTTTAGGCTATTTTGATGGTTTTGTGGCCTTTTGGAGGCATTTTAGGCCTTTTGGAGGCTTTTTAATGGGATTTTTTGGGATTTTAAGGGGAAAATGGTAGGAAAATGGACAAATGAGCCATATAATGTGGTAAATGAGCTAGTGAGCACTTTTTGGGTGTTAACAGATTGCCCCCTGATGTGCGAGGTCAGGAGCTAATCGTATGGCCGATGGACATCATAAGTCATGAATGGTTTTCCTTGGGAGTGGAGAGAAGAGAAGAAACAAACTGGAGCCCAGAACAACGATCCCGAACAACTGCAAGAACTAAAAGTACATAACCTCAATAATGGATGAGGAATCATCTGATCATATGGACGAGGCGGGCATTCCCATGCTCGTATCAGGATATAACATAATAACAACAATGGGGTCCAAAAAATGGGGACCTGAAATATACATGACCTCAAATACTGACTGAGGAATAATCTCAATATATGGACGAGGCGGGCATACCCATGCTCGTATCAAGATACATAAATATAACTGTAAGGCCCGAAAAAGGGGGACCTGTAAGATACATGACCACTGTGTACATCATAAGGGTCCAGAGGGGACACAAATCTGGGACATACTGCTGAGCGGATCATGTGTGAACTGCAGAACTGGTGCACTGGAACAATCAACGGTGCTACTGAGTGTGGTACCAAAGGAACTGATGAGCTGCTGGATCATAGTGACTGGGGTCAAACTCTCCATGGTACACTGAACTGGAACTGAAACTGGGTACTCAAGGAAGCATGGAACTGGATGGCTTCCGAATACAAACGCCAACGCAGCCCGGACATCCACGGGAACATACAACTGGGCGTTCCGAAATGACTCACCAATGTGCTAGAGTCAGGGGAAATCCGGGGTCTTCGACTAAAAACTGATGGAATATAATCCTACGCGATCCTCAACGATGCGATCAAGGTGCTGAAGTCGAGCATGTGAGGAACAACCACTCGGAGAGGCAATAATGTCTCCTCTCGGAATGATCCGTAGGCACCTACCACAGATGGTGATAAGTCCAAGGCGTAGGGACCTCTGGGCCTATCCTCTGGAATAGAGGAGCTGTCGTCGACAGAGGGAGACCTGCAACTATCAAGGCAATGATGTTTCCTTGACAGGAGCGCGAGGTACGAGACCGAAATGTGATAGTGCTGATGGCAGGACTGATAAACTGTGGTGGGACAACGGGGCAAGTAGAGCGGGTGGACTCAAACTTCCTTTGTTCAGAATATGATAATGGGAATGATCTGGCAGCATATGAAACTGACTGAGGGGAAAGGGATCATAGCTGTAATGGCTTAGGGAGGGTAACGGGTCTGAGGGAGACTCAAGCTGGTATAAAAGGGCAGGAGACTGCAAAAATACTCTGAACAAAGGCGACCTGATTGGGGGTGCTGCCGAGATGATCGATCGTAGTGCCAGGAGGCACGGGGGAAAAACTTCTTCATGGGTTAAGGAACTAGAAGAAGTGTGTGTAAAATGGTACTGTCGTGTGGATTTTACGAGCCCAGGACAGTTCATGCTCGTGGTTGCTTTCAATTTTAAGGAGTCTGAAAGCGATAAGAAGACTCTGAAGTAAAGGAATGGTACTGTCGTGTGGATTTACCGAGCCCAGGACAGCGCATGCTCGTGGTTGCTTTCAAGTTTAGAGAGTCTGAAAGCAAGTAAGAAGACTCCAGGGGGTTGCTTTTTCGTAGATTTAGTCTCCAAGGCCCAAAGAAGCATAAAAGGATGCAATGAAGAACTCTTCTAGCCGGTGTGACTAGAGTATTCCTTTTTCGTAATTAGTCTACCAGGTCCGGAAAAGGGTTAAACTTATACCAGATAGACGCCCTTTCAGGTACTTTAGCGAGCATGAAAGGAAGCAAGATTGCTCGGTGATCTTTTCATTCTTTTAGGAGTCAGAAAAGAGCTTAACGGAAACTCCCTAAGTGCCTTTTTCGTAAAGGACTTGTCCGGCCCGAAAAAGGGATAAAATTATACCGAACAAAAGGAATGGCCAGGCAAGGAGGAAGTGTTCAATCAAGGTTTAGTAATGATGACCAAGAACGAGGGTAGGTGGGAACACTGATGGACCTCCTTGCGGGGTAGATGAAATGGTGGCAAAATAACGAAACATTTGCAGTATGACAGGAGTGAATGGCTCATGTAAAAATGTGGAACAATCCGATAGCGGCCGATGTGGCACGCAAACCGAGGCAGCAAGGTGTTGGGACACAATGTTGAAATTGTACCAAGGGAGAGCGAGAAATGATCTCAAGCATCATCACGAGCTCGGAAAAATGAATCCGGCGATATAAAGGATGTCAAAAACGAGTAACGGCCGATGTGGCACGCAAACCGAGGTGACGGGGGCATTTTGAAAAATGCCCGTAAAATCTGGAGGTGAGAGCGAGAAATGATCTCAAGCATCATCACCAGCTTGGAAAACTGAATCCGATGATATAAAACATGTGAAAATCGGAGAACGGCCGATGTGGCACGCAAACCGAGGCGACTAGTGGCGTCTGAAAAAAATGGGTAAAAAATGACAGGACAAAAATAATGCAACGAGGTGACCATCATGACGGTCATGTCGCGCTGATTCTAGTGGTGGAAACGGTTCGGAAAAACAAAAAAAAAAGAGAAAATACTGTACAACGCAGACCAATGAGGCCGCGGGTTTCGTTTTATGGGTAAAAACGCTTAAGATACAACCCATTACGAGGGTTGCGCAAAGGACGGCCTTCGGAGTCAGCTAAGATGTATGCCCCCTTGCCGAGGCAGGTCTGCACGACGTAAGGGCCTTGCCACATGGATTCGAACTTCCCTTTACCGGTTTTGTCATGGGCTTGGTCGTAGGCGAGGACTAGGTCCCCTTCGCGGAAAGTTCGAGGGTGAACATGTTTATCATAGTCGGCTTTGGAGCGGTTTTTGGCAGCTTCGATGTTCTGGAGAGTGGCCCGACGGTCTTCATCGGCTTGTTCGAGGTGCAGCAGACGCTGCTCGAGGGGGGTAGTGTCAGGGAGAAGCTCAACGGCGATCTGTAAGGCAGGGATCTGACACTCGATGGGGAGAACAGACTCTATACCGTGAACTAAATGAAATGGTGTAAAACCAGTGGCGGTCTTAGTGGAGGTGCGATAAGCCCACAAAGCAGGGAACAACATGTGGTGCCAATTGGACTTATGCTTGTCAACTGTTCGTTGGAGGATGGTCTTAAGGATTTTATTGATGGCCTCTACTTGGCCGTTCCCTTGGGGGTAGTAAGCAGAGGAAAATTGGTGCTCATACTTAAGGAGGGTGGATAACTCACACCAGACGGCATCTTCGAAGTGTGAACCATGGTCAGAGACTAACTGCTTAGGAACCCCGAACCGGGCGATGACATGGTTGAAGAAGAAGCGGGCAGCAGTGTCAGCGGTACAATTGAAGGTAGGCATGGCCTCCGCCCATTTGGTAAAGTAATCAACAGCGACAACAATATATTTGTGGCCGTTGGCAGACTGGGGTCTACATTCCATGAAGTCTATGGCCCACTTACAAAAGGGACCAACGGTGACGACTGGGTGTAACGGAGCAGGAGGTGTCCGGGCCTTGGGGGCAAAAAGTTGGCAGTTATGGCAGTGTTTGACCGCAGTGATGCAATCAGTAAAAAGTGTGGGCCAGAAGTATCCGGCGCGGACGACCTTTTGGGCGGTGGCCATCCCTGAGAAATGGCCTCCGCAGGCACCGCTATGGAAATCATTAAGGACGTGTTCAGCTTCCTCATGGGTAAGGCAACGACGAAGAATTGTGTCAACCCCGCGCCGATAGAGGACATCGCCTAAGAGGAGATATCGAGAGGCCTGGTGGCGGATGCGACGGCGTCCATTTCGTGTAACTTTGGGTCTGAACTTCTGCGTGCGTAGGTATAACAAGATATCACCGTACCATGGGTCATCGGACGAGATAGTGAACAGGTGATTGTCGGGTAACTCATCGGAGATGGGTTTGGCCGGGAGAAGGGAAGGGAGATCAGTAATGAGCTGGGCAAGCGCGAGGGCTTTAGTGCTCTTAGGTGTTTTGAAGGTAAGGTCATATTCTTGGAGGATAATGACCCATTTGGCAACACGACCTTGGAGTAACCGCCGGTTTAGAAGATATACCATGGGGTTAGAGTTGGCAACGACTGTGGTATGACTCATTAAGATGTAGTGTCGCAATTTTTGAACAGAAAAGACCACTGCTAGGGCAAGTTTCTCCTCATATGGGTAACGTAGTGGTGGACCAGACAAATTCTGGCTAACGTAGTAAACGACGTGCTCCTGGTGAGAAGCGTCTTCTTGGACTAAAACTCCCGATACGGCATGCTCGGATGCCGACACGTAAAGGATGAAGTCTCGGGTGAAATCCGGAGGGGAAATCAGAGGAGCTTGTGTGAGGGCCTTCTTGAGGGCCTCGAATGCAGCTTCTGCTTGCGCATCCCATGCGAAGGGTACATGGGTGCGGAGCAGGCGCAAGAAACCGTGAACAGTGGTGGCATAATCAGGAACGAAGCGTCGAAGGAAGTTAGATCGCCCCTGTAGACTTTGGAGTTGCCGGAGCGTACGAGGAGGTGGGAGGTCTAAAATAGCTTGGACCTTTAAAGGGTCAACAGTAATTCCTTTCTGGGAAACAATGAAACCCAACAATCGGCCTGCCGGTACGCAAAAAACACACTTGTGTGGGTTCAAGCGAATTTGGTATTTGCGACAACGCAGAAAAATTTGCCGAAGGTCGTTAAGGTGGTCTGATCGTTTCCGGGAACGAGCTGTAAGGTCATCAAGGTAGACTAGCAGGATATGGACCAAGTCGTGGAAGCAATAGGTCATGGCCCGCTGGAAAGTGGCACCAGCATTTTTGAGGCCGAAAGGCATGACGCGATAGGCAAAGGTGCCCCACGGGGTAGTAAAGGCAGTTTTGTACTGGTCTTCCTTATGGATCTGAATCTGATTATATCCGGAAAAACCATCCATGAAGGAGAGGACCTCATGTCCCGCACACGCATCTATGAGTTGATCGATGAACGGCGTGGGGAAGTTGTCCTTGGGACAAGCATAGTTTAAGTCACGGAAGTCAGTGCATACGCGGATGGTGCCTTGCTTTTTGTTAACTGGAACAGGGTTTGAAACCCATGTGGTATAGGCAATAGGATAAATGAACCCTGCCTTGCGCAGCTTCTCAATCTCGGCTTTGACAGCTGGGAGCTTTGAGGGATGAATGGGGCACTGTTTCTGACGAACAGGGGTTACATCAGGCCATGTGTCAATGTGGTGCTCTATAATTGCGGGGTCAAGACCAGGCATTTCGGTATAAGACCAGGCAAAGACATCACGGAATTCTTTGAAAAGGTGTGTGTAGTCCTCAATCTCTTGTTTACTGCAGAATGCTCCTAAAGTAATGAGTTCAGGGGCACGACCTGGAGCAGCAATATCAACTTGAATGACAGGTGAGATGTTGGCCATGTTTCCCTCCTCGAAGGCATCAGGAGCAGGAATTGGGTCCTTGAACCAGTCGACCTTGGTGGGGAGGAAGTTTTTGGATTCGACCGCGTACTGGGTAGCGGTGCTAGAGGAAGACGCTTCTGGGATGAAATAGGAACGGTGGTGCATATCATCCCAAGGATAATCCGGGGCAGTAAGGGCCTCAAGAATCTCCTCATCAGTACGGAACGTTTGCGTCGTCAAATCGGTTGACGAGGGAGTAGTGGTGGAAGAGATCATATAGATGGTATTAACCTCTCCGGAAGGTGAAGAGTCTGGGGGGTAGATCTCCTCAATGGTAGGTGGTGCCGTCTCAAGATCCAGATTGTTCATCTCATAGAGAGCCGCTCTGTAATCCGGGAGATCGGGACAATGATGTGAATAGTGCCCATAAATACCGCAGATGGCGCAGGAGTGGTTGGTACGTAGGGACTTATCTTTAGGCTTAGGAGTAGGGTTTAGTTCGACAGTTGGGATGTTAGGATCGTCGTCGAGCATTTGCATGTGCTTCTGCAATGCGGGTAACTGTGGGCATTGGTGGGTCGCATGGCCCAACTCGTCACACAGCGAGCATTTGGGAGGAGCACGAAACACTGGAGGGTTCTTAACTGTCTTTGGAGGTGGTACAGCAGTGTAAGGTTGAGGACCTCTGCCCCCAGTGGGTTTGGGAGTAGGAGGAGGTGTCGTGGAGGACGAAGGGGTAGAGACACCGGGAGGTGGCTGAGTGGTAGTAGCCATGGGTTGCACCGGCTGGAGGACGACATCAGGTGTCGGTGGGCGAACGGGAGGCGAAAGATACCATACAGGTAATCCCAAGGTTAACCCAGGGAGGCTAAGGGTAGCCATGACCGGGGCGCTTACTACTCCCGATGGAGGGACTAGGAAGGGGATCGTATGGATCGGTGTAACACCAATGTGGCTAGGTACCAATGGTGGTTTTGGCAACAAGGGTGGTTGAGTGTTAGGTGGTAGATTGTCGTGGGACAAGGTACATAAGTCAGAGACTTCGGGCGTAGATGACGGCGGAGGAATGGATTGAAAGGTGGAGGTCATCGGCGCGTCGGAGTAGACTCCAGGCCCCGAAGAGGAAACAAACGAGGTGGTGGCACTAGAAATAGGTTGTTCAACCATGGGGAGAACGTTTTCCGGTGCCGCCGGAGCGCTGGGATCATAGTAGGTGAGCTGGTCAATCTTAACCACGCGTCCTTCGTGGGGGAACATCATGGTGCGAAAGACAGAAGAGGCAACTTCCCGCATGGCATACATGTAGCTGCGGCCGAGTAGAAGGTTGTAATCCAATTGGGCATTGATTACCTCTATGTCAATAAGAACTGTTTTACCACCTAACTGGACTGGAACGTTGGGTAGAAGGCCTTGGGGCTGGGCCGAACGACCGTCGTAGGCACGTAATGCAGTGGTGGACTGCTGGAGAGGAGGGGATCCTAGCTTCTGCCATACAAATGTAGACATAACGCATGTGGAAGCACCCTCATCGATGATGCACCGATGGATAACAAGATTCCTAACGGAGACTGTAACTTGGAAGGCTAAGCTGGAAGGTAGGCGTGGTTCAGACTGGTCTAAATCAAATGCCATCAAATGCGAATCAGTTGGGTCAATCCCCCCAATAGCGGAAAGTAGAGTCTTGCGCTGGGAAGGGCAGTTCTTCAAGACTTCTAACGCAGACATGGCTGCGGGGGATTGGGCTAGGTCGTCTACAATGTTGTAGTTTGACGCAGCGCGCGCGTTAGGGTTATTGTTGATTCGGCGAAGTGGGAAACAAGGTGCTTTCGCAGCGCCGTCTATGGGAGGCGGAGGTATACGTAACGCCTGATCGGTGGGATGGGCGTTAGCAGGTTTATCCGTGGGAGTGGCTTCAGAGGTGGAGCCATATTGGTTCCGACGGGTCTGGAGGTTGACGTCAGCGGATGACATCATCAGTAAGTGGTGGGTACCTGAGTCAAACATGGGTTGATCAGGAGCAGCGTAGGTGATCTGTTGTTGTTGGGCCGCGTTGGCTTGATGGGAAGCCAACGGCTGAGTGTTCACTACGCCTTGGGTCGGTAAGGGGTTTTGCAGCACCAAAGGGGGTTGCTGAGGTTGGGGGGGGTTGGGCGGTGCTTGGGGAGCCGCATGCCCTTGGCGATGGGCCTCGTCAACCCAAAGCTGCCGAGCTCGCTCCAAGTGTGGGCAAGCATGGGTGTAGTGTCCATAGACCCCGCAAATAGAACAAGGGTGGTTCATTCGCAAATTGGGGTTTTTAGCCTGCTTGGGCGGGCGATCAGGGCTTTGATTAGCGGGGGCCGCATTGTTGTTGGCAGGGGGATTAGCCGGTTGACCAGCTTGGTCTGCAGGTTGGTTGTTTCCCCGATTACGGCCCTTGCTGCGGTTCTGTTGGCCCTGGTTACATTGGTTGTTCTGGTTTTGCTGCGGATTCTGTTGGGCGTAAACTTGCCCTTGGGCAGCAGGTGGATTCTGAGGTTGCGCAGGTGCAGGAGCAGGCTGCGGGGGATGATATGCAGGTTGAGGTTGAGCAGGTGCAGCAACTTGAGGGGGTTGCTGATAGGACTGTGGAGCAGGTTGTGGATGTGCCGCAGGGGCTGCCTGGGGCGGATAATAAGCTGGTGGGGCTTGTGAAGGCGCAGGAGCTGGGGCAGTCTGCTGATGGTAGTAAGGCTGAGGGGCGACTGGAGGAGCATAAGCAGGAGTCGCATACCCGAAGCACTGAGGCGGACATGAAGGTCCATGGGAATGGTGATGTGTCATGGGAGCATATGAGTTGGTTGCTCCCGACTGGGAGGTAGCCCTCGACAGGTCGGGGCCAGGGGTAGGACGTGCTATAGAAAATGGTTGGGGATGCGAAGAAACACGGCCAATGATACCATCTGCAGCGTGGGATGCCCCCGGCGCATCATGATGGGAGGACTCGCCGCGAGGGGCGTCAGGTATAATGGTATAAAGGTAACCCGATTGGGCGTAAATGAGGTCGAACTGTTGTGCCTTAAGGATGGCTTCTTCTTCAGACTGGGGTCTTTCTGAGGCCACATCCTTAGCAATAACAGGAAGAAGGGATTTGAGGAACCAATCTAGGAAGATACGGTCATCAAGTTTGATCTTGCATAAGCTACGGCGTCGACGCCACTCATGGATGTGGTCCGTGATATGGGTAGCCGTGTTTTGTCTACAAGATAGAAGGATCTCAACGCCCGCGTCATAGCGGACAGGCAACTGGAAGAACTGCAGGAAGGTAGAGGCAAGGGAGGCAAAGGTGGCATGGGTCCCATGTGGTTGCTCAATATACCATTTGGCTGCAGAGCCAGTAAAGGTGCGCTGTAAGAGACGGAGGCGAACAGAGTCATCCACGATGGAGTTAGAGGAACACCATAGGTGGAAAGACATGATGTGGTTCTGTGGGTCCTCACCGGCCTTGCCCTCGAACTTAGGGATGTCCGAGGGGAGCTTGGTAGGCATATGAGGCCATGAAGGGTCATGTCGAATAGGATCGTTGGTCAATCTGGCCAGGTCAGGTAGGTTGAGGCTAGCCATGAATGGCAAACTGGAAGAAGGCTGTGACACAGTAGTGCTATGGACCAAGTTGGGGCCAGTGCCCCCAAGTGGAGGGACAAAATTAAGGGTGGTGCCCCCAAGTGGGGGAACTGAGGTAGTGGAGGATGGTCCAGCACCACCATGGGTAGTGTGAGCCACTGATGTAGTGGGCATGGGTATTCCCGCTGTGGGTATAGGTACCGTGAGGGGAACAGTAGATGGTTGCCCCATGGAGGGCATACCAAAAACAGGTGTAGTCACTGGTGTAGTGGTGGATGTGCCACCAATGGTCCCTATGACAAATGGAGTGGAAGTCGTGCCAGCCATGGGGCTAGTAGGGGCAGTATAAATAGGGTTCTCAGACTCTTCGTCAGAATCAGAGGTAAAGTAAGGTGCGTCACTATTTGGTGACGGAGACCTACGTCGCTGACGAGTGGAGTCAAGTGACAAGGCTCTAGATCTGTGATGAGTGGTATCAACGGACAATGATCGGAATCTATGACGAGTGGTGTCGAGAGAACCGTGCTGTGGGGGCTCGCCCCTGAGGCGCCGAGAATGTCTCGGGGACTCAATGGTGACAGATGGTGTCTAGTCTCTGTGGGTTGAGGTGAGTATAAAAACAGCTCAAAAATCCTAATGCAACCGAGTGTGCAGAAGGAGAGCTAAAAAGCAAGGCACTCAGGCCAACAACCAACTCAAAACACCCACTGCAACAGCTGTGCTACAATAGGTGGAGTAACAACAAAGATGGTCAGAATACCAACAAGCAGCAGGTTTCCTAGAAAAGAAAAATGGTGGACTCACTAGACCAAAGGGAGGTAAAGGAGCATGCAAACACCTAGCTAAAAGTATTCTGACTCAACTAAACATATCCTCTGCAAGGTGATGAAATCCAAGTCAGACAATATGAGTAGGAAAGCCAAGTGGCTATGATATCCCCCTACCGGGAGGGACACCGGGTAGTCAATCCTAGAAGAATGGCAACTAAGATACCCCGTTCATGACACATCCAGAAAGGTGAATCTGCCGTTTAGTTCGTTGACCGCAATACCCCTATACAGGGATATCCCGCGAACCGCGAAAGGTAGCCCTTCGGTTACTGAATGGAGTGCGGTATTCCACTCAGGCCTCCGGAACCAGTCTCCCGACTTCAACCCTCCTAAGGGAGAGGCCCTCTGATAAACTGGTCGTGACCGTGCCAAAAAGTACTAGGGGATTTTGGTTCCCTATTTGGACAACAACTATGTCTCAAGTGAAATAACCAAGGGGTGTTATTGGAAGCCTATCCCCCTGATCCTACCTAACTACAATGATTCTTTTGTGTTCCCCAAGTGGGGTTAGAATGTTGGTTTAATTAGGTACTTTTTAAGGCTCACTTGATTTTATGTGACAGAGTGTGTGCTCGTGAGGTAATGATCCCAAAAATAGAAGTGCCACAAGGGAGGGCAACTTCCAATCTATCAATAATGCTGAAATTGATTTTTTGAACTTGCAAAATTTTCTGAAAATAAAAATACTGAAATTTTAAAAAGAGTCTGTAAAAGGAACAGAAATTATGCTGCAGAAAGACTGTAAGGAAGTAGGCTGCAGGTGGGACAGAGGGCTGTTCAAATGCAGAAAATATTGCAGCAAGAGGGGCTGGGCTCAAAACAGGAAAAGAGCAGAAATCAGACCGCGGGTCTGTGGCGGATCAGAACAGGCCGACCGCGGGTTTGAGGGAAACAACGGCGGTCAGGTCGCGGCTATCGGGACAACAGAGGCAGTCGGGACGCAGCAAACAGGGGAAAAGGCACAGTCGGGTCGCGGCTATCGGGCCAACAGTGGCAGTCGGGACGCAGGAAAAATGGAAAAAGACACAGTCGGGTCGCGGCAAAAAGGCTAACAAGCGCAGTCGGGACGCCCGAAAGAGGCAGAAAGCCACAGTCGGGACGCGTGAAAAAGGCCGACAGGCGCAGTCAGATCGCGGCAAACAGGCTGATTAGCCACGGTCGGATCGCAGGTAACAGACTTGAATCCGCCGGCAGAGCGTCGGAAGCAGTCTGAGAGCCACGGTCGGATCGCGGGTAAAGGCCTGAAAGGCGTGGTCGGAACGCGACTGTAGAAGGAAAAAGACGCGATATGCGGCGGCCGAAAGGGACAGCCGAAAGGAAAAAATTTAAAAAACGAAAACCAGAAATTCGAAAACTAGGGGAGTCGCCAAAACTGTAGCTAGGGTTTTACCCCCAGCTTGTGCCAATGAGCACCTACTAAGGAGAATGGACTCCTTAGTAGCAATTCAATAATGATTAAATGATTAAGCTAAAACAACAATTAACAAACTACTTTAAGCATTGCATGAGACATAAATAAAAGATGTAAAAAATGGTTTTATATTAATGTTACCTTGAGTGTCAAGGTTGATGAAGCCCTTTGCAGTGTCCGAGAGGATGCTCCAAGCTTCAGGATGCTCCTTTCTCCTTCTCCAATGTTGGGGATGGGCCAAAGGTGGCTCTCAAGGTGAAAATAGTTCAAAGGTGAACTAGGGTTTCGAGAGAGATTTTGGCAGAGTAAGGGTGCTTGTGATTGTGGATATGGAATAAGGGATCTCCATCACCTATTTATAGTTTTTTGGTGGTGGAGTGCTGACCCATGGTTTTAGGAAACACATAGTTTTGGGCAGCTGTATAGGGTTTTTTCCTCCTTTTCCTCATTATTTTATATTTTTTATTCCTTTTTAGGGGATTTTTGCTATTTTTGGGGGAAAAGGGGGTTTTTTAGCCTTTTTTAGGCTATTTTGATGGTTTTGTGGCCTTTTGGAGGCATTTTAGGCCTTTTGGAGGCTTTTTAATGGGATTTTTTGGGATTTTAAGGGAAAAATGGTAGGAAAATGGACAAATGAGCCATATAATGTGGTAAATGAGCTAGTGAGCACTTTTTGGGTGTTAACACCGGTAATCAAGTGGTTTATACCATGTTCGATGTCAAGACATTTGTAATCACATGGATAGATTCATATCATTGCGGGTTCAGCTTAAAGACCCTGGAGAGTCGTGTTTTACCCAAGTTGCGATAGAGTTTGTATTGAGTTATATCACACGAATCCACTTTTGTATTGGTTGTGGCTATGCTATCATCTCATCATGGATCTATGCTTGTGTCTAGTAGCCATGATTATGTTCAGTCGGTCATTACTACCATGGATCTGCAATGTATTGGTCGGCAGCCATGTTGTGCTTCATATGAGATTATCAGTTCAGAGTCAGTTGATCTGCAGCACTGTCCTTCATCCAACAAGTCTATTGCCATTACTCCTATCAAAGCACTTCACCTGTCTATCTTCAACAGCTTCATGCTTTGGGGGGCATTCTGTTACACCTAAAATCTACTCATCATAAGATTCAGTGTATACACCCCTAAAGATACCTGGACTAAGTAATCATCCTGGGAGGATTTGTACCCAATTGTGCTAAGTTTTGAAGGGTCATCGCAGGCTGCACACCAGCAACATGCGACATCGCACCTTGCTCCATTACAGGGTGCGACAAAGTCAGTTAGATGGAAAAAATAGCTTCTTCGAGGTCCATCTCAAAGCTTGCTGACTTGGGACCCTATCCCTGACCTCTTGGAAGAGCTGGCACTCGGTTCCTAAACCTTTCATGGAGAGATCCCTTAAACCTCTCCTACCATCCCTCAACCTATCCTATCCATACCCTATCCATTTAGTCCTATATAAATGAAGCTCACTCCCATCCCAAAGGGAGGAAGGCTATGGTATCTACATGCTAGTGAAATCACTCTTAGAACATCTCCACTCACCTATTGGAGAACTCATACTTCCTTGGAAGGATATGGCAATTGGCTTCGTCGGAGAAGGGCTACAACATTAAGCTTTGGTTGTGGTTCTATATCTCTATTATGTACTCCTCTATTTGTAGTAATACAAATGCTTTCCAACAATATTGTTCATGTGTGTAATGATATTGAGTAGTTTACCTGCTTAACTGTTTACTTAGATCTCTTATTGTATAGATGTCTTTTACTGGTTTCTCTTGTTTCTTGTCTTGACAGGTCTTGCAGCTTGGATTTGACAACCGTGAGACGTGGAGCAACATTCAGGAGAAAGGATTGCGAAGTGAAAGGTAAGGCATCTAGTACTCGATCCTTAAGTATATCTAGGAAATGCATTAGTAGTTTGTTCTATTTGTTTTAGACTCACTTTGAGCTAGGGAGATCTTGCTCGCGTCCGCTCGAGTGGATTGTTCGATAACAGAATGGGGTTGAATTATGTGGGATTTTGTATTGAGATAGTAATCTCTAAACGCGTTGTTGATCTCTGTTGAGAGACGACTGTAAAGATGTTCTGCAGCTGTGTGTGCAGAGACCCATTGAAGAGAGAAGAGAGTCTGGAGCTGAGTGCACAGACTGGAACTGTTGAAGCCTTCTCATTTATAATAAAAAATAGTTCCTATGGACATAGCTCCCATCTTGAGGGTGAAAAACATTAAATCCTGTGTTGTGTGATGAGATTTATGTGAATGTGTTAGTTTCGTATGATGTTGTATTTGCTTATGCACATTTATTCTTTCATATTCGTGTCCTTGTCTATATTTATGGAATGTGAATGGCAATATTAAAGTCCGAGTAATCTTTCCCTAAGTTAGATATACAGGTGGTAAATATTTGTAAATGTATGCATATTTCATTTCAGAGGATATCAGATGCAGAATAATCTAAGTATTGTGTATGGATAAAGGAATAAGTTACATAATTGCACATATCTGATGAATGTTGAAAGTGTTTAAGTGTCCAGCCATGCAGTCCTAGGTAGTGCAACTTCCTTGTCTACTTGGTTTTTCCGCAGTGCGAGTCCTTTAGCGTGATGTTTCTTATTTGGAGAGCCTAAGAAAGAGAAGAATATTAGCATCACAATCTATTCCGAACCGCGCATCACCCGGTTGTGGAAACTTGATTTCGCAACCTCCCCATAACTTCTCCTAGAGTGAGACCTCCGTATGCTCGTAGACTGTTTCTGAAAGGGCCGGTGAAAAGGGGTTTTGTTTGTTCCATGAACTGCGCAGAACCTGGGTCTATCTTGAAAAGAAAAGAACGGGTATATGAGCCAACAAATGGTTCCATTTCCGTGGTTGAACTGGTGATGTGTTAGAAAATTGGTAGCCCAAGAGGACATAAATACAGAACTAGGTAGACAATACAGAGAAGGAGTTTGCAAGAAAGGAGAACAAACATCCATGTTTCTCTGATGAAGAATGGTTGCAAAGATACCTATATTATGATATTTATGAAATTTATGAAATTTTATTCGCAGCCTTCAGCAACGATCTATACGAGTGGTTGTTGAGACTAGCAGAACAAAAATCCTGCTATCAGGGAGGAGAACCCACGGCATGGATTCCAGAACTGGTCGAGACGCTTAAAGCGGCTGATAGCCCGATCTCAAGAGTAGTAGACTTCTATCTGGATAGCATATTAGAAGGCTACGTTACAAAGTTTGTTGTGGACATGTTGAAGTGTTACAGAGCAGTAGAGGCAGATTTCTTCAAAGGATTTAGAGGTAAGTACCTAAACAATCTTAGCTTATACATTAAAATGTTGTTAGCAAAGAAATGTGTTTTAAGAATGCAGTAAGATACCTAGAAGTTTTGAGTCTGTAATGTTCAGAGCTAACGATAGTGATACATAAGAACACATTCATACATTAAGAAGTGGTAAAAGATACAAGTCTAGTGAAGAAAAAAGGTCTAGTGAGCATAAAATTCACATAGACACTGAGTTACAAGTTGAGCCTGATAGCCAGATAGAACCTTCAGTAGCTACCTATCAGCCCATCAATCCACAGAATCCTCCAGTTGACAATATTGCTAACCCTCAGAACGTCGGTAGTAGTAACAATGCAGGAATGAGTACTCAGAACATTCCGTGCAGTAGTATCCCTAACACATCACAGAATATTGCACCTCCTATAAGGAGAATGAAGACGATATCAAACTATCGATGTTCAAAGGAATGGGTCTAGAAGACCCTGAGCAACATTGTTTTCTATGTGAAGCCATGTGGAACATTAAGAAAGTCTAAGATGATGCTATTAAGCAAGCACAACTCGTCACTACATTTAGGGACAGAGCCTTGAATTGGTTTATGAAATATTTTGTCAGACATAATAGGACCCTACTGGACATCAAAGTTGCCCTCTTAAGAGAATTCAAGAAACCTAAATTTGAGTCACAATGTATAACATAAGTCAAAGAGATTCAGAAGAAAACAAATGAATCAGTATGGAAATTTGACCAGAAGTTCAAAGCATTTCTAGATCAAGTAAGCTTTCACATAGCACCGCAACAACACCAAGAGTGGTTCATAGCTGCATTGTTTCCACATATCAGAATTTCGTTGATGAAACATAAGGTGGATTCGTAGACAAAAGCCTTGGAAATTGCCATGAATCTAGAAGCCTCACCCATAAGAGAAACAAGTGTACGCATGGTCTAGATACAAACCCAGCTCGCAAACCTCACATTACAATTGGAAGACATTAAGAAAGGAAAAGAAATCAGAGAAGAAGTCTAGTGTACAAAGTGCAAAGGAGAAGGACACCCGAAAGAACACTGCCCAGTATTCAAATATTACCTCGATAGTGGAGCAGCAAATCCACTGAATCAACAGCAAGGACTATGGTGTGAAATTTGTCGATGTAGAGGACATCGGCTTGAAGATTGTTACTTAATTTAAAAGTATGTGCAAACACCCAAGAATTTATACTGCACATTCTGTAAATCAGTTGGTCATGATGATACCAACTGTAGACCATACGAACTCATGATAGAGAGAAAGCATGATGTCTATAGAGTTCAAGAAGAAACACCTCAAAACAATGATAATGCGTAGTATGACCAAGGCGCATATAGAGGACATGGTGGATATAGAGGCAAAGGAAGAAATATTGGCCAAGCAAGAGGAAGAGGTCAGATAATTTGTTATAACTGTACTCAACCAGGACATTTATCTAGAGACTACACAAATTCTTGTACTACCTGTAAATACTGTAAGTATTTTGATCATGTCATTGAGGCATGCCCAGTTTTGCAAGAAAAGATTGAAGAGAGAAGACAAGAAGCACAGAAACCGAACATACAGATGATCGCAGCAGAGAAAAGAACTAGAGATCCAAACATTAATGTCTTGACGTGAAGTGGCACTACAACAGGAAGAGATAAAGAACCAGAAGCCTTGACTTCTGAAGACCACCAAGCTAAGCAAACACCTACTGAAGGGGTCTCGATAAGAAAAGAAACCGGGAAAGGACTTGCTTGCAATCTAGACATAAACAAAGAAGTATTCGTAGAATCAAAGGAGACCTTCAAAGAATTAGAGTCTGTGACACCAAGAATTAAACTGCGAAGTGAAACAACACATACGAAGGATATGCCAGCAGCATATGAAAAACATGTACCGCAGTAGAAACAGTGACTTCTGTTGCGCAGTTCCTGTGGAGCTGTATGAAGTTATTGAAAAGAGAAGATGCCGTGGTGGGATTGCAAAACTTACTAAACCACTATGAACAATGAAGTTGCACAAGTAATACCCATAGTGCAATTCACCATATAAAAAGTCATAAGAGAACAGGCCGAGAAATGAGGCTAAGTGCACAGATTGGAGACTATGAAATGGACCAGATCATCCTTGACTTGGGATCAGAAGTGAATTTCTTGACCAAGAAGACATGTGAACAGATGGGGAAACCAAGGTTATCATGGTCACCTATCCAATTAAGACTAGCTAATCAACAGAAATTTATTCCCTTTGGAAGACTCTCGAATGTACTTGTGGACATTGATGGAGTAAGAAGTTCAGTACACTTCGAGGTTATTGAGATCATCAACGACAGTAACCCATATCTTGCATTACTGGGGATAGACTGGGCGATGGATAACCTCGCGATTATCAATTTGAAGAAGAAACAAATGATCTTTGAAGGACAGGATATTAGGTTCATCGCACCCTTGGACCCTTCACAAGGACCAATATACAGTGAACCAATACAAGAAGAATGCAGAGCACAAGACCTTGATCCCATCTACAAGATGACTGCGAATCATGACGACTACATCAATCCTACGGTTGATGGAACGCTTAGTTGGCGCTGTGACAACTCTTGCATATTATACTCCAACACAGGATTGGATAATTGGCAATGTAGAATGCACGAATTATCTACCAGGTGATGTGCACAAATCACAAAATCACTACACTAAGTTGGAATATAGGTAAGTCCAATCCCTACCTATGATGGCTTGAGTAGCATTCATGAATTTTTTCAAGAATATACTATAATTTCAGATGAATATAAGCTGTCAGAATTAGATTCAGCACTGCACACTACACCTGCTAGATGTTGGGCCGCGCATAAGGACAATCTAAAAAATGGGAACCGTGCAAGCACATGATGGAACTCAAATTCATAGAGCAAGGTGTGATGACACTAGCAAAGTATACTGGACAAACGAATCCAAGAGATCACATCGATATATGTTCAAAAACATGGGAACATAGACCTCAAGCATAATGGGTCCATGTGTTTCGACAAACATTAGAGCAGAGCCCAAAGAACAGGTATACATATGCAGAGCTTCAAAGAGGAAGAACAAACTGGTCTATCATGACTATGAACTTCCAAATAACTTCTAGCTTCAACGATGACTGTCCAATCATAAATGAGGCTCTACAGATTATCAAAGAAAATATATTCGAAGACATACAAATACCTGTTTATCAGCAACCAAAATGGGAACGACAGATAGAACATGCCCTTGAATGTTATAACCTCACTGCAGATGAAGAAGATGAGGAGGAAAGCGAAGATGAAGACCCGCACAATATCAATATACCTGAGTCAGAGGGAGTGAGAAGGACCTCCATTAGAAATTCCATATCTGATCATCCCTGTCAAAACAAGAAAAGTTAAAATAATTGCCACAAGTAAAGAGCCAAAGTTCGCATCTATCGAGGATTACTGGGATGAAGAAACGGTCGCACAAATCGCAGACCTCCTACGTGAGTATGAGGATTTGTTTCCAACAAAGTTATCCGAAATGAAATGAATTTTGGGCGACTTGGGAGTCATGAATATACCTCTCAAGCCAGATGTGAATCCCATTAAGCAGAGACCTTACTGACTGAATCCCAGATACACAGAAAGAGTGAAGGAAGAGCTCGATAAGATGCTTGATGCAGGAATCATTGAACCTGTCAAAGAATCAAAATGGATAAGCCCTATGGTTATCCAAGATAAGAAAACAAAAGGGGAAATCAGAATCTTCCTAGACCTTAGGAAGCTCAATGATGCTTCGTTACACGACCCATTTCCTACTCCATTCATAGACGAAGTACTAGACAATGTTGGAGGAAATGAGGCCTACTCCTTTACTGATGGATTCTCTGGATACCATCAGATCATAATCGACTCAGCATACATACATAAAACTACATTTGCTACTGAATAGGGATCATTCCAATACACAGCTGTAATATCCCTTTTTCAAATTTTATTAAAATGCCCAATTTTCCACTTTTTTCCTTGGTTCGACCTTTGACTAGTTTCGATCTCTAGGTCCCAAATTTGCCCCAAATGATCCCAAATCTTCTGAGAAGGTATATGAATGATATTAGAACATAAATATGTGTTTTAGGGATGCCTTTGTACCTTTAAAACACTTCTGCAAATACTCTTTCAATTCTGGTCAATGTAGGTAACTTTACTAGTAATTTGCCTTTGACTAGTATTGGTCTCTATGTCTCGAATTGACTCCAAATGCATTCAAATCTTCAAGGAAGGTGTATGAATGATATTAAGACTTGAATATTATGTTCAGGGATGATATATGGCCACCAAAATACCTCTGCAAACTCTCTTAAGATTCTGGACCAAGTATGCAATTTTACTAGTAATTTGGAGTTCAAATCCCCCTGGGGTAAGTATTGAAAATGGCTTCCCAAATGCCTCCAAAGCCACTCAAATTTATGAACAGAGGTAGGAAATGTATTAAGGATGTTATTAAGGTCTCATGTGCACCATTAATTGATTATTATATCTGTTCCAACCCTCTCCCATTCAACTGCAAAAATCACCAATTCGACCCTTGGGGAAATGGCACTATTTCTTCTCCCAGTGCAATTAAACTAAGTAAAAATACTTCAAATGCTCAAGTACAGTACATGAAACTTGTAAAATACATCCATGGCAGTCCATTAATCACAAATTCATCAGAGAATCATCCATTCATTCGAAATCATCATCAACACATTGGTTCACAACAAGGTAGTGGGGAAATGGCATTGTTCTTCCACTAAAAATGAGATTTATACATTTCTACTTGGAATTTCGACCTGAAACTTTTTGGAGATGAATAACAGAGTATTTAATTCATATTACAAAAGAAATGGGGCATTAAAAGCTTCCCCAAAGAGTACAATAGCTCACCAAAAACGCCCTCCCTCAAGGATCAAGAATATGCCATCAAAACCGGAAATGGTTGAAGGAGTGAGCTGCAATAGAAGAAACCATGAGCTGCCCTGTAGCTTACACCTGCAAATAAAGACTCCATTAAATCTCCAAATGAAAGGTCTGAATGGCCTTTCCAATTACCAACTTGGATGGGAATCTTTCACCCTCGAAATTGGCTAAGGCAAGAAACTAGTCATCCACTAGCTCTCCCTCTTCACAAATGCAATTGCAAATTCTACAAATGATCAAAAGCTGGTTTCCTTCTTTGTTATTGACATTTATAAACTTCTAATGTCCTCCATGGGTCGAATTCCTTCCAAGAGACTCATGCCAACTCAAGTTGGGAAGAGATTCCAAAGAATGCCACTTGTACAACAATTCCTAGTCTCCCACTTCCACCAAATCACATGTGGAAGCATCTTAGCTGCCCTAACACCCTTGAGCGCCCTCTTGGAGTCTATTTTTAGCCCTGACATGTCATATATGTCATATGTCAGCCTTCAGGTCTGATTTGTGTCATAGGTGTCATAGCATCTTCATCATTGTTGTCATAGAGCTAGGGAATCTAGCCCAAGTGTCTCACTAGCTCCAAATTGCCTCTTCCTCTTCCATGGGAGTTACTCTTCCTCTATATTTCGACCTTGGATGAGTCATGCAATGAATAATACCTTTTGGACTCCCCCAATTATGCTACCATTCACCTTGAATTCGAATTGGTGAGAGAATGATGCCAAATGTAGTGGGGAAATCTAGCCATATGTGGGTCCCACTTCCTCCATGTGTCTTCATCATGAAATGCCACTTTGATTTTCACTTGTATATATTTATTTAGCTCCTTTATTAAATATTTATTCCATTCTAATGTTCAAACATCCTTTATTATCCCCATTATTCCAAATCCCAAAGCTTCCACCCCAAACCTAGGAAACTAGTAATTTTCCTCCTTGGCAATTATTTGACCTTTAGCATCAATTTGACAAACTCTAATGAATAGGGCTAATGTGATTAGGCCATTGTGACCCAATGCCAAATTTGGGACATGACAAATCCTCCCTTCCCAATATTGCTTGTCCTCAAGCAATTTTAAACATGGGTGTTGAAGAACCTGCTTTCTGTATAATTCTTTGAAGTTGCCATTGAATTGCCCAACCTTGAGTCTTTGAGTTTCCATGAAGATTTTAGAGAGGAACCACCATGCTTGCTGCTGCACTACTCTGATAAAAATAACTTTATTAAGTGGGGAAATCCATCTCCCATACTGCTTGTTTCCCAAAAAAAAAATTTGAAAGCAATGAGATAAAAATTATTCCAGGGTCCCATTGCTTGTATTGCACCCCAATAATTAAGAGTGCTCTCCAACCCACACCATTAGTTAAGAGGATTCCTGGATCCCATTTTCTTGTATGCATCCTTCCAAACATCATGAGTACCAAATATATATCATCAAAGTACATAACAACATAATGAAAATGTACATCAAGGATATGCTTCATCAAAGAGTCATGAAAGTGCTTATACCTCCAAGCAAGTAGACCACCATTTTCCAAGTGCATACAAGCTTCAAGTGACCAATCAAATCTGCTCCAATGACATAGGTGAGGATCCCATGTCCTATAATGCTGCTCCAAAAGGATGTGATATGCATCAAAATATTCAACCATGTATTCTTTCATCCAAGAAGTGAATGAAGAATCTCCACTAAAATCTGAACCAAATAGTGAGCAGAAAAAACGAGGAGACTTCAAATGACTCAAAGAAGTCTCACCCATACATCCCTGAATGTGAGAGTCATAAAGATATAACAAAGTATGTGTCTTGCAACAAAAATGTTCGCCAATCATAAATCTATTCTTCCAAGTGTTGGATGAAGTTCGTCCAACATCAAATGAATCAAGTGTTGAGTAAGAAAAACCATGAGTCTTCAAGTGACTCAAATGCATATCATAGGTGCATCCATGTAGATTTGCATCATCACAAAGTGACAAATAATGTTGCTTCAAATGTGAAGAAGAATGTGCTCCAACCATGTCATCATAAAAAGTAAATCTAGGAGTTCCATACTCCTCATGTGGCACCATCAAAAAGAACCCTTTCACCCATACTTCATTGAGACTAATGTTGCAAAACATGGAATTGTAGGATGTAGGAGAATGAACCAAATCACCCAAATGATCAAAAAGTACAGAAGTTTCATCATGGGAAGGATCCATATGGGTACTATCATGCAGCTCCTTCAAAAGTATGAACTCTTTGTCATAGTTTGGTTCCAATGTAGAGGAATCATGCTTTTCTTTAAAAATTGCATAACCTTCATCAAGAGACAATTCAAGTTCCTCTTCCACCACATCAAGTGTTTGGATCTCTTCAAGTTCATCTTCAAACACATTAAGCATATTCAAATTCCCACATTTCTCATGATCCACCATGTCATGAGAATCCTCCAAACAATCTACCATTTGACAATCTGAAACATAGGAGGAAAAACAAGTATCTTGCAACTTTTCAAGAAGTTGCTCATTTTGAATTGTGAGCTTATGAATATCCTCATTATTCTTCAAATATGCATCATGTAACAATTCATTAAGCTCAAACAAATGGTTTCTATCAAAAAGCAAAGACATGAAATTACCTTTGATATGGCACATTGCTCTTTGAATCTTCTCCATGTCTTCAAGGAAAGATGTTTCCTCCAATGATGTAGCTCTCCAACAAGAATTTGACACCAATGCTTGAGTGTCATGGAGAATTATGAGGGACTCTTGGATCTTATTTTCATTCATCTTTAAGGACCCTTCAAGAAAATGAGGCTCTTGCAAATGAACCTTCTCATCTTCTTCAATTTTGCTTGGACCAACTTCATGAAGCTCAAGTGGTGATGGGGAAGTTGATCTTGGTTCTTCTTCAACTGCTACAAGGTATTCATTATCATGCTTAATGGAACTTGGGCTTGCAGCAATACTTTCAAAGGTGATCTCTATGTCACCAACATAGAGGTGTGAGCACCCATCAGTAGGTACTCCTTCATAGTTTAAGCATCCATCAGTAGAAGCTCTTTGGTTCATGTCTAAGCTAGAAGGTGTCTCAAAATGATCTTCCATATTTTCAATAGAATCTTCTTCATGATCTTGTGATGTCTCTTCCTTTTGCTCCTTCAAGCAAGCTGATGCATTTTTCCCCTTGGTTTCCTTAAAATCAATAATTTTTTCCACAAGTTCGATAGAAAACAATTCGAATCCTTCCTTAAGTTGCTTGGTAATATCTTCAAATATTGTTTTCATAATTTTTATATGCTCCTCACCATCATATGAGGCTCCCTTTTCATCCCTAGTCATAGTTTCCTCAAAAAATTTGCTCTTCTTCTCCTACCCTTTTTTTTGTTTTCTTCAACAAAAGCACTTTTGGTTTCAATATCTAATGGTGGTACCTGAATTATTGTCCTCATGAATATTATACCACATCAGGTGCCAAGATCATGCTCTGATACCACTGTAATATCCCTTTTTCAAATTTTATTAAAATGCCCAATTTTCCACTTTTTTCCTTGGTTCGACCTTTGACTAGTTTCGATCTCTAGGTCCCAAATTTGCCCCAAATGATCCCAAATCTTCTGAGAAGGTATATGAATGATATTAGAACATAAATATGTGTTTTAGGGATGCCTTTGTACCTTTAAAACACTTCTGCAAATACTCTTTCAATTCTGGTCAATGTAGGTAACTTTACTAGTAATTTGCCTTTGACTAGTATTGGTCTCTATGTCTCGAATTGACTCCAAATGCATTCAAATCTTCAAGGAAGGTGTATGAATGATATTAAGACTTGAATATTATGTTCAGGGATGATATATGGCCACCAAAATACCTCTGCAAACTCTCTTAAGATTCTGGACCAAGTATGCAATTTTACTAGTAATTTGGGGTTCAAATCCCCCTGGGGTAAGTATTGAAAATGGCTTCTCAAATGCCTCCAAAGCCACTCAAATTTATGAACAGAGGTAGGAAATGTATTAAGGATGTTATTAAGGTCTCATGTGCACCATTAATTGATTATTATATCTGTTCCAACCCTCTCCCATTCAACTGCAAAAATCACCAATTCGACCCTTGGGGAAATGGCACTATTTCTTCTCCCAGTGCAATTAAACTAAGTAAAAATACTTCAAATGCTCAAGTACAGTACATGAAACTTGTAAAATACATCCATGGCAGTCCATTAATCACAAATTCATCAGAGAATCATCCATTCATTCGAAATCATCATCAACACATTGGTTCACAACAAGGTAGTGGGGAAATGGCATTGTTCTTCCACTAAAAATGAGATTTATACATTTCTACTTGGAATTTCGACCTGAAACTTTTTGGAGATGAAGAACAGAGTATTTAATTCATATTACAAAAGAAATGGGGCATTAAAAGCTTCCCCAAAGAGTACAATAGCTCACCAAAAACGCCCTCCCTCAAGGATCAAGAATATGCCATCAAAACCGGAAATGGTTGAAGGAGTGAGCTGCAATAGAAGAAACCATGAGCTGCCCTGTAGCTTACACCTGCAAATAAAGACTCCATTAAATCTCCAAATGAAAGGTCTGAATGGCCTTTCCAATTACCAACTTGGATGGGAATCTTTCACCCTCGAAATTGGCTAAGGCAAGAAACTAGTCATCCACTAGCTCTCCCTCTTCACAAATGCAATTGCAAATTCTACAAATGATCAAAAGCTGGTTTCCTTCTTTGTTATTGACATTTATAAACTTCTAATGTCCTCCATGGGTCGAATTCCTTCCAAGAGACTCATGCCAACTCAAGTTGGGAAGAGATTCCAAAGAATGCCACTTGTACAACAATTCCTAGTCTCCCACTTCCACCAAATCACATGTGGAAGCATCTTAGCTGCCCTAACACCCTTGAGCGCCCTCTTGGAGTCTATTTTTAGCCCTGACATGTCATATATGTCATATGTCAGCCTTCAGGTCTGATTTGTGTCATAGGTGTCATAGCATCTTCATCATTGTTGTCATAGAGCTAGGGAATCTAGCCCAAGTGTCTCACTAGCTCCAAATTGCCTCTTCCTCTTCCATGGGAGTTACTCTTCCTCTATATTTCGACCTTGGATGAGTCATGCAATGAATAATACCTTTTGGACTCCCCCAATTATGTTACCATTCACCTTGAATTCGAATTGGTGAGAGAATGATGCCAAATGTAGTGGGGAAATCTAGCCATATGTGGGTCCCACTTCCTCCATGTGTCTTCATCATGAAATGCCACTTTGATTTTCACTTGTATATATTTATTTAGCTCCTTTATTAAATATTTATTCCATTCTAATGTTCAAACATCCTTTATTATCCCCATTATTCCAAATCCCAAAGCTTCCACCCCAAACCTAGGAAACTAGTAATTTTCCTCCTTGGCAATTATTTGACCTTTAGCATCAATTTGACAAACTCTAATGAATAGGGCTAATGTGATTAGGCCATTGTGACCCAATGCCAAATTTGGGACATGACAACAGCCATGCCATTTGGTTTGAATAATGCACCTGCTATATTTTCAAGAGTGTTGTTGCTGCATTCAATGATTTTATCCATAAGTTCCTCAAAGTATACTTTGATGATTGGACTGTATTTGGTTTACTAAAAAACCATTATGCAAACCTCATAATGATGTTAGCAAAGTGTAGACAACATTGTACCCTATGGTATCCTACTAGGCCACATTGTATGTAAACAAGATCTAATGGTTGATCCTGCGAAGATCACAGTCATTGTGAATCTACCAGAACCAAATTCAGTAAAGCAACTTCGCACTACATTGGGACATGCAGGATGCTATGGAAATTTCATCAAGGGTTATGCGCATAAAACCGCACCGATGGAGAAAATTTTGAATAAAGAAGCAAAGTTCTTATGGACCGAAGATTGTCAGAAAGGATTGGATACATTAAAGGAGAAAATGGTCACTGCGCCGACCATTTCATTCAACCATTTCATGTACATGTTGATGCTTCATCTATAGCGTTGGGCATTGTGCTCTCTCAACCAAGTGAAGGAGGAATTGATCACCTTATTTAATTTTCAAGTAGAAAACTATCTTCAGTAGAAAAGAAAATAAAATTACACAACCATAGAAAGAGAAGGTCTAGCTATGGGATATGCACTGCAAAAGTTCAGACACTATTTGCTAGGTGCGCACTTCTTCATGTACACTGACCATTTAGCTCTGAAGTACTTGGTCAATAAGCCAGTGTTAGGGAGAAGAATATGCAGATGGTTGCTACTCTTTCCATTGATGTATATGTAGCTTCGGAATGTATTTCATTTATATATTATTGTACTCCTATAGAGATGTGTCATTCCTCTATACGGAAGTGTCATCATGTGTATTGACAAGTGTCGCAAGTATGTTAACTTTCCGATGGGTTATTAGACCACCATGTGTGGGGTCAGCCCTGATTTATATAATATATGGTTAATGTACCTAGCTAGACAAGTTGGCCCCATAAGGTCACTGGGAAAACAGGACAAGTATAAATAGAGATCGGGAGATCTCTATTTGGATCACTCGGAAACTCATTCTTCCTTCACTCAGAAAGTAGCGCACTAGTGAGGAGGAGGATCATCTGCTACTAGGAGACTATCTCTGTGTGTTTTGGTTGTACTTTGGTTGAGCCATTGCTCTCTCTATCTCTGAGGAAGTTGTGGGGTTTTTCACCTTAGGGTTTTCTCCACAGAAACTCTGTGTCTCTTATCTCTCATGCTTTTTCTTCTTATGATGATTGACATGCTTGTTATGATTGATATGCATTGATATCCTGTACATGTTATTCTCTCAGTAAAGATCCTAGAGTATTGTGAATTAATGCTCAAAATTTAACATGGTATCAGAGCTAACCTGAGAAGAAGACATTGTGCAGTGACGGAAACCAAGGGTTTCTTGTTTATTGGGTTTCTCTCCATATATTTTGGAAAACAAGTGTAGTAGATTGACTCTACTCATCAAGGAGAATCTATCTGTCCAATCAGAATTCAATTATGAGCATTTTTAGATTTGGCCCTAAAAATTAGGGGTTCCAAAACAATAGGAATTTCTGGAATCTGAAGACATAGCTGGAAGCGCCTTGCAAAAATTGAAGATTAGAGATTTGGATCAAGATTTTTGGCTGGGTAGATCTCCGGAAAACTCAAACCCTAATTCAAGGTCCTCCTTAGTGAACCCGGGAAGACAAAAAGGCATTTCTGAAGGGTGTAGCTTTGCAGATCTCAAATTTTGAATACACCAGGCTGTTCAGCTCATCAAGGTGCATCTTTCTATCCTTTTAGAAAGTTGAAATTTACATTTTGAATTTTTAGGGTTTCCCTGACAAACCGTAATCCGGGACCAGATCCAGTTTTCAGCAAGTCAAGTGGTAAGACCTAAATCTTTTCTATTTCCATTTGAAGTACTCTTTAAGATGTCTCACCACACCAAGCTTGAGGATAAGCTTGAAGGGGCTAATAACGTTCGAGCCTGGAAGTATAGGATTGGGTTAATCCTAGAAGAGAATGAGTTGGACTCATATGTAAAAGAAGACATCCCTATCCCAGAGGATGAAGAAGCTAAGATATTGCATAAGAAGAACTTGGTCAAGGAAAAGAGAATCATTGTCGATTCTATCAAGGACCATCTCATCCCCCATGTGTCATCTCTGAAGAACCCAAAGAGATGTTTGATTCACTATCCAAGCTATTTGAAGGGAAGAACATAAATCGGAAGATGACTCTGCGGAACCAATTGAAAGGGGTAAAACTTCAGAATGGAGAATCCATTCAATCTTATTTTTCTAAGGTCTCCCAGATCAAGGAACAACTAGAAGCAGTGGATGAAATGGTGGAGAATGGTGAAGTTGTCATGACCACTCTAAATGGCCTACCTAGGTCATGGGACTCCTTTATTCAAGGAATCTGTGCAAGAAAGAAGTTGGTATCCTTCAGCAGTCTACGGGAAGAATGCTCACAAGAAGAAGCAAGGCTTGTGGCATGAGAAGTAAAGATGGGGAATGAAGATAAAGCTCTCATAGCTCACACCAAGAAAGGGAAGTCCAAGAGAGAGCCATCTCACTCCAAGAAATCTTCACATCACTTTAAAGAAAGAAGAATATGCTTCACCTGTAATGAAAATGGACATATTGCCATAAATTGTCCCAAGAACAAGAAGGACAACAACAACTTCAACAAGAAACAGAAGGGAAGCAAAAGAAGGTATCATGCTCATGTTGTCGAGGATGATGAACCTCCCAAGAAGAAGGCTAGAGCAGAAAGTGATGATAACTCATCAAGTGAAGAAGAGTATGTCCTAATCTCTGCTCTCACGGGTACTATCTCCCATGGTTGTAATGATTGGCTTATTGACAGTGGGGCTTCAAAACACATGACTGGGTTTAAAGAATCATTTGCTAATCTATTTGAACATGAGTCACCCCATAAGGTGAAACTTGGGGATGACTACCAATACCCTATCAAAGGAAGTGGTGAGGCCTCCTACAATCTAGACTCTAGGAAGTCCTTGAAGATGAAAGATGTTTTGTATGTACCTGGGCTCAAGAAGAATCTACTCTTCATATCCGCATTAGATGCAAAAGGTATGAGGGTTGCATTTGTGGATGGCCAAGTCCTAATGTGGCTAAAAGGTAAAACTATTGATGATGCAGTAGTGATTGGAGAGCAAGAGGAAGGATTGTATAAACTAAAGGGACAACCTGAACATGCCATGGGGCCAAGTGAACTTTGGCATAGAAGACTTTCTCATATGCACTATAGGGCACTTCCAATTGCAAGCAAGGCTATACAGGGTCTTCCTGAAATCAAGACCAAACATGAAGGTGTTTGCAAAGGATGTGCAAAAGGTAAGAACATTAAGAAGGCTTTCCCAAGCAGTGAAAGCAAGGCAAAAGGTATCTTGGAAATTATCCACTCCAATGTATGCGGTCCGATGTCATCCAGTTCTCTAAGTGGGTATGCTTACTATGTCTCTTTCATTGATGACTTCTCCAAGAAGACTTGGGTTTACTTCTTGAAGAACAAAGATGAAGTATTTGATGAGTTCAAGGAATTCAAAACCTTGGTGGAGAACCAAACTGATAAGAAGATCAAAACATTCAGATCCAACAATGGTGGAGAATTCACCTCAGGTGACTTCAAGAATATATGTAGTGATTCAGGGATTAAGAGGGAGTTGACTGCTCCTTACAATCCACAGGGAAATGGAGTTGCAGAAAGAAAGAATAAAACAATCATGGAAGCAGCAAGGGCAATGTTGCATGACCAGGATCTACCTATGCATCTATGGATAGAAGCAGCTACAACAGTTGTATATGTGCAGAACAGAACACCCCACAAGATATTGGAAAACAAGACACCAAAAGAGGTATTTTCTGGTAAGAAACCTGAAGTCAACCATCTCAGAATATTTGGTTGTCCAGTATATACACATGTCCCAAAGGAAAAGAGGACCAAGCTGGATCCTTCAGGAAGTAAGGGTATCTTTGTGGGTTACAGTGAAAGCTCGAAGGCTTACAGAATATACTCTCCAGGGTTCAAGAATATTGATGTCAGCAGGGATGTGACATTTGATGAAAACTCAGCATTCATCAAATCAAGAAAGACACCTATTGAATATAATGAAGAACCCAAGGAAACTAGATTTCAAGACACTACCATGACTGAAGCAATTCCACATGTTGATCATGAAATTGAATATCTGCAACAACTTGTAGATCCACCGCATGAGGACAACTCTCACAAAAGGAAACTTGCATGGGCTAGAGAGTTCATTCAAGATGCAGAAAGATTTGGCATTCCAGAATAAGAACACAGAGCAAAGAAGAGGACCAGATCACATACTAGCTATGTTGATTTACTCTGTGACATCATGAATAAAGAACCTTCTAGTTATGAAGAAGCAGTGGAAAAGAAAGAATGGAAGGATGCCATGATCGAGGAATACCAATCAATAATGAAGAACGATGTTTGGGATGTTGTCCCAAGACCTGAAGGGATGTCTATTGTGACTTCCAAATGGATCTACAAGATCAAGCATGCTGCAGATGACAGCATAGAGAAATACAAGGAAAGATTCGTAGCTCGTGGCTTCTCTCAGAAAGAGGGAATAGACTATGAAGAAACTTTTGCTCATGTAGCTAGGTACACTTCCATCAGAACAGTACTTGCCCTGGCTGCAGCAATGAAATGGAAGATACACCAGATGGATGTCAAGACTTCCTTCTTGAATGGTGTAGTTGAAGAGGAAGTGTATGTGGAGCAGCCACTTGGTTTTGAAACACATGACAGGGAGTCATATGTGTGCAGATTAAGGAAAGCCTTGTGTGGCTTGAAGCAAGCTCCCAGAACTTGGTATGGTAGGATGGATAGTTTCCTATCTAGTTTGGGCTTTACCAAGAGTAACGCGGATTCCAACCTTTACTACAAAGTTAAGGAAGGGAATCCTATGATTCTACTCCTGTATGTGGATGAGGTATTTGTAATAGGAGGTGACAGATTGATTGCCGATACAAAGAGGAAGCTTGCTTCCGAGTTCGATATGAAGGACTTGGGGATGATGCACTATTTTCTAGGTATGGAGGTGTGGCAGAGTACAGATGGGATCTTCCTTGGACAAGGGAAGTATACTGTATATATCCTGAAGAGGTTCGGGATGATGGATTGCAAGGCCATGGTCAAACCTATGGCATCGAATCTGAAGCTTCTATGTGATGCTTCATCTAAGCCGGTTGATGTCTCTATGTATCGTCAGATGATTGGGTCCTTGATATACCTGATGAACATGAGACTAGATATTTGCTTTGTGGTGAACACATTGAGCCAATTCCTGATGGATCCGAGGAGTGTTCACCTAGTTGCTGTAAAGCATATTCTGAGGTACCTGAATGGTACAGTTGATTATGGGCTCAAGTATGAAGCGAATCAAAAGTTTAACCTGTAGGGTTATGTTGATTCAGATTGGGCAGGCAGTGTTGTAGATAGGAAGAGCACATCTGGGTGCTGCTTCAGTATGGGATCAGGTGCAATCTCTTGGTTTAGTAGGAAGTAGTCCTGTGTAGCACTGAGTACAGCTGAGGCCGAGTATGTTGCAACCTGTTCGGCTAGTTGTGAGGCAGTATGGCTTCGGAAGCTACTGTCTAAGTTATTTGATCTCCCGTTGGATGCTACTGGTATCTTCTGTGATAACCAGAGTTATGTGAAGCTGTCTAAGAACCCAGTGTTTCATGATAGGTCGAAACACATAGAGATCAAATATCACTATATCAGAGATATGGTCCATAGAGGAGCAGTGAAGCTCCTATATGCTGCGACAAATGAGCAGATTGCAGATGTGTTGACGAAGCCACTAGCCAGAGTGAAGTTTGAGTACTTCAGAGAGAGGCTTGGTGTTCTTCGGATCGACAACACTTCGTGGAAGAAGTGATATAGACATTTGTTGTATCCATTCCTAGCATGGTGGAAGGGGGATCCTTCACATGGCTGTGGATGTAAGCGCTAGATGATGAGCATCAGGATGATGTTCTAGTTTTTGCTCTATATGATCAGTTGGATCATTTACATTTATGTGTGTATGCATCATGTTGGATGTTGGATATGATCAGTTGGATCATTTACATTTATGTATGTACGCATCATGTTGGATGCTGGATATGATCAGTTGGATCATTTACATTTATGTATGTATGCATCATGTTGGATGCTGGATATAAATAGTTGGATCATTTACATTTATGTATGTACGCATCATGTTGGATGCTAGATATGATCAATTGGATCATTTATGTATGTACGCATCATGTTGGATGCTGGATATGATCAGTTGGATCATTTATGCATGTATGCATCATGTTGGATGCTTGGACCATGTCTCTGTATATTTATTAGATATGATTAGGTAGATCATGTATGTTGATGGATACATTGTGTGGATCATGTATCTATGTATGTATCAAGTAAATACATTTTATATGATGATATGTATTAGGTAGATACTTGGTATGCATCAGGTGGATGCATTGTATGATCAGGATGATCGTGGATGATGAGCTTCTCCAGATGACATGCATTAGGATGATGCAGTGATGATGATCAGGATGATCATGTGTACATTAGGATGATGTATGGTGAGTATCAGGATGATACTTTGTGGCCGTGGATCAGGTTTTGCAGATGAGCATGTCTGGGAGATCCTATAGGTCAAAGTTGTGTACCCATAACAGCCTGTGATGCTCTTTCGAGACATTGCTTTGGGAGGACATGCAATTTGTGCCTTGGGAGATCTTCAGGTCAGAGTTGTGTACCTGTAACATCCTGAGATGCTCTTGCGAGGTTTTGTCCTATGGCATGTAATTTTCTCCTGGGAGAGCTGGACAAGATGAAAAGGGCCTCAAATTCTTCAGCTAGGTTTTTCCATGACCACATGTAATTTGCTCCTAGGAGATCTGGACAGGATGAAAAAGGCCTCAGATGCTTCAGCCAGGTTTTGTAGTGGACCACATGTAATGTGCTCCTAGGAGATTCGACAGGTAGAGCTATGTGCTCATAATAGCCTAGGATGCTTCAGCCAGGTTTTGTGGTGAGATCACATGTAATGTGCTCCTAGGAGATCCAACAGGTAGAGCTGTGTGCTCGTAACAGCCTAGGATGCTTCAACCAGGTTTTGTGATGGGTCACATTTAATGTGCTCCTAAGAGATCCAACGAGTAGAGCTGTGTGCTCGTAACAGCCTGGGATGCTACCGCCAGGTTTTGTGACGCACGTAATAAGTCCTGAGGATTCCACGGTATGGCCAGTGATGATGAAGACCTGCAGGTGGTGGGCCTACATCCAATATGAAAAAGGACTGGCTCTGTAGAACTTCCTATGACGAGTAGATACAAAGATTGTTTGAGATAGCAGCAGCAGTGATAATGACGATGATTCGAGGACGATGCATCGATGACGATGATCAAGAGAAGAAGACTTGTGCTCACAGATCTACGTTGAGAAATACCTTCCTAGTTAAGAGGGAGTGTTGATGTATATGTAACTTAGGAATGTATTTCATTTATATATTATTGTACCCCTATAGAGATGTGTCATTCCTCTATACAGAAGTGTTGTCATGTGTATTGACAAGTGTCACAAGTATGTTAACTTGTCGATGGGTTATTAGACCACCATGTGTGGGGTCAGCCCTGATTTATATAATATATGGTTAATGTACCTAGCTAGACAAGTCGGCCCCATAAGGTCACTGGGAAAACAGAACAAGTATAAATAGAGATCGGGAGATCTCTATTTGGATCACTTGGAAACTCATTCTTCCTTCACTCAGAAAGTGGCGCACTAGTGAGGAGGAGGATCATCTGCTACTAGGAGACTATCTCTGTGTATTTTGGTTTTACTTTGGTTGAGCCATTACTCTCTCTATCTCTGAGGAAGTTGTGGGTTTTTTCAACTTAGGGTTTTCCCCACGGAAACTCTGTGTCTCTTGTCTCTCATGCTTTTGCTTCTTGTGATGATTGACATGCTTGTTATGATTGATATGCATTGATATACTGTACATGTTATTCTCTAAGTAAAGATCCTAGAGTATTGTGAATTAATGCTCAAAATTTAACACTTTCAAGAGTATGACTTTGAAATTATTGTTAATCCAGGACGACTAAAGCTAGGACCGGACCATCTTTCAAGAATTGAATCAGGAGAAAAACCTACAAATATTGAATACAACCTACCTAACGCGTAGTTAT
Organism: Larix kaempferi; assembly: GCA_027924585.1. NCBI lineage: Eukaryota > Viridiplantae > Streptophyta > Pinopsida > Pinales > Pinaceae > Larix > Larix kaempferi. The sequence goes on along the minus strand of BSBM01000542.1, from coordinate 1,320,370 downwards.
TTTCCATCCAGATCGTAGATGATTATTCCAAAGACATTGTAGAATTATTGACTATAGGGTTGGCACCTACAGAGTTTACTATGCAGCAAAAGAAGTAGTTAGTAGTAAAAGCAGCAGACGTCACCATCATCGCGGGACAGCTATACAATTTAGGACCAGATGAAGTGCTACGCCAATGTGTGCTATAACATGAAAATCCATTTATATTGGTTGAGGCACATTCAAGTGTGTCTGGAGGTCACTACGCAAGAAGAGCTACTGCGCAGAAAATATTAAGAGCCGGACTATGGTGGCCTACACTCCACAAAGACTCAAAGGAACATTGTCGAAGTTGTGATGTATGACAAAGAAATGGAAAGCCAACGCGTAGAGATGAAATGCCATTAAGACCACAACTGACTTTACAAGCCTTTGAAAAATGGGCTATTGATTTTGTGGGACATATTAACCCACCAGGGTAGCGAACTGGTGCGAGATATATTATCACCGCTACAGACTACCTGATCAGATGGGAAGAAGCTGAACCAGTAAGATTGTAGCACAGTTACTACTGCGTGGTTCATCTTTGAGAATATCCTTACCAGATTTGGATGCCCAAAAATCCTAATGAGTGATCAAGAATCTCATTTCCTGAATAGAACCATTGAAGTGCTGACTGAATAATTTCAGATATATCATCAGAAGAGCACACCGTACCATCCACAAGCCAATGGAACTGTCGAAGCATTTAACAAAGTGATGGAAAATGCGTTAACCAAGGTATGTAACACAAATAGATACAACTGGGATCTGCGCATACCAGCTGTATTATGGGCATATAGCACAACTTGTAAGAAACTGACAGGCCATACACCGTTCAGGTTGGCATATGGACAAGAAGTTGTGATGCCAATGGAGTATATAGTACCCAGATTAAGAATTGTTGCATTCACAGACATGGTAGATAGAGAGACATTGCAAGAAATATTACTACACTTGGTTGGCTTGGAGGAAGACCGCTTCATTGCAGGCTTTCACCAACAAGTGCAGAAGAACAGAGAAAAATCCTAGCATGATAGACACATTAAGCACAAATTCTTCCAGGTAGGAGATATTTTCCTCCTTTATGATAGTAGCGCTAGTATAAAATGAGAGATAAGTGACCAAAAAAATTGTTGATGTATATGTAACTTCGGAATGTATTTCACATATATGTATATTGTATTCCTATAGAGATGTTATTATTCCTCTATATGGAAGTGTCGTCATTTATATTGTAAGTGTCGTAACTTATACTTGATGGGTTATTAGACCACCTTGTTTGGGGTCAGCCCTGTTTAAGTCATGTGGGTCAAAGGGTTATTAGACCACCCTATTGGGGGTCGGCCCAGTCAACATTATGTTATGTGGTTAAGTTCGAGCCTACATGAGTTAGGTAAAAAGGCAAGTCAAGTCAAGTATAAATAGAGTGCGGGAGGCACTCTATTTGCTCACTCACTTCTCACACATGCACTCAAGGAGGAGTGGCGCACTTATGGAGGAGGAAGATCTGCTACTAGGTTATGTCTATCTCTCATGGTTGGTTGTATCATTGCTCTATCTATCTCTGAGGAAGTTATTGGGGTTTTTCACCTTTATGGTTTTCCCCAAGTAAATCTTTGTGTCTCTTGTGTGCTTGCATTATTGTCTCCATGATTGATATGATGTAGATATGCTGTACATGTTGTTCTCTCAGTTAAGATCCTAGATCAGATTGAAGTAAATTCTGAAAATTTAACATGGTATCAGAGCTAGGCTGAAAGAAGGCATGATATGGCATGTATGACACTTGTTGCACTTACGATGTTAGGGCTTGATATAGCAAAAACCAGTCATCGTAGCACTTTCGCTATAAATCCGTTTTGGAAAAATTTTCGGATCTGAAATTGTTACAGGACGAAGCTAAGATCCCCATGTACTGTGTGTCCAAAGGAAAACCTCTAAGTCATTGTACATTGTGATTTATGATCTATACAATATAGGGTTTCTGCCTCTTCCAGATCTGAGTCAAAATCAGGTGACCTTGGGAAAAAGGTCATAACTTGGGCTAGGAAGCTCCAAATGAAATTTCGTGAAAAGTGATAGGTAGTACACAGATGGTACTATCTCATAAAACCTTTTCAGAGGCCGAAGTTGAACCAGTGACACGTGGCACACCGTACAAGTTCACTCTCCGGAATTATCCCAAAACATGTCACGTTGCGACACCTGGAATAACTCTCTCTCAGAGAGTCCAATTGAGGTCAGAACTGTCAGGATGGAAAGATAACAGGCAGAGATATCTCAAGAAATGTTTGCAGAGGCCGAAGTTCAAACAGTGACACGTGGCACGCCGTACAAGTTCGCTCTCCTGAATTATCCCAAAACAGGTCACGTTGCGACACTTGGCATAACTCTCTCTCAGAGAATCCAATTGAGGTAAGACCTGTCAGGATGGAAATATAACAGGTCATGATATCTTAGGAAACTTTTTTAGACCCTGTGGATCGAAAAATTTGGAGGTACACCAGAAACAATCAGGTACATATTTCTGTCAAAACAGAATTATTTTTGAGTACCTTCATTCATGGCTTCCGAAATTTAGGGCTTCGTAGAAAGTTGAAATTTTTGTAATCCGAGACCACGGCTGGATGATACTCATCAAAATAGAAATTTAGAGACCAAGATCAGTATTTTTGGTTGGGCAGAAAGCCGGTCTTGATCAAACCCTAGTTGGGGACTTTGATCAGAAAAGTGGAAAATTAGGGCTTCTGTAAAAATGGGAATTTTTAAAATCTGTGACCACGGCTGGAAGCTCCTCAGAAAAATAGAAGCTTAGAGATTTGGATCAAAACTTTTGATTGGGCAGAAGAGTGGGCTTCATCAAACCCCAGTTCAGGGTCACGTCTAGTGAATCCGAAAGTTTCAAAGGAAAAATTGAGGAGTGAAACTTTGTAGTTTTCAAATTCTGAATATACCAGTTTGATCAGCTCATCAAGGCACATATTTCTATCCTTTCAGAAGTTTGAAATTCAAAGTTTTAATTTTTGGGGTTTCTCTGACAAACCCATATCCAGCTCTAGGTCCAGTTCTTGCAAATCAAGTGGATAGGGTTAATCCTAGAAGAAGATGGATTGGTCACCTGCATAAGTGAAGGAGTTCTTGTTTCAGAGGGAGATAAGGCTAAGGATTTACATAAGAAGATTACAAGCGATCTCGACAGGTATGACTCATCGAGGTATGTTTTGAGATTTGTTCTTGATTAAGTTTATGGTATGATTTTCTTCATGTTATTACGGTTAGTACAATCTTAATTTTAGACTTGTCATATTACCTTAATAAAATTATAAATGCACGATAGAAAATATTCATTGATTAGGGTGTTGACACTTATGATTGTACTAATGCATTATGGTGTTCTATAAGGTTTATGTTGTCTACTAACATGAAAGGTACACCAAGAAAGACAAATCATGTTCCAGTTCAAGAACATATGATCATGATGACATGAGGATAAAGACTCATCCATTGTCATGGATCTCATAGAAGATCCATTTACGAGGTATGTATAACTTGGTTTTATAATAGTTAACCTATGAGATATACAGGTTACTAGCACAAGTCATTGAAGAAGAACAAGAAGACATCATGTGAGTATGTTAGACATAAATAGCTAGCATGCTTGTTTTTCCTATATCAAGATAGAATCCTACCTTGTGTTAGGATCTTATACTGTTGTGTTGTTTGATAATGATTATTCATGAAGTCATAGGTTTGAATAAGTCATGGCTGTATGCATATTATGTTTCTTACCATAATTGATGATATGACTAACCAGAAGAATCATGAAGGTATAGGTTCGAATAATCACAGGTTTTATGCATATTATATCTCTTATCTTGATTGATGATTCAACTAAAGAGTCATAGGTTTGAGTAATTATAGGTTTAGACATGTTATGCTTCTTATGATTTGACTAACCATAAGAATCCTACATAAACCCTGAATGATAATGCTTATTATTTCTCTTTGAAATGATCATGACTATACATGCTTGAGATTATTGTGTTTTAATAGTATACTAATGAATGTATGATTTTATATTAGACCTAGAGGATAACACACTGATGATACTAACAAGCATGCATAGGGATCGAGAATGTATATAAGTTCAAGGACAGGTAATCCAGGGAGCAAAGATCAAGAGGGAGTACACTCCAATGGTTTATGAAAGGATGTAGATATCCAGAGGGAGTTGACCATCTCTCTACATTCCACAACATAAAGGTGTAGAAGAAGCTACTGTAGATTAGGACTCCAGCAGCTCCTACAAGAAAGCGAAAACTCAGAGGGAGTCCACCCAACGAACAAACAAATATAAGTATTTTAATTATCATTTCTTGCATACGTGTTTGTTTAAATAAAATTGTTCAATGATGTATATGCTCATGTTCCTAGACTTAGGATATGTATTGTGCATATTAGAATAGTTCCATTGATGAACAGTATACTACTAATATACATGGGTAAGTGGCCTATGGCACTGTACAACATTCCATTGCTACTTATCTAGAATGAAACCTCTTTGCTGACATGTTGGGAGTTGTGCACACTCTTAACAATGTTCTGGTAGAGATTGGAAGGCATCTAGAAAGTTACGAGATATGGATAAATGTTGTATTGAAGCATTGGCTAAGATAATTGCATGACTGTATGACATATTTCTTTATGTGTAAGAATGTGTTCTGAAAATTATGAGATGTTTCTAATCATGCAATTTAACCTGTTTTGTAGGAAAGACCGTATATCTTCACCTACAAAAGGACTACAACATTTGTTCCAGCAACAAAGATATCTATTGAAGATATTGAAGTTCCCAGGATCTGGGATGAAGAAATGGAATGCCATGATCCGTCGATCATGAAGAATGATGTTTGGGATGTAGTCCCAAGACCTGAAGGGAAGTTTGTTATGACTTCCATATTGAACTATCAAATCAAGCATGTTGCAGATGGCAGCATTGAGAAATATAAAAGTGATGAAATAGAAGATGCACCAAATGGATTTCAAGACAGCATGGTGTAGTCATATATGTGTGCAGAACTTGGTATGGTAGGATAGACAGTTTTCTATCTAGTTTGGGCATTACCAAGAGTAAAGCGAATTCCAACCTTTACTACAAGGTTGAGGAAGGAAATCCAGTGATACTACTTTTGTATGCGGATAACCTATTTGTTACAGGTGAAGATAGATTGATTGTCAACATGCAGCGGAAGCTTGCAATTCGATATGAAAGAACTTGGGGATGATGCACTATTTGTTTTTTGGCATGGAGGTGTGGCAGAGTGCAGATGGAATCTTCCTTGGACAAGGGAAGTATGAAGTAGAGATCCCGAAGAGGTTCGGGATGATGGATTGCAAGGCCATGGCCACACCTATGGCATCGAATCTGAAGCTTCTATGCAATGCTTCATCTGAGCTGGTTGATGTCTCTATGTATCGTCAGATGATTGTGTCATTGATGTACCTGACGAACACAAGACCAAACATTTTCTTTGCTGTGAACACATTGAGCCAGTTCCTGACGGATCCAAGGAGTGTTCACCTGGTTGCTGTAAAGCATGTTCTGAGGTACCTGAAGGGTACAGTGGATTATGGGCTCAAGTATGAGGTGAATCAAAAGTTTAACCTGCAGGGTTATGTTGATTCAGATTGGGCTGGCAGTGCTGCAGACAGATGAGGTGTTGCTTCAGTATGGGATAAGGTGTGATCTCTTGGTTTAGCAGGAAGCAGTCCTGCGTTGCACTGAGTACAAGTGAGGCAGAGTATGTTGCATCCTGTTCAGCTAGTTGTGAGGCAGTATGGCTACGAATGCTACTGTCTGAGTTATTTGATCTCCTGTTGGAGGCTACTGGTATCTTCTGTGATAACCAGAGTTGTGTGAAGTTGTCCGAGAACCCAGTGTTTCATGATAGGTCGAAACACATAGAGATCAAGTATCACTATATCAGGGATATGGTGCAGAAAGGAGCGGTGAAGCTCCTGTATGTTGCGACGGATGAGCAAATTGCAGATGTGCTGACGAAGCCACTAGCCAGGGTGAAGTTTGAGTACTTCAGAGAGAGGCTTGGCATTCTTCAGATCGAGGACACTTCCAGGAAGAAGTGATGGACACATTTGCTGAAGCCATTCCAAGCATGTTGGAAGGAGGATCCTTCACATGGTTGTGGATGTAAGCGCTGGATGATGAGCATCAGGATGATGTTCTGGTTTCTGCTTGGATATGATCAGTTGGATCATTTTTATGTATGTACGTACACATCATGTTGGATGATGGATATGATCAATTGGATCATTTTTATGTATGTATGTACGCATCATGTTGGATGCTGGATATGATCAGTTGGATCATTTTTATGTATGTATGTACGCATCATGTTGATGCTGGATATGATTAGTTGGATCATGTGTATGTATTTTGTATATGCATCATGTTGGATGCTTGGACCATGTATCTGTATATGTATACATTGTATGATCAGGTGGATCATGTATGGTGATATGTATCATGTATTTGTATTTGTATCAAGTGGATACATTGATGATCAGGAGGATCATGTATGATGATATGTATTAGGTAGATACTTGGTATGCATTAGGTAGATGCATTGATAATCAGGTGGATCAGGTATGATGACATGCAGCAGGATGTTGCAGTGATGATCAGGATGATCATAGATGACGAGCTTCAGGATGTTGCTCCAGATGACATGCAGCAGGATGTTGCAGTGATGATCAGAATGATCATAGATGACGAGCTTCAGGATGTTGCTCCAGATGACATGCAGCAGGACGTTGCAGTGATGATGATCAGGATGATCATGGATGCATCAGGATGATGTATGGTGAGTATCAGGATGATACTCTATGGCCGTGGATCAGGTTGTGTAGATGAGCATGTAATCCGGTGCCCTGGGAGATTTGCAGATGGTCTTTCGAGGTTTTGCCTATGGCATGTAATATCGGTGCCCTGGGACATCTGGCAAATGCTCTTTCGATGTTTTGCTCTGGGAGGACATGTAATTCGATGCCTTGGGAGATCTGCAGATAGTCTTTCGAGGTTTTGCCTATGGCATGTAATAGTGCCCTGGGATATCTGGCAGATGCTCTTGCGAGGTTTTGTCCTATGGCATGTAATAGCGCCCTGGGAGATCCGATAGGTTGGGCTGTGTGCCCGTAATCAGTCCTAGGATGCTCTTGCGAGGTTTTTCCATGACCAAATATAATAGTGCCCTGGGAGATCCTACAAGTCGGATTTGTGTACCCGTAACATCCTGGGATGCTCTTTCAAGGTTTTGTGGTGGGGTCACATGTAATAGCACCCTGGGAGATCCTACAGGTAGAGCTGTGTGCTCGTAACAGCCTGGGATGCTCTTTCGAGGTTTTGTGACGCACTTAATAAGTCCTGAGGATTCCACAATATGGCCAGTGATGACGAAGACCTGCAGGTGGTGGGCCTACATCCAGTATGAAAAAGGACTGGCTTTGTAGAACTTCCTATGACGAGTAGATTCAAAGATTGATTGAGATAGCAGCAGTAGTGACGATGATGATGACTTGATGACGATTATCCAGTGACGATGATCCATAGAAGATGACTTGTGCTAGAAGAACTGTGCTGAGAAATACCTTCCTAGTTAAGAGGGAGTGTTGATGTATATGTAACTTCGGAATGTATTTCACATATATGTATATTGTATTCCTATAGAGATGTTATTATTCCTCTATATGGAAGTGTTGTCATTTATATTGTAAGTGTCGTAACTTATACTTGATGGGTTATTAGACCACCTTGTTTAAGTCATGTGGGTCAAAGGGTTATTAGACCACCCTATTGGGGGTCGTCCATGTGGGTCAAAGGGTTATTAGACCACCCTATTGGGGGTCGGCCCAGTCAGCATTATGTTATGTGGTTAAGTTCGAGCCTACATGAGTTAGGTAAAAAGGCAAGTCAAGTCAAGTATAAATAGAGTGCGGGAGGCACTCTATTTGCTCACTCACTTCTCACACATGCACTCAAGGAGGAGTGGCGCACTTATGGAGGAGGAGGATCTACTGCTAGGTTATGTCTATCTCTCATGGTTGGTTGTATCATTGCTCTATCTATCTCTGAGGAAGTTATTGGGGTTTTTCACCTTTATGGTTTTCCCCAAGTAAATCTTTGTGTCTCTTGTGTGCTTGCATTATTGTCTCCATGATTGATATGCTGTAGATATGCTGTACATGTTGTTCTCTCAGTTAAGATCCTAGATCAGATTGAAGTAAATTCTAAAAATTTAACAAAAATGACCAAAATCCACATACAAATGACCACTTTTGAGTTGGTGACCACTGGTAGCAAATTAGTGGCCATATATCACGCGACCAAAAATGTGGTCATATTTAGCTTGGTCATTTATAACTTATCTTGTGGTCATATATTTGGTTGTATATTTGGTCATTAATGGTCACATGATAAATGACTGCTAATTTGCTACCAGTGATCGCCAACTCAAAAGTGGTCATTTATATGCATATTTTGGTCATTTTTTTGGTCACTTATCTCTCATGTTGTAATGGTGGTCATTTATATGCAAATTTTGGTCATTTGTTTAGTCATTTATCTCTTTTTAGTGGTTTCAGAATATAAATAGGGCACGGTGAAATCGAACCACCAACCTCCTGCCTATAAGGCAAGTGCTCTACCATTGAGCTAGCACCTTTAAATAGAATTCCTTATGGATTGATATGAGAATAAAATGTAAGGAGTGGGATATTAACATTGGACACACCAAGCCGAAGTCTACATGTAGATACAAAGTTATGAATAACTAAAATTTTTACAAGTCATATATTTTGAGTGAAGGAGTAGTCTAGGAATTTCGGAATGTAGTCTTGTGACAAGTGGAAGATTAGCAATATGTCAAAACAATGCAGTCCAATGTTTGAAAAACACTATTAAACAAGATATACCTTAGCTTCACTGAATAAGCAGCGATTAGAAAGTGTGTTGGATTCATGCTATAAACATTGATAAGACATTTTTAAGAACTTGTTAAGCTTCACTGAATTAAAGACAAGAATATCGCCAAAAAAATAAGTACTTCCCTCCAATGAAAGACAAAAGAATATCACCTTCCATGTCCCAATAATGATGAGTAGGAGATATTCTTGATGGTGTAGGTGCAGAAGAAGCAGAGGGCCCTAACAATGCAATAAACCGATTATCCCTAGTGAATTTTGTAGATGGTACCTAGTGTAACCCTATCAATGCTAATTACAACACTTGAATTGTTAGGACATTAAGCAAGGCATTAAACAAAGCCATCTAACCCAAGGGATTGACTCCGAGAATCTCTGCATGAAGCTCAAAGGCACTCAAGCTAGCACACAGAGATAGTAAATAGTTGAAGATTTGAATGAATGGCCTCTAAATTTATAAGTTGTTATCTGTTATTCTCTTTTTTTTAATTTCCATCACTATTTTGGATTTTAGGAAAGTGCATTAAGGAAGAGACAACATGTTGTTTTTATTATGGTGCTAAACATTTGTTCCAAGTTTAAGAACGGATAAAGAAAATATCTGCAAAAAATAATAACCCCTGAAAATCAATTACTTAAAAATCCAAAAATAATGGAAACAAGCTTCAAATTGATAATATTTTACTGTATAAAAGAAATGTCACTGAGAGATTTAATAGAGACAAAAATACTAAATTAGTATTGTCAGCTATTTTAAGCTCTAGCAAATTCTGCTATAAAATATCATATCCCATTAAATTTTAAATACCAAATACCATTTCCTATCTGCGATGTACATAAATCCTTCAGGACTTTAATTTCACATAAAAAATAAATCATAGCTCTAAAAATAAAATGTCGAAAAGGGAAAGATGGAACATTCAAGCGTAAGAAATAATAGTTGCATATGCTATGGACAGGGTGAAGATACCTGCTTCTTACTCCAATCATACTGACGAGTACCAACAGTAGGAGCAAAATCAAGGAACACGCAACCTTCCTTTGAAAGCCGGATTCCTCTTGACTTCAGTGACAAAAAATATAGTAGGAAATTTATGCTTGCTATTATTAGAATATTGAAAATTTGCATTGACAGAATTACAATTCAAAAAATATGTGAAATGTAAGAATACTACAAGCACAAATATAAAACAGGACTGTTATGTTAATGTTTACATGTACCAAATGTAGAATAACCACCAAACATAAATAAAAAATATAATTGCAGCCTACAAAATACTTCAGTAAAATTACAAGAGAAATTGAATTAGAAAATACGTACATCCAATGTACTATACTTAGGTGCTTTGGGTTGCATCCCCAATGCTGCTTTACCTTTGTAGAATGTATACTTCACAAATATTTTGTTGGGATGACCTGAGAAATGAATGTCAAATCATGTAAAGAGTCTGCACATAAGAAATTGGCTGGGGCATCTAATAGTATCATACCATGTTCCACTATTTCTTCAATTATAAAAAGACAAACAGAAAACTCCAGAGCCCTTCAAATTCAACTCTCATTGGCTACAAGATGAGGAAATCTCAGATTTAGTGAAGAACCAGTGTTGGAAATATGATTCTTAGGGGGAAGGATCAGTTATGTTCCAATTATTTTCAAATCTCCAAAGTGTTAAGAGGGCCACTATGGAGTGGTCAAAAGCTAAGTACTCATTACAATTACTCACAAAATATATTAATGAATTGGATGTATTGATAGAGGAGTTGTTTGGCGAGGCCCCGCATGGTATATTCAATGAGGTAGAGAAAACAAAAATAAATAACCTTGAAGAAAAGAAGAGAAATATGCTAAAATGGGGGTGGGCCAAATGGACATTGAAGAGCAAAGTGATCTGATCATCCCAAGAACACATATTTCAATAAAATTGGAAAGATTTTATTACAAGAACAATGCTAGAATTGAGTTTTTTGGTTATTTTAGAATTCTAGATCCATTGTTTAATTCCAAATTTAATGAAATATGTGTTCAAGGGGATGAAAACGGTACATTTTTTCAAAACTATGCAAAGGGGACAAAAATCATATATACAATCTAGGAGATGCCAAAGCCACGTTAAAGCAAATCCTCATCTTTCAAGGAAATAGCAGATCTAGGGGTTAATTCTTGTAGCAAGCTGTACAAAGATCCTGAAAGATCCAATATTGCAGAGGTGATAAAATTAGCTGAGTTCTTCCCTAGATTTGTAAATCAAGAAGAAAATGAAGAATTCGAGGCAAAAGCTTATAGAGAAGAACTAAAAGCAGTAGTTTTCTTCTTTCAAAAGGATAAAATCCTGGGCCCTGAATGGTGGTCAATTGATTTTTATCGAGGTTTTTAAGAATTCCTAGAATATGGCATACTTGTTGTGCTTGAGAAATCAAGAAGAACTAGTAAAGTGTTGGGAGCTCTGAATGCTACCTTCTTAACACTGATTCCATAAAAGAATAATCAATAATCCAACTTCATTTGATGATTTTAGAACAATTTCCTTATGAAACTCAAAATATAAAATTATTTCAGAATGCTAAAAGTGGTTCTCTTCAATGTCGTTTCCTCGGAACAGTTTGGTTTTCTCGAAGGGAAACAAATTCATGACGCAAATGGTATTGCTTAGGAGGGACTGCATTCAATGAAGACAAAGAAATCCCATCTCTGGTAATCAAAATTGATTTATCCAAAGGTTATGATAAGGTTAATTGGATTTTCCTTAGGCTCATTCTGGTTCACATGGGATTCAAAATCCATTTCATCAACTGGATATTGGATAGAAGGGTGCCCAAAATCTTCCTCCTTTGGAATATTGATAAATGGCTCAACTTCTAGTTTCTTTAATCCCACCAAGGTCCCTCACAAGGATACCCCTCGTCTCCTTTATTGCTCCTCCTGGATGCTTAAGGCCTGAATAGGATCATTGAATCCTATAAATTAATGGAAAATTGAAGGGGTTCAGGTAGGGAGAGTGATAAAAGTGTGCATCACTAAATATCACACCTCCTTTTTTATACAGGATGTGCTACTCTTTAAAGTAGAATCTATCAGAGAGGCAGGGTACTTAAACGAGGCTCTTGATGTATATAGCATAGCAATGAGAATGGAAGTCGACATGACAAAATATTCTATCCCTTTCTCTGGGTTTAAGTGACAATCAAATCACAGGAATTAATCAGATTTTTCCTTTCCAAGTTCTGGATTTCAACAGAGGTCTAAGATACTTAGGATTTGCTTTAAAACCCAACAGCCATGGAGCAAAGAATTGGAACTGGTTATGTGAAAAAGTGGAGAAAAGAGTATTCGGATGGTACTGTAGCTAGGGTTTTCACCCCAACTTGTGCAAATGAGCACCTACTAACGAGAAGGGACTCCTTAGTAGCAGTTCAATAAAAATAGTAAAAGCAATATAGTAAATGAAAATAGTAAATTTAAACTAGCATGTGCATAAACAGAAAAGACAAGATAATAAAATGTTTTTGTATTGATTATACCTCCAATGTGAGGTTGGTGAAGCTCTTGCAGCAGTCCAGGAGGGTTGCTTCCAAGATCCAGTGTTGTTCCTTCTCATTCTTCCAAAGATGTTTTTGGAAATGGGGCCAAATGGGGTTCTCAAGTGGAAAGTAGCTCCAAAGGGAGAGATAGGGTTTCATGAGAATTTTTGGCAGAGTGAGGATAGGGATGATTATGGATGTGAAATGGGGAGCCTCCATCACCTATTTATAGTTTTTTTAGTGGTGGAGTGTTGACCCATGGTTTTGGGCACCATATGGTTTAGGTCAGCTGTATAGGGTTTTTGCTTCCTTTTTTTCCTCTTTTTCCTCTTTTTTGTATTTTTTATTCCCTTTTAGAGGGTTTTGCTATTTTTGGAGGAATTTAACTTATTTTTTGGGGGAAAGGGGGGTTTTGGCCTTTTGGAGGCTTTTTAATGGGTTTTTGGGGTTCTGGAGGCAAATATGGTAGGAAATATGGACAAATGAGTCATGTAATGGGGTAGATGAGGTAGTGAGCACTTTTTGGGTGTTAACAGATTGCCCCCTGATGTGTGAGGGCAGGAGCTCATCATATGGCCAATAGACATCATAAGTCTTTTATGGTTTTCCTTGGATGTGGAGAGGAGAAGAAACGAACTAGAGCCCATAACAATGGTCCTGATCAAACTGCAAAAACTGAAAATATATGACCTCAATAATGAAGAGGAATAATCTGAACATATGGACGAGGCGAGCATTCCCATGCTTGTATCAAGATATAGAATAATAACAAGGGGGTCCAAAAAATGGGGACCTGAAATATACATGGCCTCAAATAATGAATGAGGAATAATCTCAATATATGGACGAGGCGGGCATACCCATGCTCATCTCAAGATATATAAAAAATAACAGTGAGGCCCAAAAATGGGGGACCTGAAGGATACATGGAGAACCACTGTGTACATCATAAGGGTCCAGAGGGGACACAAATCTGGGACATACTGTTGGGATGACCATGGCTGAGCTGAAGAACTGATACATTGGAATAGAAATAGTGCTACTGAATGTGGTACCAGAGGAACTGATGAACTGCTGGATCATAGTGACGGGGAGTCATGCCCTCAATGGTATACTGAACTGGAACTAAAACTGGGTACTCAAGGAAGCATAGAACTGGATGGCTTCCGAATACAATCGCCAACACAACCCAGACATCCACAGGAAGATATAACTGGGCATTCTGAAGTGAAACACCAATGTGCTAGAGTCAAGGGAAATCCGAGGTCTTCAACCAATAACTGAAGGGATATATACCCTGCGTGAGTCTCAACGATGCAATCAAGGTGTTGAAGTCGAGCATGTGAGAAAAAACCACTCGGAGAGGCACTGATGACTCCTCTCAAAATGGTCCATAGGCACTCATCACAGATGGTGATGAGTCCAAGGCACAGGGACCTCGGGGTCAATCCTATGGAATAGATGGGCTGTCGTCGACAGAAGGATACCTGCAACTAACAAGGCAATGATGTTTCCTTGATAGGGGCATGAGGTAGATAACCGAAGTGTGAGGGTACTGATGTTAGGATTGACATACTGTGAGGGTGGGGGATAACTGGGGAAGTATAGTGGGTGGACTCAAACTTCCTTTTTTCAGAGTATGATGGCGGGGATGATCGAGCAACATATGAAACTAACTGGTGGGAAAGGGATCATAGTTGTAATGGATCAAGGATGGTGATTGGGATGAGGGATAATCAAGTTGGTGGAAGATGGAAGGAGACTACAGAATACTCTGAACAAAGGCGACCTTACTGGGGGTGCTGCTGAGATGATCGAGTGTTCAAAATGATACTGTCGTGTGGATATATACGAGCCCAGGACAGTTCATGCTTGTGATGGCTTTTAATTTTAAGGAGTCTGAAAGCAATAAGAAGACTCTGAAATAATGGAATGGTACCATCGTGTGGATTTGTACGAGCCCAGGACGATGCATGCTCGTGGTTGCTTTCAATTTTAGAGAGTCTGAAAGCAAATAAGAAGACTCCAGGGGTGTGCTTTTTCATGTGTTAGTCTCCAAGGCCCGAAGAAGCATAAAAGGATGCAATGAAGAACTCTTCTAGTCGGTGTGACTAGAGTATTCCTTTTTCGTAATTAGTCTACTAGATCTGGAAAAGGGTTAAACGTATACCAGATAGATGCCCTTTCAGGTACTTTAATGAGCATGAAAGGAAGCAAGATTGCTTTGCGATCTTTTCATTGTTTTAGGAGTCAGAAAAGAGCTTAACAGAAACTCCCTAAGTGCCTTTTTCGTAAAGGACTTGTCTGGCCCCAAAAAGGGATAAAATTATACCGAACAAAAGGAATGGCCAGGCAAGGAGGAAGTGCTCAATCAAGGAACATCGATGAGAACCAAGAATGACGGTGGGGGGGAACACTGGTGGGCCTCCTTGCAGGATGATGAATGGTGGAAAAATAACGAAATAATTGCAGTATGACTGGAGAGAATGGCTCATGTAAAAATGTGGAACAATCCAATGGCAGCCGATGTGGCGTGCAAGCCAAGGCAGCAAGGTGTCGAGACACAATGTTGAAATTGTACCTGGTGAGAGCAAGAAATGATCTCAAGCATCATCACGAGCTCAGAAAACTGAATCTGGTGATTTAAAATGTGTCAAAAATGGAGAACGACTGAGGTGGCACACAAACCGAGGTGATGGGGGTGTGAGAGAGAAATGATCTCAAGCATCATCATGGGCTCGGAAAAATAAATCCAATGATATAAAATATATCAAAAACGGGCTACAACCAATGTGGCATGCAAACCAAGGCAACGAGGGGTGTCTAGAAAAAATGCTCAAAAAACGGTGAGGAAAAAATAAGAAAACGAGTCGACCATCATGACGGTCTCGTCGTGCTGATTCCAGTGGTGGAAACGGTTCGGAAAATGGACTCCATATGGATTTAGAATGACCGAAATAAGAAACGTCAGCAGGCTATAAATAGTAAGTGGGCCCCACATGTCAAGTGTCAGTTGGACTTGTTGACTTTGACTTGAAATTAGAGTAGACCAGAGCTTAGTTGGTGTTTCTAGACGATCCATTCGCCCGATTTCAAATCCGGGAGTTGCAGGTATTCCATTAAACTCATACCTGCATTTTTTGTTGGGTTTGGGGGGGTCGTGGGTCCCCAGTGGGGGGCTTGTACTGTCCACGTGGGTGTGGACCGCGGGTTTCCGATGTGGAAGCACAGTCTGGGACCGTGAGTCCTGGGCTTGAACATGCGGTCCTGTACCGCGAGTTCGGAGGTTGAAAACATGGTCCTAGACCACGAGTTCTGGGTCTGAACTCACGGACCTGGACCGCGAGTTCGGAGGCTGAACTCACGATCCTGGATTGCGAGTTCGGCTCCTACCGTCGCAGTCCACGACCGCGACCGTAGCCCTGACAGCCACGATCTGAGATCGCGTCAAGGGGGCCTAAAGCCTCCATCTAGATCGAGCTTTAGGGTTATCTCGGGGAGGGGGGGAAGGGTTATTTATTTGACATGGTTCTGATGAGTGTGCATTGTGTGATTGACAGCTTGCTGGTAGTGCTATGGTGGGAGTGGGAGGTCCCAGGCGACATAGTGGAGGTCATCCAAAGGGACCGGCATGTTCGGTCTACTTTGGGGTTGTGCGGCCTGCTGAAGTTCGCATAGGTGCCCATGATGCGTTCAGCAAGACTACTGCTGAATAGGTTTGTGGGCTTTTGGGAGCTCGACATATAGGCTTTCAGGGTGTAGGGAGAGAGGGTGGATCTCACCCTCACATATGTATATTTCTTGACGGGGTTGCCCTATCTAGGTAGGGTGACCAATACTCAGCCACGAGTGTCTGCAGACGTGGATGTGGCAGATATGTTGGAGTGTTACTACGTTGCAAAGGCTATAGTGCATAGGAATGCACTCTGGATTGTGGACCTGCGGGAGCCATCAGTGCGGGCAATCGCGGCATGTGTGGTTTGGGTTTTGGGGTCCCAGTCACCTGAGCAGGTGTCAGGGGGCCAAATGCAGCTGGTGGAGCGGGTGCTAGATGGCATCTACTTTGCGTGGGGCCAGATGTTCCTCACCTGTGTTTAGCAGGAGCTTACTAAGGTGAAGGATGCTAGAAAGGGATTTTGCTATGGGTCTTTTCTTTGTTCCTTCTTCATGGAGCCGGTACCTACACTGCGGCCACGGGTGCCGATCAGGGCAGGAGGACTTAGGGAGCCTCACATGGTGCTGTGGGGAGAGATGATGCGTCAACAAGGTGGCAGCGAGGTTGGGAGGTACTTCACCTAGGAGCTCTACCTACAGTGGTTGCAGATGCCACTGACACTGGATGATTATCCATTCAGAGAGATGGACTACACAGGAGATCCGGAGGCACCACGGCCTCCAGGGCAAGCGTGGGGACTAGATGGTATGTATTGACTTGCTTGATTTTTTTTATGTCATATTTTGTATATGATAGGTTTGAGATATTGATATGCTTGTATTGACTGATGTATGATCTGCAGATGTGGGCCTGAGACCACCACCGGGACATATAGACCGCAGGGGGCATGTGGCTATACCAGCCCTTCCAGGCCGAGGGGAGGTGCATCGACGGGATGCTGAGGGGACTCTGGAGTCCTTACGAGTGCTTCTCAATCATTTGCTGGTTGGAGTGGCTAATGATGGGTGGCGGGACTTGGATCATGAGGTGATTCAGGATTGTCTCATGGTGCCATGGGATTTCCGATCGATCGCGATCCGGGTGGCCATATTGGTGGAGAGGGGTCGGGCACAGGATCTGGTAGGGGATGAGGAGCTACCAGAGGAGGAGCGGGGTGAGGACTTGGAGGCAGCCGATGCAGGAAGCGATGGACGGTATGACTCTTAGTAGGGAGTACAGAGAACTCCCCCTTTGATGTGTATGGACACTCGGGGTTTTTTGTAGCTACGGCTTGTATTCTATGAGGCTTGTCGATGTATAGAAATTTTTTGTATAGCTGAGTACTGAGGTACTCAGGACATGTGTATAACATTGACATTTATTTTTTGATATATATATGCACATGGATGCATCTTCTGCGATTATGATGTAGTTGACGCATGTGGATGTGCTTGTGGTTTGTTATATGTTTGTATTGCACATGGATGCAAGTAGTGTAGGATGATGGGCACGTGGATGCCCCTTGTGTATTTTGTATTACGTATTGCACATGGATGCAACAGTATGTGATGATAGGAACATGGATGCCCCTGTATAGTGATGTGTTTATGTTATTGCACATGGATGTAAATATTATGTGATGATAGGCACGTGGATGCCCCTTGTTGTAAATGCAATCTTTTTGGGAATTTTATATGTTTTTTGATGGGATGAGATGGTATTATGATGCATGATGATGGTTTACATGGTGTGATTGATATGCCAATCTAGGATGTTCTTAGCCATTTGATCTGTGACACTATTCTGAGCTCTTGGGACATGGGTGAATGTTATGGATTCAAATTGTCAGCTGAGTTGTTTTGTGCACATGAACTTTCTAAAGAGGCAAGGATCACGCACCTGGTAGCAGTTGTTGAGCTGTGAGACAAGTAGCTGGGAGTCAAGGAATACATGAAGGTGACATATGCCCAGCTGAAGGGCAGCAGTCAGGAGACTGGTCACAGCATCATACGCCG
Source organism: Larix kaempferi (assembly GCA_027924585.1). Lineage (NCBI taxonomy): Eukaryota > Viridiplantae > Streptophyta > Pinopsida > Pinales > Pinaceae > Larix > Larix kaempferi. The sequence goes on along the minus strand of BSBM01000542.1, from coordinate 1,302,161 downwards.
CCTGGTTATTGGTAGCAGCGCCTATGCACATTTCGTCAAGGTGAATCAACTCATGTGAAGGGTAATATAAGACCCATGCTGTAGAAGCCAAGTTTGGAGACTAGCGGCTTGCTCCATCGGTGAAGCGAATGTAATGAGGTGGAAGGTGGTCCATTTGTGATCATGCAAAAAATGATGAATGTAAGGTTGCGGTAAAAAAGGTGAAAAACAAAAAGAAAGCAAACTATACAATACGGACCAATAAGGCCACGAGTTTGTTTAAGGATAAAAGCGTTTCAGATAACCCATTACAGGGGTTGCGCAAAGGGTGGCCTTCAGAGTCAGTTAAAATATATGCCCCATTTCTGAGGCAGGTCTGCACGATGTAAGGGCCTTGCCACATGGATTCAAACTTTCCTTTACCAGTTTTGTCGTGGGTTTGGTCATAAGCGAGAACAAGGTCTCCTTCACGGAACGTTCGAGGGTGGACATGTTTGTCGTAACCAGCTTTGGAGCGGTTCTTGGCAGCTTCAATGGTTTGGAGGGTGGCATGACAGTCTTCGTCGGCTTTCTCCAGTGTTAGTAGACGTTGCTCGAGTGGGGAGGTGTCTACAAGAAGCTTGACGACGATGTGTAAGGCAGGTATCTGACACTCGATGGGGAGGATAGACTCTACACCGTGAACTAAATGAAACGGGGTAAAATCGGTGGCGGTCTTAGTTGATGTACAGTAAGCCCATAATGCGGGGAAAAGCATGTGATTCCAATTGGACTTATGCCGGTCAACAGTGCATTGGAGGATGGTTTTTAAAATTTTGTTAATGGCCTCTACTTGGCCGTTCCCTTGGGGGTAGTAAGCAGAGGAATACTAATGTCCGAACTTCAGTAGAGTGGATAACTCACACCAAATGGAATCTTCAAAATGTGAACCATGGTCTGAGACCAGCTGTTTGGGGACCCTGAATCGTCTGATAACATGGTTAAAAAAGAAACGGGCATCAGTGTCAGCTTTACAATTGAAGGTGGGCATGGCTTCAGCCCATTTGGTGAAGCATTCGACGGTGACAATGATGTACTTATGGCCATTGGAGGATGAGGGTTTACATTCCATGAAGTCAATGGCCCATTTACAAAAGGGACCAATGGTGACGACTGGGTGTAATGGAGTGGGTGGTGTTCGAGCCTTAGGGGAAAAAAGTTGGCAATTATGGCAATGTTTGACCGCTGTGATACAATCGGTAAAGAGTGTGGGCTAGAAGTATCCAACGCGGATAACCTTTTGGGCAGTGGCCATTCCAGAGAAATGTCCACCGTAGGCACCACTATGACAGTCATTGAGGACTTGTTCGGCTTCCTCATGTGTAAGACATCGATGGAGAATAGTATCAACCCATCGCTGGTAAAGGACATCGCCCAAGAGGATATATCGAGAGGCCTGGTGATGGATCTGATGGTGTCCATCATGATTTATGTTGGGTCGAAACTTCTATGTGCGGAGGTAGAACAAAATATCACTATACCATGGGTCATCAGACAAGATGATGAATAAGTGATTGTCGGGTAACTCATTGGAGATTTGTGGGGACAACAAAAGGGATGGGAGATCGGTGATGAGCTGGGCAAGCACGAGGCATTTAGTGCTCTTAGGGATTGTGACAGTTAGGTCGTATTCTTGGAGGATAATTACCCATTTAGCAACGTGACCTTGTAGAAGTCGCTGGTTCAAGAGATAGACCATGGGGTTGGAGTCGAAGACAACTGTGGTATGACTGAGTACAATGTAATGTCGCAATTTTTGGATGGAAAAGACCATGGAAAGGGCTAGTCTTTCCTCATACAGGTAACGTAGGGGTGGTCTAGACAAGGTCTCGCTGACATAATAAATGACATGCTCCTGGTGAGCGGCATCTTCTTGGACAAGGACTTCGGACATGGCATGATTGGATGTTGAGACGCAAATGATGAAGTCCTGAAAGAAATCTGGAGGGGAGATCAAAGGGGCTTACATGAGAGCTTTCTTAAGGGATTCGAATGCAGCTTGCGCCTGGTCATCCCAAACAAAGGGTATGTGGGTACGAAGCAGGCATAATAAACCATGAACTGTGGTGGCATAATCAAGAATGAAGCATCGGAGAAAATTAGATTTCCCCTACAGACTCTAGAGCTGTCGGAGCGTGCAAGGAGTGGGAAGGTCTATGATGGCTTGGACTTTCAGGGGATCAACGGTGATTTCTTTATGGGAAAAAATGAAACCCAACAACTGGCCTGCCGGAATGCAAAAGACATACTTGAGTGGGTTCAAGCAGATTTGATATTTGCGACAATGCAGAAAGAATTGCAGGAGGTCGTTAAGGTGGTCTGATCGTTTCCGGGAACAAGTTGTAAGATCATCAAGATAGACTAGCAGGATATGGACCAAGTCGTGAAAACAATAGGTCATGGCTCACTGGAAGGTGGCACCAGCATTTGTAAGGCTGAAAGGCATGACGCGATAGGAAAAGGTGCCCCATGGGGTAGTAAAGGAAGTCTTGTATTGATCTTCCTTGTGGATCTGAATCTGGTTGTATCCGGAAAAACTGTCCATGAAAGATATGATTTCATGCCCCGCATATGCATCAATGACTTGGTCAATAAATGACGTGGGGAAGTTGTCTTTGGGACAGGCTCGGTTTAAATTGCAGAAGTTAGTACATACTCTGATGGTGCCTTGTTTCTTGTTAACAGGGACGAAGTTAGAAACCCAAGTGGTATATGCAATTGGATAAATGAATCCTGCTTTGCTAAGTTTCTCAATCTCTGCTTTAACGGTGGGGAGCTTTGAGGGGTGAATGGGGCGTTGTTTCTGGCGAATGGGGGGTACATCTGGCCATGTTTCAATGTGGTGTTCTATAATAGTGGGGTCAAGACCAGGAATTTCGGTATAGGACCAGGCAAAGACATCATGGAACTCTTGGAAAAGCTTTTTGTACTCTCTGATCTCATACTCACTGCAGGAGGCTGCTAATGTAATGATTTCAAGAGCACCAGGTGGGACAGAGATATCGATGTGGATGATGGGTGAGATGTTGGCCATGTTACCTTCCTCAAAGGAATCGGGAGCAGGAATGGGATCCTTAAACCAGTCAACTTTGGTGGGGAGGAAATCTTTTGACTCAACTGCAAATTGTTTGGCTGTGGTGGAGGAGGACTCTTCCGGGAGGAAATAGGAGCGATGGTGCATATTTTCCCAGGGGTAATCAGGGGCAGTAAGAGCCTATAGAATCTCCTCATCATTGTGGAAACTCTGAGTTGTCAAATCGGTTGACGAGGGAGTGGTAGTAGAAGAGATCATATAAATGGTATTAATTTCTCTGGATGATGGGGATACTGGGGGTGGATCTCTTCAATGGTGGGGGGGGCCATCTCAAGGTCCAAATTATTCATCTCATAGAGAGTTGCTCTGTAATATGGGAGATCAGGACAGTGATGTGAGTAATGGCAGTAAATACCGCATATTGCACAAGGGTGGTTGGTATGCAGTGATTTATCACGAGGCTTGGGGGCTGGGTCGAGTTGGACAATCGGGATGTTGGGGTCGTTGTCAAGCATTTGCATGTGCTCTTGTAATGCAGGTAATTGTGGACATTGATGGGTAGGATGGCCTAGCTCATCACACAACGAGCATTTGGGAGGAGCATGAAACATGGGGAGGGGTTTAACTGTTTTGGGCAGGGGCACAACAGTGTATGATTGTGGGCCTCTGCCCCCAGTGTGCTTGATAAGAGGGGGTGGAGTAGTAGATGACGAAGGGGTAGTGACACCATGAGGTGGTTGACTAGTAGTAGTGATGGGTTGCACTAGTTGTAGGACAACATTTGGTGTTGCAGGGGTAACCGGAGGCATACTGTACCATAAGGGTAATCCTAAGGTTAAACTAGGGACGCTGAGGGTAGCCATAATCGGGGTGCTTACTACTCCCGAAGGGGGAAATAGGAAGGGGATCGTATGGATGGGTGTAACACCAACATGAATAGGTACCAATGGTGGTTGGGGTAGCAAAGGCAGTTGATGGTTGGGTGTTGGTGTATAGTGGGAAAGGGTACATAAGTCAGATTCTTCGGTCGCGGGTGACGGTGGTGGAATAGCTTGGAATGTTGAAGTCATCGGTGTATTTGAGTATACTCCGGGTCCCACTGAGGAAACCAACAAGGTAGTTGCACCACAAGCAGTTTGTTAAACCATGGGGAGAACATTTACGGGTGCAGCGGGGGAATTAGGATCATAATAGGTGAGTTGATCAACCTTGACCACGTGTCCATCATGGGGGAACATCATGGTAAGAAAAATGGATGAGGCAACCGCCCACATGGCGTACATGTAACTGCAGCCAAGTAAGAGGTTATAATCAAGTTGGGCGTTGATGACCTCTATGTCAATGAGCACTGTTTTACCATCCAACTGGATAGGGACATTAGCTAAGAGACCTTGAGGTTGAGCTGAACGACCGTCATAGGCTCACAATGCAGTGGTGGATTGCTGGAAAGTAGGGGATCCCAACTTCTGCCAAATGAATGTGGACATAACGCATGTAGAGGCACCTTCATTGATAATGCACCGATGGATGACAAGATTCCGAAATGATACAGAAACTTGGAACTCTAAAGTGGAAGGCAGGCATGGTTTGGATTGGTCCAAATCGAAGGCCATCATTCATGAATCATTTGGGTCAATAGCACTAATGGCGGAGAGAAAAGTCTTGCGCTGTGAAGGACAGTTTTTTAAGACCTCTAATGAAAACATGACTGCGGGGGACTGGGTTAAGTCATCTACAATGTTGTAATTAGATGCAGCGCGAGCATTGGGGTTATTGTTGATGCGGCGAAGTGGGAAGTGAGGGGCTTTGGAGGTGCCATCTAGTGGAGCCGAAGGTATGCGTGACGACTAATCAGTGGGATGAGCAGTGGTGTTCTTGTTGGCGGGAGGGACTTCAGGGGTGGAGCCATATTGGTTCCGACGGGTTTGAAGGTTGACATCGATGGATGACATCATTAACAAGTGATGGGTACCTGAGTCTAACATGGGTTGATTAGGAGCGGCATAAGTGATTTGCTGTTGTGGTGACGCGTTTCCTTGAGGGGGAGCTAACGACTGAGTGTTCACTACGCCTTGGGTGGGTAAAGGGTTTTGTAACACCAAGGGTTGATTCTGAGGTGGTGGGGGGTTGGGTGGCGCCTGAGGAGCCACGTTCCCTTGGCGGTGGGCATCATTAGTCAAGAGTTGCCAAGCCCGCTCCAAATGAGAGAAAGCATGTGTGTAGTGGCCATAGACCCTGCAAATAGAACAAGGATGGTTTGTTCACAAATTAGAATTTTTGGCTTGCTTAGGTGGCCGGTCGGGGTTCTGGTTGGTAGGTACCGCCTTATTATTGTTTGGGGGATTGGGAGGTTGATCACCTTGGTCTGGAGGGGGGTTGTTCCCAAGGTTACGACCTTTGCCACGGTTTTGCTGGCCCTATTGGCGCTGGTTATTTTGATTTTCCTGTGGATTTTGTTGGGCATACACTTTCCCTTGGGTAGCAGGTGGGTTCTGGGGTTGTGTAGGTGCGGGAGTAGGAAGCGGTGGATAATAAGTAGGTGGAGGTGGCGGAGGTGCTAAACCTAGTGGGGGTTGTTGATATGCCTATGCAACGGGTTGTGGGTTTTCCGCAAGGGCTTCCTGGGGCAGATAATAAGAAGGGGGGCCTTGAGAGGATACATGAGCTTGCATGGCCTGCGGGTGGTAATATGGCTGAGTTGCGACCGAGGGGGCGTAAGCGGGGGATGCATGACCAAAGCATTGAGGTGGACATGAGGGTCCATGGGAATGGTGACGATGTACCATGGGAGCATACGAATTGGTTTCTCCGGACGGGGATGTAGCCCTCAAAAGGTCGGGGCCAGGGCTAGGACGTGATATGGAAAAGGGCTGGTTATGTGAGGCTATACGGCTAATGATGCCATCTACGGCATGGGATGCCCCTGGCACATTGTGTCGGGATGAATCTCCGCAGGGGGCATCAGGGATGATGGAATATAGGTAACCAGACTGGGCATAAATAAGGTCAAATTGCTGGGCTTTGAGGATGGCCTCTTCTTCGAACTGGGGTCGCTCGGATGCCACATCCTTGGCAATGACAGGAAGGAGAGATTTTAGAAACCAATCTAAGAAGATACGATCATCTAACTTGATTTTGCAGAGGCTACGGCGTCGACGCCACTCATGAATGTGGTCAGTGATGTGGGTGGCTGTGTTGTGTCTGTAAGACAATAGGATCTCAACTCCTGTGTTCTAGCATGGGTCCCATGGGGCTGCTCGATGTACCACTTAGCTGCAGAACAAGTGAGGGTACACTGTAACAAACGGAGGCAGACAGAATCGTCCACTATGGAGTTGGAGGAACACCATAGATGGAAGGACATAATATGGTTTTGGGGGTCTTCACCTGCCTTGCCCTGAAACTTAGGGATGTCTAATGGGAGCTTGTGGGGCATGTGAGGCCACGTAGGGTCATGTCTGATGGGATCGTTAGTTAGTCTGTCCAGGTCAAGAAGGTTGAGACTAGCCATAAATGGCAAACTAGTAGAAGGATGTGACATACTAGTGGTTGTGACCACGTTGGGGCCAATGCCCCCAAGTGGAGGAACTGGGTTCGGGTTGGGGACGTTTCCCCCAGGTGGAGGAACGAAGGTGGTATGGGATGGTCCTACACCGCCAAGGGTAGTGTGAGCCACTGGTGGAGTTCGGATGGGTATGGTAGCCACTAGAATAGGTACAGTGATCGGAATGGTGGATGTGGGCCCCATCGAGGGCATACCCAAAGCGGGTGTGGTAGTTGGGGTGGTGGTGGATTCTCCACCAGTGTTGCATACAAAGAAAGGGTTTGAAGTCATGCTAGCCATGGGGCTGGTTGGTGCAGTGTACGTGGGGTTCTTGGACTCTGCCTCAGAATCAGAGGTAAAATAAGGGGCGTCAGTGCTAGGGGACAGATCTCTACATCTGCGACAAGTGGAGTCAAGTGATGAATCTCTATGTCTATGACGGGTGTTGTCAAGTGAACTGTGCTGCAGGGGCTGGCCTCGGAGGCACCGAGAATGTCTCGGGGACTCAATGGTGACAGATGGTGTCAAGTCTCTAGGGGTTGTGTCAAGTGAAAAATAGCTCAAAAACCCTAATGCAACCGAGTGTGCAAAAGGAGAGCACAAAAAATATTGCACTCAGGCCAACAACCAACTCAAAACAGTTACTATAACAACTGTGCTACAATAAGCAGAGTATCAACATAAATGGTCAGAATACCAACAAGTAGCAGGTTTCCTAAAAAATAAAAATAGTGGACACACTAGACCAATGGGAGGTAAAGGAGCATGCAAACACCTAACTAAATAGTATTTTGACTCAACCATACATATCCTCTACAAGGTGATGAAATCCAAGTCAGACAATATGGATAGTAGAGCCAAGTGGCTAAAGATATCCCCCTATTGGGAGGGACACCGGGTAGTCAATCCTAGAAGAAAAGCAACTAAGATACCCCATTCATGACACGTTTGGTTGGGTGAATCTGCAGTTTGGTTCTATCACCACTGTACTCCCATATGGGTAGTACACTGAGAACTACGAAAGGTATCCTTTGGTTATTGAATGGAGTGCGGTATTCAACTCAAAATTCTGGAACCAGTCTGGCTTCTTCAACCCTCCTAGGGGAGAGGCCTTCCCAATAAATTGGCTTTAAATCGTGTCAAAAGGTACTAGGGGATTTTGGTTCCCTAATGGACAACAACTATGTCTCAAGTGTAAGTGACCGAGGGGTGTTATTGGGATGCCTATCCCCCCGACCCTACCTAACTACAATATTCTTATGTGTTCCCCAAGTGGGGTTAGAATGTTGGTTGTGTTAAGTAGTATTTTAGGGCTCACTTGAATTAGGTGACAGAGTGGGTGCGTGTGAGGTAATGAACCCAAGTAAAAGTGCCACGAGGTGGGCAACTTTCTAACTAAAAATAACAATGCAGAAATTAAACTTTGAAATGCAAAATTTTCTCTTTTCAATTAAAATGTTGAAATTTAAAAAATTCTGTAAATGGCACAGAAATAATATTGCAGAAAAAAGGTTGTCGGGAAGTATGGATGCAGATAGGATAGGTGGTTGTGCAGGTGCAGAAAATATTGCAACAAAGTGTTGGGTTCAAACAGGGAAAAAGTGCAGAAAATAGATCACGGGTCTGTGGTGAAACTGTGCGGTCGGATCGCGAGAAACAGGTCGACGGTCGCGGGCGGACCGCAGCAAAATGGCTAAAAGCCACAGGCGGATCACGGGAAAAAGGCTGAAAGCCGCAGGTGGATCGCAGGAAAAGGGCTGAAAGCCGCAGGCAGATCGCAGGAAAGGGCTGGACAGTCGTGGTCAGGCCGCAGGAAACAGGCTGAGAGCCGCGGTCAGATCGCAGGAAACAGACTGAAAACCACCAAGAGATCGCGAGAAATAGTCTGAGAGTTGCGGTCGGATCACAGGTAATAGTCTGAAAGCTGTGGTCGAATTGCAAATGTGGGGACAAAAGACGCGGTTTACGGCAGTAAACCCGACTGCCGAAAGGGGCAGCCGAAAAGAAAAAACAGAAAAATATTGCAGAAAATTAAATTTTTTTAAAAACTATAACCAAAAATTTAAAGGAACACTAGGGGAGTTTCCAAAACTATAGCTAGGGTTTTCACCCTAGGTTGTGCAAATGAGCACCTACTAAGGAGAAGGGACTCCTTAGTAGCAATTCAGTAAAAATAGTAAAATCAATACAGTAAATGAAAATAGTAAATTTAAACTAGCATGTGCATAAACAGAAAAGACAAGATAATAAAATGTTTTTGTATTGGCTATACCTCCAGTGTGAGGTTGGTGAAGCTCTTGCAGCAGTCCAGGAGGGTTGCTTCCAAGCTCCAGTGTTGTTGCTTCTCCTTCTTCCAAAGTTGTTTTGGAAATGGGGCCAAATGGGGTTCTCAAGTGGAAAGTAGCTCCAAAGGGAGAGCTAGGGTTTCGTGAGAATTTTTCGTAGAGTGAGGATAGGGATTATTGTGGATGTGAAATGGGGAGCCTCCATCACCTATTTATAGGTTTTTTAGTGGTGGAGTTTTGACCCATGGTTTTGGGCACCATATGGTTTAGGTCAGCTGTATAGGGTTTTTGCTTCCTTTTTCCCCTCTTTTTCCTCTTTTTTGTATTTTTTATTCCCTTTTTAGAGTGTTTTTGCTATTTTTGGAGGAATTTAACTTATTTTGGGGAAAAAATGTTGTTTCTGGCCTTTTGGAGGTTTTTTAATGGGTTTTTGGGATTCTGTAGGCAAATATGGTAGGAAATATGGACAAATGAGTCATGTAGTGGGGTAGATGAGGTAGTGAGCACTTTTTGGGTGTTAAAAGGTACAATCACTGGCTATCCAGAGGAGGAAGGCTTACATTAATAAAGTCCATCCTGGAAGTCACTCCAGTCCACTGGCACTTAATGGCATATATCCCTGTGGGAATTTTGGAAAAGATTCAAAGCAAATGTTTCAATTTTATTTGGGATCAAAGAAGGGATTACCTTTGGTGAAATAGAAAAGACTAGCAAAAACAAAAGCTATGGGAAGATGGGACCTCGAAAAATTCCACTTATTTAAAACGGCACTTACAGCCACAAGCCTATAGAGATTACTCAAAACACTTGGTCTGTGGAAAAATGTTATAATATCCAAAATACATTGAGGAGTAAATAAGACAAATCCAAATCTGTTGCAAATTCCTCCATTATCTGGAAAGATTGTGATAGCCTTCACCAGGGTGGGAAACTGGTTAGCATGGAAGATAAGGAATGGAAATAGTGTTAAGAGTTGGACTTGATCCCTAGGTTGGCTGTAATGGAATCTATACACTAAATGAAGGCCTTGTTGAGAAGCTAAGACTATAGTTCATCTGGCTGATGCGGCAATCCAAGACAGAGGTAACCTTTGTTGTTATGGCAGAAAGAAGCAAGGATGATTGGATTGGATGGACAGGATGTTGATATGTGGAATAAGTATGCCCGTAGATTGAATACTAACTACATATTTCTAAAAGAAGAGGATGATTCTTTAGTATGATCAGAAAGTCCCAATGGAAAATTTACTACAAGTTTTGGATATAAAGCCATGTTTCTTAATGAGAAAATAGGAGCAAAAAGGTGGTGGAAGCCATTGTGGAATGTTAAGGCACTATTATAATCAAGATTTGTGATGTAGCTAGACCTAAATGATAAGGCTCCTATCTGGGAGGTATTCCGAAGGAGATCCTGGCAAGGGCCTAGTCTATGTATATTATTGCTATGCCGAGGTGATGAAGAAAATATCAAACACTTATTAATGGAATGCCCTTATACTAAGGAGGTACGGAAGGAGGTCTATACTCTGATAGGGGGGATAGGTAAGTATGAAGGTCCTTCCCTAATGGATGGCCTGAAAAGAAGGATGGAGCTGGTGGATCACAAAGCACTTCCCTGCATTGTCTCATGGTCAATCTGGATCACTGGAAATGAGATATTACTCTAGGATAAACCATTTACCGCTCTAGAAACAAATCATAAGATCAAGTTAATTTTTGAAGATATCTACCTGCATCCAAAATAGAAAAGTGCCAAAGAAAGCAGAACATACTGTTAAGTCCAAGAGATGGGACTTCTTTGATGGAGCTAGCCAAGGGAATATAGGACTAAGTGGAACAGGAGGACTATTGTGTATCAATGACAGATGCTTCATCAATTTCAAATTGGACTTAGGTAGGGGATCAAGCAACTCATATGAGTTGCATGCATTACTAATTCTGGTGAAGGTAGCTTTGGATAAAGGTGTCACCAAGTTGCAGGTTTCTGGGGAGTCCAATCTAGTCATAGAATGTGTCAAAGGAACCTTCAATCTGCAAAACATCTCTCTCAGTCCTTTACCTGACCAGATCATGACATTGTCAGAGATGTTTGATGATATCCCTTTCCTCCATGTACGAAGACAGTTTAATAAACTAGAAGATGAACTCTCTGGACTGGGAGTTTTGGGACAGCAAGGAGTGCTTCAAAGTTCAAACTGAAGATCTTGGGAAAGAAGGGGATCATTCTTCTATGCTCTAATACATCAACTTCCGAACAACTTATAACAACTATCCTTATTGGTAGTTTTCAAATGCAATAGTGAGATGAATAATGACAATGGGGACAACTGAAACTGAATGAAAATCTGCTTTATTTATCTTTATGGAAGTCGGTTTCTGGATCTACATCCCTCAAATTTTAATGTAATCATGTAATAGAAAGTAATAGGCCCATACTTTGTTTTTTTTTTTAAGCTATGATTTAAGAAAGCATAGGAGTAGTATGGACTGACTGTTTATAGTTTTCCTCTCATGTTTACGGTGCGTTGACACCTTCAAAATGTAACTTCTTCTCTTCAATGAAATTAAAAGATACGAAGTTTTTCCATTGGAAAAACAAAAGTATCTTCATTGTGAATGTTCATAGCAATGCCTTCCAACTATTCAACCAAACATCGAGATGGAGTGCAAACTGAAGAGGGAAAATCGACATCACTAAAAGGAATTTCTCCTTGCTGGCAGACTAAATAATATACATATGAAACAAGGACTCACAAGTAAGAATAAAAAAGATGCCACTGTTTCTGTAGATCAAAATAGAGAGATGATTAGCATTAGAGATTTGGAAAGACAAAATAATAACAACATTTCTGCAACAAAGAAGAAACAGAGAAAATTAGAGGAAAAGTCTGGCCCATTAAACATGTAATATCGTAGAATTCTGTCAATTGGATCTAGCTAGGGAGGTTGAAAGGAGGAATTGTTATCCTCCATACCCAAGTTCAAATCTCATTGGTCACATGTTCATTCTTCTTGAACCAATTGTTGATTAATCATCTTCATGAGCTGTGAGGAATGTCTCACTCTCACTTCAGGGCTGGGGGGTGGGATGAGAAGTTACATGTAAATATAAAAAAATAATATCATAAAATTATTGAAGAGGGGCAAAAGAGTAAAAACTGAACATCTGAAGATTATCATTATCTATAAAAATAAGAGGAATCCTCTAAAAGAATTTCTTGCCAAACAATCTAATCTTAAATAAATAGAAAGAAGACAAAAAATGGATAAAAATGGGTATTTGGAATTCTTAAAAGTAAGTCATACAACTATCTATTGGTTTTAATACCTTGTGCTCATAAGGCTCATAGATGGGAATTGTACTGAACAAAGTAGATATATGAGCCACACAGAAGCATCAAATGAGAATAAATTTTACATATAGATTCATAGGGCCATGGGAAGCCAAAATAGATTCACCACTGGGAAATATGAGTTCAATTGAAAGAAGAAATTTCAATCTGGAGTACCCTGAGAGCCAAGGGAAGTGGGTTTGGGTACACTGCTATGTATTTTTTCCAGAATTGAAGTAGCATCATTTGAAGTTGTAGGATAGCTATCCCACAAGATAAAATAATTAAGAAGGATTTAAAATGAGGACCGGATAGACCATTCACAGAAAGACATAGAGAATAGGGGTCCATTGGCATTTCCCCTCCAACACTATATTTTGTAAAACAAGTAGTCACATTACTTTTAAATGTTTAACAAAACATATGCCTATTGGATCACAAGACCAAAACAAAGAATTAAAGGAAATAGCATTTTGCAAAGGTATGGGGCAAGGGTGGGACCATGACAATTAAAGTTCGTAATTATTTCAATGGTTGGTTGAATAATAGCTTTAGCAATAAAATGACTCAATTCCACTGTAATTCCAGTTTACTTTATCACACAATTCAAAATCATCCTTTAAGAGCTAGAATTAACCTATAGTAACTCAAAATAAATGCAACACATTTCTTTCACATTATTAATGGGTATAACTCCATTGTTGGTGAAACTTGTGAAAACATAGAGTAAAATTTTGGGTATGCAAATACAGTATTGTGTGTATGTTAAGCTTCACAAAATAATATTTGAAAACAATGACATGAAAACAAATATAGTGTGAAAACCTTTTCTAGACTATCTGCCTCCTCTGCATACATAAGCTCCCTTGCCCTTGCATCCTTAAGCTCCTTCTCATATTTTTCCTAAAAAAAAATTTAAAATCCATTAATAGTCAGCACAAGGCAATTATCTTAGCATAGTAGATAACCTCGATAGAAGGTTCAATTAGTAAAGTCTCTCCATATATATGCCAGTTATCATGATTACCAAATACAAGAGTCTTTTTATCAGGGCACTTGCTCTCTAATTGTCCACAACTAAAAGATAGGAAGAAACAATAGAGGAAATTATGTTACATCCACAAATGACTATGAGCAATCAAGATAAACCCATCTATCAGTTTGACCATTGTTTTCAAACCTTTAATTTTTTTTTGGACTCGAAGTAGATATGGGCATCTAAATCAGCTTGTCTCTATTCAGCTGCATGAATTGCTTCAATAAAGTTGAGAACCAATGAAGCATCCTTTGAAATATCTTTCTCCTTGATACTTTCCATCCCTTCCTTTGAATCCTTGAAGTTTGAACATAAATCCCATTACTAGATGAGAAATACACAAATGAATTCTGTATCTATAAATGACAAAATACATTCAGCAGAATGAGATAAAAACAACAAACAGCAACAAATCAACAGTCTAAGAACACTTGAACCTAGATCTATCTGAGCATGTCCCATAATGAGCACCAAGAAAAAGAATCATAAATCAATCTAAGAAGTCCGCAAACTCACAGGCATCAACAATCAGATAAACTTATAAAGCTAGGATAAAGGTTCTTGCCATGAGAGGACCTCCTTTTGCTCAGAGATGGACTTTGATTCATTATGATCCTCCATACTTAAAAATCCCTGAGAGTTGTGATCGTGCCCCTTTCGGAGAATATCTATATTAGCATGGGTGTCCCTAAGTTGTTGATCTCCAGACAAAGCATCCTACAAGGCCAGGTAGTCATCATTCTATTACCCTGTTATAGGATCCTTGGTAATGCACCAAAATAATTCACTGAGAACCCAAGAACTAACATAAAAACTTAAAAAATAATGTTGTGTGCAATAGCTATCTCTGTTAGATATGCAATACCTGTAAGAATATTCAGACCTATGGTCTAATGATTAGTCGTTGAAGAGCAGAGCTTCAACAATTACAAGCATGCACACAAAAGAAAACATAATCAATATAGTGAACAAAGGGCTATAAAGAAGCATATATAAATGGGATCCAATAATGATTTTGACAGGATATGTAAATTTATTTGTGGCTTTTGAAGCCAATTCGAGCATTCTCAAGAATCTCAACAAAACAATCCAAAAATAAAACTTGTCAATCCAAATCCTTTGTAGGAGTCAATAGGACTCCGTATAGATTTGCAGTTTAACATACAACTTTAGGTAAGACCATATAAATCGATAGCACATGCCCAAAACACTTCCAATTGACAACATTTTCAGGAGCATACTCCATAAATTCCTGAGTGCACTTCTAGAAGAATTCCTAGAATACACTTGCATGTGGTACCGAAACCATACATACATATCTATGGAACACTCCGGGGACTGCTGCAATCACAGGATTTTCCTAGGAAGGACCACTGCCTGGCAACACTGGTACACTCAGTACCAATACTTTATTTTCAATTTTTCATTCATTCCATTCCATTATATTTACTACAATCAGTAATGCAAATATGTAGGGGGTACCATGCTGTAAATTTGAGCATCTTGTTGAATATTACAAAAATAACACAACGCCATCAATAGAAGTAGAAGAGGGAATAGAAGTAGCAATAACAGAAGTGATCAATTTTGTTTCAAAAGATATAATTGGCAATCAAAGAGCTGCATCTGGAGCTAAACTTATGATTAGAACTGCAACTGGCTGACTGGGAGAACAAATACTGTACTTCAACAGGAATGGCATAGGACTAGGAAGAAGAAAATATTAGGCCACTTATTGCAAAGGATGAAACCTGTGGCTGGACTGCCTCCTAGAGAAAGCAGTGCAGCAGGACCAAAAGAAAATGACATTGAAGGCAAGCAGAAAATGATGTCACTGATCTTGGAGCTGTTTTTAAAAAACTGACAACTCCATAGATTGAATTTCTACCAATGACATGGGTACCATGCCAAATATCCCACTCTGGCATTTTGGTTAAGGACCCATATGCATAGGTAGTTTGTCTTGATTTCTTGAGTTTACTTGATAAACAAATAAGACTTCAAAACAATGTTGGTGTCTTGAATGATCTGCATGTTTTCATTTTGCTCCTTTGCCAATGTACATTACAATTCCTGTAACTTTGCTACAACTTCCTCATCCTCTTCTAGTGTTCCACTTTTCACAATCTTTTTTGTGTCCAGAATTCCTCTTTATTTTACTTTCTAGCTAAGGCATATGACACGTGAACAGGGTACATGAAGGACACATTGATAGTGCGTGTGTGTGTTAAAAAAATTACAAATTATGATGAATAACCAGCATGAGATACATGCCCTCTACCTCGGCCTATCTCTCCTAATTTCTAGAAATATTAAGTCTTCCCTCATCTTCAGAGACTCTTCTTTAATAATAGAACTTGTAAAAATACAACATCAGAATGATGACACATTTCTTGGATGAATGAAGTTGAGAATTCCGAGCATGCTTGAATGCCTAGACATCTTTCAACTGCTTCATATTTGCTGGAACAATAATCGCAGGGTGGATGCACTGGCCTACCAAGCCATAGACTTACCAAAAAGTCAATTGGTGGAAAATGGGGAAGCCCCCAAGGTTTTAGTGATACCATAAGGCCTCTCATGAGCCAAACAACAATTAACCAAGGTACCACTTTGAACTTGCTTGGGAGTATCATAAAAATTGACAGGTGTAATCAGATAAGACAGGATGGAGGCAAAAGTTTGTATGCTCCTCATGTAGGCTGTCTCTCTCAATCCTATACAGCTCCCATGGAAGACTCATCTTTAAACTCTGCATTCAATGCCACACAGCCCACAAGTGGGATATTAGCAGTGCAGGATTGCATTCTCTTTGGTATGGAATTTGGGTATGAGAGATCTCTGGAGGAGACTGGATTTGATCCAGTGCTTAGTTTGCTGGTGCATTGTAACTACAGTGGATTCTTTGACCTTGTAATCTCAGGTAAGTTCTCCCCTCCTGGGACTCTGCAACTTGTTTTTATTATAAAAAATTTGAACTCAGGAGCATCCTTTGAACATCATAACCCAAGGGCTAGAATTTACATTGGATCACTATGAATCTGGCTAGTGTGTTTGGACTAGGGACCACCTGGAAATTTCAAAAAGCCTGCTATGTTTTCAGTAATAATTTCCCTTCTGATTCCTTGCCATCTCATAGGAAAAACCCAATCCCTTGAGATGGCAAACAATAGTAACCATGAAATTAAGAAAATTTTAAGGCAAATGACATGCCAATCAGAGGGCATGAAACAGTGAATAAAGTATTTGAGCTGCATACACATGGAAAAACAGGAAAATAAGCAGGACAGCGTGGAAAACAAATTGCAAGAATTGAAGATCAATTATGATAAACTTGCTTTAGATACTGAGATGCACTATAACATCATCCTAGACTTTTCTAGAGGTTCACAGTCTGCTACAGGTTTTCCAAATGTCTCAGCTGCCTCATTGAAGGAGAATTTTGTTGATGAATATACAATGCAGCAAACAACCTTGGCATTGAATGAGCACAATAGAGATCACAAGGAACAAGGACAAATAAAAGAAGAACCACCAATGGAAGAAGCCAACAATGTCAACAAATTTGGTTTTTAATCTTTTATATATACAGTTTACATGTCTTTGGATATTAGGACAATATGTAAAATAGTATACCACAAGATACGAAATGCATGCATAGAGTAGGCTCTGCAAGGAAGCAGAAAGTTCATGGACAATCTTTATTTTAGTTGAAAAACATTGCACAATAATTTTGTAATAGTTTTGAAATTTTTGTACTATTTACACTGTTTGGTTTTACAACAGCTTCTTTTTAAATATATACCTATCCATTCTTGTGAAAAAAAATAACAAATACAAAAATGAAATATAGACATAAAGATCCAAATTTTCTAAAAATTTGAAACTAGTTACAACTTGCTAATTTATGGTCATGTGCTTGAAGCCACTTATTAGTTGAAATTTATCGTCAGTTTCAAATCTAAAAAAGTAACTAACAAACAATATATTCTTAACTTCCTTTCAGCACACTAGGGTCTAGGTTGTACATGGGTTTAGTTTCTAGTATTTAGAGTACAATGGGTCTCTTCCAATTTATCTCTTTGTAGCCATCCAATGTTGATGGACTTGTGTATTTAGTTGCTAGCATATAGAGCCCAATTATTCTCTTCCAATTTCTTGTTTTGTAGCCAACCAATGTTGAGGGACTTATGTCTGTGTGCCCATGGTGATTTCTAATATATCAAATATTTTGGTGTTCTTAAACAATAAATTCACATTTAAATAATGGTAAAGCAGTTCAAATTGTGTGCCTTAGTGTCGGACACGTGTGGTAGGCATTGGTTAGACATGTGTTGAGGCCCGAGGGCCACCTAGAATTTCAGAGGATGAGGGATGTAAGCTCCAGGTGGTGGACATGCAATGACTAGGAGGTATTGTTAGTTAGGGAGGTGACGAGGGAGCATAACTAGCACTTCCAACCCAAGAGGGAACTGATTTGATTATGCGTAGAGGGAAGGAATAATACGCCCACTATGAACTGACTGCCTTGGGAATGTTTGAGCTTCCAATGAATGGTGTTCTCTGAAATACCACCCCCAAACTCTCGTTAATGATATGACAAGTGGAAACCAAAGGCATGTAGCCAAAAGCAATAAGAAAAAGAAAAGGTACATAGTCTACAAGTGCTCCACACTACTAGTTGTTACACACATGGTCATTATCAATGGCACCTCACCAATATCTGAAAGGGAACATAGCCAATTTAGCAATTGACATTTGTAATTCTGAGCTACAATGAAAATTTACTCCTACAACAATATTTGGCACCCCCCCAACTAGTATCTCACCAGCTAGGACTTAGTTTCCCATAGCAAATTCATTGTCTTCACACCAACAAAACCTGCGACATGCTACCTACCATAGTAGCAAGGCTTGGCACTTGCCCCCCACCCCTCACCATATCAACTCTGTAACCACCCAAATATATGCAAGCCCTACAAGCAAACATAATGCAACAAAATAGCAAGAAGATAGGATCCTTTTTTTCCAAGGAAAACCTCAAGAGATTCTCCCCTCTTCTCGGGAATATCCAAATGAAGAATAACACAACTATCAACCACAATATCAGTTGATAACCCCGTAGGGAGAAGATAGGATCCCTCCCATCTTTCAAAAGGATTAGCATATTGTCAAATCTATTAGCCTGTTTTGGCCAAAATATTATTCTCAAACAAAAGCTCTAGCAAGCGCTATAAAAGACTAATGCAAGAGTTTCCTGAAAAAGCAAAAGCAAGCACTATAAATATAACAACATATGCAAATTTAGCAAGTGTAATGTGAATGGATAGCAGAAGCATGTAGGCAAGGTGTAGTCTTCCACTTGTAATGGCATTTCCCCTCATCTCTTTAAAAATCTCCAAAGCAATTTAGTCTAATCACCCTCATCCTTATTCAGCAAGGAAGCTCATTTCTAGCATGATGATTAGTTTTTCATATCCATTTTTATTTTAATGGAGCTTTTTCACTTCAAATTCCATTAATTGCATAAGTGGGATATTGTGAAAATGCTTCATATAATATTTTAGAGAACAAACAAGTACATCAAGATCAAAGTGATTACACCATACAAACAACATGAGTACCAAGAAAGTACCAATCTACTTGAGCTAAAATGGATAGAAAATAAGCTTAAGTCCCCATAAGGAGGGGCTCAACATCATGAAAAAATGCATCGAGGTTAACCCTCAAGAGTAATGCCATCTTTTGCTAAAAGCCCCTCAATTTCCCTAAAGTAAGGGTGTGAGATATATTATTGAAGTAACCTTACATCAATGTTTTCACAAAAAACCAATTGCAACCAATCTCATTGAGTGCCAAAGATATTTGTTACTATCATGAACCATCCACATATCCCTCAAGTAAGTACGCTAAGGCAAACCAGATACAAGGTGAAAATCAGACTTGAGCTGAGAACTCAATTCATCCAATTCCCTCTTCTACCTTCCAGGATGGAAGGGGAAGAGTATTTATACAAAAATAAGTGAATAGTCATGATGGCTCATAATCACCTTTGAGCTAATGCCCTTTACTAGCACTAACTAATCATAATATGACTAATATCATTAAATCTTTTAAATGTCTATTTCTCACTAGCTTCCCCTTGAAAACAAAAGCAGAAAATAGACAAGAAGGAAACGATGCAAACAAAGGCAAGATGCTGCTTTCAACCATGTAAAGGTGAAGCCATCTATGATGTGGACCAGTGAGTAACCTGCTCGTCATTGTCTACAACTATAATTTCTGCCAGAAACTGACAAAGAGTGTGTTACGGGACATAGATATTTGAGTCTCATCCTAACCATTAAAACAGGTCAGGTTTGATCTATGTTGCACAAGTTTTGGGAATGTGTGTATCATGGCAATATGGGTGTGGGTGTCCAGAACACCTATAAACTTCACCCAAATTCCAAGAAACAACAGATTGGTGTTGGACTTCTAGTGATGTACATGAGAGATGAAAGATAAAAAGAAGAATTTTATCATTCAAGAAATCATCCTATACAATGAAGGGGATCCTCTTTTATTACATCAATTGGGTGCTTATAGTATATACTACCTAATTGTTTTAACTTATTAACAAATGACCTAATATCATTTTATTGAGTCATTAATAACACCATAACTTTATTACATTTCAACTTTAGTATTGGAGTGTAAATTCTCCAACACCCCCCTTGAAGTTATTTTATTTTCAACTTCCTTATATTTCCAAATTCCAGGACCTGTTCTCGTACTCCATCAAACTGTCATCCACTCAAATGTGAAGTCATAGTTAATTGGCATCCACCTAAGTAATCATCTCACCATCTCTTTTTTCCCAAAGAAAAATCCACCTAAGCAACCTTGTTTCCATCACTTATCACCAAAGCAGGAATCCACCTAAGCAAAAAATGTATTGTTGTCTTTTCTTGATGAAGCAAGATAGAATTCACCTTGACAAGTAGAGTAATCAACCCATGTACCTTGCTGGAAATTTCCCTGTGTTAGTGTTTAAAAAAAATAGTCTCCCTTCATTGTTTTGAAATAATCTTCTTCATCTTTATCATAATTTTCCATTCGAGTTTCGCACATTGTGAAGGTAAGATTCAATATACTTAGTTATTATTTTCTTCAAATTAATTTTTGGAATTATTTTAAATAGGTTATGGACAAGTCTAGTTGAAAATTGTGAACAGAGTGTTACCCCCCTTATTGCATAGATGTTCGCCTAAATTTTTCATGAGGATTCCTGAGCTTGCTGAGAAGATTTTGTGGGCAAAGGCAACAATTGTGAACCTGCTCTTAACCTTAAAAAGCACTGGGAAACATTTTTGTTATGTTTTAGGAAAGATCTGTGGGTTAAAACTTAAAACATCCATAAATCTCTATTTTCTGGGTATGCATCAGTAGTGAAGACTGCTCCTTTCAAAATTTTGGTTGTAATACCAATAGGTAGACAAATAAATGAGAATTCTAGGCATAATTAAGGACTTCCCTAACTCTCAAGCAGTAGTCAAGGGGCATCAAATCTCACATTTTGGACAGATCTATGCATATAGTCATTAGCAGAGCTTTTTCTGGGTGCATTCCTCAGCAACCTGTGCATGAAAACAGTACGATTTCCAATCCTAGGTGTTGTTTGGGGCCTAGGCATCCAGTGTACTGTTTGACATGTTCCTACAGTAGTGTACTGTTGGACACCAAAAGGTGTGGGTTCCATATCAAAATGTGTTATTACTGTTCCAAATGGTCCTGACTTCTGAAAAAGTCTCTTTTCTGTGCTCAAAACAGTCTTCAAGACATATGTAGGCAGACAACACTAGCGCAGAAAGAGTTGTATGATGGGCCCTTTTGGGAACCCATGATTCCCCCTTGCCTAAATTCACTCAGCCCAAGTGATCAATAAACCTTTGAAGGAGAAGTGAAGTCATCAAAACTGGACTAGAAAACCCACATCTTGTACGTATCCGAAAAATTCATCAAAACCATCAAATCACTCAGATCCATGTCAGAATTAATCGGTCCTATTGAAATCCAAGACAAATCATGACTCTTGTGCAACTATACTTTGAGTGACAAGTCTAATTGCAGAAACATAATAGACACTGCTAGAGTACCCTCTCCCCCAGGGTTTACACAAACTGAATGATAATCAATTATATGTGGATTGAACCATTTAAAATTATTTTTCTAAATAATTTTATTTGAAAACAATAGCCCGTACTATAAGCGTCTAGGCTTGCAATCATTCTCAAAGTTGCAATATGAGGTCTGCGATGTCTAACATTCTCAGCACATCACAAGAAGCGTGACAGCAAAGTATTAATATTCGACATCTACTTCTTGACACTACATAGATTATTGCAGTGATGGGTTATGAAGAACATCTATCAAGACCTGTGGCAGGGGATGGTTTCGGAGCTTATTATATGTTGTTTGAATATGGGACAGATTGAAAGAGGATCCACAGCTTCTTTTTAATGGATATTTAAGTACTGACATTCTTAGTTACAATATTAGACAGATGGTCGTTTCTGCTTGAGGAAAAAGGAGTGTTTTCTCTCCCACACCACCCATCCCCAACTTTTTAGTGCTGAAATAAGTATTCACACTATAATTTTATCAGACAAATGAGGAGTCACAAATTTAGGATTGCATGCTCGAGGTGGAGGTTGGTTCGAAGGATAACCTTGGCAGGGTGAAAGGAAGAAGAGCTAGGTAGCTTGGTAAGAGAGCTCAGCAAACTACTCTTCATTATGCTACAAAAATAAGCAAGCTGGAGAAGCCTCAACAACAAAGGGAAAAGGTAAGAGTCTATCTGATTGATAAAATATTATTACATACATAATTTGAATAGAATAGTTTCTGGTAGGGAGGGGAGACCTTATAGTTAATGGTGGCGTCTTGAAATCTTCCATCTACCATTGAATCTCAGCTGACACTACTTGACCCTAATTTTTGAGTTGTATTCACTACCTGGAAAATGTCAAAACTTGGAAAATGATGGAGTAACAAAAGCTAGACCAGTTGGATGAAGTCAATTTTAAACGCCGAGAGCATGAATAAAGGAAATGTGTAATCCCACAAGGACTTTTGCTAAATTTTAATCAAAGCATATAGGTTAAACCCCACAAGGAATTACGCTAACTTCTAAGTTGAAAAAAAACTAATTGAGTACAAATAACAAATAATTGAAAATCATGTTGTAGATCCCAGGATCAAACCTTAGAAAAAGTTTTGTTACTTATTGGGTTTAATTTGAAAGTTGAAAACCATCCAATTGGTTTAAAATTACAGTAAATTCTAGGATAGATCAACTACAATACCTTGACGAATATTGTAGAATTAAATTTTAAAATAAATCTGGCTGAATCCCAAAACAAGTTCCACTAACTTCAAAGTTGAAAGACAACCAATTTGGTATAAAATTTTGTTGCAAAGCAGATACTCCAATCCAGAGAAAGCTCTTCTAGTTACTAGGGAAAAAATTACACAATTTTCTGTAGTAGAAAAGAAGGTTTGTGGGTTTTACTTTCTATTACCTCTCTCTAAAATAATATTCTCACCATTTTCAGTCTCCATGGACAACAGATTGTGCGCATCAACCTTCTGAAGTGCAAAAGTCTCCAGATCCTGCTCGTTGCCAAAGTTCTTGGCACTCTACATTTGTCTCTCAAGCTCCCTCTTCTTGTAACTTTGAATCTTTTTTATCCTGAAGAAATCCTCCCTCTCCAACTCGTGAAGCTCCCACTTGATATATATATAATAGTATTCTCCAACCTAGGATTGACCATGTTCTCCAGAGCATTGACCTTGCAATTCGTGGCCTCGGTGGCCTTGTCGAGGGTTAGAAACAAAGTCTGCAATGAAGCCAGCTCCACCAGTACGTTGATGGAATATATTATGTAAACTCATCGGAAGAACTAGACCCACTTCCCAACATGGGCAAGGCCGGTGAGATCGTTGCTCCTTCGAGTCGATCCTTTATTGCCATTGCCCGCCTCTGAATAGTACTCAAATTTGGGGATCTTGAAACTAGCCACGTTCTCATGATTGTGGCAGGGTCCACAGTCTCCCTGACGATGTGCTTGATGTTTTCTTCCACAATGTACTTGGCCTCCGTGAGGGATAAGGTCTAGGCCTTCATGATCTTTCCCATGGACTCCTTCATGGACATGATGTGCGATGGGAATCGCTCTTCTTCTTCAGGAGGGTGTGGTTGGATGTTACCCCCACTAGTCGGGCCTTCTTCACGCCTAGCCCCTGCCTCAGCATATTGCTTCTTCCTCCCGCTCCTCAATCAATCAATCAATGGCCTGCAATTCAGGCGGTCTATGGAATTGTGATTTCAGGGGGGAACATCGATAAGAGGAATTTCATTTTTCTTTTCTTGGCCATTTAGTGGGAAGACATTGCCCCAAATTTAATTATTATTAAAAACATAATTTTAAATTAATTATATTAAAAACACAATCTATAAGAGTTAGGTGTTTCCTAAATGAACCCCTTTTAAGGTATGATCTTAAAATGCTTTGTTTCGTTGAATGGTGATAACTATAGGAGTGATAAATTGACTAACTATGAATTTAAATCTTGAGGGCATCAATGAGGCTCAATATCCTCTTTGAATTGAGTTACCCGGGCTTCCACCTAACACCATACCATTTGTGGATATCTTTGACTAAATATTTGGCGAAGTTTTAATTGGTTTGTCAAGCAAGATTCTTTCCATTCAAATTGAAGAGCACTTTGAAGTAGATAAGAATAAAGAGTTGCACAACGTTTAAATCTATTCACAACTAATAGTATTCATTTTCATGAAGTGGAGTATTTAAACCTACCCAATGAATATTTTGTGCCAAGCACAAGATCACCAAATAAGGGACTACTCCAACAGGAAGCCCCACCCATATGCACCCTCTCGAGCCAATACTCTGTATGATCTCCCAAACAGGTCCACCAAAACCTCCTCACAAATGCTAATATCTTCATAACATTCAAATCGAAAGACTACATCTCATGCTCAAATTGTTTGAGCTCCAACCCAGGATAAGGCCATGAACTCTACATCAAATAAGCCCTCTATTATTTTTTATCAAGCATGCAATATGGAAGAAGAGAAGGGGTGGAAGGTGGAGCAGTCCAGCAAGAGAAAGGATCTCAAACTCAACCCAATTCACCTTGGAAAAGGCCAACAAAAAAATCACTTTAACACCACATCCAAATTCATATAAAGAAGCAACTATGCAATCTCTTACTCATCCAGACTGCATCACCTTGGAATACTTGGTGATTGATAATCACTTTGGAAAGCTCTTTGATAATGATTCATTTAAATAAAGGTCCTTTATGTCATGGAATGTGAAAGGGATGTCAATCCCAGTTAGACAAATCCTCACCTTGTCCTAGAGGCTTTTCACATTGTCTAAATCCATCGCCGCAAAACCAGGCCCTTGGGAATCGATCAGTGGCATCAACCTCTTTATCAAGTGGAGTAACCGAACAGAACTCCTCCACTGATCGATCCATGATAAGGGTTTTACAACCGATATCATTCCCTGTGTGGTCATATTTCTCTAGAATCGGTTGGTTTCCAAATGTTTTTTTTGGTACTCACCATCTCAATCCAATCAGGCCTATCAAGAATGGGTTTCCCATTAGATAAATTGTCCTGTAGGTTTTGGGTTTCCATACACATGCCCACAATAAATATTTCCCTTGTCCAACCATAATCTAGATACATGGGTTTGATTCATAGCTTGATACTACATGTTCACTTACAAGCATAGAGCGTAATCACATGTTTATAGAGCAGAACTTTCAATCCCTACATAGCTAAAATGATTAATCAATAATCAGAGTGAATAAGCTAAGTAACTTTTATACTTCTTTGATAGATGATTAAAATACATGCCCAGCTAAAAATAATAGCAAACCATTATAGAGACGAAACTTATACTTGTGTTTCAGAGTATTTGCATGTGATAGATGAACTCCTTCAAGCTTAGGTATTCACCCCAGAAAATATGTATATTCATGAAATGCAACGCCCTTCACCATGAAAAGTAATTTTTTAGGTACCAAAGAATTTAAGGCATTTGAAAGCCTAGACTCCATCCGGTATTTTTATTATTATTATTATTCAAGGAGATGGGAGCAAAGGGAGTTTTACAGAAAGGGAGGAATTAT
This sequence comes from Larix kaempferi, assembly GCA_027924585.1. Taxonomy (NCBI): domain Eukaryota; kingdom Viridiplantae; phylum Streptophyta; class Pinopsida; order Pinales; family Pinaceae; genus Larix; species Larix kaempferi. The sequence goes on along the minus strand of BSBM01000542.1, from coordinate 1,276,703 downwards.
TTTTTCTTCAAAATGGAGGATATTGGCTATTTCTTGTAAGGGAGGGACCCAGGGGGACTTTAAAGATTTTCAAACTCGGGTGCAAAGAGAACCATGGTGAATGAATGCATATGGAGAATTAATGGAGGTTGTGAAATTGACATTTTTTAGATAACATGACACAAAATACATGAACTTGTCGAAACGTTAATAGGCTGCCGAGATGGTCAAATGGAGATGGTTTTGTTCAAACAAAATATGAACACAACCGGTACAACAAGATGAACGGAGTGACACTAACTTCAGGACATGACAATTCCAAAAGGGAAAGACATCGACAAATATCTAAGACTCAACTCAACCACATGTAGAAGAACTCATCTATCACTTGATAAACTATATGCAAGACATGATGTATTATCTAGATATCAACTGACCACACCCAAGGCACTAATTAGTAGAGAAACCCCTACATGAGCATCTCAATGTTTCTCCTATCATCTAACACAATAGGTATCGGGATGGCCTCAAAGAAATGATCACTTAGACGACATGTATTGAAAAATAATCCAAGTTGTATACTATTTATGTTAAAATTTAGGGGTCTCTGAATCCATCTGCAGTGTTAAAATTTAGTAAATTGTACAAATTCATTATCAAAATTATAATTTTCCACTGCTTGAATGACACAACTAAAAATGACCACATAAATGACCAATTGTTATGTGGTTATTTTTAGTTTAGTTCTTATATCATGACCAAATTGGTCATTTTTAGTTTAGTTCTTATCCCGTGACCAAATTGGTCATTTATCTTAGTCATTTTTAGTCAGTTCACTTAAAATTTCTCAATTTTGGTCATTTATCCCTTAAAAAAGCTGTGGTGACCAAATGTTTTGGTCGCCTAGTCACTTATCTCTCATTTTGTACTAGTGTAAGTTAATGAAATTTCCTGGAAAATTTAAAATTCATTGGCTAGGGCCATATATTGTTATGCATGTTACTACCAGTGGTGCAATTGAACTAGCCACATTAGCTGGAGAAAACTTACCAGGTCTGATAAATGGAAGTAGACTAAAATCCTACAGGGATAGTCCTACTTCGCCTCGATGATCAGAACAAGCAAAGAATGAAAAAAAAAGAAGAAGAAAAAAGTAGAAGTGCACAGTTGGGAAGTTCAAAATGCAGTTGCATAGATCAAATGTAACTGGACGGATGCAAAGGTCAGTCAGAAGAAATATAACACCGCACAATTAACCGCGCTAGGAGTGGTGACGACTTGTCCACGCAGTTTGACGCAACACATCAACATAACCGTTAGAGCTGAAAAGTGACCGTTATATAGTGTTTTGGAAACTATCTATTCCGGCATTTAAGGACGAATCGCCCGTTGAAGGCACATTTAAGGAAGGAAAGTACACGGATTCTGCTGAGATGTGGCAAAATGGTCATAGATTTTAATGCTAATCTAACTGTTAAGGGACGTGGGTAAGGCCTCCAGTACCTATAAATACCGCAGTTTGCACAGTGGTTACCATAATTTTTTCATCTTGAGTAATAGAAAGAATTCAGAGGCCTCCTTGAGTTCAGATTCAACCTATAAGTGAATGTCTAAAGAGTCCACTCTAGATGAAGTACTGCATGAATTCAAACAAACTGGGACTGCAGGGTTGATGAGAACCCCTGCCAAGAAGCTCGTCCTAGAAAAAGGCCAGGGTTCACGCCGTTCACCACATCAACCTCCAGCAATGCAACACAAGGGTAAGGAACCTATAGTTGAGACAACAAAACCAAAGATGATGGGCTCCAAGAAACCAGAAGCTCCATCAGTAGGCAAAGAGCTGCATATATTTTTAAAACCAACATATATCTCTCCACGAGCACTAGATGCACCAACATTAAAGCTTGCTAGAAATGCCCGATATGAGATACTGCTTCCGCCGATGTCCACTAATGTTAAACCACAAGAAAATTTGTTAGGCAAGATCCTAGATTGCAAGTTTGAAGATTATGATTTACTGCAACAACTCAAGGAGCCTAACGAGCCAAAATACCCTCATTTTCAACTAGATAGGTATATGTGCCGAAAAGTGGACGTAAAGAAAAATCCGTTGTTGGTAGCGTAGAGTTAGCTTTTCGAAGTTGTGGACTCAGGACTTATGAACCTGCTGTGGATCCCACACTTCGACAGGAGTCCCGAACTCAATACGGTTGTGCGCACATTGATATCGTGCACACACCAAGGCTACCTCTGGCTAGACAAGAATTTTCATCTCAACATAGACTTGATCCATAGGATCAAGGGACTAAATAAGCAAGGCAACGACCCTTATAAGTTCTTTGTGGGAAAAACCAGGGACAAAGAGGTCATTGCACAGATGAAGGAGGAATTCAACATCATCAAAGGAAAACGAGGTTTCATCATAGACGACCTACAAGAAAATGCCACGGGGTTCGTAGTACAGTTGCTCAAAGGAAAAGTCTTAAGGAAGGCCAGACCAGCAGAAGTGCCGACTGGAGCAATTCACCTCGCTACGAAGACAGCCCAGGGAGTAAAATTTAACTGGTTTAAGTACTTGCTGAACAAGTTCTTGGATGATGTCCGAGAAACTCAAGTCAATGGCACTGCCTTTCACTATAGTTGGCTCATGGTGCTCATCACCTTTGTAGGCTGGAAAGAACCAAAGCATTATGTTGGTCTCACCTCCCTCATCCAGGATTGCCGAGGACCCAGATACGGAAATATCTGGGCAAGTCTGAAACCAGAACAACAGCGCGCCTCAATCGAAGTACTGTTCACATATTATGAATAGTTGTAGGATGTTATTATTCACACACCGCGCATCTCAAAGGAGGTAACAATAAAATATTTCCGCACTCTAAATTTTAAAGTTGATATGCATTTTATTTATATCTCACCAAAGGTACAAAAGAGGAATCTAGAATGGTTCCCAGGACACTATCAGCTTGATGAAGTTGGTATTGACCTGATCATGGACGAGTGGATATACGAATGGAAGGTCAAAGGACCGATGGTCATCGACACAGACTCTGATGAAAGCACTCCACTCACGACATAGGTCAAGGACGAAACCGACGATGAGCAAGACAAGGAAGCTGGTGAAACTCCGGTTATACCAGGAGAAAAAAGGAAAGAGCCAAAAATCTCGGTACCAGAGAAAGGGTAGAAAAAGAAGAAAAAAGCCACAAAGCTCCCATCAGAAGCACAGTTGCATGATGATGATTATGAGATCATCGCGAGTAGGGTCAACGCACATATGGAGGACATGCTTTCCCTAAAAGACAACAAAAACGAGTAGATTCAAGCTAGTCTACAAGAAAATATCACCACCTTGTAGGGCATAGAGGAAAATATCTAACAAGTCCAGCGAGACTTGGTTCGAGAATATGATTCAAAAGGAAGATCAAGTGACACACCTCAGAAAAATAAAAAACCATTAACTCTAACCATGGCACCATGACCGCGCATCATCCGTATGGACCCGCTAAGTGTAATTTTTCAAAGTGATGAATTAACTAAAGGCGCAAAGGGACTAGCACATGTGGATATTGATATCGCGATGTTGCGACTAGAAGGCCTACATAATCTATACTTGTAGGTTGTGGAGGAAATCCACGACAAATATATGGTGACATTGAGCCAACACCAACATTTAGAAGCAAACTATAGATAGTTGCAAGAAGAAAGTGCGCAAAAGGCTAAGGAACTTGAAAGTGCACATCAGCAGTGTCGAAGAATAGATGAGACCATTGCTTTGTTCTGCGCAGAGATACTCGACTGTGATGAGCATCTAGAACTCGAAGATACCATCCTTAAGATCGTCTCTGTGGTAAGTGATCTTAAGGCTGAAATGGCCGAAAAGGAGACAAAATACAAAGAAAAGCTTTCCACCATGGAAGCACAAAACTGCCCTAAGACACCACCGGATCAAACAGAAATTAGAGAAGCAGAAGTGAAGGTTACCGGAGAAAATATATCTAGCGAAATAGCTAAGTGCGAGAACTTACTAGATGAAGCAACCAGAGTATGGACTATGCTACAAGACAACCCTAAGCTGCTGCAAGTCCAAAACAGCTTACAGTAAACACAAGCAGAGTTAGATTCTCTAAATGTGGAGATGAAGACCTTAACGGCGAGAGAGAGACTTTGGATATTTGCGGAAGTCAAGGAACTAAAGAGGGAACTCCAAGTTCTAAGAGAAAGGGAGACCTAAACCGCAACAAAGTCACAACCACTACAGAAAGAATCTCTTTCCATCTCGCAAGAGATTGAAGAGAAATTGCAGGAACTTCGCACATCAGAGACAACAGTACAAGAATAGTCTAAGGAAGACCTGTCACCAAATGTGGTGGAAACTGTCAAGGCAGTTGAGCAGGAAGCTAAGGACATAGTTGAAAAGCTAAGCGCAACTTATCAAGAATTCTCTAAGAAGATAGAACAACAAGGAGACGAGAATCCCACTGAACCTACTGAAAGGGGCTCGAGGATGAGCCACATGTAAGTGTTAGGGGCCTGTTGGGCGCAGCCCAAGTTAAGTCATTTTTGGACAAGCCAGTTTCGAATCTTTGAATTTACAATGCAGCGCAGTGTCGGCAAAGTAAAATTTATAGCACTGCGAAGTGCCAGCCCCGTGAAGATCCAACATGGAAGAATTTTGGACGGAAAACAATATAAGTTCCGTTAAGATCAATCGTCGATCTATTTTGGGTAACATGCTTTGAGATTTTAGGGAGGTGGGTAAGGAGTGGAAAAGAATGAAAGCAACCAGTCGCACGATCATAGGCAGCACTAAGCGAACCGGGTGCACGAAACTGTTAGAGAAGGAACAGTGGGATGAAAGTGACCTGTTGGCATGCGCTCAACAAGGGGGTTGAAAGCGACGTGACCACATGCATTCAAAAGATGCCAGAAGCCAGAGACAGCGCAAAAGGATGGCCACAGTGATGAAGTCTCTATCATAGCCTAACAGATCTGGCTAGCAAGGTAACCACACCATTTTGGGTACCTTAGGGTTTGCTTTAGCCCACCATGATTACAAAGACATGACCTAAGGGAACGATCTATATAAGGGGCAATTTTTGTAAGGGAAAGGATTGAATGGGGTTGAATTATGTGGGATTTTGTATTGAGACAATCATCTCTAAATGCTTTGTTGATATTTTTTGAGAGACGACTGTAAAGAGTTTCTACAGTTGTGTGCGCAGAGACCCATTGAAGAGAGAAGAGACTCTGTAGCTGAGTGCACACACTGGAACTATTGAACCCTTCTCATTTATAATAAACAATAGTTCCTATGGATGTAGATCCCATCCGGGGGGTAAACCACGTTAAATCTTGTGTTATGTGATGTAATATCCCTTTTTCAAATTTTATTAAAATTCCCAATTTTCCACTTTTTTTCCCAATTTCGACCTTTGACTAGTTTTACTGTTTTGACCTCCAAATCAACCCAAATGCTCCCAAATATTCTGTAGGAGTGTATGAATGGTATTTAGACTTGAATATCAGGTTCAGGGATGTTTTATGGCCCTCCAAATACTGCTGCAAACTTGATTTGTATTCTGATCAATATATGTAATTTTGACTAGTAATTTGTGCATCAAATCCCCCCCGGGTAACACTGCAAATGGCCTTCCAAATGCCTCCAAACTCCCACAAATTTATGAACAGAGGTATATAATGTGTTAATTATTTGATTAAGGTATCATATGCACCATTAATTGATTTTTACTACTGTTATAACTCTCTCACATTCAACAGCAAAAACCCCCAATTCAACCCTTGGGGAAATGGCACTATTTCACCTCCCGATACAACTAAACTGAGTAAAAATGCTTCAAATGCTCAAGTACAGTACATGAAACTTGTAGAAGACATCCATGGAAGTATATTTATCACAAATATATCATAGAATCATCCATCCATTCGAAATAATCAACATTATAGTGTCATACACCAATGCATTGGGGAAATTGACATTGTTTGCTCATTAATCAATAGTTTTGCATACAACCAGTGGGTATTTCGACTTGATACTTTCTGAATATCAATAAAAGAGGATATGAAGCTATTACAATCAGAAATATATAATGAGAAGCTCTCTCAAGAAGCACAAGTGCTCACCAAAAACGCCCTCCCTCAAGGAGCACGAATATGCCTTCAAAACTGGAAACGGTGGAGAGAAAGTGCTGCACTAAACCAAACCATGAAACTTCCTGTAGCTGCTACCTGCAAATACAAACTCCATTAAAGCACCATGAAAGACCTGAGTGGCCTCTCCAAACACCAACTTGGATGGGAATCTTTCACCCTCGAAATTGGCTAAGGCAAGAAACTAGTCATCCACTAGCTCTCTCTTCACAAATGCAATTTTTCTCAAATCATCAAAAGCCATTCTCATACTTGATTTCTACATTTTATAACCAACATTAGCCTTCAAGGGGTCGAAATCCTCTCAATAGATTCAATAATTTTCCATTTAGAAAATATTCCTCATTTGCCACTTGTCTCCTAGTTCCAACCTTCCATCTTCTCCCAAATTCGAATTTGAGTCTCTTTAGATTCCTCCAACTCCATGAATGCCTTCCTTGAGCCTATTTTTGGGGCTGACATGTCATAATGGTCAGGTGTAAGAAGTCAGGTCTGAATTTTGTCATAAATGTCATAGATGCTTCATTATTGTTGTCATAAAACTAGGGAATCTAGCCCAAGTGTCCACTAGTCTCCAATTTGACTCTTCCTCTCCCATGGAGGTTACTATTCCATCCCATTTCGAACTAAGATGCTCAATGCCATGTGTTATGACTTACCAACTCACCCAAGAGTGTTCACCTTCCCATGAATTCGAATTGGCAAGAGAGAGCTGCCATGTGGCATTGAAAAATCAAGCTAGTGTGGGTCCCATCACCTCCATATGTCTCCAAAACCACTTGCCACCTAGAATTTCTCTTGAATTTATTTATTCATCATATTTATTAAATGCTTGAACCCTTCTAATGTCTAAATATCATTTATTAGCTTCCTTATTACCATCCCACATGTGCCCATCCAACCTAGGAAACTAGTAGGATTGATGGGATTGTCTTACTATGCACTTATTTGAATGGGGACATTACATGTGATGAGATTTATGTGAATGTGTTAGTTCCTTATGATGTTGTATTTGCTTATGCACGTTTATTCTTTCATATTCATGTCCTTGTCTATGTTTCTGGAATGTGAATGACAAGATTAAATTCTGAGTAATCTTGCTCTAAGTCAAATATACAGGCGGTAAATACTTGTGAATGTATGCATATTTGATTTCATAGGATATCAGATGCAAAATATTCTCAGTAATGTGTATGGATAAAGGCATAAGTTACATAGTTGCACAAATGTAACGAATGTTGAAAGTGTTTAAGTGTCCAGCCACACAGTCCTAGATAGCGCAGTTGCCTTGTTTACTTGGTTTTTCTACAGCATGAGTCCTGTAGCACACTGTTCATTTTTTGGAGAGCCTGAGAAATAGAAGAATCTTCGTGTCTCAAGCCAGTTCGAACCGTGCATCACCCGGTTGTAGAAACGTGATTCTGCAACCTCCCCATAACTTTGCCTCGGGTGAGACCTCAGTCTGCTCATAGATTGTTGTCAAAAGGGCCGGTGAAAAGGGGTTTTGTTGGTTCCCTAAACCACACAGAACCTGGGTCTATCTTGAAAAGAAAAGAGCGGGTATATGAGCCAACACTATGTAATAGAAATACCAAAGAGTTGTTAGCCATGAAAATGGTGTGTGTGAATCCAGTCTACTAAGGACAGAGTGGCAAGAACCCATGAGTAAACTGCAAGCCTGAATAGTGCAGAGAAACCGTGAAAAGCTCGGAATTGGTTCGTAGAGAGTAGATTGCGGAACAGAGCCTGTCTGCAAGTCTAAAATGAGTCAGATTGTTGAACTATGGAAGAAGGTTGGGTTGCTTGAAATACCCAGTGAAGGTTGAAATCTCTAAGAACTAGCGACTGGACCTTTCTATGCTAATCCTGGAATAGCACTGGAAGGGAAGAGGCCTTGAAAGACCATGCAATAGAGAAGAGGGTATTCCTTTTGTTGGATGTGGTAGGTAATGTGGGTGCCAGGTCTTCTGAGTTTTGATATTCCTGCATCTCTATGGTTGAGCTCACTGGATTAGCAATGCCTCCCTTGCTATCCATGTTCGCCTGATAAACCCACTGTCGGTTGGCTTAGCATAATCAACCAGGATGATATGCTTGATAAACCCAATAGTATGCTGGCTTGTGTCAAGTCCCCTCCATCAGACCGAGCTAGGGAGAGAACATGACACTAAATCCGGGCAACTAGCCCCACATCCATTAAGTAAAAATTCATTGATAATAAAAGGCATATACATATGCATATTGTAGAAACACATCAGAATTAAAATCATTTTTAATATCTAACATACATTCAACATTTATGTGACAACCATTAAATAAAGACATTGCAGAATTTATAAAAGAGAGTACTTATCTTGAAACAGAGTAGTCCTGAGCAACTAGATATGCCGCTGCAACATTCCTCCCAACCATAGGCCAATTGTGCTCATCAATCTCTTAGCACAATTGCCAGCCCTGAGCTGGGCATGATTTATACAAGAAAAAGGGAACAACGGGCTCACAGATAACCACAGATACACTAAAATCAGCCAAGCCAATCTACAGTTGGGTTTATCAGGCTACTAAGGAAATGGAAAGGAAGAATTGCTAAGCTAGTGAGCTCAACCACATAGATATGGATGCCCTCTACAATATCTATCTAGCTTGGCACCCACAATGCCTACACACCCCACTCAAGGAAGTATTCCCTTCACCAATACGCAGTCCCTTAGGCCATACCTTTCAATCTAAATCTATCCAAGGTGTGCACAGAAGAGTAGCTAGCCCTTTTGATCTTTCTGAGAGGTTACTCCCCTCACTAAGTTTATCAAGCCAATTCTGTCCACTACCACTCCAAATTTCTTGCTCACAGGTTCAAACCAAAATAGGGATGCACATAACAGCAAAATCACAAGTGTTGGGCATGTAGAAAAGCATTTTTACAGTGGGATGCCCAAAATGGGGTTTCCATTAGCTGCAAAAGAATGTTTGGCAACCAAAAACGAAATGGCAATTGGGGAATCACCCTGGGAGAGCGAAATCGTTTCCAGAAAACGTTTATGGGCATTCAAGGACAAAAACGACCTCCATAAACCCCAAAATTGTGGCTCCCTTCCTCCCAGCCATTGTGCAATACAAACACAAGTTCCCAGGCATGGAAAATGCAGGAAAATAGCGAAAAATGTGATGGGGAAAGTCCCAGTTAGCTCAAACTACATGAGAGGGCAAAGGCAGTGGGTGAAAGATGGCTTTTGGCACCATTTCGTGGGTGTTTTCTTGCCCAATGTTGGCTGCTTTTCTGGGCAGACCCGGGTTTTAATGAAGCGCAGCAACAAAACCCCTTGGCGCACTGGCCCTCTCGGCAACGAGCTGCGCGGCAGCTCGAGGTCTCACCCGAAGTGGCTATGGGGGGGTTAAGGAATCAGGTTTCCTTAACCGGGGTGACGCGGAGATGGCTCTTCCTTGAATGGTTCCTGTGAAATCGGCGGTCGGACCTTCCCGCAGGCCGCTCGCCGCAGCTGCGTGGGTCCCTTCCTTGGCAGGTCTACTGCGCAGTTTCTTCTCTCTAACGCAGCAGGCAACTATCCCTTGGGTCGACGCGCTGAACACTTCCTCGCCCTTCACATCTAGCGCAGTAACACAGTCTGCTCTCGCCGCAGCGACCGTGCGTTACTACCTCTTTAGTACTTAAGACACTTCTAGTTATCAAAGGATCTTTCCAACTTGCTCAAACAGTCACAAAGATAAGACAGAAGTCTTGCATACACAAATAATGAACTCTAAATAGTTATCATTCACGCAAACATTATAACAAGAAGACATAAGTGAAGCTCATCCCCTCGAGGAAAACCACATCCACGGGAGCGTTATATTAACCAGAAAATGATAGAGTCATACAATATGCTGCGCACACAGCTGTAGCCTTAGATCTTACAGGAAACTCCACGCACACAGCTGGGATCCCTTCTCTCAAGCTTGTCTCCTCTCTATGGAGATTACAAAGGCACAGACGTCGACTCAGACTGTCTGGCAACTCAGGGATTAGCTCCTCGGCTATCCGATTTCCTCTCTCTAGTTCTACACACCGGGTAGAAATTACAGTGAAGGATAATCAACACATGATCTATCCTTTAGACTGGCTCTCTAACAGTCTAGTGTCCAACTCTCTAACTCTCCAAAAGGAAGGAACTGAAGGAAGGGAGGAAGAACCCTCTACCCATTACAATGATTCATCTATATAGGTAGCCATGACGGTCACACCTTTACAAAACTGTGGGCCTTTCCCAACAGTGATTCCCAAAAACCCTAACCACGCACATGGCTAGGTGTACTGTAGGCGCCGCTTGCAGTCACGTCGCCGCTTCCTGCAGGCTCCGTGAATTCCGGCGCAGATTGTGGGTATGGGCGATCGTCCTTCGCCTTCAATGCTCTGGTCCGTTGCTCCTCCTTGATCCGAGCAACCATAACTTCTGTACTAAGCCTTTAAATGAGGGTAGCTAAGCCCTCTACTCCATCGCCTTTATTTATTATGGTAGCTGAGCCACCTTCATTCTTTGATGACGTGCGCGCGATCTCCGCAATTTCCGGTCCATGATCTGCGCTGAGATCATCCATCTGGCACCGTACTGCGCACCGTCTCCTTCTTACCCAAAACTTAGTGCTTGTCCCAAAATTAGCACTTTCCTTCCATACTCGTGATTTTTCCCAAAATTCGCAGCTTTTACTATAGCTGCGACCTTGGCCCCAACAGGCCCCCAACACTCACTTGTGGCTCGCCCTCGAGCCACTCGCACTAGCGCGTGGTCTTTGGATTTGCGCCTCTGTGTTTGCTTGAATCTCCGCGAATGTTTTCTGCCACTTCGCAATAGCGGAGTCCAATGGTCCACAAAGCAAAACTTCGCCAGAGCGGACTGCTAAGCTTTGCTCAAGCAATTTTTATTCAGGATGCGCGGATATTTCAAGGAACTGCGCAGGAAGCTGGAAACTGAGGGTGTGTCGCAGCTTCCGTGTAGACTAAATGCGATGTCTCTTTCAACTACACTGGGCATCTGCATTCCTGAGTAATATATTATGTCGACAGGGCGGAGTGGCCGTCGCAATAAAGCTTAAGCCGACTCCCGTTTATCATTGTAGGTAGTAGTTCTCCATTCAGCTTCGCAAGCTGAACTGCGCCTCCGTCTGTTATTTTTAGTACCTGAAAAGGACCTAACCAATGCACACGAAACTTGCCTGGAAACTTGATGAATTTACTATCGTAAAGGAGTACCAAGTCTCCTTCTTCAAAGTGCTTATGCTTAATGTGCCTGTCATGCCAAGCTTTCTGTCTTGCCTTCTGTACCTGTTGATGAAATCCGGCCATAAGTCTGTCTTCTTCTAAAGAAAGCAGTTGCGAAAGTCTTTCATTCATAGTGTCAGGATCTGCCATTTCTGTAATTTGCGCAATCCGGAGACTGGGAACAATGTATTCCATGGGCATAACTGCTTCTTGTCCATACACCAAGCTGAAAGGTGTGTGACCTGTTAATTTCTTGCAAGTGGTTCTGTAAGCCCATAATACAGCTGTGACTCTAAGGTCCCAATCATCTCTTTGTTGATTACAGATCTTCGTCAGGGCATTCTCAAGGATCTTATTGAATGCTTCCACCGTACCATTAGCTTGAGGATGGTAGGGTGTACTCTTATGGTGATTAATTTGAAATTCTTCAGTAAGGGCCTCTATAGTCTCATTGAGGAAATGTGTACCTTGATCACTCATGAGGATCACTGGGCATCCAAACCTAGTGATAATGTTCTCGAAAATGAACTGCGCGGCAGTAGCAGCGTCGCAGTTCTTAACTGGCTTCGCCTCAGCCCATCGGGTGAGGTACTCAGTAGCTGTAATGATATATCTTGCGCCAGTTCTTTTTCCTGGTGGGTTAATAGGTCCTACAAAGTCAATGGCCCATTTATCAAAAGCACGCAGTGTGATCTGGGGTCTTAGCGGCATTTCATCTCTCCTTGAGGGTTTTCCTGTGCGCTGGCACACATCGCAACATTTACAGAATTCCTTAGTATCCTTGTGCAATGTCGGCCACCAAAGTCCTGCGGCTAATATCTTCTGCGCAGTCGGCTTTCCTGCGAAATGGCCTCCTGCGGTACCTGAATGCGCTTCTGCGATGATAGAGCTCTTTTCATGTGGTAAGATACATCTGCGCAAAATTTCGTCAGGGCCCAACTTATAAAGCTGGCCTGCTATCAAAGTGAAGTCTGCGGCTCTGACAACAAGTTGCTTCTTCTGCTGGATTGTAAAATCAGTCGGCGCTTGTCCGGTAGTGAGAAACTTAAGAATATCAGAGTAATATTCGTCTGCTGCTTGGATATAAAACAACTGTGCGTCAGGCAGATTGTCCTCCAGACTCGTAGGTTCCTCTCCTGACTCTATTCTGGATAGATGGTCAGGCCCTGCATTCAATCTGCCTGGCTTTACAATAACCTCAAAATCATACTCTTGAAAGAGCAATAGCCATCTGCAAATTCTGCCTCCTAAAACTGGTTTATTGACCAAATATTTCAAAGCAGAATGATCAGTATACATTTTAAAGTGAGCTCCTAACAGGTAGTGTCTGAATTTCTGTAAGGCATACACCATAGCTAGTCCTTCCCGTTCTGTAGTGGTGTAGTTCTTCTCAGCTGTAGAGAGCTTTCTGCTGGAGTAAGCAATTGGGTGATCAATACTTCCTTCTCCAGACTGTGTAAGCACGATTCCTAATGCTATGGAAGAAGCATCAACATGAACATGAAAAGGTTTTCTCCAATCCGGGAAAACTAGAATAGGCGCTGTGATCATCTTTTCTTTAAGTGTGTCCAAGCTCTGTTGGCATTCCTCTGTCCATTGGAACTTCGAATCCTTCTTCAGCAATCTTTCCATAGGCGCTGTGATCCTTGCATATCCTTTGATGAATTTTCTGTAGTATCCTGTATGTCCCAATGTAGTGCGCAATTGCTTAACTGAGTTGGGCGCAGGTAACTTAGCAATGATGGCAACCTTCGCAGGATCCATCAAGAGTCCTTGTCTGCATACAATATGTCCCAACAAAATACCAAAGGGGGCACAGAATATACATTTTTTCAAGTTAAGGGAAATCTGATGCTGTCTACATTTTTCTAGCATCATGCGCAGATTCGCAATATGGTTCTTGAGTAAACCAAATACAGTCCAGTCATCAAAATAGACTTCTAAAAACTTGTGGATAAATTCTTTAAAAACAGCAACAACAACTCTAGAGAAAATAGCAGGTGCGTTTTTAAGACCAAAGGGCATTACCGTATACTGGAATGAGCCCCATTCAGTTGCAAAAGTAGTCTTGTGGCGGTCATCCGGATGGATTCTAATCTGATGATATCCCGAAAATCCATCAGTGAAAGAGTAAGCCTCTTGTCCTCCAACATTATCAAGTACTTCATCTGTGAAAGGAGTGGGAAATGGGTCGTGCGCTGATGCATCATTGAGTTTGCGCAAGTCGACACAAATTCTTATTTCACCTTTCGTTTTCTTTTCTTGGACCACCATAGGACTAATCCAATCGCTTTCCTCTACTGGCTCAATAATACCTGCTGCAAGCATCTTATCAATTTCTTCTTTGACTTTTTCTTTGTAGCGCGGGTTCAACCTGTATGGGCGCTGCTTTACTGGCTTGGCGTCGGGTTTCAGAGGTATGCGCATCACTCCTAAGTCTCCTAGGATGCCTTTCATTTCTGTGAACTTGGTAGGAAAGATATCCTGGTAATCACGTAATAAATCTGAAACATGCGCAACGGTTTCATCATCCCAATAATCTCCTATAGAAGCAAACTTTGGGTCAGCTTCTGTACCAATGTTAACTTTCTTGAGCTTGACGTGTTCTGCGATGGCAGGAATGTCAAGCTCAGGACCTTCAATATTGCGCGTCCCTTCTGATTCTGGGATATTGATGTTGCGAGGATCGTCCTCCTCATCTTCAGCGGTGAAGTTATAGCATTCCAGGGCATGTTCTATCTGGACAGCCCAATCTGGTTGGGAATATTCTGTTACTAGACCTGGTTCAAATACCTTCTTTTTAATACACTTCAGAGCCTGATCAATGCTTGGATGCTCTGACTCAAAGCTGAATGTAAGTTGAAAACTTTCTATCATAAGAGCCCAAGTAAGAGTGCCTTTGCGCAATTCTATTTCAGTATACCAATTCCTTGGAATTGTATCTAATGTGTGGATGAATTGGTGAACCCATTCATCTTCCGGAATATCTGACCATTGCTGAATACATGCTTCAATGTGTGACCTGGGGTCACTCTGTCCTTCATATTTGCGTAGCGCTTCGGCTGTGGTGTCCTGAAATCTGCGCAGTATCAATCTGCGGCAGTCTTTCCATGTATGAATATTCTCCTTGTGCGCAATCCACCATCTTGCGGGTGTAGCGCACAATGCTATATCCAGTGCCTGGATGCGCTGCGGTTCTGGAAGCTTTTGTTCATATTCCTGTATGAATTTAGTTACTTCAGTTAAGCCATCAAAAGTTGGAGTATCAATTAATTCTGTGCCAATCCATCGGATGGATTTAGTCATCATGGCGCAACGTCTTGCAGAAACCTCATGTAGACGATTCTGCCAGTTTTCCAATCCTGCATCTGAATCTGATGTGCACGAGCTATCACATCGCCAGCTGATATGGCCGTCTGCTGTGGGGTTGACATAGTCACTGTGGTTAGTGGTCATCTGATACAAGCTTTCCATGTGGCGCGCTTCCTCTTCTGCGCGAATGGGTTCTATATATCTTGGTCCTTGAATAGGATCAAGAGGTGCGATGACCCTGATCTGGTCATCCTCAAAGGTCATCTATCTTTTCTTCAGGTTAATGACAGCCAAATTATCAAGTGCCCAGTCTATTCCTAACAGCGCTGGGTATGGTCTACTATCATCCATAATTTTGATTACTTCAAAATCTGCAGAGCTTCTTACTCCTTCAATATCAATAGGTACATTGGGTAATCTGCCCAATGGAGAGACTCGTTGCTGATTTGCGAGTCTTAGCTGGATAGGGGATCTTGTAAGCTGAGGGCTTCCCATCTGTTCCCATGTCTGCATAGTGAGAACATTGGCTTCTGAGCCCAAGTCTAACATGACTTCGTCCATTTCAAATGCTCCAATCTGCGCTGTAAGCCTCATCTCTTTTCCAGTTCTAGTGTGACTCCTAATCTGGTGAACAGCACGCTGTGGTGTGTTCGTCGAAGCAGAGTGTTGGCACTGATCCAACAGGTGTTGGAGTTCTAGAGTTGCTTGTTCATTGCGCAACAATTTTAAACATTGTCGCAGGAACGCATGAACACTGCCTAGTGCATGCTCCTTATCGTCATCAGGTCTTCTAGCTGTAGTGGCCTGTTCTTGTACCAGGTTGTCTTGTCTTAGCACTTGCGATCTACTATTGTTCTGCGGAATTGCGGCAGAACTTGAAGCTCTCGGATCTGAGAAATACTCTTGAGCTTGCTTAAATGCTTCTTTTTGCTTCTGTAGGTTAAGTGGGGCTGGTTTAATGTTAGCGCGGCGCACCCATTGCGTCGCTTGCTTTCCCGTTCCCATCTCTTGCGCACCAGTGGTAGCTCCACTGCGTGTCACTATATTAACTGTAGGGTCTGGTTCTCTTTTTTCTGCTCCAATCAACTGGATATTCTGATTGACCTGTGGTGTCTTTGCTTGCATCTTAGCCTGTAACTGAGGGCATTCTTCAATGATATGGTCAGAAGATTTACAATACCTGTAGAGGGTTGTAGGATTTTGGCAATCCCTAGCAAAATGACCTTGTTCTCCGCAATTATAACAAGTGATCTGTCCTCTTCCACGACCAAAGTTTGTTGTGCGTCCGCGTCCTCTGTAATTTGCTGCTCGGGCGTCCCGAGGTTGGTCATAAGGTGGACCTGCTGTGGGTCCTTGTGTCTCTGCTTGTACCCTATAAGCATCATGCTTTCTTTCTATCATAAGATCATATGCTCTACAGTTGTTCTCATCATGACCTACTGATTTACAGAAATTACAATATAGATTCTTTGGAGTTTGTACATATTTCTGAAGTAAGTGGCATTCTTGTGGTCTATGACCTCTAGTTCTGCAGATTTCACACCAAGGCCCTTGTGCCTGTGGTAAAGGATTAGGTGCTCCAGTTGCAATATAGTCTATGAAAACAGGACAATGGTCCTTTGAATGACCTTGGGCTTTACATTTTGTACACCAAATTTCTTCCTTAATCTCCTTGCCTTTCTTAATATCATGCACTTGCAAGGTTAAGTTTGCTAATTGGTTCTGTAAATGCGCAACATCGTTGCTTGTTCCTGCAATTGGCGAAGCTTCTAGTTTCATAGCCATTTCTAGAGCTTGTTCCTGAGTATTGAGATTCTGTTGCATAAGAGGAAGTCTAATGTGTGGAAGCAGTGCAGCAATGAACCATTCTTTATGTTGCTGTGGTGCAAACTCGAAGCTTACTTGATCTATCAAGGCTTTGAACTTCTGGTCAAAGTCCCATACTGATTCTGTAGGTAACTGTTTGATGTCTTTGAGCTCTGTTATACACTGTGATTCTGACTTAGGTTTCTTGAATTCTCTAATCATGGCATTTCTTACCTCAGCAAGCGTCCTATTCTGTGCTGCTGAGTATTTCATGAACCAAGTCAAGGCTCTTTCTCTTAGTGTGGTTGCTAACTGAACCAGTTTAACAGCATCATCATTAATTTGCTTAATTGTCCAAATGGCTTCACATAAGAACCAGTGCTGCTCAGGGTCCTCTATCCCTGTTCCTCTAAAAGTTGGTAGTTTCATGTCATCACCCATCCTTCTTGCACGGGTTTGAGATGGAGGTACTGTAGCAGTGCCTCCGGGATGGTTAAACAAAGGTGGTACAGAGGTACTAGAAGTAGCGTGTGGGCTACTAGAAGGTGTTACTGTAGGATTATACTGAGCTCCGTCTGGTTTTTGCGGTGTAAAGGGGTAATACGGGATATGAGCACTCCCTTGTCTTTCTATATGGCTTGCTCTAGGAACTTGGCTATCGTTTGGGCTAGACTCAAAAGGATATTGGTCAAGGCCTACTTTATATCGTTTTCCACTACGAGTGCAACCAATAACTTCAGGATCACTATCAGAATCTACGGACATTACTTGACTATGCTATTCATCAGAAGCAATACATAGCTTTCCTTTTTCATACAGAAGCATTTTAATCCATAAGTTCAGAGAATTTAAGAACTTACCTCTGTGTACTTGGAAGAAACTCCTCTCAGCTTCACTGAAACTCTTTCTTGTATCAACTGCAAATTCGGTAATAAAACCTTCCAGTAGACTATTCAACCAAAAGTCTACTGCGCGGGACACAGGATTGTCTATCCGCTTCACAATACTAACTAGCTCAGGCGTCCATGTGACGGGTCGATCAACATGCAGCGTAGGTCTAGATTCTGCTAACTTGGCTATCCAAGCGTGTAACTCCAATGCAAACGTAACAAAGAAAATTTCGTAAAGGTCAGCATAAATATACTTCTGTAACCAATCTTCTGTTTGAAGCGTAGGGCTTCTATTTTCTTTTTCAGCAAACTCTTTAGCCTTTAAATCAAACCAATCTCCAATTTCCTTAGCTGTAGGATTCCAGTAACACATTTGTTAGCTGAGCAAGTCTCAGTGTAACAGAACCTTATGTTGTCTTCAGCAACAGTCTCAGATGTCGCGTGACTAGTAAGTCTTACAGCAACAAGTCGCAAGGCAAAGGAATCATTTGTTGGCTCAATCAACAGGGTTCAAAGCCATGGAAGTAATGTGATCAAAAAGTCATAAGGCAACAGAACCATTTGTTGGTCACTAGGCAACGGAACCATTTGTTGACTCTTCTATCTCGCGCGTTGCCAAAATAACAAGTCTCATTCGCGCGGCAACGGAACCATTTGTTGACTCTTCTATCTCGCGCGTCGCCAAAATAACAAGTCTCATTCGCGCGGCAACGGAACCATTTGTTGGCTGCTTTTCTGGGCAGACCCGGGTTTTAATGAAGCGCAGCAACAAAACCCCTTGGCGCACTGGCCCTCTCGGCAACGAGCTGCGCGGCAGCTCGAGGTCTCACCCGAAGTGGCTATGGGGGGGTTAAGGAATCAGGTTTCCTTAACCGGGGGTGACGCGGAGATGGCTCTTCCTTGAATGGTTCCTGTGAAATCGGCGGTCGGACCTTCCCGCAGGCCGCTCGCCGCAGCTGCGTGGGTCCCTTCCTTGGCAGGTCTACTGCGCAGTTTCTTCTCTCTAACGCAGCAGGCAACTATCCCTTGGGTCGACGCGCTGAACACTTCCTCGCCCTTCACATCTAGCGCAGTAACACAGTCTGCTCTCGCCGCAGCGACCGTGCGTTACTACCTCTTTAGTACTTAAGACACTTCTAGTTATCAAAGGATCTTTCCAACTTGCTCAAACAGTCACAAAGATAAGACAGAAGTCTTGCATACACAAATAATGAACTCTAAATAGTTATCATTCACGCAAACATTATAACAAGAAGACATAAGTGAAGCTCATCCCCTCGAGGAAAACCACATCCACGGGAGCGTTATATTAACCAGAAAATGATAGAGTCATACAATATGCTGCGCACACAGCTGCAGCCTTAGATCTTACAGGAAACTCCACGCACACAGCTGGGAGCCCTTCTCTCAAGCTTGTCTCCTCTCTATGGAGATTACAAAGGCACAGACGTCGACTCAGACTGTCTGGCAACTCAGGGATTAGCTCCTCGGCTATCCGATTTCCTCTCTCTAGTTCTACACACCGGGTAGAAATTACAGTGAAGGATAATCAACACATGATCTATCCTTTAGACTGGCTCTCTAACAGTCTAGTGTCCAACTCTCTAACTCTCCAAAAGGAAGGAACTGAAGGAAGGGAGGAAGAACCCTCTACCCATTACAATGATTCATCTATATAGGTAGCCATGACGGTCACACCTTTACAAAACTGTGGGCCTTTCCCAACAGTGATTCCCAAAAACCCTAACCACGCACATGGCTAGGTGTACTGTAGGCGCCGCTTGCAGTCACGTCGCCGCTTCCTGCAGGCTCCGTGAATTCCGGCGCAGATTGTGGGTATGGGCGATCGTCCTTCGCCTTCAATGCTCTGGTCCGTTGCTCCTCCTTGATCCGAGCAACCATAACTTCTGTACTAAGCCTTTAAATGAGGGTAGCTAAGCCCTCTACTCCATCGCCTTTATTTATTATGGTAGCTGAGCCACCTTCATTCTTTGATGACGTGCGCGCGATCTCCGCAATTTCCGGTCCATGATCTGCGCTGAGATCATCCATCTGGCACCGTACTGCGCACCGTCTCCTTCTTACCCAAAACTTAGTGCTTGTCCCAAAATTAGCACTTTCCTTCCATACTCGTGATTTTTCCCAAAATTCGCAGCTTTTACTATAGCTGCGACCTTGGCCCCAACACCCAAGAAGAAAAAATATGATCTTCCAGATTGATGGATTGCCCATGCACAAAATTGGCTTCCATATCTCCATTCCCAAGGCATTAAATGCCTCAACCAACTCTTGGAAGAATTAAATGATTGGGTGCATAAGTCAAAATGGGTAGTTGGTGGTTTATGGGTTTTCTCATGAAATTTGGATTAACACTATTGGCTCAAGGGTTTGAATAATTTCCCTCCCTATTCCTTATAAAAATCATGCCCCCATCTCTTTGTTGCGTTGCATAGCTAGTTGTGGGTATTTCATTAAAATTTGTATTTACATGATGTCTTAATTTACATTGTGCATGTCCAACATAAGAACCATATGCATCTACTTTAATTGCCGATACATACAAAGCTAAATCGATGGCAGGGCCTTGGCCTTGAGCTCCTCACCACGATTAAATAATGATATTTACATCATTTACAATTTTAATGCAATAGGGTCAAAATCGGGATATTATAGCTTGGCATGATTGTGTTGCTTGGTATGCCTGATAAAACCACTGCCGGTTGGCTTAGCATGATCATCTTGTCTGATATGCTTGATAAACCCAACAATATGCTGGCTTGGCATGATTGTATTGCTTGGTATTCCTGATAAACCCACTGTAGGTTGGCTTAGCATGATCAGATAGTGTGGTATGCTTGATAAACCCAACTGCAGGCTGGTTTGGCATGACCCTGTTGCTGGTATGCTTTATAATCCCAACTAGAAGTTGTCTTAGCATGACCTTTATGTCCCTGAATGCTTCATAAGCCCACTATAGGTTGGATTAGCATGGGTAGGTGCCCTGGAATGCTAGATAAACCCAACTACAGATTGTCTTAGGGATGGAACCTTGATTGTGAGAGAACCTGATAGCCCTCCTTAGTGGATACACGGCCCAGATCAGGGTTGATCTCTTAGCTGAAAGAGTACAAGATGGACAGATATCTAAGGTTGGGTGGAACGTTTCTCTCACTTAGCTAGTTGCTTGGAAACTTCAATTGAAAGATAAATACTTCTTGTTATGTTAAATGATGATGTTTCATTATTATGAAATGGTTTCTTATGTTCAATTGTGGAATTGTGTAATGCATGTTTATATGAATTTGATTGACACGAAGTCATGTGCAGGTTTGAGTAAAGCAGTTGAGTTCATTGTTATATGTATATCATGGTATTGCATGTGTTTAATGCATTATAAGTCTTGCATATGATAGATGTATTTGTTATATCTAACTTTATCCATTTTACATGTTATGATGTGTTTGATTAACCCTGTGAATGAGTTGTATGACCACATCTGATCCTTGGGAAGGAGGGGAAAGCCCTAGAGTGTTTCAGAACCCTCTATTGGTCAGGTGGAAGGAAAGTCATGATAGGAAGAAGGCTTAAGTCATTTTTTGGCAGTGTTACGGACATAACTTCAGTGGGAAATTTAACATGGTATGAGCTCTTAGATGGGGCAAGGATTTCACCACTGGATAGAGCTCTCCAAGAGATTTCCAACAGTACCAACCTTGTCTCATTTGGACCAAGGATGAGGGAGTTATTCACCTCAAAATTTGTGTGGGAAGTTACCATTGCAGGGGTATGGTTTCGCATGCCCACATCCGCAACATGGATTGCGGATTGTGGAAGAGAAGAACTTTGAGTTGTGTTTTGGACTTCCACACTTCTGCATCCGCAATTGCGGATTGCAGATTGTAGAAGTGACCTTTTGGGGAGGTGGAAATTTGATGTTCCGCACTTTTGCATCCGTAGATTGTGGATTGCGGATTGCGGACTACGGAAGGTAATTTTTCGGTTGTGAAGTTTCGCACTTCCGCATCCGCAATTGCAAATTGCGGATTGTAGATTTGCAGTTGCGGATTGTGGATCTGAGCTATTCTTACTGTGTGGGTGTATTTGTTCGGATATCCACATCATCTTTTTCAGGATCTTGCATGCAATTAGGGTTTGCATGCAAATTCTAGGGTTTGCATGCAAATTCTAGGGTTTGCATGCACTTTGCATGTATCCCAGTCACCAGGTTGATGCCTCCAGCACCTTAGCCACCTCTTTCTAGCACCCGGGAGCCACTTACTTCAGTTCTTTATCCCTCCTAGTATGAAAGGCGCCCACTTCTCACCTACTGCCAGAGAAGGGCGCACTTTCTCACCTACCACTGCAGTTCCACTTCAATTACATTCAGTTAGCTCTGATTCTCCCTGATTTGAGGCTAGTTTCACTCCCGACTGACTGTTTCACTTCCGTTGGACCTTCATATTGACTAGATGACTTGTTCTAACTTCAGTTAGCCTCCCATGCGCCCCCTACTGAGCCTCCTTCCCTTAATCAGTGCTACACACTTCAGTTACACTTGTGACACTAAGTTAGACTCAGATTGACACCTGGATGACTGGTTCTTATGCATTGATGAGCACCACCGATTGATGATGAGGACTCCTAGTTGGAGTCAAGCTACTCCATTCAGTGATTCGAATGGCCTACTTAGTCAATTCGAATTGCTCACTCACATGAGTCAGATTGTATTCTATTGTAATTCATTCACCCTTTCTGGGATATTGAGCACTGCTGCATGTTTTGCACAGTTTTACACCATATTTTCTATATTCATCTGTTGTGATTGATTTACTTGTTCATTAGATCTGCTGTGACTAATTTTACATGGTATTAGAGCCATGGCAGGGACAAGATCTCTTTTCTGCAGGTGTTCTACATGAAGATTGAGTGAATTGCTCACCAATATATTTCAGCGGCGGCATGCAAAATCTCATGTGCATTCGCTCATGTGCATGCAAGGCTGAAAACATAGTGTTTGTTTGTGTGTGATTTGCAGGTTTCTTACTTCCTCCATGTGCATTCGCTAATGCAAAGATGGAGACTTCTTCTTCACAAAATATTCTTACTTCATTCAACTATGATGAATGGAAACCAAAGATGATTGCATTCTTGAAGAGACAATGTCTTTTTGATATGTGCATTGGTAATACAAGATTTTTTTATTCCGATGAAGAGGAGAATGATTGGCTCAATGATTGTGACAGAGCTTTTGGAGCAATATGTCTTGCTATGTCTCCTTGTATGCGCTACCTCAGTAAGACTGCTGAAAATCCAAGTGATCTATGGGTCCAACTTGACAGAGAATTTGGAAAGAAGGAAGAAGAGGATAATGCTAGCCTTTTGGAGAACAAGCCCAGTGAGATCTCCTTATGTGTTCTTTCCGATCATGTGTTGGCCTCAACAATTGTTCAAGATGAAGAAGAAACTGTAGATTCAAAACTCACTCTCTCAAAGTCTTCTCTTTCGAATTCTGAGCAAGATAAACAAGCTCATACTCTAGATTCCGAAGAGGTTCTTGAATCCTCTCCTTCACATGAGTTTGTCGGCATGCAGAATAATGATCTACTTGATGTTTTGGAGGTAAAATCTGATCTTGGAGGTGAAGCATTCGCCCTCCTTGATTGCATGCCTTCTATAAACTTATGTTCTATCATTTGCAAAGTTTCTCAGAGTTTTAATGAAGATGAAGAGCACTACCATTCGCTTGAGTTCAATTCTCATGCACTTTTTGCTGATTTTGGTTTTGATCTCACCCTTGTTGGTTCAAAGGAGAACTCAAGAAACCGTTCATCTATTTTTGGAGCTAATTTAACTTCTATTGATAAGAAGTTCAAGTTTCAAGATCTATTTGATCCGATTGGAGCTATTCCTACCTCACTTGATTCGAATCACAGGTTCCAGGATCATCCTCATATTTTCATATTTGTTCTCACCTTTTTCGGTATGAAGAGCAAGTTCTTAAAGTCTCCACATTCGCTTGCATCCACTGATGGAGAATTCAAGCACATGTTTTTGGAGCATGATCCATTTACTCCCAAGAGTAAGATACCTCCAGACATATCTACTTGATTTTGGAGCAGTTAAATCTTTTGGTGTACTACAGTCTATTTTGAGGGGGGGTATTTTTCCCATGAGGTTTTCCCCATTTCCTCGGTTTATTGACTGTTATTAGTTTTTGGATTATTGTATTGGGGTGACCTTTGGTCTTAGTTACCAGGGCCCCACATTATTTTTTGCACATCATAGTCTATCTTGAGCGGGGGTGTTCGGATATCCACATCATCTTTTTCAAGATCTTGCATGCAATTAGGGTTTGCATGCAAATTCTAGGGTTTGCATGCACTTTGCATGTATCCCAGTCACCAGGTTGATGCCTCCAGCACCTTAGCCACCTCTTTCTAGCACCCGGGAGCCACTTACTTCAGTTCTTTAGCCCTCCTAGTCTGAAAGGCGCCCACTTCTCACCTACTGCCAGAGAAGGGCGCACTTTCTCACCTACCACTGCAGTTCCACTTCAGTTACATTCAGTTAGCTCTGATTCTCCCTGATTTGAGGCTAGTTTCACTCCCGACTGACTGTTTCACTTTCGTTGGACCTTCAGATTGACTAGATGACTTGTTCTGACTTCAGTTAGCCTCCCATGCGCCCCCCACTGAGCCTCCTTCCCTTAATCAGTGCTACACACTTCAGTTACACTTGTGACACTCAGTTAGACTCAGATTGACACCTGGATGACTGGTTCTTGTGCATTGATGAGCACCACCAATTGATGATGAGGACTCCTAGTTGGAATCAAGCTACTCGATTCAGTGATTCGAATGGCCTACTTAGTCAATTCGAATTGCTCACTCACATGAGTTAGATTGTATTCTATTGTAATTCATTCACCCTTTCTGGGATATTGAGCACTGCTGCATGTTTTGCACAGTTTTACACCATATTTTCTATATTCATCTATTGTGATTGATTTACTTGTTCATTAGATCTGTTGTGACTAATTTTACAGTATTTAGTCGGATTAGGAAGAAAAAAAATGTATCAGGGTCTCCTGTGGCCTAAGTGGGTCAGTGGGGACATGACAGTTTGAGAATTGATATGAGAGCATTATTTCCTCAGAGACTTGGGAGATGTGCCCCTAGTCAAGTATGGGAGATGTTCCCAGCTTTATGTGAGAAGGTGATGGAATTCAACCATTTTCATTGAGTTTATTTGTAGGCCTTGTAGCTAAACCAAGGCTGGTTTGAATTTCATAAATCTCCAACAAGTCTGTGGTACGAGTCTTAGAGCTCTTCATCAATTTCTAGTGTTATATTGTTCAATAAGAATGGAGAGAAACTTTTGTAATGATTGGAGGATCCTCTTGGCTCAATTTTGATGTATTAATAGTGAATTTAATCCTTTGGTATCATTCAGATCAATTAGAATTACATAAATCATATTTCTTCTCATATTTCTCCACCCCTTCTAGATTTAGCTAGAATTTGACAGTTTCTAGTCTTCATTTGATAAATGAATGAGTATGAATCCAAATGAAGTAATTATTGTTTATAGAGTCAAGTAATATATCATATTTCATGATCCAATTCTCATATCAGAAATTCGTGGGCCTTTGAGCAATGTTTGGGAACCCAGAATTCGCACGAGTTGAGTAATCTTGGAAGGAAATTTTGCTTGTATTTTTGTGAGACTTACTCAGATATTTATGAAACTTTATGGAATATTATTTTTATATGAAATGAACATAATTAAATTATATTTATCCTCTCTAATGTATGAAACACCCATCCCCATCCTCAAGTCAAGTTTCCTCCCATACTAGTTTGCATATGCTGAGGGGCCTGGGAACGTTGGAGTAGATTGCAGCTTGTTGATTTCCAAAAAAAAATGGTCTCAATACTTTGTGCATAGGTATCATAAAATATCATATCCTCCCATCCATCCAAATCCTTTGATCCAATCCATATTCAATCCATCTAGCTTCTACAATCACTATTTTTATTAATTCTGAGTATTGGAGAGTTTTTATATCACTAACCCTGGTTGGTACATTATAGTGGTATCATAGCATGGTCCTATGAACCTTCTCTTGAATTATTTCTATGATTCCAAGAAGAAAGATCCTCTGTCAGAAGGGGAAGAGGAAGAAGAAATTGATTCTACTAAAAGGAAACTACAATGACAATTATACATGTATCACAATGAAGTCAAGGAGTTCAAATTATTTGTTCAAAGCATGATGAAATGGTTGCAATACATCTCACTCAATATTGTATAGCCTGTAAAGGAGACTAGAGAGTTCTTAGCTCAGTAGCTAGGAAGCAAGTTAAGAGAAGGGAGCAACAATGGTACCCCACATGGCGAGAGGAAGAGCAGTGGTGGCCATATTTTCTCAAAGACTGGGCCTCAGGATATCCCTAAGGAATTCAAGATGGAAACACCATCTTACTCCAGGCCTACTATGACCAAGTTTACTGAAGAACAAAGAAGAGAACCTGAGGTTCGAAATGAAGGTCTTGCTTCATGGGAGGACACATATGTTGAGTACCTTACATTGAATGAAGAATGCAAAAGTGCCTTACCATTCAAGGAATTTTGTGATCTGCAATACAAGTCCAACCCAAGAGGAGGCTACAGAATGTAAAAACAGAACTATGAACTCAGAAATGCCATTGGTAAAATTTCTCTACCCTATTTTGATGGTTCACAAAAATGTACTGCTAACTCTTGGATTCAGAAACTTGACACATATTTTTAGCTAAGTCCTATGGCTGAAAGAGATGCCATCAAGATGTCTACTCTACACTTAGATGGAGAATCAAATGACTGGTGGTTTCATGGCCTAAAGAATCTTGGGCATGACCAAGTGACCACCTATGAATAATTCACAAGAATAATGGATGAAATATTCGAAAGAAGGGATCTTGAGATCACCTTCAGGGAACTAGAACACTTGAAGCAAACTGGAACTCCTAAAGCATACATCTATGAGTTCCAAAAATTTGTTGTGATGGTATCTGATATTTCAGAAGCAAGGATTATCTTATTGTTCATTGAAGGGTTATCAAAACGTTTGAAAGGCTTGGTGAAAGCTTACAGACACCTTACCTTGCAATATGCACTAAGTCGAACTAGAGACTTGCAAGACTCTCTTCCAAGGAACAGATTTCCTCCAAGGACTGTTGGTCATATTCAGTTCAAGAACCAAATACCACCAATGAATAGTCCTACTAGCAATTTCAGATAGGATAGCTATGCTAAAGACCAAGAGGAGTTGAGAAGAAAGAATATGTCCTTCACCTGTCAGAATCCATGGGTTCCGGGACATAGATGTGCCAAAGGAAAGGCACACTACATTGAAGTTTTCTCAAAGAGCGAAGCTGAGGAAGGAGAAGAAGAGGCCCCCATAGATGCATAAGTGGCCTATGATATTGTAGAAGAAGAACCTACTCTAACGGTGAGAAAGATTGCAGTAATATCAGGAGTTCATCGTTACCATACACTCAAATTCAAAGGATTGGTGAAAGGACAATCAATCACTGTGCTAGTGGATGGAGAAGAAACACACAACTTCATTGATTCAAATCTAGTTGAAAGAAGGAAGCTACACATTGGAAAATTTGGAGGCTTCACTGTTATAATTCTAGGTAATCATTCCATGAACTATTGTAGATGGATTCCTAAATTGCATATTTGTATAGGAGAAGATACCATTACAGATAGTTTTTATGTTTTTGATGTGGCTGATACTAACATGGTTGTGGGAGTACAATGGCTACACTCCATTGAGATGCATTTAGTAGACTACCAAGTCCTTGAAATGACATTCAAGGGAGAAAATGGAAAAGAGATAGTATTGAAGGGAATCAACACCTATCCCAAACAAGTGGTAAGTTCACATAGTATGAGATCCATTCTAAGGCATGGGGACATTGAGTGGGCTGCAAAATGCCTAATCACCACTAAGGGAAACTCATTCGAAGTGGCTCATTATCCTAAAGACATTCAAAAGATTCTCCAAAAACATAAGAAGATGTTTGGGGACCTTCCTCATGGTAGGACTCCTGATAGAGGAGTGGAGCATAGGATTGAGTTGGAGATAGGAACCTCACCTATCAAGATGCACCCATACAAGAACCCAAAAATATTCAAGGATGAGATAGAGCGAACCATCAAGGAACTGCTTGACATGGGGTTCATAAGGCCGAGTTCAAGTCCTTTTTCCTCATTGGTAGTCCTTGTGAAGAAAAAAGATGGGACCATGAAGATGTGCATAGATTACCGAGCTCTCAACAAGAAGACTATCAAGAATAGATATCATATTCCAAGGATTGATGATATTATGGATGAGATCCATGGGGCCAAGTACTTTTCTAAGATTGATCTTCAATCTAGATACCATCAAATCAACGTGAAAGAAGAAGACATATAGAAGACAATTTTCTGGTGCCACCATGGGCACTTTGCGTTTCTGGTTATGCCTTTTGGCCTTGTTGATGTCCATTTTTGTCATCAGTTTTTGTCATTAAACGTGCTCTGGTGGCACTACTTTTGTCATTTTTGGCATATTAATCCATACTTCTTGCCATTCAAACTGTCAATTAGACCCAGGTATGAAATTATTTACATATCACATGAATCTTGATTAAATCTCATCATTTTATGGTTTATTGACAATTATCTCACTTTTCTAGACATGCTTGGCATATAGTTTTTGTTCTACAGGTTGTGGTTTTCATTGGGACCTTCATTCAGACGCGCATTCACGCTGAAGACGTCCACCCGCATTCAAACCGTTGTTCATCCCTCCATTCAAACCCGTGGAATCGTTGGTTGAAATATTCCGCAGCATTAAAGAAAAAAAAGGTGACATGGGTTCTGTTGGTAATGTGTCCCTCATGGTTCACGAGCCTTCATTCTAGAAGATCCGACGTCCTGTCCGCCTAGCTTGACAACACATCCTCTACCCACGTCGAAAGGAACCAATGCACAACTCCTCGCATCAAGGAGAACCAATGCCCGTGGAATCAGGCAGATGGCCGGTGTGTATTGCTGAGCCGTTTCTATAGCAATTAAGACCTCTATTTTTAGAGAGGTCGACCACTAAAAGGGTCGACCTTCTCTCTTATTGTAAAAATTATATAAAGACGCCTCTGGTGGAGAAACACAGTAGTAATTTTATGAATAGAAATGCTGAGTTAGAAAATGCTTTGTAATCTTTTGCAATTAATGGAAGTTTTTGGTTTTTAGCTATTGATGTTCTGTTGGTGATTGAGTTGAGTTAGCTTCAAATCCATGATTGTTGAGAAGGGCCTTTCAACAACCAGAGGTTTTTTGTGTATATTTTGTATTTCTTTTATGCAAGTAAATAGTTTCCATTTTCAATATACGTATTTAACTTTGTTTTCCTATAGATGTCATTTCTTTGTTTCCTGTAATTTATTTCTTGTTGTTAATATAATTTACATTATCAGAATCTAGAACGACCAGTCATGCATAGTTCTTCTTAGTTTTCTTTCAGTCTTTTCATTTGCAACTAGATAAAGTTAACTAGTAAATGTTTCAAGTTCAGTCTGCAGTTAGAATTAGTTTTGATTGTTTTCCTGTAGCTGTAGGTTAGTTTCACTTACATTTCAGCCTTGTTTTATTATGCAATAGAAATAGCTTATTTCCTTAGATAATGATTAGTATAAGTTGCTTCTTGTTATTTCAACTTTAAACAGTCTATTTACCATTTTTCTTGCACTATAGGTTCATATGCATAAACCAGCTGGCCTTAGAATCATCCAGTCTACTTATTTTCATAATTTATATCGTTTTCTGTCATCCGAACTATCATTCGGACTGTCTTTCATACTATCATCCGGATTGTCATACCGACTTTAATACTTTCTGCATTGTTTTTATGCTTGTTTTAAGTTCAGTTTTTCAAGCCTTTGAATTTTAATATTTCTTGTAATTGATCAACATTTATAGATGTAATTAGGACCTTGTTCTAAGCCACATAAAGTTTCAATTAAGTTTTATATCCATTTTAAGTCTTTGTTCATTTCCATAACTTTGCTTTAGTTTTCTTTTCAAATCATGTTTCTTTTATATCTGATTTCTGAGCTTGTTACTGTTCTAGGACTTGTTAATTTCATTCTTAGTTTAGTTTACTTCACTCTTATTAAGATTGATTTTGGATTAAGCTTAGTAATTTCATTCTCCAAAGTACATTAGTTTTTATAGTTTCTTAGTTCAAGCATAGGATTTGCTCATCTCATTCACATAGTTAATGAAGATGTTCATAGGATAGAATTTGATTCAGAAATAAAATATCTTTGTCAAGTTTTCTACTTGCTTCTAGATCAAGTTCATTTTCAAGTAAATATCTTTATTAAGTTTTCTACTTGCTTCTAGATTAAATTTATTTCCAAGTCATTTTCTTATGGATAAAGAATAGATCACAATGTTTAAAGTTAGTTGTAATTGAACACTCTTTAGCTTGCATCTCTTTGTAGAAGTTAAACTAGATTTGCTTCCGATCTGTTTCCTTGTCACATTTTAAAGTCATTTTGATGCATTCTCTCCCATTCCTATTACATTTGATACATTTCCTCAGAATCCTCAAGGAGAATGGAATTAGGTAGTTTATATTAGTTGAATGCATGAGTAATTTAAATATTGAATTCATTAAGTAGTTTGTAATTTTGATTTAAGATAATATAGTTTCTTTTTTCCATAGTTAGTTATAAACTGAATCATTTCATTAATAGATTTATGAATTTATAGTCATTACTTTCTAATTTCTAGGTTAGATTTTAAATCATTAATCAGTAGTTTCCATTTTCATAAAAGTAGTTCTATTTTTTATTAAGCCTTGTTTTCTAGAATAATATTTGTTATTTTTATCTTCTCAGTTATTGCTCATAGAGTAGAGTAGTATAGATTGATACTATTCTGATCTATTGGTTTAGTTAGGTTTAATCAATTTAGTAGTTGTATTTCTGAAGTTTGACTCAGTTTTTCATTTTGAAAGATCTTTCGATCTTTTCATTATTAAACATTTCTAAGGTCGGCTGAGCCGATGGCTTAGATACCATTCTACCTCGGCATATACTGTGCCACAACTCTAAGATTACCAACCCTGCTCGATAATTAAATATTTGGTGATTCCTAAAGACAGTAAATACACCCAACAGGCCTAACAAATGCACCTCAAAATTTTCAATCTTGCATGAACAGGGTTTTCAGCAAGCAGCTCTATAAGTTTGTACTTGTTTTCTTTAATGACATTTTGATCTATAGTAGGACTTGGGAAGAGCATTTGCATCATTTGGATATTGTACTAACAATCTTGGAAGATCAATTTTTTTATGAAAAGCTAACCAAGGGTGAGTTTGGAATGACTAAGGTTTTGTATCTTGGTCACGTGATTGGTCAAGATGGAGTTAAGGTTCACATGGAAAAGATTCAAGCCATTTTAGATTGGCCTAGTCCTAAAAATCTCACGGCACTAAGAGGGTTCATTGGTCTATGTACCTACTACCGAAATTTTGTCAAAGGCTTCTCCAAGTTGACATATCCTTTTACAAATCTCACTAAGAAAGGAGATTTCCATTGGAAAGAATATTATGAACAACTTTTCAACAAAATGAAGGAGGTAATGAGCAGTTGTCCTGTTCTTGCACTTCCAAAATTTTCTCAACCTTTTGTTCTTGAGTGTGATGCTCCAGGGAATGGGATTGGAGCTGCCTTGATGAAAAATAAGCATCCTTTGGACTTTGAGAGTAGAAAATTGGAGCCACATGAAAGGTTGTATCCAATTTATGACAAAGAGATGCTAGCCATCATACATGTGCAAGTCAAGTTTAGGCAGTATTGGTGCGATTTAAGTTTATCATCAAAACTAGCCACAATAGTTTGAGGCACTTCTTATCCCAAAAGGAGTTGAATGATAGACAACAGAAGTGGGTAAGCAAGTTCCAAGAATTTTGATTTTGAGATTGAGTATAAGAAGGGTAAGATGAACATTGTGGTTGATGCAATTTCTAGAAAACCCATACTTGCAATGCTGAAATTTGAAGATGATTGGAAAGTACAGCTTGGGGCAGAATACACCAAGAATCAGTTTGCTTGTGAATTATTTGATGGATTAATTCATGATGATGGTTATAAGATTCTTAATGATGTAATTTATTATAAGGATAGGATCTTTGTAGTTCCATAATCCATACTAAAGAAGAAGATTATTGAAGTTTCCCATGAAGTGCCTCTAGCAGGTCATCTGGGGTTTGTGACGACTTACAGGAAAGTAAGGGAAAGGTTCACATGGAAAGGGATGAAGAAAGAAGTGATGGAGTATGCCATATCATGTGTGGCATGTCAGAAAAATAAAGTAGATCATACTCATCTAGCAGGGATCCTATAACCACTCCCTATTCCTGAGCAAAAATGGGAGAGTGTATCAATGGATTTCATCACGGGGCTGCCCAAAAGCCAAGGTAAAGACAATATTTTTGTTGTGGTTGATAGATTGACTAAATATGAAAATTTATTTGCTATCACAACTAATATTGCAGCCATCCAAGTGGCTGAACTTTTCATCAAAGAAGTCTTTAAACTTCATGGCATACACAAGTCCATCATTAGTGACAGGGACAGTAAGTTTACTACCAATTTTTTGCAAGAATTGTTCAAGTGAATAAGGACAAGTTTGGACATGAACACTAGCTACCATCCACATACTGTTGGCCAAACAAAGAGGGTGAACCGATTTCTGGAAGGGTACTTATGAAACTATGTCACTGGTCGACAAAATCCATGGACGACTTGGATCCATTTGGGAGAATTTTGTTACAACACTACTTTTCATCTCTTGATTGGTATGTCTCCCTTCAAATCTCTTTATGGATATGATGCACTTACTTTTTCTGACCTGATACTTGGTGATTGTAAGACATAGAAAGCAAAGGATTGGATCCAAGAGAGTCAATACATACTCAAGGCTCTCAAGGACAACTTGTAGGTAGCACTGTTGGTAAGCAGTTTGATGGGAAAGGTTGTGGTACCGCCGACACCGCAACACACCAGAGGAGGGCGCGAAAGGAGTATTTTGCGTTAAAGAATACCGCAGTTGGCGGGTTTTGGGTCACTTGGACCACATACTATGTAATATTGAGTCAGTTGTACCACGGTATGTGGGTTTTTGGGTTCATTTGGACCAAGTTAGTTAGATAGTGGGTCAATTGTCCAGAGTGTCGGTTAGGAAGTTAGTTGTAAGTGGAAAAATATTGTAATGGAAGTAGCCTATAAATAGATGAGAGCCGTAAGTGTTAGAGAAGGGAAGCATGATGATGAAGAGCAGGAGATAAGAAGATGTATGTTTTGCCTCTGGTATTTTGACTGCAACAGTAATAGAATGTTGTTTTGGTGCAATCTCTGTGCAATGGTGCGATATATAATTGTTGTTTAATGTTATATTTGCTTACCGTTGTTGGAATGACAATTGATGCGATTAAATGATCTATGTTAGAATGACAATTGATGCGATTAAATGATCTGTTTGATATGGAATATGAATGTTGCGATCAGTTAAAGGGTTATAATTCTGTTTAAGTACTGCAATAGAGATAGTCTGCACCGCCACAACTCTCCTCCTACCTCGGCGGAAACATGGTTTCGTCTACTCTTGCTGGACGCCTCGGGTGAGACCTCATCCACTCTGCGAGTGTTGTTGGGTAGGCTCAAACCTGCCCGGGCCAGTGCCCAGGGACACTGCGGTGTGCATCAACAGTGAGGTGAACCCCTGTTGACTAAGGTCGCGTTGGTCAACAAATGGTTCCGTTGCCGGGACCGTGTGCAGAGTAGAAGGAGTTCATGTTGTGGCACCCGACGAAGCCGGAGATACAAAAATGGTTGGATCAGAAGTTACAGGAGTTTGCTGAAGAAGAAAGTTGAAACACACAACTGACGGTAGATCACTAGGTCGAAAGATATATTCACGACAGTCTGCATGAATGGTTTTCCTGTGAATTCCCAGTCATTTTGTATGAATGGTTGTCAAAGCTGACCTTCTAGAAGAGGAACTTCCAGGGTGGTGAGCCGACGACTTGGACCCCGGAATTAATTCAAGAATTGTAGGAAGTCGATAATAAGGCATCGCGGGCTGTCAAAGTTTGGCTTGATAGCATCTTGGAAGGATATATCACTGAATTTGCGGTCGACACGAAGAAATCCTATAGCGAAGTCGAAATATATTTCTTCCGAGGACCAAGGGGAAGGTTTCTACTGTTGCTCCAACTGTCGATTAAGATGCTAATCTGCAAAAAGGGTATTTTAAAGATGCACCTTGATCAATAGACATCCTAGTGGGAGGAGGCCGTGGGTACCACGACTGTTGGGGAATGGTACATGGAATGGTAAAGTGGTAGATGGATGCAGACCATGAGGAGACTATGAGTGAAGCCAAGGAAGAAAGTGGTCTTATAAGAGGAGGAGCGAGGTTTTGACAGGAAAAGAGGCAAAGGAAGGGAGAAGGTCCTGCTGCAATCGAACCGCAAAACCGCGAAGGAAGACCACACGGGATGAAGCAACCTCACAGTCCTGATAGGAGCGACCAGGCTACGCCCAGGATAGAGGCAGGACCAAACCCCAATACCAACGTACCCACACCTCCGCTCCCTAACTCTCATCCAGCAAGAAACACTACTTCGACGCCACAGAAGCTAATTGGTAGTAGTATCACAACGACAGGAGGAAGGAAGCCTAGGATGGCGGGCGATGATGCTAAGCTACCGTTGTTCCATGGAAGTGTGACAGAAAACCCAGAACAGTATTGGTTTTTGTGTGAAGCAGTCTGGACCATGAAATAGATCATTGATGAAAATGCTAAGAAAGGGCAGTTAGCCATGACTCTGCGAGGTCGTGCATTAGATTGGTTCATGAAGTTTATTTTAGTCCCTATAGGGGCCCCGAAGAAGTCATTGGATGAGATTCGGGATGGACTGATTGCTTAATTTAGATGGCCTAAGTCGGAGGCTCAATATCTTACTGAATTGAAGGAAATAAAGCAGTATCCCAATGAGACGGTATGGGATTTTGACCAGCGATTCAAGACACTGATGGCAAAGGTTAGTTTCGATGTGAGCATTGTCCAACATAAAGAATGGTTCATTGCGGCACTGCTACCCCACATTCCGTTGTCGCTGATGCAACAAAACATATTGATGCCTAACGAAGCTCTAGATATTGCAATGAGGTTGGAGGCATCACCGATCAGAGATAATGCAGTCGGGATGTCGCAGATACAGACACAGCTTGCCAACTTGACTATACAGTTGCAAGATTTGAAGAAGAACAAGGAACAACGTGATGAAGTATGGTGTACGCGATGCCGAAGAGAAGGGCATATGACGGATAATTGTCTGTATTTCCATAATTACTTGGTATCAGGTGTGCCAAACCCGTTGAATGGCGGCAGTATGCCGTGGTGTCGCATTTGTCACGTGTTTGTGCATAGTCACGATAATTGTCCATATATGCAGAAAATGGTCACAAACACATGAAATTTTTACTGCACATTCTACAAGTCAGTGGGTCACGATGACAAGGATTGTTGTGCATATGGGTTGCTACAGGAGAGGATGTGCGATGCATTCTATGTCAAGAATGATCAGCATGCAGTGCAACAACCACAACTACAACCGCGGGTACCCCAGCCGCAGATGTAGTTTGCACCACAGCAACAACAACTGTAGCATTCCATGCCGCAATTCACCCCGATGCAGAAAGATCCCCCATAGCCACAATACATATAGCAACTGCAGTATGCACCCCAAGGCCAAGGGATTCCACCAGTACCAATGCAGCAACAGTACTAGCAGTAGGGCAGATACCGGGGAGGCTACAGGGGTGGACGTGGTGGCGAATTTGGTCGTGGAGGAGGAGGCCAAGGTGGTTGTGGACCTGTTCAATGTTACCATTGTGCGGTATGGGGGAATTATCAGCGTGACTGCCCACTGCTACAGAATTAGTGTACATTTTGTTTTGGTAATGATCATATGATTGAGAATTGTCTGCAGTTGATTGCACGATGGTAGGATGGGAACGCTCTGTAGCTACAGAATCAGGCCTCGCCGCAGCAACCAATACAGACCCCGGTACAGCAACCAGTACAGAACCAGCCCCCGCGACCACCACTGAATTCCAACCAAAATATCATCCAACCAGGGAATTTGTAGTAGAACTAGACGCAGGGCGCAAATATTGCGACCATTTCTGCAGAACCACGACCACAAGATGCTTCGCTGGCTGTTGTCACTCGTGGAGGAAAGACAACTGGGGAAGATGGTTTGTGACCACTAATTTGGTTAGCTGGTCAGAAGACGGTACCCTTCGACATTGATATGGAGCGAGAGACATTCTTGGAGGCACGTTGCACGTTGGAGAAATACCGCGGTAAGGCTGTTGTTTACGATATGCTGCCTATCTTTGATACTACATCAGACGCTGATCGGCCACCACCACCAGGGACATTACAAAAGTTTCTTGAAGGATGTTTGTCATTGGCCCGAGACCCAACTTCCCTGGTTGAGATTGAGGGATGGTTGCAGCGATTTCCGAAAGGAAAACAAGAGTCGGCAATAAACTCCTTACAACGATGGAAGACTGGCAAGGAAATGAGAATAAATATTCTGATTGGTGACTATGATGTTGACTCGGTGATTCTTGATCTTGGTTCGGATGTTAACATCTTAACCAAGCAGGCGTGGTAGAAGATGGGGAGTCCCCCATTGAGCTAGTCTCCTGTGTAGCTCCGATTGGCTAACCATAGGTTACACCTATTGGGCGAGTTCCACAGCTCATGATTGATACTGAGGGCATGAAGACTTATGTTGATTTTGATGTTATCGAAGTGGTTGAGGGAGGAAGCTCTTATCCAGCACTCTTGGGGATTGGATGGGCTAATGACAGTGGAGCTATAATCAACTTTAAGAAGCACATGATGACCTTTGAGAATCGCGATTTCAGAGTTATCGCCCTGTTGGATCCGGCTGAAGGACGCCGCTATGTGGAGCCTGTAAAAGATGATGATCCCATTAGATGGGACTATGCATTCAATATCTCTGAAGATTACATTCATTCTACCGCCTACGGTGAGTTAGAGTGGTGTAGTGAGAGCTCTGAGTCTTCCGACTCTGATGATGCATTGGAACATTGGCAGAATCGAATGTATGAAGTATCAGTCCGAAAATGTGGTTTAGTTACGCAATCCTTATGTCGTGTTGTGACAAAAACGGTCACATTGCCTGTCTATGAGGGGTTTCCTGGCCTAAACACCTTTGTAGCAGAGTTTGAAGACCGTGTTCTAGAATCACAGCGATTGCTGGCCTTGGAGGAAGCATTGAAGGCGGCTCCAGCACGATGGTGGGTGACCCATAAGAAATTTATTAGAGATTGGTCACAGTGTCGAAGGTTGATGATGGTTCAGTTCGACGATACTGAGGTTTATCACACTAGCAAGTATGATGGTCGGACTGATCCCAACGATCATGTGATGGAGTGCCAACAATTATGGGTAGCACGACCCAGAGATGAGTGGGTCCATGCTTTTGTCCATACATTGGATGAGACACCGTGCTCATGGTACACTGCAGCCGAGTTACGTCGAGACATTACAACATGGGGGGAGTTGACGATCTATTTCACTCATATGTTCACTTTTGCGGATGCTAACCTTGATGTCCATAACGCCTTGCAGCTCATCCGCGATGTGATATTTTAGGTTGTTCCCATGGCCTACCCTGTCGACCCGCACACCCACTGTCAGATGCAGTCCCTCATGGAGTGCTTCAACATTAGTGGTGGCTCGGAGGACAATGATGATCCCCGGAATGTTAACATTCCCGAATCTGAAGGAAGTCGCGATGTGGTTCCACTTGTTGCGCCAGATAATCCGTTCAGTCAACCATTGCAGCTTCGCAAGATGAATATCGGCACCGAAGCTACTCTCAAGTTTGCTAATGTTGGGGATTATTGGGATGATGAGATGATGAGCAAGGTTACCGAGTTACTGCATGAGTTTCAGGATGTGTTTCCCATGAAGTTTTCCGAAATGAAGGGAATCCTAGGTGATTTAGGAGAGATGAAGATTCCATTGAGACCAGATGCTAAGCCAGTCCGACAGTGACCTTATTGACTAAATCTGTGACATAAAGAAAAGGTCAAGGGGGAACTTGATCATATGTTGGATGCTAGTATTATCGACCTTATGGAAGAATCATAATGGATCAATCCTATGATGGTACATGACAAGAAAACAGGCAAAGTGCGCATTTATGTTGACTTTTGGAAATTGAAGGAGTGGGTGGCCAGGAGATGTACTCTTTCACTAATGGATTCTCTGGCTACCATCAGATTCGCATTGCCAAGGAAGATCGCCATAAGATTACTTTTGTTACTGAATGTGGTTGCTTTCAGTACACGGTCATGCCATTTGGTTTGAAGAATGCTCCTGCGATATTTTCCCGGGTCATTGTTGCCGCACTCAAAGATTTTATTCAGAAGTTTCTGCAGGTATATATGGATGATTGGACCGTTTATGGATTAATTCATGATCATTTGGCCAATCTACGGTCAATGCTTGAGCGATACCGACAGCACCAGATATCGCTGAACTTGAAGAAATGTATTTTCTGTGCACCGTTTGGGATATTGCTTGGTCATATTGTGTGTAAGCAGGGATTGCTGGTTGATCCAGCCAAAATTGCGCTTATTTTAGGGTTGCAACCGCCGACCACCATTAAGCAGTTGCGCGCGACTTTGGGTCACATGGGATATTATTGCAAGTTCATTAGGGGGTATGCTGCGATTATTGCCCCTATGGAAAAGTTGCTAAACAAGGATGCGGCATTCCAGTGGAACCCGGAATGTCAGGATAGTTTTGAAATGCTCAAAGTGAAGATGGCGTCGGCCCCAATGTTGGTCTTTCCGGACTGGAGTAAGGAATTCTATGTCCATTTTGATGCTTCATCGGTTGCATTAGGGGTTGTATTGGCTCAACTAGGAGAAGGCGACATTGATCATCCCATTTATTTTTCCAGTCGGAAGCTGTCCTCTATAGAACGCAATTACACTACCACAGAACGCGAAGGACTAGCCATGGTTTATGTGCTGTAGAAATTCAGGCATTATTTGTTGGGTGACCACTTTAAAATGTTAACTGATCATTCTGCACTGAAATACTTGGTCAATAAGCCTATGTTGGGGGGGAAGATCTGCAGGTGGCTACTTTTGTTTCAAGAGTTTGATTTCGAAGTCATTGTGAAACTAGGGTGGTTGAATGCTGGACCAAATCATTTGTCATGGATTGATACAGGGGAGGAACCAACTAATATCAAAGATGGGTTGTCGGATGCCCAATTGTTTCACATTGCAGCTGTTGATCAATATTTTGATGAAATCCTTCAGTTTTTGGTGACCGCACTGAGCCTGATGACTTTACCACTACTCAAAAGAAGCAATTGGTTGTCAAGGCTGCTGATTTTCAACTGATCGCGAGAGATTTGTATAAATTGGTTGCCGATGAGATATTGCGTAGATGTGTCTTGCGGCATGAGCAAGCGCAGATATTGGCTGAGGCAGCACCTGTAGTTGATTGCTCTGCCGCAACGGCTACTCTATTTTTGTTTGACCACATTATCACTCAGTTCGGCTACCCCAAGATATTGCTGAGTGATCAAGGCAGTCACTTTCTTAATCGGACTATCAGCGCATTGAAGAGTACACCCTATCACCCATAGGCGAATGGAATGGTGGAGGTGTTTAATAAGGTATTTGAGCATGCGTTGACAAAGGTGTGCAATGCAAACCGAGACGACAAGGATTTGAAAGTTCCAGCGGTATTGTGGGCCTATTGCACCACATGTAAAAGGTTGACTGGTCATACACCTTTCAAGCTAGTATATGGGAAGGAAGCAATTATGCCTATGGAGTACATTGTTCCCAGTCTACGCATTGCGGCTGTTACAAGCATGGATGATGTTGCAGCATTAGACGAACATCTAGCACAATTGGTGGAGCTTGAAGAGGATCGATTTATCACTGTACTTCACCAAGGGGTAGAGAAGGACTACCAGAAGGCATGGCATGATTGCCACATAAAAACAAACAGTTTCAGTAAGGCAAATTAGTGTTATTATATGACAACAAGTTTATGAAACATCCAGGCAAGTTGCAGAGGCATTGGCTAGGTCCTTATCACATCAATAGTATTACTTCAGGAGGAGTGGTTCAGTTGAAAAGATTGGATGGGGGGATGCTCCCCAAGCTAGTAAATGGTCACAGGTTGAAGCCCTATCACTCAGGCTTGGGGTAGTGCGATGTCTGAGTCGCATCGACGAAAAAAAAAATGATGATTGTTGCAGGTTGCTTGGTGGCAGCTGGCGCACCAATGGAAGAAGGTATGTGCAAGAGGAAGAGGCTTGTGCTTCCAGATTAGAGTAGTCAGAGCCTCATGGCAGTGTTGTGCTCAAGCTCGATGACGGAGTTTGTATGGTAGCTTTGGGAGAGTACGGTGAAGTGGTGTGATTACTGGCCACCATCTCTACCCATGATTGCATCGGACAGATTCGGCTGGGTTCACACATGACGACGGCATGTTTTGCACATGGCACGTTGGGCCGGGATGATCATCGGGGTTGTTCACATAGTGGCACGTGGGATATTTGTTGGAAGCATGGTCGCCCCCCCACTGTGACATTTGGTCGGCTTATACACACAGACGTGAGGTACTAAGGCATCATTCCCCCCGTCGTGACCTGGGAGGGCTCGGCTATAAGTACCCAAGGAAGTTGGTAGTTCACTATACAGAAGTTGTTCCGACCTAGAGTGGTTATGCTGTTTGATCTCTGTGTGAGTTGAGTTGTGAGGAATTCCAAGGAGGCTATGGAAATGCTTCACTTTGTTTCTCATGGTAGCACCCCAGGGGCCTTGCGAGCTCGAACGACGAGTGTCCCTGAGCGCCTTGATACGGCGGGTGCACTTACCCTGTGTATGCCTAGGCCGGTTCCAGGGTGACTGCGGTATGCATCGATAGTGAGATGGACCCCTGGCCGGTCCCATAGGATTCAGTGTGCAGTAGTTGTTCAAAGGAGTGTGCTTGTTTCGACCCTTGAGACGATTGGGGTGGGAGCTCCCCGCCCGTAGTAGCAGCTAGTTGCCGCATGAAACAGATCTGCCGGAGCCATCCGCTGGTTTAGCGCTTGGGTACTGTTCGTCCTCTTTTCCTTCCTGTCTGCCCCATTTCAAGAGACTCAAGGATGAGTTCGAGACGTACATGATAGCGAGTGGGGGGATGCCCACTCTCGAGTAAGTTTTATAGAACCACGAGACGATGATCCATGTAGCCAAAGGAACAGGACCACACCACGTGCTCTAGACAGCAAGAACAAGCGACGTACACCAGGTCCAGCAGCTAATGTGGCTCGAGGGCGAGCCACAAGATTGTGTTGGGGGCATGTTGGCAGGCGGTTTGATGGGAAAGGTTGCGGTACCATCGACACCGCAACACACCATAGGAGGGCACGAAAGGAGTATTTTGCGTTAAAGAATACCGCAGTTGGCGGGTTTTGGGTCACTTGGACCACATACTATGTAATAGTGAGTCAGTTGTACCATGGTATGCAGGTTTTTGGGGTCATTTGGACCAAGTTAGTTAGATAGTGGGTCAATTGTCCATAGTGTCGATTAGGAAGTTAGTTGTAAGTGGACAAATATTTTAATGGCAGTAGCCTATAAATAGATGAGAGTCGTAAGTGTTAGAGAAGGAAGCATGATGATGAAAAGCGGGAGATAAGAAGATGTATGTTTTGCCTCTGGTATTTTGACCGCAACAGTAATAGAATGATGTTTTGGTGCAATCTCTGTGCAATGGTGCGATATATAATTGTTGTTTAATGTGATATTTGCTTACTATTGTTGGAATGACAATTGATGCGATTAAATGATCTATGTTAGAATGACAATTGATGCGATTAAATGAACTGTTTGATATGGAATATGAATGCTGCGATCAGTTAAAGGGTTATAATTCTGTTTAAGTACTGCAATAGAGATAGTCTGCACCACCACAACTCTCCTCTTCCCTCAGCGGAAACATGGTTCCGTCTACTCTTCCTAGACGCTTCGGGTGAGACCTCATCCGCTTTACGAGTGTTGCTGGGTGGGCTCAAACCTGCCTGGGCCGGTGCCCAGGGAGACTGTGGTGTGCATTGGCAGTGAGGTGAACCCTTGTTGATTGAGGTCACGTTGGTCAACAAGCACAAAATTGGAAGAAAGTACATGCAGACAAGCATAGAGTTGAGCGAGATTTCCAATTTGGAGATCTAGTATATTTGAGGTTTCAGCCCTATAGACAGTCATCATTGAAGTCTAAAGGGGTTGTTAAGTTGCAACCAAGATTCTATGGCCCCTACCAAGTTTTGAGAAAGATCGTGGAAGTGGATTATGAGCTAGAGTTGCCTCCAAGCAGTCGAATTCACAATGTTTTTCATGTGTCCTATTTGAAGAAAGCAGTAGGGAAGAAAGTAAAAGCTTCACAAGAATTTCCACCCCTTGATGTTGAAGGAAATTTGGTGCTAGTCCCTGAGAGGATTTTGGGAATTAGAGAGAAGAAGCTAAGGAGAAAAATTCTTAAGGAATTTTTGGTGCAGTGGGAAGGGCTGCCTAGTGAAGATGCTACTTAGGAAGGTGAACATATATTACAACATCCAATTTTGAAATTGCTTGAGGATAAGCAATCTTGGGTGGGTAGGACTATCATGTCCCCTCAACAATGAGCAGTGGAACAAGTTCCTAACCCAATCAATCCCTTGGGTTGAGGAGACAACTTCATGACCATGGGGTTAATTTTGGAGTTTTCAGGCAATTAATTAATTAGACTATGCAATAAATGTTATCCTAAGTTTTTATTATGCACATGCATTATTTAATTTTATGCATTTAATATTTTTATGTGGAATAAATAAGGATAATTTGATCCACTAAGGAGCATTAGAGGATAAGGATGGCTTGGAGTTAGCTTGAGGAAGAAGCAAAGAGAAAGATTCCAAAGCTAGAAAAATCAGAGAAAAGGAAAGAAAGTGGAGCAAAGCATAAAAGTAGGAAAAATCAGAATAGTAGGAAAGTTCAGAAAAACAGGAAAGTTCAGAAAAGTAGGAAAGTCCAGAAAATCCAGGAAAAACAGGAAAAGCAAAGGCAAAAAGTGGAAAAGAAAACAAAAGCATAAAAAGAAGGAAAGCTAGCTTTCCTCATCCAGTCAAGGAGGGCACATTAGCTTGGGTTACTTTATTCTCAAGTAAACCACCATTCAAGGACTTTTTTGATATGCAATACAAGTCCAACCCAAGAGGAGGCTACATAATGCAAAATCAGAACTATGAACTCAGAAATTCCATTGGTAAAATTTCTCTACCCTATTTTGATGGTTCACAAAAATGTACTGCTAACTCTTGGATTCATAAACTTGACACATATTTTCAGCTGAATCCTATGCCTGTAAGATATGCCATCAAGATGGCTACTCTACACTTAGATGGAGAATCAAATGAATAGTGGTTTCATGGCCTAAAGAATATTGGGCATGACCAAGTGACCAATAATGAAGATTTCACAAGAATATTGGCTGAAATATTCGAAAGAAGGGATCCTGAGATCACTTTCAGGGAACTAGAACACTTGAAGCAAACTGGAACTCCTGAAGCATACATCTCTGAGTTCCAAAAATTATTTGTGATTGTATCTGATATTTTAGAAGAAAGGATGATATTATTGTTCATTGAAGGGTTATCAGAACCTTTCAAAGGCTTGGTGAAAGCTTACAGACCCCTTACCTTGCAAGATTCACTAAGATGAACCAAACACTTACAAGACTCTCTTCCAAGGACTAGATTTCCTCCAAGGACTATTGGTCCTACTCAGTTCAAGAACCAAAAACCACCAATGAATAGTCCTACTAGAAATTTCAGATAGGATAGCTATGCTAAGGACCGAGATGAGTTGAGAAGAAAGAAGCTATGCTTCACCTTTCAGGATCCATGGGTTCCAGGACATAGATGTGCTAAAGGAAAGGGACACTACATTGAATTTTTATCAGAGACCGAAGCTGAGGAAGGAGAAGAAGAGGCCCTGTTGAATGCTCGGATTCACTACATATTCAAGCACAACATAAGAATACACACATATAAACCATCAAGAAGATCGTGATATGGACGGAATGTTCAGTTGGTTTGTTCATTCATTGAAGTAGTATTTATACAATAAGTGGAGAGGTTGGAGTGGTTACACTTGCTCCAACTGCTCATTAGTTAAACAAACATTAACACATGATTATACCAAAAGGTGGCTAAATGGCCCTCTCAACATATCCCCCACCAACAAAACACTTCTTCATCCCGAAGAAGACATGCAAAAACAACCATGAGTCATGATTTCGTTAGCCTTCGTCAGCAGTCTGGTAGTGGTCAATTGAGCCTCACCCTTTCACCTTCCTGCTGGCTTTCATCTCCATTGGTCCAAGAACTTCTGGGATTCCACGCTCTACCTTTATATAGCTCACCAACTGCCTTCAAACTTTTGAAATCACACTGAAGATATGTATCTATATTTTAGCACCGGGATGCTCAATTAGTTCAAGTTTTCTTTGTGGCATCATCATGTGATCATTAAGCTCTTTCTTGTGTGTGATGTAAGATGGATGCTGCTTGAATATGGTCTTCGTTGACAACTTCTGTCATGAGGCTTCCTGCAAGTTTATGAATGGTTTGCTGCTTGTGTTCGATACCGACTTGACTCGACTCGACTTACTAAGTCGGCTAGAGACCGACTTTAATAAGGGTTGACAAGACGCCATCTTTATTACAA
This sequence comes from Larix kaempferi, assembly GCA_027924585.1. Taxonomy (NCBI): domain Eukaryota; kingdom Viridiplantae; phylum Streptophyta; class Pinopsida; order Pinales; family Pinaceae; genus Larix; species Larix kaempferi. Next base: position 1,232,351 of record BSBM01000542.1, on the reverse strand, counting down.
TCCGACCAAAATTTTATGAAGTTGTTCCGACCACTTAGTCGAGCCCCGACCATAACTTTTACTTGACCAGCATTAAAGCTCGACCAAATAATCATATATCGATCATAAAAGTAATATTATAAGAGACCGACCAAATAATCATAGACCTTTTGACATACAGACCAAAATGAGCTTCGACCAAAACTTATGATAAGGTCGACCATATTTTAAAGGGTCGGCATTAACCATATTATATCCACATTGACATGACTAATCGACTCAATTTTACCATGACTTCATTGATAATTATAATGACACATAGAACCATAATCGATCTTTTGAGAACGACCATAACCAACATATTTTGACTTTGTTGACCAATATCAACCGACTAAAAATCCAAAAAAAAATTAAAATGTATATGCAATGTGTCACCTTAAGCAATGGCTACAATTTTAACTCTGTTTCAATTGATAGGCACGCAATTAAGAGTCTACCAAGTCAACAAATGTTCTCTTCCTCACCATTGGGCAACGAAGAACACTTGAATGTCCTTACCATAGGTTGGACAACAATCTTCAATATGTCTTTTTGTCTATTGATTTTGCTGACCCAACAAATAGTCGGTACATTCTTTCCCATAAAGGCTGGATGTTTGAAATGACGGGCTGTGGTAAAAAGATGGAAGATTGCATTCGTCGATGTAAATGGTCGACTACAGCCGATATAAGTATTAGTCGATCGCATCTCATCAAATATCGCCAACGATCTATGCAGACGTCGACACTTGGACTTGGAGTCACATCATCACATTCCTGCTTTCTTTATATGTGACAGTCAAAACTTCCGTGTTTTCCAATATGGATAGAAATATCGATGTCGTTGCTCTCTTTATAACCTTAAACGATGCTTGGCAAGGGACTATTCGGATAAATAATGATGGTATGAGTTAATATTTCCAATCGACATATGAATAGATGGACAATAGCCAATGTATATGACATGTACACAGCCTATACGTAAACATATCTCCAAGAAACCAAAAGACGAGGTCGACTACACTGATTGAAATATTTCTAGCCATGAAATGTCTCAGTTGTCTGGTATCAAATAAAACAAAATGACTGCTTTGGTTGACTTCTTCAATATTTAAGAATGATAAAATAATTTCCAAAATGTAGCAATCCAAGCAATACAGTGTCATCATGCCACATATCCTTTTAAATAACTGAGAATCTAGGGATCATTTACTGCAAGGATTTTTATTTGCACAAAATATTACGAGCATACGCCTTTGGCCGATATTCTAATATCACTATGCTTATCTTCTTTCAAATTTGACTACTATGACAGCGAATGACTAGGCAAATGGAATGTGTATTCGACACATACAAAGCACAAAGAGAAAACCAAATCTCAACACCTCTTCAATTCTGCAGAAGGAATAATCATTTACATTGGTCAACAAAAGCAGTGATATTCATGACTAAGATGTCCAAACCAGTCTAATCTCCTTTGTAAGTGGTCAATCCTCCAATGAATAACAAGTCGACAAAGGGCTAGTCGAATGGTTGCATAGAATTCGAAGTGGTCGATGACTGTTGTTGATAAGCGAACTCCTAGATAGAATGGTCGAGGCTCCCATTATGATAGAATGGTCGAGAATAGATTGGTCGAGGCTCCCGTCATGATATTTTTGATATTCTACAGGCATGATCCTTAACATATCAACCAAGGATTGCAACCATGTATGAGCAATCTTTACTTTCTCTTGCAGGTTCCTTCTACCTCACATTTTCTTCCAGGTTTGAGCCACCTCTATTCATGTGCATGCATTCATGAGATATATAACAATGAAAATACTCTGAAAATATAAAATAAAACAACCATCTTATCTTTATTTTGGAAACACACAAGCAGTATTTATTTCTTTACGAGAAATTTCTTGAGCAGCTCACGTGCAATCTTTAGGCTTTCATTCAAACATGGTGTTCCATTCACGACTGTTGTAGTCAGCCACTCGATGCCCAACCAGTTTCTCTCAACAATGGCCAGTCGATTTCTTTCGTTGACAGCTTTCATCATTTATGGAAGCATTCTTCTTTAATCTTTCACGCAGCATCACCATTTATGATCATTTCTTGCAGGGTTTCATTCTTGATTTCTTCTCGTCCAGGTTCATACTGCCTCTGATTGTTGTTGCTATCACCCAGACCAAACGAAGTAGGCAACGACACCACTGCTGAATGCTCGGATTCACTACATATTCAAGCAAAACATAAGAATACACACATATAAACCATCAAGAAGATCGTGATATGAACAGAACATTTAGTCGGTTTGTTCATTCATTGAGGTATTATTTATACAATAAGTGGAGAGGTTGGAGCGGTTACACCTTCTCCAACCACTCATTAGTTAAACACACATTAATACATGATGATACCAAAAGGCTACTAAATGGCCCTCTCAACAGGACCCCATAGATGCATAAGTGGCCTATGAGACTGGAGAAGAAGAACCTACTCTAGAGATGAGCAATATTGCAGTACTCTCAGGAGTTCCTGCTACCATACACTCAAATTCAAAGGATTGGTGCAAGGACAATCAATCACTGTGCTAGTGGATGGAGGAACAACACACAACTTCATTGATTCAAATCTGGTTGAAAGAAGGAAGCTACACACTGAAAAATTTGGAGGCTTCACTGTTATAATTCTAGGTAATCATTCCATGAACTGTTGTAGATGGATTCCTAAATTGCATATTTGTATAGGAGAAGATACCATTACATATAGTTTTTATGTTGTTGATGTGGCTCATACTAACATGGTTTTGGGAGTGCAATGGCTGCACTCCATTGGGATGCATTCAATAGACTACCAAGTCCCTGAAATGACATTCAAGGAAGAAAATGGAAAAGAGATAGTATTTAATGGAATCAACACCTATCCCAAACAAATGGTAAGTGTACACAGTATGAGATCCATTCTAAGTCACGGGGACATTGACTGGGCTACAAAATGCCTAATCACCACTAAGGGTAACTCATTCGAAGTGGCTCATTATCCTAACTACATTGAGAAGATGATACAAAAACATAGGAAGGTGTTTGGATACCTTCCTCATGGTAGGCCTCCTGACAGAGGAGTGGAGCATAGGATTGAGTTGGAGATAGGAACCTCACCTATCAAGGTGCACCCATACAAGTACCCAAAAATATTCAAGGATGAGATAGAGTGAACCATCAAGGAATTGCTTGACATGGGGTTGTAGCTAGGGTTTTACCCCTAGCTTGTGCAAATGAGCACCTACTAAGGAGAATGGACTCCTTAGTAGCAGTTCAGTAAATGTAAATTATTAAGCTAAAACATAAATGTAAACTAATCTAAAACACATGCATGAAACATAAAGAACAAAAGATAAATAATGGTTTTGTATTGATATTACCTCCAATGTGGATGTTGATGAAGCTCTTGCAATGTCCAAGAGGGTTGCTCCAAGCTCCAATGTGCTCCTTCTCTTTCTCCAATGGTGGAAATGGGCCAAAAGGGGCTCCCAAGGTGAAAGTGGCTCAATGGTGAGCTAGGGTTTAAGGAGAGATTTTGGCAGAGTAAGGGTATACTTGATTGCGGATGTGAAATAAGGGATCTCCATCACCTATTTATAGTTTTTTGGTGGTGGAGTGCTGACCCATGGTTTTGGGAACCATATGGTTTAAGGCATCTGTATAGGGTTTTTTCCTCCTTTTCCTCATTATTTTATATTTTTTATTCCCTTTTTAGGGGATTTTTGCTATTGTAGAGGAATTTTGGATATTTTTGGAGGGAAAAGGGGTTTTTTAGCCTTTTTGAGGCTATTTTGAGGGTTTTGTGGCCTTTTGGAGGCATTTTTGGCCTTTTGGAGGCTTTTTAGTGGGATGTTTTTGGGATTTTAAGGGAAATATGGTAGGAAAATGGACAAATGAGCCATATAATGTGGTAGATGAGGCAGTGAACACTCTTTGGGTGTTAACAGGGGTTCATAAGACCGAGTTCAAGTCCTTTTTCCTCATCAGTAGTCCTTGTGAAGAAGAAATATGGTACCATGAGGATGTGCATAGATTACTGAGCTCTCAACAAGAAGACTATCACGAATAGATATCATATTCCAAGGATTGATGATCTTATGGATAAGATCCATGGGGCCAAGTACTTTTCCAAGATTGATCTTCGATCCAGATACCATCAAATCAGCATGAAAGAAGAAGACATACAAAAGACAACTTTTTGGTGCCATTATGGGCACTTTGAGTTTTTGGTTATTCCTTTTGGCCTAACAAATGCACCTGCAACTTTTCAATCTTGCATGAACAGGGTGTTCAACAAGCAACAGCGTAAGTTTGTACTTGTTTTCTTTAATGACATTTTGATATATAGTAGTACTTGGGAAGTCCATTTGCATCATTTGGATATTGTACTAACAATCTTGGAAGATCAGTTTTTTATGCAAAGCTAACCAAGGGTGAGTTTGGAATGACTAAGGTTTTGTATCTTGGTCATGTGATTGGTCAAGATGGATTTAAGGTTCACATGGAAAAGATCTAAGCCATTTTAGATTGGCCCAGTCCTAAAAATATCACTGAACTAATAGGGTTCATTGGGCTATGCACCTACTACTAAAATTTTGTCAAATGCTTCTCCAAGTTGACATATCCTTTGACAGATCTCACTAAGAGAGGAGATTTCCATTGGTCAAAAGAATCTGAACAAGTGTTCAACAAAATGGAGGAGGTAATGAGTAGTTGTCATGTTCTTGAACTTTCAATTTTTTCTCAACCTTTTGTTCTTGAGTGTGATGCTTCAGGGAATGGGATTGGAGCTGTCTTGATGAAAAATAAGCATCCTTTGACCTTTGAGAGTAGAAAATTGGAGCCACATGAAAGATTGTATTCAGTTTATGACAAAGAGATGCTAGCCATCATGCATGCACTAGTCAAGTTTAGGCAATATTGGTGGGAGTTAAGTTTATCATCAAAACTAACCACAATAGTTTGAGGCACTTCTTATCCCAAAAGGAGATGAATGATAGACAACAGAAGTGGGTAAGCAAGTTCCAAGAATTTGGTTTTGAGATTGAGTATAAGAAGGGTAAGATGAACATTGTGGTTGATGCACTTTCTAGAAAATCCACACTTGCATTGCTGAAATTTCAAGATGATTGGAAAGTACAGCTTCGGGTAGAATACACCAAGAATCAATTTGCTTGCAAATTATTTGAAGGATCAATTCATGATGATGGTTATAAGATTCTTAATGATGTCATTTATTATAAGGATAGGATCTTTATAGTTCCAAAATCCATACCAAAGAAGAATATTCTTGAAGTTTCCCATGATGTGCCTCTAGCAGGTCATATGGGGTTTGTGAAGAATTATAGGAAAGTGAGGGAAAGGTTCACATGGAAAGGGATGAAGAAAGAAGTGATGGAGTATGTCATATCATGTGTAGCATGTCAGAAAAATAAAGTAGATCATACTCATCCAGCAAGGCTCCTACAACCACTCCCCATTCCTGAGCAAAAATGGGAGAGTGTATCAATGGATTTCGTCACGGGGCTGCCCAAAAGCCAAGGTAAAGACAGTATTTTTGTTGTGGTCGATAGGTTGAATAAATATGAAAATTTATTTGGTGTCACAACTAATATTGCAGCCAGCCAAGTGGCTGAACTTTTCATCAAAGAAGTCTTCAAACTTCATGGCATACCCAAGTCCCTCATTAGTGACAGGGACAGTAAGCCTACTAACAATTTTTGGCGAGAATTGTTCAAGTTAGAAGGGACAAGTTTGGACATGAGCACTAGCTACCATACACATACTACTGTCCAAACAGAGAGAGTGAACCAATTTCTGGAAGGGTGTTGGGTCACGGATTTGTCCCTATTTTCATTACTTATTTCATCCATCTTCTTCCTATTACCACCCATTTATCCTTCCATTTTCCATCCATTTACTGTAACTACTCGAGAAATGCGATATTAATCTTATTGATGCTTTAGTGGTTAATCATGATTATTTTCCTTTATTTTTGATGAATTGAAGACTCTTATGCATAATTTTACTGATGATGGTTTATGGAGTGATTGTTCATATTAGCAGCTGTAGCAGCCATGGTTCAAGCCTCCAAAGTTGGCATGTTGGCACACGTCCACATGGATATTTCACGTGGTTTCAGCTTATGATTAATTATGTGGATTTTTTATTTCAATTCGTGCCCAAATCCAACATGGAAGCCTCTACCTCATGATCAAACGACCTCAACAAAAAAATGCGTGTCAGATAAGAACACAGTGATTTGCGTCTTGATTTGCGGGAAGCTGGAGACAAATATCGAAAATCCGGGACATGGGTTTTGTGCGCAACGGCCTCATTTACCTGCAATTGGAGGAAATCGCCAAAAAAAGCTAGAGTTTGAGCTATACAAATGGTTCTATGAACATGTAATTCCCAGATTTACTATTGCGACCGGTTTCAAAGTTATTAGCAGTTGCGGCCAGTTTCAAAGTTATTAGTAGTTACGGCCATGTTCCAGCTGTTACAAATCACAAGTTGGGTTTCGGTTTCTCATTCTCCTGAGATCATTTTATGTATAAATATGTAATCATTCTGATGTATTTGGGGGGGAAGAGAGAAAGCAATGTTATGCTGTAGGATTTGATCCAAACTGTGCTGTAATGATTTCATTCTGGTAATACATGCTGGCAGTTTCTTAATTATAGAGTTGTAGACTTTCATTGAGGAGATCCAGCTCTGCTCAGTGGAGGAAGGGCCCTCTTCCCTGAGTAGATGCTAATAGTTTTCATTGTAGTTGTGTTAGATTTGTTTATTATTTAGTTAATGCTTTGATTCACTAGATTTGTCATAGTTGCATGATTTCATTCATTAGATTTATCATAGATGTTTTCTTATTAATTCATTTTGATAGATCGTTGGCAACATAGCATTTCTTTCATATTTATGCAATTAGGTCTTGCTTCAGTAGATTTGATTTTGTTTGAAGTGTGATTAGATTTACAGTGTGGATTTATGAATAGGTTTGAGTTTGATTTATTTTCAAGAAGGTGTGATCTAGTTTACAAAGACTTTTGATTTCATACCAATAGATAAATAGTGTCAGGTAGAAATTGTGCTTGCATAGATCTTGCACGGTAGCTTTGAAATAAAATACTTCCTCGGGTTGATAATTTATGTTTGGGAGTTTTAGCTGTTTAATTAATTAGACAATTAATCCAACCAACACTTTGGCGCCACTGCCGGGGAAGTTATCGATAGTGCAAAAGTACATCTGACATTGTTTCGTAGATGCATTGTTAAAGTAGACCATGTAGGTTCTATGATTACTTTTCAATTTATTGAATTTGCTTTTAGTGTGGATTTTTGTTTTTTTGCATTAAGTTTCATTTCATTTTTATTTTTGAAACTTAAATGTTATCATTCCCCTTAGTGGTGTTGTAAGCACCACCCATTATACTAACCCATTGACAGGAACATTCGAAGGAGGAGCCTCCAGATAGCACATGAAGAATTTAATGAAGAGATGGTAGATAAAAAAGATGCAGAAGTTGTTACCTTCGAGTTTCGCATCAGAGATTTAGGAGGAGTGGCACCAACGAAAAGCATCCCCCACATGTTCTACCAAATTTTCACGGTTTGGAAAATGAAGACCCTAATGTATTTGTATTTCAATTTGAAGTACTTTGTAGAGGATATGGTTATTTTTCTAATGATCAAAAGTTGAATGTGTTTCCCCTTACTCTAAAAGGAACAGCCCTTCGATGGTTCATGAGCCTCAGTGGGAATTGTATACAAACTTGGGAAGAAATGAAACATATATTCTTGAAAAAATACCAAGATTATTGCAGGGTCAATGAAGATATCTTCGAAATGACACAAGGAGAAGAAGAGAATTTGGAGGAATATGTTGAATTCTTTCAATACAACCTTCAACGATCAAAACAAAGGCATTTGGGGAAAGAGACCTTAAAAACACTTCTACTCAAGGGAATCCAAGATGAATCTTTAGAAATCTTAAATTTGATGGGAACAGGTGATGTATTTCAGGTAGAATATGATGATATTTGTGAGTTATGTAGAATGTATTCAAGAGGAAACTTCAAGACTGGTAAGAATTCTAGTAATCCTTATTTTCAATCTTTGAAATCTGCTACAAGAACAAGAGTTATTGGAGCTGAAATCAGTAATTTATTTGAAAATTCTAATGCTGATATCAATGGTTCACTAAATTCACAATTGGGTGTTTTGCAGGTGAAGGAAAAGCATGAGGAATTTGAAGAAATAGTTTTCCCTCAGTGCCAGAAGAAACATCTTGCAATAGATGGTCCTTTGGATAGTCTCACAATTTGTGGCATATGTGACTTGAATTATTCCACAGATCATTGTCCCTCCTTACCAAGGATGAAAGAAACATATCAAAGAGATCTGGGAGTTGCAGCCAACTCGTTGCAACAGTCATGGCAACCATGGCCTACATGTATGGTTCAAAACTCTATCCCTCCATTTCCTTACTATCATACTCAATCATTAAATACTCTTCCACCATGGCAGCTGTTGCAGCCTCAATTTTACTCTTACCTACCTTATCCACAAGGTTGGAATGGCCTATCTTATGACCACATGGCCACTCTCTCTCATGCTGCAACACAACTTGGTCCTCCAATATCAACTTCACAAACCAATCCTCTACATCAACCACATCTATATTCTCATCAAACTCCTTGGTATCCAACACAATTTCCTGTCCAACCCACCCTCCACCCTAACCATAATAAAGCAGTACAGTATGCTTATAGTGCTGAACTACAAAATTTTCCTACATTTCCCTCTTGTTCTACCTCATCTACACCGCTGCCAAAAGAATGTGCATTGTTGCAGCCAATCCATACGAGGCCTGGACATGTTTTAAATCCAAGACTTGGAAGTGAAGTTTCTTATGATCATCAACAAGTTAACAAGATCAACAAATCTGATGAACGGACATTGGAACCAAAAGCATCCTTCATGTCATCAGATTTGAATCTCTTATGCAATCAGGAAGATCAGTTTACTAAGGAGATTCATGGTGTAATAGCCATGAGAAATCAAGGGAACAAAGACTATATTGAAGCTTGGTTTCAATCTGTTATCAATCTGCGGTATCATTCCTTACTTCACCAATTCTTGGCACCATCATTTCAAGGGAAGTTGACCTCTCATATCCTAGCACTCATAAAGTTATATTTTTCTGTTGGGAGTATGAGAATACTTGAGTCATTTCTTCGAAAGTGGCTCCATTGGAAGTTCTCCTACACTTGAAAAAAACAATTGTCATTTCCAAGTAGTGTAGTACATTGTAAATAAATAAAATCTAGGATGCATAGATAGTATCATTTTGTTTTGAATAAGAAATTTTGGACACATGGTGCAGTAAGAGCCATCCATATTACTAATCTATCTTTTTCAGGAAGTTGGTGAGAGGAAGGAAGCATTGGTGAATGAAGACTCCATGAAAAAGGAGCTAAATGATTATGGAAACATTCAATATTGAAACTTATGCGATCATCATGGTATGTGTTTAGTTTTTATTTCTATATAACACATCCATAAAAATACACAGACTTTATTTCAACATTATATCATTTTTTAAGAGTTGCAGCTACAGCTGTAACACACTGTGTAAGTCAATCTAGGTACTCAATGCTTGAAATTTTTGATATGTGTGTGTTCTATTTAATTTTATATCATTAAAAACATTCATACCTATTCCAGTCACTTTTTGAGAGTCAAATTTCATTTATTGGATTTTTGTGACATTTTGACTTGAATTTGTTTTACTGAAGCACAGTCGGTACAGTCCATTTTTGGGAGATCAAATGGGATTATTTTTAAAACCTGTTTCTATCCAAAGTATCCCTTTGAGTCTAGTTTCTAATCCAACTGGAATTTTTCAATTTGGTTGTCAAACAAAAAAGATATGGTCAAAATACTAATGAGGTGTCAAGCAGACAGCTTAGGAACAAAGCTGGGACAGTCACTTTTTGGATGCCTTATTGGATAGATATTGAAAACATTTTTCATTGGTATATTTACCTATGATTCTAGTTTATAACACAATTTGAATCACTCAATTTTGATATCGTATGACAAACTTATGACCAAAATACTAACCGACTGTCATAAATCTGCACTCAGGAAACTCTGCTTTCTCAGTTGTTCATTGGCATATTTGACCCATCAATTCTTATTGTATTAAAAACCTGTTTCTATTGGGGGTACATATATGAATCCACTTTCACCTCCAACTAGAATCACTCCAATCCATTATCAAATGAAAAAGTTATGCCTAAAACCGTGACTATTGGTCTAGTCCAGAATTCGATAAACACTTGGTCATGCAAGCTGTTACTAAGCAATTTGGAATATCATTATATGGAATTTTGAAAACTTGTTTCTAATGGAAATATACCTATTAATTTAGTTTCATTTGGATTTTGAATCACTCAAATCATACAAGGAACAAAGAAGTTATGATCATAATACTATTGGTGAGTCTAGATGGCCATCGCTCTCCCGTAGGTATAAAGTGGATTTTGCTTCGTTCATTTTTCTTTGGATTTGTTTTATAAGTGATTGCTTGTTTTTTTTTTCATAAGTGTTAACTGAAGAGAGACCAATCATCTCTCTTCTTCCATCATCTCATGTTTTATTGCAGGCAAGTGCTAGGTTTTTGCAGGTCCTTGGAAGAAGAAGGTCAATACATGCACGAGTGACTCTTGAAGACTTTTTATCAATTTGCAAATGGATTGAGCACATAAAAAAATGGAGAGATTGATGTGCAAACCAAATGAAGACCAATGTTCGATAAGTCAAGTTCCATTGCTACATGAATTGCTACTAAAGAAGCCTTTCAAAAGACCTTTCGTCCATCATGCTCATTCACCAACACCATGTTATGCCCATACATTTCCTTCTTGCCTCACCATTCCATCACTTCCATCATTTCATCATTGCCATATATCCACTCCACTCACACCTAACCCACGAATAATGTCTCTCAGCTCTCTCACATGCTGAGTTACCCCCTATCCTTTTCATTTTTCCAATAAATCTACTTACTAGTGAAAATATTTCATCTCTAGTTCTTCAAATAATTTGTCCTGTGCTCATGTTGGATTGATGGGGGATTCCTTAAGGCCTCCCTTCCAACAATCTTGACTCATCGACATCAACACATTTTCTTAGTTCAAGATAAGAGATTTATTGATGCCTTGAAGTTTGTATGCCTCAATGACAAACTTTCTTGCTAACAACAATGAGGATACACCAATGCCTCCTGACTGTTAGATTCTGCAGGGGGTTCGACAACAGCAAATTTATTCACACCTGACAGGGTGCATCAAGGGTACCTTGGCTCCCACTGTCATTATTGGTGGAAAGTCTCGCATTGGTTAACAATAGTCATCAATGGTTGGTAATCCAATGAGACCTTTCCACATTCGACTTCAGCAAAACCAATTCATGTGGATAGGTCTGTACCATTAGGAGGGGTGAAGATGCAAATTTACAGTAGTCTTACATGCAGCCAGCACAACAGAGTTCAGATCAGATTCAACCTCATTCAATTTCATCTCTCATATGCATCTGTCTCAGCATCAAATCGACCTACATAGCTCCAGCAAACATCAGTCCATCCATGCCAATCAAATATTTCATGGAGGTAAAACTTGAGGTAAAATAGCATGAGTTTTTTATTTATTAAAGATTTAGGAATAGGTCACGAAAACCACTAAGCATTTCTATTTTCCATTCTCATACATTTTTCATGTCATAACCATGCCATCTTTTGTCCATCCATTCCCTATTATTTCCCATTCGATTCTGAAACCCTCACCATTCAACTTCATGCAAACCCAATTCAAGTCATTCCCAACATCCGAGCATAAGTAAATGAGTTGATGCTGCCACACAAGAACCAACAGTAAGAAACGATGCTCTGCTGCCACATAAACACCAACAATGAGAAGAAACAGAGCAGCTGATACACATGCTAAGGAAATTGAAAAAAAAAATGACAAGTTGGCCACAAGAACCTACAGCAGAACAAGTTGTCCAACAATGAATACATTCAAAGAAAAAATATTCTTGTGTAGCATTCTCCCACAATGATGAAAGATAAACCAGCCTTTGAGGTAACATGCCTATCTTTGCATAGCAACAACTCAATTTGGATTGAGATTTGAAATTCATGCCTATAGGGTTTTCCATCCACATAAGTTTAAGAGAAGGGACTATATCATGGTATGAATATTGTCAACTTTTAAAGATCAATCATGTTGCTAATTTCTTATTAATGCATGACTATACCACATGTATCCTTATGGTTGAATGCTGCTATAAATCTGAGTACAGTCATTTCAGAAGTTTTATAGGTAACACTGTGATTAGATTTGAGGTAAGAAACGACTCAATATGGAACATCAGCATCATCATTTTTCCTGGGGCCAATCTCTCATACAGAGTCCCTCCATGTTATGAAAACAAATTCATGTTGCTTATGAGATTTATTTTGCTCTATTTGCTCTTCATACATATGGATCTTGAAATTATTCTCAAATCTCGATTTGGATCATTTGCACAACTGGATGGAAACATGTAAGAATGGGGGTACATGGCAGGAATGATGAGCATGGGAACTAAATATTGTTGATCACAGCCTTCACCCACAACTCTTATTTCAATTTTGTTATGTACAGTTCATGTTGGCAAAGAAAAAATTCATACTGGGTAGCTTGATTGCATTAACTGGGAAACATGATGCACATTAATATCATTGGCCAATTGAGAATTTATGGAGAAGTTGATAGGACTGTTGAATTGAGTTTGATTATTATGGAATGCTTGGCCTCATGTTTAAAAACTTCAGCAAATAATACTCCTTTCAAGTGGGGCTAGAGAAAACACATTCAATTTCCAGATTTTGTCTTGGGGGAAGCCACATCTTTGCTGGGTCATCTTAATTACATGGTAAACTTGGCATTCTGATACCATGAGCTAATTTGATGCTGTCAAAAAATTTGTATGCATGAGTTTGGTTGAGTAATGGGGAGCCATATAAATCTGATATCTACATTCATGTAGAAACATCCTAAACAAATCTGCGATATGTTCTTTTCTATGGAGAAATGGGCCAGCTGTTAAAAATGAAAATGTTTGTGAAAATTTGAGAATCACTGAATGTTGCACATATTGGTTTATATCTTCCACAGCATCAGAGAATGACAACATGTTAAGTTTGGGGGAGATGGCTACTTTCTAATTGAGCTAACAACTCTTACTTTCAATGAGGACATGGAAATTATTCAGTTTGGGGGAGAAGGAGCTACTATGCTTGTTGGTTTGTCATTCACATTCATATTACTCAACCACATTATTTTCCATATAAAATGCAGAATTTGAATTGAGCATGTCTTCCAAACCATGCAGTGGATTTTCATAAAATTTGGACAGGAAGTGCATAATATCAAGATGAAAAAACCTGGTAAGTTTCAGCGCAATCTAGTGCATGGTTTTCGAGAAAATGGCCACCATCACCTACAGCCATTTTGCCTATATCTCGATATCCATGCATCAGATGAATTTGAGCTTTGGAGAGCAGAAGCATTATGTTAAGAGGAAGATACTCACCAATTTTCAGAAAAAAAATAAAAATAAATAAATAAAAATAATCCTTCACGGATGGAGAAAAAATTGCCATCATCACCTACAGCCAATTTGCATTTTTCTCGAAATCCGTGATGTGGGTATCTCTGATTTTCGGTGTGGATATGCACTGGACTTATAGTAACTTGCTTGCAAAATTTCAGCCAAACCCAGTTTGTATTTCGGGATATATTAGTTCAAGAATTTTGTTGCAACACCAGCTGTGACTCTGCCAATTTTGTCCATTTCCCTATTCTGGCAGCTGTGACTCCACCAAATTCTCCGCTAAATGGCTGGGACTCCGCTAAATTCTTCGCTAAATGGCTGTGACTCCGCTAAATTTTGCAACTGACTCTCCACTTTTGACCATTTTCGCCTTTTCGCACAACTGTGACTCCGCCACGTTTGGCCATTTCTGCCAATTTTTGCAGCTGTGAGTCCGTTATTTTTCGCCCATTCCTCCTTTTTCGCACAGCTGTGACTCCGCCACTTTTGGCCATTTTCGCCAATTCTCATAGCTATGACTCCGCCAGATTTGGCCATTTTCGCAGCTATTATTCCGTCAGATTTTGCCATTTTCGCAGCTATTACTCCGCCAAATTTGGCCATTTTCACAGCTATTACTCCTCTAGATTTATCCATACAACAGTTGCTACTCCACCAGATTTGGCCATTTTCGCAGCTGTTACTCCGCCAAATTTTCTGCTAAATTTCTCATTTCAACTGCAAATGTGCCAATGGTAAAATGAAAGCAACAATTGTATGAGTCCTTCTAGTTTGGTGCTACATAGGTATTGCGTTGCATGAGGACATGCAACAAGTTCAGTTTGGGGGAGATGTTGGGTCACGGATTTGTCCCTATTTTCATTACTTATTTCATCCATCTTCTTCCTATTATCACCCATTTATCATTCCATTTTCCATCCATTTACTGTAACTACTCGAGAAATGCCATATTAATCTTATTGATGCTTTAGTGGTTAATCATGATTATTTTCCTTTATTTTTGATGAATTGAAGACTCTTATGCATAATTTTACTGATGATGGTTTATGGAGTGATTGTTCATATTAGCAGCTGTAGCATCCATGGTTCAAGCCTCCAAAGTTGGCATGTGTAATACCCCAATTTTGACGCTTTGGAAATATTGGCTTCTAATGTAAATATTGTATACACATGTTGTATGTTTCCCTAGCATGGAGCTCAAGGCCAAGGCCCCGCTAGTTTATGCTCGGATTTTATTTAAATTAGACACGCTGGATATTTTGTTACCCACGTGCTATTAAGCCATGGGATATTGTAAATTGATGTAAATATTTAATATTGAAATAAAATACCAAAACTGGCTATGGAGGCAGCGAATGAGAAGGGGCCACGTGTATCCTCTGGGGAGTGGTGAGGGGGATATGGGACTAAACCCTAGGCTGCCACATGTCATTATGAGAACCCATTGACTTCCCTAGATGACATTTATGCCTGTTGTAAGGAAGTGGTTGAGATTTCAGCCCATGACTTCAATGAAGCATGGGCAACCCGGAAATTCGTATGGGTAGTTATGAGCTCTGTTTTCTTGTACAAGAAGTCACTCAACCTCATGGGAGGTGGCTTCATTCTCATCCCCATTCCATGGTGAAGGAACCTAGCATCATTCTCCATCCAAAAGGAAAGAAAAACGAGTTTCCAGCAAGGAGAGAACCAAAAATCGTGACCTTGAGTGAACCTAGATTTTGGAAGACCAAAAATGCCCAGATTTGGCATTAGACAGTGGAATCCAATGGGGGATTCATTGGTATGAACCTTGGGGCGAATTTGGGAGCATTAGCTATCCCAAAATCAATAGGAGAACCCAGTTTTTGCAGCTCAGAAAACCAGTGACGGATTTGGGTTATTTGGTGAGAAGAATGGTGAGAAATCAAGTTGGGAATGACTATGCAGAGGTTAGGTGTGCTTGATAAACCCAGTGAAGGCTAGGATCTCAAGGATTAGTAGCTGGACCTTTCTATGCCCATCCTGAAGAGCACTGGAGGGAAGAGTTTCCTGAGGGACTGTGTAACAGAGAAGGGGATCTTCCTTGTGTTGGATGTGGTAGGTAATGTGGGTGCCTGACTATTGAGTCCCCTTGAGATGCCTGTAGCTCTGTGGTTGAGATCACTGGCTTAGCGTTACCCTCCTCTAACTTCTTGTATGCATGATAAACCCAACAGTGTGTTGGCTTAGCATAGCTGATGACCGAAACCATGGCTGTGAGTGAGCCCAGCTCGGGGGTGATCTCTCAGCTGAAAGAATATAGGCTGGATAGAGATCTATGGTTGGGAGGAACGTTGCCTTCACGTAGCCAGTCGTTGGACATTTACATTTCCAGATAAGTATTCTTGTGAATTAATTTATATACATTCTGTGTTCTGCAATATGTTCAATCTGAATGTTAAATATTCATGGTAATCAAATTGATATGGAATCACCTTTATGCTTGAGATAAACATGTTGATGCATTCCATCCTGTCTGTGTATTATGTTTAATTCCACTGTGTTATATTGAATTGAATCTGCACACAGAAGTTTTAATTGTTATGAAATTATGTGTAAAAATATTGGGGCTAAGTCTGTCAAAAGCCCGGTGTGTTGTTAACGTTTCCTTCCCGACATTTGATGATGGAAGGGTACATTACAGCATGCTGGCACACGTCCACATGGACATTTCACATGGTTTCAGCTTATGATTAATTATGTGGATTTGTGATTTCAATTTGTGCCCAAATCCAACATGGTAGCCTCCAGCTCATGATCAAACGACCTCAACAAAAAAACGCGTATCAGATAAGAACACAATGATTCGCGTCTCGATTTGCAGGAAGCTGGAGATGAATCTCGAAAATCCGGGACATGGGTTTTGTGCGCAGTGGCCTCATTTACTTGACTCTCGAGGAAATTGCCAAACAAAGCTAGAGTTTGAGCTATACAGCTGGTTCTCTAAACATGTAATTCCTAGATTTACTGTTGCGATCGATTTCAAAGTTATTAGTAGTTGCGGCCGGTTTCAAAGTTATTAGCAGTTACAGCCATGTTCCAACTGTTACAGATCACAAATTGGGTTTCGATTTCTCATTCTCCTGAGATCATTTTATGTATAAATATGTTTCTAATGTATTTGGGGGGGAAGAGAGAAAGCAATGTTATGCTGTAGGATTTGATCCAGACTCTGTTGTAATGATTTCATTCTGATAATACATGCTGGCAGTTTCTTAATTCTAGAGTTGTAGACTTTCATTGTGGAGATCCAGCTCTGCTCAGTGGAGGAAGGGCCCTCTTCCTTGAGCAGATGCTGATAGTGTTGATTGTAGTTGTGTATATTTGTTTATTATTCAGTTAATGCTTTGATTCACTAGATTTATCATAGTTGCATGATTTCATTCATTAGATTTATCATAGATGTTTTCTTGTTAATTCATTTCGATAGATCGTTGGCCAACATAGCATTTCTTTCATATTTATGCAATTAGGTCTTGCTATATTAGATTTGATTTTGTTTGAAGTGTGATTAGATTGACAGTGTGGATTTATGAATAGGTTTGAGTTTGATTTATTTTCAAGAAGGTGTGATCTAGTTTACAAAGGCTTTTGATTTCATACCAATAGATAAACAGTGTCAGGTAGAAATTGTGCTTGCATAGATCTTGCATGATAGCTTTGAAATAAAATACTTCCTCGGGTTGATAATTTATGTTTGGGAGTTTCAGCTATTTAATTAATTAGACAATTAATCCGACCAACAAAGGGTACTTAAGAAACTATGTCCCTGGTCAACAAAAGTTATGGACCACTTGGATCGATTTGGGAGAATTTTGTTACAACACTACTTTTCATCTCTCGATTGGTATGTCTCCCTTCAAAGCTCTTTATGGATATGATGCACTTACTTTTGCTGACATGATATTTGGTGATTTTAAGACATAGAAAGAAAAGGATTGGATCCAAGAGAGTCAAGACATACTCAGGACGCTCAAGGACAACTTGCACGTAGCACAAATTCAGAAGAAAGTACATGCAGACAAGCATAGAGTTGAGCGAGCTTTCCAAGTTGGAGATCTGGTATATTTGAGGTTGCAGCCCTATAGACAGTCATCATTGAATTCTAAAGGGGTTGATAATTTGTAGCCAAGATTCTATGGCCCCTACCAAGTTTTGAGAAAGATGGAGGAAGTGGCTTATGAGCTAGAGTTGCCTCCGGGCAGCTGAATTCACAATGTTTTTCATGTGTCCCATTTGAAGAAAGCGGTAGGGAAGAAAGTAAAAGCTTCACAAGACTTGCCACCCCTTGATGTTGAAGGGAATTTGGTGCTAATACCTGAGAAGATTCTGGAAGTCAGAGAGAAGAAGCTAAGGATCATAATTCTTAAGGAATTTTTGGTGCAGTGGGAAGGGCTTCCTAGTGAAGTTGCTACTTGGGAAGGTGAACATATCTTACAGCATCCCAGTTTGAAATTGCTTGAGGACAAGCAATATCGGGTGGGGAGGACTGTCATGTCCCCTCAACAATGAGAAGTGGAACAAGTTCCTAACCTAATCAATACCTTGGGTTTAGGATACAACTTCATGACCATGGGATTAATTTTGGATTTTTTAGGCAATTAATTAATTAGACTATGCAATAAATGTTATCCTAAATTTTTATTATGCACATGGATTATTTAATTTTATGCATTTAATATTTTTATGTGGAATAAATAAGGATAATTCTCCACTAGGGAGCATTAGAGGATAAGGATGACTTGGAGGTAGCTTGAGGAATAAGCAAAGAGAAAGATTCTAAAGCTAGGAAAATCAGAGAAAAGGAAAGAAAGTGGAGCAAAGCAGAAAAGCAGGAAAAATCAGAAAAGTAGGAAAGTTCAGAAAAGCAGGAAAGTTCAAAAAGTAGGAAAGTCCAAAAAATCCAGGAAAATCAGGAAAAGCAAAGGCAGAAAGTGGAAAAGAAAACAAAAACAAAAAAAGAAGGAAAGCTAGCTTTCATCATCCACTCAAGGAGGGCACATTATCTTGGGTTACTTTCTTCTCAAGTCACCCACTCTCCATAAATAACCCAGCGTGCACCACTATCACATTTTTTTAGTTTGAGAATTGGTATGAGAGCATTATTGCCTCAAAGACTTGGGATATGTGACCCTAGTCAAGTTTGGGGGATGTGCCCCAGTTTTTTGTGAGAGAGTGATGGAATTCAACCATTTTCATTTATTTTATTTACAGGGGCTATAGTAGAACCAAGGCTGGGTCTAATTTCAGAAATATCCAACAAGTCTGTGGTTCGAATCTTAGAGCTCTTCATCAATTTCTAGTGCTATATTGTTCAATAAGAATGGAGAGAAACTTTTGTAATGATTGGAGGAGTATATTGGATCAATTCTAATGTATTAATAGTGAATGTGATCCTATAATACCAGTCAGATCAATTAGAATTATAGAAATCAGATTTCTTCAAATATTTCTCCACCCCTTCTAGATTTAGCTAGAATTTGACTAGTTTCCAGTGTTCATTTGATACATGAATGAGTATGAATCCAAATGAAGTCATTCTTGTTTCCAGAGTTGAGTAATATGTCATATGCGATGATCCAGGTCTCATATTAGAAATTCGTGGGCCTTTGAGCACTTTTTGTGAACCCATAATTCGCACTAGTCGAGTAATCCTGGAAGGCAATTTTGCTTGTATTTTTGTGAGAATTGCTCATATATTTATGAAAATTTATGGAATTTTATTTTACTATGAAATGACTTTAATTGAATTATATTTAGCCTCTTTGATTTCTGAAACACCCATCCCCATCCTCCAGTCAAGTTTCTTCCCATACTAGTTTGCATATGTTGAGGGGCCCAGGAGCGTTGGATTAGATTGAATATTTATGCTTTCTAAAAATCAATGGTACTAGTACTTTTTCCATAGGTATCAGAAAATATCAGAGCCTCACATCCATCCAAAGCCTTTGATCCAGTCCATATTCAGTCCATCTAGCTTCTACAATCACTATTTTATTTAATTCTGAGTATTGGAGAGTTTTTGTATCACTAACCTTGCTTGGTACATTACAGTGTTGTAGAATGACTGGAAGGAAGGGGATTTCGAGTTGGGGTTTCATAGAGGTCATTTTTTCTATTTGAATGCTTGTATACCTACAAAAAAATCATGTTATTCCCTAGTGGTCAATTTCCTCTCTAAAAGTTCATTTTATTATGGCCAACAATTGTGCCATACTATGTGTGTGGGATATTTCTATGGTTTGGGTTATGTGCATCCCTTGTCTGGCTTGGAATTGTGTGTAAGCAACCATGAGTATACAAGGATTGGGAATTGGATTGATAAACCTAGTGAAAGGTGTAACCTTACCAAAGATGATAGGGCTTTGACTACTTTTCTATGCACACTCCGAAGAGCAGTATAAGGGAAGGTATGGCCTAAGGGACTTTGGAGAAGTGAAGGGGATAATTGCTTGTGTTGGGTTTGTAGGTGTTGTGGGTGTCAAACTAGCTAAATCTTGTAGAGGTACCGATAGCTTTGTGGTTGAGCTCACTAGCTTAGCAATTCCTTCCTTTCTACTGCCTCAACAACCTAATAAACCCAGCTATGGAATGGCTTGGTTGAGATGTGGTATATACTTGACTATGTGTGAATTAGTTGTTCATTTTTTCTTTGTGTAAATCATGACCATCTCTGGGGTGGAAGCTGGGTTGAGATATTGATGAGCATAACTAGCCTATGGTTGGGTGGAACGTTGCATTTGCATAGCCAGTTGCTCAAGACAACTTCATTTCAAGATAAGTATTCTCTTGTATTTTAATTATTCAATGTATTTAATTTGATGCTTGTGATATTTAAGCTTATGTATCAATGCTCCATGTATGTGGATGTATCTTACTTCCACTGTTTATTTGTATTATGCATCTGCACAAACAATTTATATGTTACAAATTTGTAATATTGTTATGGGGTGAAATATGGAAGCCGGGATTTAGTCCATGTCCCCTCCCTTAAGTTTGATTGATGGAAGGGTATGTGACATTTTGCAACTATTTTTTTGGAGTTGGGAGTCTTGTTTGTCTGCATATACCTCCCTTCTAGCATAAGTGACAACTCTTGTGGCATCTCCCCTATTTGTAGTAGCCTAAGTGGTGTTCTTCCTACTCCCATCTCCTTCTTTTTTCATTCTCATCAATTTATTGACTTTGAATTAGGGGTAGAAACAAAGGGGGAGTGAGCTTTAGACTGATCCATTCTAGCTTTTTCCTCTAAATGTTTCCTTTATATAACTAATCTTTGAACAAGGAAAGTTGCATGCTAGCAAGGGAATGTTTCTCCCTGCTTTTTAGCTAGGGA
The DNA here is from genome assembly GCA_027924585.1 of Larix kaempferi. NCBI lineage: Eukaryota > Viridiplantae > Streptophyta > Pinopsida > Pinales > Pinaceae > Larix > Larix kaempferi. Next base: position 1,211,277 of record BSBM01000542.1, on the reverse strand, counting down.
AATAATCTCTTCCATCTATATGTTGATGCTGGTATGGACTCCTCTTTTACTCCTTGTAGTGTTTCATCAAAATAATCTATGGCCTCTATCACAGACCAATTTTCCATGTGATAAATAAATAAAAGAAAAATAAAAGAGTTTTAAAAATAAAAGTATAAAAATGCAAATTATGTAAAATATTTAAAGAAAAATAATTTTCTTATATTTGTATGAAGGTGAGGTTTTATGATGTAAATGCGAAAATTCATTACTTTTGGGTATTTGACCCTTTTAGTTATTTAAGGATGGTTTGTTTGGATTGCAAGAACATTGGGAGAATTCCATGAGAAAGAGAGTGGGGATTGGGAGAGGCCATGTAAGTGAGTGGTTTTTATCCATGTTGAACAGATGCGGGGTTTACCATGTACATGAGGTCAGGGTGAGCCCAAGACCTGACATGCAATGGTAAGAAACCATGAGGTTTCCTCTCTACTAAGGTGATCTAGTTCCCTCAAGGAGACCAAGGATCTCTTGTATAACAATAAAGTTTCATATAGCTAAAATATAAATATACATTGTTGTTTATTATGGCCAATTGAATAAGAAAAATTAGTTTTTGACCTTTGGTATCAGAGCCAACTTTCCATATTTTTTAATCCTAGTAAAATGATTATTCCTAGTTACCTCACACTTATTTTCATCCTATCCTCCACTATTGGGACGTGAAAGCATTGGCCCACATATTGATAAGGATCTTAATTATATTGCATATTATAAGAACCCAAAACATTGTGTGCGATTTCTTTTTTCTTTAGCACTAGACAGCTAAAGGGGACACATTTTCTTCAACAATGTTACAAGAGTCAGATCCATGGATGGATTCAATATACTAATATCCTAGAAATTGTAAACCCGGTCATTCAAGAATCCACAGTGAACTAAACCTATAGTGTGCGCTCCTTCTCTCATAAACAAACAATAAAACTAACTATCATTAGACTGGTTACTAAAAAATATATTGGATGCAGCTTATGAAAATACAAGACACTTAACATTATAGATCAAACCATCCGAAGCGATCACTTACCAAACAATGTGGATAATATGTTAGGTTTAAACCAACTAATTCGAATGCATTTAGCTCAACATCAATGGTGAATGTTGGACCTGGAATATCCACTTCCTCTAATTTTTAAACTATGCCATCCCTTGTCCAATTGGAACTAGGCACTCGGGCAGATGACTAAAATTACAATATCTAGTTTTAAGTCTTGTTTTTGCAACTAAAATCCATCAAAACAAAACAAGTGGAAGATAAGTGAACTTGATTTCTTATGAGTAGAAACCAATGAAAAAACAATCCACACAGGAGATGATTCCTTTGCATCTTTTCTTCAACAAATATTTCATATCGTTTATCACATCGAAGCATCTTAGCGCCAAGTTGGGTACACCATCCTTCTCCGTAATGTTATCTTCGCTGCTATCGATCAGAACAAATGCCTCGTAGTCCTACTATATATAGAAGCAATAATATATATGTGTGTACGATTATAAAGTCTACTTCCCATTCATTTTTATAGTCACAAACAAACATGTTTTCGAGGATCTAATCGTACTATTCAAACAACATATATAAATTTATAGTGAGGATGAAACCGACATGATTTACACACAACAACCACAATAGTAACTCATACTAAATGAAAACTATCGCTTAATGAAATGCAATAATTGATGAAACTTATTGCACTCTAACAACATGACCATGACCTTTCCCTTAACCAAAAAGTATTCCATGCAACATGAAGGAAATCAATATATTTGTACAGAATGGATGCAATCAATAATTAGTTATAATTATTTTGTTGTCTGCAACAAACTATTTAATCACAGATTTGATGTCGCCCATCTTGAACTATGTTTTCTCGTGAGTCGTCACCTATTTCAACCAACAATACATTAATTGAAATTGAATTCAGCTATATTTCCATGTGTTTCCCTTAATAACATTGATAGTGTTGAATAGTGACACCAATTATCTAGAAAGAAGATAAGGTGATTGTGAAAGGTATGATATATATTTCTATAGCCTCTAGAGGCAATTTGGTGTAGTGTTCAACCCCAAAGAGGGGTGGAAGAGTGTGAGCCCAGCTGGGCTGTATTTGTAAATCTCGTGTTATTGAACAATAAGAATATATATACTTTCTCCATGGATGTTTCCTTGTAAAGGGTTTTTATCACGTAAAATTTCATGTCTTTCTCGTGCGATTGATGTTTTTCCATGATCTCTTTTTCTCTGGTATATAAATTTGATCTATGTTTATGCTTCTGATGCCCACAAGTTGTATCAGAGCTCCGGTTGGAGATATGTGAGGAAAGTTCTAAATAGAGGGGGCATGAGTAGAGGAAAGAGATCATTGCATGCGCTTAAGCTATTATGCTCGTGCATGAAGGTTGACGAGGAAGGCCGCTGAGAACCAGATCCTATTGATAGAGGCCATGCCAAGTAGAGATAAAGGTGGAGGAGGCATGAAAAGAAGCCGATCTTGTGTGCCCATCTGTGTTCAGCCTGAGTATTAGGTAGAACTGTCCATGTGAGAAATTGTTGTGCTGCAAAATGATTTGCTGAAGAAAATGGGTATGCCTCTTTAGTCCTAGAACAGAGGAGGTAGTGGTGGTAAGGGAGGTTCCCAAAGAGATGGTGTAGCAGCAGACGACATAATGCAGTGTCTTGGGTCACTCTGGTTGAGACTGGACTTCCTGTGAGCAAGAGGCCGTTACAGAAATTGTTCTGGTGGACATTTCCTGAGTTAAAGAAAATTGTCAAATGCTGGCTGGAAAGGAGGCCTGACAACATAAAAAGGTATTGGACTGACACATTCCTTGTGGAAGCAATCCCATGAAGGTCACGCTCTGCTGAACAAGATCGATTATATATGTAAAAGATTGGAAAATCGACTTTGTTATTGAGCAAAATTTGAAGCTGCCATATATGAGGTGTCAGGCCACATGATGCATTGGGTATAATTGTTTGAATTTAAACATGCTTTGGAAAGCTAAGTTTCAATTAATGTTTGTATCTTAGAGTTCACTTCTATTTAAATATCGTGGAATTCGTTTCAGTATAAGGTTCTTTGGATAATTAAAAGTGAAGTTTGAACCTTTTCTTTTATTGTTATTTAAAAACCTTTATTTATTGAAAGAATGTGAGTAGTCACAATGTGGTAGCTTTATGGAACTTAATGAGCAGCTTGGAAAATTTTGGTTACTCCTTATGGAGGCAGGAGAAGCAAGAGGATGGGATGGTACATAGCAACAATGATAATGGTAAAGTTATCGTGTGAACATTTTGTTTTTATTTTGGGGTTGTAAAATTTTTTTTTGCATGTAAAGGTACATAGCAACAATGGTAATGGTAAAGTTATCATCTGAACATTTTGTTTTTATTTTGGGGTTGTAAATTTTTTTTTTTTTTGCATGTAAATGGGCATAGACCAAAATTAGGCATGTGTATCCCTCGTAAATCACCAATAAAGTATAGACATAGACCTAGGTGAAAGGGAGGGAATGTATGATGGTATTGGTATCTTGTGGTATTTGTCCCATTCGATTGCATGTAATGAAACCTATAAAGGCTTGGTGAACACCATTGTAAATGGTCCTGGAGGTGAGTAGTGAAGGCTCACTTGGCCAACTTGGCTAGATTTGGTTAAGGGAATGTTCATGTCAAGGTGGAGCATTGAGACTCCATTGTAAGGTGCATGGAGGTGAGCGGAAAAATATTACTTGGACTAGCTTGACTAGATTTTGCTAAGTTCTTGAATGCAATGTTCAAGGTGGAGCACTGAAGTTGTCTAGGTTAGAAAAGTGGGTCTATATTTATCTTTAGAAAGGTTTATGTGTTTAGAGCTTTGGGTGAAAAGATTATTGGTAGGTCAATCAAGTAGTGTTTGAGAATAGATGATGGAGGTAGGTTCACATATTTTGAATTTGTAAATTATTGCAATGAAGATGTGATCGAAAGGCATGTTCAATAATGCCAAGTTGCAGTAAGAGTTGTGGGAAGAAGCAGTTATGCTATCTGGTAAATCAGTCACCATCAGTTGCAAAAGATTAGAAGATTTCAAAAGAGCTATGAATAGGTCATCTTATGATTACTCAAATGTGAAATTTTTTATTGTGATGCTTATGCTCTTATTGACATTCTAAGTAGGACCCAGATCAAACAAGTGTGTCTCTATTGGTTATGGTGATGGTGTTAAGGCATATAGATTGTGGGATCCTACTACCCACAAAATAATCATTAAAAAAGATGTAGTGTTTGTTGGGTGTCTTTATTGTCTTAATGAATCACCTATCGACCAGGGTTGGTAATCTTAGAGTTGTGGCAAAGTACATGCTGAGGTAGAAGGGTACCTAAGAAATTGGCTCGGCCGACCTTGGAAATGTTTAATAATGAAAAGATCGAAAGATCTTTCGAAATGAAAAACCAAGTCAAACTTCAAAAATGCAACTACTAAGTTGATTAGAACTAACCAAACCAATAGATCAAAATAGTATCAATCTATACTACTGTACTCTATGAACAATAATTGAAAAGATAAAAACAATACTATTCAAAAGCAAGACTTGATCAAAAGAAAACTACTCTTATGAAAATGGAAACTACTGATTAATTACTCAAACTCTAATCTAGGAATTAGAAAGACTAGCTACCATGTAATAACTATGAACAAGTTCAGAGACCTATTTATGAAATGATTCAACTCACAACTAACTATGAAAACAAGAAAGCTATACTACACTTGAGAAAGAGACAATTACTTAACAATCCTAAAAAATTCAACGGTTGAACTATTCACGCATTTAACAAACACTCAAAACTAAGCTAAACTACCTAATTCCATTCTCCTTGAGGATTTTGGGGAAATATGTCAAATGTAATAGGAACTAGAGAAAATGTATCGAAATGACTTTCAAATGTGACAAGGAAACAGAACGGAAGTAAATCTAGTTTAACTTCTACAAAGAGATGCAAGCTAAAAAGTGACCAATTACAATCAATTTTAAACATAGTAATATATTCTTCATCCATAAGAAAATGATACTTAAAAACTAACTATAGTACTCGAAATGAAATGTTGATTAACAAAAGTGCAAATCCTAAGTTATTTGACCTCTAATTACTATTGAAAATTAATGCATCTATATGAAACACATATGAATTCATGAAACTTGGATTGGAATTAGTTCTATTCTATCTACCGAAATGAAAGAACTTGAAATAATGCAACTAAACCAAATCAAAACACTATGCAAGTGGAAGTGAAAGATTAATTAGGAACTTGAATGCAAACTGGAAATGAAATACTAACCGAATTCAGAAATAAGACAAATTGAGATTTAACAAAGTCTATTATAACATTGTAAACAAGTTTGAGATAATATAGGTCCTAGGCATAAACTACCTAAATCATAAGCAAAAGACATTTATACTGCTGCTACTTAAACCAAAACTATTTCTTACTTAACCAGTAAAACATATGTTGAATGTAAAAACTTGAAGTAATTAATCTCTATGTGAACACAAGACTAAATGTAAAGTGTTGAAAGTGTTAAAGATACATTTGGATCTCGAACTATTATAAAACATGTTAAAGTAGTGAAAAATCAACCTAGACTTCAACTAATTAAATCTACATAAAATAAAATATTAGCTATTCTGGAAACGATTGCAAATTCTGGAAAATTCTGTCTAAGTTCGAATGAAAGAAGGTCTGAAAGACAGTCTAAACGAAAGGTGAGATTGGATGGATGAATGACAGTCCAGATGATAGAAACGTTACAAACTATGAAAATAAATGAACTAAATGATTTTAACGCCAGCTGGTTTATGCATATTAATCTATAGTGCAAGCAAAGCAGTAAATAAGCTGTTTAAAGTTGAAATAACAAGAAGCAACTACACTCATTCATATCTAAGCAAAGAAATCATTTTCTATTGCATAATAAAACAGAGCTGAAAGGTAAATGAAGCTAATCTATAGCTACAGTAACATCAACAGAACTAAATCTAATTACAAACTGAACTTCAAATACTGAGCTAATTCTATCTAATTGCAATGGAAAAGCTGAAAGGAAAACTAAAAGAAACTATGCATGACCAGTCACTTTAAATTCTGGAAATGTAAATTGTATTAACAACAAGAAATATATTATAGGAAACAAAACAACACCATATACAAGAAAACCAAGTTAAGTACATATACTAAAAATGAAAACTACTTATCTGCAGAAAAGAACTAACAAAATATACACAATGAAAAACCTTTGGTTGTTGAGGGGCCCTTCTCAGCAATCAGGGATTGTGTCTAACTCAGATCAATCACCAATAAAACATGAATTTATTCATCAATAGCTAAAATCAGAGACTTTCTATTAGTTGAATCAAAAGTTACACAACGTTTTCTATAGCTCTGCGCCTATTCTCCAACTGCGTTTCTCAACCTGAGACGTCTTTATATAGTTTTTACAATGGGAGAGAAGGTTGACCCTTTCATTGGTCGACCTCTCTAAAAATAGGAGGTCTTAATAGCTACAGGAATGGTTCATGACAACACACAGGTCGTCTCCCACAATCTGTGCGAGTTGGTTCCCTTCACGCGAGCAGTTGGTGCGTTGATTCTCTTTGACGTGGGAAGCTGATCCATTGTCAGGATGGGCGAACAGGAACACAGATCTTCTAGAACAAGGGCTCACGAACTATGAGGGACATGTTGCCAACAGGACCCACGTCACGGTTTTTGCCTTTAGTGCCCCGGAATATTCCAACCAATGAATCCGTGGGTGTGAATGGAGGGTTGAATGATGATCTAAATGCGGCTTGGCATCTTTGGCGTGAACGCACGTCTGAATGAGAGTCTGTTTGAAGACCATAACCTGTAGAATGAAATCTATTTTCCAAACAGGCCGAGAAATGTTAAATTAACGTTAATAAACTATAAAATAATGATAATCACTTAAGATTCATGTGATATTGAAAATGTATTCATACCTGAGTTCAAATGGTGATCTGAATGGCAAGAAGTATGACTTACCATATCAAAAATAGTGAAAATAATGCCAACGAAGCACGTTGATGATAAAAATGATGACAAAATGAACATCAACAGTGTTTGATGATTATCTTCTCATAAATATAAACATAATGAAAGATGAAAGGTCCAAACATGACTAGGCGTAGAAGGCTATTTGGAAGGTATTGATTTCCATGAAATTTTTCTTCAGTTGTTAAGATTGTTTCTATTCATGTAGTGTTAGCACTAGTTATAGCAGTTAGATGCTAAAACATTTATTTACATGGATAATTGGATGGGGAGATATGTATACGCAACAACTAGCATGGTTAGTTCAGGATCGCAATAGAATATTTGTTTGCAAGCTCGAAGAAATCATTGTATGGCTTGAAACTCGAGTAGGCAATGTTACAAGATGTGTGATTCCTTCATGGTGAGCTAGATTTTACAATAATTGAGTATAACCATTGTGTTTATGGTATAGTCATTATCTTGGTGTTATATGTTGACAATATGTTTTTTGCAAACAAAAGCATGGTTAAGATCAATAGATTGGCTTAGTTGGCTAGGACAGTTTGATATGGAGGATCAAGGAGCAACAAAAACAAATCTTGGGCATGGAAATACATAGAGACAAGAAAAATTGTAAGCTTTTGATTATCACAACCAGAGTATGTGGAAAAAATACTAAGTAAATTTGGTATGAATAATGTGAAACCGATTAATATCCATGCTGCTTTCCATGGTAAGCTTTTTAGGTTTGTGTCCTAGTAGTAAGGAAGAAAATGTTATGTCTCATTTTTTGTATGCTAGTAGGAAGTGTAAAGTATGTGATGGAATGGTATGATATGTTTCACATGTAGTTGGTGTTTTCAGTGGACACATGACAAATCAAGGTAAAGTAGTGAAATGGATTCTTTAGTATTTTAGAGGGAAGAGTATCACCTAAATTGGTTGCAGTGATTTGGTCTATGATTATGTTGATCAATATTTTGTAGGAGATTTGGACAAGAGGAGGTATACCTTAGATTATGTCTCATATGAATGCAAGGGTCTATTGGGTAAGGTTGGACAAGTTTAGGATAAGGTAAATATGTTTTGTTGTAGTCAAAGTGGTGTGCAATTGACTAACTGTCTAACATATGAAAATGGGATAAGGCATCATTTTGTAAGAAAGGTTACTGATAAAGGTGAGTGATCCATACTCGAGCAAATTATGCAAACATGTTCACGAAACCAATATTGTTAGAGAATTTGTGGTGGTGTTTGGCTTCTTTTGGCTATCAGGAAAGGTGATGAATAAACTAGGGTAAGGTATCATGTAAATTTTTCTCAAGGTGTAGATTGTTGAATAGTGACAATCAATTATCTAGAAAGAAGATAAGGCGGTTCCTTATAATCTCTCCAGCATATCTTATGATAGTTCATAAAATGGATTATTGTTGAATAAATTAACTTAGATTGGAATATGGTTGTTCACACAATTAATGCAATTAGTTTATGTAACTTTTAAAGGTGTGATATATATTTATGTAGCCTTTAGAGGCAATTTGTGATGCAGGAGCATTAGGGCCTAGGAGAAACAGTTGAAGGTGATCAATAGAAGGAGGTCGACCAGGGGGATTTTCGAAGACCACTGGTGCGAAGGAGACTGGCAGTCGAAGCCAGGAAGTCGAGTAGAAGCTCTCGAAGTATAGTCAACAGGATGGTCGAGATGCAACATCGCTAGATGCAGCAAAATCCAAGCGTGGAGGACAGAGCAGAATTACTAGCAGTCGTAGAGACTAAGTGAAGTCACCAAGAATATTCGAAGATCAACAAGTTGAGATGGTCTATGCGGTGGAGTGCAAATGAGTTGAAATAGGACAGTGACAAGATTGACAACTATATCAAGTAAGAGAAGTGCTGCAGTCAAGGTGATTTACCTACAGTCGTTGAAGGTTGTTGGGGGATTTATGGCAGTTAAGAAGGTGGTTGAGACTATTCCAAGTGTCACCATAGGAGGAGGTTGTGCAGTATGGTCATGGGGCACTGAAAACTATAGGATTTGTCAGGTCAGAGGCAGACTGTCGTACAGGGAAGGACATCTAAGGGAACGGAGTGGACCTCGTGAGAAGCAGCAGAGCAGAGTAGAAGAATGGTGCGGAGGAACAAAGGAGGGCATCCGTCGATCCAGAAGCGATCTCTCATCGCTCTTTCATTCTTGCAATCAGCAGAGAAGTGGGAGGAGAGGATCACACACTAAGAGAAACACACATTTTACTTATGTATATTGTAACAGGATGAGGTCGACTAGTTTAAGAGATTGCATATAACTTGTAATTCGATTCAGTTTAATAGAAGAAGCCAACTTCTTGGCATTCCAACTCACATATAGTCTTTGTGAGTGCATTTGTGTGTTGTTGTGTATTATTTTTAATCAATTTGGTTTGACCAGACCCTCCCTTGCGCCAGGTGGTATCAGAGCAGCATTATATTGAAGATAGGAGGAATCCTAATATTGGATTTTATAGTGTGAAGTGATAGTCGAGTGCAAGAATCCTGAGAACAGGAAGAGCCTCTGTGTGCGTTAACCGCTCCAGCTGCGGTTGGGTAGAGTTGTGCGCACATGGTGAAAGTATGGTTGCGATTGGATGGGAGAATATTTCAACCGAGGTTGAAAGAATGTCTGAAAGAGGTGTAAATGTCTGTGGTGTAGGATGAAGAGTGTGAGGCGCAAGAGTTACGGTTGATCGCGAAATGTTCGATGAGTGCATGCGAACAATGAGAAGCTTGACCAAGCAGGCCGCAATGATCAAGGAAATCCAAAGGTGTGGATGCATTCCCGATGCACTTGACCACAATGGAGAGGAAGTCGAAGAAGTGGAAGTCCAGGAAACAGTTGAAGAAGAAACAGAAGATAAGTTCATCAAGCTACTGGCAGATATGACGGGTAAGGAAAATATGGATGTACCTACCTACTCAGGAAGTCTCGATCCACAAGACTTGATAGACTGGTTTAGAGAAATGTAGAAATACTTCAACATAGAGTAGATAGAGGATCCCAAGAGGGTTAAGATTGCATGTCTGAATTTGAAGGTTCATGCCTCATTATGGTGGGACAATGTACAGGCTGACAGAGTCAAGAAAGGCAAGGAGAAAATCAAGTCTTGGGAAAGATATGCTAAGTGTCACAACATGACCTGTTTATGGGATGAAACAACATAGAGAACTTGTACGGAGTGCCGCGTGTCACTGTTTCAAATTTGGCTTATAAAACTCGGACCTGTGAAACTAAAGTCTGTTCCCTAACTGTCACTTTTTACTGAATTCCATTAGGAGCTTCCTAGCCTGAGATATGACCTTTGTTCCTAGGTCACCTATTTAAGGTTGCATTCTGGAAGAGGCTGAAACCATAACTTGTACAGATCATATCTCACAAAGTACAATGAATTTCAGGCTGAAATGTTTACACACAGTACCTACATGTCTGATATTCGGCTTGTAAAATTTTTAGATCCTGAATCTTCTCCAAAACGGATTTATAGCGAAAGTTCCACAATGACTAGTTTTTACTATACCAAGCCCTAGCTTCCAATTTGTCGCAAGTGCAACAAGTGTCATAAATGCCAGACAATGCCTTCCTTCAGGATAGCTCTGATACCATGTTATTTTTTCATCATTTAATTCAATATGATCTAGGATCTTAACTGAGAGAACAACATGTACAGCATATCAAACAAAAGAGACAAGAGACACAAAGCATTTCACCGGGGAAAACCATAAAGGTGAAAAACCCTGCAACTTCCTCAGAGATAGAATAAGCACCAATACAAAGATCACAAAGATGAAACCCCAAAATATAGATGTCTCCAACATCTACTCCTCCTCCACTTGTGCGCACTCCTCTCTCTCAACTATGCGATTTGCATGTGTGAGTGAATGAGCAAATAGAGTGGTGCAACCACTCTATTTATACTTTAACTTGACCTGCCTTTTACCCTAACTAGGACGACCCCTTAGGGGAGTATAATAACCCTTCCACTAGACTCATACGGGGCAGACCACTCTAAGGAGGTCTAATAACCCATCAAATATAAGTTATGACACTTACAATATAACTTGCGACATTTGAAAATATAAGTTATGACACTTCCGATCGGAGGAATAAGAACATCTCCGTTGTGGATACAATAAAGTACAAATGTAATACATACAATATACAAGTGAATATCTTCCGAAGTTATAAGTACATCAACACATATGTAGGATAAGCCTTTCACTAATTCTAGCTAAACACAAAGGAAAACACCCTTAAGTGGTGCACGATGATAGAAGGAAATTTTGATAAAGAAGTCTATAGATTTCAAGATGAAGGAATACTTGGATAGAATCGGAGATTGGTTTGAAATGGAGTGGTGCAAAATGATAAAATGAAAATCTGATAAAAAAGGGTGTAGGTTTCAAGCTCAATGAATACTTGGATAGAATCCATTTGAAATGGAGTGGTGCAAGATGATAAAATGAAAATCTGATAAAAAAGGGTGTAGGTTTCAAGCTCAATGAATACTTGGATAGAATCCATCAAAGATTGGTTTGAAATGGAGTGGTGCAAGATGATAGAAGGAAAATCTGATAAAGAAGTGTACAGATTTCAAGCTCAAGGAATACTTGGATAGAATCCATCGAAGATTGGTTTGAAATGGGGTATTATTATTACATTAAAGTTTTAAAGTTTCGAGCCACTTCATTGTTTTATCTAAATATTATGTTATAAGTGAAATTGGCATAGTACTTAGGGAGTAATAAGGGAGTGATGTAGAAGTGATGGTAAAAAATAATTATTTCATCTCCTAGAAGCTCAAGAAAACCTTATGGAAAATTCTACACGGTTGAAAAGGATAACATTTCAATACATAGATTATAAAAGAATTAGTTGAGGAGGGATATCATCTAAAACTTTATTCCCACAAACTTAAAAAGGATAACATTATCCCCAAATGCGGGTGGCATAAGTTCGAACATGATAGGAGGAAGCATGGCACATGGCGAGGATGGGGAGCCACATGTATAAGGTGGTAACTCACCCTTCTCACGAATGGCGCTTAAATGCTTCCGTTGAGAAAGTTGTGTTGGAGGATGGAGTGGGAGGTACCTTGTACGACAAATCAAGTTTACTTCAATGCACTTGTAATGGCAAGAGGAGTTGGTTTGTACGACGGTTAGGAAAATATGGGAGGTGATGAATCTGAGTTATGGGGTAATCATTGCGTGACGAGGTTGGAAGATGACACCATTAACACAGTTGCTGGTGTGATTACCATGAAGCTAACGATGGGATATAAATCCCCTAACCAGGCTGGTTGGAAGCCACATTCGCGGGTTCTCATTTCTGTAAAGTTGGAAATTTGGTGGTCGTGGGAGAATCTGGTGCCTAGAGGGGAGAATGGTATGGAGATTCTTGAGGAGGCTAAGGGAGGGGGCCATCAAGAAACATGCTAAACGTGAGAAAATTTGTACTTCTCATGCGATTTTGACGTATAAGGCCATTTTTCTGCCAAAAATTCGGGAAGAGATAGAGGCTGTTGAGCAAGCCCTCTGGGTAGACCTGGAATTGGAGAATCCTGTGGAGGAATTCAAGGCTTTGGAGCTGTGAATTAGTGACCCAGGCATGACTAAATCTTTTCTCTCATTGTACAATAGGCCTATTTCTATTTTCTAGGTCTTCAAAGGTTTATTGCGTCATATGATGGGAGAGCGGGATGTGAAGTTGCAAGGGGACGAGCTCCCAATCCTCTTCTAGAAGGAACAATGGAATGGCCTACAACTGATGCATAAGAAAGTGGATTCTATTTCCCACCACCTTGGCATTTCCTTTCTACCTCATCTTAGTCCTGTGCATGCTAATGAGGCTAGTCGTGGTGGGGATATGTAATTCGGACTTCTCTTTTATATTTTTGGGTAGGGATACATAGTCGTTGTGGTCTTGTATTATGGTTAATTGTTGAAATATTGTAACTTCTAAGAATATTATATTTGTATTATTCCGGAGATGTTTCATTCCACCGATGGGACTTTATAATGTATTTAGAGATGTTTATTCCTCCAATGGATTATGGTAACTAGGGTTATTAGATATCCCATGTGGGGGTCGGCCCTGAGTTAATTTATTAGGGGTTATTAGACTCTCTTAGGTGAGGTCAGCCCCATAGGGTAAAAAGTCAGTTGGGAAACAAGTATAAGTAGAGGAGGATGTTCCTCACTTAACTCACTCTCCATCACTCGGAAAGTAGCACACAAGTGAGAGAGAGGTCTGCATATGAGGTAGAGAAGGAGCTCTAGTTTTGGACTATATCTTGTATTTGGTTGATCATCTTTATTGAGGAAAGCTTTGTTGGGTTTTCTACCCCATGAGGGTTTCCCAGGGTAAAATCTCTGTCTATCTTGTGATTGTGTTTCTTTTAGTGATCTTACTAGTCAAATTAGTATAAACTTAACATGGTATCAAAGCTAGCCTGAATAGGACATCTTTCACAAGGTGAAAATCTCTCTCTCTCCTCCTTCGGTGAAAATTAGGGTTTCTACAAAAGTGTGGGAAACTAGAAAACCAAAAAGATGCGCACTTGTGCACCAGTAAACCGGAAAAGAGAAGACCATAAAACCAGAAATTCTGTTGCAGATCCAGAAGGTGAAAAGTTGAAGTTTCCAGAAACAGAACAAAACAGAACTTCCAATTCAATCAAGCACACCTCCTAGTAAGTGTTATTCTATCTCTTGAGAAACTTAAATCTCTTTGACCCCTGGAGAAGATGGCTCCAAGCACTAAGCTTGAAGACAAGCTAGAGGGTATAGAAAATTTCCGAGCATGGAAATACAAAATTGGCCTCATTCTTGAAGAGAATGATATTGTCTAATATATTAAATATGAGATTGCAAAACCTGAAGAAGATGAAGCCAAAGAGAAATATAGGAAGGACCCGATTAGGGAAAAGAGAATCATCGTTGATTCTATTAAGGACCACTTGATTCCCCAAGTGGCATCCAAGAAGACTCCAAGGGAAATGTATGATGCCTGTAGCTAGGGTTTTACCCCTAGCTTGTGCAAATGAGCACCTACTAAGGAGAATGGACTCCTTAGTAGCAGTTCAGTAAGTGTAAATAATTAAGCTAAAACAGAAATTAAATTACTTTAAACATTGTGCATGAAACATAAATAAAAGATGTAAAGAATGGCTTTTTTGTATTGAAATTACCTTCAATGTGAAGGTTTGATGGAGCCCTTTGTAGTGTCCAAGAGGATGCTCCAAGCTTCAATATGCTCCCTCCTTCTCCAATGGTGGGAATGGGCCAAAAGTGGCTCTCAAGGTGAAAGTAGTTCAATGGTGAACTAGGGTTTCGAGAGAGATTTTGGCAGAGTAAGGGTGCTTGTGATTGTGGATATGAAATAAGGGATCTCCATCACCTATTTATAGTTTTTTGGTGGTGGAGTGCTAACCCATGGTTTTGGGAAACACATGGTTTTGGGCAGCTGTATAGGGTTTTTTCCTCCTTTTCCTCATTATTTTATATTTTTCTTCCCTTTTTAGGGGGTTTTTGCTATTTTTGGAGGAAAAAGGGGGTTTTTTAGCCTTTTTTAGGCTATTTTGTTGGTTTTGTGGCCTTTTGGAGGCATTTTAGGCCCTTTGGACGCTTTTTTAGTGGGATTTTTGGGTTTTTAAGGGAAATATGGTAGGAAAATGGACAAATGAGCCATATAATGTGGTAGACGAGGTAGTGAACACTTTTTGGGTGTTAACAGATTGCCCCCTGATGTGCGAGGGCAGGAGCTCATCGTATGGCCGATGGACATCATAAGTCATGAATGGTTTTCCTGGGTGTGGAGATAAGAGAAGAAACAAACTGAAGCCCAGAACAACGATCCCGAACAACTGCAAGAACTAAAAGTACATAACCTCAATAATGGATGAGGAATCATCTGATCATATGGACGAGGCGGGCATTCCCATGCTCGTATCAGGATATAACATAATAACAATGGGGTCCAAAAAATGGGGACCTGAAATATACATGACCTCAAATACTGACTGAGGAATAATCTCAATATATGGACGAGGCGGGCATACCCATGCTCGTATCAAGATACATAAACAGAACTGTGAGGCCCGAAAAGGGGGGCCTGTAAGATACATAGCCACTGTGTACATCATAAGTGTCCAGAGGGGACACACCACTGGGATATACTACTGGGCGGACCATGTGTAATCTGAAGAACTGGTGCACTGGAATATCAACAGTGCTGCTGAATGTGGTACCAAAGGAACTGATGAGCTGCTGGAGCAGAGTGACAGGGGTCATACTCTCAATGGTACACTGAGCTGGAACTGAAATGGGTACTCAAGGAAGCATATAACTGGATGGCTTCCGAATACAATCGCCAACGCAGCCCGGACATCCACGGGAACAGATAACTGGGCATTCCGAAGTGACTCACCAATGTGCTAGAGTCGGGGGAAATCCGGGGTCTTCGACTAAAAACTGATGGAATATAATCCTACGCGATCCTCAATGATGCGATCAAGGTGCTGAAGTCGAGCATGTGAGAAACAACCACTCGGAGAGGCAATGATGATTCCTCTCAGAATGGTCCGTAGGCACTTACCACAGATGATGATAAGTCCAAGGCGTAGGGACCTCTGGGCCTATCCTCTGGAATAGAGGAGTTGTCATCGACATAGGGACACCTGCAACGATCAAGGCAATGATGTTTCCTTGATAGGAGCGCGAGGTGAAGAACCGAAATATAGTAGTACTGATGGCAGGACTGACAAACTGTGGGGGGATAACTGGGCAAGTAGAGTGGGTGGACTCAAACTTCCTTTGTTCAGAGTATGATAATGGGAATGATCTGGAAGCATATGAAATGGACTGAGGGGAAAGGGATCATAGCTGTAGTAAAAGGGCAGGAGACTGCAGAATACTCTGAACAAAGGAGACCTGATTTGGGGGTGCTGCCGAGATGATTGATCATAGTGCCAGGAGGCACAGGAGGGGACTTCTTCATGGGTTAAGGAACTAGAAGAAGTGCGTGTAAAATGATACTGTCGTGTGGATTTTACGAGCCCAGGACAGTTCATGCTCGTGGTTGCTTTCAATTTTAAGGAGTCTGAAAGCGATAAGAAGACTCTGAAGTGATGGAATGGTACTGTCGCGTGGATTTTACGAGCCCAGGACAGTTCATGCTCGTGGTTGCTTTCAATTTTAGAGAGTCTGAAAGCAAGTAAGAAGACTCCAGGGGGTTGCTTTTTCGTAGATTTAGTCTCCAAGGCCCAAAGAAGCATAAAAGGATGCAATGAAGAACTCTTCTAGCCGGTGTGACTAGAGTATTCCTTTTTTGTAATTAGTCTACTAGGTCCGGAAAAGGGTTAAACTTATACCAGATAGACGCCCTTTCAGGTACTTTAGCGAGCATGAAAGGAAGCAAGATTGCTCGACGATCTTTTCATTCTTTTAGGAGTCAGAAAAGAGCTTAACGGAAACTCCCTAAGTGCCTTTTTCGTAAAGGACATGTCCGGCCCGAAAAAGGGATAAAATTATACCGAACAAAAGGAATGGCCAGGCAAGGAGGAAGTGTTCAATCAAGGATCAGTAATGATGACCAAGAACGAGGGTAGGGGGGGAACACTGGTGGGCCTCCTTGCGGGGTAGATGAAATGGTGGCAAAATAACGAAACATTTGCAGTATGACAGGAGTGAATGGCTCATGTAAAAATGTGGAACAATCCGATGGCGGCCGATGTGGCACGCAAACCGAGGCAGCAAGGTATCGGGACACAATGTTGAAATTGTACCAAGTGAGAGCGAGAAATGATCTCGAGCATCATCACGAGCTCGAAAAAATGAATCCGGCGATATAAAGGATGTTAAAAAATGGGTAACGGTCGATGTGGCACGCACACCGAGGCGACGAGGGCGTTTTGGAAAAATACCCGAAAGATCGGGGGGTGAGGGCGAGAAATGATCTCAAGCATCATCACCAGCTCGGAAAAATGAATCCGATGATATAAAACATGTGAAAAACGGAGAACGGCCGATGTGGCACACAAACCGAGGCGACTAGTGGCATTTGAAAAATGGGCAAAAAATGACGGGACAAAAATAATGCAACAAGGTGACCATCATGACGGTCTCGTCGTGCTGATTCCGGTGGTGGAAACGGTGTGAAAAACGGACTCCGTATGGGGCCAGAATGACCAAAACAAGAAAAAGTCAACTGACTATAAATGGTGGTGGGTCCAACATGACATGTGTCATTTGTACTTGTTGACTTTGACTTGTGATTAGAGTGGACCAGAGCTTATGTGGCATTTCTGGATGATCCGTCTGGCTGATTTCAGATCCGTGAGATACAGGTATTTCATCAAACTCATACCTGCATGTTTTTTAGGGTCGGGGGTTGGGTAGTGGATCCCAGGGTTTATTTGTACGGTCCACGTGGGGTGGACCGCAGGTTAGGGGGTCGAAACCGCGGTTGAAGACCGCGAGTTTCCGGATGAACCACGCGGTTGGAGACCGCGTGTTTCGGGTTGAACCACGCGGTTGGAGACCGCGTGTTTCCTGGATGGAACCGCGGTCGAGTACCGCGAGTTCCAAGGAGGAACACGCGGTTCCCAACCGCGGGTTTAGGGCTGACAGGCGCGGTTGGGAACTGCGACCATATGCCTGACAGCCACGGTCGGAAACCGCGGCAGGAAGCCCGAAAGCCGCGGTTTTGGGCCGAGCTATTAGGGTCTTCTGGGAGAGGGAAAAGTACTTTACTTTGGTTGACATGAGTCTGATGAGTTTACTTTGTGTGATTGGCAGGATGCCACAGGTTCTCTGGAGAGAGCGGGAGATCCCTGATGAGACCATGAGTTTCATTCGAGGGAATCGCCATGTGTGATCTGTGCTGGGACTGTACGGACTACTGAAGTTCGCACAGATACCCATGATACGGTCAGCAGCATTGCTGCTGAACCGTCTGATCAGCTTCTGGGAGCCGGACATCCAGGCTTTCCGGGTACAGGGTGAGAGGGTAGACCTCACCCTGACCGATGTATACTTTCTGGCTGGGTTGCCCTGCCTGGGCAGGGTGGCAGACACATAGCCGCGGGTTGCCGCGGACGTCGACATGGAGGACATGTTGGAGAGGTACTGCGGTCCGGACGCGAGGGTGCATAGGAATGCACTCCTGGTGAGGGACCTACAGGAGCCGGCAGTGCAGGCCATGGCGGCGTGTGTGGTGCGGGTATTGGGTTCCCAGTCACCTGAGAAGGTGTCTGGGGGTCAGATGCAGATGGTAGAGCGCGTACTGGATGGGGTGTACTACGCGTGGGGCCAGATGTTCCTGACCTGTGTTCAGCGACAGCTGACGGCAGCGAAGGAAGATGGCAAGGGATTTTGTTTTGGGTCCTTCTTATGTGCCTTCTTTATGGAGAGGGTACCCACACTGCGGCCACGGGTGCCGATCAGGCCAGGAGGGATGAGGGAGCCGCGGATGGTGCGGTGGGGCGAGATGATGCGCCGCCGTGGTGGCGGCGACGTGGGTAGGTACTTCACGCAGGAGTTGTACCTGCAGTGGCTCCAGATACCACTGACACTGGACGACTTCCCGTATCGGGACATGGACTTCACGGGAGATCCGGAGGTGCCACGAGCACCAGGACAGGCATGGGGTCCCGACGGTATGTATGTGTTTTAGTTGGATGTTATGTATGTCAAGTTTTGATTTATATGATAGTAGATGGATATACTGTAACTGACATATGGTTGATCTTGCAGATGTGGGCCCGAGGCCACCTCCAGGACATGTGGCACGGAGGGGTATTGTGGCCGTTCCAGCTCTGCCTGGATGAGGAGAGGTGCGGCGCCGGGATCCAGAGGTGACCCTAGAGTCTGTACGGGAACTACTGGATCGGTTGTTGATAGGAGTGACGGACGAGGGATGGCGGGATGTCGATCCTGATGTGGTACGGGATTACATGGGGGCACCCCGAGAGTTCAGATCCATCGCGATCCGGGTGGCGATCTTGGTGGACCGGGTCCGGGCACAGGAGGCCGGAGGAGAGGAGGACTTGCCGGAGGAGGAGCGAGGGGAGGACTCAGAGGCAGCCGATGCAGGCAGTGATGCAGGATACGACTCTCATTAGGGAGTGCAGGGGACTCCCCCCGAGTTTTGTAGCTACGGCATGTATGTTGATGAGGCTGTTAGGGATGTATAGCCATTTTTTGTATAGCTGAGTACAGGGGTACTCAGGACATGTATAGCACTGAACATGTATATTTTTTGATATATATATATATGCACGTGGATGCACCTTTTTGTATGATGTTGTTTTATTTGTACGCACGTGGATGCGCTTTATGAGTTATGATAGGTTTACATTGCACGTGGATGCAAGTAGGTTAGGATGTTAGGCACATGGATGCCCCTTGTGTATTTTATGTGATGCGTCATGATATATGTATGTTTAGGCACGTGGATGCCCGTATGGATATGCATGTGGTTTATGTACATGGATGCAAATGTGGATGCGATGCAATCTTTTTTGGGTTTTTATATATATTTTTATGAGATGCTATGTAATGACGATGCATGGTGTGATTGATATGCCATTCTAGGATGTTGTTGGCCATTTGGTCTGCGACACTATTTTGGGCTCTGGGGACATGTGTGAATGCGATGGATTCAAATTGTCGGCTGAGTTGTTTTGTGCGCAGGAATTTTCTAAAAAGACAGGGATCACGCACCTGGTAGCAGTTGTTGAGCTGGGAGACAAGTAGCTGGGAGTCAAGGAACACATGAAGGTGGCTTATGCCCATTTGGAGGGCAGCAGTCAAGAGACCGGTCACAGCATCATACTCCGCCTGGTTATTGGTAGCAGCGCCTATACATATTCCGTCAAGGTGAATCATCTCGTTGGAAGGGGAGTACAAGACCCATGCTGCAGAAGCTAGGTTGGGAGACCAGCGGCTTGCGCCATCAGCGAAGCCAGTGTAACAAGGTGGAAGGTGGTCCATCTGTAATCATGCAGAAATGATGAATGTAAGACGATGGTAAAAAAGTGAAAAACAAAAAGAGAGCAAACTGTACAATGTGGACCAACGAGGTCGCAAGTTATTCTAGGGATAGAGATTCCTTAGGATACAACCCATCAGGGGGGTTGCGTAAAGGGAAGTCTTCAGATTCGGTTTCAATAAGAACAGGAAGTTCCTCTGGCCGTGTGTCCATGTGATGTTGGAGAATGGCGGGGTTGCACCCAGGCATTCCGGTAGAGGGCCAAGCGAAGACATCACGGTACTCGTGGAAGAGTTGTTTGTAGTTCTCAATCTCATGCTCACTGCAGGAGGCTCCTAAAGTGGTGAGTTCAGGGGCACATCCTGAGAACTTTGAGGGAGGAATAGGATGCTGTTTCTGACGAACTGGGGGTACATCAGGCCATGTGTCAATGTGGTGCTCTATAATGGCGGGGTCAAGACCAGGCATTTCGGTATAGGACCAGGCAAAGACATCACGGAATTCTCTGAAAAGGTTTATGTAGTCCTCAATCTCTTGTTTACTGCAGAATGCTCCTAAAGTGATGAGTTCAGGGGCACGTCCTGGGGCAGCGATATCAACTTGGATGACGGGTGAGATGTTGGCTATGTTACCTTCCTCGAAGGCATCAAGAGCAGGGATGGGGTCCTTGAACCAGTCGACCTTGGTGGGGAGGAAGTCTTTGGATTCAACTGTGAATTGGTTAGCTGTGCTAGAGGAGGATTCTTCTGGGATGAAATAGGAACGGTGGTGCATGTCGTCCCAGGGATAATCCGAGGCGGTAAGGGCCTCAAGAATCTCCTCATCGGTACGGAAAGTTTGCGTTGTCAAATCGGTTGACGAGGGGGTAGTGGTGGAGGAAATCATATAGATGGTATTAATCTCTCCAGAAGGTGAAGAGTCTGGGGGGTAGATCTCCTCAATGGTAGGTGGTGCCGTCTCAAGATCCAGATTGTTCATCTCATAGAGAGCTGCTCTGTAATCTGGGAGATCGGGACAATGATGTGAATAATGCCCGTAAATACCGCATATGGCGCAGGAGTGGTTGGTACGTAGGGACTTATCTTTAGGCTTAGGCGTGGGGTTGAGTTCGACAGTTGGGATGTTGGGGTCATCATCGAGCATCTGCATGTGCTTTTGCAATGCTGGTAACTGTGGGCATTGGTGGGTCGCATGGCCCAACTCGTCGCACAGCGAGCATTTGGGAGGAGCACGAAATACTGGAGGGTTTTTTACTGTCTTTGGGGGTGGTACAGCAGTGTAAGGTTGTGGACCTCTGCCCCCAGTGGGTTTGGGAGTAGGAGGTGGAGTCGTGGAGGACGAAGGGGTAGAGACACCGGGGGGTGGCTGAGTGGTAGTAGCCATGGGTTGCACCGGTTGGAGGATGACATCGGGTGTCGGCGGGCGAACGGGAGGCGAAAGGTACCACACGGGTAATCCCAAGGTTAACCCCGGGAGGCTAAGGGTAGCCATAACCGGGGCGCTTACTACTCCCGATGGAGGGACTAGAAAGGGGATGGTATGGATCGGTGTAACACCAATGTGGCTAGGTACCAATGGTGGTTTTGGCAACAAGGGTGGTTGATTATTAATTGGTAGGTTGTCATGGGACAAGTTACATAAGTCAGACACTTCGGGCGTAGATGACAGGGGAGGAATGGATTGAAAGGTGGAGGTCATCGGTGCGTCTGAGTAGACTCCAGGCCCCGTAGAGGAAACAAACGAGGTGGTGGCACGAGAAACAGGTGGTTCAACCATGGGGAGAACATTTTCAGGTTCCGCAGGAGCGCTAGGATCATAGTAGGTGAGATGGTCAACCTTAACCACGCGTCCCTCATGGGGGAACATCATGGTGCGAAAGACAGAAGAGGCAACCGCCCGCATGGCATACATGTAGCTGCGGCCAAGTAACAGGTTATAATCCAATTGGGCATTGATTACCTCAATGTCAATGAGTACAGTTTTGCCGCCTAACTGGACGGGGACATTGGCTAGGAGGCCTTGGGGCTGAGCCGAACGACCGTCGTAAGCGCGTAATGCAGTGGTGGACTGCTGGAGAGGAGGGGATCCCAGCTTCTGCCATACGAACGTAGACATAACGCATGTGGAGGCACCCTCATCGATGATGCACCGATGGATGACAAGATTCCTTACGGAGACAGTAACTTGGAATGCTAAGCTGGAAGGTAGGCGTGGTTCAGACTGGTCTAAATCAAATGCCATCAAATTCGAATCATTTGGGTCAATCCCCCCAATGGCGGAAAGTAAAGTCTTGCGCTGGGAAGGGCAGTTCTTCAAGACTTCTAACGCAGACATGGCTGCGGGTGATTGGGCTAGGTCATCTACAATGCTGTAGTTTGACGCAGCGCGCGCATTGGGGTTATTGTTGAGACGGCGAAGTGGGAAACGAGGGGCTTTTGCAGCGCCATCTATGGGAGGCGGAGGTATACGTAACGCCTGATCGGTGGGATGAGCGTTAGTAGGTTTATCCGTGGGAGGGGCTTCAGAGGTGGAGCCATATTGGTT
Organism: Larix kaempferi; assembly: GCA_027924585.1. Lineage (NCBI taxonomy): Eukaryota > Viridiplantae > Streptophyta > Pinopsida > Pinales > Pinaceae > Larix > Larix kaempferi. The sequence continues at coordinate 1,188,642 of BSBM01000542.1, read as the reverse complement.
CCGACGGGTCTGGAGGTTGACGTCAACAGATGACATCATCAGCAGGTGATGGGTACCTGAGTCAAACATGGGTTGATCAGGAGCAGCGTAAGTGATCTGTTGTTGTTGGGGCGCGTTGGCTTGAGGGGGAGCCAACGGCTGAGTGTTCACTACGCCTTGGGTCGGTAAGGGGTTTTGCAGCACCAAAGGGGGTTGTTGAGGTTGGGGGGGGTTGGGCGGCGCTTGGGGAGCCGCATGCCCTTGGCGATGGGCCTCGTCAACCCAGAGTTGCCGAGCTCGCTCTAAGTGTGGGCAAGCATGTGTGTAATGGCCATAGACCCCGCAAATAGAACAAGGATGGTTTGTTCGCAAATTGGGGTTTTTAGCCTGCTTGGGCGGGCGATCAGGGTTTTGATTAGCGGGGGCCGAATTGTTGTTGTCGGGGGGATTCGCTGGTTGCCCAGCTTGGTCTGCAGGTTGGTTGTTCCCCCGATTACGGCCCTTGCCGCGGTTCTGTTGGCCCTGGTTTCGTTGGTTATTCTGGTTTTGCTGCGGGTTCTGTTGGGCGTAAACTTGCCCTTGGGCAGCAGGTGGATTCTGAGGTTGCGCAGGTGTGGGAGCAGGCTGCGGTGGATGGTATGCAGGTTGAGGCTGAGCAGGTGCAGCAACTTGAGGGGGTTGCTGATATGGCTGCGGAGCAAGTTGTGGATTTGCCGCAGGGGCTGCCTGTGGCGGATAATAAGCGGGTGGGGTTTGTGAAGGTGCAGGGGCTGGGGCAGCCTGCTGATGGTAGTAAGGCTGAGGTGCGACTGGGGGGGAATAAGCAGGAGTCGCATAACCGAAGCATTGAGGTGGACATGAGGGTCCATGGTGGTGTGTCATGGGAGCATAGGAGTTGGTTGCTCCAGACTGTGAGGTGGCCTGCGACAGGTCGGGGCCAGGGGTAGGTCGTGCTATAGAAAATGGTTGGGGATGGGAGGAAACACGGCCAATGATACCGTCTGCAGCGTGGGATGCCCCCGGCGCATCGTGCTTGGAGGACTCACCGCGAGGGGCGTCAGGTATAATGGTATAAAGGTAACCCGACTGGGCGTAAATGAGGTCGAACTATTGAGCCTTAAGGATGGCCTCTTCCTCAGACTGGGGTCTTTCTGAGGCCACATCCTTAGCAATAACAGGGAGAAGGGATTTGAGGAACCAATCTAGGAAGATATGGTCGTCTAGTTTAATCTTGCATAAGCTACGGCGTCGACGCCACTCATGGATGTGGTCCGTGATATGGGTAGCCATGTTTTGTCTGCAGGATAAGAGGATCTCAACGCCCGCGTCATATCGGACAGGCAACTGGAAGAACTGCAGGAAGGTAGAGGCGAGGGAAGCAAAGGTGGCGTGGGTCCCATGTGGTTGCTCGATATACCACTTGGCTGCAGAGCCAGTGAAGGTGCGCTGTAAGAGACGGAGGCGAACAGAGTCGTCCACAATGGAGTTAGAGGAACACCATAGGTGGAAAGACATGATATGGTTTTGTGGGTCCTCACCGGCCTTGCCCTCGAACTTAGGGATGTCAGAGGGGAGCTTGGTAGGCATATGAGGCCACGTAGGGTCGTGTCGAATAGGATCGTTGGTCAATCTGGCCAGGTCAGGTAGGTTGAGGCTAGCCATGAATGGCAAACTGGAAGGAGGATGTGACACAGTAGTGGGTTGGACCAAGTTGGGGCCAGTGCCCCCAGGTGGAGGGACAAGATGTGGGGTGGTGCCCCCAAGTGGGGGAACTGAGGTAGTGGAGGATGGTCCAGCACCACCATGGGTAGTGTGAGCCACTGACGTAGTGGGGATAGGTATTCCCGCTGCGGGAATAGGTACTGTGAGGGGAATGGTAGATGGGGGCCCCATGGAGGGCATACCCAAAACAGGTGTAGTAACTGGTGTAGTGGTGGATGTGCCACCAATGGTCCCTATGACAAACGGAGTGGAAGTCGTGCCAGCCATGGGGCTAGTAGGGGTAGTGTAAATAGGGTTCTCAGACTCTTCGTCAGAATCAGAGGTAAAGTAAGGGGCGTCACTATCTGGTGACGGAGTCCTACGTCGCTGACGAGTGGAGTCAAGTGACAAGGCTCTAGACCTGTGATGAATGGTATCAACAGATAATGATCGGAATCTATGATGGGTGGTGTCAAGAGAACCGTGCTGTGGGGGCTCGCCCCTGAGGCGCCGAGAATGTCTCGGGGACTCAATGGTGACAGATGGTGTCAAATCTTTGTGGGTTGAGGTGAGTATAAAAACAGCTCAAAAAATCCTAATGCAACCGAGTGTGCAGAAGGAGAGCTAAAAAGCAAGGCACTCAGGCCAACAACCAACTCAAAACACCCACTGCAGCAGCTGTGCTACAATAGGTGGAGTAACAACAAAGATGGTCAGAATACCAACAAGCAGCAGGTTTCCTAAAAAGAAAAAAATGGTGGACTCACTAGACCAAAGGGAGGTAAAGGAGCATGCAAACACCTAACTAAAAGTATTCTGACTCAACTAAACATATCCTCTGCAGGGTGATGAAATCCAAGTCAGACAATATGAGTAGGAAAGCCAAGTGGCTATGATATCCCCCTACCGGGAGGGACACCGGGTAGTCAATCCTAGAAGAATGTCAACTAAGATACCCCGTTCATGACACGTCCAGAAAGGTGAATCTGCCGTTTAGTTCGTTGACTGCAATACCCCTATATAGGGATATCCCGCGAACCGCGAAAGGTAGCCCTTCGGTTACTGAATGGAGTGCGGTATTCCACTCAGGCCTCCGGAACCAGTCTCCCGACTTCAACCCTCCTAACGGAGAGGCCCTCTGATAAACTGGTCGTGACCGTGCCAAAAAGTACTAGGGGATTTTGGTTCCCTATTTGGACAACAACTATGTCTCAAGTGAAAGTGACCGAGGGGTGTTATTGGAAGCCTTTCCCCCCGACCCTACCTAACTACAATGATTCTTTTGTGTTCCCCAAGTGGGGTTAGAATGTTGGTTTAGTTAGGTACTTTTTAAGGCTCACTTGATTTATGTGACAGAGTGTGTGCTCGTGAGGTGATGAACCCAAAAATAGAAGTGCCACAAGGGGGGCAACTTCCAACTATCAATAATGCTGAAATTGAAATTTTAACTTGCAAAATTTTCTGAATTAAAAATAATGAAATTTTAAAAGAATTCTGTAAAGGGCACAGAAATTATGTTGCAGAAAGGCTGTAAGGTAGTGAGGCTGCAGGTGGGACAGAGGACTGTTCAGATGCAAAAAATATTGCAGCAAAAGGGGCTGGGCTCAAAACAGGAAAAAAGCAGAAATCAGACCGCGGGTCTGTGGCGAATCGGAACAGGCAGACCGCGGGTTTGAGGAAAGCAGACGCGGTCGGGTCGCGGCTTTCGGGCCAACAGACGCAGTCGGGACACAGGAAATAGGGAAAAAGCCGTAGTCGGGTCGCGGCAGAAGGGCTAACAGGCGCATTCGGGACGCACGAAAGAGGCAGAAAGCCACAGTCGGGACGCGGGAAAAAGGCCGACAGGCGCAGTCAGATCGCGGCAAACAGGATGATTAGCCACGGTCGGATCGCAGGTAACAGACTTGAATCCACCGGCGGGGTGTCGGAAGCAGTCTGAGAGCCGCGGTCGGATCGCAGGTAAAGGCCTGAAAGGCGCGGTCAGGACGCGACTGCAGAGGGAAAAGACGCGGTATGCGGCGGCCGAAAGGGACAGCCGAAAGTAAAAAATTCAAAATGGAAACCAGAAATTCAAAATCTAGGGGAGTCGCCAAAACTGTAGCTAGGGTTTTACCCCTAGCTTATGCAAATGAGCACCTACTAAGGAGAATGGACTCCTTAGTAGCAGTTCAGTAAGTGTAAATAATTAAGCTAAAACATAAATTAAATTACTTTAAACATTGTGCATGAAACATAAATAAAAGATGTAAAGAATGGCTTTTTTGTATTGAAATTACCTTCAATGTGAAGGTTTGATGGAGCCCTTTGTAGTGTCCAAGAGGATGCTCCAAGCTTCAATATGCTCCTTCTCCTTCTCCAATGGTGGGAATGGGCCAAAAGTGGCTCTCAAGGTGAAAGTAGTTCAATGGTGAACTAGGGTTTCGAGAGAGATTTTGGCAGAGTAAGGGTGCTTGTGATTGTGGATATGAAATAAGGGATCTCCATCACCTATTTATAGTTTTTTGGTGGTGGAGTGCTGACCCATGGTTTTGGGCAGCTGTATAGGGTTTTTTCCTCCTTTTCCTCATTATTTTATATTTTTCTTCCCTTTTTAGGGGGTTTTTGCTATTTTTGGAGGAAAAATGGGGTTTTTTAGCCTTTTTTAGGCTATTTTGTTGGTTTTGTGGCATTTTGGAGGCATTTTAGGCCCTTTGGAGGCTTTTTTAGTGGGATTTTTGGGTTTTTAAGGGAAATATGGTAGGAAAATGGACAAATGAGCCATATAATGTGGTAGACGAGGTAGTGAACACTTTTTGGGTGTTAACAATGCCCTAGGAAGAATATATGAAGGAAAGAACATCAATAGGAAGATGAACCCGAGAGCTCAATTAAAGAGCACCAAGATGAATCAAGGAGAATCCATTCAAGATTATTTCTCAAGGGTTTCCTAGTTTAAGGAACAACTAGATGCCATTGGAGATATTCTTGATGAAGATGAACTAGTCATGACTGCTCTAAATGGTCTCACTAGGCCATGGGAGTCATTTATCCAAACCATGTGTGCCATAAAAGAAAGCATGAAGTTTGATGTGGTATGGGAAGATTGCATCCAAGAAGAAGCTAGGGTTGCTAACAGAGAAGCCTTTCTCAAAGAAGGTGACCAAGCCTTGGCTACTCACACCAAGAGACGAAGGAATAAACCCTACTTCAAGAAGGATAGTCACAAAGAGTCTCAACCTCCACAAAGATTTCAGAAGAAAAGAGGAACTACTCAGGGAAATAAGTTTTCCACATTCCAATGCTTCAATTGTCATAAAATAGGACACATTGCTAGGGATTGTCCCTCAAAGGGAAAGAAGAAGGGATTCCACCATAAAAAACATCAAGCACACCTAGCAGAAGATGAAAGTGAAGAAGAAGAAGAAGAGGAAGAAAGGCCTCACAAGAAAATATCTAGAAGAGAAGAAGAAGAAGAAGAAGAAGAAGAAAGGCCCTTCTTCAAGAGAAGATCTAGAAGGAATGAATAAGAAGATGCAGAAGAGTATGTTCTATTCTCTGCACTCTCTGGATCTATAACACCTAGAGAAAATACATGGCTTATTGATAGTGGTGCTTCAAAGCACATGACTGGACAAAAGAAAACTCTTTCAAAACTGGAAGAGAAGACCTCCCCACAAAAGGTTTCATTAGGAGATGACTATCAATATCCCATCAAGGGAATTGGTGAAGCAAGCTACAAGCTTGATTCTGGAACACCATTGAAGATGAAAGAGATATTATATGTCCTAGGATTGAAGAAGAACTTATTTTCTATCTCATCTCTAGATAAGAAAGGTTATAGGGTTGCATTCATAGATGGACAAGTACTCGTGTGGTCCAAAGGAAAATCAATTGAGGATGCAATTGTTATTGGTGAAGAGGAAGGAGGTCTATACAAACTCAGGGGATATCCAAAAGCTGCCCTAGTTCATGAAGCCACTAGACCCAGTGAACTATGGCATAGGAGGCTTGCTCATATTAACTACAAAGCAATATCTCATGTGAGTAAAGTTGTCATAGGACTACCAGATTTGAAGATTGATCATGATGGCACATGCAAAGGATGTGCAAAAGGAAAGAATACCAAGAACCCATTTCCAAAGAGTGAAAAAAAAACTAAGAGTATTTTGGAATTCATTTATTTAGATGTATGTGAACCAATGCCTTCCACATCCTTGAGTGGATATGAATACTACCTCACATTTATTGATGACTACTCCAAGAAGACTTGGATATACTTTATAAAAGGGAAGAATGAGGTCTTTGGAAAGTTCAAGGAGTTCAAAGCATTGATAGAAAATCTTTCAGAAAAGAAGATCAAAATAGTCAGGACAGATAATGGTGGAGAATACACTTCAAAAGATTTTGAAGTCTTTTGTAAAGAAGCTGGAATCAAGAGGGAGTTAACCACTGCCTACAATCCTCAATAAAATTGTGTTGCGGAAAGAAAGAATAGAACCATTATGGAAGTAGTTAAGACAATGATACATGATCAAGACCTACCTATGTATCTATGGGTTGAAGTAGCCAGGACAATAGTCTATGTGCAGAATAGACTATCTCATAGTGCTCTTGAATTCAAAACTCCAGAAGAAGTGTTTACAGGAAAGAAACCTGAGGTAAGCCACCTCAAGATATTTGGGTTCCCTATATATATTCACATTCCAAAAGAAAAGAGAACTAAATTAGACCCTTCCGGAAAGAAGGGGATATTTGTTGGATATTGTGAAACATCCAAGGCATTCAGAATTTACATACCAGGATTCCACCATATGGAGATTAGTAGGGATGTGACATTTGATGAAGAGATTTCTCTCAAGAAATCTAGGAAGTGCCAGTATGAAGAAGTATATGAAGAAGATGCACCTCCCAGAATTGCAGAATTTGTTCCCATCCCTAAAGATGTAACACCTGAAGACCATGATATGACAGAACCACAAGAACCCCCCTTTTCAAATATTTCAAGGAAAAGAAAGCCAGCATGGGAAAGAGATATTATATTAGGAGCAGAAAAGTATGGAGCTCCTGAAGGCTCTACAAGAGTGAGTAAGAAACCAAAGCCCTTCTCCAACTATATGGCTTCGATGTGTGATCTTGTAGATCAAGAGCCTACTAGTTATGAAGAGGCAGTTCATAAGAAAGAGTGGGTAGAGGCAATGACAGAGGAATACCAATCAATAATGAAAAATTATGTTTGGGATATAGTTCCTAAACCTAAAGACAAAAGTGTGGTATCCACCAAATGGATATACAAAATAAAGCATGCTGCGGATGGCGGCATTGAAAAATACAAAGAAAGATTTGTGGCCAGAGGATTCTCTCAGAAAGAGGGAATTGACTATGAAGAGACATTTGCACCAGTTGCAAGGTACACTTCTATCAGAACCATCATGGCACTTGCATCCATGATGAAGTGGGACTTACACTAGATGGATGTGAAGACAACCTTCCTGAATGGTGTGATTGAGGAAGAAGTGTACATAGAACAACCACAAGGTTTTGAGGTGGAAGATGGAAGAACCCATGTATGCAAACTGAAGAAGGCTTTGTATGGGTTGAAGCAAGCTCCCAAAGCTTGGTATGGAAGAATTGACAGTTTCTTGACAAACTTGGGCTTTACCAAAAGTAAATTTGATCCTAATCTTTATCTCAAAGTTATGAATGATGAAACTGTCATATTGTTGCTATATGTGGATGATCTATTTGTGGTTGGAAATGAGAAACAGATTATCGAGTGCAAGAAGAAGCAATCATAAGAGTTTGAAATGAAAGATCTTGGATTGATGCACTACTTCCTAGGTCTGGAAGTATGGCAACGACCAGATGGAATCTTTCTCAACCAAGGTAAGTATGCTGTGGGAATCCTGAAAACATTCGATATGTTGGAATGAAAAGTCATGGCCACTCCCATGGATTCCAAGTTAAAGTGTCACGTCCCCATATTTTTCTATGGTCCATGGGGTAATTTTGGCCTAGGTCACCTAGGCAATCATTATTTAATTAATGAGCAAGTATGGAAACTACCTCATGAAAGATGCCTAAGGTTGTATTTGGGAATTAAATGGACAAGGTGGCCCCCCCATGTAGTTATTAACCCCATGACTAAGTCTAAGTGATTAATTAAATGATAATTTAATTAATGGGGAAGTTTTGAGGCAATCACTATAGTGGTTAATTAATTCTGAATTAATTAATTAAATTCTGATGTCTGAATTAATTCTGAGAATTATAATATTTTAATAATAAATATTAGCAAGTGGTGATGGTATTCCTAGGAAATTCGAATTGGTAAGTGAGGCAAACTTTCCTAAGTGGTAAAGTCTTAGAAAAGCTAAGGAATGTAGTGGAGACAAGTTGGCAAGATGAACCCAGAAAGGAAACTGACAAAAGCTGGCAAAATTAGACAAAAACAGGAAAGAGGAAAGTAAAGAAAGTGGAAAGATTCAGAAAAGCTTTCAGAAAGAAAATAGCAACAACCAGAAAACCTACCTAAAGTGCACTTGCCCAAATTTAGTGAAGGAGGTGAAGGAAAGAAAGTTTTGAAAGCTCATAAGTTGCTATTCTCCTCAAGAAAGGCGCCCTCATGGCTTTGGAGTAGAATGGGAAAGTGGGTAACCTACTCTCACAGGTCACCAAGCCAAGAAATTGTTCAGCAGGTCATCATGAAGTTTATAAAAGAATCCAACCAACTCCATTTGACAACTTTTGATCATTTATGTTTTCTCATGAGAGCTCGGATGCTTCTCTAGTTGAGTGTTGTGCCTCAATTGTGCTTCTTGGGTGATGTGGCCCAAGGCCCTTAGTTTCCAGAGAGTGTTGTGTAGGTCTATGTCAAGATATTGCAGCCAGTAACATATGCTTCCAGCCTCCATTGAATATCTACAGTCATTCAGGAGAACAGGTTCCTCCAACAGTGATTCTCCAGCTAGTTTTGGTGAAGATCCATCCATTGAAGAAGATAGAAGTTGGGAGTGCGCCCAGGGGATGAAGGAGAGTTGGTGCAGCCATTGTTGCAGAAATCAAAGGTTTTCAAGATCAGTAACAAGCTTCAGATCAGATCCATACTTCTCTTCTCACTCGTTCTCCATTCACAGCAAAATCTAGAGGAGTTTTCCCTGAAGGAGATGGATGACTTAGTGAATGCGCTCTAGACAAGTTCAGAAGCTCAGTAATCAGCAATTTATAGTGATATGACCTATATATGACCTGATCCTATCACCATAGCATATCCATAGTAATATTCTATTTCTTCTCTTCATTCTCCATCAAATGTAATTCCATCAAATGTAATGAATATTTAGCTTGTGAGGCACTGTTGTGTTGGGAGACAGTTAAATCAATAAAAGAAAGATTCTAATATATTATTTTCGACCTACATATGTTAAGTATGTTATATCATATCATTATTTAATGTCATAGCAGAGTTTATCATTTATTGGAGCAGTTTAAAGGATTAAAATGCAAGACTAGCTAGTTTGGTGCTTAATCTAGACTAGTTTCACCATATTTGTTGCTGAATCCTTTTTGAGGATCCATTTTGCATTCTGTCAATTGGAGGAGGTTTTTAGTTCAATATAATGTCCATATCAGTCCCTGTAATAAGAATTTGAATGCTTTTAACTTCATTTTGGAAAGCCTGTATTGTGACTAGCTCAGCAGTCCACCATCTGCAAATAATCCCCAAATTGCTCCAAACCTTTCCAAGTCAATCCAGTCTTTGTCCCAGAATTCCTTATGAGTTGTATGACTGATATATCTCTTTCCTAAACACCTTTAACCCTTACCCATTCTTGTTGTCATATTCTAGAAGCCCAGGAAGCCTCGAAGTAGGCAATAGATTCATTCTATTGCTGAAAAGTGAATGGCTCTAGTACCTTGTGCCAAGGACTCCTGCTAAAAACATATTTTGCTGCTGCTGCACCTAATCCCATATAAATTCCATAATCAAACATTCATCCCACCATCCTCAGTTTGCACACCAGTACCCCTCACTTACCTCCCGTCCGGTTCGAAGGATTTGCCACAAAATTTCACTAGTAAAAGTTGTAAAAGTTTAAAAGTGGAGTTAATATCTGGGTCAGATCTTGCCCGGGATATTATAGTGGTATCAGATCACTTTCCTTGGCTCAGCCTATGGAAATTTAATCTCAGTGGAAAAGTAGCTCAACACTATTTTTAAATTGTAGTTGTGAAATTAGTTCCATGTCATGGAAGATTCAGACTTTGAGTTGTATGAGGAGGAAGATTATTTTTATGAAGAGTATGATAATTATGATTATCAGTATGAAGAATACTGCAGATAGTATGAGGAAGAGAATCCCCAAGTAGTACCTTCCACAAGCATCTCCTGTGAGATCATGATGGGAAGAAGAGACTATGGTTATTTTGATAGCCCTATTCAGGAAAATTTTGCATGTTCCACAGTCAAAGGTCAACCTCCTATGGGAGATTTAATGAAAGATATGAAAATTTTATTGGATGCATGTGACTTCACAAAATTTTTTGGATCCTCTTCAAGAAGATCCTACAAGAATCTTCATCCTAAGACAACCAAGGAGAAACAGGACCCAAAACCCAATCATGAGATTGTTGACAAAAGGGAAGAAGAATCTACTGCAAGATTCTATGATGAGGATCTCAAGATCATCTCAGATGAGATTGGTACTGTTAGGGGTGTTGAACCATATTTCGGATCAGATCTAAAAGTAGAACATAAATCAGATCCAAAGACACCACGTGAGCTTCACAAGGAAGTAGAAATTGACCACACATCAGTTAGATGTGAACTAGTAGAATCAGTGGTAGAACAAGGCACCATAACCCCACCCATTGAAGAGAGAAGCATGATGCAAAGGTATGGATCACTTTTAGATTTTTGTACTAAATTGTGTCATGATGATGTTGCAGCCACATCAGAAGACAATTACTGCATAAGGGATTCCCTGGCTATTGAGTTTCATATCCTTGGTGATAAGGGTGAATGTAGTGACCAAGCTGAATCACTAGAAGGGTGTTTGCAGGATGCCTACATGGAAAGAAGAGAATCTATTGAGGAATGTTTTAAGTGTGAGGAAGCATCTAAAGATGTGTACTCTCACATATTTGTGGGGGACATGGAGATTCCCATTGATGAAGGTGTGGTGGGTGTAATATCCATGGGGAAAGAAGAAGATCTGGCAACAACAGAAACTGAAAATGAGAAATTGATGGAAGGCCAAACCACCAACACTCCACCTCATAAGGAGGATAACATGATACCTGGTGAGTTATTAAATTATGATTTTTATGTGTCATTATTTCAATCTGATATGGCAGCCACTTCTAGTGAAAAGTTCAGAGTGGTTGAGCTCCCTAGTGAGGAGGTTTGGAACTCTGATGTCAAAAAGGAATGTAATGTGAAGGCTGGAATTTTGAGAGACGATATTTCTGGTATACCCAGGATGAATGGGCAATTAATTTGCAGCCCAAATTATGTTGTTGAGGACCTAAGAGATGAATATATTGTAGTATCAATATATGGATCAGATTTCCAAACTTCGAGTGCACTGCATAAAATCAATCCGGGGATGGAAAATGAAGAGGAGGAACATCTGCAAGAACCTCATCTTCTTACAGAATCATTGAAGATGGATGAACAAAAGATCCAAGAGGCCTTGAAAATTCTCCATGACACTCATTCTTCAGTGTCAAGGTTGTGTTGGGAAGCTGCTTTAAGGGAAGATCAATATTTCTTTGCAGCCATGGAGAATATCTAGAAATCAATGTCCACAATCAAAGGTAATTTCTCACAGTTGCTTTTAGATAAAAATTACATGTTTGAGCTTGTTGAATTGTTGCGGGATGCATCATGGCATGATGAAGAAAGTATTTGCAGATATGAAAAAGAGAACTATGAGCTTAATGATGAATTGATGGCCACCCAAGATTCTTTGAGAAGCACTCAAAGTGCCCTCCAAGAATCCAAGATGGAGATGTTGTTGCTTCATGAAAAGTTGCAAAGATCCTCCCTACCCTCCTACACACCATTCAGTCAATTACAGTGGAGTGAAAGCATTCATGATCATATGGAGGAACCTCATGAGATGGTGGGTCATGAGGATCATTTATCTTTACATTTGCTTGAGGAGTGTGCAGAACAGTTTGATGAAAACCAAGCACCTGATCATTTCCTAAGAGAACTTGAGTTGTTCCTTGGAAGTAGCCACTCTCCCATGGAAAAGTGGGATGAGAGCACCCAATTTGGGCCTGCCAATAATGAAGAAGTTGCAGCCATAAGTCTGATTACTAAATTTTGCAGACATACCAAGAATATTCACATTCCTTCCCCACATGTCATGGATTCAGCAATAACAATGGGGAATGAATAGTGGGTGAAGAAGTTTTTCTTGTTGATGCCACATGTACCACAGGTGGATCATGATCTGCTCCTATCGGAGATAAATCTTATTGCAGCAGAGATGGCTGATTTCAGCTCATGTGAATTAGCAAGCAAGATATTCGATTCATCCATTGGAGGGATGGATAGAGGAATCATAAAAAAAGGAAATCTCGGATGTAAAAGGTTTTCTTGTTTCTGCAATAAATTTCTTATTATAACTGACATTGTCTTGAATTGTGAGCAGCAACAAAAGTATATTTTGCAGCCATTTGATGTCACTCATCCACATATGGATTGGGTGAAAGATTACTTGAAAAGCATGAAGTCTCCTTGCAAAAATGTTTCTGCTTATGGTCAAGGGAAGGCAACTGAGCAAGCAAGTTGCCAAGATAGATTAATGGAACAATTTACTGGCAGAAGTTGGCCTATGTGGAGAGAATCCACATGCTAGGAGATTGGGAAAATGCAGTTGATACTTTGGGATCCTGGCATTCATGGGAGTGACAGATTGCCAAAGATGACAGGAAAATTTTGGTCCTTGCCGGAGAAACAGTGGCATCTGGGAATTCTACTCAAGTTATAATGGCTGGGTTGAAAATTTTGTTCTTTGTTGGTTAAATTGCAGATATAAATTACAGTGAAGTTTTTCTTCATTTTTTTTTAAGGCCCAAGTTTAATTTTCAGACTGCACAGTGAATGGGGACAATTATAATTAGAGTGGTGCAGCAGAAGCTGGGTGGAATCCTGAAAATGCTTGAGGACAAGCAATCTTAGGAAGGGAGGACTATCATGTCCCCATATCTTTCTATGGTCCATGGGGTAATTTTGGCCTAGGTCACCTAGGCAATCATTATTTAATTAATGAGCAAGTATGGAAACTACATCATGAAAGATTACTAAGGTTGTATTTGGGAATTAAATGGACAAGGTGTGGCCCCCATGTAGTTATTAACCCCATGACTAAGTCTAAGTGATTAATTAAATGAGAATTTAATTAATGGGGAAGTTTTGAGGCAATCGCTATAGTGGTTAATTAATTTTGAATTAATTAATTAAATTCTAAAGTATGAATTAATTCTGAGAATTATAATATTTTAATAATAAATATTTCTAATAAATATTAGCAAGTGGTGATGGTATTCCTAGGAAATTAGAATTGGTAAGTGAGGCAAACTTTCCTAAGTGGTAAAGTCTCAGAAAAGCTAAGGAATGTAGTGGAGACAAGTTGGCAAGATGAACCCAGAAAGGAAACTGACAAAAGCTGGCAAAATCAGACAAAAGAAGGAAAGAGGAAAGTAAAGAAAGTGGAAAGATTCAGAAAATCTTTCAAAACGAAAATAGCAACAACCAGAAAAGCTACCTAAAGTGCACTTGCCCAAATTTAGTGAAGGAGGTGAAGGAAAGAAAGTTTTGAAAGCTCATAAGTTGTTATTCTCCTCAAGAAAGGTGCCCTCATGGCTTTGGATTAGAATGGGCAAGTGGGTAACCTACTCTCATAGGTCACCAAGCCAAGAACTTGTTCAACAGGTCATCATGAAGTTTATAAAAGAATCCAACCAACTCCATTTGACAACTTTTGATCATTTATGTTTTCTCATGAGAGCTCTGATGCTTCTCTAGTTGAGTGTTGTGCCTCAACTGTGCTTCTTAGGTGATGTGCCCCAAGGCCCTTAGTTTCCAGAGAGTGTTTTCCAGGGCTATGACAAGATATTGCAGCTAGTAACATATGATTCCATTCTCCATTGAAGATCTACCGTCATTAGGGAAAACAGGTTCCTCCAACAGTGATTCTCCAGCTAGTTTTGGTGAAGATCCATCCATTGAAGAAGATAGAACTTGGGAGTGCACCCAAGGGCTGAAGGAGAGTTGGTGCAGCCATTTTTGAATACATCAAAGATTTTCAAGATCAGTAACCAGCTTCAGATCAGATCCATACTTCTCTTCTCACTCGTTCTCCATTCACAGCTAAATCTAGAGGAGTTTTCCCTGAAGGAGAGGGATGACTTAGTGAATGCGCTCCAGACAAGTTCAGAAGCTCAATAAGCAGCCATTTACAGTCATATGACCTGTAGATGACCTGATCCTATCACCATAGCATATCCACAGTAATATTCTATTTCTTCTCTTCATTCTCCATCAAATGTAATGAATATTTAGCCTGTGAGGAACTGTTGTGTTGGGAGACAGTTAAATCAATAAAAGAAGGATTCTGATATATTATTTTCAACCTGCATATGTTCATTATGTTATATCAGATCATTATTTAATGTCATAGCATATTTTATCATTTATTGGAGTAGTTTAAAGGATTAAAATACAAAACTAGCTAGTTTGGTTCTTAATCTAGACTAGTTTCACCATATTTGCTGTTGAATCTTTTCTAAGGATCCATTTTTCATTTTGTCAATTGTAGGAGGTTGTTAGTTCAATATAATATCCATATCAGACCTTGTAATAAGAATTTGAATGCTTTTAACTTCGTTTGGAAAGCCTGTATTATGACTAGCTTAGTAGTCCACCATCTGCAAATAATCCCCAAATTGTTCCAAACCTTTCCAAGTCAATCTAGTCTTTATCCCATAATTCCTTATGAGTTGTATGACTGATATATCTCTATCCTAAACACCTTTAACCCTTACCCAGTCTTGTTGGAATATGCTAGAAGCATAGGAAGCCTCGAAGTAGGCAATAGATTCATTCTATTGCTGAAAAGTGAATGGCTCTAGTACCTTGTGCCAAGGACTCCTGCTAAAAACATATTTTCCTGCTGCTGCACCTAATCCCATATAAATTCCAGAATCAAAATTTCATCCCACCATCCTCAGTCTGCACACCAGTACCCCTCACTTACCTCCCGTCCGGTTCGAAGGATTTGCCACAAAATTTCACTAGTAAAAGTTGTAAAAGTTTAAAAGTGGAGTTAATATCTGGGTCAGATCTTGCCCAGGATATTACATAAAGCTATTAGTTGATTACTCTTAAGAGTTATTGGATGTGACTCTATATAGATAGATTATTGGGTCATTAATGTATTTGAAGAATACCAGGCCAGACATATGCTTTGCGGTGAACACTCTGAGTCAGTATCTAGTGAAACCTAGATGAGTTCACCTAATTGCTGCAAAGCATGTGATGAGGTACCTAAAGGGTATGATAGATTTTAGTCTCTATTATCGTGGATATAATGACTTCATATTGTATGGCTTCATAGATGCTGATTGGGCAGGAAGTGTATTAGACAGGAAAAGTACATCAGGTGGATGTTATTGTCTAGGATCTGCCATGATCTCGTGGTTTAGCAGAAAGCAGTCAGGTGTGGCTCTCAGCACAGCTGAGGCAGAATATATAGCTTCCTGCTCTGCTCGTTGCAAAGTGGTATGGCTTCGGAAGTTGTTATCAGGATTGTTTGACTTAGAGATGGACCCCACTGTGATCCTATGTGACAACCAGAGTTGTATCAAAATGACAGAGAATCCATTATTCCATGATAAGTCAAAGCACATAGAGATCCGATATTTCTATATATGGGATATGGTGCAGAAAGGAGCTATCAAGCTCAAGTATGTAGGCACTGATGAACAAGTTGCTGATGTGTTGACCAAACCTCTGTCTCGAGTAAAGTTTGAGTATTTCCGAGACAAGCTTGCTGTAGTTCAAAAGGACCCTCCTCGAAAGGGGGAGTGATATGTTCGATAATAATATTTGGATATTGGTATCGAGATGGATACCTGTATCAATGATGAGATTGCTCAGATGGATACTTGTATTGATGATTTGTATACTTGTATTGGTGTGGATACTTGTATTGATGATATGTATACTTGTATGTATACTTGTATTGATGTGGATACTTGTATTGATGATATGTATACTTGTATTGGTGAGGATACTTGTATTGGTGTGGATACTTGTATTGATGATATGTATACTTGTATTGGTGAGGATACTTGTATTGATGATTTGTATACTTGTATTGGTGTGGATACTTGTATTGATGATATGCATACTTGTATTGGTGAGGATACTTGTATTAATACTTGTATTGTTGATTTGGATATTGTATTGATAATGAGGATATTTGTATCGATGATTGGGCTACTTGTTATGATGATGAGGTTAGTATATGGTACCTAGTTGATATGATAAGACTGTATCGTCCCTAAACGTCTAGTTCAAAATGTACGTGATGGGGATTGCATCATCCCGGAACCACTAGTTCAAAATGTACGTGATGGGGATTACATCATCCCGGAACCACTAGTTCAAAATGTACGTGATGGGGATTACATCATCCCAGAACCACAAGTTCAAAATGTATGTGATGGGGATTGCATCATCCCTGAACAACTAGTTCAAAATGTACGTGATAGGGATTGCATCATCCCAAAACCACTAGTTCAAAATGTACGTGATGGGGATTGCGTCATACCGGAACCAACAGTTCAAAATGTACTTGAGGGGATTGTATTGTCCTCGGACTTCGGTCCCTAAATTGATCCGTAGACAAATGTCTCCGAGAAGTGGTCGCTAGTGGACGTGAGGGGATTGTATCGTCCCCGGACTTCGGTCCCTAAATTGATCCATAGACAGATGTCTCCTAGAAGTGGTCCCTAGTGGACAAGAGGGGATTGTATCGTCCCCAGACTTCAGTCCTTGAATTGATCCGTAGACATATGTCTTAAAAAAAAATGGTCCTTATACTTTGTCTAAGTTGACGAGTGGATTGTATAGTCCCTAGACATGTTATGGTGTCTTAGATGGATCATGTGTTTTGCAGGTGACGTTGCTGCTGATCGTGATGGTATAGATGATGATGGTGCTGATCGTGATGGTCTAGATGACGATGCTGCTGATAGTGATGGTCTAGATGACAATGTTGCTTATCGTGATGGTCTAGATGACGATGGTGCTGATCGTGATGATCTAGATTACGATGTCGCTGATCGTGATGATCTAGATGACAATGTTGCTGGTCGTGATGATCTAGATGACGATGCTGATGATCGTGTGATGACGATGTTGATGATTGTGTGATGACGATGCTGATGATCATGAGGATCCATATGATGATGTTGATGTTCCAATATTGAAGATGTTCCCGTAACTGCTTGAGTTACTGATGATGTTGAGAAAGCTTCCAATGATTTATAGATGTATCATGTATGATGTAGTCGATGACTCCTTGCTCCTGCAGATGTTGTTATAATATCCTTCTCGATAAGGGGGAGTGTTGAAATATTGTAACTTCTAAGAATATTATATTTGTATTATTTCGGAGATGTTTCATTCCTCCGATGGGACTTTATTATGTATCCAGAGATGTTTATTCCTCTGATGGATTATGGTAACTAGGGTTATTAGATCTCCCATGTGGGGGTCGGCCCTGAGTTAATTTATTAGGGGTTATTAGACTCTCTTAGGTGAGGTCGGCCCCATAGGGTAAAAAGTCAGTCGGGAAACAAGTATAAGTAGAGGAGGATGTTCATCACTTAACTCACTCTTCCATCACTAGGAAAGTAGCACACAAGTGAGAGAGAGGTCTGCATAGGAGGTAGAGAAGGAGTTTTAGTCTTGGACTACATCTTGTATTTGGTTGATCATCTTTATTGAGGAAAGCTTTGCTGGGTTTTCTACCCCATGAGGGTTTCCCAGGTTAAAATCTATGTCTATCTTGTGATTGTGTTTCTTTCAGTGATCTTGCTAGTCAAATTAGTATAAACTTAACATTAATAAGCTTGGGCTCTCTGCAACTCCTCAGGGAAGGGGGGATGTAATTATTGGTTTTTGTCCTACAAAAGTAGCTAATCGAGATGTCTAAAAATTAGACTAGAAATAGTGTTTTACTGCTCTATTTTAATAGAGTATAACTGTAGTTTTCCTTTTGATTTCTAATGTAAAGTTCGACTTATTTTTAAAAAAAAGAATAAGATTACAATATATAGAGTATATAAAAAAATTGGTTAAGAAGCAATATTATCTAGAACTTGATTTTATTTTTCCAAGATTAGAGTACAATGACGTTACTGAACTTGATTTTATTTCTCAAGATTAGAGTATGATGATGTTACCGAACTTGAAATAATTTTTCAATATTTTTTTTGTAACCATGGGAACAGCAACCTCCCAAGGGTATATCCAACATCCCGCAAGCCAGATATACCTGAAACTTGTGACTCAGCAGGGGCCGAGACGTCCCAAGACCCTTTATCCTAGGGGAGAGCCTCTATCCCAAGGGTTTCCTACCCTTCGAGCCTTGTCACAATGGGCCAATGAGAAACCCTACCCCCCCACCGCTTTATATTAGAGTAAGACGACGTTACCAACATTATGATTGAATAGTGCTCGAAAGACAACTTTAGATGGTAAATATTATCCTTACTGGTAAAGGAAACTTGGGTTTGTTGAATATTGTAACTTCTAAGAATATTATATTTGTACATTATTTATTCCGGAGATGTTCCATCCCTCCGAGGTGATTCTATTATGTATTCGGAGATGTTTATTCCTCCGAGGAGTTGTGGTAACTAGGGTTATTAGACCCACCATGTGGGGGTCGGCCCCGAGGTTATGTTTTAGGGGTTATTAGACTTCTCCATGAGAGGTCGGCCCCATTAGGTATTTTTGGTGGTCAGGAGTGAGTATAAATAGAGGAGGTGAACTCCTCATTAGACACACTCACTCACTTGTGAAAAGAGGCGCACTTGTCTGGGAGATTTGCTAAGAAGGAGAAGAAGGAGGGAGCACATCTTGTATTTTGGTTGATCATCTTATTGAGGAAAGCTTTGGTGGGTTTTCTACCCCATGAGGGTTTCCTAGGGTAAATACTGTGTCTATCTTGTGATTATGCTTCTTTCAGTGATCTTGCTAGTCTATTTGGTTTAAACTTAATAGGGTTGTCTCTCGCCGGAGTGACATTCTCTGTATGGGGGATTTCACGGTATTGAGAAAAAAAAATATTACCCTTACTCAATAGGAGATTTTCGGAAAATACATTTTAGAAGCCACTAAGGATTCACCATGATTAATGGTTATCCTTATACCTTTACTTTAACATAAATATTGAGGACTAGATTAATAATATTTTAATTGACATAAACAAGGTCAATGATGATAACTTCATATTTCTTACCTTTAATTTGATTACTCCCATTTTTATTCTAGGATTCTAGAAAAACATTAAGACCTTAGGATATATAGATATTTATTGGGTGTATTGTAACATCCCCTCCCATGGAACCAATTCAAGGAAGGGAACATGATACCATTCTCTAGGGCCTTCATAAAACTTAGCCCATTCATTAGATTCATACAAATAAATTCAGAAGTGTGCAGATGCAAATTAAGCAATTATGCATAGCAGAATTAAAACTCATCCACACACATATCATATGCACATAGCATATCAAAAATAGTCATCAATTTAAACATTGCAAAAGTAAATACATAGACAGAAAAACACTTATCTTCGTTGTGCAATTGTTCCAAACAACTAGCTATGTCGTTGCAACATTCCACCCAACCATAGGCCAGTTGTGTTCATCAATCTCTCAACACAACTGCCACCCCCGAGCTGGGCATGATTCTTACAAGGAAAAGGGGACATTCAAGATCATACATAGCCAAATAATCATTCCTCTAAGCCAAGCCAGTCCATAGCTGGGTTTATCAGGCTAAATCTGAACCCTCTTCATTTATGGGTGCTTGCACTCAAGCTCAAGCCAAAGCAATAGATACCCATCTCAACCCCAACAATATCTTACACATGGAAACTCAAAAACTAGGCATGGATACACATTTCCAACAATGGGATTTACAAACAGGATGGCCATGGGTTTTCCCCCAAATCGTGGGCATACCAAAACGAACTATGGAAAGAAAAATTCGATCACAGGGGGAAAAACCAATTTCTCCCACATGTTATGAGCATTCCTATGGCCCAAATGGCCTCAATGAACCCCAAATCAATCTGTTCTCCTTCCCCACTGGTAACCAAAACAAAAGCACCCTTCCTAGCTAGAAAGATGAAGGGAAACACAGAAAAAACATGGATGAAAATGCCTAGTAAGCTCTAAAAATGTGAGAGAGGCAAAACTAGTTGATGGGTAATGACTTGGGGAGCAATTCCTGGCTCTTTTCTTGCCCAGGGAGTAAAATGCGTTTTTCCATGAAGGGTGGCTTGCCCATACTCGAATTTGGACAGCCATACCTCCCATTCCCCAAAGCATTAACTACCTCAACCAACTCTTGGGAGAATGAATGATTGGATACAAAAGTCAACATGGGTAGTTGAGGGTTTGATGGGTTCTCTCATTGACACTTGGCTTGATTTGATTGGCTCCAAGGGTTTGAATATTTCCCTCCCAATTACTTGTAAATCATGCCCCCATCTCTTGTTGCATTGCATAGCTAGTTGTGGGTATTTTATTAAAATGCATATTTATATGATATTCGCAATTCCATTGTGCCTGGCTAGCACATAAACCATATGCATCAATAAATCGATGGCGGGGCCTTGGCCTTGAGCTCCTCACTACAATTTCATAACAATATTACATTATTTACGATTTTAATGCCATAGGGTCAAAATGGGGACATTACATGTATCATATTCTCTCTTATCATCATTTTATTTAATCACTTTTTTTAAATTTTTTATTATGTTAATTTTTATCATTATTATAATTAAGTTTTTATAAGCTTATGTAAGAAAAAATATCAAATTAAATCCAAAACACAAGAAATAACAATGACCCAGACATACTTTTAACTACTGACTTATAGTGTCTTCTCTCTCTATCTCATTGTATTATCACTACGTTTTACAATACAATACTCATGTGATATGGGTCATAACTTAATGATTTGCACTAAGCACATAATCCCAAAAATAATGACATATAATATTATACATCCAAAACCCTAATCGGTTATACAACCATAACTAATTAACAATAATTATTGAACAATGGACCCAAAAACCATTGGCCACACCAGAGTTGAAATTTGACGTCTTACTTTGCAAGCCAAGAAATTTTTATATGATGTTTTAATTTTAACATTGCCTTTCATTTGACGTTTAAATCTTAATTTTACTCGTCATAAGAATAGTTGTTTTTTTTTAAATAACACTCATAATTTTTTTATGAAACGTTGAATTCCATATCTTGCCTCATATAATATAAAAATAAAAAATTTAGAAAAATATAATAAAAAAACATAGTGAACATAATGTTTACCATGATCTAGTCAAAGTTTACCTAACAAGGGGAGATAATTACAAATATATATATGTGTGTGTGTGTGTATGTATGTGTGTGAGAGAGAGAGAGAGATCTTAGGATATAGATATTAATGAAATGGAAAATGACGGCTATTTACCCACCTCACCACACCCAATACCCCTCAAACCCTTTTGTTAAAGAAACTTACAAAGAATACAACACATGTACAACAATAATAACATCCACCCTTACTCAACCAAAATAATCACGACCTTTCAATATTTTTTATTTTCTTCCTTCCATATTTCCCTATTTCTTTGTTTTTAGTTATTTTTAACTTATTCATTTATTATTTATTTTTAAAAATTTTATTTTTCTTTTCTTTTCTTTTTATTTTTTTTATTTTTAATCTTTTATTTTTTTTAAATTTACTTGTTTTTAATAGTTCCCTTGATCCTTTTCTGACTCATCTTTTTGCCTCTTTATTTATCTTATCCATGTTTTGTGCTCATTCCCTTTGTTTGTTTTATGTTTATTTGGGTGAGCTCCTTTTTATCCCTTTTTTTCTTATTTTAAATTTATTATTCCTTCTTTTATATTTATTATTTTTAGTAGCATGTATTTCAAAACTTTAATCAATGGTTCAAATTAATATATTTAACAAAATTAAAATTACATTTTCAATATAAATAAAAATACAAAAAATAAATATAAAGTACATTCTAAAAGAAAAACTAACATTAATATTTCAATATAAATGATACATATAATCAAATAAACAATAACCAAATAAAATTTTGCATCAATTGAAATAAAATTGATAATATGCACTAATTTAAAAAAATACCCTTTTAAAGCAGTTTGATATTGTAATGTCCAACTTCATTGGTCAGTTTGGAAGGATATTTGTAATATGCTTTATGCACAAGATTTATGGGGTAATGGAAATTTCAAAGATTATTTCTAGTTTACAAAAAAAATTCATGTCAAGAGTCTCTCATTTTTCCTCATATAGGAAATATGGAAAATGAGAAATTTTGTTATTTTTTAGAATACTTGTATCCTTATCCATATTGTTAGTATCAAAACTGTTGCCGCTTTAAAGGAATGGGATAGTGGCAAAAATACAATAGTGTTGCAAGGTGATTCTTGATGAAGAACATCCAATAGGTTTTTTTATGGTGCAGAAAAGGATGGCTAGTGTTGCTTAGAAATGGTTATATATGGTCAAAGAAGTCATAGTATCAAAACTGTTGTCGCTTTAAAGGAATGGGATAGTGGAAAAAATATAAAAGTGTCAAAAACTTCTTGCAATGCGATTATTGATGAACAACCAACATGTTTTTTTTATGGTGCAAAAAAGGATGGTTGGTGTGGCTTAGGAATGGTTATATATGGTTAAAGAAGTCATAGTATTCACTTGTGGATGGGTGTTGGAAGGGGTTCTAATATTCATGCCAAACTCCTTGTTTTATGTGGTTTACTATGGTTTGCAAGAAAAAGAGGTTACATGGAGTTAAACGTTCTTAGAGATTCCAAGATTATTATTGATTGGGCTTCGGGTGTCTCATCTTTGCACTCCATTTTCCTTCAACAATGGATGACTCAGGTAAAGGAGCTGCTTTAGTCTTTTGACAAGATTTCTTTTGGACATATCTGCAACACTTTCAACAGAGAAGCAAATGTTCTTTCGAAGAAGGTCGTGGGTGATATAAATGGGCTGCTACACTTTGAGGAGTTCATTGACGAGGTCATTATAGACTCTGGTTTATATCATGTTTTTTAGACTTTTATATGTCAATCTTCTAGATAGTTTTTGTGTCAGTCTTGATTCCCATTATTATCCAGTCTTTTGTTTCGAGCTTTGAATGGCTTGAAAGTTGCTTATGTTTTGGCCTTTTGTGCAGTCCTTTTTTGCCGATCTTTTAGCAAATATGTAGTTCATACTACATGATTGAAGAAGACAGTTTTTATGTAACTTTGATTCCAAATAAATAACAAGTTGCATGTTTTTTTCTTTTGAAAAAAAACAAATTTAAACCATTGGCCTATAGTTATAATTTTTTTATTTATCTACTTTATTTTGCATTATTTAATGGACAAATGAGAAGTCTATTTATTCTATTTTTTGGGACTTTAAAGTGGGTTTTGCTTGAAAGCATAGGCACTAAGTAGTTTATATTCATTTTTCACATCAAATTGCTTTATTTTTTAAGATATCAAAATTTTAAATAATAATAAAATTATTCATAAAATATTTGTATATAAAATTACTTTGAAATGTTTTTCTTATTTAAATTTTGCGATGTAAAATCTCTCCAGCAACAGCGTTTACCACCAAAAAAAGATCGTTGTGAATTATGGTAAGTCTAGAAAAATCTAAAGTAAGGATCCTTAACAGCTTTTATCACCCAAAAATAATTGATGTGAATTATTGTAAGGACCACTTTTAACATCCAAAAATATTGATGTGAAAGATGAATTGCAACCAACCTCTGCAAGATGTGCAACAAAGACTCGACTATCACAGAATCAAATATTCCGTGAACTCGGAGTGAAAATAATGCAACTTTGACGTGGAAAGAATTGCAACTTGAAGCCGGTTTTGCATGTTGCAACAAAGACTCGACAATAACATAATCAAATCTCCCATAAATTCTATTGAAAATAACGCAACTTTGACGTGGAAATAATTGCAACTTGAAGCAGCCATTGAAATTATCGGCACGGATGTATACTTTTATGGAAAAGTCTCACCTAACAACAGGATTCCTTGAAGTGTTAGGTGGATTATAGAGCAATAAACCGAAATTCCTTGAGGTGGTAGGTGCAATGTAAAAAAATAAACCAACTTTATTGAAACCAGCAACATTGGCAACCCAAGGGGAATGTGAAGTGTTTTCCCAGGTAATAATATATTCATTGTTGTTTCACTTTCCAACAAACAAGGCCGTCACAAAGGATAAGTAAAAAGTCAAACAAGTTTCACAATACATCCATGTTCCTTTATTGGTCTATCAAATCCAACCATTAATTACATTGATAGGTGTTTAGATATTATCTAGGATTTTGGACTTCCTTGAACGGATCAACAAGATTAACCCAAATGTAACAAGTGTATAGTTAGGATTCATTTCATGGTTGTCGTATCTAGTTATGCTTAAATGCATCTTGAAAAATAAGCTTCAGTTAAGTAGTGGTTTTAAAAAAGGGTATGTTTATTAAATAGTATTTGTTTTATGTTTATATTAATTAGTTTAATGTGTATGTTAGTTTAATGTTTATATTAATTAGTTTAATCTTTAGTCTTTGTTTAAAAGCCATCCATCTCCATGAAACTAAATGGTTCACTATGTCTATAAATATTCACCAACCACTTTACTTAAAGTTGTACTAGTATTAATATAATTTACTTATTTCACTTAATTCCCTTCACCATCCATTCAAACTTTTGGTAATCAACTATAATAATAATAATTCTCTCAGCCTCCGTTTAGTGTGCATGCTTGCAAAACAAAGAATTTCGATCCAAACGTCTCTGGCTAGAATTCATGGCATCACATGAAATTGTAACGTAGTTATCTCTAGTCCATGAAATGTTCCTTTCTGAATTCATAATCCATTTCTTAGTGAAATGAAATTTCAAAGAGTAGTGTGTACAATCAACACGGGAAAGTGAGCATGGAGAAACTTTCCTTTTACTTTTTTACTTTTAGCTTGTTGGAAAGTCCAATCGGTGACAACGACATGCGAAAAGTTTAATGCATTAATAAACTTAAATTCCTTTCGCGTCTACTTGGGAATTATGTCACATTGAAAACACTTAAATTCCTTTAGCGTCCTACTTGGGAATTATGTCACATTCGTTTCAATGGTACCATTAACTTCTTTTGTCTTTTACCTTGGGATTGTAGATTAGTCCATTGGTAACCGTGATCAAAATTGAACATTTCCCAATGGGTTTATACCTTTCCTAAAAGAGAAATTAAACTAGCATACCTTCAAAGCGGGGGAAATGAAACGTCAAGAAGAAGTTAAAGATGTAAAATGCGAGAAAGTTATGGGTACGTAGATAATATAATTTTATGTGTTTGAAAGTAAGTCTAGCTAATTTATGATAGGGATAGTAGTACTAATAAGCAACAAATAGAAACCCATGTAATCGATGGCAACTAAAATGATTTGTACATTAATTTGTCATGCCAAAAAGTATACATATGTGAGTAAAACACTAAAGGGCTAGGTAGTAATCAAGTTTGGCTCTAAATATATTGGAAATCAACATTGGTATTTTCATTTGGTAGGGGGAGTGCAGAGATTGAGGGTTGCAATTTTAAGTGAAAGGACAAAGAATGAAGGCATGCCTCTTGTTTTTTGCAAAGTGAGACATATGAGGTATTCAACAATCCACTGCATCCCAACTCATAATCTATTAATATTTTCATAGAATGAATCATAAATTTCAATATGAGATGAGATTTTATTAATATTTGTGTACAATGAATCATAAAATTCAAACTGAGCAAAGATTTTATATATAAAAATATGATAGTCGCTTGTTCAAACACGGGAAAATGGTTTGATAATAGAAACTCCCTAGACTGGAATCACCGATTTGTAAGTTAGTAGGGGAAGGTCGCTGGATACCCACACTTTCATTTTTCATTTGTACTTTTTCGACCTTCTAATTCCCATCCCAAGCATTAAACTATAAATCGAGTATACAATTTGCATGGCCACTCCAAGTACACCATTTACCAGTCTTGATTGGACCCATAAATTGCAAGATAGCATTACTCGTTGCCCCACACATAACAATATTTATCTTTCTAGTTGATGGTCCTCATTTTGCTATGCATCTGAACCATTCGTGAAATCTGCGACATATCGAGCAATAGGCATAGGCAATGCCTGGAGCATGCATTTGTTATGATTGTTTGCAAGAATGTTCGTTGCAAAGAAATGGATTGGTGTGTCAAAGTTTGAATGCTCCTAATACAAATCCAATATTTAGTAGTCATAAACCTTTAATTTTTTAATGTATATATACATGGTCTAAAACAAAGTGGTTCAATTACGACAAATAAGTTTGTCCTCATCACTTTGCTTTGTATTTTTGTGTTACATTTAGTAGTCATAAATCTTGAATTTTTTAATGTATATATACATGGTCCAAAACAAAGTGGTTCAATTAGGACAAATAAGTTTGTCCTCATCACTTTGCATTGTATTTTTGTGTTACATTTAAGTGGATTGTAATTGAAATTTCAAAATTTATTTATTTACTACAAATGTAAATCTTTAATAAAGAATCCATGTGGTTAACTTTTTTTCGTCAATGTAATTATGATTTCGTGGTTAAAAGTTTGTAAGACTTTTTTACTATTGTAATTAAAAATTAAAATTATTTACTATAAATATAAATCCTATTTACAAAGTATGCAGGTCATTAATATTTTCATTCAAGTGAATTTATTTGATCTGGTGCTGAGTTTATAAGACTTGTTGATCATAGAAAAGTTTGAGTTGGCCATTTTTTCATTGTTTTAATTTTAATTATAATTTTTAATAATAAAAAAAATCAATTTTTCAAGGGAAACAAGATAACAACTCACTTATAGATTTGTGCCAAAAATGGATGGGAGAATATGAAGATATGCTTTTGAACACAGAAAACCCGAGGAAACTTTGGTTAATCAAGTGAAAATATATTGTGACATATGCAAGTGTTCGACCAATGATTCGTCCTCGAGAAGGAAAAAGGTAAAAGGTGGTCTATCTTCAATTGATGGAACAGGGGATTGGTAGGCATAAATGGACGGAATGGGAAATTCCTCAGTTTATTTCGCACAGCTTGATTATATGTCTGGCCTGTACATGATGATCCCTACTAACTGACTCGGGTTTATTATTTTAGCTGAAATCACTATAGTATGACCTTAAATTGCTTTTGTTTGGTTAAGAATTCATTTTTCTAGGATGTTTTTGGATACATGGAAACAGGTTAATGGTCCAAGACTACATGACCTTAAGCTGCTTCTGATTGGTTAAAAATTCATGTTCTTTGGATGCAGAAAAATAGATTAATGACTCAAAACTCAGATACATTTGGTAAGAGTAGAAATCTACACTCTTATTAACCACCAGATAGCCAAGAGTAGAAATCTAGCCACCATATGACCAAGACTTATCTACAACAATGAGAATGTTTTAAATCGTGTTTAAATCAGAATCTTGAGATTGATTAAATATAAACTAAACCAATAACTTGAATATTGCGGGGATTTTTTACCATTTCCCAAAATAATGATTTGAAACATCCACACAAATGTATCCCATACCCATAATACATATATCCCCATGTTAATTGCTATTTAAAAATGAACTAAATTGGTGTCATATATGCAGGGTTGTGATGGGTCTGTATTAATTTCATCCACTAGAGGCAATTGGGTCAAGATAGATGCAATCCCTAACCTCTCACTAGGAAGAGATGGGTTTGATGTGGTTGTCTGATATAAGAAGGAATTGGAAAGAGCATGTCTAGGGGTTGTCTCCTGTGTTGATATACTAGCTATTTTGGCTCGAGATGTCACTGTTATCGTACATATACTCAATTGCTAGACCTCCATTTGTACTCAATTTTGAATTTCCAAACTCGTTTTTGTTGCTTTAGAATAGCAAGAAGATGACCAAGTTGGTTAATTCTCATTTTGTTGTGAAGATGCATGGACCATCATGGAATGTACTAAAAGGCCTCAAAGATGGGAGGGTCTCTCTGAAAGTGAATGCCCTAAACAACTTACCAGGAGGTGAATCTGATGCCAATAAGCTACACTTAATATTTGAACCCAAAAGTCTCTCTTTACTAGAAAATTGAAAAAAAGAGAGTAAACACCCCTTTTGTCAGGCTATTTCTACTTAGACAAATCCAACCATGTGACTCTTGGACTTGCTTGACCCAAGTCTTCATAATAGACACATTCGCGTAGAATTCAACCAACAAAGAACTAAACGATGCATACCAGTTTCCACATGAATAACATTATATACAAACAATATAATAAGTGTACAAGTGTCGAATGCATGCAACCATCTGTTGATTGTTATTTATTCTAGGCACCTTAATACACATAGTAGGTAAATCTATAGCTTAATGGTGGAGAGTAATATGTTTATGATCCCATGGATCCTTGGGAAGAGTGGGAGACGTGCTGGTTAGTAGCTCTGCATGCCACCTTTTGAAAATCCTACCGACGGGGTGGTTAGCAACTCTGCATGCTAATCTTGGAAATTATGCCAATGGGATAAACCCTATGCCTTTTGTCCGAGCACCGCTACCCATAACGCACTTCAACACTAATTTGCAGATAATTCTGAGTGCTGTGGGTTTAGAGCCCTGTTGATGGTGGCGGGGAAAGAATACAGGGAATGGAAAAAAGGCGCTTCCCATGGGCTTAGAACAAGGTCCCCTCTGAAAGAGGTCACGACTTGGAGCTAATGTGGGTCTCTTTCTTGTGAACTCTCACCAGGCCTCCAATTCCAAATCTATCAAGATATTGTTCTCTAATTTGTGAGTTGAAATATGTGCCTACTTATATAGTTTCATGTTCTTCAAATCATTCATAAATTGTAATGGGAACAATGCAGGAAATCAATTGCAATTTGTGTTGCTTTGAAGGCTTAATATATGGCATTTACAGTGGCAGATAGAAAACCACAGTCTCGATGTAAGAGCATGGGAGGAAAATACCATGCCTTCATGACCATTTACAAGGTTAAATAGTTGGAAATGGAATCAACCATGGCATCTCTCCAAAAATTGGCAGTGTGCGTCATGGATCACCTCAATATTCCTCCAAAGGTAAGTATGTCCCCAATCCACACCTACTAGATTTGAGGACATCTATGTTAACTTGGTTTACCAGCGGCTTCTATAGATCATTATATTTCCCAAAATGCACACCCCTATGGACTACCAACCTTTGCTAAAGGTATTAGTGTGGCTACAAACAACTACATTGGTCGCACTAGAGATTCCAATGAACTTGGCAACTAAAGCCTAGTTTTAATTTGTTGGAAACATTTAAATTCTTAGTTTTAATTTCTTGTCAAGTATTATTTCTAATGTCAATTTGTGAAACAATTGCACCAAGTCAATTTTGAACACACAATGTTAGTACTTTTGGTCGGATTCTTGGTTATATCTACTCCTAACTATTTATTTTTTGCAAATATCTATCATATGCTTCTGTCGTAACTTGTCAAACTTATTTTGACAATCTCTCTTGTATTTCAATTTCCAAACCCTTGTTCTAAATGGAGAATGCATCTCCAATTAAATTTCCCCTGCTATGATCTTTTAAAATGTTCTTATCATTGTATTGGTTGCAACTACTTTCTCATTGGTGGGGGCATCCCATGTTAAGTTTTTATTTTATCTTATTTTTTTAATTTTCAACATTAATGTTGCATATATCATAACATTTCAAATCCTCATTGATTCCTTTCATGTAGCAACTTCAATTTATAGAATTTTTAAACAGATATGTACGACTTATTTCTTTCATGGCCTCCTTTGGTAATCAACAACCTTGATAGTCTTTTTCTATAACTTCTCTAATTGAAGAATGTATTGTCTAACTAATTGATAATTGTCTAATTAAACAGGTTTAACATAAATTTTCCAACCAAATTCCTTACTTGGACCTATGATAACATGCTAGAAAAGTATTTATGATTTACACTGAGTCATATAACATAGGAAAAAACAAATGAGAAAAGAGAATTTAAATACTGAATTAAATTATATTTTAGTAAATTTATAATTATACTATTCGCTTTTCCTCTTCCAATTACATATTTAATAAATTAAAAAAATAAATGATTAAAAAAAATAGAAAATCATTTGTTTAAATTATTTTTCTATTTTTCAATGCAACGATCCTTTGTATTTTTCAACTTATCTTTTCGCTTGATCCTATGGGTTCATTCACCTGGCCCGCCCTTTACTTGTGGGGAGGCTTTTTCATGCCCTCTTTTGGGATAAAGTATAGATTGGAGTTCCTACAGCATAAGAGCTTGTTACTGACCTTTTTCATGCATCTACCTACAATAACAATTTCCTCATTTCACTTCCAACATGCTATTTGAAGTTCATATTGATACTAATACTAATTCCAATGTTTATACTTCTGGTAAATCCAAACTAGAAGAAAAGTCCACTTACTCCAGATTTCACAAGCTATTAGCTACCACCACATGTACACAGGTTCCTGCGACACTCTAACATAAATCTTGAATATGAAGTACACGCTATATTACTTTTTAATTACATCCAAAATTATAACTCAAGCATATTGTTCATAGTGCCAAATACTTGTCTCAAGGTCCATCCTTGCATAGTCCAAAGTTCTCTTAGTGGCAGTTATCCAAAACTTGTCCTATCTGATCATTCAGCTCCAAAAATTCAATTTCCACAAACAAAGGATCAATATATTTCCAATTATTGACTACAAACATTTTGAGATTCTGAGTATATCAAAATATTTTCCATTTCAAAAGACCATGTTGTCCACTCATTGTATCCATAGTTTCCGCCTTCCTTATCACACTCAAGCTTTGGAGAAAATGTTTTTAACTTCTGAAGATAAACTTAAGCTTAAATTGGATGAATTGAATGACTTGAACAATAAGTTGTTGGAAGCAAATGAAGCCAATGAATTCTTGGAGGATAATTTGAAATAGGGAGAGGTAAAGTCATTGGAACTACAAGGAGAGTTGCAGAATGCAACATTGAGGCATGCCAATATTGAAGATACTGTGGCTAAGATCCTTTCAAGATGAGTTCAATCTGCACCTGTAGAACTTCACAGATGTTCCTTTTTCTTAGTGTATCTTACCATCTTTGGCATAAAGCTTCACACAAGTTTCTTGATCGTGGTGTATTTAGCGTCTTTCACATATATTCCTAGTATAACCTTAACTCTTTTTTCATAATGGTCATTCATACACCTTATACATTCCATATCGTTGATATCGAATGGAAAAGGAAGATGATGCCCAGCTTTTGACCCAAGTACGCAAAAAGAGAAGGAATTAGTGGTGTTATAAGGAAGATGTTGCCCAACTTTTGAACGAAGTGTGCAAAAAGAGAAGGAATTAGTAACTTATTATATAGGGAATTAGAAATTTTACATGAAAACAACTCTTCCCCTTCTTCCCCTTTGTAGGGATATTTATTCCATTTGTTGTTGCATGTATTACATGCACACTTTCACATTCAGTTCATGCGTAGTTTCCCAAATTTAAGAGGCGTTCCACTTGTGCATGCATAATGCATAAGTTTTAGTTAACTTCATCGTGTTTAGATATCAGTTCACTTTCTGCATTTCTAGATATTTAATTGTGATGCATGTAGAGCTCCTTGTAATCAACCATTTATTCAATAAACTAACACCTTGAACTAAAAACACAAGTTGAAGCATTCTCAGATTGTCTATTAGTGAAGAATGAGTGGGAAGGGGCTATCTACAACACAAGAACTCTTCTTGACATAAGAGATTAGTGAAGAAATAAGTATTGTGTGAGTGGAGGTTAATGCACATGGGATAATAATTAATACCCAGAACTGTTAAAACTTGAGAGTATGAGAGTAATCCATTGATTAGAAAAGATAGGAAATGAATGAATTTGGTGTCATCGCATGTTCAGCGGTTGCATTATTTTCCCACTCTCAACTTTTCACTTTTTCTTAGAGTTTGCACTTTAAATTTTCCATATCTGCAGGAAATTAGATGTTGCATCAACAACAAGACTTTGTAGTATTATTGTCATTTGATTTGGGTACTTCACAAATTTTGAAGTTCTCAGAGGAAGGATTTGCTCTGATACATGTTTGGGTTGGTGCGATCTTCATAAGCTTTATTGGGTGTTTTGTTTGGTTGAGCTTAATTGCAATTTGAATCCAAAATGACAACAGTGAAGCACAAGATTCGTGAGGCAGTGGGTGTTGTGAAGGATCAAACCAACATTGGGTTGGGTTGGCCAGAGTACTGTCCAACAGTGGAATCCATGCAGCTTTAGAAATTTCCATTGTGAAGGCCATGAGCCATGATGCTCATAGGACAATTGATGAAAAATATGTTCACGACATCTTATTTCTTGTTGCCAACTCGTCAGGCTCTATGGATGCCTTGGCCATGTGTTTGTCCAAGCACTTCCATAAAAATCACAATTGGGTTGTGGTCCTTAAATGATTGGTGCTCATACATCGTATTTTGCGTGGTGGGGGGCGCAAATTTGAGACAGAGCTTCTGCGGTCTAGGGCCAGAGGCCTGTTAAAATTCAATTTCTGCAACTTCAGGAACACCGCATTGACATCCATTAACCTGAGTGAAAGTTTGGTCGCAGCACAGATTTGTAGATTTGACTTTTTTAATGATAGGGGGCGGTTCCTCATAGGCCATCGATAGAGGACGATAGCCTAAGAGGAGCGGTCCCTTAAAATACTCCTTCGGCGTAAAAATCACCTTTTAAAAAAATGTAAATTTTTTAAATCATTTGTCATTTTTGAAGGACAACAAATTTTATAAAATGTTCAAAGAAGGTTCATATTTTCGACAACCCATTAATGTTTTCACTTGAAATTCTTGGTTTCTCAATGAAAATTGTACCTTTCAGATTCAATGAGGATGGATGTCAAACATGAATATGATTTAGAGTTCATCATTCAATGCTTTCCTTTGGCATAAAAATACTAAACAATTTGTATTCATTTTTGCTCTCATCTATTTCTTGATGTAGTGTACCATTCCACAACATTAAATAATAACATAGCTCACCCCTAGATAATCATACCATCATATTGATGCATGCACCATTATTAGTGCCACTTAATGAAAACTTCCAAAAGAATCTTGGACACCTTGTCTTTCTAAATCTTCAGTTGAATTCATAGGTTATGAGCATTGTTGATTCTTGTTGATATGAGAAGGGCATCATGTTTTGTGTCCATACTTAATATTTTGAGATCCTACAATCACCATAATTTCATCATATTTTATATTTTCCTCGCCTTTTGGCTTTATAAAATACTAACATAGTCAGTCACACATTATGTAAGTAAATTATAATGGCATTGGGGGCTTATTAGTAAAACTAGTTGCGAATGTGTGGCTTAATGACAATTTTGAAAAGCAAACAATACGCATTGAATGAACATAAGAATTATTTCTTACCTTGTCCAGTGAGGGGCCTAAAGCCTAGTTTTAATAGTTGGCAACATTTAAATTCCTAGCTTTAATTTGTTGTCAAGTATTATTTCTAATGTCAATTTGTGAAACAATTGCACCAAGTCAATTTGAACACACAATGTTAGTACTTTTGGTCAGATTCTTGGTTATATCTACTCCTAACTATTTATTTTTTGCAAATATCTATCATATGGTTCTGTCGTAACTTGTCAAACTTATTTTGACAATCTCTCTTGTATTTCAATTTCCAAACCCTTGTTCTAAATGGAGAATGTATCTCCAATTAAATTTCCCCTACTATGATCTTTTAAAGTGTTTTTATCATTGTATTGGTTGCAACTACTTTCTCATTGGTGGGGGCATCCCATGTTAAGTTTTTATTTTATCTTATTATTTTTAATTTTCAACATTAATGTTGGAGATATCATAACATTTCAAATCCTCATTGATTCCTTTCATGTAGCAACTTCAATTTATAGCATTTTTAAACAGATATGTACGACTTATTTCTTTCATGGCCTCCTTTGGTAATCAACAACCTTGATAGTCTTTTTCTATAACTTCTCTAATTGGAGAATGTATTGTCTAACTAATTGAAAATTGTCTAATTAAACAGGGTTAACATAAATTTTCCCACCAAATTCCTTACTTGGACCTATGATAACATGCTAGAAAAGTATTTATGATATACACTGAGTCATATAACATAGGAAAAAACAAATGCGAAAAAAGAATTTAAATACTGAATTGAATTATATTTTAGTAAATTTATAATTATACTATTCGCTTTTCCTCTTCCAATTACATATTTAATAAATTTATAAAAAAATGATTAAAAAAATAGAAAATCATTTGTTTAAATTCTTTTTCTATTTTTCAATGCAACGATCCTTTGTATTTTTCAACTTATTTTCTCGCTTGATCCTAGGTGTTCATTCACCTGGCCCGCCCTTTACTTGTTGGGAGGCGTTTTCATGCCCGCTTTTGGGATAAAGTATAGATTGGAGTTCCTACAGCATAAGAGCTTGTTGCTGACCTTTTGCATGCATCTACCTACAATAACAATTTCCTCATTTCACTTCCAACATCCCACTATTTGACATTCATGTTGATACTACTACTAATTCCAATGTTTATACTTCTGGTAACTCCAAACTGGAAGAAAGGTCCACTTACTCCAGATTTCACAAGCTATCAGCCACCACCACATGTACACAGGCGCCTGCGACACTCTAACATAAATCTTGAATATGAAGTACACACAATATTACTTTTTAATAATGTCCAAAATTATAACACAAGAATATTGTTCATAGTGCCAAATACTTGTCTCAAGGTCCATCCTTGTGCAGTACAAAGTTCTCTTAGTGGCAATTATCCAAAACTTGTCCTATCTGATCATTCAGCTCCAAATTCGATTTCCACAAACAAAGAATCAATATATTTCCAATTATTGACTACAAACATTTTGAGATTCTGAGTATATCAAAAGATTGTCCATTTCAAAAGACCATGTTGTCCACTCATTGTATCCATAGTTTCCGCCTTCCTTATCACACTCAAGCTTTGGAGAAAATGTTTTTAACTTCTGAAGATAACCTTAAGCTTAAATTGGATGAATTGAATGACTTGAACAATAAGTTGTGGGAAGCAAATGAAGACAATGAATTCCTAGAGGATAATTTGAAATAGGGAGAGGTAAAGTCATTCAAACTACAAGGAGAGTTGCAGAATGCAACATTGAGGCACACCAATCTTGAATATATTGTGTCTAATATCGTTTCAAGATGAGTTCGATCTGCACCTGTAGAACTTCATAGATGTTCCTTTTTCTTAGCGTATCATACCATCTTTGGCATAAATATTCACACAAGTTTCTCGATCTTGGTGTATTTAGCATCTTTCACATATATAATTCCAATTTCATTAAACTTGGACTTATTCCAATCCAATTCACTTTGAAGATGGGTCAAAAATAGCCTTTCTAAACCCCAAAATCAAGCAAAATCCAGTTCCAAAAGTGCCAAATCAGGGTTCCAAAAGTGCCAAAACCGGTTCCAAAAGTGCCAAATCCGGTTCTGAAAGTGCCAAAAGCGGTTCCGAAAGTGCCAATCAAGGTTTCAAAAGTGCCAAAACGGGTTCCGAAAGTGCCAAATCAAGGTTCCAAAAGTGCCAAAACCGGTTCCAAAAGTGCCAAAACCGGTTCTAAAAGTGTCAAAACCGGTTCCAAAAGTGCCAAAACCGGTTCTGAAAGTGCCAAAACTAATTCCAAAAGTGCCAAAACCGATTCCGAAAGTGCCAAATCAGTGTTCCAAAAGTGACAAAACTGGTTCATAAAGAGGAAAATCCATTTCCAAAAGTGCCAAATCCAGGTTCCAAAACCATAACTTTTCTTTTGATATTGCCACTTTTGAAATTGGTTTTTGGGGTGTTCCGATATGATAATTATGATGGTCATTTGAAGTTGTAAAAAATATACAAATTATCAAATGAATCGGTGTCTATATAATATGATGGTCATTTCAAGTTGAATTTCATTAACCAACACCCCATTTTGAATGGGGCTCTAGATAAATGAATGAAGGGTCGGACGATCCTTCTTCTTCCCGCTATTATTTTCATAATATTTCTATACTGCAAGAAGGGTGGTTCAATCCTTCTTGTGTTCACCATTCTGGATACAGGTGAATTGTCGGATATTGGTGTTCTCAATTATCTACTACAAGAAGGATCGTCGGATCCTTCTTGTCAGCAGTTAGAAGTCCGGAGAAATATTGTTTAGATGTTATAACTTAGGCAATGTCCCAATCTCTACCATATACTGCGGAAGTTGGTAGTGGGGAATTGTCGTCCCAACCTTCATAGATTAAATATTTTTTCATCTCTTTTAAATGAAGGGCCAGTCAACCCTTCTTGTGGTTAGGTTTTTTGCATTCTTCACCATTCATAATATACATGAATTGACAGCCTATACTTCATAGGTTGAATATTTGCACAATTCCCTCATAAATGAAGGGGCAGTCGACCCTTCTTCTGACCAATATTATTTTCATACTAATTCTAGACTGCAAGAAGGGTCGTCCGATCCTTCTTGTGTTCACCAATCTGGATACAGGTGAATTGTTGGATATTCGTGTTCACAATTATCTACTAAATGAAGGGTCGACCGACCCTTCTTATAATTTGTATTTTTCTAGTCTTGACCAT
The DNA here is from genome assembly GCA_027924585.1 of Larix kaempferi. Taxonomy (NCBI): domain Eukaryota; kingdom Viridiplantae; phylum Streptophyta; class Pinopsida; order Pinales; family Pinaceae; genus Larix; species Larix kaempferi. Next base: position 1,151,884 of record BSBM01000542.1, on the reverse strand, counting down.
TTTGGTTATACATGAATTGATCTCTATTTTGGCAGGCCAAAATCTCACATGTGTGAGCCTCAAAGAGATAACTGACACCATAGGAAGTGATGACATGGCATGTATGATGGCATGGAATGTGTGATGAGGCTGGAAAGACACATGATGGCGTTCTGGTGCTATCATTAAGTTAGTGTCTCAATCTGACATCATTATGGAAAGTATGACAAGTTTGTGAAACTTTGGAAATTGACAAAGTATGGAAAAAGTAGAAAGAATTTCTCTGAGAGAATGCCCGCCATAATTCATGGTTTGAGAAAAATGCACGCACCATCATATCATGGTATAGCTTTTTGAAGTGGCTATCTAGTCATGGTCTTCGTTTGCCTTAATCATTTATGAGGAGAAAGTTATAAGTCTTCCAAAATAGGGTTTCAGGATCAACCTTGGAGAAAATCTTGGAAATGACTAAGTGTTGGAAAACTGGTTTAGGTGGCATTGGGAAAATGCCTGCTGTACCACATGGGAGAATGATAAAAGGGCGGTTATATCAACGGCTATATGATAACGGGTGGTTAGATCGACGATCCATAATATTTCTACACCGCCAACATGCCCGATGTAATGGAGATCTGAGCAGTTGTGAAATACCATACCTCTGTACGCGTGTCGTCTCCACATCATTCTTCAATAAGAGCAAACTATAAGTAAAACCACCATCCCGCATTGCAAAACCAACTTCGGTGGTGTATAAAAGAGAAGGGCATGTAAAAAATTGACTTTTGTGTTGCGAACGACAGAGGATTGGAACATATATGTGCTGCTCGAAAGCGACAAAGCATAGTTTATTCATCCTGTTCATGCCAGGTAGGTCCTCTTAACTCGTGAAAGTAACTAGAATTGTTTACATAATGGAAGGAAGTAGTAAAACTGTCTATCAGAACGTTGAAACTATGAGGATAGGAGAAACCCTAGTGGATAGAGATAGTGACATTCATGACCCCATAATGGTTAAATTCTCAATTTTAGAAATCAAAAGCAAGTTGGAGGGTTTATATAAACAAAATTTAGATGTGCACAATGTTTATAAGTCTCGTTTTATCCATTTCTGTCCCGAACAACCTTCAAGGTTTCCAGATTTCGTTTCGTGGTGTGCAGTAAATTATTCTCAGAGTTAAAGAGTCATTATGAATTCATCACGAAAGAAAATTCTTTGTTGTGTAAATGCATCTACCGTTAGGAAATCTCTAGCCATACCCCTGTTTTCCTCCCACCACCAGGAATATTTTGCCGAAGAAACCCTAGTTAGCCAGTACAGAGAGTCATACCCTGAGACCAAACAAACCTTCATGACCAGTTGTCTAAACCTGGCCTTGCCATTGATAACACCCCCTATCCACTTGATATTAATTTCTTTGATGAAAATTCACAGTTAGTTTTGCCACTCATTTCACAGTTTTTAGGGTTTAATGATGATTCCATGGTCACAAAGGTCCAGTTAAGTTTGCTTTTTAGATTAAGTGTTGCTAAACTAGAAATGGATTACAATAAAGTACCCTACCTTAAATTTGATGAATTCTTGGCTCGGAACATCCACTCTCAGTTAGTGAATTTTCACACTTCGAGACATTTCAGATTCCAGACACACCTAATGAAAACGCTCATGTTTAGCAGTCGAAAAGATTTACATTTCCCACAATCTGTGTTTTTCAGAAACAGTGGAAGATAGTGTGTTTAATTTTATGAATTTTATTTTATCAGAAGTATTCAGATTGATGTTTGGAGAAAATTTTCCTAGAGTATTATCAGAGATGAAGACCCTGATGCAATTAAGCCCAAAAAAAGCAATTGGAGACTGGTTTTTAGGGAAGCAAGATACAGTAATCAGACTTTATGGATTTGTTAGGGAGCCCTATATTCTACCAGCATTTTTGACTCCAAGAGTTTTTGCTTTGGAGTTTATCAGACAAAAATTGATAGTAGAAAATGACCATTTTCTACATTTCAAGAAAGCTATAGATATAAAGTTCCCTTTAAAAATTGGTCCTTTTATCATCCAGAACAAGAATGCTCTCCCTTTTGTACAAAAACATTTAGAAGCACTGAGTTTTAGGAAAGTGACAACTATTAATTATGATCCTTGTCATGTTATTTCTGACAAAAGGAAAGAGAACAAAAATAAATCCTTTGATCACCAAGAGGTTGAAGGATTGGCGAAGATGGCAAATTTACTACAATATGAATCATCCACAGAAGTTTCAGGAAGCTCACACGCTAATCCTTCTACCTTGGATAAAGTTTCAGCTGAGTTGGTACTTGAGATGGTACCTAACCCAGGAAAGGTTGAAGCAACAAGTAAAAGAAATTTTTATGAAAGTACTCATATGCAGGTGGAGGAAGAAAGAGAAGCCAAAAGATTAAAATCAAGCCAAAAGATCAAGTAATTGTATCTGACAATGAAAAGGGAATGAAGAAAGAAAAATACCAAGGGCCAGGAATTCAAGTACAGGAATACGAATTTGCTGAGGCAAGACCTGAAGGTGATTCTAGCAAATTTCATTCAAGAGATGAAATATGTGTAAAATATGGCAAAGACAGACAAAAAACAGCAGAAGCAATGCATAAGTTGTTTCCAGAAGTCAGGAATGTTGTTGATTCCAAAATTACTCTAATGACTTGCAAAGATTCAGAAAAAAATACTTTGAATTTGGTTGTATCGTCTGACGATAAGGTCACATAAATGAAATTGAATTTGCAGAAGATAACAGTCCCTGATAAAATTCACCTACACAGACAGACTGGAGAGGTGATTTATGCCGATATGATAAAAGCTACTTTAACAGTGGAAAAACTACAGAAAATAGTGAACATGCTGCAAATCCAGTTGAGGCAAGAGAAAACAGAGAACAAAGCTCATCAGCTGCAAATAAAACGATTACAAGATGACCTGGTGAAGAGAAATGATGAACCAAATAGAGGGGAGGCAATTAAAAATCTTTTAGCTGAGAAAGAAAAGAATATCCAATTACTTTAGCAAAAGGTTAGAATTCCAGCAACTCGGATAATTCAAGCCTCTGAATTAACTGTGTTAGAACAAGAAAAAGAAACTTTATCTCAAGAATTGGATGTCTATCTTGCTAAATTGCTCAAGTTTGAGGAAAAAGAGGAAAGTTGGGAGAAAGATAGATCGAGTCTTAAGACTGAAATTGAAGATCTAAAGGCCAAATTGGAAAATACAACATAAGAGAAGCAAGGAACAGATCAAGGCAACAAAGAAGCAAGCACATATGATATAGTTCAAGCTATGTCCCAAGTTAGCTTGAAAGAGGTGGAGATCATAGAACTAAAAGAAGAAAAACAAAGACTAGAAGAGGAAAATCAGAAAAAGGAAAATGAAATAAAAGAGTTGACAAAAAACAATAAAGAATTGGTAGGCAAAAATCAGAGGATGATAGGCCAAGTGACAGGACAACTAGTGTTGCAAGGTGCAAAACGTTTGATTTGGGATTCAATCATCGATGAGGCTGCAAAATTGATGCCTTATTTATATTTTATGAAGACAAATGAAGCCATAGAAAATGATAGCTTACAAAGCTGTAAAGCAATGAGAGAAGTTTTAGATAAGATACCAAAAGATACAGCCCAGGGTACCATAAGTTTCTTAAATACTCTGACAGAAGGTGGTCTGAAAGAAATGGCTATCAAAAAAAGGGTAACAATCATAACTTGGGTTAGGAGAGTCCTTGGCAAACATTCTCACATTGAGAATGTTCAGGCTAGTGCAGAACAGATGAAGGAACACATTGAAGCATTCAAAAAGGGATTTGAAAAGATAATACAAAAGGGACTGCCTTCTTTTTGGGATGAAAATAATGAATTAATTTCCCAGGACAATTATAAGGATTTACTATATAACATCGGGAGGAACCGTGAGAAATTTCAAGGTTTGACTCATGTTCTAACAGGGAAAATTATACTGAAGAAACTCTCCCTTGAATTTGAAATTCTAAACCAGCTGGCCATGATAGCTGAAAAGAATCCTCCAACTTCCACTGTAGAGTAGATAGAGATGAAAGTTCTGGTTGAGGAGATGACTAGTTATGAGGTACCTTCTACAGAGCAATGGAAGACAGTGGAGAGATATGAGAAAATGAAGTACACCTTACACACTTGAAGACTACTGTTCGAGAAAGAAGCCCTGTCAGCAGCTACAGCCAATACAAAGACATCAAATGCTATATTCTGAGAAATTTGGAAATTTTATAAATTTTGACTGAAATGGAATGTAATAGTTAGTTTCTAATTTTCTATTTTTAGTTATGAAGCAGTTAGGGTTTTACCCCGACAGGTTTTACAATGTATAAAAGACAATTTTTGGCAATGTAGTAAGTGTTGGAACCCGTGAAGAGATATTTGTATTATATTGAGCCCTTCAATTTTGAATAAAGATGGCCGAGCAGAGTTGATGCATATTTTCAAGACTAAAGATTCCGGTGTTATTTTATTCAAAGGATTAGATGTTTTCTTTGGCAATGTAGTAAGGGTTGGAAATCGTGAAGATATACTTGTTTTGTATTGAGCCCTTAATTTCTGAAATAATATTCCTGAACAGAGTTGATGCATATTTTCAAGAGTAAAGATTCTTGTGTTATTTTAGTGAAAGGATTAAAAAGAATGTTACTGTCCTGTCAATGATGATCTCATTAACAAATTAAATTATGATGATAATGACTGGGCTGCGATTGCAGAATGTGAAAAAATATGAATCAAGGAAAGAAATAGACTGGTGCATAACCTGCATATAAATCATATGAATGATAAATCAAGCACACAGATTTATATGTTTTATGATTTAACAATACAAAAAAGAGTCAATAGATGTATGCATGAAAAACCAAAATGAATCAAGGAAATTTGATTCATATAACAAGAGAAAGTAAAATAGAAACTAACTGAAATTATTTAAAGATTGTAAAACATAACAAGTCTCCAAGTACAGAGTGTCTCCAGTTCTCTCCTTCGATGGTCCCCCCAATTCATGCGATTTGCCCAGTATTATTTCCATTCTATTTCTAGACTGCAGAAAGGGTCATCCGATCCTTCTTGCGCTCACCATTCTGGATGCAAGTGAATTGCTTGATATCGGTGTTCTCAATTATATACTAAACGAAGGGTCGGCCGACCCTTCTTGTGATTAGGATTTTTCCATTATTGACCATTCTGGTTATACATGAAATGAAAACCTAGCCTAAGTATTTTTCCATGATTGACCATTCTGGTTTTTAGTTGTAAATGTTTTCCAATAATCGGGGATTTGATGCTCGCAAACTGCATCCTGCAATTGCATATTGCAGGAAGATTATTGTAAATGTTTGCGTTCCTACTTTCCGCAACCCACAATGCGGATTGTGGGAACTATTTGAATAATGGATTTGCGACATGCGTTTCCGCAACCTGCAACCCGCAATGCCGATTGTGGAAACTTTGGTTTGTTTTCATTTGAAGTTGAATGTCATTAACCAACACCCCATTTTTTAATGAGGCTCTAGATAAATGAATGAAGGGGTGGCCAACCCTTCTTCTACCCAATATTATTTTCAGAATAGTTCTAGACTGCAGGAAGGGTGGTTCGATCCTTCGTTTTTTGGTGTTCACAATTATCTACTAAGAGAAGGGGCGGCCGATCCATCTTGTTGGTAGTAGGAAGTTAGGATAAATATTGTTTACATGTTATAACATAGGCAATGTCCCGATCCCTACTATATTCTGCAAAAGTTGGTTGTGGGGAATTGTTGTCCCAACCTTCGTAGGTTAAAAAAAAATTCATTTCTCTTTTAAATGAAGGGTCGACCAACCCTTCTTGTGCTTAGTAGTTTTGCAGTCTTCACCATTCATTATATACATGAATTGAAAGCCTATACTTCGTAGGTTGACTATTTGCACAATTACCTAATAAATGAAGGGGCATCCAACCCTTCTTCTACCCAATATTATTTTCATACTAGTTCTAGACTGTCAGAAGGGTCGTCCAATCCTTCTTGTGTTCACCATTTTGGATACAGGTGAATTGTTGGATATTGGTGTTCACAATTATCTACTAAACAAAGGGTCGGTCGACCCTTCTTGTGATTTATATTTTTCCAGTCTTGACAATTCTGGTTATACATGAATTGATCTCTATTTTGGCAGGCCAACATCTCACACAATAGAAAGTGATGGCATGGTATGTATGAAGACATGGCATCTATGATGACATGGAATGTGTGATATGGATGGAAAGACACATGATGGTGTTCTGATGCTATCTGAAATCATTTTGGAAAAGTATGACAAGTTTGTGAAACTTTGGAAATTAACAAGGTATGGGAAAAGTAGTCAAAACTGCTCTGAGAGAATGCCCACCATAATTCATCGTTTGAGAAAAATGCATGCACCATCATATCATGCTATAGCTTGTTGAATTCATTATCTAGTTATACATGATTGCAGATTTCAGGAGGTGTTTGAATAATGCATTTGTGACATGCATTTCCGCAACTCGCAATGTGTACTGCAGATTGCAGATTGCAGAAACGCAGGTTTGTTTTATTTCGAGTGGTATTCCCGCAACCCACAATTCCAGATTGCAGATTGTGGGAACGTTGTATATATTTCCAAAAAATAAACCCCTGCAACACGTCTTACGCCTTTCACAGATTAGATCTCAACCGTCGATCTGTCTTAATCTTACGGCCCAGACTTAACCCGACGGAATTAATAAATATGTTGATTGTTTTATGTTTCCTTTTATTATTTTTCATCTTCGAAAATTACCTGATGTATGGATTTTACTGCGAGTTTTTACTAGGGGTTGTTTTCACCTTTTTTTATAGCTTAAATGAAGGGTCATCCGACCCTTCTTGATATATATGAATTGACATCCTATCCTTTGTATGTTGAATATCTGCACAATTCCCTCATAAATGAAGGGGCGGCAACCCTTCTTCTGCCCAATATTATTTTCATACTTGTTCTAGGCTACCAGAAGAGTCGTCCAATCCTTCTTGTGTTCACCAGTCTAGATACAGGTGAATTGCTATATATTGGTGTTCACAATTATGTACTAAACGAAGGGTCGGCCGACCCTTCTTGTGATTTATATTTTTCTAGTCTTGACCATTTTGGTTATACATGAATTGATCTCTATTTTGGCAGGCCAAAATCTCACACGTGTGAGCCTCAAAGAGAGAACTGACACCATAGGAAGTGATGACATCCAATGTGTGAGTGTTGCAATTTGACATCATTCTGGAAAAGTATGCCAAGTCAAAACTGCTCTGAGACAATGCCCACCATAATTCATGGTTTGAGAAAAATGCATGCCCCATAATATCATGCTATAGCTTGTTGAAGTGGCTATCTAGTTATAAATGATTGTGGATGCGGGAAATGTTTGAATAATGGATTTGCGACATGCGTTCTAGCAACCCGCAATGTGGATGCGGATTGCAAAAACTTAGGTTTTCTTTTTTATTTTGAGTTGCAGTCCCGCAACCCGCAATTGCGGATTGTAGGAACATTGTATATATTTCCAAAATAATAAAACCCCGCAAATCATCTTCCGCATTCCAAAGATTAGACCTCAGCCGTCGATTTGTCTTAATCTTACGACCCTAATTTTACCCAACTGCCAGAACCTTGACGGAGATCGATAGTTACAAAATCTTGACGGAGATCGACGACCACAACCACTATTCGCAAACCACAACCACTATTCGCAAAAGTAAGATAGGACGATTTAAGCATGGGCGGAGTGTTGCTAGCCCACAAGCAAGTTGGAAATTAGATCGACGGGTGGAAGGATAGATATACGGATGATAGGTACTTCGGTGATTTGATATGCGTGGGGAAATGGACTTTTTAGATTTGTGATTTTTTTGTAGGGACCGCCTGTTTCGACGGTGCAGATCTGGTGGGGAAAGGCATCAGCAGTGGAGGTTTAGTTCGCAGATTGAACATGCATGGAGTGTCAGCATGTTCCAAATTTGCAAACCTCGGTAAAGGCCACACCTTTGGACGGTAAGGATGCGGACATGGGCCAGATCGACAGTTGATAATAACTACGTAGATCTAAGGTGCGAGGAAGGCGGCCTTTGAGATATTGAATACTGTGGAAGGTCGTGGGGATAAGCATGGAAGAATATCAATGGTACCAAATCGATCATTCAAGATGGAGGGCTCAGAGAAATCCCTTTATCACTAGAGGTGCTAGAATGATAAGAAATTATAGATAATATAAAAAATGGAATGCACGGGGATCTGAGTACTGTATGATTCGGTTTCCCCCTAATTCCCCCTTGGTCGAGGTCAAGGGGGGCATGTTAATTTAGATAGACTCAAATAGACTCTAACACCTTGTTGACTGCACATTCTATCTGGGACCAAGTCCAACAAAACTGATGCAATAAATTAACAACTAGCTCAAAGAAAACTTCAAAGAATCAGGTAAGAGAGCTACAATGCAAAGTCACATGACACATATGGAACAAAGTTATAATCATTTTGAATCTTTGATATATAAGCAAATCTAGGGGCTTAAGCTTTCTCCAATGCATGCAAGAACAATTCCCACTTCCAAAGGTACATTCTTCCTCCATGAGATCAAATGAGCTAAGACTTAAAATTGGACGAAAGTATATGCAGGCCACCCGATAATTTGAAAATATTTCTGGTATTAAAAAAAGAATTTGCATGCATTGAATAGATGGCAACCTTAATTTACCTGCTGTGTGGATTTTATTGCGATTTTTTACCAAGGGTCGGTTTTGCCATTTTTTCCATATTAAATGAAGGGTCGGCCGACCCTTCTTGTGATTAGTATTTTTGCAGCCTTCACCATTCAGGATATACATGAATTGACAGCCTATACTTCGTAGGTTGAATATTTGTACAATTCCATCATGAATGAAGGGGCGGCCGACCCTTCTTCTGCCCATTATTATTTGTATACTAGTTCTCGACTTCCAGAAGGGTCATCTCATCCTTCTTGTGTTCACTAGTCTGGATACAGGTGAATTGCTAGATATTGTTGTTCAAAATTATCTACTAAACAAAGGATCGGCCGACCCTTCTTGTTATTTATATTTTTTTGGTCTTGACCATTCTGGTTATACATGAATTGATCTCTATTTTGTAAGGCCAAAATCTCACACGTGTGAGCCTCAAAGAGAGAATTGACATCATAGGAAGTGATGACACTTTGTTTTGTTTTTATTTGGAGTTGTGGTCCCGAAACCCACAATTGCGTATTGCAGATTGCGGGAACGTTGTATATATTTCTGAAAAATTAAACCCCCGCAACTTGTCTTCCGTATTCCCTAGATTAGATCTTAGCCATTGATTTGTCTTAATCTTGCGGCCCAGATGTAACTCGATGGAATTAATAAATATGTTGATTTTGTTTCTGTTTTGTTTTATCTTTTTTCATTTTCAAAAATTTCCTGCTGTGTGGATTTTACTGCCAGTTTTTACCAGGGTTCGCTTTCGCCATTTGTGCGAATTTTACTGTGAGTTTTTACCATGGGTCATTTTCGTGAGTTTTTACTAGGGGTCCTTTTCGTGACTTTTTACCAGGGGTCGTTTTCGCGACTTTTTACTAGGGATCGTTTTTGCCATTTTTTCCAGCTTGCACAAGTTGGCTTCGTGTCACTTTCTTATTCAATTGTTCAAGGTTTTTTGCTATTTAGAGTTTTTTTTCTTATTGGTGTTTATTTATTCATCATATTTCTCCAGTTTTTCAAGCATGTCTCGCAACACTCGCTACAAAACACCTCAGAAAGATCGTTTGAACAAAGACCCAAACTTCGGCATCCTTGCCGACACCAGCGATAAGGTTTCTGAGACATACCAAATGGATTGGTCAAAAATTTACTCCATATTTGACAATGATGACCTAACTGATATTCAGAGTGACTGCTCCGCCTATGAAAATATTAGGGATTCTCAACTCCACGCTATAGATTCCAGACCTTCTATCCTTCCCTACACTGATGCAGTTAAGTGAATTATAGACCATGCTAACCCTAAATATCGCTCTTTCAATGATAGCGCAGGGTCTCAATTGGCTACTTTTCACGCTAAGGTTTTTACCAAAGCTTATGCCCTAAAACCAGTTGTTCAACCCCTCAATGTTGCATTCCTTGAGTCGTCAAAGACTAGGTACAATTTCAATGAAATGATTTATTATTGGATGCACAAACTGGCAAATTTCATGCCCAGGGCTGATAATTTATACCCAATTTCCTAGTTCAAAGAGCCTTATTCTCTTCTGGAAGCCATGCTCTACAGACTTTATGGTCTCCATAATTGTTCAATATTCAAAGATGAATGGGCTCCTATCGCCCATCATGTCCTAACAATGGGGCAGTCATTCCCTTGGGCTTCAATTTATCAGCAGATTTAAGGACAACCATTGAGAAATATCAGAAAACAACAGCTATAAGGAAGCCATACTTCTTTTTCTCTGCATTTGTAATTGATGTTTTCTGTACAAAGTTTCAGTATCCCACCATGGGGTGGAGTTGGACTAAGTCCTCACCCCTTGTTCATATTTATTGTTCAGCCTTATGGGAAAGCCATTTTGTTCCCTTGCTCTATGACATCTATGACCATTTCTTTGGTGCAATTTACCAGCATATTTTCAGGGAAGATGCCCTTTCCTTTTCTCCCGATGCCAGAACTCTCACCCCTACATTGGGTGACTGGTATGTGGGAGAATCCTTTGCTTACATTAGATTCTGGGGAAGCAGTACTGATCCAGGTGGATATTGGTGGCCACCCACCTCTCCAACTGGCTCAAAACAGTTTTATGGCAATTTTGGTATTGTACTATTTTTAGCAGTTTTTCGGGTCCTGAACTTCCGGGGCCATTTTGAGGCCCTGAACGACCTTTTTTGGCAATTTGGGGGGCCAAATGGTTGCCTTCGGCATTCATTTGGCCCCAGTCGAAAGTTGTAAATCTCGGATAGACCTTTCCAACGGGCTACCGAGCACCCCAAACAGAGATCGTATGCAAAAGTTACGACCCCGGGAAGTTGATGTACTAACTTACCCAAACGGGGCCCACATGACTTTTGGCGCTTCATCTCCTAGGGTTAGGTTTTTGGATGTCTAGGGTTTCTGACATTCCTGTTTATTGTAAAATGCCTCGAGAGCCTCATTGTAACCATTTTCTTGCGAAATGAGAGCAGCCATCACATCTCTTCTCAGAGATAAGCCGCCACCATTCCAGCAAGCTTGTTTTCCGCTGCATTTTACAGTTCTAGCTTATTTCCTTATTGAATAGAAAAACGGTTTTACTGTATCTCTGTTATTTTGTGTTAAGCATCTGATAATAATCTGTATTCATTTCGTTCTGCTCATAAAATCCGGATCAGTGGTATCAGAGCGGTCTGCTCCTTGTCGTCTTAATGCATGTCCCCAACGAGGTCAAGGTACAAAGAATTGGGTCTCGAGCATGTTTCTCTTGAGGGAAAAAGCTCTCGCACGCCCAAGCGACCTCTCATGGCAGGAGAAAAGAAAGATGACGGGACAGGAGATCCTATCAAAATGTTGCTTGAGGAAGCCCTCACGCAGCAGAGGAACGAGATGATGGATAATTTCGCGCAAATCCTTCGGCGACTACCAACAAGCGACACATCTCCCTCGAGCGGAGGCGCCGCCCCCTTCAAGGTACAAATCAACTTTGATATCCCTATATTTGAAGGACAGATAGACGCAGATGCTGTAGATAAGTGGTTGAATCTACTAGAAGGGTATTTTTCTGTCCATAACTTTTCGAATAAAGAAAAGATTACTTTTGCGCTCCTCAAAGCCGTTCCCCATGTCAAAGATTGGTGGGAAACATTCTGCGAGCAAAAGGAAACAGAAGAAGGCTCATTATTTTCAGTCACGGCCACCTGGGAATCCTTCAAGGATGCTATTAAGGAACAATACTACCCTGTTGGAAGTTATGACGATTTGTATACCAAATGGACCACACTGCGACAAGAAAGAGACCAAGCAGTGCCAGAGTTCACAAATATCTTCCATACCTTGCGCACCAAGCTGGGTATCAAAGATTCAGAGCGACATCTGGTGCTCAAGTATCGCGGTGGTTTGCATAGATACATCCAGACCGAAATGGAATTTATGGACATCTCTTCCTTGGGCGTGGCCTACCGATATGCTGTCAAAATCGAGCAGAAGCTCAAACAAAAGACACGGCAATTTGGGCCTGGGAACCCTTCACAGTAGAAGACAGGAAAGGGCAGTCCCAACCCACAGAATAAAGGACAGAGCAAAGATGGACAACATCAAGACAACCAGTCCAAGCAGCAAGCAAAGAAGGACACCGGAAAAACAAAGAAAGATACCGGGAAGTGGTGCGACTTCCATAAGAGCCCTTGGCATAACACTGCTGATTGCCGCTCAAAACAGTCGCTGGTGGCCGAATTGAAAGCATCTGAATCAGATGCGGGTTCTGACTCTGAGTCCGAATCAGAAAGGGGAAGACGGATCATTGACGTGGAACCCAGTGCCACCGTTGCCACCACCAAGCTCCAGCCTGATGAACCAGACGAGCCAGAAGAAGGAGAACGCCTCTTCCATTCACAGATGTGGGTAAAAGGCACCCCGCTGCATTTCATCATTGATAGCGGTAGCCAGAAGAATCTCATCTCAGCAGAGGTCGTCAAGCGCCTGGCCCTACCGATAACGTCGCACCCACAACCCTACACGATTGGATGGCTCCGCAAAGGAAGTGATCTCCACGTCAGCCAACAGTGCCGACTGCCATACGGCATCAAGCCCTTCAAGGACGAGGTATTGTGTGATGTTGCTCCTCTCGAAGTTTCAGATGTTCTTTTGGGCCAACCTTATTTATGGAAACGTCATGCTGTATATGAGTCTAGGCCTCGTAGTGTTATTATTTCTTTGAACAGGAAATTGTACAGGATACCCGAGGCAGTCCCTCCTAGTGGTATTTCCTTGATCTCTGCCAAGCAATGCAGGAAGGTCATCTCTCAGACCGAGAAATTTGTCTTCTTCGTGATTCGCTCTCAGAGTGAAAGAAAGATCGCAGCCACATCCCGGGCCTCCGCGACCGATCTATCCACACAACAGAAGCAAGTGGATAAGGTGGTGGAAGGATACTCAGATATCTTCTCCTCTCCGACTGGGGTACCTATGCACTGCCAGGTCAAGCATCCCATTGATCTGACCCCAGGCGCACCGCTACCCAATGGGCCAGTCTATCGCCGCTCTCTGTTGGAAAACGAGGAGATCAAGAGGCAGATCCAAGAATTGCTCCACAAGGGGCACATCCATCCCAATTCATCACCTTGTGGGAGCCCAATCGTGCTGGTGCAGAAGAAAGATGGGACCTGGCGACTCTGCATTGATTACCGGGCCCTGAATAAAATCACAGTCCGTAACCGGTACCCGATTCCCCGAATCGACGACCTCCTTGATCAGCTCACGGGGGCCAAATACTTCAGTAAGATTGATCTGAATTCGGGCTACCACCAGGTCCTAATAGAACAGACAGATGTATGGAAGACTGCCTTCAAGTCAAAAGAAGGTCTTTTTGAATGGCTGGTCATGCCTTTTGGTTTGACAAATGCTCCAGCAACTTTTATGAGGATGATGGACGATATCCTACGACCTTTCACCAACAATTTTGTAGTGGTGTATCTGGATGACATCCTCATCTACAGCAAGACTTGGGAGGAACACTTGCAGCATATTCAGCAGGTTCTGCACACCCTGCGGAAGCACAAACTATATGCAAACTTGGAAAAATGCACCTTCGGCATGGACAAGGTCCATTACTTAGGCTACATCGTTGATCGACATGGTGTGCATGTGGATCCAGCCAAGATCCAGGTCATCCGTGACTGGCCAGCCCCAACCACACTCACTGAACTTCGGAGCTTCTTGGGCCTCGCCAATTTCTATCGCCGGTTCGTGCTGGGATTCTCTCATATCGCATGGGCCCTCAGCCAAGTGACCGGGGGTGGTGGTAAGGCAAAATTTGTGTGGGGCCTGTCCCAACAACAAGCCTTCGATGACTTGAAGAAGCGTTTGTGCTCATCATCGGTACTCTCATTACCGAACCTGCAACATCCCTTTGAGATCGAGACAGATGCTTCAGATTATGCTGTGGGTGCCGTTCTCACTCAACACGGCCACCCCGTGGCATATCATAGTGAGACACTATCAGATGCTGTTCGCAAGTACCCTACCTATGACAAAGAAATGTACTCCATTGTACAAGCCTGCCGCCAGTGGAGACATTACATTCTTGGGAAGGAGACAGTCATCCACACTGATCACAAGCCACTACAGTTCATGTAGACCCAAGGAAAGTTGCAGAATGACCGCCATCAGAAGTGGTCAACATATTTACAGCAGTTCCACCTCAACATCAAATATAAAACAGGGAGTACCAACCGAGTTGCTGACTGCCTCAGTCGACCTCCAGTCGCGGCACTTACCACGGTGCTAGACTCTTGTGGCCACGAGACCTCCGGATGGCCTCACCTTTACGAGACAGACCCTGACTTCTCCGCCACCTATCAAATGTTGGGCACCAACTCAGTGGTTGCTAATTTCCATCTTCAGGATGGGTTGTTGTGTCATCTGGGCCATCTCTGCGTTCCATCAAGCGAGCGTGCGAAGCTAATTTGGGAAGCTCACTATAGTCAGGTGGCAGGACACTTTGGCGTCGAAAAGACAGTGGCAGTGTTGCAGAAACATTTCTACTGGCCGAAACTTCGACAGGATGTCGGCAAGTATATCATGTCTTGCACCGCTTGCGCTATTGCCAAACCAACCACTAAGAAACAGGGCCTATACACCCCTCTGCCTACTCCTGACAGGCTGTGGGAATCCATCTCAATGGACCACATGTCGGGCCTCCCGTCCACCAAGAGGGGAAACGACTGTGTTTTCGTGGTTGTTGATCGCTTTTCCAAGATGGCGATTCTAGCCGCTTGCAAGAAGAACATCACAGCAGAAGCCACTGCCAAGCTCTTCTTTGAACGAGTATGGGTACATTTTGGGATCCCACAGACCATTATCTCAGACCGTGACAGTCGGTTCCTCAGCTCATTCTAGTCAAGCCTCTGGTCACTGCTGGATACCAAGCTCACCAAATCCACTGCCTTCCACCCCCAGACCGATGGACAAACGGAGGTCGTCAACCGGATGGTCGTACATATCCTGCGCATGTACAATTCAACACACCCCCGCACATGGGATGAGAGTCTCCCCTATGTCCAACATAGCTACAACCGAGCCTTGCATAGCTCAACTGGCCACATCCCCTTTCAGGTGGGGTTGGGATTCCAACCATTGGGCCCCATGGATGTTGCACTTCCCCTTGTGACCACCTCGGTCGACTCGTCCCCAGAAGCTGACAAAGCCGCCCGGTTCATTGAACGGATCCAGCATATCCGCCAACAGGTTCAGGATATTCTACAGAAGTCTAATGCCAAGTACAAGCAGCGCCATGATCAACATCGGGTGCCACATCAGTTTCAGGTGGGCGACAAAGTTTGGTTGCATTTGCAGAAAGAATGCCTTGCAGGGCCCCATCGAAAGCTTCTCCCACTCCGTTATTGGCTGTACACCATCACCAAGGCGGTGGGTGACAATGCTTTTGAGCTCAACATTCCCCCCTTCCTGGGTCTGCATTCAGTCTTCAACGTGGCTCTCCTTCGGCCATATTTCCCACCACTATTAGACACCTCAGAGATAGCAGAGAAGTTGACACCAACAGAGCTCAACCCTGACTGTCTACAACAAGCATCCAGTGATCATATTGCAGACACACAGATCAAGGGCACTCGACATCAAAGGATCCAGCTTTATCGAGTTGTCAAAGCAGGGCAGCTCCTGCACCAAGGCAAGTGGCTCACCCAAGGCCAAATTCAGCAGAAATTTCCTCATCTGATGGGGGAACTCAACACAATGGAGACCATTGCTTCCTAAGGAGGGAGGATTGATCCAGGTGGATATTGGTGGCCACCCACCTCTCCAACTGGCTCAAAACAGTTTTATGGCAATTTTGGTATTGTACTATTTTTAGCAGTTATTCGGGTCCTGAACTTCCGGGGCCATTTTGAGGCCCTGAACGACCTCTTTTGGCAATTTGGGGGGCCAAATGGTTTCCTTCGGCATGCATTTG
This sequence comes from Larix kaempferi, assembly GCA_027924585.1. NCBI lineage: Eukaryota > Viridiplantae > Streptophyta > Pinopsida > Pinales > Pinaceae > Larix > Larix kaempferi. Next base: position 1,135,698 of record BSBM01000542.1, on the reverse strand, counting down.
GCCTCAGTCGAAAGTTGTAAATCTCGGATAGACCTTTCCAACGGGCTACCGAGCGCCCCAAACAGAGATCGTATGCAAAAGTTACGACCCCGGGAAGTTGATGTACTAACTTACCCAAACGGGGCCCACATGACTTTTGGCGCTTCATCTCCTAGGGTTAGGTTTTTGGATGTCTAGGGTTTCTGACATTCCTGTTTATTGTAAAAGGCCTTGAGAGCCTCATTGTAACCATCTTCTTGCGAAATGAGAGCAGCCGTCACATCTCTTCTCAGAGATAAGCCGCCACCATTCCAGCAAGCTTGTTTTCCGCTGCATTTTACAGTTCTAGCTTATTTCCTTATTGAATAGAAAACCAATTTTACTGTATCTCTGTTATTTTGTGTTAAGCATCTGATAATAATCTGTATTCATTTCGTTCTGCTCATAAAATCCGGATCAAGTACTGTACATTTTCTATCAAGAGCTGTCCCTGACAGATTTTTACTTGAGGAGATATCTTATCAGACTGTTACAGATGGTGTCTACCTTAAGCTCACTGGTCCCAAAAGGAATGGATGGCCTAAGTTCCCTTTAAACGTCAGGCCTTTGGTTATTCGAACTTCAACTTGGGCTGCAACACTGGGAGACAAGATTGTTTCTTTGAAATTGGGATTTTCTCCCAAAAGAACTCATGACCCCAAAGGATTTCTGGAGGCTCATTTCAAACATGCGCATATGAAGATTGGTTATACACATCAACACATCCCTGATGACTCTATTTATTAGGGAGTTAATATTTTCTCTAAAGTCCTACTGAGGGAAAAGAGCAAAGAAGAACAGAGCCATATCTTTTAGTATTAGCGAGAGCTTAAAACCAAGGTTTTGAGCTATAGAAGCATGGAACACAAGCTTGATGAGCAAACAAGAAAAGATAGGGAAGAAAAGGAAGCTCACAAAGCCAGTGCTCCATTGATGCTAACCTACCCGGATGGAGACAAAAGCAAAGGCCTTATGGAGGATACTCTGAAGTTGAAAACTACTGCAGAATTAAAGATGTGGATGCATACATCTCAACAATTCAATCATAAATTAGCACAGATGAGTTTGGTGTTGCATACCCAAGTGGTTGCAGTACCCAAATCCACTACTGATATTCAAGTGGCTGCTACAACCAACCTGATTAGTGATCTTCAAGTGATTGCTGTGAGTAAGCCAGCAAATTCAAACTTCTGCCTCTGAGATTCCTACTCTTACTATTGAAGACAGTGATGTGGAAGATGAAACACTTCCTTCTGTGACTTTGGTGCAAGAAGAAACTGAAATTTATTAGGAAATCACAAATGTGTTGGATGCCATAGTCATGGATGATCTTGTCCCAGATCAACAGTCTCTTGAAATCACTATTGTTGTTGATACCACAACTTCAACACTCTTACTTTGATCCATTCAATCTCTTTCCACTTTATCTTCTAGGGTAACACCACCATCCACCATATCCTTGTTATTTCATGCAATAACTTCCATTACTGTTCCATCTACAACCTTGTCAGTTCCACTTTCCATTCCACCATCAATAGTTGCTGAGATCCAGTGTTCAACTGTCTCTCTACAACCACCATCATCTATTTCATCACCAACAGCCAATGATGTCCAAATCCCGGTTGTTCCGTCTTCACCATTAGTTGCTGGTGCATCTTTTTCACTTCTTGGATTTTTTACTTCAATCCCTACTCCAACCTATTTTCCCTCAGTCCCTAAAGTTATCCCTTCTCCACTAACCACCTTTCATATTACTATGACAATACCTAATACCATTGTTACTCAGATAACCCCAATAATTGCAACATAAGATGTGGCTACATCTTCCACTGAATTGGTAGCTACTTATGAGGAAGATATTGTAACCACCCTTGGAGATTATTTCTATAGAAAAAAGGATAAGGCAGTGGTGAAGAAGGGTAACAAAAGAGGCAGAGATCAGGATGTGTTGCAGGGCCCCTTTCCTAATCAAAACATTTGGGCCAAGCAATCAGATGACATACAACAAGAAGCACTGGATACTGCTACTGCCATGGATGCTTTGCAGGTGCCAATTTTGATTCAGTAATCACATTGAATAAAGAAATTGATGTGAAGGAGGAGGATCTCAAGAAACTTCAAGAGAAGTAGGTTAAGGCCAATGAATAACATGAATCTGGCATTCATGAACTGAGAAAAGCATTCGAAAATAAGATTGAAGACCTTCAAGAATAGAATGCTTATCTTCAAGTCCAATTGAAAGATGTTGAATCTTTGGACAATTCCAATTTTGAAAAGATAGCTATGCTTGAACAACAACTAAAGGATGCAACTGCAAGTGAATCCTCCTCTGTGTTTTCTAGGTTTTCATAGCAAGAGTTAAATGACCTAGCCAATCAAGTCAACCTGGAGCATCATCAACTTCTAGCTAAGCTATTTACTACCTTGGGTGAAATCCATGAGACTTACATTGTCTTTGGAAAAATGGTTGGCACCTTGGGCCAGTAAGTAGAGGAAACAAAACAGGATTATAAAGCTGTAGAAGACATCATGGAATGGCAGAAAAATAGTGAAGATAAGCCAGCTGATATCCCTAAGTTGGACAGCCTCAAATTCAGAAGGATCTGAACTGTTGTTGACATGGTACAGGATACTATCAACAAGGCTAAGGCCCTTTGTAGAATAAGATGGTATGCCTTAGACAATCTCATGGAGATACTTACATTCCCTGCAATGGGGCTCATCGAGGGGGCAGATACGCCAAAAATGATGATAGAACACATTGAAGCCCGTTGTGATCAAGTCAAGGAGAAAATCCTGCAAATTGAGCATATCCAAATTGAAGACGTGGATTGGTTGATTAAGCAACCTGTTTCCTTGGAGGCCATTATCTATATGTTTATCCGCACGTGGCATTAAATAGCCAAAAATGAGATTGAAGGATTCATGTGTGATTCCTAGTTGGGGTCGAATCTCCTCATTATGCAGATATAGATGAATTGATAGAAGTTTGGGACAAGTGGGAAGATTTCCTCACTAAATAGAATATTCTAGTTTTGTAATCCTTGTCTAAGGGGAATTTATCCTTTGTATTATTTTTGTAATTTATTATTTAAGGGGTAGATCTCTCTTAGGAAAGGGATGATCATTTTTGGAGTAGAAATCGACAAAATAAGACTTGAGATGCTCTGTTTTATGTTGAGCTTGTAATTTCTTACAGGCTTTCATTAATACAGTAAAGTTATTCTCTTGCATCATCTTTTGTTCATTGATCAAATTTCTTAGGTAAATATTGATTTCTACTTCAGGTTATTATCTATGTTGTTTAATCCTTTGCAAATATTATTTTATGCAGAGATTGTTAATCTGGATTTTTCCTTATGTTAGATCTATGTATGCATTATGTTTTAATTGAATTTCTTCAACTAAAATATTTATTGATTTCTGCAAATGATTTACAGTAAATTATAATCTATGTTAATTTTTCAATTGACATATTGGTTACATTTTAATCTTGAATAAGCTTAAACACTTAATATTGCATTCAGTTAATTTTAATTGATTGATTGTAACTTAAGCAAATAAGGAATTGATCTTCGTCACATTTTTGTTAAGTGGATGAATGTACTTATTTATTTTCACATCAAGTTAAATTAATATGCATTTAAACAAGACACCTTTTAGAGTAGGTCTAACTTAGCTTAGATTTTCCTCCCTAGGCAGATTTGTTTCAGACTAAACACACTTTGTTTTCCTTCATTGGAAGACAGATCCTTTTAGGATCAAAGCCACAAGTGCTAGCGGAGGGCTTTGTATCCGTGGGAGATCACCATCCCATATAGCTCGACGATAGGGTAACACTTGCGCGGTATTATCTGAAGCCTATGGCTGGGTTTTCTCCCTCTGTTGAGAGATTTGGAACCCATTCCAGCACATACACACTCAAGGCCTCAACAAATGGCACTAGAAGGAGGGCCTAAAGTAAAATATGCCTAAACATAATACCCAAAAACCTCCTCCAGCAAGAACATCACCGGTTGTCACTCGTAGCCAGTCATAGGCATCTACCTCTGAACAACAAATAGTCCCACAACCGACTGTAATTCTTGGTACACCTGCACCTCAGTAGGAAAATAGAAGGGATATCCTTATCATATCACCTACTAGAGGACCCCTTTCACTTGAACAAATACTAAAAATTTCTAATGATAGTGTTGCTAGAGTACAACAAGGAATTATTAACCTACAAAGTAGAGGACTAGCAGCAATTCAATAGAACACCATTTCATAGAATGATAACCAAGAACACCATGTCACAACCTCATTGATGGATGGATGCCTCCTGTATGTTCTTAGAATGATAGGCATAAGCCTAGTTAAGGAGCTTTTAATTAGATGCTTAATAACTTAACTTAGCAAATTAACTAAATATGATCATAATGACTGTTATGTAATTGCATAATGTGAAATAATATGAATCAAGTAAAGAAATTTACTAATGCATAACCTGCATATAAATCATATGAATGATAAATCAAGCACACACATTTATATGTTTTATGATTTTACAATACAATTTAAACAGAGGTACTAGATGTATGTATGAAAAACCAAAATGAATCAAGGAAACTTTATACACAACAAAAGAAAGGAAAAGAGAAACTAACTGAAATTCCTCTAAGATTGTAAAACATTACAATTCTCCAAGTACAGAGTTTCTCCATTTCTCTCCTTCGATGGTTCCCCCATTCATTTGATTTGCCAAGGGCAGATTTCCACTTTCCCTTTTGGAAGGCTTCTTTTTACACATCCAATACTTAATCTTGAAATTTTAGAACATATTTTAGTAATTTAAAACTCTGATTTTGCATTTTCGGAAACCAAACTCGACACTTTACAAGAATTATAATCACAGTGAAATTTAACATACTAGTAAAAGCAAACATTCAAGTGAATTATTTAACAAAATACTTCCATTTTCATTTTATTGACAATTGGCCTCACATCACTCACGCCATTCAGCTTCAGCAAGCAAGGCCATAATCGATCTAACAAAAATGTGTCCTTGACATTGTCGTAAGTATAAGTTTTTGTTATAGAATAGTTTCCTTCCTTGTTAGAAACATGTTTTTCTTCGGAGTCATCGACAATCACAGTATTTTTCTGATCCCAACCATGGATCAAAGTGTCCCAAACTATACTCAAAGGCTTGTGAAATACAAAAGGATTTCCATCACCCTGAAAACCCTCTCTGGCTACGGAAGAACAATGTTCTTGTGTTAAAATTAATCTAAATAGTTCCATTTTCAATCCTGTTCTTACTAATAATATAGGCAAAAACTCGTCAACGTTTTTTTGTTGAGCAGATGTCCATATGCCAACCTCAAAAATACTAAAGCATTTTTCAAAAAATTCCCTTAATCCTGGCCATATAAAATAATACTTTGTTGATTTTTCGAAGTCCGGTGGTCGTCGCAATCTGGGTTTCTGTTTTCTATGCAATGCGTGTAACAAAACGCCATTGAAATAAAAACTTATCAATGGTTTACTAGAAACAAATCTTCTAGTACTATCTACAAACAAAAACCACACACACACAACCCAGTCAATAAAATATTATGGTTCAATGTTTCTAAGTATATTGCTTTCATGTTCAATAATTCTTGAAACACATTACCAGATACATGGTACGATGTCCATAAATAGTATGAGAACTGTGCAATAAAACTTACATCAATTAAATGAAAGAGTTGTAAAAAATATACAAATGACTAAATGAATTTTTTTTGTATAATATGATGGACATTTCAAATTCAATGTGTTTAACCAACACCCCATTTTTTAACGAGGCCCGAGATAATTCAACAGACAACACAACATTGTTTTTATAGTTATATCTCTCTCTTGTGAACCGTCATATTTCCAACTACCTGGCATTTTCAAGTAGTTTTCCTTGCAATTGTCTACTGATTGATATTGCCCTTCATATATAAACAACATGTTTGTTTGTTTATATATATCTCCATATTGGATAAGTACATCCTTGAACAAATTTTTGTATGTGTTCTGTACTTCACCAACATTATAGTATGCAGACATTGAGTGATTATAAATAGTACTAAGTTTACATTGCTCTCAACCCCAAATAAATACAAAATCTTCATTTTTCAACCATTGAAATATAGCAAGGAAATTTTTAATTTCCATCTTGTTGAGCGAGGAAAACCATAGAGAAACGTCGAAATTCTCTCTGGAAACACTAACAATTTCGGGGCTGAACATGCATGTATAATAACGATAGAAATTATGGACAAAATGAGGTTGTTTGGAAGAATCTTCAATGTTGGATAACATCCGAACTCCAAAGAGAAATCCCTCTACTCCCAGGACCAATAGTTTCTTTTGCGGTGATATCCTGACTGCATACAAGAACAATAACTATATATATAACAACAACAACAACACTTTGTTCATGAAATTAATGATCACAACAATGCAACTGTACATGAAGATGTTGATTTCCAAAGATTAATACAAAAATCGCCCAAAATTTCACAGATTCAATTGATTTAATAAAAGCATCACACATAACTAATAATATGTTACATTCAGATGAAAATAGCAATGTCTCGGGAAAAAACAGAAAACACATTGAATGATTTAAAATAGGCAATGATAGATGACATCTAGAAATAGGCAATGATAGGTTACATTTGATGGTTGTCACTCAACCAGGATTCAACTAGGAGAAGGCATTGAAGGTTTTGATATCAACTGATTCATGCATTTTATTAAAATGCTTCTAAATTCCATTTACCAATTCAGCATTTGTCCTCAGGGACGATTCAATAAAGGGCTTACTCAAAATACATTTTTGAAATGGAAGTGCTTTCTCACCAACACGATCACCCTCCAAAACAATCATTGATGTATTAATTTCCGAAGTTTTCATTGGGAAATCCATCCACACACTCTGCATATTTTTTTGTGTATTTCCTTCTTGATCGTTGGTACATCTCTCTCGAAACCAAATAAATAAAAAAATTTGCTCATATGATTATCTTTACCGCCTGCCACCAAATTTTTTCAAAGCAGTGGCTTCCCCTCATTGACACTACATTTAGATGACCAAATCCCAACATTGAATTTGGAAAGAAGTAAATCCAAAAATACAATGGCATTTGTTCACGACTCATATGAAGATCTTTTATGTTTAAATTCAAATTCACCATTAGTAATCTCTTCCCCCTTTTTTCCTCTTTCCCCTCCACCAATATTTTTTTATTTCCTTTTTTTTTCTCTTTTGGAGTCATTTTCTGTGGCTTTCTTGCGAAATAGAAAACCTTCCATTTCTAATATCAATAACATTTTTGTATGGGGAGCTGCACAGAAATATTGCTTGTCCTTATATTCTTCAGAATAAATTCATTTTATCAATTTAAGTAAAAAATATTCTTTTACCTGTCAATGGCAGACCAACATTTGACTGGTGAGTAACATCGCTAGAGACATTGCATTTTGACACCAAGACCTCTCTAGTTTCAATATTGTCCAAGCACTCTTCTGGTTCTTTATTGTCCAAGCACTCTTCTGGTTCTTTATTGTCCAAGCTCTCGACTTGTTCATTATTGTCCAAGCTCTCGACTTGTTCTTTATTGTCCAAGCACTCTTCTAGTTCTTTATTGTCCAAGCTCTCGACTTGTTCATTATTGTCCAAGGTCTCGCCTGGTCCATTATTATCCAATATGATTTGTTGGCCTATATCTAGGGACATCATCGATGCCAGCTCTGGTTGTGGTTAATCTACATGTTGACCTAGAAATTTGCAGGTGTACATTTTATATAATTTTTTGCAAGTATTCAAGGTCACTATCCCCTTTAATAATTTAGTTAATTTAACCACAATCTTTGAAAAATAAATTTTTACCTTCTTGTCCTATTTGTGCTCTTGTTTGGTAGTTCTTGGTGGATTCTATATCACCTTCACTTTCGTCATCAGATAGTATGATTTGATTGGATGATACTTGGGTGTGCTCTTTATTTGAAGCTGTAGTAGAATAGGAATTTGAAGAAGTTATTGAACATAACCGACTGAGAAAAGTAAAATAAAATCAAGACATCTGAAAACGTTAATAGAAATACCTTGTTTTAGAAAAGTAAAATAAAATCAAAGACATCTGAAAAAGTTAATAGAAATACCTTGTTTTACACCCAATTCATGATAGAAACTGTTCATAAACAGCTCTTGTTGTACTGACTCCACAATAGAAATAACTATTCTTTCTGGAGCCCACATCAATGAATGAAGAAGCCTACCTCCTGCGTACAACGAAAGAACTGTGCCTTGAGAAGAGACCTGTCTGGAAACTATGTGATCCCAGAATTCCTGTGTCCTTTCTTTTGCAAACACATGGATTCTATCACTATCATTGTTAACCTTGGGCCGAGGTAAATCAAACATCGGTAGGCCCTCATCCTTCCAATCCATATCAAGTTCAGAATTAGATAAAATATCCTTCTCTGTTCCAATGCTCCAACACTGTATAATAGAGAATCCTATAAATGTGTCCCTGGAGAATTCTCTATAAAGTCCCTTTTTAGGATTTAGTGTAACATGTTTTTTTGTTTCTTGCTGAAAATTGTGAAAGCTTTAGAAATCATACAAGAGTTGTCCATGTCAACTAAAAAAATACAAGTACATGCCTCTTGATTTGTTTCTAAGTAGAACAAAAATGCCAGCATGTCTTGTTTTGTCCATGGACTATCACAATTACACATATCCACAACAACAAATTCATAGCTGATTGCTGCACCAAAAAATGGAATTAATCTAGGTGTGGTGACCAAAGATTTGGGATAACATTATTGACAAGCAAACTGTGAACTATTTTCGACGTCGCTAATCGACAATGTACCCATCCTCTCTTTATTGATATACAAATTCAATATTTTCTAAGCATCAATTGGTATTTTGGTACCATTATCCACTTCAGATTCATTCTTTCTCTTTTTACTCGGATATTTTACTTGCTTTCTAGAGCATAAAATACTGCACAGTTGCTGGAGATAGTTTGGTGCAATTTTATAAATTTCAATGACGTTTTGGTCAGTCACATTCTGTGATTGATCACTTTGAACATCATTAACTTTGAGATATTCAACGATTGAATGCCTGGTTGACCTCTCGTCCTTGATTCGTTTGCAATATTGATTTAAATTTTTTGCGCAAATGTTTTTATCCACTGATGTGCTCATCCAAACCGATCCGTTGATTATATTGTCTGCCACAGTGGTCAATTCATCTTCATCAAGATCACAGAATGGTCTAAAAAAATTAGAGCCATAATTCTTTATTCTATTTGGAACAAAATCATCCTGATTGATGCTCTTGGGGGAGCATGTCAAGGAGCCACTTTTGTGAAGCTCAAATATAAACTGCCATTTGCTCCACAGTCATTCTGATGTCAAAACAAGAGTTATCTTGTCTTTAAGCCTCTCCTTATTTTAAACTTGAAAGATATCCATACATTGAGATTGGAAGGACTGCAAACATATCAAATTGAATATTCTAGTTAATTTGCTAATTTCATAACACCGAAAGCAATCTAAAGACTTTGATTGATAAGAAGAAAAATTTTATACCTGCCAAGCATCACTTGAAACATTTCCCTTTCCAGGGTGGTATGGGCTACTGTGGGATATCCATTTATCCCTTTCTTTTTCTACTTGAGAAATGTATGCAGTCTCTGAAAATTCGTTATTTGATGAATTCTGTTGTTTGCATAATTTGTTGATGATGTGCTGAGGAACATCTCTATGTAGAAGACGAGTTGTTCATTGCCGATACCTTTTATGGAGTTGTTTATATCGATCATCTGCAATGATTATTTGCTACGCAGAAATACTATGCTACCCATCCAATATATAAAATTTTACTGTTGGCAAATTAATTTCTTCTTCATTTCCAGGAAGAAAGGGCAATTTGGTCTCCTTATCGAAAGGCAATAGAATGGAATCTCTCAATGTTGTTGTAAATGTATGGACAAGAGATACAACCATATTTTGCATGACCTCCTCATCAACCTTTCGGTATTGTAATTGCAGAGGCGCAACAACACATCTTGTTATGTCAATGGAAAAAATGTTCTCATTGAACAAAAAATATTTGATCTGCTCTTGTTGAACTTCTTTTGAAATTTTGAAGCTCTTAGTCGCTTTCCGCAGCATCGCTTTAGAAGGACTTCCTTTGAGTTGTTTCAAGGAAGATTTGTCCACATCTTTTACAATATATTGGAGAAATTCTCTTCTGTTGTACATAAGAATCTTTTCATGGCATACCTTTATCGGCTTCTTATTAATATTCATGTAATGCAATACAGAGAAAGTTTTCCCAGCCAGCATTCTTTTCCTCCATACCGACAAAATTCATTTCTTCAAGGATGACATGGTTTCAATTCCGGAATGATTAGAAACCTCATTCGAGGGGAAAACCCACCCTTGCTTCGCACAGGAAATCGGATCTGGATCGGGACCACTTTTCATTAGATCTGATTGATAATTACAAACCATAAGATCAAGCTAGAAAAGGAAATAGTTTTCATCATTGACTGCTTCAACTTGAACTCATAATTGTTCATCAGATTCAATGGAATCCGAATATGTCAATATTCCTATTCTAGAATGATCTCCATCATCACTCAAGCATAACAGATATAAATCCGGGTACAAATTATCTAGTTTGTCCATCTCAACATACCATCCATTTTTGAATGGCTGAAGGTAGTAGTGATCTGTTATCAATTCAAAGAGAGGGATTTCCTAGTAGTTACTGAGGCTCAACAACACAGTCATGCTTTATCTGCAAAACAATCAATATTAAGTAGTCAATATAAGAATGCATATAATGTCTATAATCATAAATTAGTGTTTTAGTATTATATGTATACTTGCAAATGTTCATGCTAATGATCGATGGTTAAGGAATGACCCCTCATTTTCAAAATCAATTGATTGATTAAGAACAAATCTACTAGCATTATCCATGAGACATAGAATGCACATTTTACAGAGTCGTTTGAGATAAGGATCGATCATAGAATGAGCGATCATCATAGAAGGGGCGGCTGATCCTTCTTGTTTATGTGTATGAGTTAATCAAATGTTTTACATTTGAGTTTATGTGAGTTTTTGTACTTAATTTATATGTATGTGAATGGTAATTGCACATTGATTAATTGGAATACAAGTGCGTGATTGTGGAAGAAACACATAGTTTGACGAATTTGTGGCTAACTGGTGAATGCAGTAGAGATTCAACGTAGTTATGTATACTGCAATACTTAGCTGCCAAGTGCAAAGACATCTGGTGTTCTATCCCATTAGTTAGATTATTTTAAATAAAAGGTTATGCTAATATCGTAACAACATCCCTACATCGCCATGGTTAAGAGGATCTTGATTATGCAACCCTCGTATTCCCTTCGGGTTAGACTACAACCTGTTCACAAGGTGATACCGAAGGGGACAGTGAAAGGGGTTTTGTTGTGTATACACTTATCTCATGAATAAAGGTTCGGCCGACCCTTATTGTCCTCAGTATTGTTTCAGTGTTCACCATTCTTCATATACATGAATTGACACCCTCACCTTCGGAGGTTGAATATTTGGACAAAAGTATATGCAGGCCACCCGATAATTTGAAAATATTTATGGTATTAAAAATGGAATTTACATGCATTGAATAGATGGAAACCTTAATTAAGCTTGGACAATTACTGGACAACAAGCTCTACAAATCATACAGAGATCACCAAAAAAAACTTATTAAAGAGTATTGATTGGATTGTTTCTTATCTCTTATTTTCCACCAGACCAAAGCATTTTGACTGTAACTAAATGGATACCTTGTCTTTTTTTTTAAATTCCCATTCAATGAAGGGGCGGCCGAGCCCTCTTCTACCAAGTATTCTTTTCGTAATAGTTCTAGACTGCAAGAAGGGTTGGCCAATCCTTCTCATGTTCAACATCCTGGATACAGGTGAACTCCTGGATATAGGTGTTCACAATTTTACACTAAACAAAGGGGCAGCCAATCCTTCTTGTCGGAGGTCGGAAGTCAGGATAAATATTGTTTATATGTTATAACTTAGCCAATCTCCATTCCCCACTATTTACTACGGAATTCGGGAGTCGGGAATTGTTGTCCCATCCCGCAATCTGCATTGCGGGTTGCGGGATAGCCGAATTGATGTAACGTTTTAAGAAATCTAAATATCCGCAATATATTTGCATCTTCGGAAAAGGTGATGAAATCCTCATGCGGGGTGCAAGAAGAGTCAGTCTATCTTTCTTGTGCCGAGTATTCTATTCAAAGTAGTTCTAGGGTCCAAGAAGGGTCGGTCAATCCTTCTTGTGTTCACCATTCTGGATACAGGTGAATTGTAACATATCGGTGTCTACAATTCTCTACTAGACGAAGGGATGGCCGATTCTTCTTATCGCAAGTTGGGATAAATATTGTTGATATGTTATAACTTAGCCAATACACCAATCCCAACTATTCATTGCGGAAGTCAAAAGTCGAAAGTCTGGAATTGTTGTCCTAGCCTAGGCGGGTTGAATATTTTTACAATTCACTCATAAATGAAGGCTTGGACGACCTTTCTTCTGCCCAGTATTCTGTTCAAAATAGTTCTATACTGTCAGAAGGGTCAGTCGATCCTTCTTGTGTTCACCATTCTAGATATAATTGAATGGTTGGATATAGTTGTTGACAATTTTATAATAAACGAAGGGGTGGCCAATCCTTCTTGTTGCATGGCAGAAGCAGGGATAAATATTGTTTATATGTTATAACTTAGCTAATATCCATTCTAGGATGAATTCTGCATTAATTTGGAAGAAAGAACATTGACAATATCTAATTATGTTGATCAGAGCATATAAAATGAATTCTAACTCAGATATTACTGTCAACTATGAGGCAAAGCAATAATACATTCACGAAAGATAAATTAAAGATATTACAGTGTAATACGATACAAATACATTCACAAAAGATATTACATTGTAACAAGAAATACATTCACAAAAGATAAATTAAAAGAATGAAGAAAGTAACATATGAATCTCTGTTTCGGATATACTTGTACTTCTGTTATTCATTAAAGTCTTCAAAAAATATTATGTCACTGTATTTTTTGCTCTCAGATCCAACCCCTATTACTTTGTAAAATCAAAATTATACAAAACGTTCTTTGAATTCTTCACTAAAAAAAGAAATTTCAAAGAAATCTACAAATGGGATATCCAAATCTATTCTCAAATATATATTCCTGACATAACCTATGTTTTGGTTTCCCAAATCTTTCAACAATTTTCGATTGCTCTTGAGTTGGGATTTCATAATCCATCATTTCTTTCACCATCACCTCCAATTCTATGCATTCTGTGTTAACATACATCTACAAGACCCTTCTTAATCATTACAAATTGTTCAAGTATTTCAAAATCATCGATCAATTTATCAGTTATTGTCTTTCCAGTTAATCCTTTGACCATGACATAGGGTCATAATTTATCTTTTCAGCCTCTTGGAAATCCATAATCTTTAGTCATTTTTCTACTACAGAGAGGGCTTCCTTAATCTTAATGATGAATGGACCAACTTTAAGAGGGGATTTCACATTCGATGCTTTTTTGAAAGCACAGCAATGTTCTTCTTCGGAATGCAACCTTTGTCTAATAAATTCCAAGGAAAAAACCCTCATTGTTAAAAAGGATGGCAACAAATATGGTGCTCCCGTAAACCCATACGCCCTAATAATAGTATGTTCTCTATACAAGAACCAATCACCTGTTTGTCCTTATGGTGTAGGCTGCAAAGTTTCTTTCATTTCTTCTAACACTCAGGGCATCTTAGCATTAAAAAAAATTCTGTAAACTTTTTCCATCATTTTATGGGTGAACTCAAACATATTGACATGTTTAGGAATGTCATGAGAAAAGATGGTACCAAGAAACTTGGATTCCAAAATGTTTGAACACACGAACAGCTTAAGGGGATATGACTGATATCTGAAATGCTTCTACTGGTTGAATTTCACCAACTGGACATGAATCGCTTCAGCTAGGAATTCATCAAAATTAAAACAACACACTGGACTTTACCGTGACTCTGGTGAAATTACTTGGAGAAGGAAACCTAACATAACTTCCATGATTGACTTATCACTATCAAGACCTAAAATTTGACTCAACAAGAAAAAAACTAACTGGGTATCTCGTTGAAAGACATTAATACTCAAAGGGAACAATAGGTTTTCATGCGACTGACCATCTTTCAAGACTTGTAGTAAAAACTTGTCTTTTTTCTGCAGGATTGTAGTTTCTATAAAACTTTGCCAAATTTTCTTCATTAAATGACTCAGGGATTTTGGGAAATGTTTCCGGTAAACGTATAACCTCATGGACAGTCTACGCATTTATTCGACATAGAATTTTGGTCATTTTTACATTAATGATTACCCTTTCGACCTACGAATAATTCGCCGCACACCAACAAACAAATTTGGGGAAGTGTAGGGTTTGTTCGACACAAAAATATTACAGAAAAGAACCAAAAACATTAAATACATCCTTTCCCTATGACTTAAACTGTGAAATACTACACATAGATAAAACAAGGTCAAAAATATCCCTTTCCCTATCAAATATAGCTTCTTCTTTTCATCTGACCTTTCATTGAAGAGAAAAAGGTCATGGGTTTTCTCCATTTGGGATACAAATCTAAACACTGAGGGTTTCTAGCTACATGTAAAGTGAGCTTCTTGTGTGTTGTGAAGTAAGCTTCTTTCATGAAGTGAGCTTCTTGCATGCTGTGAAGTGAGCTTCTTGTGTGTTGTTCCAGTTGACAAAGACAACGACGTGTCTCCCGCGGGTTCTTTTCCTCCAGGCAATAAGTGACAAAAATATTTTTTGAAATTTCGAACAAACCTTTTATAGAACATATGATTAGGTTGTTTCGAAACTTGCGATGAGCGGTTTAAATTTAACCGCTTTTTATAGCGGACTCCACCAACGCTTGCCATGTGGTAAGCGGTTTTATTTCCGCTCCACGTTCTCCAAGTTTAATCACCATGCACTTTCTAGTGTGGGAACCCATTTCCACCGTTGATTTTCTTCTGGGTGGGAACCTTACATGTTTTTGCATCATTATTCCGCCACGTTTGCAACTTTTGGTGTGAGTTGTCCATTTTTTTAGCGCCTTTTCCACCTCCGCCCTTGGAGTGAGAGACCTTATGTAGAGACCTTAGAATAGTGACAATATTTGCATTGTTCCTCTCAATAAAAATTAATAAGCAATGTTATATTAATGTTAAATAACCCAAGAATCCATATAGAATAAATTTAAAAAACATAAACTAACAAAAATGCTAACAATTATATGAAGAAATCACTTGTTTGATCAATTATACCAATTCTAGACATTGTTTGTAGATGGGTTTGTAGAATATCTAGTGTAACATGGGAAGAAGTCGATGAAGAGGGAGAGATGACCATATTAAGAGATAAGAGAAGTCTAAACAACAAGATCAATCTTCCAAGATGGCATTGAGATGAAACATTAAATTAGGAAAAGAAGGAGAGATCACATGTCGTAGCAATAACATCTAAGGTTGGTGTTGTTTTTTTACTCAACCCGTTTCATATTAGCTGCATAATTCTATTGTTCATGTAGTGTCCCTTTTTAATAAATTTGCTAAAATTGGAAAATTGCAATTTTTGGCCAATTTGACCCTTAGACTATTAATGACTCGAATGCTTCCAAATGGCTCCAAATGATTCTGATTTGGGTCTAAACATGTTTGAAAGGTATTCGTACATAAAAAGAAACAAAATTTGCATCTTTCCTCTCTACAGCTTTTAATAAGCAATGTCTAACCAAGATAAACCAAGAACCCGTAAAGAGGAAATTGTAGAAACATAAAAAATACCTGACAATTTGAAAAAAGCATTTGAAAAATATTCATAACCATTGAGGTGTAATATGACACATTTATGCAGCTATTATAGGCTTGGAAACTTCCAAAAGACTTCAGCCACTTGCATTTACAATTAGAGAATGAAAGGCAAAATTACTAGGAAAATCTATGTTGAAGCCCCCAAGGGTAGATGGCTCCAAAAGACTCTTTTAAAGGATTTCGAATTTGGTCTGAAGTTATATGAAGGGTATTAAGACATAAAAAGGAACCTCATCGGTGATTGTAGACTAATATCAGAATACATCTACAACATCCATTTAAGTTCAGGAGAAGTTGTGGAATTTTACTAGTCAAATCGAGGTTCAAAACCCCCAAGGGTAGGGGACAAAGATGGCTTCCCAAATGTTGTAATACCTTCCCAAATTTCAGAACAGAGATGTGGTACTGATAAAGGAATTCAATGATCTCCCCAATGCATCATGAATTAGTTTCTATACACTTCATCAACTACCATAATGACACTCAAAGGAAGTCTAGTCTTGTGCAATGTTAATGAATCAAACTTCTTCATAACATAAATGACACTCCATACATCAACAAAATAAAAACTATTGACTTATACAATTTGAAATAATGTCTCTTCAAGCTCCGGAAACAATATATAGGGAAAATGGCACCATTTATGCATAATTTGTTTGCTATTTTCACATACTAAGTTTCACTTGGTATTTCAACCTGAGATTCTTCTGAGCATTAAATACAGAGTATATCTATCAGAATATAAATAAATGGATATTCTTGGACCATCACAAAAGCTACTCTCCTTCTTAAACTATTCTTGCAACTTTTATAAACTTCTTAAGTCCTCCATGGGTACATCTCGGGACTGATTACACTGTCTCTGAAAAACCTGTCATGGCATCAACCGAATCTGATGAAGCATCGCTCAATAGCTTCAGGTTCGATGCCATAGGTGTGGCCATGTCCTCAAATTCCATCATCCCAAACCACTTCAGGATCTCTACTTCATACTTCTTTGTCCAAGGAAGATTCTATCTGCACTCTGCCACATCTCCATGCTTAGAAAATTAATTAGTGCATCGTACCCAAGTCCCTTATTTCGAACTCGGTAGCAAGCTTCCTCTTCGTGTCAACAATCAACCCATCCTCAACTATCACAACCAAGCCATCCACATCTAGTAGGAGTAATATCACTGGATTTCCTTCCTCAACCTTATAGTGAATCGTACAAGGCTTTCTTTAGAAATCACTGGAATCTGCTTTACTCTTGGTAAAGCCCGAACTAGTCAAGAAACTGTCAATTCTAACGTACCATGCCCTGGGTACCTATTTCGAATCGTACAAGGATTTCTTCAGTTTACACACATGAGTCTCCCTATCATGTGTCTCAAACCCGAGCGGTTGCTCCACATACACTCCCTCTTCTACTACACCATAATTCAAGAATGTTGTCCACATATCCTGTAACTTTCTAGATGCCTTCCATCTCTACCAGAACAATGTTAAGAGTGTGCACATTCTACTCCAACATGTCAGCAAAGAGGTTTCATTCTAGATAAGTAGCAATGGAATGTTGTACAATACCATAGACCACTTAGTACCGATTACTTGCATATAAGTAGTAATATCCTGTTCATAATTTAATGCAATTTTTTTCTAAGTTAACATGCATAATATACATCCTAAATCTAGGAACATAAGTATTTATATGAGTGAACAACATTAATTTATTTAAGTAATCATATATCATACAAGAAATAATAATTCAAATACTTATCTTAGTTGTTTGGTTGTTGGGTGGACTCCCTCTTAATCTTTGCTTTCTTGCAGGAACTACTGGAGTCTCTAACAGAGTGTTCTTCTTCTTGTGGGAGCTGCTTTTGTTCCCGGGACAATCTCCTTCTTGTGATGAGGATGCTCCCTCTTCTTGTAATTCTTCTTGGTGTGTGCTATGATATCTTGGTGTTCACTACCCATGTTTTCTTTTCAAGCTACAATTCCAGCTTCTTCCCGTGAGCATTCCTCCCACAACATACTGAATGTGATGAGCTTCTTCCTAGAACAAATTCCTTGGATGAAGGAATCCCATGACCTAGGAGGACCATTCAAGGTGGTCATCTCTATTTCTCCATTATCTATATTATATTCTTCAATGGCTTCAATTTGTTATTTTATCTGAGAGAGTCTGACCCTTGTAAAGCGTGACTGCATCATCTCTGCATTTCGTATCTTGACATTCTTTAATTGATTCCTCAAAGTCATCTTCCAATTTATGTTCTTAGTTTCCTTTAAACAACTTCAGTGGTCAAGGAGTCAAACATATCTTTGGGTGTCTTTAGGGATGACACATGTGGTATGAGATGGTCCTTGATAGAATCTGCAATGATCCTCGTGTCCTTGACCAAGTTCTTCTTATGTAATGCCTTAGCCTCATCTCCCTCTGGGACTGGAACCTCTTCACTTATGTTGGTATCCAATTCAATGAATTATCTTCTAGGATTAACCCAATCATATACTTCCATGTTTGGAAGTTATCAGCCCCTTTAGGCTTATCTTCAGGCTTGGTGTGGTGAGACATCTTAATGAGAAACTCAAATGGAAATAAAAGATTTAGATCTTAGTACCATTGGATTTGGAGTTGGCTAGGGTTTGCAAGAGAAACCGTAAAAATCCAAACTTGAAATTTCAAACTTCTAATTGTACATGGAGATGCAATTGACTTAGGCGAGCACGCTGGTGTGGTTAGATTTTTAAAACTCCACAAATTGGTACTAAGGCAAGTAGAGTAAACACTCCACTAGCATGGACAAGGTACAAGCTCTCCAAATTGCAAAGATGCAAATAAAAATGATCAAAATATACTCTCCTTCTTTGTTCTCGTGAGTTTTATAAACTTCTCAAGTCCTCCATGGGTCGAATTCCTTCCAACTCAATTTGGGAAGAGATTCCAATGTGTGCCACTTGTCCAACAATTCCTAGTGACTCTCCTTAATATTCCCTCATTTTTAATGGGTGTCTCTTTAGCTACCCTAACTCCCTTGTGCACCTGAGTTCTTGGAGGCTATTTTTATCCCTAACATGTCATATATTTCATATTTCAGCATTCAGGTCTGATTTGTGTCATAGGTGTCATAACATCTTCATCATTGTTGTCATACTGGAGGCTAGGGAATCTAGCCCAAGTGTCACAATTCTTCTAAGATGC
Organism: Larix kaempferi; assembly: GCA_027924585.1. Classification (NCBI taxonomy): domain Eukaryota; kingdom Viridiplantae; phylum Streptophyta; class Pinopsida; order Pinales; family Pinaceae; genus Larix; species Larix kaempferi. Next base: position 1,116,492 of record BSBM01000542.1, on the reverse strand, counting down.
CTATTCCTCTTCCACGAGACTTATTCTTCCACTCCAATTCAACCTTTAAAAATGACTCATGCCGGCATGAATAATACCTCTTAAACTACCCCAAGTATGTTACCCTTCATCTTGAACTCGAATTGGTGAGAGAATCATGCCAAGTGTAGTGGGGAATCTTGCCACAAATGGGTCCCACAACCTCTTAATATGTGTCCTCATGGTCCAAATTATGCACAATGGCCTCTCCAATTACCAATTAGGATGGGAATCTTTCAACCCTCGAAAATGGTACTAGGCAAGTAGAGTAAATAGTCACTCCATAAGCATGGACAAGTTATGCTCTCCAATATGCAAAATGAGAAATGATAAAAAACCACTCTCCAATGGCATAGATATTATTGGTGATTGTATTGGAATATTCCATGGTAATGATATTGGCATGAGATCCCTCTAAGGTTTTGTAATGTACTATTAGGTCTATGATGTAAGAGTTTGAAGGTGAAAATAGATGAAGTCTATTGGTGATTATTTCTGGATTTTGATTACACACTTTGGAGGCATATTGTTCTTCTTATTCATATTAGGGTGTTAGGATCAAGCAAGGATAGGAGATTGAAGTCTCCTTTGGGTTGGTACTCGTGATCTCAGGGAGTTGGGGATTCCATCCAATTGGTGCTAGTAAAACTATTGAGTTGGACTTTACTGAGGTCAGGAGTCTTATCTATAGGTTGGAAATTATGAAAACCAAGGGGTTGTAGCCTCGTTCTAGATGGAGCTAGTAAACCAAGGAGTTGGAGCTTCCTTAGGTTTCTATCCTCCTTCCAGTTGGTGCAGTTAAATCATGGAGTCAATTAATTCGAGAGAGTCTGATAGCTGGACCGAAGATCTCTAGAGCACATGGACGAACATGAAAGTCTCTACTCCATAGATGGAGTTCGACTATTCTATCATGGATCAAATTCTGATTTGATTGGATTATAAGAATGAGACTCCATTTAAATGCACAAGGTTTTGATATCTGGAAATCTGTTCTAAATGCTTACATCGCTCTAAAAAGACTACAAAAAACTACATCCATGAAGGATCAAACAAATAATAATGCAATGGAAATGGATATCGTGTTGCATGGAATACATGATCATATGAAATATAAATTTGGAAGGTGTTCATCAACTGGGACAAGGTACAAAATCTCTACACAAAGGGACCCCATTCTTAGCATTATTTTTGTCTCGAGTACCTAAAAAGATTGGGTAAATAGTTCATGAGCTTTGGAGTCCAAAGAAGGATTAGAAAGTATAAGGGAAGTAAGCTTAACACCTTAGGGGGCCTACAAACTTATGCCAATAGGCCCAAGTGCCTAAAATATTAAGTAGAGGCACTAGAGCATCAACTACACAGCACGTTAGGCGACGATGAGGGCGCTATGTGGCAAGTGTTGGTTCATCCAACAATACTAATAGATGGGGGGGGAATCAATATTTCCTTTTTCAAACGTTTTATATAAAATTAGTATTAAGCACAAGTTAAATAATCATTCACAATGTGAATAGGACAATTAAAAATTTGAACACATCGATACAAAATTGTTCTACAAGCACCAACTTGATGGAGAACTTAATCCCATGAATTCTTCTGCCACTACAGAAAGGATGCTCCTACACCCCTAGTTTTCTACCTGCTAAACAGACAAGGATGCCCCACCACTTTAAATCTCTACCCACGACTGGAAGGAGGCAACAATTCCCTTAGAAGGCTTGAACCTACCCAAGAAGCACCCAACAAACCTCTAATTTATGATGTTGCTTCAGATTTTCAGATCTTGCTTTTGATATGCAATTACCAAAACTTGATAGACACCTATGGTCCTCTTCATACATTTGACTTGTATGGTTATATATATTTTCAAAGAACTTTATTATTTGAGAACTTTATTAAGGAAAATCATGCCTCTTCATAAAAAATATATTGGATCATGCATCGATTCATCATTGATCTTCATAGTCTTTCAATTTTGTTTTAATTAGTAAGGAATTACTAATTATGAACCCTTGTCGTCAATATGTCCCATCAGTTAAATGAAAGGGTAACGTCTTTGACCCTTACTGTCCTATAATGCGCTATAACAGTCTTTCAATTGCTTTGATCTTTAATTCAGAGAGCTATCCGTGTTCTGTTTTTTTTTATCTACTGCGATCCGTGTTCTAGTTTTTTTTATCTGTCTTTCAATTGCTTTGATCTTTGTAGTTTATGAATGCACCTGATTTGTTGGTTCATATTTTTCTTAACTCACTATTTGGATGTTTTATGTAATGATGTTGTGATTGTGTAATTGAAAGGTGTTTTCCATTATGCATGTGCAGGTTGATGTGGAGAAGCCACGTGGGTAGGAATTCTGGCGTGGAGGAGACACGTGGGTAGGATCCCCGATGTGGAGGAGTTGCGTGGGAAGAAGGTGTGATGTGAACCGGACACATCATATCCACACGTGTTAGCGACCGTGAAGGATGGGTGATGGTGGGTTTGCAAGTGGAGGAAGGTGGTTTTCCTTACCTCCCTTCCAACTTGCGAAATCATGTGGTGTTTCCACGTGGACAACGGTTTCAGATTCCGCAACCACCCATCCCTCCATCTTAGTGCACATGTTGGGTATGCGGATCGGACGTGGGACCCTTGATCTCCCCCCCCCCCCCTCATTGATCTTTTCCGCCATTTAAAATGGTTTGTACGTTGGCATGGAGGTGATCCTGAGGATTGTATCACTTGTGTGAATAATCTCATCACGTTTATGATGGATTGTGTTTTATGTGTCATGCCGTACAGATGATATCCCACCACACTGTGATAATTAATGTCACCTTTATGATGGATTGTGTTTATGTGTCACGACGTACAGATGTGTTGTTGCAGCAACACCCCCCCCCAAATTTTGGCACATATGGGGCCCCTCCTTTATATTTTTTAAAAAGGCTGCCTTAAACGTTTTTGTCCCAGCCTTTATCTTTGCTTTTAACCAGAGAGTCTCGCCATGAGAAACCCCAATGCTGCCGGAAGTTTTTAACTCTCAAATAGAAGAGCTTTCAAATGAATTTTTTCTTTTCTCGAAACCACGGAGCAATTTCCTAAAACCTCGTAGTAGCGGAACCCTCTCGCTTAAAACGCCCGCAAAAAAAAAGAACTTAGAAAATCTCGCCGAATAAACTGCAGGAGATCTCGGGATAGCCTTCCGAAATGACCGAGGCCTATCTCATAAACCGCCCGTCTAAGCCTTCCGAAGTAAAAAACTTGGAAATTTTTCGATCGTTTGTTTCTGCGGAACAGTTGATGAAATCCTTCCGAGACGACTCTGCTCCCGAAACGGCGGAGCCCTTCACCCAAGCCTTCCGCAACCGCGGAAAGGTTCCAGTATGCCTCCCGAAATGGCGGGACTCATTCGCCTTACTCTCCCGAAAAAGACTTAGAATTTTTCGATTGGAAAGCTGCGGAAGGGATTGGGAAAACCCTCCCGAAACGGCGGAGTCCTTCGCTCGAGGAGACTATGCCGCGGAAAGATTCCGGTTGTTCTTCCGAAACGACGGGAGTCTTTTACATAACTCTCCCGAAACAGACTTAGAACATTTTTTGACGGTTCGCGGGGAAGATTGGAGTTTTCATTCCGAAACGGCGGGAACGGTTCGTGAAACCCTTCCGAAACTCGGAAAAGAACTTAGAAGCTTTCATTGAAAATTTGCGGAAGATCCTCCGAAATGGCGGAAGAACTTGGGAAAGATGCCTGAAAAGTCGGATTGGTTTGTTAAAATCGCGAAAGGTTTTGATGAAATCCTTCCGAAACGGCAAAAAATTCAGTGAAGTGGCCCAAAGCGTCGGAAGCCGTTCACATAAGCTTTCCGAAAAGAGACTTAGAAAATTCAAAAAACCTGCGGAAACCTTCGGATTTTCCTCCCGAAACGGCGGAAGCCATTCACAAAAGCTTTCCGAAAATACCGGGAGCATTCGCCATATCGTCCCGAAACCCCGCGAGACTTAAAATTTTTTGGATTAGCGGAAGCCCTTCGCAAGTAGTTCCCGAAACGGCGGAAGCCGTGGCGTTATACGTCCGCAACGCGGGTCTCTTTTGCGGAAGGTTTCGAGCTTCTCTCCGCAAATAGCTCCCGAAACGGCGGAAGGTTTGGAGTTTCCCTTCCGCCACGCGTGCTGAAACAGCGAAAACTTCCCCTCCATCCTTCCGCAACGGCGGGTGTGGCTCGCAAGGCGGTCCCGCGAATGGCGGTCGCACGGAAATCGAGATATTTTGACATGATCGCCGCTGTACCAGCACTTAAACCGCACCACCCACCAAACTAAATGCTCGCACGTGCCGGTCTGTTATAAATTGACGGTGGGGGCTCGATCCAATGCACCATTATTTTCGATTGGCAAACGACGTGGAACGCCGTGCAAATCGCTCCAGCTCACCTTGCTCATCCGCGCTCGCTGCCACCTCGTTTAAGCGATCCCCACGGTGCCAGGTAGGATTTTAACCTTGAATTTCGCTATTGGGTTGTCTTTTGTGGGAAAACAATGGGTTTTAGCGGGATTTTGACGGGCAAAACACCCGTCAAGGGCTATGTTTTGCCCGTCAGATACAGTTGAATGGAGTTTTCGTCATACAAAATCGTCGTAGGCATTGGTTAAAACATTAACATTTTATTTTGAATAGTGATGGTGGGTGCGGGTGGTTAATCTTGTCCCATTTTAAACCCCGGGCCGTGCCCCTCGTTTTGAAAAATTTGTCGAAGCCCTATAGGCTTTTCATGTCCCCCGGCCGAAAACTCAGGACGTAAAACCCCGGGCCCTTCCGTAAGCCTCAGTCCCAACACGCCCTCTACCCGGGCAAAACCTTGTCTCCGGCGCCATTTCCCTGTTCAAAATCCCGTGAGCATTCAAGTCGTGCGAGCTGAAACCGTGGCCACCCTAACCTTTACCGTCAATACGTCGTCGGCGCCGTCACCCCCGCTCGGATTAGGACTTCTCATAGGGCACCTCGGCGAGTGCCGTGTGTGACAATAGCATTCGAAGCCCTCACCGAGTTGAAAGTGCGAAAGGGGCTCTTCTTGTCGTCACAAAGTCCTTCCAACCCGAGTCCCCCCGCCATTAGCCTTTCCAACCGCAATAATGACGAAAGACACCTTCGTCCCCAGGGCGGAACCGAAAACCAACGGCTTCCGCAATTCGCCTATCCAACCGAAAACCAGTGGCTTCCGCAATTCTCCTATCGAGCCGAGAACAAAATGTGTCCGCGACATAGCCTATCCCCTCAGGAGCATTCCGGACTCATCTTTTAAGAGATTCAAATGTTTCAATTTGTGTCTTATGTTGAAATAGTATTTTGCTTCATTGACTTATCTCATTGATATTAAAACAATGTTGCTCTCTGCTAAAACCTCACAGTATGTTGCTCAAATGATGACTTTGATATGGATGTTGTTAGGGATAAGTCAAGATGCCGAAAACCGATAAAAAGAAAGCTAAGATGACAGAAAAGAAACCTGCCCCTCCCAAAACTGAAGCTTCACTCCAAGACACGAGGTGCACCACTGGTGTCCTTCCAGAAATCAGATGGGGTGACATCTACAGAATGATCCGGGACCAAGAAATCCCAGATATGTTGTTAGAGGAAGCACCGATTTATCTTAACATCAGAGCCTCAGGCATAACTAGAGCCGCTACCCGCCCTGAGCTGTTCCCCTGTGCTGAAGTGATCGGATGGATACTCCAACATGCCGATGCTGAAGGGAGAGTGATAAATGATAGAGGGAAAGTGGCTATCGCCTCATTTCAACCCGCGTATATTGCGGCAGCCTACAGATTTCCCTGCGTCCAACAAGCTCTAACTGATGAATGGTTGGGCCAAATGAATAACGTCGAGATGGCCAAGAAGCTGCTAATAGCGGGCAAACACTTGAGAAAAAAGGGGAATGATGAGTATGTCGTACAGAATCTAAGAGCTCCTTTTAGGTTGATTTCCCTGATGCTGTGTAGAATCTTCGGCATGCCCGATGGCACAGTATACAAGATTTAGTGGGTCCCTATCATTCACTATGTGGCATTTCAGGGAACTGTGTTTGACTGGGCCACTATCTTGTCAGATAGTCTGGCCTCAATGATAGTAGCTGCAAGGGAAGGACTAGCCTTGAAGAAGGCTGAATTCTTCATGTCTTCATATCTGATAGATTGTATCTTGGCCAAGATAGACTTCCCCAAATTGGGCTGCACATGGGATAGGGCTACCGCCCCGGTCTATATTGCATTCAAGATGTTGTGGGCTCAGAATTACAAGCCCAGCTACAAACTCATCTGTGAGGGGTTCATCATGCCCCTATACGAGAAAATATTCAAGGAGGAACCAAACTGCCTGTCAGAAAATGCTTTAGAAGTCCTTGAGGATTATGGGGACTTTTACTTTTCGTAGCAAGGTACCTACCTAAGAATGTTTGGAGGGACTAAGCCCCCATACATCTTGCCGCAGTATGCCACAGACTATGTGGTTCTCAAAGAAGCAGTAAGACAACTCTTCTTGGATGGGATTGGAGCAATGCTCCACAAGCAACATAAGGCCTCCTTTCCCCCCCTACCTTTCTGCATAGGTGCTTACAAGTTTTCAGGGGTTGCCTCTGCCGACGAATTTGTTCAAGAGTTGAAGGCCTTCCACTTCGGTGAGGTTATCTTCCACAGGAACGACCGAAAGGGTAAAGTGGCCGAGCATTGCAAGGATATCTATGCCCACTTCGAGTACTCCCACTACCCTGATGCCGAGGAAGAAGCATTCAGAGGCATCAGCAACATGACTGAGCTACGGATCTGTCGTCAAGGTACTGGAGCAAGCTCTAGCTCAACCAAGGCCCAGAATACCATCCAGCAAAAGGAGAAAGAAGCTGAGGATGCCCGAGCTCAGGAAGAGCTCAGATTAAGAGAAGAGGTGAGGTTACAGCGGGAAGCCGAGGAAGCCCAAAAGCAGAAAGAAGCTGAAGCTGAGCAGGCTGAGGCAAGAAAGAGGGCGGAAGAAGAATTGAAGACAAAGGAAGATGCCGAGGCAGGTGGATCCGGCATGCAGGACATGGAAATAGACACCTCTCAAGCAGGTGGCTCTGGTGCCCAAGATAAAGGAGGAGACCCGGCCCAGGAGGTCCGGACCCCACCGGAAGAAGAAGACATAGACATCATAAACCGACCAATTGTCCCGTACACCCCATCGGGAAAGCGTACGGTGTCCAAATGGAATGAGTTTGTCTATGACAAGAAAAGAAAAGCGATGGTCCTCAAATCAGAAGAGAGGATCAAAAGTCCCTTCCATGAAGACATTGTTACCCACCGAGAGGTCACTATAATGCAGAATACGGACCAAGATCCCTTTGCTATGGCGACTGCAGCTGTAGCAACGGCAAAAGCATCCCTGGCCAATGTAGGCGTGATGGTAAGAGACAGTGAATTGACAAGGAAGAAAGCTCGCATGCTACGACAAACTGTGGCTAATGAGCAAGCCCAAAGAGATCTGGCAGTGAACAAGTATAATTTCCTGTACGCTGAACATAAGGAGCTGTCAAACAAGTACAGCCAGCTGGAGGTGGAAAAGGACCAGCTAACACTCCAAATAATGATTGTAGAAGCGGAGAAGAATGGAGTAGAGGAAAAGGCTTCTCAGCTAGAAGCAGACAAGCAAACATTAGCTGAGCGGTTAGAGCAGGTTGAGAGCAAAACGGTAGACATGTCTCCTTTCCACGAGTTGTCCTGCAGCATTCTGAAGCAGATAAACGACACGCAGGAGCTGATCACTGATGAAGTTTGCAAGCTCAAGGCCATGATAGTCAGATTAAAAGAGATTAATGCGGAGGCCCACAGGCTCAAAGCTAAGAATACCCGGGTCAAGGCAAACCTCATAAGTCAGATGGCATGGAGAGAAGGGAAAGGGGGTTTCCCCCCACATCTTCCTTTTAAGGCTGTGGATGATTTTAATGAAGATATAGCCTTGTTGGAGTTTGGCAGGAACTGTGCCAATAAATTGATAACCAGTGTGCAGAGAACAACAGATAGAATTAACAGCCTATACCAAAAGCTCAAAGGAGTCCATGACAACTGCACATTGAGTTTCCCTCAGACCCTAGAAGACTTCCCTGAAAAAGAGCAGCGGTCGTCTCAGCTAAAGGAAGAGCTAGGCGTCCAGATGGAGTATGTGAAAAGGATTGATGTCCTGGCTATGGATGATCTCCAGCATTATATCGGTTCATCATCACTTCACAACCATCTGCTGAAGGAAGTGCATCAAGCTGCAGTAGCAGAAGTGCAAAGCATTAAAACAGAGCTCGGGAAGAATGTGACTTCTCAGAAAATCTTGTTTCCTGCTGCAGCTAACGTAATCATAAGAGACACAGGTGTGTGGTACAGCTACATAGCAGAGGAGGACAGGAAAGCTGCAGCAGCAGCAGGGGCATCAGTAGAACCAAGACCCTCTCTCCCAGCAGCCTCTTCTCCAGCAATGGCAGAAAGTCCGGCCAGTTCAATTCCCCCTTCCCAATTAGAAACAGCATCAGCAGGGGATTCGAGGGCCTCTTCCCAGGTAGCGTCAGTGACAATTAACTTGGGTGACCCTCTGCCAGCAGAAGCTCACGCACAGGAATGAAGCAAACTGAATTTAGTTGAACCACTCTCTTCAGCCAAACGCGTGCCCAGCAGGGATAGCTTTAGTATTAGCCAATTTTCTGCTATGTATATTTTTAATATGTAAGGCATAAGCCATGGGACAGCTGTCCCTATTTCTGTCAGAACAATTTTGTAAAAGAATAATCATTTTGTGAGTCGATTATAGAGGAAATTCCTGTAAATGACAGGTGGAGGATGCTAGGTGTCAGTCCAAGGGGCAAATGTGTAGATATAAATAGAAGCTAGGAAAGATTAGAAGGGACTTTTGGCAGGGAAGGCAATTTTGAAACCAATACGAGCTATCTTGTATCGGGCCTGTAAAATTGAATTTTCTAATAGAAGCCATGGGAGATGGACGTTTTGCATGGGATGTTCGACGGTTGTATGTTGGACTATTCTGATGACTGCTGTTCTGTAATGTGAGATCATTCTTACCATCTGAACTATTTCTGTGTATTAATATTTTTTGCTCCCCCTGTGCATACGATTTTCTCCATTTTTGTGAACAATGAATGCGTTTCATGTCAAATCAGGAGCTATCTGCTGATTTCTTCATCTTTGCTGTAGAATTCTCTTTTAGATCGAATAGCTAACTGTTCTTTCTTCAAGATCATATCTACTGCTCGTTTTTCACCCTTTAAATTTGCTCTTCGCAGGGATCTTTAGATTTACTTCAGTTTCTGGTAAACATAGTTCCGTTTCTTTATTTCCGTCTACCTAGATTAGATAAGTTTACTTCTTTCTTTGGTGAGTAATGAAATGTATCAATTATAATCAGAAGCTACCTTCTGAGATCTTTTGCTGTGGTGTTTCTCTTTAAGATCCAATGGATGCCTGTTCTTTCTTGAAAGATAACTCTCACAGTTCATTTCTCACACTTTAACTGTGTTTCCTGCGAGGATAGGTAGATTTGTTTTATCCTTTATTAGATTTAAATCTGTTTTGGTTTTGCATTTAGAACGAACATAGACTAGGCACTTGCATCTCATATAAAACACATAAAACCCAAAAGAAAGGTGGATCGGGCCATAACCGATAGAATCGGATTTAAACTCCAAATCCACGGTTGCCGGAACCGCTAACCGGACGGATTCCCTACACCAAACGGGAGATAGTCTAATTGGGACCATCTCTCGGGGAGAATACCTTTCTGATTGATGCTACGATATCCGAGGCATCAACAAGATGATATCCCGCCAAATTGTGATAATTAATTTCACCATCTTTTCTGCATTGATATCCCGCCACACTACTCTAGCCGCCCACTATCTACATTGAAACTTAAAGTTCAAACTCTCTGTGCTTGCTAGTTTGGAGCTCTGTTTTCTCTTAGGACCGAGGTTTGCTTTTGCTAAGGTGGAACTGAGAAGAGTGTTGGCAGGTAGAGCAGTAAGATTGGTTTGAAGAATCAACTGCTAGTTTTTCAATTGGCAGGTATTTATATTATTAAAACCATAAATCTAAATTTGTAACAGAGCATGCTTATTCATCCTCCACGCTAAAAACCATATCTTCCATGGTTGTCAAAAATCAATGCAATGATAGTTTCAAGTTCACAATAATTTAAAGTCACTGAACGTTTTAGATTCTTTAGATTTCCTTCCGCCCTTGTCTGTCTTCTTTAGATTTCCAGAATTTATTTCCACCCTTATCTGTCTTCTTCATATTTCCATGATTTATTTCCACCCTTGTCTTTCTTCTTCATAATTTATTTACAGTCCATTAATATGAATTCACATCGTTATATTTGCAAAATCGTGCGTTACTCATTATGGGGCTAAATTAATGAAATTAATAGGTTTAATGTCGATTGCCGCCAGCTTGCATACGTTTTATGTCTGGTGATGTAGCATATTATTTTCATATATTCCATATTGTTTTCTGCAAATCCTCTAGCATTTGGCTAGGTTTGTTGGAAAAACATAACGACAAATGAACTCGGAAAATTGAAACATGTTTTTTGTTTTTAATATCATTTTGCAATCAATATTCACTATAGTATACTGATCTATGTAAATGTTATACTTTCTTTGAAATATTTGAAGTTGATAATTTATGTCTTAATTTATATAATATTGATTACATTTCTTTCATAAATATATATAATTTCAGTCTTTAATTTAATTGAATAAAATTAAGCAATCAAATAGCTTTAAGCAAATTTATTAACGTATAATTGTTTGCCAATACACTATCTTGGCTAGAAAAGTCCCATGTATTGGGTAGTTGGACGTGGTGTATGACTCAAATTGTTGGATGCAATGAGAACACATGTGAGTCTTGCATACGATACCAAGGCACTTAGTTGAAGAGATAAAATTGATAAAAATGTTCTTAAAATTAAGTGAATTTTAGCATAAAATTGGTGAATACCCTTATCTGTCTTAATTTGTAGGTTGATAATGAAGAAAAGAAACCAGTCCATTAATATTGGGCATTGGTCATAAATGAATCCAATATCAGTTTTAGCAGAAAATTAGTGAATACTTAGATGCAGTAAACCGGAGCATAAACATATAAATTATGGTTTAATATTACTTTCATCGAAGCATGAAGAATAACACAATGGAAAAGATTTACTGGAAATAACAATTAAAAGAGAAAGGAAGGAAATTTACAGACTGTCATTTAACTGGAAATAACAATTAACAGAGAAACTAGGAAGTAAATTTACAAACTGTCATTAATGAATAGTTTTGTCATGTGTGGTACAATTATATTCAACACATGCATGCCTTCCCAGTTCCCAGGCACACCATAATACTAATTAAACTTTAAGTAGCATACCATGTTGGAAAAGGAATTTAACAGTGACGACAATGCAGATAGTGATGCCATTAGTTGGAATGATTCTGATTGCGATTAACGAGACAGAAACATTATTTCTTTTGTTATTTAAAAAAAAAAAATAGAAACAATATACTTTTGGGTCTGCTCTTCCTGAGAATGACGTGAAGGATATAGCAGCTTCTACTTCACCGAGTGTAGCACAGATCAAGCCTGGAATAATCAAAGCCACGTGGCACAATCTGATCATTCCATGTGTCACTTTGGAGACTAGATTTTGATATTTGAATGACAAAATTTACAAACGTTTTGCTACAAAGAGTTTGCTATCAAGTCGAAATTCTGTCAGAAAAAACGAGGTTGCTCTTTCGTCAAGTTCTTCCATTTCGGGGTGTTGGAAGTAGACACTGAGGAGAAAGAGCATCTACTGTAGCTAGGGTTTTCACCCTAGCTTGTGCAAATGAGCACCACTAAGGAGAATGGACTCCTTAGTAGCAGTTCAATAAACAGTAAATTAAAGTGCTAAAACAATATGAATTCTAAACTAGCATGAGCATTAACAAACATAACATAATATGGAAATATGGTGAAGATCTTTCTTTTTTGTATTAAAATTTTACGTCAAGTGTAGAGGTTGGTGAAGTTCTTGTAATAGTCCGAGAGGGTTTCTCCAAACTTCAGCTTTGCTCCTTCTCTTTCTCCAAAGGGTTGGAAATGGGCCAAAGGGGCACTCAAGGGTGAAAGTAGCTCAAGGGTGAGCTAGGGTTTCAAGAGTGATTTTGGCAGAGTAAGGGTATATTTGATTGTGGATATGAAATGAGGGGTCTCCATCACCTATTTATAGGTTTTTAATGGTGGAGTGCTGGCCCATGGTTTTGGGAACCATATGGTTTAGGTGAGCTATATAGGGTTTTTGCTTCCTTTTTCCCTCTTTTTCCTCTTTTTTATATTTTTGATTCCCTTTTTAGAGGGTTTTTGCTATTTTGGAGGAATTTTGGATTATTTTGGGGGGAAAAGGGGTTTTTTTGGCCTTTTGGAGGCTTTTTGGGCCTTTTGGAGGCTTTTTAATGGGATTTTAAGGTTCTGGAGGTAAATATGGTAGGAAATATGGACAAATGAGTCATGTAATGGGTTAGATGAGGTAGTGAGCACTTTTTGGGTGTTAACAGATTGCCCCCTAATGTGTGAGGGTAGGAGCTCATCGTATGGCCGATAAACATCATAAGTCTTTTATGGTTTTCCTGGAGTGTGGAGAAGAGAAGGAACGAACTAGAGCCCGGAACAACGGTCCCGAACAAACTGCAAAAACTGAAAGTACATGACCTCAATAATGAATGAGGGATAATCTGAATATATGGACGAGGTGGGCATTCCCATGCTCATATCAAGATATAGAACAATAATAACAATGGGGTCCAAAATATGGGGACCTGAAATATACATGGCCTTAAAATAAGGAATGAGGAAGAATCTCAATATATGGACGAGGCAAGCATACCCATGCTCGTATCAAGATACATAAAAAATAACAGTGAGGCCCGAAAAGGGGGACCTGTAGGATACATAGAGAACCACTGTGTACATCATAAGGGTCCAGAGGGGACACAAATCTGGGACATACTGCTGGGGTGACCATGGCTGAGCTGAAGAACTGATACACTGGAATAACAACAGTGCTACTGAGTGTGGTACCAGAAGAACTGATGAGCTGCTGGATCATAGTGACAAAGGGGTCATACTCTCAATGGTACACTGAAATGGAACTGAACTGGGTACTCAAGGAAGCATATAACTGGATGGCTTCCGAATACAATCGCCAATGCAACCCAGACATCCACGGGAACATATAACTGGGCATTCCGAAGGGACTCACCAATGTGCCAGAGTCGGGGGAAATCCAGGGTCTTTGACCAATAACTGAAGGGATATAAACCCTGCGCGATTCTCGACGATGCGATCAAGGTGTTGAATTCGAGCATGTGAGAAACAACCACTCGGAGAGGTAATGATGACTCCTCTCAAAATGGTCCATAGGCACTCACCACTAATGGTGATGGTTCCAAGGCGCAGGGACCTCTGGGTCTATCCTCTGGAATAGAGGGGCTGCCGTCGACAGAGGGAGACCTGCAACTAGCAAGGAAATGATGTTTCCTTGATAGGAGCACGAGGTGGAGAACCGAAGTATGAGAGTATTGATGGTAGGACTGACAGACTATGGGGGATAACTGGGCAAGTAGAGTGGGTGGACTCAAACTTCCTTTGTTCAGAGTATGATGGCGTGGACGATCAGGCAGCATATGAAACTGACTGATGGGAAAGGGATCATAGCTGTAAGGGATCAAGGATAGTGACTGGGATGAATGATACTCAAGCTAGTGTAAAATGGCAGGAGACTCCAGAATACTCTGAACAAAGGCAACCTGATTGGGGGTGCTGCCGAGATGATCGATCATAGTGCCAAGAGGCATGGGGATACTTCTTCATGGGTTAAGGAACTAGAAGAAGTGTGTGTAAAATGGTATTGTCGTGTGGATTTATACGAGCCCAGGACAATTCATGCTCGTGGGTGCTTTCAATTTTAAGGAGTCTGAAAGTGATAAGAAGACTCTGAAATAATGGAATGGTACTGTCGTGTGGATTTGTACGAGCCCAGGACAGTTCATGCTCGTGGTTGCTTTCAATTTTAGAGAGTCTGAAAGCGATAAGAAGACTCCAGGGGGTTTCTTTTTCGCGTGTTAGTCTCCAAGGCCCGAAGAAGCATAAAAGGAGGCAATGAAGAACTCTTCTAGCCGGTGTGACTAGAGTATTCATTTTTCGTAATTAGTCTACCAAGTCCAGAAAAGGGTTAAACTTATACCAGATAGACGCCCTTTCAGGTACTTTAACGAGCATGAAAGGAAGCAAGATTGCTCGACAATATTTTCAGTGTTTTAGTAGTCAGAAAAGAGCTTAACAGAAACTCCCTAAGTGCCTTTTTCGTAAAGGACTTGTCCGACCCGAAAAAGGGATAAAATTATACCAAACAAAAGGAATGGTCAGGCAAGGAGGAAGTGCTCAATCAAGGAATATTGATGATGACCAAGAACGAGGGTGGAGGGGAACACTGATGGGCCTCCTTGCGGGATAATGAATGGTGGAAAAATAACGAAATAATTGCAGTATGACAGGAGTGAATGGCTAATGTAAAAAATGTGGAACAATCCGATTGTGGTCGATGTGGTGCGCAAATCGAGGCAGCAAGGTGTCAGGAAACAATGTTGAAACTGTACCAGGTGAGAGCGAGAAATGATCTCAAGCATCATCATAGGCATGGAAATATGAATACGGCAGTGCAAATGGTGCGAAAAACAGAGGTCATAAGGACTCCGGAATGGCCAAAGGAAATAACTAGGTTAAAAAATGGTTGCAAATAAAGGTGAGCCCACCAAGCCAAGGATACAGTGGTGGAGAGAAATGATTACCCACGGGGGAAGAATACTAGGTGTATCAAATCAAATCATATATACAAGTGATACGTGACCTAAAAAATGGTTGAGATCACAAATGTGAAAAAGTGAGCAGGGTTAATGACCTGCCCCCATGCTATGCGCATGGGGTTTGTAATTGTGGATCACAAATGTGTTGGTTTGAACAATGGGACCATTGAAATGCTGAGATAGATGTGATGGGGAAGGTTCAAAATGGTTGATCATGCCCCCTATCCCAGGGTCGAGGTAATCTATTATGCCTCCTAAATCAGAGGTGTCAATGTGGTGCTCAATGATAGTGGGGTCAAGACCAGGCATTTCGGTGTAGAACCAGGCAAAGACATCACGAAACTCTTGGAAAAGTTTTTTGTACTCTTCAATCTCATACTCACTACAGGAGGCACCTAAGGTAATGATTTCAAGAGCACCAGGTGGGTCAGAGATATCTATGTGGATGACGGGTGAGATGTTGGCCATGTTACCTTCCTCAAAGGCCTCAGGAGCGGGAATAGGATCCTTAAACCAGTCGACTTTGGTGGGAAGGAAATATTTGGACTCAACCGCGAATTGGGTAGCTATGGTAGAGGAGGAGGCTTCTGGGAGGAAATAGGAACGATGGTGCATGTCATCCCAGGGATAATCTGGGGCAGTGAGAGCCTCAAGAATATCCTCATCATTGTGGAAACATTGAGTTGTCAAATCGGTTGACGAGGGAGTGGTAGTCGAAGAGATCATATAAATGGTGTTAATCTCTCCGGATGGGGATGAGACAGGGGGGTGGATCTCCTCAATTGTGGGGGGTGCCGTCTCAAGGTCCAAATTATTCATCTTGTAGAGAGCTGCTCTGTAATCTGGGAGATCGAGACAGTGATGTGAGTAATGGCTGTAAATACCACATATTGCACAAGGGTGGTTGGTACGCAGTGATTTATCACGAGGCTTAGGGGTTGGATCGAGTTCGACAACCGGGATATTGGGGTCATCGTCAAACATTTGCATGTGTTCCTGTAATGCAGGTAATTGTGGACATTGATGAGTTGGATGGCCTAACTCATCACACAATGAGCACTTAGGAGGAGCACGAAACACGGGGGGGTTTAACTGCCTTGGGAGGGGTTACAACAGTGTATGGTTATGGGCCTCTTCCCCCAGTGGGCTTGATAAGAGGAGAGGGATTCATAGATGACGAAGGGGTAGTGACACCGGTGGGTGGTTGACTAGTAGTGGCAATGGGTTGCACTGGTTGAAGGATGACATTTGGTGTTGGCGGGGGAACGGGGGGCGAAATATACCACACGAGTAATCCCAAGGTTAACCTGGGGAGGCTAAGTGTAGCCATAACCGGGGCGCTTACTACGCCCGAGGGAGGGAATAGGAAGGGGATTGTGTGGATGGGTGTAACACCAATGTGACTAGGTACCAAGGGTGGTTTGGGTAACAAGGGCGGTTTATCGGTGGGTGTTTGTGTATTGTGGGAAATGGTACATAGGTCAGATACTTCGGGCGCAGGTGACGGGGGAGGAATGGAGTGAAATGTTGAGGTCATTGGTGTATATGAGTAAACTCCAGGTCCCACGGAGGAAACAAATGAGGTAATTGTACCACAAACAGGTTGTTCAACCATGGGGAGAACATTTTCGGGTGCAGCGGGGGCATTGGGATTGTAATAGGTGAGTTGGTCGACCTTGACCACGCGTCCGTCATGGGGGAACATCATGGTACGAAAAATGGATGAGGAAACCGCCCGCATGGCATACATGTAGCTGCGGCCAAGTAAGAGGTTATAATCAAGTTGGGCATTGATGACCTCTATGTCAATGAGCACAGTTTTACCAGCCAACTGGATGTGGACATTAGCTAAGAGACCTTGGGGTTGAGCCGAACGGCCATCGTAGGCTCGCAACGCAGTGGTGGACTGTTGGAGAGTAGGGGATCCCAACTTCTGCCAAACGAATGTGGACATAACGCATGTAGAGGCACCTTCATCGATGATGCACTGATGGATGACAAGATTCTGAATGGAAACAGAAACTTGGAACGTTAAAGTGGAAGGCAGGCGTGGTTCGGACTGGTCCAAATCAAAGGCCATCAGTTGTGAATCATTTGGGTCAATAGAACCAATGGCGGAGAGCAAAGTCTTGCGCTGTGAAGGACAGTTTTTTAAGACTTCTAATGCAAACATGGCTGCGGGAGATTGGGCTAAGTCATCTACAATGTTGTAATTTGACGTCGCACGAGCATTGGGGTTATTGTTGATGCAACGAAGTGGGAAGCGAGGTGCTTTGGAGGTGCCATCTAGTGGAGCCGGAGGTATACGTAACGTCTGATCAATGGGATGAGCGTTAATGTTTTTATCAGTGGGAGAGGCTTCAGGGTGGATCCATACTGGTTCTGATGGGTTTGGAGGTTGACATCGGTAGATGACATCATTAACAAGTGGTGGGTACCTGAGTCTAACATGGGTTGATCAAGAGCGGCATAAGTGATCTGTTGTTGTGGTGGCGCGTTGCCTTGAGGGGGAGCCAATGGCTGAGTGTTCACTATGCCTTAGGTTGGTAAGGGGTTTTACAGCACCAAAGGTTGATGCTGAGGTGGTGGGGGGTTGGGTGTGGCCTGAGGAGCCGCGTACCCTTGGTGATGGGAATCATCAGTCCAGAGTTTCTGAGCTCGCTCCAAATGTGGGAAAGCATGTGTGTAGTGGCCATAGACCCCGCAAATAGAAAAAGGATGGTTTGTTCGTAGATTAGGATTTTTGTCCTACTTCGACGGCCAATCAAGGATCTGGTTGGTAGGTGCCGCGTTATTGTTGTTTGGGGGATTGGGAGGTTGACCACCTTAGTCTGGAGGGGGGTTTTTCCCACGGTTACGGCCTTTGCCACAGTTTTGCTAGCCCTGTTGGCGCTGGTTGTTTTGGTTCTGCTGCGGATTCTATTGGGCATATACTTGCCCTTGGGCAGCAGGTGGGTTCTGGGGTTGTGCAGGTGCAGGAGCAGGCTTCGGTGGATAATAAGCAGGTGGAGGTTGCGCAGGTGCTGAACCTTGTGGGGGTTGCTGATATTCCTGTGGAACGGGTTGTGGGTTTGCCGCAAGGGTTTCCTGTGGCGGGTAATAAGCAGGTTGGGCTTGAGAAGACACAGGAGCTGGTGCAGCCTGTGGGTGGTAATAGGGCTGAGGTGCGACCGGGGGGGCATAAGTGGGGGACGCATGACCAAAGCACTGAGGTGGACAAGACAGTCCATGGAAATGATGGTGATGAGCCATAGGAACATATGAATTGGTTGCTTCGGATTGAGACGTAGCCCGCGAAAGGTCGGGGCCATGGCTAGGACGTGCTATGGAAAAGGGTTGGGGATGTGAGGCAACACGGCCAATGATTCCGTCTGCGGCATGGGATGCCCCCGGCGCATCGTGTTGGGAGGAATCAATGCGAGGGGCGTCAAGTATGATGGTATATAGATAACCCGACTGGGCGTAAATGAGGTCAAATTTCTAGGATTTGAGGATGGCCTCTTCTTCAGACTAGGTTCGTTCGGATGCCACATCCTTGGCAATGACAGGAAGGAGGGATTTTAGAAACCAATATAAGAAGATAGGTCGTCTAACTTGATTTTGCAGAGGCTACGGCGTCAATGCCACTCATGAATGTGGTCAGTGATGTGGGTAGCCGTGTTCTGTTTGCAAGACAGTAGGATCTCAACTCCCGCGTCATAGTGGACAGGTAACTGAAAGAACTACAAGAAAGTGGAGGCAAGGGAGGTAAAGGTGGCATGGGTCCCATGGGGCTGCTCAATGTACCACTTAGCTGCAGAGCCAGTGAGGGCGCGCTGTAATAGACGGAGGCGGACAGAGTCATCTACTATGGAGTTGGAAGAACACCATAGATGGAAGGACATAATATGGTTCTAGGGGTCCTCACCTGCCTTGCCCTCAAACTTAGGGATGTCGGAGGGGAGCTTGGTGGGCATCTGAGGCCACGCAGGGTCGTGTCTGATGGGATCGTTAGTCAGTCTGGCTAGGTCAGGAAGGTTGAGACTAGCCATGAATGGCAAACTAGTAGAAGGATGTGACATACTAGTGGGTGTGACCATATTGGGGCCAATGCCCCTAAGTGGAGGGGTTGGGTTTGGGATGTTTCCCCCAAGTGGAGGGACAAAAGTGGTATGGGAGGATCCTGCACCGCCAAGGATAGTGTGGGTCACAGATGGAGTGGCGACAGGTATGCCAGCTACTGGAATGGGTACAGTGATTGAGATGGTAGATCTGGGCCCCATCGAGGGCATACCCAAAGCAGGTGTGGTAACTGGTTTGGTGGTGGATGCTCCACCAATGGTCCCTACAAAGAAAGGGGTGGAAGTCACACCAGCCATGGGGCTGGTTGGTACAGTGTAAATGGGGTTCTTGGACTCTGCCTCAGAGTCAAAGGTAAAATAAGGGGCGTCTAGATCAGGTGACGGAGTTCTATGTCATTGACGAGTGGAGTCAAGTGACAAGGCTCGATATCTATGATGAGTTGTATCAAGTGATGAAGATCTATGTCTATGACGAGTGGTGTCAAGTGAACTGTGCTGTGGGGGCTCACCCCGGAGGTGCCGAGAATGTCTTGGGGACTCAATGGTGACAGATGGTGTCAAATATCTGGGGGTTGTGTTGAGTGAAAAATAGCTCAAAAACCCTAATGCAACTGAGTGTGCAGAAGGAGAGCTCAAAAAATATGGCACTCAGGCCAACAACCAACTCAAAACACTTATTGTAACAACTGTGCTACAATAAGTGGAGTATCAACAGAAATGGTCAGAATACCAACAAGCAACAGGTTTCCTAAAAAAGAAAAATAGTGGACTCGCTAGACCAAAAGGAGGTAAGGGAGCATGCAAACACCTAGCTAAATAGCATTCTGACTCAACTAGACATATCCTCTGCAAGGTGATGAAATCCAAGTCAGACAATATGGATAGTAGAGCCAAGTGGCTAAAGATATCCCCCTACCGGGAGGGACACCAGGTAGTCAATCCTAGAAGAAAGGCAATTAAGATACCCCGTTCATGACACGTCCAGAAAAGGTGAATCTGCTGTTTGGTTCTATCGCTGCGGTATCCCCATACGGGTGATACCCCGAGATCTGCGAAAAAGTAGCCTTCGGTTACTGAATGGATTGCGGTATTCCACTCAGGCCTCCGAAACCAGTCTGGCGACTTCAACCCTCCTAGGGGAGAGGCTCTCTGATAAACTGGTTGTGACCATACCAAAAAATACTAGGGGATTTTGGTTCCCTAATGGACAACAACTATGTCTCAAGTGTAAGCAACCGAGGGGTGTTATTTGGATGCCTATCCCCCCGATCCTACCTAACTACAAAAATTCTTATGTGTTCCCCAAGTGGGGTTAGAATGTTGGTTGTGTTAAGTAGTTTTTTAGGGCTCACTTGAATTAGGTGATAGAGTGTGTGCGTGTGAAATGATGTTGAACCCAAGTAAAAGTGCCACTAGGGTGGGCAACTTTCTAACTAAAAATAACAAGATAGAAATTAAACTTTGAAATGCAAAATTTTCTCTTTTCAATTAAAATGCTGAAATTTTAAAAATATTATGTAAATGGAACAAAAATAATAATGTAGAAAAGGTTGTAGGGAAGTATGGCTGCAGGTAGGAAAGATGGTTGTGCAGGTGCAAAAAATAGTGCAGCAAAGTGTTGGGCTCAAAACAGTGAAAAAAGTGCAGAAAATAGATCGCGGGTCTGTAGCAAATCTAGGCGGCCGGACCGTGGGAAACAGCTCAACAGTCGCGGACGGGTTGCGGGATTTTGGCCGAAAAACGCAGTCGAGACATGGGAAAAAGGCTAAAAGATGCCGGTGAGTTGCAAGAAAATGGCTGAAAGCCGCAGGCGGGATGCAGGAAAAAGGCCGAAAGACGCCAGCGGGCTGCAGGAAAATGGTTGAAAGCCGCAGGTGGACGCGGGAAAAAGGTCGAAAGACGCTAGCGGGTTGCAGGAAAATGACTGAAAGATATAGGAAGGACGCGGGAAAAAGGCCGAAAGACACCGGCGGGTTAAAGGAAAATGGCTGAAAGCCACAAGCGGGCCACGGAAAAAGGGTTAACAGTCGCAGTCGGATTGCCCTGAACAAGCTAATAGCCGCGGTCGGATCGCAGGTAATAGATTGAAAACCGCCAGTAGGTCGTCGGAAACAGTCTGAGAGCCGCGGTCGGATCGCAGGTAAGTTCCTGAAAGACGTGGTTGGAACGCAACTGTAGGGGGTAAAAGATGCGGTTTACGGCAGCCGAAAGGGACAACCAAACAGAAAAATATTGCAAAAAATTAAAAAACCTTAAAAAATTTAAAAACTATAACCAGAAATTCAAAGGAACACAAGGGGAGTCGCCAAAAATGTAGCGAGGATTTTCACCCTAGCTTGTGCAAATGAGCACCTACTAAGGAGAATGGACTCCTTAGTAGCAGTTCAATAAATAGGAAATTAAAGTGCTAAAACAATATGAATTATAAACTAGCATGAGCATTAACAAACATAACATAATATGGAAATATGGTGAAGATCTTTCTTTTTTGTATTAAAATTTTACCTCAGGTGTAGAGGTTGGTGAAGTTCTTGCAATAGTCCAAGAGGGTTGCTCCGAACTCCAGCTTTGCTCCTTCTCTTTCTCCAAAGGGTTGGAAATGGGCCAAAGGGGCACTCAAGCGTGAAAGTAGCTCAAGGGTGAGCTAGGGTTTCAAGAGTGATTTTGGCAGAGTAAGGGTATATTTGATTGTGGATATGAAATGAGGGGTCTCCATCACCTATTTATAGGTTTTTAGTGGTGCAGTGCTAGTCCATGGTTTTGGGAACCATATGGTTTAGGTCAGCTGTATAGGGTTTTTGCTTCCTTTTTCCTTCTTTTCCCTCTTTTTTATATTTTTTGATTCCCTTTTTAGAGGGTTTTTGCTATTTTGGAGGAATTTTGGATTATTTTTGGGGGAAAGGGGGTTTTTTGGCCTTTTGGAGGCTTTTTTAATGGTTTTGTGGCCTTTTGGAGGTTCTAGAGGTAAATATGGTAGGAAATATGGACAAATGAGTCATGTAACGGGGTAGATGAGGTAGTGAGCACTTTTTGGGTGTCAACATCCACTCCTTCCCCCAGGGATGAGTTTTTCGAAGTGTCTAAAGTAGATATCGGCACTTTAAACACATATTCCATAGGAACATTGCTTCGCACATTTTGCTGGAAAGTGGAAATATGCACAAAGAAAGATCGATCGCTCTTTCTCCAAGTTCTATTTTTACAATTCCCTCGTAAAAGAAGGTGCGGACAATCCTTCTTCTTCCCAATATTATTTTCGTTATAGGTTGAGACTGCAAGAAGGGTCGGTCGATCCTTCTTCATCTTCACCATTCTGGATATCGTTCAATTTCTAGATAAAGGTTTTCACAATTATCTACTAAACGAAGGGGCGGCTGGCCCTTCTTACAGTGTTCACCATTTTAGATATATATGAATTGACGTACTAGCCTTCGAAGATTGAATAATTTTACAATTCCCTCATAAATGAAGGGGTGGCCGACCCTTCTTCTACCTAGTATTGTATTCATAATAGTTCTAGAATGCAAGAAGGGTCGGTAGTTCCTTCTTTCTTTCGCCATTCTCGATATAGGTGAATTGTTGGATATAGTTTTTAACAATTATCTCCTATTAAATGAAGGGGAGGCCAATCCTTCTCTTCGGAAAATGGAAGTCGGGACAAACATTTTTATATGTTAGAACTTAGATGATGTCTGGGTTCTTACTATTTACAGCGGAAGTTGGAAGTCGGGAATTGTCGACATAGCCTTCGTAGATTAAATATATTTAAATTTATATCATAAATGAAGGGTCGAACGACCCTTGCTGTGCTCAGTATTCTCCCCTTCTTCACAATTTTGGAAATACATGTATTGACGGCCTAACATTCTTAGGTTGATCATTATTAATATTCCGTCATAAATGAACGGGAGGGAGATGCTTCTTCTACCCAGTATTCTTTTGGTAATCTTTCTAAACTACAACAAGGGTCATTCGATCCTTCTTGTATTCTCTTCTTCTTCAAGAAGGGGTGTCTGATCCTTCCATTCGGAAAATTGGAAGTTCGGACAGACATATTTTTATATATTATAACGTATGGTATATCTTTGTTTAAAATAAATATGATTTTTAATGTCCTCCTGTCATTTTATATTTCATAAAATGCTTCTGAACTGGATTTTTGTTCCAAACAATGTGTCATGTTATTTTATATTTCAGATATCATTTAGGAAATGGATTTTGGTACTCAATAATGTGTGGACCTACTTTTGAATGGATTGAAAGTTGCTGAGGGAATCTCTTTTCCAGAAAGAAATTTTTGCATAATATCAGCATTAATGCCGGATGTATCATTGTAAATGTTACATCGACTTTAAATGCAAGTCTTCCATTGCCCTATCCATCGGAAGGTGCAAATACATTGTCAGAGGCTGTTGGTGGTTATATTCAATGGCTTGTATCTGAGATCGTTAACCAGATTTGGTCCGCTCCTTGCGAGAATGAGGTGAATGATATACCAGCTTCTACTTCGACAAGTGTAGCACATATCATAACAACCGAGAATGAGGTGAATGATATACCAGCTTCTACTTCGACAAGTGTAGCACATATCATAACAACTAAGAATGAGGTGAATGATATACCAGCTTCTACTTCGACGAGTGTACCACATATCATAACAATTGAGAATAGATCTTCTTTTATTATGAGAAAATTTAAGTTGTTACATAAGTGTTCAGAAAGCAAGGATTGCATTTCCATAGGTTTGGTAACAAATGTGAGTGGGACTGATTTTGTTGGGGGAACATTTTTGGGTGACTTCTCCTTTGGTGTTCTGGTGAATGAAGTGGTGTTTTCTTGTATGGAATGTTGTCCAGGGTTGAGCAGTGGAAGTTTTGTTGTATGGCCAATTAAAAGAATCATCGATTTTAATACAGAAACATTGCTTTCTGTTGCAAGCAATTTCAACAATAATCAATATGAATCTACATTGAAAGTATTAAGAAAAAATCACAATGTCAGGTTTCTGGGACAAGAAGTTAATTTGATACATCAATGTTCTTTAAAGCCACAGTATGTTGCTTGGGGAATAGTGTCAACTGTTTTTGAGGGAGAGATTGTACAATTCAAAGCACTAGATGCTAGTGAGTTTGGTATTTTAGTTCATAAAGTCTTCTGCAACTGCGATGATTGTGGTGTATTTGAAGGCTCCCTTATAAGATGGCCTGCAAACCATTTGCTTGACCTCCATGATGTTCCTTTGGATGTTGTGCTAAAAAAGAAAGTAGACGAAGTTATGGTCAACTTTTGGAGAGTGTTTGATGAATGTCCTTTATAGATGATCCTTCCAGGTACTCCCCATTGTGAATATACAGATGTTAAAGGTAATGGAACAAGGCCATACAATTCCGTAAAGCGGCAAGCTGGAACTAAAATTTTCGACAGAAATTCAAGATCAGTACGTTACAGGCCTGCAATAATGTTAAATTTTCTGAATTTACTTCAATCTGATCTAGGATCTTAACTGAGAGAACAACATGTACAGCATATCTACAGCATATCAATCATGGAGACAATAATGCAAGCACACAAGAGACACAAAGATTTACTTGGGGAAAACCATAAAGGTGAAAAACCCCAATAACTTCCTCAGAGATAGATAGAGCAATGATACAACCAACCAATAGAGATAGCCATAACCTAGCAGCAATCCTCCTCCTCCATAAGTGCGCCTCTCCTCCTTGAGAGCATATGTGAGAAGTGAGTGAGCAAATAGAGTGCCTCCCGCACTCTATTTATACTTGACTTGACTTGCCTTTTTACCTAACTCATGTCGGCTCGA
Organism: Larix kaempferi; assembly: GCA_027924585.1. Lineage (NCBI taxonomy): Eukaryota > Viridiplantae > Streptophyta > Pinopsida > Pinales > Pinaceae > Larix > Larix kaempferi. Next base: position 1,091,689 of record BSBM01000542.1, on the reverse strand, counting down.
ACTTAACCACATAACATAATGCTGAGTGGGCCGACCCCCAATAGGGTGGTCTAATAACCCTTTGACCCACATGGCCGACCCCCAATAGGGTGGTCTAATAACCCTTTGACCCACATGACTTATACAGGGCCGACCCCAAACAAGGTGGTCTAATAACCCATCAAGTATAAGTTACGACACTTACAATATAAATGACGACACTTCCTTATAGAGGAATAATACCATCTCTATAGGAATACAATATACATATATGTGAAATACATTCCGAAGTTACATATACATCAACACTCCCTCTTAACTAGGAAGGTATTTCTCAGCACAGTTCTTCTAGCACAAGTCATCTTCTCTGGATCATCGTCACTGGATAATCGTCATCGAGTCATCATCATCATCACTACTGCTGCTATCTCAATCAATCTCTGAATCTACTCGTCATAGGAAGTTCTACAGAGCCAGTCCTTTTTCATACTGGATGTAGGCCCACCACCTGTAGGTCTTCGTCATCACTGGCCATACTGTGGAATCCTCAGGACTTATTACGTGCGTCACAAAACCTCGAAAGAGCATCCCAGGATGTTACGGGTACACAACTCCGACCTGTAGGATCTCCCAGGGCGCTATTACATGTGACCCCACCACAAAACCTCGAAAGAGCATCTCAGGATGTTACGGGTACACAACTCCGACCTGAAATCTCCCAGGGCACAAATTACATGTGGTCCACCACAAAACCTCGAAAGAGCATCTCAGGATGTTACGGGTACACAACTCCGACCTGAAATATCCCAGGGCACAAATTACATGTGGTCCACCACAAAACCTCGCAAGAGCATCTCAGGATGTTACGGGTACACAACTCCAACCTGAAATCTCCCAGGGCGCTATTACATGTGGTCATGGCAAAACCTCGAAAGAGCATCTCAGGATGTTACGGGTACACAACTCCGACCTGAAATCTCCCAGGGCCCAAATTACATGCCATAGGACAAAACCTCGCAAGAGCATCTCAGGATGTTACGGGTACACAACTCCGACCTAAGATCTCCCAGGGCACAAATTACATGTCCTCCCAGAGCAATGTCTCGAAAGAGCATCCCAGGCTGTTACGGGTACACAACTCCGACCTATAGGATCTCCCAGACATGCTCATCTGCACAACCTGATCCACGGCCACAGAGTATCAACCTGATACTCACCATACATCATCCTGATGTACTCATGATCGTCCTGATCATCATCACTGCAACGTCCTGCTGCATGTCATCTGGAGCAACATCCTGAAGCTCACCATCCATGATCATCCTGATCATAATCACTGCAACGTCCTGCTGCATGTCATCTGGAGCAACATCCTGAAGCTCGTGATCTATGATCATCCTGATCATCACTGCAACATCCTACTGCATGATCCACCTGATCATCAATGCATCTACCTGATGCGTACCAAGTATCATACATGATCCTCCTGATCATCAATGTATCCACCTGATACAAATACATGATACATATCATCATACATGATCCTCCTGATCATCAATGCATCTACCTGATGCATACCAAGTATCTACCTGATACATATCATCATACATGATCCTCCTGATCATCAATGTATCCATCAAATACAAATACATGATACATATCACCATACATGATCCACCTGATCATACAATGTATCCACCTGATACATCAATGCATCCACCTGATGCATACCAAGTATCTACCTGATACCTATCATCATACATGATCCTCCTGATCATACAATGTATCCACCTGATACATGATACATATCACCATACATGATCCACCTGATCATACAATGTATCCACCTGATACATATACAGATACATGGTCCAAGCATCCAACATGATGCATATACAAAATACATACACATGATCCAACTGATCATATCCAGCATCCAACATGATGCATCCATACATAAATGATCCACCTGATCATATCCAACATCCAACATGATGCGTACATACATACATAAAAATGATCCAACTGATCATATCCAAGCAGAAACCAGAACATCATCCTGATGCTCATCATCCAGCGCTTACATCCACAGCCATGTGAAGGATCCTCATTCCAACATGCTTGGAATGGCTTCAGCAAATGTGTCCATCACTTCTTCCTTGAAGTGTCCTCGATCTGAAGAACGCCAAGCCTCTCTCTCTGAAATACTCGAACTTCACCCTGGCTAGTGGCTTCGTCAGCACATCTGCAATCTGCTCGTCTGTCGCAACATATAGGAGCTTCACGGCTCCTCTCTGCACCATATCCCTGATATAGTGATATTTGATCTCTATGTGTTTCGACCTGTCATGAAACACTGGATTCTCGGACAGCTTCACACAACTCTGGTTATCACAGAAGATATCAGTAGCTTCCAATGGGAGATCAAATAGCTCAGACAGTAGCTTCCGTAGCCATACTGTCTCACAACTAGCTGAACAGGCTGCAACATGCTCTGCCTCAGCTGTACTCAGTGCTACGCAGGACTGCTTCCTGCTAAACCAAGAGATCACACCTGATCCCATACTGAGGAAACACCCAGATGTGCTCTTCCTGTTTGCAGCACTGCCATCCCAATCATCTGACGATACATAAAGACATCAACCAGCTCAGATGAAGCATCACATAGAAGCTTTAGATTCGATGCCATAGGTGTGGCCATGGCCTTGCAATCCATCATCCTGAACCTCTTTGGGATCTCTACTGCATACTTCCCTTGTTCAAGGAAGATTCTATCTGCACTCTGCCACACCTTCATGCCAAAAAAAAATAGTGCATCATCCCCAAGTTCTTCATCTCGAACTCGGTAGTAAGCTTCCGCTGCGTGTCGTCAATCAATCTATCTTCACCATACCAAGTTCTGGACATATATGATTTCCTATCATGTGTCTCAGAACCAAGTGGCTGCTCTACATACACTTCTTCTTCAACTACACCATTCAAGGAAGCTGTCTTGAATCCATCTGGTGTATCTTCTATTTCATCACTTTTATATTTCTCAATGCTGCCATCTGCAACATGCTTGATCTGATAGTTCCATTTGGAAGTCATAGCAAACTTCCCTTCATGTCTTTGGGATTACATCCCAAACATCATTCTTCATGATCGACGGATCATGGCATTTCATTTCTTCATCCCAGATCCTGGGAACTTCAATATCTTCAATAGATATCTTTGTTGATGGAACAAATGTTGTAGTTCTTCTTTTGTAGGAGATGGCATACGATCTTTCCTACACAACAAGCTTTGTTTTTTCATTGGGTGGACTCCCTCTGAGTCTTCGCTTCCTTGCAGGAGCTGCTGGAGTCCTAATCTGAAGTAGCTTCTTCTACACCTTTCTGTTGTGGAATGTAGAGAGATGGACAACTCCCTCTGAATATCTGCATCCTTGCATAAACCACTAGAGTGTACTCCCTCTTGATCTTTGCTTCCTGGATTACCTGTTCTTGAGCTCATATTCATCCTTGGTCCCTATGCATGCTTATTAGTATCATGAATGTGTTATCCTTGTGATCTCATATAAAATCATACATTCATTAGTATACTATTAAAACACAATAATCTCAAGTATGTATAGTCATCATCATTTCAAACAGAAATAATAAGCATGAGCATTCAAGGATTCTTATGGTTAGTCAAATCATAAGAAACATAACATGTCTAAACCTGTAATTACTCAAGCCTATGACTCTTCAGGTTAGTTGAATCATCAATCAAGATAAGAGATATAAAATGCATAAAACCTATGATTATTCAAGCCTATACTTTCATGATTCTTCTGGTTAGTCATATCATCAATTATAATAATATACATCCAACCATGATTATTCAAACCTATGACTTCATGAATAATTATTATCAACAACAGTATAAGATCCTAACACAAGGTAGGATTTTAGCTTGATATAGGAAAAACATACCTGGATTAGCATGCTAGCTATTTATGTCTAACATACCCGCATAATGTCTTCTGGTTCTCTTTAGTGACTTGTGCTAGTAACCTGCATGTCTCATAAGTTAACCATTATAAAACTAAGTTATACATACCTCGAGAATGGATCTTCTATGAGATCCATGGCAATGGATGAATCTTTGTCCTCATGTCATCATGATCATATGTTCTTGAACTAGAACATGATTTGTCTTCTTGGTGTACCTTTCATGTTAGTAGACAACATAAAACTCATACAACATCACAATGTGTTAGTACAAACATAAGTTTCATACTCCTAATAAATGAATGACTTCTATCATGCATTCATAATTTTATTAAGGTGATATGACAAGTCTAAAATCAATATTGTACTAACCGTGATAATATGAAGACAAGCATACCATAAACTTAATTATGAACAAATCTCAAAACATACCTCGATGAGTCATACCTGTGGAGATCACTTGTAATCTTCTTATGTAAGGCCTTAGCCTCATCTCCCTCTGAAACAGGAACTTCTTCACTTATGCAAGTGATTAACCCAATCCACTTGATTTGCAAGAACTGGACCTTGAGCTGGATATGGGTTTGTCAGAGAAACCCCAAAAATTCAAACTTTGAATTTCAAACTTCTGATAGGATAGAAATATGTGCCTTGATGAGCTGATCAAGTTGGTATATTCAGAATTTGAAAACTGCAAAGTTTCACTCCTCAATTTTGCCTTTGAAACTTCTAGATTCACTGGACGTGACCCTGAACTGGGGTTTGATGAAGCCCACTCTTTTTCCCCATCAAAATGTTTGATCCAAATCTCTAAGCTTCTATTTTTCTGAGGAGCTTCCAGCCGTGGTCACAGATTTCAAAAATTCCCATTTTTACAGAAGCCCTAATTTTCCACTTTTCTGATCAAAGTCCCGAACTAGGGTCTAATCAAGCCCGGCCTTCTGCCCAACCAAAAATTCTGATCTTGGTCTCTAAATTTCTATTTTGATGAGTAGCATCCAGCCGTGGTCTCCGATTACAAAAATTCCAACTTTCTCCAAAGCCCTAAATTCCGGAAGCCATGAATGAAGGTACCAAAAAATAATTCTGTTTTGACATAAATATGCACCTGATTGTTTCTGGTGTAACTCCGAAATTTTTTATCCACAGGGTCTGAAAAAGTTTCCTGAGATAGCCTGACCTGTTATCTTTCCATCCTGACAGGTCTGACCTCAATTGGATTCTCTGAGAGAGAGATATGCGACATGTCGCAACGTGACCTGTTTTGGGATAAAACAGGAGAGCGAACTTGTACGGCGTGCCACGTGTCACTATTTTAACTTCAGCCTCTGAAAAATGTTTCTGAGATATATCGGCCTGTTACCTTTCCATCCTGACAGGTCTGACCTCAATTGGACTCTCTAAGAGAGAGTTATACCAAATGTCGCAACGTGACCTGTTTATGGGATAATACAGGAGAGCGAACTTGTACGGCGTGCCACGTGTCACTGGTTCGACTTCGGCCTCTGAAAACGTTTTCTGAGATAGTTCAGACTGTGTACTACCTGTCACTTTTTACGAAATTTCATTTGGAGCTTGCTAGCCCAAGATATGACCTTTTTCCCAAGGTCACCTGATTTTGACTCAGATCTGGAAGAGGCAGAAACCCTATATTGTACAGATCATAAATCACAAAGTACAACGAATTAGAGGTTGTACTTTGGACACAAGATACCTAGAGATATTAGCTTCCGCCTGTAACAATTTCAGATCCGAAACCTTCTCCAAAACGGATTTATAGCGAAAGTTCTACGATGACTGGTTTTTGCTATATCAAGCCCTAGCATCGTAAGTGCAACAAGTGTCATACATGCCATATCATGCCTTCTTTCAGGCTAGCTCTGATACCATGTTAAATTTTCTGAATTTACTTCAATCTGATCTAGGATCTTAACTGAGAGAACAACATGTACAGCATATCTACAGCATATCAATCATGGAGACAATAATGCAAGCACACAAGAGACACAAAGATTTACTTGGGGAAAACCATAAAGGTGAAAAACCCCAATAACTTCCTCAGAGATAGATAGAGCAATGATACAACCAACCAATAGAGATAGCCATAACCTAGCAGCAATCCTCCTCCTCCATAAGTGCGCCTCTCCTCCTTGAGAGCATATGTGAGAAGTGAGTGAGCAAATAGAGTGCCTCCCGCACTCTATTTATACTTGACTTGACTTGCCTTTTTACCTAACTCATGTCGGCTCGAACTTAACCACATAACATAATGCTGAGTGGGCCGACCCCAATAGGGTGGTCTAATAACCCTTTGACCCGCATGGCCAACCCCCAATAGGGTGGTCTAATAACCCTTTGACCCACATGACTTATACAGGGCCGACCCCAAACAAGGTGGTCTAATAACCCATCAAGTATAAGTTACGACACTTACAATATAAATGACGACACTTCCTTATAGAGGAATAATACCATCTCTATAGGAATACAATATACATATATGTGAAATACATTCCGAAGTTACATATACATCAACAAATAAATCAAGGTACATTCCTTTCAAACATTGCCACCGAACATTGTTGCTCAAATTTTTATATATCAAAAATTCCACTTCAATCGATAGTTGAATATCGGAAGAAATTTGATAGTATGAATGGAAATTCAAAAAGACAGTATGTTATAAATTCTATAGGATCAAATGCTCCTGTGGCCAAAGAAGGAGATGACATAAAAAGAAGCTTGTTTACAATGATATTAGACACAAGAGACGTCTGTCAAAATGCATGGTATAAATTCCATGGGATAAAAAAGAGCAATTTCTTCAATTATAAAAGAATGTTCATGAATGGTGATGTGAGAGCTGTGCATGGTAAACAGTGGCTTGGAAAAATCTAGGGCGAACACTACTGCACTGGTAGCTACTATTAATAAAATTGTAGTATAGAATTCAGACAAATCTTTACATCTTACACGATTAATCAGTGGAGATGGAACAAGGACAACCTTGAAATTATTTCCCACGAATATGTCTCATGGTTTGCTGCGACAAATGGCTAATGTTGAAATCGCAAGAATCGGTTTGGCTCCAATATCACACTCATCCTTTAGCAAGGTGATGAGAGAAGATTTTCCAAATGTTAAAATTTATAAATCAAACTCCTTTGCAAGGTGTAATGAGTGCATTACAATACAGGATAGTCTTAAGGGGACCACTGATCCAGCTAAGGTGGAAAAGTTGCGAGCAAACCAAGCAACTCATAATAAATATATCACAAGTTGTCGCCAGCTCTATTATTCGCATAGGTCGTATTCATAGAAAAATCCGAAGACTTGTCTCAGTATTGTTCATGACAAAATGAATAAGTCAAAGACTTCCATTCCAAGGATGGGTAAGAAGGAAAAATATTTTAGTAATGTTATGAATCTTCCCATATCATTGACTGGAATGTTTACTCATGGGCACAAAACTGGGGGTTTTGGTCATTTCAACCTCTCATTTTTAGAGATGGGATCGAATTTCAATGTGACATCCCTCGCTAAATGCTTGAAGTGTCTTGAAGAACCAAGGGTTGATAAATATGGTGATTTGCTCTACAAAGGCGGAACATCTAAGCACCAATTGCATGATGCTCTATTGCAATCAGACTCATATGAAAAGTGTTCGATATACATACAAGATGTAATGCAAGATGATGTAATGTGTGTTGATGGTACTAATCAATGTATGTCAAATAGAAAACTACCACCCATGTTGTTGCAAATGGATGATTGTTCAAATGATAACAAAAACTGCTTTGTATTTGCATTTTTATCTCTTTTAACAGCAAGGACAGTGTTCGAGATAGTTGAAGTTGGATTCCTCCCGTTCGCACACACCCATGAAGACATAGATGGAAATTATGGTAGGTTATCAGCAAAGCTAATGTGCAAGGATATATTTTCACTCCCGGAAATTATGGATATGTATAGGACATGTGAAGATCAAAATTCATTTGTTCCTTATCTAATTGATGAAGTTTATGATTTTAGGATTTTTGTGAAACCCCACCTTTTGGATGGAAATGCCAAAATCATCGGTATAAAAAAAATGCCAGTTTTTTAAATTTCATCTCATAGATGACATTCCAGTCATGCAATGGAAGGCATCACTTCTGGATGAAGATTGGTCATATCCTATTCAACTTTGGAGGTCATTTCCAGATGGTACCCGCAGACTTTCCAGTGGGACAACCTAGGCTATTAAATCTGCAATCAAAAAGTCCTTCAAAGATTGACGAAATAAAAAAGGGAATAGAAATATATATTTCATTCTAGAAACAAGGGATTGAGAAGGGAGGTGAACAATTTTGGCGTCCCAAGTTAAATTATTGGGAGGTTGTACTTAAAGTTTTGGATAGTCCCTTCAAGAGTGTTGATCAGTCATCAACTAACTTTTGGCCATCGACAAGCCATGATATTCGTAGTAGTGAACCTACAAGATCTGAACATGAAATTATGGATGCCTATTTCAAGGAAAATGTTCCTACTTTGCAGGATTTCTATGTTGGACCACTATGCAACAAGCCTAGAGATGAATTCATTCCAAGAGTGGATGTTGTAAAGGGCCAAATGGTCATTGTGCAATCACCAGATCCAAATTGTGCAATCTGGTTGGGTAAGGCTATTGGTGATATTTATCAGGAGTCAGATGCTAGTACTATTGGGTCTTACAAAGTAGAGGTGCAATGGTGGAATCCAATAGGAGCATCAAGGGATCTGAAGGTCTTGTACAAAAAATGCTTAGATAGAAAGCAACAATGGGTTGTTGGTGCAGAAGAAAACATGATGTTCGACATAAATAGCATCATATGGGCATGGTCACCAAAGCAAGGATGGGAAGGAGAAGCAATTAGGATAAATGAGAAGGGCCTTGCAGTAGCCAAGGCACAACAAGAAAATATGGTTTCTAAATAGTAGACAAAATTGGTTTCTAAATTTCTCTATGTGGTAGTTTTAGGCAACAAAATTGTTGTGTTTCTAAATTTCCACTTGGTCAACAAAAAGTTGTGTTTTTTCATTTTCATTAAAGTTTTATAAAAGGAGAGGCCATTAGAAGTGGTTTATCCACTGCACTTAAAATCAAGTAATTTTTTTTAGTGGAAAAAAAGTCATACTATTGATATTCATTATGCATGAATCAAATAGTACAAAAATACATAAATCTTGTACATACTTAATATGTGCTCAAAAAATCCATCAGCAATCAACTTCATCCATCAAAGATCAACAATGTTCAAGTATAATAGCAGAAAAAACAAAAAACATGGACCTATGACTTTGTCACAACTAATATTGATCAAATAAGTTGACTGTTCCCTTATCACAGCTTTGATTTTCAATGATTTCTTCCCAATAGACATAGCCTTCATCTCTTCCATGTGCTTCCCTAGATAGGTTATCTGCAGTCATGTTGAATTGCCTGTAAATATGTTCAAAAGTAATATCTTTAAAGATTCAAGTTGATTCTTTCACAAACTCTGCTGCACCACTAATGTAGTGAAATGATATTCAACTGATAATCCTTGAGAGCCCACTTTATCGTCACCCTAGAGTCACCAAAAACATTTATCACCTGTAATCCCATGATAGCAACAATAGTAATTACACACCATAAGCCAAGTAATTCAGCTTTAGCGTTTGTTCCTTTCCCACAATTCATCCTGAGTGTGAAGTAGTGGTCTTCATTGATATAAATCACACCACCAACAACACAATATCCATCTATTGCAGAGCCATCAAAGAAACCAACCGGTTTGTGGAAGGGAAAGCTAAAGGATCCAAGTTGTCCAAGTTGTCTGGTATTCTGTTGTACTACATTATAATTATAATCCTTCAATAATACCATTAACCTGTTGAAGAAGGAAAGTATGTTAGGTATAATATCTTCAAACAAAGCCATGTTTCTAACCCACCAAATATGCCAAGAGAGCAGAGCTGGAAGATATGGAGTATTCCTGGAATATTTGTGCCATTTATATACGTTGGACACAAAAAAATCCAACTCCCAATTTTGTTCCAACTGTAGATGATTTATGATCATTTGCCACAAAGTTCTCATGAACTCACACTCTACCAAAATATGCTATGATGTTTCAATGTTATTTCTACATAGATAACATAAACTTGGTCCAACCCATCCTCGCTTGGTAAGATTTTCCCAAGAATGTCTTCATACTTCTTTGAAAAGCATGCCACATGAAACATTGAACCTTCAGTGGGATTTTCCACTGCCAAATAAGCTTGAACCACCAGTTTGCAGGATACATACCCTGGTGTGTGATAATTGTTTGATATGCCAACTTTGCAGCGATAATTCCTGTTGCCTTATTTTTTTCCCAAATAATGCTATCATTCTCATCCGTGAGCCTGCACCCAACAGAGTTGAGTTTTCCAATATAGAGATTCCATTCAATAGCCTCATCCCCGTCCAACCCCAGTTCCATAGCTGTAATCCAGTAAGTATCACATGATCTATCATTAGTTCTTTTTATCTTATTCAGTGTGGCATAATCAAAACGATGCAATGTTTTGATACCCACAATTGGGTCAATTCCTACCAAAATGTTTTTTCCATTTCCAATCTTCCAGACTAAATATTTAGCCATCAGATTATAAACTTTTAAGAAACCAGCCCAAATAGGTGATGCACCCCTGATTTGTTAAAAGAATACCTGATCCAACTATACACATCCATCTTGATATATTTGACCTTTACCAATTCAGTCCACAGAGTAGTTCCAAAAATCCCTCTCCAAAGGATTTTCATCCTGAGAGCACAGTTGAAGTAAGACAGATTCCTGATGCACTTTCAAGACGAGCAATTTGTTCCCAATTAACCATCACCATTCTACTACTTATCGCGGGCAATAATTTCAAAGTTGTCCTTGTTCCACTATACTCAAAGTGCCAAATTCAGCGGTGCTCATAGGAGAAAATATTCTATACGAACCAATATTATAATTAAACTATATTTCTAATAGTCAATGTGCCAAATCAAATATGCCATGTGTCACAATATGATCATTCCACATGTCACCATGGGATACTAGATATCAACATTTAAACAACCAAATTTATATACGTTTTCTCAGAGAAACAGCGACGCTCTTTCCCAAAGGTGTTCTATTGTTACGATTCCCTCGTAAATGAAAGGTGGGTCGATCCTTCTTGTGTCCTCTATTATGGATATATCAGAATTATTGGAAAACAAAAATCGGGAGAAACTATTTTTGTATGTTAAAATTTCCAAGGTGTTCTATTTTTCAAAATTTCTTCGAAATTGAAAGTTCGGCCGACCCTTCATATTACCAATATTATTTTCATAATAGTTCAACACTGTAAGAAGGGTCGGTTGACCCTTCTTATTCCAAATATTATTTTCATAATAGTTTGACACTGCAAGAAGGGTCAGTCGATCCTTCTTGTGTTCTCCATTATGGATATAGATGAATTGTTGGATAAATGTTTTCACAATTAACTACAAAAAGAAGGGGCAGCCGATCCTTCTTGTTGGAAAATAGAAATCTGGACAAACAATTTTTATATGTTATAACTTAGCCGATTGACTGGCTAATCTCACAATGCGTGAATATTTTAGACATTGGACTTTTCACTTTAAAATTTTGAACATTTAAAAATTAAAATTGCTCTTTTCAAATCAAAAATTGCATTTTTTGATCTGGAATGCACTTTAGAAAGGTTGATATTGACACTTTCAAAGTCAGGTATATGTTGACACTTTCCTTTGAAATTTTCTTACATTTTGGAGTGTTTTTGTGACTTGCGGAAAGCACTGCGTTTTTCCAAAAGTCAGGTTCTTTCCGCAACCCACAGCTTCTTTCTGCAACCTGCAATTCGCAATGCAGATTGTGGATGCAGAATATTCTTCAATAATTGTGGTCTTCTACATCTGTAACTCGCGGTTGCGTGTTGCGGATTCAGAAAACCAACCCCGCGACCCTTCTTTTCCTTCCCGCAAGTTTACGTTTTAATCGTCGATTTGTCTTGATCTGGTGGATGAGATTACACTGGGTGATTTAAATGAAGTTTAGCTTGCCCGTTTAGCTTGTCTGTGTTAGCACTAGCTTTGTGGTCTTAGCAAAATAGAATGGACGTTCAATTTCTAAAAAGAATGGAGAAAGCCTGGGTGGTCTAAGGAAAATAGAATCATCTGGGTGAGGTGTTTTAGATGAAGGTAGGAGGTTTATCCCACAAGCATCTTAAGGAGCAGATCAATGGCCAATGGAGCAGATCGACGATTGGGAATTACTTCTCCGATACGACATGCGCAGAGCAAACAAACTTTTGGATCCACAAACTTTTGGTAGAGGTCCACAGGTTTGGACAGTGCAGATCTGACGAGGCCGATATCTATGGCCAAGGTTTTGTTCGTGGATCTAACTTGCAAGAAACATCAATGCAAGCGAAATCCCAGAAGTTGGTAAAAGTTGCACCGTTTGATGGCCAGGATTCATGCAAGATCCATATCAATGGTGGGCGACTTCCCGTGGTTTTTACAGGAAAAAAAGGCAACATGTGGTAGGATTTGAGGCCACCAGGGATCATAGAGTTATAAATAAGTGGCGAATCGCAATCCACGACCCAGAACGGATCGGGAAAATAGACGCCCAGGGAAGCTTCCACGCCGCAGGAGATGCACGGGTGATAGACTTTGCTGGCAAGTGGAAATATTCTCAGAGAAAGAGTGGCTGCTCTTTCTCCAAGGTGTTCTATCGTTACAATTCCCTCCTAAATGAATATTTGGCCGACCCTTCTTATTCCCAATATTCTTTTCATAATAGTTCGACATTGCAAGAAGGGTCGGTCGGTCCTTCTTATATTATCCATTAAGGCTATATTTGAATTGATGGATAAAGGTTTTGACAATTAACTAGGAAAATAAGGGGCGACAGATCCTTCTTGTCGTAAAATGGAATTAGGGACAAACCATTTTTTATGATATAACTTCCAAGGTGTTCTATTTTTACAATTCCCTCGTAATTGAAGGGTCGGCCGACCCTTCTTATTCCCCATATTATTTTTATAATAGTTTGACACTGCAAGAAGGATTAGTCGACCCTTCTTATTACCAATATTCTTTTCATAATATTTCGACACTACAAGAAGGTTCAATCGATCCTTCTTGTGTTCTCCATTATGGATATAGCTGAATTGTTGGATAAAGGTTTTTACAGTTAACTACGAAAAGAACGGCTGATCCTTCTTGTGGGAAAACAGAAGTCGAGACAAACTATTTTTATATGTTATAACTTCCAAATTGTTCTATTTTTATAACTTCCTCAAAATTGAAGGGTCGAGCGACCGTTCTTTTTTTTGTAAGTAAGTAGAGCCGAAAATTCTATTAATATGGTACAAAAAGGTACAAAAATGGTACAGAGTTACAAACAGAGTGAGCTAAAATCTCACTCAGGCCCTTCCCAAGTTGGGAAAACCGGGAGCCCACAGATCAACTTAACAACTTAACCAGATAGCATGACACATATCATCTTAACAACTACACCAAATAGCATGATTGCTTCACAGATTGAAACTGAGAACACAAAACCTCTCGGACAAGAAACCACCTTCCAAGGGCTAAAAAATAGCCTAGCAGCAAAGCAAGGGAACACACTGTCGGATTAATCGAGAACAACAGGTCAAATAGGAAGAAAACCAACAACTAGTACTGCCATCAAAATATAACTGCAGACACAAGGAAAAGAGAGAAAAATCCAACCTGATCAACGCGTGGTTCTTGGCGCCCGGCTCCGGGCCTCCTGCGGGTCATGGTTGTTAAGTGCTTCCACTAAGGTCTCCAGAGTGCACGTACTCTCCATTTCGTTCTGTTGAGTCACTTTCATTCCCTTAATGATATCTTTAATGTCTTTGACAATTTGCTCCCGTGCCTGGATTTCGCGGGCCAGAAGAATTCTCCCCACCCAGAATGGGTTAACTACAATCTGACGGCCCTGCTGCTCCTCGACCTCCTACTGTAGCGAGATTTCCAAATGAGCGATATGGGCCTCAGTAGCCACAGGATTTTCCTCCAGGTAAAGATGCACGCAGTGGAAATCCAGATGGTGGTTTTCGTCCTGGACATTCGCCTGGTTGGATGAGCCTTCACCCCTTTGGCTGCCACTCACCCCGGAGGTCCGTTTAAAGCCATGATCACTGCAAAGACGCATGCGAGGGGCCATAATGATTCAGAATATGGTTCCGTATGGAAAAGAAAAACCTCCATCTATCTAAAACCACTTAATCCGGAAATGGAACAAACACAACATGCCTTTTCTCAGGGTAGGGCAAGCTACTTTCTCAATTCAGACCTACCTGCACCGGTCCACCTTTTTGGATTTATAATCCATAATCCTGCCAATAGATATGGTCATCGTACCAGGCCTTGATTTTCCATTAATGAAAATGATAACTGTTCCATCCCTTCCCGAGGCCTCGCATGCTTGGTAAGTTGTGAGCCTTCGAGTCCAGGCCTGGAATTTCAAATTTTCACTGCCTATCAAGTCAAAATTTAATGACGGTTACTAATTTTCATTGCCTATCATTTTACGTTTGATTAAACTTTATAAAGTGTCAAATTGTTTTATGTTATATTCAAATATTACTTATATATTTACAATTTGTTTTACCATTTTAGTTTAAAATCAACCAAAGATCCACAAAATTCATGCTTTGTAGACTTGTATTATCTTGTCCAAAGTACAAGTTCAAAAATACAATTTCCTCATGCATTAGTTATTTTGTTGTAGTTATTATGCTTCAATGATCAATTAATTGACCTTCACCATTAACAATGCTCCACTATTGAATACCAGCTGGTATTCACCCTTCCCGCCTACTACTTTGTCACTCTACCACATAGTTACACTGTACGTTGGCTGCATCATTTAATTGTTATATAGAATTTAATTAAAGTACACATGTAAAGGTGGCAACGTGGCCTCCTAAAATATAATGCAGGCTGCAGCACCTACCACTGCCGCCCAGGCTTTGGGGACCGAACCCATCCAAGTTCCATCTCAAGGCATCTTCTTCTAGCCACGTGGTCGCATGCACCTTCTAGCGTGCCTGCTTTGAAGGATACACGTGCTTCAACACCTTTGTTAGCCAGCTCATCTCCAATTATGTGAAACTTTGGCCACAACCGACACCCTCTGGATACGGCCAGTCGTCGCGATCCGGATACTGGAATCTCCCTCCACTATTAGAGGTAACCAATTATGAGGTCGATCGTTCTTTTTCCCAATATTATTTTCATAATAGATTAACACTGTAAGAAGGGTTCGTCGATCCTTCTTTTGTTCTCCAATATGGATATAGCTAAATTGTTGGATAAATGTTTTCACAATTAACTACGAAAAGAAGGGGCAACTGATCCTTCATGTCGGAAAATGGAAGTCGGGACAAACCATTGTTTTATGTTATAACTTAGCCGATTGACTTGTTATTCAAACAATGACTGAATATTTAAGACATTGATTTTTTCAACTTAAAATTTTGAACATTTACAAATAAAAACTGCAATTTTCAAATATACAATTGCATTTTTTTATTTGAAATTCACACTTTTCAAATCATAAATTGCATTTTTTTATTTTAAATTCAAGTTCACAATAATTTAAAGTCATTGAACGTTTTAGATTCTCCTTATCCTTAATTAGATCATCTCCTTTGAAGGAGTAATAAAAGACTAAACGTTTATGGGAGCTTCGACTTGTAGACATAGAAGCAGTAGACTCATCCCTTGCAACAGCAAAAATAATCAGTCATTATTCCTCAAACATGTAAGCTTTGCATCAAACTGTTCCATCATTCTGTTGGAATATCAAGCAATACTAAGAGGATGCACCAACACCATTAGTAGGCTGCAACCTACCCTGGCACCACCCTTCCACCCTTGTATGTCTTCTTCATATTCCCAAAATTTATTTCCTTCAATTGTGGTCTTAATTTACAGGTGGGGGAGGAGCCTTGACCCATGTACCCATAGCATGGCACGTGTGCCCCATGCAATATACCACCTCCCTCACTTCCACCTTCCTGCCCTCACACATGCGGCTTTATGGATCATTCTCGATTCTTCGCTCGCAAGTCCCTTCACCGGCTAGATGGCTGCAAATCTGGTACCTATCAACCTCACCTCAGCCCTCTGCACATTCAAAGCATCCCTCACCTCGGGGAAGCTCCATGTCTACTGGGGAGTTGCCCCATTCTCTAGCTGGTAAATATAAATTTCTAGCTAGTAAATATAACGAAGTTTATATTTACCTAATTTGGAGTGTATCAGTTTTAAACTTCGTTAAGGAAATTCTACTCAACAACTCAACTATAATTTCTTTACACCATCTTCATCTCCAAATACTTCTCATTTCTCCACAAACTGCAAGTTATACTTCTCATTTGGACCCTGTTGATATAACATCCACGTTGCTGGTTCAAAAAACGCAGGAGCTTAAAATAGTCCCCAAACTTTAAATGGTACGATTAATATCCTTAATATTCGTTTAAACAATCTTTAAACTAATTTTAAAAATCAAATATGCCACATGTCACAATATAAGCATTCCATGTGTCGCAAAATTCACGCTTTCAAAGTCCAAATCCCTTTGAGGGGCATTAAAATATTCAAATTTTATGTGTTCTTTCTTTTCAAATAGTTCTCTGAATTTTATGTGTTCTCTTTTCAAACATACATATTATAGAATTAAATAACAAAGAAATCACAACATTACAATTAACAGAATATAAAATAATATTGCACTACATTTAAGAAACCAAACCACAAGCTTAGTTAGAACATATATAAAATGTTTGTACCAATGGCGCTAGTGGTAAATGATGGCGGTGATCTTGGTGTTTGTGACATAATTTTAACCGAAGCATGATGTGATTATTTTCTTCACACATGTTATACAAGCCATCATTCACCATATATGAGCATTTAGAAAGGAGTTCCTTGACAAATCCTCACCACACCATGATATATGGACATTTCGAGCACTGTCGAAGCCCCAAGACCAGGATTTGTCACTAATGTGACTCATAGCTTGTAGTTGAAGCTTCTAGTGGAAGCAAAAAATAAAGTATAGCTTCTAGTTGAAGCCAAAATAAAGTCTATAAATTCTCTGTAGTAGAAGAGTCTATGTTTGTTAGCTCAAGCTCGTATTCCTGAAATGTATTAAGAGCCCAAGCTCTGTAAAAGGTGAAAGATCGAAGTAAATTTCATCTATGTAATTATGCGGCAAAGTTGCACTGTTTTAACCCGAAAGAACTTGTACTGATTTTTACATCTAAGTTAGTAAGAATTTTTTAATATAAATCCTGTAGTAGAAGAAACTGTGTTTGTGAGATCAAGCTCGTAGTTGTGAAATGTATTAAGAGCCCAGGTGGGAGCAGAACATTTTGGTTGGCCCCACCCATGCTAGGTTGACGTGGAGAAGCCACGTGGGAAGGAAGTATGGAGAGGAGGAGACACACAGTCAGGAGGCCCGACGTGGAGGAGTTGCGTGGGTAGAAGGTATGATGTGGACCGGCCACATCATATCCACACATTCCAGAGGAGTTGTGTGGGAAGAAGGTATGATGTGGATCGGCCACATCATATCCACACGTGCCAATGACAGTGAAGGATGGGGCGAAGGTGGTTTCACAAATGGAGGAAGGTGGTTTCCCTTACCGCCCTTCCAACTTGCGAAATCATGTGGTGCTGCCACATGGAGAGTGGTTTCAGATTCTGCAACCACCAATTCCTCTTTCCTAGCGCGGATGTTGGGGACGGATGTGGGACCATTGATCTTTTGTCGCCCAATCAACGACAGTTGATCTTTTCCACCATTTAAAATGGCTTGTACATTGGCATGGCGGTGATCCTGACGGAGCTAATGGTAAATGATGGATTGTACCACTCGTGTGAATAATATTATCACGTTTATGTCTTGTCACGACATATAGATGACATCCCACCACATTGTGATCATTAATGTCAGAAACTTTTCTGCATTAATACAGGATACATGCCACCCATTGCCTATATTAAAACTAAATATTCAAACTCTGTGTTTGCTGGTTTGGAGCTCTATTTTCCCTAAGGACCGAGGTGCACTGCATTTGCCAGTTTCGAGCTCTATTTCCCCTGAGGACCGAGGTTCGCTTTTGCTAAGGTGGAACCGAGAAGAGTGTTGGATGGCTAGAGCAGTAAGATTGGTTTGAAGAATCAAGGAGGGAACTGATACCACAGCCGGATGGCCGGATCACCAAGGATAGCCTCTATGAACCCTAGTAGCCAATCTCTCCCATCAGTCACTTCAAATGTCGGTCAGGGTAAGGTCTTTAGTCTGGGATCTCACATAAGGTCTCTGACTCGTAATGTATACAACCCTCTTTGAAGTACTTTGATATTTAATTTCGATGCTTGTGGCCAATATTTCTTCGAATCCGTGTTTAGGGTTTCTGGTTCATTTTCACTCCTTTAAATTGGATCTGCTATTGTTCCTTGGTTTTTGCCAAAAATGCTATCTAAATAGCTCTGTCTCCTGCCATTTTTCCCTCCACTGGCCCTCCTCATCGTTTGGTTGTTGAAGTTTCAGAAAAGGGCAGGCACCAGATTCTGACCATGTGATGCACCTACAACAATTAATTAACAAGAATATGCGAAATAGCAGAAATGACAGAACTCAGAATCACTTTTATATTGATCACAGGCCACTTCGAGGGGGAACCCTCCTTTGAGCAAGCTCAATACAATTAACTTCACGGTGCCTTCATAGGTCTCAACACACACTTATATACTAATTCTAGGCGCCAATACTATGGGTCAAAACCATGGGCCATTACAAACTATGGATCAACAATACTACGGGCGACTTACAAACCATATGCGCCAACAACAATAACATAAACTATTGATCAACAAATACTACGGGATGACTTACAAAGCATATGCGTCCAAAACCAACATACTAACAAAGTAAAGACATGGGTTCCTAACATCCCCTCCCCCTTAAAAAAAGCTTTGTCCTCAAAGCTTTAGATGTGGAAATTGTTGTTGAATCTGAAGGAGTGGTTCCCATGTAGCATCCTCTGGTTGCATGCCATGCCACTGAATTAAGACCTCTCTGATAGAGCGAGAGTGAAGCTGACACATGCGCCAATTGAGGATGGCCTCTGGCTCCAAAAGGATGGATCCTTCATTATCCAGTTCAGGTAAAATCGTTTGTCCACTGATGTTGGTGCCAAGAAATTTCTTCAGACAAGAGACATGAAAGACTGGATGAATGTGGGAAGAAGGAGGAAGTTCCAATTTATAAGCAACGGATCCAATCTTTTGAAGAATCCGATATGGCCCATAGAACTTTGGAGCGAGCTTATGACGCCCTTTGAATTTCAAGGATGATTGTTTGTATGGCTGGAGACGAATAAAAACCATATCGCCAACTTGAAAAGTGCGCTTAGAACGGTGTTGATTAGCTTGTTGCTTCATGCGATTTCTTGCCATGTGAAGATTGTCCCGCAAAATGTGAAGAATCTGATCGCGGTTTCGAAGGACCGTGTCAACTTCCTGAACTGGTGAACTGGTGGGGGTGTATGGAAGAAGAGCTGGAGGTGCCTGACCATAGACTGCTTCATATGGGGTCATTTTAGAGGCAGTGTGGTAAGAGGTATTGTACCACCATTCAGTGAGAGGGAGCCATTTTGCCCACTGATGTTGTTGTTCCGAGGTGAAGCAACGAAGATAACTTTCCAAGCATTTATTGACAATTTCAGTCTGACCATCTGTTTGTGGGTGATACCTTGAACTCATCTTCAGTTTGGTGCCAGTGTGGCGAAATAGTTCTGTCCAAAAATGACTGGTGAAAGTCGCATCACGATCCGAGACAATAGAAGAAGGGATACCAAGAAGACGAAAGATCTGGTCCAAAAAAATTTGAATGATGGAGGAGGCTGTATAGGGATGGCTAAGAGCACAAAAATGACTATATTTGGAGAGGTGATCAACCACAACAAGAATCACTGTCTTCCCGCCAGATTTAGGGATCCCTTCAATGAATTCCATAGAAATATCTGTCCAAATATGTGTAGGGATGGGCAAGGGTTCAAGCAATCCTGGAAGGAGTGTTGTTTCACCCTTATTGCGCTGGCAGGTATCACATTCGGCCACCATCTGTTGAATTGTCCTTTTCATGCCCTGCCAAAAGAAGTTACGTCGTGCTCGTTCATACGTTTTGAGGAACCTAGAGTGCCCTGTCGATGGAGAAGCATGGAGTTTATAGAAGACAGCCTGTTGAAGATCTGTGCTCGAGGGAAGCACCAGACGACCCTTGTATCGCAGAGAAGCACCATCCCAAGAGTAATGTAGTACAGCAGAAGGGTTGTTGGTCAAGCATTGGATGATTTGAGATAAGGAGGAGTCATTGACATAACCTTGTTGAACAGATTGCAACCAATTTGGAACAGGCATAGAAATAGTTGAAAGAGAACCTTGGGCCTCAAATGTGCGAGAAAGAGCATCTGCCACAATATTGTCTTTACCCTTATTGTAAGTGATCTCATAGTCATAACCCATGAGTTTGCTAACCCATTTCTGTTGTGCCGGGGAGGAGACACGCCGGTCCAAGAAATATTTCAAACTCTGGTGATCAGTCTTGATGCAGAAATGATTCCCTAATAGGTATGGGTGCCACTTCTGTACTGCATGCAAAATAGCCATCATTTCCTTCTCATAGGTAGAGGCAACTATATTCTTACCTGAAAGGGCTTTGCTGGTGAATGCAATGGGGTGTTCATCTTGAAGGAGAACAGCACCAAGTCCATTGCCACAAGCATCACTCTCAATAGTGAAGGGCTTGGAAAAATCGGGCATAGCTACCACAGGTGTAGTACACATAGCTTGTTTTAGTTTGTCAAATGCACACTGAGCAGTAGGTGTCCATGTGAAGGCAAACTTTTTCAATAGAGCAATTAATGGAGCTGCAATCTTCCCATAATTCTTGACAAACTTGCGGTAGTAGCCAGTCAACCCCAAAAAACCACGAAGGCTCTTGAGTGTCTGAAGATGCGGCCAATTGTTCGTGGCATCGATTTTGGCAGGATCCACGCGAACCCCTTGTGCTGAGATAATGTGCCCGAGATACTCAACTTCCTTCTGTCCAAAAACACATTTAGATTGCTTGGCATGGAGATGATGGTTAGAGAAAAGTTGCATGACAAGATCCAAATGCTGGAGATGTTCATCCTATGTTTTACTGTAGATGAGGATATCATCAAAGAATACCAGAATGAATTTCCGCAAGTAGGGTCGAAATATTTTATTCATTAAGGCCTGGAATGTGGAAGGAGCATTAGTGAGGCCAAAGGGCATGACCAAAAACTCATAATGTCCATCATGTGTGCGGAAAGCTATTTTAGGGATATCATCCTCGTGAACCCGAATTTAATGATACCCAGAACGAAGATCCAACTTGGAGAAAAAGTGAGCCCCATGAAGCTCATCAAGAAGCTCATCAACAACAGGAATTGGAAACTTATCCTTGATGGTGAGGTGATTAAGTGCTCGGAAGTCAATGCAGAGGCACCATGACCCATATTTTTTGCGGACAAGAATAACTGGAGAAGAAAAGGAACTAGTGCTTGGGAGAATAATACCTTGCTTCAATAAGTCCCGAACGAGCATTTCAATCTCCGTTTTTTAGTGAAATGGGTAGCAATAGGGCCTGATGTTGGGAGGAACGCTGCCAGGAAGGAGTTGAATATGATGGTCTTCTAGCCTGGAAGGTGGCAATCCCACTGGTTCAGCAAAGACACCTATATATCGATCCAGAATTTGTTGTAGATCCAAAGAAGTAGTGGAGACCGTTAATGGTTGCATCTGGATGGAATGGATCTGAGCGATGACACCAGGTGAATTCTTCTTGAGGAGTTTTTCCATGCGATGTGAACTGATGATGCTGAGAGAACCTGGTTGTAATCCTATCAATGTGTGTTTCTGTCCATTGAGGGAAAACTGCATCCAAAGTTCAGCAAAATCCCATAAGATAGGGCCAAGTGTGCATAGCCATTGAGCGCCCAAAACCACATCACATCTGCCTAAGGGCAAGGCAAACATGTCAGAGCGCAAGGTATAATCTCCCATAGAGATCCGCACATTTTGACACTTCCCTTTGCAAGGTAAGGTGCCCCCATTGGCAACCATGACTTCAATGTTGGAGCAAGGATGGATAAAACAATCAGCTTGCTTCGCGATCCGAGGGTCAATGAAATTATGAGTGCTACCAGAATCAATGAGGATTGTAAGAGGAAGCTTCTTGAAGTAACCCCTGACCCGCATTGTTTGGGGGGTGGTGATTCCAGCTAAAGCATGGAGAGATATCTCTGGTTGGTCATCCTGAGACGGAGGGTCAATAGGCGGTTCCTGAATGTCGACTAGAGCATCCAGTGTTTCTGGATCTTCGTCACCAATTTCAGAGGCAAGCGGAGACTCCACATCCAAGAGATAGAGATTTTGTTGAACACATCTATGTCCCCGAGTGAATTTCTCATCACAATTATAGCAAAGCCCCTTTTCTCTCGTGCTTGCATCTCTATTTCAGACAAACACTTGATAGGAGTCGGTCGAGGAGCCTGTGGTATAGGTGGTCGCTGAGAACCCATATTTCGGAAGGGAACAAAAGTGGGCTTGGAGCGTTGTTGGGCTGCAATCTTGTCTTCTGCCAACTTAGCCAACCCTAGTGCTTCCATCATTGTGTTGGGACATAACATTTTGACCTCAGAGCGGATGGCATCCTTTAGACCACTGATAAAACAACTCCGGTAAAAGTCATCAGACAATCATTCGGTGTGGTTGGCTAGATTCTCAAATTCGGTTTGATACTCTCTCACAGTGCCAGTTTGGCAAAGTTTAGTAAGGGCTCGAAGTCATCAAAAGAACTAGGACCAAATCGTTGCAAAAGGAGCTGGCAAAAGTTTGGCCATTTGGGCTCTGGATGAGCCTTGATGTACGAACGGTACCATTGAAGAGCTTCCTGTTCCAAATGAAAGGATGCCAACGGAACTTTGTTGACATCAAAAGTATTATGCAGACTGAAATACTGTTCAGCACGATAGATCCATCCAGTTGGATCGGTACCATTGAAGCAAGGAAAATCAAGCTTCGAACCATAGAAATTGCTGGAAGAAGAGAACCCATTGTCTGCTGAAGACTCGGACTGCCATTTGTTATTCATAGCTGAATCTTCAAGATGGAGACCGAGAAATTTTTCATCCAGATCCTGGAGTTTGGCTTGGATGGCTGCAAGTGCGTCGTCCATGGTTTTTGCTCCTGCATGGGTGACAACCATAACCAGGATTTTTTTTTTTTTTTTTGCCCAGTTGACTGGGTATGAAAACAAAAACAAAAACTACTTCAGTAAGGGAAAATATGGATTTGGGGAAAAATCAGAAGGGTAATTGGGGTTTGACCAGGTTTTGGACACTGTTGGATAGACAGGGAATCAAAAATGAGGATTTCAGAAGCGGGGTGAAAGAATGGGAAAATTTGGCAGAGGGGAACAAAGAAGCATAATTCAGAAAGGAACTCTGTGGTAAAATTTGAAGGTGATTGGGTGAAATCTGAGGACGTTATGGCAAACCCTAAAAATAGACAAATGTGGAATTTTAGGCTTTGGGAAGGGGAATTGGGGATAGGGTCCTCAGGACTGAAATATGCAGAATGGGATGACAGGGGTTCCCCGAAAATTTCAAGGGAAACAGAGTAAAAATAAGGGAGATATGGACAAAAAATTGAAGCGGCTACGGCTCGAAAGGAATCTGGAACAATGCCGAATGGATTGAAAACGGTTGAATCTGGAACGGCTTGCAAACTGGATCTGAAACGGCGCAGTAGTGATCGACAATAGTTCAGCTAAAAGTAGATATGGACCCCAGGTATGTGTGGCTTCCTAACAGTTCAGGGGTTTCACTCGGCCACCAATGCTGTCTGACGGCTTGCGTATTGGGGCAGTACCCCTCACTCCACGGCTCAGGTAAAACTGATAACCGCTTTGCCACAAACAATAGCTCTTGGTTTACCTCACGGGTGGGAACTAGTCAATCAGGTAGGGGATGTTGCCCTTTTTGCTGGCAGGTCCTCTCAATGGGCCAGCTACTTCGGGGTTCTTGTGGTACTCCTCACAATGAGTTTTAGGGCTTATGCCCAAGTACTTCCCACAGTTAAGCGGATAGGGATTATTCCCAAATCCGAACCTACAACAGATGCGAAAAAAAAAAAATGGAAAAAATTTCACCCAGCGAGCCCAAGAAAGTGCTCTGATACCAGATGTGATGCACCTGCAACAATTAATTAACAAGAATATGCGAAATAGCAGAAATAACAGAACTCGGAATCACTTTTATATTCATCACAGGCCACTTCGAGGGGGCAACCTCCTTTGAGCAAGCTCAATACAATTAACTTCATGGTGCCTTCATAGGTCTCAACACACACTTATATACTAATTCTAGGCGCCAATACTATGGGTCAAAACCATGGGTCGTTACAAACTATGGATCAACAATACTACGGGCGACTTACAAAGCATATGCGCCAACAACAATAACATAAACTATTGATCAACAAATACTACGGGACAACTTACAAAGCATATGCGTCCAACAAAAACATACTAACAAAGTAAAGACATGGGTTCCTAACAGATCAGTGCTCTGCCTAGTAGCGGCGATATCCCATACCAGAAGCTTTCTTACAACAATTCTTCAGAGCTAGCTTCATGTTATATAATGGCGGAAGGTAGCAGTCGCGGCCCTGTTGGAAGGACTAGCGCCATTGATTCACTCACCCGAAGAATGGAGAAGTTAGAAAAGGACATGGAAGAGCTTCGACAGAATCTGGAGGGGAAATGTGACAAAGAGGACCTGGAGTCTTTGAAGAAGTCAATCGAGGATACCATCGAGCGAAAGTTTGAAGATAACAATGTCGAACTGATTGCACAGATGCGAATGCTCCTTGATGACCAATGCAAAGCCATTCAACGTCTCCAACATGAGGGGAGCCCAACGGCTTCTATAGGTTCTGGACAGTCCCCAATGGAGACTGGTTGAGGGAAACACGCGGCCCACCCACCACGGTCTCTTGATATTTACTTGTCTGATTAGGTTTACTTGTTTCATTTTCTGTTAATTTTCCAAGGCCCTTCTGTTCGTCTATATTAATTTTTGATATGCACACTATGATCCTTTTTGTAAAATAGAAGCTCATGTTATTGAGGTTCTAGGGAGTAGGATTCTATCGTATTAGTGATATAAACATTTGATGTAATCAGCAGCAAATATTGGTCTATTTGTTATATAGTTGTATATCGACAATTGTAATCGAAAATATTGACGAAGATGTATTAATGGATATAATATTTCTGTATATTCCTATGGCATTTAAATCTATTTCTAAAAATTCTAGTTATATCAATGGATATAAGATTTGTGTATATTCCTTGGGCATTTAAATCTATTTTTATAAGTATTAAAACACTTTGGCCCTGCAAGTAGAATGCTCTGGTTAAACTTCTTGCTTGTGGTAATTTGTAGGATTACTTAGTTCTTCCACTTCTCACTTTGCTACAAAGGCTAATAAGTAAAGCATGACTAGTTTCATAGTTTGCACATGAGCTGTTGGTTCAAGAAGAAAGCCTCTTTGAAAGCCAATTTGTAACAAATGGATACTATTTGTTGGGCTTGTGATTTGGTTTCTTAAATGTAGTGCACTATTATTTTATATTATGTTAATTGTAATGTTGTGATTTCTCTGTTATTTGATTCTATAGTATGTATGTTTGACTATTCAAATTTAAAGCACATTACTAATTATATAGTAAAGTCATTATGGTTCTATAAGTAAATTACCACCTTGTTGGAATAATTTTACGACTACTCTATACAACAAAACTCTTGTTATTTCAATCATAGAGCTGATTTATTGTCAAAGAAGGGATTACATTTGTCAGATGGTATTCTTCAGGTTACCCCTTTCACTGATCACCATCCGAGGGAAATGTTTTATGTTCGTGTTTATTAATTAGGCCAGCCTTTATGATCCATTTTGTAAATTCGATGCACCCGCTTTAGGGGATTTTTGGTTAAGATTTCCTCTGTATCTATGTTATTTTTGTGATGTTATCAACATCTATGGTTATGATGGTATATTACTAAATAGTGGCAAGCATTATCAGATTTATTGTAAAAGACTGCATAGTCTGTTTTCAAATATTCTATCCTTGGGATAGGTTTTATTGTAATTTTCTTTGTGTTATCACTCCAAGAAACTCTTCTAGGTTACAGCTCGAAGATGCCTGGTAACTTAATCTTATTCTCAATGATGGGTGGATAATTGGATCAAGACGGAATGACTAACTCACTGAATTCCTTACTCAAAACAATCTAGGCATATCAAGGGTTACAAGGCTTTCAAAAGCTATAATCAGATAGATAATTTTATAAAGATGAATGAAGAAGCTAACTCTATCAACCAGAACAGATATATTTGACAATATATATGATGGGTAAATAAAACTAGTAATGAGTACTTATGATCCTTGCTTGCAAATCAATAGGTAAGATGACAGTCACCAATGGATTATGTAAACAGAGATAAAGAATATAATTCAACTCATAAGCATAGAATAGGTATGAAAAAGAGAAGTCTGATAACAATAGTGAAAGAAGCTTGTATCTCAATATATTCAAAAGACAGCCCTGCACAAATTACAGCATAGTAATATCCAAAGTCAAACCACTTAGTCTCAAGGACTGGAATTTTTTTTCTTTTTTTCTTTTTCTTTTTTTTTAAATGGCAAAAGAAGCTTATATTATTGATATGTAATGAGAAGTCTAAGATTACAAGTATGAGAAGTCTCCAAAGTTGAACCCTTATAATGATTCTTTAATGAGCTTAAATAAGCTTTACAAATCAGTTTCAAGATCCTCAAAAGATGGATCTGATAACCTCTTTTCCTATCTCAAATCTGAATTTGTGAGCTGGCTAGAAAATGGAGAAATTTCTAGAAATATGTTACTCAGATATTGACTTATATCTCTCAAATCAAAATAGATTTTGGAAAACTGAGAGAGGTTTTTTTAGATTGGTTTGTTATGAGCAAAACAATTCTCTCATTTCTTTGAGATTCGTTTTCATTTGCCCGACAGCTGTATTTCAAAAACATGTGTCAAACAGGGAAATTCTGAGATCCGAAAATTAGGGATCAGAGATGGATTCGATTCTCCCAATCTGTGATACCTGTAGAAAAACAGAGAGGGTTTATGTTTCTTTGACATGTTAGGAACAAAAACCTCCTCCCATTATGAAAAATGATTCTCTAGTAACTCAGAATCATCAACGTAAAATGATGACTCAGCACAGTAAAAACGCCATATTTCTAAAAACGCAGCCTCATCTTGCAGGGGACTTTTGACTACCTTCCTGAGCTCCAAATGTAGATAGGAAAGTACCATTGGAAATCTTAGGATGTCCAGTTTTCAATTGACTATTTGAACATGTAAAACGGCCTCGCTGCAGATGAGAAAATTGAGTTTTCCCAAGACATGTTGACTATTTCCAAACTTCTGTTCTTTCAGTGGCTAATATAGCCGCGAATTTCGCGTTTTAGCTACTGAAAGCTCTGCTTTCGATGGCTAATGAACAATTGAAATGTCCTCCTAAGCCATCGAAACCTGAGTTTTGACTTTTTTTGAAGGAAAAACCAAATCAAATGTTTTTCAAACTTTATTACATACCTAAAGCTCTAAAAAATGAGCCTTAAAAAATTTAGAAATGTATTTTTAAATGACTTCCTATCACCTAAAATAAACAAACTTGACTATGTTATTTGAGGAGATAGCACTTTGATTCACTTAATGAATAAGAAGGCACTTTTTTTTTGTTGAAAAAAAATGTTCTATAAGTAAATTAATCCTGAATTAATCTGTTAACTCTTAACTCTTAGATCAAACATTAATCAATATTCTGAGAACATTTATGTGTTATTGATTGTGTGTGGTTACCTAAAAGTGTCCTTTCTGCAACCTTAAGGCACATTTTGAGTGATAACACACATAATATTTTTATACTAAAGTTAGCATTGGAGTCATCCTTCTTAGATGCCCATGTTAATGTATTGTTCTCCATTTCTTCTTTATCACCAGACAACATCATTTTGACTGTAAATGACTAACTACCTTGCCTTTGTTATTCATTTCCATGCCATAGGAATGTTAATTGACATATGCGTTATATTTTGACCCCATCTCCCAATGAATGCTTACCATGTTTCAACCAAACAAAAATCTGATCTCAATTTTTATTCATATATCTGGCCTTGTTAAACAATCGGCGAGAGATCCCTCTCTGGAAAGAAAGAAGCCACCACTCTTTCCTAAAGTTCAGTTTTGTGGTTACCTTGAAGTGTCCTTTTTACAACCCGAGGTACATTTCGAGTGCTAACAACAGGCTTATCGAAATAGAGTTAGTTTTCTGTTGCTATCTCTTTTGTTTGATTTATCCAATTTCTTTGATAAATTTCTTATTTCCTTCACTTCGTGTATTGAAATAATTATGTGTTGTCTTTGCAATTTATGAATGCATCCGATCCATTGGTTCAGATTTTTCTTAACTCACTATTTGGATGTTATTATGTATTAAGTAAATTTATTCTAATGTATGTATTGAGTCATTGTAATTTTTTTCATAATTAATGAAATTCAGTCAGTTTCTCTTGGCCATCTCTTTTGCATAATTTGTCAAATTTCTATGAACTTTGTTTTATGTTTCCAATTGAATGATGCATCAATATGTAGGTTGGATTTCTCTTAATATAAGATTCATGTGTTATTATGTGTTAAATGAATTTCTTCGTTTAACTCATTTTATCTATTTCTGCAACTGATAAACAACCACAGATTTATATTGATGCTAAGTGGAAAAGCGCTCTTACACAGCCAGTTACTTGATCATCAAATAAAATATGGAGGATTTCCAGTCCACACTAAAAGAAAGGGCATCTATGGTAACAAGCAATGATCCAAGCAATTACTACTTTTCAAAATCATCAAAATATAACCCCTCAAGCAAACAAGCCATACGCAACTTGAAAACATTCGACATACCTCAAGCAAGCCCGTATTTACTACACTCAGGTCACAAATGCATCTAAGAAGCACACTGCACTCAGGTCACTAGTGCATCAAACAAGCATAAATCTAATGAAATTGTTCAATTCATTAAACCATGTAAATCTTCCCAATCTTAATTACTAAACTTCTTAATTGCAACAAGTACCAAACAAGTAATTTTATTAGTATTTTTTTACCACGAATAACTGAATTTGGTGGAAGTCGATTTGACGGTTTTAAATTATGCATGCCTATAGACATGGGTAAATTCCAAGCAGACCTATCAAATACATTCCAGTGAAGCAAATACGTTCTACACATCATCAATTTCCAGGCCTGAAGTCTCACGAACTGCTGGATAATTGTACAATCACTTGAGAAAAATCTACAGAGATGATATCTTACTCGAGCAAAATATACAGAGATGATATTCGGCCATTATACTGTGATAATTACCGTTCCCCATCTGTCTTCATTACTAATTTTGGAAAAATAAATATTTATAAGTTTTAATCCGTAATAAAAAAATAGTAACCTCGCTATACTCAATGGGCCAAATCAAATAAAAATTAGTAACCTCACTATACTCAATGTGCCAAATCAAATAAAAATTAGTAACCTTGCTATAATCAATGTTCCAAATCAAATAAAAATTATTAACCTCACTATAGTCTATGTGCCAAATCAAATATGCCACGTGTCACAGTATGATCATTCCATGTGTCACCCTCGGATACTAGATATCAACATTTTAACAACACAATTTATAGATGATTTTCTTTAAAGACTTTGTTGGAAAGTGAAAGAGCGATCACTCTTTCTTCAAGGTGTTTTATTGTTACAAGTCCCTCCTAAATGAAGGGTCGGTCGACCCTTCCTATTCCCAATATTCTTTTCATAATAGTTCGACACTGCAAGAAGGGTCGGTCGATCCTTCTTGTGTTCTCCATTATGGATATAGCTGCATTGTTGGATAAAGTTTTTCACAATTAACTACGAAAAGAAGGGGTGGTCAATCCTTCTTGTCGGAAAACGGAAGTCAGGACAAACTATTTTTATATGTTATAACTTCCAAGGTGTTCTATTTTTACAATTCCCTCGAAATTGAAGGGTTAACCGACCCTTCTTATTCCTAATATTATTTTGATAATAGTTCGACACTGTAAGAAGGGTTGGTCAATCCTTCTTGTGTTCTCCATTATGGATATCGCTGAATTGTTGGATATATGTTTCCACAATTAACTATGAAAAGAAGGGGCGAACGATCCTTCTTGCCGAAAAATAGAAATCGGGTCAAACTATTTTTTTATGTTATACCTTAGCTGTTTGACTTATTATTAAAACAATGACTGAATATTTTAGACATTGAACTTTTTGCCTTAAATTTTTGAACATTTACAAATTAAAATTACAATTTTCAAATAAAAAATTGCATTTTTTTATTTGCAATTCACACTTTTCAAATCAAAATTTGCATTTTCTGATTTGAAATTCACACTTTTTGAATTGAAATTCATAGTTTTATAACAAATAACTGCAATTTTAACATTCATAAGTAATCAAAAAACACACTATTCGAATAGAAAAGCATGCTTTTCAAATCCAATATTGCCACTTTCAGAATCCGTTTTTGCACTTTAGAAAGGTTGATATTGACACTTTCAAAGTCTAAATTCACACTTTCTTAGTCCAAAATTTGCCTAATTTGCCCTCTTCATTTTTGGTTAAGGTTTTCCTTGCTCTTCTGATCATGTTGGGATCTTCTGAGGCTCAGAGCCTCTTAGTTCTTTCCACAGTTACCTGTCTATCAGCCATGATATCTTCAGTCTATTGTAATCTCGGGTTTTATCTATAGTTTCCTCTGCTTCATGGGTTGTTTAGCCTGGTTGTATGCTCCTCATTTTGATCTTTTCTGGTTGTATGCTCCTCATTCTGTACCATTATTTTGTTTTCAGTAATAGATTGGACCTTTGCTTACATGAAAAAAAAGATCATCTCCTTTGCAGGAGTAATAAAAGACTAAATTTTTATTGGAGTTTCAACTTGTAGACATAGAAGCACTAGACTCATCCCCTGCAACCTTAAACATAATCAGTCCTTATTCCTCAAACATATAATCTTTGCATCTGACTATTCCATCATTCTATTGGAATATCAAGTTGGAGCTTGCAAATTAATTGTAAATATAATTTTGCAATATTAGAAAGAGTTGGTACATACAATAGGGTAGATACAAAATCAATGACAATTATATTCAACACTGATTCCATGTATAATTTCAAAAACAAGCAACACATGCATGCCTTCCCAGACACACCATAATGTAGGATATTGTGTTAGAAAAAGAATTTAATAGTGATGACAATGCAGATAGTGATGCCATTGGTTGGAATGATTCTAATTGCGATTACCCAGACATAAACATTCTTTCTTTTTGTTTATTGTTTTTTAAAAATAGAAATAATAAACTTTTGGGTCTGCTCAAAGTTCCAAATCAAATATGCCACGTGTCACCCTAGGATACCGAATATCAACATTTTAACAACAAAATTTATGGAATTTTCACTTTAAAGACTTTGCTGGCAAGTGGAAATATTCTCGGAGAAAGAGCGACCACTCTTTCTCCAAGGTTTTCTATTGTTACAATTCCCTCTTAAATGAAGGGTCAACTGACCCTTCCTATTCCCAATATTCGTTTCACATTAGTTTGACACTGTAACAAGGGTCAGTCGACCCTTCTTGTATTCTCCATTATGGCTATAGCTGAATTGTTGGATACATATTTTCACAATTCACTACGAAAAGAAGGGGCGGCTGATCCTTCTTCTCGTAAAACAGAAGTCGTAACAAACCATTTTTATATAATATAACTTCCAAGGTGTTCTATTTTTACAATTACCTCATAATTGAAAGGTCGGTCGACCCTTATTATTCCCAATACTATTTTCATAATAGTTCGACACTGCAACAAGAGTCAGTCGACCCTTTCTTTTCCCAATATTATTTTCATAATATTTCAACACTGCAAGAAGGGCCGGTCGATCCTTCTTGTGTTCTCCATTATGCATATAATTGAATTGTTGGATAAAAATTTTCACAATTTACTACGAAAAGAAGGGGCGGCTGATCCTTCTTGTTGCAAAACAGAAGTCAAGGCAAACTATTTTTATATGTTATAACTTGTAAGGTGTTCTATTTTTACAATTCCCTCGAAATTGAAGGCTCAACCGACCCTTCTTATTCCCAATATTATTTTCATAATAGTTCAACACTGCAAGAAGGGTCGGTCGATCCTTCTTGTGTTCTCCATTATGGATATAGCTAAATTGCTGGATAAATCTTTTTACAATTAACTTCGAAAAGAAGAGGCGACCGATCCTTCTTGTCAGAAAACGGAAGTCGGGACAAACAATTTTTATATGTTATAACTTTTCACCTTAAAATGTTGAGTCTTTAAAGTTGATAGTAAGGCTTTCTGTTCAGTTCCCAAGGTTGATAGTAGAAATGGGAATTTCTCTATATGGAAGTTTTTGTCTCAGAAGTGCAATGTGAAAAGATGATGGATGTAATCTTTTTTACTAGTATATAATAAAAAATTTCTCTTTTTTTGCTTAAAAAAACAAATTTGAAGGGTTGAACTTAATTTCAGGTTGAAGGTTATATATTCATATCACCCTTCTAGCATGAAGGGCTTTAATTAAAAAAGGATAATAAATGCTTCGATTAAAAACAAAAGCAAAGAATGTTTCTATTTAAAAAAAATTCTTTCATTCTTTTTAAATGCTTCGATTAAAAACAAAAGGAAAGAATGCTTCGATAATGCTTCGATTATGATATTTCATTTGATTTAAAAAAAAGAAAAAAGAAATAATGCTTCGATTTAAAAAAACAAAAGGAAAGAATGTTTCTATTTAAAAAAACAAAAAGAAAGAATGTTTCTATTAAAAAAATAAGAATGATTCTATTTAAAAAAAATAGAATAGTTTTTGTATAATGCTACTATAATTATACTAACGTAAATATGTAAAATTACTTATTTACAATTACTTCCAAAAGTAAACTTCAATTCGACGAGCATTATGGACCACCAAGGAGCAAGAGGAGAATATAACCTATGGTGGTCACAAAGTCTATCGTGCTCATAATACGATTGGTGGATTAAACAATTGGAACTGTTGGCGGATTGAAGTTTTATTTCAAACTTTGAGCAGATCCCTCGATTCGGTCCCTTGTCTGACCTCTTCTCTCAATTCAATGGCGGTCCTTGCTGACGGAATGATGTTCCTAAGGTCCAGTGTGGAAGACTTCAAAAGCACCTGCTAAAGGTTTATGAGGCAGTCTTCTTTGGCATCAAAGGGTACAGAGAGTCATTTGACAACATGAGGTATATCTCATAGCAATTAATCTGTTTCAACTCCAGAATTGATGATTTGGAATGCAATCAAATTGAACTTATGGGGACAGTGGATTTATAAAAGATGAAATTTTGAAGATGGCCAGGATGTCACAGTGCAGCCACTGCTAGGAATCCCCCTCTGTGGACATGAGAATTTGTGAGGAAACCTCTATTACGTGGCAGAATGTTTTGTAGAAGAGATCCCTACTTGGATGAGTTTTTACATCAATTTTGGAATTTTTTTAATTTACAGAGCCATACTGGGAAAGATATTTATGCTCCTAGGCTCTCCTTTTTGTAATGAATGGTTGTGCACAACCTTTTGAATAAATCCATCTATATGCTTCAATATAATTATAGAGAAGTATTTTATAGAGAAATATGGTCAAATGATGAATATATATTTCTGAATATAACTCATTGTATTTTACATATTAAGAACAAAATTATTTTACATATTAAGAACAAAAGTATTTTATATATAAAGAACAAAAATCTGGCTAAGTGTTGTCTCACATGCTAAGTGACGAATTAGCTATCTATTTATAGGATCAAAGTTGCCTCTGGAGTTCACATGTGTGAAATACAAGCCTTCCAAAATGAGAAAAAGGTTGTTCTGTTTTGCATATTAAGAACACAAATTTGGCTAAGTGTTGAAATTCACACTTTCTGAATTGAAATTCATAGTTTTATAACAAAAAACTGCAATTTTAAAGTTCATAAGTAGTAAAAAAACACACTATTCGAATAGAAAAACACAGCTTTCAAAGCCAATATTGCCACTTTCAGAACCTGTTTTGCAAGTCTTTAGAAAGGTTTATATTCAAACAGTTCTCTGAATTTTATGCGTTCTCTTTTCAAACAGTTCTCAGAATTTTATACGTTCTCTTTTCAGACATACATATTATAGAATTAAATAACAAAGAAATCACAACATTACAATTAATATAATATAAAATAATATTGCACTACATTTAAGAAACCAAATCACAAGCTTAGTTAGAACATATAAAAAATGTTTGTCCCGAATCCCGATGGTGCTAATGGTAAATGATGGCGGTGATCTTTTTGTTTGTGACAAGACATAATTTCGACTAAAGCATGATGTGAGTATTTTCTTCACACACGTGATAACTGCCATTTCAGAATTTCATCGTATAAACCATCGCCATGTCAGTATACATTCCTTTTTCAAGGCATGTATTGGAGTGATACATGTACAATTACTACAGTCGGTACAGATCATATCTATACTCTAGAAAAATATACAGTCGGTACAGATCATATCTATGACCACCATCCCTCCATAATTATCCTTCCCCGTCCGTAATATCCAAGTCAATTCACCAATTCACTATACAAGGACTAAATCATACCCGGTATCGCAGCCGAATGAAATCTTTGGGAATTCATGGAACTCTTCTTTACCGCCTCTGTTCTATTTCCTTTGTTGTTTTATCAGAAATACAAAGGAATTCATGGAGTCTTATGGTCTCTCTCTTCGTGATATATGAGCATTTCAACAGCAGATCCCTAACAAATCCTCGCCACAGCATGATATATGGGCATTTCAAGCACTGTTGAAGCCCCAAGACCAGGATTTGTCTCTAATATGACTCATAGCTTCTAGTCGAAGCAAAAATAAAGTATAGCTTCTAGTTGAAGCCAAAATAAAGTCTGTAAATTCTCTGTAGTAGAAGAGTCTGTGTTTGTGAGCTCAAGCTCGTAGTCCTGAAATGTATCAAGATCACAAGCTCTGTAAAAGGTGAAAGATCGAAGTAAATTTCATTTATGTGTAATGCGGTGAAGTTGCACTGTTTTAACCCATAATTATTAACTTCTACTGATTTTTATGTCTAATTAGTAAGAAATTTTTTAATATAAATCCTATAGTAGACGAGTCTGTGTTTGTGAGCTCAAGCTCGTAGTCGTGAAATGTATTAAGATCCCAAGCTCTGTAAAAGTTGAAAGATCGAAGTAATTCAATTGCTAGGAATAACTTCTATTGATTTTTATGTCTTAATAATAAATCTATAACGGAACATTTAAATCTAGTTTTTCAATTGCCAGATATTTATATTTTTCAATATCTCATAAGCTGGGCGCATGAAACCATTTGGGTTTGATGACCGATTAGAACATGAAACATAGGCACAAAACATCAAAACACGGTCTTTGCCTTCGATACCTTTGATTTTGGAGGATTTAGGTGCCAATATTTCCAATCCATAGGTATCTAGATCAACGTGAATGACCGGCAACTAGAGAGGCAGTGATAGTGTGAGATCACAAATGCTACTATAATTATTCACATCCTCTTGCAGTTCCCCCAAGCATATTTAAAACATAGTGTTCAATAGAGAATAAAACGTAGCATGGATTCAGTGGTGCTCAGAGGAGAAAATATTATATACGAGCCAATATTATAATTAAACTATATTTCTAATACTTAATGTGCCAAATAAAATATGCCACGTGTCACAATATGGTCGTTCCATGTGTCACCCTAGGATACTAGATATCAACATTTCAACAACAAAATTTAGACGTTTTGCTTCAAAGAGTTTATTGGCAAGTGGAAATATTCTTAGAGAAAGAGCAGCCGCTCTTTCTTCAAGGTGTTCTATTGTTACATTTCCCTCGTAAATGAATGGTCAGCCGACCCTTCTTATTCCCAATATTATTTTCATAATGGTTTGACACTGGAAGAAGGGTCGGTCGCTCATTCTTGTGTTCTCTACTATGGATATAGCTGAATTGTTGAATAAAGGTTTTCACAATTAACTACGAAAAGAAGGGGGGGACAATCCTTCTTGTCGGAGAACAGAATTCGGGAGAAACCATTTTTATATGTTAAAACTTCCAAGGTGTTCTATTTCTAAAATTGCCTCGTAATTGAAAGGTCGGTTGACCCTTCGTATTCCCAATATTATTTTCATAATAGTTCGACACTGCAAGAAGGGTCGGTCGACCCTTCTTGTGTTCTCCATTATGGATATAGATGAATTGCTGGATAAATGTTTTCACAATTAACTACGAAAAGAAGGGGCGACCGATCCTTCTTGTCGGAAAACAGAAGTCGGGACAAACCATTTTTATATGTTATAACTTAGCCGATTGACTGGTTATTCAAACTATGAGTGAATATTTTAGACATTGGACTTTTCACCTTAAAATTTTGAACATTTAAAAATGAAAATTGCAATTTTCAAATAAAAATTTGCATTTTTTTATTTGAAATTCACACTTTTCAAATCAGAAATTGCATTTTTTTATTTTAAATTCACACTTTTCAAATCAGAAATTGCATTTTTTTTATTTTAAATTCACACTTTTCAAATGAAAATTTTCATTTTTTTATTTGAAATTCACACTTTTCAAATAAAAATTTGCATTTTTTTATTTGAAACTCACACTTTTTGAATTGAAATTCATAGTTTTTTTATTTGAAATTCATAGTTTTATAACAAAAAACTACAATTTTAAGGTTCATAAGTAGTCAAAAAACACATTATTCGAATAGAAAAACGTAGTTTTCAAAGCCAATATTGCCACTTTCAGAACCTATTTTTGCATTTTAGAAAGGTTGATATTAACACTTTCAAAGACTAAATTCACACTTTCTTAGTCCAAAAATTTCCTAATTTATCCAAATTTAATGAAATTGGCATTATATGCCCAATATAACCTTATCTCCTTTTTCATAATTGTCATTCATACAGCTTATACATTCCATATCGTCGATATATTGAATGGAAAAGGAAGATGATGCCCAGCTTTTGACTCAAGTACGCAAAAAGAGAAGGAATTAGTGGTGTTATAAGGAAGATGATGCCCAGCTTTTGAACGAAGTGTGCAAAAAGAGAAGGAATTAGTAACTTATTATATAGGGAATTAGAAATGTTACATGCAAATGGCTCTTCGTCTTCTTCCCCTTTGTAGGGATATTTATTCCATTTGTTGTTGCATGTATTACATGCACACTTTCACATTTAGTTCATGTGTAGTTTCCCAAATTTAAGAGGCATTCCACTTATGCATGCATAATGCATAAGTTTTAGTTAACGTCATCGTGATTAGATATCAGTTCACTTTCTGCATTTCTAGATATTTAATTGTGATGCATGTAGAGCTCCTTGTAATCAACCATTTATTCAATAAACTAACACCTCGAACCAAAAACACAAGTTGAAGCATTCTCAGATCGTCTATTAGTGAAGAATGAGTGGGAAGGGGCTATCTACAGCACAAGAACTCTTCTTGACATAAGAGATTAGTGAAGAAATAAGTATTGTGTGAGTGGAGGTTAATGCACATGGGATAATTAATACCCAGAACTGTTAAAACTTGAGAGTATGAGAGTAATCCCTTGATTAGAAAAGATAGGCAATGAATGAATTCATTGTCATCGCATGTTCAGCCATTGCGTTATTTTCCCACTCTCAACTTTTCACTTTTTATCAGAGTTTGCGCTTCAAATTTGTTGTTATACATGTTTGGTTTGGTGGTATCTTCATAAGCTTTATTGGGTGTTTTGTCTGGTTGAGCTTAATTGTGATTTGAATCCAAAATGGAAACAGTGAAGCACAAGATTCGTGAGGCAGTGGGTGTTCTGAAGGATCAAAACAGCATTGGGTTGGGTTGGCCAGAGTACTGTCCAATAGTGGAATCCCTGCAACTTTAGAAATTTCCATTGTGAAGGTCACGAGCCATGATTCTCACAGACCAATTGATCAAAAATATGTTCACGACATCTTATTTCTTGTTTCCAACTCGCGAGGCTCTATGCCTGCCTTGGCCATGTGTTTGTCTAAGTGCTTCCATAAAACTCACAATTGGGTTGTGGCCCTTAAAGGATTGGTACTCATACATCATCTTTTGTGTGGTGGGGGGCGCAAATTTGAGACAGAGCTTCTGCGGTCTAGGGCCAGAAGCCTGCTAAACTTCAATTTTTGCAACTTCAAGAACACCGCATTGACATCCATTAACCCGAGTGAAAGTTTGGTTGCAGCACAGATTTTCATATTTGACTTTTTAATGACAGGGGGCAGTTCCTCATAGGCCGTTGACAGACGACGATGGCCTGAGAGGAGTCGGTCCCTTATAATACGCCTTCAGCGTAAAAATCACCTTTTAAAAAATGTAAATTTTTGGAATCATTTGTCATTTTTGAAGGGCAACAAATTTTATAAAATGTTCAAAGAAGGTTCACATTTTCGACAACCCATTAATGTTTTCACTTGAAATTCTTGGTTTCTCAACGAAAATTATAGCTTTCAGATTCAATGAGGATGGATGTCAAACATGAAGATGATTTAGAGTTCATCTTTCAATCCTTGCCTTTGGCATAAAAATACTAAAGAATTTGTATTCATTTTTGCTCTCATCTATTTCTTGATGTAGTGTACCATTCCACAACATTAAATAGTCACATAGCTCACCCCTAGATAATCATACCATCATATTTATGCATGCACCATTCTTAGTGTCACTTAATGAAAGCTTCCAAAAGAAGCTTGTACACCTTGTCTTTCTAAATATTCAGTTGAATTCATGGGTTATGAGCATTGTTGATTCTTGTTGATATGAGAATGGCATCATGTTTTGTGTCCATACTTAATATTTTGAGATCCTACAATAACCATAATTTCATCATCTTTTATATTTTCCTCCCCTCTTGGCTTTACAAAATACTAACACAGTCAGTCACACATTATGGGAGTAAATTATAATGGCATTGGGGACTTATTAGTAAAACTAGTTGCGAATGTGTGGCTTAATGACAATTTTGAAAAGCAAACAATAAGCATTGAATGAACATAAGAAAATATGGGCATCTCTCTTTACATATTCCATCTCTTTAAAAGCATCTAACATGTTAATTTATAGCCATTTTATTGCATTGGTATTGTTGTGCTTTTGTGTTAAAATTTACGATTTGGTTACAATGTTGTTATCTAAAATTTGCTTATTATTTGACAACATTATTGGGACTTTGAATCACCTAGTTGGTAATTAATAGAACCTCCATTATTGCAATATATACTTAAAGGGAAAGACATAACTAATAATTAATATATATCTATCATCAATCTATGAATCTTGTGCAAGTTTGGTCAGCTTCGTCATAACAATAATGCATAGGTTTTTCTTTATTTTTCAAAAAACTATTTAGTGATTTTGTTAGGGACAAAATCTCTATTAAGCTTAGTGAATTTTTCTTACTTACATATACTCTTAATTAAGTTTAGATATGAACTTGTATAGAATGGGCCTTGTCAACTACACAAACCTAAATCTAGATTATAGCATTCAAAATTATGATTTTGTTCATTAAATTTTCTACATCATCAATTCCTTGTTTCTTTATTCCCCTTTTCTCGACTCTGCATCTTTATCTATTACGCTCTTTCACTTCCTTCATGTTTTCTTATAGCTCAACTTTAACATCGGTGTGAATATTTTGAGAATTCACCATAACTTTCTTTCCCTCTACCCTATCCCAATCCCAATGTCAAAAATACATATCCTTTTTAGCATTAATGATTAGAACAACATTTTTTATGCATGTATGGGATTCCTAGGAAAGTTATCCAAAAGGTAGTGTTATTCTTGTTATAGCCAAACTTAAATGCATTATGGATTATGCTCTAATTGTTCCCACTCACACACATTTTTGCATGGTTTGATCCTGTCATTGTGTTTGAAGTTTTAAATTGTCAATTTTAACACTGTGAAATTCCTCCTAAGAAAACATGGCTCAATGTTTGTTAGTTTTTATTATTAATGTACATGTAACCTAAAATTATATGGTATACATGTTATCACTTTTATTGAAATTAAAACGTATGTATCTAGTGGTTAATCCAGTATAAACATTGTAAACAATTTGAAAACAATATTTTATTTAGAATATTTCTTCTTGAAGTGTATACCTAGTTTACTCTTGTCAATTGAAGTACACATATTTTTTCAACTTTTCATCACGAGAGGGTTGGATGAATATATACCCTTCAAAATAAAATTAAGAGTATTCCTTCAAATTTGATCACTGAATTGGACCAAAAGATTGTTTGTCTTCTTAATTCACCAATCATTAATAATATAAATTCATTTCATCAAATTGCATTGTTTTAGTGAGAGTTTTTAATAAAATGTATGTAACTTTAAGATAACGGTTTTAGAGGAAGACTTAAACTCCTTCTAATTGGTTAAAAGTTCATTTTCTTTGAATGCTAGGAAACATGTTAATGACTCAAGACCCAAAGGTATTTTGCAAGAGTCGAAGTGTGTCCCCTTACAAACCACCAGCATGTTATTTAAGATTGTATGGTTTTCCTTGAATAAGGATGATGGGTCAGCTTGCATTTACAAGTGGTTGTCAGTGATGATTATCCTTAGTACCAATTTGAAAACTAAGTTATGATGAATGTTATCATCATAAAAATAAAACAATAACAAAAACTTAAGATAATTTCATTTATTGTGATCCAAGTTGTAACTATTGAATTTAAGGAGATATAGAATTGATGTCTTTGTTGCTTGAAAGAATGGGCACTAAGTAGTTTATATTCATTCTTCACATCAAATTTGTCACTTATTATTGATTCTCCACTTCATGGGATGTTTTATATTCATCCTCCACATCAAAGTTTTTCAGGTCTTAAAATTAGTCACTTTTTATGGATTTTCCAAGGATGTTTTAGAGATGCTATTTATGTAATTTATGTATCAAAAACTTAAGAAATATAAAATATATTGGATAAGTTTGTTGCTTGTAACATAGTGGTGCACGTGTAAATGAACATAAGGTATGTGGAGGAATATTGGGAGAAACGATGGATATAGACAAAGCTTGTTTCTGCCTCATCCCTCACTCAATTTGTTCATTACCATATATTGTCCATTTAGATCGACCTATGTATCTTCACTTGATGATGATTATGGAGTATTAGGAGAAGTAGGTTTCATAATAGTTTTGGGTTTAATATATCAAAGTGGGTCCTGATTCTTTGCAAAAATTATCTATTGTGAATTTTGTGGTAATACTACCTCTAATGATGGAAAGCACTAAGAAAGCTAGGAATAAAGAGATGGTGTTTTTTCTTATGGAAGTTATGGGGCCAAAGTATTGACTCCCTTTCGATGAGAAGAATAACAAACATTTAGTGAATAGACCAAGGAGCAATGTGTAGGTCCCAAAATTTCGAGGACATGAGGACTCTATAAAAGAGGAAGCCATTTGAACACTCCTCATAGGTAAGCTCATCACACCCTACCCCCCTCCCCACAACCTGACAAAAAAATCATCTTTGACTCTGCGAATGAGTATGATTTTATTTCAAAGTTTCCTAGCCTATCCATGAAAGTGTTGATGAGATGGAAGGTGAGTCTAAAGAAAGGGGAAAATATCAAATGGATAAGGATGGAGATCTCCTCTCTAAATATTGCATCCCTTGATATTGGCGAAAATAAGAGTAGGCAAACTTTGTTTTGTAGAGTTGGAATCTCATTTTGGGTTCTCAAAGAATTCGTAGCAACCATAGCCATAATATAAAATAAGGATGAAGAAGAAGGTCCAATAAATTGAGGATATATCATAACCAAGAGACTAGCACTGACCTCAGGAGGGACAATGCAAAATCAAGAAAGCCATTAACATGATGTAGATAAATATCCTAGAAGGATTATTGAATGATGAGGAAGGATGCCACTTTGATGACCTTATGGCCACCAATAACTCCACTTGATAACAAGCATTAACATGCTTCTTCTTCCTTTATTTTTTGTTACCTTTGTGTAACATAGTATACTGTATTGTCTACTAATAATATATAATTACAAACTTGTGGCAGTGTAACTTTCTAAATGGAGAATCTCTTTTACTTGAGTGTTTGAATTTGGAAGAAGGAATGGTTTGGTTGTTGTTTAGCATTTCCCTATAACAACAATATATGTTTATTAGTCCATGCCAAAGCAGGGATTATTGCTTTTGGATAGATTCAAACTGTATTCACTTTTTATTAATTCACCAAGTTTCTCTAAGATATTCAAAGCTTTGTAAAAAAAATTGTTTATGCCTTTTTAAATTAAATTTTCAAATTTATCGTTCAATTTTCTTATTCGTTTATCAAACATTGATGGGACTAAATACCCACGGTGGTGGGAATTTCTTCTGAATTATTTATCAACCCATAAAAATCAATATAATATATACAAAAAAAATAAAAAAAATTATCCATTGGTTTAATTATAAGTGTGTACATAATTGTTTGGAAAATATGTCAGACACACTATAGCCTCTATCTACACAGATTTTTCTCATCCTACAATGTTGTATATGTCCTCCACCTATATTGAATGCATCGTCTACACATAGTTACCACAGTGCAACATGCATCCACCTATATTGCATGTACCCTCTGCACTTGGTAGGAAATCATATCTCATAACTTCAATGAATGTGACATATAGGGGGCATTGAAGCTTCAATGAATGTAGCTGAGAGGGCCACCAAGAAGAGTTGTCCAGATTCTTAGCTAGACCTAATTTCTTGCCTTCATAGAATAATAATGGATTGGAGGCCAAACAAAAATGGAGAAAGTATGAACCCATTCTAGTAACATCTCCATCATGATCACATAAAAGGCTTCTCCAGAGTTATAATTATAGTTCTATAATCAAATCCCAAGTAGGTGTACAGTTATATAATTTAATCCATGAATATGAGAAACAACAATAATGGAAACATCTATCAAAAAGCATTTGGTGTACAACCTAAGGCCAATTGATCACATAAAATCTAGAATCAAAGGTATGCTAAAGTTGGCTAATCAAAGAAAAGATAGAAGCATCATACTTTTTCCTTCTCCAAATGACTTGGTGTTTTCTCATCCTTAGTATGGATTCCCTGTAAATCATACAAACATGAGATAACCCATGTAGAACAAATGAAAATTAGTCTGAAAAAGGAGGCAACATGGTCTAGAATTTGACCTTGCAAAATTGAGGAAGGAGAGTGAGGGTTGACATCGACTATTGGTATTACAACTTTGGCATGTTGCTACATCATTGTACGACCACATCAGCTCATTTTCTTGGGTGGAATGGTATACATATTTTTCCATACCTAGTAGTAACCAACATATGGGTGTTCAACCTCCTACAACCCTTCCTGATTGTTGGACTGGGTAGATCTTGATTTTAGTTCCAAAATTAGGTACAATGTGGTCATAGAAAAATGTTTTCATAAAATTGTCATGCCCTTTTTGTTGAACAAAGAAATTTTTTTGTGGAATTGGATTCTCCTAATTCATAAGAGAGGATGCAATGCATAAGAAGAACATTCAATCATTCAATGAGTTGTAGTGTTGAGAAACATGAGGAAGTATTATTCCAAAGCCTATGTAAATAGATACAATCAAATAATTCTCAAAGTGCTAAAAAACATGATGAAACATTCTTCCAAATTCTATGTAAATAGAGAGGATCAAATAAATTATGTGGTGCTCAGAAACAAACATTGGGGATCATTCTTCAAAAAAAATTGTAAACATATATGATTAAATAATTTTCAAAGTGCTTATAAACACGAGGAATCATTCTTCCAAAAGATTACATTTATCCTCTAATTCAAATCCTTAGACAATATTGAATTTGAATGTGATCAAATCATTGAATCCCTTGCCATTTTGTTTTACACCATTGCACGGTGGAGATAAGGCCACTTCATCAATCTAGTGATTACTAAAAGACTT
Source organism: Larix kaempferi (assembly GCA_027924585.1). NCBI lineage: Eukaryota > Viridiplantae > Streptophyta > Pinopsida > Pinales > Pinaceae > Larix > Larix kaempferi. The sequence continues at coordinate 1,047,374 of BSBM01000542.1, read as the reverse complement.
TTGAATGCTCAATAGGCATGCTAAAGAAAAAAAAAAGAAAAAAAACAAATTTGGAAAGAAATAGTACCTAACACTTCATATTCCACCAAAATTCATCAAGATAGATTAATTGGGACACAAATAAAAATAAAAAGAAGCATCGGTTTCTTTCAATATCAAGCAAACAACAAGTTACCTATCTGCAATGCATGAGCATTAGGTAAAATTTTAAGGATCCATAATTTTATTGAAGTGTAGAAAGCTCGGTGAATCGTACTAATTCTTCAATTTCCAACCATAAAATGCAAGGCAATATTTTGTAAAAGGTTTCAAAATTCTAAGGATTTTATATCGTTTATGGACAATTTTAGTGATTTTTAGAGTAAAAATTTTTTCTTTGTGGAATTTGGGAAAATAAATTGAGGAAAAAAATAGAAATTGGCTAATTTTGTTTTGGAAAAAAGGGTAAAAAATTAACACATGGGCTAAATTTCACCCCTAAGATTTTCGTTGATGAACATGATTTTCATAGGCAGAAGGAAGGTTTTTTTTCAATGGTAAATCCTAAGAAGATGTGATTGTTGGGAGCTAGAGACTAGATAAACAATTGTGGTCAGTGCCTTCATGTACACCACCTTTCAATTGCGGCGTGCCTTATGTTGCCACACATTTATACTATTTTAATTGGAGTCATTATTTAATCAAGTTGTATGGGGAAATTCTCTACTTAGATCAATATAAGCGTTGAACATATGCCCTACTATTATGAATCCTAGGGATCCAACGAATGGCCCCTAATTTTCCATTTTTGTAAGAAATGCCTTCATATCTAAATAATGTTCCCTGACATGTTCTACCATAATATCAGTTCAGATAAAATGGATGAGCATTTTCCATAGTTTTTTCAATGAATATAATTCATGTGCTTTATGTAATATGTATGTGCATATTGTTATTGAATGGAATAGATGTCTAATGAATATATCCCAAAAGTGTTGAAAGACGCTTTGGCAAGTTACTAATCATAATTAAATGTGAAGGTCCAATTATTTGTCGAACAAATTTAAGGAAATTATTTGGTACTATTGACTTAAGGTGTTATGATGAGCACAAAAGAAAATCTAAGAATTGGATTTGGTGAGTTTCTCCTATCACTTGACTTATGTCTACAACTAATCTCTTGATTAGAAAGCAACAAAGACAATCAATTGGGTGATCGAGATGTCTTGATATTCAATAGAGACGTTGAAAATTGGCATTGAGATGGGGAGGAAACTCCTTTACCTGCTAAAAAAATGTAACGTGAAAATGAATGTAGTTGATTAATAAATATATAAAGTTACACTTATACTATGAGTTCAAAATCTAATAAAATTTTATGTTGGAATTACATTTATACATTGAGCTCAAAATCTACTGAAATTTTATGTGGGAATTTGCTCCATCAAATAGGTGCCATGGGTGTTCTATCTAGTAAGATTAGAGATACATTTAATTTCTATAAATTCTACCTGCAAGAAAAACAAAAAGTTAACATGAAAGTTTGAGCCATCAATATCTATGAAAGTTAAAAAACAAAACAAAAAAACTACTCTAGATATCAATATGTGTAAACTTCAAAAAATTATTGTAAATATCAAGTCATCCAATTTTTCAAATTCACTCAATTTCAACACAACATTGCATATTGAACCCAACACCAATCCTTATTTATATTTATATTTTTTATTATAAAATGTTAACCTAATTATGAATTATACACCATAAGTTTAAAAAAACAATTGTCCCATATGATTGACGTGGTGATTTTTGGTTATTTTTAATTTATTGACCTAAAAATAATAATATACGACTAATATTCTCATAAGGATTTTCATAGCCACCACATGATCCAAATGATGCCATTATAGAGCTTGACAACGAATCCATAATGAGGGGATGTTCAGAACCATTAACAATTTGGCATTGCATTTTAATCCAACATCTTATTTCTTGTTTCCAACTCGCGAGGCTCTATGCCTGCCTTGGCCATGTGTTTGTCTAAGTGCTTCCATAAAACTCACAATTGGGTTGTGGCCCTTAAAGGATTGGTACTCATACATCATCTTTTGTGTGGTGGGGGGCGCAAATTTGAGACAGAGCTTCTGCGGTCTAGGGCCAGAGGCCTACTAAACTTCAATTTTTGCAACTTCAGGAACACCGCATTGACATCCATTAACCCGAGTGAAAGTTTGGTTGCAGCACAGATTTGCATATTTGACTTTTTAATGACAGGGGGCAGTTCCTCATAGGCCGTTGACAGACGACGATGGCCTGAGAGGAGTCGGTCCCTTATAATACGCCTTCAGCGTAAAAATCACCTTTTAAAAAATGTAAATTTTTGGAATCATTTGTCATTTTTGAAGGGCAACAAATTTTATAAAATGTTCAAAGAAGGTTCACATTTTCGACAACCCATTAATGTTTTCACTTGAAATTCTTGGTTTCTCAACGAAAATTATAGCTTTCAGATTCAATGAGGATGGATGTCAAACATGAAGATGATTTAGAGTTCATCTTTCAATCCTTGCCTTTGGCATAAAAATACTAAAGAATTTGTATTCATTTTTGCTCTCATCTATTTCTTGATGTAGTGTACCATTCCACAACATTAAATAGTCACATAGCTCACCCCTAGATAATCATACCATCATATTTATGCATGCACCATTCTTAGTGTCACTTAATGAAAGCTTCCAAAAGAAGCTTGTACACCTTGTCTTTCTAAATATTCAGTTGAATTCATGGGTTATGAGCATTGTTGATTCTTGTTGATATGAGAATGGCATCATGTTTTGTGTCCATACTTAATATTTTGAGATCCTACAATAACCATAATTTCATCATCTTTTATATTTTCCTCCCCTCTTGGCTTTACAAAATACTAACACAGTCAATCACACATTATGGGAGTAAATTATAATGGCATTGGGGACTTATTAGTAAAACTAGTTGCGAATGTGTGGCTTAATGACAATTTTGAAAAGCAAACAATAAGCATTGAATGAACATAAGAAAATATGGGCATCTCTCTTTACATATTCCACCTCTTTAAAAGAATCTAACATGTTAATTTATAGCCATTTTATTGCATTGGTATTGTTTTGCTTTTGTGTTAAAATTTACGATTTGGTTACAATGTTGTTATCTAAAATTTGCTTATTATTTGACAACATTATTGGGACTTTGAATCACCTAGTTGGTAATTAATAGAACCTCCATTATTGCAATATATACTTAAAGGGAAAGACATAACTAATAATTAATATATATCTATCATCAATCTATGAATCTTGTGCAAGTTTGGTCAGCTTCGTCATAACAATAATGCATAGGTTTTTCTTTATTTTTCAAAAAACTATTTAGTGATTTTGTTAGGGACAAAATCTCTATTAAGCTTAGTGAATTTTTCTTACTTACATATACTCTTAATTAAGTTTAGATATGAACTTGTATAGAATGGGCCTTGTCAACTACACAAACCTAAATCTAGATTATAGCATTCAAAATTATGATTTTGTTCATTAAATTTTCTACATCATCAATTCCTTGTTTCTTTATTCCCCTTTTCTCGACTCTGCATCTTTATCTATTACGCTCTTTCACTTCCTTCATGTTTTCTTATAGCTCAACTTTAACATCGGTGTGAATATTTTGAGAATTCACCATAACTTTCTTTCCCTCTACCCTATCCCAATCCCAATGTAAAAAATACATATCCTTTTTAGCATTAATGATTAGAACAACATTTTTTATGCATGTATGGGATTCCTAGGAAAGTTATCCAAAAGGTAGCGTTATTCTTGTTATAGCCAAACTTAAATGCATTATGGATTATGCTCTAATTGTTCCCACTCACACACATTTTTGCATGGTTTGATCCTGTCATTGTGTTTGAAGTTTTAAATTGTCAATTTTAACACTGTGAAATTCCTCCTAAGAAAACATGGCTCAATGTTTGTTAGTTTTTATTATTAATGTACATGTAACCTAAAATTATATGGTATACATGTTATCACTTTTATTGAAATTAAAACGTATGTATCTAGTGGTTAATCCAGTATAAACATTGTAAACAATTTGAATTATACACCATAAGTTTAAAAAAACAATTGTCCCATATGATTGACGTGGTGATTTTTGGTTATTTTTAATTTATTGACCTAAAAATAATAATATACGACTAATATTCTCATAAGGATTTTCATAGCCACCACATGATCCAAATGATGCCATTATAGAGCTTGGCAACGAATCCATAATGAGGGGATGTTCAGAACCATTAACAATTTGGCATTGCATTTTAATCCAACAATATTAGATTCTATTTGGCATTAAGTCAAAGGAATCTTCTTGATTCCCAAGTAATTCTATAGATTTTTTGTAACTTGGATTATGTGAAAGAAGGAATCTTCTTGACTTCCAAGTAATTCTATAGATTTTTGGAACTTGCATTGTATGAAAGAAGATTCTTGTTACATGTCTATTTTTCATCCACATGCACCGGACTAGTCTTAGTTCCGCATGTTTTACATATTGTCTCCATTAGGCTAAACCATTGCCAATAATTCAGTCCTACTTCCATTGCCCGTCAAACTAAAGGTCATATATCACAACGTCAATTAAATGATTATTACTTGGTGACATTAGACGACACTCTAATATTTATTCCCCTTTGAATGAGATTTTCAACGCATAAATTATCAATTATTCGAATGGTTCAATATAATCCTTGGGTTTCTTTTTCCGCGATAATTTAATTTCCATAAATCAATGCGTGTCAACAATAATCCATCATGATAATACGAAAAAAAAAATCTTCAACCATTACTCATATTTGAGTGTCATCACTGAACTATAGATTTAAGAACCGATATCACAAGAGAAAACTTATGCAAGTTCTCCTTCCACCCTCGCATTAATTCATGTAGTCGAATTTCATAGCTATGTTGGCTCCTAAATTATACCAACTAATAGTCCTACACATAGACACATGAAATCAATAATGCAATGAATATTAATAGACTTGAATATACTATCATCATAATAGATCTAACCATTTTAAGTGAAGATGGATTGTCATGCTATTGACTCGGTTGATTGTACACTAGTTAGTAATGTTATGATAATGCAATAGAGAACACATAAACATTTACAGAACTTAGAACTTGATTTTGTAAACAAGCACAACATAGAATGTCATTAACATTAAAATATTAAAATATTATAATTAGGACATACATCACTCACCTAATAAAATAATATAGTTCACACAATTTGTAATCAGGAAACATGAGTATTGGAAGGAAATTCAATGAAAAATAAGTATTTATTTTAGAATAGTTAAATATTATAGTTATCAACCCCTAAATGTCAATAGTAATCTAGGCTTACATATGATCCATAGGGTTAACAAAAACAAATAGATTATCATTGATCTAATTATTATAGTATAAAAAGTCCATGATGACCTAGCCAAAGTGAAAGGTTTTTAGTGTTACAAGATTGAGCAATATTATTTTAAAAACTCCACTAAAACCTCTATAATTGACAATGAAGGTTTTAGCCAAAATGAAAGGTTTTTAGTGTTACAAGATTGAGCAATATTATTTAAAAAAACTCCACTAAAACCTCTATAATTGACAATGAAGGTTTTAGTAAAGGTTCACTATAACTAAAAATTCTAGCAACTCGAGGTTCTAATGAATTTTTTTTGGATGTGCTAAAAACATAAAGTGCACCCATATACTTGTATTTGAAATATGCTAGTGCACTAGTGAATATTATATATTTTGAAAGCACTAGTGTGTATTATAAATTTTGAATCCATTAGCATATATAATCTATTTTGAAAGCACCCATGCATATCCTTATGCATCATAAATTCTTAGTAATAGTAATGATAACAATGATGACATCAATAATGATATATTTGAAGAGAATGACCATGATTTTGTAATTAGGAGCACTAATGCCTTTATGATAGTTATTAGCATAATGTACAACAATGTTGTTGTTATAGTTAGGAGCAATGATGCTTTTATTACAATTTTTCGTTAGTTGGCCAAAGAGAGGATGATGCATAAAAAGGTATAAGTTGAATTTTAATAATAGATTGCTGAAATAGAGAATTGAGCAACCATTTAAAGATAATTTTCTCATTTGGATTTCCAAGGTAAAATATTGATGCTCGGTTTTGAGTAATCGCTATGTGAATTTACTATTGATGCTTTAGTTTTGTTACGTGTTCACATTCTGAGATTATGTGTTAATTCTCATTAAGTTAAATACTCATAAAACATTCTAAATCTTTGGGTTAAATCATTGGTGGTATGAAGTGGTTGTCAAAACTACTATGTCACTTCCCAATTAGATGTTAGCTAGTGCCATCAATTATTAGTTACAATCACCAATTGAAAAGGTGCATAAAAAACTAGAATGTTAGTTAGTGCCATCAATTACTAGTTACAATCACCAATTGAAAGGGTGCATAGCACAACTAAACACTCGAGGTGAAGGTCCTTTCATTCTTAATTATGCTTTAATGACTTTATGTAGAATGTGGATCGCTAGATGTAAATTCTATTGAAAATTAATTCTATCCATTTGTTATGTTAAATCCAATAGCCATGAATATTAGATCATCCATCTGTTCTCTTCTCATATATTGATGGCTAAGACAAATTGTGTAATGCAATTTTTTACTTGAGCTTCCATTCTCAACCTCTCAAATTAAGGAAGTCGTCCTCTCAACACTGTTGGCATTGAAAACTCCATCTACATGTTGAATTTGTCACTCCTAGGGACCGTACAATTTAGGTAAATTCCAATGAGGCCACACATTATGGATGCATCCCCTTGATCCCAATACCACACCGACTATACACCTCTTTCTCTCCAAGTCTACACACTGGTTGGTGGTTGAATTGGTTGGTTTTTTATTGTCTCGGTCGTGCGACTCATTGTTGGACAGCTTTCAATTTTGTTTAAAGTGAGTGGAGTGGTTTGTCTTACTCTTACACTCGGGATAACCATATCCCATTTGTTAATTGCTGGACATTCATGTGTGGTCGGGATAACCATATCCCATTTGTTGATTGCTAGACATTTCATGTGTGGTATACAATGCCAATGATTTATATGTCACTCAAACAATTTCTATAAGATTTAAATAGTTAGAGTGATCGCTTTCTCAATGTTGTGACGGTTGTGAATCTCCTTTGTTATTAAAGGTTTATGTTCTTGCATTGAGTGGATCCATCACTTCATATAAAGCCATTTCATAAAGTGACGTACCATATGTGCTTTTAAGTGGGTGGTGTTTAAATGAATTGTGATGTATATGATCATAAATGAATTACAATCTCATTTTTAGTTCCTACATGTCGAGTAACAGGGATTATATAAATCGCTCTACGAGAATTGTATTAGTCTTTACATTTTTCAAATCTTTATATCCTAATATTTTTATTATATCCTAATATTTTTATGAGTTTGTGTTCCAGCCAATCGACACATTGGAGGCTTTATTTGGCCTCTTTTCGAGGCAACCTAGACACCAAAGTATATAAGTTGGACACCTGACAACCGAGAGCATTGGAAACACAACGTTCTTTGGCAACTCGGGCAGCTTACAACTAGCAATCATTGGAAATGTTGTACATTTGCGTGGAAGGCTACATGACATCTTTTCCTAGAAGGTTGCATGCACGAATCGGGGCTCGTTCATGTTCCCGGCCGAGACTCGGAGCTCGTTCATGTGCCTGGCATTTTCCTGCAATCGGGTCTCGTTCATGTGCTTGACCGAGAGTTGGAGCATGAAATTACTGGTTTTGAGAAACAACCTGATGCGGAAAGTTAACACAGAGCTTCTAGAACACTTGAAAATCCTAGTGTGGTAGATCTTGTCAAAGAGATAGGTATAGAGGAAATTACTAATCATGTCCAAGAACAAGAGGATATTGTTGCTACAGAATGTGTCGTTTTTCATGAGACTAGCCATGAGATTGCAGATGGTGTTGTTGAAAGCAACAGAGGAGCAATGTCTCGAACATCAGGAAGATGTTGGTTCCTTTTTGCTGCAGGGCCTGCTTGTGTTGTAGGCCTTGTTTTGGTTTTCGAAATCGTTTAGCAAGTTCTAGGGGTCAACAGAATATCATGCTGCAACTCAATAGGCAACAATATCACTACTTACAGGATTCTCAAATACAACAAGTGCAATATTGGTCCAAATGAAGTTAGCAACTGTAGCAGATGGTGGAACCCCTTTGAAAGGTGAGATAAGAATGGTCCTTATACCATCAAGGCGCCTATTTTGTGAAGTTTAGATGGATATACTAATGTTTGATTTGGGGATTTACGCTGTGCATCTAGGGTTTCTTCTAACCTGAATATGCTTGAGATGCAATTTGTAGCTTGCAATGATGTTTATTTTGTGGGTTCTAGATGGTGCCCAAGTTTCCCATCGCCAGAAGATTGTATGATTTCCTGTTAATGAATAATGTATATCATATATTATTTCAGGAAATTGATGTTACATGGGCAATGTCGTGAGGCGAATTGACCACAAGGGGAAATTAGTTACCAATAACATGGTCTCTACATGGGGGTTCACCAAAACAATGCCATGAACTTTGGTATCTTGCTGACTCTATATAGACATTTTGAGATGGAACTGGAATAGTTCTCGTCCTTAATCATGGAATATTGAGATTTTTTGTGTGCTTTTTTTATAATGATTTTTAGTATCCGTTCCTCTTTTTAAAATAACCTACAAATGCAATATTTTCTTTCATTTGTTTTGACTAATACAAATATTGAACATTGTAAAACTTTTTCAGTTTTATATTGCAACAAGGCAGAAAACAAATCTAGAATCTTGAATACAGAAAAATAGAAAATCTTTCTAACATCAGATATATATGAATCCAGGGAGGCATAACCAGTCTTTCATCAATACAATAATATAAAATCCCTTAGGCATACATCAAAAGAAGAGAAATGGGATATAAAATAAAAACGCAAGAACTCAGGAGGAACAAAGGTCATGGGTTGAGTGATGAATCCTTCAATCATGCTCCATGGGATGATGGCTCTTAGCAACTTGATACTCTTGCTCCGATCTCTCTCCAAAATTTAAAGAAAAAAGTTATTTCTTTAATGGGTTTTTCTTTGTAGGTTCTTTCTCAAGAACTATCATGCATGTGCAACATCAGCGTGTTGTTTAGTATCAAGCCACCTGCTCAACAGATCGCTAAATACTTTGCCACAAGCACGAGATGGGAATATTTTCTCATTCTTTCTATCTTTTGAAAACAATTTCTTTATTCATTTTCTTATTTCTTATTCATATAATTTTTCAAGTTTTATTATTTATTTAATATACATTTGAACATGCATATATTATGGGGCGTTAGTCTCGAAAGAAGCCGAATTTGGTTTATTACTTGTGTAACTAGAAACGTTGAAGCCGATGGTTCGATATGCCGGCACTATTACATATAGGCGGATTGTTCCACGAAATATTTCCACATTTTCAACATTCGTGGGTTAAAAAAATTAATTTTTATATTTTTTGTTTTTTAGGGCGGAAAAACCGTGGCAATATCCGCGCTTTGTAATGTTCCATGAACTTTCGTTGATATAGAGACGAACTGTTTAGGTTTCACTATTTGTAAGTCCCCTTTATTTTTCATATTCTTTTTCTCTTCATTATTATCCTATATACTTTGCTACCATAGGAAACACCTCATCACCATCATCTCTAACTCTTTTACCACCTTCAACATCTTTGCAATATGTTTCCATTCTCTCCCAATGGAGCTTACATCCCAAAATGTGCTTGTTAAATGGAACATATTTCCTCAAGCTACTTCCACTCAATGGTATTCAGAACTTCCCCATCCTCTCTCCTCTACACCATCACCACTATCTCAATGAACACAACTAATGCTTGCCACTTGAAAACTTATCATCATTATACTTTGCTTTCATTGCAACCACTCCTCTATTGCAATATTGATCTTCAAATTGTTTCTCCTATTCTTCATATTTTCTATTTATTGACATAAACTCTTCTTACTAGAGAAATTTATACTTCTCCATGATGAACACATCATGTATTCCTTCATCATCTTCATATTCAAGATTTCTCTACTACTTTGCATTTTCATCTAACAACTTATTCACTTTGGAAACATCATTGTTTCATGTTTTATTTGGTCCATTCCACTTTCTTTTCTTTTGTTGCACATTCCACTTGACCTACAACAAAATCAACACAAAATATTATGGGATATTCATATTATATCATAAGTTATGGTTATTTATGTATCTATAATACTAATAATACTAATGTTTGTAACATTTGGGGGTTGTCAACTTGAAATGCTTTGTTGGAAGTTAAATTCCTTATTGAGCTTTCAAAGCATGTTGAAGATGCCATTACTTGTTGCCTTTACACACTACTTGGGGTCCTTATAATACTCCTTGCATTTTTTCAATTACTTCATTTGTCGTGAGTGCTCCACTACTATAGGGATATAGATACCATAGGTAGCTCCATAGTGGTGGTGAAATAATGAAATGCCAAAGCATGCCACAAAGCTCATATGGGATCATGAATTGTATCTAAAATTTGGGTTAATGGTGAGGGCATTAAAAGTAACTCTACGATAGCACATGGGTTCTTGGTTTCTACACCATCGTCGAGGGTTTCGATGTCATAGTTCGTTTGTTGGAGTTTGGATGCGCTTGAGGGTTTCATGGTCTGACCTGAGCTTGCCTCATGGATGTCAGCCCACCACGAAGGTTGCATATGCAGGAATGGTGACAACTACACACGCAGGTAACTCTACGATAGCACATGCGTTCTTGGTTTCTACACCATCATCGAGGGTTTCGATGTCATAGTTCGTTTGTTGGAGTCTGTATGTTGGATGCGCCTAAGGGTTTCGTGGTCTGACCTGAGCTTGGCTCATGGCTGTTAGCCCAACACGAAGGTTGCATATGCAGGAATGGTGACAACTACACACGCAGGTAACTCTACAATAGCACATGGGTTCTTGGTTTCTACACCATCGTCGAGGGTTTCGATGTCATAGTTCATTTGTTGGAGTCTGTATGTTGGATGTGCCTGAGGGTTTCGTGGTCTGACCTGAGCTTGGCTCATGGCCGTCATCCCACCACGAAGGTTTCATATGTAGGAATGGTGACAACTACACACGCAAGTAATACCCTTATTGTCTTTCTTGTTAATTTGAATTGATACAAATACAAACTCAGGTTCTGACCGGTATATTTTTACTTACTTGGAAGGTAATAGTTTGGCCCTCTCCATTTGCGTGGTTCCTGGTTGATGGTACAGGTTTAGACTTGGAGGCGTTTGCAATTAGTAAGCTCAGAGTCCACATTTCATCACCTCTTCCTCTCACCTCTGTGGAGTGTTCATCGAGGGTTTCGATGTCATAGTTCGTTTGTTGGAGTCTGTATGTTGGATGTGCCTGAGGGTTTCGAGGTCTGACCTGAGCTTGGCTCATGGTCAGCCCACCACGAAGGTTGCATATGCAGGAATGGTGACAACTACACATGCAGGTAATACCCTTATTGTCTTTCTTGTTAATTTGAATTGATACGAATACAAACTCAGGTTCTGACCAATATATTTTTACTTACTTGGCAGGTAATAGTTTGGCCCTCTCCATTTGCGTGGTTACTGGTTGATAGTACAAGTTTAGACTTGGAGGCATTTGCAATTGGTAAGCTCAGAGTCCACATTTCATTACCTCTTCCTCTCGCCTTTGTGGAGTGTTCATCGAGGGTTTCGATCTCATAGTTCGTTTGAATGTTTGGTTCTCTATTTAATCTCTGTGTTTTCCTATGTATAAGATCCAAGTGTATGCATAGAAGAAATGGGGTTTAAGAAGGTCGCCCTGTTTTCCTATAGCAGGAGAATCTATAAATGGTAACTGCTGGTAGATATTCCATACTGAATAAAATCGTTTTGTTCTTCTGTGTAGGCGATTTAGTTTAAACATTTCTGTTGCCCAAGATACTTTTGCCTCATTTCTAAATTATTTTGATGGGACCTGGGCTTTTGGAATTCTACTTGGGGTTTCGATACTTGACCTGGGCATCTATCATTTTGTTGGTGTCAATGTGGGATTCGATCCTTGGATTCCGTCAGGTTTCTAGAGTTGCAATCTAAACCTTAGAGTCTACGTCCATAGGGTTTGAGCAGTAATAATCCTTGAAGGTTCTGTTGTGTTCTAATATGGTTTCGATAAATCGTGTTTACTGTGTAATGTTCCCATAATTGATTTCCTAAGTGATTTAAATTATGAGTTTTGGTTCTTTCTTTACTACTGCATTTCTGGAATTTCATAAATAGAGATACAAAAGAGTTTAAATGCGTGGAATGTTAAAGGGATTCAATCCCAGTTCTTGCATTTGAAACCCAACGCTTGTTTGTATTTAATGTATGCAGTTTTGATGAAAGATGGTTGTGGTGTTGATGATTGTTAATTCATTTGATTGAAAGATGACTGTGTAAAGACCTCATGTGTTTTCGTTAAAGTTGTAAAAGTAATGGAATTCCTGAGTCTACATTTGCAAATCGTAATTTCCTTGATATGGTTGAAGCACTAGATCTAGCTACATGATAAGACTATAACAATGCATACATCCTCATAAATTAATCCATAGGAAAGAAATATGCAAGACAAAGCCAGGGTATGTATCACATTTAATGTTTGGTGTTTCTTGTCTACTTTAAAAGTGTTTAGAAGATTGTGCAGTCATGCAATGGTTATCTATGTAAGCAACTTACATCTCGAGGACCAACTTCAGCACAGGGACCACATAGAAGTGCTGAAGTTGATAGAGATCAAAATTATGTTATAAATTCTTTTACTATTGCTTTAGCACTAGTCATAAATTTCGATGGTAATTGTGAGGAAATTTTGCTTCTGTAGACCATATTGCTAAATTGAAAGGTAACACAGGTGGCTTTTATTTTCTATAGTAAAAGGTACTATATTTGTACCCACACTTCAGATCTGATTTTTGGTTTAATGTTGACGTGTAGATCTTCAACGGCACCTCTCTTATTGTTATTTGATCAATAGAGAGAAATGAGGGATATTTTTATTTGGCATCCCACCACCCTTCCTTATACTGTGATGATGAACTTTCAGGCTATATTGGACGGTTGTACATTTGAGAGAGATATGACTAGTTGTACCTTCCCCACCTTGATTGAGATATGATTGGTCTTGTGGTACCTTATCTTTCACTTGTGTTTAATGGGGTCATTTACCCTCCTTGAGTAACTTTTTTAAAACCACCTTGTTGAATTTTTGCTCTTATAGAGTACTACGGTTGTTTGGCCACATTTGGAGCATACCCTTGGTTCTAAGGGTCATGGGTCCCAAGGCTGCCACCTTTAGGCTTGAAGTGCAGCTGACAATGGAAGACACAAGTGTAGTTTTTTACCACCATGCAAATTTAATTTGACCTTTCAATTCCCATCACCATTTCCTCTCATACGACGTCCCACAACCATTTCTCTTGACACTCACTCTTCGTTCATTCTGTATGCATTTCACTATGCAACCGTCTTAGATTCTCACTACGTTTTCCCTCAATTAGTTTATCAATTCAGTATGACCCATGCCCACCGTCCGAGGAGTGTTTCCAACGGTCGTGGGTCATACTGAATTGATAAACTAATTGAGGGAAAACGAAATGAGAATCTGAGACGGTTGCATAGTGAAATGCATACAGAATGAATGAAGAGTGGGTGTCAAGAGAAATGGTTGTGGGACGTCGTATCAATGTGATTGTAAGGCACTCTTTGAAGGTGAAGTCCACAATTTTAAGTCTTTTTCCTCATTTTCATGCCTTTTTGTAAGACAATAGGGAGGGTAGTGGCATCAACATTGAAAATGGTTTCCATCTAAACCTTTCAAGTATACTTTTAGGTCAGCGGTATTCTTGACTCCGAATTGTAGGTACAGTTCAGAGAAAAGAATATTGCTGACCTAAAAGTACACTTGATAAGTTTGGATGGAATAGATTACCGTGGACATCTATGCTGTCGTATTTTTGGTTTAATGTTGATATGGAGATCTTCAAATATACCTCTCTTATTGTTATGTGATCAATATGTTTATTTTATTACCTATTACTGATTGAGTTATTAAATACTTGTTGTACCTTCCCCACCTTGATTGAGTTATTATTGGACTTATGGTACCTTGTCTTTGACTTCTGGTTAATGCGAACATTTACCCTCCATTTTTTTTATACCACCTTGTTGAATTTTTGGTATTATAGAGTACTTGACTTTGATCACCTGTGATCAGTTGTGGTGTGCTGATAATCACTTCTTTTATGCTGAGACTTGGTTGAAGTTTATAATTTTTGTGACTTTATTTATGTTGAGTTATGTACTGTGCTTGATTGTCATTGACCTAATTAACTCCAGTCATTTCTCTCTCTCTGGTTTGTACATACCCTCTTGTAGGGTCAGCTAGTTCCTAGAGAAGATTGGCCTCTCCGAGGCACAAATAGTCTTTTCTGAAAGTAACGCTTCTGAGTATATTTTCACGAATAGTTTCACACCCAGGTTGGTATCTTAAACTATATCTCTATTTTTATTATATGATATATATGTTTATTTTATTACATGTTACTGAATATTAATAGTTTATCATTTCAGTTTGCTTGTCAGTGTAACTCATTATAACAGTTTTGAATATACCAAAGAGCCTATGTTAAGAACTTATGGGTTGTACATTTGGAGTTCTTGGTTTCAAGAGGTAAGTATTTAGACTGACTAATGTATATCCATGGAATACTTTTTTTTGGAAATTTGTTTTTATTGTTTCTATTGGCATTTGTGCTGTGGAACTAATGTGAATTGTGTTCACTATTATTAGCTGATATAGGGAGGGCACATACTACCTTAAAGGTGTTTGATTGTTATGGCATTCTTTTTTTTTTATTAAAAGTTTTTTTGCACATTGACTTTTTGCTCACATCATTCAAGAAACGTTTATAACCCTGCACTGTAATCACAGCATCTAACTGCATGGAAGTTGGGACACTGTTACTTTATCACATGTGCATGTGCTCTCTGTTTTCTACCTTTGAATGCAAATGACACAAAAACCTATCTCGGTGGTTACAAATATGCATTTGGATATGTGTATACTGGGGTAAATTGTGAGGTGCAACATGTAGTCATGTCCTTCAAGGCACTATTCATGTTATGTATTGATATTCAACATGGTGCTTAATAATTATGTATTTGCTTGTTTTAAACATATAAGCTCGCAACTAAATTAGTGAGTTTTATATCTATAATGATCTAAAAACATCTGAAGGCTCACTATTGTCCAGGGTCTCAAACACCACCTTTCACAAGAAATTAGCATTTCTTTAGTTCATTGTGCTGTCAGTTGACCATAAAAATATTATATATATCCTGGAAGGGCAAGGCAGAATCAGTTGATATTCCTCTCTCGACACCCAATTGATTACCTGGTCTTTTCCATTGATAGGAAATTAGGATCATCTCCATTTAGGGAATCTTATAGAAGTGAGTCCCCTGAGGGGGGCTGCAAGTGATGTTCCCACTCGTAATGAACCAGATCTTTGCTTCCAATTGAGGGAAGATGGTCCCTTTGAAGATAGAAGGATTCCTCTAATTGTATCATGCCTTGACCTTGAGACAAGAAATTCAATGAAATTGGGAGTCCTTGATTGAGACTAAACCATTTTAGTGGAGAGATTTCATCCAGAACTGATCATAGAATGAGATATAGACACTGTGGGAAAACACATGATGATGTTGATTTGTGTGTGATTGCATATGCAGCTAGAAAATATATAGAAGGTGGCATGAAATCAAATGAAATTCTGGGTAACAGCAAGTGTAGAGAAGTTTCATGTGTCACATAAGAAGACGACAATAGATTATGGAGAAAATCCCATCTCCATGAAGTGTTGTATGGAGTCAGAAATATTTGCATGGGAGATGTAAACATGGTTGTGATACATGTAAAATTGTGTAATTTGTGTTTGTTTGAAGTTGTTTGGTCTTAATTGAATACATATTCCCATTTGAGTGCATGGTAATTGCATTGTTTGCATGTGGTGCCTATATAGTTCTATGGTATTTTTAGCAAATCCTCTTACATAAAGTGCACTTGATAGTGAAAATTTATGCAGCTCATCAAATTTTGCAATTGGGATCTTTATTTGTTTTGGTTTTTATTGGGTTGGTGCATTCATTGGATCAAGTGGCCTCTAACATGGAAGCTAAGTTGGGCTCTTCTATTGTGCCCTACAAAGAGTTGCTTGTTCAAAAATGTAGTGAGTGAGTGTTGAGAATTGAAAACCGTAGCATTGCAAACTTCAAATGATAGAATTTGTGGAACAATTGTTTCCTATAGGGTATTCATGACAAGTAGAATTGTGATCTTATTTCCTTGTAGGGGTTTAAAGTAAAACTTTATCATGTCATTGATTTAATGCAAGATACTAATGAAAAATGTACACTAAGGTCACATTTCTATAAAGTCAAATCTCATACATTTTTCACTTCATATAGAAACATACATTTCGTATGTTCATTCAGGCACTCGAGATTGATACCTTTCTTTTATTGAGTAAGGAAAGATTGATACCTTTCTTTTATTGAGTACATTCTTGATCAGGATTCCCATGAGAATAGAGGCCTTTTCCTTTAAGGCCTCAATGATATATTACCATAGAGCTGGGAGAAGGGCTCGAGGGAGAAGCTGAAGGCATGACTGTTCAGCCAGATGTGGGGTTCAAAATGTGACAAGGAGGGGATTCTGGTGGTTACCGAAAGTTGGAGTTTCGATGGCGATTGGATCACCATTCAACTGCTATCCACATGTGCTTAAGACTGGGGCTTACAATTCTTCATGTTTATATATTTAGTTCAAGTTCTTGAGATATCTATCTAGGACTGTGTTTGTTGTTGACAAGCAAGTTTGATGATAAATGACTCTGAGAACTTTCTATTAAGAAGTGAATAGAGCTAAGGTATAATTCTTTGTAAGACCGTGCTCATACATTGCAAAAATTTGTTTAAGCCTTATGATTATTCAAAGGACACAAGGATGTGAAATTTGTGTTGAGATATTGTAACTTCTAAGAATATTATATTTGTACTTTATTATTCCGGAGATGTTTCATTCGTCCGTGAATATCTTATTGTATATCCGGAGATGTTTCATTCCTCCGTGAAGATCTTATTGTATGTCTGGAGATGTTTATTCCTCCGTCAGATTGTGGTAACTTGGGTTATTAGACTTCCCTAGTGGGGGTCGGCCCTGTTTGTGTTATGTGGGTCAAAGGGTTATTAGACCACCTTAGAGGGGTCAGCCCAGTCAGTTGTAATGGGGTGTTTAGCCCAGTAATTAAGTTGGGGCCGACCTAGCTTGTGTAAAATTCAGTCGGGGAACAAGTATAAGTAGAGGAGGATGTTCCTCACTTAACTCACTCATTCATTCACTTGTGAGTGGTGCACTTGTGTGAGAGAGGTCTGTTGTGGAGGAGAAGGAGCTCATGTCTAGGGTTTGCATCTTTGTATTTGATGGTCATCTATATTGAGGAAGCTTTGTTGGGTTTTCTACCCCATGAGGGTTTACCAGGATAAATCTGTGTCTCTTGTGTTTATGCTGTGCTTGTTGTTTATTCAATGATTATGTATATGCTATTGTTGTGAAATGAAATGAAATGCTGATATTTTCTGTCTTAGCATATTGAATCTTAACATGGTATCAGAGCTAACCTGAAGGACGACAATATATGGCACTTACGACACTTGCTTCACTTGCGATAATTTGAAGGTTAGGGTTTTGTATAGCAAAAAACAGTCATCATGGAACTTTCGCTATAAATCCGTTTTGGTGAAGGTTCGGGATCTGAAACCTTTACAGGTCATAGATATCATCCCTAGGTACCTTTTGTCCAAAGGACACCCTCAGATTCATTGAACTTTGTGAGTTATGATCAGTACAAGTTAGGGTTTCTGCCTCTTCCAAATCTCAGTCTAAATCAGGTGACCTAGGTAAAAAGGTCATAACTTGGGCTAGGAAGCTCCAAATGAAATTTCGTAAAACGTGACAGGTAGTGCACAGACTGTACTATCTCATAACAAATTTTCAGAGGCCGACGTTGAACCAGCGACACGTGGAACTCCGTACAAGTTCGCTCTCCTGTTTTATCTCATAATCAGGTCATGTTGCGACACTTGGCATAACTCTCTCTCAGGAAATCCAATTGAGTTCAGACCTATAGGGATGGAAAGGTGACAGGTCAGGCTACCACAAAAAAAAATTTCAGACCCTTTGGATCGAAAAATTCAGAGTTACAGCAGAAACAATCAGGTACATATTTCTGTCAAAACAGAATTATTTTTGGAGCACCTTCATTCATGGCTTCCGGAATTTAGGGTTTCGGAGAAAGTTGGAATTTTTGGAATCGAATTCCACGGTTGAATGTACTAAAGAAAATGGAAATTTAGAGACCAAGATCAAATTTTTTGGTTGGGTAGAAGACCGGGCTTGATCAAACCCCAGTTCGGGATTTTGATCGGAAAGATGGAAAATTAGGGCTTCAGTAAAAGTTGGAATTTTTTAAGTCTGTGACCATGGCTGGAAGCTCCTTAGAAAAATAAGAGTTTAGAGCCTTGGATCGAACCTTTTGATTAGGCATAAGGGTGGGCTCCATCAAACCCTAGTTCGGGATCCTGTCCAGAAGATCTAGAAGTTTCGAAGGCAATTTTGAGGGGTCAAATTTTGGAGATTTCAAAATTGAAGTGTGCTAGTTTGATCAGCTCAGCAGGACACATTCAGAAGTGTGAAAGTCAAAGTTTGAATTTTTAGGGTTTCTCTGACAAACCCTAATTGAGCCCCAGATCCAGTTTCAAGGGGAGTTGAGGCTAAGGCCTTACATAAGAAGACTACAAGAATTTCCTGACAGGTATGACTTAAGGAGATACAGGTATGTCTTGAAATCTGATTCTTGATTAAGTTCATAATATGTTTGTCTTCATATTATGTATTAGTACATTCTTGATTAATATTAGAATTGTCTTATCACCCTAGTAAAAGTATGTGAATGATAGAAGACATTCATTGATTAGGGCTATATGATTGTACTAATGCACTGTGGTGTTGTATGAGGTTGATGTTGTCTGCTAACAAGATACAGGTACATCACAAAAGACAAATCAAGTTCCATGACCATGAAAACATTAAGACAAAGACTCCTCCATAATCTTTGATCACATAGAAGTTCTACTTACGAGGTATGTATGACTTTCTTCTATTATGCTTAACCTATGAGATATGCAGATTCTAGTACAGGATCTCTAAATCATTGAAGAGAACAAAGAAGATATTGTTTAGGTATACTAATCCGGGTATGTTTTCCTATATCAAGTTAGAATCTTACCTTGTGTTAGGATCCCTTATATAAGTATACTTGGTATGATTGGTTATGCTTATTCATAAAGTTAGAAATGTAAGTAATCAAGGGTTTATGTATATTATGTCTCTTATCTTGATTGATGATTTAACTAACCAGAAGAGTCCTATGATCAAATAAGAATATGCATGAGTAAAAGAAGGCTTCCCTGAAACCTTGAATACTAATGTTTATTATCTATGATCATGACTATACATATTCAATATTATTTAGAATTATAATGTTTTGATAATATTGAGATTATACTAATCCAGATCATGAGGATGACACTAGTGCACACTTGAGCATGCACAGTGGTACAAAATGAATAGAAGTTCAAAAGTCATATAGAAGATCAAGCGGGAGGCAACCACAGAAACATAAAAGATAAGTATTTGAGTTGATTTTTGAAATAGTAAATGATATTGCTTGTAATAGTTGTATGCATATTTGTATTCCTAGAATATATCATGCTGAGTGTAAACATTCATATAACATTGAACAGTATACTACTAATATGCATATGATTGGTAAGTTGGACAAACATTCCATTTTTGCTTGTCTAGAATGAAACCTCTTTGCTGACATGCTGAGAGCTGTGCACACTCTCGATAGTATGTTCTGGTAGAGATGGAAGGCATATAGATAGCCATTGTATGCATACAGGATATGGAAAAGTGTTGTGCCAAAGTATTGGTCAAGATAGTAGCATAACTATGTAAATCATATATGTATGTATAATAGGTTATCATGTCAACATGATTTGATGATTATGAAGTATTACTAATCATGTACTTAATTTTGATTTGTAGGAAAGATCATGAAGAATGATGAACACCGAACAAGTGATGGATGTTCAACAAGAAGATTTACAAATCAAACATAATATAGAAGGCTTGTGGCTAGAAGATTCTCTTAGAAAGAGGAAGAGAATCATGACGAGATGTTTGCTCCAAGTGGCTAGATAAGACCATTATCTTAATAATGTAATTAAAGAAGAAGTGTGAATCAAGGATTCAATTGAAGAAAGCTATGCACGGGTACCTAGGATTGATAGTCAATTGATGAGCTTAATGATCATCATGGGTGATGTGGATCTCAACCTTTGCTACAAGGTTGAATATGGTTTCTATACACAGATGACATGGATGCAAGAAGGAACTTACCACAGAGTTCGAATGATATTGAGGCTCATATCAGTAGACCCATCTGACGAGAGATGGCATAGATAGATATGCAGAAGATCACTCAAATGCAGAGTGTGAATGATGTTCAGTCACAAAGGGAGAATTGACAGTTTCTTGATAAGCTTGGGATTTACCAAAAGTAAAGCTGATTCGTTACAGATGATGAACCTGTCATACTATTATTGTATGAGGATGATCTCTTTCTGACAGGGAATGAAAAGTATATCATGGAAATCAAGAAGAATATGGCTACAGAATTTGAGATGAAAGATCTCATATTGATTAATTACTTCCTAGGACTGGAAGTATGGCAAATCTCAGAAGGAATCTTTCTCAACCAGGGAAAGTATGCCAAGAAATATTAAAAGGACTTGATGTGTTGGAATGACCACTCTCATGGATTCCAACTTGAAGCTGTTATCGGATGACTCATCAGAGTTAGTGGATGTAACTCTGTACAGTCAAATTATTGGGTCATTGATGTATCTGACGAATACCAAGCCAGATATATGCCTTACAGTGAACACCTTGAGGCAGTATCTAGTGGAAACTAGATGTGTTCACCTGATAGTTGCAAAGCATGTGATGAGGTACCTAAAGGGTACAATAGAATTTTATCTATGTTATCTTGGAGATCATGACTTTATATGGCTACACAGATGTTGATTGGACAGGAAGTGTATCAGACAGGAAGAGCACATCGAGAGGATGTTATTGTATGGGATCAGCCATGATCTCGTGGTTTAGCAGGAAGAAGTCTAGTGTGGCTCTCAGCACAAGAAGAATATATGGCTGCTTACTCTACTACTTGTGAAGTGGTCTGGCTTTAGTATTGTTTGACTTAGAGATAGACCCAACTGTGATCCCATGTGATAAACAGAGTTGTATCAAGATGGGAGAGAATCCAATGTTCCATGATAAGTCAAAGCACATAGAGATCTGACAAGATATGGTGCAGAAAGGAACTATTAAGTTCGAATTTGAACAAGTTACTGATGTACTAACCAAACCTCTACCTCAAGTAAAGTTTGAGTATTTCCGAGACAAGCTTGGTAGGACCCTCCTTGAAAGGGGGAGTGATGTAGACACTGATGATGAGATTTCCCGCATCGACAGTGAAGTCGATGATGAGGATACCTGTATTGATGATATGCTTACTTGTATTGATGATGATATGTAGGATACCTGTATTACTTGTATTGATGATATGTATACATGTATTGATGAGGATAATTATATTGGTGATGCCAACAGAGAGGTTGGTGGATGGTCCTTAGATAGGGTCTAAGTTGACAAAGGGATTGCATCATCCTTCAACACATGTTCTAAAAGGATCCGTAGACAGATGTCTCCGAGAATGAAGTCCTTAGTAGACAAGTGGGGATTGGATCATCCCTGGTCTTCAGTCCTAAAGAGAGCCGTAGACGTATGCCTTCAAGAATGAAGTCCCTAGTGGACAGGATGGGATTGGATCATCCCTGGACTTCAGTCCTAAAGAGAGCTGTAGACATATGTCTCCGAAAATGAAGTCCTTGGTGGACATGTGGGGATTGGATCATCCCCGAAATTCAGTCCCTTGAATTGAACCGTAGACATGATGTCTCCGAAAATGAATTCCTTGGTGGACATGTGGGGATTGGATCGTCCCCGGACTTCGGTCCCTTGAATTGAACCATAGACATGATGTCTCTGAAAATGAAGTCCTTGGTGGACATGTGGGGATTGGATCGTCCCCGGACTTCGGTCCCTTGAATTGAACCGTAGACATGATGTCTCCGAAAATGAAGTCCTTAGTGGACATGTGGGGATTGGATCATACCCGAACTTCGGTCCCTTGAATTGAACCGTAGACATGTTGTCTTCGAATATGAATTCCTTGGTGGACATGTGGGGATTGGATTGTCCTTGGACTTCGGTCCCTTGAATTAA
Organism: Larix kaempferi; assembly: GCA_027924585.1. Lineage (NCBI taxonomy): Eukaryota > Viridiplantae > Streptophyta > Pinopsida > Pinales > Pinaceae > Larix > Larix kaempferi. The sequence goes on along the minus strand of BSBM01000542.1, from coordinate 1,024,734 downwards.
ACCGTAGACATGATGTCTCTAAAAATGAAGTCCTTGGTGGACATGTGGGGATTGGATCGTCCCCGAACTTCGGTCCCTTGAATTGAGCCCTAGACATGATGTCTCCGAGAATGGGATTGGACCGTCCCTGGATTTATGGTCCCTTGAATTGAGCTTTAGACATGATGTCTCCGAGAATGGGATTGGATCGTCTCTGGATTTATGGTCCCTTGAATTGAGCCATAGACATGATGTCTCCGAGAATGGGATTGGATCGTCCTTGGATTTATGGTCCCTTGAATTGAGCCGTAGATAGAGGTCTCCGAGAATTGAATGATAGGACTGGATCATCCCCGGGCCTCAGTTCAAAAGGTACATGATAGGATTGGATCGTCTTTGGACCTCGGTTCAAAAGGTACATGATAGGACTGGATTGTCCTTGGACCTCAGTTCAAAAGGTACATGATAGGAATGGATCGTCCCTGAACCTCGGTTCAAAAAGGTACATGATAGGATTGTATCATCCATGGACCTATGTCCTAAAGAGAGCAGGATTGGTCATCCTATAATATGATCGTGTGATGACAATGTTGATGATCGTGTGATGACGATGATGATGACGATGCTGATAATCGTGTGATGACGATGTTGATGATCGTGTGATGACGATGCTGATGATAATTTAGATGCTGCAAAAGATGAAGACTCAATACTGATGATGTTGATGTTCCAGTATTGATGATATTCCAGTAACTGGTTGAGTTACTGATGATGTTGAGAAAGCCCCCAATGATTTATAGATGTATCATATATGATGTTGATGACTCCTTGCTCCTACAGATGTTGTTATAATATCCTTCTCGTTAAGGGGGAGTGTTGAGATATTGTAACTTCTAAGAATATTATATTTGTACTTTATTATTCCGGAGATGTTTCATTCCTCCGTGAAGATCTTATTGTATATCCAAAGATGTTTATTCCTCCATTGGATTGTGGTAACTTGGGTTATTAGACTTCCCTAGTGGGGGTCGGCCTTGTTTGTGTTATGTGGATCAAAGGGTTATTAGACCACCCTAGAGGGGTCGACCCAGTCAATTGTAATGGGGTGTTTAGCCCAGTAATTAAGTTGGGGCTGACCTAGCTTGTGTAAAAGTCAGTCGGGGAACAATTATAAGTAGAGGAGGATGTTCCTCACTTAACTCACTCATTCATTCACTTGTGAGTGGCACACTTGTGTGAGAGAGGTCTGCTGTGGAGGAGAAGGAGCTCATGTCTAGGGTTTGCATCTTTGTATTTGCTGGTCATCTATATTGAGGAAGCTTTGCTAGGTTTTCTACCCCATGAGGGTTTCCCAGGATAAATCTGTATCTCTCGTGTTTATGATGTGCTTGTTGTTTCTTCAGTGATCCTGTATATGCTATTGTTGTGAAATGAAATGAAATGCTGATATTTTATGTCTTAGCATATTGAATCTTAACAATCTAATCTTGAAGAAGAACAATTTGCAAAGCATTGAAACATATTGATAGCATATTTGAAGGACTTGTGTTATAACTTGAATACTGAGCATATTCTTTGTGACCAAATTGAAGTTGAGTTTGAATAGTGTTATGGGAGAACATCAGTTATATCTTCATGAAGACCGAGCCTATTCTTTGTGACCAAATTGAGTTTGAGTTTGAATATTTGTGTCATTAAAAGACAAAACTTGAAGTTGAAGAATTGATTGTTGAAAAGGGATAAGTATGAAAACTACTTGAACAAATTTTATTTCTATTACTACTTATCATAAAGACTTAATGGTAACTACTTTAAGGAATACAATGCAAGATTATTTGTCTGATGAAGTTTGATAGAATTGGAAACCATCATTAAGCAGACTTGTTTACAGATCTAAAAGGAATCATTGAGATGTAAGAAATGGTTCATGAGAAGTGCTTTCAGTCTACTTGAAGCCAATCTATAACTGTATCTTGGCATTCAATTTTTTTTTTAAAACTCCCAGGTATCGTCTCTATATCAACGAACACCAATGTAGGCTATACAAAATGTTTCGACGCAGTTGCTGAACTTGCCACGGACGTTTGGGAATGCAACCGTGGATACTGTGACAATGATTCGTGGAACTATAAAAGTATCTTCCACGCAGGTGCTGAATCTACCACGAAAGATTGTGAATGGATTCGTGTATATTGCGACAAATATTCATGGAAGGTTCAGCACATTCGTGGAAATTTATAGGAGTTGTGAGTCGATATAGAGACGAAATTGCGTGGAAGGATTCATTTTCCGTGGATATGAGAAGTGTTGTGTTGTTGACATGTGGCATCAAGGAAACATTTCTATTGCCACAAAGTGGAAGTTTCATCCCTATATCCACGAATTTCTTTCCACGAAAAAAACAAACCCCAATCATTGAAAGAAGGACGAAAATTCGTGGCTATTACAATGAACTTTCATGGAAAATTATACCATATATAGTAGTGCGGGGATCTGCATATGTTTCGACAGCACAACCTGCCAAGTGTTTTTTCTAAAGAGGTTGTAAGGTATAAACCTTCTCAACTTGCAGAATAATTCCCGTCATAGTTTATTTTCTTTTGTGTGCTTTGCAAAAATAGATAGACGTCATAGGTTCCATTACTAACAATTTGATTATTCCAACCTTTATCAATGAAAACACAATATATTACATGTTCTATTGCATTTCAAAAAGAATATCCATAATATTGGGAATTCTAGGAGGCCAAGAAAAATAACATCCTCACCAACAGAAGCTTCAATAGCATCAGTAGCATAGGAGCGAGCATCAAGAATTCCTGACAAACATTTTGTATGAAACAGAATCCTGATCTAGAAAAAGGGAAATAAATTATCGAATAAAGATGGCTACCATTCAGTTCTGCTGCTCAAAACCCTATCTAAACTTAGGCACCAAAAAAAATATTAGGCAAGTCATTCAATTTTGAGCACACAAACAATTTACAGAGGTTACAAGCATATGAAAAACCAGTAATTATCTCACCTTGATAGAGGAACCCATCTCTTAAATAATTTTTAGATTGTTAATCCTTCAAAATCTCTTGTTTATCAGTGCCACCTACTATTTTCCCCTTTTGTTTTTCTTCTTCAAAGTTGACTTCTCCTTTGATGGCTGCAATCAGATGCTTGTTCATTGGTGTGGGCTTGTATCCTACCTCGTAAACTTCCTTGTATTTTTCATGCAAGCTGGCCACAATTTGGTGTCACACGTGATCTCGAAACTTGGAAATGCTACTTGCAAGCATATGGTAATGTTATCTCGTATACCATATTATTACTACTAATCATATTGATGATACACAACACACAATTTATAATATTTTTTTATTAAAAACCAAAACAATAGAAGCATTTTTTATACAATAAAAAAGCCACAGCAAGTATAAATGGCAATTTTTTTCAATTTTATAAGATTTAAAAGAGGAAGATAAAGCATGCATATCACCACTTAGAATCCTTATCATCGGCTTTGTCAACTAATGACTTTGGAAGCTACTAGGTACATCTATGAGTAAAAGCACCGAACGATTCCAATATTTTCACAACTAATATCATACAATGTAACAAGCTAGCGGTGGGGACTTTTTTCCCTGCAACTCATCTTGTTATATTAATGGTATGGAGTGAAAGGAATTGGAATTTGAGTTAGAGTTATGATTTTCACATGAAGTTTGAAGATGGTGTAACTTTAAAGTAAATGAATGGTCATTATGTGGAGTAACAATTGTATCCCAGTCAACATAATAGAGTTATGTATGAGTTAACATAATAGAGTTATGTATGGAAACAAGTGTGTTTGAGTATTTAAGTTAGATTAGGACCTGTATTTCCATATCTTGCAAATAAAGTAGGGATCCGACAATTTTGAACTCATTTCGAAGTGCATATAGAACATAGGCCTTGGAATCAATCATGAATACAAAGCATTTTTAAATCCTTGGTTTTTTTATTGGCTTGATTACTATTGCATTGTTAGATGGTTTTTATGTCCACGATACATTAGAGACTAAGCCATACTTCTAATCCCGAATATTGTTGCTAGGTTTTTTACACTCAAAATTGCACTATATAGATAAACATAGGTATATGGACAATATTGAGAACATATACTAGAGTGAATTTTACAGCTTATATGTGCTGGTGAAACAAGTGGCCTATAAGTCCCTCATTATAGATCATTTATATGTCATGGTAAAGCCTAGATAATATTTGAATTATCCATTAATCTACATTTAGTTTTTGAGTTGATGTTTCGAACTTTTAGCTAGGTTCGAAACGTATAAAGGAAACCCAACCGTATAAAAATGGAAATTACACACAAATATTTTGCAGACCGAACAATAGTATAGTAAATTCCAAATTCTCACTAAGACTGGAACTGAAAGGAAAATAACTAGATAAAAGAAATATCACAGTCCACACAAATAACACAAGATATGCCCTAGGAAAATCCACTATGGTGAAAAACCAAGCTAGAAATGAGGACTATGCATTGTTCTATTTCTTCTCCAATACTTAGTATAAATAGTAACAAAGAAAGTGGCCCACCCTTTATGGAGTTACCTATGACTATATGGCTAGGATGACTACTATAGGATCTCCTACTTTATCTGTTATGGTCTACTATCCACTCCCGTGTTGTTGATCAACTATGGAACAATACAAAACATCAAAAGAAAGGAACCTTTTCCTCTCCTAATAACATAGTATTTAACATAGCCCGATAACCATCTAGGGTTAATTTTAGGGTTTTGACATGCCTCGATTCCCCGTTAGGGTTAGTTTTTTGTACCATATAGAATGCTCTTGAAATTCCACACCTGACTAGCTCCACATGTGTGATAAATGAGAGCTGATGTGGAATCCACTCGGTACCATGGTAGTCAAATGGATAGGTCAACTTGCCGGAGGCATAACTTCTTCATACAGACTCTGTTTGAGGTGATTCTTGGACAGTTTGAAAAGTATTCGACTGTAGAATCATGTCAAGGGGAATTTCCAAAGTGATTAATTTATAAACACGATCTCAATTGAGGAGAAACTCACTTCTATGAGGAGGATATGATAGGGTGTATTACCTTTAATTTTGAGATTATATGTAATAAAATTATTTTGGATTTTCTCTATCCATATGCACGATTCTCTAGAGATGCTACAACCCAAAAATTCACATCCATATAAGATAATAGGAGTTAGGAAAGTCTCAACTAGGAGTTTCTTGTTATCCCAAATCAAATGGTTTTTTATATCAATTGGTTTCAAGTCTATGATAAACTTTCCACCCTCCATTAATACTTTTCTCAATTATATAGTTCTATTTAAGCTTGTTATGATTCATCAATTCCAATATATTTGTATGAAGTCAATTCCTCCAAGTCGTTTCTCTCATATATGAAATTTGCATAAGTGATATTTTTGGATTTGATTACCATAACCTTTGTTTTGCTAGTGTTAACAATCATACTCGTACTAGAGAAAAATACCTTGAGAATTCTTAGCTACTTGTCGAGATCATATGAACTCCTCACTATAACAACAATATAATTATCAATGTAGAGAATAATGATGATGACTAAAATAGCCAAATTTATGCTACCTATGTTTTCCAAACAACCCTCTAGCTGGCCAATGTATATACCAAAACGAGTAAGGGACAAGGGACAATCTCGCTTGACTCTTATATTGCAATTAATTTCTTCTAACTAGTCCTCAAAGTTATTTAACTTGGAAATAACATTCTTATACAATCTTATCATAACAACTATCAAATACAAATACAAATGTATGGGTCTAACTTAGGTGGTTAAGAGGAACAATTGTTATCCTCCCCACTTAGGTCCAATTTCTTTCACATATGCGTATGGGTTGGAGAGTGGAGTACTTTGGTTATATCACAGTTATATGTAGAAAAAAAAGAAACATATATAGTGGTTATATTTAGGATATAGTGGTCCACCTCTCCTTTGTTTCCATATATGTCATAGCACACACACACACACACACACACACATTAATTTATTGATATTTTTAAATGTGTGTGTGTGTATTTTTAGAATGCCCAAGTTACAGATAATACACAATAATGGATAAGCAAGGATAAGCACAAATACAAATGGAAATAGGTGTGAATGTAGAATTTCATAAACTTTGGTGCATGCATAAATACAAACAGATGTGACCCTTGGTTTTATATTCCTAAGGAGCCTCTTGGAATTCCAATGAATCTTCATATTTCTTCAATATTTACTAACCCAAAGGATCAGGTTTATAACATTGTCTCCCTTAATCTAAAGGGGTATTTGTGAGTCCAAGAATCTTCTGAAAGAGAGATGAAATCTAGAAGTGGACATCTACCAATGGCTGAACATTTCCTGACAATTTGAATTTTCCAAGTAAGCTACCAAAAGATGACATCTTATACTAAATGGTGAAAATATAAGTTCTCTTTGAATTGGTATTTTTAGGATGCCATTGACCAGAAACCTGGTGGTTTTGGCTTACCACAAACCAAAAAATTTAGTAGAATATGATGTCTTCTACTAAATGGATGGGTTTTGGATGACCACAAACTCAATGGTTTTGGCTAACCACAAACAAATACATTAGAAGAAGTTGATGTATTCTACTAAATGGGTGGTTTTTGGATGACCACAAACTTGGTGGTTTTGGATAACCACAAACCAAAAAAATTAGTAGAAGCAACATAAGATGATGACTTCTACTAAATGGGTGGTTTTTGGATGACCACAAACTTGGTGGTTTTGGATAACCACAAACCAAAAAAATTAGCAGAAGCAACATAAGATGATGTCTTCTACTAAATGGGTGGTTTTTGGATGACCACAAAATCGATGGGTTTGGTTGACCACAAACCAAATACATTAGAAGAAGCTAATGTCTTTTACAAAATGGGTGGTTTTTAAATGACCACAAAGTTTGTGGTTTTGGCTAACCACAAACTAAAAAAATTAGTAAAAGCAATAGAAGTTTATATGTTCTACTAAATGTGTGGTTTTTGGATGACCGCAAACCAAGTGGTGAGTCTATCTCTATCTATTGGATATAGCTCTGAATCTGGCTCTAGAAATGGCTTCAGGCTCTAGTTGAGGGCACTAGCTCTGGCTTTGGCTCAGTCTTTCTTTCTTTTTGTTTGATTGATAGGTATTTGAAACTTGAATCCTGACTTCCAATCCATGGAAATCCCCCTATTAGGTACAAGGTGAGACTCAAGAATACTTTCTATCACAAGATGTGTTAATACTTGAGATTGAGTTCTTCCATATGAATGTGATATTTTCTTAGCTATTGATGACCATCGCCAAGAATTGATCCATCCATAGTGAATCTTTAGTCTTGCAATTTTCTTCAATTTTGAACATCTATTTGAAGAATGATTATGCTTCCCACAATGCTTAAAATGATGTAGATCAAAACACTAATCCTCCATGTGTAATGCAATGACAATGTTGGCACTAATATTGTACTAGAACAAGTGAAGATAAATCTTCTTGAAGGAATCTAACAATTTTACACTAGATTGGCTTGGCGTAATCCAACATATGAAAGGTCACTTATTTATCATATCCAAGACCTATTTTGTTTTTTTTGTTCCTTATTTTTTCCCAAGTTCTAATGATGGGCTTGGAAATATTACGTTGATCATGTTCATGATGGTATTTTTCTTCTGCATATGGAATTGTTTCTTTGAGTTGGTCCTATGCTGACAAATAATAGTAATATTTATCAAATTCAAAGAGATGGTTATTATGAATAAAAATTAGTTCAAAACATTGATTCCTTTGTTGTGTTTCATCATTTTGGAGTTGTGATTGAGTCTAAAGAAGTTCCACTTTTGCTTGTGAATCCTGCAAACAAGTTATAACAGATTCGAGAGTTTCCTTATTGATTGTTATTGTGTCATCAATAGCAGTGAATATTAGTGTTCAATAACTCTAATAATTCTTTAGTTAAAGCCATTTTTAAAGATTGAATGAGACCTTAGAAGGATTATTGTAACTTCACCCTTTAACAATAAGACTCAATAATTGAAAATATTGACTTAAAAGATGGAGGGGTGTCGGTTTATACTAAGAATGCACCTGATTACAAATACAATTCAACTAGTAAAATTACAAAATGACTATTTTCAAGTAATACCACTATTAGGCTAAGATCGTGCATCTTCATTTATTTTCCCTATAAATGTGCCTTTTTAATGTTAGCACAAGATATCAAAGGAATACATCACTGTGAAATTCTTAAATTGTCCAAGTGAGTTGACTTGATTCTAGAGTTGGATTGATCTTCGATGCTTTGAGTCTTTTGATTACTAACTTAATTAAACTTTTATAGAAACCTTCAAAATGGTTTTGAAGTAGAAAAAATAATTATTTAAAACACTATACAATTTATTTTCCACACTTCGACACTTAAAAATCTTAATTCAATGCATTTCTTGAAGACAATGAATCACCACATATGTATACTTATTATCCATAGAGTTCACCAACGTGAATTTTGCTTGGTGAATAACAATAAACAAACCTTCTATATTAACCATTTATTGAATATTGCAAACATATCGAACCATTAAATAAGCAATGAAACACCTTAATTTTTTATCGAGGAGCCTGCACATAAGTCGATGAGTGTTTAGATTATCCAAAGATTGTACATTAGTAAAGGATCCTTCTTGAAATTGCCAATCGGTTGTGAGATGCACACAAGTCGATGAGTGTTTAGATCATCCAAAGATTGTACATTAGTAAAGGATCCTTCTTGAAATTGCCAATCGGTTGGCTCACAAACATGGATCTTGCAGATGAAAGTGTAAGGTATCTAGTATTGAAATCATGCATTAAATCTCAAGTCTCCACAAGGGACTTCATGTCTTCACATGTAGTGAGACCCAAAATAATGCCCCCATGGGATTCCCTTTCCCAAGCTTTAATGGAGTGATGATGATGTTCATGGATGCAATGTCAATTTGATGAGCATTAGATGGTACTTATAGCCACATTCTCCCGAACTCACATGAAAGACCTGAGTACGTGGATATACATATATGCAGATACATGAGGTCTCATGATACTAATACGAATGGAAATAGCCATCTAAAATGCCAATACACTTGAATTAGATATATATAACAATAATACTTCTACCATGTTATTAATAAATGGCTTGTCCTCACACTACTCCATACATGTAAAAGACGGAGTGGTAAGAATTAGGGTTTGCACACAACACTAGCATGATGTGATACCCATCATCTACACTAGTCAAATAGCATGCACCAACAAATAACATGCACCAATTGTGAGAAATCCTTAGAGAAACACACAAATATGAACCAGGAAATGAATTTGCATTAAGGAGGCTAGTCCTCATGGATTTGTGGTGTTTAAAGTTACTATCCTTGATACATCGTTAGTTTTACTAGCTACGTCAAGGAGGAATCCAACATTTTGGTAGTCTCCAAACATAGAGATGAGGGGATAGTATGTTGATCAAAACACATAGGTACTCCTGTTCAATCTATGCATGCCCACACAAAGATGGTGATTCTAATCTAGGGAAGATGGATTCATGGATAAAGAATACCTTCATGGAGAGAAGAATATATTCGCAGATGAGGAGAATACCTTCGAGGATGGAGGATGTACAGACACGTAGGGTGAATCCGCTCAAGTTTCGGCCTTACATATAGTGGTGAAGAATGACTCGTATAAATAACACACTACATTAAACATCGAGGTCACACATTAGAAATGCTAGAAGGAATATAGCTTTGGTTAATTTGTAGCAGGTAGACTGACTCAAAAAAATTTCCAAGTGTGGTAGAATCGTGCAGTGCTTAGAATTTCACAAGCCATAGGTCTTAGAATCACTCTCATACCACTGTTAGAATTCTCAGGTCGCATATAATACCCAACAATGGATAAGCAAGGATAGCACAAAGACAAATGGAAATATGCATAAATACAAATTTCATTAAGAAGGTGCATGTATAAATACAAACAAATGTGACCCTTGGTTTCATGTTTCAAAGGAGTCTTTTGGACTTCAAGTGACTCATCATATTTCTTTAATATTTCCTAAGCCAAAGGATTAGGTTTCCAACATGTGTGTACCAAAATAAATATTTTATAATTATATTATTTTTTAAGGTAGAACTACGCTGCAACTCTTGTTTTCTTTACTTTCAATTAGCTATATAAATTGAAAAAATTAACTAAAATTTGACAATATTTTCAAATAATTTATTATTAAAATATTTTTTCTAAAATTCAAAATATCATTTAACTAATTTTTATTGAATAAAAAGAATATAATGAGATGATATTTTTCATTACCAAACCACAAAAAATAATTATTTTTTCTTAGAAAACATAAAGGCAAGTACAATTTTTATTGGTATTTTTTATATATGATTTGACAATATACAAAGGAAGTATATATGTCATGGAATGTACACTTTTTTTATTATTATTATTTATATATGTTTTGACAATTTGCTAAGGAAGTTTACTTCATGGAATTTAACGTATATAGCACTCAACACGAATTGAGTATTATTCAATTGACAATCATATAAATAATAGTTTAAAATGAACATTTTTTTGGTATATAAACAATTTAATATTAAAATGAATTGAGAATAATAAATGATAATAATTCAAAATGAATAATTTAATATTAATGATTTTATTTTAGTATATAAATTTTCAATTTCAAAATAACAAAATATTAAATTTTATTAGTAAGTAATATTTTTGAGGTTCATTTTATGAATCGATGATATAGCAAGTATATTCATAGTAAATTAAAGAATACATTTAATTTTACTAGATATTAAGAATTTTCTCCAAAACACTTTTTGTTGAAGCCTCCTCTCAATTCATTTTTATAATGTAAAAAACCCCTATTTTCACTAGATATCCTAGGTATTCATTTTGTCCATGACATTTTTAATATCCCCTTTTATTTTTACCCTCATTGTGGTGACATGACACAACTCTTATAACCCCTAGAAACCTTGCAAGATCAAATATGAAATATTAGTGAGAGAAAATATTTCAAGATGGAGAATAACACCTAAACACATCATTTCATTCATAATCATTCCAACCAACTTCACATCACATTCAATCACAAATCATACCTATTAAAACACCACTCTAACTCCAAACACAAGTGAATTCACACCATCCTTCACACAAATCATACTTATTCAAACACTAATCTGAGTTCACACACAATCAAACTTAAACAAAATTTAGACATAGAGTACATATTTAAACCTCCAAATACCCTATTCAACCTTATAGATACATAAATATAAACCCTTCTAATATGTGTGTGTGTGTGTGTGCACGCATTTTTAATATATTAAAAGTACCCCTTAACCCTTATATACTAGGCAATATATTGCTTCCATATTTTAAAGTACTAAGTCCTGCAATATGAACTTACATCCAATAATATTTCCTACTTAGTGAACCTCGCCTCACCTGGTTATATCTACTTTTAAATTTCAAGAGTTGTCCAATATACTTTTATAATATGATAAGGTACTTATTGCAATGAGTAAGTTTATTTTGTATTTGAAAATGGTTTATTTGTAGTTATTATTTTTATTATTTTTTTCCTTTCTAGTAATAGTACATACGTGGATTTTAATATTGAGAGCTTATATAAGTTACACAACATTTTTATATAATGATTAAATTATATAAATTATTTTAAATTTAATTTAATTTATTTAATAATTGGATAGGTCAAAATTAATTTCAATTGATGGATTTAAATAAAATAATTTTTAAAAATACCAATTTACCTAATCATTATAAAATTGTTTAATTTCCACAGTAAATGCATTGTACTTAATATATTGATTCTATGGATAAATACAAATGTATTGGGCGTTAATTGGGTATAGCTTGTCCACTTGAGAAGAATAATTTATGTGTTGGAGAAAACTTCCTATGGCTTGGGTGGACCACAACAGATAGCTGACTACCAAAAATTAACTCAATTCTCAATGCTATGCTATATAAATGACAATGCTAAGATAATGAAGAGCATAACCAACCTCGATCCAAACGTTTGATGTAGATCCCTGTTGGAGCTTTCAATCCGTGCACTTGAACCTACAAATTAGTCTTGACAGCCAATATACAACAAGCGCATATAATATATAAATGACATTAACATCATCAATAGCAATGGTCCATGATATTATAAGTAAATGCAACCCAATGTAATATAAACAACATTCACAACATTAATGGACGAGAATATGAGTATTTCTATTAATAAATAACAAGAAGTACAATGTGATACGACCTCTTGTCGGCAACCAATCTGAACCAAGATCTGGATCAATCCACTTGTGCCTCCACCACTTCAATCCTCCATGGAATGGCATACTCAAACTCTGATAGGAGTTTGGAAGGTGAACATAAAGGGTTCACAACAACAAGGATCAATGAGTGTAGACTCAAGATAGGGTAAAAATCCACTAGAGTTCTCTTTCTCTCCTTTCTCCTCTCGTCCATAAGCCATATGTGCTCAATATATAGTCCTCCCAAAGGTAGGTGAAATGACACATCGAGGCGTTTCTGGGGCAAATGGAGGGCCAAAAGTCACCCAATGACTGCTTTTTGGGAGTAAAAAGTAATTAACTAGTGATTTTTACCATTTTACATGCTACGCGAGGGCTATAGTGATGCAACTCGTAGGTACGCCCACTGTAATGATGCAGCTAGTGTACGGAGGAAAAAATAGGGAAAATAGTGTCTGGAGGATAAAAAGTGCATTTGAGTTAGTAAAATGGATCCTTTAGGCCAAAGAGTGTTGATGCTCACAAGGTGGAAAATTATGTTGTAACAGATGCCCCCTAATGTGTGAGGTTAGAGACTGATGCTATGATGGTTGAAATACATTATAAATCTCAGAAGTGGAGTGATGGAGACACAAGTGGAAGGAGTAGCTCACTCGTCATAATATAATAGTATCCCTGAGTACATGTCGGTATAGTACAACAATCTGATACAATGGCCATGAATAGGCAGTACATAGTGAATACATGTCATAAGTGATCATAGCCATGATCCCTCTACAGTAAGATATGGTCTCCTACTAAAAGGGAAACAACTGGTGCGAACTGGAGGTACAAAATGCTAAAATCTGAGAGGTGATATCTTAGATGTAAAGTCATAAGCATAAGTAGCATACTGAATGCCACTATCGCCTGGGGTCTTCTACATAAGTCTTCGACGGTGCAAGTCCCATCAACTGAATAAAGGAGTTGAGGTCAAACTTGATGTGACATCGTCTGATTACCACTCAATGATGTATACCGTTAACAGACGCGAGATAACCCACCAATAATGAAAATGGGCATCAAGGCACAGAGCAAAATCATCAAAGTGCGAATAGATGTGTTGAGGTCGAACACTAAGATGAATCCATCGATCAGGGGACATTGATGGACGAGAATATGAGTATTTCTATTAATAAATAACAAGAAGTACAATGTGATACGACCTCTTGTCGGCAACCAATCTGAACCAAGATCTGGATCAATCCACTTGTGCCTCCACCACTTCAATCCTCCATGGAATGGCAAACTCAAACTATGATAGGAGTTTGGAAGGTGAACATAAAGGGTTCACAACAACAAGGATCAATGAGTGTAGACTAAAGATAGGGAAAAAAATCCACTAGAGTTCTCTTGCTCCTTTCTCCTCCCGTCCATAAGCCATATGTGCTCAATATATAGTCCTCCCAAAGGTAGGTGAAAGGACACATTGAGGTGTTTCTGGGGAAAATGGAGGGCCAAAGGTCACCCAATGACCGCTTTTTGGGAGTAAAAAGTAATTAACTAGTGATTTTTACCATTTTACATGCTACCCGCGAGCTATAGTGATGCAACTCGTAGGTATTCCCACTATAATGATGCAGCTAGCGTACAGAGGAAAAAATAGGGAAAATAGTGTCTGGAGGATAAAAAGTGGATCTGAGTCAGTAAAATGGATCCTCTAGGCCAAAGAGTGTTGATGCTCACAAGGTTGAAAATTACGTTGTAACACTCCTTTAGTAAGTCAATTGTTGATTGAGGTTCCTTTGAGCCATTAAAATTATCCCACCCCTACATGTTGGAGGATGGAGTGCTTGGTTACATGTAAAATAAAAAACCTCTCGTAGGTATCTTTAACTTATGATTTTTGAAATCCCTCTTATTTGCATTTATGAAATATTATATATATTGTAATTAATTTACTAAATTTTTATTTTGTAACGGATCATTAAATTTTTAATTAGTTAGAATAAATATTCTATAATCAGATCATCTTTTATAAAAGATGGGGACTTTGGTGCAATTATTTCATGCTTTCATTTTTTCAGTAAGTTGTATGGATTGCAAAAAAATCACTTGAATTTTACAATGTTTCCAAAAATTTTATCATTAAAACGTTTTTCCAAAAATTCAAAATATCATTTCACGATTTTATGATTGGATAAAAAGAGGTTGATGTGATGTGTTGTTTTATTCCCAAAGCACAAAAAATATTAATTTTTCATAAGAAAAAAAATAAAAAATACAATGCATAATTTTTGTATGGCCCTTGTATTGTTCGACAAAAAAATGATATGAAGGTACATGTACAATTTTTAAATTAGTTTTGTAGAATATGATTTGACATTAAAAAAGTACATATTTCATGGAGTTTAACTTGTAAAATACTCAATCATAATGAGTATTAATGTATTTACTTTGTCAGAATAATAAGTAATAATAATTCAATATAAATAGTTTCATTTTAGTATAATTTTAAGTTCAAATTGAAGGAGGAGACGAGAGTTAGAGTTGGAATTGAAGATTGAAGATTGAAGATCATGTATTGAAGACATTTGTGATAGTAATAACATTCTTTCTTTTATGGGGATGAGGTCTGATTTTCGGCTAGTTTCAATCCTGTACCAATTCGCGGATTTCGACAGGTCATAATGGAATTGGATCTAGTAGATTATGAAGATGACATTGTTGGTGAGAAAGCATATTTCCCATGAAGGAGGAACTTTGTGCCAGGTGAGGAGTCTCTGTGGAAAGCACACACCTATCTCATTCATGAAATAATCAATATCTAGGATTTGCCTCGATCGTCCTTTCTCTTATGCAAAGGAAGGGTCTTGAAATTATATCTCTCAGTTTCAAAGGACATTTCTTTATTGATTCGAGTCAGAAGAATGATAGCATTAGGGTTGGAAGGTTTTTCAAGTCGCCTCTTTCTCTAGTTTCATATCCGCAAGTTGAGGGGAAATAAATTCAAAAGGAGGGTTGACTCCCATGTTTAGACACTCCTAGTGAGAGGAAGGTACCACTAGAAAAGAAGAAAGAATGTGTTAAGTTGAAGCGGACTAAGATCAGGATGACTGTGGATATTGATGAGAATTAGAGGAAGTAAAATATTTGGTGGATTTAGACTTATTAGGTCAATTTATGGGAAAAAAAATTATCCCTGCAACATTGGATGGATAGTAATTGGAAACCCATTTTAGGGTACATGCCTATTTTTTACATCCTTGTAAGAGGATGGGTGTATTTTTCTTTCATATGTAAGGAGAATTATCTATGATATTAGCTAAATATGGGCCTTGGGGACCTTCGGGTTTGATTATGAGGAAGTGAGACCCTAATTTCTACCCAACCGGAGAACCATATTTCAAGCAACAAATCTCAGTATTCTTCCCTGGACTACCCTAGATTTTATGGAAGAATAAGATTTTTGAGAACATTGGAAATACTCTAGGGTGTTTTATGAAATTGGAAGAAGGATAGGAACAAAGGGTGGACCAAAGAATGGTGAAGATGCTTGTAGAAATTAATATGAGGGAAGGGTTAGAAAAAAAAGTTGAAATTGAATGTGGAAGCTGGATTTTCTTGCAGAGACTGGACTATTGGAGGATTATGTTTCATTGCTACAATTGTAGGGATGTTGGAAACCTAAAATTACAATACAAGGTGAAAGGTGTGGGAGTCAGCTGGAGTAAGAATATATAGGTCAAGAAGAGCTCTATATCCACTTCAAAAGAGCATAAGTCTAGTGAAAATGACTAGTGTGAAGGAGGGATAGTTTGAAATAAGGAAGAATCGAGCACAAGCAAAGATTCTCCAATAAGCAGGTCTTTAGAAAGAATCGAAGATTTGGTGCAATCGTCAAAAGAGATAATGAACAAGGGACAAGGAATTGTTTCCAGTGATGACTTTAAAATTAAGAAGGACTTCTCAACATCTCTTCCTATTTTTGAATATTTTCTATCTTTTTGTGATAAGAGTGTTTTTCAGAAGGAAGGAAAGTTTAGGTCTTCCCCTTCTTCTCTAGAGGTATCTTCTTCCCTTAACCCTACTTCAATTGTTTTCCTAGAAGTGGGAAAAGAAAACAAGCTCCACAAAGTTTTTCAAGTTTTGTATGTTATGAAATAATAAGGATTAGGTCTTCCCAAACACAAGAAGATGAATCCAATTTCCTCAAATTATGACCTCCAGTCCATAGGTGGAGTAAAAGATTTAGACCTTAATAAAGAAGATACTAGGGGGGATGGAAGGAAGTATTTAATTTCAAGAGAAAAGTCTCAAGATAAGTTAGAAGTTCAAGAGGGAAAACAAGCCACCATCGTGCGTGCCCTTAGAGTGGGAAATTCCCTTCAGGAAGTGGCTCAATGATTTTTCTCTCTTTCAATTGTAGAGGGGTGGGAGGGGCCCATAAATGATGATCCCTGTGTAGGTCTTTTAAAGTCTATAGTACAAATGCCATCCCGATTCAACAAACAATGTGTTTTAGTAAGAAAGCTATTGATTTTTTTCCTACGGCTCTAAAATATTGGTAAGTTTTTGTGTGATTGATGTCAAGGGTCAATAGGGAGGACTTATTTAGGTTGGGATTTGAGGTTGAAGGAAATTTCTACTGTTTGTATCTCTTCCAAATTTTTGGTGTATCTGGAAACAAAATATGGATTGATTTCTTTAAAATTACTTAACGTTTATGGCCCATATCTAGAAAGGAAGAGTTTCTGGTGGAATTTAAGGAATGAAGGAACATTTAACAATAGTAGGCTCCTCGTAGGAGGAGACTTAAATCTCACGACACATCTGGGTGAAATTTGGGGAGAAAGGGCTCGCAAGGATCCACTTGAGGATTTCTTCTCTCATTTTTTCATTGAAAATCATCTGGTAGACCTAACTCCAAAGAAAAGTATCCCTACTTGGAGGAATGGTAGAAGAGGTAGAGATTCCATAGATATAAAAGATATAAAGGAGTTGACAGATTTTTGGCTGCATAAGGTCTCCTTATTTCTCCCTCTCTTATGAAATCATGGGTCGAGATTGGAGGGATTTCCAATCACATGCCTATTTTACTTTGGATTGATGTTGGCAAAAGGAAACCTCCCACCCCTATGAAATTCAACAATGCGTGGCTCCTAGAAGAATATTTCAGAAGGTTGGCCATTTCCAATTGGGTTCACATTGATTTGTTCATTGGTATTCCAACAATGCACCAATTTGCTTCTTTGATCAAAATGTTAAAGGTGGTAATCAAACCTTGGGAAAAAGGTTATTGAGAGATATCCCTACACAAACTAAGGGATATAGAATAAAATATTAGATGTATATGTATGCGAATAACTCGATAGAAATTTTTACAGAGAATGAATCAGATGTCCTTAAAGTTCTAGAGGAGAAGATGTTGGATTTACTACATAAGGAGGAGGTTACATGGAGATTAAAAAGTATATCATTGTGAATACAAAAGGGAGATAACAAATCCAAGTTTTTTCATAACTATGCTAATTATAGAATAATTTAGAATACTATTTGGGAGTTGTGGACTCCTTGAGAGGAAATAGCAATATCCTTCAAGGATAAAGCAGAGTTAAGCATGAGACATTTCTCTTCTTTGTTTAAGGACCCTGAGGGATGCCCGATAGAGGAAATAATAAAAATACTTCTTCTAGTGCCAAATTATATTCAGGAAAAATAAAATAAATCACTCGAGGTGGAGCTAATGATGGAAAAAATTGAAAACACCATTCATTCCTTTAAAAAGTGTAAAATCCTTGGACCAAATGGTTTTTCAGTTGAATTGCATTTGACTTTTTTTATGATTTGAAAGAGGATTTGCTAAGAGTCGTTTGAGAATCAAAGGAAGTAGGGAAAGTAGCGGAAGTGTTGAATTCCACTTTGATTTCCCTTGTCCCCAAACCCCAAAATGTTATCTCTCTAGAAGATTATACACCCATTTCGTTATGTAATCTCATTTATAACTTAATTTCCAAAATCTTAGCTAATAGATTGAAAGGAATTTTGTCAGGGATTATTTCTAAAGAGAAATATGGTTTCCTCTTCAATCAACAAATCCATGATGCAGTTGTATTTTCTAAGGAAGGTTTACATTCCATCAAGGTGGAAAAGTTGAGAGCGGTTGTTCTGAAAATAGATTTAGCCAAAGCCTATGACAAGGACAATTGGTTATATCTCAGAATTGTCGTCATTCAAATGGGTATGTGTTTTCCAACTACAAATTGGATAACGGGTTGTAATGAATCAACCTATTTTGTTGTTCTTCTCAATGGGTCCCCGACTATTTTTTCATGCTTTTAGAGGACTGAGACAAGGATATCCCTTGTCTCCTTTCATGTTTCTTCTTTTTGCGGAAGGGCTCATTCAGTTATTTAAATATTCCAAAAGTAGGGGGAACAAAAAAGGATAAGAATATCCATTTCAGTTGACATAATGCATCTCTTAATCTCTTATACATGGATGACATATTGATTTTCAGAAATGGAACTGTTTAAGAAATTAAAAATGGGATTCTCACTATGTATTGTAAAGCCATATGTATGGATATCAATTGGAACAAATATTTGGTTCTAGTTAATGGTATCGCTAAAGAGGTTGTCTATTTTGTTCAGGAATCACTCTCTCTTTCAATAAAGGAATCGGGCCTGGAGGTAAAATATTTGGGATTCACTCTCAATCCCAATAAGTATAGAATGGACAACTAGTTTTGGATATTGAAGAAAATAGAATCCAAAATCATGGTGTGGACTAACAAATGGATATATAGGTGTAGCAAACCAGTATTAGTGAAGTCGATACTCAAGAGCATATTGGTTTTCTGGATGTCGATTGTGAAAATTCCAAATGGTATTTTGAAAAAATCAAGAAGGAAGTTCTTTAGTTTCTTATGAACTAGGAGCATACCAATAATGGAAGGAATTCCAGTTGTTAATTCGTCTAAATCAACGATGTTGAAACACTTAGGAGGATGAGGTTTAAATAATATTTATAATTTTGGAACATCTCTTGCTGCAATTAACTTATGGAGACTTTTTTATAATGAGGTGCTCTGGAGGAATGTCATGAAAACCAAGTACTTAAAGAATCAAACATGTGAGGCATGGCTTAGGGATAGAAGGAAGTCTTATATTGGCAGTTATATTGTATGTTTGGACCTAGTTGGTGCTTTTCCCCATGTAGACTCTTGGAAGACATGGGAAGTTGGAGATGGTTAAAAAGCTAGAATCAGGGAGGATCGGTGGATAAGGGTGAAAGGCCCTTATCGTTTATCAAATGTGTTGATGTATTTGCTCGATTCTACTAGAAGAGAGATGCCACTAGAGACTTTGGTGGATCTAATCCAACCCAACATTGGAAGTCAATTAAGGACTTGGGTATTGAAATCTTGTTAGCAAAAAAATGCAGTTCCTATATTAGAAATATAGTGCATGGAGATATAATATTAATAGACGTGGATGATAAGTTAAGTTGGTCAAAAAATACTTCCTCGGGCATTCGTATTGCTAAGTTAGGCTATGAATTTTTGGTAGAAGAATATTTGGTAGGGGAAAGAATTTGTTGGTGTAGAGTCATATGGAATACTTCAGGCTCGCTTAAAACAATTACTTTCTTGTGGTTGGTATTGGTCAACAAAGTTTTAACTTGGGATAATTGTTTGAAATGTGGGTAGATAGGACCAAACTGCAATTGTCCTTTTTCCAATGGTGTGGAATCGATATATCATATGTTTGTTGTTTGCAGTTACATGAAGGAAATATAGAACACGGTCAATATGGAATTCAAAGAAAAAGTGAACTGGAATAGGTTATCATTGGAAGGTTGCATGCAAAAGTGGTTTCACGACAGTTCAGTTAAGGAGTTCAAAGCTATGCTGACACAACTAACTTACCGGATCTGGTGGGTGAAAAACTCTTTAATTTTCAATGACAAGTATGTTCCTTAAGAAGTCACTGCTCACTTGTTAATTAAAACAACTAAGGAGAATGAGAACAAAGTTAAGGAAAAAAATACAATGACTCAAACAACTCTAGAGATTGATTATGAGATTCCCTGGGGATTATTTGATGGAGCTTGCCAAGGCCATCCAAAGATGTGTAGAGTAGGAGTTGTGCTAAATATTGACAACATGATTTTTTATTGCTCGAAATAAGTAGCGAGAAGGGGTTCCAACACTAGAGTGGATTTTTTTTCTCTTTGGTTATTGCTTACAAGTGCGTGGGTTAATGGATGTAAAAAGATTCATATTGTTTGGGAGTCGAAATTCATTACTGATTGGGATAATACAAAATCAAGAATTGCAAATGGCAGGTTATGTAATCTTGTGTCCCTTGTTGAGGAGCAGATCTCTTCACTTGAACGGAAATCCTTCACACATATCGATAGGGAACTAAATTACAAAGAAGATGAACTATCCAAATAGGATTTACTCTTAAACGAAGGAAATCTAGCGGAGGAGGAATACAGAAATGGAATCCTCCAAAATGAAATTGAAGTGGCTATTTATTAATTTATTTCCTTTTGTATTATGTTTTTTTTAAAGTGAATGTTGTAATCAGGGTCGGGTCTATTGGACAAGTGTAGGGTATTATTTTTTGGAACATAGATTTTGGAATCTGATTTTGATCTTGAAGGGGGTATGTTTCTTTAGGGCCGATGAAGAACATTTTTGTGTTCAAAAAAATATTGGATCTAAGGGATGGTATATTTATATTTCACCTTTTGAAATATAGAAGTTTTTTTCTATTAAATAAAAAATTTAAGTTCCAATTACGACATTTTTAAAATTTACTAGCCATTTTATATTTCAACTTCAAATTTCAATATTTGTATGGAATATATTTATATAACATCGTGAGGTACTTATTGCAATGATTAAGGTTATCTTTGTGCATGGTTAAAAAAAAAATGTATGACAATGAGTTTCATTTTATTTATTTATTTTATACATATTTATGGTTGAATAGGTGTAAATTTTTTTGTTGGCGTGTAAGAAATTTAAGACAAAAAATTGTTTAATAGTTTGATAGGTCAAAATTAATTTCAATTCATGGTAGTGAGTTTAAATTATGTTTTAATGTTTAAATGAAATAAAATTTGTTTTTTTAATTCAAACTTAAAAATTCATTTCACATACACTTATGGGTTGGAGGGTAGGGTATTTGTTATATATAAAACAAAAAACAAAAATACATAAATTGTAATGTACCCACCTGCTGACCCAATGCAAGGAAGGGAACATGGCACTAAAATCTGGGCATTTCATAATACTCAGCCCACTAATTAGAAACATAAGAGTATAAACATTGGTGTGTGGATACAAATTAGGCAATATGCACAGCGGAATTAAAACTAATCCACACACAATTCATGCCCATCCAACATATCAAAACAATCATCAAATTAATGCATTGCAGAAGTAAATATATAGACAGAAAACACTTATCTTCATTGTGCAATTGTCCCAAGCAACTAGCTATGTCGCTGCAACGTTCCACCCAACCATAGGCTCTTCAACAGCTTATATTGAGTCTGTCTGAAGGCCACCCCGAGCTGGACATGGTTCTCACAAGGAAATGGAACATTCCAGCTTATTCACAGAGAATTGATCATTTCATCTGAGCCAAGCCAGTCCACAGCTGGGTTTATCAGGCTACATTTGAACCCTAGAGGCTTACACTCAAGTTCAAGCCAAAGCAATGGATTTTCCAATAGGTTGACCATGGGTTTTCCCAAATCGTTCCCAATCAAAATTGGATTAAGGGATGGGCAAAACAATCATAGGGGAAAAAGAATTATTCCCCATCTAATCAGGCATTCAATGGCCCAAAACAACCTCTATGGAACCCCAAGTCAATTCCTCTTCTTCCCCACTGGTAGACAGCACAAAAACGCCCTTCTCCTGACTGAGGCAACAAGGATCAACAGAAAAACATGGCTGCAAAGCACCCAGGTAGCTCTAAACTCACGAGAGAGGAAGACTGGTTGATGGATAATGGCTTGGGAGAGAAAATCATGGTTCATTTCTTGCCCAAGAAGAAAAACGTGATTTCCCATGCAGGGTGGCTTGCCCATACTCGAATTTGGATAGCCATACCTCTCATTCCCCAAGGAATTAACTACCTCAACCAACTCTTGGGAGAAATCAATGATTGGGTACAAAAGTCAACATGGGTAGTTGAGGGTTTGATGGGTTCTCTCATTGACACTTGGCTTGACTTGGTTGGTTCAAGGGTTTGAATGTTTTCCCTCCAAATTCCTTGTAAAATCATGCCCCTGTCTCTTGTTGCATTGCATAGCTAGTTGTGGGATTTTATATTAAGATGCATATCTACAATTCCCATGGTTTACTAGCACATGGGTAACATAATTTCAAATACTTGCCTCTCCTGGATCGAGCGTTCACTAGAGGGGCCTTGGCCTTGAGCTCCACGCTAGGAATCATACATAATATGCATACATTATTTACATTATAGCCCAAAATATCACAAGGGTCAAAATGAGGGACATTACATTTCCCCTCCCCTTGGAATAACACCGTCCTTGGTGTTCCAATACCTAGGAATACATATATGCTATACACATGTCCAAAATTCACAACATATAGCAAGTCTGTCCTGCATCTCACCGTTTACTTGGGTTTTTAGGACCAAGTCTTTTGGCCTTCACAAACTGTTCCTGCTGGCTGGGATCCTTTAGCTCTGCATGAGGACATTGTTCCAAAACAATCCCTTCCTGCTGATCTACAAGTATGGAATTTCATGGATGCCATCTTCTTGTTGTCCTGGCAACTATCTGAGGAATATTTTCAGCCAAAACAGATAGCTTTTGGCCTGCTGCCATGATCAATGTGCACAACTGGCTCTCGCTTTTCTCACTAGCAATCACTTGGCTAGTAACAGCCGCAACAATGGCTTTCATTGTCTCTCCTGTGAGACTTATCATGGGAATTCCTGTTAGGAAAAGCATATCAAAAATACAAAAATTAGTCAATTATTTTTCCTAATTGACTTGGAACATCCATGCTTTACTCATAGGGCTTTTATGCATTTCGTGCTTTCCACATACACATGAACTCATTCATGTTCATCCCTTCATAGGAAAATAACCATTTCAGCATTCACAATTCACTTCAAGCAATTAAACACAATCTATTCTCAGCCATGACATGCATTCAACAATTCTTTGTTTTATAAATGCATCAAATAAGGAAAGAGAAGAGTAAGAGTTTTCTCCCTCTTAGTCTTGTTTTATTACAGAGCTATGCCATCACTGTGGTTTCATGCTCCTTAGTCTATTTCACTTTAATGTGAATGCTTGAATTGCCCTTTATTGGCTATGACACTTAGTGTCTAAGGTCTGTTTAAAGATTTTCAACTTGGGTACCCCTTCCCATTCTGCTTATAGAACCTTTGGCTGCTATGACCCACTCATGTCCACTAGCACCATCTTTCATTACTGCTCATACTGAGCTCTTTAGGACAGTCACATGTCCACATGCATCTCTAGGATGCCTTCATAATCCTTGCTTCCAGCAATACCTACACTCAAACGTTGAATCAATTCACATGTTTAGTTTATTTTCATAGGATTTATCTCTAAACAAGAGTTTAGGGAATCATAACCAAATCATATACAAACGTATATTCATAAGCAAGAAGATGCAAGGTAACCAAATACTTATCTGTATGGGATGTCTTCACTTTATTCCATAGGATCCTTCTTTGTTTTACGAGCCTTAGATTTCCCATGGACACAATTATGAATGTTGGGCTAGCACATAGGCTACTCCCCAATCATTCGAATAGGCAATGCTAAGCCAGTGCACTGACTGGTTTTATCAATTGTTTAAGGGGTATTGGGCCAGCATACATGCTATTTCACAATATTAAGTGATTAATGCCCATCCAATTACTCCTTGGATTTATCAAGGGTTTCATAGTGCACAACCAGTTACTCTCCAGTTTTATCAAGGATTTATAGTCCTTCAGGGTCTTGCCTTCCTACAATGGTCAAGGTTTCCAACAAGGAAAACAACAATGTATCAGCTTAGCTGTTAAAAGATTTATACATGAAATCTTCATTATTCCAAATAAGTCATAAATGAAAACGAATACTTATCTGTCTTGTGTGTTTCCCCTCTGGTCCACAGGATCCTGCTTCGCTTTCCAAGCCTTGGGATCACCTATGGACTTGGATATAGTTAATGCTTAACCAGTACACCTCCCCATCGACTGGGTTTACCAAGCATTTGGTGGTGCCCAACCAGTCCCATACCTGGTTGGCCCTCTCCAGTGCCGAGTTAGCACATCTGTCTGGGTTATCGACCAATGGAAGGAGACTGCACCACCTGACCATTATAGGTCAAGGCTCTACTATGGAGCCATAGGTATCTCAGGGTTTCCAGTCAGTCTTCAACGCCCACTCTCCCACTGCTGTCCCAATAGAGATTTCAAGGTCTTCGGTCAGTATTCAGCGCCCGCCCTCCCACTACTGAACCAATAGGCATCTCAGGGTTTTCAGTCAATATTCGGCGCCTGCCCTCCCACTGTTGAACCAATGTCACCACACCTTCTTGCACCGTAACCCTTCACACACATCAACTCTTCATTCATACAAGGATGCCACTCCTTCTCTTGTGCAAATCGGTGGTTCCTTTTTGGAACTTTATAGGTTACTTAATTGCGGGTTAGCATGGCCCCACTCACACAAGGGTGATACCCCTTCTTATTACACAGCTCTTCGGGCCTATCCATCCCTTCTGGTAATAATTTCACGTGAGCATAGAAAGGTTGCCAATTCCCATACAGTCCTTTTGCGTACCCTTCTTCACTTTGCCTTTTAATGTGCAGTATCAATCTACATCTATGTAGACTGATAACACAAGAAGGATAAGCAAGCTCATCAGTATTGTCGTTCAAATTCTTAACCACATTTCATATCATTCACTATCAAGTATTGAAACACCAGGAATGTGTCCATTCCCTTAGGGTGTAGTCAATATTGAAAACCCTATCATGACCCAGCACCAGAAAAGGTGTGCACCCCCTTTCCGATGTGTGCCATGTAGGCCCTGATCATACTCAAGCAGTCTGCAATGATATAAATAAGATAGAGCATGCTCTGCATATTAACCCTAATAATTTAGACATGCATGTTCTCATCTAGGATCTCAAAATACTCATTCATTTTGCAAATGTGTCTCACATGCCTTCTTGGCATAGCTTTACCATCTCACTTTCATGGTTTACCAACATGCGGTTTGGCTGAGACAATGGCATTTCACCCGAAACCCATTTCCCAATCATGGGGTCTTTCCCATCTAGTTTGGCTTCTGCAGGCCATAACACATGGTATTCCTGCAATGTGTCATTCTGGCACGAGTATCAAACAGTCAGCAACATTTAGCAATAAGCTTCAAACATGATTGTTCTATAACCAATAAATAACATTAATAGTTAAATTCAACATGAATTTACAATTCTGTCTCCTACAGAAATTGATTTGCTTAGCAATGAGGCCATCCTCATATTGTTTGGCTCTCATAAGTGGCATCACTCTGTCCATTATGGTTTCACCCTTGCTACCATACCTGAACATCCACCTACAACTTGTCCTCCTGACACAATTCTATATAAGCCAAACAGTCATTAGCAATTATAAGCAAATTCTCAAATCTGAAATTTGTAAATCTGTTTTCCTACAGAAATTAGATTTGCAACCATGAGACTATTCTCATAAACTTAAACCAAAAAAATTTCATATTTGTTTCATGCATAAATTACAACCATGAGAACCTTCTCATAGCCCTTGGCTTCTGCACATGGTAGATCTCAGTCTTTGCTATGGACTTATCCTCATTGCCATACGTAAGACTTTTTCTACCTGAAAACTGAAACTTCAATCATCCAATCATGTTGTGAGTATCTATGCACATAATCATTCATTGCCATAACAGTCACTGAAGTGATCTCATAATTATAACACTCAATAATTCAAACACTTTCAACTGTAATAATTGAAATGCAATGAAATTTATATCCTTACATATGCATCATTATCACAATAAAATTGCAAGACACAGTCACACTGTCCATGCAATTTAAATAAACTATAAGTACTCATTACTTTACATTCCATGCAGCTCTCTCCTTCCAACAGAGTGCTCTGGTATCCATCACAAGTCTACCTTCTTCTTGCAGTCCTCCTCTTGCATTCATAGCAGCTCATGAAATGGTCCCAGGATTAGCAATAGTCCACCATTTCATCTATTATCTAATTGCATTGAAACATATATATGTCACACCCATGCATTCACATAATGCATATTCACAACATTTACATCACTCACATAATCTTTCAATACAACCTTGCATTAGTCATGAATACTATGCATTCAAACATATTATGGCTTAACCATGTCTTCCCCACATAGCATGCACCACCATGATAGGACCATAAGTCCTCACTTTCTTTGGTTATTTAAACTTATAATCCAGCATACACAAATGACATGTTATAATTTCATATGAATGCATTGAGGTTTCTAAGAAACTATAGGGTGTAAGGCTCACTGCCTTCATTTACCCACACCTCACCATACTTGGTAGGTTGACATTCACATTCAAGCACTCCATATCACATGCAAACCAAATCAACATAGTTTAATCATAGTTGAAGGGATCTTACCAAATCCTTTTTCAGCACTCGTGCAATTAAGTACAGTTAACCCTTACTTGCATGGTTGTTATTAACACCGCTTGATGTTACCTGATCAGTTGGCCTCTTACCAAGGCTTCGCAATCCTTTTTCCAACTTTACGATCATAGATTTGTTGCACTATCCTTTCTTCATAAGATTGTTGGTCATATGCAACAATCATCATCCACATCTTCAGCCATGCTTCGGTTGTACTTGATCCTACAACCAATACGAACATAACTACTTATTAGCAGTCACAATGACTTATCTTAAGTGGCTCATTGCATATGCAAAACCTCACTATTTTACCAAGATGCAATATCATATACATGCACAAACATTTTCACATGCACCGTGCAATGTTTATTGATGTGCCATCTAGTGCATATTCATCTCATCTGTCTAATCTCTTGCATTTTCAGTCATGCTTCTATGATCTGATTCGTACAACCATTATCAACAACATTACTGGTGATCAACCATAGGAAATACCATTAATGGGCTATTGCATGTGTAACTTTACTATCTTTACCCATAGGCAACATCATGCTCATGCATAAGCAATTTCACATGCACTATGCAATGACTATTTAATCATGCCCACTAATTTATTTTTTTAATCTATTACTCTCTTGCATTTCTAGAACCCTTATGCCATAATTTTTTAGTATATAAATACAATAGCAAGAGAGGAGTTAAGGAATTCTTCCCACTTCCTCATTCTTTCATGGAGTTCCTCATCCACATCATAGCTAATCCTTTCCTTGGCTTCCCTACCAAGCATACAAGCAATCATTAGCTATGATATTATCATGAATTAGCAATTCAACATATACATATGTGCAATCATTCATTCTTGCTATTTTTCAATATGCAATTCTTATGTTACAAATAGAATTAGTTTTAAGGTGAGGAATTTCCCCTTTCATCTTCCATAATGGATATCACAACTAGTTTCTCTTGCTAAGCATCCCACCACCCTTTATGCAATTCATGCTCCTCATCCCAAGAGTGCATTTCACACTTTCAATGACTGTCTCCGGCAGACGACGGGGGTCAAGGGGGCTTGCCCCCTTGTGGCTTCCCTACGCCACTGCAGGGTAGGTTCGAGGGCAATGCCCTCATTTTTCTTTTTTCTTTTTTGTAAATCCTTCAATTTCGCCCAATCTGGCATATAAGTTCATGGCCATTTTCAGCTTTTAGTGCCTGAATTTCACCCTGGAAAGCCACTGAAATTTCCTGTTTTGGCAAACTTGGCAATTCTCTTCCAACCATTGTGGATGAACTCATCGAGTTCTGCCGGTTTCGCGGATGGATTCGCCGAGTTTCTTCTGGAACTTCCTTCGACGCTGCGGATGAATTTATCGGGTCCCTCCGGCGCTGCGGAGAAAACTCACTAGTTCCTTCCAGTGCCACGGTGGAAACTCGTCAGTTCCTTTCGGTGCTGCGGACTCGTTCATCTCTTTCTGTGTTGCGGATGAGCTTGTCATTCTCTTCCGACGTTGCAGACGAACTCGCTAAGTTCTTCCGCTTGTTTCGGAGCAACTCGCCAAGTTCTTCCGAAATTTCTTCTTCGATGCCGAAAATCACTTAAAAAAAATTCTTCTTCTTTTCGCTGGGCACTTCTGCAATTTTTGTCAGTGCAACTCACCGTTGCGTACAGACTCACTGAGTTTCTCCATCATTGTGGATGAACTCGCTGAGTTCTTCCGACCGAAACTCATCTTTTGATTCTGAAAATTTTCCATCCTTCCGCCGAACTTATCGAATTTTTGCCGCGTTGCGAAACAACTTTGTCGAGTCCTTCTGCAGCTTCAGGCCAACTTGCTGAGTTCTTTCGTAGTTTCGGTATGTTGAATATTGTAACTTCTAAGAATATTATAATTGTACATTATTTATTCCGGAGATGTTTCATTCCTCCGAGGCAATCCTACTATGTATCTGGAGATGTTTATTCCTCCAGGGTTTGATATTAACTAGGGTTATTAGACCCACCATGTGTGGGTCGGCCCTGTAGTTATATTTTAGGGGTTATTAGACTTCTCCAGGTGAGGTCGGCCCCAACAGGTCTTTTAGTCAGTTGAGAGTCAAGTATAAATAGAGGAGGTGAACTCCTCATTAGATCATTCACTCACTTGTGGAAGAGTGCACACTTGTTTGGGAGATCAGCTAAGGAGACAAAGGAAGGAGGAGCACATCTTGTATTTTGGTTGTTCATCTTATTGAGGAAAGCTTTACTGGGTTTTCTACCCCATGAGGGTTTCCAAGGATATATTGTGTGTCTATCTTGTGATTATGCTTCTTTCAGTGATCTTGCTTGGTTATTTGGTTTAAACTTAACATGGTATCAGAGCTAGACTGAATAGGACATCTTTCACAAGGTAAGATTATCTCTCTCTCTCTTTTTGGTGAAGTTAGGGTTTTCAGCCCAAAGTTGGTATTATTGATTTTTGGTTGCATGGCTGGAAAGCCCTCCTCAATACCTTTCTTTTAAGCCCTAGATCGAACTTTTTGGGTAGAACTCCGGGAATTACAAACCCTAATTCTACCAAAAAGTGCGATACGTCAGATTTTGGTTTCAGAAAAAAAGTTGGAATTTTTGGTTTCTGATTACATGGTTGGATAGCCCTTATCAAGAGCATTCTTTTAAGCCCTAGATCGAACTTTTTGGTTGGGTAGAACTCCGGGAATTGCAAACCCTAATTCTACCAAAAGTGCGATAAAATTCTGTTTCAGTTTCCGGAAAAGTAAAAAGTAACTTTCAAGTAAGTCTACTCTGTCTCTTGGACTCCCCCAAGAGAAGATGGCTCCAAATACTAAGCTTGAAGACAAGCTAGAAGGCATAGAGAATTTCCGGGCATGGAAATACAGAATTGGTCTCATTCTTGAAGAGAATGACCTTGCTCATTATATCAAGGAGGAAGTTGCAGAACCAGAAGAAGATGAAGCCAAAGAAAAGCACAGGAAAGATCTGATTAGGGCAAAGAGAATCATAGCTGATTCCATTAAAGACCACTTGATTCCCCAAGTGTCTTCCAAGAAGACTCCAAAGGAAATGTATGATGCCCTAGGAAGAATGTATGAAGGAAAGAACATCAATAGGAAGATGAATCTGAGGTCTAAATTGAAGAGCACCAATATGCACAAAGGAGAATCCATTCAAGACTACTTCTCAAGGGTTTCACAAATCAAGGAACAACTAGATGCAATTGGTGATACCCTTGATGAGGATGAACTTGTGATGACTGCCCTCAATGGTCTCACTAGATCTTGGGAGTCATTTATACAAACCATGTGTGCCAGGAAAGAGAGCATGAAGTTTGATGTAGTATGGGAGGATTGTGTTCAAGAAGAAGCTAGGGTTGCAAATAGAGAAGCCCTTCTCAAAGAGGATGACCAAGCCCTAGCCACTCATACCAAAAGAAAGAAGAATGAGTCATTTCAAGAGAGTTGATCACAGAGGATCTCAACACTTCTCTAGATCTAACAAGAGAAGAGGACCAGATTCAGCAAGAGATTATTCTACGGTAGAATGCTACAGTTGTCATAAATTGGGACACATCTCCAGATATTGTCCTTCTCAAAAGAAGAAAGTCTTTCACAAAAGACATCATGCACATATGGCAGAAAATGAAAGTGAAGAAGATGAAGAGGAAGAAGATGAAGAAGAAGAAGAGGTAGAGGTAAAACCCAAAAGGAAAAGATGTAAGGTGAAGAAAGAAGATCCAGAAGAATATGTTCTATTCTCTGCACTCTCTGGATCTGTATCTCCTGGAGAAGATACATGGCTCATTGATAGTGGTGCTTCCAAGCACATGACAGGTCAAAGGAAGACCTTCTCAATTCTTGAAGAAAATTCTTCTTCACAGAAAGTATCTCTAGGAGATGACTACCAATATCCCATCAAAGGAATTGGTGAAGCTAGCTATAAGCTAGATTCTGGAACACCCTTGAAGATGAAAGACATCTTATATGTTCCAGGTTTAAAGAAGAACCTTCTCTCCATCTCAGCTCTAGATAAGAAAGGCTTCAGAGTAGCCTTCATAGATGGACAAGTACTCATGTGGTCCAAAGGGAAGACAATTAAAGATGCAGTTGTTATTGGTGAAGAAGAAGGAGGTCTCTATAAACTCAAGGGTCATCCAGAGGCTGCCCTTGCACATGAGATCTCTAGCCCCAGTGAGCTATGGCATAGAAGATTAGCCCACATCAACTTTAAAGCCTTACCCTATGTAAGCAAGGTAGTCATAGGACTACCAGATTTAAAAGCTGATCATGATGGCTCATGTAAAGGATGTAAGAAAGGGAAAAATATCAAAAACCCCTTTCCAAAGAGTGAAACAAAGACTAAGAACATTTTAGAGCTTATACACTCAGATGTATGTGGTCCAATGCCCACCACTTCCTTAAGTGGGTTTGAATACTATCTTTCATTCATAGATGACTATTCAAGGAAAACTTGGATATACTTCCTAAAAGGGAAGAATGAAGTCTTTGGAAAATTCAAGGAGTTCAAGGCTCTAATAGAAAATCTATCAGACAAGAAAATCAAAACTCTCAGAACAGATAATGGCGGAGAATTCACCTCAAAGGAATTTGAAGACTTTTGCAAAGAAGCTGGAATTAAAAGGGAACTAACTACTCCCTACAATCCCCAACAGAATGGGGTGGCTGAAAGAAAAAATAGAACAATCATGGAAGCTGTGAAGACCATGATACATGACCAAGATCTTCCCATGTACTTATGGGCTGAAGCAGCCAAGACAGCAGTTTATGTGCAAAATAGATTATCTCACAGTGCTCTTGAATTCAAAACTCCAGAAGAAGTGTTTACAGGTAAGAAGCCTGAGGTAAGTCATCTTAAAATATTTGGGTGTCCCGTGTACATCCACATTCCAAAAGAAAAGAGAACCAAGTTGGATCCCTCAGGTAAGAAGGGAATGTTTGTTGGTTATTGTGAAACTTCCAAAGCCTTCAGAATCTACATACTAGGTTTCCATCATATAGAAATAAGTAGAGATGTAACCTTTGATGAGGAAGCAGCTCTCAAGAAATCCAGAAAGTGTCAACTTGAAGAAGTTTATGAAGAAGATTCATCACCCAGAGATTCAGAGACTGTTCACATCCCTGAAGAAGCTACACCAGAGGATCATGACATGCTGGAACCCCAAGAACCACCTGTTGCAGAACTTTCCAGGAAAAGAAGACCAGCATGGGCTAGAGATATTATCCAAGGAGCTGAAAGATATGGAGCTCTTGAAGGCTCCACTAGAGAAAGAAAGAAACCAAAGCTAGTATCCAACTATATGGCCTTAATGTGTGACCTTGTGGATCAACTACCTACTAGCTATGAAGAGGCAGCTCAGAAGAAAGAATGGGTAGAAGCAATGACAGAAGAATATCAGTCAATAATGAAAAATGATGTTTGGGATATAGTTCCCAAGCCAAAAGATAAAAGTGTGGTTTCTTCCAAATGGATCTTCAAAATAAAACATGCCGCAGATGGAAGCATTGAAAAATACAAAGCAAGATTTGTAGCTAGAGGATTCTCTCAGAAGGAGGGAATTGACTACGAAGAAACATTTGCACCAGTTGCCAGGTATACTTCAATTAGAACTATTATGGCTCTTGCATCCATGATGAAGTGGAAATTACACCAAATGGATGTTAAGACAGCTTTTCTGAATGGAGTAATTGAAGAAGAAGTATACATAGAGCAACCTCAAGGGTTTGAGGTTAATGATGGAAGAACTCATGTATGCAAATTGAAGAAGGCATTATATGGGTTGAAACAAGCTCCAAGGGCTTGGTATGGAAGGATTGACAATTTCTTAACTAGCATGGGCTTTACCAAAAGTAAAGCTGACCCAAATCTTTATCTCAAGGTGATGGATGATGAACCAGTTATATTGTTGTTATATGTAGATGATCTTTTCTTAACTGGAGATGAGAATCAGATTATTGAAAGCAAGAAGAAGCTTTCTTCAGAATTCGAGATGAAAGATCTCGGACTGATGCACTACTTCTTAGGCTTAGAAGTATGGCAAGAACCAAAAGGAATCTTTCTAAATCAAGGTAAGTACACTGTGGAGATTCTCAAAAGGTTTGATATGTTGGAGTGTAAAGCCATGGCCACTCCCATGGACTCCAACTTAAAGTTATTAGTTAATGATTCATCAGAACTAGTGGACATAACTTTATATAGACAAATCATTGGATCATTGATGTACTTAACTAATACTAGGCCTGACATATGCTTTGCTGTAAATACCCTAAGTCAGTATCTAGTAGAACCTAGAAAGGTTCACTTAATAGCTGCAAAGCATGTAACGAGGTACCTAAAAGGTACATTAGATTTTGGCTTACTTTATGTTGGAAATCATGAACTCAGATTACATGGTTACTCAGATTCTGATTGGGCAGGAAGTATCTCAGACAGAAAAAGTACCTCTGGTGGATGTTATGGTCTTGGATCTGCCATGATCTCATGGTTCAGCAAGAAACAATCAAGTGTGGCCCTCAGTACTGCTGAAGCTGAATACATAGCTGCCTGTTCTGCTAGCTGTGAAGCAGTATGGCTTCGAAAACTTTTGTCTGGAGTGTTTGACTTAGAAATGGAACCCACTGTGATTATGTGTGATAATCAAAGCTGCATCAAGATGACTGAAAATCCTGTGTTTCATGATAAGTCAAAACACATAGAGATCCGTTACTTTTATATTCGATATATGGTGCAGAAAGGAGCTATCAAGCTAGAGTATATAAGCACTGAGGATCAAATTGCTGATATCCTGACCAAGCCTCTGTCTCGAGTAAAGTTTGAACACTTCCGAGACAAGCTTGGTGTAGTTCAGAAGAACCCTCCTCGAAAGGGGGAGTAGCACAGTATGAGACAGACAAGCCTATCTCATCAATGATGAGGTTACTTATTTTTCTTTGCACTTACTCACCTAGAATTATTTAGATTTAGGACTCCTATATTCGTTATTTTGATGGTTAGATGTATACATGCTCTTGATGATAGATGTATACATGCTAGATATTTTTTGATGACAGATGCATACAGGCTTTGATGATGATTATACATGTTGTGGTTATACATGTTTTGATGATGGTTATACATGTTGTGATTATACATGTTGTGGTTATACATGTTTTGATGATGGTTATACATGTTGTGGTTACACATGTTGTGGTTATACATGTTTTGATGTTGATGATACATGTTGTGGTTATACATGTTTTGATGTTGATGATGATGATTATACATGTTGTGGTTATACATGTTTTGATGATGGTTATACATGTTGTGGTTACACATGTTGTGGTTATACATGTTTTGATGTTGATGATACATGTTGTGGTTATACATGTTTTGATGTTGATGATGATGATAATACATGTTGTGGTTATACATGTTTTGATGTTGATGATACATGTTGTGGTTATACATGTTTTAATATTGATGATACATGTTGTGATGATACATGTTATGATGATGAGGATACATGTTCTTGATGAACATGTGAGGGGATTGGATCATCCCTGGACTTTCAGTCCTAAAGAGAGCCGTAGACGTGAGGTCTCCGAGAATGAAGTCCTTAGTGGACAGTTGAGGGGATTGAGATCATCTCTGGACTTTCAGTCCTAAAGAGAGCCGTAGACGTGAGGTCTCCGAGAATAAAGTCCTTAGTGGACAGTTGAGGGGATTGGGATCATCCCTGGACTTTCAGTCCTAAAGAGAGCCGTAGACGTGAGGTCTCCGAGAATGAAGTCCTTAGTGGACAGTTGAGGGGATTGGGATCATCCCTGGACTTTCAGTCCTAAAGAGAGCCGTAGACGTGAGGTCTCCGATAATGAAGGGATTGGGATCATTCCTGGACTTCAGTCCGAAAGAAGAGCCGTAGACGTATGTCTCCGATAATGAAGGGATTGGGATCATTCCTGGACTTCAGTCCGAAAGAAGAGCCGTAGACGTATGTCTCCGATAATGAAGGGATTGGGATCATTCCTGGACTTCAGTCCGAAAGAAGAGCCGTAGACGTATGTCTCCGATAATGAAGGGATTGGGATCATTCCTGGACTTCAGTCTGAAAGAAGAGCCGTAGACGTATGTCTCCGATAATGAAGGGATTGGGATCATTCCTGGACTTCAGTCCGAAAGAAGAGCCGTAGACGTATGTCTCTGATAATGAAGGGATTGGGATCATTCCTGGACTTCAGTCCGAAAGAAGAACCGTAGACGTATGTCTCCGATAATGAAGGGATTGGATCATTCCTGGACTTCAGTCCGAAAGAAGAGCCGTAGACGTATGTCTTCGAGAAAGAAGGGATTGGATCATTCCTGGACCTCAGTCCGAAAGAAGAGCCGTAGACGTATGTCTTCGATAATGATAGGACTGGATCGTCCCTGGACTTCGGTTCAAAAGGTACATGACTGGTTTACATCATTCCTTGACGATGTTGATGATCGTGATGCTCGTATGATGACGATGCCGATGATCGTGTGATGACAATGCTGATGATTATGTGATGACGATGCTGATGATCGATGATCGTATGATGACGATGCTGATGATCGTGTGATGACGATGCTGATGATCGTATGATGATGATGCTGATGATCGTGTGATGACGATGCTGATGATCGTGTGATGACGATGCTGATGATCGTGTGATGACGATGCCGATGATCGTGTGATGACGATGCCGATGATCGTGTGATGACGATGCTGATGATCGTATGATGACGATGCTGATGATCGTATGATGATGATGCTGATGATCGTGTGATGACGATGCCGATGATCGTGTGATGACGATGCTAATGATCGTATGACGATGCTGATGACGATGTTGATGTTCCAGTAACTAGTCAAGTTACTGATGATGATGAAATGAAGAAAGCTTCCGATGATATATAGATGATGTAGTAAATGACTCCTTGCTCCTACAGATGTTGTTATAATATCCTTCTCGTTAAGGGGGAGTGTTGAATATTGTAACTTCTAAGAATATTATAATTGTACATTATTTATTCCGGAGATGTTTCATTCCTCCGAGGTAATCCTACTATGTATCTGGAGATGTTTATTCCTCCAGGGTTTGATATTAACTAGGGTTATTAGACCCACCATGTGTGGGTCGGCCCTGTAGTTATATTTTAGGGGTTATTAGACTTCTCCAGGTGAGGTCGGCCCCAACAGGTCTTTTAGTCAGTTGAGAGTCAAGTATAAATAGAGGAGGTGAACTCCTCATTAGATCATTCACTCACTTGTGGAAGAGTGCGCACTTGTTTGGGAGATCAGCTAAGGAGACAAAGGAAGGAGGAGCACATCTTGTATTTTGGTTGTTCATCTTATTGAGGAAAGCTTTACTGGGTTTTCTACCCCATGAGGGTTTCCCAGGATATATTGTGTGTCTATCTTGTGATTATGCTTCTTTCAGTGATCTTGCTTGGTTATTTGGTTTAAACTTAACACGGTAGAGACTCGCAAGTTCCTTCCATTGTTGCGGATGAACTCGCCAAGTCTTGCCGCCGATTTCGGCGCAAACTTGCCAGTTCTTTTCGTCGTTTCGGCAGAAACTTATGAGTTCTTTTCCGCTATAAACACTTAGATATTTTTCAAATTTTCAAATTTTCTTAATGACCCCAGTTGAGCAGGAAACATACTTACCTCTGCAAGCTGTGATAGGTAGCCCATGAAGGCCCAATGCTGCAACCAGCAGCTCTGATACCAAAATGTAATGTACCCACCTGCTGACCCAATGCAAGGAAGGGAACATGGCACTAAAATCTGGGCATTTCATAATACTCAGCCCACTAATTAGAATCATAAGAGTATAAACATTGGTGTGTAGATACAAATTAGGCAATATGCACAGCGGAATTAAAACTAATCCACACACAATTCATGCCCATCCAACATATCAAAACAGTCATCAAATTAATGCATTGCAGAAGTAAATACATAGATAGAAAACACTTATCTTCATTGTGCAATTGTCCCAAGCAACTAGCTATGTCGCTGCAACGTTCCACCCAACCATAGGCTCTTCGACAGCTTATACTGAGTCCGTCCGAAGGCCACCCTGAGCTGGACATGCTTCTCACAAGGAAAGGGAACATTCTAGCTTATTCACAGCCAATTGATCATTTCATCTGAGCCAAGCCAGTCCACAGCTGGGTTTATCAGGCTACATTTGAACCCTAGAGGATTACACTCAAGTTCAAGCCAAAGCAATGGATTTTCCAATAGTTTGACCATGGGTTTTCCCAAATCATTTACAGTCAAAATTGGATTAAGGGATGGGAAAAACAATCACAGGGGAAAACAAATTTTTCCCCAGCTAATCAGGCATTCAATGGCCCAAAACGACCTCTATGGAACCCCAAGTCAATTCCTCTTCTTCCCCACTAGTAGACAACACAAAAACGCCCTTCTCCTAACTGAGGCAATAAGGATAAACAGAAAAACGTGGCTGCAAAGCACCCAGGTAGCTCTAAACTCGTGAGGGAGGAAGACTGGTTGATGGATAATGGCTTGGGAAAGAAAATCATGGTTCATTTCTTGCCCAAGAAGCAAAATGCGATTTCCCATGTAGGGTGGCTTGCCCATACTCGAATTTGGATAGCCATACCTCTCATTCCCCAAGGCATTAACTACCTCAACCAACTCTTGGGAGAAATCAATGATTGGGTACAAAAGTCAACATGAGTAGTTGAGGGTTTGATGGGTTCTCTCATTGACACTTGGCTTGACTTGGTTGGCTCAAGGGTTTGAATGTTTTCCCTCCCAATTTCTTGTAAAATCATGCCCCCATCTCTTGTTGCATTGCATAGCTAGTTGTGGGATTTTATATTAAGATGCATATCTACAATTCCCATGGTTTACTAGCACATGGGTAACATAATTTCAAATACTTGCCTCTCCTGGGTCGAGCATTCACTAGCGAAGCCTTGGCCTTGAGATCCACGCTAGGAATCATACATTAATTATATTATAGCCCAAAATATCACAAGGGTCAAAATGGGGGACATTACATAAATACAAATGTTGTTCGTATAGTTCAAGTGGTTGAGAGGAATAATTGCTATCTTCCCACTTAGGTCCAATTTTTGTTTGTGACATGTTTTATTTTCTTGTTCATCATGATTAGTAACATTTTCCTGTAATAAATTCATGTATTAAGCAATCCAAATGTCATATGAATACTTAATAAACATGGGTTTCCTCCTAGGAGGTCATAGGTTCAAATCTAGAGGGGGATAGGGTATGTACACCACTGTAGACTTTTGCAGTTACATCGTTGTACAAAGGTTGTCCCTTGTCCCACAAACAAGGGGGTCTCTGTAATATCCCTAGTTTTGACTTGGAATGTATTTAATCAAACTTGCATAAAATTCTGAATAAAATCCCTGATGGCAACAACAACAACCCGAGAGAATATCGCAGGTGCGTTCTTCAGCCCAAATGGCATCACCGTGTACTGGAAACAGCCCCATTCAGTGACAAATGTTGTCTTGTGGCGGTCCTCTTTCGCAATCTTGATCTGAAGGTAACCAAAAAAGCCATCTGTGAATGAATACATCTCTTGGCCACCCACGCCCTCCAGTACTTCATCAGTGAATGGTGTCGGAAATGGATCATGCATACATGCATCATTCAGCTTCCTCAGGTCAACACAAATCTATACCTCACCTGTCTTCTTGTATTGCACCACAGTGGGACTAATCCATTATGATTCTTCGACTGGTTCAATGATGCCAGCATCCAACATGTGATCAAGTTCAACTTTGACCCGCTCCTTATGTCGTGGATTCAGTCGATACGGTTGTTGCCGAATCGGTTTTGCATATGGTTTCAGTGGAATCTTCATCTCCCCTAAATCCCCCAAGATTCCCTTCATCTCAGAAAACTTCGTAGGGAACAAATATTGGAACTCATGCAATAGGTTTGTGACCTTCGCCATCATCTCTTCATCCCAATAGTCCCTGACATTCACAAAATTTGGGTTCTCCTCCGTCCCAATGTTGACTTTTCTGAGATTCAGTGGCTGATGATCAGATTTGTCAGTGCATCAGGAGCTACAATGTCGCGACTGCCTTCTTATTCCATAATATTGACATTCTGCAGTTCATCCCCATCCTCCGGCCCTCCAGTGATATTATAACATTCCATCATCGATTGCATCAATGCGTATGTGGATCCATAGGATATGCCACTAGAACTACCTTCAGAACAATGTCGCAGATGAGCTGCAGGGCATTGTGAACATCTGGATTGGTATCCACAAAGCTGAAGGTATGAGTAAAGCAAACCGTCAACTGTAACCAAGTGGTGATCTCCCCTCGCAACTCAGATGAAGCATACCATGATCGCGGCATTTCATCCAAAGTATGGATAAAAGCATGGACCCATTCATCCCTTGGTTGCGAGGCCCAGAAGGCCTGACATTCCATCAGATGACTGCCAAGGTCATTCTTCCCATCATACCTTCCGGTGTGGTAGATTTTCGTGTCGCCAAAGTGAACTGTCATCAACCTTCGACACTGCAGCCAACCAGTAATCAACTTCTTATGGGTCACCCACCACCATGCTGGAGTAGCCTTCAGTGCCTCCTCCAATGCCAACAATCGTTGCGGTTCTGACACCTTAGCTTCCAATGCAACTAGAAAATCAGA
This sequence comes from Larix kaempferi, assembly GCA_027924585.1. NCBI lineage: Eukaryota > Viridiplantae > Streptophyta > Pinopsida > Pinales > Pinaceae > Larix > Larix kaempferi. The sequence continues at coordinate 984,964 of BSBM01000542.1, read as the reverse complement.
CAATCTAGGCAGTCCTTCATATACCAGCAACTCAACAGTCTTATTTGCAACACGACGTAGCGACTGTGTGATCAACCCACACTTTCAGAATGATACCTTATGTAGGCAATTCTGCCAATTCTCTAAAGCATCATTTGAGTTGGAAGACGCAGAGATGGAACTGCGCAAACCAAGTTCTCCACCAGCAGTCGGATGGATGTAATCTTCTGAAATGTTATATGCATGATCCCATCCTCTTCCAACTTCATCCTTGACAGGTTCAACATATCATCGCCCTTCAGCCGGATCCAACAGAACGATGACGCGGAGATCTTGATTTTCAAAGGTCATCACCCACTTCTTAAAATTAAAGACTTCTACACTGTCATTAGCCCATCCAATCCCCAGTAATGCGGGATAGGAGCTTCCACCTTCGATAACCTCAATGACATCAAAATCTGCATATGTCTTCATCCCCTCAATATCCACAACAAGTCACAGAACTCTCCCAATTAGTGTCGCCTTGGCTTGATTAGCTAATCGCAGCTGTATAGGAGACCAAATCAATGTTAGGATCCCCATCTTCTGTCATGCCTGCTTTGTCAATATATTAACATCGGAGCCTAGATCCATAAATAACTGAATTGACCTCGTAATCCCCGATCTGGACATTCATGCGCATTTCTTTTCCCTCCTTCTTCCTTTGCAAGGAATTCACCGCGGACTCCCTCCGGCCCTAAGTCAATCGATGCAACAAACTCTCAATCTCAGCCAGAGCATCAGGATCTCTTTCCAGCAATAAAAAACTTTCCAAGAAGTGTTGTAAGGTGCCATACTGATGCGATAGTCCTACTTCCGACGTCGAATCAAAAGCTGGGGCATGTCATAAACAATTGACTTACCGTGATCTTTTTCCATCGCACTATGCGCCTGAAAGAATGCATCACGCTCGCCATCAATGTCAAATTGTGCCTTTTCCTTCCCATCCAACCGGATCAGAGGATTTGAACCATCTTTTCCTGTCATCACACCTTCGTGTGTGATAACAGCAACATCAGCATCTTGTGGCCTTGGTTCTGCTAAAATTGTTGCAACAGTTGGTCTTTGATTCTGGTTCGATGGTGGGTTCTCAGGTTGATTCACATTTTGGTTGGCGTTTTGATTCATACGTTGGTTCTGGTTCTGCGGAGGATTCTAATTTGGTAACTGGTTCTGATTCTGTAACTGCGGTATATTTCCTGCCTGCCATTGCGCAATCAACTGCAAATAGTTTTCAATAGTGTGATCAGTAACAAAACAAAACATGCATTGGGTCTGCAACTGTGGGAAATCTCTCTGGTAGTGTCCCAACACTCCGCAACTATAACATTGGACAAGTCTGTGACCTCGTCCTCCTCCACGACCAAAGCCTCCACCGCGTCCTCCCCGGAATCCTCCATGGAATCCCCCTTGCTGCTGATATTGTGGTTGAGGAAACTGTTGCTGCATGAGATTCGGTTGCAGCTGCACACACTATCCTGGATGAACACATGGTGCTGGATGAACGTACTAGAGCTGCTGAACGTACTGTGGCTACTGCGGATCCATCGACAACTGAGTATATTGTGGCATAAACTGTTGTGGTTGCGGCTGCGGTACAAACTGCATCTACGATTGAGGTAGTGGCTGGGCTACCTGTGGCTGCGATTGTGGTTGTTGTACAACACATTGGTCATCCTTCACATAGAATGCATCATACGTTCTTTCCTGAAGTAAACCATATGCATGGAAATCCTTATCTTCATGTCCCACGGACTTGTAGAATGTATAATACAAATTCATTGGTTTTGTGACCATCTTATGCATGTATTGACACTCCTCATGTCAATGCCCATATACCTGACAGATGCAGCACCATGGCCTACCTCTTCCACTCAATGGGTTCGGTGCTATGGATACCAGATAGTTGCGGAAATCTGGGAAACTATCCTTAGTATTCCCTTCTGCACGACATCGCGTACACCAAGCCTCTTCACGATGTTCCTTACCTTTCTTAAGGTCTTGCAATTGCATTGTCAGGTTTTCCAACTGTGTCTGAATCTGTGACATGCCAGCTGCGTTCTCACCAATCGACGAAGCTTCTAACCGCATTGCAATCTCGAGAGCCTCACTCAGTGTTGTAATGTTCTATTGCATCAACGGTAGTCGAATGTGAGGTAGAAATGCCACGATGAACCATTCTTTGTGCTTGACATCGCTCATGTAAAAGCTAACTCTTGCCATCAACGTTTTGAACCGTTGGTCAAAATCCCACACAGTTTCATTTGGATATTGCTTAATCTCTTTTAGTTCTGTAATATACTGTGCTTCAGGCTTAGGTTTTCTGAACTCTGCAGTCAATCCTTTTCGAACTTCATCTAGTGTGTTCTCTGTAGCGCCTATGGGAATTTGAATAAACTTCATAAACCAGTCTAATGTGCGACCCCGAAGAGTTGTCTCCAGTTGACATTTCTTGGCTTCATCATTAGTAATTTGCTTAACAGTCCATACTACACATAAGAACTAATATTGCTTAGAATTATCTATTCCATTTCCATGGAACAACGGCAACTTTCATCTTCGCCCGCCATCCTAGGCTTCCTTCCTACAGTCGCTGAGCTACTAGCAATCAAGTTCTGTTGACACGATGAACACGACCTTGTCAAAGTTGTATTTATTCCTGGATGAGATATAGTGAGCGGAGGCGTGGGTATGTTGCTATTGGGGGTTGGTCCTGCCTCTATCCTGGGTGTATCCTGGTTGTCCTTGTCGGCACTGTGAGGTCGCTTCGTCCCATTTGGTCTTCCTTTGCGGTTTTGCGTTTCGATCACAGTAGGACCTTCTCCTGTCCTCTGCCTCTTTTCCTGTCGAAACCTTTCTCCTCCCCTTGTAAGACCACTCTCTTCCTTGGCATCCTTCACAGTCTCATCGTAACTTGCACCCATCTACCCCGTATCATTCCATTCACCTTCCCTCCTTCTGCTACGGTATCCATAGCCTTCACCCACCAGGTTTCTACTGGTTGAGGTGCATCTTCAGTATTCCCTTTTCGCAAATGAGCATCTTAATGGACAACTGTAGCGACAACAGAAACTTACCTCTTGGTCCGTTGAAGAATTCCCTTTCTGCTTCACTATAAGACTTTGTTGTTAGAAAAACAGGATCGCAGAGCAACAACAATAAACAGAAATGCAAATATAATCACACAAACACATTACAAGAGAGACACCAATATATCATGGTTCACCCAAGATGGGCTACATCCACACTGAAATTGCCAGTCCTTATTATTATACTGTCCAGGAAAGTGAAGGGATACAAACTGCAACACAACCCCTGCACTTCCTCTTCACTATCTCACAGTCTCTCTTCTTGATCATAGAGATCTTTACAATGCATAATACCTAATACATCAACCCTATCCATATTACAATGTATTTCTTTAATAGAGGAAATACAATGGGAAAATACCACGGGTTACCTAAAACCATGGGCCCGTAAAGATTGGGGAACAAGTGTACAATCCTCTGGGGTACACAGCTGAGACAATATCATCTATGAGACTGGAAGATCTGGCTCCCCAACCAACAATCTCCCACTTGGAGACTAATCACAAAAATTCCACTGTTGTTGTACTTGTTGGGCCTTGGACTTGGCAAATTTCTCCTCTTCACCTTCACACTTGAAGGCCAACTGAAACCGAGTAGGAACTCAATTTCTCTCTGGTCACTACCTTTGTAAACATGTCTGCAGGATTCTAGCTAGTACGTATCTTTTCCATCTTCAACAGTTCATCTTCTAGAACAGAGCGTATGAAATGGTACTTGAGTTGTATATGTTTATTCCTGGAATGGAATGTTGAGTTCTTTGCAAGATGAATGGCACTCTGGCTGTCACTATGCAACCTACTATCCTTCTGCTTCTTACCCAATTCCTCCATAAACCTCTGCAACCAAATCATCTCTTTACTAGCCTCTGTAGCAGCAGCATACTCTGCTTCTGTTGTTGAAAGTGCAACAACATTTTGCAGTCTCGAAATTCAACTTATTGTTGTTCCACCTACAGTAAACACATACCCTATGGTGCTCCTCCTGCTATCCTTATCACCTGCCATATCTGCATCAACATATCCCTATAAAACAGTGTCTAAACCTCCAAAACATAATGCTTGAGTGGTAGTACCTCTCAAATACCTGAGAATCCACTGTACTTCATTCCAATGTTCTTTACATGGATTGTTCATATATCTACTCACAACTTCCACTGCATGTGCAATATCTGGTCTTGTGCACACCATGGCATACATCAACCTATCAATTGTTGATTGATAGGGAATCTTGGACATGCAATCTATCTCTTCTTGTGTCTTGGGACACATTTCCTTACTTAGTTTGAAATGGCTGACCAAAGGTGTACTAACTGGTTTTGTATTCTGCATTCTGAACCTCTCCAACACCTTTTGTATGTACTCACTCTGAGACAATGTCAATTTGTGATTTTTCCTGTCTCTCGTTATTATCATACTAAGGATTTGCTTTACAGCACCCAAATCCTTCACCGCAAATGAATTAGCTAGCTTCATTTTGAGTACATTTATATCCTGCATGTTAGACCCTACAACAAGCATGTCATCTACATACAATAACAAGATAATATATCTTTCATTGTCTAGATTCTTTAAATAAACACAGTGGTCAGAATGACATCTAGTATAACCTTGTTTTGTCTTAAACATGTCAAATTTTAAATACCACTGCCTTGGAACTTGCTTCAAGCCATACAAGCTCTTCTTCAACCTGCATACTAGATCATCCTTCCTTTTGACCTCATACCCTTGTGGCTGCTGCACATATATCTCTTCCTCCAAATCCCCATGGAGAAAGGCTATTTTTACATCTAACTATTCAAGATGCAAATCTTTTACCGCCACTAGACTTAAAATAGTCCTAATTGAAGTCATCTTAACAACAGGCGAAAATATTTCATCAAAATATATACCTTTCTTCTATGCAAACCCCTTTACAACAAGTCTGGACTTGTACCACTTCTTACCTCCTTCTTCTTTCTTCAACCTATAAATCCATTTGTTCTACAATGCTCTTTTACCAATAGGAAACTGAACCATATCCCAAGTATGGTTTCCTACCAATGAGTCCATCTCCTCGTTCATGCCTTGCTCCCACTTCTTTCTAGTTTCCACCTGCATTGCTTCTTCATAACATTCAGGTTCACCAGCATCAGTCATCAATAAATAATACATTGAAGGAGAGTATCGTTCAGGGATTCTACTTAACCTGGTAGATCTTCTTGTTCTTGATTTTCTGGCACCTTTGGAACTTCATTTTCTTCAATTTCATCAAGTACTGTGTACTCTGTGTTTTCCTTTTCCTGTTTATTTCCCTGCAACTGATCTTTATACATGACCTTTTCATTGAATATCACATCTCTACTCCTGATTATTCTGTTATTTTCATAATCCCATAAGCGATAACCAAATTCATCAACCCCATATCCAATAAAGGTACATTTCTTGGATTTAGCTTCAAGCTTTGTTCTATTTTCTTTATCAATATGGACAAATGCTTCACAACCAAATGTTCTCAGAAATGAGTAGTTTACATTTTTACCTGTCCATGCCTCCTCTGAAATACCACCATCCAAAGCACCTAAAGGCCCTCTATTTATTAAATAAACAATAGTATTTACAGCATCCGCCCAAAACTGTAAAGACAACCCTGCATGCAATCTCATATACCTTGCATGCTCTATGATCATTTTATTCATCCTTTCTGACACCCCATTTTCTTGTGGTGTTCCTAGCATTGTATTCTCTCTAGGAATCCCATGGTATGAACAGTAACTATCAAACTCCTTTCCGCAGTACTCACCTCCATTATCAGATCTGAGACACTTCAACCTTTTTCCTATCTCATTCTCAACCAAATCTTTCCACTTCTTAAAAGTAGCAAACACATCAGATTTATGTCTAATGCAATAAACACAAATTTTTCTAGTTGCAGCATCAATAAATGTAACATAATAATGAGAGCTACCAAGACATTGTACCTGAGTCGACCCCCATACATCTGTATGAACAAGCTCTAACTTTCCATTCTTCTTATGTTTCCCAACCCTGAGAAATCTAATTCTCTTATGTTTTCCATAAACACAGTTCTCACAAAATTCCAAACTTACTTGCTTCAAATCTGGCAGCAACTTCCTTGAGTGGAGAATATGCATCCCCTTCTCACTCATGTGGCCAAGCCTATGATGCCACAATGTTGTATATGTTCCTGTGGAAGCTAAAGAGATAGAATGGTCAGTATTATGAGGACATAAATACAACGTACCTACCCTGAATCCTTTTTCTATCACCATTGATCCTTTAGTGATCTTCCACCACTTTTATCCAAACGTGGATAGACAGCCACCATCTCCCAACTACCCTATTGAGATCGATTTCTTTTCATAGCAGGAATATGCCTTACATCTTTCAGCAGCCAATCTGTAACATCCCTCCTTTTACCTTACTTTTTGTAACGAAAAAATGTAAATGTATACTTGTTATGGTGAGGAGCTCAAGGCCAAGGTCCCACCAGTATGACTTTTATGTATGTTGTTTATTGTTCCTAAGTTTTAAATAATAGACTTACGAGACTGAGGATATTTTGCAACTTAATGACGGGGCATGAATCCACTAGGGGGAGAGGTTACGGACTAGGAATCCATGGGAATCCCGTTACTAACAAAGGTGTCAATTGCGGTGCCTTGATCACTATAAGGAAGGTGGATTGTTCAATGGTGAAAACGCTTGTAAGTGTCAGCCTAAGTAGGATCATACGTAAACAAAAATGACGAAGAAATTTCTTTATGTTGGCTAGAGAATAACAAGCTATTGTTTTAGCTTGACACTAGTTTAGACTCATAACAAAGCTAAAAGTTGTTTGGCACATAGTTATGTTAAAATGTATCTAGCTTGACTTAGGAGATAGACACCCTTAAGTACTTAAGGGAACTAAAACTTATATTAAGTAAGGGGAACATGCCATGTTCTTTCTTTATTATCTCTAAAGGGATAGGGACAAATATTTATTGTCCTAGAAGATCCCTTACATTAATTGACTCGAAACGTGTAATAGATTTATAATCTAGGTGTATATATAAATAAATATGGTATATATATTTCATAATATATAGACATAAGAAAGGTCAACATAACTATTACATCTTTTAAACTAGACGAAACCACTATGAAGGATTGGGTTCTCCATAAGGGATAACCATGTTAGGATATGTAGACACTTAGGAGTTAGTTAAGATCAACTTGTGTAATATATCCGTTAGGAAAAGTGTGTTTCTTTAGTATGCATTAGTATACATTTGTAAATATTTAATACGACGGTCACGATATGTTGTGATCCGACGGCTCAACTTCTCGTAGATCATACCTAACCTTGATCTGTGGCTTAACACCCGATTGGTCCATGATCTCTATTTAAAGAGCTTGGAGGGTCATTCTTTAGTTGATTGATTATGAGAAGCTCATTTGTAACTTTCTTTCTTTGCAAAATAAATTGCTCCATAGAAGCTATTTGGTCGGGGCCGTGGAGTGTTTCCCTCTCAAGGGTTTAAACCACATCAAAACATCAATGTATCGATTTGTGATCTATTTGTGTTAAGTGGTTTCTCTAGGTGTTTGGTCTTTTGGGAGTACCCTGTGTACCCGAACATGGTATCAAAGCTTTTATGAAGAGCCACTTCCGGTTATGATCTAGATCTTGAACTGTTGTTGCCGAAACTTGAAAGGGTTTCTGGTTCTGGTATTTCTGTGCATTTCTGGGCTATGGGAGGTGTTCCATTGCGTCCGGAGCACCGTTTCCATTGGGAAATAATTTTCATTCGATCGAAAATGGTTTCCAGTTGCTTCATAAATGCATATTTCATCAGATCAAGGTTAGGTATGATCTAAGAGAAGTTGAGCCATCGGATCACAACATATCGTGACCGTCGGATTAAATATTTACAAATGCATACTAATGCATACTACAGAAACACACTTTTCATAACAGATATATTACACAAGTTGATCTTAACTAACTCCTAAGTGTCTAAATATCCTAACATCCCCCCTTAAGAACAACTTGGGATAGGATTGAAAGATTTACAAAAGTGACACTATTAGGAGAAGGAAGGAGGCATTAGAGCCTATGGTATCAGAGCAGGGGGGAAACCTTTGTTGGTTGGTTTCACTGATTCAGATTGGGTCGGCATTCCTAATGATCCAAAGTTTACTGTAGGTTATGTTTTCAATCTGGGATCTGGACCTGTCACTTGGGCTTGTAAGAAACAACAAAATCTTGCTCTTTCTTCAGCAGAGGCAGAATATCGAGCCACAGTTAATGTCAGTCAGGAAGCTTTATGGCTTCGATAGATCCTTTTAGATTTTGGTTCGAGTAGCAGCAGCCTACTAAACTTTGGTGCGACAATCAAAGTGCTATCAAGCTTTCCAAAGATCCAGTCCTACATCAACGCAGCAAACACATTGAGCTACATATTCACTTCATCAGAAATCTTGTTCATGATCGTGTTCTTGAAGTGCTTTTTGTCCTACAAATGATCAAGTTGCAGACATTTTCACCAAGTCTCTTACAGAAGCGAAGTTTTCTAAAATTCGATCTATGTTAGGAGTTCATGAATTTGTCATTAAGGGGGGATAGGCTCTAATGCCTCCTTCCTTCTCCTAATAGTGTCACTTTTGTAAATCCTTCAATCCTATCCCAAGTTGTTCTTAAGGGGGGATGTTGGGATATTTAGACACAGAGCTAGTTAAGATCAACTTGTGTAATATATCCGTTAGGAAAAGTGTGTTTCTTTAGTATGCATTACTATGCATTTGTAAATATTTAATCCGACGGTCACGATATGTTGTGATCCAACGGCTCAACTTCTCTTAGATCATACCTAACCTTGATCTATGGCTTAACACCCAATTGGCCATGATCTCTATTTAAAGAGCATGGAGGGTCATCATTTAGTTGATCGATTATGAGAAGCTCATTTGCAACTTTCTTTCTTTGCAAAATAAATTGCTCTGTAGAATCTATTTGGCAAGGGCCGTGGAGTGTTTACCTCTCGAGGGTTTAAACGATGTCAAAACATCGGTGTATCGATCTGTAATCTGTTTGTGTGAAGTGGTTGCTCTAGGTGTTCGGTCTTTTGGGAGTACCCTGTCTACCCGAACAAACCAGACTTCCTCCACTACACGTTTTTGGCATTTATTACAAACGAGTTGGAAACAAATCAAAGTGTATCCTATTGTTTACTGTTTGTTGCCATAACTCCATGTGGTTGGGATTTTAGCTTGAGATAGTGAGGAGGAGTATCTTCTCCTATTCGAGGCGGACCTTCTGAGGTAGAACCTTAGGGTTAGGTATATAAATTCATATATACACAGAGAGGGGGGGGGAATGCATCCGTGGAAGGGGAATCACTGCATAAGCTCGTAGCAATGTCTGAAGAAGCATAGGATTAACCTTCCAATGTTCACAGTGATGTCGGGTAAGCCATATCCGATCGATCTATAGATTAGGTTACTTATTTTTAATTTGTGAAGACTCTGCATGCTTATGCGAATTACTCGACAGAGTCATAAGAAATATTGATCTATGTTTTGGTTAGGGTTTCCCTCAGCATAAATACTTAATGGAATGATAGGTGATTTGCCACAGAGCATGATCCTCAGGTCTTTGTATTGTTGTGATATTTTTTGTGATCTGTAACTCTAAAGTTTTTATAGATATGTATATGGGAAGGAGTGACAAGGAGCGGCTCTCCTGAGAGCACATTTCCATCTGTGCACCTATAGAGAGACACCCTCTTTGTGGATATCTCTGCAACAACTGTTTAAGAGCCATTATCTTTGAGATGGGCATGTTGTTAACCACCTCTAAAATCGCAGCATTGAGAGGTTAAGGGGTTTTACCTTCTGCTAGAAAAATTACGGATCTGTGCATATAGATTAAACGTTCTTGATAGGATGCATGAACAGGTAGTAAATCCCGCAATTGCCTTTGACTAATGGAGCGACCTCCAGCTAGGCCGTTGATGAATATATATATCAGGGGTTTTACCTTCTGCTAGAAAACTTACAGACCTGTGCATATAGATTAAACGTTCTTGGTAGGATGCATGAACCAGTAGTAAATCCCACAATCTCCTTTGACTAATGGAGCGACCCGTTGATGATATATATATTCATATATATATTTATAGATACAATTTTCTTGAATAGTTGTACAGCTCGGATCTGTGCATCATTTTTCGTCTCCAAGATAAAGTAAACCGTGTATAAGTCGAGAAAGGGATAGCACAGTTCGGGGAAGGCGCACAGGTCTCTCCTTTGTGCAAACTGCCTTTTTAGACCTAAATAGTTTTTAGATGTATACATCACTACGTTAAGAAGAGACCAGACTCAGAGTTAAATACCCACTCCGTAGTCAGGGAATTAAAGATTGTTCTCAATTAATATAAAAGAGCGTTCAACAGAGTTCAGCTCTGCAAACGATTTATCATGCTTCTAACAACGATCCGCTTAGAAAATGGATTGATATGTCTTTATTTGCGTGACAGCCAGGGAAAACTCTGTTCCCAATTTAAGTATCTACATTCAGATCAGAGCGATATGAATATCACAGTTTAAAATAGAGCTTCTCACACTAAGTATTACCCGCAAGTTGTATCTCGGTTTAATTATGAACTCCGTGGGTAAAAGCGACTGTGTCATAATTATCACCTGCAAACTATAGTTCAGATATAGATACACCTACTATTCTAAATTATATTACCGGCAATTATTGTTTACATCTTGAGTTCATGCGTGAGCTCCAGAAAAGTAGCATAGTGAATGAGGAATTATTGTAGGGTGCAAATGTAAACTACTTTTTTATTAATATAATAGATTGAGACCCTTTCCTCGTGGACGTAGCCCGGTAGTGGGTGAACCACCTATATCTGTCTTCATATGTGAATTTTCGATGGCGTGATTTCTTATGTCAAAATTATCTTCAGAACTCTGTGTGTCTTCATGTTTGAATTTTCGATGGTGTGATTTCTTATGTCAAATTATCTTCACGACTCTGCCTGTTAAGATATATGTGGATGGTTGTTAAAATGTGGTAGTTCACTTTTAAAACAATAAATATAATAATAGGTTTTGGATAAAATAAATTTGTATATTGGTTTGTGATGATTGACAAATATTTAATGCTCGGCAAAAGAACGGTGATGGGGATACTCATCACACTCAGGTTATAATAATATTTCTTTCCCTTTAAATTCAAATTGTGGGCATGAGTATGCTGAACTATATGATGATGTCTTAGTTATAGTTAATTTAGTTGAATCTTTAAAAATGAATGAATGGGTTATAATAATATTTCTTTCCCTTTAAATTCAAATTGTGGGCATGAGTATGCTGAACTATATGATGATGTCTTAGTTATAGTTAATTTAGTTGAACCTTTAAAAATGAATGAATGGGTAAGTAACTTCTAGTATATTTAGAGGTTACGTGATTACCACTAACGCGAAAAAGGGAATTTGATATTTATACGTGTAAATGCTATTAGGAAGGAATTCATAAAAGGTGGTATGGATTGTTTGTTTTCTTTGGAAAGAGGAAATTATATATGGAAGCAAATATTTATATGTATAAGTTGTTTTACAGAAGGCAAGGCATATTTTTAAATATAAGTGCTAGTAAAATGGAAAATGATAAGGTAGTTATTTGGTCTTAACTAAAGTGATTTAGTATATAATCCTTCATTTCAAAGTTAATTGGAGGAGGTTCTTTTAGCGGTAGGAATGGTATTAGTAACTTAGTTTGTTTGGTTATAAATCCTTGTATTTATATTATGGGTTTGTTTTGGATAAAGTAATTGTTAGTATATTTTAAATATGTTAATCTAAATTACTAGAGGTAAACAACGTTAAGTAATTTAGATGTTATATAAAGTCCATTAATACCTGAAAAATAGAATTATATAAAGTGCTTTTTAGGAAGGAGTTATTAAGAGGTAAGAAAAATAAAAAGGAAAGGGAATTGGATACCCATTGATGTGTTTTTAATAAATATTAGTTGTGCAAAATAGAATATGTATGTGGAGTAATAATATGTGTTACATTATTTATTTATTTTAATATAGTCGATCTTAAGTGGTAAATAATAATATGGGTATATTATTTATTTAATTATTTCAATGTAGTCAACATTAAGTGGTAACGTTGGGCATTATCATGGATTTACATATATTCATTAAATGAAATTGCATTCAAATTATTATGTTATGTTTTATATCAAATATTGGATACATAACATTGTATTTTTATTGATATGTTTTTAAAGAAAAGACGATAGGTATTTAATTGACATACATTGTCTAGTGGAACTGGATATTCCACTTCGTAGTTGGATTAAAGATATTGTTTTAAATGTATAAAGCTATATATATGAAAACATGTGTTTTAAGTGTATTTTTGAGGGATGTTACAAGTGGTATCAGAGCCCAGTTAAAACACTAGGGCCTTTGGACTTGCAAACATAAAAGTATATTGTGCACTCTTCACCGTATTTTGTTTTCTAGTAAAAATATTACCTTATTAGTAGTTGTTATATTATTAGCATGTGTGATATAGAAAAGTTGAACTAGTACGTATCATATGCTATAGCCAAAGCAAGTAGGAGGGTTGCATAGGAAGTAAATTTGTGTTAAAGGACCTATGCTCTATCCGGTTCCAAGTAAAATATAGGATTCAAGCCTTTTGTAAAATAAAACTGAAGATAAGATTGATATGTTTACCTCCTACATGACTAAAGAAACATGAGGTATGTAAGCCTAAACGTAATAGTTATATTTTTTGTAGAGTTTCAAAACATGACATGACCAGACGAGTATAGCGTAAGTGCATTGGCCTTTAATATCTTTGAAAACAATGCTTGAAATAGTTTTTAAGTCCAAAAAAAAAAGATTTGGGACTCTATTTGTGATAACATGTGATCAAAATGTATGTTTAAGAAAAGAAGGGAAATGATTCATATACTTAAAATAACAAGATATGTCCAAATCCAGTTGTAACTATACTTGTCGGAAAATGAGTAATGTATTAGAATTACGCATAAGAATGTTTGATTGCAAACAAGATTTTATATGAAATCATGATAGGAACTGGATATATGTTATGCTTTCTTTATGATGAACATGATATTTTGATATAAATAACTTCTGGCAAGAGATTGTAAGTGAAGCATGCAGGTGCATACGGGTACAAAATATTTCACCAAGACTGGTGAACGAAAGGTAATACATAAGGTATGATTCAATAACTGTTTTGAAGAGGTAGCATATTGAAAATTTACAGTTAGACTGATGATAGTCGTTTGCATGAATGATTTACCATGTTTATACAAAATTGAATAAAAATTAAGATGATAAATTTGAATTCCTATTATGAGAAAATTTAAGTTAAAATTAATGGCATAATGTTGAGTCGGAGGACTTTGGAGCATCATGGCTATTTATGTCCCATGATTTGATGTTGAGTCGGAGTACTCTGGGAGCATCTGGATTGGTTTTCCCTTTATGATAGGATTGATGTCGAGCTGATGGGCTCTAGAAAATCAAAGCATAAACTAACAATGTGATGATTGCAATATTTTTATTTATTCAGAATTTTAATTCTATGTCAGGGTGACTAACAGTACTTAGAGGTTGTTACATTGTTACAGGTAAAGAATTATGGAAGCTTCCATAAAAAAAAAAAACACATAAAATTAAGAAACATCTTAAAACTTATGAAACATGCAATAAAGAACAATGAACTTAAAATAAGAGAGGATTATAAAGACTTTTGAGCTAACCACGGGGGACGCCCTAGGTTATAAAGATCTTGGAAATTTTAAAGAAACTTCCTTACACTAAAACAAAATATTTATTGAATATTTAACGAGTAAATGAGAGAAGCAATTGAATAAGAAGAAAAACATATGTCTAAACAAGGTGACCTAAATTCGAATAAAGAACCTTTCCCAAAAAGAACGGTTGCATAGAGAGGACTTTGCATGAGGCAAGTGTTCCCAAGTTCACTGGAGGGTCCAGTCGTGAATCTGAGCGCTCAAAACATCAGATTGCTGATATCTGGTGTGTCCTATTAAAGAGGACGGTCCTAGTGAGAGGACTGTGAAGGTTGAAGGGGAAGGTTATTCAGAAAGATTCACACCATAATAGGTTGATAAAAGAACCTTGTGACTACTCTCCATTAGTAATAAAGATAGAAAACAACTTTGTGACTTCGACCAGGTCCACAACATCGAGGTAAGAATCTTCTGGTATGGAATAATTACCAAGTATTTGATGAGATTCATGTGTTGAGCATAAGCTCTGAAGCACATGGACTACCTTGTTATGCGTTGAGCGTAAGCTCTGGAGCACATAGACTACCTTGTTATGTGTTGAGCGTAAGCTCTGGAGCACATAGACTACTTTGTTATGTGTTGAGCGTAAGCTTTGGAGCACATGGACTACTTTGTTATGTGTTGAGCGTAGGCTCTAGAGCACATGGATTACTTTTTTATCATAAAGCTCTGAAGGCACTAGAACTCATTATATTGATGATGTTGAGTTGGAGGCTATGGAGCATGAGTAATCAATTACTATTGATGGTAAGGTACCTCTAGAGTACCAGGAAAATAAAAAATAAAAAAAAAATTCTTATGCAGTATTGAGATGGTGAACCGAGAGTTGTTTCTACTATGCATATGTTGTGCACGAGGTATGCGCATATAATTATGTTCTAATTGATTTAGAAAAACCAGATGTATGCATGTATTTTATGATAAAATGCTAGAAAACAATTTATGTGGTTTGTGAAAAGTACAGGTATAAAAAGAAAGAAACATTGAGGGATAGCAAGATAGTTGAAAATTTTATGCTTACAGAGGCAACTAAGAGCGGGAGACAAAGTTGAAAGAGTACGAACACCGAGGATGGTGTTATTCTGAAGGGGGAAAGGATGTAACATCCCTCCTTTTACCTTACTTTTTGTAATAGAAAAATGTAAATATATACTTGTTCTAGTGAGGAGCTCAAGGACAAGGCCCCACCAATACGACTTTTATGTATGTTGTTTATTGTTCCTAAGTTGTAATTAGTAGACTTACAAGACTGACGACATTTTGCAACTTAACGATGGGGCATGAATCCACTATGGGAAGAGGTTACGAACTAGGAATCTAAGGGAATCCTGTTACTAACAAAGGTATCAATTGCGGTGCCTTGAGCACTATAAGTAGGATCATACGTACACAAAAATGACGAAGAAATTTCTTTATGTTGGCTAGAGAATAACAAGCTATTGTTTTAGCTTGACACTAGTTTAGACTCATAACAAAGCCAAAAGTTGTTTGGCACATAGTTATGTTAAAAAGTATCTAGCTCGACTTAGGAGATAGACACCCTTAAGTACTTAAGGGAACTAAAACTTATATTGAGTAAGGGGAACATACTATGTTCTTTCTTTATTATCTCTAAAGGAATAGGGGACAAATATTTATTGTCCTAGAAGATCCCTTACATTAATTGACTTGAAACGTGTAATAGATTTATAAGCTAGGTGTATATATAAATAAATATGGTATATATATTTCATAATATATAGACATAAGAAAGGTCAACATAACTATTACATCTTTTAAACTGGACGAAACCACTATGAAGGATCGGGTTCTCCATAAGGGACAACCAGACTTCCTCCACTACACATTTTTGACATTTATTACAAACGAGTTGGAAACAAATCAGAGTGTATCCTATTGTTTAATGTTTGTTGCCATAACTCCATGTGGCTGGGATTTTAGCTTGAGATAGTG
This sequence comes from Larix kaempferi, assembly GCA_027924585.1. Classification (NCBI taxonomy): domain Eukaryota; kingdom Viridiplantae; phylum Streptophyta; class Pinopsida; order Pinales; family Pinaceae; genus Larix; species Larix kaempferi. Next base: position 969,045 of record BSBM01000542.1, on the reverse strand, counting down.
AGGAGGAGGATCTTTTCCTATTCGAGGTGGGCCTTCCAAGGTAGAACCTTAGGGTTAGGTATATAAATTCATATATACACATAGAGGGGGAAGGGAATGCATCCGCGGAAGGGGAATCGCTGTGTAAGCTCGCAGCAACGTCTGAAGAAGTAGAGGATTAACCTGCCAATGTTCGAAGTGATGTCGGGTAAGCCATATCCGATCAATCTACAGATTAGGTTCCTTATTTTTAATTTGTGAAGACTCTGCACACTTATGGGAACTGCTCGACAGAGCCATAAGAAATATTGATCTGTGATTTGGTTAGGGTTTCCCTTAGCATAAATACTTAATGGAATGATAGGTAATTCGCCACAGAGCGTGATCCTCATGTCTTTGTATTGTTGTGATATTTTTTGTGATCTGTAACTCTAAAGTTTTTATAAATATGTATATGGGAAGGCGTGACAAGGAGCGGCTCTCCTGAGAGCATGTTTCCATTTGTGCACCTATAGAGAGACTCCCTCTCTATGGATATCTCTACGACGACTGTTTAAGAGCCATTATCTTTGAGATGGGCATGTTGTTAACCACCTTTGAAATCGTAGCATTGAGAAGTTTAAGTGGTTTTACCTTTTGCTAGAAAACTTACAGATCTGTGCATATAGATTAAACGTTCTTGATAGGATGCATGAACAGGTAGTAAATCCCACAATCTCCTTTGACTAATGGAACGACCTCCATCTAGGTCATTGATGAATATATATATCAGGTGTTTTACCTTGATCTTCTAGAAAACTTACGGATTTGTGCATATAGATTAAACGTTCTTGATAGGATGCATGAACAGGTAGTAAATCCCACAATCGCCTTTGACTAATGGAACGACCTCCAGCTAGGCTGTTGATGATATATATATTCATATATATATTTATAGATATAGTTTTCTTGAATAGTTGTACAACTCGGATCTGTGCATCATTTTTCGTCTCCAAGATAAAGTAAACTGTGTGATAAGCCGAGAAAGGGATAGCGCGGTTCGGGGTAGGCGCACAGGTCTCTCCTTTGTGCAAACCCCTTTTTAGACCTAAATAGTTTTTAGGTGTATACATCACTACGTTAAGAAGAGACCAGGCTCAAAGTTAAATACCCACTCCGTAGTCAGGGAATTAAAGATTGTTCTCAATTAATATAAAACAACATCTAACAGAGTTCAACTCTGCAAACGATTTATCACACTTCTAACAACAATCCACTCAGAAAATGGATTCATATGTCTTTATTTGCGTGACAACCAGGGAAAACTCTGTTCCCAATTTTCAGATTGGAGTGATATGAATATCACAGTTTAAAATAGAGCTTCTCACACTAAGTATTACCCACAAGTTGTATCTTACTTTAATTATGAACTCCGTGGGTAAAAGCGACTGTGTCATAATTATCACCTGCAAACTATAGTTTAGATATAGATACACCTATTGTTCTAAATTATATTACCGACAATTATTGTTTACATCTTGAGTTCATAAGTGAGCTCCACAAAAGTAGCATAGTGAATGAGGAATTATTGTAGGGTGCAAGTGTAAAATCCTTTTTTATTAATATAATAGATTGAGACCCTTTCCTCATGGACGTAGCCCTGTAGTGGGTGAACCACCTATATCTGTCTTCATGTGTGAATTTTCGATGATGTGATTTCTTATGTCAAAATTATCTTCAGGACTCTGGTGTGAATTTTCGATGGTGTGATTTATTATGTCAAATTATCTTCAGGACTCTGCCTCTTAAGATATATGTGGATGGTTGTTAAAATATGATAGTTTACTTTTAAAACAATAAATATAATAATAGGTTTTGGATAAAATAAATTCGTATATTGGTTTGTGATGATTGACAAATATTTAATGCTCAGCAGAAGAACGGTAATGGGGATACTCATCACACTCAGGTTATAATAATATTTCTTCCCTTTAAATTCAAACTGTGGGCACAAGTATGCTGAACTATATGATGATGTCTTAGTTATAGTTAATTTAGTTGAACCTTTAAAAATGAATGAATGGGTAAGTAACTTCTAGTATATTTAAATATTAGTATATTTAGAGGTTACATGATTACCACTAACGTAAAAAAGGGAATTTGATATTTATACGTGTAAATGCTATTAGGAATGAATTCATAAAAGGTAGTATGGATTGTTTGTTTTCTTGGGAAAGAGGAAATTATATATGGAAGCAAATATTTATATGTATAAGCTGTTTTGCAAAAGGCCGGGCATATTTTTAAGTATAAATGCTAGTAAAATGGAAAATGATAAGGTAGTTATTTGGTCTTACCTAAAGTGATTTAGTTATATGTATATAATCATTCATTCCAAAGTTAATTGGAGGAGGCTCCTTTAGCGGTAGGTATGGTATTAGTAACTTAGTTTGCTTGGTTATAAATCCTTGTATTTATATTATGTGTTTGTTTTGGATAAAGTAATTGTTAGTATATTTTAAATATGTTAATCTAAATTACTAGAGGTAAACAATGTTAAGTAATTTAGATGTTATATAAAGTCCATTAATACGTGAAAAATGGAATTATATAAAGTGTTTCTTAGGAAGGAGTTATTAAGAGGTAAGAAAAATAAAAAGGAAAGGGAATTGGATACCCATTGATGTGTTTTTAATAAATATTAGTTGTGCAAAAGAGAATATGTATGTGGAGTAATAATATATGTTACATTATTTATTTATCTTAATATGGTCGATCGTAAGTGGTAAATAATAATATGGGTATATTATTTATTTAATTATTTCAATGTAGTCAACATTAAGTGGTAACATTGGGCATTATCATGGATTTATATATATTCATTAAATGAAATTGCATCCAAATTATTATGTTATGTTTTATATGAAATATTGGATACATAACATTGTATTTTTATTGATATGTATTCAAAAAAAAGACGATAGATATTTAATTGACATACATTGTCTAGTGGAACTGGATATTCCACTTTGTAGTTGGATTAAAGATATTGTTTTAAATGTATAAAGCTATATATATGAAAACATGTGTTTTAAGATGAGATGGAGACCCTTAAGATTTTTTTTTTTTGGTGTATGTTTGAGGGATATTACACAATCAGTTCCATTCTTAAATTTTGTCCATGCTTACCCATTCCAACAATTTTACATGGCTCATCATCACCCAATAAAACATGTCCAAAATCGCCTGGAACATAACCATGAAAATATTTCATATGGGGTGTAGCATGACATGAAGCCCCTGAATCTACTACCCAATAATCACTAGTATTATCTAATGAAAGAATCAAAGCATCTTGTAACACATCACCTACTACATTTGCTTCCTGGGTAGTTTCCTATTGTCCACCTCCTTTCTTCTTTAGAGATCTGCAGTATTTCTTCAGATGTCCTTTCTTTCCACAGTTCCAGTACTCTATCTTTCCCAGTCTGGACTTGGATCTGTCTGTTTTAGACTTGCCACGATTACCTTGGCTTTTTCCTCTCTCCTTTTATCTTTCCCTACTCTCCATGGTCAATGCATTACTCTATGTCTCACCTATGCTTTTTCTTCGCATTTCCTTGCTAAGAATAACACCAATAACATCATCAAATTTGAAGGTGTTTGAACCAAAGACAGAGACAGAGTTACTTATAGCCATGACTAAGCTATTCCATCTTTCTAGCAATAAACACAAGATTAGAAGAGCCCTAATCTCATCATCGAAGTTCACACTTACAGAACTTGGTTGATTTGTAACCGTATTAAATTCATTTAAATGATCAGTAACAGATATACCTTCAAACATCTTCATATTAAATAAATGCTTCATTAGAAATACCTTGTTGGAGGCCGAGGGTTTTTCATACAGCTTACCCAATGTGCTCATCAAACCCTCTGTTTTCTTTTCTTTTGATATATTCAAAGCCACCGACGAAGTCATGGACAGTCGTATTGTTCCCAGTGCCTTTCTATCAAGAACCTCCCATTCTTCGTCCTTTATGGCCACTGGCTGCTTTTCTCTTCCTCCCAACGACAGGAATAGATCCTTCTGGTACAGATAGTCCTCCATTTGTATCTTCCATAACTAGTAGTTTTGGTCGTTAAACTTCTTGACCTTAAACTTTCCTTCTTCTGCCATTGCTCCCACTCGAACCAGAAACCCTATTTTCCTGCGGGTTTATCTGCCAAATAGACCTTTGGCTCTGATACCAATTGTTAGAAAAACAGGATCGCAAAGCAATAACAATAAACAAACATGCAAATATAATCACACAAACACATTAAAAGAGAGACACCAATATATCGTGGTTCAACCAAGATGGGCTACGTCCACACTAAAATTTCCAGTCTTTATTATTATACCATCCAGCAAAGTGAAGGGATACAACCCACTGCACTTCCTCTTCACTGTCTCACAGTCTCTCTTCTTGATATCAAAGATCTTTACAATGCATAATACCTAATACATAAACCCTAGATGTATTACAATGTCTTTCTTTTATAGGGAAAATACAATGGGAAAATACCATGGGTTACCCAAAACCATGGGCCCATAAACTATTGGCAAAAACAGCCCCAAGGTTGGGGAACGAGTGTACAGTCCTCTGGGGTACACGGCTAAGAAAATATCATCTATGAGACTGAAATATTTGGCTCCACAACCAATATTTGTCATATCAACCGCAAACTCGATGATATAGACTTCCAATATACTGTCGACCCAGACCTCAACAACCCGCGATGCTTTGTTGTCGACCTCTTGCAGCTCCTGGATCAGTTCTGGGGTCCAAGATGTTGGCTCACAACCTCGGAAGTTCCTCTTCTGATAGGTAAATTTTGCTAACCATTCATACAAGACGATTGGGAACTCATGAAAAAAATATTTGTGTGGATCATCATGTATGTACTTTGCCAACCACCAATCCGTCGACAACCCAGGGTTTTGATTTTCTTTCTCAGCGAACTCTTGCAACTTTAGATCAAACCAGTCTTGAATTTTCGGTCTCGTCAGATGCCACAACATTTCCTCCTTTCACTTCGCGCTATGGTCCCGACAACGGAACCATTTTTTGACACAAACCTAGTCGACAGGGGTTCCTCACACTGTCGACACCCAAACCACTGCGATCTCCCTGAGCACCGACCCAAACAGGTTTTACCCTATCTAGCAACACCTGTAGAGCAGATGAGGTCTCACCCGAGATGTCAGGGGAGAGTTGACGGAACCACGTTTCTGCCGAATGAAGGAGGACTTTGTGCATCAACTGATTAACTTATCGTGGCATTGCATAATAGATCTAAGCATTCAACTTAGGCATTAAACATAATCGCAGCATCATTCAACAGATCTCGTCATTGATAGAACCATAAATGCGCAATAGATATAACAGTAAACATTAGTCGCAGCAAGGAAACATCGCATCATTCACAGATTCATATCACATAATGCATTCATCACAAGGAAACAGGAAAGACACAGTAATTCTGCTCAACATCATATCATATTAACCTTTACAAGAACCCATAGATACCACAATAATTCCTCTATCGCATACCCAAATGAACAGACAAGCAAAATCATCCGTGCTCAATTGTCTCTTCAATTCATCGGCTCCTAGATTTCCAACTCAGTATCTCAACACTTACAATCCTATGTCTATTTATAGGCTTGCGCCTTTACATTTACGGTCCACTTATGCAACTGCCTAACTACTTCTCAACAACCTATACAAAAAGATGACCCAAAACCCACATAATGCTGTCCAAATGACCCAAAACCCACATAATGCAGTCCAACTGACCCAAAACTACATAAACTAGTCGACTTGTGTGTTGATTTCCCCCTTTCGCGGTACCTTCGGCCTTGCATAGCATCTGCAATGCTGCGATGCTAACTCATCAAAACCGCCTGCCAACACATTGGCACTATTTCTGAGACTTCGAGGCATGGTGTGGGGGGTCCCCTAGATGAAACCCGGCATCCGAAATCCATTCGAATCAACGGATTCACGACCGGATTCATGGTTTGGTTTCTATGGGCATTTTCGTTGGGCACCTTGGGGCCATTCAGGGACACTTTGAGGATTTGCTCTAGGGCCACGGAACCCAAACCAATGAGTGGAATTGGATTCCGTCGTCTCTCACACGTGTCTATTTCCATTTTGGACTTGTCCACGGTGGCCGCACATGCCTAAGAGCCTTTGGATGAGAATTTTCCCCCTTGAGTGAAATTGGAATGGCCCTCACTGAGCAAAACCCTTGCTCCGGAGACGGCACATTGGAACCATTTTCGAGTCTTTGATGCATGGTGTGGGGGGTCCCCTAGCTGAAACTCGGCGTCTGAAATCCATCGGAATTGACGGATTCACAACCGGAGTCATGGTTTGGGTGCTATGGGAATTTTGGTCGGGAAGACTGAAGCCATCCAAGGACACTTTGAGGATTTGCTCTGGGGCCACGAAACCCAAATCAACGAGCGGAATTGGATTTTGTTGGCTCCAACACGTGTTTATTTCCATTATGGACGTTTCCACGGTGGCCACGGATGTCCAGATTCCTTCGGATAAGAAATGGCCCCCTTAAGCGAAATTGGAATGGCCCTCACTGAGCAAAACCCCAACTCTGGAGATGGAACATTAGCACCGTTTCTGAGACTTCGAGACATGGTGTGGGGGGTCCCCTAGTTGAAACCCAGCATCCAGAATCCATCGGAATCAATGGATTCACTACCGGAGTCATGGTTTGGGTGCTATGGGCATTTTTGTCAACCACCGAGGGGCCATTCAAGGACACTTTGAGGATTTGCTACGGGGCCACGGAACCCAAACTGGCGAGTGGAATTGGATTTCATCGGCTCCCACATGTGAAAGTGTCTATTGTGGACATGTCCACGGTGTCCACGCACACCCGGGATCCTTTGGATGAGAAATGGCCCCCTTGAGCCAAATTGGAATGGCCCTCACTGAGCAAAACGCTAGCTCTGGAAATGGCACATTGGAACTGTTTCTGAGACTTTGAGGCAAGGTGTGGGGGTCCCCTAGCTGAAACCTAGCATCCATAATCCATCGGAATCGATGGATTCTCTACCGAAGTCATGGTATGGGTGCTATGGTCATTTTCGTTGGGTACCCCGGGGCCATTCAGGGATAATTTGAGGATTTTCTCTAGGGCCACGGAACCCAAACCGGTGAGTAGACTTGGATTTCATTGGCTCACACATGTGAAAGTGGCCATTTTGTACATGTACAGGGTGTCCATGCATGCCCGGGAGCCTTCATGATGAGAAATTCCCCCCTTGCGCGAAATTGGAATGGCCCTCACTGAGCAAAACCCCAGCTCTGAATATGGCACATTAGCACCGTTTCTGAGACTTCAAGGCACAGTGTGGGGGGTCCCCTAGCTGAAACCCAACATCTAGAATCCATTGAAATCCATGGATTCACTATCGGAGTCACGGTTTGGGTGCTATGGGAATTTTCGTCGAGCACCCCGGGGCCATTCAGGGACACTTTGAGGATTTGCTATGGGGCCACGGAACCCAAAACAATGATCAGAATTGGATTCTGTCAGCTCCCACACATGTCTATTTCCATTTTGGACGTGTCCACAGTGGCCATGGATGCCCGGGAGCCTTCGGATAAGAAATGGCCCCCTTGAGCGACATTGGAATGGCCCTCACTACGCAAAACCCTAGCTCCGGAGATGGCAGATTGGCACTGTTTTCGAGACTCGAGGCTTGGTGTGGGTGGTCCTCTAGCTGAAACCCAGTGTCTGAAATCCATCGGAATCGACGGATTTGTGACCGGAGTCACGGTTTGGGTGCTATGGGAATTTTCATCGGGAACCCTGGGGCCATTCAGGGACACTTTGAGGATTTGCTACAGGGCCAAGGAACCCAAACCAACAAGCGGAATTGGATTTTGTAGGCTCCCACACGTGTTTATTTACATTGTGGACATCTCCACAGTGTCCACGCATGCCCAGGATCCTTCAGATGAGAAATGGCCCCCTTGAGCGAAATTGGAATGGCCCTCACTAAGGAAAACCCTAGATCCGGATATGGCACATTGGCACCATTTTCGAGACTTCGAGGCATGGTGTGGGGGGTCCCGTAGCTGAAACCAGGCGTCTGGAATCCATCGGAATCGATGGATTCGCAATCAGAGTCATGGTTTGGGTGTTATGGGAATTTTCGTCGGGCACCCTGGGGCCATTTAGGGACACTTTGAGGATTTGCTCCGGGGCCACAGAACCCAAACCGGTGAGCTGAATTGGATTTCGTTGGCTTCCACACATGTCTATTTCCATTGTAAACATGTCCACGGTGTTAACACCCATAAAGTGCTCACTATCTCATTTCCTTATTCACATGACCCATTTGTCCACTTTTCCACCATTTGAGCCTCTAAAGCCGCCAAAAGGTCACCAAAAGACCATAATACATCCACTTTTCCCCTCAAAATGAATATTTTTCCTCAAAAAGCATAAAAAACCCTCAAAAAGGGTCCAGAATTTCCAAAAATATTCAAAAGGGAATAAAAATATTCAAAATATTCAAAAAATGAGAAAGGAGGGAAAAGGTACCTAAACCATGTTGGTCAATACCATTGGTTTCCTCAAAACCATAATGGTATTCCCCACCACCAAAAACTATAAAAAGTTGGTAGGGGCTCATCACTTTCGATCCATCCATCATCCTATCCTCATGCTGTCAAAATCTCTCATGAGTTCTTTACCATTGTAGCAATCTTGGAGAAGAGACCTTTGGAGCTTGGAGCTACTCACCTTGGGAGTTGCTCAACACAAATCCTCACCATTTGAGGTATCTCAATACAAATACTCATTCTTTTAATTTCTTGTTCTTGAATCGTTTTCAGAAAATTTTATTTGTTATATGCACATGCTAGATTTAGATTCAGATTTATAATTGTTTTTTGCTTTCAATATTTGAAACTGCTATCACTTGTTGATAGGTGCCCATTGCACTAAGCTTGGTTGCAAAACCAAGCCAATAGTTTTTGGCGACTCCAGTGGGGAACCTTCTCCTATCGCGTCATGCCTTTTGGTCTCAAGAATGCTGGAGCCACTTTCTAACGCGCCATGACTTACTGCTTCCACGATCTACACAGGATCATAAAAGTTTATCTGGACGACCTCACCGCTCGATCCAAGAAGCGATCTGACCATTTAGACGACCTTCGACAAGTTTTCTTGCATTGTCGAAAATACAACATCCACTTGAACCCTCTCAAGTGTATCTTTTGCGTTACATCAGGTCGCCTGCTGGGGTTTGTTATCTCATAAAAAGGCATCACTATAGACCCCTTAAAAGTCCAAGCCATTTTAGAATTACCGTCACCCCGTACATTAAGACAACTTCAAAGCCTTCAAGGGAGGTCCAACTTCCTCCGTCGCTTTTTCCCTGACTATGCCACAACGGTCCACGGTTTCCTCTGACTACTACATCTGCATACCCATTTCGTATGGGACCAACAAGCAAAGATAGCTTTCATCGACTTAAAGAAAGCACTCACAAACACCCCATTGATTTCTCCTCTAGATTTCACAAAAGATTTCACCCTCTATGTCTCAGCATCCGAACATGTCATATCTGGAGTGCTTGTACAAGAAGATACTGCTCGCCAAGAGCATGTCATCTACTATGTGAGCCAGACCTTGTCCAACCCACCCCTCCTCTACCCACATGAAGAAAAGATGGCTCTCGCCATCATCTTTTCAGTACAAAAGCTGCGACATTACATTCTCCTGAGCCACACCACAGTTGTAGCCAATTCCAATCCCATGGTTTACCTCTTGACGCATCGCCTTCTTCAAGGCCGCATAGCTAAATGGGTTATTATCCTGCAAGAATATGACTTAACTTTCAAGACCCCAAAGAGCACCAAGGCCCTAGCACTCGCTCAACTCATCACAGATCTCCCATCCTCTTCGTCATAACCCACTATCCAAACGGATCTCATTGATGATCACATTTTCATCATTTCTTCTGACGACCCATGGTACGGCGACATCTTAATCTACCTCCACACAAAAAAATTTTGACCCCACATCGATCGAGACGGACGCCGTCGTATACGACACCACGCCCCCCGATACCTCCTATTAGGCGATGTACTTTATCGATGCGGCACCGATACCATCTTACGACGCTGCCTATCTCATAACAAGGCAGAACAAGTCCTTAATGACTGTCATAGCGGTGCCTGCGGAGGCCACTTCTCCAGCATGGCCACCACCCAAAAGATCATCCGCGCAAGTTACTTTTGGCCTTCATTATTTACTGATTGCATCACCACAGTCAAACATTGTCAAAACTACCAACTTTTTGCCCCCAAGGCAAGAACCCCACCCGCCCCCCTTCATCCAGTCGTCACTATCAGACCATTCTGCAAATGGGCCATCGAATTCCTCGATTGCAATCCTACGTCAACCAGCGGTCATAAACACATTATTGTGGCCGTAGATTATTTCACCAAGTGGACGGAAGCCATGCCAACTTACAATTGCAAGGCCGACACCACTGCACGTTTTTTCTCAACCATGTGATCGCCTGTTTTGGAGTGCCAAAACAACTCATGTCATACCACGACTCTCACTTCGAAGATGTCGTCTGGAGAGAATTATCAACCTTACTAAATTTGAAGACCATTTCTCCTCCGCCTACTACCCCCAAGGAAACGGCCAAGTCGAAGCGATTAATAAAATTTTGAAAACCATCTGCTAGTGCACTGTAGACAAACACAAATCAAATTGGCACCACGTGCTCTTCCCAGCACTATGGGCATACCACATGTCAACCAAAACCGCCATTGGTTTTAACCCTTTCCATTTAGTTCACGGTGTCGAATCTGTCCTCCCCATCGAGTGCCAGATTCCTTCCCTACATATAGCCGTTGAACTCCTACCGGACACTTCCCCAATTGAGCAACGCTTACTACTCCTGGAGCAGGCCGATGAAGATCGGCACACAGCCCTTCAAACCATGGAACCAGCCAAGAACCGATCCAAATTGAATTACGACAAACATGTCCACCCAAGAACTTTTACTGAAGGGGACCTTGTCCTCGCCTATGAGCAAGCTCATGATAAAACCGAGAAAGGAAAGTTTGTGTCCATGTGGCAAGGCCCATACATTATACACACTTGCCTCGGACAGGGGGCATACATTCTGACCAATTCAGAAGGCAACCCCCTACGCAACCCACACAACGGGTTGTACCTCAAGCGATTTTACCCATAGAAAATCTTATGGACACCACCATCCATTATTGTACAGTATTATTTTGTTTTTCACAAAAAAAAAAAATCAAAAAACCTAAATATTTGTTTTCTTTGCATGACCACAAATGGATCCTGTTCCACTCTACTATGTCGGTTTCGCTGATGGTGCAAGCCGTTGGTCACCCAATCTGGCCTCCGCGACTTGGGTAATATATTCCCCTTCACATGAGTTGATCAACATGGACGGAGTGTGTTTAGGTGCCGCCACCAACAACCAAGCTGAATACGATGCCGTGACCGGTCTCCTGAACGCAACTCTCCAAATGAGCATACGTCACCTTAACGTTTTCTTGGACTCACAACTCCTTGTTTCCCATCTTAACAATGATTACCAGGTACGCGATCCCTGTCTTTTCAGAAAATTCTTGCGCACTAAACAAATTGTTCGACAATTTGAATCCATTTCATTCACACATGTCCCAATGAATCTCAACAGTGTAGCAGACCATATGGCCAACAACATTCTTGACTGGCACACCAATCAAACCATATCATAAACACAAATGTACCTCCACGGGCTTAAACAAAAATGCATCCACGTGCATAACATGTGCCTCCACAGGCATATATATAAAAATTACAAAAATGCATCCACGTGCATAACATGTGCCTCCACGGGCATATACCAAAATAAAAAAATGCATCCACATGCATAACATGTGCCTCCACGGGCATATACAAAAATCAAAACATTGTATCCACGTGCATAACATGTGCCTCCATGGGCATACAGAAAATCAAACATGCCTCCACGAGAAAACAAAAAGACAATGAATGCATCCATGTGCATATACGACTATATACCAAATCATATATATATGTATACATCATAATATAGTCAAACATGTCATAGGTGCCCTCAGCACCCAATATACAAAAATACATCAGCCGTACAAAAAGGTACTTCCCCATATGCTCATCAGCATTTGGGGATAGATACAAGATCATCTACTCATCACGGTCTCCAGGCTCCTTTGGCGCCTCCTCCGCTAGCCTCGTCGGATCATGCCGAGCCCGAACTCTCCTCTCCGCTGGCCCCGCTGGATCATCTCGCAGACGAATCCTCCCCTCCACCGGCCCTATCGGGTCATGCCGAGCCCCATCCCTCCACTCAGCCGCCAACAAATCTCCTCTGAGCAAGATCGAGCACCACTCACAAGGCGCATCGAAACAATGCTCGACAATGTCCCGATCCAAATCCCTTCACCCATCCTCTGGAAAACCTGCTAGGATCATGTCTAGTGTCTCTCTGACACCCTCCACAACATCATCTCGAGGCCTAGCTCGTCAACCGCGAGCCCCAAATCCTCGAGCATGAGGAGGTGGTACCGCTACAAGAGGTGGAATGACCACCATCGCCCATCCCTTATGAACCACATGGTCGGCCGGTGGTACAGGACCAACATTTGCACAATCACGCAAGTGAACCATCATATAGATATCTAACTATAATCATAACAAACATCTAAAACACATGATATAGTAGAGAACAAAACACAAAACATACCATCTAAACCCCAGACCTGCCCCTGGGATCGAGGCATCTGCAGATCTCCTCGATAATCCATACCGGCATACGGATATGTTGGTTGTGGAGCCAGATCTTCTAGTCTCATAGATGATATTGTATCAGCCGTGTTTGTACCCCAGTTCTATATGATATGTAGGTGGACTGTACACTCACCCCAGCGGGGGGGCATCGCCCCCCCACGAGGTTCCAGGGGGGACCATCCCCCCTGGTTGGGGGGTCCGGGGGCAGCGCCCCCGAAGAAAATTTTTGGGGCTGTTTTCGCCAGCTGTTTTGCGGGCCCATGGTTTTGGGTATCCTGTGGTATTCTCCCATTGTATTTCCCTTATAAATAAAGACATTGTAATACGGCTAGGGTTGTTGATGTATTACGTTTTATGCATTGTAAAGATCTTTGAGATCAGGAGAGAGACTGTGAAACAGAGAAGAGGAAGTGCAGCGGTTGTGCTGCAGGTTGTATCCCTTCGACTTGCTGGACAGTAATAATAATAAGGACTGGCAAATTCAGTGTGGACATAGCCCAAGTTGGGTGAACCACGATATATTTGTGTCTCTCTTGTAATGTGTATGTGTGATTATATTTGCATTTCTGTTTATTGTTATTGCTCTGCGATCCTGTTTTTCTAACAGGATAGTCCTCAATCAGTAGGGGGATCTGCTCCCACAGCTCGTACATATCCTGTGAAAAGAACCCGTGGATAGCACCACCACCGTGGGGCATCATCTGCCCCCACCGCACCATGCGCGGCTCGCTCACCAAACCGTCTTGAACCGGCACCTGTGGCCACAAAGTCGATACCCACTCAAAGAAAAAACAACACAAAAAGGAGGCATAGAAAAACTCTCCCCCCTCCCGACTGACCTTGTCCAGATCTCTCTGGACACCAGCCAAAAACATTTGACCCCATGCATAGTAGGTCCCCCTGAGCATAGAATCCACCATCATCGTTTGTCCCCCCGACAAACGATGTGGCACCACGACACCCAACACCCGCAGAACACAAGCCCCAATAGCCCGCATGTCCCACTCCCGCAAAGATCTCAGGCTCAGAGCGCTATTCTGCACAATCGCCCCAGCAACACAGAAGGTCTCCAGGAGATCCTCCATGTCCACTCCTGTCGGGATCCTTAGTAGAAGATCCCCCACCTCCCCTAAGCGAGGTAACCCGGTAAGAAAATATACATTAGTAAGGGTGATCTCTAACCTCTCACCCCCAACAATAAAGGCACCCTCTGCAGGGACCCACAGAATCACCAATTTGTTCAGTAGCGGTCCTACTGAATGCATAGGTGGAATCTGAGCGAACTTCAGGAGCCCACTCACAGCCAGAGCCTACCAGACCGCCTGATCGGTCCGAATCTGAATCATCAAATCCTCCTCCATCTCTTGCTCTCGCCATGACACCAATGGTCTCCTCAACATCCTGCCATAAACCAAAGAAATTTTTTAGAACCAGAGAAAAATTTTCAAAAAATTCCATCGCGACTTTTCCATCAAAAACCGCGATGATCATCGCGGCTTTCATCCAAGAACCCGCGGTGAACATCGTGGGTATTGACCACACAGTCACGATGAACATCGCGACTATCTCCCCCATAGTCACGATGAACATCGCGACTTTCAGCCCGACAGCCGCGATGAACATCACGGCTGTCAGCCCAAAACCCGTGATGTTCATCGCGGAAAAAGACACGAAACCCGCGATATTCCACGTTGGAAGGTCAACATGGAATTTCGCGGCCTTCAGGGGCCAGCCGCTAACCAAAAAAGACATAATTAAAAAGGCTAAGGCAAATAGAGTTACTTGAAACTCGCGAAATCGAAAACCAACGGTCAAATCTCTCGGAAACCAAGAAAGAGATCTGATTGCTCTACCAAACTCACACGTAACAATGACACGTCATATGGGCCCCACACCCTATTTATGTAAATTTCACCATTTTTCAAACAACCATTGCGATATCATACAACGTCCGTTCCTCAAACCGTTGGTACCATTGAAATCAGCACAGCGAGAACTTCATGATAGTTCTTTCCTTTTCCTGTTTTCACCAGGTCCATTTTTAGCCATTCTTTCACGCCCTCATTGCCTCGGTTTGCATGCCACATCGGTTGTCGTCCATTTTTTACAAGTCTTATATCGCCGGATTCAGTTTTCCGCGCTCGTGATGATGCTTGAGATCATTTCTCATTCTCACACCTAGATTTTTTGGACATTTTTCCCATGCCCCCCTCGTTGCCTCGGTTTGCATGCCACATCGGTCGTCGTCCATTTTTTACGAGTCTTATATCACCAGATTCAGTTTTTCACGCTCGTGATGATGCTTGAGATCATTTCTCGCTCTCACGCCCATATTTTTTTGGCATTTTTCCCATGCCCCCTTGTTGCCTCGGTTTGCGTGCCACATCGATCGTCGTCCATTTTTTACGAGTCTTATATCGCCGGATTCAGTTTTCCATGTTCGTGATGATGCTTGAGATCATTTCTCGCTCTCACGCCCAGATTTTTTGGGCATTTTTTCCATGCCGCCCTCGTTGCCTCGGTTTGCATGCCACATCGACCGTCGTCCATTTTCGACGAGTCTTATATCATCGGACTCAGTTTTCCACACTCGTGATGATGCTTGAGATCATTTCTCACTCTCACCCCATAATTTTCGGGCATTTTTCGAAAATGACACTCATCACCTCGGTTTGCATGCCACATTGGTCGTTGCCCCTTTTCAACAATCTTTATGTCACCGGATTCAGTATTCTGTACTCATGATGATGCTTGAACCTATTCTCGCTCTCATCAATCCCATTTTGTTCGGAATAGTTTTACCCCTTTTTCGGGCCGAGCAATCCCTTTTTACGAAAAAGGCACTTAGGGAGTTTCTGTTAAGCTCTTTTCTGACTCCTAAAACAATGAAAAGATCACTAAGCAACCTTGCTTCCTTTCATGCTCACTAAACGTATCTGAAAGGGTGTCTACCTGGTATAAGTTTACCCCTTTTTCGGACCTTGTAGACTAATTACGAAAAAGGAATACTCAAGTCACATCGGCTAGAAGAGTTCTCCATTTGCATCATTTTATGCTTTTTTGGGCCTTGGAGACTAACTTACGAAAAAGAACACCAATGGAGTCCACTTACCGCTTTCAGACTCTCTAAACATGAAAGCAACCACGAGCAATCACCATCCTGGGCTCGTAAAAACCAACAGGACAGTACTCACAACCACTGTAGAGTCTTCTTATCATTTTCAGACTCCTTAATAATGAAAGCACCCATGAGCATGAACAGTCGTGGGCTCACAAAATCCACAGGACAGTACCATTTCAGAGCACACTTTTATCCCTTCTTGGAGCTCATTAAAACTACGAAGAAGGACCCAATGGTGCTTCTTGGCGCCACAACAGATCACGTCTACTCATATGGCAGCATCCCCATTTTGGTCGCCTTTGTTCAGAGTATTCTGCAGTATGTCACCCAGAGAATCCCTCGACAGCACCCATCAGCTTGACCCCCCAGAATCAATACATACCCTTCAGTCCCTAAAAGCTATGATTCCCACACCTACAAGTCAGTTCACTACGCTGCCAGGTCAATCATGTCATCATGCTCTGAACAAAGGAAGTTTGAGTCTACCCACTCTATGACCCCAGTTACTTCCCATCCCCACAAGGATGTCAGTCCTACCATCAGTACTACCACACTTCAATTCTACACCTCGTTCTCCTATCAAGGAAACATCATTGCCTTGTTAGTTGTTGGTCTCCCTCTGTCGACGACACCCAAATTTATTCCAGGGGATAGACCTAGAGGTCCCTGTGTCTTGGACTCATCACCATTTATGATGAGTGCCTACGAATCATTTCGAGAAGAGTCCTCAGTGCCTCTCCAAATGGTTGTTCTCACATGCTCGACTTCAACACCTTGATCGCATCGTTGAGACTCGCACAGGGTATTGGTCCTTTCAGTTATTTGTTGAAGACCCCGGATACCACCTGACTCTTCCACATTTGAAAGTCTACTCATGGAAACAACCAATTACATTTTCTTATAGATATCCGAGTTGCGCATGGCGACAGTATTCAGATGTACCGCAGTTTTATACTCCCTCGAGTATACAGTTACATATATTCCTCAGAGTTGACTTAGATTCATTGAGTCCCTACAGATGTTGGACACCTTCAGATTCAGCAGTTCATCAACCCTTCTGAAACCTTGTTCAGAATGGTTGTCACTTTATTCCAGTGTATCAGTTAATGAGATCAGTCATGTTATGATCATGAGTACATCCCAAAATAGTGTCCCCTTTGGACCATTATGATGTACCAACATATTTTTTATGTCTTATTTAAGTCCCCCTTCTTGGGACTAATTGTTATGTATATGTCTTGATACGATCATGGGTATGCCCGCCTCGTCCATTATTAGATATTATTCCTCATTCATATTGAGGCCATGTAATATTTTTTGTTTCTGCAGCTTCCAAGGGCCGTGGATCCAGTCTCCAACTGGTCTCTTCTCTTCCGCAAACCCCAGAAAAAAGACAAAAGGACTATGATGTCTATCGGCCATACAATGAGCTCCTGCCCTCACACATCAGGGGGCAATCTGTTAACACCCAAAAAGTGCTCACTAGCTCATTTCCTTATTCACATGACCCATTTGTCCACTTTTCCACCATTTGAGCCTCTAAAGCCACCAAAAGGTCACCAAAAGACCATAATACACCCCCTTTTCCCCTCAAAATGAATATTTTTCCTCAAAAAGCATAAAAACCCTCAAAGGGAATTCCCAAAAATATTCAAAAGGGAATAAAAATATTCAAAAAAGGAGAAAGGAGGGAAAAGATACCTAAACCATGTTGGTCAATACCATTGGTTTCCTCAAAACCATAATGGTATTCCCCACCACCAAAAACTATAAAAAGGTGGTAGGGGCTCCTCACTTTCGATCCATCCATCATCCTATCCTCATGCTGTCAAAATCTCTCATGAGTTCTTGACCATTGTAGCAATCTTGGAGAAGAGACCTTTGGAGCTTGGAGCTACTCACCTTGGGAGTTGCTCAACACAAATCCTCACCATTTGAAGTATCTCAATACAAATACTCATTCTTTTTATTTCTTGTTCTTGAATCGTTTTCAGAAAATTTTATTTGTTATATGCACATGCTAGATTTAGATTCAGATTTATAATTGTTTTTTGCTTTCAATATTTGAAACTGCTATCACTTGTTGATAGGTTCCCATTGCACTAAGCTTGGTTGCAAAACCAAGCCAACACAGGGTGGACACGCATTCTCGGGAGCCTTCATATGAGAAATTCCCCCCTTGAGCGAAATTGGAATGGCCCTCACTAAGCAAAACCCTAGCTCTGGATATGGCACATTGGCACCATTTCCGAGACATCGAGGCATGGTGTGGGGGGTCCCTTAGCTGAAACCCGACGTTTAGAATCCATTAGAATTGAAAGATTCGCTACCGAAGTCACAGTTTGGGTGCTATGGGAATTTTCGTCGGGCACCCCGGGGCCATTCAGGGACACTTTGAGGATTTGCTCCGGGGCCACAGAACCCAAACTGGCGAGCGGACTTGGATTCCGTAGGATCCCACACACGTATATTACCATTTTGGATGTGCCATGGTGACACGGACACCTGGGATCCTTCAGATAATAAATGGCCCCCTTGAGCGAAATTGGAATGGCCCTCACTGAGCAAAACCCTAGCTCCGGAGATGGCACATTGGCACCGTTTCCGAGACTTCGAGGCACAGTATGGGGGGGGCCTAGCTGAAACCCAGCATCTGAAATCCATTGGAATTGAAGGATTCTTTACCAGATTCATGGTTTTGGTGCTATGGGAATTTTTTCCAGGTACCCTGTGGCCATTCAGGGACACTTTGAGGATTTGCTCTGGGGCCACGAAACCCAAACCGGCAAGCAGACATGGATTCCGTCAGCTCCCATAGGTGTACGTGGCCATTGTGGACATGTTCATGGTGGCCACGCACGCCCTGGAGGCTTCAGATCATAAATGGCCCCCTTGAGTGAAATTGGAATGGCCTTCACTAGGAAAACCCTAGCTCCGGAGATAGCACATTGGCACTGTTTCCAGGCATTGGAGGCACGGTGTGGGGGATCCCCTGGATGAAACCCGATCTCCGGAATCCATCGGAATCGACATATTCACTATCGGAGTCACCGTTTTGGTACTACGACCATTTTTACTTGTTGCTCTTGTTTAGGGTATTTTTCAATTGGACATTTGTCCAAAGGCCCCATGTGGCTTACGATTTAATATTTATTTTTTTATAAATATTAAATAAACAAATTTAATGTCATTTTTGTGTGTTGTGACTGGGGATGTAGTTATGATGGCACAAATGTATTACTGAGATAGTTGGATTGGTGGCAATATGTTGCAAAGAAAATTAGTTGAAATATGCAAAATTTATATCGTTGAAGTCTAAACATTTTGAGTTGACATTTTTAGGCCACATAAAATAATGGGAAGGGAACTCGATGTTTTTTTTCTTAGAGTTGGCAAGAATTATTTTGGATTGATGGAATTAGATCAATCATTAATATTGCAAAATCAAGTTGCAATATGGGTATTCAAGTGTGCTTAATCCATTTTTGCATTAAAAAACAACCCAAAATTGCATTAAAAAACAATCCGAAATTGCAATTGCCTTCCAAAGTGCTTGGCCACAATGAATGCAATATGTTATCCTTCGGTGGTTGTGCTTTGGTCACCTTGGTGGTTTTCGCTTAGTGATCCCCATGTTTGAATTTCTTCCTCTATTTTAAGAGGATTAGGCATCAATTGTTGGTGGTTGCTTCCTCACTAATTCTTTTCTCATTGCCTTTCAATTTTGGTTCTTTACATTGTGGGGTCACTTGTATTTTCGAGGACTACATTGGTGGCTTTGGAGGACTTGTTCCATGGTTCATGTTGCTTGTGTTGTGGGTGGTTTTCTAATAACTTTGTGGTTCATGTTGCTTTTGCTGTGGGTGGTTTTCTAATAACTTTGTGGTTCATGTTGCTTGTGTTGTGGGTGGTTGTGAAACATGAAAGTAAGGGAGTCAATATAGAGTGTTTAGTGCTTCATTTTGATCTCAAGGTTCCTTGTTATGTAAGGATTAATAAACCAATTTATAATATAATTTATCTAAAGTGAATTTCTTTAGAATTATTGGACACCAAAATGACCATTAAATGAAGGCATGCAAGGTGACAAAGCCTTTTTGTTAAACATTAATAGTGATGTAATGTGCACATATCAGATAATAATTTTCTAATCTATATATACCTTCATCCCTTGTCCCTCAAATAAATCCCTTGTAATAGTAGGAAGAATTGAATAGGTTCTCATTTCACATCATGGATCACAAGATCAAAGCATGCATCACTCATCCACAACATTCCAATGGATTGTTGAGATCCCTAATTTAGTCTTTACATGGTTTTCTATGTGTTTAACTCCAACACCCCAAAATTTATATGTTTTCCTCTTAAGAAAAGTTGTTGTGAACATTGTGTTGTGGATAGTTATAGAGTGAAAAACACTAGAGTGCATTGATTACACATCCAAAGGTGAGGCCTCTTGATTCAATGTTTCCATCCTCAAAGACTCAATGGCATTAGGTAACCTTTTCCAATGCTCATGAAAATGAATCCATTGGACTTCTCAATACTACACCTCTATGATACATTTTCAATACCCCTAGAATCGCTACATTTATCAACAATATGGAAACTCCTATGGTTGCACATAAATACTACAAATATGGTTTTCTTATTTATCTCATTATAGATTATAATCACAATAGTTTCTGTTTAGATGAGTAGTTTTGTGCTCAATGAGCAATTGGAAGCAATGTTAGTGGGAAGGGATCTCGTGATTATCCTTGTAGGATTTTTGGGAACCCTCATAAATGGCTAGGGAAAATTTGTTCAATATCAATGCAAGAAACCTCTACACTCTGTTCATAGGCATGGCTAAGTGCCACTCCAATGGAATTATGAACATTATCACTAATCTAGTTAACTTCAATGTGCCACTATTAACAACAATAATTTTTAAAAGAGTCAATGCCTATAACCTTAAGCATTTGATGAGAGTTACAACCTTGGATGTTGTTTACTTAGAGGATATGCCTTCATGGTATTTATGCTTGTCATTGCCTTGCAAATTGAGATTTTAGAGGAATTGGAAGAAACTAATTAGGATTTTAACGTTAACGTAGCTTCTTTTATGTGTACAAAGATATATATTAGATTAGGATTTTGGTGTCTATGATATTAGAAATTAGTTATCCTATTCTTTTGGGGGAATTTCAAACTTTCAACATTTATGTATGTATGTGAAAACTTTCAACTTTCAACAGTGTTTAAAAATAACATCAATATGTATGTGAAAACTTTTCCATAACATTGTTATTGAAGACAAAATCATGTATGCAAAAATGTAATCAAAGACAAATTCATATAGACAAGTGCATATCCATCTAACAATATGCAAAAATGATCCAATCATGTACACTTTTTGGAAAAATGGAACATTGTTTTCAATGTCTATATAATGGCAACTTGTGCCCTGTACAAAATATGGCAACTCGTCCCTATACAAAATATGGCAACTCGTGCCCAAAATGCCACATTGTGTCTAGTGTACTTAGGAGGGTCTCTCAATCCTCCTGCCCACCCTCGGAGCTCCCAGGTGCATCTCCAAAATCGATCTTCCTATTCTTCATGGTAGAGGAAGTTGGTTCCTTCTGGTGACTTGGACCACGTCCCCCTAAGCCCTGAAACGACAACAATAATATGTCAACTTTTCCTGGAAATTATACAAGTATAAAACATAATTTAAAAATAAAAATAGTTTTCAAATATTAAATAACTCACCGCATGCGAAACTGTAAGTCAAGAGGGGGTCTCCCTCCTTCGTGCTCCAAGCCTCTCAGCAATGCCACCCTGCAACATTTAGAACAATAAGATAAATGATTAAATTAGATGCATATAGTAATTTTCGTTAAAATTGAACAAGATTTTCATAAACTAGTCAATCTCACCGTGAACACAACCGGTTGGTCTTCAGGGCTGGCGGATGGAGCAGTCGGCTGGACAATGTGAAGAACCTGCAACAATTAATTAATGAAAATACACGAGATAGCAGACATAATAGAACTCAGAATCGCTTTTATTGATCGCAGATCACTTCGAGGGGGCAACCTACTTTGAGCAAGCTCAATACAAATAATTCATGGTACCTTCATTGGTCTCAACACAAACTTTTATACTAATTCTAGGCACCAATACCATGTGTCAATACAAACCATGGGCCAATACAAACTATGAATCAACAATTACTACAGGACGACTTACAAAGCATATGTGTCCAACAACAATAATACAAACTATGGATCAACAAATACTACGGGATGACTTACAAAGCATATGCGTCCAACAACAATATACTAACAAAGTAAATAGAAGGGTTGACATGGGTTCCTAACATCCCCTCTCCCTTAGAAAAATATTTGTCCTCAAAGATTTAGATGTGGAAATTGATGCAGAATCTGAAGGAGTGGTTCCCCTGTAGCATCCCCGGGTTGCATTCCGGGAACTGAAGCCTTTTGAGTTTCAGGAGGATTGCTTGGAAGGCTGTAGACAAAGAAGAACCATATCAGATGCGTGAAAAGTGCGCTTTGAACGGTGTTGATCGGCTTGTTCTTTCAATCGAATTCTTTCCATGTGAAGATTGTCCTACAGAATGAGAAGAATCTGATCGCAGTTTCGAAGAACCGAGTCAATTGCCTGAACTGGGGAGCTGCTGAGGGTGTATGGAAGAAGAACTGGCGGTGCATGTCCATAGACTGCTTCATATGGTGTCCTTTTAGATGTGGTATTGTACCACTAGGGTGCTTCTAGGAAATCCATAGAAATAGTTGTCCAAATCTATGTAGGGATGGGAAAGGGTTTGAGCAATCCGGAAAGGAGTGTCGTTTCACCCTTGTTGACCTGGAAAGTATCACAGTCAACCACCATCTATTGAATTGTCTTTTTCAGTCCCTTCCAAAAGAAATTACATGGGTTCCGGTCATACGTTTTGAGGAACCCAGAGTGCCCTGCCGATGAAGAAGCATTGAGTTCATAGAAGAGATAGCCCTGTTGAACAGATTGCAACCAATTTGGAACAAGCAGAGAAATAGTTGTAAGAGAAATTGAGTCATCAAATGTGCGAGAAGGAGCATCTGCCACCATATTCTCCTTACCCTTCTTGTAAGTGATCGCATAGTCATAACCCATGAGTTGGATAACCCATTTCAGGTGTGCTGGGGAGGAGACCCGTTGTTCCAGAAAATTTTCCAGACTCTGGAGATCACTCTTGATGTAGAAATAATTCCCTAATAGGGATGGCTGCAACTTCGGTACTGCATGCAAAATAACCATCATTTCCTACCGATATGTAGATGCGGCTAAATGCTTACCGGAAAGGTCTCTTGAAGGTGGCAAGCCCAGTGGTGCAGCAAAGACACCTGCATATCTATCCAAGGAAGTAGTGGAGACCATTGATGGGTGTATATGAATGGAATGGAGCTAAGCAATGACACCATGTGAATTCTTCCTAAGGATATTTTCCAGGCGATGTGAACTAATGATGCAGAGAGACCCTAGTTGTAAGCCCATAAATTTGTGTTGTGTCCCATTGACTAAAACCTGCATCCAAAGGTCAGCAAAATCCCATAAGATGTGGCCAAGTGTGAGTAACCATTGAATGCCCAAAACCACATCACATTCGCCTAAGGACAAGGAAAACATGTCAGAGCACAGGTTATAATATTCCAGAGAGATACGCACATTGTGACACTTTCCCTTGTAAGGTAAGGTGCCCCCATTGGCAACCATGACTTCAATGTTGGAGCAAGGATGGACAAAACAATCATCCTGTTTGGCAATCCGGGGGTCAATGAAGTTATGAGTGCTACCAGAATCAATGAGTATTGTAAGAGGAAGCTTCTTGAAGTAACCCTTAACCCGCATTATTTGGGGGTTGGTGACGCCAGATAAAGCATGGAGAGATATCTCTAGTTGGTCGTCCTGAGATTGGGGGTCAATAGGCAGCTCTTGAATGTCGACCTGATCATCCATTGTATCTGGAGCTTCTTCACCAATTTTAGAGGCAGGCGGAGAATCCATATCCAAGAGATAGATCTTTTGCTGAACACATCCATGTCCCCGAGTGAGTTTCTCATCACAATTATAACAAATCCCTTTTTCTCTGCGTGCTTGCATCTCTGTTTCAGACAAATGCTTGATAGGAGTTGGTTGAGGAGCTGGCAGGATGGGAGGTCGTTGAGAACCCATATTTCGGAAGGGGATAGAAGTGGGTTTGGAGCGTTGTTGGGATGCAATCTTATCTTCTCCCAACTTATCCAACCCCAGGGCTTCCATCATTATGTTGGGATAGAACATTTTAACCTCTGAACGGATTTCATCATTAAGACCACTGATAAAACAACTCCTGTAGAATTCATCAGACAATCCTTCTTTGTGATTAGTTAGTTTCTCAAATTCTGTCTGATACTCTCTTACAGTGCCAATTTGGTGAAGTTTAGTGAGGGCTCCTGTGAAGTCATCAAAATCATTAGAACCAAATTGTTGCAAAAGGAGATAGCAAAAATCTGGCCATTTTGGCTCTTCATGTGCCTTAATGTACCAACGGTTCCATTGCAGAGCTTCCTGTTCCAAATGAAATGATGCAAATGGAACTTTGGTGACATCAAAAGTATTATGCAAACTGAAATATTGTTTTGCATGATAGATCCATCCAATCGGATCAGTACCATTGAAGCGAGGAAAATCAAGCTTCAGACCATGGAAATTGCTAGAAGAAGAGAATCCATTGTTTGATGAAGACTCGGACTGTGATTTGTTGTTCATGGATGAATGCTCAAGGTGGAGGCCGAGAAATTTTTCATCTAGATCCTGGAATTTGGTTTGGATGGCTACAAGTGCTTCCTCCATGGTTTTTGCTCCTGTGCGGGTGACAAACATAACCAGGAGTTTTTCTTTTAGGGGGGAGGGGAATGGGTAGAAAAAAACAAACAGAACCTTATTTAGTGAAAGGAAATTTGGATTTGGGAAAAAATCTGATGGGTAATTGGGGTTTGTCTAGGTTTTGGACACTTTCAAATGGACAGGGAAGCAGAAAGTGAGGATTTCAGAAGCGTGGTGAAAGAATGGGAAAATTTACTAGAGAGGGACAAAGACGCAGAAATAGGAAATGAACACGATGGAAAAATTTGAAGGCGATTGGGTAAAAATTAAAGAAGTTATGGCAAACCCTAAAAATAGACAAATGTGGGATTTCTAGCTTTGGGAAGTAGAATTTGGGATAGGGTCCTCAGGAATGAAAGATGCAGAATGGGATTACATGGGTGTCAGGGAAGTTTCAACGGAAACGTAGTGAAAACAAGGGAGATATGGCGAAAAAACAGAATTATATATATATATATATATATATATATATATATAAATTTTTTTAATTTTTTTTTTCAGAATGGATCTGATATGGTGTAGAAGGGATCGGAAACAGATGGATCTGCAACGATGTAGAAGTGATCGACAACAGATGGATCTGAAATGGCACCAAATGGATCGAAAATGGATGGATTTGAAACGGATTTGAGAATAGATCTGAAACAGCTTTCAGCATGGATTTGAAATGGCTAGATCTGAAACAGCTCAGAATGGATTTCAAACGATGCGAAAGTGATCGGCAACAATTCAGCTAAAAATAGATATGGACCCCAAGTATGTTCAGCTTTCTAACAGTTCAGAGGTTTCACTCGGCCACCAATGTTGTCTAACGGCTTGCGTATTGGGGCAGTACCCCTCACTCCACGGCTCAGGTAAAACTGATAACCGCTTTGCCACAAACGTGTAATGTCCCCATTCAAATAAGTGCATAGTAAGACAATCCCGTCAATCCTACTAGTTTCCTAGGTTGGATGGGCACATGTGGGATGGTAATAAGGAAACTAATAAATGATATTTAGACATTAGAAGGGTTCAATCATTTAATAAATATGATGAATAAATAAATTCAAGAGAAATTCTAGGTGGCAAGTGGTTTTGGAGACATATGGAGGTGGTGGGACCCACACTAGCTTGATTTTTCAATGACACATGGCAGCTCTCTCTTGCCAATTCGAATTCATGGGAAGGTGAACACTCTTGCGTGAGTTGGTAAGTCATAACACATGGCATTGAGCATCTTAGGTCGAAATGGGATGGAATAGTAACCTCCATGGGAGAGGAAGAGTCAAATTGGAGACTAGTGGACACATGGGCTAGATTCCCTAGTTTTATGACAACAATAATGAAGCATCTATGACATTTTATGACAAAATTCAGACCTGACTTCTTACACCTAACCATTATGACATGTCAGCCCCAAAAATAGGCTCAAGAAGGCGCTCATGGAGTTGGAGGAATCTAAAGAGACTCAAATTCGAATTTGGGAGAAGATGGAAGGTTGGAACTAGGAGACAAGTGGCAAATGAGGAATATTTTCTAAATGGAAAATTATTGAATCTATTGAGAGGATTTCGACCCCTTGAAGGCTAATTTTGGTTATAAAATGTAGAAATCAAGTATGAGAATGGCTTTTGATGATTTGAGAAAAATTGCATTTTTGAAGAGAGAGCTAGTGGATGACTAGTTTCTTGCCTTAGCCAATTTCGAGGGTGAAAGATTCCCATCCAAGTTGGTGTTTGGAGAGGCCACTCAGGTCTTTCATGGTGCTTTAATGGAGTTTTCATTTGTAGGTAGCAGCTACAGGAAGTTTCATGGTTTTTTTTAGTGCATCACTTTCTCTCCACCATTTCCAGTTTTGAAGGCATATTCGTGCTCCTTGAGGGAGGGCGTTTTTGGTGAGCACTTGTGCTTCTTGAGAGATCTTCTCATCATATATTTCTGATTGTAATAGCTTCATATCCTCTTTTATTCATATTTATAAAGTCTCAGGTCGAAATACCCACTGGTTGTATGCAAAACTATTGATTAATGAGCAAACAATGTCCATTTCCCCAATGCATTGATGTATGACACTATAACGTTGATTATTTCGAATGGATGGATGATTCTCTGATATATTTGTGATCAATATACTTCCATGGATGTCTTATACAAGTTTCATGTATTGTACTTGAGCATTTGAAGCATTTTTACTCAATTTAGTTGTATTGGGAGGTGAAATAGTGCCATTTCCCCAAGGGTCTAATTGGGGGTTTTTGCTGTTGAATGTGAGAGAGTTAGAACAGTAGTAAAAATAAATTAATGGTGCATATGAGACCTTAATCACATACTTAACACATTATATACCTCTTTTCATAAATTTGTGGGAGTTTGGAGGCATTTGGAAGGCCATTTGCAATGTTACCCGGGGGGGATTTGATGCACAAATTACTAGTTAAAATTACATATATTGATCAGAATACAA
Source organism: Larix kaempferi (assembly GCA_027924585.1). Lineage (NCBI taxonomy): Eukaryota > Viridiplantae > Streptophyta > Pinopsida > Pinales > Pinaceae > Larix > Larix kaempferi. The sequence goes on along the minus strand of BSBM01000542.1, from coordinate 941,713 downwards.
ATCAAGTTTGCAGCAGTATTTGGAGGGAACATCCCTGAACCTGGTATTCAAGTATAAATACCATTCATACACTTCTACAGAAGATTCGGGAGCATTTGGGTTGATTTGGAGGTCAAAACAGTAAAACTAGTCAAAGGTCGAAATTGGAAAAAAAAAAGTGAAAAATTGGGCATTTTAATAAAATTTGAAAAAGGGATATTACAAGTGGTATCAGAGCATGTTCTTGGCACCTGATGGTCTTAACAAGAAGTCAAAAGAATAATCCACCACCCTTTGAACCAGTAGTTGAAGAGGTTTTTGTTGAAGAAGAGGTAGTAGAAAAAGAGGAGTCTTTCGTTGGAACCATGGGTAGAGAGGAGGATGACAAATTAAAACATAAGGAGGAACTTATTGCAACCTTAGATCCATGTTTCTCTAAACTTTCAACAAACATGGATAGGATAGGTGATAAATTGTTGCAAGGATTCGAATTGTTGATTAGCCAACTTCAAAGCAAAGGGATAATAGGAGATAATAGTGGTTCACACTCAGGGGAAAAGATGAAAGGAAATGAGCATATCTTCTCAAGTACAGGACCTCATAATAGATCTAATGAATTTCAAAGCACACAAAGGCCTACTGCACCTAAATTTCTCACACCCAAAGAAGATCCCAATCTTGAATTGGATTACAAGAAACTAGTAAATGATTGGAATGATTTGAACGAAGAGTGTAAAAGAGGTGTACCACTCAGTGACTACATTGATGCTATGAAAAAGATTAATAGGAAGGGAGACAATAGGAGTCCATTCCAAAACAAAGAATTAAATAGTGCTATTGGAAAAATGTCACTTCCTACTTTTGATGGTTCTTCTCAAAATTCTGCTAACACTTGGGTGCAAAAATTAGATGTATATTTTCACCTGAATCCTATGTTGGAAGAGGATGCATTAAAAATGGCCATTTTGCATTTGGAAGGAGATGCCAATGAATGGTGGTTTCATGGGATGAAAACCTTGGGTCATAATCAGGTTAAAACACATGGAGAATTTGTTGACAGGGTACTAGAAATATTTGAACAAAAAGATCCAGAATTGCCTTTCAAAGAACTAGCTCAATTGAAGCAAACTGGGTCCCCTACTGAATATATGATGGACTTTCAAAAATTATCAGTCAAGGTGGCTGATGTATCTATGGGAATATTAGTATTGCTATTCACTGAAGGTTTGGATGAACCCTTAAGAGGTTTGGTCAAAGCCCACAAGCCAACTACATTAAAATATGCAATGAGCTTGACTAGGGATCTCCAAAATGTGCTTCCTAGAATGAGATTTCCTCCTAAACCTAGCTATAAATTTGAAAAGAAACCTTGGCAAAGGGATGGATATTATAAGAAACCTTGGCAAAGAGAGTCATTTGAGAGAAATAAAAAAGAGGGACTAAACAGGGATGAACTTAGAAAAAAGAAACTATGCTTCACATGCTTCCAACCATGGACACCGGGGCACAAATGTACGAAAGGAAAGGCTCAATACATAGAAGTATTTTCTGATAATGAGGGGTATGATGGGGGCATGGATGACGATGGACATATTTCAGATCAAGAAGAGGCATATGAGACAGCAGTAGAAGAGGAAAGACAAGAAGAAAATCAGTCTTCACCGGACAAAGCAAGAATGGCAGTGCTTTCAGCAGTACCTCGCTATCATACTATCCGATGCAAAGGTGTGGTACAAGGACAAAGAACTTAAGTTTTGGTAGATGGAGGAGCCACTCATAACTTCATTGATGCAGAGATGGTAGAGAAAAGAAAGATACCTATTGAACCATTTGATGGCTTTACAGTTGTCATTCCCGGTCACAACACAATGCAATGCAAAACATGGGTTCCAAAGCTGCAAGTCACCGTAGGTAACTATACTTTTGTTGATAGTTTTTATGTGGTTGATGTTGCTGATACTAATGTGGTTTTGGGAGTGCAATGGTTGTATTCAATAGGAGAGCATACAGTAAATTATCAAATTCCCGAAATGAAATTCCAAGATTCAAAAGGAGTACAAAGAGTTGTGAGAGGGCAACACACTTATCCAAATCAAGCAGTGACTTGCAATAGCATGAGATCTATATTGAGGCATGGGGATATAGAATGGGCTGTTGAATGTCATATTACATCTCCCAAGCCAACTATAAATATTGTCAAACACCCAAAGGAGATAGAGAGACTTTTGCAAAAATATGAAAAGGTTTTTAGAGACCTTCCACATGGTAGGCCACCAGATAGGGGGGTTGAGCACAGTATTGTTTTGGAGGAGGGTACTCACCCATTCAGATACCACCTTATAGACATCCTAAAAGTTTTAGAGATGAGATTGAAAAAGCTATCCAAGAACTCCTAGAGTTGGGGCTCATTAGACCAAGCTCTAGCCCTTATGCTTCTTCAGTAGTGCTAGTGAAGAAAAAAGATGGAACATTGAGAATGTGCATAGATTTTAAAGCCTTGAACAAAAAGACTATAAAGAATAGGTATCATATTCCTAGGATTGATGAGCTCATGGATGAGCTACATGGGGCCAAATACTTCTCAAAAATTGACCTTAGATCAAGGTATCACCAAATTCGAATGAAAGATGAAGATGTGCAAAAGATAGCTTTTCGATGTCATTTTGGCCACTTTGAATTTCTTGTCATGCCTTTTAGGTTAACCAATGCTCCAACCACATTTCAAGCATGTATGAATAGGATATTTTGCAAGCAACTAAGAAGTTTTGTTTTGGTTTTCTTTGATGATATTCTCATTTACAATAAAACATGGGAAGAGCATTTGCAACAGTTAGAGATTGTGTTGAAAATCTTGCAAGAAGAGTCCTTATTTGCTAAATTATCAAAATGTGAATTTGGGATGAAAGAACTACTGTATCTTGGGCACATTATTGGGCAAGAAGGAGTGAAGGTGCACATGGAAAAAATCAGGGCTATCTTGGAATGGCCATCACCAAAAAATATTACCGAATTGAGAGGCTTTATTGGCATATGCACCTACTACAGAAAATTTGTGAAAGGGTTCTCCAAGTTGACTTCTCCACTCACTGATTTGACTAAGAAGGATGCTTTCAAGTGGGATGAAGAGGCTAAAAATGCCTTCCAAAAAATGAAAGAGGTAATGAGTAGTTGTCCCATACTTGCACTTCCTGATTTTACTAAACCTTTTGTTGAATGTGATGGTTCAGGTGGAGGAATAGGGGCTGTCCTAAAGCAAGGCCAACACCCCATAGCCTTTGAGAGCAGAAAGTTGCAGCCTCATGAAAAAATTTACTCCATCTATGATAAAGAAATACTGGCCATTATGCATTCATTGGCCAAATTCAGACAATACTTGGTGGGCAGCAAGTTTGTGGTGAAAACTGACCACAATAGTCTAAGACACTTTCTCACCCAAAAAGATCTAAATGAAAGGCAACAAAAGTGGGTAAGCAAGATTCAAGCTTATGATTTTGATATTGAATATGTCAAAGGAAAGAATAATATAGTAGCAGATGCTTTGTCAAGAAGGCCTTCTTTTTCTCTCATGGATATTGCTAAGGATTGGAAAAACATGCTACTAGTTGAATATTCCAAAGACAAATTTGCTTGTGATGTGTTGGATGGAATCAAAGGGGATGATAATTATAGGATTTTGAATGGGCTGATATATTATAAGGGAAGAATTTATTTAGTTCATAACTCCAAGCTCAAGTACCGAATTTTGCAAGAAGCACATGATTCCCCACTAGCGGGCCATCCGGGGATCTTCAAAACTTATAGACAGTTGAGGCAAAGATTTTTTTGGAAGGGGCTGAAGGAAGATGTTCAGAAGTATGTGAATGAATGTAAAGCATGTTAACAAAACAAATCAGAACTTACATGTCCATCCAGCCTATTACAACCATTGCCCATTCCGGAGCAAAAATGGGACAGTATTTCCAGGGATTTCATCACCGGATTGCCTAAATCCTTGGGTAAGGATTGTATCTATGTGGTAGTTTATAGGTTGACAAAATTTGCTCATTTTTTTGCTGTTACGTCATCTTTTAGTGCTGCACAAGTGGCTGATATTTTTTTCAAATAAATCTTCAGATTGCATGGGCTTCCCAAGAGCATTGTCAGTGATAGAGATAGTAGATTCATGGGTGCTTTTTGGAAAGAAATTTTTAGATTGGTAGGCACTAAATTGACTCCAAGTACCAGCTATCATCCACAAACTGATGGACAAACAGAGAGGGTAAACCAATGGTTGGAAGGATACCTAAGAAACTATGTGGGAGGACAGCAAAAAGCATGGGCAAAATGGTTACACTTGGGTGAGTTTTGCTACAACACCACTTATCATATGTCAATAGGAATGTCTCCTTTCAAAGCATTATATGGTTATGATGCACTTACATTTGATGACATTATATTTGGTGATAGTAGAGCCCCAAAGGCTAAAGATTGGGTGGAAGAGAGCCAAGAAATTTTAAAGCTCTTGAAAGACAATTTGCAGGTTGCTCAAAATCAGCAAAAACAATATGCTGATAGACATAGAGAAGAGAGAACCTTTCAAGTCAATGATTTAGTATATTTAAGGTTGCAGCCATATAAACAAACATCTCTAAAAAAGAATGGAGCAGAAAAATTAAAACCAAGGTACTATGGGCCATACAAGGTAGTGCGGAAGGTTGGAGAAGTAGCATATGAACTAGAACTTCCGGAAGGGAGTAAAATCCACAATGTATTTCATGTTTCTTGTCTTAAGAAATCTCTTGGTTAGTAAATCATCACTTCAGAAATACTTCCTCCTTTGGATGATGAAGGTCAGCTCACACTTGTTCCGGAAAAGATTTTGAAGACACGGGAAAGAAGGTTGAGGAGTAGAATCATCAAAGAATATTTAGTGCAATGGAAGGACTTACCAAATGAAGATTCCACATGGGAAGAGGTGAAGATTTTGCAGCATCCAAATCTGAAATTGCTTGAGGACAAGCAATCTTGGGTGGGGAGAACTGTAATGTCCCCATTCAAATAAGTGCATAGTAAGACAATCCCATCAATCCTACTAGTTTCCTAGGTTGGATGGGCACATGTGGGATGGTAATAAGGAAACTAATAAATGATATTTAGACATTAGAAGAGTTCAATCATTTAATAAATATGATGAATACATAAATTCAAGAGAAATTCTAGGTGGCAAGTGGTTTTGGAGACATATGGAGGTGGTGGGACCCACACTAGCTTGATTTTTCAATGACACATGGCAGCTCTCTCTTGCCAATTCGAATTCATGGGAAGGTGAACACTCTTGGGTGAGTTGGTAAGTCATAACACATGGAATTAAGCATCTTAGGTCGAAATGGGATGGAATAGTAACTTCCATGGGAGAGGAAGAGTCAAATTGGAGACTAGTGGACACATGGGCTAGATTCCCTAGTTTTATGACAACAATAATGAAGCATCTATGACATTTTATGACAAAATTCAGACCTGACTTCTTACACCTAACCATTATGACATGTCAGCCCCAAAAATAGGCTCAAGAAGGAGCTCATGGAGTTGGAGGAATCTAAAGAGACTCAAATTCGAATTTGGGAGAAGATGGAAGGTTGGAACTAGGAGACAAGTGGCAAATGAGGAATATTTTCTAAATGGAAAATTATTGAATCTATTGAGAGGATTTCGACCCCTTGAAGGCTAATGTTGGTTATAAAATGTAGAAATCAAGTATGAGAATGGCTTTTGATGATTTGAGAAAAATTGCATTTGTGAAGAGAGAGCTAGTGGATGACTAGTTTCTTGCCTTAGCCAATTTCGAGGGTGAAAGATTCCCATCCAAGTTGGTGTTTGGAGAGGCCACTCAGGTCTTTCATGGTGCTTTAATGGAGTTTGTTTTTGCAGGTAGCAGCTACAGGAAGTTTCATGGTTTTGTTTAGTGCAGCACTTTCTCTCCACCATTTCCAGTTTTGAAGGCATATTCGTGCTCCTTGAGGGAGGGCATTTTTGGTGAGCACTTGTGCTTCTTGAGAGAGCTTCTCATCATATATTTCTGATTGTAATAGCTTAATATCCTCTGTTATTCATATTTAGAAAGTATCAGGTCGAAATACCCACTGGTTGTATGCAAAACTATTAATTAATGAGCAAACAATGTCCATTTCCCCAATGCATTGATGTATGACACTATAACGTTGATTATTTCAAATGGATGGATGATTCTATGATATATTTGTGATCAATATACTGCCATGGATGTATTCTACAAGTTTCATGTACTGTACTTGAGCATTTGAAGCATTTTTACTCAGTTTAGTTGTATTGGGAGGTGAAATAGTGCCATTTCCCCAAGGGTCGAATTGGGGGTTTTTGCTGTTGAATGTGAGAGAGTTAGAACAGTAGTAAAAATCAATTAATGGTGCATATGAGACCTTAATCACATACTTAACACATTATATACCTCTGTTCATAAATTTGTGGGAGTTTGGAGGCATTTGGAAGGCCATTTGCAGTGTTATCCGGGGGGGATTTGATGCACAAATTACTAGTTAAAATTACATATATTGATTAGAATACAAATCAAGTTTGCAGCAGTATTTGGAGGGCCATAAAACATCCCTGAACCTGATATTCAAGTATAAATACCATTCATGCACTCCTACAGAAGATTCGGGAGCATTTGGGTTGATTTGGAGGTCAAAACAATAAAACTAGTCAAAGGTCGAAATTGGAAAAAAAAGTGAAAAATTGGGCATTTAATAAAATTTGAAAAAGGGATATTACAAAACGACAGCTCTTGGTTTACCTCACAGGTGGGAATTAGTCAATCAGGTAGGGGTCGTTTCCCTTTTCGCTGGTAGGTCCTCTCAATGGGCTAGCTACTTTGGGGTTCCTTTGGTACTCCTCACAATGCGTTTTAGGGCTTATGCCCAAGTACTTTCCATAGTTAAGCGGAGAGGGATTATTCCGAAATCTGAACTTGAAACAGATGCAAAAAAAAAAATTGGCAGAAATTCCACCCAACGAGTCCAAGAAAGTGCTCTGATACTAGATGTGAAGAACCTGCACCAATTAATTAATGAAAATATACGAGATATCAAAAATAACATAACTCATAATCGCTTTTATTAATCGCAGGCCACTTCGAGGGGGCAACCTCCTTTGAGCAAGATCAATACAAATAACTTCATGGTACCTTCATTGGTCTCAACACAAACTTATATACTAAGTCTAGGCGCCAATAACATGGGTCAATACCATGTGTCAATACAAACCATGGGCCAATACAAACTATGGATCAACAATTACTACGAGACGACTTACGAAGCATATGCGTCCAACAACAATAATACAAACTATGAATCAACAAATACTACGGGATGACTTACAAAGCATATGCGTCCAACAACAATATATTAACAAAGTAAATAGAAGGGCTGACATGGCATTAGAGGAAATTTCAATTTAAAATGGGCCTTCCAAAAATAATTCAAATTCCATGTCATCATGTATTATCCAATCAAAATGCTTTAAAATTCAAAAAGGGAGCACCTAAAAAAATTGGAGGAAAAAATTAAAAACTATTTTTTTGGATCATATTTTCAACTTATCTCCTTGTAGGTTTACTCAAATTTCAAGCAGGAGGACTCGTTGGACGTATAATTAAATTATGCATCCAATGAGTACCCATATTGCATACTTTTAACAACATCCACACCATGAAAAATCGAAAATACATTAAAAAACGTTTTTTCTCTCACTAGAAACACGTTTTTTAATGTATTTTCAATTTTTCATGGTGTGGATTTTGTTAAAAGTATGCAACATGGGTACTCGTTGGATGCATAATTTAATTATGCATCCAACGAATCCTCCCTCTTGAAATTTGAGTAAACCTACAAAGAGATAAGTTGAAAATACGATCCAAAAAGTAGTTTTTTTACTCTCTCTCTACTATTATTTTATTATTTTCTTATTATTTTCCTTAGGAGGCCCATTTTTAACCCAAATTTCCTGTAATGGTTCCTAACAGACAACCTGCTCCGATGCTATGGTGGATGGTATAGGGGAGGATGTAGCCACATCGACGGTGGCTACACCACTAGAGGGCACAGTGGAAGAAGGAGAGGTGGAAGAAGGAGGCATGGACTGGCGTGCACAAAGTGGAGATGCATGTCTAGGGTGATAAACCCCAACTGGCTGTAGTATGGATGGGGGCACCATGGAAGGAGAAGTGAGTTCGATGGGGGAATGTGGGGGGGGGAGGTCTATGTTGCGGTGGAGGGATGGGTGGTCTGTCGTGGTCGGATAGGGGAGGGTGGGAACATGGAAAACTGTAACGGAGGTGGTGGAAAGGTTGGGATGGGGTGATGGGACGCAAGATATGAAATGAAAGGGGGAGTTGGATGGAACTGGGGTGATGGATAGGAGGGGGGGTTGGATGGAAGGGGGTGGGGATGGATGCATGGAATGGGGCATGTATGCCAAGGGATACAACTAGCATATATAGTGGCGGAAATGCCGGAGAGGGAGGAATAACGGCACTGGAAGGCCGAGATGCTCGCACCTACGTACACATTTATAACCTCATAGTTTAATATAGAAAAATATAAATATACATAGACAAGTCATCATATTGGAAATTAAATTTATACTTTAATACACACGATACCTGCACACGTGGAGATCTTCCGATCCCCAGTGGGATGGCTGATTGCTGGAGCCTATGGACACATGTGCGAACACTACAATTTTTAGATTCAATTTATAAAAACAGTAGTAACAATGTTAAACACAATGCCAATGAGAATGACAACGATAGTACTTAAAAAACATGACTGCAATTCATTTAGATTCAAGTTAGATGATAGTGGTTTGATGGGCTTTGGATATTATATAAATTTTTTATTGTATTGGTGCAGTCCATTTGTTCAAGACTCGGTAAAGAACATGGTTGTGGGGATCATGTAATTTGACCCACAATGGATTGGGCCCATGATAGGAACAAATAATCCATTATGTGGTCATTCATTGAAGATAATGTGGCAAAGAAGATTGACAATTTATGCTTGAAGTGTTTGATGGCCAAAGTTGTCATTGATGACAACACGTTAATGACAAAGGTCAAAGTGATGACATGGAAAATACTTGACTGGAAAAATGGTAAACATGACAAGCTTTGATGACTTGACAAGAGGAAAGCAAGCATTACAAGTGTAGAAGACTTGACATAGTGACAAGTGTTTATGAAAAGCATGGAAGAAGGACATGGCAAGCTAAGGACAAGACAAAGACAAGTGAAAAGAAAGTAAGCTTGATGACTTGTCAAGCATGGTATTTGATGACATGGATCATGAAAAGGAGGACATGCTTGATGACAAGAAGGACATGTCAGGCTCCTAATTGATGGTGATGAAGAGTATAAATAGAAGACAAGTTTCATTTGTAAGGAAGCAATGTGTGAAGATTTCGGGAGATTGAGGAGAGCTCTAATTTCGGGGGTCAGGATGACTGAGGAAGGTTCAGTGAAGTAGCCGCAACAGTAGGAGCAGTGGTGCAGTAATAAACTAATTTTTATCTCTAATCTTTTGGGCTTCACTAAGGTAGCAGCAGTGGTAGATTAATGACAGCATGACCATGGACAAATGAAGATATGTTTGGGGACAAAATGAGGACATGCTATTAAACAGAATGAAGATGATTAGCTTATGTATAGATTGTTGATGGACATAATGATGACAATGTCACCTACAACAAACTGATGATGGAAATTTCTCTCAGCATTGGTCAAGTATCATTGGCTTATGATTGAGGATGTCAATGCAATTATGTGGTTTCTATTAGTATGTATGTGCCTTAGGGATATGGGAATGATGTTAAAGGGAAGAATACCATACCCTTGTCCCTAAAGAAACCCTTAAGGAATTCAAATCCATGAATAGTCCCTCAAAGCACCATCCATGACTTTGTAGGGGTATCCATGGCACTATGTATGTAGGTGATGTAGCCTTAGGGCCTTCGACGTGGTCAATGAACCATGCCTTTAGCCCTAAAATTATTTTTGAGGCATCCAAATACATGAACAATTCCTCAAAGCACCACCCATGGATTCATAGGGGTATTCATAGCACTATTTTCTAGGCCTTATGGAGTTGGGTCCTTTGACATGATCAATAGAGGAGAATTGAGCATGTTTTTAATGCACATGTGCACTCTTGGATGTATCTTTGGAGGGGGGGAGGACAGGGAGAGACTTGTAAATGGATAAAGGGAATGAGGTCAAGGGATGGTGAAGTGATAGTTCCAGGGGGAGGGAGAGAGTGAGTGAGTAAGAGGCAAAGAGGGAGGGACTTATACATGGAGAGAAAGAGAGAGAGAGAGGACAAGGTGGGGAAGAGTGATAGGTTAAGGGGGAGAGAGAGTGAGTGAGTGAGTTAGAGGTGGAGAGAGAGAGAGAGAGAGAGAGAGAGAGAGATGTAAAGAGGGTGAGAGAGAGAGAGACCTAAGGAGGGAGGGAGATGGAGATATGTGTGGGAGAGATGGATAGATAGAGGAATAGAGTGAGATGGAGGTAGGGGGAGATAGAGAAGGAGAGAGGGAGAGAGAGGTAAAGTGAGAGAGTGAGAGAGAGAGAGAGAAGAAGAGCATTGACATCCTCAATCATAAGCACAAGTAGCATCATAAATGAGAGAAGTTGAAAATGGAGAAGCAAAGGATGCCTAAAGTGAACATGAACACATATCTAGATTTATTAGGTTTTCATGTTTTATAAGGTTTCATTTTTGTTTGGTTGGATTATATGAATTTATAGCTCTCAAATAATTTAGACAATATGATAAACACAACTGTTAAATCTGATGATAATATGATAGACATGTTTTGTGAGAATTATTCATTTTCATTTTAATTTTAAATGATGATAATATAAAAAATAGTTACTCAGTGCTAATTAATTTGTAATTACTAAACACAAATTACTCATAATTGGATCTAATTATTCAAAGTAAAGAAGTTACCTGTGTGTATGGTGCTGCAATCTCCTCTGTTGTTGCCATGGCTTGGTCTAGGTCAAAGGAACCGATGTCCTCCCACCTGGAGGATGGAGACTTGGCCCTGAATAACTATACATTAAAACAAATAAAGTCAACAATGTGTGATTCAAAGTTAAATATATTAAAAAATACGATATCAAATAAAATACAATAAATAATTGAACATTAAATAAAACGATGGATAACCTGGTCCATGTAGCTCTCTGTGGCATGCTGTTGCGTAGGACCATGGCAAGAATGACCACAGTGAGAACAACGATGTGTCGTTGTTCCAATCGAACTAGATGGCCCCTCCTGGGTTCCACCTGTACCTGGCATGTCCCAACCACCACCCATAGACTGTGTAGTTGTGTGTGTGTCATCGATGTCCTCCTGGATCTGTGAAGACATAGCCACAAATGTGGTATGTCTAAGAAAATGACACGTGGAACTTCTAACTAAGTCATCAATCTCATCTAGGCCGCTACCAAACCTAGGTGGTTGAGGAGGGAGGTTTGGCTCTCTCCTGGGTGCAGGAGGTCCTCTGATTGGGTTGCGGCCGGCCTGAGGTTGATCTTGGGCAGAGCCAAGACCGACACCCTGAAACTCAGTGATGTCAAAATAATTGACATGGTAGCCTAGCTCAAACTCAGCCCACAATTTCCTAAGAAAATACTATGGGAACTCCAAATTATTGCATGGCGGCTTGTCAAACACCATAAACCATCTCTTTCTCTAGTTATCTCTTCATGGTTGGTAAATACACTAGTCCATGCAAACCCGTATCTTCCTCACATCTAGAGGCTGTCTTGTCGCGGGAACTATGAATTTTTTGTACAACTGTGCTTTCGTGATGTTGAGGTCTTTAATTTGTTCTTTGGATATCCCATTGGAATAGTGCTCCCCCATTCGAGCCCTGTATTGGCTCAGATTTATGATCTCACTGTGGAAAATGCTTATGGATTCAATGATGTTTTGCAATGATGAAGCCAAGGAAACCCGAGATGGTTCCTTGGTGTAATTGATCCTCAGGGTTTTCAGATGGTTCATCACCAAGTTCATTGTTTGTTCCAATGTTGATGTTATCTTCTGATGGTTCGGTTTCATTGGTTTCCTCTGATGGTTGTGGTGTGTTTGTCATTTTGTTAGGTGTATTTAATCTGCAATGACAATTTCTTGGTTTTTTAATTGATTGTAATTTTTTTGAATTTAAAATTCGAGTGGAAAACAAAAAAACAACAAAAACTAAGTTCGTTGAGCACTTACCTGGAGGCAACATAGTGGAGGTGCGGATTGGTGCTGAGTAGGAGCCTTTGGGTGCTCCACAACATGCTTGCGAGGTCTTTCTTTGGTCATTCCACGCTCGCGGGTTTGTTAAACAATAGCAAACCCGTGCTCTGTTTTTTTTTTATAAAAAAAACTGGTGCGCGCACGCGTTAATAATCTCCCTGCACGAAAGACACTTAGATTGAGGACTCCTCCTGGTTGGTACTACCTACGTGGTTAGTGCCCACTAGTTTCAATGGACCTATATGGACCTATCTATATAGTGGCATGGCTTCTCTAGCGACTGATGGTTCCTTAGCTACTGATCTTACCTCTTCCTATGCAGGGTATACTAATGGATCTGGATAAGGTGGTAGTTGGTCAACTACTGAGGGAGGTGCGCGCATATTTTGTCCACGTCAACTGAACAACATGGACGTTCGACATTGCGAAAGCAGGGGCGCATGCATGTGTTTGAATACGCGTGTGCGCCCCTATTTTTTTTCCACTCGCGCGCTTCTATTCCGGCCGTTTTGGGTACCAGCTTCGTGCGAGTACCCAGATATGTTAAAGATACAATAAACCATGGAATTTTATATGGTGAAAGTGATGCATTTCAGTTAACAGGTTATATGGATTCTCATTGGACAGGATCCATGGATGATCGGAAATCAACATCTATTTATGTATTTATTCTTGGAATCGTTGGAATTGCATAGGCTAGTAAGAACCAAGATGTTGTTTCTCTTTCTTCTACCAAGGCAAAATACATGGCAGCAACAAAAGGAGCGTGTGGGGAAGTTTGGCTTACAAGAACACCTACAGATTTGATGGTTGAGCAACCAAGCCAACAATTATTTTTTGTGACAATCAAGGTGTCCTAAAATTAACAAAAAATCCAGTTTTTTTTAGGAATGCATTAAACTCATTGATATGCATTGTTATTTCATCAAACAACTTTTAGAAGATGATGAAATTAAACTTCAATATTCTACCACTCAAGAACAAAGTGCACACATCTTCACCAAACCACTTAGTCTAGATAAATTTATTACATTTAAAGACAAGCTTAATGTATTTTCCAAAATAACCATTAAAAAAATACATTAATGTAGTTAATATAAAGCCATCTATTTATTCTACATGACTCAACAAAACAAAAATTAAAATATAAAAAAAAGATTGAAAATTTAAAATAGTTAGACTACCAATTAATATGCATAAATATCATTTTTAATAAATAAATAGGAGTTTATATTTAGTAAAAAAAATAAGTACATTAAGAAAAAAAGGTTTCAAGTTAAGAAAATAAGTTATTCCCAACGTGATTTGTCCCTCTCACGTATATAAATGTCATAAGACTTATTTTATCAACATAAAATTCAAAAAAAAAATTAACGATTCTCTTCTCTATTTTACGGTTCTTTGTCTCTTTTAATTTATTTCTAGTATTTACAGTTTCTGGGTTACCGAGGATAAAAGCGGAAATCGTTGCCGTAGATAGAAATGCGACATATAGGGAAGATAAGAAATGAAATCTGATTTTCTTGATGAAAAGATTCTTATACATGCGCGGTCGATGATTTTGCATTCCTTGAAAAATTTATTAAATTGAAATAGAGAACGAACGGAAGAAATTTCGTGTGTCATATAAAAAAGAATAATAATAATATATTATAAAAAAATTCATAATATTGTCAAGCATAAGGTGGTTTATTAATGGGATAAATAGATTTCATTCCATCTACTTTAATAGATTCAATTCTCTTAAGACATCTCATTTAACTGTTAAATGGCAAAGTAAAACAATAGATTTAATTAAATTAATTCCAAATAACTATCATATAAAATGGTGGATAGTTGGTTAAAAAGTTTATCTTACTAACGGTACAAGGCCTCAAAAGAAGCTTCTAGAAGAAGTAAAAGTTGTCTCCCTTATAAGATGATAACTGTACACGGAATTCTTAAAATTATACGCGCTAAGACATTCCAATGATCCTAAGTTTAACCCTAAACTTTCTCCTGACTTGTAAAAAGTCAAGATGCCAGGTCTAAGTAAACGTACCTACATTAGAAGAGCACACCGTCGCCCATAGCCTTCGTCATTTTAATATATTTGCAGAACCCTTTTTTGTTAAGTTAAAGGCTTGAAGCAGAGCATTAGAATACGTTTTCTTCAATGCCTCTCATCGTTCATCTTTCCCTTGTTCCATGTGCTCTTCTGCTCCTGCTCCTGCTCCTGCTCTGCTCAACATCATGTCTCGGCAGTCGGTACGAGGATTGTGTTTCCAATAAAAATACATGTGGGGACATTGAAATCGGATATCCTTTTGGGTACACAGGCAGCGGCTGTGGTGACCCTGATTTTCAGGTACTCTCTTGTGCCAACAAACAGCCTATCATGAATATCGGTGGAAACGAGTATCACATAGTGCAGTCTTCTTTCTTGGCGAATACTAGCGCATTGAAAAAAATGACGATTGTTAACGACAATCTGTGGGGAGGCCAATGCAATCTTTCAGGTAACTACTCTCAATTCTGGCGGCCCGACTCTCTTTTTCAGATCAACGATAGATACACTAATCTCACTCTGTGGAAGAACTGCGATCAGATTTCTCAGAACAATTCCGAAAAATTGAGTTTATGTGGCGATGAATGGTACTACAGTTTGAATCCAGAACTAAACTTAATAGGGGCAACCTCCTGTTACGTATTTCAACTCCCAATTGATAAGAATATCTCTCCGCGGATCATTAATAAGACAGTACTTGAGCAGGGATTTGGGGTAACATGGAAGGTTAACCCAATCAGATCTCGAAGCTGTGGCACTTGTTTGGAGAGTAACGGGAGTTGTGGTTATAGCATTTCAGAACCGAGTTCAACATTTATTTGCTATTGCCCCAGTGGCACTTTGAATCCAGACAAATGTCCCGGCACTGGTAGATTGCCCACCGTCTTTACAAATTTGATTACGAAGCTTAGTCCTTGAATCCTCTCCATCTGAAACGATAGATTAGAATCTCTAGATCTTCCATTATAAAATACTGTTGAATCATGTTATGTACATATGTTTAGCAATCTGTCAAGTATGCATTCTCTTACATGTGGATCTTTGCAGGTAATCAAGATACAGGAGGTCAGAACAAGTCAGAGATTATAATAGGTAAATATGATTCCTTGCTATTCAGTATCTCCGATTTAATGTCAAGGTGAATTTGCATATATTGTTTCCATTAATATTTTCTTTGGGGTTAGATGAAGATCACATAAATATCAATCTGTTTATTCCACCGCAGGTTGCTCGGTCGTAGGAGTTGCGCTGACAGCAATAACAGTAGCACTGTTCTTATCGTTTTATGCCAAGAGGAGAAACCCTCCTGCTGGCAGCTCTACTTCAAAGGTGGAGAAATTCCTAAAGGATTATGCTTATGAAATGCCAACCAGATATTCACTGTCTCGGCTCAAGAAGATGACAAAGAACTTTGCAGAAAAGTTGGGAGAAGGTGGTTATGGTGTGGTGTACAAAGGAGAGCTTCCCACCGGCGCTCTAGTGGCTGTTAAGCTTCTTGATAGGCATAGGCACAGCGAGACTCAATTCATGAATGAAGTGGCCACCATTGGACTGGTCCATCACGTCAATTTGGTTCGGCTGTTGGGATATTGTTTTGAGAACCCTACAAGCGCACTTGTATATGAGTACATGGTTAACGGATCTCTGGACAAATTTATATTTGCAGAAAGAGAAGTGGGGCGGATGTTAAGTTGGGAAAAATCGTATTCAATTGCTTTGGGTGCAGCTCATGGAATTGCATATTTACACCAAGATTGCGAGAAGCGTATCATACACTTCGACATCAAACCTCACAATATATTGCTGGACGCCAACTTCACACCAAAAGTTTCTGATTTTGGTCTGGCAAAGCTTTGTGGGAAGGAAGATGACCATATTTCAATGACGGCCGGGAGAGGGACGCCGGGATATGTTGCCCCAGAGTTGTGCGACGGAGATATGGGCCCTGTAACAGATAAATCAGATGTCTATAGTTTCGGAATGCTTTTGCTGGAGATTGTTGGGGAAAGGAAGAACATCGATTCAAAGGTAAGCCGTTCCAGTCAGTATTTCTTTCCGGAGTGGGCTTTCAAGCTTGTTGAGTGTGGGGAATTAGGAATGAGATTGAGAGGGGGAGGAGAAATAAAAGCAGAAGATGAGGAAAAGGCCAAGAGACTCGTAAAAATTGGATTGTGGTGCATTCAGTACCAACCGAAAGATCGTCCTTGCATGAGCAGGGTTGTGCAAATGTTAGAGGGAAATGGAAACGATGTGCCCAACCCTCCCCCATGTTTCGCTTCCCCAGTGACTCCTGAAAAACCTCTACTCTTTGCCATGGAAAGATCTCTCTCAGTTTAAGTTGAAATGTTGATAGCTGTCTATGTAAACCAAACGTTGTATTTACAGATCTCTATTATTTATAAATAGAATCTGAAGCTGTGGAAGGAATTGCAAGAAAACACTGAGGAACTAATAAGTTTTATCAGACACGCTCAGAATTATTATTGGAAATATGAAACATGAATTTCAGAGACGCTCATGAGAACCATTGAAAATTTTAATTCCAAAATATAAGGTTTTAATTAAAGAAGAGATTTATGAGATGGAGCAAGATGTCACTTAACTGGAAGAATGGTACATGGTTGCGAGAGACAAATTGAATATGAATAATTTATTGATGGCGTAACTAATCAATGTCACTTACCAAAGTTTGGCTTATTTAAAATTTCTATGAAGTTGATTAAGTGGCTATATCATTGGAGAATTTTAGGGAAAAATATAAGATTTTATTTAGATGAAGGTTCATTGTTTTCAAAGGCTAAGTGGTTAAATTATTGGAGATTTTAAGAAAAAAATATTTGTTTTTTATTAAAATGAAGGTTCATTGTGGTTAAGGATTACATAATTTATTTAAAATGTGGTTAAAATTACATAATTTTAACTCAATCATTACATAGTTAATATATAAAATATAAAAGTTCAACAAAAACATTATATTATTTATAAGAATGAACTTGATTAAGAAAAGTAATAATTATTTCTTCCAAACTGCTTATTAAAAACATAATCTGATAAACAATCTCAAATAAACATAAAATACATAAAATTGAAATGCAACCATTTCTGATAAAACAATCTCTAATAATTGAAGTTTCAAACCTTTATTTAAGTGTATATCTTACAAACTGCTTATTAAAAACATAATCTGATAAACAATCTCAAATAAACATAAAATACATAAAATTGAAATGCAACCATTTCTGATAAAACAATCTCTAATAATTGAAGTTTCAAACCTTTATTTAAGTGTATATCTTACGCTCCTTCGTTAATTCAATGAAATGTTGTTTTGAAAGAAATTTCAAAGAGATGTTTGGTTTATCTTACGCTCCTTGGTCCAGCACGTGGATGTTGAAAAACATGGATGTATTTAATAGCGCGAAGAAAGTTCTTTACATTTTAGCTTGTCATTTAGGATGCCCTGGTTAGTCGGAAAGTCCAACAAGTTACAACGATATTTCAAAAGTTAAGCATTTTACTTCCCCTGTGGGACGCCTTTATGACAAGTCAGTTTCATTGGGCCAACTAACTTGTGTTGTCTTTCACCTTCCCCTTTGGGATGCGAATATGTTATATAGTTCAGTGGGACCAAAAGATGATTGGTGTGCTTTTAATGCACCAACTATTCTCTGATAAGTTTACTTTATCAAATTACGTTCTATGATAAGATATGCTAATAAAAATATACAATCCTAAAGATAATATAATTTCATTTATTGTTTATTGTGATGCAAGTAGCAACTATCTCCACCATTTCGGTTGAAAAAAAAAAACTATCTCCACCATTCAATTTACATTCACACCTGGCACCAATTTTTTTCTTAAAAGTGGTCACTTTTTATGGATTCTCCACTTCACGGAATGTTTTTGGTTGATGGTATTTCTGTAAATTAATTTTAAAAAATAAAAAGTTTATAGTTTATAAGCTGGGATGATTGTTCATTGCTTGTAATTTAGGTGGTTGGGAGGAATAATTGTTGCCATTCCCACCCAGGTTCATTCTTGTAAGTGACATGTTGTTCTTGTTAAGTCCATATTATAATGATTGTATTTCTAGCCATTTGTTTGTGATATAATGGTACATATATAAATGAACATAAAGTGGAGCAATGAAGGCATGTAGGGAAATATCGATATAAATGTTGTCATAGAAAAAGTCTTGTTTGTGTCTCGTACCTTACTCAATGTGTTCATTATCATATTTTTCTCATCTAAATCGAGCTTTGTAACCTGATTTGATGATGATTATGTAGTACAAGTAGAAGTAGGCTTACGATAGTTTTTAGTTTAGTATATCAAAGGAGATTCTAGTTTTGGGGGAAAATTATTTGCTCTGAAGTCTGTGGTACTATTATTAATTATAATGGTAACAATCGTTATACAGTCTATGGTAATACTATTTCTAATGATGACAAGTGTTGAGAAAGTTAGGAAAGAAAATAAGGTTTTTTTATTATGAAAGTTATGGGGCCGAAGTATCAGTTCCCTATTGTTGGGAAGAAAGAGGAACATGCATCAAAACAGATGGAGAAAGAGAAACATGCATCAAAAGAGATGGAGCACCAGATATGCCTCCAACTTTGAAGGGCACCAAGATGATCATAAAAAAGGACCCATGCATCAACAGAAATGGAGCACCGCATATGCCTCCAACTTTGAAGGGCACTAGGATGGTCATAAAAAAGGACCCCATCTAAATAGTCCTCATAGGTAATCTCGATACACCCTAGGCCCCTTCCCATCGCCTTGTAAAAAATTCACCTTTGGTTCCCAGAATGAGTGATTTTATTTCAAATTTCTTGAAGTATGATATGAGATGGAGGGTCGAGATAGGGAAATGGTCAAAGTTTCAATGGAGAGGTCTTCTCCAAATCCCCTATCCTTGATCTTAGCCAAATTAAGAGTAAGCGGACTTTGCTTTAAAAAGATTCAACCCATTATTGGGTCCTCAAAGAATTTGTAGTCATAGGCATGATGGAAACTAAGGGAAAAGCAAGGCTTAATAACTCTAGGACAACTCAGGCATGACATTGTTGAGATAAAAAAAGTCATTAACATAATGTACATAATTCTGGAAGGGCTATTGAATGATGAAGAAGGAGGCCCCTCACAATATTATATGTTTATTACTTATGTTTTTATGATTTATTATAGAATATGAGCTAATTAGGAGTTCTACTCCATGCGAACTTACGAAAGAGTTGTTCCATATTCTTCTTGCGATGAATTTTTATTATTTTGTAATTTATTTACTCAAAATTATTAATTTAAAAAAATAAAATAACATTTATATAAATAAATTCAAATATACATAGGTTGGTGAACCTTCAACTACATGACTAATATCCTCACTAGGATAGGTTGGTGAACCTTCAACTATGAGTAAAATACATTACTAATATCCTCACTAGGATTCCCATAGCCACCGCGTGATCCATGTACATTAATAATTTGATAACGATTCCATAATGAGGAAATGTTCAGAACCATTAAAACACAATTTGACTTTGCAATTTAATTCGCCATGTATAATTCTCCATATTAGACTTAATTCTCCATCTCAAGTCAAAAGAATCTTCTCGACTTCAGCAATTGTATAGAGTTTTGGAACATGGATTATGTGAAAAACGATTGTTGTTACATATTAATTGTATAGATTTTTGGAACATGGATTATGTGAAAAACGATTGTTGTTACATATTAACTGGACTCTATTGTTGTTACAAAGTGGCACACTCCCAAGCATGTTATGGAATCGCCTTTTTTTTTATAAGTTATTAAGTTCAAACGATTCAACTTTTTTTAATTAAATATTTCAATATAACATAACTTTGAACCGGGGTGGTCTTATTGGATCCTAAGGGGACAATTGTGAATACTTTCGCTTGGGGATTGGGATGTGCGACAAATAATGATTTGCTTTAATGATGAGGGTTGAAATACTTGAAGTGAAGCAGATTGGAAAATTGGAAAAGTCTTAGTATTTGGGATTCTCTTTTAGTTATCAAAGCCATCTGAAGTAGCCTAAGTAAAGATGATCTCCCCTAATATTTGATCCAGAAACAAGACAAGTTTATTGGTATCTCAAAGGGATAAAGGACCTTCAATTTTTCCACATTCGGAGACAACATAACCGTCGCGTTGATTCATTGGCAAACCAAGTAGCAAATCTAGATAAAAGTGTTATGGTTGATAATTCAAATCAACCTAGTTTTAAATGTGTCCCTTAAGGTATAACCCTGAAGTGAATCATCACTCGATCTTATGCCAATGAGAGGTAAGGTTGACTGGACATGCATTCCCCACATAGAGGAATATTGCATGGGATGGTGTGGCCACATGTCCATTGGTTGTGACTCCCGAAGGAGGCAAATTTTAATGGCTTGGTCATGTGAAGGGTTATCATGGTACTTCCCCCTTCTCTTGCATGCTCTACACCATGTGTTAAGGATGGCAAAGACTCCAACACAGATATGAACTAAGTAGAACATGATACTTTTAAGCATAGTAGCATAATTCGGCCGTATTGATACTTCGTATATGGAAATTTGGAACAAATTCGAATTGCCGAATATTCGGTGTAGGTATAATACAAATATGGCTTCTTACTATTTTTACTAATGAATAATTAAATTTTGAAAACCAATTTAAAAAAGAACAAGCTTTAATTTTTTAAACATTATAAAATAGAAATACCATTCAATTTCATATTTTCTTGTTAATATAATTATTAATAACTAATTGCCGTCTCTCACACTTCCATATCAAGGTTGTTGAGATTTTATATCTTTATTTTTTAAATATATGTTAAATTTTATTATATAAATCTCTATCTCACACTTCCATATCCTAGGTTGAAATTTTATATTTTTGTTTTATAAATATATATTATAGAAATGTCTATGTTTGTTTATGGTATATTTTTGAATATTTGATTAAAAGAATTATATATAGGCAAACTACCTTCGTATTTTATTCGTACTAGATTTTTTAATATGTATTTTTTCCGTATCAAATCGTATTCGTATTCATATTCATACTCAAATTATACTATTAAGTCGAATTCAACTTCAAAAAAAATTAAAAAAACATAATAAAATATTAAAAAAAAATATTGTATACTGCTAAATGGTCCGAGTGACACTAACATAACATAATGGATAATGCCGTCCTGAAAAAGGAACTTACAAAACTAAGTTTAAATCCGTAGAGAAATTTTAACTTTTCCCATGTTGTTGTAACTGTCCTCTTAAACACATCTATTTTTTCAAGTTCCCCACCTTGATTGTGCACAATATTATATCTTCCCAAGTAGAGGTTTATCCAAGTACTGGGAATTGAAACATGGGGAGTATTGGGCACATTGTCTTCTTTCTTTTCAACATTTGTGTGGAAGAAGAGCACGTATTTTCATGCTCATGTTCAGCGCACATAAAAATTAATGTAATAGTTTAATAGTGTTAATATATAGATTTTTTGGGTCATATTTTTTAATTATTTTCGTTTCAAATTTAATTGAAAAAAAAATAAAATTATAAATATTAATTGTTTATGGTTAGAATTACAAATATAAATGGTTTCTGCAACAAAAATATGAGACCAAAATTTACATAATTAATAATAATAAAAATTCACATCATATAAAAATACTTTAAACACGATTTTAACTTACGAAAGGAAAGCCAGTCACAACCAAATGTAAGAAAAAAGGTTATGAAGATACGTTAAAATAAATAAATAAACCGAAATAATTCTGGAAATACATTTTAAAAAGAGACGAAAGCGATGGAATCGAAAATTGTATGATATTGGTAAAGATTATTTTAAGGGATGCAAAATCAATGGCCCACTGCATATACTAATCAATACTCTTTTCGTGTGAGCATTCAAATTTCATTTTTATCCTTAGTGTATCTAGCGTTCCAAAGCATGGTGGCGATTTTGGTTTTTAATTTTTATCCTCCGTGTATTTAGTATTTTTTATCACCAGAATGGATTAAGGTTCAATCTTGAACCAAGAGTTTCTTTTTTTTAGCCAAAAAAAAAAAAAACTACTATATTTTCATTAATAAAAATATAAGTTTTTGAAACAAGTACACTTTGCCAATAAGATCCCGAGAATACCCATCGGTGACACTAAATCCAGACCATAGAATGCTCCAAAACCATAGAAAACTCAGGGGCAAATCCTGAGAACCTCATAAACCCAGAAAAAGACAAACAACGGGCCCGAGACCACTATAGGTCTCAACCGGCCCAGAACCCATAATGAGGAGCTAAAAAAGACACCTGGGAAAAAATATATACAATTACAAACTGTTAAAAAAGATAGTAGAAGATGATGTACGTGCCACCAAAAAAGAACAAAAAGAGAGGAAACCGACACCAACGACTCAAGAAGTGAGAAGTAGCGGGATGTGTCCGCTAGAGGAGAGAGTAGTTTGCGTCCAGTACTCGAAAAGAATGAAACCTTCCTCAGCTGTGAGGGCCCTCTTTGACAAAGAGTTCGCGTGCATATTGTGCTCCCTATAGATGTGGACAATAGATACGAGAGGAAGGTCCCTTAGCATCGATTCCACCATGACCATCCAAGGGATGAGGGCCAAAGAGCGGAGAGAACCTCGACCACTTGCCCAATCAATGATATTAAGTGAGTCTCCTGCAATGTGGAGCAGTGGAAGGCGCCGCATATTTGCAAAGTAAAGTGCCAACCAAAGTGCCAAAAGTTCTCCACATGAGTTTGTGCCCATACCCCCATTCATCCAAACACAGAAGTGTCGAGACTAATCCAAGATAATATAAACAACCCCTTTTTTGTGAAGCGCCATCAAAGAAAGCCATATGATCTCGCATAGGAGGAGGGGTAGTCTGGGGAGTCTTGGGAGCGTCAAATAAGCATACGGTAGAATCTGTAACTTCTATGAAAGTCGCCACCACTTTCCTAGCAAGCCACTCAGGTGATGAAGACTTATCTTCAAAAATACTTAAGTTATGGGCATGCCAAATTTCCCAAATGATGTAACAGGCCAGTGTACCGTGTTTTGGGTTGAACCTGAACCAATTCTGCAAACAATCCTGAATGGCATCCCCATCCCAGGCACCGATTCGAGAGTAGATGTTTCCAATTGAAATCCATAAACGGGCAGTGAAAGGGCATGCAACCAAATCAGTTGTATTTACAGATCTCTAGTCTTTATAAAGAGAATCTGAAGCTTTGGAAGGAATTGCAAGAAAACACTGAGGAACTAATAAGTTTTATCAAACATACTCAAAATTATTATTGGAAATATGAGACGCTCAGAATCATTAAAAATATGAATTTCAAAATATAAAGTTTTAATTAAAGAAGAAATTTATAAAATGGAGCATATGAATTTCAAAATGTAAGTTTTAATTAAAGAAGAAATTTATGAAATGGAGCATATGAATTTCAAAATGTAAGGTTTAATTAAAGAAGAGATTTATGAGATGGAGCAGGATGCCACTTAAGGGGAAGAAGGGTATGTCCGAGAGACAAATTGAAAATGAATAATTAGCTTGTGTTAAAAGATGAGATTTTATTGATGGCATAACAAATCAATGTCAGTTTTACGAAAGTTTGCCATACCTAAAATTTCTATGAAGTTTATTAAGTGGTTAAATCATGAGAAAGCTTTAGGGAAAAACATAAGATAGAGATGCAACAATTTTACATGTAGATAAAGAAAAACTCGACGTTTCAAACCTTTATTTAGGTATATCTTACACTCCTTCGTTAATTCAATGAAATGTTATTTTGAAAGAAATTTCAAAGGTTTTCTTACGCTCCTTAGTCCAGCACGTGGATGTTGAAAAACATGGATGTATTTAATAGCGCGAAGAAAGTTCTTTACATTTTAGCTTGTCATTTAGGAGGCCCTGGTTAGTCGGAAAGTCCAACAAGTTACAACGATATTTCAAAAGTTAAGTTTCTTAGTTACTCTTTGGGACGCCTTTACGACAAGTCAGTTTCATTGGGACCACTAACTTGTTTTGTCATTTACCTTCCTCTTTGGGATGCGATTATGTCAGATAGTTCAGTGGGACCAAAAGATGATTTGTGTACTTGTAAATTTGTAATGCACCAACTATTCTTTAATAACTTTATTTAATCAAATTACGTTCTATGATGACATATATGATGACATATGCTAATAAAAAGTATACCAGCCTAAAGATAAAATAATTTCATTTATTGTGATGCAAGTAGCAACTATCTCCACCCATCAATTTACATTCATCCTTGACACCAATTTGTTTTTCTTAACCGTGGTCACTTCTTCTAGATTCTCCACTTCATGGAATGTTTTCGACTTATGGTGGTATTTATGTAAATTAATTTTAAAAATTAAGAAGTTTATAGTTTATAAATTGGGGTGATTGTTCATTGGTTGTCAATTCTTGTATGTGACATGTTGCTTTTATTAAGTCCTTATTGTAATGATTGTATTTTTAGCTATACCTTGATTTTCTACTTGGAAGAGTAGGTGTGAGCTGCGATTTAAAAAAATTACAAATAACAATAAAAAATAAAATAATAAAATAATAAAAAGTTGGGATTGGTTGTGGCTTTGGTGGTTGGGAGGAATGATTGTTGCCCTCCCCACCCAAGTTCAATTCTTGTCAGTGACATGATGCTCTTGTTGAGCCCTATTGTAATGATTGTATTTCTGGCCATAACTTGATACTCTACATGGAATAGCAGGTTAGCATTCTCTCAGTGGACTAGCCCTCTAACAAACGGTGAACCACCATTTTAAAATAATGGTGCATATATAAATGAACATAAAGTGGAGCAATGAACATAAAACATGTAGGGAAATACCAATATAAATGTTGGTATAGAAGAAGTCTTGTTTGTGCCTCGTCCCTTATTCAATGTGTTCATTATCATATTTTGCTCGTCCAAATCCAGCTTTGTAACTTGATTTGATGATGATTATGTAGTACAAGTAGAAGTAGGCTTACGATAGTTGTTAGTTTGATATATCAAAGGAGATTCTAGTTTTTGGGGAAAATTATTTGCTCTAAAGTCCATGGTACTATTAATTTTAATGGTGACAAGCGTTATAAAGTCTATGGTAATACTATTTCTAATGGTGACAAGTGTTGACAAAGTTAGGAAAGAAGATAAGGTTTTTTTTCTTATGAAAGTTATGGGGTTGAAGTATTGGTTCCCTATTGATGGGAAGAAAGAGGAGCATGCATCAAAAGATATGGATAAAGAGTAACATGCATCAAAAGATATGGAGCACCACATATGCCTCCAACTTTGAAGAGCACAAGGATGGTGATAAAAAAGGACCCCATCTTAATAGTCCTCATAGGTAAGATTGATACACCCTAGCTTGTGTCAATGAGCACGGTTTTTCCAGCCAACTGGATGGGGACATTAGCTAAGAGACCTTGGGGTTGAGCCCAACGGTCGTCGTAGGCTTGCAACGCAGTGGTGGACTGCTGGAGAGTAGGGGATCCCAATTTCTACCAAACGAATGTGGACATAACGCATGTAGAGGCACCTTCATCGATAATACACCGATGGATGACAAGATTCCGAACGGAAACAGAAACTTGGAACGCTAAAGTGGAAGGCAGGCGTGGTTCGGACTGGTCCAAATCGAAGGCCATCAGTCGTGAATCATTTGGGTCAATAGCACCAATGGTGGAGAGCAAAGTCTTGCGCTGTGAAGGACAGTTTTTTAAGACTTCTAGCGCAGACATGGCTGCGGGAGACTGAGCTAAGTCATATACAATGTTGTAATTTGATGCAGCGCGAGCATTGGGATTATTGTTGATGCGACGAAGTGGGAAGCGAAGTGCTTTGGAGGCGCCATCTAGTGGAGCCGGAGGTATACGTAACATCTGATCAGTGGGATGAGCGTTAGTGTTTTTGTCGGCAGGAGGGGCTTCAGGGGTGGAGCCATATTGGTTCCGACAAGTTTGGAGGTTGACATCGGTGAATGACATCATTAACAAGTGATGGGTACCTGAGTCTAACATTGGTTGATCAGGAGCGGCATAAGTAATATGCTATTGTGGTGGCGCGTTGCCTTGAGGGGGAGCCAACGGCTGAGTGTTTACTACGCCTTGGGTTGGTAAGGGGTTTTGCAGCACCAAAGGTTGATGCTGAGGTGGTGGGGGGTAGGGTGGCGCCTGAGGAGCCGTGTGCCCTTGGCGATGGGCATCATCAGTCCAGAGTTGCCGAGATCGCTCCAAATGTGGGAAAACATGTGTGTAGTGGCCATAGACCCCGCAAATAGAACAAGGATGGTTTGTTCTCAAATTAGGATTTTTTGCTTGCTTGGGCGACTGATCAGGGTTCTGGTTGGCAGGTGCCACGTTATTGTTGGTTGGGGGATTGGGAGGTTGACCGGCTTGGTCGGGGGGGGGGGGGGGGGGGGGTTGTTCCCACGGTTACGGCTTTTGCCATGGTTTTGCTGGCCCTGTTGGCGCTGATTATTTTGGTTTTGCTGTGGATTTTGTTGGGCGTATACTTGCCCTTGGGAAACAAGTGGGTTCTGGGGTTGTGCAGGTGCAGGAGCAGGCTTGTGATGCACATGCAACAATTACTTAATAAAAATATGCGAAATAGCAGAAATGACAGAACTCAGAATCACTTTTATATTGATCACAGGCCACTTCGAGGGGGCAACCTCCTATGAGTAAGCTCAATACAAATAACTTCACCGTGCCTTCATAGGTCTCAACACACACTTATATACTAAGTCTAGGTGCCAATACTATGGGTCAAAACCATGGGCTACTACAAACTATGGATCAACAATACTACGGGCGACTTACAAAGCATATGTGCCAACAACAATAACATAAACTATTGATCAACAATTACTATGGGACGACTTACAAAGCATATGCGTCCAACAACAATATACTAACAAAGTAAAGACATGGGTTCCTAACATCCCCTCCCCCTTAAAAAAAGCTTTGTCCACAAAGCTTTAGATGTGGAAATTGTTGTTGAATCTAAAGGAGTGGTTCCCATGTAGCATCCTCTGGTTGCATGCCATGCCACTGAATTAAGACCTATGTGATAGAGCGAGAGCGAAGCTGACGAGTGCGCCGATTGAGGATGGCCTCCGGCTCCAAAAGGATGGATCCTTCATTATCCAGTTCAGGTAAAATCATTTGTCCACTGATGTTGGTGCCAAGAACTTTCTTCAAACAAGAGACATGAAAGACTGGATGAATGCGGGAAGAAGGAGGGAGTTCCAATTTATAAGCAATGGACCCAATCTTCTGAAGAATCCGATATGGCCCATAGAACTTTGGAGCGAGCTTATGACGCCCTTTGAGTTTCAGGGAAGACTGTTTGTACGGCTGGAGATGAAGAAAAACCATATCCCCGACTTGAAAAGTGCGCTCAGAATGGTGCTGATCAACTTGTTGCTTCATGCGATTTCTTGCCATGTGAAATTGTCTCGCAAAATGCGAAGAATCTGATCACGGTTTCGAAGGACCGTGTCAACTTCCTGAACTGGTGAACTGGTGGGGGTGTATGGAAGAAGAACTGGAGGTGCCTGACCATAGACTGCTTCATATGGGGTCATTTTAGAGGCAGTGTGGTAAGAGGTATTGTACCACCATTCAGCGAGAGGGAGCCACTTTTCCCACTGATGTTGTTGTTCAGAGGTGAAGCAACGAAGATAAGTTTCCAAGCATTTATTGATAATTTCAGTTTGACCATCTGTTTGTGGGTGATACCCTGAACTCATCTTCAGTTTGGTGCCAGTGTGGCAAAATAGTTCAGTCCAAAAATGACTAGTGAAAGTCGCATCACGATCCGAGACAATGGAAGGAGGGATGCCATGAAGACGAAAGATCTGGTCCAGGAAAATTTGAGCGACTGAAGAGGCTATATAGGGATGGATGAGAGCACAAAAATAGCTATATTTGGAGAGGTGATCAATCACAACGAGAATCACTGTCTTCCGGCAGATTTAGGGAGCCCTTCAATGAAATCCATAGAAATATCTATCCAAATCTATGTAGGTATGGGCAAGGGTTCGAGAAATCCTGGAAGGAGTGTTGTTTCACCCTTATTGCGCTGGCATGTATCACATTCGGCCACCATCTATTGAATTGTCCTTTTCATGCCCTGCCAAAAGAAGTCACGCCATGCCTGTTCATACGTTTTGAGGAACCCAGAGTGCCCTGCCGATGGAGAAGCATGGAGTTCATAGAAGATAGCCTGTTGAAGATCTGTGCACTGGGGAAGCACCAGACGACCCTTGTATCTCAGAGAAGCACCATCCCAAGAGTAATGTGGTACTACAGAAGGGTTGTTGGTCAAGCATTGGATGATTTGAGATAAGGAAGAGTCATTGACATAACCCTGTTGAACAGCTTGAATCCAATTTGGAACATGCATAGAAATAGCTGAAAGAGAACCTTGGGCATCAAATGTGCGAGAAAGAGCATATGCCACAATATTGTCTTTACCCTTCTTGTAAGTGATCTCATAGTTATAACCCATGAGTTTGCTAACCCATTTCTGTTGTGCCGGGGAGGAGACATGCTGTTCCAAGAAATATTTCAGACTCTGGTGATCAGTCTTGATGCAGAAATGATTCCCTAATAGGTATGGGTGCCACTTCTGTACTGCATGCAAAATAGCCATCATTTCCTTCTCATAGGTAGAGGCAGCTAAATTCTTACTTGAAAGGGCTTTGCTGGTGAACGCAATGGGGTGTTCATCTTGAAGGAGAACAACGCCAAGTCCATTGCCGCAAGCATCACTCTCAATAGTGAAGGGCTTGGAAAAATCGGGCATAGCTAGAACAGGTGTAGTACACATAGCTTGTTTTAGTTTGTCAAATGCACACTGAACAGCATGTGTCCATGTAAAAGCATCCTTTTTCAATAGAGCAGTTAATGGAGATGAAATCTTCCCATAATCCTTGACAAACTTGCGGTAGTAGCTAGTCAACCCCAAAAAGCCACGAAGGATCTTGAGTGTCTGAGGATGTGGCCAATTGTTCATGGCATCGATTTTGGCAGGATCCATGCGAACCCCTTGTGCTGAGATAATGTGCCCGAGATACTCAACTTCCTTCTGTCCAAAAACACATTTAGACTGCTTGGCATGGAGATGATGGTCAGAGAAAAGTTGCATGACAAGATCCAGATGCTGGAAATGTTCATCCCATGTTTTACTGTAGATGAGGATATCATCAAAGAATACCAGAATGAATTTCCGCAAGTAGGGTCAAAATATTTTATTCATTAATGCCTGGAATGTGGAAGAAGCATTAGTGAGGCCAAAGGGCATGACCAAAAACTCATAATGGTCATCATGTGTGCGGAAAGCTATTTTAGGGATATCATCCTCATGAACCCGAATTTGATGATACCCAGAACGAAGATCCAGCTTGGAGAAAAAGTGAGCCCCATGAAGCTCATCAAGAAGCTAATCAACAATAGGAATTGGAAACTTATCCTTGATGGTGAGGTGATTAAGTGCTCGGAAGTCAATGCAGAGGCGCCATGACCCATCTTTTTTGCAAACAAGAATAACTGGAGAAGAAAAGGAACTAGTGCTTGGGCGAATAATACCTTGCTTTAATAAGTCCCGAACGAGCATTTCGATCTCCATTTTTTGGTGAAATGGGTAGCGATAGGGCCTGATGTTGGGAGGAACGCTGCCAGGAAGGAGCTGGATACGATGGTCTTCTGGCCTGGAAGGTGGCAATCCCACTGGTTTAGAAAAAAAACCTGTATATCGATCCAGAATTTGTTGTAGATCTAAAGGAGTAGTGGAGACCGCTGAAGGTTGCATATGAATGGAATGGAGTAGAGCGATGACACCATGTGAATTCTTCTTGAGGAGTTTTTCCATGCGATGTGAATTGATGATGCTGAGAGAACCTGGTTGTAATCCTGTCAAGGTGTGTTTTTGGCCATTAAGAGAAAATTGCATCCAAAGTTCAGCAAAATCCCATAAGATAGGGCCAAGTGTGCGTAGCCATTGAGCGCCCAAAGCCACATCACATCCGCCTAAGGTCAAGGCAAACATGTCAGAGCGCAAGGTATAATCTCCCATAGAGATACGCACATTTCGACACTTCCCTTTGCAAGGTAAGGTGCCCCCATTGGAAACCATGACTTCAAAGTTGGAGCAAGGATGGATAAAACAATCAGCTTGTTTGGCGATTCGAGGGTCAATGAAATTATGAGTGCTACCAGAATCAATGAGTATTGTAAGAGGAAGATTCTTGAAGTAACCCTTGACCCGCATTGTTTGGGGGGTGGTGATTCCAGCTAAAGAATAGAGAGATATCTCGGCTGGTCATCCTAACACGGAGGGTCAATAGGAGGTTCTTGAATGTCGACCGGAGCATCCAATGTTTCTGGATCTTCGTCACCAATTTCAGAGGCAGGTGGAGAATCCACATCCAAGAGATAGAGCTTTTGCTGAACACATCTATGTCCTCGAGTGAATTTCTCATCGCAATTATAGAAAAGCCCCTTTTCTCTGTGTGCTTGCATCTCTGTTTCAGACAAACGCTTGATAGGAGTTGGTCGAGGAGCCTCCGGTATAGGTGGTCGTTGAGAACCCATATTTCGGAAGGGAACAAAAGTGGACTTGGAGCATTGTTGGGGTGCAATCTTGTCTTCTGCCAACTTAGCCAACCCTAGGGCTTCCATCATTGTGTTGGGACAGAACATTTTGACCTCAGAGCGGATTGCATCCTTTAGACCACTGATAAAACAACTCCGGTAAAAGTCATCAGACAATCCTTCGGTGTGGTTGGATAGATTCTCAAATTCGGTTTGATACTCTCTCACAGTGCCAATTTGGAGAAGTTTAGTGAGGGCTCCTGTGAAGTCATCAAAAACACTAGGACCAAATCGTTGCAAAAGGAGCTGGCAAAAATCTGGCCATTTGGGCTCTGGATGAGCCTTGATGTACCAACGGTGCCATTGAAGAGCTTCCTGTTCCAAATGAAAGGATTCCAGCGGAACTTTGTTGCCATAAAAAGTATTATGCAGACTGAAATACTGTTCGACACGATAGATCCATCTAGTTGGATCGGTACCATTGAAGCAAGGAAAATCAAGCGTCGGACCACGGAAATTGCTGGAAGAAGAGAACCCATTGTCTGCTGAATACTCGGACTGCCGTTTGTTATTCATAGCTGAATGTTCAATATGGAGGCTGAGAAATTTTTCATCCAGATCCTGGAGTTTGGCTTGGATGGCTGCAAGTGCGTCCTCCATGGTTTTTGCTCCTACATAGGTGACAACCATAACCAGGATTTTTTTTATTTATTTTTTATTTATTTTATTTTTTTTTTCGGTCGACTGTGTAGGAAAACAAAAACAGAAACTACTTCAGTAAAGGAAAATCTGGACTTGGGAAAAAATCTGAAGGGTAATTGGGGTTTGACTAGGTTTTGGACACTGTTGAATAGACAGGGACGCAAAAATGAGGATTTCAGAAGCGGGGTGAAAGAATGGGAAAATTTGGCAGAGGGGAATAAAGAAGCAAAATTCAGAAAGGAACTCTGTGGTAAAATTTGAAGGTGATTGGGTGAAATATGAGGAAATTATGGAAAACCCTAAAAATAGATAAATGTGGGATTTCGGGCTTTGGAAAGGGGAATTGGGGATAGGGTCCTCAGGAATGAAATATGCAGAATGGAATGACAGGGGTTCCCCGAAAATTTCAAGGGAAACAGAGTGAAAACAAGGGAGATATGGGATCTAAAACGGCGCAACAACGATTGACAACAGTTCAGCTGAAAATAGATATGGACCCCAGGTATGTGTGGCTTCCTAACAGTTCAAGGGTTTCACTTGGCCACCAATGCTGTCTGACGGCTTGCGTATTGGGGCAGTACCCCTCACTCCACGGCTCAGGTAAAACTGATAACCACTTTGCCACAAACAACAACTCTTGGTTTACCTCATGAGTGAGAACTAGTCAATTAGGTAGGGGTCGTTGCCCTTTTCGCTGGCAGGTCCTCTCAATGGGACATCTACTTTGGGGTTCCTGTGGTACTCCTCACAATGAGTTTTAGGGCTTATGCCCAAGTACTTCCCACAGTTAAGCGGATAGGGATTCTTCCCAAATCCGAACCTACAACAGATGCGAAAATTTTTTTTGACAGAAATTTCACCCAGCGAGCCCAAGAAAGTGCTTTGATACCAGATGTGATGCACTTGCAACAATTACTTAATAAAAATATGCGAAATAGTAGAAATGACAGAACTCAGAATCAATTTTATATTGATCACAGGCCACTTCAAGGGGGCAACCTCCTATGAGCAAGCTCAATACAAATAACTTCACCGTGCCTTCATAGGTCTCAACACACACTTATATACTAAGTCTAGGCACCAATACTATGGGTCAAAACCATGGGCCACTACAAACTATGGATCAACAATACTACGAGCGACTTACAAAGAATATGTGCCAACAACAATAACATAAACTATTGATCAACAATTACTACGGGACGACTTACAAAGCATATGCGTCCAACAACAATATACTAACAAAGTAAAGACATGGGTTCCTAACAAGCCTGCGGCGGATAATAAGTAGGTGGAGGCTGTGCAGGTGCTGAACCTTGTGGGGGTTGCTGATACTTCTGTGGAACGGGTTGTGGGTTTGCCACATGGGCTCCCTGTGGCGGGTAATAAGCAGGTTGGGCTTGAGAGGACACAGGAGCTGGTGCAACCTGTGGGTGGTAATATGGCTGAGGTGCAACCGAGGGGGCGTAAGTGGGGGATGCATGACCAAAGCACTGAGGTGGACATGAGGGTCCGTGGGAATGGTGGTGATGTGCCGTGGGAGCATACGAATTGGTTTCTCCGGATTGAGATGTAGCCCGCGAAAGGTCGGGACCATGGCTGGATGTGCTATGGAAAAGGGTTGAGGATGCGAGGCAATCTGGCCAATGATGCCATCTGCGGCATGGGATGCCCCTGGCGCATCGTGTTGGGAGGAATCGCTGTGAGGGGCGTCAGGTATGATGGAATACAAATAACCTGACTGGGCGTAAATAAGGTCAAATTGCTGGGCTTTGAGGATGGCCTCTTCTTCGGACTGGGGTCGTTCGGATGCCACATTCTTGGCAATGACATGAAGGAGGGATTTTAGAAACCAATCTAATAAGATATGGTCGTCTAACTTGATTTTGCAGAGGCTGCGGCGTCGACGCCACTCATGAATGTGGTCAGTGATGTGGGTAGCCATGTTCTATCTGCAAGACAGTAGGATCTCAACTCCCGCGTTATAGCGGACAGGTAACTGAAAGAACTGCAGGAAGGTAGAGGCAAGGGAAGTAAAGGTGGCATGGGTCCCATGGGGCTGCTCGATGTACCACTTAGCTGCAGAGCCAGTGAGGGTGCGCTGTAACAGATGGAGGCAGACAGAGTCGTACACTATGGAGTTGAAGGAACACCATAGATGGAAGGACATAATATGGTTCTGGGGGTCTTCACCTACCTTGCCCTCAAACTTAGGGATGTCGGAGGGGAGCTTGGTGGGCATGTGAGGCCACGCAGGGTCGTGTCTGATGGGATCGTTAGTCAGTCTAGCTAGGCCAGGAAGGTTGAGACTAGCCATGAATGGAAAATTAGTAGAAGGATGTGACATACTAGCGGTTGTGACCATGTTGGGGCCAATGCCCCCAAGTGGAGGGGTTGGGTTTGGGATGTTGCCCCCAGGTGGAGGAACGAAAGTGGTATGGGACGGTCCTGCACCGCCAAGGGTAGTGTGAGTCACTGATGGAGTGGCGATAGGTACGCCAGCTACTAGAATGGGTGTAGTGATCAGAATGGTAGATGTGGGTCCCGTTGAGGGAATACCCAAAGAAGGTGTGGTAACTGGTGTGGTGGTGGATGCACCACCAATGGTCCCTACAAAGAAAGGGGTGGAAGTCATGCCAGCCATGGGGCTGGTTGGTGCAGTGTAAGTGGGGTTCTCAGAATTTGCCTTAGAATCAGAGGTAAAATAAGGGGCATCTAGATCGGGTGATGGAGTTCTATGCCGTTGACAAGTGGAGTCAAGTGACAAAGCTCGAGATCTAAGATGAGTGATATCAAGTGATGAAGATCTATGTCTATGACGGGTGATGTCAAGTGAACCGTGTTGTGGGGGCTCGCCCCGGAGGCATTGAGAATGTCTCGGGGACTCAATGGTGACAGATGGTGTCAAGTATCTGGGGGTTGTGTTGAGTGAAAAACAACTCAAAAAACCAAATGCAATCGAGTGTGCAGAAGGAGAGCTCAAAAAATATGGCACTCAAGCCAACAACCAACTCAAAACACTTACCGTAACAGTTGTGCTACAATAAGTGGAGTACCAACAGAAATGGTCAGAATACCAACAAGCAGCATATTTCCTAAAAAATAAAAATAGTGGACTCGCTAGACCAAAAGGAGTTAAGGGAGCATGCAAACACCTAGCTAAATAGTATTTTGACTCAACTAGACATATCTTCTACAAGGTGATGAAATCCAAGTCAGACAATATGGATAGTAGAGCCAAGTGGCTAAAGATATCCCCGTACCAGGAGGAACACCGGGTAGTCAATCCTAGAAGAAAAGCAACTAAGATACCTCATTCATGACACGTTTGGTTGGGTGAATCTGCCGTTTGGTTTTATCGTCGTTGTATCCCCATACGGGTGATACACCGAGAACTGTGAAAGGTATCCTTCGGTTACTAAATGGATTGCGGTATTCCACTCAGGCTTCCGTAACCAGTCTGGCGACTTCAACCCTCCTAGGGGAGAGACCTTCCCCATAAATTGGTTTTAAACCATGCCAAAAAATACTAGGGGATTTTGGTTCCCTAATGGACAACAACTATGTCTCAAGTGTAAGCAACTGAGGGGTGTTATTTGGATGCCTATCCCCCTGATCCTACCTAACTACAAAAATTCTTATGTGTTCCCCAAGTGGGGTTAGAATGTTGGTTGTGTTAAGTAGTATTTTAGGGCTCACTTGAATTAGGTGATAGAGTGTGTGCACGTGAGATGATGATGAACCCAAGTAAAAGTGCCACTAGGGTGGGCAACTTTTTAACTAACAATACAAAATTTAAACTTTGAAATGCAAAATTTTCTTTTTTCAATGAAAATGTTGATATTTTAAAAAAATATTCTGTAAATGGAACAAAAATAATACTGTAGAAAAAATGATGTAGGGAAGTATGGCTGCAGGTAGGACAGATGGCAGTGCAGGTGCAGAAAATAGTGCAGCAAAGTGTTGGGTTCAAAACAGTGAAAAAAGTGTAGAAAATAGACCGCGGGTCTGTGGCAAATCTGGGTTGTCGGACCGCGGGAAATAGCTCAATAGTCGTGGATGTGTTGCGGGATTTTGGCCGAAAAAATAGTCAGACCACGGGAAAAAGGTTGAAAGCTGCAGGCGGGATGTAGGAAAATGGTTGAAAGCTGCAGGTGGGACTCGGGAAAAAGGCCTAAAGGTGCAGGCGGGTTGCAGAAAAATGGCTGAAAGCCACTGGCGGGACGCGGGAAAAAGGCTGAAAGAAACAGGCGGGTTGCAGAAAAATGGATGAAAGCCGCAGGAAGGACTCGCGAAAAAGGCCGAAAGGCGCAGGCAGGTTGCGGAAAAATGACTGAAAGCCGTCGGCAGGACACGGAAAAAAGACCGAAAGACACGGGCGGGTTGCAGAAAAATGGTTGAAAGCCGCAAAGGGGCCACGGAAAAATGGGTTAACAGCCTCAGTCGGACCGCATGAAACAAGCAAATAGCCGCGCTCAGATCGCAGGTAACAGATTGGAAACCGCCGGTAGGTCGCCGGAAACAGTCTTGGAGCCATGGTCGGATCGCAGGTAAATGCCTGAAAAACGCGGTCGGAACGCAAGTGCGGGGGGCAAAAGACACGGTTTACGGCAGCCGAAAGGAAAAAACAGAAAAATATTGTAGAAAATTAAAAACGTTTAAACTTTAAAACTATAACCAGAAATTCAAAGGAACACAAAGGGGAGTTTCCAAAACTGTAGCTAGGGTTTTCACCCTAGCTTGTGCAAATGAGGACCTACTAAGGAGAAGGGACTCCTTAGTAGCAGTTCAAAAAAACAGTAAATAAAAGTAGTAAAACAATATGAAATTTAACCTAGCATGAGCATTAACATAAATAATAAAACATGAAAATATGGCAAAAGATTTCTCTTTTTGTATTAAAGATTACCTCAGGTGTAGAGGTTGGTGAAGCCTTTGCAGCAGTCCAAGAGGGTTGCTTCCAAGCTTCTAGTTTTGCTCATTTCTCTTTCTCCAAAGGGTTGGAAATGGGCAAAAGGGGCACTCAAGTGTGAAAGTAGCTCAAGGGTGAGCTAGGGTTTCAGGAGTGATTTTGGCAGAGTAAGGGTGTGGTTGACTGTGGATATGAAATGAGGGGCCTCCATCACCTATTTATAGGTTTTTAGTGGTGGAGTGCTGGCCCATGGTTTTGGGAACCATATGGTTTAGGTCAGCTGTATAGGGTTTTTGCTTCCTTTTTCCCTCTTTTTTCTCTTTTTTTTAATATTTTTATTCTCTTTTTAGAGGGTTTTTGCTATTTTGGATTATTTTGGGGGAAAAAAGGGTTTTTTTTGGCCTTTTGGAGGCTTTTTTAATGGTTTTGTGGCATTTTGGAGGCTTTTTAATGGGATTTTTAGGTTCTGGAGATAAATATGGCAGGAAATATGGACAAATGAGTCATGTAAAGGGGTAGATGAGGTAGTGAACACTTTTTGGGTGTTAACACTAGGCCCCTTCCCATCACTTTGTAAAAAATTCACCTTTAGTTCCAAGAATGAGAATAATTTTATTTCAAATTTCTTGAACTACGATATTGTCCAAAGGGTTAATGAGATGGAGGGTCGAGACAGGAAAAGGGTCAAAGTTTCAATGGAGAGGTCCTCTCCAAATCCCCTATCCTTGATCTTAGCCAAATTAGGAGTAAGCGGACTTTGCTTTAAAAATATGCAACCCATTTTGTGGGTCCTCAAAGAATTTGTATTCATAACCATGATGGAAACTAAGGGGAAAAGCAAGGCTTAATAACTCCAAGACAACTCAGGCATGACATTCTAGAGATAAAAAAAGTCATTAACATCATGTACACAATCCTGGAATGGCTACTCACAATACTATATGTTTATTATTTATGTTTTTACATTTTATTATAGAATATGAGCTAATTACGAGTTCTACTCCATGTGAGCTTATGAAAGAGCTATTCCATATTGTTGTTGCGATACATTTTTATTATTTTGTAATTTATTTACCTAAAATTATTAATTAAAAAAATAAAATCACATTTATAACATTTATTTACCTTGGGAAAGGTGTGGATCCTTTTGCTTCATCCTCTCGTGGAAGAGGAAAACCTTCCTTTTCTACCCTGGGAGATACTTTGGACCCCTTTGGTTCTCCCTCCACTACTACAAAAAAATAGCTTTAGAGGCAGTCATTTTCGGCCTCCAAAAGTGGAATTGGCAGGGGTCTTAGCATTAGCAATGATTTAAAAAGAAAAAAACCCTAAAGGCACCGTTGCTAAAATTCAAACCTTTTAGTGACTGTTTTTGAAGAGATATAAACTGCCCCCAAAAGTGACTTTTTGGGGCAGTTCCAAACCTCCCTCAAAAAATGACTTTTGGCGACGGTTTAGAACCGCACCTAAAAGTCACTTTTTGGGGGTGGTTCAGAACACCCCTAAAAGTCACCTTTTTGGGGGCGGTTTAGAACCACCCCTAAAATCACTTTTTGGGGGTGGTTGATATCTCTTCAAAAACCACCGCTAAAAGGATTGAATTTTAGTAGCGACACTTTTAGGGATAGTTTGGAACCCCCCTTGAAATGCGACTTTTAGGGGCAGTTTGGAACCCCCCTTTAAATGCGACTTTTAGGGGCAGTTTAGAACCTAGAAACCTATAGGGGTAGTTTATTTATCTTCAAAAAACACCACTAAAAGGATTGAATTTTAGCAGTGATGATTTTGGGGGAAGTTTGGAACCGCCCTCAATGATTTTTAGGGGTGGTTTAGAACCCCCCGCGTAGTAACATATGAGGGAGGTTTAGAACTCCCTTCATAGTGGCTTTTGGGGATGGCTAGAAACCCCCATCGTAGAAGCTTATGATGGATAGTTAGAACCCCCATTGTAGGTAAGTTTTGATGCCCCCCCATAGGCCCCCTCATAGATACCTACAGGGTTGGTTTATAACCCCCCTCATAGATACATATAGGGGTAGTTTTAACCCCTCCTCTTAGAAACATATAGGGGAAATTTAAAACCCTCCTCTTAACAACCTACGATAGTATTTTAGAAGCCCTATCATATCAACATACAAGGATGATCTAGAACCCCTCTCGTAGAAGCATATAGGGGTGGTTATGAACCCCTCTCGTAGCAACTTATGGAGACGGTTCGAAACCACCCTCATATCAAAGTACGGAGGAGGTTAAGAACCCCCCTCATAGAAACTTAGTAGGGTGGTTGAAAGACCCCCTCATGGAAACCTACGAGGCTAGTTTAGAACCCCCCTCATAGAAACCTATAGAGGGGTTCATGAACCCCCCTTATAGAAACCTATAGAGGTGGTTATGAGCCCCCATCAGTTATGAATCCCCCTATTAGAAATACATTGCAATATAATTTATTAATTTATGGTAGGGCATGGAGGGATCAAACCTCCAACCTCCTGCTGGCAAGGCAGGTGCTCTTCCATTAAGCTAGTACCCTTTAAGAATTGGAGATCATGACCTTCTCTAATATTCAATCAAAATCTACTTGGTAGAAACCCGAGTAGTTTGCTTCACTTGTTCCTCCAGCTGATTTGATGACTCCCCATGCTCTATTAATATGATCAAATCTACCACACTTATTGGAGTATTATGTGATCATCAAAGAGAGTGAACACTTTTAGTGTTGGCTACAACAAAGACATGACAATTGTTGCATCCATGAGATGGGTGAAATGTTGTAGAGCTATCAAGTCATATTGGGATCTCATCCATGAGTAAAGTCTCGGTTGGTCCAACAATCATCTCCCTTGAAAAA
Organism: Larix kaempferi; assembly: GCA_027924585.1. Taxonomy (NCBI): domain Eukaryota; kingdom Viridiplantae; phylum Streptophyta; class Pinopsida; order Pinales; family Pinaceae; genus Larix; species Larix kaempferi. The sequence goes on along the minus strand of BSBM01000542.1, from coordinate 902,267 downwards.
TGAACATTTTAAGAGTTATTTTAAAACTGTAATGATTTTTGTGCATGATAATGATACACACACACATCTCTAGATTGTTGAAAAGAATTTTCAATATGATTAGCAGGCATACTAGTTATGACACAGTTCTATTTCCCAACAAATATTTCTCTTCTCATATCATCACCAACTATTGTATCTCCACAAATATATATGCCCTTAATATATTTATGGATAGATCCTAAAGCAATTAATACATGCATCTCCTACGCTCTCTATGCATCTATCTAAAGATTTGAATCATAGCTAGATTGGACTCAAAATGCATTTATTTGTACCTTGAGGGTGTAGTCAATTTTAAGGCTACTCTACACACCTTCCATTGTTGTTTCCTACAAAAAAACAAGAAACCATACAATCTAAGAACCAAATTGGTCGTGACAAATAAATAGTACCTAAGGTTCTATACACACATTAGAATCTATCAAGCTTTTATTTGAGCATGTAAGTCACACATTGTTAAACATGTGATTTTACTTTCTTGAATAGGTCAATTTATACCTCTGACAAAATCCCAACTTGCTTCTCTCTCATATCAAGTTATGCAAATAATGCCAAAAACAAATGCACCAAGACACCTTGAGATTGTCATAGATGGCATTAATTAACTAGGTGAAATATAAGTCACTATACTATATTGAAACTTAGTTATATTCACACCATATATATCACCAACAACCTCACATCTAGTAGAGAAATCATTTTTTTCTCTAACTATCATATCTCCAACATGCAAGTCATGCTAGTTTATGTATGCAAACATTTTATGAGGAACAAACTCATTGAGTCTATTCCCATCGTAAGTAATTTCTCCCATCATCCAATCATCCAAGAATGGTAAAGTAAATACCTTGTTTTGTTTACAATATATATGATACCATGATGATAATAAAGGATAGAAAAAAACCATTAACCTTCAAGCCAAGGTTCAGTTTCCCAATCAAATCTAGTAGCAATGATGTCTTTCGAAACCCATGGAAACCTAATAACAAAGTCATTCTACATCATCAATGCAAAGACATGATGTAAGGATTTATCATTGTTTTGAATAAGACCTTTCAGGACCAACCCTTTTAGCTCATGAAAGAATATATGTGCAAGGGAAGAATCATATAACCATTCAAGCCCAATATGGTATCCTTATAACCAATCATTCACAATAATTCTAGCTCAAGTAAATAAATTGAAGAAAACCTATAATCCATAAAACCAAAATCATATTCAAAACTCTAATATAATAGCCAAGACAATTATTCCAAAAAGGATTTTCACTCAAGGTGCATTGAAAATGAAATAGCCCAAATGTATCAATGACAAATAGAATTCATTGACATAAACTAAATAGAATTATAAGTGATGAAACAAATCCAATTTAGCAAGAAGATTCAAAGTAAATACCATAGAATATTCATCACCTTCTCCAAATCGAAGTGCAATAACACACAAATCTTGCGTTGTGGACTTAGTTCTCATAGGATCTCCATAGGAGAACCTATGGTTATGCAACAAAAATGTTCATATAAGCAAAATGAAGTATTGCATTATGTTTGTCTCATGCTTAAAAATCTCAAGCAATAATTAGAATAGACCTAAGTTTCAATGCATACATGTTCCACAAGTGTCTAAGCATAAACTATCAATCCACTCATAGCACAACAAATATGTTCATCAATCTCCATAATTTTCTCTACACTGCTTGGCTCCTGGAGGAACTATAGACCAAGTTTTGTCAAAAAATGAATCTCTTCCTCAATAAAAAACAATAATAGAAGACAACTTCAACAAAGGGAAGAAATTATAGGATGTAGGTGAATTGTGATTATTACTAAAGCTATGAAAATATTTTTGTATGTAAAAAAATAAAGTAGGAGACTTCTCAATACAAAACAAATAGTTATGGAATCGGAGAGCAAAAGAAAAGATGACACCATTTGATGAGATAAGATGTGGGATATTTAAAAGACAAATTTGAAAGAAAATCATCTATGCCTATATAATCATACCTTCCATTAAATATCCCAACTCCGTTATATGAATACACATATGAAGAACTAGACACACACACAACTTAACTCTTCAAGGTGTAGAAGTTAATTTGAGATGTTATTATATCTACATTTTTTATTGTTACAATTTTCTTATTAATTGGCAATTCTAAAAACCATGAATAGATGGTAGTTCTCTTCTTCCAATAGTTTATTTTAATAGCATGCATATATCATGAGTATATATTGCAATTAACAGGTCTCATTACTTGGATGCAACACAAAAGGAAATAATGGAAACTACCAAACTCTAAACAAAATTTTACTATAATTTTGAATAATGGGTGTCTCCAAACAAGAGAGGGATTTAATTGGCCATTTATATCCTAAAAACCTCTATGATTATATGAAATATGTCCATACAAATGTTCAATTCAGAATATGCATGTGAAAATTCCCATGGAAGAAACTAAAATTCATCCTACTTAGATGTTGTGGTAGACCTGTAGGATTTTCATCATGGATACTTTGTGATAGATAAATTATTGGATTACTGTAAACATGGGTTCCATAGGCCAAGACTAATCTCCTAGTGAGCACTCTTTTCTCACTCACATATGTACTAAAAGTTGTTAAAAAAACACAAAGCACTAAGAGTGGCCTCAAATAGAAAACTATACAAGTAGATTCCATTATGTCTAACCAGAGAATGTGTTAGCTAAGATTTACAACTTTATACTTTAAATGAATAACATAAGTCCATCATATCTTATGCAGTTGAAGTAGTCATTGCATTCTCATCCAATCAAATGAAATTTTGCAATGACTTGAAAGCGGAAAGGCATCAACTACGATATTATTAACTCTGAGAGTAGTTAGAAAATAAAGATTAGGAGTAATAATAAAAGGGCCAAAACCCAAGTCATGGGCACATGTAAATGGGTCAAATTAGATACAGTAAAATGGATAGGGCTTGTATTTTCTTCGAGGCATGCAAAAGCAAACTAATAGGATTTTACCATTCCCCATTAAGGAAGGTGATTGGAAAGTGAACCAGGTCACTAAGACTATTATGAACAAAAACATCAGTAGGTGAATTGTGACAACCAGAAAGTAGTAAACTGTAAACCTCTCCCAAGTCCTAAGACATAATAAGAGAATGTGTAGCTAATGAGCACGGTGTTGCATTTCAACCCTAAGCTTCACCAACAGGGTATTTTTAAGGATTCTAATATTATACTTAAGTATAGTAACCTAGGCGATAATTTTGGATTGAAATAAACATGTATATAGATAGGCAGGCGAATATTAAATATGAAACATACACTTTACTACTAAAATGTGTAAAGTTTGGCAAATATTATGATAAAAAAAACATATTTTATGTAAATATAGGTGATATTAGAGACTAAAAATGACCAAATAGAAAATTTATTTTTTGAAAAAAACCCAAAAAATAGCCAATTGACGAAATTTCGCCCTTAAAAATTACCCTGTTCACCAATGAAAAATTAAATCAATTCACAAGAGATGCAACAATTTCACAAGTAATTTTTCTGGGCAAAGGTCTATTTATGAGAATGGAGTGGACATTTATTTATGAGACAACAATAAGAATAATTACTCTAATTTTTTGCAGACTTGTGGTAAACCTCCAAATATGGGAAAGCTTGTGGATAGAAACAATGATAAAAACAACATCATCTACAATTTGGGTGAACTTGGGCAGATTTCAACCTCCTAACAATGGTAAAAAACACTAAATCTCCAAATATGTGCATGATTTAGTCATCAAACAACAACAAAGCATAGGTATGGGAACATTACAACCCTCAATCATCATCCCAAACAGTCATAAAGAGGCATTTTATGGGTGAAATGGTAGGAAATCAACATCAGATCTGGGCACTTTTTAGACAATTTTAACTATGAAAAATGGTCAAAAGTCATATCATAGACCTAAAATGATAAGCCACAGTTACCTACAACATTTTTGTACATGACTTTATCCCTAAAAGACAAATATGGGTTAATTTCAGGCCCTTAAAACCTAGGTTGGGCCAATTGTAAGAAATACTGGGCAAGTTGCAGCCCTAAAAAATCAATGAAAAACAACAAAAAGGGAGAGATATTCGTTGATAGGCAGATTCTGAACATTTTTGGAGATTTTTCACATAGTCGTGGTTCAATAATAATGTTAAAAAATACTCCAAACTTATGTACAAGAGAAATAGTAGCCACAACATACCTAAAATAGTCTGGTTTTATCGTGGATGGCTGGAACAGCTGAAAAATTGAGTTTGATTAGGTAACTCCCTAGGGTTTTTGTGCCATAGTTGAGACAAAATTCATCCATTTGAAGATTCATGGCCAGTTTAGAAGATGTTTCGTGCCATTAGGAGGAGCTTCTCCTTTGAAATTTTATACATGAGTTTGTCCCTCACTTTATGGAAGCTTATACATGAGTTTGTCCCTCACTTTATGGAAGTTTATACATGAGTTTGTTATGGACAGTGGACATGGAATGCAAACAAATGGATTGAATAAATAATCAAACCAACAAAGGTGATTTGATGCACTTATCCATTTCTAGCATGATACCCTACTTCGTTTTCAACCCCACTACAATGGAACCAAGCTGCAAAAGAATTAAAAAAAGATGTAAGATAACGACTTGAAAAAAAAATAAAAAATGAATGTGTATTCAATGAATAGAAATATGCACTTTGTTAAATTTTGAGCATTAATTCATTATACTCTAGGATCTTTACTGAGAGAATAACATATACAGTATATCAATGCATGACAATCACAATATGACAAGCATCACAAGAATCAAAAGCATAAGAGACAAGAGACACAGAGTTTCCGTGGGGAAAACCCTAAGGTGAAAAACCCCACAACTTCCTCAAAGATAGAGAGAGCAATGGCTCAACCAAAATACAACCAAATAACATTGAGATAGTCTCCTAGCAGATGATCCTCCTCTTCCTCACTAGTGCACCACTTCTGAGAGTGAGAGTGAGTTACTTTTCCGAGTGAGTAAAATAGAGATCTCCTATCTCTATTTATACTCACCTTTTTGCCCAGTGACCTTATGGGGCCAACTTGTCTAGTTAGATACATCCACATTATAATATATATAATTCCGGGCTGACCCCACATGGTGGTCTAATAACCCATCGGCAAGTACACACACTTGCGACACTTGTCAATCCACATGACGACACTTCCTTATAGAGGAATAACACATCTCTTATAAGGGTACAATAAATATATATAAAATACACAGATGAAATACATTCCGAAGTTACATATACATCAACACTCCCTCTTAACTAGGAAGGTATTTCTCGACATAGATCTGCTAGACAAGTCTTCTTCTCAAGATCATCGTCATCATCATCGTTATTGCTGTTGCTATCTCAACCAATCTCTGACTCTACTAGTCATAGGAATTTCTACAGAGCCAGTCCTTTTTCATACTGAATGTAGGCCTACCACTTGCAGGTCTTCATCATGCCATACTGTGGAATCCTCAGGACTTATTACGTGCATCACAAAACCTCAAAAGAGCATCCCAGGCTGTTACGAGCACACAGCTCTACCTATAGGATCTCCCAGGGCAACGAATTACATGTGACCTCACCACAAAACCTCGCAAGAGCATCCCAGGCTGTTACAAGCACACAGCTCTACCTATAGGTTCTCCCAGGGCAACGAATTACATGTGGTCATGGAAAAACCTCGCAAGAGCATCCCAGGACTGATTACGGGCACATAGCCCAACCTATCGGATCTCCCAGGGAACCGAATTATATGCCATAGGACAAAACCTTGAAAGAGCATCTGCTAGATATCCCAGGGAACCAAATTACATGCCATAGGCAAAACCTCGAAAGACTATCTGCAGATCTCCCAGGGCACCGAATTATATGTCCTTCCAGAGCAAAACCTCGAAAGAGCATTTGCCAGATATCCTAGGACACCGAATTACATGCCATAGGCAAAACCTCGAAAGACTATCTGCAAATCTCCCAGGGCACCGGATTACATGCTCATCTGCACAACCTGATCCACGGCCATAGAGTATCAACCTGATACTCACCATACATCATCCTGATGTACACATGATCACCCTGATCACTGCAACATCCTGCTGCATATCATCTGGAGCAACATCCTGAAGCTCATCATCCATGATCATCCTGATCATCATCACTGCAACATCCTGCTGCATGTCACCTCGAGAAACATCCTGAAGCTCATCATCCATGATCATCCTGATCATATAATGCATCTACCTGATGCATACCAAGTATCTACCTAATACATATCATCATACATGATCCACCTGATCATACAATGTATCCACCTGATACAAATACAAATACATGATACATATCACCATACATGATCCACCTGATCATACAATGTATCCACCTGATACATATACAGATACATGGTCCAAGCATCCAACATGATGCATATACAAAAATACATACACATTATCCAACCGATCATATCCAGCATCCAACATGATGTGTCCATACATATAAATGATCCAACTAATCATATCCAGCATCCAACATGATGCGTACATACATACATAAAAATGATCCAACTAATCATATCCAGCAAAAACCAGAACATCATCCTGATGCTCATCATCCAACGCTTATATCCACAGCCGTGTGAAGGATCCTCCTTCCAACATGCTTGGAATGGCTTCAGCAAATGTGTCCATCACTTCTTCCTCAAAGTGTCCTCGATCTGAAGAACGCCAAGCCTCTCTCTGAAGTACTTGAACTTCACCCTGGCTAGTGGCTTCATCAGCACATCTGCAATCTGCTCGTCCGTCGCAACATACAGGAGCTTCACAGCTCCTTTCTGCACCATATCCCTGATATAGTGATATTTGATCTCTATGTGTTTCGACCTGTCATGAAACACTAGGTTCTCAGACAACTTCACACAACTCTGGTTATCACAGAAGATACTAGTAGCATCCAACGGGAGATCAAATAACTCAGACAGTAGCTTCCGTAGCCATACTGCCTCACAACTAGCCAAACATGCTGCAACAAACTCAGCCTTGGCTGTAATCAGTGCTACGCAGGACTACTTCCTGCTAAACCAAGAGATCACACCTGATCCCATACTGAAGCAGCACCCAGATGTGCTCTTCCTATCTGCAGCACTGCCAGCCCAATATGAATCAACATAACCCTGCAGGTTAAACTTTTGATTTGCTTCATACTTGAGCCCATAATCCACTGTACCCTTCAGGCACCTCAGAACATGCTTTATAGCAACCAGGTGAACAGTCCTTGGATCCGTCAGGAACCGGCTCAATGTGTTCACAACAAAGCAAATGTATGGTCTTGTGTTCGTCAGGTACATCAAGGACCCAATCATCTGACGATACATAGAGACATCAACTGGCTCAGATGAAGCATCACATAGAAGCTTCAGATTCGATGCCATAGGTGTGGCCATGGCCTTGCAATCCACCATCCCAAATCTCTTCAGGATATCTACTGTGTACTTCCCTTGACCAAGGAAGATCCCACTTGTACTTTGCCACACCTCCATACCTAGGAAATAGTGCATCATTCCCAAATCTTTCATATCGAATTCAGCAGCAAGCTTCCTCTTAGTATCTGCAATCAGTCTGTCATCTCCTGTTACAAATAAGTCATCCACATACAGGAGTAGAATCATAGGATTCCCTTCCTCAACCTTGTAGTAAAGGTTAGAATCCGCTTTACTCTTGGTAAAGTCCAAACTAGATAGGAAACTGTCCATCCTACCATACCAAGTTCTGGGAGCTTGTTTCAAGCCATACAAATCTTTCTTCAATTTGCACACATATGATTCCTTGTCATGTATTTCGAAACCGAGTGGCTGTTCCACATATACTTCCTCTTCAACTACATCATTCAAGAAGGCAGTATTGACATCCATCTGGTGTATTTTCCATTTCATAGCTGCAGCCAGGGAAAGTATTGATCTGATGGAAGTATACCTGGCTACAGGTGCAAAATTTTCTTTAGAATCTATTCCCTCTTTCTGAGAGAAGCCACGAGCTACAAATCTTGCTTTGTATTTTTCTATACTGCCATCTGCAGCATGCTTGATTTTGTAGATCCACTTGGAAGTCACAACAGACTTCTCTTTAGGTCTTGGGACAACATCCCAAAAATCATTCTTCATTATTGATTAGTATTCCTCAACCATAGCATACTTCCATTCTTTCTTTTCCACTGCCTCTTCATAACTGGAAGGCTCTTTGTTCATAATGTCACAGAGTAAAGCAACATAACTGGTATGTGATCTTGTTCTCTTCTTTGCTCTGTGTTCTTCTTCTGGAATGCCAAATCTCTCTGCATCTTGAATGAGCCCTCTAGCCCATGCAAGTTTCCTTTTGTGAGAGTTATCCTCACGGGGTGGATCTATAGGTTCTTGCGGATCTTCAGACTCACGAACAACTTCTGGAACTGCTTCAGTCATGGTAGTGTCTTGAAATCTAGTTTCCTTAGGTTCTTCATAAACTTCGATAGGTGCCTTCCTTGATTTGATGAATGCTGAGTTTTCATCAAATGTTACATCCCTACTGACATCAATCTTCTTGAAACCTGGAAATTATATTCTGTAGGCCTTCAAGCTTTCACTGTAACCCACAAAGATACCCTTCTTTCCTGAATGATCTAGTTTAGTCCTCTTTTCCTTTGGGACATGAGTGTATACTGGACAACCAAATATTTAGAGATGGCTGACTTCAAGTTTCTTACCAGAAAAGACCTCTTCTGGTGTCTTGTTGTCCAATATCTTGTGAGGTGTTCTGTTCTGCACATATACAGCTGTTCTAGCTGCTTCTTCCCATAGATGCATAGGTAGATCCTTGTCATGCAGCATTGCCCTTGCTACTTCCAGGATAGTTCTGTTCTTCCTTTCTGCAACTCCATTCTGTTGAGGATTATAAGGAGCAGTCAACTCCCTCTTAATCCCTGAATCATTGCAAAGCTTCTTGAAGTCACCTGAGGTGAATTCTCCACCATTGTCGGATCTGAATGTTTTGATCTTCTTGTCAGTTTGGTTCTTCATCAAGGTTTTGAATTCCTTGAACTTATCAAACACCTCATCTTTGTTCTTCAAGAAGTATACCCAAGTCTTCCTAGAGAAGTCATCAATAAATGAGACATAGTAAACATACCCACTCAGGGAACTGGATGACATAGGACCACATACATCTGAGTGGATGATTTCCAGGATGTCTTTTGCCTTGATTTTACTGCTTGGGAAAGCCTTCTTAATGTTCTTACCTTTTGCACATCCTTTGCAAACACCTTCATGTTTGGTCTTGATTTCAGGAAGACCTTCTACTTCCTTGCTTGCAATTGGAAGTGCTCTATAGTGCATATGAGCAAGTCTTCTATGCCAAAGTTCACTTGGCTCCATGGATTCATGCACCATGGCATGTTCAGGTAGTCCCTTCAATTTATACAATCCTCCCTCTTGCTCTCCAATCACTACTGCATCATCTATGTTCTTTCCCTTTGGCTACATTAGGACTTGGCCATCCACAAACGCAACCCTCATACCTTTTGCATCTAATGCAGAGATGGAGAGTAAGTTCTTCTTGAGCCCAGGTACATAAAGGACTTCTTTCATCTTCAAAGATTTTCCAGAATCTAGGTTGTAGGAGGCTTCACCACTTCCTTTGATTGGGTATTGATAATCATCCCCAAGTTTCACCTTATGGGGTGATTCATGTTCAAATAGGTTCACAAAAGATTCCTTAAACCCAGTCATGTGTTTGGAAGCCCCACTATAAATCAACCAATCATTACAACCATGGGAGATAGTACCTGTGAGAGCAGAGATCAGAACATACTCTTCTTCACTTGATGAGTAATCATCACTATCACTTTCTAACCTAGCCTTCTTCTTTGGAGGTTCATCATCTTCGGCAACATGAGCATGAAACCTTCTTTTTCTACCCTTCTTCTTCTTACTGGAGTTGTTGTGATTATCCCTTTTGTTCTTGGGACAATCTAAAGCAAAGTGACCCTTCTCATTGCATGTGAAGCATCTTAGGTCCTTCTTGCTCTTTTGATATGATCTATTGTGGCGAGAGTGCTCCTTCTTGGTTTTGCTTCTTTTGGTGTGTGCTGCAAGAGCTTGATCTTCACCTCCCATCTTTTCCTCATGAGCTATAAGTCTAGCTTCTTCTTGAGAACATTCTTCCTGCAATCTGTTGAAGGAGATCAACTTCTTCCTTGCACAAATTCCTTGAATGAAGGAATCCCATGACCTGGGTAGGCCATTTAGAGTGGTCATCACTACTTCACCATTCTCCACCATTTCATCTACTGCTTCTAGTTGTTCCTTGATTTGGGAGACCCTTGAAAAATAAGATTGAATGGTTTCTCCATTCTGGAACTTCACTCCTTTCAATTGGTTCTGCAGGGTCATCTTCCGATTTATGTTCTTTCCTTCAAATAGCTTAGTCAAAGATTCAAACATCTCCTTGCGTGTCTTAAGAGAATACACATGGGGTATGAGATGGTCTTTGATAGAATCAGCAATGATTCTCTTTTCCTTGACCAAGTTCTTCTTATGCAATACCTTGGCCTCTTCATCCTCTGGGATAGGGATGTCTTCTTTCACATATGAGTCCAACTCATTCTCTTCCAGGATTAACCCAATCCTATACTTCCAGGCTCGGAATTTATCAACCCCTTCAAGCTTATCCTCAAGCTTGGTGTGGAGAGACATCTTAAAGAGTACTTCAAATGGAAATAGAAAAGATTTAGGTGTTACCACTTGAAATGCTGAAAACTAGATCTGGTCCCGAATTACGGTTTGTCAAAGAAACCCTAAAAATTCAAAATGTGAATTTCAAATTTCTGAAGGGATAGAAATATGCGCTTTGATGAGCTGATCAGCCTGGTGCATTCAGAATTTGAGATCAGCAAAGTCTTGCCCTTTAGAATTGCCTTTTTGTCCTCCCGGGTTCACTAGAGAGAGCCCTGAATTAGGGTTTGAGTTTCCCAGAGATCTACCCAGCCAAAAATCTCGATCCAAAGCTCCAACCTTCGATTTTTGCAAGGATCTTCCAGCTGTGTCTTCAGATTCCAGAAATTCCTATTTTTGTGGAAACCCTAATGTTTAGGGCCAAATCTGAAAATGCTCGGAATTGAATTCTGATTGGACAGATAGATGCGCCTTGATGAGTAGAGTCAATATACTATATTGATTTTCAAAAATCTGTGGAGAGAAACCCAATAAACAAGGAACTCAAGCTTCCGTCACTGCAAAATGTCTTCTTCTCAGGTTAGCTCTGATACCATGTTAAATTTTGAGCATTAATTCATTATACTCTAGGATCTTTACTGAGAGAATAACATATACAGTATATCAATGCATGAAAATCACAATATGACAAGCATCACAAGAATCAAAAGCATAAGAGACAAGAGACACAGAGTTTCCGTGGGGAAAACCCTAAGGTGAAAAACCACACAACTTCCTCAGAGATAGAGAGAGCAATGGCTCAACCAAAATACAACCAAATAACACTGAGATAGTCTCCTAGCAGATGATCCTCCTCTTCCTCACTAGTGCGCCACTTCTGAGAGTGAGAGTGAGTTACTTTTCCAAGTGAGTAAAATAGAGATCTCCTATCTCTATTTATACTCACCTTTTTGCCCAATGACCTTATGGGGCCGACTTGTCTAGTTAGATACATCCACATTATAATATATATAATTCCGGGCCGACCCCACATGGTGGTCTAATAACCCATCGGCAAGTACACACACTTGCGACACTTGTCAATCCACATGACGACACTTCCTTATAGAGGAATAACACATCTCTTATAAGGGTACAATAAATATATATAAAATACACAGATGAAATACATTCCGAAGTTACATATACATCAACACATTTAACCTTGATTGCTTCCATGGTGTATTTGACCTAGAATATCCTTCCTTATGGGGAAAATATGTTGAATCCTCTATCATAATCGCCCTTGAAAACCCAAAAACCAATAAAACCCCAAAAACACTTCTAATTATGAAATGAATACAGATGAGGACACATGAAAAGGATCGATAGGAATCAACTTGGTGATAAAAATGATCTCGTATTTGTTGTACATAGATCTATAGTTGCAGGAATTTCTTTAACAGTGAGCTTCTAGATGGTGATCCTGAAACTTCTGGAAAAAAAGGGCATAGGTAGGGTTTAAAAAGATAAATCGAGTTGTGGAGTCTAGGGTTAAATAAATCATATGGAGGATAGGTTTTAAAGTGCCTAGTGCCATGGAGGCAAGGTATATCCTAACTAAATTTGATGTGTCCTGCAGATATTTCTCTGTGAAGCATGTCTTGCATAGACCAGACCCGTAGAGCATTTGCGAGGATCCATACTGTGAAGGCATTCTCTCACCCAACTATCTCTTTGGGAAGGGAGGCCAACATTGTTGAGTGCATGGAGAGCCATTGATTACAAAGGATAGTATATTTTTCTCTCTAGAGTTGGAGGAAATCCAACATCGAGTGACATTCTCTTTTGAAGGAAATAAGAGCACTCCTAAAGACATCATTAGAGTTGGAGGAAGGCCAACATTAAGTGCGAGGAAATCCAGGAAGGAATTATTCTCTCTTTGGTAGGTAGGCACAAGAGCCCGAATTCTTTATAATGGGAAGCTCAAGAGGAAATTTGGGCCTTATTTGAATGGGGAATATGGTTATGATGGGAATGGCATTGTTGGTTTTGTGCTAGCTGAGATTAAAATCCAAAACACTATTTTGATAGAAGATATATGGAGTGTGCACGAAGTAAAGTAGCGATTTCACTTGTATTTAATTTAATGATCTCTTTCGCAATGCCCTTCCTTCTACATGTTTTTAAAATGAATTAATGTTGATATTTAATGCATTTATAGGCTTTTACTTTCATTTCATTTTTTTTCTCTCTCAACTCAACGGATATGGGTTAAAATATGTCTACACTTTTTTTTTAAACAGTAATCTAGGTGGGGGCGTTCTAATATTAAATGGAGGAATTATATGCCCAACAATGGTGTCAATTAAGTGTATATTCTATGGTTGGGAGGAATGTTGTTGTCCTCCCTAGCTAGGTTCAAATCTCACTTTGTGACATCTGATGTAATTTAATTTACATGGATTAACTTGATTCTTTGGAATATCAAGAATTTGATCAACTTCTGTTTAAAAACAAAATTCCCAACAATGGAGCAATCTAATCATGGGTCAATATTCCCTCTCCGGAAGGTTATTTGATAGAATTTGACAATTGAAAATTGCAATTTTAACAATGAATTTTACAATTTTACAAATTTTGACACTACCGATTCAGAGACCCCCAATTTCATTGGAATACCTCCCCTCTGCAATTTCAGTGATTAAAAATTACAATTCCAACAATCTATTAAAAATATTACGTGAATTATAAAGAAAACTTGTCGGAAAAAGAGGGAAGAATGCTACAATATTATCCTTCTCCCCCAATAATGAAATGGTGTCCCCAAGTTTATACAAGACTCAGTCAAACTTGGTCGCCTCTAGGGACAGTGGAAATATCCACTCTCAACACCTCCCCATAAGGTTTGAACTCGTGACCTAATGGGGACTAGATCTATGCTCCTTTATTTAATCTCAAATGCACAACAAAAATCATGTGGTAGCTAGTACCTACTTCCTATGAAAAGTTTCAAAAATAATAATTGGATAATAGGAAAAGCTTGCAAGAAAATGACATTGCCATTTGAAAGTATCAAATAATATTACTAGATAGAAACGTAACATTAAAAGAAGAAGCATAGAGGTTGTGGGAATACCTTGGTTCATTTGCACTGCCATCAATAATTCCTACAACTAAACACCAAGTAATTCCTATAATTTTCAACCACGAAAATTAAATTTGGTTTCAACTTAGTTCTACATTGCTAGGCTACAATGACTTGTTCTTGTGTTGTATGTTCATTTTCCCAACCTTCAATCTTTTCTTGTCTATTGTACTAGACAATGTAGGTACTATGTGAATGTAGAAATTTGAAACTCATATGGTGACTATTCTTAATTGATATAGAATGCTTGTTGATCTATGGACTAGTCTACAAATATTGTCTCTAGTTATTAAGAATGACCCAGTATGACCCACTAATGTTTGTCCTATCATGTATGAGGGTTATGAAAAACTATTATTCCAATTAGAATTTGATTTATGGCTATTTATATAGGTATCCTACTAACTAAATTCTTAACATTTGTAGGCTAATCTCACCATTTTTTATATCTATAAAAGCAATGATATCCAAGTTTCGTCTAAAATATATGAAAAAAATTTCTAACTCTATTCTCTTTCTATTCTCTTAAGGGGGAAAGAAAATGTGAGTAAATTGGAAAGTAATCCAATTACATTTTGGAAGGAAAATGACCAAGTTCTTAAACTTTAAAGCAATATTTTTAGTAAAGACTAGATAGTCACAAAGCTAGCAGTCATGTAGATATTGGTTTTAAAGACAATGATAAGTATGAAGATTCAAGGATTTTTTAATGATGGAAATTTAAGGATGTTTTCTACATTAAATTTTATATATATCCTTATGACCAAGGATCATTCTCTTCATATCCATAATGGTCTTTCCCCACTCTCGTGGACTAATATATTTGATGAAGTGTGTATGTTTATAGGTATTTTTCTCAAAATAAGAGCATTACCACATGTTGATTTGTTGACTCATTTTTGGTTTCCAAAGATAGCTTGTCATTGATGCTATCCACTTGTTACAGGTTTTGGTTGACAATCAATTGATCTTTTAAGGCTTTTGTAATGTTCTTTCGCACTCAAAACCCCATCATACATGCAACATGAAGTGCCAAATAGATTTAACAAGAAAGTGATAAAATGAAAACCAATAATGACTTAGTAGGTTTTTTTTTTCCCATGTTGCCAAGATCCTGCCATCTAATCCATAGGTGAGTATGTGATTGATGGTACCTTGCCAATCCAAATCAATAATTAGCTCAAAAAGATCCTAGTCAACAATTGGCTTATGAGGAGAAAACATGTCACAAAGTGGGATTTTATCTCAAACGGGGAGGATAACAATTTCCTTTCAACCACTTAAGCTAGGCCTAATTGATAGTGCCTTACAAACTTGCCCAATCAAACTAAAAAAATAGGTCATATATCACATATCACATTACAAGCTTAACGTGTCCAATATATCGCTTAACTGGTGCAATATATCACATTCATCTTATAGGATTTACTAGTCAAATAAGCAAAAACAAATATTTCATATATCATGAATTTATATAGATCTATTTTGAAATACAATAATACTAATTCATAGATGACAACACATTTTATCATAGTGAACTATCTCCCAAGTGATCAATCCACCAAAAGGTGGTCTCCATGGCCAAAAAAAAAGTGTATCTTGGGTTGTCTTTGTGTAGCTCAAGACGCCCAATCTCTTTGATTCCATTCAAATGTTTCCATGTGTTCAACTCTTTACCACTTTGGGGCACTTGGAGAAATTAAAGAAATACAAGTGGATACTTTGAAATAGGTTGGAAATGGTGTCATCCATTGATGGAATTTCCAATGAAATCTACTTTACATAAAAAAATATAGATGTAAGTGACCTATGAGTGAGTAATGAATCTACAAGGCATATTATCTATAATAAGCTACTTATAAAATTTTCCAAGGATGGCGTCAATGGTATCTCTCAAAATGTTATGATTTCTACTGTATCACCTACTAATGATCATCATCACTACACCTAGCACTATCAACACACTAACAAAACAATTTCAGGGCCTCCTCCCCAAACCCTTGTTGAGCATAAATTGCAATCATTGCACTCCATGAAACACAATCTCATAAGTGTATTTTTTTTAACACTTTCTTATCATCGTCTATGCTCTTGCAACTTGCATGCATGGTGATAAAATCTATTCCAACATAAACATCCATCTTGAGTCTAGCTGTCAGGAAGAGGGCATGTACCTGCTTCACTTTGAGTCATTGATGTCAATTGAAGTCAAGTGTATTTAGTAGTCCCATACCATCTTGAAGAAGTTTTGAAAATCCACATTGAAGAAGTATATGCGCAAGCAGGATGGTGAAGTATATGGATGCAAGTGTGAAGGCGTATATCTAGAAGTTGCATCTAGTATGAATAAGTGTGTCCATGGTTAAATCATTCATATCTAGTTTGAAGAAGTACATAAGGAACGTGTACTTGAGCAGGTCACAAGTCCATCCAGTCATAGTTCTTCAAGGTGCAAGCTAAAGGGTTGGTTGGAAAAAGGGTTGAAGAATGAGCAATAAATCCAAAGAATACATGGGACAAAGTCTAGTGTGAGCAAGCAAGACAAAGAAGATTCTAGTGTGTGCAAGAGAGTCAAGTGGAGTGCAAACGCAACATGAAACAAGATACGGTTGAGCAGTTATGCAAGTCCTGAAAGCACGCAATTCATCACCAATCAGAAGAAGATTTCAGTTCTTAAAGCGTGCACAACTTCCAAGAAAGGTGTAACAGTTGAAGTTAGTGTATGAGAAAATTCCACAACCGATGACACAACAAGTTCGCAAGTACCACAAGTGATGGTACCGCAAGGGTCAAAGTACCACCAAGCCGAAGTTCATGTATGCGTAAGCTCAAAAAAACATTGATACATCAAGTGCGTGAGACACATAAGTGATGGTACAACAAGGGTGAAAGTCCCACCAAACTGAGGACCATGCATGCACAAAACCCACAAATAAATGACACATTAGTAGCCTAGAACATGAAATGTGGCAGAAGCATAATCTGTGAAGCAAGGAAGAAGGAATACCAAAACCAACTTGTGGACATACAATCCATGCAAGACATGTATAAATAGAGAAGCAAGTTGGATATTTGAAGTAAGCTTGATGGCAAGGCTAGAGAGCTTCTAAGTGGAAGATACAATTTTATATTCGAGGCATCAAGAGATCAAGGTAGAGAACAGTATAATCTAACGAGGAGCCGAGTGGACACATGTAGAAGAATGATATAACTAATGGTGCAAAGAATGATGCTATAGATCTGTGACGATTACGCAAAGACAAAAGAGCAGAATATAGAGGATGTGCGAGAGAGTGAATATTGAATGATCAAATTGCAGACAACATACAGACAATCATAGATGTTTTGGAAGTTAGAAGCATAGAGACAAAATTGCATTATATTAGAAGATGTGTAGAATGTTGGATGATGCACGAAGGATAAAGTGAAAGTGTGTGAAGTAAAGAAGTCCATCTCATGCACGATGATAGAGTAGCAGTAGAATCTATTATGTGTGTCATGATGAGGATGATATGAGGAAAGTGTGTTAAACCGAAAGGATGAATCATATTATGCACATCATGTCACGGATGGTCTAAAATACTGCGGCACTTAAACCGAACGGTCACATCTCAGTAAGTGCACAGTTCCATCTAATACTTGTGCATAATCTCAAAATAGCAAGTTATCAATTGAAGCACAATATTAGTTGTTATAGTGTAGTTGCACAAAAGCAGAACAATAGAGTGAATCTTGGTAGTGATTGCACGATCAGCTGGAGTAGCACATAGTATATGAAGTGATTCATCAGCATAAGTGAATAATTGAGTCGAATGAGAATTCAAGTGATGTATGTAGGGAAGTGATAGCAATAGGACTGCATACAGAAGGTGTGCACAAAATAACTAATATCAGACGATTAGAAGTGTGCGTGTGCTAGGAGTACGGCAACGCAATTTTGTATATCTGGGTGGTAGGACGGGGCAAGGAGCAGGGGGTCGTAGCCTCCTTCCATTTGGTATTTTAGAACACAAAGATTTGGTGCTTCCTTCAGGTCGGAGCCTGTAAAACCAGGGGGTTGGTGCCTCCTACCAGTTGGTGCTGGTAAACAAAAGAATCGAGTGCTTCCTTGAATGCAATCTTTTCATTACAAAAGAGCATTCTATGGTTTTCTCTGATTTGGGTTTCCACGTCAAGAATTCAGTGTGTTTTGTGTCTTGGTGAATATGTTGATGAATGTTTTATTTATGTTGGATGCTTAATTAAATATCAATATTAAGTTAATAAAAATTTGTTAAAGAAGGTAAGAACTGCTCATAACTACGCTAATACTGACTCAACCCCCCTCTCAATATTAAATCAATTCCAACAATTGGTATCAGAGTAGGTGTCTTTAGTAACAAATTAACATCTGGAAGGCAGATCCCTGTACAGAACTCAACAAACATGGATTCACAATATGAATAGATGGTTGAAGTAGACTTTGAAGGGGAACTGATCAGTTCTTTGGATGAATTGAAGTAGTCAAGGAAGAAAAGCAAGATCTTGTAGGAATGACTTCTAATATTGGAGGAAGATACCACCAGGCAGTTGAAATCGAGAGAAGAAAAGTGTGAAAGACTAGAAGCTGAAATTTCCTCTCTAAGAAACAAAATACAAAAGGTAATCTTTCAGCTGGAGAATGAACAAAAATGTAGAAACAACATTAATGAAGAATCATATTTTGTTCAGATCTATGTAGAAGCACTCAAGACTCCACTCTCAAGGATAGATCAAAAGTGTAAAGAAGAGCACAGGAAGCCATGTCATCCAAAAAATGAGCCTGTGTAGCTCCGAAGAGACTATCATATCAATTACCAAAATATTTTCTATGGAAATTGCTATTACTGTCACAATTTTGGTCATAAAGAAATAAATTGCAAAGTTCATGCTCCAGCATATGCTATGAGGAATGGTTTGCGCAATCATATGAATCCTAAATAGATCAACCTTAGAAAATCGATTGAAAACTCAAAATAAGGTATCAATCCTTTCAGTATTTTGAGATTAGACATTGAGTGTAATAAATGTCACAATCATGATCATCAGAATTGCGAAAATCAGTTGCAACCTAGGCAGTCCACTGAAACAACTGAAGATCGAAAGGATCAACTCCATCAGGAAACCTACAACTTAAACTTACAAGCACAAAGTAAAAGGGCGAAATGGTACATAGTTCGTGGGTGTTCTAAGCACATGACAGGAGATAAAAGTACATTTTTGAGTTTTAGAGAAGATAAGGGAGGCAACGTTTACTTTGGGGATAATGGCTTAGCCAAAATCTTAGGTGAAGGCTTGGAAATGCTATGAAATAAAAGGACTAAGGCATAAAATGTCCTACTAGTCGAAAACATGAAACACAATCTTCTGAGTGTCATCCATATGTGCGGCCAAAGACACACTCTCACTTTTGCTTAGAAAAATGCAAAATGCAAAATATGGATATAGGTAGATTAGTAGCAACAACCTCCAGGACTCCTAACAATATCTATATTCTGGATGAGGAAAAGGAAGAGAAATGATACATGGGACAAACTGATGAAAGTTGGCTTTGGCATAGAAAATTGGGACACATCAATTTCGACAACTTGGTTAGAATCAACATAAAACAAGAGGTAAGGGACATTCCAAGAATTACTAAGCCATCAAATTCTTTCTTCAAACACTGCATACATGGGAAATAAGCAAGGATTAAATTCAAAACAAAAGAGTACACTACTTCAAAACGTTTGGAAATTATTGATTCATATCTTTGTGGTCCAATGAGAACTAGAGGAATGAATGGTGAGTCTTACTTTCTTCTTTTCATTGATTATTACACCCAAATGGTGTGGGTGTTCTTTCTTAACAAAAAATCAGAAACATTTGAATATTTCAACACATTTAAAGAAGTGGTTGAAAATGAAACCAATTTAAGAAATAAGTGTTTGACAATGGATGAGAATACACTTCAAACAAGTTTGA
Source organism: Larix kaempferi (assembly GCA_027924585.1). Taxonomy (NCBI): domain Eukaryota; kingdom Viridiplantae; phylum Streptophyta; class Pinopsida; order Pinales; family Pinaceae; genus Larix; species Larix kaempferi. The sequence continues at coordinate 882,374 of BSBM01000542.1, read as the reverse complement.
AAACTAATATGAAAAACATGGAATCAGAAGACAATTTTCAAAAGCTAGAACTCCACAACAAAATGGGGTGGCAGAAAGGAAAAACAGAATTGTCACAAGAAATGGCCAGGATAATGTTGAACGAATCAAAGTTTTCAGATATGTTTTGGACACATGCCATTTATACAGTTGTTCACATTCTCAATAGATTTCTGACCACAAAAAACAATTGTTCAACACCGTATGAACTCTGGAAAGGAATACCAACTATAATTAAGTATTTCAGTATATTCAGAAGAAAATGCTACATCAAAAGAAACGATGAAAATCTTAGAAAATTTGATTCCAGATAAGATGAATTAGGAATTTTCCTTGGTTATGCCTCCATAAGCAAATCCTACAAGTGCTATAATCTGTGACTTATAAAGATGGTTGAAATTCTAGACATGAGAGTTGATGAATTACTAACTCATGGGAGAATAGAAGAAGATGATGATTTACCCATGCTAGAACAACCATATGAGGAGCTATCAAAAAATCAAGAAACAAAAGTTCCATAGGAGGAAATATATTAGTGCAGTTTAGAAGAAGGAAGTCAGGATACAAAGGCCCTATTGGCACAGGATTAGTCTGCATGAAGTGCGGAAGCCGATAGTGCGAAGAAGGATCATTCGCGGAAGACAAGTCCATTTGCGAAGACCATATTGCTATGCATCTCGGCCTCGCAGTCATGGATCTTTGTGCTTGCTGCGGCTTGAATTTGGTGTAATGTCAACATTGGGAGTAAATTGAAATTTACCATAACTAAGTCGGACTTCCGTACCTCAAAGTCCATAAAGACACCATTTAGTATCATATAAATAGGAATGTGATTGTAAGCCTAAGGGCATCTTAGATCATAGTTGAATCGAAGAATGATTTGTTTTGATTTGCTTTGTATTCGTGACAAGATGTTTTGACTGTTTTTGCGAAGGTTATTCCACAGGTTTTGATGAATGCATGAAGATGTTCGATTATGGTTATATCTTGTGTCTTTGTTTCTATTAATTGATGACTGCAGTGTTTGCGAAATGCTTTGTGGCTTGGTAATTAATTTAATGCAAATGATTGATTGAACCATGTTGATGCGAATGTTGTTTATACATTGGATATGCGAAGGGAATGAATAGATGTATGAAATGTTAGTATGATGTGAAGAAATAATCTCTGGTTTTTGTAGTTGTAAAGTGCGGTTTGATGCATGTCCTCTCTCCACTGCGAAAACTTGGTTCCTGTAGCCCCCTTATTCATCTTAGGTGAGACTTCACTCGCTCTACGAGTGTTGTTGGAAAGGGTAAAACATTTCCGGGCCGGTGCGTAAGGGAGTTTTGTTGATGACAGTGCGAAGTGAACCCTTTTCGATAGTTGTTGTGTCAACAGGACCCTTCCAAATATGTCCAAAGAATCGTTCAGAAGATTTGACTATTGGATACAAAGATGTTGGTTTAAGAACCATAAGAAGCCTAAGAAATCCAACTGAGGAAGTACATTTTTCATTGATGTCTCAAATAGAACCAAAAGGATTTGAAGAAGACAAAGCTGATAAAAGTTGGTTGAAGGCCATGAATGAAGAATTAGATCAAATTGAAAAGAATGAAACCTGGGAGCTTGTTACAAGACCTAAGAATAAGAATGTTATTGGAACAAAATGGGTATTCAGGAACAAACTAAACAAGGACAAGTTGTCAGAAATAAGGCGAGACTGGTATGAAAAGGATATGCATAGATTGAAGGTGTAGAATTTGAAGAAAATTGTGGTCTTGTGGTGCGAATGGAGGAAATCAGGCTATTCTTAGCCTATGCGTGTGCAGAAAATGTCAAAGTGTATCAAATGGATGCAAAATTAGCATTTTTGAATGGAGATCTTGAAGAAGAAGTATACATTGAACAATCAGATGGTTTATCACAATCAACTAACAAAGATTATGTTTGTAAACTGAAGAAAGCTTTATATGGACTTAAACAGGCTCCCAGGGCTTGGTATTCAAGATTGGACAAATATCTGCAACAACAAGGCTTTATAATGGGTAGTGTAGATAACAATCTTTATATAAAAATTGAGAATGAAAAGATGATAGTCATAGAAGTGTATGTTGATGACATTATTTTTGGAAGTAATGATGATAGAATGATCCAAGAATTTACCTAAGATATGCAGAAATAATTTGAAATGTTTATGCGTGGGGAGCTATAATTTTTCCTTGGATTGTAGATATCCCAACTGGACAATGGCATCTTCATCTCCTAATCTAAGTATGTGAAGGAGATGCTGAAAATATTCAACATGGAGGACTACAAGTCAGTTTGTACACCCATGGTCACTGGATGAAAATTTTGTAAAGAAGATGAAGCTGAGGAAGTTGATCAAAGACTTTACAGATCTATGATTGGAATCCTACTATATGTGACTTCCTCAAGACCAGATATCATGCAAGCTACCAGACTTGTCACAAGATTTCCGAAAGCACCTAAGGAAACCCATGTTCAAGCGGTCAAAAGAATCTTCAGGTATTTGAAAGGAACTATGAACTTTGGTTTGTGGTATCCAGGAAGCAAAGAAATAAACCTAGTAGCATACACTAATGCAGACTGGGTAGGAAGTGTATATGATATAAGAAGCACTAGTGGAGCTGCATTCTTCTTAGGAAATTTTATTGTATCGTGGATCGACAATAAATGTCCATCAGTCACATTAACTACGACAGAAGGAGAATATATTGAAACAATTTCCTGCCGCACCCAAGCTTTATGGATGAAACAAACTTCAAAGGATATGCAAGTAGATATTGATCAGCCAAGATAGATTCTATGCGACGATACAAGCACAATCAACATCTCCAAAAATATTTTTATGCAGTGCGAAACTAAACACATTCCCATCAAATATCACTTTGTAATAGAGAAAGTTACTAATAATGTTATCAAACTAGAGTATGTCGATACTAAGGAACAAATTGCAGATATATTTACGAAAACTACTCCGCGAAGTACATATGAATATCTCAGGGAACAAATGGGTGTGGTTCTCAATCTGCAACATAATGAGAACCTAAATAAAGAGACATGAATCTAGACGGGTCTTGGCACTGCGTAATTGACAGTAAAATATGGTTGCATGATTCACTGTGCAAATAATGATGAAGTATTGTGATAGGAACATGAGATCAAGATGAAGGTTTAATATAACACATGTACGAGTAAAGTAATCAAAGATAATTATGAAAGGAATATACAGATTGCAGGATATAAATGTAGAATTTCAACCAAAGAAATAAAGAATGAATACAGGGGGAGTCATCCATGTGAATAGTGAGTGAAGTCCTACGCAAAACAAAACAAATGATGAACTAGTAATTGCACAAATATTGGCACCTCTTTTCCATTGATGTCAAGGGGGGGGCATGAAGCTGAAAGAACATGACATGAAGCTAAATGCAGTTGAGAAGAAGCAACAGAAAGAAGAAGAAGCATGAAATCAAGAAGTAATGTAGCTAAAGCAAGAACATGAATCAAATCCGAGAAGATGATGAGAAAGTAGATGTGAAAGAGCGTGGAGTAGATTATTGGAGAAATGGAAACAGAGCAGTAAAGATGATCGTGATGCATGCGATATGTGCAGAAGTAACATAAGCAGAAAAAAAAGAACTAACTACAAAATGGGTAAATGTAGATTTGAAGGTTCAAACTGGCAAAGAATTTGGGGGGGGCATATATATAGGGAGAGTACCGTGATAAGCACAAATGAAGCATACAAGTTCAAGAAGATAATTATGCACAAATTCATAAGGTGTTGAAATCAATGCCAAAGGGGGATATTGTTGAACTTTGGTTGTCATTGATGTCAACTAATGTAAAAGAGGATGTCAATTGATTCAGTTTGAGTCATTGATGTCAATTGAAGTCAAGTGAATTAAGTATTCCCATGCTAGGTTGAAGAAGTTTTGAAAAGCCACATTGAAGAAGTATATGCGCAAGCATGATGGTGAAGCATATGTATGCAAGTGTGAAGATGTATATCTAGTGTTAATGTTTTAGCATTAATTCAATATACTCTAGGATTTTTACTGAGAGAATAACATGTACAACATATCAAGTATAACAATGCATATCAATCACATCAAGCAATCACATGAGACAATAGACACACAGAGTTTCAATGAGGAAAACCATAAAGGTGAAAAACCCCACAACTTCCTTAGAGATAGAAAGAGAAATGATACAACTAAAGTACAACCAAAGTACACGAGATAGTCTTCTCCCAGCAGCTAATCCTCCTCCTCACATGTGTGCCACTTTCCGAGTGATGGAAGAGTGAGTAAGTGAATGAATCAAATAGAGATCTCCTGATCTCTATTTATACATGTCCTATCTTGCCCAATAAACCAGTGGGGTAGACTTGTCTAGCTTAGCCTAATAACCCTTGGTTAACTTAATCAGGGTTGACCCCACACATGGTGGTCTAATAACCCATCGGCAAGTTACGACACTTGTGACACTTGTCAATACAAATGACGACACTTCCGTATAGAGGAATACTACATCTCTATAGGAGTACAATATACATAGGTGAAATACATTCCGAAGTTACATATACATTAACACTCCCTCCTAACTAGGAAGGTATTTCTCGACACAGATCTGCTAGTACAAGTCTTCTTCTATGGATCATCATCAATGAATCATCGTCCTCGAATAATTGTCATCGTCACTGCTACTGCTATCTCAATCAATATTCAATCTACTCATCATAGGAAGTTCTATAGAGCTAGTCCTTTCTCATATTGGATGTAGGCCCACCACTTGTAGGTCTTCATCATCACTGGCCATACTGTGGAATCCTCAGGACTTATTACGTGCATCACAATGCCTCGAAAGAGTATCCCAGGACCATTTATGTGCCAAAGCACGACCGGAAAGATCTCTCAGGTCCACTTACATGTGACTGTCACAAACCCTTAAAAGAGTGTCTTGCCAAGAAAGATATCTAAAGAGCATCTGAGGCCTTTTTCATCCTTTCCAGATCTCCAGGACTTATTACATGTGAGCCCTACCACAATGCCTCGAAAGAGCATCCCATGACTTATTACCGGCACATAGCTCAACCTATCGGATCTCCCAGGTCTACTTACATGTGGTCATGGCAATTCCTCGAAAGAGAATCCAATGACTTATTATGGGCACACAGCCCAACCTATCGGATCTCCCAGGTCTACTTACATGCCATAGGATAATGCCTCGAAAGAGCATCCCAAGTTGTTACGAGCACACAACTCTACCTGTTGGATCTCTTAGGTCTACTTATATGTCCTCCTAGAGCAATGCCTCGAAAGAGCATCCCAGGCTGTTATGAGCACGTAGATCTACCTATCGGATCTCCCAGGTCCACTTATATGCTCATTTGTACAACCTATCCATAGCCATAGAGTATTAAACTGATACTCACCATACATCATCCTGATGTACATCATCACATGATCAACCTGATCATCATCACTGCATCGTCCTGATGCATGTCATCTGGAGCAACATCCTAAAGCTCATCATCCATCATCAACTTGATCATATAATGCATCCACCTGATGCATGCCAAGTATCTACCTGATACATATCATCATACATGATCCACCTGATCATACAATGTATCCACCTGATACATACACAGATACATGATCCATCTGATCATACAATGTATCCACTTGATATATATAAGATACATGGTCCAAGCATCCAACATGATGCATATTCATATACATTATCCAACTGATCATCACAAGCATCTGACATGATGCATATACCGAGCAGTAACTAGAGCATCGTCCTGATGCTCATCATCGAATGCTTACATCCACATCCATGGAAGGATCCTCCTCTCACCATGCTGGAAATGGATCCTGCAAATGTGTCCATCACTTCTTCCTTGAAGTGTCATCAATCTGAAGAATACCAAGCCTCTCTCTGAAGTACTCGAACTTCACTCTAGCTAATGGATTCTTCAACACATCTGCAACCTGCTCATCCGTCGCAACATACAAGAGCTTCACTGCTCCTCTCTGCACCATATCCTTGATATAGTGATATTTGATCTCTATGTGCTTCGATTTGTCATGGAACACCAGGTTCTCAGACAGCTTCACACAACTCTAGTTGTCACAAAAGATACCAGTAGCCTCCAGTGAGAGATCAAATAACTCAGACAGTAGCTTCCAGAGCCATACTGCCTCACAACTAGCCGAACATGCTGCAACAAAATCAGCCTTGGCTGTAATCAGTGCTACGCAGGACTGCTTCCTGCTAAACCAAGAGATCACACCTGATCCCATACTGAAGCAACACCCAGATGTGTTCTTCCTATCTGCAGCACTGTCTGCCCAGTCCGAATCAACATAACCCTGTAGGTTAAACTTTTGATTGGCATCATACTTGAGCCCATAATCAATTGTACCCTTCAGGTACCTCAGAATATGCTTTACAACAACCAAGTGAACACCTCTGGTATCCATTAGGAACTGGTTCAATGTGTTCACCACAAAGAAAATATCTGGTCTAGTGTTCGTCAAGTACATCAAGGACCCAATCATCTGATGATACACAGTGACATCAACTAGATCAAATGAAGCATCACACAGAAGCTTCAGGTTCGATGCCATAGGTGTGGTCATGGCCTTGCAGTCCATCATCCCGAACCTCTTCAGGATCTCTACTGCATACTTCCCTTGTCCAGGGAAGATTCCATCTGTACTCTGCCACACCTCCATGCCTAGAAAATAGTGCATCATCCCCAAGTCCTTCATCTAGAACTCAGCAGCAAGCTTCCTCTTGGTATCAACAATCAACCCATCCTCACCTGTTACAAATAGGTCATCCACATACAAAAGTAGTATCACAGGATTTCCTTCCTCAACCTTGTAGTAAAGGTTGGAATCTGCTCTACTCTTAGTAAATCCCAAACTGGATAGAAAGCTATCTATCCTACCATACCAAGTCCTAGGAGCTTGCTTCAAGACATACAAGGATTTCTTTAGTCTGCACACATATGACTCCCTGTCATGTGTCTCAAAACCAAGTGGATGCTCCACATACACTTCCTCCTCGACTACACCATTCAAGAAAGTTGTCTTGACATCCATCTGGCGTATCTTCCATTTTATCATTGCAGCCAGAGCAAGTACTGATCTGATGGAAGTGTACCTGGCTACAAGAGCAAAAGTTTCTTCATAGTCTATTCCCTCTTTCTGAGAGAATCCATGAGCTACAAATCTCGCTTTGTAATTTTCAATGTTTCCATCTGCAGCATGCTTGATCTTGTAGATCCACTCAGAAGTCACTACAGACTTCCCTTCAGGTCTTCGGACTACATACCAAACATCATTCTTCATGATCAACTAGTATTCCTCGACCATGGCATCCTTCCATTCTTTATTTTCCATTTCTTCTTCATAACTCGAAGGTTCTTTGTTCATAATATCACAGAGTAGGGAAACATAACTGGTATGTGATAGAGTCCTCTTTCTTTCTCGGTGTTCTTCTTCTGGAATGCCATATCTTTCTGCATCTTGAATGAGCTCTCTAGCCCATGCAGGCTTCCTCTTGTGAGAGTTCTTCTCACGGGGTGGATCAACAGGTATTTGTGGATCTTCAACTTCACGATTTGCTTTTGGAATTGCTTCATTCATTGTGGTGTCTTGGAATCTGTTTTCCTTTGGTTCTTCGTGATCTTCAAAAGGTGTCTTCCTTGACTTGATGAAAGCTAAGTTTTCATCAAATGTTACATCCCTATTGACATCAATCTTCTTGAACCCTGGAAAGTATATTCTGTAAGCCTTCGAGCTTTCACTATACCCCACAAATATACCCTTCTTTCCTGAAGGATCTAGCTTTGTCCTCTTTTCCTTTGGAACATGTGTATATACTGGACAACCAAATATTCTGAGATGGTTGACTTCAGGTTTCTTACTAGAGAAGACCTCTTCTGGTGTCTTGTTGTCCAATATCTTGTGAGGTGTTCTGTCCTGCACATATACAGCCGTCCTAGCTTCTTCTGCCCAAAGATGCATAGGTAGATCCTGGTCATGCAGCATTGCTCGTGCTGTTTCCATGATAGTTCTATTCTTCCTTTCTGCAACTCCATTCTGTTGTGGATTGTAGGGAGCAGTCAACTCCCTCTTAATCCTTGAATCACTACATAAATTCTTGAAATCACCTGAAGTGAATTCTCTGCCATTATCGGATCTGAATGTCTTTATCTTCTTATCAGTTTGATTTTCCATCAAGGATTTGAATTCCTTGAACTTATCAAACACTTCATCTTTGTGCTTTAAGAAATAAACCTAAGTCTTCCTAGAGAAGTCATCAATGAAAGATACATAGTAAACATACCCACTCAGAGAACTGGATGACATTGGATCGCATACATCGGAGTGGATAATTTCCAAAATTCCTTTTGATTTTATTTCACTACTTGGAAATGCCTTCTTTATGTTCTTTCCTTTTGCACAACCTTTGCAAACACCTTCATGCTTGGTCTTGATTCCAGGAAGACTCTCTACTACTTTACTTGCAATTGGTAGTGCCCTATAGTGCACATGTGCAAGCCTTCTATGCCAAAGTTCACTTGGATCCATGGATTCATGCACCATGGCATGTTCAGGTTTTCCCTTTAATTTATACAAACCTCCCTCTTACTCTCCAATCACTACTGCATCATCAATAGTTTTACCTTTTGGCCACATTAGAACTTCGCCATCTACAAATGCAACCCACATGCCTTTTGCATCCAATGCAGATATGGAGAGTAAGTTCTTCTTGAGACCAGGTACATATAGCACATCTTTCATCTTCAAGGACTTCCCAGAGTCTAGGTTGTAGGAGGCTTCACCACTTCCTTTGATGGGACATTGGTAGTCATCCCCAAGTTTCACCTTATGGGGTGACTCATGTTCAGATAGATTAGGAAAGGATTCTTTAAACCCATTCATGTGTTTGGAAGCCCCACTGTCAATAAGCCAATCATTACAACCATGAGAAATAGTACATGTGAGAGCAGAGATTAGAACATGTTCATCTTCTGTTGGTTGCTTTCTGGATAGACCCGGGTTTTAATGAGGCGCAGCAACAAAACCCCTTGGCGCACTGGCCCTCTCGGAAATGAGCTGCGCAGCAGCTTGAGGTCTCACCCGAAGTGGCTATGGGGGGGCTAAGGAATCAGGCTTCCTTAACCTAGGCGACGCGGAGACTGCAATCTCCCTCCTCTCTTACGGGAGGATACTTTGAAGCGGAGCGTCTTACTCTTCCTCCGACCTCTCAGTGCAACAGTGCTGGACTCGCACTTACCAGCCTAACCGCGCGGTATCTCCACTCCGACACACGAGGCGATTACCCTCGACATCCGATACTGTAACGTTCCCGGCCCTGCGCCACAACGCAGCCACACACTTCTCAAGCGCCGCAGCGACGACGTTCTACAGATTCCTTCGATACTTAACAATTATAACATCCAAGGAGCTTTGAGAACGTACTTAAACATATTCATAAAGATAACGCAATGTTCATGAAAGCATAGATAACAACATACAGATATGCATTCATGCGGAACATTATCATAACAACAAGACTTATGGAATTCACCTCCATGGGAAACCACGTCCACGGGAAGTGTATCTTATATTAATCACGAATGGAACTTATACAATAATGTTGCGCACATAGCTGCAGCCTTAGATCTTTCCAGGAAACTCCACGCACACAGCTGGGAGCCCTTCTCTCGATCTAGTCTCTTCTCTTACAGAGATTACAATGGTTCAGACGTCGACTCAAACTGTCTGCAACTCAGGGATTAGCTTCACAACTATCCAGTTCTAACTCTTGTCCTCTAACAACACAATAGAAGACTAACTAGCTAGATTGCTTATCTCAAACAGCTAACTTACATCTAACCCTCTTCCTTTATGCTTACACATATATATAGGTGGCCATGACGGTCGCACCTTTACAAAACTGTGGGCCTTTCCCTGCAGTATTCCCCAAAAACCCTAACCGTGTACATGGCTAGGTGTACTGTAGGTGCCGCTTGCAGTCACGTCGCCGCTTCCTGCAGGCTCCGTGATTTTTGGCGCAAATTGCGGGTATGGGCGCCGTTTCATCATTCATTGCTCTTTGTCCTTCACCTTCAATGCTTTGGTCCGTTGCTCTTCCTTGGTTAGAGCAACCATAACTTCTGTACTTAGCCTTAATGAGGGTAGCTGAGCCCTCTACTCCGTTGCTTCATTTATTGCGGTAGCTGAGCTTTCTACTCGGCCACATTCATTCTCCTTTGACGTGTGCGCGCGAGCTCCGCGATTTCCGGTCCGTAATTTGCGCTAAGCTCGTCCATCTGGCACCGTACTGCGCACTTATTTACTTCTGCCCAAAAATTCGTGCTTATTCAAAATTAGCACTTTCCCTTCAACACTTGTGCTTTTTCCTCAAAATTTGCATCTTTTCCGTAGCTGCGGCCTAGGCTCCAACAGGCCCCTAATACTTACTTGTGGCTCGTCCCTGAGCCACTCGCACTAGCGTGTGGTCGCTTCAGCTGCGCATCTGCCTTTTCCTGGGTCTCAGCAAATGCTTTCTTCCACTGCGCAATAGCAGAGTCAATTTCATCCACGCATTGCGCAGCTGTGTGGACCATGTATGAACTGGCTTCTTCTTTAGTTATGCCATCAACCAACTGTTGAGATTCAGCAATTTCCTTGATCTTTGCCTCGGCTTGGGCAGCAAGTTCAGCATACTCATCCATAAATGGCTGAATGCTGTTGGTGAGTTTGGCATCTTCATTTCTGAGCTTGTGCAGTTGCTGTTGTACTCTACGCACTTCGCTCATTTTCCTCATCTTTGCTAAGCCTTCTAAGGTCTTAGCTTCTTCGCTCATAATAGTTAAGGACTATTCTACTGCTTGTACCTATTCCAAAAGGTCGACTTTGAAAGGGAGCGTCTCAAGCTCCGTCCAAGCCTCCATAGCTTGCGTCATGAACCTCTCGACTTCATCTGCTCTACTCTTCATTTGTGTGGAAGCTCTGCGCAGTGCTTCATATTGTTCCTGGCTATCATCTTCAGGATGCGCTGCAACATGAGCTTCCAACTCGGCGATCTGCATTCTATGGTCTTTTTCATAGCAACTATTTCCTGCTCTAGGGCTTTCACCCTTCCTCCAATAATTTGGACTTTCTCAACCAGAGGAAGGTCTGGTTGAATTTCACAGGTCGGAATCTCCTGGGCGATTTCATCAACTATGTTTCTTATCCCAGTATCTTGTGCCTCATAGTGTGCAAGCTTCTCAGAGATGTTCTTATAGCCTGCCTTCAGCTCTATTTCCTGTGATTGCAGTCTTTGGTTTGCATGGAATGTGGAGAGCTCTCTAGCTCTCAACTCAATAGAGACCTTCTCTTGCACTAACTGCAAGGTTTCTATCAGAATCACAGTCAAATTTATTTCAATGGGGCCAACTGCGCTTACCTGTAGTGCGACCAAAGGATCCGGAAGTGTCATGCTTGTAGGCGGGATGAGCACTATAGTATGTCTCTCGGCGAGTGCTTCAACTCGCTCGGTGCTTGTAGGTGCTTGTGGCGCCTGCGAACTGGATGCTGGTGCATGGGTCTGCGCAATTCTTCCTGCGAGACCTTTTATTTCTATGAACTGCAGGTCCAGCGCACTTCTGGTGTGAGCGTGCGAGGTCCGCAGCTCACGAAATTGTTCCTTCAAGTAATGGCCGATCCCCATGGAAAGGGTCTCAGAGGGGTCTTCTATCGCTTCTGCGGGGTGCGACAGCTTCTGCTTCTTTGGGGGTGGTCCTGCCGGAAGTTCATCAGTCTCCTGCGCGGCCTTTTCCTTGCCTCTATCATTTTCTTGCGCATAAGGGGGTGGCATCGTGGATGCGACTTTAGCGGCCTCCCTCCATTCATCCGACCAAGACTTGACAGTTTCTTCAACATCTTCAGTAGTCATCCTGTAAAGGCCTACAGCCCATTCTTCCTGAATGCCGCAAGGGCGGAGGTAAATTTCATGCAAGTTGGCAGAAAAAACCAACTTCCCTTCATATCTTTTTGCTGTCTCCTCACTCACCCTCAGCATTTCCTGAATGGTATCTTTGAGGAGATAATAGTATTCATAGAACACAGTGCGGTTCATCTTGCGCTTCGCGGGATTGTTAGAATCCTAGAGGTTAACATAGCGGATTCCGGCAGCCTCTCCTGCGCGGCGCGAAAGGAACTGAGTGTTCGGGGGCTCCTTCCACCTGACAAAAGCACATAAAATTAAAAGCCAAGAAAAATGGAACAACTGACCGGGGTTGTCTTGGACGTTCCGACAGTCTTCAAAGAAAGAATTGAGGAGGAAGAGAGACCAGTTGTACTACTCTCCCTCCGCAGCTGCGATAGCGAGCTCCACGACAGCTCTAGTAACTTCTTTAGGTCTGCACTTCGTGAGAAGTATGCCTGCAAGTAGACTACCTGTAAATCTAAGTGCTTCATCCTCAACTATAGTGAGGTCATAAGCCCGACCTCCTCTTGTTAATTTATATTTCTGCACCAGCTGTGCAGCCAATTTTATGTCCTTATCTTTTCCTACAAAATGAATATTGGGGTCCTTACCAACCTTAGATAGGCCGGTAACACGATGAATCAAGTTGACATTCAAATCGATTGGCCTCCCCAGCCAAAGGTAACCTCCATGAATGCAGGATAGCAGTGCCTTAACAACTGCATTGACTTCATTGCTACGCCCGAAGTGCGGTAGATTCAATAGGTTCAAAAGTCCAGGCCGCTCAAGATTTGCGGCAAATTCCTTCGGGACGAATTCATCAACCTTTCTGGTGGTATTGTAGACTACCGTTAGATAGCAATCTGGCGCAAACTGAGGATACGTTCTGTAGTCTCCAAGGTTGAAATCAAAAAACTTGACCAGTGGAAGGTGTCCAAGCAAGGACCCTTCTTGTCGCACGACTTCCGCGATTGGAGGCAGCGAAATCGGGTACTTAGCATTCTTCGAAATATGCACCTCGGGTGCATCATCTGGTCGCGGTGGAATGTAATTCACCATATTGGCCAAGGGCTCTGGAACGGGTTCGTCTGGCTGCTGTGGCTGAGATGCCCTTGTGCCCAGAGACTGTCTGGGATCAGTCCAACCAGGGTGTGTGTAATTCGAGGCCGTCACGGGAGTAGTCATGCCGAAATCTAAGCCTCGACGCATAAATTGACGAACAACTTCTTCAGTTGACAAGTTCTCCATCGTGAACCGTTATAGACAACAAGGATTTGAATAGACGAATGGCGGAATAGCGTAGAATACGAATGCTGAAACAAAGGAAGCAGTTTGCACAACTCGGCTCTGAAAACAATAACTTAGATTCTTAAACAAGACACTATGCAACTTGAGAAAAGTAACCCGAAAATATACAAGTGCGGGGTATTTATAGCTAAAGGCGATAGTAAATGTGGACAAGTGGGGTTAATAGCCGTAGGTTCCTATGCATGAGTTGACAACCCCCCTATCCCCCGCGCCTCTACGGTGCATTAATTGTGATGGACGGGCTTTGAAAGCCTTCCGGGAGAAGCTAAAGCTTTCGGCGCATGACATAAATGCAAATATTAGGGAGATCAAGCCAAATCTATCAGAGCGGCTACAATTAAATGGCGAGTTTATCCTTCATTAATATTCAGACGCGGCTACATAACTGCTGTGATTCAAATTTTTGGTGGGTCATTTCAGCATAGGTAACTGTGCATATAGAGGGGTCCACAATGAGAACTCCTCAAGCAGCAAATTGACATAGGGAACGCCGCAAGAGCGACGATTTTGACAACGCGGAAAAAACTTCACACGAGCGCAAATAGTGTCGCTTCAAACAAACTTTATTGCCATGTGCGGATGCTTCAAGGAACTGCGCGGGAAGCTAGAGACTGAAAGTGTCTCGCGACTTCCGTGTAGACTGTGATAATGTGATGCCTCTTTCAATTACACTGGACATCTGCACATCTTTAGCACTTAATTAAGTCTCCAGGGAGGAGTGGCCGTCGCGATAAAGCTTGAGCTGACTCCCGTTGATCATTGTGGGAAGCAATTCTCCATTAAGCTTTGCAAGCTGAACTGCTCCTCCTTCTGTTATCTTTATCACCCGGAAAGGGCCTAACCAATGTACACGAAACTTGCCTGGAAACTTGATGAATTTACTATCATAGAGGAGTACCAAGTATCCTTCTTGAAAGACTTTATTCTTAATATGCCTGTCATGCCAAGATTTCTGCCTTGCCTTCTGTACTTGTTGATGGAATCCGGCTAGAAATCTGTCTTCTTCTAAGGTAAGCAGTTGTGAAAGCCTTTCACTCATAGTATCAGTATCTGCCATTTCTGTAATTTGCGCAATTCTGAAGCTGGGAACAATGTATTCCATGGCCATAACTGCTTCTTGTCCATACACCAAACTGAAAGGTGTGTGACCTGTTAATTTCTTGCATGTGGTTCTGTAAGCCCATAACACAACTGTGACTCTAAGGTCCCAATCATCTCTTTGTTGATTACAGATTTTCGTCAGGGAATTCTCGAGGATCTTATTGAATGCCTCCACCGTACCATTAGCTTGAGGGTGGTAGGGTGTACTCTTATGGTGACTAATGTGGAATTCCTCGGTAAGGGCCTCTATAGTTTCATTCAGGAAATGTGTACCCTGATCACTCAGTAGAATCAGTGGACATCCGAATCTAGTGATAATGTTCTCAAAAATGAACTCCGCGGCAGTGGCAGCATCGCAATTCTTAACTGGCTTCGCCTCAGCCCATCTGGTGAGGTATTCAGTAGCTGTGATGATGTATCTTGCACCGGTTCTCTTTCCTGGTGGGTTGATAGGTCCTACAAAATCAATGGCCCATTTATCAAAAGCACGCAGTGTTATCTGGGGTCTTAGCGGCATTTCATCTCTTCTTGAGTGTTTTCCTGTCCGCTGGCATACATCACAACATTTGAAGAATTCCTTAGTATCCTTGTGCAATGTTGGCCACCAAAGTCCTATGGCTAAGATCTTCTGCGCAGTCGGCTTTCCTGCGAAATGGCCTCCTGCGGTACCTGAGTGCGCTTCTGCGATGATGGAGTTCTTCTCGTGTGGTAAAATACATCTGCGCAAGACTTCATCAGGGCCCAACTTATAGAGTTGGCCTGCTATCAAAGTGAAGTCTCCGACTTTGAAAACAAGTTGCTTCTTCTGCTGTATTGAAAACTCAACTGGCGCTTTCCCGGTAGTGAGAAACTCAAGAATATCAGAATAATACTCATCGGCTGCTTGAACAAAAAACAGATGCGCATCAGGCAGATTGTCCTCCAGATTTGTAGGTTCCTCCCCTGACTCTATCCTAGATAAATGGTCAGGTCCTGCATTCAATCTACCTGGCTTCACAATAACCTCAAAATCATATTCCTGGAAGAGCAGTAGCCATCTGCAAATTCTTCCCCCTAACATTGGCTTATTGACCAAGTATTTCAGAGCAGAATGGTCAGTATACATTTTAAAATGTGCGCCCAATAGGTAGTGTCTGAACTTCTCTAAGGCATACACCATAGCCAGTCCTTCTCGTTCTGTAGTGGTGTAGTTCTTCTCAGCTGTAGAGAGTTTTCTGCTAGAGTAAGCAATGGGGTGGTCAATACCTCCTTCTCCCGGTTGTGTCAGCACAACCCCCAATGCTATGGAAGAAGCATCTACATGAACATGAAAGGGTTTTCTCCAGTCTGGGAAAACTAGAATAGGCGCAGTGATCATCTTTTCTTTAAGTGTATCCCAGCTCTGTTGGCATTCTTCTGTCCATTGGAATTTTGGATCCTTTTTCAGCAATCTTTCCATAGGCGCAGTTATCTCTGCATAACCCTTAATAAATTTCCTGTAGTACCCTGTATGTCCCAATGTGGTGCGCAATTGCTTAACTGAGTTGGGCACAGGTAAGTTAGCAATGATGGCAACCTTTGCAGGATCCATCAGGAGTCCTTGTCTGCATACAATATGGCCCAACAAAATACCAAAAGGAGCACAGAAGATACATTTTTTCAAGTTAAGGGAAATATGATCTTGTCTACATTTTTCTAACATCATGCGCAGGTTTCCTATATGGTCTTTTAGTAAACCAAACACAGTCCAGTCATCAAAATAGACTTCGAGAAACTTATGAATGAATTCTTTAAAAACAACAACAATGACTCTAGAGAAGATAACAGGTGCGTTTTTACTACCAAAGGGCATTACCGTATACTGGAATGATCCCCATTCAGTCGCAAACGTGGTCTTATGGCGGTCTTTTGGATGGATTCTGATCTGATGGTATCTCGAAAAGCCATCAGTGAAGGAGTAAGCCTCTTGTCCTCCGACATTATCAAGCACTTCGTCTGTAAAGGGAGTAGGAAATGGATCGTGCGTTGATGCGTCATTCAGCTTGCGCAAGTCCACACAGATTCTTATTTCACCTTTTGCCTTTTTCTCTTGTACCACCATAGGACTAATCCAATCACTTTCCTCTACGGGCTCAATAATACCTGCTGCAAGCATTTTATCAATCTCTTATCTAACCTTTTCTTTATATTGCGGGTTCAACCGGTACGGGCGCTATTTTACTGGCTTGGCATCTGCTTTCAGAGGTATGCGCATAACTCCTAAATCTCCCAGGATGCCTTTCATTTCTGTAAGCTTGGTAGGAAAGATATCCTGGTAGTCACGCAGTAAATCTGCAATATGGCCAATAGTTTCGTCATCCCAATAATCTCCTATAGAAGGAAACTTGGGTTCGGCTTCTGTACCAATGTTAATCTTTTTGAGCTTGATGTGTTCTGTAATGGCAGGGATATCAAGCTGAGGACCTTCAACATTGCGCGTCCCTTCTGATTCTGGGATATTGATGTTGCGAGGATCATCTTCCTCTTCACCAGTGGTGAAATTATAGCATTCCAGGGCATGTTCCATCTGGACAGCCCAATCTGGTTGAGAATATTCTGGTACTGGACACTGTTCAAATACCTTCTTTTTAATACACTTTAAAGCGTGGTCGATACTTGGATGTTCTGATTCAAAGATGAAGGTAAGTCGAAAACGTTCTATCATAAGTGGCCAAGTGATAGTGCCTTTGCGTAATTCTGTTTCAGTGTACCAGTTCCTTGGAACTGTATCCAACGTGTGGATGAATAGGTGAACCCACTCATCTTCTGGAATGTCTGGCCATTGCTGAATACATGCTTCAACGTGTGACCTGGGGTCACTCTGTCCATCATATTTGTGCAACACTTCTGCTGTAGTTCCCTGAAATCTGCGCAGTATCAATCTGCGACAGTCTTGCCATGTGTTAATATTCTCTTTACGCGCACCCCACCATCTTGCGGGTGTAGCGCACAGTGTTACATCCAATGCTTGTATGCGCTGCTCATCTGGGATCTGTTGTTCATATGTATGTATGAATTCACTTACTTCAGTTAAACCATCAAAAATTGGCGTGTCCTTCAATTCTGTGCCGATCCATCGAATAGATTTAGTCATCATGGTGCAACACCTTGCAGAAACCTCATGTAAGCGATTCTGCCAGTTTTCCAGTCCTGCTTCTGAATCTGATGTGCACGAACAATCACATTGCTAGCTGATATGGCCGTCCGCTGTGGGATTGACATAGTCGCTATGACTAGCAGTCATCTGATACAAAATTTCCATGTGGCTCGCTTCTTCTTTTTCCTGAATGGGTTCAATATACCGTGGTCCTTGAAGTGGATCAAGCGGTGTGATGACCCTGATCTGATCATCCTCAAAGGTCATCTGTCTTTTCTTCAAATTAATGACAGCCAAATTATGAAATGCCCAATCTATGCCTAAGAGTGTTGGATAAGGTCTACTATCATCCAGAATTTTGATTACTTCGAAGTCTGCAGAACTTCTTACCCCCTCAATATCAATAGGTACATTGGGTAGTCTACCCAATGGAGAAACTCGTTGTTGATTCACAAGTCTTAGCTGGATAGGAGATCTTGTAAGCTGAGGGCTACCCATCTATTCCCATTTCTGCATGGTGAGAACATTGACTTCTGAGCCTAAATCTAAAATGACTTCATCCATTTCAAATGCTCCAATCTGCGCTGTGAGCCTCATCTCTTTCCCAGTTCTAGTATGACTCCCAATCTGGTGAACAACACGCTGCGGTGTATTCATCGAAGCAGATTGTTGACACTTATTCAATAGGTGTTGAAGTTCCATAGTTTCTTTTTCATTGCGCAACAACTTTAAGCAGTTTCTCAGGAAAGCATGGACACTGCCTAGTGCATCCTCCTCATCATCAGGCCTTCCAGATGTAGTTGCATGTTCTTGTACCAGGTTGTCTTGTCTTAGCACTTGCGATCTGATATCATTACGCGGAATTGCGATGGAATTTGAAGTTCGCGGGTCTGAGAAATACTCTTGAGCTTGCTTGAATGCTTCTTTTTGCTTCTGCAGGTTGAGCGGAGATGGTTTAAGATTAGCGCGGCGCACCCATTGCGTCGCTGGCTTTCCAGTTCCCAATTCTGGTGTACCAGTAGTTTCTCCACTGCGCGTCACTATATTAACTGTAGGATCTAGTGCTCTTTTTTCTGTTGCAATCAACTGAATATTCTGGTTAACCTGTGGCGTCTTTGCTTGCATCTTAGCCATAAATTGAGGGCATTCTTCAATGACATGATCATAAGATTTACAATATCTGCAGATGGTTGTAGGATTTTGGGAATCCCTTGCATAATATCCTTGAGCTCCGCAATTATAACAAGTGATCTGTCCTCTTCCATGAGCAAATCCTGCTGCGCGTCCGCGACCCCTATAATTTCCTGCTCGGCCCTTCGCGAGTTTGATCATACTGCGGACCTGCTGTCGGTCCTTGTGCCTCTGATTGTACTCTATAAACATCATGTTTTCTTTCCATCATAAGGTCATATGCTCTGCAATTGTTCTCATCGTGGCCTACTGATTTACAGAAATTGCAATATAGATTCTTTGAAGTTTGTACATATTTCTGTAACAAGTGACATTCTTGTGGTCTATGACCTCTAGTTCTACAGATTTCACACCAAGGCCCCTGGGCCTATGGTAAAGGGTTAGGTGCTCCAGTTGCAATATACTCTATGAAAACTGGACAATGGTCCTTTGAATGACCTTGCGCTTTACACTTTGTACACCAAATTTCTTCTTTAATATCCTTTCCCTTCTTAATATCATGGACTTGCAAGGTTAGGTTTGCTAACTGGTTCTGCAACTGCGCAACATCGTTGCTTGTTCCAGCAATTGGTGAAGCTTCTAGTTTCATAGCCATCTCTAGAGCTTGTTCTTGAGTAGTGAGATTCTGTTGCATAAGAGGAAGTCTAATGTGTGGAAGCAGTGCAGCAATGAACCATTCCTTATGCTGCTGCGGTGCAAACTCAAATCTTACTTGATCTATCAAGGCTTTAAACTTCTAGTCAAAGTCCAATACTGACTCTGTAGGTAACTATTTTATGTCTTTGAGTTCTGTTATACACTGTGATTCTGATTTAGGTTTCTTGAATTCCTTAATCATAGCGCTTCTTACCTCAGCAAGCGTCCTATTCTATGCTATTGAGTATTTCATAAACCAAGTTAAGGCTCTTTCTCTTAGTGTGGTTGCTAACTGAACCAGCTTAACATCATCGTCATTAATTTGCTTAATTGACCAAATGGCTTCACATAGGAACCAGTGCTGCTCAGGGTCTTCTAGCCCTGTTCCCCTAAAAGTTGGTAGCTTCATGTCATCACCCATCCTTCTTGCGCGAGGTTGATGTGTAGGTGCTGTAGCACTGCCTCCAAGATGGTTAAATAAAGGTGATTCTAAGGTACTAGAAGTACCGTGTGGGCTACTAGAAGGTGTTACTGCGGGGTTATACTGAGCCTTGTCCGACTTTTGTGGTGTAAAAGGGTGATAAGGGATATGAGCACTCCCTTGTCTCTCTATATGGCTTGTTCTAGGAACTTGACTATCTTCTGGGCTAGACTCTAAAGAATGTTGGTCAAGGAGGCCTACTTTATACCGTTTTCCACTACGAGTGCAACCAGTAAGCTCAAGATCACTATCAGAATCTGTGGACATTACTTGTCTATGCTACTCATCGGAAGCTATGCATAGTTTTCCTTTTTCATACAGAAGCATTTTAATCCATAAGTTCAGAGAATTTAAGAACTTACCCGTGTGTGCTTGGAAGAAGTTCCTCTGAGCTTCGTTGAAGCTCTTTCTCGTATCTACTACAAACTCGGTGATGAAACCTTCCAGCAAACTGTTCAACCAGAAGTCTACTGCGCAGGACACAGAATTATCTACCCGCTTCAAAATGCTAACTAGCTCAGGTGTCCAAGAGACGAGTTGAGCAACATTCATAGTGGGTCTAGTATCTGCTAGCTTGGATACCCATGCATGCAAATCAAGTGCAAATGTGACAAAGAAAATTTTGTGAAGGTCAGTATAAATATACTTCTGCAACCAGTCTTCTGTCTAAAGCCTAGAACTTCTATTTTCTCGTCCAGCGAACTCTCTAGCCTTTGAATCAAACCAGTATTGAATTTCTTTAGCTGTAGGATTCCAATATCACATTGCCTTCAAAATAACAGTGTTGAAGCCGACGACAGAAGCATTTGTTAGCTAAGCAACTCTCAAGGAAACAGAACCATTTGTTGGCTTAACCAACCATAGGGCAACAATCTTGCGCGTTGCCGAAGTAACAAGTCTCAAGGCAACGAAACCATTTGTTGGCTTCCTTTTCTCTAGGTTGCGCATCAATATCGCACGTCGCCATAATAAGAAGTCTCAAGGCAACGAAACCATTTGTTGGATGCTTTCTGGATAGACCCAGGTTTTAATGAGGTGCAGCAACAAAACCCCTTGGCGCACTGGCCCTCTCGGCAACTAGCTGCGCAGCAGCTCGAGGTCTCACCCGAAGTGGCTATGGGGGGGCTAAGGAATCAGGCTTCCTTAACCTAGGAAACGTGGAGACTGCAATCTCCCTCCTCTCTTATGGGAGGATACTTTGAAGCAGAGCATCTTACTCTTCCGCCGACCTCTCAGTGCAACAGTGCTGGACTCACCCTTACCATCCTAACCGCGCGGTATCTTCGCTCCGACGCAGGAGGCGATTACCCTTGGCGTCCGATACTGTAACGTTCCCGGCCTTGCGCCACGGCGCAACCACACACTTCTCAAGCGCCGCAGTGACGGCGTTCTACAGATTCCTTCGATACTTAACAATTATAACATCCAAGGAGCTTTGAGAATGTACTTAAACATATTCATAAAGATAACGCAATGTTCATGAAAGCACAGATAACAACATACAGATATGCATTCATGCGGAACATTATCATAACAACAAGACTTATGGAATTCACCTCCACGGGAAACCACGTCCACGGGAAGTGTATCTTATATTAATCACGAATGGAACTTATATAATAATGCTGTGCACACAGCTGCAGCCTTAGATCTTTCCAGGAAACTCCATGCACATAGCTGGGAGCCCTTCTCTCGATCTAGTCTCTTCTCTTACAGAGATTACAATGGTTCAAACGTCGACTTAGACTGTCTACAACTCAGGGATTACCTTCACAGATATCCAGTTCTAACTCTTGTCCTCTAACAACACAATAGAAGACTAACTAGCTAGCTAGCTTATCTCAAATAGCTAACTTACGCCTAACCCTCTTCCTTTACACTTACACATATATATAGGTGGCCATGACGGTCGCACCTTTACAAAACTTTGGGCCTTTCCCAGCAGTATTTCCCAAAAACCCTAACCGCGTACATGGCTAGGTGTACTGTAGGCGCCGCTTGCAATCACATTGCCGCTTCTTGCAGGCTCCGCGATTTCTGGTGCAGATTGTAGGTATGGGCACCGCTTCATCATTCATTGCTCTTTGTCCTTCGCCTTCAATGCTTTGGTCCGTTGCTCTTCCTTGGTTAGAGCAACCATAACTTCTGTACTTAGCCTTAATGAGGGTAGATGAGCCCTCTACTCCATTGCTTCATTTATTGCAGCAGCTGAGCTTTCTACTCGGCCACATTCATTCTCCTTTGACGTGTGTGCGCGAGCTCCGCGATTTCCGTTCCATAATCTGCGCTAAGCTCGTCCATTTGGCACCGTACTGCGCACTTATTTACTTCTGCCCAAAAATTGGTGCTTATTCAACATTAGCACTTTCCCTTCAACACTTGTGCTTTTTCCTCAAAATTTGCAGCTTTGCCGTAGCTGCAGCCTAGGCTCCAACATCTTCACTTGATGAGTCATCACTTTCTTCCCTAGCCTTCTTTCTTGGTGGTTCATCATCCTCAACAACATGAGCATGATATCTTCTTTTGTTATTTTTCTTCTTGTTGTTGAAGTTGTTGTTGTTGTTGTCCCCTTTGTTCTTGAGACAATCTGCAGCAAAGTGTCCCTTCTCATTGCAAGTGAAGCATCTGAGATCTTTCTTATGATGGTGGTGTGAAGGTCTTCTTTTGTGAGATGACTCCCTTTTGATCTTCCCTTTCTTGGTGTGAGCTGTGAGAGCTTGATCTTCATTCCCCATCTTTTCTTCTCGTGCCACAAGCCTTGCTTCTTCTTGAGAGCATTCCTCCCATAGTCTACTGAAGGAGATCAACTTCCTTCTTGCACAAATTCCTTGAATAAAGGAATCCCATGACCTAGGTAGGCCATTCAGAGTGGTCATGACAATTTCACCATTCTCCACCATTTCATCCACATCTTCAAGTTGTTCCTTGATCTAAGATACCTTGGAGAAATAGGATTGAATGGTCTCTCCATTCTGAAGCGTTACCCCTTTCAATTGGTTTCGCAGAGCAGGGTATTTTTTAAGGATTCTAATATTATACTTAAGTATAGTTTTCTAGGCAATTATTTTGGATTGAAAAAAATATATATAGATAGGTAGGCGAACATAAAAACTTAAACATACAATTTACTATTGAAATTTGCAAATTTTGGCGAAAATTATGATAAAAAAACATATTTTATGTATATATAGGTGATATTAGAGACTAAAAATGACCAAATAGCGAATTTATTTTTTGGAAAAAAGCCCAAAAAATAGCCAATTGGCGAAATTTCGCCCCTAAAAATTACCATGCCTCAGATTCATCTTCTGATTTATGTTCTTCCCTTCAAACAACTTGGTCAAAGAGTCAAACATTGCCTTGCGTGTCTTTAGAGATGACACATGTGGAATGAGATGGTCCTTGATAGAATCAGCAATGATCCTCTTTGCCTTGACCAAGTTCTTCTTGTGAAGAGCCTTAGCCTCTTCTCCCTCTAGGATAGGGACCTCTTCACTTATATAAGTGTCCAACTCATTTTCTTCCAGGATTAACCCAATCCTATACTTCCATGCTCGGAAGTTATCAACCCCTTCAAGCTTATCCTCAAGCTTGGTGTGGTGAGACATATTTAAAGAGTACTTCAAATGGAAATAGAAAAGATTTAGGTCTTACCACTTGATTTGCTGAAAAATGGATCTGGTCCTGAATTAGGGTTTGTTAGAGAAACCCTAAAATTTCAAAATGTGAATTTCAACTTTCTGAAAGATATAAAGATGCGCCTTGATGATTTGATCAACCTAATATATTCAGAATTTGAGATCTGCAAAGTTTCACCCTTCAGAAATGCCTTTTAGTCTTCTCGAATTCACTAGGGAGGACCCTGAATTAGGGTTTGAGTTTCCCGGAGCTTCACCCAACCAAAAATATCAATCCAAAGCTCTAAAATTCGCTTTTTCCAAGGATCTTCCATCTATGTCCTCAGAATTCAGAAATTCCTATTTTTGTGGAAACCCTAAATTTTAGGTCCAAAAATGAAAGTGCCCAGAATTGAATTTTGATTGGACAGAAAGATTCTCCTTGATGAGTAGAGTCAATATACCTTACTTCTTTTCCAAAATATGTGGAGAGAAACCCAATAAACAAGAAACCCTAGTTTCTGCCATTGCACAATGTCTTCTTCTTAGGGGAGCTCTGATACCATGTTAATTTTTTAGCATTAATTCAATATACTCTAGGATCTTTACTGAGAGAATAAATTGTACAGCATATCAAGTATAACAATGCATATCAATCACATCAAGCAATCACATGAGACAATAGACAAACAGAGTTTCACTAGGGAAAACCATAAAGGTGAAAAACCCCACAACTTCCTCAGAGATAGAAAGAGCAATGATACAACTAAAGTACAACCAAAGTACAAGAGATAGTCTTCTCCTAGCAGCTGATCCTCCTCCTCACATGTGTGCCACTTTTTGAGTGATGGAAGAGTGAGTAAGTGAATGAATCAAATAGAGATCCTCAATCTCTATTATACATGTCCTGTCCTGCCCAATAAACTAGTGGATCCGACTTGTCTAGCTCAGCCTAATAATCCTTGGTTAACTTAATCAAGGCCGACCCCACACATGGTGTTCTAATAACCCATCGGAAAGTTACAACACTTGCGACACTTGTCAATACAAATGACGACACTTCCGTATAGAGGAATAATACATCTCTATAGGAGTACAATATACATAGGTGAAATACATTCTGAAGTTACATATACATTAACATCTAGAAGATTAATCTAGTATGAAGAAGTGTGTCCAAGGTTACATAAGGAAAATGTACTTGAGCAGGTCACAAGTCCATCCAGTCATATTCGTCCAATGTACAAGCTAAAGGGTTGGTTGGACAAAAGGTTGAAGAATGTGCAAGCAAGCCAAAGAATACATGGGACAAAGTCTAGTGTGTGCAAGCAAGCTAGAGGAGATTCTAGTGTGCACAAGAAAGTCAAGTGGAGTGTGCAAGCATCATGAAACAAGGGATGGTTGAGTAGTTATGCAAGTCTTGAAAGTGCACAAGTCATCACCAATCAGAGGAAGCTTTTAGTTGTTAAAGCACGCACAAGTTCCAATAAGGGTGTAATGGTTGAAGTTAGTATATGAGCAAATTCAATATTCGATGACACAAGAAGTGCGTAAGTCCCACAAGTGATGGTACTGCAAGGGTCAAAGTACCACCAAGTCGAAGATCATGTATGCACAAGCTCAACAAAGCATTGATACATCAAGTGTGCAAGAAACACAAGTGATGGTATAGAAAGGGTGAAAGTCACACCAAATTGACGACCATGCATGCACAAAACTCACAAAGAAAGGACACATTAGCAGCGCAGAAAATGACATGTGGCAGAACCATAATCCGTGAAGCAAGGAAGAAGGAATACAACAACCAACTTGTGGAATACAATCCATTCAGGACATGTATAAATAGATAAGCAATTTGGATATTTGAAGTAAGCTTGATGGTGTGGCTATAGAGTTTCTAAGTGGAAGATACATATTTATATTCAGGGCATAAAGGGATCGAGGTACAAAACAGTATGATCTAGCAAGGACCCGAGTGCACACATGCGGAAGAATAATATAACTGATGCTGCGCAGAATGATGTTATATATCTATGACGATTGCGTGAATAAAAAAGAGTAGAACATAGAGGATGTGCAAGACCATGAAGATTGAATGATCATATTGCATAAAACACACAAATAGTCACAGATGTTTTGGAATTTAGAAGCGGAGAGACATAACTGAAGTATATCAGAAGATGCGCAGAATTTTGGCTGATGCATGAAGGATAAACTGAAAGTATGCGAAGTAAAGAAGTCCATCTAAAGTGTGATCACATTGAAATAGAATAATCTAGTATGCACATCATGATGAGGATGGTCTTAGGAAAGTGTGTTAAATCGAAAGAATGAATCATATGATGCACATCATATTGTAGATTGTCTAAACGAATGTGGCACTAAAACCGAACGGACGCATCTCAGTAAGTGAGCAGTTCCATTTGATAGTGGTGCGTAATATCAGAACATAAAGCTATCTATTGAAGCATAGTATTAGTTGGTATAGTGCAATTGTGCAAAAGTAGAACAACAGAGTGAATCTTGGCATAAAATATAGAATCAACTAGACTAGCACACAGTACATGAAGTGAGTCATCAGCAAAAGTGAAGAATTGAGTGGAATGAGAATCCAAGTGATGTATGTAGGGAAGTGACAACAATACAAATGCATATAAAAGGTGCGCACAACAAAACTAATATCACAATATCAAAAGCATGCGTGTTCTAGAAGTACTGCAAGGAAATTATGTATATCTAGTTGGAAGGACAAGGCAAGGAGTAAGGGGTCGTAGCCTCCTTCTAGTTGGTGTTGGATAACACAAGGAGTTGGTGCCTCCTTCAAGTAGGATCTTGTAAAACCACGGTGTCATTTCCTCCTTCCAATTGGTGATGGTAAACACAGGAAGTTGGTGCTTCCTTGAATGTAATCTTTTCATTACAAAAGAGTATTTCGTAGTTTTTTCCCATTTGGTTTTCCACGTCAAAAATTCTGTGTGTTTTGTGTCTTGGTGAATATGTGGATGAATATTTTATTTATGTTGGATTCTTAATTAAATATCAAGATTAAGTTAAGACTAATCTGTTAAAGAAGGTAAAAACTGCTCATAACTACGCTAATACTGATTCACCCCCCCTCTCAGTATTAAATAGATTCCAATAGCCGAGAGGATAGTCACAATTGTGACATTGTCAAGATTGAGGCCTATTTTTTGCATTTGAAAAAGAGCTTCGAGGTTTCCTTACTATAACACACATTCTAGACATAGCCTGAGAGCATCGCTATCCATGAGATAATGTCTTGTTTCTAGGGTATCATGTCAAACATTTTGCATGCATCTACTATAATCAAACACTTAAGGAAATTACAAGAGCACACCTAATGAAAAATTATGCTTCATATCCACTTTTCATGAGTATGGAATCAAGTTGCTTACCCCATGCGAGGAATTCTAAGTTGGTGCACAAACTGAGAGTGCTAGAAAAGGTAATTGGATCAAAATTCATGTCTGCTTGTTTCATTTTAGTAAAGATTTTCAATGACTTCCGACCATACCCAGCATGGGCATATCCTGTTATCATCATAGTCCAGGAAACTATGTTATATTCAGTCATATTATGAAAAACACTACATGCAACATCTATGCTATGACATTTGGCATACATGCTAGCAAGGGAATTCCCAACAAAGATGTTTGACTTAAAACCAAACTTAATTATATGAGAATGCACTTTCTTGCTCTTCTTTAAGGCCTCTGGCCTAGATAATGCATTGAGTACACTTGCGTAGGTGATGTTTTCAGGGATAATGGAAACCCACATCCAATTCCTCAAACACTTAGATACATAGGGGTTTTCAAAGTGTCAAGCATCTGACCATAAAACTACTCTTGCATTCCTACTATTGTAAATACATCAACTATTCCAAATAACACATATTGTGGAAGCAACAGAAACATGCTCAATGGAATTTTTGCATTGGGCATATCTATGAGTCCATTATCCTTTGTTTCCTTTATTCTTCTAATCTTTGTCAATGCAACAACAATCATTGAAAAAATGGAGACAAACATGATAGTTCCCATCATGCAAGTTAGTTTTACAAGAGAGTTTATATAACAAAGTTCAAGAAGGCATAAACTATGATCACTATAAGATTGTCGGTAGCCATTGTAACACAATTGGGTGGCGAGCTTACTAAATAGATGTTAACAATGCATTTCTGAATAGAGATTTAGAAAAAAATTACACAGAGCTATCACATAGTTGTCTTCATGAGACACCCATTTTTAACACTACAAATGGATTCAGAGATCCCCATAGTGAAATTTTACAAATTCATATATTTTAACAAAGAAAATGGATTCAGAGACCCCCTAATATACAAAATCCATATGCAGTGTTAAAATATATAAAATTGTAAAATTTTATTATGGGGATCTCTGAATCCATTTGTAGTGTTTTTTTTTGTAAATAAAACAACTATATATTACTGCATGTTACCAGAGTACAGATCTTGACCCATATTAACCAGACTATAACAGAGCATTCCCGGCTGCAAGCAACCAAATAGGAATCCCTTATTCCAAGTTTGAAAAAGACTAAACTGGACTATTCCCGGCTTAAAACTAGCCAAACAGGAATGTGGACATATACAAAGATGTTCAACTCCTATTTAAAACAGCTTAACAAAAGCGACAGAACCACTACTTAGACTGTGTAACAAAAAACCTGGAAGACTGCACATTATCATCTGTACAGTCATTTAGTCGAGATTGACAACGGGCATGGCCTTGTTCGACGAATCCATCCCCAACTTGCAAGAACTGGGCTCGCCCGAATTCCCCATCTGCATCTCACCTATAGCCAGAGGAGTCCTGGTGCATTCACCACCCAAGAGTCCTGGATCCTCATCCCCTTTCTTTTTGACCACAAATTCCATGCCAATTCTCTTCGAAATGGCATCGATCTTCGCATGCATGATTCGGTTATCCATGTTATGGATTTTCCAAGCTCGCACTGGTTCTTCATCCCCCTAGTTTTTATTGTAAGCTTCCATCAGTACATTGGCCATAAGGTTTTTCGTTACCCAGTAAGTCATCAAGGTCCTCTCATAGAGGGAAGCGCGACCAGCCATGTGGCCTGGGTCCATCACCCAATCTGAAACTTCTTCGACCAGATCATCCCTAGGAATGTTCCTAACTGCATTCCACAAAGCCGACTCAGAAGCTTCGACTTCCTCTCGAACAACCTGAGGAATAAGATCGCTAAAGAAAGAAGCAGAAGCCCGGATGTGGGTTCTGTTAGAAGCCCTCGTAGCTCACCCTCCTCCAGAATTTCCTTGCCCTGAGGAGTTCCTTTCCTCCAAACTCCAAGGCTCCCCATGGCCAGATGAAGAGCATCCCTTATGACAACGGGGAGGAGCCAAGATAGGGAAAAAACGAAAATCTGGAGGTCTGGCTCTTGAAAACCACCTTTTTTCTCGCTTACAGAACTTAACAGAATACACAAAGCACCCACCCAGCAGATTATGGTAATAAACCCAAATGTCTAAGTTGATGAGTCTCCACCATTTAAAGGCCTGCGCCATAATCATTGAAGAATCTATGATGGAATAGCCCATCCGCGGGAGGTATAGAACGTCCTGCATCATCATTAATAAAACAACATCCCAGATCAATGAAGGGTTGAGACTGGTACTCCAAAATCTCCCACCATCTTGTTCATTCAATACTTCCTGCCTTAACATGACTTCAGTCATAAACTCTGAGATGACCCTTTGTACAAGAGACGTCATGCAGAATCATGACGAGTTCAGGTGTGTGGCTCCCCAAGCGTAACACTGTCTAACAACCTCTTGTTCTTCGATGTGGTAGCCACCTATGTCCTCTACTGTCGATGGCCCATCACATCCTACTATGCCAGGTGGCAACAAGCTCTTTTCCAATCTTCATCTTGGAATTCCACCATGGAACCGAAAGACAAGTGGGCGCCAACAGAAATCCCCTGATTGGCTAAGAGGTCTGCCACTTTATTGGCATCCCTCTTGACGTGGCTAAACGATATTGCATGCTGAGAGGAGAGTAAAGTATTCATATCTTCCAACCTGGAAAGAAGGTGCCAGCTAGATGAGACCTTAGCTGGAGATTGATCATGTAGGATTTGTTTTGCCATCCGAATCACAATTTGAGAATCACCCTCGATAATGGACGAAAACCAGGCCTCAGAGTGAATCAGCCGTAGACCCTGAAGAAGACCTTCGAGCTCAGCATAATTATTGGAATTATGTCCAATAAAACCATAATTTTTTTTTGATGATCCCCTCGCTATTTATGCATACCCCGCCAAACCCTACAGGACCTTGATTCCCAATAGATGCCCCATTGAAATTAATCTTGAAACTTTTCTGGCACTGAGGTGACCACTTAGTGGGAATGACTGGTCAACAAATTATCAATCTCTTGCGAAGACCAGCCAAATCTTCCTAGGTCAAACCCCATCCTTCAGCAATGCGAGCTTCCTACACACTGAGATCTTTATCTTCTGCACTCCATTGCTGGCTTTGAATCGTTTCCTTCATATTTCGGGCAAGGCGTTCCCAAACTTCCTCCTCCCTTTGCTGCTTATCCCTGAAATTACGGTTATTCCATTCCTTCTAGCTAGCCTAGACCACCATCCCTAGGAAGAGACACCAAAGAGTAGCGAAAATTGGATTAGAGAAGGCTTTCAGATCCCAATCACGTAGGGTCAGATCAGACTGTCCTCTAGAGCGATTGCTACATCTAAAAATAGAGGCGCCGCGATTCCAAAGCGTAGAAGAGAAAGAACAATAGTCCAAAAGGTGGCCCAAGGTTTCTTCATGATTAAGACAAAGAGGACACCTAGACAGACCCATGATACCCCTCTTCCTCAGGTTCTCATAGGTAAGAATCCTACCTCTAATAACCAACCAACAAAACAATGATATTTTGGGCCAAATGTTCATGGCCCAAATTTTTTCCCATATTTTATCCACCTCTTCATTATTTTGGGTATGAATACTATAGGCCTCCTTGATGCTAAACATTCCCTTCTGAGAATGGACCCATCTGATTTTATCACACCCTTGATTTCGCCTAATGAGATGTTCTTGGAGCAATTGGTTAAAAGAAGCAACCAAATCACCTGAAGAAGTGGTGTCCCATTGTTCCGCTTCCTTCCATTTCTGAAACCCTTCTTGAGCCCCGGGATCCTAGTAGTGACCAAATTTGATCAAACCTGCTGCCAGAACCTAGTCCCTTACAGACTCCCACATAGGATCCTCACCCAAAATAGGAAGTTGGTTCCACGAGTCCTCCCAAAAGTTTCATCCATCCCATTCTGGACCTCCCAGAAGCTATGATCCTGGACCACCTTTCTCCCCTGGTATGCTTTGTTCCATATATGGGATCCCTGCCTTTCTTAATTGAATCGAATAAGAGGATTTTTCTCTTTCCCCCAAGCGTACTTTGCATGCCAGAGCCTCGCCCAAGGTTTTCTATCATGGGTGCACCATCTCCACCAAATTTTAGCTCCATAGATCTTTCTCATAATAGCTAGGTCCCTTAACCCTAAACCACCCTGAAGCTTGGGACAACAAATGGTTTCCTAGTTAACTAGAGCAAATTTTGACTTCTCGCTCCTTCCTCCCCACAGAAAGGTTCTCTGAATACCCCGAATATCCTTCAAGACTGTTTTGGGATCTGACAACATAGAAAATAAGTACACCGGCATCGCCTGGAGGACTGCTTTAACAAGCACCAATCTACTAGGAAAGTTTAGTGGACATAAAGTCCAGCTGTTTAGTCTCCTTTTTAACCTATCCAGCAAATCCTGCCATGATACCTGTCGAATCATTCCTTCACTTAAAGGCACTCCAAGATACTTGGTTGGGAAAAATCCACATTGGAAACCAATAATTCTCAAGATGTTGCATTGCGATGGAGCTAGAGTGTTGATAAAAAACACCTGAGATTTTCCAGGATTAACTTCGAGGCCTGAAGCCTTCGCAAACTAGACTAGGTATTTTTTGAAGAACCTGGCCTCTTGGACTGAAGGGTGCCCCATGAACATAGTATCATCCACAAACTGATGGTGGGTTTGTTTCTCCATACCAGCATGCAACTGATGACCCCGGATACCCCCATTAGCTACTTGATCCTGCAGGAGTTTACTGAGGCCCTCAACCATAAGTATAAAAAGAAAAGGAGAGAGTGGTCCCCTTGTTTGATACCCCTGGAGGCTTGAAGAATTCTGGTAGGGGATCCATTGAGGAGAATGGAGAAGAAAGGGGTTGACGCCAAGTTCATAATCCAATCCACCCAAACCCGGCAAAAATCGAAAGCCTCCAAAATTCCCCGCATGTACTGCCAACTTATCTTGTCATAGGATTTCGCAATATCAAGCTTGATAAGCATACCAAGTCTCTTAGATAATTTAAGGGAATGCATTGTCTCTTGAACAAGAATAATACCATCCACAATTTTCCTTCCTTCCACAAAGCCAGATTGTTCCTGGCTAATCAGCATGGGCAGAATGGGCTTACGCCGATTAGCAATCACTTTAGTTATTAACTTGTAAATCACATTGCAAAGCGCAATAGGTATGAATTTTCCAGGAGTGTCAGCACCATCTTCCTTGGGAATAAGGGAAAGGAAAGTAGCATTAAAGGCTTTTAGCACTCCACCACTCCTCATGGACTCCTGCACAATAAGATGGACCTCATAATTAATGAGATCCCAAAAAGAATGAAAGAAGTTGGAGGTGAAGCCATCCGACCCAGGATCCTTACCTAACGCCATTTGATTCATAGCATCCTCAACCTCTTGTAGGGATATAGGCTCGTTTAACATCTCGTTCTGCTCTTGATTGACCAATCTCGGGATCAAATTGGTAATTCTGGAAATGTCCTGACTACGATCCTGTCTATCTTCTTTAAAGATATGTTCAAAGTGGTGGACAAGTTCATTAGCAATGCTTTCTCTGGTGTCCAGATGCTCTCTATTAGTCGATATGAGCTTAAAACTATTGGATCTGTGCCAGTTTTGAATGATAGTATTGTGAAAGAATTTTGAGTTCCTTTCACCCTCCTATAACCATTGGACTCGTGACTTCTGCTTCCAATATATCTCCTCTTGTCTTTCTCTAGGTTCTAATTGTTCCATCAGGATTTGTTCCTTCTCTCTGATGTCATCACTCCAACCTTCTTCCATTCCTTTTGTTTGCAGGAGTTCCAATTCGTTGATCAACTTCTTTTTATCCTAAAAGATGTTGCCAAAATCCTCCCCATTCCAAGTCCAAATTTTTCCCTTTAGGATCTTTAGTTTTTGTTGGAATTGATACATTCCAGACCCCTCCAGGGGGACCATCTCCTGCCACCACTGCCCCACTAGGTTCTAAAAATCTTTGTGGTCCAACCATAATTGCTCAAAATGAAAAGGTTGCTATTGGACAAATCCCAGCCCAAACAGATTGGCCAATGATCAGATCTAGCCGCTAGGAGAATGCTGGCATTGACTTCATTGACCCCATGTGCTATATCTTTAGAGTCCAAGAATCTGTCCAATCTGGATGCAACCAAATGATTGCCTCCTCTTTTATTATTCAAAGTGAACCATCCAGTCCCCGTTTCGACATCGATCAATGGTCCTTGTCTAAGCATATCCCTAAAAGATTCATGGTACTTATCAAGACTTCTTCTCCCCCCCTTTTTTTCCTCCAAAGAAGAGATTAGATTAAAATCTCCCCCAACAAGCCAAGAGCCGACCTGGGCTTGTCTAAAGATCCAAGACAGGAAGCTAAGAAATTGGTCTTTAAGAGGAACAGTACTGGGGCCATAAATATTAACCAAAGAGCCTGATCGACTAGAGTTCAAGATCTAGAAATCGCATGAGAGAGAAAACTAGTTCGCCCTCCAATTATTCATAGAGATTTCCCCGGGATGCCATAGAATGGCCAGACCACCTGCAAAGCCGATGAGATCCACCGACATAAACTGACAACCTTTCCACATTTTTTGACCTAGCTTATCCAGAGAAGTAGTAGAACATTTTGTTTCCTGAACAAAAAGGACATCAGGCTTCTCCATTTTCACTTTTCTAGCTATCGCTTTAATTTTACGAGGATGATTACAACCCCTTATATTCTAGAATAACACTTTCATTGGGAAACTTGATTGACAGCAGAAAAGGTCGCCTTAATAGACGGGTACTTCCCAGATTCAATTAGCCTTACTCCTATCTCTGCTATCCTTTGTCTATTGGGTTTCCTGCCCCACTTCAGATCTCCCGCCAAGGATTTCCTCTTATTCCCCATTTGAGAGTCAGCTCGGATACCCAGCTTTTGATTAGCTCTGGTCTTGATTATCACAGCCTGAAGGAGTTCCAATTGTTTCCTAGAAGCATACCCCTCTCCCTTCTTTTTTTCACATTCTCTCTCCAACTCATCCAAGTCTAATTCTCCCAGATCTTCTTCTTCTTCCCCATCTTCCTCCATAGCTATTGTCACATCCTCCTGTGTTATATCTTGGATTACTGTTTACCCATCTTTTTCTGTTCCAAATACTTCTTTCTCCTTGTCCTCGTTGGGGGTTTCACCCTCCTCATTAACCTTTTCTAGGATTTGGAACGGGTTTTTACTAATTGCCTCGTTTTCTGCCTTCTCCTTTCCCTTCCTCTGGTTTTCCCCTAATTGGGGTTTCCTTCTATTGCGGATTTGGGTAAACCCCTCCTTGTCTTTTTTCCCTTCCTAATCAACATGGGAGAGAGGCTAGGTTTGCAGATTCAACAGACAGTTTCTCCCAAAATGTCCATATTCATGGCATGTTCTGCATCGAAAGGGTAATTGGTCATAATCCAGGGGTTGTATCCATTCTTCATCATCCCATGTCAGGTTTATAGCCTCCGGGAGTTCCTTCGAAAGGTCCATATAGACACAGATTCTGGCATAGGCTGTATACCTTTGCTACCTAGTCTTTTCCTCGACCTTGATGATCTCTCCTATGGTATTGCCAATGTCCCAAAGAATTTCTGGATCCCAAAATTCACAAGGAAGCGAAAACAGCCTGATCCAAACAGGAGCAACCTTCATATCCTCTATTTCTGGGTTAAAACGCTCCTTCCATGGTCTGAGATACAGGCCAACAGAAAAGAAGAAATAGGCCCCCCCCTCTAGAACCCTATCTCTGTCTTCCACATTGAATAAAATAATAGTAAAGAAACCGTTGGCACCAAGGTGAAGGTTGTATTCTCCCCTCGGATTCCAGGTACTCTTAATCCACCTGATTAGGTCTTTCTCCCGTGGCCAGAGACCGATGAACTTACCTATCAGATCTGTCTCTTTCCAAAGATCCACCTTCTCCTGCACTTTCTCTGCCCGGATCTGCAAGGCTGGGATCGCAGAAGCCTTTGGGAGACACCCACCCGGGCTTAGCCGTCTCTGTGGTCCGTGATTCGACACCCCAACTCCATATGTTCTAGTGCCGCAGGGAGCACTCGCCGTCGCCATGTCCCCAGGGCTCGCCGGGATGGCAAAACCCTCCTGTGCAAGCTAAACCTGCCGATCTCCTTCAGAAAACCCTAGATTGGCATCAACCCTATCCATTTGTAGTGTTAAAATATACGAAATTGTAATATTTCATTGTCAAAAATTGCAATTTCATAAATTTTAACACTATTTACAAAATTGGGGGTCTTTGAAACCATTTGCAGTGTTCAAATTTGCAAAATTGCAAAGTCTTTGAATCCATATGTAGTGTTAAAATTTATAAATTGCAATTTTGGTAATAGAATTTTACAATTTAGTGGGGGTCTCTGAATCCATTTGCAATGCTAAAATTTATGAAATTTTACAATTTACTAAATTTTAACACTAATGGGGATCTTTGAATCCATCTATACTCTTAACATTTACAAAATTGCAAATTTTGACAATGAAATTTTACAATGTAGTAAATTTTAACACTGCGTATGGATTTAGATCCATCTGCAGTATTAAAATTTACTAAATTGTAAAGTTCCATTGTCAAAATTGCAATTTTTCGTTTTCATTGGACCACCTCTCTATTGCAATTTCGGTGATTAAAACTAACAAAATCAATAATCCATCAAAAAATATTTTCTTGTTTGTCATCATCATCAACATCATCATCACCGTCATCATTTTCATCATCGTCATCATCATCAACATCATCATCATTGTCTTCATCATCAACATCATGACGATGATGATGATAATGACGATGACAATGAAATGAATGATGATGGTGATAATGATGATGAAAATTATAGATGGAAATGATGGTTTTAATGATGATAGCATGCTTGTAATACCCTAGTTTGACCCCACAATATAAATTTGTAAATATTGATGTAAAAGGATAGAATGTTGAAACAAATGGCCATGATGACCAAGACTATGTAAATATGTACATTTTGATATGAATATAAAATATCTAAATGGATGCAAAGGAAGAAGGACGAAGAAGAGCTGGGGGGATATGATTCCACAAGTGGGGAAGTTACAGTGGGCTAAGGGAAGTTACCTTAGTAAGCTTTAGCTTGTGTTTATATCCTTATCCATTTAACCCATGTACTTAAATCTTGATTAAGAGCCATGCTTTGATTAATAATTATTTAATTACCTTAAGAAGGGGATTAAGAGGGGAAAATTGGTTCCATGTGGAGTGGCCACATGGAAACATGACCTATGCTTATAAATGTGAGAAATGAATCTTTAGAGGGGTTTGTTCCTTCAGCCAAATTCCACCATTCAAATTGTCTTCTTCTTCCTTGCCATCACCTTGAATTGCATAGCTAGGTACCTGGGACAGAGAGCCAAGAAGCCAATGTTGAATATGAATTATTCATTCCATTAACTCAAATACACTGGTGTGTGTGAGAGGAAACTAGTCCGCAGTCGATTCCCCGGAGTCCCAATTTGGAGATTTCATGTCCATCCTGTGTTGGAGCACTAGAAGGGATCTGGAGGCTTCCCAAGGGACTATTAGCTCAACAAAGGGAGCTTTTCCCTGGTGTTGTGCAAGTTTATGGGGAAGGAGAATTGAGGACTAGGACAATTGTGGGGGGGGGGGGTTTCTACTCCAGTGGGTTGCATGAGTAATTCAGCTAAGTAGAAGCTGTGGAAAATGCTTAGCCCTTGTGGATTGATAGTCCCAGCTCGAGAGTGGCTTGCCAAAGTAAGATTTGGCTTGACAGTGCCTATGGTTGGGAGGTGCATCCTTCACTTGCAACCAGTTGGATATCATTTTAATTAAAAGATAAGTATCTATCTATGTATAAATGCTATGGATATATTTGTGTTATGATCTTTGTTTAAATTATTGAGGAATGCATGAGATCATTTGGGTCACCATTTAAGTTTGCATTCCATTGTTAATTTAAAGAAAAATGAAATTGGATATGAATAAGTAAATTCAGACACATAATTTGAGTACCCCATGGTCTCTATGGTTAAATTAAGCAACTGGGTATGTTACAGAGTGGTATCAAATCCATAGTTTTCAACACTAGGATTGAATGGGCCAAAATTTGATTCTACGGGAAGAATCAGAGGTTGCACACAAAGTGTTTGAAAAACGTGTATAAGGAAATTTCAGAGAAAATTAGTATGGAATCATACCAATGAATTAATTCATAATAGTTATCAACATATATATAAGTATAAACTATAAAAAATGTTTTAAGTTAGTTATTTAAATTGTACTCAACTAAAAAAATTCAATTTAAGATAAATATTTTAAATATTTTTTATTTTTTTCCATAATTTTGGATAATAAAAAATGTTACAATCTATAATCGACTATTTAACCTTGTTTTAAATTATTTATTTTTTAAAAATCTTATATTTTTTTTTTCAATTTATTAAATTAACATAAATCTATCTTAAACCCTAATTTATCAAACATCTAAAGATATCCAATTAAAATAAATCTAAACTATTTAATTTTTTATTTATATATTCCCTATAATATAATAAAATTAATAATGATTTTTATAATAACATGCCATCATTTCATCATTTCAACAAATTAGGATTGGTAAAGTAAATACTTAACTTGTGTCTTCACAAAAGACTTCGTTCCAACTACCGTCCATAAGCAAAGCATGATGCCACAGTTGTGGGTAGGTAACCTGCCAGAAAATTGAGCGATTGGATTGGCTTGCTGAGATTCCCTCTTATTTTTACCCTTGGATGTTGATAACCCACGGCGACTTTAGCCGTCAGAGAAGGTTCAAATCATTCCACGGGGATCAATGGGTCATAGAGATGTTTTCGCTTTTACTTCGTCGATGAAAATCAGTAGGGACAGTGGGGTCTGCCGCCCATGTAAAATAAATATTATTGTGATCTCAACAATACAGTGGTATATAGTCCAGGCTAGTAGAGCAATTGGCCTGTGGTTTCCACTGACTGCTTTCCAGTTTGTAAACCCAGGTTTGACTCCTTCGACTTCATTGGTCCTCCTTCAAATTTAACTTTATAATTTTTTTCTTAATTTAAATCATTAAAATTTTGAAAAAATAATAAATTTAAATTAAACTTTACCTTATCACAAAAATAAATTTCAGTTTTAAACTTTACCTAATAATATAAATGTAAAAAACTTTTGTTACTTTTCAGCATGCATTATTTGGAGACGAGAGTCCAAAAGGCCTTGAGTTAAGATCACTAGGATCAATTAGGATTGGGTGTATGGCAAAGGTGGGAGTTGGAGAATGAGGCTATGATTAAGCATGATTCAAGACTTTTTATGCATGATTCAAGACTTTTTATGGGATAATAGTGGCCAATTTTTTTTGCATAATCAATAGATACTACATAGAACAATTATCTTATGTTTTCCCAGTTTTATCTCAGTATCTATCTCCACCTATGCTCAAATCAAATTACACCACCAACAATTCTTTTAGATAAGATTTTTGATTAATTTTTTTTAACTCTTTTTAGGATAATAATATTTATTGTATTAACACAAATTTAGGTTATACTAATAATGTATAATGAATAATCTAAATTTTTTATAATAGAAATAAAACAAATTAAGATATATATGGGTCTTCCCACAAAGATGGGGACCTTTTAGATGTAAAGGATGTTTTGCAAAAAATGTTCTTGTTGTAGAATTTAACAATGCATACGCCTTTATTAAACATAGGAATGCGAAAGCCCGAGGCAGCCAAGTGGAATGCAAAGAAGGCTAGGAGAACCAAAACGTGTTCACGTTTTAGAGAAACAAAACACGCGCGTGTTTTGTAATAATATTTTATTCCATAAATCCGGCCCCTAACACCCCTCCCCAACCCCCTAACACCCCCTCTCCAACTAGCTAACACCCCCTCCCTAACCCCTTAACACCCCCTCTCAAAATCCCTAACACCTCCTACCCCTAATCACCCACACGACACTCTCCAACTCACTAACACCCCCCAACCTTGTAACATGCCACCCCAACACCTAACACCCCCTTTGTAGCTCCATAATGCCCCCTAACCCTAATCACCCACACCCTCCACCTACCCCTGTCTCTCCCCCCAGGCCCCTAACACCCGCGTCCCTACTCTCTCTCTCTCTCTCTCTCTCTCTCTCTCTCTCTCTCTCTCTCTAACCCCAACACCCACACTCCTTGCCTATACCCCCATTTATCTCTAATATCTCTACTCCTCCCAAAACCCCTACCCCCCCCCCCCGCTCTCTCTCTCTCCCCTTCTCCTCTCTTTCTCTATTCCCCGCCTTCCCCCCAACCCTTACTAATATTTAGTGTCATTCTATATACCTAGCCATCCAAATATTTTTCATGTTAAATCATCACCAATCCAAGTCTAACACACCAAGTCATATTCGCTTTCTCTATGAAAGATGTTCATTCTATATACCTAGCCATCAAAATGTTTTTAATGTTCTCATTTGTTATCATCACCAAGCCAAGTCCCACACTTATCCTCTCTCTCTCTCTCTCTCTCTCATACTCCTCTAACTACCCATAACTCCTAACCCTCTCTAGATATCCCCCAATCTCCTAACGCCCCCCTACTCTCTCCCACTCTTAACCCCTACTCCTCTCGCTACCTCTATCCTACCGCCTCTTCTCTCTCTCTCTCTCTCCTCTCTTGCCCCTAACTCTTACTAACCCCCTATCTCACTCCTCCCCCTTCTCTCTCTCTCACCTCTTCTCCCTAACCCTTACTAACCCCCTCTCTCCCCTACTCCTCCACCTACACTTAACACCCACCCATCTCTCTCTCCTCCATACCCCTAAAACTTCCCTCTTGCTCTAACATTATCACTACCCCTAACACTGCACTCTCTCCCCTAACCCCCCCTCCTACTATCCCGACCCATAACCACTCGCTCTGACCCTCTCTCTCTCTCTCTCTCTCTCTCTATCTATCTATCTATCTATCTCTCCTACTCCCCCCCTATCTCTCTCTCCCTCTCTCTCCCCCCCCCCATAATCCCCATCCCCCTACCACTTACCACCCCCCCATTTCTCTCTTTCTCTCTCTCTCCCCTAATCGCCCTCACGCTACCACTTATCACCTCCCATCTCTCTCTCTCTCTCTCTCTCTCTCTCTCTCTCCCCTAATCCTCCTGCCACTACCACTTATCACTGCCTCTCTCTCTCTCTCTCTCTCTCTCTCTCTACCCCCATTCTCTTTTACATCCCTAATTCTCCCTATATAGCTCCTCATGACTGCAATCTCTATCTCTATCTCTCCCTCAACTCCCCTCCTCCTCCCTACCCCTAATCACCCATACCCTCCCCCCTTAACCCTCAAATCTCTCTCTCTCTCTCTCTCTCTCTCTCTCTCTCACACACACACACACACACACACACACACACACACACACACCCCTCTACTCCTCCACCTACCGCTAACCCACACATCTCTCTCTCTCTCTCACACACACACACACACACACACGCACACCCCTACTCCTCCCCCTACCACTACTAACCCATATTCCCCCCCTCTCTCTGCCCTCCTCCCCCTAACCCTTACTAACCCCCTCTCTCTTTCTATCACCCCCATACTCCTCCTCCTACCTCTAACACGCTTTCTTCCTCCTCCTCCTCCTCCTCTCTCTCTCTCTCTCTCTCTCTCTCTCTCTCTCTCCCCCATATCCCCCCTGACCCTTACTAACCTCTTCTCTTGATCTCTCTTTGCTCTACCCCTCCACCTACACCTGACCCCCATCCCTCTCTCTCTCCCCCAACCCCCTAACACTCATTCCCTCCCTCTCTCTCTCTCTCTATCTCATACACACACACACAAACCCTTACTAAACCCCTCTCTCATTTGTTCTCACCCCTGCTCCTCTTACCTCTAATTCCATCTCTCTCTCTCTCTCTCTCTCTCTCTCTCTCTCTCCCCCCTCTTCCCCCTAACCCTCACTAATCCCCTCTCTCGTCGTCTCTCTCCAATACTCCTCCACCTACACCTGACCCCCACCTCTGTCTCCCCCATCCAAACCCCTAACAACCTCCCCACCACTCTCTCTCAAACTATCACAACCCCTAACCCCCCTCCTACTCTCCCTACCCATAACCACCCCCTCCTCTCTCTCTCTCTACCCATAAACCCCTCTCTCATTGTCTCTCCTAATCCTACTCCCCATACCACTCTCTCTCTCTCTCTCTCTCTCTCTCTCTCTCTCTCTCTCTTCCCCCACCCCATACCTCCCTTCTCTCTAACTTCCCTAATACTCCCTAAACCCCTATCCCTCCCCCCACCTTGATCTCTATCTCTTTGTCTCCCCCAACACCACTCCTCCCTCTACACCTCCCCCCACAACAATCTCTATCCCTTTCTCTCTCCAACCCCCCTCCTCCCCCTACCCCTAATCACCCACACCCCCGACCCCCTCCACCCCTGGGATCTCTCTCTATCTACTCCTCCACCTACTTGTATCCCCTACCCATCTCTCTTAGCCCCAATCCCTTAACACTCCCTTCTCTCGTGTGACTAACCCCTCTGCTCTCTCTCTCTCTCTCTCTCTCTCTCTCGCTCATCTCCATAACTGTTACTAACTCCCTCTCTAACTCTCTCACCCTCCTACGCCTCCCCCTACCTTTAACACCCATGTTTATCTCTGTATCTTTCCCCCCCTCTCCCCACTAACCCTTAATAACCCCATCTCTCACTCTTCCTCTCCCTTACTCCTCCAACTACACCTTACCCCTACTCCTCTCTCTCTCCCCCAACACCCTCGCCTTTCTCTCTTTCTCACTTTCATTACCCATAACCCTTCCTATCTCTCCCTACCCCCCCCTCCTACTCTCCCTACCCATAACCACACCCTTTGACCCTCTTTTTCTCTCTCCTACTTCCCCTAACCCTACCCCTCTCTCTATCTCTCCTACTCCCCCTACCCCAACTCCTCTCACTCTTTGTCTCTCGTAATTGCCCTCCCCTACCACTTACCACTTCCCCATATCTCTCTCTACCCAAACCCCATACACCTTCTTCCCTCTAAGTACCCCAATCCTCCCTAAACCCATACCCCCCAAGCCCCCTCCTCCCCCTTACCCCTAAGGTAAATTTTATTTTTACCAAAACACACGCACGTTTTAGCCCTACAAACCTCGCGCACG
Source organism: Larix kaempferi (assembly GCA_027924585.1). NCBI lineage: Eukaryota > Viridiplantae > Streptophyta > Pinopsida > Pinales > Pinaceae > Larix > Larix kaempferi. Next base: position 840,285 of record BSBM01000542.1, on the reverse strand, counting down.
TTTTGGTTTTTATGGCACCCAGATAGGCGGGAAAGGAAAAATTGAATTTAAAATAAACACGCCCACATTTCTTAGCACTAAGACCAAGCCTTGTCACATGTCTGGGTCTCAACACTCTTCCTATGTCTACTTCAGAAGTAGCTTCGGGTTAACCAAACCTGTGGTATGGAATATGGTAAACCATAGCTAATTAGAGATCTCACCATTTTTCTCAATATGCTCGTGTTTAGCCACTGGTTACAATATGCTGCACACCATCATTTTTTATGAAATTTTAGACATGGGTAGCATTTTTTTTGCATATTCCAAATATGTAATTTTTAAAAAGAATATATATATCTTTCTATATTTTTCTTATTTTTCTTGTGTCATGACTCCTTAACTAAAAAAACACACTGTTAGTGTTTCATCCACAACTCTTTTGTTTCTCAACCATTTTGGAAAAACATTGTATGGTGCACGAAAGGACACCGACCTCTACATGCTATAGAAAAACCATTTCAAAATAATTGCATTAAGACCTTCAAAGGCTACACCCACACTTGGCATACTGTTTTCGAGGTTCGATCACTTAGATAATTAAAAATAAATAAATATATATATATATATATATATATATATATATATTTTGGAAAAATAGCAGTACACCAGTACTAGATGTTATCTATATGTCTATCAGTTTTTGTAACTTGATTCCATCATTTAGGCACTCAAAGGATGCACCCACAAAAACACATACCTTATAATTTGTCCAAAAAAAAAAAAAACGTGTTTGTTAGAAAAGATCAAACTTTAGATAGTTAAGAACTTTTTCAATAGAAAAAAACTATATATTCAGAAACTTCATTCAATTTCCTACATTTCATGTTTTTTACTCATCGCAAGATTCATTGTGTATGTGTCTCAAAATATCCATGTAAGTTGATGGATGACTTTTTTTTTTTCTATTGCATCTAACGTGTCAATAGAGACCCTCATCAGCTTGCACACACTGATACTTAGAGAATTAATATAGAATTTTTTTTTGTTAATGTTCTATTTCATAATCACTTAAATTAAATCTAAATCATCGTTAATATTAACATCACATATATCATAAATTCTTTCATCGCACAACATTTTAGAAATTGTATTTATTTTAGAATGTTGAATTTTGTCTTTAATCTAATTAAAAATATATATAAATTTTTAAATTAGAATTTATGAAAATTTTACAATTTTTTTTCTTATAATTTAATTACATTATGATATTTTAATATTTTTCAAAGTTTCATTTACCTTTATTCTCCACTTATTTCTAATATATTTATTAATTACAAAATAACAATCTCATATTAAAAATTTATGATGATGATGATTAACATCCACTAAGACCAACTTTGCTCTATCGGACCTTAAGAAGGTTATTACTTGGTTTTCTTTAAACTTTTGTTCCTATGCTAAAAAAGCTTAGAAAGAAGCTTTCCAAGCTCACTATATTTTTCGCAAGTCAGGAGGTTGGAAAGGTTTGTATTGTATCAAATAATATGAAACTCATATCTAATGTGGATGTAAGCAGGACACTCCAAGAGAAAGTTATTTTCATCATCAACGCTCATAGACTCACAAAGATGGAAAACCCTTTCTACCCATAGAGTTTTGGGAATATACCAATGCCCTGTTTCTCTATGGAGCTCATGAGAGTTTGTTCTAATCTTGGCTATATTCATTTTCTTCTTTGAACTAGTTGCTATCGAGAGATAATTCTGATCTTCCAAATTAGGTTTAATGACCTCCTTATAGTATCTTAGCTTTATCTTAATCGCTAAATTTTCCCCACACCACAATTTCTCTTTAAAAATAGAAGAAATAATATTTTTTACATTATCAATATTCTGCAAAGTGTCATTTTCATCAATGCCTTAATGGTCTATCCAAACCATCGTATCTTTACACCAACTCCGCTTGAGGCATAATTGGTTTTGACTTGAATTTAAAGCAGTTTTAGGAAGTCTCTCATTTTCCATGTTATTTATCTTGTGCTTACATGTCAGGTACCTAGTCATAGCCATGCTCTCGATGGGGGGAAAACCCACTTCTAAGAGGAGACTAAGATAAGATGTGTTTCTTTTAATTTCGAGGTTATAAGTTATAAACCGCTTCTGGATTTGATCAATCTGTCTCCAAGATGTGAAATTCCATAGGGATAGATCACTGAGATAGAACAAAAATCACAATTTCACACTGTTATTACTGAGAATAATTAGACAAAGACATGGATCAATTCACTCATTAAACTGAAACACACATTAATTTTTTTTGTTGATGCATTAATCAGTTGTAAGATGGCAATCAAAAAGTGTTACAATAGAATGAATTCGATACACTTGGGAGGATTCGATTTCAACTCAAGTATAGGCTTAGTTTGCATTGGAACCATCTCCTGATAAGGTTCAGTGGCCACCGATGATGAATAATCCATTAACTGAGGTAGAACTGAGCATAATTGAATCATGTGGGCACCAAAATAGGGGAGGAGAATCTAAAGGGGCACATAACTAGATTTTAGTGGTCAAAGAGGGTGCTCCTATACTCAGTAGCAGCCAAACTAGGAGCTGCAGTCAGTTAAATGAGAAATCATGGGGACAAGGATACCTAAATCATGGAACTGACTATGTGAAGTCCTAAATCTGTGCATGAGGGCGCATTGGAACTCCATTGATGTAAACAAGGCACTCTGAGTGGATAGGAGGGATAATGATGGCCAAAAACAAGCTCCCGGGGGGCCAAAGTAAGGACTAGGTGCAAGGAGACTCAACTATTAATGCATGGATTCATGGAGTGCTGCATGGAATGCATGCATGCAAAACCAAAATAATATGGTGAGAATATTCCAACACCCCCCATTAAGCCGGACTATGAGGAAAAATAAATGGAAATTAGGGCCCTAGTTACTGATACCAAAGGTCACCCTGTACAACAATCTAAAAAAGTAAGGAAAGAAGGAAAACCTAGTGAGAAAAAAAACCCCTTCAAGATATACTGAAACACACCAAAAATTGTTGCTCAAGACTCAAATAGGTGTGATGCTTGATTCAATTTCTAGAGGTATCTTCCTCTTGGGAAGAGGTGGATGATGCTGCAAAAACATGTGCTTGAATTCTCCTTTGGTGGATGCAAGCGAATCTGGAGGCTTTCTGAACATGCTCTTTAGACCAACATGGTGAGAACAAATCCAAAATATGAATATCATCCTGGAACCTGTAATTCGAGCCAATTGAGGTAGGATCGACTCCAATCAAATCTACTTGTTCTTGGAACCTGAACTTCTGATCAGTGGAAGCTAAATCAGCTCCAAGAATTGATAGATGGTTTATTGTGATGTCCTTTGAACCAGTAGGGGTGATATCAAAACCAAAATCACCAAAATGTGCCTGATACTTGAACCCAAGTGGATGGTAGTGTCCTCCATATTAAGAGAAACTCTGAGAGCATGTGCCAATGATCAAATAGAAGTTCATGGGAAACATGTGATCAAGGAGGACGAATGCATCACCTCCAAACTATGATTTAACCTCCAAAAGATTCAATAGATCATCATTTTGCACATAAAAAAAATCATGTGAAAGAGAGGATTTAAGAATATCTTCATATTCTAGAGTATGAACTGGCTTATCTTGTTCATAATTCGAAATAGAAGATATTGAGAACATGAGTGAGGAATGAATAATATGTCAAAAAGGATCAACTTCATCAGTTGTGTCACTTTCATCTGCATCAGCCACATGGGAAGGGGACAATTCGAAATTATCTTCAAATTCTAGAGAAACATAAGAAGGAATGTCTTCAACATGAACTTTCTGTGTTGAATATGCAACTTCTTCTTCATATTGAACAAATTCATCGTGAGAGATGATTGAGGTCAAGAAATAAATAGAGAGAAAACTTAAGGAGGTATCACTAGGCTTTTTCTCCAAATAATTTGCACCAATCTCTTCATTTTTCTTTCTGAATGCTTTGTCTAGTTGGGCCCATATATCCCTTGGATATTCAGTAGTTTCAATGATGTAGCGCATTCTAGGAGACATAGCAATACACATTGCTCCAAAGGCTCTGTCACATTCATTTAGACAATCATTCTCTTCTTCATAGGAAGCAAAATCTCTCATAACACCAATACACATATCAAAAAGACATTATCTCTTCATATATGCTATCATATTTGGTTTAGACTCATCATAGTTGAATGGAGACAGAGGAGGAATTGCTTTCAGATTCATGGAAGCTGTTGTAGAATACCTGCAAAAAAATGGAAAAATATATGGAGGATTGTTATTGAGTCTATTGAACACTGCTTTAGGAAAGTAGGTACTTTTATCCATATCCTTCACACCTGGATAGACCTCAAAGGATTTATCCAATGAATTCAATGCAATGGAACCAGGATTTGCTGTGGAAATCCAGAGACTTCTGGTAGTCTACTAAAAGCAGCTGCTCAATCTACTGCTACAACTGCTGCAACTGCTGCTACAACTGCACTCAAAATATCTCACGAGCTCTGATAACATGTGAAATTACACAGGGATAGATCATTGAGCTAGAACAAACCTCACAATTTCACACTGTTATTATTGAGAAGAATTAGAGAAATACATTGATCAATTCACTCATAAAAATGAAACACACATGAAAACTAATGTTGATACATTAATCATCTGTAAGTTGGAAATCAAAAAGTGTTACAATAAAATGAATTTGATACCCTTGGGAGGATTCGAATTCACCTTAAGTATAGTCTTAGTTTGCATTGGAACCATCTCTCGATAAGGTTCAATGGCCACCTATGATGAATAATCAGTTAATTGAGGTAGAACTGAGCATAACAAAATCATGTGGGCACCAAAATAGAGGAGGAGACTCCAAAGGGGCTCTTAACTAGCTATCAATGGTCAAAGAGGGTGCTCCTATACTTAGTAGCAGTCAAACTAGGAGCTGCAGTCAGTTGAATGAGAAATCAAGGGGACACAGCTCCCTAAATCATGGAACTGATTGTGTGAACTCCTAAATCTATGCATGAGGGCACATTGGAACTCCAGTGATGTAAACAAGGTGCTCTGAGTGGATAGGAGGGGTAATGATGGCCAAAAAATACCTCCAAGGGGCCCAAAGTAAGGACTAGGTGCTAGGAGACTCAACTGCTAATGCATGGATGCATGGAATTTTGCATGGAATGCATGCATGCATGCAAAACATGCAAAACCAAAATAATATGGTGAGAGTATTCCAACACAACATTCTCTAGAAATGTTGCACCCCCATACTTCACAACCGTATAAGATAACGGGGATGAAAAGAGTTTCAAAGAGGAACTTCTTTTTATCCCACATGACCAGGTTGGCTGATTTATAATTATTTTCGAGACCAAAATAACCTTTCCATCCTCCATTAATCCTTTTCTCAATGTTGTGGTTCCAATTGAGCTTGTGATGAATGCCAATTCCAAGATACTTGTAAGAAGTCACTTCCTCCAATTTACTATTATCATAAATAAAATTCATGTAGGTGTTTTTCTTAGATTTTATAGTCATAACTTTTGTCTTGTCGGTGTTAACAATCATACCCGTGTTAGAGAAGAAGTCTTTGAGAAATATTAATTTTTTATTGAGATCAAAGGGGAACCTTTCCATAATAACAATATCATCGACATGAAGCAAGAGGATGATAACTATCCTAGCTAAGATCATGCCAACACAACCTGCTTCTTCTAAACACCTTTCTAGTTTATCGATGTAAATGTCAAAAGGGGTAGGGGTGAGGGGAAAACCTTGCTTAAATCCAATATTACAGTTTATATCTGCTAACCAACCCTCGTTATTCCTAAACTTGGCATTGACCTTTTCATATAACCTTATCGTGAAAGATCTCAATTCAAAAGGAACATTAAGCTCCTCTAGCCTATTCCACAGGTTATTTCTAGGCATTGTATCAAAATCTTTCCTAAAGTCCACAAAGCAACAAAAAAGATCTGACTTATTATTACGACATTCCTCTGTAATGATCCTAAGCATAACGAGGTGGTCTGTGGTTGAATGATTCCTTCTAAAACCTGCTTGGCCTTTAGCCCTCTTACATTCTATCTCTATCCATTCGTTGATATTATTTTCTAAGATAATACCATATAACTTGGCTAGGAGAGGGATAATCATAATGGTCAGATAATTAGAGGGGTTACTTTTATTGCCACTTTTGAAAATAGGAATAATGAGGCTCTGATTCCAAGGTGCAGGGAACCCTTGCTTGACTGCTAAATTAAAGAGTTTGTGGATGTGTGAGATGAGGAGAAGCCCCCCAGTTTTTAATATTTCTGCTTGGTAGCCTTCAATGTCTTTGGATTTTCCATTTGCTAAGTGCTTAACCCCGAAATCTATGTCTTCTAATGAGAATACATTTTTCGTTGTAAGGAGGGTTTGAATGTTATCTCCGATATACGATGATTCGTAAAAAAATTTAAGATAGGAATTCCAATCTTTTAAAGAAATCTTATAAAACATTAACTAATCAACTACTTTATAGTTATATAAGAAAATAATTAATTAATAAATAAAATGTTATCAAATAATAAATTTATTATTAATATAAAACAAAATCAACTACTTTAGTTATATAATAAAATAATTTTTGTCTTCTTCTCTTTTATTTTCTTAATGAAATTTATTCATTTAATATTATTACCAACAAATATAAAAGTCACACAAAAATAAAAGAATATATTTTAAGATGATGATGATGACGACTAACATCCACTAAGAAAAGATAAATAAATTATTTGAATTTTTGTAAACTTTTATTTATACAAAACTACAAAGATATATTTTATTTATAATAAATAAAATCCATTCAAAATGTTATCACTAAAAAATCCAAAAAACTCAAAAAAATACATTTGATCTATAATAAATGAAATATAATAAAAAACCTTACCACGGTTACCAAAATATAAAAGTGTAATTTATGATAAAATAATAAAGTGTATTTTTTTAAATTATGCAATTGGAAAATCAATTTAAAGTTAATGGCATGTGAACAAGTTAATCATGTCAATGTGTAAGTATACTATAAAAATTCATTATATTATAAAAATTCATTAGATAAAACTGCATTATTAATATGTAGATTTTAAGAAAATATACATAATAAATTATTAATATTTCTTATGATTACAATATAGGTTAATCTTTACTAAGATTACAAGGTCTATCTTTTACTAATGACACCCAATACAATAAAAAAAAACTTATGCACTATGTAATATTGATTGTATGAACATGTTTTATAATAAAATTAAGATAGATTGCATATTTTTATAAAGTATTGATCTGCATATTTATATTTATATTATACTAAGTACACAAAGTTTATTACTTCTTAAGTAATAAATGTTCTCTTTACACATACATATACATACGACTTTTACATATACATACCACTTTTAGCTAGTATAAATTTTGTAAAATCTCGAGTAAGTGTAATTTTAAATGACAATATCATTTTCTTGTTTACTTCTTATTTTTTGTTCAACTATTTTTTATCAAATATTTCCTAAGAGTAATCTCACTTGTTAGTCCCTATCATATGCATAGATTATTGTTTTCACCTTTTTTCCATTATTTTCATGCAAGTATATTTAATGTTTCTAAATGTTTAAAGTGCAATAAAAGTTTTAGTTATTTTTTATATTTTTATTGATTTTAATTTCTATAGGATTTTTTTTAAACTTGATTGGTCATGTTACACCTCAGAGTATCTAAGGCATTTCCTACATATCCACTAGAGAGAGGGGTTAATTTTTGTTATGTAAAAGCCAAGTATTTTTCAGTCTTTTGTATGTAGATGTGATGCACCTGCAACAATTAATTAACAAGAATATGCGAAATAGCAGAAATGACAGAACTCAGAATCACTTTTATATTGATCACAGGCCACTTCGAGGGGGCAACCTCCTTTGAGCAAGCTCAATACAATTAACTTCACGGTGCCTTCATAGGTCTCAACACACACTTATATACTAATTCTAGGCGCCAATACTATGGGTCAAACCATGGGCCGTTACAAACTATGGATCAACAATACTACGGGCGACTTACAAAGCATATGCGCCAACAACAATAACATAAACTATTGATCAACAAATACTACAGGACAACTTACAAAGCATATGCGTCCAACAACAACATACTAACAAAGTAAAGACATGGGTTCCTAACATCCCCTCCCCCTTAAAGAAAAGCTTTGTCCTCAAAGCTTTAGATGTGGAAATTGTTGTTGAATCTGAAGGAGTGGTTCCCATGTAGCATCCTCTTGCATGCCTTGCCACTGAATTAAGACCTCTGTGATAGAGCGAGAGCGAAGCTGACGCGTGCGCCGATTGAGGATGGCCTCTGGCTCCAAAAGGATGGATCCTTCATTATCCAGTTCGGGTAAAATCGTTTGTCCATTGATGTTGGTGCCAAGAACTTTCTTCAAACAAGAGACATGAAATACTGGATGAATGCGGGAAGAAGGAGGAAGTTCGAATTTATAAGCAACGGACCCAATCTTCTGAAGAATCCGATATGGCCCATAGAACTTTGGAGCGAGCTTATGACGCCCTTTGAGTTTCAAGGATGATTGTTTGTACGACTGGAGACGAAGAAAAACCATATCGTCGACTTGAAAAGTGCGCTCAGAACGGTGCTGATCAGCTTGTTGCTTCATGCGATTTCTTGCCATGTGAAGATTGTCCCGCAAAATGCGAAGAATTTGATCGCGGTTTCGAAGAACCGTGTCAACTTCCTGAACTGGTGAACTGGTGGGGGTGTATGGAAGAAGAGTTGGAGGTGCCTGACCATAGACTGCTTCATATGGGGTCATTTTAGAGGCAGTGTGGTAAGAGGTATTGTACCACCATTCAGCGAGAGGGAGCCATTTTGCCCACTGATGTTTTTGTTCCGAGGTGAAGCAACAAAGATAAGTTTCCAAGCATTTATTAACAATTTCAGTCTGACCATCTGTTTGTGGGTGATACCCCGAACTCATCTTCAGTTTGGTGCCAGTGTAGCAAAATAGTTCTGTCCAAAAATGACTGGTGAAAGTCACATCACGATCCGAGACAATGGAAGAAGGGATGCCATGAAGACGAAAGATCTGGTCCAGAAAAATTTGAGCAATGGAGGAGGCTATATAGGGATGGCTGAGAGCACAAAAATGACTATATCTGGAGAGGCGATCAACCACAACGAGAATCACTGTCTTCCCGCCAGATTTAGGGAGCCCTTCAATGAAATCCATAGAAATATCTGTCCAAATCCGTGTAGGTATGGGCAAGGGTTCAAGCAATCCTGGAAGGAGTGTTGTTTCACCCTTATTGTGCTGGCAAGTATCACATTCGGCCACCATCTGTTGAATTGTCCTTTTCATGCCCTACCAAAAGAAGTTACATCGTGCTCGTTCATACGTTTTGAGGAACCTAGAGTGCCCTGCCGATGGATAAGCATGGAGTTCATAGAAGACAGCCTGTTCAAGATCTGTGCTCTGGGGAAGCACCAGACGACCCTTGTATCTCAGAGAATCACCATCCCAAGAGTAATGTGGTACAACAGAAGGGTTGTTGGTCAAGCGTTGGATGATTTGAGATAAGGAGGAGTCATTGACATAACCCTGTTGAACAGATTGCAACCAATTTGGAATAGGCATAGAAATAGCTGAAAGAGAACCTTGGGCCTCAAATGTGCGAGAAAGAGCATCTACCACAATATTGTCTTTACCCTTCTTGTAAGTGATCTCATAGTCATAACCCATGAGTTTTCTAACCCATTTCTGTTGTGCTGGGGAGGAGACACGCTGGTCCAAGAAATATTTCAGACTCTGGTGATCAGTCTTGATGCAGAAATTATTCCCTAATAGGTATGGGCACCACTTCTGTACTGCATGCAAAATAGCCATCATTTCCTTCTCATAGGTAGAGGCAGCTAGATTCTTACCTGAAAAGGATTTGCTGGTGAACGCAATGGGGTGTTCATCTTGAAGGAGAACATCACCAAGTCCATTGCCGCAAGCATCACTCTCAATAGTGAAGGGCTTGAAAAAATCGAGCATAGCTAGCACAGGTGTAGTACACATAGCTTGTTTTAGTTTGTTAAATGCACACTGAGCAGCAGGTGTCCATGTGAAGGCATCCTTTTTCAATAGAGCAGTTAATGGAGCTGCAATCTTCCCATAATCCTTGACAAACTTACGGTAGTAGCCAGTCAACCCCAAAAAACCATGAAGGCTCTTGAGTGTCTGAGGAGTCGGCCAATTGTTCATGACATCGATTTTGGCAGGATCCACGCGAACCCTTGTGCTGAGATAATGTGCCCGAGATACTCAACTTCCTTCTGTCCAAAAACACATTTAGACTGCTTGGCATGGAGATGATGGTCAGAGGAAAGTTGCATGACAAGATCCAAATGCTGGAGATGTTCATCCCATGTTTTACTGTAGATGAGGATATCATCAAAGAATACCAGAATGAATTTCCGCAAGTAGGTTCGAAATATTTTATTCATTAAGGCCTGGAATGTGGAAGGAGCATTAGTGAGGCCAAAGGGCATGACCAAAAACTCATAATGGCCATCATGTGTGCGGAAAGCTGTTTTAGGGATATCATCCTCATGAACCCGAATTTGATGATACCCAGAACGAAGATCCAACTTGGAGAAAAAGTGAGCCCCATGAAGCTCATCAAGAAGCTCATCAACAACAGGAATTGGAAACTTATCCTTGATGGTGAGGTGATTAAGTGCTCGGAAGTCAATGCAGAGGCGCCATGACCCATCTTTTTTGCGGACAAGAATAACTGGAGAAAAAAAGGAACTAGTGCTTGGGCGAATAATACCTTGCTTCAATAAGTCCCGAACGAGCATTTCAATCTCCGTTTTTTGGTGAAATGGGTAGTGATAGGGCCTGATGTTGGGAGGAACGCTGCCAGGAAGGAGCTGAATATGATGGTCTTCTGACCTAGAAGGTGGCAATCCCACTGGTTCAGCAAAGACACCTGTATATCGATCCAGAATTTGTTGTAGATCCAAAGGAGTAGTGGAGACCGCTGATGGTTGCATCTGGATGGAATGGATCTGAGCGATGACACCATGTGAATTCTTCTTGAGGAGTTTTTCCATGTGATGTGAACTGATGATGCTGAGAGAACCTGGTTGTAATCCTGTCAATGTGTGTTTGTGTCCATTGAGGGAAAATTGCATCCAAAGTTCAGCAAAATCCCATAAGATAGGGCCAAGTGTGCGTAGCCATTGAGCACCCAAAACCACATCACATTCGCCTAAGGGAAAGGCAAACATGTCAGAGCGCAAGGTATAATCTCCCATAGAGATACACACATTTCGACACTTTCCTTTGCAAGGTAAGGTGCCCCCATTGGCAATCATCACTTCAAAGTTGGAGCAAGGATGGATAAAACAATCAGCTTGTTTGGCGATCCGAGGGTCAATGAAATTATGAATGCTACCAGAATCAATGAGTATTGTAAGAGGAAGCTTCTTGAAGTAACCCCTGACCCGCATTGTTTGGGGGGTGGTGATTCCAGCTAAAGCATGGAGAGATATCTCTGGTTGGTCATCCTGAGACGGAGGGTCAATAGGAGGTTCCTGAATGTCGACCGGAGCATCCAGTGTTTCTGGATCTTCGTCACCAATTTCAGAGGTAGGCGGAGACTCCACATCCAAGAGATAGAGATTTTGATGAACACATCTATGTCCCTGAGTGAATTTCTCATCACAATTATAGCAAAGCCCTTTTTCTTTGCGTGCTTGCATCTCTATTTCAGACAAATGCTTGATAGGAGTTGGTTGAGGAGCCTGCGGTATAGGTGGTTGTTGAGAACCCATATTTCGAAAGGGAACAAAAGTGGGCTTGGAGCGTTGTTGGGCTGCAATCTTGTCTTCTACCAACTTAGCCAACCCTAGTGCTTCCATCATTGTGTTGGGACAGAACATTTTGACCTCAGAGCGGATGGCATCCTTTAGACCACTAATAAAATAACTCCGGTAAAAGATATCAGATAATCCTTCGGTGTGGTTGGCTAGATTCTCAAATTCGGTTTGATACTCTCTCACAGTGCCAGTTTGGCAAATTTTAGTGAGGGCTCCTGTGAAGTCATCAAAAGCACTAGGACCAAATTGTTGCAAAAGGAGCTGGCAAAAGTCTGGCCATTTGGGCTCTAGATGAGCCTTGATGTAGCAACGGTACCATTGAAGATCTTCCTGTTCCAAATGAAAGGATGCCAATAGAACTTTGTTGGCATCAAAAGTATTATGCAGACTGAAATACTGTTATGCACGATAGATCCATCCAGTTGGATTGGTACCATTAAAGCGAGGAAAATCAAGCTTCGAACCACGGAAATTGCTGGAAGAAGAGAACCCATTGTCTGCTGAAGACTCGGACTGCCATTGACTGGGTAGGAAAACAAAAACAACAACTACTTCAGTAAAGGAAAATCTGGACTTGGGAAAAAATCAGAAGGGTAATTGGGGTTTGACTAGGTTTTGGACACTGTTGGATAGACAGGGAAGCAAAAATGAGGATTTCAGAAGCGGGGTGAAAGAATGGGAAAATTTGGTAGAGGGGAACAAAGAAGCAGAATTCATAAAGGAACTCTGTGGTAAATTTTGAAGGTGATTGGGTGAAATCTGAGGAAGTTATGGCAAACCCTAAAAATAGACAAATGTGGGATTTCGGGCTTTGGGAAGGGGAATTGGGGATAGGGTCCTCAGGACTGAAATATGCAGAATGGGATGTTAGGGGTTCCCCAAAAATTTCAAGGGAAACAGAGTGAAAATAAGGGAGATATGGAGAAAAAACTGATTTTTATACTTTTTTTTTCCAGACTGGAGCAGCTACGGCTTGAAAGGGATCTGGAACAACGCTGAATGGATTGAAAATGGCTGAATCTAGAATGGCTTGCAAAATGGATCTGAAACGGCACAACAATGATCGACAATAGTTCAGTTGAAAGTAGATATGGACCCCAGGTATGTGCGGTTTCCTAACAGTTCATGGGTTTCACTCGGCCACCAATGTTGTCTGACGGCTTGCGTATTGGGGCAGTACCCTCACTCCACGGCTCAGGTAAAATTGATAACCGCTTTGCCACAAACGACAACTCTTGGTTTACCTCACGGGTGGGAACTAGTCAATCAGGTAGGGGTTGTTGCCCTTTTCGCTGGCAGGTCCTCTCAATGGGCCAACTACTTCGGGGTTCCTGTGGTACTCCTCACAATGCGTTTTAGGGATTATGCCCAAGTACTTCCCACAGTTAAGCAGATAGGGATTATTCCCAAATACGAACTTGCAACAAATGCGAAAAAAATTTGGCAGAAATTTCACCCAGCGAGCCCAAGAAAGTGCTCTGATACCAGATGTGATGCACCTGCAACAATTAATTAACAAGAATATGAGAAATAGCAGAAATGACATAACTCATAATCACTTTTATATTGATCACAGGCCACTTCGAGGGGACAACCTCCTTTGAGCAAGCTCAATACAATTAACTTCACGGTGCCTTCATAGGTCTCAACACACACTTATATACTAATTCTAGGCGCCAATACTATGGGTCAAAACCATGGGCCGTTACAAACTATGGATCAACAATACTACGGGCGACTTACAAAGCATATGCGCCAACAACAATAACATAAACTATTGATCAACAAATACTACGGGATGACTTACAAAGCATATGCGTCCAACAACAACATACTAACAAAGTAAAGACATGGGTTCCTAACAGTAGAGTGTTGATTTGAGGCTAAATACCCCTAATCATGTAATGGATGGTTCTCTTGATTTCCACTTCTAGGAGGTGCTTTCCCTATAGGGGTTAGTGCCATTGGGGGATAATCACTTGGACACATGACCACACTCATTTATTTTCCATGTAAAACGTGATAGCGCTTTGTAAAGGGATGTGTACCATATCTAGCACACCTTATTTGTTCACTTTGACCTATTTTGTGATTGCACCGAGATGATCGAGGTGGTGCTCTCTATCCTAGTATGGGGTAGACGTTGTCACGTAACTTAGTGTTATGTCAAAAGTAAAAAGTAATTAAAAAATCATGTCATCTCATAAAATAAAAAATTAAAACCAAATGAAAAGTAATTAAAAAAATCCATGTCAACTCATAAAACAAAAAAATTAAAACCGATGTATAGATCCATCTTAAATCCAAATTTATTAAGCACTAAGAGGGATCAAATTTCTCGAGGTGTAATGTTTTTTGGATGTGTAAAAAAATTAAGATATTTTTTTTTTTAAATTTACACCATGAGAACTTGGATCCCTCTCAATGCTTGGTAGATCTGGGTTTGAGATGGATCTATGCTGTTATAAAACCCCTCCTTTGGGATGTGTTACTTACAAATTGTACTTACTTATTGAAGAATCCTATAGGATAATGAACGAGGATGTTGAGGGCACACAACTATTGGGGTTAGTTGGGGCATGAGGTCCTCCTTTTGGCACACCTAGAACTTGGTGTAGCTTAACTGCACTTTCATTATTATTTTTATGACATTTAGAGATATTTTATTGTTATTATAAGTGGTTTAGTCCCCAAGTTGTGGGTGAGCAAGCCAAATGTTATATTTTCACATTATCTTGTAGGCTCGTAACTTGAAATTAGGTGAGGCTAGTCTTATATAAATATTGTTTCTCTCTCACTGTAAAAACACAAGAAGATATGGGTTCTTTGTGAGATATTTTCTATTTCTCATGTTTTATTGGAGCTCTTGATGCTATGTGCACATCTCTTTGGACAATATTTCTTGCTTGAAGGTTAATTTGATGAATTTATAGGGTTTCTTTTACACATGCTATTGGTTGATGCTAAAGAATGGTTCTAATAACTCAAGCACAAAGGTGACCTAATGTGCTATCCTTCTCATGTCTTTGTTAAATGTTGGTAAGTTATACTTCTAACCTAGTTTAATGGTGCTTTTATGGTGCATTATCCTAAAGTGTTAGGATTTCTTGCTTTTATTTTGTTAACCTTGCATGAGGAGACCTTCATTTCATAGGAGATCTCCATTGTTACTAGACCTTGGACTTCTTCGCTTTTCCTAATTAGGCTCTTCTACCTAACTCTTGTGGCTGCTAGTTGATGCCCTAATTGCAAGTATTGAAATCTATTCTAAGAGAGATACATTAATATCAATCCCTCAATGCCATAAGGATTGAGACAAGAATCATATAACCTACCTTTTCAACAAACCTATCTCTCTTTTATCAATTTGCATGCCTTTTATTTCACATGCATTTATATATATTAAAAAACCTTAAAAATATAATATTGGTAGGAAATCCTCAAAATCTAGATAATTTCAAAAAACACAAAATATTTCTAATTTGATAATTCTAGTCCACCCATCAAATTCGCCCTAGTGGAATTATCCACATATTTATGAGGGTGTCCCACTTCGACCCAATGCATTGGGAAACATGAAATTGCTCAAATTAGGGTTTCTATAACATTCTTGCAATTTTGATTGTACCATCAAGTGCACCCTAGGCCACTTGATCACCTCCCCTTCATAGTGCACTTTTTTGAGGTGATGCCTTGGGAAGTGTGAAACCCTTCCTTGGGATTTGTGAAATGTATTGAAGGGGTGTTATTTACTAATATTGAGTGGTAGATTGAATTAACTCCTATTTATGTGTCTTTATTATCTATTGTTTACTCCACATAAGGAATTCATCTTAGACATAAGGCTTGTAGAAGGGTATTTGCATGTGTTTTGGTGTCTGCAAGTGTTCTTCTTCCATTTGGAACTCTGCCATGGGTTTAGGAGTTACTCGAAGAAGTTGAGGAGTTAGGTTGTGGTGACATTAGGTCTAACCCCTGTCGTATGCATACCATGACTACCACATGGAATACTTAGTATGAATTGAAAGTGATTCTAGTTTGACCGATTACATTTTTGGTGTCATTTCTAGGAACCTTAAATAAAATTACGACATTCTAATGAAGAGAGATTCCTAGGTTGAATATTTTAGATACATCCAACATCTACCGTACGGTTCAACTATGTTATTGTTTTTTACTTTGGTGCGATTTGTTGATCTAACTTGACAACTCTCTCCATATGTCTTTGGTTGAAGAAAATAAAAAAGAACTACCCTACAAGGACTTGGTTGATCCAAGAGGTAAGTACTCACTTTGTACTTTGATAGGATTTGTGCTAAGGGCTAACCCTGTAGGTCCTATCTGGAAACTCCACTGATAAAAAATCAACAAAAAGTGCAATTCAAGGAAACCCCAAAAGATGATATGGAATACTTTTATGACGCATGGATGTATCATCATTGGTTTGATACATTGGATTTCGAATGCATTCCAGGATATCCACATCAGTTGGATAGTGATAATGATGGGAAAGTACTCCTTCCAAAATTTCGTGAATATGAGTATGCATCATTAGTGCATATTTTGATGTTCAAGGGATTTCTCATGAAATCCAATATAATATATGTGGATGTTAGAATGAAATTATTTGTGCTATCTCTTGATTTGAGGAATAATCAGGATGTCAGATATTGGTATAAAGAGCTCCCTCCTAAGGGTTTTTCCTCACTTGGGCATTTGGTCGAGGCATTCAACAAAGAATGGGAACCTAATATGGATGAAGATGTGAGAAAGGGGTTGATTAAAATATCTAGGAGGACATCCACAATGATATCGTGATGAAGAAATCAAATAGGACACTTTAGGTTTGGATATTGAAGACCCTGATCTACCAACTACTACAGAAATGGAATTGCGTTTTTACCTCCTTTATTTATCAAACCTTCCATGGTATTCAGATGAGTTACCAGAGACATTCCAGTTATCTTTTCGTGATTATAATGATGGTGTCGAGGAGCTTGTTTAAAATATTATGCTATTGGCTCTAGAACATGGTATTAAGGAAGAAGAAGTCTACATGAGGTTATTAGTACTTCACCTGGAAGGAAAGGCTCATGCTTGGTTTGCAAGCCTATCCAAAGGAAAAATATTCTCTTTTGTAGAGTTGATAGAGACATTTTGTAACTATTGGTGTCCAAAAAAATGTAGGATATGAATGTATCATGTTGAGTACGCGTGGGGATTATTTAAGAAGAAAGAGTGTGTGGATCTTGCTGAACATGTCATAGAAGAGCATGAAGCAATCCTTGTCGAAGAAGTTTGTCATGAATATCAAGCCTCAAAGGCGTGCTTGAAGAAACCATTTTTCAAGATCTTGTTGATAACATTCTCGTCCTTATGTCTGAATATGAAGGTACTGCTGAAGATGAGGATGATGGCACTATGTGAAATGAGGACCAAGAATCTCTAATTGAAGAAATTGAAGAACACAAGGAAATGGTGAGTTCTCCTTACCCTCATGACAGATTTTCTTATGAGCCCGGGTCCACCAATCTATGATACTTTGATACATAGTAGTATTATTCGATCCCTATGATTACACATATTCCGAAGAAGTCTATGAGAATTTCCCTCCATTTGGAGAAGAAGAAGAGGTTATTCTAGATCAGCACGAGCCATATTTTAGTCTAGAGGTTATTCCAGATCAGGAAGAGGTTCTAAAAAATATGAAGAAGTCTTTGTTGAAGAGGTACTTCCATTTGTAAAATATATCAAAGACATGGTTGTAGCTTCCCCTGGTTTCGTCATTTATGAAGAGTGGATCAATCCCTTTAAAACTAAATTTGATGATGAAGCACTCCAAGATGTGGATCCTATTTCCATTGAAGACAATCACCATATACAATTGTCCCATTATAATAAAGGGTTGGAAGAATTTGGAAGCATGATCTCTTATCATATCTCTCCAGACTCATTCAGTCTTTCCTACCCATCATTAGAGACAATGTACATATGCAGATTCTAATTACAAATGTTGAGCATCCAATTTTATTAGGTAAGTTTTGGATGACATATTTCAAATCTAGTATGAGTACATGTATTGTATTTAATTCTCCTTACCATGATATCTGTCATGTCCCCAGTCACCTTGGTTCCCTTTAGAGGTGATGGGGGAGCTCCTTAGAATAACAACCTGATAATTTTTCTTGCTCTGAACACTCTGTCACGTCCCCTCTATCACATTATGAAATTATTCACAACTAAATGTGTGTGCAATGTATAATAAACATACACATAGGAATTAAACCATACTAACACACACAAAGAATGCATTTACGAGCATTTCATCATAGGCATAATAACAACATAAAGGAAAGGGATTCAGTTCCATTATTTAGCTGGACCAATCTATGCATTCTGACATAAACAAACAATCATTCATATATATAAAATTGGCATAATCAGAGGAAACACGAAACACTTATCTTTTAATTTAGATCACCAAGCAAATGGCTATGGACTGCAATGTTCCAACCCAATTGTAGGAATTTTCCCATCCTATATTATTTCAGCACTCAGATACCACCCCCTAGATGGGGCTATGTATCCACTAAGGAGGAACTACTTAGGTTCACTCACAGCCTTAGGCACAATCATTCAAGCTCAACCATTACACAGTTGGCTCTGTTAAGCAAGTGGGGGGACAGGGAAGGAGTTTTCTAATCTAATGACATCAACCACAGAGCTACATGCATATCCAATTGGCTTCAGACAGACTAGGTACCCCCATCACCTCCACTCTCAGGCTGAGTAAGGTCCCCTTCTCTGCTACACAGTCCCTTGAGCGCCCCTTCCCTTAGCGCTGAATTGGGAAGGTATGGTTGGTCCTGACTTCTAAACCAAATATAATTGAGCCTTCAATGGATCTACCATGAAATCTGATCCCCTGGTCTCTCTCCCACTGGGATCCACTCTTGGATCTTCTTCAATTTCTACCCACGTGAATCTCATTCAAGGATTTCATCTTTCGAGCCCCCAAAAATGGGTTCTCCCATGAATTTAGAGGCTCTTCACACTCTCAAACTCACCCTAGGGTTCAGGTCTATGGATTCCCCATTGGATTTCACTATCCACACAAATGTCTCGGTGATTTCTGCACTTCAAAATGTAGCTTCTTCCCAAATTGTGATTTTTGGTTTTTCCATAGCTGGGAATGCATAGCATACTCAGAGTAGTAGTATGGTTGGTTCACAATGGAATGGGGATGAGGGAAAAAATCCTCCCATGAGGTAGAGTGACTTGTGGGTCAGGTAAACAAAGCCCATACTCTGCCATATGAATTTATGGGCTGCCCATACTCCATCAATCTCATGAGATGATTTTTGAAGTACTTCCTCACAACAAAAATAAATGACAGCAAGGAAAGTCAAAGTGGGTTCTCAAGGTGACATTTGGAATCATAGGTTCAATCCCACAACCACCTCACCTCTCCCTAGTGGATACACATAACCCCCTCATTTTAGTTGCATCCATAGCCATCCCCTTGGTATTTTATTTTCATTATAATTATTTACATGCTTTTACAATTTACCCATGGCTTACTAGCACATATATACCATAATATGAAATACCAACCCTTTAAGGATGAGCATTCACTAGTGGGTCCTTGGCCTTGAGCTCCATGCTAGGAATCATACATCACATATGCACAATATTTACATATCGAGTTGATACATTCTAAGGGCCAAAATGGGGGTATTACATTCCCCTTCCCCTTAGAATAACACCGTCCTCGGTGTTCCAACACATAGGAATAATTACACAATGTTTACACATGTCCAAAATTCACAAAATGTCGCAGGTCTGTCCAACATTTCATCTTTCACCTTGGCTTTTCAGGACCAAGTCCTTTGGATTCTAAAGGTTGCTCCTGCTCGCTTTGACCTTCCAGATCCACATGAGGGCATTTCTCCACAACAATCCCTTCCTTTTATTTACCTTCCAGTTGATCCACAAGTCTAGAAAATTTATGGCTACTATCTTTCTTGTTGTCCTTTGTTGGGCAGTTGTGAAGGCAATGATTTCCTCCACATTTCCAACATTTCAGTCGCTGATTTTTCTTTACTTGCTCAATATCCTTTGAGTCTTCCATCCTTGAGCATTTCTTAATGGACTGATTGGATGAATGTATCTTCACTGACCCATTGTCCATTCCACTATTGATAGCTTCTAGAATTTTTTTAACATCATTTTGCAGACAAATAGAGTCCTGCAAAACTTTGTGGTTCATCTCATTTTGTTGCTTTTGTATCTTGAGCATTTCCTCAATATTTTTGGGACTTGGCAATTGTTTGAAGAAAATTTTCAGCCAAATCAAATAGATTTTGGTTTGCTTCCATGGTCAATGTGCATAGATGCCCACACTTTTCTTACTAACAACAGTTGCCTTGTAACAGCTGCAACCAATTGGTTTAATTTTCACCTATGAAATTCATCATTCCAAATCTTGTTAGTCCAAGCATAACATAAGAATTAAGATCAGTCAATTACTTGCCCAATTGACATGGAAATTTCATGCTTTATCCATGATACTTCCACACATTTCATGCTTGTCCAACATACAAATTAACTCATTCATGTTCATCCTTTCATAGGGAATTAACTAATTCAGCATTCACAATTTATTTCAAGCAAAATAAACACTATCAACTTTCAGCCATAATATGCATTCAACAATTTTATGTCTCTAAAATGCATCAATCAAAAAGGAAAGACAAGAGTAAGAGTTCCCCCCTCTTAATCTTGTTCCAATACGGAGCCCCACCACAACTGTGGTTCCATGATCCTTGGTCTCTTTCACTTCAAATGTGAATGCTTGACTCTTCTTTTCCTTTTTTTGGTGATGACACTTGGTGTCTAAGGTTTGTCCAAGGCTTCTCAACCAGGGAAACCCTCCCCATGGTTTTTCGACAGAACATTTGGCTGCTAGGACCCACACAAGTCCACTAGAACCATTTTCCATTGCTACTCATACTAAGCTTTCTAGGACATTCACATGTCCAAATGAATCCTTAGGATTCCTTCAAGTTTCTTGCTTCCTGCAATTACCTGGGTTTCAACAAAGAAACAACAATGTATCATCTTGGTTGTTATAAGACTAGTACATGAATTTTTTCATTTTTCAGAATAAGAAATATATGATAATTAAATACTTATCTATATTGGGCGTCTTCATGTTATTCGACAAGCTCCTTCTTTTCTTTACAATCCTTGGATCACCTGTGGATACAATAATGAATGTTTGGCCAACATGCAGGCTACTCCACAACATTCAATGCCCAACCAATGCACCGACTGGATTTACCAAGCATTTAATGAATGTTTTGCCAGCACGCAGGATGCTCCACAAAATTCAATGCCCAACCAATACATCGACTGGATTTACCAAGCATTTATGGTGCCAAATCCGTCCCATACCTGGTTTTCCCTCTCCATTTCCAAGCTAGCACTTCCATCTGGGTCAACAGGAAAATGGAAGGAAACTACACCATAACCATTTCCAAATCAAGGGCTCTACTACGGACCCATAGGCATCTCAATGGATTCCATCCAGTATCAACACCTACCTCACCTCCAGTGATAGCCCAAGTAAGGTCCCCTTATCTGCTGCACAGTCCCTCGGGCGCCCCTTCCCTCAGCACTGTCCTAGGTAGGTGCAAGAGGTCCTCACTACTGAACTAATAGAGATTTTATGCCTTTGCAAATATCGCCACATTCCAAGTCACAATGCCCAACCAGCATGTTGAATGGATTTATTAGGAAATGGAACAACCACTCACACACATAAGGATGGTACCCCTTCTTCACTTTGCTTCTTTAGTATGCAACACCAAATTGCATGTGTAATACCTAACAACACAAGATGGGTAGGCAAGCTCATAAGTATTGTTGATATTAAATTGTAAACATATTTCTTAAAAAATCACTCTCTAGTGTTGAAACACTAAGAATGTGTCCATTCCCTTAGGGTGTAGTCAATATTGGCAACCATAACACAACACAACACCCGATAGGTGTGCACTCCTCTCTGATGTGAGCCATGTAGGCCATAATCACAACTCAAGCAGTCTGAAATAAAAATATGCTCTGCATATTAATTCCAATAATTAGAAATGCATATTTTCAGCAAGGGTTACAAAATACTTATCTGTTTTGCAGATGTATTTTCTCTTCCTTTCTCGAGGAATGGGGCTCTCTTCTCTAAGTTAATAGTCCCTCGGGTTTGTTACCCTAATCCATTTCACGTTTGATAAAAAACACATGCCCTAATGGCATAAGTTTACCATCTCACCCGCATTACATACAAGCATACAGTTCACATGGGATGTTATCATAATAAATTAAATTAGAATTTCTCAAATATGTTCATTGTTCATATGGAAACTGGATTTCCAAAACATGAGGTCCTTCTCATGATTTTCAGCTCTTGCAGGCCATAACACATGGTCTTCCTACAATGTGTCCTCTTGACACATTTGACAAACAATCAACCAATCAATGGCATTAAGAATCAGATTCAATTCTTAAGTTACAATTCTGTCTCCTACATAAATCAGATTTGTTTAACCATGAGGCCATCCCCATATTGTTTGGATATTGTAAGTGGTATCACCATGTCCATTATGGTTTTACACTTGCTACCATATCATGAACATCCACCTACAACACGTCCTCTTGACACAATACTAGAGAAGCCAAACAACCATTAGTAATTATTAGTAAAGTTTCAAACCTGAAATTCACAATATGTTATGTACATAAATTAAATTTCAAAACCATGAGACCCTTCTCATAATTTTTTTTTTGGATTTTGCACATGGTAGATTCCAGTATTTATTATGGACTTACCCACATTGCCATACCCAAGACATTTCTACCATAAATTTGAAAATTTCAATTAGCCAAACACTTGGTGAGTATCTATGCATATAATATTTTCATTGTTACAACAGTCACTGAAGTGATATCAGAATTATAATACTAAATAATTCAAACACTATCAGCTGTTATTATCTCAAAGATAATGAAATACATCTACTTTATGTGCATCGTTATCAAAATAAAATTGCAATATACAATCACATTATCTATACAAATTAAATAAAAATTCCAATTCTTATGATTACACAATCATATCCATTCAGGAAACTTTGTCCTCCCAACAGAGCATTCTTGGTAGCCCACCAATCATGACTACCTTGTCCACGCAATCATTTTCCTGCATCCATAGAAGCTCATGAAATGATCTCAAAATTGACAATAATTCATCATTTCATCTACTATCTAAATGCAATGAAATACATATCACAACCATGCATTCACACAATGCATCTCAACATGTGCACCCACACATATGCATGCACATTCACAATAGGACCATAAGTTCTCACTTGCTTTGGTTATTAAACTCATAACCAACATATACACATGGAATGATGTATTCTTTCATATGAATGCATTCCAATTCTAGACAATTATATGGTATAAGGCTCCTTTTCCTTACTACCCTATACCTCACCATACCTAGTGGGATAATGTTCTCATAAATGCATTCAACATCACATACATACCAATTTATGATTATTAAATATGGCTCAAGGGATTCTTACCCAATCCCCTTTTGTACGCAATCATAAATAAACCATTACCTGCATGGATTCCATTAACGTCTTTGATGTTACCTGATCAGTTGGTCTCCTGCAAAGGATTACACCATCCTTCCACCAACCTTGTGATCATAGATTTGTTCCACCAACCTTTCTCCATAAGTTTGTTGGTCACATGCAACAACATCATCAACATCTTTAGCCATGCTTCTATTGTCTTTGGTCCTACAACCAATGCGAATACAATTAATTATTAACAACCACAATAATTATCTTAAGTGGGTCATTGCATATGTAAAACTTCACTAGCTTTACCAACATGCAACATCATATACATGCACACGCATCTTCACATGCACTATGCAATGTCTATAAATATGCCCACTAGTGCATATTCACTTCATCCATCTAATCTCTTGCATTTTTCAGCATTCCTATGCCATATTTTCTATACATAAAATTTGAAAATATAATCATATCAGCAAGATAAGAGTTAAGGAATTCTCCCTTTCTAATCCCTCATCATAGCATGGAATTCCTTTTCCGTATCATAGTTGATCCAACTTCCTCACCTCTCTAGCAAGCACAGAAGGAATCATTAGCTATGATTTTCTCACCAAGCAACAATTCAATACACATACTCATGTATAACATTCTTACTTGCTAATTTCCAAGCATGCAATTCCTATGATATAAACATGAATAGTTTAAGGTGAGAAATTTCCCTCTTTATCAACATTGCCTTATTGCTCCAATTGCTTTCATAAATTATGGCCAAGTCCATATTGACCTTTCTTGGACTTCTCTGCACTTATGAGCGCTGCAATTTGTTCAATATTGATGCCAGGTAAAGGGCTAGATGTCTAGCGGGATCCAAATCAGCCTTTTGTGTTGATTAGACAGTCCCTATTGGTTGTCGGGCCTCACTCACTCAAGGAATATTCCAAAAGGTATTAATCCTTTTTCGAATGGAATTATGTGTCCACTCGTTTTGCTACCCTCTTGCCACTTACACAGGTGAAATGTTGTATAATATGTTGATCACTTCGGAGGTATTTCTGATCCGTTGATCTATGATCAACGAGGGATGTTCACTTTTGGGATTCCATGGACCAATCTTCCACTAACTCTCGCACACTTTACCGAACGAAATGCTATGTGGGTCGTCGATCATTCTCGGTCTCAATATCAACCTTACGATCTATGTTCATTCCGTAGCTCAAACAAGCCTATGTCTTGGTCTTCCGTAATTCGCAAGCCATAATGCGGGAGTTGGAAGTTGGCGCTATTGAGTGGACTCCATCAAATTTACATCAACTTCCCTCCTTCCGCATTCCGCAAATCAGGTTCGGAAGCATAAATTTGTCTCAACGTATCCGATCTGTTCCCGAATTCCGCAATCTGAAAGCCGCAATGCGGGTTCGGAAAGTCGAAAATGATAATATAACTTTGGAGATCTTGGACCTTTCGACTTCCAAAATCTGTAATCCACAATGCGGGTTCAGAAAGTTGGAAGCCAAAATGCACCACTTCAAAAAATTACCCCTCCGACTTCCACAATCTGCAATCCACAATGCGTGTTCATAAAGTCGGCACCCCAAATGCACAACTTCCATAAATTACACCTCCAAATTCCGCGATCTGCAATCCGCAATGCGGGTTCGGAAAGTCGGCACCCCAATGAACAACCTTGATAAAATTACACCTCCGACTTCTGCATTCCACAATCCCCAATGCGAAAGTTGGAAAATTGAAACCCTAACGCACAAATTCGAGAAAATTACACCTTTAACTTCCACAATCTACAATCTGCAATGTAGGAGTGGAAAAGTCGAAACCCCAACAAACAACTTCGAGAAGTTACACCTCCAACTTATGCAATCCGCAATCCGCAATGCAGGTTCGGAAAGTCAGCACCCCAACGAACAACTTCGAGAAATTATGCCTCCGACTTCCGCAATCCGCAATCCGCAATGCGGGTACGGAAATTTGGCACCCCAATGAAAAACTTCGAGAAATTACACCTTCGAATTACGCAATTTGCAATCCATAATGCAATAGTCAGAAAGTCGGAACCCCAACACACAACTTTGAGAAAATTACACCTCCAACTTCCGCAATCCAAATCTGCAATATGGGAGTCGAAAAGTTGGAACCCCAAATGCACAACTTTGAAGAATCACATCTCCGACTTCTGCAATCCGCAATCCGTAATGCGGGTTCAGAAACTTGGAAGTCAACCATATACTCCTATTACTACCAACTTATCAAGCCGATATCCTTCTAGTCCTAAGTCCATTTCTGGAAAACTTGGTACCATTGGAAAGCTCGTGAAAAGCCCTATGCAATGGTGTGACTCTCTTCCACACCTGAGAAATCTGATTTTGTCATTATTCCAATCAAATGTTTCCCAAAATTCATCAATACGTCTTTTAAATATTTTGATTCTCTGCCTGTAAGCTCATACTTTGGCCCTAGCAGCCCCAGTGTTGCAACATGGGCTTTGATACCACTCTATCATGTCCCCTATCACCTCGGTTCCCTTTAGAGGTGATGGGGGAGCTCCTTATAATAATGACCTGATAATGTTTCTTGCTCTGAACACTCTGTCACGTCCCCTCTATCACATTATGAAATTATTCACAATTAAATGTGTGTGCAATGTATAATAAACATACAAAGTGGAATTAAACCATATTAACACACACACAGAATGCATTTACTAGCATTTCATCATACGCATAATAAAAACATAAAGAACAGGCATTTAGTTCCATTATTCAGCTGGATCTATCTATGCATTCTGACATAAACAAACAATCATTCATATATATATAATTGGCATAATCAAAGGCAACGTGAAGCACTTATCTTTTAATTGATATCACCAAGAATTCGGCTATGGACTGTAACGTTCCAACCCAATCGTAGGTCTCTTCCCAGCTTCTATTCTTTTAGTACTCAGAGACCACCCCCGAGCTGGGGCTATGTATCCACTAAGGAGGAACTACTCAGGTTCACTCACAGCCTTAGGCACAATCATTCAGGCTCAACCAGCACACAACTGGCTCTATCCAGCAAGTGGGGATATAGGGAGGTATTTTTCTAAGCCAATGAGCTCAACCACAGAGCTATAGGAATATCCAATTGGCTTCAGATAGACCAGGTACCCCCATCACCTCCATTCTCAACCCAAGTAAGGTCCCCTTCTCTGATACACAGTGCCTCAGGAGCCCCTTCCCTTAGCAATGACCTGGGCATATGGTTGGTCCCGACTTCTAAACCAAATATAATTGAGCCTTCACTATCTCTACCATGAAATATTACCCCCTGATCTCTCTCCCACTGCGATCCACTCTTGGATCTTCCTCAATTTCTGCCCACGTGAATCCATTCACGGATTTCAACTTTTGGGCCCCAAAAATGGGTTCTCCCATAAATTTCGGGGCTCTTCACACTCTCAAACTCACCCTAGGGTTTAGGTCTATGGATTCCCCATTGGATTTCATTGTCCACACAAATTTCTAGGTGATTTCCGCACTTCAAAATGTAGCTTCTTCCCAAGTTGCAATTTCTAGTTTTTCCACGGCTAGGAATGCACAACATGCTCAGAATAACAGTCTGGTTGGTTCACAATGGAATGGGGATGAGGGAAAATTTCCTCCCATGAGGTAGAGTGGCTTTTGGGTTAGTTAAACAGATCCCATACTCTGCCATACGAATTTCTGGGCTTCCCATACTCCATCAATCTCATTAGCTGATTTTTGAAGTACTTCCTTACAATAGAAATAAATGATAGCAAGGAAAGTCAAAGTGGGTTCTGAAGGTGACATTTGGCATCATAGGTTCAATCCCACAACCCCCTCACCTCTCCCTATTGGATACACATAGCCCCCTCATTTTAGTTGCATCCATAGCCACCCTTTGGTATTTTATTTGCATTATAATTATTTACATGTTTTTACAATTTCCCCATGGCTTACTAGCACATGGATAGCACAATATAAAATAATATCCCTTTAAGGTTGAGGATTCACTAGTGGGGCCTTTTCCTTGAGCTCCATGCTAGGAATCATACATCACATATGCACAATATTTACATATCGAGTTGATACATTCTAAGGGCCAAAATGGGGGTATTACAATATCTGTTACTTATCTTTTTTTCTTAAAAATTGAAGGCACACATTTTGTGGCTAATCATTTCAAATTTTTAGAGATTATCGATACTGACATGATTATTAGAAATATCAAGAAATGTTTTGTTAGAGTTTGCACTTTAATTCAATTTAGTTAGATCTTTAAACTGAAAGATAGACAAGAACAACAAAACACAAAAGACACAAGAATTTTCCTCGAGGAAACTATAAAGGAGAAAACCCTGCAACTTCCTTAGAAATAGATTTGTCGCTAGTAGAATATCAAACAAGATGGAAAAACCCAAAATATAAGATGTATTATGCAGCTCCCTCTCTTTCTCCTCCAACGAACTTGTCTTCTCTCTCACTTGGTACGAACTTGCTTGAGTGAGTGTGTGTTGCAAATGAGAGAGTGACCCTATCTACTTATACTTTAAGTGAGAGTGACCTAATTCCTCAATGGGGCCGACTTGTCTAATTGACATGGCCAACCTGTCCTAGGGAGACTCAAAAATACATTTTTCATTTGACCTTTGGGGAACTATTGCCCTGACTTACAATGGAGGTTTTAGTTTGATATTCTTGCATGACCAAATACAATAATGAAATCCTCGAATGGAGGAAAAACATCTCTGACAGAGGTACAATAAAAATACAATAATAATATAATAATAATATACAAAGGAATATCTTTTGAAGTTACATTTACAACAACAGTCCCTCTTAAATAGGAAGGTATTCTCTCGCCACATTCATCATCACTCTGGACACAAACTATGGACAATGTCATGATCGCTCGATCATCATCGTTGCTGCTGCAACAATATTCATCTCATTGATCATTGACTGGTGATATATCTTGAATCTATCTGTCATGATAGGTTCTATAGATCCAACCCTTTTTCATGCTAGATGTAGGCCTAGTTCTCATCTAGGTCTTCATCATATCCATGATCAAGCCATCATGTAGGTACATCCTAGGACCGCACATTACATTTCCACATCAATCACCTGTGTCTCCTACTATCATCTCATCGTATCCATATCATCTTATCATCACACACAAAGAGAATCCCAGGTTCATACATTATGTCCATCAGACCACTCGCGTATTCCACCCAGTGGATACATCCCAGGAGCACCTCAGGTGCATTACATCTCTCTCTTAGTCAACCTGTGTCTCCCACCCAGTGGGTACAACCCAAGGACATCTGTGTCTTCCACCCCATGGATAAAGCCCATATGTACTATGAATCTCTCGTTCAAACTATGTCTTCCAACATGTGGATACATCCTAGGAGCACCCTAGGTGCATTACGTCCCTGCGGACCACCTGCGTCTTCCACCATGTAAGATACATCCCATGCGCACCCCAGTTGATTTATGACTCGTGGATCTACTAGCGTATCCAAACATGTGTATACAACCTAGGAGTACCCCAAGTGCATTATGTCCCTATTAACCACCTATTTCTTCCAACATGTGAGATACATCCCTGGTGTACATGCGTCTTCCATTCACATCACTCCCTCTTTCGAGGAACATCGATATGGATAACACCAAGATTCTCTCTGAAGTAATCGAACTTCACTCTTGCTAACAACTTGGTTAACACATCAGTTTTATACTCGTCTGGAGCCACATACTAGAGCTTCATTGCTCCTCTCTACACCATATCCAGGATATAGTGATACTTGATCTCATTATGCTTCGTCTTGTCATGGAACATCGAGTTCTCAGACGAATTCACGCAAATCTGGTTGTCATAGAAGATACAAGTCACCTCGAGCTCAAGATAAAAAAAATATGATAGTATCTTCTAAAGCCATACTGCCTGGCCGAACAAGATGCAACATACTCTGCTTCGGTTGTACTCAGTGCCACGCATGACTACTTCCTGCTAAACTAGGAGATCATTTTGGATCCCAAACTGAAGAAACATCCTGAAGTGCTCTTCCTTTCTGTGGCATTGCCTGCCCAATCCTAACCATGTAGGTTAATCTCCTGATTCGTCTCATACTTGAGCCCATACTCAATCGTACCCTTCAGGTACCTCAATATGTGTTTTGCAGCCTTCAGGTGAACATGCCTCGGATCTGTCAGGAACTGGATCAGGGTGTTCACGGCAAAACGTATGTCTTGTCTCATGTTTGTTAAGTACATTAACGAACCAATAATATGCCTATACATCATGGCATCAACTTTCTCTGAAGAAGAGTCACACATTAGCTTCAAGTTTGATGCAATTGGTGTGGCCATTGCTTTGCATTCCATCATTCCGAACCTCTTCAAAATATATACTGCATGTTTTCCTTGACCAAGGAAAATCCCATCCGCACTCTGCTACACCTCCATGCCTAAGAAGTAGTGCATCATTCCTAGGTCCTTCATGTCAAACTCTACGACAAGCCCTCTCTTTGTATCTACCATGAGCTCATCCTCCCCTGTTACAAACAAATCATCTACATATAACAGTAGTATCACTGGTCTTCCATCCTCAACCTTGAATTAAAGTTTGTAATCTTCTTTACTCTTAGTAAAGCCTAATCTCATCAGAAAGTTGTCCATCATGTCATACCATGTCATGGGTTCCTGCTTCAAGCCATACAAGGATTTCTTCAACTTGCACACATGAGTATGTCTGTCATGTGTCTCAAATCCTAGTGGCTGCTCTACATACACTTACTCTTCAATTACACCATTCAATAATGTTGTATTGATGTCCATCTGGTGTACCTTCCATTTCATTGTTGCAACCAATGCAAGTATAGATCCAATGGAAGTGTATCTTGATTGAGGTGCAAATGTCTCCTCGTATTCTATGTCTTCTTTTTGGGAGAATCCACTTGCCACAAATATTTCCTTATGTTTTTGTATGCTACCATATGCAACATTCTTGATCTTGTAGATCCATTTCGAAGTCATGATAGAATTCCCTATTGGTCTTGGAACTATCTCCCAGATATCATTCTTCATAATCAACTAGTACTCCTCGATCATGGCATCCCTCCAATCCTTCTTTTTTGATGCTTCCTCGTAGTCGGAAGGTTCTTTATCAATGATGTCACATAGTAGGGATACATAGTTGGAGTATGGTATGGGTCTCTTACTTTCTCTGTGTATCCCATCTAGAGAAACATACTTCTCTTCATCTTGTATTGCTTCACGTGCCCATGCTATTCTTCTCGTGTGGGAGTTCTTCTCATGAGGTGGATCTACAGGTTCTTGTGGTTCTGTTATGTTATGGTCTTGGTGATATTCTTGGATTGTCTCTTCCATAACTATGTCTCTAGTTCTGGGAACTTCAGGTTCTTCAAATTCTTCAATGGGTATTTTTCTTGATTTGTTGTAGGCCGAGTCTTCATCAAAAGTTACGTCTCTGCTGATTTCGATATTTCCTACAAGTCAAATCCAATTGTGTGGTTAGAAACATTTCAAAATTTCTAGAACAAATTCTTATTCATAAAGACATAGGTCATACAATCATGCAACTTTTTTATCCAATGATTTATCACAACATTCATCCATATCCCGTATTCATATAGTAACTTTCTAGATGCCTTCCATCTCTAGCAGAACATTATTAAGAGCGTGCACTAATCCCAACATGCCAGCAAAGAGGTTTCATTCTAGATAAGTAGCAATGGAATGTTGTGCAGTACCACAGACCACTTACCCATTACATGTATATTAGTATTATATTGTTCTAACACGCATAATACACTTCCTGAATCTAGGAATATAAATATGTACACAACTGGACAATGCATAAAATGACAATTCAAATACTTATCTTTGTTTGGTTGTTGGGTGGACTCCCTCTTTATCTTTTATTCCTTCCAAGAACTATTGGAGTCTCTGATAGTGTGTTCTACTTCATCTTCTGATTTTCAGGTCCTGTGGCTTTCTTGCTCATGATCGGAAAGGTTGAGCAAGTATTCTACACTTGTTCTTTGTATTGGAGTAGACTTTGTGTGTCCCTTCTCCTACATCTTAACCAATGTTGAAATGGATGAGAGGTTCTTCCATAGAGCACTAATCTTTATTTGTTTTATGGAGTCCAACTCTGTAGGATCTTATCCTACTCCTTTCATGTAATACTGACTCTAGCTTCACCTTATGAGGTGGAACCTACTGAATGAACCTTTGTAATTGGTTACCTTCATTTATTACAATACATATTATTCATCACTTGAAGAATCTTTTTTTTCTTTTTCTTTTGCTTGCAGATTCATCATCTTCTACAATGTGAGCAAGATGCCTCTTCTTTTTGATTATGTTGGAGGACCTTGGTTTCTGGGACAATTTCTTGAATAATGTCCTTTCTCATCACATGTGAAGCATCTGATACTAGAGAGATCCCTTCTAGGTCCATGATGCCTTCTAGATCTTTTGTGATAATGGTTCTCCCTCTTGTTGTGATTTCTTTTAGTGTGAGCAATTAGAGCTTGGTCATAATTAGCTCCTATATTCTCTTCTCTTGCTACTAGTCAAGCTTCTTCTTGGGTGCATTCTTCCCATATTTTGTTGAAGGTGATCAACTTCTTCCTGGCACATATTCCTTGAATGAATGAATCCAATGATCTTGGGAGATCATTAAAGGTGGTCATTACAATCTCTCCTTCTTCTACTTTGTCTTCAATTGCTTCAAGTTTCTCCTTGATTTGAGAGACCCTTGTGAAGTAAGATTGCATAGTCTCCGAGTGTTGGATATTTACATTATTGAGTTGGTTCCTTAGAGTCATCTCCCGATTGATGTTCTTCCCTTCGAATATCTTCGTCAAAGCATCGAACATCTCCTTAGGAGTCTTCAAGGATGATATATGAGGGATGAGATGGTCTTTGATAGAGTATACAATAATCCTCTTGGCCTTGACCAAGTTATTCTTTTGTATTTCTTTTTCCTCTTCTCCCTCTGGTTCTAGAAACTCCTCATTGGCATACTTGTCCAAATCATTTTCTTCTAGGACAAGAGAGATTCTATACTTCCATGCTCAGAAGTTGTCAGCTCCTTCAAGCTTATCCTTAAACTTGGTATGATTTGTCATTTTGAAATGAGAACCTCAAATGGAAATAGAAAATAACTAGATCTTACCAATTTGAGATGCCCAACCTGGTTCCGGAATTAGCTGACCTAGGGTTTGTCAGAGAAACCATAATTTTCCAAACTTTGAATTTTGAACTTTTGTTTGGACAGAAAGATGCGTATCCTTAAGGAGAGTTGAGAAATGTACTCCTTTTCCCAAATATGTGGACAAAACTGCAAAATAATTGATGCCCTAGTTCTCCCCCCCAAAAGTAGTGACAGGGCCAAAAATGAAAATTATCGGTTTTGAATTATGCTTTCACAGGAAGAATCTCCCTTCTAGGCCATGTTGAATTAACCTCCTTTTCAAGCTTATATGTGGAGGAAAGTGCCCCGAATAGGAAGCCCTAGTTTCTCCTAGTGCAAGTGACTGGGTCATAAATGAAACTTCTCCAAACTGGATTTTGCTTCCTCCAAAAGATGCGCCCCCCTAGGGCGATTTATCATAGCCCTATTTTCTTGATGATCCATGGAGAGAAGACCTTGAAATAGGAAGCCCTAGTTTCCCACTATTGCACAATGCCTTCTTTTCATATTGGATCTGATACCATGTTAGAGTTTGCACTTTAATTCAATTTAGTTATATCTTTAAACTGAAAGATAGACAAGCACAACAAAATACAAAAGACACAAGAATTTTCCTCGAGGAAACTATGACAATCCTCACAGTAGATCTAAGAGCTGATGTATACCTCACAAGAAAGATTAATATTAACCAGGAAAATAGAAGAAGAGTGGTCAATGCAGTGTAAAGGAGCAACAAAATTATGATACAGTAGAACTCAGATAGAAGTAGAATAACATCACACACTAATTCATTAATCACAATATGGATAAATAAATAATACAATGGTGAGAGGATTCAAATGCCAAGGTGGCATTTGGAATTAGCCTTCATGGAGTGATCATCAGATCAATGGAGTGTCATCAAAGCACAACTAGAAGTCTTGATCATCATCAGTGGAGTCATCAATGCACAAGTAACTGTCAACCAGATGTCAAATTGAGTCTAACTGAGTGTGGTAGGTGTAACCGGCACATGGAGGCACTAACTGAATGAAGGAGGCTCAGTGGAGGGCGCATGAGGAGCTAACTGGAGTTAAAATAGGCAGTCTAGTCTCACTGGAGGTCTATCGGAGTGATACAGTCAGTTGAGGAGTCAATCTAGTCTTAAATCAAGGAAAGATCTATAAATAACTAATTGAGGTGCAACTGAGTGGTAGGTGAGAGAGGGTGCCTTTCACAAGTGGTAGGTGAAAGGAGGGTGCACTAAGCACTAGGAGGGCTAAAACTGATCAGAAAGAAGCTCCCGGGGCTAGCTAACTGAGGGCTAGGTGCTGGGATTGATGACTGGGATGCATGCAATTGCATGCATGCATACAATTTCACGGTTGCATGCATGATTGAAAAAAGAAAAAATGGAAAATGTTGGTAGGACTAGGATGGAGTATAGGAATACCCCAACAGAAACCATAATGAGAAAACCCTGCAACTTCCTCAAAAATAGATTTGTCACTAGTACAATATCAAACAAGATGGAAAATCCCAAAATATAAGATGTCTTCTACAGCTCTCTCTCTTTGTCCTCCAGCGAACTTGTCTTCTTTCTCACTTGGTGCGAAATTGCTTGAGTGAGTGTGTGTTGCAAATGAAAGAGTGACCCTCTCTATTTATACTTTAGGTGAGAATGACCTAATTACTCAATGGGGCCAACTTGTCTAATTGACTGGGTCAACCTGTCATAGGGAGACTCAAAAATACATTTTATATTTGACCTTTGGGGAACTATTTCCCTAACTTACAATAGAGGTTTTACCTCGATATTCTTGCATGACCAAATACAATAATGACATCCCCGAACGGAGGAAAAACATCTCCAATGGAGGTACAATAAAAATATAATAATGTAATAATAATATACAAAGGAATATCATCCGAAGTTACATTTACAACAACAATTTTTGCACGTCCAAAAGATTTCTTGAATAGGTGTAGGGATGTATTACAGTTGTCCCTCAAAGATTATCCAGAAAATCTCCAGGTCTCATCTTTGCAAGTGATCTCCCAAGTTTAGATTTAGATAGCCAATTCCTTGTGGACAAATGTTGCAGAACATATAAATGAAGGGGATAGTGCATACTTGATCTTGATGCATGTATTGAGGTAAATCTTGTGAATGTAACCATCCTCCATGACATAAATTTGAAGTCTTCCAATCTCCCAGGTTTGTCCATCATTCTATCCCATTCCGATGAAGATAATGGTACGTACTCAGCTCATCCTTGATGCGATTTTGTCTTGGAGTATCTCCAAGGACAAAGGAAGAATTTCTAGTGTGAGTGTTATATTGTCGTGGAAACATTGGTGGTATGATTTCACTTTACCCTTCTCTATTATCATAATTAGTGTAGGTAGGTATAGTTTCATTTGAGTTCATCATTTATTGTTACCTATGCATTGCACTTGTTCTTATTTCATTTTGATTTTACTGCATTTCATTTTGAACAAGGAAGGATGGATGTGTCTACCTCCGGTACATTGAATATCTTGGTTGTTAGATGTGTGTGTAGGTCTACAACTACCCATGGGATGCTAGGGGGTTCTCATACATTCCCGAGAAGAGTGCATGTCACATAGTTGGAGCCATTTATTACGCCTCAAAGTATCTACAACATTCCCTATAGATCCACTAGAGTGATGGATAAGTTTTTTCTATGTAAAGGCCATGCTTTTTAGCATTTTGTATGTAGAACGTTGATTTGGGGATAAATACCCTTAACCATTTCATGGATGGTCCTCTTGATTTCCACTTCTAGGAGATGCTCAAGCTATAGGGGTTGGTGCCCTTGGGGGGATAATCACTTGGAGGCATGACCACGCTCATTTATTTTCCATGTAAAAGGTGATAATGCTTTGTAAAGGATTGTATGTACCCAATCTACCGCACCTTATATGCTCACTTAGACCTATTTTGTGATATAAAACCCTTCCTCTGGGTTGTGTTACCGACAAATTGTACTTCCTTATTGAAGAATCCTGCAAGGATAGTGAAGGAGGACATTGAGGGCACACATTTGTTGGGTTTAGCTGGGGCATGATGTCATCCTTTTGTCACACCTAGCACTTGGTGCAACTTAATTGCACTTTTATTATTATTTTTATGTCATTTAGAGATAGTCTATTGTTATTATGAGTGTTTTAGCCCCCAAGATGTGGGTGAGAAATCCAAATGTTATATTTTCACATTATCTTGTAGGCTCATAACTTAAAATTAGGTGAGGCTGGTCTTATATAAATAGCGCCTCCCTTTCATTGTAAAAAAACAAGAAGATATGGGTTCACTATGATATCTTTTCTATTTCTCGGTTTATCGAAGCTCTTGATGCTATGTGCACCTCTCTTTGGATGACCTTTCTTACTTGAAGGTTAATTTGATGAGTTTCTAAGGTTTGTTTTACACATGCTATTGGTTGATGCTAAAGAATGGTTGTAATAACTCGAGCACAAATGTGACCTAAGGCACTATCTTGCTCATGTCTTTGTTAAATGTTGGTAAGTTATACTTCTGACCTAGTTTAATGGTGCTTTTATGGTGCATTATCCTAAAGTGTTAGGGTTTCTTGGTCGTATTCAGGGAAATTTTTAGGGGCGAAATTTCGCCAATTGGCTATTTTTTGGGCCTTTTTTCAAAAAATAAATTCGCTATTTGGTCATTTTTAGTCTCTAATATCGCTTATATATACATAAATATGTTTTTTTTAATCATAATATTCGCCAAAATTTACAAATTTCAGTAGTAAATTGTATGTTTCATATTTATTATTCACCTACCAATCTATATTTATTTTTTTTCAATCCAAAACAATCGCCTATAATACTATACTTAAGTATACTTTTATAATCCTTAAAAAATACTCCAGACTCGTATTTTGCTAACCTTGCATGATGATAGTTTCCTTTCATTAGAGCTCTCCATTGTTACTGGCCTTGGACTTCTTTGTTTGCCTTAATTATGTTGTTCTATTGAACTCTCGTAGTTGCTAGTTGACGCCTTAATTGCAAGTATTGAGATCCATTCTACGAGAGGGATGTTAGTACTCCAAAGCTATCATCATGTCTTCCAACACATACTAGCTCTAAATCACTTTAACAATTTCACAATTATGTTTGCAAATATGAGAATCTATATGCACCTATAAAATGTTGATAAATCTAAATGCACTTAATATTGTTAATAGCGATTTTCTATAACTAATAAATAATTTTAACAAATCACACTTAAAATTAAATACTTATTCATTTGAAATCATGCATCTGATACCAAATGCAAAATGTGATTAGGATTAAATTATATATATATATATATATATATATATATATATATATATAAATATATATATATACTTTAACACTTTAGAAATTCCCAAAAGTGAAATTCTATTTAATAAATCCATTCCCATATGTGTTTCTCTTATACAAAAGTCCCATTATCTTTATGATTCAATCAACTCCATGGAATCCTTATTTTAACTTCTCTAAGTGTCTTCATTTTTAATTTATAAGTAAACTTTAATACCCAATCAAAATATAAATGCATTCATCATAATACACGTAAAAGTGAATCCTTCGTATACAAAGGTCGACCGAATGCAAAAGGATACTTATCAATTAATGATGCATAGTTGGATGAAAGTTTACTTCTTAGCGGATTATTCAAGAGTGTACTTTTGAAGAGATATGCTTAATCATGGAATGTTGCTCCCTTTCATTGGCATGGTCTTGACCTGCTTATACTACAAGCAGCATATTAAACAACATATCGACACGATATGTTTGTGGATTATAAAAACCTAACCACAACATTCATGACAACAAGGTGCCAGTAGACATAGGCAAGGTCTCTCAAGTGCTTGTGTGCTCCCTCCGTAGCAAGTCACTGAATCCATACCAGAGTTACAGAGTCATTTAATGACTTGTTTGAATAACCCAAGAATCTAACATGGAATGTTAGGTCCAATTTAAACTGATGAAGATTCTTCAGCCTTAGTCAGTAAAGGTTTTCTAGCTGTAACCCAGGGATCGAAGGGCAAGGGAGCATCTGTCAGGTCATCTCCATTTCCTTCTATCATTTGAACAACCCTGCTCATGGAAGGACGATCGCCGGAGTTGTATTGAATGCACCACAATCCAACTTTTGTGAGCCTTTTTGCCTTCTCCTCATCTTCTGCTTCCATTTCTCCTCCTCCTCTCAATCTCATCCCGAACTCCCCGTTTTCCAGCAGGTTGAAAGCCCACTCTGGAAAGTAAAACTGACTGGAACGGCTGACCTTAGAATCGATGTTCTTTCTTCCCCCAACAATCTCTAGCAAAAGAATTCCGAAACTGTAGACATCTGATTTATCTGTAACAGGGCCCATATCGTCGTCACACAGTTCTGGCGCAACATATCCTGGCGTTCCTCTCCCGCCCGTCATGGATATATGGTCCTCTCCTTTTCCACAAAGTTTTGCCAGACCAAAATCAGCAACTTTTGGTGTGAAGTCGGCGTCCAGCAATATATTGTGAGGTTTGATGTCGAAGTGTATGATTCGCTGGTTGCAATCTTGGTGTAAATATGCAATTCCACGAGCAGCACCCAAAGCAATTGAATACAGTTGTTCCCACAATAAGATTTGCCCCTTCTCTTTACCTGCAAATATAAATTTATCCAGAGATCCATTGACCATGTACTCATATACTAGTGCGCTTGTAGGGCTTTCAAAACAAAACCCCAACAGACGAACCAAATTAATATGATGGACCCGTCCAATGGTAGCCACTTCGTTCATGAATTGGGTCTCGCTGTGCCTATGCCTATCAAGAATCTTGACAGCTACTAGACCGCCATTCGGAAGCTTTCCTTTATACACCACACCGTAACCTCCTTCTCCCAATTTTTCTGCAAAGTTGTTTGTGATCTTCTTGAGGTGAAGGAGTGAATATCGGGTTGGCGTTTCATAAGCATGTTCCTTTAGAAATTTCTCCACCATTGAAGATGAGCCACCGGCTTCAGGTCCAGGAGGTTTTCCCCTCTTTGCATAAAACGTTAAGAAAATTACTAGTGCCACTGCCGCCAGCACAACTCCTACAACGGAGCAGCCTACGTTGAAATGAAGAAATTGATATGAATGTGATATGCAATTTGACCTTGCTCTGAGATACTGAATAGGAAGAAATCATATTTACCTATTATAATCGTTGACATATTTCGACCTCCTGTATCTTGAGTACCTGCAAGGTCCACAATTATTCGTAAGAAAATGCATACTTGACAGATCGGGAAACTCATAGAGAAGGCTAACCATTCAAACACTTATTTGTAGAAGGCAATATGGAACCTACCATTGTGGGGGCATTTGTCTGGATAAGATGTGCCATCGCGACAATAACAAAGAAACGTTGCAGGTTTTGATATGTTATAACCACAATTCCCATTACTATTCAAACAAGCGTCACAGTTTTGCTCTCTGTGCGGGTCGACATACCAGGTTACCTCAAAACCCTGAGCTAGTAAAGTCTTACTATTAATGGACTGCTGAGAGAGGTTCTGTTTAATGGGTAGTTGAAATACGTTACAGGAAGGTGTCCCCTCTAAATTGAAATGGGGACTCAAACTGTAGTACCAATCATCGCCACATAAACTCAAATTTCCATAAATGTTTTCAGGAATGTGGTCGCAGTGCTTCAAAAGCGTGAGATTAGTATATCCATCGGCGATATGAAAATGAGAGCCAGAACGCCAGAATTGAGAATAGTTACCTGAAAGATTGCATTTACCGCCCCACAGATTGTCGTTAACAATTGTCAATATTTTATATATACTGGTATTCGCCAAGAAAGAGGACTCCAATATGTGATATTCGTTTCCACCGATATTAATGAGAGTATGGCTCTCGTAATCACATGACCGTAACTGAAAGTCGGGGTCACCGCAGCCGCTGCCACTTTTTCCAAAAGGATATCCGAATTCAACGTCCCCACATGTAGATGTATTGGAAAGACAATCCTGGTACTGAGTGCCGAGACATGATGTTGAGGAGCAGAGGAGGAGGAAAATAGCAGATGCAACAGCAGGGAGAGACATTAGATTGGGAAGAAGAATAGCTTTTGCTCTACTCTTCTCTCCGAGATAATAATCAGAATCAATCAATCAATCAAAGCAGACGAATGACCAGAAAATATTCTTGCAAATACATGAAGTAGGCGAAAGGCACAGGTTTTCAGCGCAGACGACTGCAAAGTCAAGACGCCACTTAGACTTTGCTTAATTTATTATCGAGAAAGACGTCACTTTTGCTTTTATTTTATATGGCACACGAACTAGTTGTTGCTTCTGCTGTACATTGAAGACCAGTAAATTTCCAAAGTTTCTCACATCGACCATTGAAAATTATGCCGACATTTAGAATCGAACGGTGTAAGAGCAAGGCAAAAATTTCCCACGGTCTCACAACGACCTTTGAAAAAATTATGCGGAGATTTAGAATCAAACGGTGTGAGAGCAAGGCAAATGAATGGAGCACCTTCTGCTCGTGGGCAAACTTATTCTTATTGGTTTCGAAATATGTTATATTGATAGGTGTTTATATTTGAGTAAGAAGTAGTTGAGGCATGGAGAATAATAAGTGATTACAACTAAACATAGAGAATAGGTAACATAAAACTTCTTCATCATAACACTGTGTACTATTTGATATAAATGTTACCTTAAAATTTGTATTTTTAAATGAAATTTCTATAACTAATATAGCCATTTAACTTATAGTGGACTAGCATCTATGTGATTTTTAGATTGAAGGAGGATGAGACAAGTGTACTGAAATATTGATTGTATGGCCGTCTTTCAAAATTCCAAATAAACAATTATAAAAAATATATATAAAAAATAACTAGTAGCTACCAATCTGGGAAATTGTGGTGCATAGGTGAGAATTCAATGATCAGGTACATATAGTTTATCTAAGTTGACACTTGATGGTGAGGAGGACATTTTGCTATGGGATGAATATTGGGAGAATCAATTGATTAATTCGGGAACTCATAATTTCCTGATCTGATATTGCATTCAACACTTTTTTTTATATTAGTTTATTGGCTTATCCTTTGTAAATTTAATAACATTTAACTAAAAAAAATAAAAAATAAAAAGTAAAAAGTAACTATGACCATTCCATAAAATAAATAAGAATAATAAACTTGTTTCATCTTTTTACAATTCACTACCAAAAAAAATACCTGCTAACCTACCCCAAATTCTAAAATATAACCACTCATTTCTAAGTTACTAAATCAATAATTTATAAAGTAAATAACATAGCTTACTAACGTACATTAAAACTACTTAAACCAGCTCACAGTATCAATGTCTGCTGCAATGTTTCAATTCTCTTATATTAGGTAAGGGTCCCAATCAATGATATAATTAATTTCGAATATCGAAATGTTTGTAAATGAAGCAACCAAACATATTAATTCTAACGTGTTTACATTAAAAGAAATTCAAGGGAGATGTCACGTAGTAGTTAGTCTCTGGTCCCGACCAATTATAGAATTAATCTAGAATATCGACGTGTTTGTAAAATGAAGCAACCAATGGTAGAATTAATCTAGAATATCGACGTGTTTGTAAATGAAGCAAGCAAATGTATTAATTCTAATGTGTTATATATTAAAAAAATCAATAGTCACGTAGTGGCTAGACTCGAGTGGGAAATCAATAAAATATTGGATTAGTATTAGATTGTTGGTCATTTTATGTATGTTTGTAAATGTTTTGATAAAGATCATAAAAGTTATATTTAATCTTGTAATTAAGAGTATTTAAAGGAGTAGTTTATTTATTATTTAAATTTTGGTTGGTAATTATTTTTTGGTAAAATTTAAATTTAGAAATTTTTAAAAACTAAATATTATCATTATATATATATGTAACGGAAAAATCATTTTTTTGCTATTATGAAGGAATTAAAAAAGCTAACAACATACTTGAAATTTCAACAAACTTTCTCACATATTATGGATGGTAAATCCAGCAAACCGTCAACCGGTAAACCAAACCATATATATATATATTTAATAACTCCAAATTATTGATATATATCATAAATTAATAATTAAAAATACATATTTATGTAAATAAGATATATTAAAAAATGTTTTAATACTAGTTAAGCTAACATTATACCTAATCTTTAACCAAGTAGCATGCTTTGGTAGTGGATAGCTATGCGTAATTTATATTCACAATTTTATATTATTTTCATTTTTTACTAGCGCCAAGTTGTTGGCGCTAACATGCCCTTAAAGGTAGATATGTAAAAAAATGTTTGGTATTTATCCTTGTTCTTAATTAGT
Organism: Larix kaempferi; assembly: GCA_027924585.1. Classification (NCBI taxonomy): domain Eukaryota; kingdom Viridiplantae; phylum Streptophyta; class Pinopsida; order Pinales; family Pinaceae; genus Larix; species Larix kaempferi. The sequence continues at coordinate 798,077 of BSBM01000542.1, read as the reverse complement.
TAAGTACCTTCGTATTAATTAGTAAATTCAAGGGTTAGGCCAACCTAAAGTTAGGTTTAAAGGATTCATTACTACCATTTCACAAGCACTAAGAACGAAAGGTAGGTATTTGAAAATGGATCATATTTCTTCATCTTAGTGGGTTTGCATCTTTTACATGGATGAAAATATTCACTTTAGAGAAGGAAGATTTAATGATCATCCTAGAAGGTTAGATAATACAATAAGAAACTTCGTCAAAACTTTAGAAATTACTAAAAAAACGTAAGTATATGGTTTATCTCAGAATATGTGTTTATATGAAAGTAATAAGAGCTCTTCCAAATATTGTACACATTCTGGGATACAAAATGGACCCTGACATTCAACTATGAGCATATACTCTTTAGATGTAGGAAATTACATGAGCATGGCCATATTTTCCGAGAGTGTATTCTAAACATCCCTCTAGAAAACAAGAAATAGAAAGATAATATGGACAATGAAGGTTTGTCAAAAATTCCCTCAAAAAGAACATATGGAAAAAAATAAATTCCTTAAGGCATTTTCCATTGCCCCCTCTACGAACAACAACTTCAAAGTGTTGATGACAAGGGAGGAAATATAGGACCCCAAAGATTAGGATGCTAATGTAGAAACTCCTTTTCAAAAATTTGCTTAACATGAAGACCAAATAAGAATAGAAAAGGAAGAATACCCAATAGGAATGATGAAAGACAAGCCCACCAAGATCAAGGAAATAAGTGAAATAAAGGACTTAGATGAAATCAAAAGGATGCAATGATTCCGTCTCAAAGGAGGAGAAAACAAATTTGATAATGATTGAAGTTGATTTGCCAAGTCTTATTAATTTTTTTGAAAGTGTCAAACAAGAATATTAAAAAAAGAACTTCAAACACTACATATGGAATACATTAGGACCAAAAACAAGAAAGTCTCACTGGTGATAAACCAGGGGAAATCCTCAGGTGGGAATAATAATAACTCCCTTGAAATCATCAAACAAAACTCATGAGTTGAAGAAAAAGTAAAGGGATTGAAAAAAGAAGAAGATATAAGATTCAAGAGAAAGGTGCTCAACTAGGGAATTCTAGTTAGATGGTCTCCCTAAGCGATAAATACCTCCTTAAATCTCCCATTGTTTAATAATGCAACTTAAAATCATTTCATGGATATTAGAGGCTTAAATAGAAAAGGCAAGCAATGAATGATGAGAAACAAAATATTGAAGGAGAATCCCTCCACTGTACTATTACAATAAATAAAGTGCAATAAGGAAAGCATGAAAAAGATTCCAGATAGGTGTTGGAAAGGGTGTGTGTAATGAACAAGTATATAAATAAACATTAATAAAATATAATATTAAAATAACAAAACATTGATTATAATTAATTAAAGGACACATCCCTTTGGTGAATAGTCACCATGTGAGCCTATTTATACAAGCTATACCATTCATTGTAAAGATCATATTTTATATATTTTTATCAATTATCCATCAATTATATTATTATTATGGAGTTATCGTCAATTGGGTGACTTATCCATTTGGATAGTCTCAAGTACAACTAGATAGATTGTAACATTGGTATCAGAGCCCCTTCCTTGGGTTTCCTTGATCCCATCTTTTGGCCAATATTTCTTAGAGCTTCTCTAAATTAGGCCTTTGGCCATTGAAGTCATAGTTTTTGAAAAACTGCATCCCTCCTTGCTACACATTACATCCAACCACGTGCGCTAGACTATTCCTCCCTCACACTATCTTCATGCTCATCCAAATCCATCTCCTTAGGTATGCACCTTCTACACTTCTTCCCTTCAGCTTCCATCTCCACGCCAATCTCCACTCCCACGTATTCTCCCCGCCACAAACACGCTAGTGTTTCTCCTTTCCTCCGCTCCTTTCCACACTTCGTCCTCCCTCATCCAAATGATCCCATCCATAATTCACGCTCTACACTCCTCCTTCCTCTAGGAACACATCACCCGTGCACTAGCTCCATGCAACCTCATGCCCATGCGCCGCCTGCAACCTCTAACTCCAACCCCCTCTTCCATCCCTGCACATGCTCCCTATGCCTCCTCACCCACGCGTACTCCCCCATTGAATCCATCATCGCACCTCTCTCTCCTAGGCACCCACTCCTTCCGCCTACCACTTCCTTTCCGCCATGCTGCTACCCCCCCTCCACCACTTCCCAAACCTAATCGCACCACTTTGATAACCCCACACACCGTCCACCTCCCTCGCTACCATACTTCCATATCCTTGCACACGCAAATCTCTTGTTCATATTCACTACAAAAAGGTAGATAAAAATTATTATATAATCTTTTTTATCAAATTTTGAAACCTTAATTCCCACGTTCCTCCAAAAAATATATTATTATTAATAATATTTTCCCATTCAAAAATTTCATAATAATAATATTATTAGAAATAATAATTATTATTACTACTTAATAATAGTAATTAATTACAATTATTATCTAATACAAAGCGAAAGAAGACAAAGTAAAACATGAAGTCAAGTCAAGGAAGACCAATTTATTATCAAGAAGTTAAATATTATTCATCTCCGAATTAGATTAAGTCAAAGGAAGATTTAAGAACCACATTGGGTTCTTGCATTTTTTGTGCCAATATTGTTGAAGAAGAGAAGACAAGTTGAAAGTGAAGTCGTAATCACAAACTATGGAAAACACATATTTAGTAATGAAGTCGCAGTTACAAGCAACATTAAACAAGTTAAAACAATATAAAGTGACCAATAATGATCTACAATTCGAGATTAAGAAGCAAAAACTACTTAATCTGTTAACATTGTTAACACCCAAAAATGGTTCACTAGCTCATCTCCCTAGTCACATAACCCATTTGTCCACTTTTACTACTATTTTGGCCTCCCAAACCCTAGAAAACCCTCAAATGGTTACCAAAAAGGAAAAAAATCATTATTTCCCTCCTCAATTAATGAAATTCCTTAAAAAATGGTCAAAAACCTTCAAAAAAGGGTCCAAAATTCCCAAAAATAAAATAAAAAGGGAAAATGTCAAAAATAATTTCAAAAAGAGGGAAAAACCCTAAAACCATTTACCAATACTATTGGTTTCCTAAAACCATGGGTCAATACTCCACCATCCAAAACCTCTATAAAAGGTGATGGACGACCCCCATTTTCACATCCATCAATCACTCTTCATACCCTTATGCTGCCAAAATTCCTATGGAACCCTAGCCTATCACCTTGAGCTTCTGTTCACCATTCTAGTTGAGTATTGGCCACCTTTTGAGCATTTGGAGAAGGTAAATGAACTCTGGAGAACTGGTGCATTACTCTTGTACTGCTGCAAGGACTCTAACAACCTCACCATTTGAGCTAACGCCATTGCAAACCCTTGTTTGCCCATTAATACAAAAAATTTCAAATTTCATTTACTGAGTTCCTCATGGTTGTTTAATTTTTACTATTATAGTTTAGATTTATTTTTATGTTATCACTTGCACCTGTCACATCTTAATATTTAGTTTTTACTTATTTCACATATAATTTTCTATCCATTATTTGAATTGCTACTAAGGGTTCCTGAATCCTTAGTAGGTTCTCTTTAGCACGAGCTGGGGTGAAAACCCTAGCTACAGTTTTGACAACTCCACTAGCTCAATTCCCTTAGAATATTTGGTTTGTACTTGTATTTTTACTTGTTTTTTGTAGCTCTAGCTCACCCCTGGACCCCAATATTTGCAGATCTAGCCATTGCCTTCACTCTAAGCCTCAAAATTTCTATTTTTTCGGTTCGGCCTGCACTTTCCGTAGCCTTTTTTCACGTCGCGGATCGCTACTATTGTTGCGACAACCGCGCCTTCGCAACGCCTCTTTTATTCCCAGAACTGCGCCCTGTAGCACGGATTCCAGACCTGAATCCGTGCCCTACAATGCAGGTTCCAGACCTAGAGTCACGCCCTACAACACGGGTTCGAGACCCAGAGCCGTGCCCTACAACGCGGTTTCTAGACCCAGAGCCGCGCCTTGAAGCGTGGGTTCTAGTCCTGTAGCCGCGCTCTGTAGCGTGTGAAACAACCCAAAGCCGCGCCCTACAGTGTGATTTCTACCCAATAAGTTGCACCCTGTTTTCTGTTATTTTCTACCATCTACAACACAACTTTTCTGCAGTTTCTTGCACCCTACAACCATTTTTTCCAGTTTTTTCTGCCCTAACAACCACCTGTTTTCTTCCATCCTTTTTGCTAGCTATACTTTTCTGCTATTTCCTTGCTGCAACATTTAAAATATTTTAATTTAGCATTTACATTTTAGCAAGTCATTTTATTTCAATGATTCATTGATAATTTTGTCCGCTTGGCAATCTTGGGTTTACACCACTTGTGCACACACTCGGTCACCATAATTAAAGTGAGCCTTAAAATCTACCTAACTCAACCAACTTTAACCCCACTTGGGGAACACAAAAAGAACTTTGTAGCTAGGTAGGACATTGGGGATAGGCATCCAAATAACACCTCTTTATCACTTACACTTGAGACATAGTTGTTGTCATCTAGGGATCCAAAATCCCCTATTACTTGTTGGTACGGTTAACACCGATTTGTCGGAGGTATTCTCTCTTAGGAGGGCAAGTAGCAAGACTGGTTCTGGAGGTCTGAGTCGAATACTACACTCCATTCTGTACTGAAGGACACCTACTTGTTGTTCTCGTCGTACATACCATATTGGGTGTGTGATGACCAAAGAATTGAAGCTGCGGGACACCTTTCCGGACGTACCATGAATGAGGTAGCTTAGTTTCCATTATTCTAGGGCTATTTTACCCGGAGTCCCTCTCGGTAGAGGGATATCCTTAGCCATTTGGTTCTCCATTTTTTATCGCTTGACTGCGGATTTCATCACCCTGCTGGGAATACAATTTGTGTGAGCTTTCATATCTTTTAGATAGGTGTTTGCTTGCTCCTATACTCCCATTGGATTAGTGAGTATACCTTTTTATTTTTTAGGAGTGCTGCTTGTTGGTATTCTGACCATTTTTATTATTGCTCCACTTGTTGTAGCACAACTATTCTAGCAAGTGTTTCGAGCTTGTTGTTGGACCGAGCATCGCATTTTTTGAGAGCTCTCCTTTTGCACACACGGTTGCACTTGGATTTTTGAGCGTTTTCTCTCCTAGTTCCATTTAGCACTTTTTACAGCAGTCACCATTGATTCACTGAGACACTCTCGACGCCTATGGGTCAGTCTCCATAGTAAGGTTCACTTGAAACCACACGTCACAGACGAATCGCTTCATCGCCAGATACATATCCCGATGAACCTTATTTTACTTTTGATTATGAGTCAAAATTTCCCACTTAGACAACCTGTCTAGCCCCATGGATGGCATGACTTCCAACCCCTTTTACGGTGATATTGTTGGTGGTGGACCCACCACTGGCCCAGCTACCACTTCGACATCCATCCCTGCCATACTATCTAGAGGACCTACACCTAGAATCCTTGTCACTACATCCATCTCTATGTTTAGTGGATCTATTACAACTACAGTCTCGTTGGTGACTAGTAGTACACTTGGGGGCATGGACCCTTCCTACACAATTCCTCCACCTTTGACTAGAGGTCCCATGACCCCCATCATGACTCATACCATTTCTCTCCACATTGGGGGTAGTGGCCCCACTATTGCCGCTATGACTAGCACTCACGCCCCTACGATCATGTCACATCCTTCTTCCAGTTTTCCATTCATGGCTAGCCTCAACCTCCCTGATCTAGCCAGATTGACCAATGATCCTATCCGACATGAACCCACATGGCCTTCCATTCCTACCAAACTCCCTTTGGACATCCCCAAGTTTTAAGGGAAGGTGGGTGAAGACCCCCAAAACCATATCATGTCCTTCCACTTGTGGTGTTCCTCCAAATCCATAGTGGATGACTCCATCCACCTCCGGATTTTACAACGGACCCTTACTGGATATGCAGCTAAGTGGTACATTGAACAACCTCATGGGACACTTTCTACCTTTACATCCCTTGCTTCGAATTTCCTGCAGTTCTTTCAGTTACCAGTCTATTACGACGTCGGTGTAGAGATCCTACTGTCTTGCAGACAGAACACCGCTACCCACATCACTGACCATATTCATGAGTGGCGTAAACGTCAAGGTTTATGCAAGATCAAGTTAGACAACTGCATCTTCCTAGATTGGTTTTTGAAATCTCTTATATCGGTTATTGCCAAGGATGTGGCATCTGAACGACCCCAATCCAAAGAAGAAGCCATTCTAAAATCCCATAAATTTGATCTCATCTATGCTCAATCAGGCTACCTATATTCCATTTTACCTTATGCTCCCCATGGTGATTCCCCTCAAAAAGACACCTTGGGGGCATCCCACACTGTCGACGACATTATTATACATGTTCCCTCTAATAGTCAGCCTTATACTGCTATGCCTCCTGCTAGTCGCCCGGCTTATAATCCTACACCCAATTCCGCTATGAGTGGTCCCGACCTTTCGCGTGCCACCGCACATTCAGGAGCAACCTCCTCATATGATCCCCTGGCTCAAGCCCTCATGTCCATGACCTTGATTTCCAACTCATTGCTACAGTCACACACCACCAGCTTACACTCCTCCCCCTGCACCTCCTGCCTGTTACCATCAACAGGTTGCACCTGCACTAGAACAACCTCAAGCCCCTCTAGCTTACTATCCCCCACAGGAAACCCTTGCACAACCTCAAGCCCCTCCAACTTACTATCCCCCGCAGGAAACCCCTGCACAACGTCAATCCCCTCAAGCTTACTATCCACCGCAGGAAGCACCAACACCTGCCCAACCACATAATCCTCCTACACCCCAAGGGAAATTTTATGCCCAACAAAATCGAGGAAGAGGACATAAATGAGGGAACAACCAACCCTTGGATCATGACGGCCAACAACCTAATCCCCTAAACAATAACGATGCCTCCCCAGCTAATCAAAACCCTGATTGACCACCTCGTCAAGGAAAAAACCCCAACCTACGTACGAACCACCCGTGTTTTATCTGCGGAGTATACAACCATCATATGCACAATTGTCCCCACTTAGAGCAAGCTCTCCAACTTTGGAATGATCATACTCAACGCCAAGGACATGTTGCACCACCAGGACCCCCCAACCCTCTGCAACCTAATGCACAACCCATGGTGTTACAAAATCCCTTACCCAGGCAAGGAGTAGTAAACACCCAACAGTTGGCTCCCCCTCAAGGGGATACAACACCCCAACAACAAATCACTTATGTTGCACCTATTGGTCAACCCATTGACTCGGGTACCCATCACCTTCTTATGATGTCATCGGTTGACGTAAACCTTCAAACATGCCAAAATCAGTATGGTTCCACCACTGAAACCATTCCTTCCGATAAGGCTGCTAATGCTCTTCCCACTGATCATTCATTATACATACCCGCAGCACCGTGTGATGGGGCCCTCAAATCTCCCTGCTTCCCTTTGCGTCACATAAATAACAACCCCAACACGCATGTTGCCCCCAATTATAATATCGTGGATGACTTATCCCAATCCCCTGCTGCTATGTCATCCCTCTAAGTTTTGAAAATGTCTTTCCCAACGCAAAACATTGTTATCCACCATAGTTGCGATAGACTCATCTGACTCACGGATGATGGCATTCGATTTAGACCAATCTGAACCACGCATGCCTTCCACATTAGCATTTCAAGTTTTTGTGTCAATATGAAATCTTGTTATCCATCGATGCATCATTGATGAGGGTGCCTCTACATGCGTTATGTCTACATTCGTGTGGAAGAAGCTCAGATCCCCTACTCTACAACCATCCATGACTGCCTTACAAGCTTACGATGGTCATTCATCTCAACGCCAAGGATTCCTGGCCAACGTTCCGGTCCAATTAGTTGGTAAAACTATCCTTATCGACATTGAGTCATCAACGCACAACTTGATTATCAACTCCTGCTTAGACGCAGTTACATGTACGCCATGAAGGCTGTTGCTTCATCAATATTCCGCATTATGATGTTCCCTCACGAGGGACGAGTTATTAAGATCGACCAACTTACATATGATTTCCCGAATGCTCGCGCTGCACAAGAAAATGTTCTCCCCATGGTTGAAAAACCTATTCTTGGTGCACCCACCTCTTTGGTTTCCACCGTTGGACCTAGAATTTACTTAGAGACTCCCATGATCTCTACTTGTCGATCCTTCCCACCCCCTTCGCCAGCAATGGAGATATCTTATCTGTGCACCATTTCGTCCAAAAAAATGGTGCCTAACTCGCAACCACCTTTGCTTCCACAACCACCATCAGTCCCGAGTCATGTTGGAGCTACACCAATCCACACTATCCTGTTCTTGTTCCCACCATCCAGAGTAGTAAGTGCACCAGTTATGGCTATGTTGAATCTCCTTGGGTTAACACTAGGACTACCTGTGTGGTACTTACCTGCTCCCAATCCTCCCTTGACACCGAACATCGTTCTCCAACTGGTCCAACCAATTAACACTGCTAACCACCCACCTCCTGGTGTGGCGAGCACATATGCGGTTCACACTTCCCCTCCACCGCCCAAGAATGCTAGGGTAAGAGGCCCGCAAACTTATACTACCCCACAGACAACAAAACCCGTGAAACCTCCCCCTGCATTCCGTGCACCTCCGAAGTGCTCTTTATGTAATGACTTGGGCCATGCTACCCATAAGTTTCCACAATTTCCAAACCTTCAAGAGCACATGAAAATGTTGTATGATGATCCTAATATTCCAGTCATCGAGCTGGATACCACTCCTAAATCGCGCAACAAATCGCTGCGCACCAACCACTCTTGCACCATATGAGGAGTCTACGGTCATTATTCACATCATTTCCTGGATCTTCCCGAGTACAGACTGGTCCTCCATGAGTTGAATCAATCTTGTTTAGAGTCGTCCTTCACCACTATTGAGGACATTCATCCCCCCCGAATCCTCCTCCTCAGGAGAAATTAACACCATTTACATGATTTCCATGGACGGTGAACCCATCTCTCCCCCATCATCTAGCCTCCGCTCTATTGATTTGACAACACAATGTTTTCGTAGAGATGAAGAAATACTCGAGGCGTTAACCGCACCTGTCTATCCTTGGGATGATATGCACCATCGATCCTACTTCATCCCTGAAGAGTCTACCACTATTGTGACCAACCAGGTTTTAGTCGAGTCAAAGGAATTCCTCTCAGATAAGGTGGACTGGTTTAAGAACCCCATCCCAGCCCCCGATGCCTTTGAGGAAGATAACATGGCCAACATTTCTCCTACCATTCAGGTTGATATTTCCATCCCACCTGATGTAATTGAAATCATTACATTAGGCGCTTTCTGTACTGAAGACGAAATTCATGCCTATGAGAAGCTCTTCCAAGGGTTTCACAATGTTTTTGTTTGGTCCTATACCGAGAAAAATTTCCTATGGCTCGGGGTAGACCACAACAAACAGATGGACTCAAGAAATCAACTCGCTTCCCAACATATGCTATATATATTAAAATGTGGATAAATGAAATAAAGGACCTACCTCAATCCGGACATTTGATGAAGAATTCCGTTGAGCTTCTCGAATCACAACACTTGAACCTACAGCTTAGTCTCAACAATAAATGAAAACAATGGCATATGATACATAAAAGAGGCCAGCATATACAATGGCATAATCCATGATATATATATATATATATATAAACAAATATACCCAGTGATAATAAATGATCATTCACAATATAAATGGACGAGAAAATGAGAATTTCTATTAATATGAACAAGAAGTACAAGAAACAACCTCCTGTCGACAACTCATCTGAACCAATACCTAGGTCCCTCTAGTTGTGCCTCCACCACTACAATCCCCCATACAATGGCAAACTCATGAGTAAAAGAACAAATCCTTCACAAGATATGGAAGAGTTTGGGAGGTGAAAATAAATGGTTCACAACAACTAGGATCAATGGATGTAGACTCAGGGAAGGCAAAATTTCGATAGAGTTTCAATGCTCTTCTCTTTCTCCCCCTTCCATGTACCACAATAGATCAATATATAACTGTCCAAAGGCAAGTGAAAGGTCGAATCGAGTCATTTCAAGATACATGGAGGGACAAAGATCACAATGGCTACTTTTTGGAGTGAAAATATATATTTTACTTTTATTTACCAAAAATTCGATGTACGTTGGCTGTAGTGATGCAACCAACGTATATGAGATTTGTACTGAAGTAGCTTGCATACAGGAGGAAAAATAGGGAAAAATGGGTTCAAAGAGAACCAACAATATGGTTTTGAATCTACAGATGGATAAGGGAGGCCAAGGAGTGTTGATGCTCACAAGGTGGAAAAATACGGTGTGACAGATGCCCCCTAATTTGTGAGGTCAGAGAAGGTACTACGATGGCCGAAATACATTACAAATATAAGAAGTGGAGTGATGGAGACACAAATGGAAGGAGTATCCCACTCGCCATAATACAATGATACCTCTGTGTACATATCGGTACAATTCATACCAATCTGATACAATGGCCATGAATAGGCGATACATAGTGAATACATGTCATGAATGGTCATAACCATGACTCAAATACAGTAAGATATGGTCTCCTGCTGAAGAGGAAACATCTGATGCAGACTGATGGTACAAACTGTTTATGTATGAGAACAATCTCTCATAGGTACAATCATGTTCACAAGTAGCATATACTGAATTCCACTAAAGTCCGGGGTCTTCTAAACAAACCATCTACGATGCATGTCCCATCAAGTGAATAAGGGTATTGATGTTGAACCTGATGTGACATTGTCTCATTACCGGTCATTGAGGTATACTATTAACAGACGTGAGATAACCCACCAATGATGAAAATGGGAATCAAGGCACTGAGTACATTTACCAAGTGTGAATAAAGGTGTTGAGGTCGAACACTTGACGAATCCATCAATCAGGGGACACTAATGAATTCCCAACTGTCGATGGCGAGAGAAACTAACACTAATGACTGTAAGTATCAAGGTACTCAAAGGACTCTAAATCTCGATTCCAGAATAAATGAGTTGGGGTCGATGGAATGAGATTCGCTCTAAGGAAGGCTTTAATGGATCCCCCATCAACTAGCACGAGGTAGCAGCTAAGCTGAAAGATTTGGAAGAACTCGAACGAACAGGATGAACACCTTATGTGATCGAACTGGACTCATAAGGGATGGCCGATATGCAATAGTCAAGAGATATGAGGATTGGCCAAATCCGATTTAAAGACTTCCTTTGAACAAGAGCATGAGCAGATGGATAGACTCAGGAGACATAGACTTAAGCATTAGATACTGATAATACTTTGTGATGCATGAGGCATCAACAAAGGCTCTAGAATGACTGGAAGCTTAACCAGCTGGTGGAGTAAGATCTGAGAAACAAGTACAGCTTCATAAGGTCATACTAATATCCCGACCCATGATACATGGAGTGGAGACAAATGCTTTGTTCAAAGGCGACACAACAACTGCCAATAGAAGGTAGTAAAAATTTTCCCATCCAGATTTTTAATTTATATGATTTTTTTATTTTTATTTTTTTTCTTTTTCATATTATGAAGCTTGAAAAAGAATAAACTTACTTATGATACAATAGTGGGGGAACGAGCGTCATGAGAAAGAAAACTAGTTCCGGGAAATGGAACATACCTATGATCAATGCAAGGAAGCATGTGCAGGAAATGGACACTCAGGGGGGTGTTCCCTCAAGGTAAGGGTCATCAAGTTGCGAAAGATAAATTAAGGCTCTGCTTGGCTTGAAAGGAAAAGTGCTCAGGCACATGGCTAATAACTCAGAAAGAGGGAGTTAGCACAAGTCTCAAAGGCAAGCACGATAATGCAATGCATTCACAACTCAACATAAACACGGATTCCTTATGGGATATGGCCAGAATAACAATAAAGTAGAGTATGTGTCTTCATCGCAATATCATGGCGGGACTGCAAAGGACTCCCAGTCCTAAGGAGGAGAAACTACATGAGTGCCATAAGACATAAAAATGATCTAACTAGGGAACCCATGATCAGATAGGCCCGACCGCCAAATAATGACACTTCTAAAGTAGCATGGAGGTTTTGTATCAGTTAAAAAGTGGGGTCGCACCTAAGGTTTATGAATATGGTCATAAGTTCAATGCAATAATGCAGGCGTAATGACATCCTAACCTACATGACGGGTGTAGAAAATACCTGTTGAAGGCGCAAAAGAGTTCAAAATTCGCTCCCGACGCAAAAAATTGCTCAAAAAGGGACCTCACAATGATATATTAGTCAAAAAGGCTCTAAAAATGGGAAAAACTATACAAAAGTGGGTAAGAAAAATTAATAAATAGTAAAAAGAACCATTTTTACCTTACCAATTTCGTTTTTACCCAACATAGTGCATTTTGGTGGTTTTTTCCCTCAATCTTCAAGTGACGATTCTGGGAGCTAGGAGCAAGGAAATCGCGAGCCGTCAAGACGAGGTAAGAGCCCTCATCCTTCCCTTCAATTCTATGGTTTTCAATTTTCTTTTTAATGGTAAATTTTTAATCTTTTTAATTATTTTATGGCCACTCTGCGTTGTACACAGGCTATAATTTATCGGGTTGCATATAGGGTTGGGTGTGCGTGGTCAAACCAAACGTTGACCGCGTATACCTGCAACTGTTTATGGGATAGGCTGCGTACAGCATCGTGGGAAATGCTTTTTACAATTTTTAACATTAGAAATCCTTTGATTTGTCCACAGGATGATGCTAGAATGGAGGGAGAGGGAACATGATGTCATTGAACATCAAGTTGGAGGTGATTTGGTCGCGCAACAAGCACTACAATCTTGTGGTTTATACAAATTTTGGAGTATCGGAGGTTTAAGGGCCCAAAACCGATTACTCAGTGCAATGGTGGATTACTGGGACCCAAAAGCTCAAAAATTTAACTTGGATGGACAACCACTTCCGCTGGAGGTGGAAGACATATATTTTATTACCGGCTTGTCACATCGAGGAGAGGTGGAAAGCCTCAGATGTCGCAGCATGGGGGGAGAAGTCACGATTAGTGACTATATTGACAGATACTGTGTTGCGGGTACTCAAAAAGTGGGTATCCAAGTCCCCACAAAGGCTATAGCGAGCTTGAGCATGAAGATCGTCATCCTCACTCTCGGGAGGATAGCGGGGTTTGCGTCACTTATTCAAGCCTCGAGGCCATTGATATTCTATGTGGCCAAGTGCTTGAGGCCTATGGTATATGACTTGTACACTACACTACTGGGTACAATGAAACACCACCTGACCGAGTGCAAGTTGGGGCGGACAAAGAAATTTGGTTTCGGGAGCATCTTATGCAGTTTCTTCTTTAAGAGGGTTCTAGGCCTTAGTTCGAGGGTGGAAGTCCCTCTTCATAGTCTTTGAGATCCTGCTCAAACCTGGTGGGAAGAGATATTGACACGACAGGGGGGTAGTCGACTGGCCTCTCCATATACTGATGAGTTCTTCCATTGGTGGTGGCGACAGGTGATCGCCATAGATGACTATCCATATGAGGGGATTTACTACATGGGAGATAGAGACATGCCACTTCCACCAGGGGCCTCATTCAGAGACATCGGTAAGAAACTCTTTTTAAGTTTTGAATATTTATTTTTTTTGTATTTTTGTTTTAAGAGTAAGCAAAAATATTTTTGGTGTGATATCATGTATTGATGGTTGACTGTTTGCTCGCAGATTTGGGTCTGCGAAGACCACAAGGCTTCCCACGACATCGGCGCAGAGGCATGGGTGGGGAGATAGTAGGTGTAGCGACGGAGAACACATTAGAGATTATACGGGTCAACCTGACTCGCATGAATACCAGGGTACTTGTGATCAAGGTGGAACGCCTCCCTGAGGTGATGCAGAGACATGTGGTGGGGTACCGGGTACATGGGTGCGGCTGCTTCGGCATATAACCAACGTCGTGCACTGCTATGCATAGACTGATCCTGCCGACGAGGCGAGAGTTCCCTGTAGGGATTAGATGCTACGAGATCTCATCTTTTGCATCGGATCTATGTATATTTGAGAGCTACGAGCTCCAGTTTTGTACTATGACATCAATTTTTGGATATATAAAGTTTTGATAATGAAAAACTATGATTTTTTTCGACTCTACTATCTTATGTGTACAAATGTATGAATGTTAAATGTGTGATTCATTGCTTCTTTTAATTCCATGACAAGTGCCAATCTAGGACATAATTAGCGTATGCATCAACAACATGATTAAAATGTCTTGGAACATGAATATAAGTAATAAAATCAAAATGACGTCCCAAGAGTCTTACCCTTAAGAATCTCCTTAATAGTGTAGGGTCCCTCACACAGTACTGACCGTTCCACTGAGATACAACCAATTGTGAATCTAGGCGGACCTCTAAAGACTGGATACCATGCACAACGACATCGTGAACCAACTCAATAACGATGCTATACCCAGCCATATTGTTTGATGTAGGACCGAGACGAGCACCTCATGAAGACACAAGCTGGTTGTCGGGAAATTAAATAACCCATGCAGTAGAAGCTAGTCTTTGCATATGACGGCTGGACCCATCCGCGAAACCTAATAACACCAGAGATTCTGCTGACATCTGTCAACCAAAAGGAAGGGAATCAGTAGACTCGAAAAAACCAAAGGAAAACTAAACTATGGACATAAACTATAAAATAGTATACAAAGTATTAGCTTGAGCTCGAAGCTCAAGCATAATACCGCTTAAGATACAACCCATTTCTAGTCTCCTTGAGGGCGTTCCCCTCATAATATTCTAACTCATAGGTACCTTTCTCACGGACACACGTCACAATGTAAGGACCGTGCCACATTGGGTTAAACTTTCCTTCCCCATGGGTTCCTTAGCTTGGTCATAGAGAAGAACCAAGTCACCTTCAGCATACTGCCGGGGATGGACATACCAATCATACTAGGCCTTGACACAATGTTTGTTGGCATCTGTTTCCACGGCGCGATCCCAACGTTGCTCGAGGTGGACTAAGTTTTGATCTACATCCGAAGTATTAGGAAGGATTTCTATGGATAGATTCAAAGAAGGGATCTCGCATTCAATCGGTAAGATGGACTCCACACCATGAACTAATTGGAAAGGTGAGAAACCGGTGGAAGTCTTCACTGCGGCTTGATAATCCAACAAAGAAGGGTACAACATGATGTGACAATTATTCTTTCTTTGTTGGATGGTCCTTTGGAGAATGGCCTTAAGGGAATTATTGACTGCCTCAACGTGGCCATTCGCTTGGGGATAATACAAAGATGAGTGATCGTGTCTAAACCCAAGCTTAAGCGATAATTCAGCCATCATCTTATTTTGAAAGTGACTACCATGATCAGTGACAATCTCTTTCGGGATACCAAACTGAGCTATGATCCGATTGAACATGAAGTGGGTTGTTGTTTTACCATCGGCTTTAACGGTCAGCATGGCCTCAGCCCATTTGGTAAAGTAATCTATGACCACTATTATATGACGATGCCCCCCAACCGAAGCTAGGTTGCAATCCATAAAATCAACCCCCCACTTAGTGAAGGGACCGACGGTCACGACCGAGTAGAGAGGGGCAGGATGCGAACGTATATTCCAAGAAAACACCTGACAAGGGTGGCATCTCTTTATAGCGTTAACGCAATCTTAAAAGTTTGTAGGCCAAAAATAGCCCGCTCACAAGATACGTTGGGATGTAGAAAGCCCAGATAAGTGACCACCACATGCCCCACTATCGCATTCATTCAGCACTAACTCCGCCTCTTCATGAGTCAAGAAACGATGAGGGAGAGATTCTTTTCCTCGGGGATACAACGTCTCACCGACGATGATATAATATTTGTCTTGATGTATCACATGCCATCGCTCATCTCGTGAAAGATGAGAAGATAACTTCAGAGTTCAGAGGTATACAATGATGTCTCCATACCAAGGGTCTGACGAAGAGATAAGGAATAAATGCGCATCAATGAATGATTCTTCATGGACCACTTCCTCATCAAGTCTAAGAAAATCTGGCATCAGCTCTGCGAAAACCAGGGATTTCACAGACTTCACCGAGGAAAAATTGAGATCGAATTCTTGAAGGATGAAAATCCATTTATTATACTTCCCCCCAATCAAACGTCATGTAAGCACGAACTAAAATGGATTTACATGTGCTATAACCGTGGTTTTCCTAAGAAAGATGTAGTGTCGTAATGGACTGCATGAATAGTCACAAGGGCCAATTTCTCTACGTGAGAATACCTTAGCTCAACGTCTACTAGGTTTCGACTGAGATAATAGATAGCATGCTCTTGGATCATATCGTCTTCTTGAACCAAGATCATACCAATCGTCTCTTGAGATGCATCCACACATAGCAAAAAATCTCTCACATAGTCAAGTGGACTAAGAAGAGGGGCTGATACCAAGGCTTTATTAAGAGCGTCGAAAGACTGCTGGTCTCGCTCATCCCAGATAAAAGGGGTGTCTTTCTTCAATAATTGCACAAAACCCTTAGTAATATTGGAAAATTTTATGATGAAACGATGTAATAAAGTGGCCTTCCCTTGGGGGCTCTGAAGTTGAACCAAAGTACGCGGGGGAGGCAACTGAAGTATTGCCTCAACCTTCAATGGATCAACTCTAATGCCTTCCTTCAAGACTATAAACCCTATAAGGTGAACAATATTCATGCAAAAGATGCACTTGTTCGGATTCAAACGAATGTTGTAACAATGACATCTCTCGAAAATGAGATGGAGGTGACCTGGGTGATCCATTTTACCACGAGAGTGAGTAGTAAGATCGTCCATGAAAACTTCCATTATATGATTAAGATCGTGAAAAGCATAGGTCATGGCCTACTGAAACGTAGCTCCGACGTTTTTAAGGCCGAAGGGAATTTTTCGGTATGCAAAAGTACCCCAATGACATATAAATGTAATTTTATGTTGATCCTCGGGTTTAATTTGGATCTGATTATGGCCCAAAAAAACGTCCATAAACGAAAATACTTCTCTTCCCACACAATCATCCAAGATTTGACCTATGAATGGCGTGGGGAATTTATCTTTAAGGCATGCTTTATTTAGATCATGAAAGTCAATGCACACACAGATGGTTTCCTACTTCTTATCCACAGGAATGGGGTTGGATACCCATTCGGTAAGGGGAACCGGGTATATGAAACCGGCCTTAAGTAGTTTCTCCACCTCTTCCTTAATAACGGATTCCTTCCTAGGAATAATGACACGAAGACGCTGTCGAACATGCTTAACATGTGGGTGGGTCTTAATCACGTGTTCGAAAATATTGGGGTCAATACTTGACATCTCCTCATAAATCCAAGCGAACACCTCCCGAAACTCTTTCAATAAATTGGTGTAAATACGGATTTCCTCAAGGGAAAAATCAGGATCAACGTATACATATTCGACTTTTCCGGGAGTATGAGAAATGTTGATCGGGATAGTAGGGGAAATATTAACCATATTCCCTTCCACGTAAATGTCATGTGAATCCAAAGGAACCATAGGGTGACCAACTTTCTTGGCTATAGTCGACCGAAACTCATCTTGCTCAAGAAGATCGAGGTTGGGAAGGAAATAAGATCTATGATGGAGGTCCTCCCAAGGCTTGTCATTGTCGTTCATGGCCTCGATAATGGATTCATCCAAAGGTAAAGTATCATCAAGGAAGTCATGTGAACAAAATGAGTCCACTACCCATGTGGGCAATGTAACTGGATATTCTTCTTTTGTCCTTGAAGAAGGGAGATTAGGCTCTGCAGTTAATTGTTGAATAACGCGATAATCAAGCTCAGTTGTAGACAAGGGCATGGCCATTCCAATGTGCGAAGAGTCTCCCGACGAGGAACTCACGGAAGATAGAGTCCATGGATCACTAAAGTATGATGTCCAGAATGGTATAGGACGTAGTGATGAAGGAGCATCATTGGAGATGGTTCCTATAAAGGATATTGGTGCGGAAAAATCAAAAGATCCCATCAAGAAGGAATATAATCCTACACCAACATTCCTAGTTTCCGGCTGAGAATTTTCGATTTGAGGGACCACAGATCCCTACGATGATACGAGACTGGAACTAGCAAAGGATAGCTGATCGACTGTAATGTCCCCATTCAAATAATTGCATCATGAGACAATCCCATCAATCCTACTAGTTTCCTAAGTTGGATGGGCACATGTGGAATTGCAATAAGGAAGCTAATAAATGATGTTTAGACATTAGAAGGGTTCAATTATTTAATAAATAGGTTGAATAAATAAATTCAAGAGAAATTCTAGATGGAAAATGGTTTTGAGGACATTTGGAGGATGTGGGACCCACACTAGCTTGGTTTCTCATTGCCACATGGAAAATATCTCTTGCCATTTCGAATCCATGGGAAGGAAAACATTATTGGGTGATTTGGTAAAGCATACACATGGCATGGAGCATCTTAGATCGAAATGGGATGGAATGGTAACCTCCATGGAAGAGGAAGATTCAAATTGGAAGCTAGTGGACACTTGGGCTAGATTCCCTATCCTTATGACAACAATGATGGAGCATCTATGACATCTATGAAAAAATTCAGATCTTACTTCTAATATATGACCATTATGATATGTCATCCCCAAAAATAGGCTCAAGGAAGGCGCTCATGGGAGTTGGAGAATCCAAAGAGACTCCAACTCGAATTGGGAGAAGATGGAAGGTTGGAAACTAGGAGACAAGTGGCAAATGTGGAATATTTCCTAACTGGAAATATCTAGAAGCTAATGGAAGTAATTCGACTCTTAGAAGGATAATGTTGGTTATAAAATGTAGGAATCAAGTATGAGAATAGATTTTGATCATTTGAGAAAAATTGCATTTGTGAAGAGAGAGCTAGTGGATGACTAGTTTCTTGCCTTAGCCAATTTCGAGGGTGAAAGATTCCCATCCAAGTTGTTGTTTGGAGAGGACACTCAGGTATTTCATGGAATTTTATTTTCAGGTATCATCTACAGGACATCTCGTGGTTTTGTTTAGTGCAACACCATCTCTCAACCATTTCCAGTTTTGAAGGCATATTCATGCTCCTTGAGGGAGGGCGTTTTTGGTGAGCTCTTGTGCTTCTTGGGAGAGATTAGATTGATGTATTTATGATTGTAATAATAATTATATACTCTTTTATTCATATTCAGAAAGTATCAGGTCGAAATACCAAGTGGTTGTATGTAAAAATGAAGATTAATGAGCAAACAATGTCCATTTCCCCACTACATTGATGTATGCCATTATAATGATGATGATTTCGAATAAAAGAATGTTTATCTGATATATTTGTGATGAATGGAATGCCATTGATGTATATTATGAGTTTCATATTCAGTACTTGAGCATTTTAATCCATTATACTTAGTTTATTTGCATTTGAAGAAGATTTGGTGCCATTTCCCCAAGGGTCGAATTAGTGGTTTTTGGTGTTGTGTGGTAGGGGTTTGGAACAGACTTAATAACTAATGAATGGTGCATTTTGGAACTTAATAAAATACTTGAGACATCCCCTACCTATGTTCATAAATTCGAGTGGGTTGGAAGGCATTTGGTAATCCATTTTCAGTACTTACCCCAGGGGGATTTGAACCCCAATTTACTAGTAAAATTGCATACTTGGTCCAGAATCTTAAGAGAGTTTGCAGAGGTCTTTTGGTGGCCATATATCATCCCTAAACATCATATTCAAGTCCTAACATCAATCACATACCTTCACAGAATATTTGGGATCATTTGGGGCCTAGGCCTCAAAACTAGTCAAGGGTGGAAATTGGAAAAAAAGTGAAAAATTGGGCATATTTTATAAAAATTGAAACCATCACAATATTTCCTTCGTGGGGAAAGAAAATGACTCTAAATATAAAATATACGATCGCTTTCATAACGTAGATCCAATTCCGACCTAGTAAAAGTTTATAGTCAAGGGGAGCATCGACCACCTCGACTTCTATAGGCATGGTATTCCCACCCAAGGGCACCTCAAAGGAGGGGATAATACCATGCGACTTGAAAGAACAACCATCAAATGCAGTAAGCATGGTCATAGAATTTGACAACGGAGGAGAGCCGAGAGCCTTCCAACAAGCTAAAGACATCACTGAAGTGGAAGCACCTTCATCAACGACGATTGCGAAGGACAAGCCTGAAGGACCTCAAGAGCCGACATAGCACACAGGGCTTGGCCCAGATCATCCACAATCGAGTAGTTCTTGGGTCTCAGGCATTAGGATTATGTGCTGAGCACTTGACGACACCTTTCGGTACCCACGACATAAAATTGGGCTTCTCAATGGAGTCTCAGGTGGAGGGGGCTCATTCACCCAAGAAGGTAGTGGATCTCCATAATCACGCGAGTGAGTAGGAACACAAACCTATGATTTGACCATGTTTACGCATCCAAAACCACCGTCATGAGTAGAAGAAGTCAAAGTTTCAGTAGTCCCATGATCGATGGCGGAAGCACCAGAAGTCATATTTTGATGTTGAGGAAGGGGGTTCGTCAGCATAGCTAGGTTCTGTGTGATGTTCTTTGATGATTCCTCCATACGAGGACACAAATGTGTACTGTGATCCTCCGAGCAAAGTTTACAAGGAAACTTAACCTTATGCTTGGGCTTGCGGTCCCCACCAGCATTTTCGCCATCCCGAGGAGGGTTAGCATTCTCTTTATTATTCCTATTGTTCCCACCCCTACGGTTATTCTTACCCTTCTTTTTGCCTCCAGGATGCTGCTTATCGGATGGGTTCGTCAATTGCATAGAATGTACATCGGATGACTGGGTGGAAACGGACAAGGCATGAGCCTATCCAGAATTAGACTAGTTAATAAATAGGTTATGCATATGATTTGTAACTGTTAACACCCAAAAAGTGCTCACTACCTCATCTACCCCATTACATGACTCATTTGTCCATATTTCCTACCATATTTGCCTCCAAAAGCTTAAAATCCCATTAAAAAGCCTCTAAAAGGCCACAAAACCATTAAAAAAGCTTCCAAAAGGCCAAAAAACCCCCTTTTTTCCCCCAAAATAATCCAAAATTCCTCCAAAATAGCAAAAACCCTCTAAAAAGGGAATAAAAAAATACAAAAAAGAGGAAAAAGAGGGAAAAAGGAAGCAAAAACCCTATACAGCTGACCTAAACCATATGGTGCCCAAAACCATGGGCCAGCACTCCACCGCTAAAAACCTATAAATAGGTGATGGAGGCCCCTCATTTCATATCTACAGTCAACCACACCCGTACTCTTCCAAAATCACTCTTGAAACCCTAGCTCACCCTTGAGCTACTTTCACATTTGAGTGCCCCTTTGGCCCATTTCCAAAACCCTTTGGAGAAAGAGAAATAAGCAAAACTGGAAGCTTGGAAGCAACCTTCTTGGACTGTTGCAAAGGCTTCACCAACCTTCACATTGGAGGTATAATCAATACAAAAACCCTTTTTAATATCTTGTTTTTTCTGTTTTATGCACATGTTTAGAATAGTTACTATTTTACTGTACTGTATTTCATTTACTATTTTTCTGAACTGCTACTAAGGAGTCCCTTCTCCTTAGTAGGTGCTCATTTGCACAAGCTAGGGTGAAAACCCTAGCTACAGTTTTGGCGACTCCCCTTGTGTTCCTTTGAATTTCTGGTTATAGTTTTAAACGTTTTTAATTTTCTGTAATAGTTTTCTGTTTTTTCCTTTCGATTGTCCCTTTTGACTGCGTCTTTCGGCCCTTTTCCTGCGTCCCACTTGCGGCTTTCAGCCATTTTTCTGCAACCCGCCTGCGTCTTTCGGCCCTTTTCCCGTGTCCCGCTTGCGGCTTTCAGCCATTTTTCTGCAATCCTCCTGCGTCTTTCGGCCTTTTTCCCGCGTCCCGCTTGCGGCTTTTAGCCATTTTCCTGCAACCCGCCTGCGACTTTCGGCCCTTTTCCCGCGGTCCGCCTGCATCTTTCGGCCCAAATCCCACAACCCGTCCGTGACTGTTGTGCTGTTTCCCGCGGTCCGACCGCACAGATTTGCCACAGACCTGTGGTCTGTTTTCTGCACTTTTTTCACTGTTTTGAACCCAACACTTTGCTGCAATATTTTCTGCACTTGCACAACCATCTGTCCTATCTGCAACCATACTTCCCTACAACCTTTTTTCTGCAGTATTATTTATGTTCCATTTACAGAATATTTTTTAAAAAATTTCAGCATTTTAATTGAAAATATAAAATTTTGCATTTCAAAGTTTAAATTCTGTATTGTTATTTTTAGTTAGAAAGTCGCCCACCTCGTGGCACTTTTACTTGGGTTCATCATCTCACACACACACACTCTATCACCTAATTCAAGTGAGCCCTAAAATACTACTTAACACAACCAACATTCTAACCCCACTTGGGGAACAAATAAGAATTTTTATAGTTAGGTAGGATCGGGGGGATAGGCATCCAAATAACACCCCTCGGTTGCTTACACTTGAGACATAGCTGTTGTCCATTAGGGAACCAAAATCCCCTAGTATTTTTTGACATGGTTTGAAACCAATTTATCGGGAAGGCCTCTCCCCTAGGAGGTTTGAAGTCGCCAAACTGGTCTCGGAAGCCTGAGTGGAATACCGCAATCCATTCAGTAACCGAAGGATACCTTTCGCAGTTCTCGGTGTATCACCCGTATGGGGATACAGCAGCGATAGAACCAAACGGCAGATTCACCCAACCGAACATGTCATGAACGGGGTATCTTAGTTGCTTTTCTTCTAGGATTGACTACCTGGTGTCCCTCCCAGTAGGGGGATATCCTTAGCCACTTGGCTCTACTATCACTATTGTCTGACTTGGATTTCATCACCTTGCAGAGGATATGTCTAGTTGAGTCAGAATACTATTTAGCTAGGTGTTTGCATTCTCCGTTACCTCCTTTTAGTCTAGTGAGTTCACTATTTTTATTTTTTAGGAAACCTGCTGCTTGTTGGTATTCTGACCATTTCTGATGATACTCCACTTCTTGTAGTACAGCTGTTACAGTAAGTGTTTTGAGTTGGTTGTTGGCCTGAGTGCCATATTTTTTGAGCTCTCCTTCTATACACTCGGTTGCATTAGGGTTTTTGAGCTATTTTTCACTCAACACAACCCCCAGATACTTGACACCATCTGTCACCATTGAGTCCCTGAGACATTCTCGGTGCCTCCGGGGTGATCCCCCACAGCACGGTTCACTTGACATCACCCATCATAGACATAGATCTTCATCACTTGATACCACTCATTATAGATCTCGAGCTTTGTCACTTGACTCCACTCATCAACGGCATAGAACTCCGTCACCCGATCTTGACGCCCCTTATTTTACCTCTGATTCTGAGGCAGAGTCCGAGAACCCCACTTACACTGCACCAATGAGCCCCATGGCTGGCGTGACTTCCACCCCTTTCTTTGTAGGGACCATTGGTGGAGCATCCACCACCACACCAGCTACCACACTTGCTTTGGGTATGCCCTCAATGGGGCCCACATCGACCATTCCGATCACTGTACCCATTCCAGTAGCTGGCATACCTATCTCCACTCCATCAGTGACTCACACTACCCTTGGTGGTGCAGGACCGTCCCATACCACTTTCATTCCTCCACTTGGGGGAAACATCCCAAACCATGCCCCTCCACTTGGGGGCATTGGCCCCCACATGGTCACACCCACTAATATGTCACATCCTTCTACTAGTTTGCCATTCATGGCTAGTCTCAACCTTCCTGACCTAGTTGGACTGACTAACGATCCCATCAGAAACGACCCTGCGTGGCCTCACATGCCCACCAAGCTCCCCTTCGACATCCCTAAGTTTGAGGGCAAGGCAAGTGAGGACCCCCAGAACCATATTATGTCCTTCCATTTATGGTGTTCCTCCAACTCCATAGTGGATGACTCTGTCCGCCTCCGTCTGTTACAGCACACTTTAACTGGCTCTGCAGCTAAGTGGTACATCGAGCAGCCCCATGGGACCCATGCCACCATTACTTCCCATGCCTCGACTTTCTTGCAGTTCTTTCAGTTACCTATCCGCTATGACGCGGGAGTTGAGATCCTACTGTCTTGCAGACAGAACACGGCTACCCACATCAATGACCACATTCATGAGTGGCGTCGACGCTGCAGCCTCTGCAAGATCAAGTTAGACAACCGTATCTTCTTAGATTGGTTTCTAAAATCCCTCCTTCCTGTCATTGCCAAGGATGTGGCATCCGAACCACCCTAGTCCGAAGAAGAGGCCATCCTCAAATCCCAACAATTTGACATTATTTACACCCAGTCGGGTTATCTGTATACCATCATACCTGACGCCCCTCATGGCGATTCCTCCCAACACGATGAGCCGGGGGCATCCCATGCCACAGATGGCATCATTGGCCGTATTGCCTCGCATCCTCAACCCTTTTCCATAGCACGTCCTAGCCATGGCCCCGACCTTTTGCGGGCTACATCTCAATTCGAAGCAACCAATTCGTATGCTCCCATGGCACATCACCACCATTCCCACGGACCCTCCTGTCCACCTTAGTGCTTTGGTCATGCGTCCCCCGCTTACGTCCCCCTGTTCGCACCTCAGCCATATTACCACCCACAGGCTGCACCAGCTCCTGTGTCCTCTCAAGCCTAACCTGCTTATTACCCACCACAGGCAGCCCCTACGGCAAACCCATAACCCGTTCGATAGACATATCAGCCACCCCCATAAGGTTCAGCACCTACGCAGCCTCCACCTCCTTATTATCCACCGCAGCCTGCTCCCGCACCTGCACAACCCCATAACCCACCTGCTGCCCAAGGGCAAGTGTACGCCCAACAAAATCCGTAGCAAAACCAAAATAACCAGCGCCAACAGGGCTAGCAAAACCGTGGCAAAGGCCGTAACCGTGGGAATAACCCCCCTCCAGACCAAGGCGGTCAACCTACCAATCCCCCAAACAAAAATAACGCAGCCCCTGCCAACCAGAACCTTGATCGACCGCCCAAGTAGGCCAAAAATCCTAATTTGCGAACAAACCATCCTTGTTCCATTTGCGGGGTCTATGGCCACTACACACATGCTTTCCCACATTTGGAGCGAGCTCGGCAACTTTGGACTGATGATGCCCATTGCCAAGGGCACGCAGATCCTCAGGCACCACCCAATCCCCCACCACCTTAGCATCAACCTTTGGTGCTACAAAACCCCTTACCAACCCAAGGCGTAGTGAAAACTCAGCCATTGGCTCCCCCTCAAGGCAACGCTCCACCACAACAACAGATCACTTATGTCACTCCTGATCAACCCATGATGGACTCAGGTACCCACCACTTGTTAATGATGTCATCCATCGATGTCAACCTGCAAACCTGTCAGAACCAATATGGATCCACCCCTGAAGCCCCTCCCACTGACAAAAACACTAACGCTCAACCCACTGATCAGACATTACGTATACCTCCGGCTCCACTAGATGGCGCCTCCAAAGCACCTCGCTTCCCACTTCATCGCATCAACAATAATCCCAATGCTCGCGCTGCGTCAAATTACAACATTGTAGATGAATTAGCCCAATCTCCCGCAGCCATGTCTGCGCTAGAAGTCTTAAAAAACTGTCCTTCACAGCACAAGACTTTGCTCTTCGCCATTGGTGCTATTGACCCAAATGATTCACGACTGATGGCCTTCGATTTGGACTAGTCCGAACCACGCCTGCCTTCCACTTTAGCGTTCCAAGTTTCTATTTCCGTTCGGAATCTTGTCATCCATCGGTGCATTATCGATGAAGGTGCCTCTACATGCGTTATGTCCACATTCGTTTGGAAAAAGTTGGGATCCCCTACTCTCCAGCATTCCTCCATTGCGTTGCGAGCCTATGACGGCCGTTCGGCTCAACCCCAAGGTCTCTTAGCTAATGTGCCCATCTAGTTGGCTGGTAAAAACAATGCTCATTGACATAGAGGTCATCAATGCCAAACATCATTATAACCTCTTACTTGGCTGCAGCTACATGTATGCCATGCGGGCGGTTGCCTCATCCGTTTTTCGTACCATGATGTTCCCCCATGACGGACGTGTGGTCAAGGTCGACCAACTCACCTATTACGATCCCAATGCCCCCGCTGCACCCGAAAATGTTCTCCCCATGGTTGAACAACCTGTTTGTGGTGCAACTACCTCGTTTGTTTCCTCCGTGGGACCCGGATTTTACTCAGATATGCCAATGACCTCAACATTCCAATCCATTCCACCCCCGTCACCCGCGACTGAAGTATCTGACCTATGTACCCTTTCCCACAATACACAAACACCCAACAATCAACCGCCCTTGTTACCTAAACCACCATTGGTACCTAGTCACATTGGTGTTACACCCATCCACACAATCCCCTTCCTATTCCCTCCCTCGGGAGTAGTAAGCACCCCGGTTATGGCTACTCTCAGCCTCCTCGGGTTAACCTTAGGATTACCCATGTGGTATATTTCGCCTCCCGTTCCCCCGCCGACACCAAATGTCGTCCTACAACTGATGCAACCCCTTTCCACTACTAGTCAACCACCTCCCGGTGTCACTACCCCTTCGTCATCTACAAATCCCCCCCCTCTTATCAAGCACACCGGGGGCAGAAGCCCACAACCATACACTGCTGTACCCCCGCCCAAAACAGTTAAAAACCCCCCCGTGTTTCATGCTCCTCCCAAATGCTTGTTGTGTGATGAGTTAGGACATCCGACTCATCAATGTCTACAATTAACTGCATTACAGGAACACATGCAAATGCTTGATGATGACCCCAACATCCCGGTTGTCGAACTCGATCCAACCCCTAAGCCTCGTGATAAGTCACTGCATACCAACCACCCTTGTGCCATATGTGGTATTTACGGCCATTACTCACGTCACTGTCCTGATCTCCCAGATTACAAAGCAGCTCTCTACGAGATGAATAATTTGGACCTTGAGACGGCACCCCCCACAATTTAGGAGATCCACCCCCCAGTATCACCCTCATCCGGAGATATTAACACCATTTATATGATCTCTTCGACTACCACTCCCTCGTCAACCGATTTGACAACTCAAAGTTTCCGCAATGATGAGGAGATTCTAGAGGCTCTCACTACCCCGGATTATCCCTGGGAAGACAGGCACCATCGTTCCTATTTCCTCCCAGAAGAGTCCTCCTCCACCACAGCCACCCAATTTGTGATTGAGTCCAAAGATTTCCTTCCCACCAAAGTCGACTGGTTTAAGGATCCCATTCCCGCTCCTGATGCCTTTGAGGAAGGTAACATGGCCAACATCTCACCTGTCATCCACATTGATATCTCTGACCCCACTGGTGCTCTTGAAATCATTACATTAGGAGCCTCCTGCAATGAGTATGAGATTGGAGAGTACAAAAAACTTTTCCAAGAGTTTCGTGATGTCTTTGCCTGGTTCTATACCGAAATGCCTAGTCTCGACCCCGCTATTATAGAGCACCACATTGACACATGGCCAGATGTACCCCCTATTCGCCAGAAACAGTGCCCCATTCATCCCTCAAAGCTCCCCGCTGTTAAAGTAGAGATTGAGAAACTTCGCAAAGCAGGATTCATTTATCCTATTGCATATACCACTTGGGGTTCGAACCCCGTCCATGTTAACAAGAAACAAGGCACTATCAGAGTATGTACTGACTTCCACGATTTAAACTGAGCCTGTCCCAAAGACAACCTCCCCATGCCATTTATTGACCAACTCATCGATGCGTGTGCGGGGCATGAAGTCCTATCTTTCATGGACGGTTTTTTTCGGATACAACCAGATTTATATCCATAAGGAGGATCAGTACAAGACTGCCTTTACCACCCCATGGGGCACCTTTGCCTATCGCGTCATGCCTTTCAGCCTAAAAAATGCTAGTGCCACCTTCCAGCAGGCCATGACCTATTGTTTTCACGACTTGGTCCATATCCTGCTCGTCTATCTTAACGATCTTACAGCTCATTCCCGAAAACGATCAGATCACCTTAACAACCTCCAGAAAGTCTTTCTGCGTTGTCGCAAATATCAAATCCGCTTGAACCCACACAAGTGTGTCTTTTGCGTTCCGACAGGCCGATTGTTGGGTTTCATTGTTTCCCAGAAAGGAATTGATGTTGATCCCCTGAAAGTCCAAGCCATCATAGACCTTCCCTCTCCTTGCATGCTCCGGCAGCTCCAGAGTCTGCAGGGGCGATCCAATTTCCTCCGTCGCTTCATTCTTAATTATGCCACCACCGTTCATGGTTTCTTACGCCTGCTTCGTACCCACATACCCTTTGTTTGGGATGAGTAAGCAGAAGCTGCATTCGAAGCCCTCAAGAAAGCTCTCCCACAAGCCCCTTTGATCTCCCCTCCAGATTTCTCTCAGGACTTCATCCTTTACATCTCGGCATCCGATTATGCTGTGTTCGGAGTCCTTGTTCAAGAAGACGCTGCTCGCCAGGAGCATGTCATTTATTACGTCAGCCAAACCTTGTCTGGACCACCCCTACGTTACCCATATTAGGAAAGACTAGCCCTTGCTGTGGTTTTTTTCGTCCAAAAATTGTGACACTACATTTTACTCAGTCATACCACAGTTGTCGCCGACTCCAACCCCATGGTCTATCTCTTAAACTGACGCCTCGTGCAAGGTCGCGTTGCTAAATGGGTAATTATCCTCCAAGAATATGACCTCACTTTCAGAACCCGTAAGAGCACTAAAGCCCTTGCGCTTGCCCAGCTCATCACCCATCTCCCCTCCCTTTTGCCATCCCCACAAATCTCTGATGAGTTACCCGACAATCACTTGTTCATCATCTCGTCTGATAACCCATGGTACGGTGATATTTTGTTATACCTTTGCACATAGAAGTTCTGACCCAAGATCAGTCGTGATGGACGCCGTCACATCCATCACTAGGCCTCTCGATATCTCCTCTTAGGCGATGTCCTTTACCGGCGAGGGGTTGACATGATTCTCCGCCGTTGCCTTACACATGAGGAAGCTGAACACGTCCTCAATGACTGTCATAGCGGTGCCTGCGGCAGACATTTCTCTGGAATGGCCACCACCCAAAAGGTCATCCGCGCCAGATACTTCTGGCCCACACTCTTCACCGACTGCATCACAGTAGTCAAACATTTCCATAATTGCCAACTTTTTTCCCCCAAGGCCCGGACACCACCCGCTCCGTTACACCTAGTTTTCACCGTTGGCCCCTTTTGTAAGTGGACCATTGACTTCATGGAATGTAAATCCCCATCTGCCAACGGCTATAAGTACATCATTTTCGCCGTCGACTACTTCACCAAATGGGCTGAAGCCATGCCCACCTTCAATTGTAAAGCCGACACCGCTGCTCGTTTCTTTTTTAACCATGTTATCACTCGATTCGGGGTCCCCAAATAGTTGGTCTCAGACCATGGTTCACACTTCGAATATTCCCTTTGGCACGAGTTATCCACCCTACTGAAGTTCGAACATCAGTATTCTTCTGCTTACTACCCCCAAGGGAACGGCCAAGTAGAGGCCATTAACAAAATTTTAAAAACCATCCTCCAATGCACTGTTGACTGGCATAAGTCCAATTGGCACCACATGTTGTTCCCTGCCTTATGGGCTTACCGTACATCCACCAAAACTGCCACCGGTTTTACCCCGTTTCATTTAGTGCACGGTGTAGAGTCTGTCCTCCCCATCGAGTGTCAGATACCTGCCTTACACATCACCGTCAAGCTTCTCCCAGAAACCTCCCCACTCGAGCAACGTCTGCTATCACTAGACCAAGCTGATGAAGACCGTCATGCCACTCTACAGATCATTGAAGTCGCCAAGAACCGCTCCAAAGCTGGCTACGACAAACATGTCCACCCTCGAACTTTCCGTGAAGGGGACCTCGTCCTCGCCTATGACCAAGCCCACGACAAGATGGGTAAAGGAAAGTTTGAATCCATGTGGAAAGGCCCTTACATCATGCAGACCTGCCTTGGCAATGGGGCATACATTTTAACTGACTCAAACGGTCACCCTTTACGCAACCCCCATAATGGGTTGTATCTTAAACGCTTTTATCCCTAAATAAACCCGCGGCCCCATTAGTCTGTATTGTACAGTTTTCTCTCTTTTTGTTTTTCACCTTTTTTACCGCAATCTTACATTCATCATTTTTGCATGATCACAGATGGACCATTTTCCACCTCATTACATTTGCTTCGCTGATGGAGCAAGCCACTGGTCTCCAAACCTGGCTTCTGCAGCATGGGTCTTATATTCCCCTTCACATGAATTGATTCATCTTGACGGAATATGTATAGGCGCTACTACCAATAACCAGGCGGAGTATGATGCTGTGACCAGCCTCCTGACTACTTCCCTCCAGATGTGCATATGTCACCTTCATGTGTTCCTTGAATCCCAGCTACTTGTTTCCCAGCTCAACAACTGCTACCAGGTGCGTGATCCCCGCCTCTTTAGAAAATTCTTGCGCACAAAACAACTCAGCCGACAATTTGAATCCGTCACATTCACCCATGTCCCAAGAGCTTAGAGTAGTGTCGCAGATCAAATGGCTAACAACATCCTAGATTGGCACATCAATCACACCCCGTAAAACCTCCATCATGCATCATCATCCCATAACATCTCATCAAAAATATATAAAAATCCAAAAATATTGCCAGGGGCATCCACGTGCCTAATCCTACATACATCATGTTGCACCACATAAAATACATAAGGGGCATCCATGTGCCCATCATCCTATACTACTTGCATCCACGTGTAGTACAAACATATAACAAACCATAAGCGCATCCACGTGCGTACACTAAATCATCATCGCAAAAAGGTGCATCCATGTGCATATATATATATCAAAAAATAAACGTCAATATGCTACACATGTCCTGAGTACCCCTGTACTCAGCTATACAAAAAATATCTATACATCAATATGCCTCATAGAATACATGTTGTAGCTACAAAATCGGGGGGGAGTCCCTTGCACTCCCTACTGAGAGTCATACCCTCCGTCACTGCCTGCATCAGCTTCCTCCGAGTCCTCACCCCGCTCCTCCTCCGGTAGCTCCTCATCCCCTGCGGGCTCCAGTGCCCGGCCCCTATCTGCCAAAATAGCCACCCGGATAACGATCGATCGGAACTCCCATGGCGCCCTCAGACAGTCCTGAATCACCTCTGGATCCATGTCCCGCCACCCATCATCAGTCACTCCAACCAACAACCAATCCAGAAGCATCTGTGCGGACTCCAGAGTCCCCTCAACATCACATCGACGCACCTCCCCTCGGCCTGGCAGGGTTGGTACCGCCACATGTCCCTTGCGTGCTACATGTCCTGGTGGTGGTCTCGGGCCAACATCTGTAGATCATACATTAGTTATTAATAGCATATCAACATCTTAAACCTATCATACACAAAACTTGACATCAACAATAATCAAGAAAATCAATACGTACCATCTGGTCCCCACGCTTTCCCTGGCGGCCGTGGTGCCTCTGGATCCCCAGTGTATTCCATATCTCTGTATGGATAATCATCCAGTGTCAGCGGCATTTGCAACCACTAAAGGTAGAGCTCCTGGGTGAAGTATCTCCCAACCTCACCGCCACCCCGTCGGCGCATCATCTCTCCCCACCGCACCATGCGTGGCTCCTTCAGTCCTCCTTCCCTGATCGGCACTCGCGGCCGCAGTGTAGGTACCCGCTCCATGAAGAAGGCACACATAAAGGATCCATAAAAGAATCCCTTGCCAGATTCCTTCACCGATGTTAGCTGCCGCTGAACACAAGTGAGGAACATCTGGCCCCAGGCATAATATACACCATCCAGCACCCGCTCCACCAGCTGCATTTGGCCCTCAGATACCTTCTCGGGTGATTGGGACCCCAAAACTCAAACTACGAACGCCGCAATCGCCTATACTACTGGCTCCTGCAGGTCCACCACCTGGAGTGCATTCCTCTACACCCTAGCCTCCGGAACGTAGTACGGCTCCAACATATCCTCCATATCCACATCAGCGGATACTTGTGGCTGCGTATCAGCCACCCTACCCAGACAGGGCAACCCCGTCAAGAAGTATACATCTGCGAGGGTGAGATCCACCCTCTCTCCCTGCACCCTGAATTCCTGAATGTACGGCTCCCAAAAGCTCACTAATCCGTTTAGCAGTAGCGTTGCTGAACGCATCATAGGCACCTGTGCGAACTTCAGCAGCCTGCACAACCCCAACGTAGACCGCACATGTCGATCCCTCCAGATGACATCCACTATGTCATCTGGGACATCCCGCTCTCGCGAAAGCACCAACGGCATCCTTTCTATCACACAAGGCAAAATCATCACAATCATGTCAAAGAAGTAACCCTTCCCCCCCTCGGGAAACCCTAAAAGCTCGATCCCAATCGTGGCTTTAGGTCCCCTTGCCGTTGTTTCCGACCGCGACTGTCAGGGCTACAGTCGCGGTCCGGGACCGCGCCTGTAGGAGCTGAACTCGCGGTCCCGAACCGTGTGTCCAGCCTCGGAACTCGCGGTAACGGACCGTGTATTTTGACCCAAACCTCGCGGTCCCCGTCCGTGTGGTCCGCCCTGGAACCCACGGTCCCCAACCATGGTTCCACCCGACAAACCCACGCTCCACCCCACGTGGACCGTACAAAAACTCCCCTGGGACCCACTACACCCCCCCCGAACCCAATGCAAATGTAGGTATGAGTTTATCGGAATACCTGTAACTCCCGGATCTGAAAACGACCGGTCGGATCATCCAGAAACACCAACTCATCTCTCGTCCACTCTAATCACTAGTCAAAGTCAACAAGTCCAAATGACACTTGTCATGTTGGACCCACTTACTATTTATAGTCCGTTGAATTTTTCTTGTTTTGGACTTTCTGAATCCATACAGAGTCCATTTTTCGAACCGTTTCCATCACTAGAATCAGCATGACGAGACCGTCATGATGGTCAACTTGTTTTCTTATTTTTCCATGTCATTTTTTGAGCATTTTTTAGACACCACTAGTCGCCTCGGTTTGCGTGCCACTTCGGCTGCTCTCGATTTTTTATATATTTTATATCATTGGATTCATTTTTCCGAGCCCGTGATGATGCTTGAGATCATTTCTCGCTCTCACCCCCAGATTTTTTGGGTATTTTTTCCAAAACGCCCCCCGTCGCTTCGGTTTGCGTGCCACTTCGGTCGTTTTATGTTTTCGACACTTTTTATATCGCCGGATTCATTTTTTCGAGCTCGTGATTATGCTTGAGGTCATTTCTCGCTCTGACCAGGTACAGTTTCAACATTGTGTCTCGACACCTTGCTGCCTCGATTTATGTGCCACATCGGCCGCCATCGGATTGTTGCACATTTTTACATCAGCCCTTCACTCCTTTCATACTGCAATTATTTCGTTATTTTTCCACCATTCATTATCCCGCAAGGAGGCCCACCAGTGTTCCCCCCCTACCCTCATTCTTGGTCATCATCAATGTTCCTTGATTGAGCACTTCCTCCTTGCATGATCATTCCTGTTGTTCGGTATAATTTTATCCCTTTTTCGGGCCGGACAATTCCTTTACGAAAAAGGCACTTAGGGAGTTTCTGTTAAGCTCTTTTCTGACTCCTAAAACAATGAAAAGATCGCCGAGCAATCTTGCTTCCTTTCATGCTCGTTAAAGTACCTGAAAGGGCATCTATCTGGTATAAGTTTAACCCTTTTTCGGACCTGGTAGACTACTTACGAAAAAGGAATACTCTAGTCACACCGGCTAGAAGAGTTCTTCATTGCATCCTTTTATGCTTCTTTGGGCCTTGGAGACTAACACACGAAAAAGCAACCCCTTGGAGTCTTCTTATCGCTTTCAGA
Source organism: Larix kaempferi (assembly GCA_027924585.1). Classification (NCBI taxonomy): domain Eukaryota; kingdom Viridiplantae; phylum Streptophyta; class Pinopsida; order Pinales; family Pinaceae; genus Larix; species Larix kaempferi. The sequence continues at coordinate 764,030 of BSBM01000542.1, read as the reverse complement.
CTCTCTAAAATTGAAAGCAACCACGAGCATGAACTGTCTTGGGCTCGTGCAAATCCACACGACAGTACCATTCCATTATTTCAGAGTCTTCTTATCGCTTTTAGACTCCTTAAAATTGAAAGCAATCACGAGCATGAACTGTCCTGGGCTCGTATAAATCCACACGACAGTGCCATTTTAAACACACTTCCTCTAGTTCCTTAACCCATGAAGAATTCCCCCCGTGCCTCTTGGCACTATGATCGATCATCTCGGCAGCACCCCCAATCAGGTCGCCTTTGTTTAGAGTATTCTGCAGTCTCCTGCCATTTTACACCAACTTGAGTATCACTCACCCCAGTCCCTATCCTTGATCCATTACAGCTACGATCCCTTTCCCACCAGTTAGTTTCATATGATGCCCGATCATCCCAGCCATCATACTCTGAACAAAGGAAGTTTGAGTCCACCCACTCTACTTGCCAGTTATCCCCCACAGTATGACAGTCCTACCATCAGTACTCTCACACTTCGGTTCTCCACCTCACGCTCCTATCAAGGAAACATCATTGCCTTGCTAGTTGCAGGTCTCCCTCTGTCGACGACAGCCCCTCTATTCCAGAGGATAGACCAAGAGGTCCCTGCGCCTTGGACCCATCACCATCTGTGGTGAGTGCCTACGGACCATTTTGAGAGGAGTCATCATTGCCTCTCCGAGTGGTTTTTTCTCACATGCTCGACTTCAACACCTTGATCGCATCATTGAGAATCGCGCAGGGTTTATATCCCTTCAGTTATTGATTGACGACCCTGGATTTCCCTCGACTCTAGCACATTGGTGAGTCACTTCGGAACACCCAGTTCTATGTTCCTGTGGATGTCAGGGTTGCATTGGTGATTGTATTCGGAATCCATCCAGTTATATGCTTCCTTGAGTACCCAGTTCCGTTCCAGTTCAGTGTACCATTGAGGATATGACTCCCTGTCACTATGATCCAGCAGCTCATCAGTTCCTCTGGTACCCCACTCAGCAACACTGTAGTTATTCCAGTGCACCAGTTCTTCAGCTCAGACATGGTCAGCCCAGCACTATGTCCCAGATTTGTGTCCCCTTTGGACCCTTATGATGTACACAATGGTTCTCTATGTATCCTACAGGTCCCCCTTTTCGGGCCTCACAGTTATCTTTTATGTATCTTGATACGAGCATGGGTATGCCCGCCTCGTCCATATATTGAGATTCTTCCTCATTCATTATTTGAGGCCATGTATATGTTAGGTCCCCATATTTTGGACCTCGTTGTTATTATTGTTCTATATCTTGATACGAGCATGGGAATGCCCGCCTCATCCATCTGTTCAAATTATTCCTCATTCATTATTGAGGTCATGTACTTTCAGTTTTTGCAGTTTGTTTGGGACCATTGTTCCCGGATCTAGTTAGTTTCTTCTCTTCTCCACACCCCAGGAAAACCATGAAAGACTTATGATGTCTATCGGCCATATGATGAGCTCCTGCCCTCACACATTAGGAGGCAATATGTTAACACCCAAAAAGTGCTCACTACCTCATCGACCCCATTATATGACTCATTTGTCCATATTTCCTACCATATTTGCCTCGAAAACCTTAAAATCCCATTAAAAAGCCTCCAAAAGGCCAAAAAACCATTAAAAAAACCTCCAAAAGGCCAAAAAACCCCCTTTTCCCCCCAAAATAATCCAAAATTCCTCCAAAATAGCAAAAACCCTCTAAAAGGGGAATAAAAAAATACAAAAAAAGAGGAAAAAGAGGGAAAAAGGAAGCAAAAACCCTATACAGCTGACCTAAACCATATGGTGCCCAAAACCATGGGCCAGCACTCCACCACTAAAAACCTATAAATAGGTGATGGAGGCCCCTCATTTCATATCCATAGTCAGCCACACCCTTACTTTGCCAAAATCACTCTCAAACCCTATCTCACCCTTGAGCTACTTTCACATTTGAGTGCCCCTTTGGCCCATTTCCAAAACCCTTTGGAGAAAGAGAAAGGAGCAAAACTGGAAGCTTGGAAGCAACCCTCTTGGACTGCTGCAAAGGCTTCACCAACCTTCACATTGGAGGTATAATCAATACAAAAACCCTTTTTAATATCTTGTTTTTTTTCTGTTTTATGCACATGTTTAGAATAGTTACTATTTTACTGTACTGTCTTTCATTTACTATTTTTCTGAACTGCTACTAAGGAGTCCCTTCTCCTTAGTAGGTGCTCATTTGCATAAGCTAGGGTGAAAACCCTAGCTATAGTAAGCATATCTATGGAACGAGCACTTGTGGAACCAACAACGCCATCGACATGCGGTCCAGGAGCAGGCTTGGGCTCATGTCTTGATCACGATGCTTCAGGTATAATGTGATACAAAATCCTAGACTGAGCATAGACCAGGTCTAACTGCTGGGCTCTAAAGATGGCTTGTTCCTCAGTAATAAATATGGACAATGAAACGTCCTTCGAAATATAAGGGAGCAAATACTTAAGGAACCATTCCAGGAGAAAATCTAGAGGAATGTTGGCTTTTACTAACCTCTTCCGTCGGCGCCACTCTTGAATGTGATTAGAAATGTGTGTGGCTTTATCCTGGCGAAAAGTGGAAAAGATTTCGGTTCCAGTGTCGTAAAAAACCGACAGATGAAAGTGATATAGAAAAAGCAAATCCAAATCATTAAGGCTCTTATACATGCCCCCAGGACAATCAAAATACCATTTCGTGGCATCCCCCATAAGGGTGTGTTGAAATAGCCTTAAACGGATGGAATTATGGTTTAACGAGTTCAAGGAGCACCATAGATCTGGATCCTCACCCTTCTTCCCATCAAACTTTGGAACATTGGAAGGGAGCTTGGTGGGGACTGGAGGCCATGTATAGTCATGACACACTGGATCATTCGTGAGCTTAGAAAGATCGAGCAAGTTCAACCTAGCGAGGAACAGGAGCTGAGGCTGCGAAGCTTGAGAACAATATCCCGTGAGAGACTGACTCTGCAAAACTGACGATGAGACTGTGTACATCAAGGTTGACACCTGAGGTGCCGACGAACCCTGGTAGAGCCCATGGCCCTGACAAGAAGGATAATATGTTCCTCCAACCTGGCCCATATACATAGGCACGTGCATAGAATGGGTTCCATGAGGGGGAATGGAATAAGGGCCGTAACCAGCTAAATAATTAGAAAAATTACCCCCATAAGAAGGGGGTACCATATAACCAATCAACGCGGAAAAACTAGCCAAGTAAGGGCCATAAGAAAAAGGTATGTTCCCATCCTAGGGAATCAAATAACTAGGAGGAGGATTCAGAATCATATAAGCATTCATAGGCACAGTAGCATACATAGAGGGATACGGGTTAACAGATGGGATATTGGTCATAGATTCGACGCCTACCATGAAACCTCCACTCGAGAAAGGATTCACACTAACACTAGGGGTTGACGAAGGAGGAGGCCATCCTCCAACATTCAGAGAAGAGGGAGGGATGTGACCAATCCCGAACTGATAAGCAGTAAAAGGGGGTATGGTACCCCCAATCCCAATTCTGGAGATACTGTGACTACCAGATAGGGAGGAATTAGCACTCGACGTAAAACCAGACATACCAAAATTAAAACGATCAGGGGTCATGAAGAAGGATGTGGAACCAACACCTGACGCACCCGTAGATGAACCATATGGATGACCTGAGGACCATGTATCATCAAATAGATTCCTACTAGTGGGATGGGATGTCCCAAACCCATGAGGAGTGATGTGTGATGAACCTCCCTCCCATCCAGTCTTCAGAGAGTACGTGTGAGGAGGGGAAGTTCTATTCGTGCCAGTGGACAGAGTCACCGGGACTGCCAACATGCGAGATGTAGAACTCATAGTGTGAGCTCTCTGAAGCTCGTGAGATGTGAATAAAATACCATTGATAGTCCTCCAACGTCTCTTGTGAAGAGACTGTAACAGATCGCTAGCTGGAAAACCAACCAACTGACGAGATCAGCGGAGAGCTGGATCTCGATCCACGATGACCTCAAAGACTCAACAAATAAGCGTCTCCTAATGGCCTACTAAATCGTCACAGAGCACACACCTAAAAGAAACTACAACCAACATGCACAGAACAGAGGATTGGCTCAAGGGACCTCCCAACACTACATCCGGTATGTCTCACCTAGAAGAGGCCTGAGACTCCCAAACTATAACTGGAGGTAAAAGAATCAGTTATAAGGGCCCTCATATTTCAATGTGTAACCACATCTGTGTTGTCCCACCCTTATCTGACTCAGGACAATCACAGAATAACCGCTGCAAATGCCCTATGCGATACCTAGGTAAGGAAACTATGGTCACCACGTATAACTGATCCTCAGGCGAACAGTCGCAGGTGGGATCCGTTGTATGGGAAGGGTAGCTAAGCCCGAAACTAAAAAGGGTCAAATCCCTCAAGAGTCCCCATATACCAACAAAGCCTGGATATAGCTTCCACGTTCAACAAGTATTGGAGGGCTATCTCCGCAACCTACTTCCTGTGACCTCGTGCTTAACTATGGTGTGAGTAGAGGCTCCTGAGAACATCGGTGTATACCATGGGTTTCACCACTCACTGGTCAGACACATAATGTTTGTTTGATAGTCTTGGATTGTTTACTTTCACAGGTTCTATTCCAAGGCTCTACAACCTATACTTGTTGGTGCACCCTAGAAAAGAAAAACGTTCTAATCAATTTTAATTAAGCGTTAATTTTATTGGTTGTGCTTATTCAAAGGAATATGGTCGTGGAACTAGTGATATGAAATGACTCAATAATAGGCACACCATGAAAACACTAGAATCATCTACCAATAGAAATATGTATGCCACTAAATGGCAGTCAAACTGAAGTCTCTTTTTCAGAAATAAAATGCAATCTCCCTACAATATTTCATGCCCAATCAAGACTAATGAAGTCACAAGCACTCAAATGCAAAATGCAAGTACAAATAATATTTTTTTTTTGTATTTTCAATATAAATAAATGAAAATGCAACTAGAATCAATACTTTTCAGAAAAAAAGATGCAGAGAATGTAGTGCAGATAACCCAATAAACCCAAAAAGGAAGACTCAGCTAAGAAAGTGAGCTATAAAAAAGAAAAAATGGCTAAATTTTTTTTTCTCAAAAAACAAAGAAAGAGGAGCTTCAAGTCACTAAAAAGGCAAGAGACAGTCAGGATACAGGCCCATCAAGACTCGGGAACACCCAAAAATCACCCAGCATCAACCAAACACCATAAACAAGGTTAAACTGGATCTGTACGCAACTGTTCAATGAACAGTGGTGTATGTACGCAGGATGGTTAACTAATAGTAGTGTGTACATGTGGGTAAACTACAACAAAGTAGCGTACAGGGTAGGATAGGTGACCAAAAAATGAGTAAAAGAGGCCAAGAAACTCAGGATTTTCTATAAGAACCTAATTACCTATTAGAGACACAGAAACCCGAAAGACCAGAGAACCAAAACAAGGAAATATTTCCCAAAAGTCCCCAAATAGAGGCTTCTCCCTAGCGGAGTCGCCAATTCTATTATAGAGAAAAACTTCCTATGGCTCAGGGTAGACCACTACAGACAGATGGAATCAAGAAATCAACTTGCTTCCCAACATATGCTATATAGATGTAAATGTGGATAAATTAAATAAAGGACCTACCTCAAATCGAACGTCTAATGAAGATAGAGTTTCAATGCTCTTCTCTTTCTCCCCCTTCCATGTACGATAATAGCTCAATATATAACCCTCCAAAGGCAAGTGAAAGGTCGAATCGAGTCATTTCAAGATACATGGAGGGAAAAAGGTCACAATGGCATCTTTTTGGAGTGAAAATAGAGATTTTACTTTTATTTACCAAAAAGTCGATGTACGCTGGCTGTAGTGATGCAACCAGCGTATACACTAGTTGTACTGAAGTAGCTTGCGTACAAGAGGAAAAATAGGGAAAAATGGGTTCAAAGAGAACCAACAATATGGTTTTGAGTCTACAGATGAATAAGGGAGGCCAAGGAGTGCTGCAGGGAAAATTTTAAGACCCCCCCAAAATTTCTATATATAATAATTGGGTGAATCCCCATGATATACAGGAAAATATGAAGGCTATTTTATGAATGTTATATTATTTATATGTAATTTTTGGCGAATCTCTCATTGAATTATATAATATTGTAAAATCTTGGCGAATCTTTCACTAAATTATAGAGCCTTGTAAAGTCTTGGCGAATATTTCACAAAATCATAAAACATTATAAAGACTTGGATAATATTTTACTAAATTATAAAATATTGTGAAGTCTTGGCGAATTTTTTGATAAAGTTTAAAACCATATATAGTAATAGGAAAACATATTTAAAAAATACTAATAGGAGATAAATATTAATAAATCATCACATAGAAATTTTGAGGGGAAGAAATCTTGCAACTAGTATGTTATTATAATCCTGATGCAAATTAGATACAATTGAACAAAAAAGCACTTAGACAAGCAAGATCAACTTGATCAATGAAAGCACTTACTGGTTTCTGAACTATGGTTGTTTTCCCATAAATCCTTCTCTTACAAAGTCCACCATCTGCAAATGATATAAAATATTACAAACTATATATACAACCCAGATCAAAAGAAACATTTTAATATCATATCCACACTTAAAAGTTACAACCATGTTACTTACACAATAGTATTGCACAGAGTCTCGGTGCTCTACATCCTAGTATGGGGGAGACGTTGTAACGTTTGTTCGTAACAAAATAATTAAAAAAATCACATGGTCTCATAAAATAAAAAAATTATGGAAAGTATTTAAAAAAAATCCATGTTGGCTCATAAAATAAAATATTATGAAAAGTAATTAATAAATCGATGTTCATTTATAAAATAAAAAATTAAAACTTAAGCAAGGATCTATCAATCAAGAGAGATCAAATTTCTTGAGTTTAAATTTAAAAAAAGAAATACATCTCAAGAAATTGGATCCCTCTCGGTGCTTGATAGATATGGGTTTAAGATGGATCTATGCTGGTTAAATATTATTTGTTTTATGTTCATATTAATTAGTTTAATGTTTGTATTAATTCATGACACTTAACTTGTGACCTATAGTACCCGCCACAAATTAAGTGGGAGTCTGGTCAGCTAAAAGACATAAGTAAGTGAGAAAATGAATATGAGCAAAATTTGATGGGAGAGTTTGAAGACGCAAGACACACAAAGGATGATACATCAATAGTCCAGAAGATGACACGTTGCAAAAGCATAATCTTGAAATATGGAAGAAGGGATGTCAAGATTTGTAACAAGTGTATACTGGGGATTCATTTTCTTAACAAGTGGTTAAGAAAATGGGTATGTTTATTAAATAATATTTGTTTTTATATTTATATTAATTAGTTTAATGTTTGAGTTAGTTTAATGTTTATATTAATTAGTGTAGTGTTTAGCCTTTGTATAACAACCAGCCATCTCCACAAAACTAAGTGGTCAGCTACGCCTATCTGTGTTCACGGGCCACTTTACTTGTCATTGTGCTAGTAGGTGTTTATATCTTAGAATTTGGGGTGGACTACAATCTATGCTTTTCCTATATTGAAGGAGGATGAGGTAAGATGTAAGAAGAATCGATGATTACAACCAAGCATGAAGAAAAAGTAAGATATAACTTCTTCATGACACTTAACTTGTGACCTATCGATGTTCACCGACCATAATTTAAGTGGTTGTGCTAGTTTTTTATATACTTGTCTAAATTTAATGTCAAATAATTCCTTCGAAAGTGTATCTCCGAGACTATATGCATATCTTTGACATGGATTTTAATATAATCATCTATGTATTGGATACCGATATAAAATCTCTGTTTGGATATTGAAAAAAAATATTTTTCATAGAGTTCAAGGATACATAATGTTTAAATTTTGTTGTTCGATAATGATTTGAAATGAATCACTCACTTGTCATTTATTTTAGTATTTTTTATGTTTTAGGTAAAAAAATTTGAGCTAATGGTTTGTAGGGTGCGCTTATAGGCCTATTATGTTTTGGTGATATGGGGTCTTATCATTTTTAGAGCCTATTAGAGGTGTAAAAAGGTTAATTTTGGGTCAAATCTTTGTGGAAATAGTCTAAAGCCTTTCAACAACATTCTACACATGCAAAAGTCACCTCAATAAAAGCTTGTTTGCACAAGTGATGCTTCCTCCAACTAGGCCTATCATGTTGATCACCATGGTACCAAGTGGATGCCACGTTAGATTCCATTACTCACATAGGGAGATGGTCATATGTGGACTTTCAGGAAGATTCCACACGGTTCAAAACCCTAATGCTAGTAGAGAATTGAGGCATGCAAAACCATAACTATAACCTTAGACAATCGCCGAGACATGTTAAATGTCGGGTAGCTAGGAATGGAAGCATTTTTGCTCACAAGAAATTAGATGCAATGATGCTTAATGGAGCTAAGTGGACTAGTGAATTAGTCATTGGAAAGAGAGCCAAGTGGAGTCGTGGACTATTTAATTAGTCATTGGCAAGAGAGCCAAGTGGGCTAGTGAATTAAAGTCATTAGCAAGAAAAGTGTTTTGAATTTCAAAACAACCTATTGTCAAAGTCCAAGGACATTGCCACCTAGTGGCTCTTGTTCTAACAACGCAACACCAGTAAAAAATAAAAAAACATATGCAACATATCAATCCACGTAAAGGCCATTTTCTACCTTATTAAACAAAGTCCAACTTTTGATTGTCCGCTTTTTTGATCATGCAGCTTTCAACTCAAATAGTGGTGCAAGTTACATGGAAAATCCTTTCAAACCCATGCGATCTTTGCAAACGTAGGATTCAACTACTTCTGTGATGCATTAATGACAGATGAATGACTTCTGCAACTCAAGGGTAACATGTTAAGTTGCTAGTGACCACTTGGTAAGTCAACTCAACTTTTGATTTTTCAAGTTTCTGCAACTCAAGGGTAACATGTTAAGTTGCTTTAACACACTTGAGATTCACAACCATAAGCCACAATGACAAAAAAATAAGATAATCTTACAAATAACATATTTTAAAAATTGATTGGAATTGCTTTAACACACTTGAGATTCACAACCATAAGCCACAATGACAAAAAAAAAAAAAAAAAAGATAATCTTACAAATAACATATTTTAAAAATTGATTGAAATTGCTTTAACACACTTGAGACTCACAACCATAACAACAAAAATAGGATAATCTTGCTTTGGCATACTTTAATTCACAACAACCATAAGGCATAGTGACCCAACGAAAAGAGGATGATATTTTCATTGTCCTTTTAAAACCAATGGAGGGAGCCTTGGAAACTATTTAACAAACACCATAGGAGCTAGTGGAACTCCAAAATGTAGACACATCATGAAAGAATATTGAAGGACGTGGATGCTCCCAGCTCTTGTAGTAACTCTAGTATAATTTTAATGAAACAAAATAATTAATTGACTTTCCACATATAAATCACACATTACATGGTACATGGCACTTTTGAAAAACGTGAAGAGCACTTTTAAAAAGAAAACAGTGACTCATGAATCATGACTTGACGCAGCATATTGATGTAGTACACTTCAAATTCAATTCTTTTGTACAGAAAGATGCTCTTAAGTGGCCTATAATTAGCTTCTTTCTTTCAGCTTAAAATTTGGTTAAGATCGTATTCATTTGTCATACAGGTTGCGAGTTCTATATCTTCAAGCTTCTCAAGAACTTATTCATGTTTGTGAAGAACTAACAGGAACTGCAAACATTAACGGAAAGGTAAGCAATAATACTCACTGGAAGCATTAGTAATTATATGATACTGTATTTCTCAGCGAAAGCGAACCTGACTAATGGACCTGTTGTGCAGATGAGCGACATTTCTTCTTCAAAGGGAGACATCTCGCTGTGCTGCTTGCAAGAACAATAGAAAGAAATGTTCAGACGAATGCATCCTCGCGCCTTATTTCCCGCAGCTGTTGATGTATATGATCCATAAGTAGATATAGCAGTTTAAGCACACGTATAAGCATCTTAACCAGATCGAGAGTCGAGACCCTCCACCTTCTGCCCATGACCGGATGACAATGACTACATGGCTCGGATAGATATGATTGGCAATTACCTCCTTCTGGTTATGTTGACCACCTCTAGGTTATAATTAGTAGCCCACATATTGTTTTAGGGTTTTAAACCACATATTGTGGAATATTTTTATTGAGATAATAATTTTATATTCAAATATATTATATTTAAAATAGTTAGATTTATAGCATATTAGAGGTAAATATGGAAAGTATATATTAAGTAAAAAATTGAATTGTTATAATAAACATAAAATATGGTTACAATAAATTTAAAATTCGAATGACATAAAAAATATATATTTATAATGAATTTAGTTGGCATAGCAAACCCATGTTGAAGTCCCCTTAGGGATGAGATAATTGGTGCAACCCCCTACTTAAACCTAGTTGGGTCATTGTTTCGATTTCCATGATAGCTCAAGGGTGAATTTACCAAAAAACCTGATTTCTTTGATCACTCAAGGGCGAATTTACCCTCAAAAACTACCATTTCTATAGATTTGGGAGAATTAGAGGGAGTGGGCTTATTTTATGGGCTATGGGAGCTCCAAATCTAATCAAACAAGGGCTAAATGGTTATATTTACGGTCTCTTTATATATTTGATGGGGATAATGTGCCATTTATTAAAAATAAATATATAAAAATTGTGCTAATCATAGTAAATGATGGTTTAATTAAAAAATAGCCCACTAAAAAATTAAAACCCCTAAATTTAGCCCATGGGCTAAGATTAGCCCCTAAATTTTTCCCTGGAGTGTTGATGCTCACAAGGTGGAAAAATACGGTGTAACAACACTTGGCCGGATGTCCCACCCGTTCACCAAAAGCAACGACCCATTCACCCATCCAAACTCCCCGCAGTAAAAGTTGAGATTGAGAAACTACGTAAATCCGGGTTCATTTATCCCATCGCTTACACCACTTGGGTTTCCAATCATTTGCCAGTTAACAAAAAACAGGGCACCATTCGTGTCTGTACTGATTTTCATGATTTGAAACGAGCTTGTCCTAAAGACAACTTCCCCACGCCTTTCATTGACCAAATTATTGATGCGTGTGCGGGACACGAGATTTTGTCCTTCATGGATGGTTTCTCTGGGTATAACCAAATTCACATTCGCAAGGAAGACCAGTACAAGGTTGCTTTCACTACCCCATGGGGCACCTTTTCCTATCGCGCCATGCCTTTCAGTATTAAAAATGCTGGTGCCACATTTCAGCGGGCCATGGCATTTTGTTTTCACGATTTGATCCATATCATCCTGGTCTACCTAGACGACCATACAGATTGATCCAAGAAACGGTTCAACCCATATGCTATCCAAAAATTGCAGCATCACCGATGCTGCGACCCGTAAGAAGAGATTGCGGAAGGAAGAAGGATAGATTATTTTATGTATTTTTGAGTTGATTGTATCGTAGAATGCGGGTTTTTGGGTCATTGGACCATATGAAATGTAATTTTGAGTTAATTATACTGCAGTAGGCAGGTTTTTGGGTCATTTGGACCATGTTAGTTAGATTTTGGGGTCATTTGTCCAAAAGTCGGTTAGGAAGTTGTTAGTAAGTGGACAAGCATTGTAAAGGCGGAAGCCTATTTATAGTCAAAGAGCCATATGTGTTCGACAACGAGGGAGCGGATCTGAGCACGATCTTTGGATGTTGTTTATGCGCATCTTTGAGTCTGTATGTGAGATCAAGTGATATTGCTGAGATTTGGTTTTGCGGAGATGTTGTATCAAGGTTGTTCTGAAGTAATATGACATGGCGGAACCGTTTGGTGAAATTCCCTGTGTACCTTTTATGTTAATGCATATTGCGATGATTTCTTACTGCAGTTAATACTTTAATGTTATACTTGTCGCGATGAATGTTTCTGTTGAATAATGCTATGAATATGAATGATGTTAATCTTGAATGCATAGATTTATTTTGAATGTTGCGATAAATAATATAAGTAAGTAGTGCCGCAATCATCCTCCTTCATTCGACAGAAACATGGTTCTGTCCACTCTCCCTTGATTGCTTCGGGTGAGACCTCATCTGCTTTGCAGGTGTTGCTGGACAGGGTAAAACCTGTCTGGGCCAATGCTCAGGGAGATCGTGGTGGGTTGGTGTCAACAATGATGGGAACCTCTGTCGACTGGGTTTGAGTCAACAAATGGTTCCATTGCCGAGACCGTGTGCGAAGTGAAAGGAGGATATGTTGTGGCACCCAACGAAACTCGAGATCCAGGAATGGTTTGATCGGAAGCTACAGGAATTTGCTGAAGAAGAAAGCCAGAACACTCGACTGACAATAGATTAATGGGTAGATAGATATATTCACGATGGTCCGCATGAATGGTTCTTCTGTGAATTCCTGGTCTTGTTGTTCGAATGGTTGGCGAAGTTGACCTTTTAGAAGAGGAACTTCCAGAGTGGTGAGCCAACGACCTGGACCCCACAATTGATCCAAGAACTGCAGGAGGTCAACAATAAAGCACCACGGGCTGTCAAAGTGTGGCTTGATAGCATCTTGGAAGGGTATATCACTGAATTCGCGGTTGATACACATAAATCTTATAGTGAAGACGAAAGATATTTCTTCCGTGAACCTCGAGGAAGGTTTCTGCTGTCGCTCCAACTGTCCATTAAGATGCTTATCTGCGAAAAGGGTATATTGAAGATGCATATAGATCAGTAAGCAGCCTGGTGGGCGGAGGTCGTGGGTATCGCGACAGTAGGGGGATGGTGCATGGAATGATCAGGGGTAGATGGGTGCGTGTCACGACGAGACTGTGAGTGAAGCCAAGGAATACAGTGGTCTTACAAGGGGAGGAGCGAGGTTTCGACAGGAAAAGAGGCAGAGGATAGGAGAAGGTCCTGCTGTGATCGAACTGTGATTTTGCGAAGGAAGACCATACGGGACGAAGTGAACTCACATCCCAGACAAGGATGCACAGGCTACGCCCATGATAGAGGTAGGACCTAACTCCAGCAGCAACGTACCCACACCTCCACTCACTATTTGTCAACCAGTGAGAAACACCACTTCGACCCCATCGGGTCAACAAAACATGATTGCTAGTAGTTCAGTACCTGCAGGAAGGAATCCCAGGATGGCGAGCAATAATGCTAAGTTACCGTTGTTCCATGGGAGTGGGATAGATAACCCGGAGCAGTATTGGCTTTTGTGTGAAGCGGTCTGGACCGTAAAATAGATCACTGATGATGATGTTAAGAAAGGACAGCTGGCGACGAACCTGCAAGGTCGCGCCTTAGATTGGTTTATGAAATTTGTTCTAGTCCCTACAGGAACTCTAGTGAAAACATTACATGAGTTCAGGGATGGGTTGATTGCAGAATTCAGAAAGCCCAAGTCTGAAGCGCAATATATCACAGAATTGAAAGAAATTAAGCAGTATCCCAACGAGACGGTGTGGAATTTTGATCAGCGGTTCAAGACATTGATGGCAAGGGTTAGTTTCGACATGAGCATTGTCCAACATAAAGAGTGGTTTATCACAGCACTGCTACTACACATTCGGCTACCATTGATGCAACAAAACATCTTGACGCCCAGTGAAGCTATGGAGATTGCAATGCGGTTGGAGGTGTCGTTGATTGGAGAAAATGCAGCTGGGATGTCGCAGATACAAAAACAGCTGTCTAACTTGACCATACAGCTGCAAGATTTGAAGAAGGGCAAGGAGCAGTGTGAAGAGGTATGGTGCACTCGATGTTGAGGAGAAGGGCATACGAAGGACAATTTCCCCGACTTCCGCAACTATTTGGTTTCAGGAGCACCAAACCCATTAAATGGTGTTGGCATGTCGTATTGTCGCGTTTGTCAGGTATTTGGGCACCACCATGAAGAATTTCCATATATGCAAAAGATGGTCACTAAGCTGATGAATCTATATTGCACTTTCTGCGAATCAGTGGGAAATGGTGACAAAGATTGCTAGGCATATGGGTTGCTTCATGAGAGAACGTATGACACATTCTATGTAAAGGATGACCAGCGTGCTGTACAACACTCACCACTGCAGCTGTAGGTAACCCAGCCACTACCTCAACCACAGGTGCAGTTTGTACCGCAGCAATAGCAGCAGCAGTTTGTGCCGCAATATGCTCCAATGCAAATGGATCCACATCAGCCACAGTATGTTCAGCAACTGCAGGATGCACAGCAAGGGAAAGGCATGCAACTAGCTCCGATGCAACAACAGTACAATCAACAACAATACCAATAGCAGGGTGGATTCCGTGGAGGATTCCGGGGTGGACGTGGTGGAGGATTTGGTCGCAGAGGAGGATGAGGAGGTCATGGACCTGTGCAATGCTATCACTGTGCAGTATGGGGACACTATCAGCGCGATTTCCCATTGTTGCAGACGTAGTGTACATTTTGTTTCGGTGTCGACCATACAGTAGAGAACTGCCCACAACTGATTGCATGATGGCAGGCAAGAAATGTTTCGCAGTTGCAGAATCAGAACCTAGCACAACAGCCAGTACAAAATCCGGTGCAACAACTAGTCCAAAACCAGAACTAGCGACCAATTCAAAATGCTAGTCAAAATGTGAACCAGCCAGGGAATCCACTGCTGAACCAGAATCAAGGTGCGAATGTTTCAACAATCTCAGCAGAGCCCAGGCCACATGATGCAGCCGTTGCAGTGATCACTCAGGGAGGTGCAAAAACAGGAGAAGACACCTCACATCCACTAATCCAGTTGGCAGGGCAAAAGAAGGTGTCATTTGACATTAATTCAGATTGCGATACGTTCCACCAGGCACGATGGGCATTGGAGAAAGGCAAGGCTATTGTCTGTGACATGCCCCCTCTCTTTGATGACACATCAGACGTTGGTCCATTAGCGTAGTCTGGAACTTTGTAGAAATTCTTGGAAAGTTGTTTGTTGCTGGAAAGGGATCCTTCTGCGCTTGCTAAGATTGAGGGGTTGTTGCAGCGATTACCAAGGGGACGCCAGGAATCTGCGGTGAATTCCTTTCAACGAAGCAAGACTGTCAAGGAGATGCAGATGAATATTCAAATTGGAGATTATTATGTCAACTCAGTTATTCTGGATCTTGGTTCGGATGTCAACATCTTAACCAAGCAGGCATGGCAGAAAATGGGGAGCCCCCCATTGAGTTGGTCTTCTGTATAGCTCCAACTATCTAATCACGCTAAAGTGACGCCGATTGGGAGAGTCCCCCGGTTGGTGGTGGACATTGAAGGCATGAAGACCTACGTCGACTTCGATGTCATCGAAGTGGTTGAAGGAGGAATCTCTTATCCCGCGTTGCTGGGGATTGGATGGGATAACGACAACGGAGCAATAATCAACTTCAAGCGACGGATGATGACTTTTGAAAATCACGATCTCAGAGTTATCGCCCCATTGTATCCAACTAAAGGACGTAGATACCTTGAACCAGTGAAAAATGAAAATCCCAGTAGATGGGACCATGCATTCAATATCTCAGAAGATTATATTCATCCAACTGACAATGGTGAGCTTGGATGGCGCAGTGACAACTCTGCGTCTTCTGACTCTTATGACACGTTAGAACACTGGCAGAACCGCTTGCACAATGTGTCGCTTCGTAAGTGTGGATTGATCACGCTGTCCCTATGCCGTGTCACGACTGAAACCGTCACACTACCAATATATGAAGGACTTCCTGGCTTGTCTGCCTTTCTGACAGAGTTCGAGGAAAGAGTTTCAGAACCACAACGATTGTTGGCATTGGACGAAGCACTGAAGGATGCTCCAGCACGCTGGTGGGCGACACACAAGGCATCAATTGATGGATGGTCGAAATGAAAAATATTGATGATGGTCTGCTTCAGCGATACCGAGGTCTACCACGTAGGGAAGTATGATGGTCGGAACGATCCTGGAGGCCATTTGATGGAGTGTCAGACGTTATGGGCATTGCGACCAAGAGATGAGTGGGTCCACGCATTTATCCATACTTTGGATGAAATGTCGCGGTCATGGTATACGACAGCTGAATTACGGGGAGAAATCACTACTTGGTTGGAGTTGACCATTTTTTTTACTCATACGTTCAGTTTTGCTGATCCCAACCCGGATGTCCATAACGCTCTGCAGATCATTCGTGATGTGGTTCTAAAGGTTGTTCCTGTGGCATACCCGGCAGATCCGCATACACACGGCCAGATGCAATCCATTATGGAATGTTACAATATCATTGGTGGGCCCAAAAACAGTGACGACCCGTGGAATCTCAACATTCCGGAGTTTGCAGGAAGTCGCGATGTGGTACCACCTGGTGGGCCAAGCAATATGTTCAGTCATCCCTTGAAACTTTGCAAGATCAATATTGGGACGGAGGCCACTCCCAAGTTCGTGAATGTTGGAAATTATTGGGATGATGAGATGATGGGAAAGGTCACTGAGTTGCTACATGAGTTTCAAGACCTTTTTCCTACGAAGTTCTATGAAATAAAAGGTATTTTGGGTGATCTAGGAGAGATGAAGATTCCCTTGAAACTAGATGCGAAACCGATCAGGAAGCAACCTTATCGGCTCAATCCGCGACATAAGGAGAAGGTCAAGGTAGAACTTGATTGCATGCTGAATGCTAGTATCATTGAACCGGTCGAAGAGTTAGAATGGATCAGCCCTATGGTATTGTAGGACATGAAGACTGGTGAGGTGCGCATCTTTGTTGATCTCGGAAGTTGAATGACACCTTCTTGCATGACCCCTTTTCGACCCCGTTTACTGATGAAGTGCTTGAGGGGGTAGCTAGCCAGGAGATGTATTCTTTCACGGATGGGTTCTTAGGCTATCATCAGATCCGTATTGCCAAGGAAGATCACCACAATACCACTTTTGTGACTGAATGGGGATGTTTTTAGTACACTGTAATGCCGTTAGGGTTGAAGAATGCACCTGCGATATTTTCACGGGTTGTTGTTGTTGCATTTAAGGATTTCATCCAAAAGTTCTTATAGGCATACATGGACGATTGGACAGTTTATGGTTTGATCCGTGATCATCTGGCCAATTTGCGGTTAATGCTGGAGCACTGTCGACAACACCAGTTATCGCTGAATTTGAAGAAGTGCATTTTTTGTGCCCCATTTGGGATATTGCTGGGTCACATTGTATACAAACAAGGGTTGTTGGTTGATCCAGCAAATATTGCGCTCATTTTGAGCTTGACACCGCCGACCACTGTTAAACAGCTAAGGGCGACATTGGGGCATACCGAGTATTATCGCAAGTTCATTATGGGATATGTAGCAATCATTGCCCCTATGGAGAAGCTATTGAAGGAAGATGCCATAGTTCAATGGAGCCCTTCCTGTCAGGATAGTTTTGAGCAGCTCAAGGCTAAGATGGCTTCGGCACTGACACTAGTATTCCCAGACTGGAGTAAGGAATTCCATGTCCATGTTGATGCATCATCAATTGCACTCGGTGTGGTGCTAGCGCAACCAGGAGAGGGGGATCTTGATCACCCTATTGCTTTTTCCAGTCGAAAGCTGTCATGCACAGAAAGGAACTACACCACTACCTAGCAGGAAGGATTGGTGATGGTCTATGCACTACAGAAGTTTCAACACTACTTATTGGGCGAACATTTTAAGATGTTCACAGACCATTCTGCCTTGAAGTACCTGGTCGATAATCCTGTGTTGGGGGGGAAGATATGCCGCTGGTTACTTCTCTTTTAGGAGTTCGATTTTGAAGTAATTGTGAAACCAGGGCGGTTGAATTCCGGCCTTGATAATATCTCGTGGATTGAAATAGGAGACGAGCAAACTAACATTGAAGACGGGTTACCGGATGCACAACTATTTAGGGTTGAAGTAACCGATAGCTATTTCAAAGAAATCATTCAGCTTCTGGCAACAGGTACTGCACCAGAAGAGCTCACCACTAGTCAGAAGAAACAGTTGGTGGTTAAAGCTATCGACTTGCAGCTCATTGCAGGAGAGTTATACAAGATGGGTGCCGATGAGATATTACGACGGTGTGTCTCGCCACACGAGCAAGTGCAGATATTGGCAGAAGCAAATGGAGGAGTAGCTGACGGACACTACGGCGGTTGAGCGACTGCCAGGAAGGTGATTCGGGTGGGGCTCTGGTGGCCCATGCTCCATAATGATGCGACCGACTATGCGCGGTCCTATGACGTCTGTCAGAGAACTAGGAAGCCATCCAGGAGGGACGAGATGTCGTTGATGCCTCAGTTAACACTGCAACCGTTTGACAAATGGGCAGTAGATTTTGTGGGAGCAATCAATCCACCGAGTAAGCGCACTGGTGCAAGATATATCATCACCGCGACAGATTACTTGACAAGATGGGTGGAAGCTGCACCAGTTGTTGATTGTTCCGCGGCCACGACCTTGCGGTTCTTGTTTGATAACATTATCACTCATTTCGGCTGCCCCAAGATATTGCTGAGCGATCAAGGAAGCCACTTTCCCAATCACACCATCAGCTCACTAACGGAGGATTTGCAGATTCAGCATTAAGAAGAGTACGCCATATCATCCACAGGCAAGTGGCACAGTGAAGCTTTCAACAAGATATCAGAACATGCACTGACAAAGGTGTGAAATGCGAGCCGCGATGACTGGGATCTCAAAATCCCAGCATTATTGTGGGCCTATCACACCACATGTAAAAGGTTGCCGGGTCAGATTCCATTTAAGCTGGTGTATGGACAAGAAGCAATCATGCCAATGGAGTACATTGTTCCAAGTCTACGCATAGCAGCAATGACAGGAATAGATTCTACGACAACATTGGAGGAACGTCTAGCGCAGTTAGTGCAGTTGGAGGAAGACCGCTTTATCGCTGGTTTCCATCAGGGTGTGGAGAAGGATCGCCAAAAGGCTTGGCACAATCGCCACATCAAGAACAAACGGTTTCAACAGGGCGACTTGGTGCTATTGTATGACAGTAATTTTATGAAACATCCAGGAAAATTGCAGATGCATTGGCTTGGTCCATATCGCATCAGTAGCATAACTTCAGGAGGAACGGTACAGTTACAGCAGTTGGTTGATATTGTGCCTGCGTTGATGCGCCTATGATATGATGATCATGATAGGGTGGCCCACCCAGACATTTCATCAGCCCCATATGTTCCTGGGTCACGACTTACCGCGACGTTGATTGTACAGGTTTGGGCACGTGGATTGGAACAGGCCAGCTTGTTAGGGCTCATTAACATGCCGCATTTTGGGCGGATGGCGGAAGTTAATGCGTGTGTGAAGTAGATTCTTGCGTGCTTCCATGGTGGTTCGTTGTTGCTGGATAGAGAAATTATGGTCACTGGTGATTTGATTTCGTACATTACCGGACTGCCTAAAGATGGAGTTTATCCGTCGCAGTACTTCCAAGGGAAGGCGAATGACAAAAAGCGAGTGGGTCAGCTGGTGAAGAAATATGGCTTGGAAACGGATGGTCGTGGGTATCGCACAAACAGTATCAATGATAAGTTGGTACTCACTGGCACCAAGATTTTATCCTGCAAGGTGGTCAGGGGTGGTCGTTCTAACCAATGCAACTCAGGGATTGTCGCATGTGTAGTACAATGCGCGGAGGGCGTCCAAATGAACTTGTCCTTGTTTCTATTGAATCAGTTGGCAGAGGATGCCGTGGTAGTTCAGGTCGGTAAGGGCTCATTTAAATATAGCTGGCTGCTTCTTTAGATTGCATTTGTGGCTTGGAAGGAGCCCGATGTGTATCAGGGCATGGACGTTGCGGCTGTAAAAGAGCGGTGGGGTGCGCGCTATCAAAACTTATGGTATGTACGGGAGCCAAAGCGACTCCGGGATTGCCAATTTCTATTTTGGCTCTATTGGGAGATGCTTTACAATGTAGCGACAAACGTACCGCGGATATCCGAAGACACTGCAGAAAAGTTTAAGCTGATCATGGAGTTCGCGGTTTGGCCGCATGCTATTTATGTACAAGAAAGGCGTGACCCCGGTCAGCAGTGGTTGTTGACCCCTTAAAAGGTAATGACGGAAGCACTAGATTCCATTGTGAATGATTGGCCATTGGAATGGCACGAACCTGTGTCGTTGGCTGAGATTGAGGCTGGATAGCCGGCGAAGGGTACATAGGATCGCACATCGGTCCAAGACCCGCACAGTCATCATGATTCCAATCAAGCGTCCATTAAAACACCGACGGATGAAGACAATGACCACTCCTTGGAGCAGAACAAAACTAAAGGGCACCAGGATCCGGCGACAATCAGCGGGCTGCCCTTGTCGATAGAAGCAAGCTTGGGATGACTCATAAAAGCAATCAGTGATGCATCCACCGCAGCAGCTCAGAAGATGACAAGGGAAATAGACGAAGGATTCCATGGACTCACTGCTCATATGGATTCGTTGTGTGACATGGCTTTGCAGAGGGCACCGAAAGAAGCAGTAGCACCACAAGTTAGCACAATCAGCACCGAGCCGCGGGTTCGGAATGTGGAGATTCCCCCGATTGCGATTGTGACTGAAGATAAGGCTGTGAACGCCTTGATGCAGTAGTTACAGAAGGTGTCTATTAATGTTAATGCATTTCCAGCGGAAGAGTTGATGACTATGCAGGCAACCACCAGCCAAGAGATGACAGACCAACTGCGCGAGATTAGTGGCATGTGCGTACGATTGCATGCGAGCGAGGATGACGTGAAGAACACCATTGAAGAATTGAATGGCAAGGTTGCTTCAGCAAGATAGGTTGTGGATGAGCTCGAGGAAGATATCTGGAAGGAACGAGCTGAGAAGGCGCGTGAGATCGAAGAACTGAAGAAAGAGCAGGACCACCTCATCGCCGAGAAGGCCAGTATGTGGGATGATAGTGTACGGGTCGATCAGGCCATCATGGAAGCTTATCAGCATGTGTCATAGCCCACTGAAGAGGTGGATGTGCTACAATAGGTGCAGCGATTAGGGGTTGCCCTTGTCTAGTTGAGGAAGGATAATTAAGAGTTGAAGGTTCAGGTGAATCCTGGTACGCCTCAAGTTGAGGTCGACAACAGAAAAAGGGCGATTGAGGAAGTTGCCACTCAGATGGAGGAGCTGGAAAAGGCCGCGACGAAGCTCACATCCGATACCGTACAGTTCTAGATCCAAATTGTCCAAGACGAGCAGGTTGACCAGTTGATCAAGTATCGACAGGATGCAGAAGGACAGTTGGCGACACTCAAGGCAGCCATGCGCACAATGCCACCCATGGAACAGGTCGCCAAGTCTCAGGACGTAAAGGAATTGCAGCAACGCGTTACTAAGGCTGATGAGAGGCAGAAGAAGCATGCTGCACAGTTGGAGTAGTTTCAGGATGTTGGGGGACAGTTCATGACCAAGGTTGGTGACGTGCTTCAGGTAGTACAGAAGGGTTGTCAACAGGTGATGGAGAAGCTCACTGCACATCCATCTGCAAAAGATGTGCTTGACAGTCAGGTGAAGGCTACAGAAGCCAAGGAGATGGTGACGATAGTCACGCAGCAGTATAAGGATTTCAAAGTGAAGACCACAGAATACACCACGTCCAGTTGACATGGCTCGAGGGTGAGCCACAAGATTGTGTTGGGGGCCTGTTGGCAGGAAGTTCGATAAGGAAGAATCGCAACATCACCAATGCTGCGACACGTCAGTAGGTGGGTTTTTGGGTCATTTTGACCATGTCAGTTAGATTTTGGGGTCATTTGTCCAAAATTCAGTTAGGAAGTTGTTAGTAAGTGGACAAGAATTGTAAAGGCGGAAGCCTATTTATAGTCAAAGAGTCATATGTGTTGAACAACGAGGGGAGCAGATCTGAGCACGATCTTTGGATGTTGTTTATGCGCATCTTTGAGTCTGTATGTGAGATCAAGTGATATTACTGAGATTTGGTTTTGCGGAGATGTTGTATCAGGGTTGTTCTGAAGTAATATGACATGATGGAACCGTTTGATGAAATTCCCTGTGTACCTTTTATGTTAATGCATGTTGCGATGATTTCTTACTGTAGTTAATACTTTAATGTTATACTTATCGTGATGAATGTTTCTGTTGAATAATGCTATGAATATGAATGATGTTAATCTTGGATGCATAGATCTGTTTTGAATGCTACGATAAATAAGATAAGTAAGTAGTGCCGCAATCATCCACGGGGGTTTCACTCAGTGAAATTTTTACATATCACGATCGTTCGCGTGATGTTAAAGAATATCCCTAATTTCACTAAATATTGGAAAATGTGTCATAAAATTGTATTGTTGAACCCCCCTCCCAATATTCCTTTCCAATTAATAAAACCCTTAGTTTCACCAGATATTGTAGGTATCTGTTTTTATCAACCCATTTTTAACACCCCCTTTATCAAATTGTAACAAATAGGATCCCTAACACATCTTAGTATAAGCAAACAAGATGCTAAATAAAATAATAGTATAATGCTAATAATGACCCCACTAGGATTGCAGGGGCGACTGATCAATTTGTAGCATTGGATAGTGGAAGACCCAATGAAATAGTATCGGGGAAGGAAAAATGCGTAAAAGGAAACCTATCTAAGAGATCAACATTACAAAGAATGTAAAAGACTAATAGTCCAATAGTTAGTGCAATGCTTAGAAAATATGATAATTGCATATGTTTGAAATCAAAGCCTGCCAATATACTAATTTTATATCATGTAAATACAAGTATAGCCATAGATAGCTCATGTTTTCTATAAGCTTAATAAATTAAACTCTATAAAAATGCGAAATTGAAACCCTTTTATGGATGGACTCCCCTACCTTCCTATCAAAACAAGCATCATTGATGTTTGAACAAAAATGAACATAGAAAAATTTCTCTTACTTTTCAATAACACTATATGATCATGTGCATAGCTTGGATTTAGGTCATTCACAAGATCCAATGAATTTCCTCCACTTCATCTACATTTATTCTTGCAATGAAGGGAATTAACAACATTTAGTTACCTTTTCTTGGGTTGTGTCTAGTTTTTTTTCTATCTTTACAGGAGGGAAAAATACCCATTGTTAGGTTTTAAGCATGCAATAGTTATAAAGATCCACAGGTGGTGAAACTTATAGGGTATGTAAATAAGGATTTATATTTTCACATATGTTCATGTCAATTCCAATGCAACATTAAGACGGATGCCTTGCATATAAGAATTGAAATTACAATTATGAATATGCCAAATATAACTCAATATAACAACTATTCCTAACTGGCAATGTGAAATTATTAAAGAAGAATACAAAAAGTTGAAAGAAATAATTAGTCAAGAAAAATTGATCTAACTTTTCTAGGTTTCAATGAGCCAAGAAAGATTGATATCACTTTTCTTGGTTGTTGTGGAGCAAGGTTTAATTGAATCTCAATACGCTCCTAAACTCCAACCTAAAAAATCAAGAGTTAGATCTTTTACTTGAATGCCTACAAAAAAAACAATACAATTGTTCAAGTCGAGAACCACCGATTAGCTACATTTCTTAACTTAAAGATGAAAAAAAATATAACATCAATTCAAACCAAGCATAAATAAGCTATTAAATGAGAATTTCTCAAGGCCAATAATCCAAAGAGACTTCCATCGATACTATCATTAGTACACTATTATCAGATTTATTCAAAACTTAGGATCATAAGCAATATCAAATAAAAATGGAGGGTCCTTAATTTTTAGGTGGGTATGACTTGAGCCCGTGATTTGGAGGTTATTCCTCGGCACAACCAAATAAAATAACCCCCAATATTTATATTACTATGTCAAATTAAAAAAACCCCCTTGGCCCCTTAATACATGGCAATATATTTTTGAGGTTTTTAAGAGTATTCAAACCCCCAATATGAATGGACGTGATATGATATTGCCTCACTAGTGAACCCCCCGTGCAATCATCCTCCTTCATTTGGCGGAAACATGGTTCCGTCCACTCTCCCTTGATCGCCTCGGGTGAGACCTCATCTGCTCTGCAAGTGTTGCGGGACAGGGTAAAACCTATCTAGGCTGGTGCTCGGGGAGATCGTGGTGGCTGTAATGTCCCTTGTTAGGAATTTTATTAAAATGGCAATTTTCCACTTTTTTTCCCTAGTTCGACCTTTGACCAGTTTTGATCTCTAGGTCCCAAATTTGCCCCAAATGATCCCAAATATTCTGAGAAGGTATATGAATGATATTAGAACATAAATATGTGTTTTAGGGATGCCTTTGGACCTTTAAAATACTTCTGCAAATACTCTTTCAATTCTGGCCAATGTAGGGAACTTTACTAATAATTTGCCTTTGACTAGTATTGGTCTCTAGGTCTCGAATTGACTCCAAATGACTTCAAATATTCAAGGAAGGTGTATGAATGATATTAGAACTTGAATATGATGTTCAAGGATGATATATGGCCACCAAAATACCTGTGCAAACTCTCTTAAGATTATGGACCAAGTATGCAATTTTACTAGTAATTTGGGGTTCAAATCCCCTTGGGTAAGTACTGAAAATGGCTTCCCAAATGCCTCCAAAGCCACTCAAATTTCTGAACAGAGGTAGGGAATTTATTAAGGATGTTATTAAGGTCTCATGTGCACCATTAATTGATTATTATATCTGTTCCAACCCTCTCCCATTCAACTACAAAAATCAACAATTCGACCCTTGGGGAAATGGCACTATTTCTTCTCCCACTGCAATTAAACTGAGTAAAAATACTTCAAATTCTCAAGTACATTAAATGAAACTTGTAAAATACATCCATGGCAGTCCATTAATCACAAGTTCATCATATAATCATCCATCCATTCGAAATCATCATCAATACATTGGTTCACAACAAGGTAGTGGGGAAATGGCATTGTTCTTCCATTAAAAATGAGATTTATACATTTATACTTGGAATTTAGACCTGAAAATTTCTGGAGATGAAGAAGAGAGTATTTAATTCATATTACAAAATAAATGTGGCATTAGAAGCTCCCCCAAAGAGTACAATAGCTCACCAAAAACGCCCTCCCTCAAGGATCAAGAATATGCCATCAAAACTGGAAATGGTTGAAGGAGTGAGCTGCAATAGAAGAAACCATGAGATGACCTATAGCTTACACCTGCAAATAAAAACTCCATTAAAGCTCCAAATGAAAGGTCTGAATGGCCTTTCCAATTACCAACTTGGATGGGAATCTTTCACCCTCAAAATTGGCTAAGGCAAGAAACTAGTCATCCACTAGCTCTCCCTCTTCACAAATGCAATTACAAATTCTACAAATGATTAAAAGCTGGTTTCATTCTTTGTTATTGACATTAATAAATTTTTAATTTCCTCCATGGGTCGAATTCCTTCCAAGAGACTCATTCCAACTCAAGTTGGGAAGAGATCCGAAAGAACGCCACTTGTACAACAATTTCTAGTCTCCTAGTTCCACCAAATCACATGTGGAAGCATCTTAGTTGCCCTAACACCCTTGAGTGCCCTCTTGGAGTCTATTTTTAGCCCTGACATGTCATATATGTCATATTTCAGCCTTCAGGTCTGATTTGTGTCATAGGTGTCATAGCATCTTCATCATTGTTGTCATAGAGCTAGGGAATCTAGCCCAAGTGTCTCACTAGCTCCAAATTGCCTCTTCCTCTTCCATGGGAGTTACTCTTCCTCTATATTTTGACCTTGGATGAGTCATTCCATTAATAATACCTTTTGGACTCCCCCAAGTATGGTACCATTCACCTTGAATTCGAATTGGTGAGAGAATGATGCCAAGTGTAGTGGGGAAATCTAGCCATATGTGGGTCCCACTTCCTCCATGTGTCTTCATGATCAAATGCCACTTTTATTTTTATTTTTATATATTTATTTAGGTCCTTTATTAAATATTTATTCCATTCTAATTTTCAAACATCATTTATTATCCCCATTATTCCAAATCCGAAAGCTTCCACCCCAAACCTAGGAAACTAGTAATTTTTCTCCTTGGCAATTATTTGAACTTTAGCATCAATTTGACAAACTCTACTGAATAGGAACAATGTGATTAGGCCATTGTGACCCAATTCCAAATTTGGGACATTACAAATCCTCCCTTCCCAATATTGCTTGTCCTCAAGCAATTTTAAACATGGGTGTTGAAGAACCTGCTTTCCGTATAATTCTTTGAAGTTGTCATTGAATTGCCCAACCTTGAGTCTTTGAGTTTCCATGAAGATTTTAGAGAGGAACTGTTGGTTGTGGAGCCAGATCTTCTAGTCTCATAGATGATATTGTATTAGCCGTGTTTGTACCCTAGTTCTATATGATATGTAGGTGGACTGTACACTCACCCAGCGGGGGGGTGTGGGGGGGCATCGCCCCCCCACGGGGTTCCAGGTTTCGCCAGCTGTTTTGCGGGCCCATGGTTTTGGGTATCCCGTGGTATTTTCCCATTGTATTTCCCTTATAAAAGAAGGACATTGTAATACGTCTAGGGTTGATGTATTAGGTTTTATGCATTGTAAAGATCTTTGAGATCTTGAGAGAGAGTGTAAAACAGAGAAGAGGAAGTGCAGCGGTTGTGCTGCAGGTTGTATCCCTTCGACTTGCTGGACAGTAATAATAATAAGGACTGGAAAAATTCAGTGTGGACGTAGCCCAAGTTGGGTGAACCACGATATATCTGTGTCTCTCTTGTAATGTGTATGTGTGATTATATTTGCATTTCTGTTTATTGTTATTGCTCTGCGATCCTGTTTTTCTAACAGGAACCACCATGCTTGCTGCTACACTACTCTGATTAAAATCACTTTATTAAGTGGGGAATCCATCTCCCATACTACTTGCTTCCCCCAAAAAAATGAAACCAATGAGACAAAAATTATTCCAGGGTACCATTGCTTGTATTGCACCCCAACAATTAAGAGTGCTCTCCAACCCACACCATTAGATAAGAGGATTCCTGGATCCCATTTTCTTGTATGCATTCTTCCAAACATCATGAGTACCAAATATATATCATCAAAGTACATAACAACATAATAAAAATGTACATCAAGGATATGCTTCATCAAAGAGTCATGAAAGTGCTTATACCTCAAAGCAAGTAGACCACCATTTTCCAAGTGCATACAAGCTTCAAGTGACCAATCAAATCTGTCCAATGACATAGGTGAGGGTCCCATGTCCTATAATGCTGCTCCAAAAGGATGTGATATGCATCAAAATATTCATCCATGTATTCTTTCATCCAAGAAGTGAATGAAGAATCTCCACTAAAATTTGAACCAAATAATGAGCAAAAAAAAACAAGGAGACTTCAAATGACTCAAAGAAGTCTCACCCATACACCCATGGATGTGAGAATCATAAAAATATAACAAAGTATGTGGCTGCCAACAAAAAGTTTCTCCAATCATAAATCTATTCTCCCAAGTGTTGGATGAAGTTCCTCCAACATCAAATGAATCAAATGTTGAGCAAGAAAAACCATGAGTCTTCAAGTGACTCAAATGCATATTATAGGTGCATCCATGTAGATTTGCATCATCATAAAGTGACAAATAATGTTGCTGAAAATGTGAATAAGAATGTGCTCCAACCATGTCATCATAAAAGGTAGATCTAGGAGTTCCATACTCCTCATGTGGCACCATCAAAAAGAACCCTTTCACCCATACTTCATTGAGACTAATACTGCAAAACATGGAATTATAGGATGTAGGAGAATGAACTAACTCACCCAAATGATCAAAAAGTGCAGAAGTTTCATCATGGGAAGGATCCATGTGGGTAGTATCATGCAGATCCTTCAAAAGTGGGAAACATTTGTCATAGATTGGTTCCAATGTAGAGGAATCATGCTCTTCTTTAAAAATTGCATAAGCTTCATCAAGAGACAATTCAAGTTCTTCTTCCACCACATCAAGTGTTTGGATCTCTTCAAGTTCATATTCAAACACATTAAGCACATTCAAATTCTCACATTTCTCATAATCCACCATGTCATGAGAATCCTCTAAACAATCTACCATTTGACAATCTGAAACATAGGAGGAAAAACAAGTATCTTGCAACTTTTCAAGAAGTTGCTCATTTTGAATTGTGAGCTTATGAATATCCTCATTATTCTTCAAGTATGCAATTAAAGACATGAAATTACCTTTGATGTGGCACATTGCTCTTTGAATCTT
This sequence comes from Larix kaempferi, assembly GCA_027924585.1. NCBI lineage: Eukaryota > Viridiplantae > Streptophyta > Pinopsida > Pinales > Pinaceae > Larix > Larix kaempferi. The sequence goes on along the minus strand of BSBM01000542.1, from coordinate 735,748 downwards.
TTGCATGTCTTCAAGGAAGGATGTTTCCTCCAATGAAGTAGCTCTCCAACAAGAATTTGACACCAATGCTTGAGTGTCATGGAGAATGCTGAGGGACTCTTGGATCTTATTTTCATTCATCTTTAAGGACCCTTCAAGAAAATGAGGATCTTGCAAATGAACCTCCTCATCTTCTTCAATTTTGCTTGGACCAACTTCATGAAGCTCAAGTGGTGATGGGGAAGTTGATCTTGGTTCTTCTTCAACTGCTACAAGGTCTTCATTATCATGCTTAATGGAACTTGGGCTTGCAGAAACACTTTTAAAAGTGATATCTATGTCACCAACATAGAGGTGTGACCACCCATCAGTAGGTACTCCTTCATAGTTTAAGCATCCATCAGTAGATTCTCTTTGGTTCATGTTTAAGCTAGAAGGTGTCTCGAAATGATCTTCCATATTTTCAATAGAATCTTCTTCATGCTCTTATGATGTCTCTTCATTTTTATCCTTTAAGCAAGATGATGCATTTTGCCCCTTGTTTTCCTTATGATCAATATCTTTGGAATCTCTTTTTGAAGAATTCCCAAAAGCTCTCCTCAAGTGGGACATAATTTCATGCACTCATGTATGATACTCACTCCAAGGTTCTTTACAAGAAGGGCATAAAACTTTCTTTACTAACTCCACATCTTCATTTTTGGGCCTATTTTCAAAAACATGTTCAGCAAAGTACTCAAAAGACATGGCATTTTATGTATTTTTGCTAAAAGCAAGATATTCTTGATATTTTCGATATTGTTGAGGCAAGGTTTTATATTTTGCTCTCCATCTTTGGAACTCACTCATAGAATTATCCTTGGTTGGTGTGACACACTCATATTCATCATATTTAAAGTCATAAGAATAATCTTCATTTCTCTTGAAATTGTAAGAAGTGTCGCATGATGGCACCTCTTCCTCGTACCATTCACATTATGCTTCATATTGCTCATAAGCATCGGCATATTCTTCATAAGAATTGTACTCATAGGATTCATCATAATAGTAAGACATGGGTGCCAATTATTCTTGAATGTATGTACCTAATACACAGGTGAAAGGACCATGCTATGATACCACTGTAATGTCCCTTGTTAGGAATTTTATTAAAATGGCAATTTTCCACTTTTTTTCCCTAGTTCGACCTTTGACCAGTTTTGATCTCTAAGTACCAAATTTGCCCCAAATGATACCAAATATTCTGAGAAGGTATATGAATGATATTAGAACATAAATATGTGTTTTAGGTATGCCTTTGGACCTTTAAAATACTTCTGCAAATACTCTTTCAATTCTAGCCAATGTAGGGAACTTTACTAGTAATTTGCCTTTGACTAGTATTGGTCTCTAGGTCTCGAATTGACTCCAAATGCCTTTAAATATTCAAGTAAGGTGTATGAATGATATTAGAATTGAATATGATGTTCAGGGATGATATATGGCCACCAAAATACCTCTACAAACTCTCTTAAGATTATGGACCAAGTATGCAATTTTACTAGTAATTTGGGGTTCAAATCCCCCTAGGGTAAGTACTGAAAATGGCTTCCCAAATGCCTCCAAAGCCACTAAAATTTATGAACAGAGGTAGGGAATGTATTAAGGATGTTATTAAGGTCTCATTTGCACCACTAATTGATTATTATATCTGTTCGAACCCTCTCCCATTCAACTGCAAAAATCGACAATTCGACCCTTGGGGAAATGACACTATTTCTTCTCCCACTGCAATTAAACTGAGTAAAAATACTTCAAATTCTCAAGTATAGTACATGAAACTTGTAAAATACATCCATGGTAGTCCATTAATCACAATTTCATTAGATAATCATCCATTCATTCGAAATCATCATCAATACATTGGTTCACAACAAGGTAGTGGGGAAATGGCATTGTTCTTCCATTAAAAATGAGATTTATACATTTCTACTTGGAATTTAGACCTGAAACTTTTTGGAGATGAAGAACAGAGTATTTAATTCATATTACAAAATAAATGTGGCATTAGAAGCTCCCCCAAAGAGTACAATAGATCACAAAAAATGCCCTCCCCTCAAGGATCAAGAATATGCCATCAAAACGGGAAATGGTTGAAGGAGTGAGCTGCAATAGAAGAAACCATGAGCTTCCTTGTATATTACACCTACAAATAAAAAATCCATTAAAGCTCCAAATGAAAGGTCTGAATGGCCTTTCCAATTACCAACTTGGATGGGAATCTTTCACCCTCGAAATTGGCTAAGGCAAGAAACTAGTCATCCACTAGCTCTCCCTCTTCACAAATGCAATTGCAAATTCTACAAATGATCAAAAGTTGGTTTCATTCTTTGTTATTGACATTTATAAAGTTCTAATGTCCTCCATGGGTCGAATTACTTCCAAGAGACTCATTCCAACTCAAGTTGGGAAGAGATTCCAAAGAACGCCACTTGTACAACAATTTCTAGTCTCCCAGTTTTACCAAATCACATGTGGAAGCATCTTAGCTGCCCTAACACCCTTGAGTGCCCTCTTGGAGTCTATTTTTAGCCCTGACATGTCATATATGTCATATGTCAGCCTTCAGGTCTGATTTGTGTCATAGGTGTCATAGCATTTTCATCATTATTTTCATAGAGCTAGGGAATCTAGCCCAAGTGTCTCACTAGCTCCAAATTGCCTCTTCCTCTTCCATGGGAGTTACTCTTCCTCTATATTTTGACCTTGGATGAGTCATGCCATGAATAATAACTTTTGGACTCCCCCAAGTATGTTACCATTCACCTTGAATTCGAATTGGTGAGAGAATGATGCCAAGTGTAGTGGGGAAATCTAACCATATGTGGGTTCCACTTCCTCCATCTGTCTTCATGATAAAATGCCACTTTTATTTTCAATTGTATATATTTATTTAGTTCCTTTATTAAATATTTATTCCATTCTAATTTTCAAACATCATTTATTATCCCCATTATTCCAAATCCCAAAGCTTCCACCCCAAACCTAGGAAACTAGTAATTTTCCTCCTTGGCAATTATTTGAACTTTAGCATCAATTTGACAAAATCTACTGAATAGGGACAATGCGATTAGGCCATTGTGACCCAATGCCAAATTTGGGACATTACAGTTGGTGTCCACAGTGATGGGAACCCCTATTGACTGGGTTTGAGTCAACACCATCATTGACCTGCGGCAAGTATTTCTATGTTGTTGCAAGTATAACATACGCCTGAACCCCCTCAAGTGTGTATTTTGCATTCCTGCTGGCCGGTTGTTAGGTTTCTGTTGGCCTGGTTTTGCAACCAGGCTTAGTGCTATGGGAACCTGCTAACCAGTAGCAGCAGTTTCAATAGAAATAAATAACAATAAACTAATTAAACAAGACTAACCATGGATCTATGCAAAGATATTAAGCAAATAACAAAAATAATTTAAAATCAAGAACAAGATAATGTAAAATAATGAATTTGTATTGAAAGAATGGGGGAAGCAAGTGCTTGCGGAATCAATACCTCTAATGATGAGGTTGAATGGCTCCAAGGATGAGCAACTCCAATCTCCAATGGTCTCTTCTCCAATGTGGTTTGCAATGGCTAAAATGCTTAAGGGAGATTTCAGCAGCATAAGGATGAGATAATGGATGGATGTGAAATGAGGAGCCCCTACCACCTTTTTATAGGTTTTGGTGGTGGAGAATACCATTTGTGGTTTTGTGGAAACCAAATGGTATTGAAAAACATGGTTTAGGTACTTTTCCCTCCTTTTTCCTTTTTTGAATAAAAATAATATTTTAATTCCCTTTTTAATATTTTTGGGAATTTGGACCCTTTTTGAGGGTTTTTTATGATTTTCTTGGAAAAATACTCTTTTTTTAATGGAAAAAGGGGTGTACTAAGGTCTTTTGGTGACCTTTTGTTGGCTTCAGGGGCTCAGATGGTGGAAAAGTAGACAAATGGGTCATGTGAATAAGGGAATGAGCTAGTGAGCACTTTTTAGGTGTTAACAGATTGCCCCCTGATGTGTGAAGGCAGGAGCTCATCGTATGGCCGATAGACATCATAGTTCTTTGTTCTTTTTTCTGGGGTTTAGGGGAGAGAAGAGACCGGTTGGAGACTGGAGCCACGGCCCTTGGAAGCTGCAAAAAACAAAAAATATTACATGGCCTCAATATGAATGAGGTATAATCTCTGATGAAGGACGAGGCGGGCATTCCCATGCTCGTATCAAGACATATACAAAACAATTAGTCCCAAGTAGGGGGATCTAATACGTAAAGAAATATACTGGTACATCATAATGGTCCAGAGGGGACATTATTGTGGGATATACTCGTGATCATGGCTGATCTTAATAACTGATACACTGGAATAAATGTTGAAACTAAAGGTGTTCAATCATCTGTATGGACTTAATCACTGTGAGCCATCTCTGGGAAGTATTTGTATCTGTATACTCGAGGGAGTATAAAACTGGGGTACATCTGAATACTGTCGCCATACGCAACCCGGATATTTATAGAAAAAATGTAAATGGTTGTATCCATAGGTAGACTCTCAAATGTGGAGGAGCCAGGTGGTATCCGGGGTCTTCGACTAATAACTGAATGGACCAATACCCTGTGCGAGTCTCAATGATGCGATCAAGGTGTTGAAGTCGAGCATGTGAGAAACAACCATTCGGAGAGGCATTGAGGATTCCTCTCGAAATGATTCGTAGGCACTCATCATAAATGGTAATGAGTCCAAGACACAGGGACCTCTCGGTCTATCCTCTGGAATCAATGTGGTTGTCGTCGACAGAGGGAGACCAGCAACTAACAAGGCAATGGTGTTTCCTTGATAGGAGCACGAGGTGTAAAACTGAAGTGTTGTAGTACTGATGGTAGGACTGACATACTTGTGGGAATGGGAAATAACTGGGTCAAAAAATGGGTAGACTCAAACTTCCTTTGTTCAGAGCATGATGACATGGTTGACCTAGCAGCGTAGGGAACTGACTTGTAGGTGTGGGGATCATTGCTTTGACTGAATGGTATATATTGACTCTGGGGGGGAGGACGAGCTGATAGGTGCCGTCGAGGGATTATCAAGGTGACATACTGCAGAATACTCTGAACAAAGGAGACCAAAATGGGGAAGCTGCCTGATGAGTAGATTTGATCTGTCGTGGCGCCAAGAGGCACCATTGATTCCTTCTTCGTAGTTTTAATGAGCTCTAAGAAGGGATAAAAGTGTGCTCTGAAATGGTACGGTCCTGTGGATTTTGTGAGCCCAGGACGGCTCATGCTCATGGTTGCTTTCATGTTTAGAGAGTCTGAAAGTGGTAAGTGGACTCTATTGGTGTTTCTTTTTCGTTAGTTTAGTCTCCAAGGCCCGAAAAAGCATAAAATGATGCAGATGGAGTACTCTTCTAGCCGATGTGACTAGAGTATACCTTTTTCGTAATTAGTCTACGAGGTCCGGAAAAGGGGTAAACTTATACCAGGTAGACGCCTTTTCAGATACGTTTAGCGAGCATGAAAGGAAGCAAGATTGCTCGGCGATCTTTTCATTGTTTTCGGAGTCAGAAAAGAGCTTAACAGAAACTCCCTAAGTGCCTTTTTCGTCAAAGGGGTTGCTCGGCCCCAAAAAGGGATAAAATTATACCGAACAAAGATGGATTGATGAGGGCGAGAAAAGGTCTCAAGCATCGTCATCAGTGCGGAAACTGGATCCGGTGACATAAAGATTGTCGGAAACGGCGAACGACCGATGTGGCACGCAAACCGAGGTGATGAGGGAGCATGGAAGAAATGGCCGAAAAATCGAAAGGTGAGAGTGAGAAATGATCTCAAGCATCATCACGAGCACGGAAAACTGGATCCGACGATATAAGGCATGCCCCAAACTGAGAACGGCCGATGTGGCACGCAAACCGAGGTGATAAGGGGGCATGGAAAAAATGCCCTGAAAATCGGGACGTGACAGCGAGAAATGATCTCAAGCGTCATCACGAGCGCGGAAAACTGAATCCGGTGATATAAGTTACACCTAAAACGGAGAACGGCCGATGTGGCACGCAAACCGAGGTGACGAGGGGGCATGGAAAAAATGCCCTGAAAATCGGGACGTGACAGCGAGAAATGATCTTAAGCGTCATCACGAGCGCGGAAAACTGAATCCGTTGATATAAGGCACGTCCAAAACGGAGAACGGCCGATGTGGCACGCAAACCGAGGCCACGAGAGAGGCCAAAAAATGGACCTCGTAAAAACGGAAAAAGGAAGGAACCTGCATGAAGTTCTCGCGGTGCTGATTCCAACGGTACCAACGGTTTGAGAAATGGACTTCGTATGATACCGCAATGGTTGTTGGAAAATTGGTGGAATTTCTATAAATAGGGGGTGGGGCTCAAATGACTTGTCATTGTTACGTGTGAGTTTGATAGAGCTGTCAGAGCTTTTTCTCGATTTCCGGGAGATTTCACCGTTGGTTTTCGATTCAGCGAGTTGCAGGTAACTCTATTTCCTTTAACCTTGTCAATTATGTCTTTTTTGTTTGGCGGCGTGCCCCCGAAGGCCTCGAAATTCCACGTTGACTCTCCAACGTGGAACCGCGCGGGTTTCGGGGCTGAACCCGCGATGAACCACGCGGGTTCTAGGCTCACAGTCGCGATGTTCATCGCAACTATGAGGTCGGAACCCGCGATGTTCATCGCGAGTTCATGGGGGATAGTCGCGATGTTCATCGCGACTGTCCGGCCAAAACCCGTGATGTTCATCGCGGGTTTTTGCATGGATCCCGCGATGGTCATCGTGGCTTTTTGTGGAAAAGCCACGATGGGCATCGCAGCTTTTTGTGGAAAAGCCGCGATGGGCATCGCGGCTTTTTGTGTAAAAGCCGCGATGGGATTTTTCTAAAATTTTTATGCTGGGGCTAAAAATTTCTTCTGTTTTCCTGGCAGGATGTTGAGGAGACCTCAGTCCTCGTGGCGGGAGAGGGAGATCGATGGTGATCTTATGTTGAGGATTGAGACTGATGCAGGGGTGAGACAGACTCTGGCTATGAGCGGACTTTTAAAGTTCGCTCAGATCCTGCCTATACGTTCAGTGAGACGTCTCCTGAACAAGCTTGTGCAGTGGTGGGTGTCGGCGGAGGGTGCATTCATCATTGGTGGTGAGAGGTTAGAGATCACTCTCACGGATGTTTATTTTTTAACTGGGTTGCCTCGCTTGGGTGAGGTGGGTGATATCATGCCGAGGTTGCCTCCAGGTATAGATATGGAGGACCTTTTACAGACTTTCTGTTCTAATGATGCTGTTTTACAAAACAGCTCTATTAGTCTGCGATCCCTGCGTGAGTGGGATATGCGAGCTATTGGGGCTTGCGTTCTACGGATATTGGGTGCTGCTGCACCACATCGTATGTCTGGGGGGCAGACGATGATGGTGGATTCCATTCTTTAGGGTACTTATTATGCATGGGCGCAGATGTTCCTGGCTGGTGTCCGGAGAGATATGGACAAGGCCATTAGAGAGGGAGGCGAGTTTTGTTATGCCTCATTTTTATGCTGTTTTTTCTTCGAGCGAGTGCCGACCTTGCGGCCACGGGTACCCATTCGTGCTGGTCTTCCGAGTGAGCCTCGTATGATGAGGTGGGGGCAGATGATGCCCCGTGGCGGCGGTGGTGTCCGTGGTTACTTCACGGAGGATTTTTATCAGCAGTGGGAGCAGATGCCTCTGGTGATTGAGGACTATCCCTATGCCGGCATGGATTATCGAGGTGACCCAGAGATGCCTCGTGCCCCAGGACAGGCCTGGAGTTTAGACGGTATGTTTGTGTTTTATTTGATATTATATCATATGCTGTATGATTTATCATTGATGATTATTGTTCTATAGTATGTGATGGCTTACTTGCTTTGTGCAGATGTGGGTCCAGTGCCACCGCCTGACTACGTGGCTCGGCAGGGGCGGGCGATGGTGGTCGCCCATCCACCTGTACCTGTACCTCCTCCGCGTGGTGGAGGATTTGCAGCTCGTGGGCGAGGGGTTGGCCCTCGTGATGACGCCATAGATGGTGTCCGACAGAATTTTGCCGAGATCCTAGCTGGGCTTCCCGAGGATGGTTGGAGAGACCTGGATCGGGGTATTTTGCAGGGTTGTTTTGGTGCGCCGCCTGAGTGGCAGTCGCTCCTATTGAGGGACAGCGGTGTTCGTGGCGAGGCACCGGGATGGTAGACGGGATGATCCAGCAGGGCCGGCTCAGGGGAGGATACGTCTGCGGGATGATCCAGCAGGGCCGGCAGAGCGGAGAGTTCGGGCTCGTCATGGCCCGGCAGGGCCAGCGGAGGAGGATTCGGAGGAAGAGCCGGAGGAGGAGCCTGAGGATCCTCGGGATCCAGCTGAGTAGACGATACTGTATCTGCCCCCAAATGCTGATGAGCATATGGGGAAGCATTTTTTGTATGACAGATGTATTTTTTGTATATCGGGTGCTGAGGGCACTTATGACATGTTGACTATTTGATTTATATATATATGTGGATATATATTTGGATATATTGTCGTGTATGCACGTGGATGCACCTTTATCTTTTGTATATGCCCGTGGAGGCACCTGTTATGCACGTGGATGCAGTATGTTTGTTGATTTATATATGCCCGTGGAGGCACATGTTATGCACGTGGATGCATTATTTGGTTTTTTGTTTTATGCCCGTGGAGGCACATGTGATGCACGTGGATGCATTTTGTTTATAGATATGCCCGTGGAGGCACATATTATGCACGTGGATGCATTTTGTTTATGGATATGTCGTGATGTGACTGGTGTGCCAGTCGAGGACATTGTTGGCCATATTATCTGCTACACTATTGAGGTGTCTTGGGACATGTGTGAATGAAATGGATGCAAACTGTCTAACCATTTGTTTAGTGCGCAGGAATTTTCTGAAAAGACAGGGATCGCGTACCTGGTAATCATTGTTGAGCTGGGAAACTAGGAGCTGTGAGTCCAAGAAAACGTTGAGGTGACGGATGCTCATTTGGAGAGCAGCGGCCAGGAGACCAGTCACAGCATCGTATTCAGCTTGATTATTGGTAGCGGCACCTAGACATACTCCGTCAATGCGAATTAACTCATGTGAAGGGGAGTATATTACCCAAGCTGCGGAGGCGAGATTGGGAGACCAACGGCTTGCACCATCAGCGAAACCGACATGGCAAAGTGGAAGAGGTTCCATCTGTGGTCATGCAAAGAAAAACAAATATTTAGGTTTTTTGAATTTTTTGTGAACAAAGAAAGTATGCCTATACTAAAATGGACGATGGTGTCCATCAGATTTTCTATGGGTAAAATCTTTTAAAGTACAACCCGTTGCGTGGGTTGCATAGGGGATTGCCTTCTGAATCGGTCAGAATGTATGCCCCCTGCCCAAGGCAGGTGTGTATGATATAGGGGCCTTGACACATAGACACGAACTTTCCCTTCCTGGTTTTATCATGAGCTTGATCGTAAGCGAGGACAAGGTCTCCCTCAGAAAAGGTTCTTGGGTGGACGTGTTTGTCGTAACTTAGTTTCGATCGTTGTTTAGCTGCTTCCATGTTTTGAATGGCTGTGCGTCGATCTTCATCGGCCTACTCTAGGAGTAGTAAACGTTGCTCGATCGGGGAAGTGTCCGCTAGGAGTTCAACGGCGATATGTAAGGCTGGGATCTGGCACTCAATAGGGAGGACGGATTCGACACCGTGAACTAAATGGAAAGGGGTAAAACCGGTGGCGATTTTGGTTGAGGTGCGGTAGGCCCATAATGCCGGGAAGAGCATGTGGTGCCAATTGGATTTGTGCTTGTCTACAGTACGTTGGAGAATGGTCTTCAAAATTTTATTGATCGCTTCGACTTGGCCATTTCCTTGGGGATAGTAAGCGGAAGAGAAATGGTGTTCAAATTTCAACATGGTTGATAATTCCTTCCAGACGGCATCTTCGAAGTGAGAGCCGTGGTCAGAGACTAGTTGCTGTGGTACTCCGAATCAAGCGATAACATGGTTGAAGAAAAACCGTGCTGCAGTGTCGGCTTTGCAATTATAGGTCGGCATGGATTCTTCCCACTTGGTGAAATAATCTACAGCCACAACGATGTGTTTGTGACCACCGGCTGACGTGGGGTTGCAGTCGAGGAAGTCGATGGCCCATTTGCAGAATGGTCCAACGGTGATGACTGGATGAAGGGGGGCGGGGGGGGTTCTTGCTTTGGGGGAAAATAGTTGGCAGTTATGGCAATGCTTGACTGCGGTGATGCAATCAGTAAACAATGATGGCCAAAAATAACCAGCCCGAATGATTTTCTGGGCGGTTGCCATGCCGGAGAAATGGCCTCCACATGCACCGCTGTGACAATCATTGAGGACTTGTTCTGCTTCACTATGGGATAGACAGCGGCGTAGGATGGTATCAACGCCGCGTCGGTAAAGTACATCCCCTATCAGGAGGTATCGGGGGGCGTGGTGTCGTATGCGACGGCGTCCATCACGATCGATGTGTGGTCGAAATTTTTGCGTATGAAGGTAAGTCAAAATGTCTCCGTACCAAGGGTCGTCAGACGAAATGATGAAGATATGCTCGTCAATCAAGTCTGTTTGGATAACGGGTGATTTTGAAGAGGATGGGAGGTCCGTGATGAGGTGAGCGAGCGCGAGGGCTTTAGTGCTTTTGGGAGTTCTGAAAGTGAGGTCATATTCCTGGAGGATAATGACCCATTTAGCAACACGATCTTGTAGGAGCCGCCGGGTGAGGAGATAGACCATGGGGTTGGAGTCGGCCACGACCGTGGTATGACTGAGTAGGATGTAGTGTCGCAATTTTTGTACGGAAAAGACTACAGCTAGGGCTAATCTTTCCTCATATGGGTAATGCAGAGGTGGGCCAGACAAGGTCTGGCTGACGTAATAAATCACATGCTCTCGGTGTGAGGCATCTTCTTGGACCAAAACTCCGGACACAGCATGTTCGGATGCCGAGACATAAAGGGTGAAGTCTTGAGAGAAATCCGGTGGGGATATCAAGGGGGCTTGTGTGAGAGCTTTCTTGAGGTCTTCGAATGCCGTGTCTGCTTGCTCATCCCAAACAAAGGGTATGTGGGTACGGAGTAAGCGTAAGAAACCGTGAACTTTGGTTGCATAGTCAGGAACGAAGCGCCTAAGGAAATTGGACCGCCCCTGTAGACTTTGGAGTTGCCGGAGCGTGCAAGGAGGCAGAAGTTCTAAGATGGCTTTGACTTTCAGGGGATCGACAGTGATTCCATCTTGGGAGACAATGAAACCTAATAAGCGGCCTGCTGGGACGCAAAAGACACACTTGTGTGGGTTCAAACGGATTTTATATTTGCGACAACGCAGGAAAACTTGCCGGAGGTCGTTAAGGTGGTCTGATCGTTTTCGGGAACGAGCTGTGAGGTCGTCAAGATAGACTCGCAGGATGTGGACCAAGTCATGAAAGCAATAGGTCATGGCTCGCTGGAAAGTGGCACCAGCATTTTAAGGCCAAATGGCATGACGCGATAGGCAAAGGTGCCCCATGGGGTGGTGAAAGCAGTCTTGTACTGATCCTCCTTGCAGATGTGAATCTGGTTATATCCGGAAAACCCGTCCATGAAGGATAGGACTTCATGGCCCGCACACTCATCAATGAGTTGGTCAATGAATGGCGTGGGGAAATTATCTTTTGGACAAGCGTGATTTAAATCTCGGAAGTCAGTGCATACTCTAAGGGTGCCTTGCTTTTTGTTGACGGGAACAGGGTTCGACACCCAAGTGGTGTATGGAATAGGGTAAATGAATCCTGCTTTGCGAAGTTTTTCGACCTCAGCTTTAACAGCGGGGAGCTTGGAAGGGTGAATGGGTCGTTGTTTCTGACGAACAGGGGGTACCTCAGGCCATGTATCAATGTGGTGTTCAATGATGGCGGGGTCGAGACCAGGCATCTCGGTATAGGACCAGGCAAAGACATCACGGAACTCTTGAAAGAGCTTTTTGTATGCCTGAGTTTCTGCTTGAGTGCAAGATGCGCCCAGTGAGATGAACTCAGGTTTCCCTGGTGTTGTGGAAATGTCTATCTGTATAGTGGGGGAAATGTTCGACATGTTCCCTTCTTCAAAGGCATCCGGTGCTGGGATGGGGTCTCTTAACCAATCGACCTTAGTGGGTATGAAATCTTTCGATTCGACCGATAGCTGGTTGGATGAGGTGGTCGTAGATGCTTCCGGGAGGAAGTACGAGCGATGATGCATATCATCCCAAGGGTAGTCGGGTGCAGTGAGTGTCTCCAAAATTTGCTCATCAATATTGAAGTAGTCAGACCATAAATCAAGGGGTTCTGGTTTGAAGGATGTTGAAATCATATATATTGTATTGACTTCTTCCGACGAGGATGATGGCGGGGGGTGGATCTCCTCGATGAGGGGAGGAGATATCTCTAAGTCGACGTTGTTTAACTCGTACAACGCTGCTCTATAGTCAGGTAGATCAGGACAATGGTGAGAGTAGTGGCCGTAAACACTGCATATAGCACAAGGATGGTTGGTGTGCAGTGATTTGTCGCGAGGCTGTAGAGGTGGCTCTAGTCTAACTACTGGGATGTTGATGTCATCGTCCAACATATTCATATGCTCTTGGAGTGCCGGTAAGTGTGGGCATTGATGAGTTGGATGGCCTATCTCATCGCACAACGAGCATTTAGGGGGAGCTCGAAACACCGGTGGGGGTTTAACTGCCTTAGGAGGTGGTATAGCAGTGTATGGTTGTGGACCTCTGCCCCCAGTGGGCTTGATAGGAGGGGGAGGATTTGTTGACGACGAAGGGATATTGAGGCTAGGAGGAGGTTTCGTTGACGACGAAGGGATTGCGACACCAGGAGGAGGTTGATTTGTGGTAACAATAGGTTGTACCGGTTGGAGGATGACATTTGGTGTCGGCGGTCGAACGGGAGGTGGAATATACCATACGGGTAATCCCAATGTTAACCCGGGTAGACTAAGGGTAGCCATAACCGGGGCGCTTACTACACCCGAAGGAGGAAATAGGAAGGGGATGGTGTGGATGGGTGTAACACCAATGTGACTGGGGATCAATGGTGGTTGACTACCGGATGTTTGTGTATTCTGTGAAAGAGTACAGAGGTTTGCGACTTGGGTCTCCGGTGACGGTGGTGGAATGGCCTGGAATGTAGAGGTCATTGGTGTATCTGAATAAAGTCCGGGTCCCAAAGAAGAGACAAAGGAGGTAGTTGCACTAGAAGTTGTTTGTTCAATCATGGGAAGAACATTTTCGGGTGCTGCAGGGGCATTGGGATCATAGTATGTGAGTTGGTCGATTTTAACCACACGTCCCTCGTGGGGGAACATCATGGTGCGAAAAACAAATGAGGCGACCGCTTTCATGGCGTACATGTAACTGCGGCCGAGTAAAAGGTTATAATCGAGCTGGGCATTAATGACCTGTATGTAAATGAGCACAGTTTTCCCACCTAATTGGACGGGGACCTTGGGTAGTAAACCTTGAGGTTGAGCTGACCGGCCGTCGTAGGCCCGTAATGCAGTGGTGGATTGCTGGAGAGTAGGGGATCCCAACTTCTGCCAAACAACTGTGGACATGATGCATGTGGAGGCACCCTCGTCAATGATGCATCGATGGATGACAAGATTCCGAATAGAAACAGAAACTTGGACTGCTATGGTGGAAGGCAGACGTGGTTCAGACTGGTCTAAATCAAAGGTCATCAATTTCGAATCATTTGGGTCAATCGCCCCAATGGCGGAAAGTAAAGTCTTGCGCTGAGTAGGACAGTTTTTCAATACTTCTAACGCAGACATGGCTGCGGGAGATTGAGCTAGGTCATCTACGATGTTGTAATTTGACGCAGCCCGTGCATTGGGGTTGTTGTTGATACGGCGGAGTGGGAAACGAGGTGCTTTAGATGCACCATCAAGTGGAAGAGGTGGTATCCGTAACGGCTGATCAGTTGGATGAGCGTTAGTATCCTTGTCGGTGGGGGGGGCTTCAGAGGTAGGGCCATACTGGTTCCGGCGGGTTTGGATATTGACGTCGGCAGTGGACATCATCAATAAGTGGTGAGTCCCTGAATCAAACATGGGTTGATCAGGAGCGGCGTAAGTTATTTGCTGTGGTTGTACGTTGCCCTGTGGGGGGGCTAATGGCTGAGTGTTCACCACTCCTTGTGTTGGAAAAGGGTTTTGTAGCACCAAAGGTTGTGGTTGAGGTGGTGGAGGGTTGGGTGGCGGCTGAGGAGCCACCTGTCCTTGACGATGGGCATCATCTGTCCATAGTTGCCGAGCTCGCTCCAGATGTGGGCAAGCGTGTGTATAGTGGCCATAGACACCGCAAATAGAACAAGGATGGTTTGTTCGTAAATTAGCATTTTTGGCTTGTTTAGGTGGCCGATCAGGATTCTGATGAGCAGGCGCCGCGTTATTGTTTTGCAGGGGGTGGTTAGGGTGTGGAGCTTGGTTATGGTTTTGGTTGTTTCCACGGTTACGTCCTCTTCAGCGGTTTGGTTTCCCACCCTGGTTGCGTTGGTTATTTTGGTATTGGGGCTGATGTTGTTGTGCGTACACATGCCCTTGAGCATTGGGGGAATTCTGGGGAGCCGCAGGTGCGGGAGCAGGTTGCGGTGGGTAGTATGCAGGTGGAGCTGGAGGTGGTCTAGCTGCCTGTTGGGGTTGTTGGTACCCCTGAGCTGTTGGAGGTGCGAGATTAGCTGGTGTATCCGGTTGTGGGTAATGCATCTGCTGTTGTGGGAACTGCATGGGGGTATGTGTGGTAGGTTGAGTATAGTATGTAGGAGGTACATATGCTGATGGCGCTTGCCCATAGCAATGTTGTGGACAAGAGGGTCCATGAATGTGATGGGTCTGGTTTGTTGGAGCATAAGAAGTTGTCGCTCCGGAACTGGATGTAGCCCTAGAGAGGTCTGGGGTAGGCATGGTGCTCACCATGCTGAAAGGTTTAGCTTGGGGTGTGATTTGGCTAATAATGCCATCGGCGGCATGAGATGCCCTCGGCGCGTCGCTACGTGAAGAGTCGCATCGTGGGGCGTCTGGTATGATTGTGTATAGATAACCTGACTGGGCGTAGATGAGATCAAACTGTTGGGCTTTGAGGATGGCCTCTTCTTCAGACAGGGGTCTTTCAGATGCCACATCCTTCGCGATGAGTGGGAGGAGGGATTTTAGAAACCAATCTAAAAAGATACGGTCATCTAACTTAATTTTGCAGAGGCTCCGACGTCGACGCCACTCATGAATATGGTCAGTGATGTGGGTGGCCGTATTCTGTCTGCAAGACAGTAGGATCTCGACGCCCGCATCATAGCGGACAGGTAACTGAAAGAACTATAGAAAGGTCGAGGCCAGGGAGGTAAAGGTGGCATGCGTCCCATGGGTCTGCTCGATATACCACTTGGCTGCAGAGCCAGTGAAGGTGCGTTGTAAGAGCCGGAGGCGGACAGAGTCGTCCACTATGGAGTTGGAGGAACACCATAGATGGAAAGACATGATATGGTTCTGGGGGTCTTCACCCGTCTTACCCTCAAACTTAGGGATGTCAGAGGGGAGTTTGGTGGGCATGTGAGGCCACGCAGGATCATGTCTGATGGGGTCATTTGTGAGCCTAGCTAAGTCTGGCAGGTTCAGACTTGCCATGTATGGTAAGCTAGCAGATGTGGTGACTGGAACTGGGATATGCCTAGTCATTGTGGTGTGGGGTCCAGTAGCACCTAAAGGTATGCTAGGTATGGAGGGTATGTGCCCTCCAATAGGTGTAGTCTGGTATGGGCCAGCGCCTCCAAGTGCAACATGGGTTACACTTGGGGTAGGAATAGCAGTGGGGATTCCTGGGATAGGGTTTGTGGGAACCAAAGGGGGTGTGACCCCTATGTTGGGTATGCCCATAACAGGTGGTGGACCTGTGTTGGGAATTCCTATAACAGGAGATGGCCCTGTGTTGGGCATTCCTAAATGTGGAGTGTTTCCCAAATTGGGCATACCCAGGGGGTGGTTGCTGCCGTGGACGACACTGTAGTAGAAGGGTCTGTAGACGTCTCTCCTATGATGCTGGTAAAGAGTGGATCAAATGGTGTTCCAGCCATAATGGTGGTTGGTGGTAACTCTGTGGGGTTTTCGGATTCTACCTCCAAATCAAATGTGAAGTGAGGTGTGTCAGAATCGGATGACTGTGCAGCTGATTGACGATGTGTCGAATCAAGGGATAAGGCTCTGCGTCCGTGACGTGGAGAGCCAAGTGGACTAAACTCTGGGAGTTCGCCCTGTAGACGACGGGAGCGTCTAAAATTCTCAATGGTGAGAATTAAGTTTTTGTAAAAAATTTGTTTAAGTATCAGGTGGTGATATATATATATATAAAAGACTCAAAACCCTAATGCAACCAAGGGTGCAAGAAGGGGAGTGAAAAAAGAAGGCTCTCAGGCCAAAAATCAACCTAAAAAAAAAGGCACTTATTCTAGCAGCTGTGCTACAATAAGTGGAGGAATGCAAAAACTGGTCAGAATACCAACATGCAAACGGCTTCTATAAAAAATAGGTGTAATCTAGACCAAGGGTGGGTTGAATCATGCAAACACCTAACTAAAAGTATTGTGACTCAAACACACGATATCCTCTGCAAGGTGATGAAATCCAAGTCAGACAATATGAATGTTGAGACAACGGCTAGATATCCCCCTACCGGGAGGGACACCGGGTAATCAATCCTAAAGACAGGCTATTAGGATACTCCGTTCATGACGCGTCGAGAAAAGGTAAATCTGCCGTTTGGTCCTTTGATCGCAATATCCCAATACAGGGATATCCCGAGAACTGCGAATGGTAGCCCTTCGGTTACTGAATGGATTTCGGTATTCCACTCAGGCTTCCGGAACCATCCTCGCGACTTCAACCCTCCTAAGGGAGAGGCCTTCCCACAAACCGGTTGTGACCACGCCAAAAAGTACTAAGAGATTTTAGCTCCCTAATTGGACAACTTCTATGTCTCAGATGTAAGAACTGAGGGGTGTTATTGGAACACCTATCCCCCCAATACTACCTAGCTACAAGAATTCTTTTAGTGTTCCCCAAGTGGGGTTAAAAGTGTGTTGAAATTAGGGTACGTTTTAAGGCTTAATTCAATTAAGTGATCGAGTGAGTGCACGTGAGGTATCGTAAACTGAACTTGAAAAATGTAAATGCTTTTATAGGAAATTTTCACAAAACAAAGGAGTTTTTGAAAATAAAAAAGCAAATATTTATGACTTTTTCAAATAAATGGGAATTAAATTGCTTTGCAAATATCAACTCAAAAAACAAAGAATCTTTTGATTTCTGAAAGCAAATAATAGACTTCTTTAAAAGAAATAAATGGATTTCTTTTTTCAAGTAAATTGCTAAGGGCAAGATTTTAAAGAAGTAAACAGGAAAAAACTTTAATCTAGATAAAAATGCAAAATGAGTCTTTCTTTCACTTTCTTGAAAATTTTTAAAAAGATTTCTAGATATGCACTTTAAATAGTAAAATTTTTTTCAAAGCTGTCAAATATGCAGAATTTAATACTGTAAAAAATGTGCTATGGGCAGAAAGTACAGTAAATTTTTTTTTCAAAATCGGGATGGCCGAATGAAAAATACAGCCGCGCGGGTTTTGACAGAAAAACCGCGATGGACCGCGCGGGTTTTGGTCGCACAGTTGCGCTGGACCGCGCGGATTTTGGCCGCACAGTCGCGATGGACCGCGCGGGTTTTAGCCGCACAGTCGCGATGGGCAGCGCAGAAATTGGCCGCGAAGCCGCGGTGTGCAGCGTGGAAAAACGCAGAAAAGTCGCGATGGACCGCGCGACTGTCTGGCAAAAATCCGCGATGGGCCACGCGGAAAAATGCAGAAAAGTCACGATGGACCGCGTGACTGTCTGGCAAAAAGCCGCGAGGCGGAAGCCGTGCACGGAAACCGAGAAATGAACCCGAAAATCGAAAATTTCGGGCTGTTAATGGCAATTTATGGGGCCAAAAACTAGAGCAGCAATAGATCTGCTGTCAAGGATGGCAGATCTATGGATCTAAAGGTTAAAAACTACTAAAAAACAAAGATTGAAAGAAAAATTGAGATCTATAGTTCAGTCCCCAGCGGAGTCGCCAAAAACTGTTGGCCTGGTTTTGCAACCAGGCTTAGTGCTATGGGCACCTGCTAACTAGTAGCAGGAGTTTCAATAGAAATAAATAACAATAAACTAATTAAATAAGACTAACTATGGATCTATGCAAAGATATTAAGCAAATAACAAAAATAATTTAAAATCAAGAACAAGATAATGTAAAATAATGAATTTGTATTGAAAGAATGGGGGAAGCAAGTGCTTGTGGAATCAATACCTCTAATGATGAGGTTGAATGGCTCCAAGGATGAGCAACTCCAATCTCCAATGGTCTCTTCTCCAATGTGGTTTGCAATGGCTAAAATGCTCAAGGGAGATTTCAGCAGCATAAGGATGAGATAATGGATGGATGTGGAATGAGGAGACCCTACCACCTTTTTATAGGTTTTGGTGGTGGGGAATACCATTTGTGGTTTTGTGGAAACCAAATGGTATTGACCAACATGGTTTAGGTACTTTTCCCTCCTTTTTCCTTTTTTGAATAAAAATAATATTTTAATTTCCTTTTTAATATTTTTGGGAATTTGGACCCTTTTTTAGGGTTTTTTATGATTTTCTTGGAAAAATACTCTTTTTTTAATGGAAAAAGGGGTGTACTAAGGTCTTTTGGTGACCTTTTGTTGGCTTCAGGGGCTCAGATGGTGGAAAAGTGGACAAATGGGTCATGTGAATAAGGGAATGAGCTAGTGAGCACTTTTTAGGTGTTAACAGTTTCATCGTTTCCCAAAAAGGAATTGCCGTAGATCCTTTGAAGGTCCAAGCCATCCTGGACCTCCCATACCCATGTACATTACACCAATTACAAATCCTTCAAGGGAAATCCAACTTTCTCCGTCACTTCGTTTCGGACTATGCTACAAAATTTCATGGTTTCCTTTGTTTGCTTTGCACCCACGTTCCTTTCATTTGGGATGAACAAGCACAAGTGTCTTTTGAATCCCTCAAACAAGCCTTTACTTTTGCGCCTTTGATTTCACCTCCTGATTTCTCAAAGGATTTTATCATTTGCGTTTCGGCATCCGACTACGTTGTTTCGGGGGTGTTGGTTTAAGAAGATAGTGCACGACAAGAACATGTCATTTATTATGAGAGCCAGACCTTATCAGGCCCACAACTAGGTTACCGCCATGAGGAGAAGTTGGCCCTTGTCATCGTCTTCTCAGTCCAAAAGGTTCGTCACTATATCCTATTAAGCCAAACTACAGTTGTGGCAGACTCCAATCCCATGGTCTATCGCTTGAGTCTTCGCCTTCTTCAAGCCCGCGTGGCTAAATGGGTCATCATACTTCAAGAATATGACCTCACATTCACTACTCCCAAAAGCACCAAATCCCTTGCATTGGCACAACTCATGACGAATTTTCCATCCTCATACACATTAACACCAATCACCACCAGCTTACCTGACGACCACTTGTTTATCATTTCGTCAGATGACCCCTAGTACAGAGACATCCTCGTGTACCTACGCACACAGAAGTTCTGATCCTATATCGACCGCAATGAGCACCGTCACATACACCATCATGCCTCGCATTATCTCCACCTTGGTGATGTCCTTTATAGGCGTGGTGTCGACACCATTTTATGTTGATGCCTCGCATGTGACGAGGATGAACAAGTCCTAAACGATTGTCACAATGGGGCCTACGATGACCATTTCTATGGGATGGCCACTACTCAAAAGGTTATCTGCGTTGGATATTTTTGGCCCATCGTCTTTACTGATTGCATCACAGTAGTCAAGCATTGCTGTAACTGGCAGCTCATTTCCCCCAAGGTGAGGACCCCTCCTGCCACTCCCCATCCAGTTATCACCATGGGTCCCTTCTGTAAGTGGGCCATTGATTTTATGGAGTTTAATCCCCCCTCAGAGAATGGCCATAAATACATCGTTGTGGTTTTTTACTATTTCACCAAATGGGTCGAGGCCATGCCTATGTTTAACTGCAAAGCTGAGACTGTAGCCCGTTTCTTTTTTAATTATGTCATCACTCAGTTTGGGGTCCTAAAGCAACTCGTATTCGACCATGGAAAACACTTTGAGGACTCTGTTTGGAAGGAGTTGTCGAATTTTATCAAATTTGAATACCAGTATGCCTCCTCCTACTACCCTCAAGGGAATGTCGAATTTGAGGCTAGTGATAAAATTCTGAAAATGATCCTTCAATGCACCATTAACCAGCATAAGTCCAACTGGAACCATATGCTCTTCCCCGCACTTTGGGATTACCGTACTTCCACTAATACTGCCACGGGTTTCACCCCGTTTCATTTGGTTCATGGCGTCGAGTCCATTCATCCCATCGAGTGTCAGATTCCAACATTACATATTGCTATTGAACTTCTCCCAGACACCTCACTAGTTTAGAAACACTTAATCCTCTTGGAACAAGCCAACAAAGATCATCGAACAGCCTTACAAACCATTGAGGCCATGAAAAACCGTTCCAAATCCGGTTATGATAAGCATGTCCACCCCCTCAATTTATGACAAGGATATCTAGTCCTTGTTTATGACCAATCCCATGACAAGACTGGTGAAGGAAAGTTTGAATCCATGTGGAAAGGCCCATATGTTATCCACACCTTCCTAGGGCACGGGGCATACATCCTCACCGATTATGAAGGAAACCCCTTGTACAACCCCCGAAACGGGTTGTATCTCAAATGCTTTTACCCTTAGCACTTTTTGGACCCATTAGTCCATGTTGTACAGTTTCATTCCTTTTTTGTTTTTTACTTTTTTCATCTAGAACCTTACACTCTGCTTCCCTGCATGCCCAAAGATTGGTCCTGTTCCACCATGCTATGTCGGTTTCACCAATGACGCAAGTCGTTGGTCTCCAAACCTCTCCTCCGCAGCTTGGGTATTATATTCCCCCTCACACGAGTTGATCCACATCGACGGAGTGTGCATAGGTGCTGCTACTAATAACCAGGATGAGTATGATGTTGTGGCCGGTCTCTTGACTGCTGCTGTCCAGATGGGAATAAGTCACCTTCGTGTGTTCCTTGACTCCCATCTTTTTGTCGCTCAACTCAACAACTTTTATCAGGTACGGGATCCTTTCCTTTTTAGAGAGTTCCTGCACACTAAACAAATGATCAGACATTTTGAATCCATTTCATTCACTCATGTCCCAAGAAATCAAAACAGTGTTGCCGACCAAATGGCTAACAATATTCTATACTGGCACATAAATCACAACGTGTAGGAAGTAAACCATAAAAGTGCATCATCATACCATTCACATGCATATAACATCATATAGGCATATAACATCATAAAAAACAAAAATACAACCCTCATCATAATACACTACATTCACGTGCATATATATATATCATCGTAGAAATGTCATAGTGCCCATAGCACCAAATACACATACATACATACATAGAGGTGCCCCAACATCGTCCTCGTCATATAATACATCCAAATAACTAAAATTACCCATGCTCATCGCATGGGGGAAGTTCCATCAACTTCCTGGTCAATCAGAGTCATCTCCGTCATCATCATCGTCGTCCTCATAGTCCTCATCCTCCTCCTCCTCCTCCTATTCCTCCTCCTCCTCCTCTTCCTATGCCTCTTCCTCTTCCTCCTCATCCAACTCTATCTCCTCATCCCCCTCACCATAGTAGGGGGCATCCCCCCGTGCCATGGCTCTAATTTCCTCAACCGCCATCTCAATACACCTCATAATAGGCCTCCACTCCCGTGGAGCGTCATAGCAGATGTTGATCAAGTCCCAATCTAAATGTTTCCATCCGTCCTCCACCACCCCATCTAAAAGAAGGTCAATCCCAACCCACAAAGTCTCCAATGTCATCGAAGTACTCCGCCTCTGACCCTGTCCACGCCTAGGAGAATATACTCCCTCTACACGACCCCTCCATTCCCGGTATCCTCTCGGAGGCTGCGGTCCCACATATGCATAGCAACATCAGATCATTAGTGTCATAAAATCCTCTAGCTATAATATATGCTATCGAGTAGATACAACATGAGACCGTAAACAAAAAAATACATACCATCTGGTCCCCATGCCTGACTAGGAGGCCGTGGTAGCTCTGTGTCCCCTCTGTAGTCCATCCTGTAGTAAGGGTAATCCTCGATCACCACCAGGAGCTGCATCCACTGAGCGAACAACTCCTCAATAAAGAATTGCCCCACCAGCCCTCCACCCTCGCGATTCATCATCTTGCCCCATCATCGCATCCGTGGCTACATGGGCCCTCCGTCGTGCACCACTTTATGTGGTCACAGCATCAGCACCCGCTCAAAGAAGAAGGAACACAGAAATGAGGGAAAATCAAAATCCCCTCCTATCTAACTCACCTTGTTCAGCTCACGTTGAACAACCGACATATACATCTAGCCCCAACCACAATAGGTACACACCAAGACCCACTCCACCAACACCATCTATCCCCCTGAGACCCTGTGGGGTGACTTCAACCCCAGTATGCGCACCACCAGCACTACAATAGCTCGAGTCTCGAGAATCTCTATGTCACAAAACAAGATATCGTTGTGATGTACATACGTTGTGGCATAACAATGTCTCTCTAGTAAGTCCTCCATGGACACATCCGCTAGACTCCTCGGGAGGGTATCCGCAATCATCCCCAAACGTGGAAGTCCAGTCAGGAAGTACACATCAATGAGCGTTATCTCTAACCACTCCTCCTATATCATGAATGCCTCTGAATCAACATCCCAAAAATCTACCAACTTCTTCAATAACAACTTGGTCGTGCGCGTTAGGGGCACATTTGCGAACTTCAGTAGTCCACAACAGGCCAAGCTATCCTGAAAATCCTCATCATCCTGGACCGCCTCCAATCATTTCCTGAGATCACACTCTCTCCAACTCACTCTCGAAATCCTGTCAACAAAACAACAAAAACCCCATCAGGATCATATCAATCCTACGTCAATCTCCTCCGGATCGACACACCCAAACATAGGTGAAAATGTGCGCTTCACCACACACTTTTTGCCTTATCGGTGCACTCTGGAGCGCAATTTTCTCCTCAAAAAGCTTGCCCCTTGAGTGCACCTGTGGGTCCCACAGTGTTAACAATCAAAATAGCACCCTCGTCATGTGACAGAAGAGGCATATTTTTGCCATGCACTTGCAGTAGGAAGTCATAACACAGTTTTGTCCAGAGACAAATCCTCTCTCAGAAAGGCATTAAGATGCATTAATTGTGATTAAATAATTCTAAATGGTGCAAAAGGGCCTAAAAACTATTCAGAAGTGGGTTTTCACTTGAAAATAATCAAAATTGAGAAAAGTGACTAATCCCACATCCACTAGAAAGACTTAAGGCTCATTTCCCAATACTATATAAGAATGGCATGGGAGGCATGGTAAAGGGTGATCAAAAAAGCAAAGGCATGCTGAGGAGATTCTGGACGAGGAAGAAGAGCTTCAAGTCTTCAAGAGCAAGGGTGAAGGAAGGGAAGCTCATGACAATGGAGGAAGGGTTCACATCAAGCTTATTGGTAAAGTTGTACTTCTTCCTTGTTTCAATATGAAGTAATTCAATTTTCTGCCATTATGATGTTTAGACATTGCTTATATTGTGTGATTTAAACTGTTAAATGGCTGTAAATATGAAGGTTGATGATCTTAAATGATGAATGAATTTAGATTTCGAAATAACTTGTGTTAATTACTTCATTTCTGACGTAAGATCTCACCAATCTTTTGTAAGATAGTTTAATTTGTGTAGACACATCCCTGCACTAATTACTGTTATCAGATTGGCGACCATACTGGGGAGTTGAATTTTCTTGACTTTTCTTGATTTTTCCTAAATTTTCTTCAAGTTTTTAGGTGGTCTTCCTTCAGATCTGCTCCCTTGAAGGTTAAAGATCATCAACAGCACTTCAGATTCAGCTTACACAGCTCAAGATGAACTTAAATACACTTTTATATCATCAAATTAGCTCAAATTCTATCCAAATCTGAGTTTCTTGATTGTTTAATTAGTGTATGCCTGGAATTTGGGGTGAAAACTCTGTTTTCCTCTTAAAAGATGTGTGATAATTCCTCAAATTTGTGAAACCCTGTTTCAAACTCTGCCTGGAATCTTAAAGTTTAAACTCTGTTTTGATTTAAAGTTTTTAAAGCTCAAATCCCTGCGTTGAAGTAATATCTTTAAATCTCTGCATGTTTTATTTAAGGCTTTAAGTGGGTATGATACTCAGCATCCATTTTACTTGGATCTCTGCCATGATTAGAGGGGGTAAAATCTCAGCGTGAATTCTGCATATTCTTTAGAAATTTGAAAATCTCACAGTTCGCAGATCTCTTCATTTGAAAATCTTTGCAATGATGAAGCATAGAGGTTTTTTAAAACTATACGTGTTGTTAAGCTCTGTTTGAATGCATCTTTGCCACAATCTGAGCCCCTGTGTGTTTCCTTCCCCTGCCACGAGTTGGAATGATCAATGTATTGCTCCAAATCCTGCGTGAAGCATTTATCTGCTTTCAACCTTGAATTCTCCCTCATAGCGTTGGCACCTCTACATATTCTTTAAAAGTTTGAAGGTTTATAAATTTCTGCATTATAGATGTATAGATTCTGTAAACCAGGTGGGCTAACAAAACATTTGAATATTAAAGATTTTAAAGATTTTAAAAGATCTGAACTCTGCCATTAATGAATTGAAGGATATCGTTGAAGATGCCCTTTCTTGATCTCAATTCATTCTGCATTATCTTTCTTTATTTCGTTGAAGATGCCCTTTCTTGATATCTTGTCCCCGCCCTTGGACACTGTGTCCTCAGCGCTGAACCCTCTAGTTGCACCTTCCAGCTCGGCAAGAGCATACTCCTTGAAAGAAGGCACTCTCTCTGTCTCAAATTGATATCAATTCTTTTGATCTGGCTTTTAGCGAGCTTGACCTGAAGGGAGTTCTAGCTTTAGTCTTTCTACGTCACACTTGAAAGAGTTTATCCCCTCTGCGTTTTCAGTCAAAACATGCTTCGACCTGCCTTGATAAATTTCAAACGCTGAAGAATGACATCCTGCATTGACAAATTTTAAAAACCTCTACGTGTTGAATTATCTCTCCCTCTACGTGGAGGACTGAAGTTACCTCTGCGTGAAGAAAGACTGAAGCATTTTCTTGCAATTCAAGAATCAATTGAGATCTGGAAACCCTCTGCGTGAAGAAAGACTAAGGCATTTTCTTACAATTCAAGAATGAATTAAGATCTGGAAACCCTCTGCGTGAAGGAAGACTGAAATAGTCTCACCTATTTAAACCTCTGCCTCTACGTGAAGGAAAGTTAAAAATCTTGAAACCCAACCAAATTTGGTTCTTTAGATTTAAAAGAATTCAAAAACTTTTGTTTGACAATGCCTTTGATGTGTTGATAAAACTCATTTCTAAAAAAAATTCAAACCTTTAAGCTTTGGATCAAACAATTTTTTTTAATTTTTGCAAAAACATCTTTCCAAACTCTCAAAATTTTTGATTCGCTTGGGATAGTTTTAAACTTATATGCCTTTAAAAAACCTTCAAAAAGAATTGCAAAGCTCTTGGCAACAAGTGTTGTTTAACTTGGGATAGGTGTGGATTTCGATGCATTTGGAAAATGGGAAAAGTTTTTTACATAGTGGAGTGAAAAATGTCAATTGGTTTAAATAATTCAATAATTAAAACCTTTTGCAAATACTTTTTGTTTTGAAATTCATAAACTTTGAAAAGCTTAGAAGTTAGTTTTTGTTTTGAAATTCATAAACTTTGAAAAGCTTAGAAGTTTATGCATTTTAAAAACTTTTTTGCAAATATCGTCATTTTTTAGCAAAACGAAAAAAGGAAAAAAAAATTGAATTTTTGGAACCAAGTGGAGTCGTGAGCAGAGTTGTAACCAAAATTGTGACACCCTTTACACACGCATTTGCATTGAAAAACCGAGACTTGAACATGAATCCTTGAGATATTTTGAAAAATATTTTCCCTCCAAAACTGATTGCGACCTTTAATTCTGTTCATTTCGTTTTGGTCGTTTAGTATTTTCATGAACTTCATGCACAAATAGAAAAGATTTTCACGTCATATTTCAATTTTCTTGTCATAAATTGTGTATGAGGCACTGTATCCTCTTCACTCACATCGCATGATGATCTTGTGAATGAGAAAGTGTATCTCGCGTGTAATAGTTTAAGGGTTGATTTTCAAGCATCTTATATTTAGGCACCGTATCCTCTTCACTCGCATCGTATGATGATCTTGTGAATGAGAAAGTGTATCTCGCGTGTAATAGTTTAGGGGTTGATTTTCAAGCATCTTATATTGAGGCACCGTATCCTCTTCACTCGCATCGTATGATGATCTTGTGAATGAGAAAGTGTATCTCACGTGTAACAGTTTAGGATTTAATTCAAAAGCATTCCAAAAGGGCTCTACATATCCTCTTCACTTGGGCTTTCGGTCGATCTTGTGAATGAGAAATAGGGATCCCCCGTGTAATAGAATTAGATTCATGTTTACTTGAGATATCTGTTTGGATTAGATTGATCTTTACACATCGATTATTATCCATATTTCAAGAAAACTGTGGATGAACATAAAACATCTACTAGACATTTTGGATGTTTGAAAGATACTCACGAACCTCTAACCCTTCCCTCAGTTAGGATATTCATCGAATTGAAAGATAGCATCGTGAGCATTCTGCATTGTGTGGTTCATTTTTGTTTTCGAGTCAAAACACCATCACTTCCATTTCCACTCCTGAGACTAAGAAAACTTCCACTAAAATTGGCCCTTAATCTAAAATTGACAAACTTTTGATTTTAATATCACCAACAATATTAGGTTAGTGCCCTGGATTAGGTTTGGAGAGTTAACACTCCTGGGCTGCAAAACTTTGAAACTAGTATTGATTAATGAGAGTAAATCCATTATCACAAAAATGCTTGTCGGGAAAGCGCTTCTAAAACATGCGTCAAACATGAGGTCAATCTGAATATGTAAGGGTGGTTCCCCCTTCTTGCTTATTTAGTGGGACATGAGCTTATAGAAGGGATTCTATGTTCAGTGACAAGTTCTCGAGGTGACATCACTGTTTCTAGAGTTTCTGGTAATAAGAGTTGTCCTCGACTTACAAATGTCTGCTCGATCGTCGATTGCGAAGTGGTAACTTTAGTGGCTATTCTTAGGGTATCACATCGGCTGTTGTGAGTAGGACACACTTGCAATACCTGAGACAGACTTTGGAACTTTTACTCCTTGGGAGGTGAGTGGTTAGGTACCAAAACTTGTACCCCTGGTGATTAAATTTTATTGTAACTGTTTCTCACACCTTTGCTCCTAGCAATTGTATGAGGACATGATATCCCTCAGCAACTACTAGTTTCGGAAGGACCTACATTCCATCTTTTCACTAAGCTTCGGTTCTTTGGAAAAGTAAGTTTGCTTGCTTGAAATCTCGAGGGAATTTTTACTATGTGGACACTTTATTTTGTTGAGTCTCGACTGCCTTAGGATTGTTTGATTCAAACTATTATTTTAAACACATCCTTTTATCAACTTCTTAGAAGTGATTACTATCTCGATCCGCCAGTCACGGCGCCAGCGAGGTGAGTCACCAGAACTTGAAGGCCATGCTACAGTGCAGAAATAGACACAAAAACCACATTCTCATGACTTGGAAACATAACTGATTTTCAACTCAATTAACATTACTCAAGAAGAACAACATCAAATCAACACTGAGTATTCATCGTCACATCACGAACTGAATACACATGTAGTTGATAATCTTACTCTAGTTGAAATTGAAACATTGAAACATCACACACATGCTCATGAAATTCCTCCTTTGATGAGTCTTTCAGAACCAGTTACACTTACTATCCATGAGTCACTAGGTGATATCAAACCTCTTTCTGAAAGTTTGCATGACATGCACAATCCAACACAAGACCCCATGGCTTTCTCAAACATTGGTTTTCCATATGGTTTGGCTAACCAGGGTCAACACACACAAGGAGTAAATCAGAGTCCTCATGGTATACAAAACACTTGTCCAAACTCTACTTCCGGGGACAACCCTTCACCATGGAATGGTAATATTCCTGGCGGAAGCAATGAACCAGGGAACATTTATGCCAATTGGGGCTATGCTCCTCAGATTAGTGGAAATTCCCTGGGGGGTTATCCTCTGAATTATCCTAGCACAATTCCTAGCAGCAATCCACCTATCAACCCCATTCCGCCATGGAGTGGGGAGGTTTCAGGAAGTATCCAATCTTCTTGGGGCCCACCTTAGCAAGGAGGATATCAACCTTGGAACGCTTATCCAAACCAAGGAAACATTCAATGGAGTGGTCCGATTCCAACTAGTAACCAATCTAATTAGGGCCTACCCCCGCAAGGGGGCAATCCACCCATGAATCCTATCCAGCAATGGAGTGGTAATTTTCCACCAAGTAATCAATCTCAATGGAACATCCCCCCACAAGGGGGAAATCGACCCGTTAATCCTATCCATCCATGGAATGGTAATGTTCCACCAAGTCATCAATCTCAATGGAACATACCCCCGCAAGGGGGCAATCCATACATGCAACCTAGTTCACAATGGACTGGGCAACATTCAGAAAGTCACCAACCTTTTTGGATTCCACCTCCACAAGGAGGCAGTCAACCTTGGAATGATTTTCAATACCAAGTTCAACCGCCATGGTATGGTTGGGATCTAGGAAATAACCAATCTTCTTGGACCCCACCTCCGCAAGGAGGCAATCCACCTAATGGTCATGTTTCAGGAAGTTGCCAAATTTCTTGGGGTCAGTCTCCTCAAACGGGAAACCCACCTTGGAATTACTATCACACCCAAGAACCACATCAATGGAGTGGTCAGGTTCTAGAAAGCAACCAATCCTTTTTGTGCCTAACCCCGCAAGGGGGAAATCCAACCATTAACCCCATTCCTCCATGGAGTGGCCAGGTTCTAGAAAGTAACCAATCTTTTGGGAACCAACTTTCAAGACCTGCGTTTGATCCAGTTAGGCTGCCACATGAACCTCATTCCAATGGTATGATGGATTCCTTCAGCTGTCTTAAACAAATTACCTCACATTCAGGACAAGTTTCTATTCAGAATTCGCAACCCACAGCTGGCTAGGCAATGCAGGAACCTGCTAATCCCTCCAACACTTCTGACTTCCCCACAGTATCATCGATAGACCTTAGAGGAAAGAAGAAGAAGTATAAGAGTAAGAAAAATGCTAACTCTGGAAAGGAGGATGCACCAATTGTGCTTCAATGCCGTGGGAAAATACAACCCACTATTTTGACACCGGTACCTCTGCTAGGAGGCAACCAACCAACCCCCCCACAAGGGGGCAATGATCCTAATGACAATGTCTTCATGTGTGATCCTGAGATGAACATTCAAACAAGACTTGATTCTTATGATGTCTCTCCTAGTACACCAGATCAGTCGGAATCCCAACCAGATGGTTATCTCTACATTGAGAAACTACACATAGAATTAGTACCACACGCCCCCAAAGCTGTTCTACGTAGAAAAATGCATAGTCCTAACATGCGAGCTGCTCAGAACAGTAATGTTCTTGATGACCTAGCTCAAATACCATGTGCCATATCAGCCTTGGAGGTACTGCAATGTCGTTCTGCGCCAAGAAAGGAACTATTGTCTACCATTTGTGTTGTTCATCCATCCGATGAGACTTTGATCACATCAAACATAGACCATTCAATATGTAGGATCCTTCCCGAAGTTGCTTTTCATATTAAAGTAACAAATCATGGTAAGAACATCTGTCTAACCATAATTGATGAAGGAACCTCAGCTTGTGTAATGTCATTTCCATGTTGGCAAACATTTGGATCACCTCTATCTGTCGTCGAAGTTTCAAACCTAGCTACTCAAATAGCTTCAGCAGATTCAGATCAAAATTTTCCCTTAATGGAGAAATATGATTCGGTTACCTGGCCCATTTGGGCTGTGAGATCTCCCAGCTCACATGGCTTCTCGGATTACATTTTATCATCAAATAAACATATCCCTGAAGTTGTAAACGTTTGGTTGTACTCACCTAAGATCATCTTTTGTGGGGCCACTGGGAGCATACTTGATATAAATCTACCCAAGTATAGGAGCATGATCTGCATGTTCCTTGATCTTATCTGGTATATTTGGAAACTTGCATATAGGTCTAGGCCATCCCTTTGTGAAGATGCATTTAAACCTCTTGAAACCCAAACTTACCATAGGGTCGAACCTATTGGAAATTGGTGGGTCAACCCTTCATATCTGTATTTTCCACCATTCCGACAGCAGAGCCTACCGAACATGGGACACCCTAGTCAGCACCCCATTGCCATTTTGGTGCCCATGCTGCGTTATTCTCATAGGCCCGGGAGCCCTATTAGTCCCATCATGACTTGGAGTTCGAGACCGCATATTTCATTTTCATACATTTCTGACCATATCTTGATGGGCTCCCAATTTTTTGTCATTTTACATACGCTTGCGTTAAAATATCCACTTGAACATCCATGCAAACTGCTATGTTGCTTATTGCTTATGTTTCTTATTTGCCTGTATAGTCACTTTTTGTTACAATATGCCCATAAACCATTGCTCATGTATATGTGACCCATACCCATGGAGGAAACATCTGCAAGAGTGTACATAACTAGCTCAGCCCTTGTTTGCAATATGGATCTTTTCCTTGGCATGATCCATGCCCTTGAAATATAGGCGCATGCCCTTGAGACACTTGTTTCCTCTAATGTATCATAGCATACTATATTCTTTTTTCAAGCTAATAAATGAAAAAGGTTAAAAAAAAAACTGGAAAACACAAAAATCCAAAAAGGAAGAAACTTGAATCACTTCATATTTTAAACTTTGAAGAAAATGACAACAGTTAGTCCTTGTCTCCCTTGAACACGGCACATCATTTTGTATCCGTGGTTAGTACACCATCTGCATTTGCCTTAGGAAACTGTACCAGTATTTTGAACAGATCTCCACCGATGGGTTATCCTTCTCGTCACCAATGGAGCTTTCGTTAATGCATCTGGCATTAGCGGATTCCATCAAGGTCGGTTACTCAAAGTCCTATGTTGCCAAGTGTCCATTCTGCGTCGTGTTATGTGTTCAAGGGAAGTCCAAACCAAGTCGGCCATTCCTCAAATATTCTTGACCAATCATGTCGTCCTTCCTTGTGTCAGTACACAGTATTGGATCTTGCAGTTCTACCAAATTATATCAGACTATTTATCTTTGTTTCGTATCAGTTGATGTGGGATGCATCAATGCCCTCCTTCCGATGGATCTATTCCTATCGACATCAAATCATCATCTAGGACATGGATCTAGAACCCCAAGAGTACCTTGGATCTTGCAGTCATTAGTGGAAGGTTTCCTCGCAAATGAGAGTGGGTATACATCAATGACCCCTGATTGTTTGATTCTACAATTGTTCGACTTCAGAACATCTATTCACACTTGCTAGTTTATAATCAGTACCTTAGAGTCCATCATCATTATCGGTGGGTCTCTTCCCATCTGTTAACGGTATACATCAATGACCGGTAATCAAATGGTGTTTTATTATGCTTCGACATCAGATCACTTATTCGCATAATATAAACTCGTACTATCGTTAGTTTGTATTGAAGACCTTGGGAAAAACAGTTATATCACGCATCGATGCACTGCCTGAGCTGCACAAGATTAGACCACCATGTTATAAGCCCAAAAAGACTTTGTCATCTCACTCATCAAAGTGCACATTTACATTTTCAGAAAATTTGCTTTCGACACGGATCCACTGTGTATTGTTCGTGGCCATGCTTGTTTATTGCTAAGAATGGGTATGCCCGCCTCAAGAAGATATTATATATTTGAGAAATTGCTAAAGTTTTCCATGCAGGTGTGTTCCTCAAATCCTGCATCTGTGAGTTTCCCTTCCCTCATCGTTGCTTTGAAAGATAAAGCGTATCAGTACAAATATTATGAGAACAAAGAGTATCAGTATACATAGTACAAATTTCAGTAATGTATTTCGGCCCTTAGCTTCGCTTCGGACCTCACACATTAGGGGGCATCTGTTAACAATCAAAATAGCACCCTCATCATGTGACGGAAGAGGCATATTTTTGCCATGCACTTGCAGCAGGAAGTCATAACACAATTTCGTCCAGAGACAAATCCTCTCTCAGAAAGGCATTAAGATGCATTAATTGTGATTAAATAATTCTAAATGGTGCAAAAGGGCCTAAAAAATATTCAGAAGTGGGTTTTCACTTGGAAATAATTAAAATTGAGAAAAGTGACTAATCCCACATCCACTAGAAAGACTTAAGGCTCATTTCCCAATGCTATATAAGAATGGCATGGGAGGCATGGTAAAGGGTGATAAAAAAAGCAAAGGCATGCTGAGGAGATTTTGGAGGAGGAAGAAGAGCTTCAAGTCTTCAAGAGCAAGGGTGAAGGAAGGGAAGCTCATGACAATGGAGGAAGGGTTCACATCAAGCTTATTGGTAAAGTTGTACTTCTTCCTTGTTTCAATATGAAGTAATTCAAGTTTCTGCCATTATGATTAGACATTGCTTATATTGTGTGATTTAAACTGTTAAATGGCTGTAAATCTGAAGGTTGCTTATCTTAAATGATGAATGAATTTAGATTTCAAAATAACTTGTGTTAATTACTTCATTTCTGACGTAATATCTCACCAATCTTTAGTAAGATAGTTTAATTTGTGTAGAGACATCCCTGGACTAATTACTGTTATCACATAGCTGCGCCCTGAAGCACGCATTTCCCAATAAATGTCACGCTTCAGAGCGCAATTGTACGTCCCATAGTCGCACCCTGAAACGCGCATTTCCCACGAAATGATGTGCTTCATAGCGCAGATGTACGACGCACAGTTACGCTTTGGAAGTGCAGTTGTACGGCCTGGAGCATGGGATTTCCCTCGAAATCTACACTTCGGCACAGTGGTTCCCAACCCCAGCTTGGAATGCCTCCCTAGAGACCCAAACCCCCCTCAAAATGTATCAAAAACATCAAAAAACACTGTGAGATTTACCTGCAAGTCGTAGAACTGGATTCCACCGGTCGAATTGAGAGAATTCTGAATTTCCTCTTCTGGGCGCCTCCACACTTCTCCCAATTTGCACAGTAAAAATGACATGTAGCATGAGGGTCCCTTTGCTATTTATATCCATTTTGTCCCAATTCATGTTTTGACCATTCCAGAGTCATTTGACCTCCATTTTTCGCACTGTTTGCACCGTCGGATTCAAATTTCTAATCCCATGATGATGCTTGATATCATTTATCACTCTCACTAAAAATAAAATTGAGCATTTTTTTCCATGCCCATCGCCGCTTCGATTTGCATGCCACACCGACCACCATCATTTTTTCCTTTTTTTGCATCGCGACCCATCCACGATCCCATCACTCCATCCATACTACATTTCTTGCATGATTTTTCCACCATTCATCAACCCGCAAGGAGGCCCCATCAGTGTTCCCCCCTCACCTTCTATTTTGGTTCTTACATTCATCCCTTGATTGAACACTTCCTCCTTGCTTGGCCATTACATTTGTTCAGTATACTTTTATCCCTTTTTTGGGCAGAGCAATTCCTTTACAAAAAAGACACTTAGGGAGTTTATATTAAGCTCTTTTCTGACTCCTAAAAGAATGAAAATATCGTCGAGCAATCTTGCTTCCTTTCATCCTCACTAAAAGTATCTGAAAGGGTGTCTATCTGGTATAAGTTTAACCCTTTTCTGTACCTGGTAGACTAATTAGGAAAAAGGAATACTCTAGTCACATCGGCTAGAAGAGTTCTTCATTGTATACTTTTATTCTTTTTTGGGCCTTGGAGACTAACGCACGAAAAAGAACCCCCTTGGAGTCTTCTTATCGCTTTCAGACTCTCTAAAATTGAAATCCACCATGAGCATTCACCGTCATGGGCTCGTACAAATCCACATGACGATACCTCTTCACCATTTCATATTTTTCTTATCGCTTTCAGACTCCTTAAAATTGAAAGCAACCACGAGCATGCACTGTCCTAAGCTTGTACAAATCCACACGAAAATACCATTTTGAGCACACTTCTATATCTTCTTCAATATCCTTAAACCATGAAGAAGGACCAAACGGTGCCTCTTGGCGCCATGACAAATCCTATCTACTCCCACTATTATGGCACCCTACCCAATATGGTCTCCTTTTTCCAAATTATTCTATGATGTGTCACCCTTCGATTCTACTCATATCACTCATCAGTTCCCCTTTAAGTCTCCCCCATTGTAGTCACAATCCCTAGTCCCTTAGCCTATGATCCCCTTCCTCGAAGTTAGTTTAATATGCTTCCAGGTAAATCTTTCCATCATACTCTGAACAAAGGAAGTTTGAGTTCCCCCCCATAGTATGCCAGTCTCACATTCAGTACTATCACCTCTTGGTTGTACACCTCATGCTCCTATCATGGAAACATCATTGCCTTGGTAGTTGCAGGTCTCCCTCTATCGACGCCAACCCATATATTCCAGAGGATAGACCCAGAGGTCCCTGTACCTTGGAATCATCACCATCAGTGGTGAGTTCCTACAAACCATTTTGAGAGGAGAGCTTAGTGCCTCTTCGAATGGTTGTTTCTCACGTGCTCGAATTCAACACCATCATCGCACTGTTGAGATTCGTGCAGGGTATTGGTCCCTTTAGTTATTGGTCGAAGACCCCGGATGTCCCTTGACTCTAGCACATTGGTGAGTCTACTTAGAACCCCCCATTTGCATGTTCCCATGGATATCTGAGCTACGCTTGGCGTTAGTATTCAGAAGCACCCCAGTTATATGCTTCCTCGAGTAACCCGTTCAGATGCAGTTCAGTGTACCTTTGAGATTCTGACTCTCAGTCATTGAGTCCATCCAGTTGTTGGACACCTTCATATCCAAAAATGCATCAGTTGTTATGGTACCACATTTAGTATGACTGCCATTGTTTCCATGTACCAGTTCTTTATATTAGTCATGGTCATGCCATGATTATGTCCCAGATTTGTGTCCCCTATAGACCATTATGATGTACACAATAGTTCTCTATGTATTGTTCAAGTCCCATTTTGGGACTCATTATCATTTTTATATCTTGATACGAGCATGGGTATGCCCGCCTCGTCCATATATTGAGATTATTCCTCATTCATTGTTGAGGTCATGCATTTTTAGTTTTAGCCTTTGGAGTTTGTATGGAGCACGTGTTCTGGTCTCGAACCAGTTTCTTCTATCCTTTGTCACAATGCTCATACCCTTGGAAAACTATAGAACCTATTATGTCTATCGTCCATACGATCAGCTCCTTCCTTCACACATAAGGGGGCAATCTGTTAACACCCAAAAATTGTTCACTAGCTCATCTCCCTAGTCACATAACCCATTTGTCCACTTTTCCTACTATTTTGGCATCCAAAACCCTAGAAAACCCTCAAATGGTTACCAAAAAGGAAAAAAATCAATAACTCCCTCCTCAAATAATGAAATGCCTTCAAAAAAGGTAAAAAACCCTCAAAAAAGGGTCTAAAATTCCCAAAAATAAAATAAAAAGGGAAAAAATTCAAAAAGAGGGAAAAACCCTAAAACCATTTACCATTACTATTGGTTGCCTAAAACCATGGGTTAATACTCCACCATCCAAAATGTCTATAAAAGGTGATGGAGGACCCCCATTTTCACATCCATCAATCACTCTTCATACCCTTATGCTGCCAAAATTCCTGTGGAACCCTAGCCTATCACCTTGAGCTTCTGCTCACCATTCCAATTGAGTATTGGTCACCTTTTGAGCATTTGGAGAAGGGAAAGGGACTCTGGAGAACTGGTGCATTACTCTTGTAATGTTGTAAGGACTCCAAAAACCTCACCATTTGAGGTAACACCATTGCAAACCCTTGTTTGCCCATTAATACAAAAAAATTCAAATTCCATTTACTGAGTTCCTCCTGGTTGTTTAATTTTTACTGTTATAGTTTAGATTTATTTTTATTTTATCACTTGCACATGTCACATCTTATTAGTTAGTTTTTACTTATTTCACATATCATTTTCTATCCATTATTAAACTGCTACTAATAGTTCGTGAATCCTTAGTAGGTGCTCTTTAGCACGAGCTGGGGTGAAAACCCTAGCTACAAACATAACAGAAGAATCATAGCATAAAATATCAAAAGCAAGAATTAGAAAGACCTAATGAAGAGTTCAAGAAAATGTTATCAGATAAGGATGAGAAAATATCACATTTAAAATGTCACAACCAAAACCTTGAAGACAAAATCAGAAAGTCAAAGAATGATGAAGAATCACCTTATAGTAGCAATAACGATTTAGAAGAAGAAATACAATGTTTAAACAAGATCATCATGGACAAAGATAATGAATTCACGCAAGTCCAAAGAAAGTTAGAAAGTCTAGAATTAGAGATATGTCGATATCAGCAATAGAAGAAAGGAATCTAGCAGAAATATGACGATACTAAGAAGACGCACAAGTTGGAAATTTTGAAAATCAATAACATGTTATCAAGCAATTCATAAGAGATATTTTGACTAAAAATTCATAACAAGACATTAGTTACAAAGATCAAAAAATTGAAAAATAATCAGAAGAAATAACATTCTAATGAAGACTTCAAAGGAAAAATACTAGAAAAGAAAGAATAAAATATCGCCTGAGAAATCTTAATGAAGAACTAGAAGAGCAAATCAAGAAGTTAAAAGAGGACAAAAATTCGCAAGAAGAAAGGTTAAAAAAGATTCGAAGTAATAACACTCTATTAGAGAACAAATTAGAGAAAATCTAGAAGGAATCTTCTAGAATCTCAGGAAAACAAATTCAAGTTGAGAAACAAAAAACAAAAACACGCTCAATTGAATTATTATCAGATAATAAATCACCAAAAACACAAAAAGCTGAAGTCTCTGCAAACACTTCGCAAGTAATTTGAGTACCTTATCACCATCCTAATCATAAGAGTTGTTATGCCCGATGAAAAAATCAAGAGGAAAATAAGAAAATCTACTCCTATAGACAAACTAACTACCTTGAGGGAGAGAAAAGACAAAATCACCAAATTGTTTCGGAGCAGAAAACAAGAATTTCTATTCCAACGATCGACTAGAAAACAACTCCGATGAAGGTAAATCTAAGATGGATCACTTTCCAAGAAATGAAACATCTCAGTTCAGGCATTCAGAAATTATATCATCTTGTTTCGTCAAGTATCAAAGCTACAAGTTTAGAAGATCACAAAAAAATGTTGCGAGCAAGAGCATGGGAAAAGGTCGTCCATAATTATGCTTTAAGGACAAAGCATATCTAAGGGAGTCTAGGAAATTTAATGAAAAAATATATAAATAAATATAAATAATAATATAATAATAAAACAATATAACAATTATTATAATTAATTAAGGGACACATCCCTTTGGTGAATAGTCACCATGTGAGACTATTTATAAGGGCACACCATTCATTGTAAAGATAATCTTATATATTTTATCAATTATCAATCAATTAAATTTGTATTATGGAGTTATCGTCAATTGGTGACTTATCCATTTGGATAGTCTCTAGTACAACCAAATTAACTATCTTATCAAATCCCATGCTAATGACATACATAAATTCTAAAATTTGGGTAATGTCATCACAACTTCTTTCTCTAAAATATGATTAGACAAATAAGGTTTTATAAAAAATGTCTATAGTCCCAACCTTCTATCGGATAAAATTTTATTTCTAGAGAACCTCTAAGGCATTGGGGTGGTCCTAAAAGAATCAAACGATGCTAGTTTTAAAAAAATCATTATTGAGATGAGGATGGTAGACATCACAACAATTGATGCTTTTCCCACATGGAATTATAGGAGAGGTGGTGATAACTAGATAGAAAATAAAATAGACCAATTCATAGTTTTAGAATCTCTTCTTAAAACAAGTACACTCTTGATAGTGTAAATCCTTCTAGGTATAGGATCGTATCACTGACCAATAAGCCTTTTCTGGGATAACTATAGTACTTCCAAGTATAAGCTGTCTAGATTTGAATTTTTTTTGTTAGACCACATAGATTTCAAAAGCAATATTAAGGAATTGTGGAGAGATAGCATGTCCCAAATAGGAACATTGATGTTCAAATTTCTGTAGAGATTAAACAGTCTAGAAGATGAAATTAGAAGGTGAAACAAAGAAGTATTTGGTAGCATCTTCCAAGAAAAGAAAGTTTGAAAAAAAAATGGAGGATGTTTGAACCCTAATAATAAAATATGGCATAGATCCTAACTAGGCTAGAAAGGAGTTGCTTCTCCGAGAAAAAATGGATACTAGAGACAAATCGGAAGAAATTCTATGAAGCTAAAATCAAGATTTAAGTGGCTTATAGAGGAGTACCACAACTCTAGGTTTTTTCACAAATCCATGACTAACTTAGAAGAAATATGGACATAATTTCCATGCTCGAATCATCATAGGATGACATCCTAGAAATGCATGAGGACATTGAAGTAGAACTTTAATCCTATTATCAAACCCTCCTCTCAAATTTAAGTTTGGATATATAAGAAGATATAGTTAAGGTTCTTCAACATATCCCCAAATTAGTCTCCCTAAACCAAAATCTCAATCTCATGAGGGTAATATATAAAGAAGAGGTAGAATCTATAGTAAAGGAAATTGATCTAGAGTAAATACACTGTTAAGATCCTATTGGGAGGCCTTCACTAACACCTCGGGGTTTTGGTGTAACGGTTCGTATCATTTGGTATCAGAGCCTCCACCCAGGTTCAAGTCACAGAGCGGGTGGCAACGTCGGCATTGCAGTATTCATCCGGGGCTCGTACGGCTCAAAGGGGACACCATCGTATAGGCGAACATCTAGCCCAGAGTTTGGACTACGGAGCATGGTGGGATGTTAAGATCCTATTGGGCAGCCTTCACTAACACCTCGGGGTTTTGGTGTAATGGTTTGTATCATACCCATCCCAAAAATGTTTTACATTATACTTCTTCCAAGCCTATTAGTCTATTATAGGCACTGATTTTTTATAATTGGTTGAATATTATAGGGCCTCGAGAGGTATTACACAAGCTATCAACTCCACCTTCTTAATCCTATTTAAAAAATAAAAAAGAGAAAACACCCCCAACAAGTTTAGGACAATTTCCCTTTGACATGTAATATACAAAAAAATCACTAAAATAATTACCAACCAACTCAAGCCCATTATGAACCTCATCACCTCTAGCGAGCGGGATGGATACATAGAGAGTAGTAAAAATCCTAGATGGAATCATTATTGCTCGTGAGGCGCCACATTCACTAAATATGTTGAAAAAACTAGGTATGTTAATCAAACTTGATCCATATAAGGCTTTTGATGGGATTAATTGTGATTTCATAATGCAAATGTTAAAGGCCTTTTGGTTTTTTCCTCTTTCGATCCTATGGGTAAAAAAATTATCTCCTCAACTTGTTTTGTGATTCTTATCAATGGTTATCCTTGTAATCTGTTCAACCTGTCTCAAGTTATTAGGAAATGAGACTACCTTTTCCCTTTTCTCATTATACTCATGGAAAAAGGACTAGGAAGGTTATTAAAGAGTTCAATCTCAACAAGTCACCTCAAAGGTATTCATATTCATAGGAATTTTGATCCTCTCTCACATCCATATTTTTTGGATGATATTCTCCTGATGGCCATCTATCTACAATCAAATCCTTATCTTTTAAATATATCCTTGACTCCTTCCTCTTGGATTATAGGATATTTTTCAACCATCAGAAATATTAAATCGTTTTCCTCAATAATCCCCCTATCACAAAACATAACATTGCAATAATATTTCACTTCCAAATACGGTCCCTTCCTTCAAAATACCATGGATCGCTTATGTTCCTTAATATTATTTGAAATACTCAAGTTAAGATCTCATCTACCATTTGGAAATTAATCTCATCTCATGGAATTTCAGAGCTCTTAATCTCACAGGAAAAATTACTCTTCTCAAGTATGTCTTGTAATTAATGTTAACTTATATCTCTTTTCTATATTAGATTCCCTAAATATGATTCGCAAAGCCATACAAATCCTATACAGGAATTTCCTTTAGGGAGGGCCTAACAAAAAATGGGTCATTTTCTCCTAGGACTAATTATGTCTCTCTAAAGAATCACGGGGTCTAGGGTTTAAATATCTTAATATATTTGGGAATGTTCTAGTACGAAAAATTTGGTCACACTGAACAACCAACACCAGTGAGCTTTGGAGTCAAATATGGAAAAATATATACAAAAAACACATTGAATAATATAATTTAGCTATAGTGGATGTATCTATAGAAGGCTCTACAATTTGGA
Organism: Larix kaempferi; assembly: GCA_027924585.1. Classification (NCBI taxonomy): domain Eukaryota; kingdom Viridiplantae; phylum Streptophyta; class Pinopsida; order Pinales; family Pinaceae; genus Larix; species Larix kaempferi. The sequence goes on along the minus strand of BSBM01000542.1, from coordinate 695,095 downwards.
ACGATGCATGGAAAAGAAGGGAATGAGTATATTCAAATTGCTTATATGTGAAGTAAAAAATGGAGAATCAACACTATTTGCCACAATTCCCGGCAATAATTGTCCAATTTATATGGGAACCACTCCCTAATGTATTTCAAGGAACACTTTCAACTACTAAACTAGACCAAAGTTTCTCATTATTGGTAGAAGCATTTAGAGCCAAACCTGACTAATTGGAAAATCTACAAATTGTTACACATGACATGCTCTCCATTGCTCTTAGAAATGCTCATAGTGGGATTAAAAAATGTTGTCTCTTACCCCATTCCTCAACTTTCTTGTATCTACCCAGGTTCTACACAGTTTTGGTCCAACAAAACTCTTCTTCACCAGCCCTTTCGGCAACAGTCTGCGAATAGACTGAGGCCTCACCCGAGGCGAAGTTATGGGGGATTACAGAAGCAGGTTTGTGTAATCAGGTGATGCATGGTTAACAGAGTGGTGAAATGCGTGAAGTTACACCTACTTCGCGTCTATCACTTATACTATAGCGCACATTGGGACTGCGCACTTCAAAACGACCATTTAAACAATATGACATGGCAACTCTAGAATGTGCTTCTCAACAAATACACACTGCCTATAGATGTGCTGAGTTACTGTAGTTATGCATTCAAAATACTCAAAATAATTTCATTAAACATTCAAGCATAGATGTTCGACACTTAACATATTATTCTCATCACTTATTCATGTGGAAAATACATATAAAAGCGAAGACACATATAACTATAAACATGAACTCAACCATAAGCAAAAGCAAACACATAGATTCAATCACACAACATGTTATTTACATGGTTCACCCCCCGGATGGGAGCTATGTCCACAGGAACTGTTGATTATATTGGAAAGGTTCAACAGTTTCCGTCTGCGCACTCAGCTGCAAACCCTTCTCTCTACAATAGGTCTCTGCGCACAAAACTGCAAAGCCTCTTTCTCTCTTCATTGGGTCTCTACACACACTGCTGCAGAGCCTCTTTACAATACCTAGTCTCTCAAAATACCACAAAGTTCAACCAAAACCCACAAAATTCCTATCAGAGATCAACCCTTCCCTTACAAACTTGCCCCTTTTATAGATCATGCCCGTAGGTCATGTCTTTACAATGAATATGGGACAAAACCCTATAGTTACCAAAAATGGTGTGGTTACCCCGCTAACCTGTCGTATCATAGTCGACAGCTTCTCGACTCGCCTATGGCCGCCTTTCTGTGCCACTACTAGCTCTAACACCCTTCTGATAGTCGCACCTCTTACGGACATCTCTAACTGTATAGTGGCGTATCCCTTTCTGCCTCTCTGGATTTTCTGCCGTTGTCAAACCACCGTTTTTCCTCTAATAGTTTTCGCCACTCTAGCTGATAGGCCACTTTCATCGAATTCCACGCTGCTCCTTACCCAACTCTCGGGAATCATGGAGTCACTTACCCAAAAATAGGTCATTGCTGGACCTCAATATACTTGTACCTATTACCAAAAAATACATGTTGCGCTGGCGCTACACATTAGAAAAACTGTGTCGTGCTTAGACTTCGCATCCCCAATTGCGCCACTTGGAATTCACATTCCCAACTGCACCACTTGAACTTCGCATTCCCAAAACTGTGCCACTTGGGCCATGCCCAACAGGCCCCTAACACTTACCCGTGGATCGTCTTTGATCCACTTGGCTCTGGGTCCGCGTCCTCTAGAGGACTCAATTTTCCAGGGAAGTCCTGAAGTGTTGCACTCAGCTTCGCAACTACTTATTTTGTTTCCTTCTCAAATTCTTTAATAGTTTCCACCATCTCCTTTGAGATGTCTTCCTGGGCATACTCCTTTATTGTCTTCTATGTGGTGTAGAGTTTCTGTAAGTTTTCTTCAATTTCTCCAGTAAGGGTGAGCACCTCTTCTTGTAGTGGCTATAACCTTGCTGCTATATCAGCCTCCTTCTCCCTTAGAACTTGCAGTTCTCACTTCAAGTCCTTGACTTCTGCAAAAATATGAATTTTCTCCCTAGGGGTCAAAGTTTTCATAGCCACGCTCACAAAGTCCAGCTTTGTCTGCCTTTGATGCAGGTCATCCTGAATTTGCTGTAGGGTCGGATCCTCCTATAGCGTAGCCCATACCTTGGTGGCTTCTTCCACTAAGCCTTGGCATCTTTCTATTTCACTGGAAATACTCTCTATGGAATCCCTTAGTGTGACAACTCTTACTTCTACCACGTTCGGTGGGGTACTTGGTGGTTTTTGAGTTTCCAATCTCATGATATTTTCCTTTTGGGTGATCTACATATATTCCATGTATGCTTTGAGATCACCTACCATAGCACCAATATTAATGATCATGTCTTCAATTTCTGGCTGCTCACCACATTCTGGAATTTGCGCACACACCGCAGATATAGTTTCTTCCAATCTTCTTCGCTTCTTCTGCACACCTTCAAGCTATCTTGTTTTCTGTGCGCATTCCTCTTGCAACTGCTTGTAACTTTCTTCCAAGTGAATTTGTTGATTATAAGAGACTATGTCTCTATCTTTAATCTCTTCTACAACCTACAGATGCAGATTGTGCAACTGCTTGGTAAACTGAAACTGTTCTTGCGGGCAAACTAAAAAATCAGTGTAAAACCCACGAGTCTGTGCTTAGTGCTATTTATAGGTGCATCTAACCTTTAAGCATGCCCCCAAATGGCTATCTAGACATTAAATGTTGCGACCATTGGCCAAATACGTCGAGGATATTGGTCCTTTCCTTCATTGAATGCGTTGGAAATGTCTAATTTTATGGTAAATGCAAAAGAAATCGTCAGCAAAACACTGTATAACGACTACTTTTACGACCGACATTTTAACGGCTAGTTCTGTCAAAATTCATTCACAGCTTAGACAAAATCTGCGAGGTTCTACTGCACATTTGTGCTGTATCATTTTTAACTTCGTAGTTGCGCTTCCTACTCGTACTTCGCATTGCAGCTTCCTGTGTGCACTTCGCATCTGGGCTTTTAGCGTGCACTTCGCATCTCATATTTCATGGAACTTCGTATTTCACCAAAATTGTGTGCAGACTCTTTATTCTGTCATTCTTAGTGTCCAATTTCAACTACACTTGACACTTAGAATTTTCTTTGCTGCTGATCAGTGAGGGCTTGGCGAAGTAGGAATATCCCTGTAGGGTTTTAGCTTACTTCCATTAATAAGTTCTGGTAGGTTTTCTCCCATCAATGTGGCTAACTGAATTGCACAACCATTAGTAACATTCTTGACAATATATATCCCTAGCCAACGCATTTTAAATTTTCTAGGAAACTTCATGAATTTACTATCATAGAGGAGGAGAAGGTCTCCTACCTGAAATAATTTGTGTTTGATGTGGAGATCATGCCATGCTTTCTCTCTATATTTTTGTATTTGCTGGTGAAATCCTGCAATGAAGCGATCTTCCTCCAACCCAACCAAGTGTAGTTTCCTTTTTTCCATTGTCTCATCATCTGCCATGCTTGTAAAAGATGCAATTCTCAAACTTGGTACTATGTATTCCATTGGCATCACCGCTTCCTGTCCATATGTTAACCGAAAGGGTGTATGGCCTGCCAACTTCTTGCAAGTTGTCCTATATGCCCATAACACAACTGGTATTTGCAAATCCTAATCATCCATGTTTATGTTGCATACCATAGTCAGTGCATTTTCCAAGACTTTGTTAAAAGCTTCAACAGTTCCATTAGCTTGTGGATGCTATGGTGTGCTCTTCTAATGGTAAATCTGAAATTCTACAGTTAGGGATTCAATAGTTCTATTCAAGAAGTGTGTCCCCTGATTGCTCATTAGGATCTTGGGACATCCAAATCTTGTGATGATGTTTTCAAAAATAAACTGTGCGGGAGTAACTATGCTACAACCATTTACTGGTTTTGCCTCTGCCCATCTGGTTAGATAGTATGTAGCTGTAATAATGTGTCATGACCCAGTTCGCTTCCCTGGTGGGTTAATAGGTCCCACAAAATCAATAGCCCATTTATCAAAGGATTTCAATGTCAACTGTGGCATCAATGGCATCTCATCTCTGCGATATGGCTTTCGTGTCCTTTGGAAAACATCGCAACTTCGACAATGCTCCTTTGAATCCTTATGGAGTGTAGACCACCATAGTCCCGTTCTTAAAATTTTCGGCGCAATATCTCTTCATGCGTAGTGGCCTCCATATACCCCTGAATGTGCTTTAGCTAGTATCAACGGTTTATCATGTTCTAGCACACATCTGCATAGTACTTCATCTGGTCCTAGCTTGTATAATTGTCCTGCAATTATGGTGAAGTCAGCTGCTTTTACTACCAGTTTTTTCTTCTACTCCATAGTAAACTCTGTAGGTGCCACACCTGTGGTCAGAAATTTTATAATGTCCTTATAATAGTCATCTTCTATCTGAATAGAAAATAACTGCGCATCGGGTAGACTGTCTTCCATGTTTGTAGGTTCTTTTCCTGACTCAATTCTGGAAAGATGGCCAGGTCCTGAGTTCATCCTTCCTAGCTTAACAACAATTTCAAAATCATACTCTTGAAAGAGGAACAACCATTTACAGATTCTTCCCCCTAACACTAGTTTATTGACCAAGTATTTCAAAGATGAATGGTCAGTAAACATACAGAAGTGCGCACCTAGAAGATATAGCCTGAATTTATGCAGTCCGTATACCATAGCTAAGACTTCTCTCTCTGTTGTAGTGTAATTCTTCTCAGCTGAGGACAGTTTTCTGCTAGAGAATGCAATAGGATGGTCAATGCCTCCCTCACCCGGCTAAGATAGAAAAACATCAAGTGCAATGGATGAAGCATCTACATGTATGTGGAAATGTTTGCTCCAATATGGAAAAACTAAGATAGGCGTAGTTACCATCCATTCTTTCAGTGTCTCTAGCCTTTTCTAGCAATCTTTAGTCCATATGAACTTCGTTTCTTTCTTCAACAATTTTTCCATAGGCACAATTATTTGTGCATATCCTTTGATAAACTTCCTGTAGTATCCTGTGTGCCCCAATGTGGTGCGTAGTTGTTTTACTGAGTTAGGTGCTGGCAAGTTCACAATAACTGCAATTTTAGCTGGATCAACCATCAGCCCCTATTTACAGACAATGTGTCCCAGTAAGATTCCATATGGAAAACAGAAAATGCTCTTCTTCAAGTTCAGGGAGATCTGATGTTGTCTACACTTTTCTAACATCATTCTTAAGCTGGCATAATGGTTCTTTAATAACCCAAATATTTTCCAATCATCAAAATATACTTCTAGAAATTTATGGATGTAGTCTTTGAATGTAGCAACAACTACTCTTGAAAAAATAGCAGGCGCTTTCTTCAAACCAAAGAGCATAATTGTGTACTGAAACGAGCCCCATTCTGTGGAAAAAGTGGTCTTATGCCTGTCTATTGTATCAATTCTGATCTAATGATATCCAGAAAATCCATCAGTGAAAGAGTATGCTTCATTCCCTCCAACATTGTCTAATTCTTCAGCTGTGAATGGAGTAGGAAATGGGTCATGCAGCGATGCATCGTTTAGCTTCCTCAGATCTACACAGATCCGAATTTCACCTTTAGTTTTATTTTCCTAGATAACCATGGGACTTATCCATTCTGACTCTTCTACAGGTTCAATGATTCTTGCGTCGAGCATCTTATCAAGCTCTGCTTTTACCCTTTCTTTGAATATTGGATTGAGTCGATAAGGTCTCTATTTAATGGGCTTCGCATCTGGCTTGAGAGGTATTTTCATAATCCCTAAGTCGCCCAAAATTCCCTTCATTTTGGAAAACTTCATAGGAAATAAGTCTTCATATTCGCGGAGTAAATCTGCTATCTGTGCAACCGTCTCTTCATCCCAATAATCTCATATCGAAGCGAACTTCGGTTCTTCAGTGGTTCCAATGTTCACTTTCCAAGTTTTTACAGGATTTATTAGATCCAAAATTTCCAATGGAGGTCCTTCGACTTCGTGCTTTCCTTATGACTCAGGTATGTTAACATTACGCGGGTCGTCATCATTGCTATCCTCTTCTTCTTCATCTAAAGCGAAGTTATAACATTCTGGGGCATGTTCTAGCTATCTTTCCCATTCTGGTTGGTGATACACAGGTTCTGGTGTGTCGTTGAATACCTTCTTTTTGATGACCTGTAATGCCTCGTTTATATTTGGACATTCATCTTCAAATCTAAAATTTGCTTGGAAATTCTTAATCATAATAGACCATTCGATTGTCCCTCTGCGAAGTTCTGTTTCTATGTTCCAGTTCTTCGGAATTTGCTCCAATGTGTGTGCATACCGATGGACCCATTCTGCTTGCGTTACGTGTGTCCATGCTTTCGTGCAATGATCTATGTGTTCTCTTGGATCATTTTTTCCATTCAATTTCACTTGTGCAATCTCAGTCTATTCTAGGAATCTGATCTCCATCATGTGCTTACATTCTTCCCATGTGGTCATATTCTACTTGTGCGCATCCCACCATCTAGCAGGTGTAGCTCACAGTGCTATATTCAGTGCTACTATCTTATGTTCATCTGAAACAAATATCAGATATTCCTGAAAAAATGTATGAATATTAGTCAAGCCATCATAAGTAGGGATTGGGCTTACCTCTGTTCCAATCCAGTGCAGTGATCTCATGAGTTGTGCGCATCTTCTTACAGATACTTCATGCATTCTGCTTTGCCAATTCTCTAGTCCTACATCTGAGTCTGATATGCAAGAACTGTCGCATCGCCAACTCAGCGTTCCATCATCATTTGGGTTGACATAATCTGCCTTATTCAATGTCATCTTGTAGATATTATCCAGATCTTGCGCTCTGCATTCCTCTCTTATTGGCTCATTGTATCTAGGTCCTTGTGAAGGATCCAAGGGTGCGATGACCCTGATATCTTCTCCTTCAAATATCATATGCTTCTTCTTCAAGTTGATAATTCCAAGGTTATCCATTGCCCAATCTATCCCCAATAGTGCAGGATAAGGTTGGATATCATCTACGATCTCAATCACTTCGAAGTTTGCTCTACTTCGCATTCCATCAATGTCAACAAGGACGCTTGCTAACCTCCCAAAGGGTATAACCTTTTGTTGATTGGCTAGCCCCAACTGTATGGGTGACCATGATAAATTCGGCTTCCCCATTTGTTCCCATGTCTTCTTTGTTAAGACATTTACTTCTGAGCCTAAGTCAAGGATAATTCGTCCATTTCAAAATCTATGATTTGCGCATTTAGTCTCATTTATCTTCCAGTTATTTTATGTCTCTTGATATGATGAACCACCCTATGTGTTTCAGTCACTACATTATGCTTCTCGTAATGACTCGGTAGGCTCTATTCTCATGTTTTAACAGCTTCATGCAGCTATGTAACAACTGCGCAACATGACTCATCACGTCTGTTGTAGTTCGCGAGGGATCATACGATGTGGGCATATCCTTGACAGGATAAGTCTCACTTCGCAACTTGATTCGTGGAGTGATAAGTTCTGGATCTTTGAAGGTTTCTCTTGATTCCATGAAGACTTCTTTTTCTTTGTTCAACTCTAAAGCAGGTGTTTTTCCATTTTCTTTTCTTATCCAAGTCCCTTCAATAGGATTTTGTTTATCTTGGTGATTCGCAGAGGTCGAAGCTTCTGATCTTTGATTGGCACCTTTCGTAGCCCCACTTCGCGTCACAGCATGAATGTTACAATCTGTATTCCGTTTTTTAGCTGCGATCATCTGTATGTTCTGGTTCTGTGCTTCTCGTCTTATCTCTTGAATTTTTTATTGCAAAATATGGCATGCCTCAATGACATGATCAAAAGACTTATAATACAGGTAGTACAAGCATTCGTGCAATCTCTGGATAGATGTCTAGGTTGAGTGCAGTTATAACATACTATCTAACCTCTACATCTTCCCTGGACAGTGTTTCTTCCTCTACCTATGAATCCACCACGTCCTTTGTACGTGCCTTGATCATACTGTGCATTTTCATTGTTATGCGGTGTTTCCTTTTGTACTTGGTAGACATCATGTTTTCTTTCCATCATGAGTTCATAGGCTCTACAGTTGCTATCATCATGGCCAACTGATTTACAGAATGTGCAGTATACGTTTTTTGGTGTTTGCACATACTTTTGAAGTAAGTAGCAGTCTTCTGAGCGATGTCCTCTACATTGGAAAATCTCACACCATGGTCCTTGCTGCTAATTCAACGGGTTTGGAGCTCCACTAGTGACGTAATATTTAAATACCAAACAATGTTCTTTGCAGTGACCTTCTCCCTTACACTTTGTACACCAAACCTCTTCTCGGGTTTATTTTCCTTTATTCATATCTTGCAATTGTAATGTTAGATTTGCTAGCTGGGTCTGTATCTGAACCATAACTGCGTTAGTATCTCCATAGGTGAAGCCTCTAGTTTCATCACAATCTCTAGGGCCTCTATCTGCGAAGTAACCTTCGGTTGCATCAACAGTAATCTAATGTGTGGCGACATCGCGACTATGAACCATTCCTGGTGTTGTTGTGGGGCTATGTCAAAGCTTACTTGGTCTAACACCACTTTGAACTTTTGATCAAATTCCCACACTGACTCACTGGGTTTTTGATTAATTTCTTTGAGCTCTGTGATACACTGCGATTCTGACTTAGTATTTTTAAATTCTCTTATGAGCGCAGTCCTGATATCCACTAGGGTCCTATTCTGCCCAACATAGTACTTCATAAACCATGTCAAATCTCTGTCCCTGAATGTGGTAACTAACTGTACTTGTCTTATAGCATCATCATGTACTTGTTTAACATTCCACACGACTTCACAGAGAAACAGGTGTTGCTTAGGGTCTTCTAGACCCGTTCCTTTGAATATCGACAGCTTGATGTCGTATGTCATTCTTCTTCTAGGAGATGTAGTGTTTTGTGATGTGGTAGGTATACTACTTGTCGGAATGTTCTGAGTACTTGCTCCTGTGGTGTTACTACTATTATTGTTATGTGGGTTAGCAGTATTTCTATCCTCAACCAGAGGTTTCTGTGGAGTGATGGGTTGATAGGTAGTTACTCGAGGTTCTGTTTCACTATTAGTCTCAACCTGTAAGTCTGTTTCTAGAGAGATGCTAATTTCATGTTCATTAGGCCTCTTCTTGGTACTATACTTGTATCTTTTACTACTTCGTAATGTGTAAATGTTTTCCTCTATGTCACTGTCTATATTACTGAACATTACAGACTCAAATTTATAGGGATATTATTGCATTCTTAAGAAACCTTTTTCTGCTAACAACATTTTAATGTAGAGACTGAGATTGTTTAGGTACTTACCTCTAAATCCTTTGAATAAATCTGCCTTTGTTGCGCTGTAAGACTTCAGAGTGCCCACAACAAATTCTATAACATAGCCTTCTAGTACGCTATCGAACCAGAATTCTACTACTTTTGAGATTGGGCTATCCACCTCTTTAAGTGTCTGAACCAGTTTTGGACTCCATACTGTAGGTTCTCCACCCTAATAACAGCTCTTCCATTCTACTAATATTGATAGCCACTCATATAGGTCGTTGCTGAAGGATGCGAAGAAAATTTCGTAAATATCAGAAAATAGGTATCTCTGCAACCATTCTTCGTCAGATAAACGCGGATGTTTGTTCTCCTTGCAAACTCATTTTCTGTATTATCCACCCAATTCTGTATTTTTGTTCTCTTAGGATTCCAATATTCATAACACATCACCAGTTCAAGTGCGGCAACAGAACCATTTCTTGGATCTTACCTCATTCCTGAACTTTCTTGTATTGACCCAGGTTCTGCGTGGTTGTGGTCCAACAAAACCCTTCTTCACCGGCCCTTTCGACAACAGTCTGCGAACAAAATGAGGTCTCACCCGAGGTGAAGTTACGGGGGATTAGAGAAACAAGTTTCTGTAATCAGGTGATGCACAGTTAATAGACTGGTGAATTGCACGAAGTTACACCTACTTTGCGTCTATCACTTATACTATAGCGCACACTGGGACTACATACTTCAAACCGACCATTTAAACAATACAACAATGCAACTGTAGACCACGCTTCTCAACAAATACACACTTCCTACAAATGTGTTGACTTACTGTAGTTATGTATTCAACATACTCAAGATTACTTGCATTCAACGTTCAAGCATAGATGTTCGACATTTAACATATTATTCTCATCACTTATTCATGTGGAAAATACATATAAAAGCGAAGACACATATAACTATAAGCATGAACTCAACCATAAGCAAAAGCAAACACACGGATTCAATCACATGGTATTTACGTGGTTCACCCCCCGGAAGGGAGCTACGTCCACAGGAACTATTGATTGTATGAATGGGAAGGGTTCAACAGTTCCAGTCTGCGCACTCAGCTGCAGACTCTTCTCTCTACAATAGGTCTCTGCGCACATAGCTGAAGAGCCTCTTTCTCTCTTTAGTGGGTCTCTCCGCACACAGCTGCAGAGCCTCTTTACAATACTTAGTCTCTCAAAATACCACAAATTTCAACCAAACCCCACAAAATTCCTATAAGATATCAACCCTTCCCTTACAAACTTGCCCCTTTTATAGATCGTGCCCGCAAGTCACGTCTTTACAATGAATATGGGCCAAAACCCTATAGTTACCCAAAATGGTGTGGTTAGCACGCTAACCCAGCCTATCGTAGTCGACAACTGATCCACTGGCCTCTGGCTACCTTTCTGTGCCACTCCTGGCTCTGACTCTCTTCTGATAGTCGCATCCCTTATAGACGGCTCTAACTGCATAGTGGCATGTCCCTTTCCACCTCTCTGGATTTTATGTCACTGTCGACCCACCATTTTTCCTCTAACGATTTCTGCCACTCTGGCTGACAGGTCACTTTCATCCACTTACTCGCTGCTCCTTACCCAACTCTCGGGAATCATGGAGTCATTTACCAAAAAATAGGTCGATGCTAGACCTCACTCTACTTGTACCTGTTACCAAAAATACCTGTTGTGCTGGTGCTACGCATTATCAAAACTATGTCGTGCATAGACTTTGCATCCCCAACTATGCCTCTTGGACTTCGCATTCCCAACTGCGCCACTTGGACTTCACATTCCCAAAACTATGCGACTTGGGCCATGCCCAACACAAAACATGAGAATTATATCACAATTTGAGCATGACATACTTAGATGAGGCCAAAAAGGAGAAGGCACTTACTAGGCAAAGGAATCCTATAGATTAGAGGTAGGTCACTCCTTCTTGGAAAAGGAAAAGGTTCTAGACCAAAGTATGGAATCTAGTTTTATGGACCAAAATATCCACCTTCCTTTAATTACCGGTGTAGAAAAATGTATTGACTTGGAATAAAATACAACTTAGGGGTTTTGAAGGACCTTCTATTTGTATGATGTGCCATAAAAAACATGACAATATGGAGCACCTATTCAATCAATGCATTTATGTAGATTGATTGTGGGGAAAAGGTGTAGAGACATTCAAATGAATGGACAGGTTAAGGATTGATCTATCTCAAACAATTAGAGAATGGAGAGACACCTCCTTTGACAATCAAGTCTTAAACAACATTTAGTGTCTCTTCCTAGGATTTTTTCTTTAGGCGATATTGAAACAAAGAAATAGATGATTTTTTAAAAACAAAAAAAAACGCAATGAAATGGATATGGGAGAATATTAAAATGAAAATGTCATAAAATATTAGTTATTTCCATTGGTAGGAAGAAAACAAAAAAATACTTCCTAATGAGTATAGATCTATAGTCGTTTGGGGCATTGACATGAATAAACTTAACTCAGTTAAGGTTCCTTCCCTTCCTACAACTTTGGTCTCCTCCCTAAAGGGACTCTATTAAACTTAACTTTCATGGTGCCTCTAAGAAAAGGCTTGGACCAACCTAAATGGGAGGTGTATTCAAGGATCACATAGGTAATATTCTAAGAGTCTTTGTAATTTTCCAAGGGAAAATTTTCATATTGACAGATAAAAATATTTCGGTATAAATCAGAGCCATGGAGAAAGGGCTTCACATCATAGATGGACAAGGACACAATATTTAATAGTTGAGGAGGCTCCCTAATCTAAGTCTAAGATCTTAAGAAATTCCTAAATGGAACAAGTATCAAGCAAATAACCAACAATTGGAGGTTGTCAACTACTTGGGAAAACATTCTAGCTGAAACCAAGAGAATATCGACCCTAATTACTTTGCATGTCAGGAAAAAATCCAATAGCTTAGTAGAAAGAATTTTCAATGTGGGAGTGAATCTAGTAAACATGGATCTTGTGTCATCCCGAGACCTCCTAAACTCCTCTAGGCTCAAATTGGAGTGTCTATAATGACATAATTTGGATGTTTCCTACCTGCATGGGATGACATGGATGTGGTCACTTTAGGAAACAAGTAGTAGGGGAGACATATGAAGATGACAAATGTAGAACCCTCCTCATGTAGGATACTATTAGGTGGCACTCTATGTTCCGAGAACAGTTGAGAACCATTATTGTTGTTGTCTATCCCACAATGTGTGTGTAATACTCCACAAATCAAGGTAATGATCGCTCCTTAACTCTGGATTGAGTGGCTCATGCAAGAAACTAGAGTATTATGAAATAAATATGGTATGATTTGATGGAGGTTCATGGGAATGAAAAGAAGAGGGTAATGGATGTGGAGGATATTTGTAGAGGAGTTTGCATCTTGTCCTAGTGATTTCTCCTTTTCAATTGTTAGAATTTGATAAAGAGCATCAGTTCTGAACTCTTGAGACCAAATACTACATTGAATCATGCATGGGAGTAAGCTTTAGGGAACATTATGGTCGTATTTATCAATTGGATCATGTCCAACAACTCAAGACCAAGGGGAAAGGGATTGATCCAGATGGACATCGGTGTCCACCCACCTATTCCACTAACTCAAAGACACAGTTTTCCAATTTCGGAGTTTTTTTCTGGCGTTTTAGGTCCTGATCTTCTAGGGTTGTTTTGAGGCCCTAAACACCATTTTTTTTCCACGGCAGGGACAAACTATTGCCATAGGCCAAAAACACAGATTCCTTCTTAGCCAAACATTTCAAACAGGATACCAAGCGCCCCAAACATAGATCATGTGAAAAAGTTGGGCACCCTAGGAAGTTGACATATCAACTAACAACATTGAGGCCCATAAAACTTTTGTTGTTTCATATCCTGAGATTAGAGTTTTTTATGTTTGGGGTTTTCTCATTTATGCTCTATACTAAAAAGGCCTTCCGACCTCACTGTATCTCAGTTCTTGCAGATATCCGTAAATAACACATCCCTTTTTAGTGATAAGCCAACGCCATCTAGAGCTAAGTTTGTATTGCTTTACAGTTTTTAGTGTTTTTCCAGTCCATTCTTTAATAGAATTTGAGTTTTACTATACTACTATGTTATCTGCAAAATATTTGTGTGTATTTATGTTTTATATCGCTACCTTCATTTCGTTCTCCAAATAGTCCATATTAGTGGTATCAGAGCAAGTTTCTGTTGTTTTTTTCTTAGTGCATGTCCCCATCAAGATCTGGATATCGAGAGTTGGGTCTCAAATTAGTTGAGATCATGGAAAAACACCCTCGTCAACCCAAGCAGCCTCACATGGTGAGAGAATAAAAGAGATATGATGGAGCAGGGGATTCTATTAAGTTGTTGCTCGAGGAAGCCCTCATGTGACAAAGGAATGAGAATGATGGATAATTTCGCCCAGATAATTCAATGAATGCCAACGATGGTATATGCACCTTCAACAAGTAGTCGTTTGGAGGTGAAAATCCCTTCAAGGTACAAGTTAACTTTGACATTCCCTTATTTGAAGGATGGATAATGTAGATGCTTTGGAGAAATGGTTAAATCTATTAGAGGGTTACTTCTTTGTTCAAAAAATTTTCAATAGTGAAAAGATCACCTTTGCGCTCCTTAAGTCCCTTCCCCATATCAAATATTGGTGGGATGGTTATTACAAGATGCATGCGAGAGATTAGTATTAAATATATAGGACAAAACCCACTTGGGAGGCTTGCTGATGCCATCAAACAAGAATTATACCCTATTGGAAATTATGATGATTGGTACACCAGGTGGATGACTTTGCACCAGGGGAGAGATCAAACGGTGACAGAGTTTACCAATATATTCCATACCTTACTCTCAAGGCCGTGTATTAGAGACTTAGAATGTCACTTGTTCCTAAAGTACTGTAGTGGCCTACATAGGTACATTCAGACATAAATGGATTTCCTAAACATCTCCTCATTAGGAGCTACTTTTCGGTACGCTGTCAAGATCGAGCAAAAGAATAAGTAGGAGTTTGATTTTGCAAATAAACATTAGTAGAATCCTGCCAAAGGTGGCCCTAACTCACAAAAAAAGGGATAGAGTAAGGATGACCAAATTCATGACAACCAATTGAAGCCACAAGGAAAAAAGGGTAATGGGAAATCAAAGAAGGATACTGACAAGTGGTGTGAGTTCCACAAAATCCCTTGGCACAACACCGATGAATGTTGCTCAAAGAAATCAATGTTGGATGAGACGAAAACCCTAGAGACAAACTCTGGCTCAGGATTTGATTCCAAGCAAGAAAGGGGAAATCATATTATTGATGCAGAACCTAATGCCACCATCACAACTGTAAATATCTAACCATAAGAGTTATATGATCTAGAGGAAGGGGAACACCTCTTCCATCCACATTTGTGGGTGAAGGGGAATAATTTACATTTCATTGTTGATAGTAGTATCCAGAAGAACCTCATCTCGGTTGAGTTCGTAAAAATATTGAAGCTGCTAATGATGCCACACCCCCAACCATACACCATCGGTTGGTTGAGATAGTGATGAGACATTCATGTTAGTCAATAGTGCCTCTTATACTATGGCATAAATCCCTTCAAAGATGTGGTACTATGTGATGTTTCCCCACTTGAAGTTTGTGATGTTCTTTTAGGAAAACCCTATAAGTGGAAACGCCATGTTGTTTATGAGTCCACACCCCATAGTGTCATTTTTACTTTGGAGGGCCAACTATACAATATACCCAAGGTAGTCTCGATTACTATAGTTTCTTTTATCTCCACGACGCAATGTCGAAAGGTCATCTCTTGGATTGGGAAAATTTTCCTCTTCATGGTTTGATTAGAAGGTGGAAGAAAGGTCACTGTAACTACCACATCCTCAGCACAAGGTCTCTCTAAATAGTATAATCAGGTCAAGAATATTGTAGAATGGTACAAGGACATCTTCACTTCCCCTACAGGGGTTCCTCTGCACTTCCACGTCAAACATCCAATTGATTTTATACTGGGTACTTCTTTACCAATTGCCCAACATGCGAGCACTCTCTTATGGAGAATGAGGAAATAAAATTCGAAATTCATGAGATCATCGAAAAATATACACATTCGATCAAGCTCTTCACCTTGTGGGAGTCCAATTGTGTTGGTGCAAAAAACGGATGGCAAATGGCGACTCCGTATTGATTACAGAGCCCTAAAAAAAATCACTATCAAGAATCAATACTCGATCCCTCGGATTGACAATCTTCTTGATCAACTTAAGGGTTCCAAGTACTTTAGCAAGATTGATCTAAAGTCAGAAGACCACCAGGTCCCAATTGAACAAATTGATGTATGGAAGACAACCTTGAAGTCTAAATAATGCCTCTTTGAATGGTTTCTCATTCCTTTTGGCTTGACTAACTCTCTAGTGAAATTCATGAGAATGATAGATGATATCTTGCGTCCGTTCACAAAATCCTTTGTGATCATATATATGGATGACATCCTCATATACAACAGAACCTGGGAAGAACATCTATAGCACATTCAATAGGTTCTGAGTACCCTGCGACAACACAATCTATATGCCAACTTGGACAAATGATCATTTTGAATGTAGAGAATTCAATATTTAGGATACATCATGGATGAACATGGGGTGCATGTGGACATAGATAAGATCTAATTCATTTGTGATTGGCCAGTGCTGAAAACCTTGGTAGAGCTCCACAATTTGTTGGGCCTTGAAAACATCTACCAGAAGTTTGTGTCGGGGTTCTCTCATATCACTTGGCCCTTAATCCAAGTGACCAAGGGTAGAGCTAAAGCTAAGTTCACCTGGGCAGTCTCGCAACATAAATAATTTGAGGATCTGAAACACTTCTTCTACTCAACACCAGTCCTTACTCTGCCATACCTACAACAACCATTCGAGATTGAGATAGATTCCTTGGACTATGCTATCGGTGCATTCATCACTCAACAAGGACATTCAATTGCTTATCACATTGAGACACTGTCTAATATTGTTTGTATATATACCACCTATGACAAGGATATGTAATCCATTTTGAAGGCATGCCGATAGTGGAAGCATTACATTCTTAGAAAGGAAATGATCATGCACACTAATAATCGTCCCCTGAAATTCATGTAGACACAAGGAAAGTTGCAGAATGATTAGAAGTGGTCCACTTACTTGCAACAATTTCATTTGAACATCAAATACAAGAAGGGTAGCACGAACCATGTTGTAGACTGCCTCAGTCGACCCCCAATCGTGGCACTAGCAGTGGTCCTCAACTCTTGTGGTCACGAGACCTCTAGGTGGCCCCAACTATACAACAATGACCCTAACTTCAATACTACATATCAAACACTAGGCACTGGTAAACAAGTTCTAAACTTTCACCTCTAGGATGCACTTTTGTGCTATATGGGCCATCTTTGTTTTCCATCAAGCGAGCATGCAAATATAATTTGGGAGGCACAGTATAGGCGAGTGGTCAAGCACTTTAGCGTAGAGAAGATAGTAGCAATGCTTCAAAGCCATTTCTACTAGCCAAGACTCTAGAAGGATTTCGACAAGTATATTTAAATGTGCACTACATGTTCCATTGCTAAAGCTGCCAAGAAGAAGCAAGAGTTGTACACTCCTATGCCTATCCAAGAAAATCCTTACGAGTCAATCTCAATGGATTACATGTTACTTAATTTTCCCTCCATTGATCATGGTTACATATGTGTTTTTGTGGTTTTCAATTAGTTCTCCAAGATGGCCATTCTAGCACCATGTACGGAGAGTATCACAGTCGAAGCCAGTGCTAAGCTCTTTTTTTAGCATGTTTGGGTTCATTTTGGGATGCCACTGACCATTGTTTCAGATCAGGATATTAGGTTCCTTAGCACCTTTTGGTCCTCCTTATGTCCTTTAATGGACATGAGGTTGACTAAATTGACTTCCTTCCACCCCCAAACATATGGGAAGATAGAAGTGGCCAACAAGATGACTGTGCATATCCTGCACATGTACAAATTAAAACATCCACACACATGAGATGTGAGCCTTCCATATGTTTAACACAGTTACAATAGATTCCTCCATAGATCTATTGGACACAACCCCTTTCAAGTGTGCTTGGGGTTCTAGCCATTGGCCTCCATTTATGTAGCTATACCCATTGCATCTACACAGGACAAGTCCTCCCATGATCAGGCCGAGTTAGATAAAGATACCAAATTCATTGAACGAATATAGCACATCAAACAACAAGTTCATGATATCATGTAGAAATCCAATTCCAATTAGTACAAACAACGACATGACAAACATTGGGTTCCACACAAGTTTCAAATTGGGGATAAGGTGTGGTTTCATTTGCAAAAGTAGGGCCTCACAGGCCCCCATAGAAAGCTTATGCCACTCTGATATGGTCCTTACACCATCACGAAGGTTGTGGGTGAGAATGATTTTGAATTAAATGTTGCTCCTTTCCTTGGCTTGCACCAAGTATTTAATCTGGAATTACTTCGACCATATTTTCCACCTCTCTTGGACACCTCAGAGGTGGATGAGAATTTGGCCTCTACAAAACTCAATCCAAACTTCCTTGAACAAGCTACATTGGATCGGATCATCAACACATAGATGAAGGGCACTCACCAATAGAACATTCAAATCTACCAGGTCATCAAAGTAGGGCAGCTTCTTCACCAAGGGAAGTGGCTCACCAGGATTCAAATTTAGTTGTTGTTGACCAAGTTTTTGAACTATCACTGTGCACCAAGCTAGATAGCTAGTTCAGGAACTGTGCGCCAATCAAAGTAGTTACAATGCGCACCGAGTTCACTTAGAACTGCGCGCCGACAACAATTTTTCAGTTTTGTACCTAAGCCTATATAAGCCTTATTTTGTAAAGGGTTCTTGTTATTGTTGTTGTTGTGGTTTTAGTTATTTAGTAGTTATGTTCTAAGTAGTTTCACATCTATTTGTAATTTTCTCTACAATAAGACTTGATGTATGAAGAAGCATTAAGTTGTTGAGCTGAGTTTTGTAGTCCTATATGATGATAGCACAGTTTTTCCTATAATAGAATAAAGTTGTTGTCCCATATATATTCTACGTAGTGCTGATGAGTAAATGTTGATGGATTGCTTATTAGTTGGATAATGAATGCTTCCATATTAAATAGTCTAATGAATGCTTAAAGAAGAATTGTTAATATGTTGAGTTGAAAATGTTGATGGCAATTTTTGTCATCAACGATACTTAGCTGACAAAGTTGCTAGGCCCTTACACCTATAAAAAATTTCACCATATTGTACAATGCTTAATGAATCACCGACTTCAATTGTTGAGTTTAAAAAAACTAGGCTACATCTATAGCTAGCTTGAGCTCTTATGGGGTTTCCAATTCCATCGTTAGGGAATTTATGGAATATTTAATGAGACTATTTAAATATGGCATGTGAGTTTGAAAATTTATTGTTTATTTACTTATGGTGACTCACATATGGCATATTATTGTTTATTTACTTATGGTGACTTAAATATGGCATGTGAGTTTGAAAATTTATTGTTTATTTACTTATGGTGACTTACATATGGCATATTATTGGCTTAGTATTCTTGGTGATATGACGCAACATAATTTGAACTAACATAATTTGAACTCGAAGAACGTTATGGCTCCTATTCGTGGAAAGAGTTCAAAAATACAAAAAAATGTTTTGAATTGTCATATATATTGTTGGACATGTTTTCGAGTTTAACACCAAGCATAAGTTCTAGGAGCAAAGAAAACACGTGATCTGGAAAATTTGTTTTCTTTGATCATGTTTAATCACAGTCTTCAAACGCATGACTACCATGTCATCCAAAAGCATATTGAATGTATTTCCGAGGATAAATTACATTTTATTATGTTAGTTTTCTCTATCAAGTTATGGAATATCCACCTATCCACATGATTGTCGTGTCATTCAAAAAATGTTGGAGTTCATGCATAGAGATCATTTATAAAAGCTTTATCATTTAGTGTGCAACAATTTTCACATGAGGCATAGGGATTTTATTGAAAATGGACTCAAGCACAATGTTTGTATATGAAATCAAAGTGCCATTGGACAATGTTCCATTGAACTAGGGAGGGCTACAGAACGCTATGTAAGTGTATTGCTTGAGCCGATAAAGATCAAGGTTAACTATGCTGTAAAGAACCTACCCATGTGTAATTAAAGTTACTCACTGCTGCTGTCAAATTATTCCTTAAGAAGCCTGATGAAAAATCTCAACGAATGATTCAGATTGTGCTTAACACTGTCACTCAAGAAACTGACAATTAAAATCCATGTGATCGTGCTTGCACTTATTGGTGGCTTCTTTCAACTGATCTAAAGGTAGCACGCAATATGCAAAAGTTCAAAAAAATATGATCTAGTTGGTCTTGCTCAGGTTGTTACAAATGGTTTACATGGATATAGCACTGACAATGATGCAGTCAACTTTTAAATTTTATTTTCAAGATCTCAAAGCAGGAATTTAAACAGGCGTGGGTTGTGGCAGATTCAAAATGCCAAGGTTTTCTTGGATTTGAGGAATTCGTCATGATAATGAAAATAATTTCTCAGTGTGGAGTAAGAATGAGATAAGTGTTTACATTCTCAAGAATATAGATGTTTTCCAGTCCACTAATGGATTTAAATATACATTTTTATATATAGGGAAGTGTTGTAACATACCCAAAACACCAAACCCATTTATACAGTTATAAACACCAACAATACACAATTTTTTTTCTTCTTAAGGTTAATAAATCTCCTTTCTACAACCAAGTAAAACATATATAAACCAATCTAGATGCCACTAGTATTATTAAAAATGTTAACCCATGTGTATGCATTTTTTTTGTTCTCTTCTTTTATTTACAAAGGTTTAGCAAAAGGAAACCAACGTTCCACATATGATATGTGGTTCCATTTTATGGTCATAAACATTAACTCTTTTACAAAATAATTGTTTGGAGAATATTTCTCAAATAAAAAAAATTAATCAAATAATTCAAAAGTCTTGGGGGTATTACATTTCTTCCCCACTTATTTTTAGCACCGTACTCAGTGTTCTCTATTCAGAGTCTTTTTGCTCATTCTGGAACATGGAAGGATATGATGCTTGCATACGATCCTCCATTTCCCATGTTGCCTCCTCAAGGATGAAGTGCTTCCATTGCACTTTTATTTGAGCGATGGCTTGGTTCCACAACATAAGCTCCTTCCTTTCTAGGATACGCAAAGACTCTGTTTGCAACTCGCCCTAAGGTTCTACTTGAATCATACCCCAATCAATGATATGAGTAGCATCGTGTTTATGTCTTTTCAATAACGAAACATGGAGAACAATATAAACTTTTATAGAAGGAGAAAGTGCAAGCTGATAGGCTACCATCCCTATCTTGGCTAGCACTTCAAAGGGAGAACAATACCTGGGAGCTAACTTGGAACATATTCCCAAGCTTAATGTACTTCTCTTTGGCTTTACCTTTAAGTATACATGATCCCCGAAATTGAACTCTTTTGGATTTCTCTTAAGATATGCATAACGTTTTTGTTGATCTTGAGCAACTTTTAAATTATGTTATACTTGTTTAACAATTTGTTCCATCTCCTTCAACATATCAAGTCCCAGAACAATCCTATCAACAAGGTTATCCCATGATATAGGAGTGTGTCATTTCTGACCATATAGCACTTCAAATGAGCTCATATTAAGAGATGCTTGATAATCATTGTTATAAGCAAACTCAAACAAGTGTAAATAACCTTGCCATTTATTTGGCTTTTCCATCACATACATATGTAACATATCTTCAAGAATTTAATTATTTCTTTTAATTTTCCCATCTGTCTAAGGATGATAAGTAGTACTAAACTTTAGCTGAGTGTCTAAACCTTTAAATAAATATTTCCAGAATTTAACTGTAAACTTTGCATCCCTATCAGATATCACAACTCTAGGAATACCATGAAAATGAAAAATCTCTTTCATAAAGATATTTGCTATATTAATTGCTTTAAAAGTAGACTTTACTGGTATAAAATGTGCAACTTTACTCAATTTATCAACAATCACCATAATTGAATCATGTTGTTTAGTAGTTCTAGGCAACCCGGTTTTAAAATCCATGCTTATTACTTCCCATTTCCATTTCAGAATGGGTAAAGGTTGAAGTAAACCAACTCGATGCTAGTGTTCAGTTTTAACTTGTTGACATTCAAGGCATCTAGCTAAATAATTAGTAGTATCATTTTTCATATTAGGCCAATAATAATATTTTCTTAGCATTTTTATCATTTTATGATATCCCGGATGTTCGCAATATGGTTTCTTATGTAATTCATTTAGGATTATGTGTTTGACTTCTTCAAAGTTAGGTACATATAACTAAATTTTATATGTTAACAAGTCTTTTGACCCCATAGAAAAATCTATTGATTCACTTCCATTTAGGTTTTCCTTCAATTTCCCTTAACTTTTAGATATTCTTCATCGTTTTTAGATGCATCCTTGATTGTATCTTCTATATATGTTTGATAACTGCTAATGCTAGCTGAAAATTCTGGAATAACGTTCCTACTCAAGGCATCCACTACTCTATTTTCCTTGCATTTTATATGTTTGATCTCAAATTCATACTCGCTCAAGAAGGATAACCACCTTGTCTGGAAAGCATTTAGATTTTTTTAGTCAAACAAATACTTTAGACTTATGTTATCGGACATTATGGCAATTTTTCTTCCAATAAGATAGTGTATCCACATTTTTAAAGCGTGTAATATTGCAGCCAATTCTATATCGTGTGTTGCATAATTTCTTTCATGCTCTTTAAGTTTTCTTGATTCATAACTTATTACATAGTCATCCTGTAATAATACTCCACCTAGTCCTTCCAAGCAAGCATTCATACATACAACAAAGTCTTTGTATGGATCCTCTATCCTTAGAATAGGTGTTGTTGTAAGTAAATGTTTAAGTCTTTCAAAGCTTTATTGGCATTTATTTGACCATACAAATTTTGTTCCTTTCTTTTGTAATGAATTTATTGGATAGGAAATACTTGAAAACACTTCAATGAACCTACACTAGTAACCCATGATCCCCATAAACTATCTAACTCTGGTTACATCCTTAGGAACTGTCCAATCAATGATTGCCTTAATCTTATCAGGGTCTATAGAGATTCGTTCTTTAAAGATTATATGTCCCAAATACTAAATTTTATCTTGATAAAAGTCACATGTACTGAATTTTGTGTCTAGTTTATGTTCCCTTAAAGTTTGTAAACCCATTTTTAAGTGTTATTCATGTTCTTGTTCATTTTTAGAGTAGATTAGTATATCATCAATAAATACAATGTGAAGAACCTACAACAATTAATTGATGAAATACACGATACATCAAATCACATAATATTTTTATTGATCGCAGGCCACTTCGAGGGGGAAACCTCCTTTGAGCAAGCTCAATACAAAATAACTTCATGGTGCCTTCATTGGCCTCAACACAAACTTATATACTAAGTATAGGCGTCAATACTATGGGTCAAAATCATGGGCCAGTACAAACTATGGATCAACAAATACTACGGGACGACTTACAAAGCATATGTGTCCAACAACAATAATACAAACTATGGATCAACAATTACTACAAGACGACTTACAAAGCATATGTGTCCAACAAAAATATACTAACAAAGTAAAGAGAAGGGTTGACATGGGTTCCTAACATCCCCTCCCCCTTAGAAAAAGCTTTTCCCTCAAAGATTTAGATGTGGAAATTGTTGTTGAATATGATGGCGAGGTTTCCATGTAGCATCCTCTGGTTGCATTCCGTGCCACTGAATTAAGACCTATGTGATAGAGTGAGAGTGAAGCTGACAAGTGCGCTTATTGAGGACAGCCTCCGGCTCCAAAATTATGGATCTTTCATTACCTAGTTCTGGTAAAATAGTTTGTCCTCTGATGTTGGTTCCAAGTACTTTCTTCAGACAAGAGACATGAAATACTGGATGAATGCGGGAGGAAGGAGGAAGTTCCAATTTATAAGAAACGACCCCAATATTTTGAAGAATCTGATATGGCCCATAGAACTTTGGAGCGAGCTTATGATGCCCTTTGAGTTTCAGGGAGGATTGCTTGTAAGGATAGAGACGAAGAAAAACCATATTACCTACTTGAAAAGTGCACTCAGAACATGGTTGATTGGCTTGTTGCTTCATGCAATTTATTTCCATGTGAAGATTGTCCCGCAAAATGAGAAGAATCTGATCGTGGTTCCAAAGGACCGTGTCAACCGCCTGAACTGGTGAACTGCTGGGGGTGTATGGAAGAAGAATTGGTGGTTCCTGACCATAGACTGCTTCATATGGAGTCATTTTAGAGGCAGTGTGGTAAGAGGTATTGTACCACCATTCAGCGAGAGGGAGCCATTTTTCCCACTGATGTTGTTGTTCATAGGTGAAGCAACAAAGATAAGTTTCCAAGCATTTATTGATCATTTCAGTCTGACCATTTGTTTGTGGGTGATACCCTGAACTCATCTTCAGTTTGGTGCCAGTGTGGCGAAGTAATTATTTCCAAAAATTACTGGTGAAAGTTGCATCACGATCTGAGACAATGGAAGAAGGGATTCCATGAAGGCGAAAGATCTGGTCCAGGAAAATTTGAGTGACTGAGGAGGTTGTATAGGGATAGCAGAGAGCACAAAAATGACTATATTTGGAGAGGAGATAACCAAAATCACTATCTTCCCTCTATATTTAGGGAGCCCTTCAATGAAATCCATAGAAATATCTTTCCAAATCCGTGTAGGTATGGGAAAGGGTTCGAGCAATCCCGGAAGGAGTGTCATTTCACCCTTATTGCACTGGTAGGTATCACATTCAACCACCATCTATTGAATTGTCCTTTTCATTCCCTGCCAAAAGAAGTTACGCCATGCCCGCTCATGCATTTTGAGGATCCCAGAGTGCCATGCCGATGGAGAAGTATGGAGTTCATAGAAGACATCATGTTGAAGATATGTGCTCTGGGGAAGCACTAAACGACCCTTGTATCTCAGGGAAGCACCATCCCAAGAGTAATGTGGTACAGTAAAAGGGTTGTTGGCCAAGAGTTGGATGATTTGAGATAATGAAGTCATTGGCATAGCTCTGTTGAACAGATTGCAACCAATTTGGAACAAGTATAGAAATAGCTGAAAGAGAACCATAGTCATCAAATGTGTGAGAAAGAGCATCCGCCACAATATTGTCCTTACCCTTCTTGTAAGTGATCTCATAGTCATAGCCCATGAGTTTTCTAACCCATTTCTGTTGTGTTGGGGAGAATACACATTGTTCCAGGAAATATTTCAGACTCTGGTGATCAGTTTTGATGCAGAAACGATTCCCTAATAGGTAGGGTTTCCACTTCTGGACTGCATTAAAAATAGCCATCATTTCCTTCTCATATGTATAGGCAGCTAAATTCTTACCTGAAAGGGATTTGTTGTTGAATGCAATGGGGTGTTCATTTTGAATGAGAGAAACACCAAGTCCATTGCCGCAAGCATCACTCTAAATAGTGAAGGGCTTGGAAAAATCGGGCATAGCTAGAACAGGTGTAGTACACATAGCTTGTTTCAGTTTGGAAAATGCACACTCAGTAGCAGGTGTCCATTTAAAAGCATCCTTTTTCAGCAGAGCAGTTAATGGAGCTGCAATCTTCCCATAATCCTTGACAAACTTGCAGTAGTAGCCAGTCAACCCAAAAAAACCACAAAGGCTCTTGAGTGTCTGAGGATGCGGCCAATTGTTCATGGCAGCGATTTTGGCAGGATCCACGCGAACCCCTTATGCTAAAATAATGTGCCTGAGATACTCTACTTCCTTCTATCCAAAAACACATTTAGACTGTTTGGCGTGGAGATGATGGTCAAAGAAAAGTTGCATTACAAGATCCAGATGCTAGAGATGTTCAGCCCATGTTTTACTATAGATGAGGATATCATCAAAGAAGACTAGAATGAATTTCTGCAAGTAGGGCCGGAATATTTTATTCATCAATGCCTGGAATTTGGAAGGAGAATTAGTGAGGCCAAAGGGCATGACCAAAAACTCATAGTGACCATCATGTGTGCGGAAAGTTGTTTTAGGGATATCATCCTCATGAACCCGAATTTGATGATACCCATAATGAAGATCCAACTTGGAGAAAAATTGAGCACCATGAGGCTCATCAACAACAGGAATTGGAAACTTATCCTTGATTGTGAGGTGATTAAGTGCTCGGAATTCAATGCAGAGGCGCCATGACCCATCTTTTTTGCGGACAAGAAGAACTGGTGAAGAAAATGAACTAGTGCTTGGGCGAATAATACCTTGCTTCAGTAAGTCCCGAACGAGCATTTCAATATTTGTTTTTTGGTGAAATGGGTAGCGATATGGCCTGATGTTGGGAGGAATGCTTCTAGGAAGGAGTGGAATATGATGGTCCTCTGGCCTTGAAGGTGGCAATCCCACTGGTTCAACAAAGACACATGTATATCGATCCAGAATTTGTTGTAGATCCAAAGGAGTAGTGGAGACTGTTGAAGGTTGCATCTGAATGGAATGGAGCTGTGTGATGACACCATGTGAATTCTTCTTAAGGAGTTTTTCCATGCGATGTGAACTGACGATGCTAAGAGACCCTGGTTGTAAGCCTGTCAATGTGTGTTTTTTTACATTGGGTGAAAACTGCATCCAAAGTTCAGCAAAATCCCATAAGATGGGGCCAAGTGTGCATAGCCATTGAGCACCCAAAACCACATCACATCTACTTAAGGTCAAGGAAAACATGTCAGAGCATAGGTTATAGTCTCCCATAGAGATACACACATTGCGACACTTCCCTTTGCAAGGTAAGGTGCCCCCATTGGCAACCATGACTTCAAAGTTGGAGCAAGGATGGACAAAAAAATAAGCCTGTTTGGAGATCCGAGGGTCAATGAAGTTATGAGTGCTACCAGAATCAATCAATATTGTAAGAGCTTCTTGAAGTAATCCCTGACTCGCATTGTTTGGGGGGTGGTGATTCTGGCTAAAGCATGGAGAGATATCTCTGGGTGGTCTTCCTGAGACGTAGGGTCAATAGGAGGCTCCTAAATGTCGACCTGATCATCCATTGTATCTGGAGCTTCTTCACCAAATTCAGAGGCAAGCGGAGAATCCACATCCAAGAGATAGAGCTTTTGCTGAACACATCTATGTCCCCGAGTGATTTTCTCATCACAATTATAACAAAGCCCTTTTTCTCTGCATGCTTGCATCTTTGTTTCAGACAAATGCTTGATAGGAGTTGGTCGAGGAGCTGGTGGGATGGGAGGTCGTTGAGAACCCATATTTCAGAAGGGAACAAAAGTAGGTTTGGAGAGTTGTTGGGTTGGAATATTGTCTTCTACCAACTTATCCAACCTCAGGGCTTCCATCATTGTGTTGGGACAGAACATTTTGACCTTAGAGCGGATTGCATCCTTTAGACCACTGATAAAACAACTCCGGTAGAAGTCATCAGGAAATCCTTCGGTGTGGTTGGCTAGTTTCTCAAATTCGGTTTGATACTCTCTCATAGTGCCAATTTGGCGAAGTTTAGTGAGGGCTCCTGTGAAGTCATCAAAATCACTAGGACCAAATCATTGCAAAAGGAGCTGGCAAAAATATGGCCATTTTGGCTCTTCATGAGCCTTGATGTACCAACGGTACCATTGAAGAGCTTCCTGTTCCAAATGAAAGGATGCAAGTGGAACTTTGTTGACATCAAAAGTATTATGTAGACTGAAATATTGTTCGGCATAATAGATCCATCCAGTCGGATCAGTACCATTGAAGTGAGGAAAATCAAGCTTCGGACCACGAAAATTGCTGGAAGAAGAGAACCCATTGTCTGATGAAGACTCGGACTGTCGTTTGTTGTTCATGGCGAAATGCTCAAGATGGAGGCCAAGAAATTTTTCATCCAAATCCTAGAGTTTGGTTTGGATGGTTGCAAGTGTTTCCTCCATGGTTTTTGCTCCTTCGCGGGTGACAACCATAACGAGGAGTTTTTGTTTTTTAGTGGATAGAAAAAAAAAAATGTTTCATTAAAGGAAAATCTGGATTTGGGAAAAAAATCTGATGGGTAATTTGGGTTTGACTAGGTTTTGGACACTTTTGAATGGACAAGGAAACATAAAAGAAGGATTTCAGAAGCGAGGTGAAAGAATGAGAAAATTTGGCAAAGAGGGACAAAGAATCAGAAATAGGAAAGGAACTATGTGGTAAAATTTGAAGGCGATTGGGTGAAAGTCGAAGAAGTTATGGAAAACCCTAAAAATAGACAAATGTGGGATTTATGGTTTTGAGAAGTGGAATTTGGGATAGGGTCTTCAGGATTGAAATATGGAGAATGGGATTATAGGGGTGTCAGGGAAGTTTCAAGGGAAATAGAGTGAAAACAAGGGAGATATGGTAAAAAAACAGAATTATTATTATTATTATTATTTTCAGAATGGATCTGCTCTGGCACAGAAGGGATCGGAAACAGGTGGATCTGCAATGATGCGGAAGTGATCAGAAACAGATGGATCTGCAACAACGTGGAAGTGATCAGTAACAGTTCTGGACAGAGGAAATCTGCAATTTATCAGGTGAAAATAGATGTGGACCCCAGGTATGCTCGCCTTCCTAACGGTTCAGGGGATTCACTCGACCACCAATGTTGTCTAATGGCTTTCGTATTGGGGAAGTACCCATCACTCCACGCCTCAGCTAAAACTGATAACTGCTTTGCTACAAACGACAGCTCTTGGTTTACCTCATAGGTGGGAACTAGTCAATCAGGTAGGGGTCGTTGCCCTTTTAGCTAGTAGGTCCTCTCAATGGGCTAGCTACTTCGGGGTTCCTGTGGTACTCCTCACAATTAGTTTTATGGATTATGCCCAAGTACTTCCCACAATTAAGTGGATAAGGATTATTCCCAGATCTGAACCTGCAACAGATGCGGAAAAAATAATTGGCAAAAATTTCACCCAACGAGCCCAAGAAAGTGCTATGATACCAGATGTGAAGAACCTGCAACAATTAATTGATGAAATACACAATATATCAGATCATAGAATATTTTTATTGATCACAGGCCACTTCGAGGGGACAACCTCCTTTAAACAAGCTCAATACAAAATAACTTCACGATGCCTTCACTGGCCTCAACACAAACTTATATACTAAGTATAGGCACCAATAGTATGGGTCAAAGCCATGGGCCAGTACACACTATGGATCAACAAATACTATGGGACGACTTACAAAGCATATGCTTCCAACAACAATAATACAAACTATGGATCAACAATTACTACGAGACGACAAAGCATATGCGTCGAACAACAATATACTAACAAAGTAAAGAGAAGGGTTGACATGGGTTCCTAACATACTACCACACATTTATCCAATAGTTATGGACACTATTCATTAGGAAAATGAATGTGGGTGGAGCATTAATTAAACTGAAGGGTACAACCATAAATTCATAATGTCCTTACCATGTTCAAAATGTCGTCTTTTAAATATCTTCATCTTTAATTCTTATTTGGTGATAACCAGACCTTAAATCAATTTTTGAGAATACCACAACTCCTCGTACTTGATCAAACATAACATCTATATGAGCTAGTGGGTATTTTTTTTTAATAGTAATTTTGTTAAGTTGTATATAATTTATGCATAGTCTTAAGGTGCCATCTTTCTTTTTAACAAAAAGCATCGGTGCTCCCCACGGGGACACACTTGGTCCTATGTACTTTTTATCTAGCAGTTCTTGTAATTGCATTTTAGTTATACCAATTCTGGTGTGTTCATTCTATATGGGGATTTAGAAGTAGGTACTTCTCTCGATACCAATTCAATAGTAAAATCAATCTCCCTCTTTGGCTTCATCTATCTGAGGTGGATTCTTAGTGTTTAGCATTTGTTAATTTTGTTTACGTAATATATTATGTAATTCCCTCTTTTGGGATTCTTTTGAGTGCAGACTTAGTTTGTTTGTATTGTAGTCTTTGTGGGTCCCATTTTATGCTGAAAAGATGGTAAATATCCTATGTACTGAACTATGTTCTGTTTGATTCAAATTGAATATCAAGGAACTATTTTTTATGCTTGAATATATATATATATTCGAGATACCCATGGTAGGGCCTTGGTCTTAAGATCCTCACCATGTTCCTTATAGTAATCAACAATATTACATCATTTATATAGCATATGCCAAGGGGTCAAAACTAGGGACATTACATAAGTCTCATGACTACTACAACTTCATCATTCTTCCCGCTGATGATAAACTTATATTAATAATTATTTTGTTATGGAACCGAGGTCTTTGTGAACTACCAAAGAAACTTACTCTTCAATAATGTTTTCATATCTTGTGCTCAAGTACCATAAGCGTGGCCATTCAAAACCATAGGTTCTTGCTTGGAACTTGTGATCTTGATCTATAGATCTAAACCCTAATACAATCTTCAAGTCAAAACACTAAGTCATTCTAATGAAATCCAACTCATGAGGAGCACATATAACTAACAAACTCCAAAAGACTTGCAAACAACATGCTAGGTCTTTAACCAATAAATCTTATACCATGTTGGAGAATTAAGGAATTAAGTAGATTAAGGAGCTTATGCATTCCAAGAAGAGGTGGGTTTTAAAGACATCATTATAGCACTTAAGCACAAGTGAGCATAACTCAACATACAATAGAGAATACAAGGAACCCAAAAACTTACATCATAGATCGATCTACAAGACCACATATATATATATATCACCAAAATGTAACTAACTCCCTTGAAGTAAGAAAGAGTCCCACTTTTATTGGCCAAGGTGCATAATGAACTCCTTGAATTTGTTAGGAACCCATGTCAACCCTTCTATTTACTTTGTTAGTATATTGTTGTTGGACGCATATGCTTTGTAAGTTGTCTCGTAGTATTTGTTGATCCATAGTTTGTATTATTGTTGTTGGACGCATATGCTTTGTAAGTCGTCTCGTAGTAATTGTTGATCCATATTTTGTATTGGCCCATGGTTTGTATTGACACATGGTATTGACCCAAATTTGTTAGGAACCCATGTCAACCCTTCTATTTACTTTGTTAGTATATTGTTGTTGGACGCATATGCTTTGTAAGTTGTCCCGTAGTATTTGTTGATCCATAGTTTGTATTATTGTTGTTGGACGCATATGCTTTGTAAGTCGTCTCGTAGTAATTGTTGATCCATATTTTGTATTGGCCCATGGTTTGTATTGACACATGGTATTGACCCATGGTATTGGCGCCTAAACTTACTATATAAGTTTGTGTTGAGACTAATGAAGGTACCGTGAAGTTATTTGTATTGAGCTTCCTCAAAGGAGGTTGCCCCCTCGAAGTGGCCTACGATCAATATAAAAGTGATTTTTAGTTTTGTTATTTATGTTATTTCATGTGTTTTCATTAATTAATTATTGCAGGTTCTTCACATCTAGTATCAGAGCACTTTCTTGGGCTTGCTGGGTGAAATTTCTGCCAAAATATTTTTTCGCATCTGTCGCAGCTTTGGATTTGGGAATAATCCCTATCCGCTTAACTGTGGGAAGTACTTGGGCATAAGCCCTAAAAATCATTGTGAGGAGTACCACAGGAACCCCGAAGTAGTTGTCCCATTGAGAGGACCTGCCAGTGAAAAGGGAAATGACCCCTACCTGATTGACTAGTTCCCACCTGTGAGGTAAACCAAGAGCTGTCGTTTGTGGCAAAGCGGTTATCAGTTTTACCTGAGCCGTGGAGTGAGGGATACTTCCCCAATACGCAATCCGTCAGATAGCATTGGTGGCTGAGTGAATCCCCTGAACCGATAGGAAGCCACACATACCTGGGGTCCATATCTATTTTCAGCTGAACTGTTGCTGATCACTTCCGCGCCGTTTCAGATCCATTATGAGCCGTTCAAGATCTAGCCATTTCATATCCATTCTGGCAATCGTTCCAGATCCAGCCGTTTCAGATCCATTCTGAAAGCCATTTCATATCCCGTCATTTTTTATCCCTTCCGCGTCGTTGCATATCTATCTGTTTTCAATCCCTTCCGCGCTCCTGGACACCCCTGCAATCCCATTCTGCATATTTCATTCCTGAGGACCCTATCCCAAATTCTACTTCCCAAATCCAGAAATCTCACATTTGTCTATTTTTAGGGTTTGCCATAACTTCTTCAATTTTCACCCACTCGCCTCCAAATTTTTCCACCGTGTTCATTCCCTATTTATGCTTCTTTGTCCCTCTTTGAAATGTTTTCTCATTCTTTCACCCCGCTTCTGAAATCCCCATTTTTTGCTTCCCTGTCCATCAGAAAGTGTCCAAAACCTATTCAAACCCCAATTACCCATCCAAGTTTTTCCCAAATCCAAATTTCCCTTTACTAAATAAGCTTTTGTTTGTGTTTTTCTATCCATTCCCCCCCCCAAAAAAAAATAAAAATCCTAGTTATGGTTGTCACCCACGCAGGAGCAAAAACTATGCACGAAGCACTTGCAGCCATCCAAACCAAACTCCAAGATCTTGATGAAAAATTTCTCAGCCTCCATCTTCAGCATTCAACCATGAACAATAACCAACAACAAGAATATTCTACAGCCAATGGGTTCTCTTCTTCCTACTCTTTCCGTGGTTCGAAGCTTGAATTTCCTCGCTTCAATGGTACTGATCCGACTGGATGGATCTATCGTGCAGAACAATATTTTAGTCTGCATAATACTTTTGATGTCCAAAAATTTCCACTTTCATCCTTTCATTTGGAACAAAATCCCTTCAATGGTACCGCTGGTACATCAAGGCTCATGACAAGCCAAAATGGATAGATTTTGGTCCTAGTGCTTTTGATGACTTCACCGGAGTACTCACTAAACTTCGTCAAATTGGCACTGTGAGAGAGTATCAGAAAGAATTTGAGAAACTATCTAACTACACAGAAGGATTGTATGATGACTTCTATAGGAGTTGTTTAATTAGTGGTCTTAAGGATGAAATCCGCCCAGAGGTCAAAATGATATGTCCCAACACAATGATGGAAGCCCTGGGGTTGGCTAAGTTGGCAGAAGACAAGATTGCCACCCAACAACACTCCAAACCCACTTTTGTTCCCTTCCAAAATATGGGTTCTCAACGACCTCCCATCCCGCCAGCTCCTCGACCAACTCCTATCAATCATTTTTCCGAAACAGAGATGCAGACATCAGAGAAAAAGGGATTTGTTATAATTGTGATGAAAAATTCACTCGGGGACATAGATTTGTTCAACAAAAGCTCTATATCTTGGATTTGGATTCTCCAGCCGCCCCTGAAGTTGGTGAAGAAGCTCCAAATACAACAAATGATCAGGTCAACATTCAGGAGCCGCCTATTGACCTTCCATCTTAGGAAGACCACCCAGAGATATTTCTCCATGCTTTATCCAGCATCACCACCCACCAAACAATGCGGGTCAGGGGTTACTTCAAGAAGCTTCCTCTTACAATACTCATTGATTCTGGTAGCACTCATAACTTCATTGACCCTCGGATCTCCAAACATGATAATTTTTTTGTCCATCCTTGCTCCAACTTTGAAGTGATGGTTGCCAATGGGGGCACGTTACCTTGCAAGGGAAAGTGTCACAATGTGCGTATCTCTCTGGAAGATTATAACTTGCGCTCTGACATGTTTGCCTTGTCCTTAGGCGGATGTGATGTGGTTTTGGGTGTTCAATGGTTACACACACTTGGCCCCATCTTATGGGATTTTGCTGAACTTTGGATGCAGTTTTCAGTCAATGGGACACAACAAAAATTTATGGGCTTACAACTAGGGTCTCTCCGAATCATCAGTTCACATTGCCTGGAAAAGATCCTTAAGAAGAATTTACATGGTGTCATCGCTCAACTCCATTCCATTCAGATGCACCCACCAACGGTCTCCACTACTTCCTTGGATAGATATGCAAGTGTCTTTGTTGCACCAGTGGGCTTTCCGCCTTCAAGAGACATTTCCGGTAAGAATTTAGATGCATCTACATCTCAGCAGGAAATGATGGCTATTTTGCATGTAGTACAGAAGTGGCAGCCATCCCTATTAGGAAATTATTTCTGCATCAAGACTGATCTCCAGAGTCTGGAATATTTTCTGGAACAAGAGTCTCCTCACCAGCACACCGGAAACGGGTTATCCAACTCATGGGTTATGACTATGCAATCACTTGCAAGAAGGGTAAGGATCATATGGTGGCAGATGCTCCTTCTCGCCAATTTGATGACCCAGTTTCTCTTACAGCTATTTCTCTGCTTATTCCAAATTGATTGCAATCTGTTCAATAGGGCTATCTCTTCTATGAACTCCATGCTTCTTCATCGGCAGGGCACTCTGGTTTCCTCAAAACCTATGACCAGGAACAATGTAACTTCTTTTGGCAGGGACTGAAAATGAAAATTCACTAGATGGTGGTTGAGTGTGATACTTGCCAGGTCAACAAGGGTGAAATGACACTCCTTTCGGGACTGCTCGAACCCTTGCTCATCCCTACACATATGTGGACAGCCATTTATATGGATTTCCTAGAAGCACTCCAGTGTTAAAATACCACATCTAACAGGACACGATATGAAGCAGTTTATGGACAGGCACCACTAGTTCTTCTTCCATACATGCTCAACAGCTCCCCAGTTTAGGAAATTGACTCAGTTCTTCAAAACTGCGATCAGATTCTTCTCATTCTGCAGGAAAATATTCACATGGAAATAATTCGATTGAAACAACAAGCTGATAAACACCGTTCTGAGCGCACTTTTCACGTAGCTGATATGGTCCTTCTTCATCTACAGCCTTCCAAGCAATCCTCCCTGAAACTCAAAAGGTGTCAGCGGGCCTGAATGCAACCCAAGGATGCTACAGGGGAACCATTCCTTTAGATTCTGCATCAATTTCCACATCTAAAGCTTTGAGGACAAAGCTTTTTCTAAGGGAGAGGGGATGTTAGGAACCCATGTCAACCCTTCTATTTACTTTCTTAGTATATTTTTGTTGGATGCATATGATTTGTAAGTTGTCCCATAGTATTTGTTGATCCATAGTTTGTATTATTGTTGTTGGACGCATATGCTTTGTAAGTCGTCCCGTAGTAATTTTTGATCCATATTTTGTATTGGCCCATGGTTTGTATTAACACATGGTATTGACCCATGGTATTGGCGCCTAGACTTAGTATATAAGTTTGTGTTGAGACCAATGAAGGTACCATGAAGTTATTTGTAGTGAGCTTGCTCAAAGGAGGTTTCCCCCTCGAAGTGGCATGCGATCAATATAAAAGTGATTCTGAGTTTTGTTATTTCTGCTATTTCGTGTGTTTTCATTAATTAATTATTGCAGGTTCTTCACAGAATTCTACCTTGGCCTACAGACAAGTCCACTACCTTGGTCAACCCAACTAACCATTGTAATTCTTAATCAACCACTCATTTGGCCACTTAGTTGATTGATCTAGTCTATTAACAATTGATTGTCTCCAAAATATCAAAAGGTGTGATGAACTTACTTACCCTGATGTTCCAACACAATGAAATAGAGGGGATGTTTCTCAACATTTATGGATAACATTCCTAGTAAACTTGTTGAAATAAACTAATGCGTCTAACTTAGGAGGGTTTGAACCATACACTTGCTAATATAAAACTAGCCAAATATCCAATGACATTAGTAACACTAATTAAACTAACCTCTTAAAAATGTGACTTACCTCTATCTATTAATTATATTTATTATAATAATCATATTAATGAATATAATTATTGAATAAATTATACACATTTAAATGATAATGAAAATAGCACATATCCATATCTTATGGAGGATATAAATTTAAAACAGAATTTGATAATAAGAAATAATAATAACAATAATATATAAATATAATAATTTATGTTAATTTATTATTATTTTATTTTATAAGTAAGAATATTTTATACTTTGACATGAAATCTTAAATTAGTTAAAAGAATATTTTATACTTTGACATGACATCTTAAATTAGTTATTATTTTTATTAAATAATTAATACATAAAATATATTATAATAATAATAATAATATCATGAAGTTTGTTTTTGGATTTGGTTTACTGTACCTGATTTTTTTTATCAATCAATGAAGTAGATGTAACTTTGATTCTTATATAAATAACTTTGTAGTCTAAAAAAATTACTATTTCAAATAGAAAAAATGAATTTTTAGACACAATTTTAAAAAAATCCCAAAGAATTTTTAAAAATCTTAGTTACAATACTCAAACTCTAAAATTTTGGGTGCACTAAGGGTTTTTAATGGTGTTGAATCTGTTTCTACTATCAAAATCGTTATTAAAGCACGATTAAATTTAGATTCAAATCATTCAATTTTTAAACAACTCCATAAATAACAAGTTCCAGTTTTTCCTTTTTAAAAGAAAAAAAAATATCAACCATCATTAACTTTGCAAGTGGGCAACACATATTTCATCGCTTACGATTAAGAAAATCTTGAGAAAAGAAGAATTGAGCATCTTAATCAATTCTCACTCGGGAGTGAGTTTTTATTGTGGCGTAATTCATTCCATGGTAAGTTAACCAATAGTGCTCCTTTCCTAACATTCAAAGTCAAGAGCCTTAGAGCATGAAACTGACACTTATCAATTATTGATGTACAACATTAAGACCTCACGAGTATGCTTTTGAAAAGATACTATTTCACCATTATGCTTTTGATAGCAAGGGATCAAAAATGAAGGGTGGGGTCCCATTTCACTTTGAAGGGCTATGAGATATTGAACCCTTCAATGCTGACATGTAAAAATAAGTCATTCTTTTTATTTGAAAATGTATTAGTACATCAAAATTTCATCGTTTACTTACGTAGTAAAGTCAAGAGGTTTTATTTTGCAGTGGATATGGCAGCACTAAACGATATATATGTCATATAACACAACCATATTTCGCCACGATCTAGCGGCTCAATATCTAGGCCATTATGCCACATTTGTCATCTCAGCAGTTTCCCACATTGATCTTGCCTCTTAAAATTTTAACCAATATAATAATACAATTAACTTGCTAACCCCATTCCAATCCAACTTTCATCCTTACAGCCAAAATTAATATTATTTTACTCTTTCATGATCTACCTGAACATGAGGAATTTATTAGTGAAACATAACTTAGGAGACACGGAAAATCCACTTTCCAAATGTTCAGTGTGAATTGCCATAACTAATTTTATAGATCTTTTTTTCTGCATAATTGCAGCTACAGTTAGCTTGCTAGCCCAATTCCAATCCAACTTTTAGCTAGTATAATAATATTTAATACCTCTTAAAATGGGTTCCTAGGCTGCTTCGAACAATACAAGATCAATGAAGAATTGGGTTCTTCAACTCTTCTAAAAGCAACACGATGCTTATTCTTGGAAAAGTTCAACCTTTGTAAATCACTAGCATTCTTCAAACTAATATAAATTCCAGCCTACATAAAATCTAGCCTACTTAATAATGGAAAAAAATAATCATGAAAGCCAAAAAAGGAAGAAATTGTTTCAGAAGCCAAAAACATTGGACGTTGAGTCTGGTCTATATCTGCTACTAAAATAGTGAGCAATAGAGATGTGTGCAGAAAGGAACTAAAAAAGGTGAAGGGAAAGATCTTCATCTGAATGGTAACTTTTTTTTACTTCATTGAATTTAGGACCATAATTCACTTTCATGCACCTCTATCAAACAATTGTGTTGCCTATGCCATTTATAATCCTCCTTCACGCAAGTCTATCAGAGAGAACAGTTCAACAAAGAAGTTGGATTTGATTGAAAACCAGTAGCAAGTTTCTTTGTCATTCTAATTGTGTACCCTACAACAAAATTGAGTGCCAATGACAACAATATATCTTTTAATTTTTCATTCAACACTATGAATGCCACACTTACTTGGGATAGAATAAGTTTAAGCGCTCCTTACATGTTGCATGCTATGTTATGGTTTGAGCAAAGAGAACTATCTGACTCCAGGCAGCTTTTGTTCTCAATAGTTGATTAAGGACCCTGGCGGCTTCTTCTCTATAGCCCTCCTGCTATATCTCGTTATACATAATAACTTTGTTGTATGACAGAGTAGAGGATGGGTTGTGAAGCATAAGTAAAACATTGGAAGACCAAGTAGAGATGAGATGCATAGATGGTTGAAGTTAATGTTATATGGTTGAAGTTCATGTTCTATTCAATACCAACCGATAAGGGCAACAAAATCAAAAGGTAAAGTAGCACCGTCATTCTAAAAATCAAGATTACAATTTTTTTTTTGTCCCAGTCCGTACAGTCGAACGCGGGAGTGGGCACTGGGCATTTGAATAAAATTTCCAGCTTTCAGCATTGTCCTTCACTAGATGTTGTTGCATATTCGCAATCATATTGAAATTCTATAGCTATTTGGGATTGTAAGTGTAGTAGCATCCATGATTTTCATATTAATAAATCCCAAGAATCTTAAACCATGTACCAGAGTGTCGAGTCGACAACTAAGCAATTGGGTAAAATGGCTCATGCAATACAATTTTAGATACAAAGTCTAGATTCTTGATCTAAATCATTAACTAGATGCATGGAGGTTGGCAGAGTGGGAAATTCCCCAAATCCCCAGGCTTTTTGGTAAAGTTGGGGGGCACAGTGCACACAGATGTTTCTCGTAGGGATGCAACCTTGGTCAGTGGCAGCCACGCGGGGAATCACTTGGTTTCAGAGTGAAAACAATTGTCTTCGTTGTCCCCTCCATTTCAGGAAAGTTAAAGGGAAGCTAAATTCTCAAGAGCTTCGATCGGGCGACATTGGAAAATAGGGCAAGGAAAGGAGCACATGGAATCATATGCATGTACACATAACATATGAAGAAAGAAGCAATTGTTGTTGTTGTTGCGGTTGGGAATCGATAAATATTGTTTTGAACAACCTCTGATAGAGATTTGTGACAAACCCACTCTCTGGTCCAGGCTTCAAATTTGAAGCCTTCAAGGCCCGTTTGAAGTTACTAAATTTCAATCAAATAATAATATTGTGTAACTTTGAAGTTATAGAATTTTAATCAAATTGAAAAAAAAAAATTGATGGGATCATGAATGGATAAAATTATGTACATACCTATAAATTCATAGGATGTCAGCAATCCATTCAGCCTTGAAGTTGAGCTCCTCAAAGAAAATGAATTTCTTTATATATGTTTATGGAAGGATGACATTGGTAGCTTCACTCTGCAAACTCTCCTAGAGGTCTGGAGGAAATAGGGTAGGTGGAACTTGGAAGTAGCTAAACCAAGGTGGAGCAGGGATATAAGCAAAAGCTTGTTTGTATTCCTGTAATATTATATATTGATGGTCAGATCCATGGAAGCATGGAATTCAAGCATTGACTTGATACAACAAAGAAAACACAAGGTGGGACTCGAAAGCCGTAGGATTGAATTGATACAACAAAGAAAACACAGGGCCGTGGGCAGGGGCCACGGGAAGGAGCAACAACCTGCAACATTACAAGAAGTTTCTGGATTGTGGAGTTTGTCTGAAATGCCAAATTCGGGGCACATTAACATAATATATTAAACACTGAATACTCAATTAACTCATGGAGTCAGAAGTCATGAATTGGTATGTGATAACTGGAAACTTGGTAATCCCACTTACAACAACATGTATGAGCCACCAACTGTGTTTAATAAAGTTGTTGTTTCCATTGAATGTGTTAAACATGTAAGCACTTGTCGCTAACACGAGAACTTAGAAGCGTTCAAGCCATGGGCTGCACATTGTAAGCCCGTCCACATATGGTGGTCAATGATATTATTAGAGGCCCAATGGTCCATGATAAATCGATGATCGGACACGTGGAGATTGGAGAGCAACTGAGTACCAAGTCCCACTCCCAAGTCACCTAGCTAGTAGCCGCATTCCCAATTTCCCACTGAAAACTATCAACGCATGAAATTTGAAGCTGCCCTTCTGTTGCAATTTTAAACAGTAATGGTTAATTTAATTATTGATGGGCTTACCATGAAATTAAATTTTTTTTGCATGGTAAAATTTGAGGTGGTCTTCTATGACGTGTAAAATGGCCTCTGAAGGGCCCTGAAGGATTCAAATTTGAAGTAGGCATAGCACATGTCATCATAATGCTTTTCAAAGGGTAAGTTACCATATATGGTTGGATGGACCCAACATAATTACATGCATTTGTATAGGTACGGTTATAACATTATGTTATAAGTTAATGAAATTTAATATACATTTTACAACATTTATTTTACTACTATTTTATGAATATAGATTTTGGATTTATCGTTAAATCTATATTTCAACAAAAACAACAATAAATACATCAGTGCAACATACAACTTTATGACAACTAACCATATCTTTGTTAATTAAATCCCCGCGTACTCATAATATAACAGATAAAATGTATCTCACTTTACGTTACTAGTATTATTATACCTGCCTCCAGCAGGTTATATAGCAATCGTTTGGTATTCCTAAAGCTTTGACTTTAATTAATTTATACTTTTTTTCTAAAGTTTTGTTTAAGTTTTGTAAAAATCATATATTAAATTATTTTTTTTAAATTTAAAATATGTTTTTTAATTTTTTAAAATACATTTTTCTGTTTTGTTATTGGTTTATATTAATGATGTGACTAATTTGCCCTGGTGTGCAATACAATTATCATATATAAAAAATCAATTAAAAATAATAATCATAAAAAAAACATCATTATGACAAGTGTCCTCTAAATTAATATCATTGATATGATATAATTAAATAATTTTAAAATAAAAATATTTAACTAGCTCTAATATTGCCAAGTGTCTTTTTAAATAATCATTACACTGCAAAGTGACTGCCATCGACTACCATCACTCATCATTACATAGAAGTTAAAACCCAGTTAATGATAAGATAATTTTTTTGGCAATAGCAAAACCCCTGCCTTGATTTATAGAATGAAATTTACCTTCGACTCCTGCAACTGTCTGCAGAGCCTTTCTTTTGCTTTTCTCGTTGTCAATCGCCACTCTCAGCACCATTTTCTGCAAATACAACACATGCAGGGCCATGATCATGAGTCGGTTTAATCATAAAAAATCTCAAAACCATTAATTCTGCATGCAGGGCCATCATCATGAGTCAATAGGTTTAATAATTCATAACACACAGAATCTCAAAACCATTCATTCTGCTTGAAGAGAGCAAAGGGTAGTTGCACACCTTCATATTTGATAGCCTTCCAAAACTATCTCTGTGATATATGTAGAAGCGAAGAAGCAGAATATAATACAAATTGTTTCTGGGAGCCTTTTGTTTTTTCCTAATCGAAGCCCCAGAAGACTTACAGACTCGCTGGGATGCCTTGTTTGAAGAACTGGCTAAAAATATATAATGAAATTACAGCTCCCACTGCTTCCTGGAAACTTTCAAATTGTGGGCCGCTACCCAAATCAATCACACGCGGTGTGGTCAGGCTGCCATTTTTGTCCAGAAGTTTGACCTACC
Organism: Larix kaempferi; assembly: GCA_027924585.1. Taxonomy (NCBI): domain Eukaryota; kingdom Viridiplantae; phylum Streptophyta; class Pinopsida; order Pinales; family Pinaceae; genus Larix; species Larix kaempferi. The sequence continues at coordinate 654,069 of BSBM01000542.1, read as the reverse complement.
TGCATAGTGTGGTACCAATTTTTTTTTACGAAGAGTTCTCTTTGATCCAATTTTTAGCGAGTCTTGAAATTGAAACACGGTATTGAATCATGGTGAAAATTTACCCGAAAAATTTCTACTAATTAGTTAAAGAAAAAGTCCTTTCGCTTTGAAAAAAACTGGCTCGGAATGTTACAGCGACTTTATTTGCATGATTGTCAATTCATGTTAAAAATGGCTAATGCCATGACCGGGTAATGACAGTTACAGAGAACCATTACAAGCCGAGGCTCAAAATTTTACAAGTGTTGTAAAATGTGAAAATGGAAAACATATTACAATCTTGGAGCTTTCTAAAACTTGAAAAATGATCACAGAATATAGACATGCATGGGAAGTGGGGAAAGTTCACCTTACTGCTAAACTCAATTACACAAATTGAATTGTCTAACCATTTGCGATAGCAGTGACAACCATTCCTCCATTCTTTTCAATTTCTTCCCTCCATAAATGCTGCAGCATATATCTATACTATTACTAAAACTGAATTGAAATCATAGATACTATTCCTAAAACGGAATAGAAAACGATGGAACCAAACTGTATAATATGAAATAAAGCTTGCTTAATTGTTTTACATGATATCTTATAAATTTAACATCTGATGGGGTTTAAGACTTTAAGTGCGACCTGAGGACGTGACATTCGACCCGACAATGCAATGGTCATGCCAGAGAAGGGCTTGTCTCTAGGAAGCAATTCTCTGAAAAGGCACTGGTTCGAATCCTGCTGCTTTCTCGACAACTGAACCATCAAAAAAACATCAAACTCTTCTTCAAATGCAAGTCATTACAAAAAGAGTAAGCACATTTGTTTTTCAATTTAATTTGAATTCAACATCAAAATCAAAATACAAAATAGACATTATCATCGCAAAAAAATGTTTACATGTCCAATTTAGTAGAGTTTCTGCTACACACGGCATTCATGCATGGGAATTTTATCCTCAACCAAAAATTGTTATTGCTATATGCAGATAGTAAAACATAGCGGTTTACCATTGTGAAGTCACTGGTTTATTCTATAGAACAAACAATTAGATTTGCATTTTCACTGCTCCCTGGAATTAGATTTGCATTTTCGCTGCTCCCAGGAAACTCTTATTGTTTTCGATAACCGCTTGTTTTCAACCACGAATGATGGCCAGATAAGAGCCTTTAACTAGGAAGGAACCTTTAGCCAAGTCTCCACCAACAACAACAACCCACCTCTGCCACAGATACTCCACACCAAGCCATATCAGAAATATCAATATACATCATATTATTGCTACTTACAGATGCTAATGATGGTGCAACATGAGAAGTTGCTTAGCTTATTGTCTCATATAATTATGTAATTACGTATGTAATACAAAACAGAATTAGCACTGCTATTGTTACTTGCTTTGTTATGGCAGCCCTACTTGCATTTTAACCCGCTAGAACACCTGTGCCTTCGCTTATGCCATTACCTGCTTTGTTTATTACGAAAAGCGAGCCTAGGAAGACAATGATCCATATAAATACAGTGAGTCTAAATCCTGCTTTATTTCTTGTATGGGAGATAGTACATCAAGTTGTTCGCAAGGGCCAACTTGATCCGCCAACTTGATCCTCTTCCCTAGGGATCTCAGATGAGGTAACCCTAGGAGCATTGTTTCCCTGCAAGTTATGCCATCGAGGATGGAGGGAATGGGAACTGGTCAATCCCCTGTCTAGCACAGCAGCTGAGTGGTGATAACGAGAAAGATAGTTTTCAGTTTTAGGCCACGTTCTTGCCATGCAAATGATAGATGACAAATGTGTTTCAAATGGAAACTTTTTACATTTACATTTGCGCATAAATTACAGATGTGCATGTGTGACAGTTGTAGTTGAATCTCCGTCCTTTGCTTGCTGGAGTGTTAAGTGTTGTTGTTGCCGTAATTTTAATAATGCGTTGTCTCCATATTAATTGTTTACATGTTAAATTCACATAAAATGAATGATAATATAATTCGGGATTATTTTTGAGTTCATACTATGGGTTCCACCATTGTTGGGGTACTTTCAGAAAGTAGACTCTTCCGATACCTCAAATCCCTGTTTTGTATTTCCATAACTATTGATACCAGAATATGAATAGTCTCGAAGAAGATGGTTCACCTATCATATTTTTTAAAACCTGGATCTAATTTTTCTATTTTATGTATCTACAAAATAACTTTCAGATACTTTTATTCCATACCTATATAAGATTTTTATAAGACAGCTGCCAAGTTTTATGTTCACCATTTTTGGAATGCTGTCGTGCTAGAAAGTGTGAGTGGTATTACAAGTGCTTTTCCCTATTTTATGAACTTGCACAATTATTTTATATATTTTTACACGTGCACAACTCCAAGGAAATGCACACCCATATAACAATGCAATATCAGCAAAGTTTTATGTTAACCATTTCTGGAATTTTAAATTGAAATTTTGTGTAAATTCAAGGTCATAAATAATGTAGGAATCCATTCACGGTAAGCATATCATATTTTTTTTAAAGCTACATCCAATGTTTTGTACAACTTCAAGGAAATGTACACATGTAATACTTTAATGCAATAGCAACAAAGTTTTATGTCACAATTTCTGGAAAGTGGTCATAGTAGAAGTTATTGCACAAACTTTCCCTCGATCAGTTGGTGGAATTTCCTGTCGGTTCAATCGAAATGGTTCGAAACTAATGTTACTTTAATTCTAAAACAAGCAAAGTACATCGATGAATCAAATTCTTGGCACTCCACTCCATTCCTTAAAATCAACTTCAATTAAAGTTACATCGTCTTTAACTATTATCGATCCTTTCACTTACCAACTTGCAACCCCATCCTGCAACCTTGACCTTCAACCTCGACAGGTATCCGCTGCCATGCAGCCTTATTATACATGTCTCCACATGTTATATTGTATTCAATCACCAGTTTTAAATTATTAGTATTCATAAAATTAAATTTTTTTGTTTCCTATGTTTAACTTTGAAAATAGTAAAATATTAATTTTTAAATTAATTAAATATCTATTTATTTATCTGTTGATTGGTTAAAAAGATCTAATAGTTATGATGGGACTAATTTCCTCGTGTTATTCCAGTCGGCAGGGTTTGCGGTGAGCAGAGATCCCGCTATTGATTCATGTAAGGTGCACATTAAGTGTTGGATGCCTTCTACTATCAATCTCGAAAGCCTTCTCCAGCAATCGGCTGACTCTTCTTTTTTGTTTTTTGTTATGTATTACTCAATCATGAGTGCAACATGTGTTTCATCCTTGGATATTTCCACAAAAGGTTTGGTAGCGGAAGACTAAGTAAGGTAACAAAGAGAATATCTCATTATCCCAAAGATTACTCTCCCATACATTAAGGGAACAACGGATCGCATTGTCAAGATCTTAAAAAGAAAAAACATTGCAGTGGCGTTTGCTCCTTCGAACACTATACTGGTCCCTATTATTTTATTTTATATATAACTACTATATTAAATTATCTCTAAACTAGTACATTAAAACATTTAAAAAAAACAGGAGGTAGGTATAAGCAGCTTTGCTGCTAATTTTACTTGTTTAACAACACATGAACATGAATTTTTACATGAACAAGATTATGCTTTTTTTTAATCGTACAATGTTTCATTTGATGGGCATAATGCCCACCCATCAAATACAACTTGTTTTCAAGCATTTAAAAAATAAAGCAAAAAACATCAAAGCATTTAGATAGATTCTTAACAATGGAAAAATGAGATTGTATAATTTTCATGTTGAAGAATCTAAAGTACTAAACATGTTTCAAGGTAGGGGACGAAGTGTAAGGTAAGGGAGGATCGACCATGTTGTTTCTAAGTCCGTATAACATTTTAACAACCTTTATCATAATAGGGATAATCTATGTAGTTGCATTATATAACCAAAATGCAATTTTACTCAATATTTTTGTCTTTTTCTCATTTTCTATTTTCATTATTTCTTTAAACTTATCACCAATTCTCTAATCTCAAGAAATTTGAAAAATTACTAGAAAAAATAAAATTAGTTTGAATGATTCATTCGATATTTTTTCTTCTTCTAACAATCTCTAACAAGAACATCTTTAAGTTATAAACATCTGATTTATTTAGAACATGAGCCACATTTTTTTTACACAACTTAGGCACAACATATCTTGACATCTTCTCTCATCTGTCATTAATTCTTGGTTCTCTCCTTTTCCACAAAATGTTTCCAAACCAAAATAGAAAAAATTTGGTGTTAAGTCGATGTCTAGCAATCTATTGTGAAGCTTGATGTTGAAGTGTATGATGCACTTATCACAATCTTGATGTAAATATGTGATTTCGGGAGCAATGTCAAAAGCTATTGAGGTGAGAGGGCCTTCCTTGCATACTCTCACTAAGTTCTCTTTGTGGCTCTCCATACTCTTATCTATTGGGGCCTTCACTGTGCATTCCACCATGGACTCAATTCACTCATGATAACTCTATTGTCTAGTCAAAGAGCTCTAGTTCCTTCATGCCAAGGTAAAGAAATGTGAAGGTAAATTTGAAAAAGCCTCAAAAGTTACATCATATTCCAACCTCATTGTTATCAATTATAGAGAAATGCTAGATATCATGGAATTCAAAGGTGGAGACATGAATATGCTACAACATGGTGATATGCAGCATCCCCTTAGACAACTCCAAGCTTGAGATGATACCACTTGTCTAGAGGCCTTTCAAATATTTGGTAATTCACAACAAGGCATATATCTCATCCTTCAAGGTGGTCCTTCAAGATATTGAGGAACTCAGGCTCTAGATGGGCTCTCCTTCACTAGTTTTCCCAAATGCAAGAGTCCATGTATTGTAAAGAGTTACAACACTAACCTCCACTGCTTACCTAAGACCTTAAGCTCTTGTTTTTACAATGTATGTTTTGTAATTTTATTATCATATTGGGATAATTTTATAAGCAGTATTTGAACTAAATTTTGAACAAGCACACTTAGTTTGTATTTTTAATATGCACTTTAGCGAAATTTTCAAAGCCTGTGATAATAAAGTCTAAGTAATCATTTTTGTACTTCCCTACATGACTCTAGTCCATGAATTTTATAATAATAATAATCTAATATAAAAGTCACAACCTAACTTAAACATCATGTAAATTGACATGACCCAATGTTGACAAGGATCACCTTTACACAATGATTTGATTACTTAGTTTACAAAGGTTTAATACATATCTTCAACCCTTCATGATCAAAACCCATAACTTCTAAAAAGAGATATGTAATTATTTTTTTATTAAATAAATGTTTACACTTATATTTATATTTTCAATTAATATTTTCTTACAATTTTATTAGACTTACACTTAGGTTTCATTTTCAAAGTCATTTATAGTCATCTTCATGAAATATTATTTTATGGAAAAAATTTAAAAAAAAATAATAAAAAGAATACACATATACTTTTTAAAAGTAACGCTTCATTATAAAATAAATAAAAATATTTTTATTTTGGTTAAATAATTTTTTTAAATAACATTTCATTATAAAATAAATAAAAATAATATTTTTTATTTTAACTAAAAGGAAAACAATTTAACCCATAAATTTTATGGTTTTTTTATGTTTATAAAAACATTTTTATAAATTATTTATAATGTTGATATTTTTGAAAATTTTCAAAATGTTATTAATTGTTTAAAGATATAATGTTGATATGTTTGAAACTTTTCAAAAAGTTATTAATTTTTAAATTTTTAGTAAAATTTAACTTTTATTATAATTGAAATTTAAATTAATTTCAATAGAAATTTTTTTTTCACACTTCTGAGATATGGGGATTGAACCTTGCCCCACCCCATATGCCGGGCACCTTCACTCCAACCCAATAGAATTTAATAGCCATCATCATAATAATATATAAAAATAATATATAAAAACAAATATTATTTTTTATAAAAAAGAATCAAAATGATTTTAATTCTAATGAATTTTAATAATCATCATCATAATCATAATAATATGTAAAAAGGAAATATTATACTTTATAAAATAAATAAAAATCATTTGATTTAACTAGTTAGTATTAAGGGGAAAACTCCATAATTAGGCACACCGTGGGGTGCAAGCCCTAGAAGTGATGATTAATGATGGGTGATTCATTTTGTTAGTCCCAAACCCATTTTTGAGTGCTAAAAGGACTGATCAAAACCATGAGAAATTAGTCAATTAAAACTATATTACTAATGGGATGTGAGTGATAAATTAATGACATAATGTACACGTATTAATCTTGAAAATGCTATCTCATATGTTGAATTATGAAAACCCCTAAAATAAATTTGTTTAGGAGTCTTATTATATCATTTAGTTAAAAAAGTATGGCTCTAACTCATAAAAAAATGATTTCAAACTTTATAATTTTTTTAAAATTTTCTAACAACTATTTTGACAATAACACTTTTTAACATAACAAAAAAAATACACTAGTATAAACTATTAACAATTAACCAAAAAATTGATAGATCTTGTTTTTATGCTCTCTCCTCAGCTAGGGTTTCTCTGCGCACGAGCCCTTGCTGCTCGGGATGGATCCCCCTTTGGATCCAAACCCGGATGATCGTCGGCGCCTCCTCGATGAGGCCTTCAAGGCTCTGGTGGCTTCCTCCCCCACTCCTCCAGCTGCTACGGTGCCTGGTGATGGCTTCATTCGGCTCTCAGAAGCTCCAAGGATTCATATCATGTCAGCGGATTCAAGATTGAAGGCAATTGATCTTAGCGAAAGAGGTTTGATCGGTCATTTTACTGGGATATGGCCGTCCCCAAAAACCATGGATATTTGGATTAGAAAGAACTGGATGCCCTTGATCTCAGGAGGGATTCAGTATTGCTTTTGCGGCAAGGTTTTTTTCACATTCTTGTTCAAAGCAAAGGAAGATCGAGATCTCATTTTTTGTAGTGGGTTGTATTGTATGGGTCCTCGAGGGCTTTACCTCAATAGATGGAGTCTTTCCTTTGATCCCGAAAAATATGTGCCCTCTGTCGTTCCCGTCTGGGTTCGATTGCCCCACCTTCCCCTTCACTGTTGGAATGATGAATCCCTACAGGAAATAGGGAACTTCTTTGGAAAATACATTGATAAAGCGGAACCAAAGGGCCCTCTCTTCTCCTGTGCAAGGATCTGTGAGGAGGTGGACTTGGAGAAAGGTCTCCCGGAGATGGTCAGACTTTGTATGGATGGCTGGGAATATGCACAGAAAGTGGACTATGAACAACTGCCTTTTAAATGTAAGAAGTGCCATGAATATGGCCATTTCGTCAACAACTACCCAAAAATGGCTAAAGAAACCCCGAAGCAAACTCAAGAAGCTGAATGGAAACAGGTGAAGAAAGGGAAGAAGACCCCTTCTCCAAAGCCTGATCCCAAGAGGCAGCAACTGGCCAAAGAGAATGAAATTGTTCAGCAGAATCCAGATGTCACGACAGGTAATCAGTTCGACCCCCTTAATAGAGAAGAAGGTGAAATAGATGAGCCGGTGGGCCCCGAAAAAGAACCTGTGCTCAATGAAGTATTGGTCATCAACACCATCACCCCTTCTCTTGACATTGATGGTGCCATCTCAGCTCGGGACGGCTCCCCTCCCCCCAGAGGTTCTTGGGCGAACGCGGTTAGACAGAGTAAGGTAGCTCCCTTCTCAGTCACCCCGGAATCCTCATCCAAAGGCTCTCAAAATTTCAGTGAACCTGGACCTCCCCTAAACACTCGTGGAAGAAAATCCTTACGTTATCATCGGGAGCAAGAGGCAAAGAGGGAGCTCGAATTAGGTAGAAAAAGAAACATTGAGGAAATGAAGTTGCTCCATACTAGCAAGGGAAAGGCAAATACTAGGGCCCGAGCAAGTTAGCAATCAGGGAAAAAATAATGAAGCTCGTCTCTTGGAACTATAGGGGTCTTGGTGGTTCTAACGAAGTAAAAGCAATGAAATAATTAGTTAGTTCAGAAAAACCAGATATCATACTGATTCAAGAGACAAAGATGAGTGATCCTGATATTATGGTCATCTCACATCTCTTTTGGAAAAACAGCCAGGGACATGCAATGAGCGCCAGAGGAGCCTCTGGAGGAATAGCGTCATTCTTTTCAAGTAAGTACTCCTATAAAGTTTTGCAAGATTGTCGTCACTGGGTTTAAAATGAGCTTTGTGACAAGGAAGATAATCTCTCCTTCTTTGTCTGCAACGTCTATGGACCCACTCATTATAAAGATAAACAGTCCTTTTGGGATAATCTCTCTAGCCTTCAGGCTCTCACAAGGGATAAGGAAATCATTTTTGTTGGGGACTTCAATGCTACAATCTCGCAATCTGAGAAGGGTGGCGAATCGAGGTTGAGGGACCCTTTCGGAGAAAAGTTGGAGGACCTTCTCTCTGCACTTGACTTGATCGATCCCCCTCTCAAAAATGGCATCTTCACTTGGAATAATCATCGTCTGGGGGTGGGACACATAGCCGCCAGACTTGATCGATTTCTTGTTAGCTCCTCCTTCCTTAAAAAAACTTAATCCTGACCTCCTTTGTGATCCCCTCCCCTGTCTCTGACCATAAGCATATTTCCCTCTCCCTCTCTCCCCCAGATAACCTTGGCCCCATCCCCTTCCAGCTCAACCCTTCCCGACTGCAAGAAGAAAAAGCCTAGACTATAATCTCAACGACCTGGAATAATCCTTGTTTTGGCTCTCCATGCTACGTTTGGGAGAGCAAACTCAAAAATGTCTGATATGCATTAAAAATTTGGGTGAAATCGGATTACAAAAGTCTAAGGCTCATCAGAAATCTTCTTCAATCTGATCTTGCAGCACTCTAGGCTAATATGGAAAAGATAGAAATCACCCCGATGCTTCTAGGACAAGAACAGGACGTTAATAGAAAAATATTATCTGCGGCCAACAAGGAGGAAGAGGTATGGAGGCTCAAATCCAGACAGCTCTGGCTAAAGGGAGGGGACAACAACACCAGCTACTTTCATAAGCAATCTAAGGTCAGAATAAGTAGTAATATGATAAAAGAACTCAGAGATAAAAATGGATCCAAAATCCTTCATTACGATCAGATAAAAGCTCAAATTCTGCAGCACTTTCATGAGCTTTATTCGGATAAGAATGAGGCAGATCCCTTAGCACAGGTTGATCTTCTTACTGAAATCCCCTCTATTATCACTGAAGGAGAAAATCAAGAGCTTTACAAACCAATCATGGAGTGTGAAATCAAAGATGCAATTTGGTCCCTACAAGCTGATAAATCCCCGGGGCCTGATGGTTTCACCATAAACTTTTACAGATCAGCTTGGGACATTATCAAGGAAGATCTGAAAAGGATGCTGAATTGGATTCAGAAGAAGGACAAGATTGGAGGAGCCACAAACTCGTCTTTCCTGGCCTTAATCCTGAAAGACAAGAAACCCCTTTCTATTGAGCGTTTTCAACCAATGTCTCTCTATAATACTTCTTACAAAATTTTGGCGAAAATCCTAGCCACCAGAATGAAGAAGATTATTTGTCGCTTTATATCGGAGACCCAAGGTGGATTTATTGCTGGAAGACAAATTTTGGATAACATCATAGTTTTGCAAGAAGCTATTCATTCTGGCATAAATCGTAAGCAGCAAGGTATGGCTATCAAGCTTGATATGGAAAATGCGTTCGACAGGGTCAACCACTTCTTCCTCTTTGAAATTATGATAAAGTTTGGTTTCTCTCAGATTTTTGTCAGATGGATAAAGGCCTGCATCAGCAGACCCTAGATCGCCCCTTTGGTAAATACATGCCCAACTGATTTCTTTCAAGCTTCCCGTGGCCTCCACCAGGGATGTCCTCTCTCTCCGTTTCTCTATATTCTGGTGGCGGATTCTTTGAGTCGTAGGATTCATAGTCTTCAGATCTCGGGAGATCTCAAGGGACTTGAGATTGCAAGGGGAGTCCGAGCATCCAATAATGCACAGTTCGCCGATGATACTATCTTATTGGGCAGATATTCTACTGTCATAGCTGAATGTTTCAAAAAATCACTCACAACTTTCCTTAGTGCCTCGAATGGCAAAATCAGTGAGCTAAAATCAAAGGTTTATGGCTAGAACTTCCCACCGACAACTCTGACTAGCATTTCTAGAATCTTTGGATTTGAAGGAAACACCAGCTGGAACAGTTTTAATTATCATGGAATCCCAATCTTCAAAGGGATAAAAAGGAAGGAGGACTGGCAAGGTCTGACTGATAAAATCAAAAAGAAAATTTCAACATGGGGATTTCGATGGATCAATCCTGCGGGGAAGCTTACCCTGATTAACTCCATCTTGCCGGCCTATCCGATCTAGGTCTGCTCCATCTCCCTTGCTCCAAATTACATTATTCAAGAAATCAATAAGTGTAAAATTAGTCACAGCAGATCTATTGAACAAGTCAATCAATCACAATGATGTAAAACAAATTGGAGTAAAAACTCTGCAAGAGAGATGCATCAATGCTCTATAATCCAGAATGGTAGAATTACAATACAATACTGTCACAATCAGAGAGCAATTCGAATTAGCCAAGGAGTTCATTCAAATATACTGCATGGTGTAGCTTGGCTCCAACTAGGAGTCCTCATCATCAATCAGTGGTGGTCATCAATGCACAAGTCACTGTCAGATAGGTGTCAAACTGAGTCTAACTAAGTCTAACTTAGTGTAATAAGTGTAACTGATGGTAAGTGGCACTAATGTAGGGATGGAGGATTAGTGGAGGGCGCATGAGGATTTAAATGCACTCAGAATAGGTAGTCAAGTCTCATCGGAGGTCAATCAGAGTGATAACAGCAGTGAGGAGTCAGTCTAGCCTCAAATCAAGGAAAGACAACTAACTAATTGAAGTGAACTAGACCGGTAGGTGAGAAAAGGTGCCCTTCTCAAGTGGTGGGTGAGAAGGGGACGCCTCCCTAACTAGAAGGGATAAATCTGAGTGGAAAGTAGCTCTCGAGCATTGGAAGACTAGGGACTAGGTGATGGAGGCATTAAACTGGTGATTGAGCATCATGTGGGTGCATGCATGCATGCAAAGTACATAACTGAATGATGAGATATCCTAACAGCCCCCTCAAGATATACTATGATGTAAAAAATAAAAGGTAGGGCCCTGGTTACTAAGACCAAAGGTCACCCCAATACAATAATAATCCAAATAAAGAACAATCCATGAATCAAGGAAATGGAGAACACCTCATGGGAAAACCCCCCCTCAAAATGGACTATAACACACCAAAATATTTAATGGCCCCAAACTCAAGTAGATATGTCTGGAGGTATCTTACTCTTGGGAGTAAATGGATCAAGCTCCAAAAATATGTGCTTGAATTCTCCATCAGTGGATGCAAACAAATGTGGAGACTTTATGAACTTGCTCTTCATACAGAAAATGGCAAGAACAAATCTGAAAATATGAGGATGATCCTGGAACCTATGATTCGAACCAAGTGAGGTAGGAATAGCTCCAATTGGATCAAATAGATCTTGAAACTTAAACTTCTTATCATTGGCAGTTAAATCAGCTCCAATATTTGACAAATGGTTTCTTGAGATCTCCTTTGAACCAACAGGGGTGAGATCAAAACCAAAATCAGCAAAAAATGCATGAGAATTGAACTCACGCGAATGGTAGTGCTCTTCATCTTCAATAAAAATCTGAGAAACTATGCAAATGATGGAACAAAAGTTTATAGGAGGCATGCAATCAAGGAGTACGAATGCTTCACCTCCAAAACCAAATTTTACCTCCAAAACATCAAGTAGATCATTATTTTGCATGTCGGCAAACTCATGTGAAAGAGAGGATTCAAGAACCTCTTCGGAATCTAGAGTATGAGCTGGTTTATCTTGCTCATAATTCGAAATAGAAGACTTTGAGAGAATGAGTGTTGAATCTACAGTTTCTTCTTCATCTTGAACAATTTTTGAGGAGACATAATTAGAGAAAACACATAAGGAGATCCCATTGGGCTTTTTCTCCAAAAAGATAGCATGATCCTCTTCTTCCTGCTTTCCAAATTCTTTGTCAAGTTGGACCCATAGATCACTTGGATTTTCAGCAGTATTACTGAGGTAACGCATACAAGGAGACATAGCAAGACATATTGCTCCAAAAGCTCTGTCACAATCATTGAGCCAATCATTCTCCTCTTCATCGGAATCAAAATCTCTTGTATTACCAATGCACATATCAAAAAGACATTGTCTCTTCAAGAATGCAATCATCTTTGGTTTCCATTCATCATAGTTGAATGGAGTAAGAATATTTTTTTAAGAAGAAGTCTCCATCTCTGCATTAGCAAATGCAAATGGAGGAAGTAAGAAGACTACAAATCACACACAAACAATAACCATTAGGTCGAACAATTCACCCTTTTAGAGTTGCATCACACCTGGGATTGGAGATCAAGCAAGCTTGAATGGATCCAATGTATCAAATCTAGGAATTCTGTGGAAAACTCAAGCTTCTGGAGTGGATTGGAGTGTATTTTTTTGCTTTGCATGCACATGAGCGAATGCACATGAGATTTTGCATGCCAAAACTTCAGTAATTTTGAGCAAATTCACTCAATTCTTCATGTAGAACACCTGTAGGAGAGAGATCTTGTCCCTACAATGGCTCTGATACCATGTAAAATTAGTCACAGTAGATTTATTGAACAAGTAAATCAATCACAATGATGTAAAACAAATTTGAGTAAAAATTGTGCAAGAGAGATGCATCAGTGCTCTATAATCCAGAATGGTAGAATTACAATACAATACTGTCACGATGAGTGAGAAATTAAAATTATCCAAGGAGTTCATTTGAATATACTGCATGGTGTAGCTTGGCTCCAACTAGGATTCCTCATCATCAATCAGTGGTGGTCATCAATGCACAAGTCACTGTAAGACAGGTGTCAAACTGAGTCTAACTAAGTGTAACTGAGTCTAACTTAGTGTAATAAGTGTAACTGATGGTAAGTGGCACTAATGTAGGGATGGAGGATTAGTGGAGGGTGCATGAGGAGTTAAATGCACTCATAATAGGTAGTCAAGTCTCATCGGAGGTCAATCAGAGTGATAATAGCAGTGAGGAGTCAGTCTAGCCTCAAATCAAGGAAAGATAACTAACTAACTGAAGTGAACTAGACTGGTAGGTGAGAAAATGCGCCCTTCTCAAGTGGTGGGTGAGAAGTGGGTGCCTCCCTGACTAGGAGGGCTATATCTGAGTGGAAAGTAGCTCTTGAGTGTTGGAAGACTAGGGACTAGGTGCTAGAGGCATCAAACTGGTGACAAGGCAGCATGCGGGTGCATGCATAATGCATGCATGCTGTTAACGGACAATCTTCCAAAGATGGATCTAAGGCGTGATCTCCCTAGCTCAATGTGAGTCTAGAACAAATCAAACAGAGTATAGATCTACTTTCCTAAATCAATAGAAGTGCAAACTAGTAGATAGATAACTTACCTTAGATTTGCAGATCCCTTTGCTCTTTCTTGATCCAATGCTCCAGCGTCGTCAGATCTCCAGCTACAAGACCCTGTTGAACATATAGATATGAGAAAACAGTGAAAGCATATAGTTCATATGATTGATCTAAGTTAACAGTTAAGGAAGAAAACTCTAAACATCATCATCAATGAGACAACCGTTTATGGAAAGAGATTATATTAACTGTATAAAAGTGGGAATACAATATAAAGGATGAAGCTACAACCAAAGCCTCAATGTTGCATCTTCCATCCAACATGTCCAAGCCAGACCTCCAAGATGGTACAAGCTTCCCAATCACCAATATGGGTTCTACCAGCATAAGGGTACCATAGACCTTCCCCCCTTTTGGATGGGAGTGAACCTCACTTATATAGGACTAAGTGGATAGGGTATGGATAGGGTAGGTTGAGAGATGGTAGGAGAGAGATAGGGGATCCTCCCAAAGAGTTAGGGGTCGAGTACCATCTCCCCTAGAGGTCAAGGATAAGCCCCTAAATGGACAAGATTCGAGAAGGATCTCGAAAAGGCTATTTTTTCCCATTAAAAAACCTCGTCGCACCCTGCAGTGGAGCAAGATGCGACGTCGCATGTTGCTAATGTGCAACTTGCGACGACCTCTCAAAAGACTGCAGAATTGAGTGCAAATCCTCCCAGATGATTACTTAGTCCAGGTATCTTCAAGGGTGTATACACAATGGTCAAGATGACGACATTATCACAACGGTCATGATGAAAACACTTGGTCATAATGATGTTACTTGCAATGGTCATGATGACAACACTAGGTCATGACGACGACACTTGCAACACTTGCGACACTTGTGACACTTGCACAAGGGTGACGACATTTTGGTGTAACAAAATTCCCCCCAAAGCATGAAGCTAACGGAATGAGACAGGTGAAATGCTTTGTAGTAAGAAAAAATGGCAAGGACTTGCTGGTTGGAAGGAGTTGCTGCAAAAATGACTTGAGATCCACACGTCTCATACAACACAAAACATGGCTGTTGACCAATACATTGCAGATCCATGATATTAAATACCGACTAAACACAATCATGGCTACTAGACACAATCGTAGATCCATGATGAGATGATAACACAGCCACGACAAATACAAAAGTGGATCTGTGTAATATGACTCAATACAAACTCCATCGCAACTTGGGTAAAACATGACTCCCCAAGGTCTTCAAGATGAACCTGCAATGATACGAATATATCCATGTGTACAAATGTCTTGACGTCGAACATGGTAGAAACCACTTGATTACTGGCCATTGATGTAAACCGTTAACAAGTGTGAGGGAGATCACCATTTATGTCAATGATTCCCAAGGTATCACAATACATACCATCAAGCGTGAATTAATGAGCTGAAGTCGAATTCCTAATGGAATCTTTCAATCAAGAGTCAATGAGGTGAACTCATGTTGAAAGCAAGGTAACCTGCCATTGAGGCATGCAAGCCCAAGGTACTTGGTTGGTTTCTAATTTCAAACCTCGAATGATGATTTGAAGTCGACGAGGATGAACCTGTCGAAAGAGGGCCATGCTGAATCCCCCATCATTGACACAAAACATGACAAAAGATGTGTAGGGTAAATAGAACGATAGAATGATGTGCAAGAATGACTCAAGGTAGACCGACATGATTGAAGGTATACTGACTACATATGATGAGTAATGAACATCTCTTGAACATGGGCATGGCATGACTTGGTAGTATTGACATGACGAGAATGATACCAACCCCTAATGCAACTGATGGTGGAAGCATTCTTTGGCTGATCCAAAGGAGCAACGTGACTCATGGAATTGACAAGACTCAAGGACAAACAGATTACCCAAGTGCTAAATGCAAATGCAAATGAGTGCCATGTTCAAGAGTGACTATGTACTGCCGTAATTAAGATGTAACACAAAATATTTCCTTTTTCCCCATCATTATTGATGAGTGCCTCATGTGTTTTTAACGAGCTTGATGAGGGTAACCAGATGCTCGGTATAGCTCATCTCATAGATGAGTCCAATCCCAAACATTTTACGAACCTAGGAAAGAAGGGGTTCGTCCCATAATGGGCCCTTCAATGTTTAAAATTTAATGTGTCCAGAGAAGGAAAACTCAGCGTCATTTCATGTTTAGAGAGTCTGAAAAGAACTAAAGGAGACTCCAACAGTCCTTTTTCGTAAAGTTAGCCTCATCGTCCGAAAAAGGGTAAAACAACGTGGGAGAGGACTCTTCCAGCCATGGTTGGTTGGAGTATTCCTTTTTCGTAAATAGTGCTTCCTGGTTCGAAAAAGGGGTAAACTATCACCAGAAAGATGATCATTCAAAAGCTTTTACAAGCGTGAAAGCATCAAGTTCGCTTGGCAATCTTTTCCTATTTAGGGCATCTGAAAAGAGCTTAAAAAGGACTCCATGAACAAATTTGTCATGGTTGATGACCGAGTACGACAAAGGAAAAATTAAACTTGGCACAGTTCCTTTTTCGTAAATAGTCTAGCGAGGCCGGATAAAGTGATAAACCTATACTTGTTAGACACACATTTTTAACTCAAATTTTTAACGAGCACGAGAATGGTATCAAAAGCACTCTGTCACGTCCCCATTTTGACCCCCTTTGTAAATGATGTAAATATTGTAATTTAATCATGGTGAGGAGCTCAAGGCCAAGGCCCCACCATTGATTTAGCGTTTCATGTATCGGCAATTAAAATAGATGCCTATGGTTCTTGTGCGAGATGGGAACCATGTATATAAGACATCATGTAATTACGAATTTTTAATGAAAAAAAAAACCCCACAACCGGCTATGCAATGCAACAAAAGAGATGGGGCCTGGTTCTACAAGGAATAGGGAGGGAAATTATTCAAACCCTTGAGCCAATAGTATTAATCCATGTGTCAATGGGGAAACCCATAAACCACCAATTACCCATTTTGTCTCATGTACCCAATCATTTAATTTTTCCAAGAGATTGGTTAAGGCAGTTAATGCCTTGTGAATGAAAGAGTATGGGCAAGCCATTTTCGTGCATGGGCAAGCCATCAACTTGGAAAATCGTATTTTTGCTTGTGGGGCAAGAAACCACCCATGAAATGGTGCCCAAAGCCATGGGGAAGGGGCAGTCTTCATTCATTCACGCAGTTGGAGTTAGCTGGGTCTTTTCCATTTACGTTTTTCATCTAAATACTGCATTTTTCCATGTCTGGGAGTCGTTTTTGCCTGGTATAACAGTTGGTAGAGGAAGGCCACGAATTGGGGACTAGGAGGGAGGTCGTTTGTGCCCCGAATTGACCCTGGACGTTTTACTAAAAACGGATTTGGCTTCCTGGGTTGTTCACCAACTTCCCGTTTCGTTTTTGTGGGTTACCACGTTTTTCTGGGTTAGCTGAAACCCCATCTCATGCATCCCACTGTGGAAAACGTTTTTCTCATGCCCAGCAAGTGGGGTTCTGCTGTTATGTGCATCCTCGTTTTTGGTTTGAACCTGTGAATTGAAGTTTGGAGTGGTAGTGGATAGAAGTGGCTTGATAAACCTAGTGGGGGAGGAAACCTCTCAAGAAGATCAAGAGGGCTTTGGTTACTCTTCTATGCATACCCTGAGAGCACTAGATAGGGAAGGTATGGATTGAGGGACTGTACAGCAGTGAAAAGAATACTTCCTTGTGCTGGGTGTGTAGGTATTGTGGGTGCCAAGCTAGATAGATCTTGCAAGGTTATCCCTAGCTCTGTGCTGGAGCTCACTAGCTTAGCAACTCTTCCTTTTCATCTCCTATCAGCCTGATAAACCCAATTGCAGATTGGCTTGGCTCATCTTGGTGTATGCTTGGCTATGCGTGAGTCTGTTGTTCCCTGGTTCCTTGTAGAGATCATGCCCAGCTCGGGGGTGGCAGTGGTGCTGAGAGATTGAGGAGCACACTGGCCTACGGTTGGGTGGAACGTTGCAGTTGCATAGCCAGTTGCGTGGGACTACTTCTGTATAAGATAAGTATTCTCTTGTGTGTGTGAAAATTTGCAATTGTTCCTTTGATAAATATTGGAATGTGTGTGGATGTGTTAAATGATTTTAATTCCGCTCTGTTTTCAAGAGTTTATGAAATCGCATATGTTCATCTCCTTCTTAAATTGAATGATAAATTTCTAAGTGTGGGGCTAGATGCCCGGATTAACCTCACGATCCTCTCCATCTAGCTGGTTGGATGGGAGGGGACGTGACACACTCGGAATCTTTTTTGTGTTTGAACCAGAGCACAGAAAAGTAAAAACTAAGCTCAAATCACTTTTCATGTTTCAAACAGAGCACGAAAAAGGTGAAAAGTAAGCTCAAATGCTATCTTACTGTTTTTAACGAGCTCGAAGATAGGTTGGAAGAATGTTCATGATGTCTGCTTCATTTTTTAACAAGCTTGTAACATAAAATGAACTATTCTCGGGATAATTTTCATGGTTTAATGAGCTCGAAACCTAAAAAAGGAAAGTATGCTCGAAAATGTTCCCAATGGTGGATTTCTTCCCGTCATGAAATCCAAAGGTTGGTGCATGCCCCCAGCATGATTGCTAGAATTAAGTGACTTAGCTCCAACGTGGTGTGGAGAGGCTATCGAGTTGACTTCAACGTAACTTCCAGAGGTTGAAGACATGCCCCCAAGCTTCATTTCATCTGCCTAAGGCATAGGCGAGTGAAAAGAAGGTTCAGGCACTAAGTCAATGGGAAGACTCGACTCAATGGAAAATGAGTTGTTTCATTTTTTAATGAGCTTGACACAAGATTAAAACTCTGCTCACAAGAACCTATTTCATTTTTTAACGATCTTGACATAGAATGGGAACTATGCTCATAGGTTAGGGCCCATTGACGGGTTCCTTCCCAACATGATTCCCAGAGGTTGGTAAATGCCCCCAGCATGATTGCTAGTGGCTTAACATGGTAGTGTTCCCTCAACATGATTGCTGATGGTACGACATGTGGCATGTCGCCCAAGCTTCATTTCGTCTGAAAATGCTGCTTGCTAACCCAACTACCAACCTGGCTACTAATATGAAAATGTTCACCAAGGGGGGGAAACGAGAATCAGATGAAATGAAGGTTCAAGTTCTAACTCTAGCGAGAGACTCTAACCGAAGGGAGGGAGATCTATTTCATTTTTACACAAGTTTGAAATAGACAATAAGTATGCTTGAGGGGGCCCATCTTATTTTTTAACGAGCTTGAATGGAATAAAACTATGCTTGAGGGGGCCCATCTTATTTTTTAACGAGCTTGAAATGGAATAAAACTATGCTTGAGGGGGCCCATCTTATTTTTTAACGAGCTTGAAATGGAATAAAACTATGCTCGAGGGGATGGTTTCATTTTTATGCAAGCTTGAAACCAAAGGTAAACTATGCTTAGAGGGGTCTATCTCATTTTTTAACGAGCTTGAAATAGAATAAAACTATGCTCTAGTGGATGGTTTCTTTTTTATGCAAGCTTGAAACCAAAGGTAAACTATGCTAGAGGGGTCTATCTCATTTTTTAACGAGCTTGAAATAGAATAAAACTATGCTCCAATGGATTGGTTTCATTTTTATGCAAGCTTGAAACCAAAGCGAAACTATGCTAGGGTGGTTGGTTTCATTTTTTAACGAGCTTGAAACATAACATAAACTGTGCTTAAAGGAACCTATTTCATTTTTTAACGAGCTTGACATAGAACAGGAACTATGCTCATGTGAAATGGTTTCATTTTTATGCAATCTTGAAATCAAAGAGAAACTTTGCTTGAAGGTTGGTTTCATTTTTTAACGAGCTTGAAACATAACATAAACCGTGCTCGTAGGAACCTATTTCATTTTTTAACAAGCTTGACATAGAACGGGAACTATGCTCATGTGAAAGGGTTTCATTTTTATGCAATCTTGAAATCAAAGAGAAACTTTGCTTGAAGGTTGGTTTCATTTTTTAACGAGCTTGAAACATAACATAAACCATGTTTGTACCCCCCATCCTCAGGGGAAGAAGCCACTAAAACATGTGGAACATTTAGGGAAGTCTGATGACTAGGAGTCATATGATGACTAGG
Source organism: Larix kaempferi (assembly GCA_027924585.1). Classification (NCBI taxonomy): domain Eukaryota; kingdom Viridiplantae; phylum Streptophyta; class Pinopsida; order Pinales; family Pinaceae; genus Larix; species Larix kaempferi. The sequence continues at coordinate 634,432 of BSBM01000542.1, read as the reverse complement.
TGTCACGAAGGAAAGCTGATCAATGGTCACAATCCTCCCATCATAGGGAAAATACATCACTCGAAAGAGTGTGGACACGATGGCTTTCATAGCATAGACATAATCACGTCCAAGGAGTAGAATTAAATCTAAAGGACCTTGGACAACCATGACATCAACATAAATAGTTTTACCTCTCAACGTGATAGGTAACTGTGGGAGAATCCCTAAAGGTCTGGTAGGACTTCTATTAAAATCCAAAATCTGGTCAGTTACTGGCACAAGCTGAGGAGAACCTATAGCTTTCCAAGCAGTTGAGGATAAAATACTAACAGAAGCTCCTTCATCAACTATTGTACGGAAGCTTTCTTAATTATCGAAAACTCCTACAGATATTTGAAAAGGAATACTCGAAGGAAGACGAGATTCTGTTAGACCATTCCAATCAAAGGAAATGACCTCAGTACTTAGGGGGGTCCTGCAAGAATGGATAGGGTTTCCCCTTGCCTAGGACATTCTGAACTGACTAGGAAAACATCAGCGGTTTCCAATTCACTCTCACTTGGAAGATAAGAATGAGACGAAGATTGCGTCATAGTGACTGCTTCATTCTGGACTTTCTCCAATGAAAGAGCGAGATCGAGTGGATATGAGATCGACTCGATCACTTCACTCTCCGAAGGAAGAGTGGGATCAATTATAGATGAAACTGAATTGACCACTTGGTCAACCAGCGGGGGATCGAGGGACAACTTACTATCGTTTGTTGGAAGCACCTGTTGAGAACTAGTAATATCTTCTAACCACCGTGAAGCTTCATCCATGCTTGGACAAAGGTAAGTACGATGCAAGCCCTTGCATATCCAGCAAGGGTCTGCAGCTCTACCCTTCCGACCCGTCACCATTGGGTCATTGGTCGAGCGAGTATCATCAACATGATGGTCAGAGGTTGACGATACAAGCGGTTTTGGTTTTTTAGACCACACTTCTGACACACGGGAAAGACCGGGACAATTCTTGAGAAGGTGATCACCCTTGCAAAGTTTGCAAGGGAACTTTGGCTTACGAGGTGTTCTCATAGAATGAGTTCCATCAGAGGCAGATGGTTGACGCGTGGTCTCTTTCTTATCTTTCTTCTTCTTAATCTTCCCTTTCTCCTTCTTCACACCATCCTTCTTACTAACATCAGAGTTTTCAGTAGGAGAAGAGGAAGAGATGGAAGCCGATTCAACTTTCGACGGAGAAGGAGAAGGCTCATCATGAGATTGATGCTCATGTGGTGAAGGACCTAGGTCCGACACGATTGGTGCACTTGGCATAACTGGATTGGAGAATAACCATACTGGTAATCCTATCGTCAATCCAAGAAGACTCAATGTAGCCATAAAGGGAGGACCAACAGTTCCACAAGGGAGAATGACAAATGGCATACCTTGGAAAGGGGTGCCTTGGTTGGTAGTCCCGGAAGAATCTTCCATATCTAGACTTCCTAAGAGTCTCTAAAGTACCACACAAATCAAACACTACTCAAGTCTAAAAGCAACAAGCAAACTGTGTGAATAGGAGTGGATTCAAAGTTTGGAACCTCACAGGATTATCAAGGCATCGCAAACCGCGATATAGTGCAGGTCCAACAATATGACGCGATAAGGAGGATTGGGACCGTACCCTTGCCTGCATACCCGATTACCTGGATAGTATGTGCGTGCTAATCTCCCCAAGTGTTGTTCTTGGTGTATTTCTTTGCCAAGACGGCCAAATGGTTAACTCAGTTGGTTTCAGGAATCCTATTGGTGTCTCTTGATATACACAAGCTACGTGGGAGCTCAAATCCGTAGTGGTGCTGTCTAATGCACAGCCATTGGCACTAGACCTTCCGATATACGTGTCGAGTACGTGATACACCCTTTGATATACGCCAAGTACGGATTATGGTACTTGGTGGGTACGTGAAGGAGATCTCTATACCGATGTACGTGGAAGACTACAATACCCCGGACTATAGTGCTGGCAAATAACGACAGCTGCCACGCTTAAAGATGCTGAAACACGTCTCTAACTTACACACAGTTACAAAATGATTTTAACCTAAGCTAGCGTTAATTTTATCTTGTATGGTTAGGTGGATGCATGAGGTGAGTACATAAATGTAAACATAATGCAATCCTCAACTACATGATAATGCACATTTTCCTTTCCTTTTCAATGAAAACTACTTAAGGTAAGGAGAGATATTTTTTCTTTCAAACCAAAAGTACTTAAGTAGTAGCGAAAAGAAGAATTCCTTCCTAGAGTGCAATAATTCTAACTTTCTGCAAAGATCAACTAAAAAGTGCAAAGAAAATGAAAGATGCAACTAATCTTAACAATGTGTAAGACAAAATAATGGAGCATTTTTCAATTTTCAAATGCATGTACCAAAAATGAAATTTGATAACTAAACACTTTTCATATCTATATACAGAAAGTGAGAGAATATCTACAACACTCTAATCTTTCAGAAATTCCCAAAGAAAAATGGCAAACACCCAAACAACTCAAAGGCACTCAAGAAAGGCTCAAAATCTACCAAATGCAATAATTATAACTCATTTCCTATCTTTTTACACTTAAAAAAGACACATCTAAGCTATGGAAAGAAGGATTCCATAAACGTTTCCAATTAAATGCATGACAAAGATAAGCACTTAACAATCTTATCTAACTCAAATGCACACAAAACTGAAACAAGCCTTTCTTCTTCTTATGATGATAAGACCAAGAATATCAAATGATCAAAATAAAGTAAGAAGAACATTTATGTTTTCCAATTTCATGAATATAGAAAAAGAGTGACAAAATCAATCTTTTCTTTGAACTAAAGTGGAGACAAAGAATCAATCTTTCCCAAAAATGATTGAATAGATCAGCATGTAAGGGAAACAAGATGCATAACCCAAGAAAGAGAGGCTCAAAAAGACATGGATATCCCACACTCTTCGAGTCTTTAAAACAAGCCAATCACACTCAACCAAAAATGATCTCAAAACCTTGAGATGGGTCAAAACGACTGAAGAATGCATGATTCATGGCCCCCCCCCGGCCATGAGGGGGAATTTGTTTTCAAAAATAAAACCCATTTCGCTTAAAAATGCAAGCAAAACACTACTTTTTACTCAAGGGGCCAAACATGAATCCAAAACTCAAAAGACCCAAAAACCAATACAAACAAGCCAAACAAAACATTGTTGAACAAAAGGGTCTCTACCTGGAAGCTACAGTGCAGAGGAGTCTTCACACAAACCAAAACTCAAATAAGAAATGGAGAAAAGGTGTCTGTATGGAAAAAATGGAAGATAGACGCACTCTGTGCTTATACATAGTGCGACGTCGCAGTTCACTAGTGCGGGAAGTGCGACGATGTCGCAGTATACTAATGGAAGGGATGCAACGACAAACTAACAGGCAAAGAACAGAGATCAAAAACAACACAATGTCGCTCTGGGTACACTGACCAGGTGCGACAGGCAAGATCTAAGTCCAAAAATGAAACAATTCTCCAGATAATGAGCATAAAAAGGTCTGCCAATGAGAAGTACAAACTCAAAGGAAGGAAATCAGACTCTTCAAAGCAAAGATATGATGGTGAAATGGATTAAGAGGAAAAAATATGGCTTGGAAAAGCAATCAACTAAAACTGATATTCAGATTGAAAACAACAATGTTCTTCCCCAGCGGAGTCGCCAAATTTGTTAACGGACAATTTACCAAAGACGGATCTAAGGTGTGATCTCCCTAGCTCAATGTGAGTCTAGAACAAATCAAACAGAATATAGATCTACTTTCATAGATCAATAGAAGTGCAAACTAGTAGATAGATAACTTACCTTAGATTTGCAGATCCCTTTTCTCTTTGTTGATCCAATGCTCCAGCGTCGTCAGATCTCCAGCTACAAGACCCTATTGAACATATAGATATGAGCAAACAGTGAAAACATACATTTCATATGATTGATCTAAGTTAATAGTTAAGGAAGAAAACTCTAAACATCATCATCAATGAGACAACAGTTTATGGAAAGAGATGATATTAACTGTATAAAAGTGGGAATACAATATAAAGGATGAAGCTACAACCAAAGCCTCAACGTTGCATCTTCCATCCAACATGTCCAAGCCAGAGCTCCAAGATGGTACAAGCTTCCCAATCACCAATATGGGTTCTACCAACATAAGGGTACCATAGACCTTCACCCCTTTTGGATGGGAGTGAACCTCACTTATATAGGACTAAGTGGATAGGGTATGGATAGGGTAGGTTGAGAGATGGTAGGAGAGAGATAGGGGATCCTCCCAAAGAGTTAGGGGTCGAGTACCAGCTCCTCTAGAGGTCAGGGATAAGCCCCTAAATGGACAATATTCGAGAAGGATCTCGAATAGGCTATTTTTTCCCATTAACAGACCTCGTCGCACCCTGCAGTGGAGCAAGATGCGACGTCGCATGTTGCTAATGTGCAACCTGCGACGACCTCTCAAAAGACTGCAGAATTGAGTGCAAATCCTCCCAGATGATTACTTAGTCCAAGTATCTTCAAGGGTGTATGCACAATGGTCAAGATGACGACATTATCACAACGGTCATGATGAAAACACTTGGTCATAATGACGGTACTTTCAATGGTCATGATGACAACACTAGGTCATGACGACGACACTTGCAACACTTGTGACACTTGCACAAGGGTGACAACATTTTGGTGTAATACATGCAAAATGCAAAATGCATGCAAAGTACATAACTAAATGATGAGATATCCTAACACCCCCCTCAAGCTATACTATGATGTAAAAAATAAAATGTAGGGCCCTCGTTACTGAGACCAAAGGTCAGGTCACCCCAATACAATAATAATCCAAATAAAGAAGAATCCATGAACCGAGGAAATGGAGAAAACCTCATGGGAAACTCCCCCTCAAAATGGACTGTAACACACCAAAAGATTTAACTGCCCCAAACTCAAGTAGATATGTCTGGAGGTATCTTACTCTTGGGAGTAAATGGATCATGCTCCAAAAACATGTGCTTGAATTCTCCATCAGTGTTGCAAGCGAATGTGGAGACTTTATGAACTTGCTCTTCATACCGAAAATGGTGAGAACAAATCCGAAAATATGAGGATGATCCTGGAACCTGTGATTCGAACCATGTGAGGTAGGAATAGCTCCAATTAGATCAAATAGATCTTGAAACTTGAACTTCTTATCATTGGCAGTTAAATCAGCTCCAATATTTGACAAATGGCTTCTTGAGATCTCCTTTGAACCAACAGGGGTGATATCAAAACCAAAATCAGCGAAAATTGCATGAGAATTGAACTCAAGCGAATGGTAGTGCTCTTCATCTTCAATAAAACTCTGAGAAACTGTGCAAATGATAGAACAAAATTTTATAGGAGGCATGCAATCAAGGAGGACGAATGCTTCACCAACAAAATCAGATTTTACCTCCAAAACATCAAGTAGATCATTATTCTGCATGTCGGCAAACTCATGTGAAAGAGAGGATTCAAGAACCTCTTTGGAATCTAGAGTATGAGCTGGTTTATCTTGCTCATAATTCGAAATAGAAGAATTTGAGAGAATTTGTGTTGAATCTACAGTTTCTTATTCATCTTGAACAATTTCTTAGGCCGAGACATAATCGGAGAGAACACATAAGGAGATCTCACTGGACTTGTTCTCCAAAAATATATCATGGTCATCTTCTTCCTGCTTTCCAAATTCTCTGTCAAGTTGGACCCATAGATCACTTGGATTTTCAGCAATATTACCGAAGTAGCGCATACAAGGAGACATAGCAAGACATATTGCTCCAAAAGATCTATCACAATCATTGAGCCAATCATTCTCCTCTTCATCGGAATCAAAATCTCTTATATTACCAATGCACATATCAAAAAGACATTGTCTCTTCAAGAATGCAATCATCTTTGGTTTCCATTCATCATAGTTGAATGGAGTAAGAATATTTTTTGAAGAAGAAGCCTCCATCTCTGCATTAGCAAATGCAAATGGAGGAAGTAAGAAGCCTACAAATCACACACAAACAATAACCATTAGGTTGAACAATCCACCCTTTTAGAGTTGCATCACACCTGGGATTGGAGATCAAGCAAGCTTGAATGGATCCAATGTATCAAATCCAGGAATTATGTGGAAAAATCAAGCTTCTAGAGTGGATTGGAGTGCATTTTTCTGCTTTGCATGCACATGAGCGAATGCACATGAGATTTTGCATGCCAAAAATTCAATAAGTTTGAGCAAATTCACTCAATTCTTCATGTAGAACACCTGTAGGAGAGAGATCTTGTCCCTGCAATGGCTCTGATACCATGTAAAATTAGTCACAATAGATCTATTGAACAAGTAAATCAATCACAATGATGTAAAACAAATTGGAGTAAAAACTGTGCAAGAGAGATGCATCAGTGCTCTATAGTCCAAAATGGCAGAATTAGAATACAATACTGTCACAATGAGTGAGCAATTCGAATTATCCAAGGAGGTCATTCGAATATACTACATGGTGTAGCTTGGCTCCAACTAGGAGTCCTCATCATCAATCAGTGGTGGTCATCAATGCACAAGTCATTGTTAGACATGTGTCAAACTAAGTCTAACTAAGTCTAACTGAGTCTAACTTAGAGTAATAAGTGTAACTGATGGTAAGTGGCACTAATGTAGGGATGGAGGCTTATTGGAGGGCACATGAGGGGTTAGATGCACTCAGAATAGGTAGTCAAGTCTCATCGGAGGTCAATCGGAGTGATAACAGCAGTGAGGAGTCAGTCTAGCCTCAAATCAAGGAAAGACAACTAACTAACTGAAGTGAACTGGACTGGTAGGTGAGAAAAGGCGCCCTTCTCAAGTGGTGGGTGAGAAGTGGGTGCCTCCCTGACTAGGAGGGCTAAATCTGAGTGGAAAGTAGCTCTCGAGTGCTAGAAGACTAGGGACTAGGTTCTGGAGGCATCAAACTGGTGACTAGGTAGCATGCCGATGCATGCAATGCATGAAAAATGAAAAATGCATGCAAGGTACATAACTGAATGATGAGATATCCTAACAATAAGGAAATCATAACTTTTCTCTGGTAGGGGGGCAAAGAGAGAAACGCCAAGAAGTTTCATCTCATAAACTGGGACACTCTGTACAGTCCGAAAAACAAAGGTGGAGCTAGAGTTAAAGATCCAAGAATCATGAATCTAGATCTTGGGGCCAAGATACTGTGGAGGCTTGTAACGAATAAAGATGCCTGGTGGAAAAAAGCATTGCAGAAAAAATATATGAGAGGACCTAGAAAATGCTGCATTGAAAATATCGATATGGAAAAGAAAGGCTCCCCTATCTAGGATTTATGTAGGAATCAACATTCATTTTAAAAGACAAAATGCATTGGATTGATGGTAATGGTAAAAATATCAAGATTTGGCATGATACTTTGGGAAGAAGTTCTCCAGTTAATTTTCGCCATGAGTTAAGTCATCTTAAAACCTGGATGGACAGGTCAAATCTGCTCTCTTTGTTCGATATCTCCATATGGTCCAATAGTGGTCGCTGGATTGGCTAGAAGGAATTAGATCTCCCTCTGCATCTAAAAGATGATTACAATGCTTTTCTTCTCCTATTACATGAGCACTGTCCTATTAGCTACAATCTGAGAGACAGACGTGGATGGGGTAGATCAGGAGCTTACTCGGTGAAGGAAGGATATCAACACATTCAATTGAGAAAGGAAGGAGGTGTTGGAGATATAAATTGGGCCAAGGTTTGTTGTAAGGATAGTCTCCCCAAGGTGAATGCATTCTTCTAGACCCTTTCTCATAGGAAAAATTTAACTGCAGACAACCTGAAAAAGAGAGGTATTGAGGGGCCTCTTTGCTGCATCTTATGCAAAGCTGCTAAAGAGTCATTAAATAATCTCTTTCTCAACTACAATTTTACGTTGGAGGTTTGGAATCTGGAAACTCAAACTTTGGGTGTCAATCTGGTGATGCCCACCAAGTGGAGCGATTTATTTAATTGCTGGAAGGACTTCTACCATGGCTCCTTTTTCAGAAAACCGGATTTCTCCAGAGCTTGGAATGCTCTCCCCCGGTTTATTAGTTGGAAGATCTAGATGGCAAAAAACAAAGATATTTTTGAAGGAACGATTGCCAATCCCATAAAGGTGCATATTTCATCCAAGTATCTATGGGTGGAAGTGCTCTCTTTGCGAGGAATGACTAGTATTCAAAAGGAGCCCCTTTTTGTTCTTGAAATAAATTGGGTGGTATATTTCTTTGTACAGAATCCTTCCTCTTTTCAACCTATTCCACTCAAGAGAGTGAGGCATTTGACTTGGCAGATTAGAATTGATAAGATTGAACTCTAGCAATGGATATCTCAACAAGGTAGTAGCATTTTACTCTTTGACAGTGCATTGAAGGGTAATCCAGGGGTGGTAGGTGTGGGGGGAGTAATTCTACACTCCTTGGGGAACAAGCAGAAAGACTTCTCCTAGGGCATTGGGAGAAAGACCAACAATGCAGTAGAATGGTTAGGACTCATCAAAGGCTTGGAGATTGCAACCAGCTTGGGAATCAAGAAACTCACTGTTCTTGGAGACTCTCTAGTCATAATTAGAGAAGTGAGGCGAATTATAGCAAATCGGAAAGACCCCACCTCTAAAATGCATTTTATGCTTCAATGCATCAGTCGTGAATTTCATGAGCTTACCTTCCTTCACATTCTCCGAGGGTTGACTGAGAAGGCAGACAAGATGGTGAATATTGGTGTCAAGCTTTATTATGGCACTCTAAGGCTCGATGAAGATAACTTGGAAAATTCTTGGATTCCTTAAATCAAGAATTGATTTTTAATTAGCTTAACGGACCTCTCTCATTTAATGGACTTCTCTTATTTAATTAGCCTCATTATTAAAAAAAATTGGGATTTCTCCCTTGGAGATATGACGGCCTTCCCCCTCCTTGACAATGCCTTTCGCATGCATGGAATTAATGATGCACTGAGCCCTGACAACTGGCTAGCATGCGAGCTCCTCAGTTTGATTAAAACCCTCTTTCGGGCTTCCCTCGGACCTCATTCTTCTGCTCTTTGTAATTTCAACGCCCTCTTTGGTCAGAGATTGTTGTTGATACTGTGTAACGGGCTCTGTATTGGTAAGGAAATGGCACACCATGGAGCTGGAAGTGGAGGGGAGCACTATTGTCATGGCGGTGGGCATTATCAGGGGAATGTGAAACCTTCCTGTGGGAATTGCGCGAACTTAATGTGGGGTGTGGCAAGGGCCCACATCATGAGGAAAGGTGGGGGGATTCTGCGGAATTGGAAATTCATCCAGGAATTGGACCCCGTCGAAGGCATGCAGGAACTAGAAACGTTATCGGCCAGGACGAGAACCGTAGTATCTCCAAGTTCGAGGTGGAGTTCTTGGATCGTTTGCATGATTTGGAGTTGCAGATGAGGATGGTTCATGGAGACAACATCGAATTCAAGAAGGTAATCTATCAAACGTATAACTTTGTAACTGCTTCTCAAATTGAGATTAAAGACCAGTATTCGCGACTTGCTGCAAAGATAGAGCATTTGGAAGAAACCTTGGGTCTGGCCCTCACAAGGTTCGGAAGACCATTGTAACAGACAATGAGATCGTGGAAATTAATCGAAAGATGGAAAAGTTGAAGAAGTTCATGGCATCAGCTGGTAATTTTGTTGATCTGAGCACTGAAAAGAACAAGGATGCAGAAGCTGCATATGCGGCCATGGATGTTGGACCTAACTAGCAGTTTTTCTACACAGGACTCGTGTCAGCTTTCTAGTTAAATTATGATTTCTATGTTTTCTAGTAATATGCACAGACTTTTTGTTTCCATTAGTTTAGGATCTAGTTATATGAAGGAATTTGGTTGGGATAAATGTCCAATTTTGTATAAGGAAGACTTTCAAAAATGTTTTTCTTCTGCATATTTCTCCTAGGACAGTTTGTTAGATGTTATAGCTTCAGAAGGACAGATAGGTATCATGCTAAATTTCAGCTGGATCTTGATGAACTTGGATTGATGGTTGATTTCCTTTCATGGGAACAATCAGATCAGTCTTCTTTGATGTAATCCTCCTTTTTATATATATAATCAGTGCTTTTATCCGTTTCCGTTAAAAAAAACAATTAACCAAATACTCAATAATAAATCGATATACATATATATTAAAAAAGATGTATCGATAAAACTGAAAGACAACATTTCAAAAAAAATATGTTTTAGGAGAACATGTAAAATTAAGTTAAACATGAAACAAGTAAAGCTACGACAGACTTTAAAATAAATTATAACAATAATAAATAATAAATTATATATTAAAATAAAGTTGAAATAAAATACTAACAATAAATTATTATAATGTTAATGTATAAATAAAGCATCAACTTAACATCTAATTAGAATTAAAAAAATTATAACATCATGAAATATATAATTATATTGTAAAATTATGTAGAGACTCTATTAATATTAACTTTACAAGTAGGGGTGGCAAGTGTGGGAGGGGTGTTATTAAATCTTGAAGGGATTATCAGGAATACCTTAGCTTGGGGATTGGGCATAGCAACCAACAATCAAGTTAAATGGCTAGTTTTGTTGATTTGGGTGGAAATCTTGGCAGCGCATCAAGTGGGCAAAATTTTTGTGTTTGGAGACTCTTTACTTGTAATTTGCATAGTGAGGAAAGAACTAGGCAAAGGAGAGACCCTTCAAAATCAGATACAAAGTCATTTTTTTTAGTTCCTTAAGGAGATAAAGGATATTCAGTTCTTTCATATATGACGCGATAACAATACCATAGAGAACTTAATGGAAAATCAAGGAACACTTTTTGGACAAAGGGATATGCATTTCTAATGAAGGATCTCCGTGGAAAAAATGGGTCCCTTAACTAACTTACTTAATGCCTTAAGGATAGGGTCAAGCGGATTGATGCTCAAGCATTTGGGTATTTACTACGCCACCTCTTGCATGGGACGAAATGGACACTTATCCCATGGTAGAAGACTAAGGCAGATCTACCGACCTTTATCTCCCTAGTGTGGACCTTGTACATTTTCCTTTTCATTCTGTGTTCAGATGTTGCGCTTAATGGTGGGCGCATCTCTTGATTGGGAATGATTTGAGACTCTTGAAGTCTGGAAACTCTTCATTGTTCCACTCTCACATCGAATTTATGTTATGGTTTTTTTTCCTTATGTGGTGTGGGATGCTTTTGAGGTATTATAGTTGCACATACATATTTTTAGACTTGGAATAGCTTGAGGGTTCGTGCATGGGCTGCTAATTGAATTTTTGTGGAATGTTCAACCTCTGGTTTCTTTCCATAGTAGCTAGTCTCACGAGGTAAGGTCCTTTGTTTGGAAAGGGTTTTCTAGTTTGGTGTCTACGCAATATTCAAGGGATCGTCCCTCTGTTGATTGTTGAGTGGTTTAAGAGACTATTCACTCTAGTTTGGGGAGAAAGGACTATGTTGTGGTTGCAATGCCACCATGGAAGGGAGAATTGAAGGTCTTTCAAGCTAAATTAAGTGATATTAAGGCCATGTTATGTGTTATTCAATCCCGTTGGTGTTGATGTATTTGTAACTTCGGAAGATATTATTCTATGTATTACATTTGTACTTTGTATATCCATTAGAGATGTTACATTCCTCTATTTGGAAGTGTCATCATTTGTATTTGTAAGTGTCGTCATGTGCATCGACAAGTGTCATCATTTGTATTGATGGGTTATTAGACCACCAGTGAGGGATCGGCCTTGATTAGGTCATGTGGTTGGGTTATTAGAATTGAGTAGCAAGTCAGCCCCAATGAATTAATTGGCAGGTCAAGTCAAGTATAAATAAGAGGGGTGTGTCCCTCATTCTATTCATTCACTTACTCCTCAAGCTCGCATAGCTAAGAGAGAAAGTAGCGCACTTGTGGAGGAGGAGGAGCATCTGCTAGAGACATCTCTTTGGGTTTGATCCTTGTGATCTTGTACTTGGGTTTATTCTATCTCTGAGGAAGTTGCGGGGTTTTTCACCTTCTTGGTTTTCCTCGGTGAAACTCTGTGTCTCTTGTGTGCTTGCATTATTGTGTTTATGATTGATATGTTGTTGATATGTTGTACATGTTGTTCTCTTAGTGATCCTGAATGATAATGGAATGAAATTATCGAAAAATTAATAGTTGGGATGGCTTAAGGGGAGCTACAAGTCATATCTCCTATCATATATCCCTTTTAGTCACGCAAATGGATAAGGTGGAAGACAACATTAGGATTCAAGTTAGACAAGTTGAGAAATTAATGGAGGACATGGACAGGCTATTAAACCTTGTTCACTAAAATTTTCAAAATAAATTATGCTATACATAAAACTTGAATCATATAAAACTCAAATAATCTTTAAATTATAATCAAATTACAATTGTATTTTAATCTTGTATTAGAATTATTTATTATAATTGTAGGTGAAAAAAAATTGCCTATTATAAAAATATTTTTGAAAATAATAATTATACCGGTATCAAATTGAAAAAAAAAACTTAAATTAAAATATATCGGTTGTTGTGAAGACTAATACAAATAAGTACAAACCGATTTCTATAGTCCCTGCTGCTTGGCAGGAACTAATAAGTATCAATTATTGATGAACAATTAATAATTCAGGATAAGCTTTTGAAAGACAGCGTACTTCAATATTTTGTTTTTTAGTATGCTTGGTATAAGAGATCAGCTGAGGAAGAAGATTTTTCAAAGATAACATTACCAATATAAGAGATCACCTGAGGATGACACTTTTTCAAAGATAACATTACCAATATACCACAGATGGTTTCATCTTAAACGTAATTACAAGCAACATGTATAATAATGTACCTTTAACAACACATGGACCCCACAATAAGGTGTTTCAAGTCGTTTTCCAAACTCAATACGCGCTCCCTGCACTGCCAAGTTAACTGATCCATTCAAAGTCGAGTCATTTGACAATGTATATTGGTATGGAGGACCGATTCCTAACGCTGCACAGACGATATTGTGTAACTTTCAATTGAAGAAGATTCTTCAGTCCAAGGAAGTAAGGGTGTTTCAGGTGTAGCCCAGGATTTGCAGGGGCAAGGGAGGATCAGGCACGTCATCTACAATTTCTTCTAACATTTGAACAACTCGACTCATAGAAGGACGATGTATGTAGTTGTATTATATGCACTACAATCCAAATTTAGTGAGTCTTCTTACCTTCTCCTCATCCACTGTTTCCATTCCTCCTCTCAATCTCATCCCCAACTCCCCACTGTTAAGTAGCTTGAATGCCCACTCAAGAAAATAAAACTGGCTTGAATGGCTGGCCTTCCAATCAATGTTCTTTCTACCCCCCACAATCTCCAACAACAACATTCCAAAGCTATAGACATCTGATTTATCTGTAACAAGACCCACATCTTTGTCACACAACTCTGGGGCAGCATATCCCGACGTCCCTCTCCTATCCATCATTGATATATGGTCATCTACCTTCCCACAAATTTTTGCTAGACCAAAATCAGAAACTTTTGGTGTGAAGTCGGCGTCTAACAAGATATTGTGAGGTTTGATGTCGAAGTGTATGATGCGCTTATCGCAATCTTGGTGTAAATATGCAATTCCCCGAGCAGCACCCAAAGCTATTGAATATAATTGTTCCCGCTTCAAGACTTGCCCTTTCTCTTTTTTGGCAAATAGAAATTTATTGAGAGATCCATTGACCATGTACTTGTATGGAAAACATTATAAATTTAATAGAAGGAGGAAGTGCAAGTTGATAGGATACCAACCCTATCTTGGATAGAACTTTAAAGGGAGCACAATACTTCAGATCTAACTTGGAACATATTCCCAAGATTAATGTACTTCTCTTTGGCTTTACCTTTAAGTATACATGATCCCCAACATTGAACTCTTTTGGCATTCTCTTAAGATATGCATAAATTTTTTGTTGATCTTGAGAAAATTTTAAATTATGCTATACTTGTTTAACAATTTGTTCCATCTCCTTCAACATATCACGTCCCGAAACAATCCTATCAACAAGGTTATCCCATGATATAGGAGTGTGGCAATTCTGACCATATAAGACTTCAAATGAGCTCATCTTAAGAGATGCTTGATAACCATTGTTATAAGAAAAATCAACTAAGTGTAAATAATCTTGCCATTTATTTGGCTTTTCCATCACATACATATGTAACATATCTTCAAGAATTTCATTAGTTCTTTCAATTTTCCCATCTGTCCAAGGATGGTAAGTATTACTAAAATTTAGCTGAGTGTCTAAACCTTTAAATAAATATTTCCATAATTTACTTGTAAAATTTGCATCCCTATCATATATCACAACTCTAGGAATACCATGCAAATGAAAAATCTCTTTCATAAAGATATCTGCTATATTTATTGCTTTAAAAGTAGACTTTACTGGTATAAAATGCACAACTTTACTCAATTTATCAACAATCACCATAATTGAATCATGTTGTTTAGTAGTTCCAGGAAACCCAGTTATAAAATCCATGCTTATTGCTTCCCATTGTGAAATTATAAGTCACAACAGATCTAAAGAGTTGAGGATAACTCACAAAGAAAGAATGACCAGAAAATTAGAATAAGAATGAAAACTGCAGTAAAAAAGAGCAAAAGAATAATAATGTAGCAGAACTCAGATATGAGCAGAATCATGTCACATGTTCCAATAAGAAGTATAATAAACAATGATGTTACAATGGAGAGAATTTGAATCATGCAGGAGAATTCGAACCTCAGTTGGTCTAGCATAGGGATTATCACCACCGGAGTGGTCCATACGACTCAAAGTCAACTGAACTGATCCTAAAATAAAATAATTGAAGTCATAATCAATTAACTGACTAAGGAGGGCACTGAGTCTATCATGCATTCCAGTCAAAAAGGGCGCATGAGGCCACAATCAGTGGCATCCGGAGCTCTAACCCCCCACAAGAGTCAGCTAACTCAGGTGGACTGCACTGGAACACTCAATAGGTTCCTATAAAACAAGGAACTGACTGAAGTGGTCCTAAAATGATGCATGCAGGGCTCAAAAGGTGGTAGATGGATCCTGGATGACATCTACACACCACTAGGGGGTAAATGACATCATCAACAACTAGGAAAAAATAAATAATGATAGGTAGGACAAGGATGGAGTATTGAAATATCCTAACACCCCCCCTTAATCCATACTTTTGCATCCTAGGCCCTAGTTACTAAGACTAAAGGTAAAACATAAAATCAAATAAATGATAAAAAAGAACTGTGCATGAACCAAGGAAATGGAGAAAAACCTCATGGGAAAAATAACCCCCCTTAAAAAGGAACAACAGTAGGGAACTCAAAGAACCTTCATATTAAGTAGAGAAGGAAAAAAAATTCCTCCGTGAAAGCCTTTGAAAAAATATTGGCAAGATGCTCCTCTGTAGGATAGAAATGTAGGTGCTCGATCTGGATCTGGATCTGCTCCTTTGATGTACCTCCCACTGTGTAGAAGTTGTATTTTCCAAAACAAGTCTTTTAGGAACCCTTCTTACTACTAGACCAAATGGATCATTGTGGTCCAAATCATGAACCTTTGAGTACCTTTTGTCAGACAACCGATATTATTGCTTGGTTGTAGATACCCCATGGAAAGTCTCTCCAAGATACTGTGGATCAAACCCCACCATCATGTAGCACCTCTCTGAGAGAAGTGGATTTGCGTGACATAGTGCAAGTTTTGCATGATGCTGAGATATGGTGGTTCTGTGGTAAGATGGATCCCCAACTGTGTTCCCAGCAGCTAGAAGGACTTTGTGAGTCCATATTGGCCTTGGCCATGGATTGAGAGCATGTGTTGGATATGGATCTGAATCTGAATCTCCTTGAACTTTATTCTCAACATCAAGATCTTGATCCTCTTCTTCATTAGAAGAGATATCACTCTGATCTTCATCAGATTCTGATGGGGTAGGAAGTATATATGGAAAAAAATGTGAGAATTCATATGCCTTGGATGCATGGTTTGCAAACCTTTTCACTATAATCTTCCCAGTGGATATCTCTACAATCTCAACCATGTTAGGACCAAATACCACTTTCTTCGGTGAGACTGTGTGAGTCATATGATATACAAATAACAAACTTTCCGACAAAGAAGGCACAAATAGAACATTCTTGAACTTTTCATGCTCCATATGTAATTTTCCCTTCCCTTCAACAGAGATCCGAGAGTTATCTCCCATGTGAATAATCATACCATCTTTGAGATCTAGAGAAGAAAATGATTCTCTGGAGGAAACCATGTGGTTGGAGGAACCTGAATCTATGAGGAGGGCTTGTGATTTTGAAAATCCATCCTTCAGTGCATGGAATCTCTCATGACCATCAGAATCAATCTCTCTTGCACCTTTTGTGTAATGTCCCTTGTTAGGAATTTTATTAAAATGCCCAATTTTCCACTTTTTCCCCAATTTCGACCTTTGACTAGTTTTGATGCCTAGGTCCCAAATTTTCCCCAAATGATCCCAAATATTCTGAGAAGGTATATGAATGATATTAGAACATAAATATGTGTTTTAGGGATTCCTTTGGACCTTTGAAATTCTTCTACAAATCCTCTTTCAATTCTGGACAATGTAGGTAACTTTGCTAGTGATTTCCCTTTGACTATTATCGGTCTCTAGGTCTCAAATTGAATCCAAATGAATTCAAATCTTCAAGGAAGGTGTATGAATGATATTAGGACTTGAATATGATTTTCAGGGATGATATATGGCCACCAAAATACCTTTGAAAACTCTATTAATATTCTGGACCAAGTATGCAATTTTACTAGTAATTTGGGGTTCAAATCCCCCTGGGATAAGTACAGAAAATGGCTTCCCAAATGCCTCCAAACCCACTCAAATTTATGAAAATAGGTAGGGAATGTATTAATTATGTTATTAAGGTCTCATGTGCACCATTAATTGATTATTATATCTGCTCCAACCCTCTCCCATTCAGCTGCAAAAATCACCCATTCGACCCTTGGGGAAATGACACTATTTCTTCTCCCAATGCAATTAAACTGAGTAAAAATACTTCAAATGCTCAAGCACAATACATGAAACTTGTATAATACATCCATGGCAGTATATTAATCACAAATGTATCATAGAATCATCCATTCATTCGAAATCATCTGCATTACATTGGTTCACAACAAGGTAGTGGGGAAATGGCACTATTCTTTCATTAAAAATCCGATTTACACATTTCTACTTGGAATTTCGACCTGAAAATTTTTGGAGATGAAGAAAATATTATTTAATTCATATTAAAAAATAAATGGGGCATTATAATCTCCCCCAAATATTACAATAGCTCACCAAAAATGCCCTCCCTCAAGGATAAAGAATATGCCATCAAAAATGGAAATGGATGAAGGAGTGAGCTGCAATAGAAGAAACCATGATCTTTCCTATAGCTTACACATGCGAATAAAGACTCCATTAAATCTCCAAATGAAAGGTATGAATGGCCTTTCCAATTACCAACTTGGGATGGGAATCTTTCACCCTCAAAATTGGCTAAGGCAATAAACTAGTCATCCACTAGCTCTCCCTCTTCACAAATGCAATTGCAAATTCTACAAATGATCAAAATATGCTTTAATTATTTTTTATTTACATTTGTAAAGTTCTAATGTCCTCCATGGGTCGAATTCCTTCCAAGAGACTCATGCCAACTCAAGTTGGGAAGATATTCCAAAGAACGCCACTTGTACAACAATTCCTAGTCTCCCACTTCCACCAAATCACATGTGGAAGCATCTTAGCTGCCCTAACACCCTTGAGCGTCCTCTTAGAGTCTATTTTTAGCCCTGACATGTAATAGATATCATATTTCATATGTCATATGCCCTGATTTGTGTCACAGGTATCATAGCATCTTCATCATTGTTGTCATAGAGCCAGGGAATCTAGCCCAAGTGTCTCACTAGCTCCAAATTGCCTCTTCCTCTTCCATGGGAGTTACTCTTCCTCTATATTTATACCTTGGATGAGTCATGCCATGAATAATAATTTTTGGAATCCCCCAAGTATGTTACCATTCACCTTGAATTCGAATTGGTGAGAGAATGATGCCAAGTGTAGTGAGGAAATCTAGCCATATGGGGGTCCCACTTCCCTCATGTGTCTTCATGATCAAATGCCACTTTGATTTTCACTTGTATATATTTATTTATCTTCTTTATTAAATATTTATACCATTCTAATGTTCAAACATAATTTATTATCCCCCTTATTCCAAATCCCAAAGCTTCCACCCCAAACCTAGGAAACTAGTAATTTTCCTCGGCAATTATTTGGCCCTTAACATCAATTTTACAAGCTCTAATGAATATGGCCAATGTGATTAGGTCATTGTGACCCAATTCCAAATTTGGGACATGACATTTTGGGACGTAAATGTTGTGTTGTTCAAGAAGCTTGGTCATCTGATCTATCTTCTTTTGCATGCAAAATCTCTCTTGGTGTTTTCCTTTCTTGCAATAGGAACACTTGTATTTCTCAAATCACTTATGTTTGTCCTTCTTAAAGCTGGAGGATCCTTCGGATGGAATTGACTTGGCATTCTGCTTGGGTTCATATTGCCTCTTATCTTTTCCTTTGTGCTCCCCCTTCCCATTCACACTTTTTGGTTCTCCAGCTAGAAGAGCTTGATATTTGGAGGCCTTCAAGGCACCCATCTGGATCATCTTATCTTGTTCTTGGATGAGAGATTCAGTGAAAACATCTAAGGAGGGAATCTTCCAACCAAGGATTGGCATTCTCCCAGAATGGAAGGTAGAGACAAATATAGAGAACTCGTTACCTAGCTTTCTAAGAATGGATAGAACTAGCTGCTCATCCTTCTTCTCAATGCCACACTTCTTGCATTGCATAACCAAAGATTTGAATTTTCAAACGAACTATTGAATGGTCTCAAAACTGCTCGGTTTTAGAGCAATCAACTCATTTTCCAGAATATGGCCTCTTAGATCATCTTGTTTGCCGAAGAAGGTCTCTAAATCCAACCATAACTCTCTTGTAGTCTTCAATCCTTCGATGTGGAAGAGTAGATATTTGGAAATATGACTACACATGAAACCAAATGCTTCATCCAATCTATTCAGATACTTGGTTTTCTCCACAATTGATGTTGGTTTGGGATCCTCCCCATTGTCACCCTGTACATTGATTTGTTTCACAATACCATCTGCATGTCATCCCTCCAATCAAGATAATTTAAGGGTGTCAAGATCCTAGGAGAGAGAGAGGAGAGTTGGAATTTTCCATTACAACTGCTGGAGTGAATACAAGGTGAAATTGTTTCTACTGCAGAAAAACTATTGCAATTGCAGAAAACTATTGTAACTGCTACACCTGTTGTTGAACTCAAAAAATTTGAATAACCTTCAAAAAAATATCAATAAGGAGGTATACTAATACTGAGCACTACTTTAGGACAGTAGGAACTTTTATTCGGATCCTTCACACCTGGCTAGACCTCATTGGATTTCTCCAATAAATTCAATGCAATGGCACCAATATTTGTTGTGGAAATCCAAAGACTTCTGGTGCACTACCGAAAGTATCTACTCAACCTATTCTCTCTATGGATCTGATACGATGTGAAATTCTAAGTCACAACAAATCTAAAGAGCCGAGGAGACCTCACAAATAAAGAATGAGCATACAATTAGAATAAGAGTGAAAAATGCAGTAAAAAGGTGCAGAAGAATAATAATGCAACAAAAATCATATAGGAGTAGAATAATGTCACATGTTCCAATAATTAGTATAATAAACATTGATTTTACAATGGAAAAAATTCGAATCATGCACGAGAATTCGAACCTCAGTTGTTCTAGCATAGGGATTATCACCATTAGAGTGCTCCGAAAGACTCAAAGTCAATTGAGCTGGACCTAAACTCAAATAACTGAAGTCGCAATCATTTAATTGCCTAAGGAGGGTGCAATAGTGAGTTTGTCATGCATGCCAGTCAGAAAAGGGTGCATGAGGCCACAATCAGTGGCATATGGAGCTTTAATCCCCCACAAGAGTCAGCTAACTCGGATGGACTGCACTGGAACACTCAGTAGGTTCCTATAAAATAGGGAACTGAGTGAAGTGGTCTTAAAATAATGCATTTAGGGATCATAAGGTGGTAGATGGATCCTAGATAACATCTTCACACCACTAGGGGAAAATGACATCATCAACGACTAGGAAAAAAAATGCTAGGTAGGACAAGGATGGAGTATTGAAATATCCTAACACCCATTTCCATTTCAGAATGGGTAAAGGTTGAAGTAAACTGACTAGATAATGATGTTCAGTTTTAACTTGTTGACATTCAAGACATCTAGATAAATAATTAGTAGTATCATTTTTCATGTTAGGCCAATAATAATATGTTCTTATCATTGTTATCATTTTATGATATCTTGGATGTCCGAAATATGGTTTCTTATGTAATTCATTTTGGATTATGTGTTTGAATTATTCAGGGTTAGGTACATATAACTAAATTTTATATGTTAACTAGTCTTTTGACCCCATAGAAAAATCTATTGATTCACTTCCATTTAGGTTTTCCTTCAATTTCCCTTAACTTTTATATATTCTTCATCGTTTTTAGATGCATCCTTGATTTTATCTTCTATATCTGTTTTATAACTGCTAATGGTAGCTGAAAATTTTGGAATAGCGTTCCTACTCAAGGCATCCGCTACTCTATTTTCCTTTCCTTTTATATGTTTTATCTCAAAGTCATACTCGCTCAAGAAGGATAACCACCTTGCCTGGAAAGCATTTAGATTTTGTTGGTCAAACAAATACTCTAGACTTATGTTATTGGACATTAAGGTAACTTTTCTTCCAATAAAATAGTGTCTCCACATTTTTAAAGCGTGTAATATTGCATCCAATTCTATATCGTGTGTTGCATAATTTCTTTCATGCTCTTTAATTTTTCTTGATTCATAACTTATTACATAATCATCTTGTAATAATACTCCACCTAGTCCTTCCAAGCAAGCATCCGTACATACAACAAAGTCTTTGTCTGGATCCGATATACTTAGAATAGGTGTTGTTGTAAGTAAATGTTTAAGTCTTTCAAAGCTTTATTGGCATTTATTTGACCATACAAATATTATTCCTTTCTTTTGTAATGAATTTATTGGATAGGAAATCCTTGAAAACACTTCAATGAACCTACGATAGTAACCCATGATCCCCATAAAGGATCTAACTCCGGTTACATCCTTAGGAATTGGCCAATCAGTGATTGCCTTAATCTTATCAGGGTCTATAGAGATTGCTTCTCTAAAGATTATATGTCCCAAATACTAAATTTTATCTTGATAAAAGTCACATGTACTGAATTTTGTGTCTATTTTATGTCACCTCAAAGTTTGTAAAACCATTTTTAAGTGTTCTTCATGTTCTTGTTTGTTTTTAGATTAGATTAGTATATCATCAATAAATACAACCACAAATTTATCCAAATATTTAAGAAGGACACTATTCATTAGGAACATGAACGTGGATGGAGCATTAATTAAACCGAAGGGTACAACCATAAATTCATAATGCCCGTACCATGTTTAAAATTTCGTCTTGTAAATATCTTCGTCTTTAATTCCTATTTGGTGATAACCACACCTCAAATCAATTTTTTAAAATACCATAGCTCCCCATACTTGATCAAACATAACATCTATATGAGCTAGTGGGTATCTGTTTTTAATAGTCATTTTGTTAAGTTGTCTATAATATATGCAGAGTCTTAAGGTGCCATCTTTCTTTTTAACAAAAATCACCAGTGCTCCCCACAGGGACGCACTTGGTCTTATGTACTTTTTATCTCGCAGTTCTTGTAATTGCATTTTAGTTATACCAATTCTGGTAATGTTCATTCTATATGGGGATTTAGAAGTAGGTACTGCTCCCGGTACCAATTCAATAGTAAAATCAATCTCCCTCCTCGGATTCATCTATCTGAGGTAGATTCTTAGTGTTTAGCATCTACTTAAGTAGTATATTTTGTAATGCACTCATTTGGGATTCTTTTGAGTGTAGACTTAGTTTATTTGTACTGTAGACTCTGTGGGTCCTTGTGTATTCTAAAAAGATGGAAAATATCCTATGTAGTGAACTATGTTCTATTTGATTCTAATTGAATATCAAGGAACTATTTTTCTGCTTGAATATATATATATATATATATATATATTCAGGATACCCATGGTAGGGCCTTGGTCTTAAGATCCTCACCATGTTCCTTATAGTAATCAACAATATTACATCATTTATATAGCATATGCCAAGTGGTCAAAACTAGGGGCATTACATAAGTCATCATGACTACTACAACTTCATCATTCTTCACGCTGATGACAAACTTATATTAATCATCATTTTGTTCTAGAACGGAGGTCTTTGTGAACTACCAACGAACCTTACTCTTCAATAATGTTTTCATATCTTGTGCTCACGTACCATAAGTGTGGCCATTCAAAACCATAGGTTCTTTCTTTGAACTTGTCATCTTGATCTATAGATCTAAACCTTAATACAATCTTCATGTCAAAACACTAAGTCAATCTAATGAAATCCAACTCGTGAGGAGAACATATAACTAACAACCTCTAAAAGACTTGCAAACAACATGCTAAGTCTTTAACCAATAAATCTGATACCATGTTAGAGAATTAAGGGATTAAATAGATAGATATGATATCATGTTGGAGAATTAAGGAATTAAGTAGATCAAGGAGCTTATGTATTCCAAGAAGAGGTAGATTTTAAAGACATCATTATAGCACTTAAGGACAAGTGAGCATAACTCAACAATACAATAGGGAATACAAGGAACCCAAAAACTTACATCATAGATCGATCTACAAGACCATAGATAGATATATATAGCACCAAAATGTAACTAACTCCCTTGAAGTAAGGAAGAGATGGACCACTCTGATTGGATAAGGTGCATAACGAACTCCTTGAATTCTACCTTGGTCTACATACAAGTCCACTACCTTGGTCAACCCAACTAACCATTGTAATTCTTAATCAACCACTCATTTGGCCACTTAGTTGACTGATCTAGTCTATTAATGATTGATTGTCTCCAAAATATCAAAAGGTGTGATGAACCTACTCAGCCTGATTTTCCAACACAATGAAATAGAGGGGACGTTTCTCAACATTTATGGATAACATCCCCAGTAAAATTGTTGAAATAAACTAATGCGTCTAACTTAAGAAGGTTTGAACCATACACTTGCTAATATAAAACTAGCCAAATATCCAATGACATTAGTAACACTAATTGAACTAACCTCTTAAAAATGTGACTTACCTCTATCTATTAATTATATTTATTATAATAATCATATTAATGAATATAATTATTGAATAAATTATACACATTTAAATGATAATGAAATTAGCACATATCCATATAAAACACAATTTGATAATAAGAAATAACAATAACAATAATATATAAATATAATCATTCATGTTAATTTATTATTATTTTATTTTATAAGTAAGAATATTTTATATTTTGACATGAAATCTTAAATTAGTTATTATTTTTATTAAATAATCAATACATAAAATATACTATAATAATAAAAATGTTATGAAGTTTGTTGGTTAATTGTACTTGACTTTTTTATCAATCAATGAAGTAGATGGAATTTTTATGTAACTTTGATTCTCATATAAATAATTTCGTAGTCTAAAAGATCTACTATTTCAAATAGAAAAATTGATTTTTTAGGCATAATTTTGAAAAAATCCGAAAGAATTTTTAAAAATCCTAGTTACAACAAAAATTTAAAAGTTTGGGTGCACTAAGAGTTTTTAATGGTGTTGAATCCTTTTCTACCATCAAAATCGCCATTAAAACACAATTGAATTTAGATTTTGCAAAATAAAAAAATGCTGAATTTGAAAAACTCCTGACCAAATGGTCCAATTTTTAAACAAATCCATAAGTAACAAGTTTCAGTTTCTCCTTTTTCCTTTCTAAAAAAATATATCAACAATCATTAACTTTGCAAGTGGGCAACACATATTTCATCGCTTACGATTAAGAGAATCTTGAGAGAAGAAGAATTGAGCATCTTAATCAATTCTCACTCGGCAGTGAGTTTTTATTGGGGTGTAATTCATTCCATGGTAAGTTAACCAATAGTGCTCCTTTCCTAACATTCAAAGTCAAGAGCCTTTGAGCATGAAACCGACAGTTATCAATTATTGATGTACACCATTAAGAGCTCAGGAATATGCTTTTGATAGCACATGTCATTATAATGCTTTTCAAAGGATAAGTTACCATATATGGTTGGATGGACCCAACATAATTACATGCATTTGTATGGGTACGGTTGTTGGCACTATGATTCAGTTGTCATTGATGGTTGGAAAGTAGACAAAGCGGGCGACTCAGACCATAGAAACTTCAGTTTACTAAAGCTGCGACTGAGTTTGAAATACAAGAAAAGAATGTTGTTAGACAACTGCAACTTAGACAAGCTGTGACTTAGACGGCTGCAACTCAGACAGCTGTGACTCAGACAAGCTTTGACTCAGACGGCTACAACTCAAACGACCGTGACTCAGAGGTTGAGACTCAGACGGTTGTGACTCAAATGGTCGTGACTCAGACAACCATGACTCAGACGGTTGAGACTCAGATGGTCGTGACTCAGATAACCGTGACTCAAACAAGCTACGACTCACAAAAATTTATCTATTAGTCAGTTATAGCGTGTAAGTTCTAGAAGTCAAAGAGACAGTTCAATTTTCGAATTGGGAGTTAAAGAGACAATCTCAGTTTTAGAATTGAAATATCTGGAAGTTAAAGAGACCAAGGCATATAACTTCAACAACTATAAAAAAAATTGATGAGAACAAAATTAGTGTGAGAATTGAGAGGATGAAGAGGAGTGGTTGTTGATGAAGCTATGATTCGAAGAAAACAATTCAGAACAAAAATGTATGGCTCGATTTAATGAAGAACAAAATGCCCAGAAACTCAAGCTGTAGCAGCACATAACAAAAATGAAAAGGGTATGTACTGATATATCTGAACCAATGTGATATAATTGACTGAAAAATTCTTAACAATTCAGAAGAAAAATGCGTGGCTCGATTTAATGAAAAATAGAATGCCTAGAAACCCAAGCTGTAGCAGCACATAACAAAAATGAAAAGAGTATTTACTGATATATATGAACCATTGATATAATCAACTGAAAAATTCTTACATAGGGTGGAAGGGAGGTGCTAGGGAGGATTGATTTCCTCTATAAATCAGGTTGGTGTCTGAATATTGGGAGTGGGTGCTTCCCTCTAGTAGGTGCTAGAAAAACATGAGAGTTGATGCTCTCAACAAGTTGCAGCTTGTTAAACAGAGGTTGTAGCCTCATCTTGAGTTGGTGCTAAAAAAAAAAAAATGATGTACAGGAGTTAAAAGACTGCTTATCATTCTAAGAAGAAGAGGTTTTTATGAGTTTCCTCATGAATATTTGTGTCTGTTAATTTTTCAGAATTTACTTCAATATAATCTAGGATCTTAACTGAGAGAACAACATGTATAGCATATCTACATCATATCAATCATGGAAACAATAATGCAAGCACACAAGAGACACAGAGTTTACTCGGGGAAAACCATAAAGGTGAAAAACCCCAATAACTTCCTCAGAGATAGATAGAGCAATGATACAACCTAAGCATAAGAGATAGACATCTCCTAGCAGTAGCTTCTCCTCCTCCACAAGTGCGCCACTCTCCCGAGAGTGTGAAAGAGAATAGAATGATGAAATAGAGTGCCCCCCGCACTCTATTTATACTTCACTTGACTTTCCTAATAACCTTTACTAGGTCGGCCTTAACTTAACCACATAACATAATGCTGACTGGGCCGACACCCAATAGGGTGGTCTAATAACCCTTTGACCCACATGGCCGACCCCCAATAGGGTGGTCTAATAACCCATCAAGTATAAGTTACAACACTTACAATATAAATGACGACACTTCTGTATAGAGGAATAATAACATATCTATAGGAATACAAACATTTCTGTATAGAGGAATAATACCATCTCTATAGGAGTACAATATACATATATGAAATACATTCCGAAGTTACATATACATCAACACTCCCTCTTAACTAGGAAGGTATTTCTCGACACAGGTCTTCTAGCACAAGTCTTCTTCTCTGGATCATCGTCACTGGATAATCATCATTGAGTCATCGTCATCATCACTGCTTTTGCTATCTCAATCAATCTCTGAATCTACTCATCATAGGAAGTTCTACAGAGCCAGTCCTTTTTCATATTGGATGTAGGCCAACCACCTGCATGCCTTCATAATCACTGGCCATACTGTGGAAATCTCAGGACTTATTACGTGCATCACAAAACCTTAAAAGAGTCTCTTGGCTAGCAAGAACCCTAAAGAGCATCTGAGGCCTTTTTCATCCTGTCGAGATCTCTAGGACTGATTACATGTGACTCCACCACAAAACCTCGAAAGAGAATCCCAAGACTGATTACGAGCACACAGCTCAACCTATTGGATCTCCCAGGGCACAAATTACATGTGGTCACCACAAAACCTCGAAAGAGCATCCCAGGACTGATTACGAGCACACGCCTCAACCTATCGGATCTCCTAGGGTACAAATTACATGTGATCATGGAAAAACCTCGAAAGATCATCCCAGGACTGATTACGAGCACACGGCTCAACCTATCAAATCTCTCAAGGCACAGATTACATGCCATAGGACAAAACCTCGAAAGATCATTTGCCAGATATCCCAGGGCACAAATTACATGCCATAGGAAAAACCTCGAAAGACTATCTGCAAATCTCCCAGGGCACAAATTATATGTCCTCCCAAGCAAAACCTCGAAAGAGCATTTTCTAGATATCCCAGGGAACAAATTACATGCCATAGGAAAAACCTCGAAAGACTATTTGCAAATCTCCTAGGGCACAAATTATATGCTTATCTGCACAACCTGTTCCACAGCCACAGAGTATCAACCTGATACTCATCATACATCATCCTGATGTACACATGATCATCTTGATCATCAACACTGCATCATCCTACTGCATGTCATCTGGAGCAACATCCTGAAGCTCATCATCCATGATCATCCTGATCATACAATGCATCTACCTGATGCATACCAAGTATCTACCTGATACATATCATCATACGTGATCCAAATGATCATACCTGATACATATCAACATACATGACCTACCTGATCATACAACGTATCCACCTGATACATATATAGATACATGGTCCAAGCATCCAACATGATGCATATACAAATACATACAAATGATCCAACTGATCATATCCAGCATCCAACATGATGCATACATACATAAATGATATATATACATATACAGAGCAATAACTGGAGCATCGTCCCGATGCTCATCATCCAGCGTTTACATCCACATCCATGTGAAGGATCCTCCTTCCAACATGCTTGGAATGGATTCATCAAATGTCTCCATCACTTCTTCCTCGAAGTGTCGTCGACCTAAAGAACACCAAGCCTCTCTCTGAAGTACTCAAACTTCACTCTGGATAGTGGCTTCGTCAGCACATCTGCAACCTGCTCATCCTTCGCAACATACATGAGCTTCACTGCTCCTCTCTATACCATATCCCTGATATAGTGATATTTGATCTCTATGTGTTTTGACCTATCGTGGAACACCAGGTTCTCAGACAGCTTCACACAAGTCTGGTTGTCACAAAAGATACCAGTGGCCTCTAGCGGTAGATCAAATAACTTAGACAGTAGTTTCCGTAGCCATACTGCCTCACAAATAGCCAAACAGGTTGCAACATACTCTGCCTCAGTTGTACTCAGTGCTACGCAAGACTGCTTCCTGCTAAACCAGGAGATCACACCTAATCCCATACTGAAGCAACACCCAGAAGTGCTCTTCCTATATGCAGCACTGCCTGCCCAATCTGAATCAACATAACCCTGTAGGTTAAACTTTTGATTCGCATCATACTTGATCCCATAATCAACTATACCCTTCAGGTACCTCAGAATATGCTTTACAGCAGCCAGGTGAACACTCCTCAGATCTGTCAAGAACTGGCTCAATGTGTTCACCGCAAAGCAAATATCTGGTCTCGTGTTCGTCAGGTACATCAAGGACCCAATCATCTGACGATACATCGTGACATCAACCGGATCAGATGAAGCATAACACAAAAGCTTCAGGTTCGATGCCATAGGTGTGGCCATGGCCTTACAGTCCATCATCCCGAACCTCCTTAGGATCTCTACTGCATACTTCCCTTGTCCAAGGAAGATTCCATCTGTACTCTGCCACCCCTCCATACCTAGAAAATAGTGCATCATCCACAAGTTCTTCATCTCGAACTTGGTAGCAAGCTTCCGCTGCGTGTTGGCAATCAATCTATCTTCACCTGTAATAAATAGGTAATCCATATACAAAAGTAGTATCACTAGATTGCCTTCCTCAACCTTGTAGTAAAGGTTGGAATCCACTTTACTCTTGGTAAATACAAAACTAGATAGAAAGATATCTATCCTACCATACCAATTTTTGCACATATATGACTCCCTGTCATGTGTCTCAGAACCAAGTGGTTGCTCCACATACACTTCTTCTTCAACTACACCATTCAAGAAAGCTGTCTTGAAATCCATCTAGTGTATATTCCATTTCATCACTGCAACCAGAGAAAGTGCGGATCTAATGGAAGTGTATCTGGATACAAGAGCAAAAGTCTCTATGTTACCACCTGCAACATGCTTAATCTTGTAGATCCTCTTGGAAGTCACTATAGACTCCCCTTCAGGTCTTGGGACTGCATCCCAAACATCTTCATGATTGAATGGTACTCATCGATCATGGCATTCTTCCCAGATCCTGGAAACTTCAATATCTTCAATATTTTCAATAGATAACTTTGTTGCTGAACAAATGTTGTAGTCCTTCTTTTGTAGGTGATGTTATACGATCTTTCCTACACAACAAGTTAAATTGCATGATTAGAAAACATCTCATAGTTTTCATAACAAATTCTTACACATAAAGAAATATGTCATACAGTCATGCAGTTATCTTAGCCAATGCTTCAATACAACATTTATCCATATCCCGTAACTTTCTAGATGCCTTCCAATCTCTACCAGAACATTGTTAAGAGTGTGCACAACTCCCAACATGTTAGAAAAGAGGTTTCATTCTAGATAAGTAGCAATGGAATGTTGTACAGTGCCAAAGGCCACTTACCCATGTATATTAGTAGTATGCTATTCATCAATGCAACTATTCTAATATGCATAATACACAACCTAATTCTAGGAACATGAGTATATACATTATTGAACAGTATTATTTAAACAATAAAATATGCAATGAATGATAATTCAAATACTTATATTTGTTTGTTTGTTGTGTTGACTCCCTCTCAGTCTTTGCTTCTTTTCCGCAACTCCATTCTAATGTGGATTGTGAGAAGTGGTCAACTCCCTCTGAATATCTGCATCCTTGGAGAAACTACTGAAGTGTGCTCCTTCTTGATCTTTGCTTCCTTGCAGGAACAACTGGAGTGTGCTCCCTCTTGATCTTTGCTTCCTTGTAGGAACAACTAGAGTGTGCTCCCTCTTGATCTTTGCTTCCTGGTTTACCTGTCCTTGAACTTATATCCATCCTTAATCACTATGCCTGTTTATTAGTATCAGCATTTCTTTATCCTTGAGGTCTCATACATTCATTAGTATAATCTTAATACTATCAAAACACAATAATCTTAAACATGTATAGTCATGATCATTTCAAACACAGATAATAAACATTAGTATTCAAGGACTCTTATGGTTAGTCATATCATAAATTAAAGTAAGAAACATAATATGCCTAAACCGGTGATTACTCAAACCTATACTTTCATGACTCTTCTGGTTAGTCATATCATCAATTGAGGTAAGAAACATAATATGCATAAACCCGTGATTACTCAAACCTATACTTTCATGACTCTTATGGTTAGTCATATCATCAATTAAGGTAAGAAACATAATATGCATACGCCCATGATTATTCAAACCTATGAATAATCATTATCAATCATGCCATGTATACTTATATAAGAGATCCTATCACAAGGTAGGATTCTAACTTGATATAGGAAAAACATATCTGGATTAATATGTTAGCTGGTTATTGTCTAACATACCCACATGATGTCTTCGTGACTTGTGCTAGTAACCTGCATATCTCATAGGTTAACCATTATAGAACCAAGTTATACATACCTCGTAAATAGATCTTCTAAGTGATCCATGACAATGGATGAATCTTTGTCTTCATGTCACCATGATCATATGTTCTTGAATTAAAACATGATTTGTCTTTCTTGGTGTACGTTTCATGTTAGTGGACAACGTAAACCTCATACAACACCATAATGCATTAGTACAATCATAAGTGTCAACACCCTAATCAATGAATATCTTCTATCATGCATTCATAATTTTATTAAGGTGATACGACAAGTCTAAATTTAGTCAAGATTGTACTAACCGTAATAACATGAAGACAAACATACCATAAACTTAATCATGAACAAATATCGAAACATACCTGGATGAGTCATACCTGTCGAGATTGCTTGTAATCTTCTTATGTAAGGCCTTAGCCTCATCTCCCTCTGAAACAGGAACTTCTTCACTTATGCAGTTGACCAATCCATTCTCTTCTAGGATTAACCCAATCCACTTGATTTGCAGGAACCGAATCTGGAGCTGGAATAGGGTTTGTCAGAGAAACCCTAAAAATTCAAACTTTGAATTTCAAACTTCCGAAAGGATAGAAATATGCGCCTTGATGAGCTGATCAAGCTAGTATACTCATAATTTGAAAACTGCAAAGTTTCACCCCTCAAATTTTCCTTTGAAACTTCCAGATTCACTGGACATGACCCTGAACTAGGGTTTGATAAATCCCACCCTTTTCCCAATCAAAAGGTTCGATCCAAATATCTAAGCTTCTATTTTTCTGAGGAGCTTCCAGCTGTAGTCACAGATTTCAAAAATTTCCATTTTTGTAGAAGCCCTAATTTTCCACTTTTTCGATCAAAGTCTCGAACTAGGGTCTGATCAAGCTCGGCCTTCTTCCCAACCAAAAATTCTGATCTTGGTCTCTAAATTTTGATTTTGATGAGTGGCATTCAGCCATAGTCTCTGATTACAAAAATTCCAACTTTCTCTGAAACCCTAAATTCCAGAAGCCATGAATGAAGGTGCTCAAAAATAATTCTGTTTTAACAGAAATATGTACCTGATTGTTTCTGGTGTAACTCCAAACTTTTCGATTCACAGGGTCTGAAAACATTTCCTGTGATAGCTCGAATTGACATATTTCCAACCCCATAGGTCTGACCTCAAATGGATTCTCTGAGAGAGAGTTATGCCAAGTGTCGCAATGTGACCTGTTTATGGGATAAAATAGGAGAGCAAACTTGTATGGTGTGCCACGTGTCACTGGTTCCGTTTCGGCCTCTCAAAAAGTTACTTGAGAAAGTAAAGTCCGTGCACTACCTGTCACACTTTACGAAATTTCATTTGGAGCTTCCTATCCCAAGTTATGACCTTTTTTGCCAAGGTCACCTGTTTATGACTGAGATCTGGAAGAGGCAGAAACCCTATATTGTACAGATCATAAATCACAAAGTACAACAAATTAGAGGTTTTCCTTTAGACACAAGGTACATCGGGATCTTAGCTTCTCCCTATATGATTTTTAGAACCTGAAACCTCAGCGAAAATTATTTATAGTGAAAGTGCTATGATGACTGGTTTTTTCTATATCAAGCCCTAGCTTCGCAATTGCAACAAGTGTCATACATGCCATACCATGCCTTCTTTCAATCTAGCTCTGATACCATGTTAATTTTTCAGAATTTACTTCAATCTGATCTAGGATCTTAACTGAGAGAACAACATGTACAGCATATCAATCATGGAAACAATAATGCAAGCACGCAACAGACACAGAGTTTACTTGGGGAAAACCATAAAGGTGAAAACCCCAATAACTTCCTTAGAGATAGATAGAGCAATGATACAACCCAAGCATAAGAGATAGATATCTCCTAGCAGCAGCTTCTCCTCCTCCACAAGTGCGCCACTCTCCCGAGAGTGTGAGAGAGAATAGAATGACGAAATAGAGTGCCTCCCACACTCTATTTATACTTGACTTGACTTACCTAATAACCTTTACTAGGTCGGCCTTAACTTAACCACATAACATAATGTTGACTGGGCCGACACCCAATAGGGTGCTCTAATAACCCTTTGACCCACATGGCCGACCCCCAATAGGGTGGTCTAATAACCCTTCGACCCACATGACTTATACAGGGCCGACCCCAACAAGGTGGTCTAATAACCCATCAAGTATAAGTTACGACACTTACAATATAAATGACGACACTTCCGTATAGAGGAATAATAACATCTCTATAGGAATACAAACACTTTCGTATAGAGGAATAATACCATCTCTGTATGAGTACAATATACATATATGAAATACATTCCAAAGTTACATATACATCAACAATGTCTGTGTACACCGTATGTGTGATTGATGATTACTTGTGCTATTGCTTATCTTATTCATTATCTTGACAATCATTTTGAATGATAATGAAGTTATAAAAGGGACTAAGATTGTTTAAGCATAACACAAATGATTCACCCCCTCTCAGTTGTATTAATAACAGTAACAATGGTTATAACATTATGTCATATGTTAATGAAATTTAATATACATTTTGCAGCATTTATTGTTACTACTGTTTTATGAATATAGATTATGGATTTATCATTAAACCTATATTTCAACAAATACAACAATAAATACATCATTGCAACATACAACTTTATGACAACCAACCTTATCTTTGTTAATTAAATCCCCACATACTCATAATAACAAGTAAAATTTATCTCACTTTATGTTACTATTATTATTTAACAACACATGAACATGAATTTTTACATGAACAAGATTATACTTTTTCACTCATAATATAACAAATAAAATTGATCACACTTGACATTACTATTATTGCTCAGTATAAGGAAGATCTTGTAACATGTGAGTGTTGAGTGTTTGTCTAGTAACAAAATAAAACAAAGTAAACAAAATCGCTATAAACAAAAAAGAATAATACAAAGTAAAAAGTAAATATGAGACTTAAACTATAGACATTAGAGCTTAGGATTAGGTGATAAATATTATGTCGGTCATAAACAAAAAAGAATAATTCAAAGTAAAAAGTAGATATGAGACTTAAACTAGAGACTTTACTTTTTATTTTTAATACAAAGTAAAATGTAAATATGAGATTTTAGAGAGTTGTGGAGTAACAAAATAATACAAAGTAAACAAAAAAGAATAATACAAAGTAAAAAGTAATAAATATTATGTTGGGCATAAACAAAAAAGAATAATACAAAGTAAAAAGTAAATATAAGACTTAAACTAGAGACTTTAAAGCTTAGGATTAGGTGGCTCAAGTATTGCACTCAAAGAGTTATTTAAGGAGTGGTTTGCACCTGGAAAGATTTGATCCCTCTCAGCTCTCGATAGAGTCTAGGATTTGGATTTATACTAGTTATTTAACAACACATCAACATAAATTTTTACATAAACAAGATTATACTTTTTTTATCATACAATGTTGCATTTGACGGGGAAAATGCCCATCCATAAAATACAACTTTTCTTTTACCATTTAAAAAAAAACATCAAAACATCAAAGTATTTAGATATAACATTGTAACCGTAAATTTTCGGCTTAAAAAAAACACATTGTAACCGTAAAAAAAAATGACGAATATACCGTTTTGCAAATTCCAACCCTGATAACATACCTCACGATTATGCTTTTTAAAAGATGACTTCTAAGTTACCGGAAACGTCCTATTAGCCTTGGTGAAACGCCGTTCCCCGTTTCGGATCCTGAAACGGAGGGGATATGGCCCTGAAACGTCATTGAAACGTATCATAGTGGTACAGATATGTTTCAAGGGTTTTGGATACGTTTCAGGGGAATTCTGAAACATGTCAGAGAGAGAGGGCCACGTTTCCAACGGTTTTTTATTCCTGAAGTCGAATTTTTAATTGTTTCCCTGGTCTACATTGAAACCCTGAAGGACCCACTACCTCTCCATGGAAACTATAAAGGATATTAAATGGTAATATTAAATTCTTAAAGTAAAAGTGATGTTCTCCTTATATTTCATTTTCTATCCTTTTACTTAAATTTTTAACATTACCATTAATTGTTTCAGGATGTTTGAGAGTGGTTCCAACCTCATCGGACTGCATATGCAAAAAGTAGAATTTTTAATCCCATTCAAAATTCAATAGACTTAACAGTTTTCAGGATTTTAGGATTGCAACGTTGCCACTGGATTCAATCAAGCACATCAACCCCTCTTTGTACCTTGATGTTGGTGGTGTTGATTGTTGAACTCCTCTGTCTTAAATGGACTTCGACCCACTTCCATAGCTCGAGAATATGAACAGAGTGCCTTCAAGCCCAGGGGAATCAAACCAGGTTCAGGATCCCTATTTTCGGTCTACTTTTGTTGAGGACATAGATGATGACTCTCACTCTAAGCATGAGGATTCAGATGATATTAGTTAAAAGTTTTCATAGTATCATGTTACATGTATGATTAATGATATTTGATAGTAGTCTTAGGTGATGATGATGTTGTACAATGATAATATTATAATGGTTATGATGACAATGATAATATTTATGATGATGGCGATATATATATATATGTCGTTTCCCCGCCATATCGTATCTGGATTTTTTGAAAATTTGTCGTATCCGTGTCCCCCCCCGTATCTGTATCCGTTTCCGTATCCGCTTCAGTGCAACTTAGGATGACTTACCTCAAGATTAGGCTTTAGGCTTTCTAAAGTATAACTTCACTTTACTATTGATGGTTGCATGGCTTTGACGTAACTATGGATAACATACATACGAGTCATGCCACAAACTAAAGTGGTACAAGGGATAGATTCTTTAACAATGGAAAGATGAGATTGTATAATTTTCAAGTTGAAGAATCTAAATTACTAAACATGTTTCAAGGTAGGGGAGGAAGCGTAAGGCAAGGGTGGATCGACCATGTTGATTTTAAGTCCCTCTAACATTTTAACAACCTTTATCATATAAGGATAATCTATGTAGTTGCATTATATAACCACAATGCAATTTTACTTAATATTTTTTTCTTTTTCTCATCTTCTCTTTTTATTATTTCTCTAAATTTTATCTCCAATCTTAAGCATTTTGAAAACTTACTAAAAAAAATTAAAATTAGTTTGAATAATTCATTTGATTTTTTTTCTTCTTCTAACAATCTCTAACAAGAACATCTTTAAGTTATAAACATCTGATTTATTTAGAACATGAGCCACATTTTTTTTACACAACTTAGCCACAACATATCTTGACATCTTCTCTCATCTGTCATTTATTCTTGGTTCTTTCCTTTTCCACAAAATTTTTCCAAACCAAAATAGAAAACTTTGGTGTTAAGTCGATGTCTAGTAATCTATTGTGAAGCTTGATGTTGAAGTGTATGATGCACTTATCACAATCTTGGTGTAAATATGTGATTTTAGGAGCAGTGTCAAAAGCTATTGAGGTGAGAGGGCCTTCCTCACATACTCTCACCAAGTTCATTTTGTGGCTCTCCATGCTCTACTCTATTGGGACCTTCACTGTGCATTGCACCATGGCCTCAATTCACTTATGATACCTCTATTGTCTAGTCAAAGAGCTCTAGTTCCTTCATGCCAAGGTAAAGAAATATGAAGGTAAATTTTAAGAAGCCTCAAAAGTTGCATCCTATGCCAACCTCATTGCTATTAATTATAGAGAAATGGTAGATATCATGGAATTCAAGGGTGGAGATGTGAATATGCTACAACATGGTGATATGCAGCATCCCCTTAGACAACTCCAAGCTTGAGATGACACCACTTGTCTAGAGGCTTTTCAAATATCCGGTAATTTGCAACAAGGCATATATCTCACCCTTCAAGGTGGTCCTTCAAGATATTGAGGAACTCAGGCTCTAGATGGGCTCTCCTTCACTAGTTTTCCCAAATGCAAGAGTCCATGTATTGTCAAGAGTTACAACACTAACCTCTAGTGCTTACCTAAGACCTTAAGCACTTGTTTTTACAATGTATGTTTTGTCATTTTATTTTCATATTGGGATAATTCTATAAGTAGT
Source organism: Larix kaempferi (assembly GCA_027924585.1). Lineage (NCBI taxonomy): Eukaryota > Viridiplantae > Streptophyta > Pinopsida > Pinales > Pinaceae > Larix > Larix kaempferi. Next base: position 597,934 of record BSBM01000542.1, on the reverse strand, counting down.
ATTTGAACCAAATTTTGAGCAAGCACACTTAGTTTGTATTTTTAATATGGATTTTAGCGGAATTTTCAAAGTGTGTGATAATAGAGTCTAAGTAATAATTTTTGTACTTCTCTGCATGGCTCTAGTCCATGGATTTTATAATAATAAATATTTAATATAAAAGTCATAACCTAACCTAGACATCATGTAAATTGACATGACCTAATGTTGACAAGGATCCCCTTAGACATCATGTAAATTGACATGACCTAATGTTGAGCAAGCACACTTAGTTTGTATTTTTAATATGGATTTTAGCGGAATTTTCAAAGTCTGTGATAATAGAGTCTAAGTAATAATTTTTGTACTTCTCTGCATGGCTCTAGTCCATGGATTTTATAATAATAAATATTTAATATAAAAGTCATAACCTAACCTAGACATCATGTAAATTGACATAACCTAATGTTGACAAGGATCCCCTTCACACAATGATTTGATTACTTAGTTTACAAAGATTTAATACATATCTTCAACCCTTCGTGATCAAAACCCATAACTTCTAAACAAAAATATGTAATCAATTTTATTAAATAAATGTTTACACTTATATTTATATTTTCAATTAAATATTTTCTTACAATTTTATTAGACTTACACTTAGGTTTCATTTTCAAGTCATCTATAGTAATCTTCATGAAATTTTAATTTATAGGAAAAAAAATTAAAAAGATTTTAATAAAAAGAATATATAGATATTTTTTAAAAATAACGTTTCATTATAAAATAAATACAAATATTTTTATTTCCGTTAAATAATTTTTTAAAATAACATTTCATTATAAAATAAATAAAAATAATATATATATTTTTTATTTATTTTAACAAAAAGGAAAACAATTTAACCCATAAAATTTATGGGTTTTTTACGTTGATAAAAACATTTTTAAAACTTATTTATAATGTTGATATTTTTGAAAATTTTGAAAATGTTATTAATTGTTTAAAGCTATAATGTTGATATGTTTGAAACTTTTCAAAAAGTTATTAATTTTTAAATCTTTAGTAAATTTTAACTTTTATTATAATTGAAATTTAAATTAATTTCAATAGAATTTAATAGCCATTCATCATAATAATATATAAAAAGAAATATTATTTTTTATGAAAATTAAAATGATTTTAATTTTAATAATCATTATTATATGAAAAAAAAAGAAATATTATACTTTATAAAATAAATAAAAATCAAATTGATTTTACTAGGTAATATTTTTCTGCTCACCCTAACCATAAATAATAAATATATGATATTGTAGATATTGATAAGAACCAACCTACCACTTCACTTTGAGCTTTATGAATTACATCACAAAAGAATAATATAATGTTCTATTTTTTTAGGGTAGCATATAAATGAAAATGCAATATTTGTTTAGGTTTTGCAAATGAGGTAGCAAGTTAAGTGAGTTTGATTGTGAGGAAAACTCCATAATTAAGCACACTATGGGGTATAAACCCTAAAAATAATGAGTGTTAAAAAGACTAATCAAAATCATAAAAAATTAATCAATTAAAACTATATTACTAATAGGATGTGAGTGATAAATTAATAACATAATGTGCACATATTAATCTCGAAAATGCTATTTCATATGTTAAATTATGAAAACCCCTAAATAATTATTTTTTAGGAAAAACAAGTATGACTATAACTCATAAAAAAAAAGAAAAATGATTTCAAAATTTATAATTATTTAAAAACTTTCAAACAACTATTTTGACAACACTTTTTAACATAACAAAAAAATACACTAATATAAACTATTAACAATTAACAAATACTCAATAATAAATTATATACATATATATTAAAAAAAAGTATCGATAAATCTAAGGACAAAAAACATATGGTTTAGGAGAACATATACAATTAAGTTAAACATGAAACAAGTAAAGCTACGACACTTTATAATTAATAATATATATATATATATAAATTAAAATTTGAAATAAAATACTAACAATAATTTATTATAATGTTAATGTATAAATAAAGCATCAACTTAACATCTAATTAGAATTTAAATTTTTATAACATCGTGAAATATATAATTATATTGTAAAATTATGTAGACCCAATTAATATTAACTTTATAAGTAGGGGTGGCAAGTGTGAGAGGGGTGTTATTAAATCTTGAAGGGATTATCATGAAGACCTTAGCTTAGGGAATGGGTATAGCTACCAACAATCGAGTTAAATGGCTAGTTTTGTTGATAGGGGTGGAAATTCAAGCAGCGCATCAAGTGGGAATTTTTTTTGTGTTTGGAGACTCTTTACTTGTAATTTGCATAGTTAGGAAAGAGCTAGGCAAAGGAGAGACCCTTCAAAATCAGATATAGAGGCATGTTTTTTAGTTCCTTAAGGAGATAAAGGATATTCACTTCTTTCATATATGATGCCATAAAAATACCATAGTGAACTTAATGACAAATCAAGGAACACTTTTTGGACAAAGGGATATGCATTTCCAATGAAGGATCTCCATGGAAAAAATGGGTCCCTTAGCTAACTTACTTCATTCCTTAAGGATAGGGTCAAGCGGATTGATGCTCAAGCATATAACACATATTTCAATAAATTTGGAACAATTCTATTACAAGGACTTCAACAACATTGAATTTTTTGTAAATCTTTAAAATATTCAATTAAATTTAGAAAAATTTACTTTAAAAAGTATTCCATTAAATTTGGAAAAATTAATCGATAGAACTATTTTTTAGATAAATGTTTTTAATTAGTATGCATGCATTCAAAAGAAAATATTACATCTCAATTAGAACTAGATGGGTCAGCCATAAATCATGATGAATCAATGCATTATAAATATAATACATTATAAATAAGCCATAAATCATAATGGATCTGTCTATATTGGAGGTGATCAAAGTAGTGCAAAAATTTGTGCTATCAAATAATCTTATATAGGAAAATAAGATAGCACAAATGGGTGTAAAAACATGAGGAATTCATCATGAAGATGGTTTTAGTAATGTCAAACCAATGAGTGACCATGAACATGCCAAACACGGACTGCTAGGTACAACAGTATCAATACACAATATGATTGTGAAAGAAACTCTTATAAGAAATAAATAAACCTGAGGTTGTGGATAATATACCAAACTAAATGTTTTAATTTAGTGCCCAAGGACTCCAAGTTACACCTTACCCACAACCTCAGGTGGGTTGGGGAGTTGTTGATTAAAGGGAGCTATCGTGAGGATCTCGTTAGTGGACGGAAGGTGCCTCCTTTGAATTGTCTAAGTTGACACTAGTCCACTAGAAGATAATGCTAATATATTTTTGTTAAATTTTTTACCTATTAGTGCCTTTAGGAAGCACGAGGGAGTAGGTGATCATTTAGTTGTTGTGTTTGGTGGGGGAGGTTGTTCGAGAAAGGAAGATCTAAGCCTAACTCCTAAATATACAATGTATATTAAGGCTAGGCATTGTTAATATGGGTATTTAAAGAAAGTTGGGTAACATTATTCTATCTCCACTCAAATCCAATTACATCAATTAAGAGTTATTAATTGGGGATTCGAGTCAATCCATTATGATGGGCAATGTCTCAATTTGAATTAAACAAGTGGCCTATAAGAACCAACTGACCTAGACAAGTAGGTAGTGTAGGGAAGATCTTCAAAGAGTGGTACATAAGGAAGCTTGGGTATCGATCTCTCCCTGTCAACATTGTTAATTTTCTAAAACCAATAAATTGATATAATAGTGCCAATCAGGTATAGAAATAACCACGTTTGAGCATTTCTTTCACCAATACTAGAAAATGATAATAATTTTAAATGCAATCTAATATTAAGAGATAGATGTTGTAACACATTTTTCATGGATTTTAGTCGAACTTTGTTTGTCCCCATTCTCTTTGATTATTAATGATTTAATGTAACTACAAATAAAATATCAATTAAGATATTTCTTTTCAAGATTATGTGTGTATTCAAAGTCAATATTTCATTATTCCATGTATGATGAATAATCCAAGGAGCTATTTTCTCAATTAGAATTTTTTTATTACTTCTAGTAAAACTTTACTCAGTAATTTATACTATTACTTTAGTAATAGTATTCAATATTTCAAAAGAAATTATTTTCTCAATTAGAACTACATGGGTAGGCCATAAATCATGATCATCTATGAATATCCCTAATTTGTTAAGGGTGATTCCACGAAGGTGGTTCACCATTTTTGGCGGATGGAAGCTAAAAAAATTGTTTTTCGAACGCTCGATCGAGGTATGTTCAAGCCCTCGATCGAGGTTTTAAGAGCTAGATCGAGGGTTTTAAAAGCTCGATCGAGGGTTTTAAAATACCTCGATCGAGGGTTTTAAAATCTCGATCGAGGGTTTTAAAATACCTCGATTGAGGGTTTTAAAATACCTCAATCGAGCTTTTGAAAAGCTCGCAAAACCTCGATCGAGGTTTTGAAAAGCTCGCAAAAGCTCAATTGATCTTTTGAAAAACTCGCAAAAGCTCGATCTAGCTTTTGAAAAGCATAAAAATGCTCATTTTAGGCCCTCGATCTAGGGTTTTAAAATACCTCGATCGAGGTCTTGTTAAACCCTCGATCGAGGTGTTGTTAAACCCTCAATCGAGGTATTTATCTCGATTGAGGGCTTATACAACAGGCCGAGAGCCCTTTTCACTGCAGAATGAAAGTTTTGTCTACCTTCCACAGAGTTAAACCATGTCATTAAATGCTCATTAATGAGCGGACTTGATACCATTGGATTCACCAATGAATCCTCTATCTAGATATATAAAATTTACCAATTTTTATCTTCATATATCTTTTGTTTTTAAATTTCTACTAAAAATTGCCCTAAAAAACCCTGTCGACAACTTCGATTGAGCTCAAAAATAAATCCACAAAATTCAAAATACAAATCCAAAAAAATTGAAAAAATACACAAGCCCTAGATAAATGCGTTCTCTTTAAAATGGTATTTTTAGTTTTGCAAATTATGTAAAAAATCAAAATATTTCGTGCATGCACACACATGTGTGCAAAATGCAACTTAAATATACATTGGTCATTTTCGAAAAATAATAATAAATATATTTTTTCGAGAAAAATTAAAAGAAAAATATGTAATCCCTATTGCATTCTGTCCAGATCATGTTCACATATTTCATTTTTTAAATTATTACTTTAACATTAAATTATTGTGCACGCATACAAACTACTTGTTAATTGCTCTTCAAATTTTTAAGTACACACGTTTCATTAAATGAAAATTCGACATGATATATGACATTGGTATATTTCAAAAAAAATATCATTGGAAATCCAACATAATTCTCTACATTTCGTTTTTCAACTGCATGTCAAAATTCATGTGAAAAGTATGAGTTTCGAGGGATTCAATTTAATACATGGGTAAAATTTCTGTTTTTCATCGTCATATTTGGCCAAAAAGAGTTACCCATCTTCATGGAATCACCCTTAAATGTTAAGAGTGTTGAGACAATTAGATATATTTTAGAGAAATACTGCAATTAAATTGCACATATCATATTAAAATCATGCTATACAGCAAGAGGTTCTGTATCTAATAAATTTGAGGCAACCAAAGATTTTGAAGCCATTCATTAACGTGGATAATCCACTTAATAGTCTTTATCAAGCAATTCTAAGATTTTTTTGGGAGAAATTCATCATATTTTTTTACATGTAGTTTTATTTCAAAATTTATATATCACATTTATACATTCATATTATTGTATAAATAAGTAAAAGCCATTAAAATAACTTTGTGCCTTGTTGGCTTATATTTGATGAATCCATCTATGTCACATCTCCAATGAATTTGAATTGTGCATTTAACACTCATTATCAATTAATCTCTTTTTTAGAAATGCAACTTTATTTACAACATATTTTTTTTTCAAATTTACATATCACATTTATACATTCATAATAATTCATTTTATAGGCAATTTAAAGTCATTAATTGACTTTGTTTCTTGTTGGTTTATAGTTTGATAATATTGCAATTACAAATATTCATTGATTTAAGTATGCAATTTTTTGAAAAAGTTATGGTTTGGAAAATCAAATATTGTATACTTCAAAAAGTTCTACTCATTCACCTATCACCCAATTCTCATTAATTTAGCATGGATAATACACTTAGCATTTATTATCAAGTAAGTTATGCAAAGTAAGTAATCAGGTAAATTATCCAAATTTCACCTTTGACATGTTTGATTTGAATGACATGAGATTCATTGATTGACTATAATATGCGGAATTGTAGTAAAATTTCCCCTTGAAAAAGGAAATAAAAAATCAATAAATAACTACGTACTTGGATGGCTCATATGAGATTAATTTAATTTCACATAATTAATTGAACGATGCAATTTGAAAAAAAATAGTGCATTTCAACAAAGTCACAAAGTGAATGCAAAAGCAATTATAAAAAATATAAAAAATGTATATTTATATAACTATCAATTCCCATATATTAGAAGAATATAAAATCATACAAATTGATTAATTGGTAGATATGTCCATTTTGTATAAATTGAAATAAACTTGTGAATAAATTTCTCAAAAAATATCTTCATCTGCTACATTGAAGTGGATGTTTTATTAAGCATTCCAATGTATTTGCATTTCTATATAAATAATTCATGATGTCATACATAAATGTCAAAAAATCTAAGAAATACAATATAGTTTTGTTTTAAAATTACTCATCACATTTATACATTCATATTAACGCATATTACAGGCAATTTGAAGTTATTAATTGGCTGTGTGACTTGTTGCCTTATAATATGATATTATTGCATTTTTACCAATATTAATTGCTTTAAGTGTGCAAATGTATTAAATGTTATGGATTGGGAAATGAAATATCTTATAGTTCGAAATGTTCAACTCATTCACCTATGACTAAATTCCCATTAATTTGGCATGAATAATACAGTTAGCTTTTATTATCATGTGAATTATTCAAATCTCAAGTCTTGTGTCATGTTTGTACCAAATGACATGATATTTGTTGATTCACTAGAATATCTATAGCAGAAGCAAAATTTCCTCTTAAAAAATGTAAATTAAAATCAATTGATTAATTGATATCTATGTCCATGTTTTATAAATTGAAATTTACTTGTGAATAAATTTCTCAAAAAATATCTCCATCTGCTACATTGAAGTGGATGTTTTATTGAGCATTACAATTTATATGCATTTCTCTATAAACAATTCATGATGTCATACATAAAATGACCAACAATCTAAGAAATACAACATAGGTTTGTTCTAAAATTACATATCAAATTTATACATTCATATTAACGCATAAAATAGGCAATTTGAAGTGTGTGCCTTGTAGCCTTATATAATATGATATTATTGCAATTTTACAAATATTAATTCATTTAAGTGTGCAAATGTATTAAATATTATATTGGGAAATCAAATATCTTATAGTTCAAAATGTTCATCGCATTCACCTATGAATAAATTCCCACTAATTTAGCTTGAAGAGTAGAGTTAGCTTTTATTATCATGTAAATTATTCAAATCTCACTTGTGTCATGTTTGTACCAAATGAGATGAGATTTGTTGATTCACTAGAATATCAAGAGTGGAAGTAAAATTTCCCCACAAAAAAAGTAAATAAAAATCAATTGATTAATTGATAGCTATGTCCATGTTGGATAAATTGAAATGTACTTGTGAATAAATTTCTCAAAAAAAATCTCCATAAGCTACATTGAAGTTGATTTTGTATTGAGCATTCCAATGTATTTGCATTTCTCTATAAATAATTCTTGATGTCATACATAAATTGACAAACAACCTAAGAAATACAATATAGTTTTGTTTTAAAATTACATATCACATTTATACATTCATATTAATGCATATTATAGGCAATTTGAAGTTATTAATTGACTGTGTGCCTTGTTGCCTTATAAAATGATAGTATTGCAATTTTACAAATATCAATTGATTTTAGTGTGCAAATCTATTAAATGTTATGGATTGAGAAATCAAATATCTTATAGTTCAGAATGTTCAACTCATTCACATATGACTAAATTCCCATTAATTTAGCACGAATAGTACACTTAGCTTTTATTATCAGGTGAATTATTCAAATCTCACTTATGTAATGTTTTTACCAAATGACATGAGATTTGTTGATTCACTAGAATATCAAGAACGAAAGTAAAACTTCCCCTTAAAAAAAGTAAATAGAGATCAATAAATAACTATGTGCATCGATGGCTCATATAAGATTATTTTAATTGCAAATAATCCATTGAACAACACAATTTTGAAAACAAAAGTATACACTAGAAAAACAATTATTTTGTTGCAACAAAGTCAATCCAAAAGCAATTATAAACAGTAATGCAAATGTATATTAATGTGCTATATTTCAAAAAACATAAAGTTGTACAAATTGATTCGCTAATAACTATGTCCATGTTGTATTGAAAAATTGAAATGTACTTCTGAACAAATATTTCAAAAAAATAATCTTCATCTGCTACAATGAAGTTGTTGCTCTATTGAACATTAGAATGTATTCATGTTTCTCTTTGATACGATTAAGTGTCTTAAGAAAGGGGGATAAAACTTTTTTAAGCCAAGTATCTTGCTCCTATCCTGTATACGCCTTTGTCAATATATGGTTTGACTGATATCTGACGAACTGAGAACTAGCATTTGATGTATCTATTAGCAATACATTTGATTCTCCATATTTATCTCCATACCGGGACCACACATCGCTCAACCTTTTCTCATAAAATTGTATCCTACTCCCTCCTTTGAATTTTGTCTGCAAATGACAATGAGACCTATCCCATGTGAATTGAAATTCCCTAATATCAATGTTTTATTTTTCAAGTACTTGTCGGATGTACTTGTCAGTGTCATTCAATGTCCATATTGCAACATCATAAAATTTTGAGCAGTATTTCAATAATTCCAAATGAAAAGGCCTAAAAAAATAGCACATGTCACCAAATTCCCAATCTAGTTTTCTTTGAATTTGACAATTTGTATCATATCTACTATATGATGAGAACAATACTCCTTCCATTTCAAAGATCAGCAACATCTTGCAACTGATATCAATTCTCATCTGCACTGCAACCACATATATAGACATTAACATAACTCCACCTCATTACTTTTAAGAACATCAAAACATTATATTAAAATCATTTTGAAAAATCATCTAATTCCCATTTATTATCACTTATTTTTTAATTTGTATACAAAGGAATTTTATGAGGTAAATTAAAATTAAAAAATATAATTATAGTGGCCCCATTATAATGAACTAACCAATGGTATGTTAATATGTACATCAACCTAATAAATTTATTCTATATTTATGGAACAAGTATTCCATGAACACATCATATAACTAACTATTATAAAAAAACAAGGTCAGTTCATTTTACCATTCAAAGTTGGGTGTTTGAGAAATCAATGATATGCTTGAAAGTCTTTGCATTAGGAAGGGGACATCACGAACCTTGGAAGACTATTTTTTTTTTATGTCTTAACATGATGCTCATGTGAAATCCCTACATTGTTACAACTTGTAAGAAGGATGTGGTTCATCTAGTAACATAATCGATAGGGGAAACGAAGGAGAGTGAGAAGTAACACAACAAAGTAGGAGTGCGAATATGAAGTCGATGATTGCTCATGAAAAGAAAAAAAATGTTACTTTGAAGTCTTCTTAATATTGGAACTCCATCAAATTCATCACAAATCCAAAGAATATCTTGCTCCAGTTAAACTAGATTGCCAATTAAGAAGTCTAAACAATGGAGAATCGAAATCATTATGTAACTTGCAATCCAAAAACCTTTGTGAGGAAACACATGGAAAGATTATGCAAATTTGAAATTGACAAGGATAAGAAACCTGTAATGATAACTCATAACCAGATGCAATTTTTACATTTATTAGAAAATCTGACTTGTAGAAATGGTTTTATCTTAGCCACCTTGAACTATAATGTGATTTGACTGGAACAAAAAAATATTACCCCATCCATATGAGCTACAAGAAGAAATCTCAGACTAAACATAAATAAAATGATGTAATGTGCTCCATATCTTTATTAGAGACTGTAGTAGTTTAATAGTAGCAACCACAAGATATTTTTCAAAGAATATTCTAGATATGATAAAAATGAGCCGGCTAATCCAACTACCACACAACAATATGTACTGAAAAAATATATCCTTCCGTAATGACAGTTGTATTATCAGTGGCCTTATGATATATCATGCTCATTGACTTCATTAATGCCTTTGTTCTTATATTTCCCTATAATACAAATTCAAAAATTGTTATAAAAAGTGACAATTAAATAAATTTAAAAATATAACAAGATGAAAATGAAACAAATTATGCACCTGGTATGCTATCTCCTTCTCCTTCTATTTCCATGTCTAGACGTTTTTCAACATTGTCCAAAATATATTGATTGCTGCATTGTTTCCCACAATCTTCATTTTCTATTTTACAATCTCCATCAATAGTCAAATTAGTAAAAAACTTGCCAATTAAGAAAGCTAAACAACATAAAATAGAAACATAAGTTCAATAAATCACGTTGATGGATCTTGGGTTTGATTATTGAACATATAAGAAAATAACAAGAGAAACAACCAATAAATTTATGTACATGTTATGCTATCTCCTTCTCCTTCTATTTCCATCTCCAGACTTTTTTCAACATTGTACAAAATATTTTGATTCTTGCATTGTTTCCCACAATCATCATTTTCTATTTTACATTCTCCATCAATAGTCAAATTAGTAAAAATACTTGTCAATTAAGAAATCCAATCAACATAAAATAAAAATAGAAACAACAAAGGAAGTTGATGGATATTGGGTTTGATAATTGAACAGATAAGAAAATAACAAGAGAAACAACCAAGAAATTTATGTAACTAGTAGGATATATTCGTATCCTTTTATTTCTATTTCCAAACTTTTCTCAACATTGTCCACACTATGTTGATTATTGCTCTGTTGCCCACAATCATCATTTTCTGTTTTACAACATCCATCAGTAGTCAATGTAGTAAAAAGCTTTACAATTAAGAAATCTAAACAACATAAAATCAATATATAAACAACAAAGGAAGTGTATTACCTGAATTTTTCATAAAGTTGGTGGATCTTGTGTTTTTCAGTTAAAAAGAGTTGTGAATATCCCACATGTTTGTCCTTTGTGACTCTGTTTGTACAATGCATGCAATTCTCCTTTTATATGTAGAACAAGCCTTGATTAAATTGGTCCCCGCATAAAGAGAAATAATCACTTTTGCATCACTACATTGTTGATGCTTTTCTAATAAATCCATCCAGAAATCAAAATCTCTCTCACTTTCATCAATTGTGTCTTCAAAATTGTGAGTGTATTTTGAAGCCTCAAATTTCTTTAAGTCTGAAGTATAGAAATGTATAGTCAAGACATTATCATGACTATAATAACTATTTTGTTTTTTATATTCATAAAGTCCAATAGTCATGTTGTAGTTGAACCTGGACTTCTTTATTGCAATTTCCAAAGCCTGCTGCACATAATTAAATGACCAAAGTTCTGCAAAGAGAACCATAGTAAATTCATCCAACTCATTATTTTCGATCAAAAATCGAAAAAATTATAGATAATAACCCTTGTTGAATGCTTCTTTTTTCAAATCCAACGTATCCAAAACAACAAGGTCAGTCCATAGAGTTGGCTGCAACTGATGAGGAAAAGAGTGCAAAAGTGTTGACAGAAGACCTAGTCCCCCCAAAAGGCAACCGAATTCAAAATTGTTGTCAACTTGTTGTATGCTTGTTGATCCATTTATTATTCTGTCAAGGACACCACATGCTTGCTGAGAAAGGGACTCTATTTTTGTATTTCGTGTTCCTTCAACAAAAGTTGATCCTGCAACAGTTTTGCAAAAGTTGGCAAAAATGATATCATCAATTTCATAATGCTCGATGATATTGAATGTTGTAAGAGTCTTATCATTCAATTTCTCATCGTGATCTTGACAATATTCAACCATTGCATCTAAGATTGTTCTATTGGTTTTCAATTTAGAACAATAGTCTTTTAATTTTATTGCATTGGTTGGATGGTTCATTGGAATAGAAAACCAAATAGTTCCATCCAATAGCTTATCTGCCATAGCAGTAATCTCTTCAATGGTTAGTCCTTGAAGGGGGCGAAAAGTAGTAGTTGTCAAAATCTGTAAGGTATTTGTCTTGTACTTTTCAAAATCTAGTTGACTCGGAGAACACTTCAACGTGCCAAGTTGGTAACAATTAAAAACAGTGTCCCATTTATCCCAAATAGCTTGATCAAGATACAATAGAATTTTTTTATCAGCGAAATTTGAAATTGCATAATCGAAGAATGAGCACAATATTTCATCATCAACCTGTAAAAAAGTAAATATAAACTAATAAGAATTCAATGTAGATATAAATAAGTCAATATATACTCATAAGATTTCACTATGAATATGAAACTAATAAACCATGAGGTGCAAAGATAATTAAAATTACATACCTTGTCTTCTGCTATCTTTGAATTTCCAATCCTCCTTCTCTTTAATTTGTCATTTGCAATTAAGAAATTTCTTGCAGAGCGCACAGAATCAATGAATGGAGTTTTGAAGAACAACTTATTTGCAAAATTTAATTGATAGCAAATGCGAATCACAACACTTGGTTCAATTGAAGGATCCAAGAATCGAGCACTACGTTCTTTATAATTTTTCTTTGCCTCCACAGAAACACTATATTTAGGATTTGTTAGAATCTCTTTGGCTGACTGAATGGTGTGTTGGCCATCAACTATCCAAAAGTTGATGTTCTTGGCATTTATATTTGTCTCATTCAAAATTTTGATAGGGTTCACTAGTGGATCAGACTCGTTGATATCAAATGGAATCAGTGTAAAATTAGTCACAGAGATCTAATGAACAAGTAAATCAATCACAACAGATGAACATAGAAAATATGGTGCAAAACTGTGCAAAACATGCAGCAGTGCTCAATATCCCAATAAGGGTGAATAATTACAATACAATCTGACTATGTGAGTGAGCAATTCGAATTGACTAAGTAGGCCATTCAAATCACTGAATGGAGTAGCTTGACTCCAACTAGGAGTCCTCATCATCAATCGGTGGTGCTCATCAATGCACAAGAACCAGTCATCCAGGTGTCAATCTGAGTCTAACTGAGTGTAACAAGTGTAACTGAAGTGTGTAGCACTGATTAAGGGAAGGAGGCTCAGTGGGGGGTGCATGGGAGGCTAACTGAAGTTAGAACAAGTCATCTAGTCAATTTGGAGGTCCAATGGAAGTGAAACAGTCAGTCGGGAGTGAAACTAGCCTCAAATCAGGGAGAATCGGAGCTAACTGAATGTAACTGAAGTGGAACTGCAGTGGTAGGTGAGAAAGTGTGCCCTTCTCTGGCAGTAGGTGAGAAGTGGGTTCCTTTCAGACTAGGAGGGCTAAAGAAATGAAGTAAGTGGCTCCCGGGTGCTAGAAAGAGGTGGTTAAGGTGCTGGAGGCATCAACCTGGTGACTGGGATGCATGCAAAGTGCATGCAAACCCTAGAATTTGCATGCAAACCCTAATTGCATGCAAGATCCTGAAAAAGATGATGTGGATATCCGAACACCCCCCCTCAAGCTAGACTATGATGTGCAAAAAATAATGTGGGGCCCTGGTAACTAAGACCAAAGGTCACCCCAATACAATAATAATCCAAACTAATAACAGTAAATAAACCGAGGAAATGGGGAAAACCTCATGGGAAAAATACCCCCCCTCAAAATGAACTGTAACACACCAAAATATTTAACTGCTCCAAACTAAAATAGATATGTCTGGAGGTATCTTACTCTTGGGAGTAAATGGATTATGCTCCAAAAACATGTGCTTGAATTCTCCATCAGTGGATGCAAGTGAATGTGGAGACTTTAAGAACTTGCTCTTCATACCGAAAATGGTGAGAACAAATCTGAAAATATAAGGATGATCCTGGAACCTATGATTCGAACCAAGTGAGGTAGGAATAGCTCCAATCGAATAAAATAGATCTTGAAACTTGAACTTCTTATCAATAGAAGTTAAATCAGCTCCAAAAATAGATGAATGGTTTCTTGAGATCTCCTTTGAACCAACAAGGGTGAGATCAAAACCAAAATCAGCAAAAAGTGCATGAGATTTGAACTCAAGCGAATGGTAGTGCTCTTCATCTTCATTAAAAATATGAGAAACTTTGCAAATGATAGAACATAAGTCTATAGGAGGCATGCAATCAAGGAGGACGAATGCTTCACCTCCAAAATCAGATTTTACCTCCAAAACATCAAGTAGATCATTATTCTGCATGCTGGCAAACTCATGTGAAAGAGAGGATTCAAGAACCTCTTCGGAATCTAGAGTATGAGCTTGTTTATCTTGCTCAGAATTCGAAATAGAAGACTTTGATAGAATGAGTGTTGAATCTACAGTTTCTTCTTCATCTTGAACAATTGTTGCGGCCAACACATGATCGGAAAGAACACATAAGGAGATCTCACTGGGCTTGTTCTCCAAAAGGCTAGCATGATCCTCTTCTTCCTGCTTTCCAAATTATCTGTCAAGTTGGACCCATAGATCACTTGGATTTTCAGCAGTCTTACTAAGGTAGCGCATACAAGGAGACATATCAAGACATATTGCTCCAAAAGCTCTGTCACAATCATTGAGCCAATCATTCTCCTCTTCATCGGAATCAAAAACTCTTGTACTACCAATGCACATATCAAAAAGACATTGTCTCTTCAAGAATGCAATCATCTTTGGTTTCCATTCATCATAGTTGAATGGAGTAAGAATATTTTGTGAAGAAGAAGTCTCCATCTTTACATTAGCGAATGCACATGGAGGAAGTAAGAAACCTGCAAATCACACACAAACAAACACTATGTTTTCAGCCTTGCATGCACATGAGCGAATGCACATGAGATTTTGCATGCCGCTGCTGAAATATATTGGTGAGCAAAGATTGCTCTCTCTTCATGTAGAACACCTGTAGAACATAAATCTTGTCCCTGCAATGGCTCTGATACCATGTGAAAATCCTCACAGCAGATCTAAGAGATGATGTATACCTCACAAGAGAATAATGGATTAAGCAAGAGAATAGAAGAAGAGTGATACATGCAGTATAATGAGCAACAAAATAATATGGTATAGTAGAACTCAGATAGAAGCAATAATACTTCGGTCATACTATATTATTAATCACAAATGGACATATAAATAATACAATGCATGAGGAATTCGATGTGAAAATCCTCACAGCAGATCTAAGAGATGATGTATACCTCACAAGAGAATAATGGATTAAGCAAGAGAATAGAAGAAGAGTGATACATGCAGTATAATGAGCAACAGAATAATATGGTACAGTAGAACTCAGATAGAAGCAATAATACTTCGGTCATACTAGATTATTAATCACAAATGGACATATAAATAATACAATGCATGAGGAATTCGAATGCCTAAGGTGGCAATTCGAATTAGCCTTCATGGAGTGATCAAAGGATCACTGGAGTGTCATCGGAGCACAACTAGGTGTCCTCATGATCATCAGAGTGCAACTGGAAGTCTTCATCATCATCAGTGGAGTCATCAATGCTCAAGTAACTGTCAACCATCAGTCAAACTAACTCTGGTAGGTGTAACTAAGTGTAACTCAATGTAACTGAGTGTAACTGAGTGTAACTAAATGTAACTGAGTGTAACTGACTGTAACTGACTGTAACTGACTGTAACTGACTGTAACTGACTGTAACTGAGTGTGACTGAGTGACAAATAGACTGGTAGGTGAAGAAGGGCGAGTTGCTCCCTAAAATAAAGGAAGAATGGCGCATTAAGCAACTGGAGGGATAAAACTGAATAGTGAGAAGCTCCTGGGGGCTAGCTAACTGAGGGCTAGGTGTTGGACTGATGACTAGGATGCATGCAAAATGCATGCAAACCCTAGAATGCATGCAAACCCTAAAAGGTGCATGCATGACTGAAAATGTAAATGATCAAAATACTGGTGGGACTAGGATGGAGTATAGGAATATACTAACACCCCCCCTTAATCCATCATGGGCCCTGGTAACTAAGACCAAAGGTCACCCAATACAATGAATAATAACAATCAATAAACCAAGGAAGTGGGAAAATTTCATGGGAAACATACCCCCTCCTCAAAAAATAGACTGTAAGGCACACATAAAAATAAATGCTCCAAACTCAAGCAGGTGTGATGCTTGGCCATATGTCTGGAGGTATCTTCTTCTTGGGAAGAAGTGGATCATGCTCAAAAAGCATGTGCTTGTACTTGCTCTTCAGATCGAATGTGATGAGAACAAATCCAACAGTATTAGAATGATCCTTGAACCTGTGATTTGAATCAGCTGAGGTAGGATCAAATTTTTGAATGTGCATATAGTCCTATGTCTTCTCCTTCGAACCACCATGGGTGAGATTATGCCAAAAGGAACTAATACATGTTTGCTTGAAATAAAAATCAGATTTAAGACTTTCAAAACAGTTTCTTGAGATCTCCTTTGAACCAGTAGGGGTGAGATCAAAACTATCATATGCATGAGAAATTTTCCCAAGCAGTAATTGCTTAGAACCCAAATTAGATACAAGACTTGAATCATGGCTTCTTGAGATCTCCTTTGAACCATGAGAGGTGAGATCAAAACCACTAGATGCATGAGAAATTATCTCAAGCGAATGGCAATGGCCATATTCTTCAATGACCTTCTGAAAGCATGGAATTATGATCATAAAGTAGTATAAAAGAGGATATAGCTGGAGAGGAGCGAATGCATTACCTTCAAAAGCTGTTTTGACCTCTGAAATAATCATGTGATCATGATGCAAACCAACAGACTCTGGTGCAAGAGAGGATTTAGGACCTTCTGCAATATCTAGAGTGTGAGTTGGCACAGAAAGAAAAGAAATTTTGAGCATGAGCGGAGAATCTGCAAGTTCTTTGTCAACAACTTCAATATGAGATGATACTGGTTCATGATCTGAGATACCATCAAGAGGGGCGAATGCATCACTTTGTTTTCTTTCGAATGGGTTGGGACCAAGTCCTTCATTCTCTCTGCCAAATTTTCCATCTAGGTGAGCCCATATCTCTTTTGGAGTCCATAACTCTCTTGGAATTTCAACACCATCACGGTATTTGAATTGGAATCTCTGGAATGCACACAAAGAAAACATTATTGCTGCAAAGTGCATGTCTCTTTTATTTAACCAGTCAATCTTCTCTTCATGGGATTCGAACTCTCTTTCAAAATAACAATAAAAAAGATCATGGATCTTCAAGTCTGCTATCATTCTTGGTTTCCATTCATCATAGTTGAGTGGATCAAGAGGATTAATTCCTAATGAATACATTGAAGCTGTAGAGGACCTGCAAAAACAATATAGAATAACTGCAACTTCTACTGCTGCAAAAATGCATAAACTGCTACAACTACTGCACTCAAAATATTGGTAATAACCTGCAAAAAACTCTCAAGAATGGAGATAAACAATTCTCTCAACATGCTCTGATACCATGTAAAATTAGTCACAGCAGATCTAATGAACAAGTAAATCAATCACAACAGATGAACATAGAAAATATGGTGCAAAACTGTGCAAAACATGCAGCAGTGCTCAATATCCCAATAAGGGTGAATAATTACAATACAATCTGACTATGTGAGTGAGCAATTCGAATTAACTAAGTAGGCCATTCGAATCACTGAATGGAGTAGCTTGACTCCAACTAGGAGTCCTCATCATCAATCGGTGGTGCTCATCAATGCACAAGAACTAGTCATCCAGGTGTCAATCTGAGTCTAACTGAGTGTAACAAGTGTAATTGAAGTGTGTAGCACTGATTAAGGGAAGGAGGCTCAGTGGGGGGCGCATGGGAGGCTAACTGAAGTCAGAACAAGTCATCTAGTCAATCTGGAGGTCCAACGAAAGTGAAACAGTCAGTCGGGAGTGAAACTAGCCTCAAATCAGGGAGAATCGGAGCTAACTGAATGTAACTGAAGTGGAACTGCAGTGGTAGGTGAGAAAGTGCGCCCTTCTCTGGCAGTAGGTGAGAAGTGGGTGCCTTTCAGACTAGGAGGGCTAAAGAACTGAAGTAAGTGGCTCCCGGGTGCTAGAAAGAGGTGGCTAAGGTGCTGGAGGCATCAACCTGGTGACTGGGATGCATGCAAAGTGCATGCAAACCCTAGAATTTGCATGCAAACCCTAATTGCATGCAAGATCCTGAAAAAGATGATGTGGATATCCGAACAATCAGAAGAGCATCAGGCAATGTTGTTTGAAATTTCTCTAGGAATGATTTCACTAATAGTTGAACATTGCAATCATCCCGTGATCTCAACTTAAAAAAATTGGGGGATTCTTTACATCTTTCAACATCAACATTTCTTCTAAAAGTCGTTGAAAATAAATAACATTCCTTAAAGGCCTCGTGAATTTCATCACTTTGATCTACTAGCTTTACCATCTGAGATTCAACTTTACTAGCCTTCTGAAATTCTGCAGTAGGTATGAATTCACTACCTACAATGGTCACTTCCAGGTCTTTTAGATATACCCTTCGCAAAGCAAGTAAATGTGCATCAAGTTTATCATCTGGTATTTTAGTAGGTAATTTTCCTCTTGGATGCAAATAAATAAGGATAGATGATGTTTTCATGCATTTGAGATTGCGATATTTTAGAACGTTAGTGATACGTTCTAAAAGATCTGCAGAATTGGTTAACCCAAATTTATCGAAGCTCTCAAAACTATCCAACTTAAACATTGAGTCTTTTATTGTATATGAGGCATCCTTACTTGAAGATTCTACCAAATTTGGTCTAAATTTGTTGTACTCCACCTGACAAGAAACCAATTTGACTTCATTTTCTTTTACAACCTCCACTTGCAATATAATAGCACTATCACCATCAACATAACAGCTAACAATTATTCCCAATATATCTGTATTTTCTCCATCTGTGGATCCAAATAGATAGATATCAGGGTACATATTTGAAGGAGTATCTATTTGAATATAATAGTCTCTCACAAACTCAAATTTATTGGGAGTATTAAACTATCTGATCATTTCAAAAACTGAAGTGGTAATAGATGTTGAAATTGCAATCTGGGGTGAACTCCTTCTTTGTTTTTTTGTTGATGAACCTATCATTTTGTTTCCTTTTGAACTGATAGATTCTGATAAAAAAAAAGTTATTATTAGCATAAATCGAAAATAAATAATATTTACAAATTCTATCATATATTTTGCATAAGGACCATCTTATATAAAAATTTATAAAGGAGAATAGATAACGTATAAAACTACCATACCAGATGGAGGCATTGTTTGTGTATCAATTTCTTTTCTTTTTTTGCCAATTGCTTTAGTTTGAATCTGAACTGCACTGGGCTCTATCGTATCTGGAAATAATAGTAGAAAACTTTGTTTATAATTTCAATTGGATGTAAAAACATGAAATAACAAACATTATTTATCTACCTGAGAATACATAACAAGGAAGTTAATGTCGTATGCAAGCTTGCAATCCAAAATCATGATATATCAAACTTCATTTAGTCTCAAATTTCATATTAAAATATCCTATAACTATTATTAAATGACTATAAACTAGATTAAAATGCATACCAGTACCAAGATACATGAATTGTGTCGTATTTTCATTACCTTTTTTCTTTGATACTTTCTTTGCAACCCCAATCGCATCACTCTTCTTGGCATCTAAAATCAATTGTAGAAACATATTTCAATAACTTTTGATGGAAAAAAAACACATCGATTATAAAATATTTACAAATCCTCTTCTAACACGTCATTTCATAAATATAATCAAGCTGAAGAAAGTTCTAACCATGGGCAATCTTAGTACAAGAAATTCGATTGTGTAATCATTTATAACGAAATATAAACTAAGTTTGAAACAACCATACCATGTAAAGATGTTTTTCGCGGTGTTTTTTTTAAGTTTCCTTTTTCTGGGATGACTCCTTTGAAATCTCACTTGCTTGGAATTCCATCATTTTTTAAATAAATAGTTAAAAACTATTACCAAATTTTCAAATTATGGAAGTAAAAATTAGATTTCTAGCTTTGTTTTATATTTGAATAAAAAAATTATTTCTCCAAACAAAAGCTCATAAACACATCACTAATAACAACATTCCACTAGTAACAAATTGACTTTTGTTAGCTTTCTTTAGCCCTAAGCACAAGGCCATTTCTAATAACAACATTGCGTAAATTGGAATATCTTGCATGTGCCAGATATCCTTCCAATACAAGCACAAGCACAAGGGCATTTACAACAAAAAAATTGGATGTTGAATGAAAGCTAACACATGTTATGTTTCCTACCAATACAAGAGCATTGCAATAAAAAACATTGCACCATGAAGGAAATCTAACACATGTTATATTTCTCTATAGCAAAAGTACAAGGGAATTTTTTCACAAGAACATGGCATGGTGAATTAAATCTAACACGTTTTAGCTTTCCTACCCGTACAACCACATTGCACCATGAAGAAAATGTAATGAATGTTAGTTGTCCTTATAGCAAAAGCATAAGGGAATGGCATAGTGCATGTTAGATGTGCTTCCAGCACAAGCACAAGGGCATTTAGAACAACAAAATCGCATGGTGAATGAAATATAACATGTGTTAGGTTTCATACCAGTACAAGAACATTGCAATCAAATACATTGGACCATGAAGGAAATCTAACACGTGTTAGCTTTCCATCTAGCACAAGCAACACGACATTTTTCACAAGAACTTTGCATGGTCAATGAAAGATAACATGTGTTAGCTTTCCTCCCCGTACACCACATTGCATCATGGAGACAATCTAATGAATGTTAGCTTTCCTTGTAGCAAAAGCATAAGGTCATTTCATAGTGCATGTTAGATGTGCTTCCAGCACAAGGACAAGGGCATTTAGAACAAAAAAATTGTTTGGTGAATGAAAGCTAACATGTGTTAGATTTCCTACCAGTACAAGAACATTGAAATCAAATACATAGCACTATGAAGGAAATCTAACACGTGTTAGCTTTCCCTTAAGCAAAAGTAGAAGGGGTTTTTTCACAAGAAAATTGCATGGTGAATGAAAGCTAACATGTGTTAGCTTTCATACTGGTTCAACCACATTGCACCATGAAGAAAATATGATGAATGTTTGTTTTCCTGAAAGCAAAATCATAAGGACAATGCATAGTGCATGTTGGATGTGTTTCTAGCACCAACACAACGGCATTTACAACAAAAAAATTGGATGTTGAATGAAAGCTAACACATGTTATGTTTCCTACCAATACAAGAGCATTGCAATCGGATACATTGCACCATGAAGGAAATCTAACACATGTTATATTTCTATCTAGCACAAGTACAAGGGCATTTTTCACAAGAACATGGCAAGGTGAATTAAATCTAACATGTGTTAGCTTTCCAACCCGTACAACCACATTGCACCATGAAGAAAATCTAATCAATGTTAGCTGTCCTTATAGAAAAAGCATAAGGGAATGGCATAGTGCATGTTAGATGTGCTTCCAGCACAAGCACAAGGGACCATGGAGGAAATCTAACACGTGTTAGCTTTCCCTCTAGCACAAGCACAAGAGCATTTTTCACAAAATTGAATGGGTCCCCCCATTTTAAGGCTTTACCAGTGTATTCATTACAATACAATGGGCATAGCCGCCCAGGTAATATTTACATGCATTGTTATTTATTTCTATTTTAGGATTTGAACTTTCATTGGTATAATTTCTACAATATGAGACATTCAATTTTTCGATGGAGATGTCAAGAATGCAGTGTTATGCTACTTCACTTATGGATATCCATTGACATCATTTATAAATGATTCACCTTTTGGATTCCATGACTGAAAGCATGGAATCCAAAAGAGGAATGATAGTTCAATTTTTATTTTTATTTTTAACTATGCATCAACTTAATGGAATTCTGCAGCTTATTCTCGATCACCAAAATGTAGGTATAAGGGAAATGGTAATTGTCTTCATTGAAATTGTGAAACAAATTAACCATCACTTCTTTGTAATACCTCTACTAATCAATATCAATATTTTAAGTTTATTTCCAAATAAATTCCTAGTGTTACTCATAAAGTATTTGTGAAACAATCCCCATCAAAACATTAAATAATATTAACTAGTAATTACTTTTCAAAGAGTATGGAGATTTTTTTGAAATGTACATAGCTAATACATGTTAAAAAAGTATACATAAAATTTTAGCGATCAAACTTTGAGTTTATTGCATTTGGGATGATTATATGTCCAACTTCATGAATAAATTTGTATTTCTTTCACCTATAAAATTCAAGATGATTTATAAACATATTTTAATTTGTCAGGACATACTTTTGGGTAATAGTATATATTTGATATCATGAAATATGGGCATGTGTATGGGATCGCTGATAATTTATCAACATTGTTTGAGAAAGACTATGGTCTATGTTAACAATTGATTTTTGTTCCAAGATCTCTAAGTACCATTTATATTATATCATTTCATTTTATTTACTATTTTTTATTATTGAATTGTTTGCCATGGTATTCAATGATTGAACCCTTCATTAAATTGTGACTCAATGTGCCTATTATGAACCTAACTTGACCCTTTCTCTTGATAATTTGTAGTTACTAGTCCATGCATAAACGTGGAATGGCGATCCTCAATTGCATAATAATTCAATATGAGTTAAAAGGTTGATTTTCCAATTGATTTCGTAATGCCATCTTTCAAACCCTGGTTTGTTAGTAGTTAAATTTTCATTCAAATATACATATATATATATATATATATATATATATATATATATATATATATATATATTTGAATGAAAATTGAATAGAATCCTAACTAGACCTTCCAACCAGTCCTTGATTAATGGAAGTTTGTCCCTTGATTTCCTAACTTTATGAAACTCATTACAAAAGATTACTTTCCCTTGTTCTGTAATGCTTGGCATATTCCAAGAATCGAGAAGGGACACAATCCCTGGATTCTCACACACACAAGGATAGTTGTCTAGTCTAGAATAGTAATTGAAGTGAACAAACTTTATTTTTTTAATATTATGTCGACATTAAACATTAGTTGATGAAGCACATCATGCATAAGCCATACAAATATCATGTTTAAACATCCTAAGATCAAATCCATTTATACATTCCACAAATTTGATCAAAGAATAAATATAAACTTTAACGATTTAGCACTTCGCCATGTGTCACATATCTTTAATTACTTATTTCTCCATTATTTCAATTTGACGCCATTAATTTTTCAAACACCATTGACTGTCATTTAGTAAATGAAATGAATAAACTCGAATCATTCATTGGGATGATGTTTAATTTCTCGTCAGGTCCTTACATTCCACTTGTTAATAAAACCGAGGTCTCCTATCCACCTTAGCAAATGCTATCATTATAGCTCCCTGACGTGGCATCAATAAAACACAGGTCTTCTCTCCACCTTAACAAATGCTATCATTACAGCTCCCAGATGTGGCATACTCGATGGTGAACACTATGCATGAAGACATGTCATGACAGTAAAATCTAGACTTCCTAAACAACACCTATCCCTCTCATGCACAGATTATTAATGCAGCACTTACAGTCTCTGTACCTTGTAAGTTATTACTTGACATGCCAAGCCAAAGGCAGTGAGGACCATACCTCAGTCTCTATACCTTGTCAGTTATTACTTGACACACCCTATCTTAATACTTCTCGAAAAACTGACAAGCCAAGGTGGTGAGGACCATACCTTATGGATGTTTCCTGTGGGATAGTTTTTACAATGCATTCACCCATCAAAATTCTAGTTCACTCTTGGTCTAGTTCTGTTTTTTTCTAGCTAAAATCCTAATTTTTGGAATCCTATGTTTCCTATTCTTGTTCTTAATACTTCTCGAAAAACTGACAAGCTAAGGCGGCGAGGACCATACCTTCCGGATGTTTCATGTGGGACGGTTTTTACAATGCATTCACCCATCAAAATTCTGGTTCACTCTCAGTCTTGTTATGTTTTTTTCTCGCTGAAATCCTAAGTTTTGGAATCTTGTGTTGCCTATTCTAGTTCAGTCTTTGTCTTGTTCTATTTTTTTCTCACTGAAATCCTAAGTTTTGGAATCCTGTGTTGCCTATTCTAGTTCAGTCTCTATCTTGTTCTGTTTTTTTTCTCGCTGAAATCCTAAGTTCTGGAATCCTGTGTCTCCCATTGTGGTCATGGGGAATCTTTGCAGATTTGAACCTGACAATGCAACTGCTGTTGAATCGGATTCTGAAATTCTCAAGGGTTTTGAGAGAGCTGGGTGGATAGAATTCATCAGGAAATTTCGTGGCTATAGTAGAGGAGTCACAGTAGCCTTCTCTAAATCGTTTGATGGAGAAAGGGTTGTGGTCGGGGATGTAAAATTCCAGATTGATGAGGACTTCATCACCGGGGAAACGGGTCTATCAAATGAGGGTGAGAAATGGGACAAGCACGCACAGCTCAACATTGTGCCATGGAAGTAGCTATTAGCTAAGCCTGTCGATCCTGAGCAATATACTAAAGGTATGGCTTTGATCTATTTCAAACCTAAATGGAGGAAGATGTTTAAACCTATCTGTTATTTTATCACCTGTGATGGTCGATATAGCAACGTTTTGAGGTATTATGTTAGGATTTTCATGGCCACATTGGGGTTTCAGTTGAACTTACCCCATTTCCTGCTGCTTAGCCTCAAAGCTATGGCATCACGCTATCATGGAACATATAAGGAATCCTAACAGGTTTTATGTCATTTCAGCCTAATTAGAATCCTCGTTGAGTTCCATCTTAAGCAATTGGGCCAAACATGGCTTGAATTCTTAGAAAGAAATGGGTTCGATAGGGGGATATCGGAACAGTTAGCACCAGCCCCAGATGTTGAGTATCCTTCCCCTCCAGATATGGATCAAACTTCTATCCTCGAAATTGAAATATCCTTTCCTGTGGATACCACTCTTGACCACCTTGATCCAACATCTTCTTTCAATGAGGAATCGGTCTCATTGGAGCCAGGGAAAGAAAATCAGGTTCACTCAGAGTTATGTGTCCAAGGGGATGTTTAGCCACTATGCAGTGAAGAGGTTTCACGATGCCAGGATAAATGCTTGAGTGAAAATATAACCAAGATTAAACCCACATTTACTTTGCAGTTGATGGATTCAATGCCTCTGTCACCGAACTGCAGTCAATTCATAGGTACAGTTGCTCAAACACACTGTGAATCTCATCTTTATAATGAATCTCGGATGATATCAGTGATTCTGTTTTAGAAATTTTTGGGGTTGTTCGTTTGTTGAATAATTTGAATAAATTAAAAGATTTGGTTCAAACGGATGTTCCTAAGGTTAGCAATGTAAATGTAGTAGCTTATACTACTCAAAATTATGTTGCAGTTGAACAAAACAATGTTTCTAGCAATATAGTGAAAAATGATTCTGCACAGAGGACGGTAAAAAATGACCAGATTGAAGATCACAAGTCTCTAGGCAAAAAAGTTGTTCCACCAATAAAAAATCTGCGACCTAGAAAGAATGTTGGCAGGCTTGTAAATAATGTAAAAGCCAAAAGACAATCCCGTCTTCTATCCGTCTATGCTAGGTATAGTAAGGAAAAAGAAAACAAGCAAAGAGGTCAGCCAGAAATGATTTCGATCAGTGACATACCAGATCAGGATGAATCAAAACCTGACGCAGATCCTCAAAAGAGGGAGAACAAGGTAATGATAGACTCTGATAATGTCACTCCAGAATGTGAAAAAAGATTTGAGAAGAGTTCTGATGTAGTTGTAGAAAAAGTTAAAAAACAAGAACAACATAATTCTCAACCTTCTGGTCCTCGTATAGATTTAACGCTTCAGAAAATTAACGAAGAATCAAATGTTTCAGGAAGTCAACAACAAGCAACAAATATGGATGTGGGTGAAAAGCAAGGTTGTACTACTAATTGTAGGAATTTCATAGATTATTATCAAGCTACCATGTATTCAATGGTACAACAAATTATAGATCTTAAAGGTAGAATTGGAGATCTCAAAACAGAGAAAAGATTGCTAAATGAACAACACCAGGCCGAGGTGTGTGAGCTTAAGAAGAGGCTCAAAAAATCTACTGGTAAAGCAATTATTAATACAATAGGCGTAAATATCTTCGTCAACCCCAGTTTTAGTGATTTTGTGAAGAAATGATTTTGATTTTTGTGAAGAAATCATAGTATCATTTTGATTTTTGCCCCAGTATATGTAGCTACTTATATATATTTTGTTTGAAGGTAAGTTTTAGTTTGATTTAAATTATTGAGCCTTATTTTAATTATTAATTGGTGTCTAGCTCTATAATAAGAAGCAGCTGCAGAATCATAAATTATGCAACCACTTCATGTTATATTAATTTTGTTTTCTTCATATTTTTACTTATTCATATTTTTTCTTTTTCTCTATCTCATATATGTGGATCGTGGATGTGTATTTTGGTCAAATTATATAGAGACCATATGCCGGGCACTGATGCAACATGCGTGGCTCAACGAGTAAGACCCCTGGGACTCGGCAGATCTACTGGAACTGTTTTCCTTAAAACCATAAGGGAACAAGAATATAAATTTAAGTTAGTTTTGATTGTAATAATTAATTTAAGATAAACCTTGAACAATATTCCTAAATTAATTTCTTGGGGTTTCAACGATGATATACTAGGAAAAGTATTTTGTTTCTATATTGGGATATGGTTTGTTTATATACTGGAATATGAGTATGAGGAAGACGATATCCTTTATCGGTTTTCTGAAAACTGTTGTGGACTAATTTCAATAGATATTAACACGAATGTTTAGTGCATTGATGTTTCAAATTTGTTTGGATCTGAATGTCTTATCTTACTGGTAAATTTTGTAATATTAATGTCATATGTTGTTTTTAATTTTCTTATTTTATAACTCAAGATCGTGACAATGATTCCTCTCCTTCTGTTTCTGCGTTATTCGGCTGAATTACCAATCATATGTTATATGGGTGATTCAGTGATGCTAGTACTGCTTTCATGATCCGTGTAACCATGACTTATGCCTTACAAGTAAGAATCCTAGTACAGATCATTTCTAGAATAAAAGCCTTATAATCTCTATATGTGCTGAGTTACATAGATTAAATACTAGTACTTGTGTCATAAGGCTGGTAATCCTCTGCTTACATGTCTAAACGGGTACTATCTGTCACTGGTTTACGGTTAGAGTAAACCATATGCTAGTAATTTTTTAGTTGTAATCAATTCTATTTAATGCTACTGTAATTATACTTTTTTATTTAACATAAACGAATATTGTATATAATAAAAAGGATGTGGTTTTTAACCAAATCGGCTGTGTACAATAGTTAATCAAATTATTTTTGATCAAATTTAGCTTTGCATAGTCGAGAGCCTATTTAGGCAAATAATAAAATGTAATAGGGAGGCTAGTTTCCTATCATCTCTTTAAAGTCTGATAGATCGTAGAGTTGTGCATGTATGCTGGTGAATAACTTCCACTGTATCCAACCAAGAGTGGGAGTGACTCTCCCTACGCCTTCAAATGAAATTTCAATCTGAAATTGATTAGAATTTTCCTTTTATTCTGCAGACAGATTTATAACCAAGAAATTCTACTCAAAACACTCTGATCGTTCTAGGATGTTCACATCTATGTAGAACGAACATTCAAGAAAGCTGCCACTTTCTCAATCCATGAGTGGGATGAATCCCCCTATGTCTTCAAATGTAAATTCTGACTAAGATCGCTTCAGAATTATCCTACTTATCTGTAGACAGAGATATAACATTCAAATGCTCAAATTCTGCTTCAGATAATGGGAGAGAACTAAATTAAATCTAGAAGGGTTTGTTAAGCCTTCTGCCTTCTGGATTTGCAAATATAAAGGCCAAAAGTCAGTGCCAGGATTCCTTTTCCTCTGCTGCTGAACTACTGTAATTATACTAGTAATTAGAGATAGCTCAGATTAACTGGCCTCAATGTATTTTATAAATCACGCCTCTTACTAAGGACATATATATCCTTTATCTGTTTTCTGAACACTGTTGTGGACTAATTTCAATAGATATTAACACGAATGTTTAGTGCATTGATGTTTCAAATTTGTTTGGATATGAATGTCTTATCTTACTAGTAAATTTTGTAATATTAATGTCATCAAGAAAAAATGGAAAAAAATCTAAAACTAACTTTAATCTGAGAAAGAACCTTCGAAAATGCTTCTATAAGTGCAACCAGTCAACTTTCTGTGAGATATGAAGAAAGTACCTGTGTTCATTGCTGAATGGATTCGAAACCTGAATGCGTGCTCTTTGGAGTCTTTGACTAACCAAACACACACTGCCTGTTTCGGCAGATGAAAAATCCCTAGATCAACTCAAGAAGTCCTGGAAGCCGAAAAAAAGCCCAAATTAAAACCTCGCTTTTCTATTCTCGCATGCGTGCTGTCTGGAGATTGACTAACCAAACACACACACAGCTTGTTCCGGCAAACGAAAAATGCAAAGATCAACTTCCTGCGATGAGTGCTCTTTGGATATTGTTTGGGCCTAGATCAACACCTGGCGCTGTGTGCTCTTTGGACCAAACGAAAACCATTTTCCCGCTTGATCTAGCAATGGAAAATCCATATCAATGTTTGAAATTGGCAACAAGGATCCCCATATTAGCGTTTTCCAATGTTTGAAATTGGCAACAAGGATTTTTGGTTTGTTTTTTTTTTGAAAAAACATTCCTTCATTTCTGTATTTGTTTTGTTTTTAATTAATTCCTTTAATTGATTAATTGATTCATTTCTAGTCTAACAATATAAACTTTTATGTTTTTTTTTTAATTCCTTTAATTGATTAATTGATTATAACTTATTTTTTCTTTCCTTTTGTTTTTTTTAATTGATTGATTGATTATAACTTTTGTTTTTTTTTATTTCCTTTTTTTTTAATTCCTTTAATTGATTAATTGATTCATTTATAGTCTAACATTATAAATTTCACATTAAACATACTACGTTTAAATGATTTAAACATTCCAACAATACTATACCCTAGATGTAACTAGGTTTAAATGGTTTAAATGTTCCAACAATATTATAGCATAGATGTTGGAATACATCATGGAAATTTCTAACAAACTAGCCTAGCTCTTGGAATACATCGTGGAATTTTCTAACAAATATAACATGGATAAAACATACTTTGAGGAATGTCCAAGAAGGATGGAATATTTAATAACATTGTGGTTTAAAATATTGTTTGTAGAGAAAGGAATAATGAATATTTCACCGCACCCAATCAAAGTGTAAACTTCACATGATGGGGGAGCCAATGGAATTAAGGGAGGGGTAATGAATTCAGAAGTGAAAATATGAATTAAAGTTGAAATTTATGGAGATAAGTGATCCCTAAAATCCAACTAGGTGACTTGAGAATGAGGGGAGAAGTCATATTAGATGATGGTAGAGTAAATTATGAAGAAATTATAAGAACCATAGAGAATACCATGGTGAGTTTCCAAGAAGAGGGAGGTATAAGGAGTGGTTGAGGGATTTCATATGAGGGAGGTATAGGGAAAATGATAGACGCAAGTGGGGCATGTCTAGTCACAATGGCAAGAATTTTGGCATGTTTGGTCATACTAGGTACCTTGCAAAATGCCTCAGTTTGTTCTTTTGGATAAGGATCCATATCCATCTGTAAGAACTTTTAGTCTCGTTCCCCCTGTTGGTTGTTCTACATTCTAGCAAGTGTATAATGCAAGCTATTGGAATGACAACAAACCCTATGATTGCAGGTACTTTGCTGAAAGACACCAGTGACATGGTCTTTTAGTTCATGTAGAAGAGGTTTCAAGTTCCATTCCCAACCTTGGTGTTCTATTTATGTAGCAATTCTATTATGAAATCTATCAGTGAACGGGGCTACAACCTTATATAATAATTCCTCTCACCCAACATAGTATATCTTGATAACCTTAAGTGTTAGATATCAACATACACATGTAGGTTTCTAAGGGTTTCATAGAATCACCTTTAGGATTGACACAAGTTTAAAATCAATTGGACACCTTAACCAACCGACTATATAGGAGATGTCCAAAGAAAAGAAATAACAAAGAAAACATGCGGAGCACTTGATGTTTGATAGAGGGTCACTACAATATTGAATTCCTTGTTTTGAACAACTATGTCATGATGGCCACATAGAGGGTCACTAAAACAAGATGGATGCATACATGGTGCAAGCATCTAAGGCCAACACAATTGGGGGGTGGAAGGTGGATACAAAGGACAAAAATGTTATAGTGGATTAAACAATCAAGGACACAGTGGAGCCCCTACTTCATTTTTCTTATCTTATGTTTACCTTATATAATAATTCCTGTCAACCTTATATCTTATCTTATCTTTATCTTATCTTATCTTATCTTTACCTTATCTTATCTTTACCTTATCTTATATTTATCTTATCTTATCTTATATTTATCTTATCTTATGTTTACCTTATATAATAATTCATTTTTTATTTTGTGTTATGTTACGTACATTACCTTACATGAAAACATCTCTCCCATACGGGGCTGAGAGCACTTCACTCCTCTTACTGCAATAATGTAATGAAACCAAGTTTAAGGATTTACTCATTTTGAAAAAACTCAATCTATATTATTTTATTATTCTATTATTCTATTTTATTATTCTATTTTTCTATTTTATTATATTATTATATTTTTCTATTTTATTTTATTATTCTATTTTTAATCAAATATGTGTACCCTCATTTTGAAAAAACTCAATCTAGTGTAAGTTCTAAATTCTAGATCCACTATATTATTCTATTTTTAATGAAATATGTGTTATATGGGTATTTACTATGCCATATGCCACCTCTTGCATGGGACGAAATGGAAACTTATCCCAGGGTAGCAGATTAAGGCAGATCTACCGACCTTTATTTTCCTTGTGTGGACCTTGTACATTGTCCTTTTCATTCTGTGTTCAAATGTTGCACTTAGTGGTGGGTGCATATTTTGTTTGGGAAGGATTTGAGACTCTTGAAGTTTGTAAACTCTTCATTGTTCCCCTCTCACAACGAATTTATGTTGTGGTGTTTTTTCCTTATATGACGTGGGATGCTTTTGAGGTATTATGGTTGCGCATGCATAGTTTTAGACCTAGAATAGCTTGAGGGTTCCCGCATGGGCTGCTAATTGAAGTTTTGCGGAACGTTCAACCTCTCGTTTCTCTCCATAGGACCTAGTCTCACGAGGTAAGGTCCTTTGTTTGGAAAGGGTTTTCTAGTTTGGTGTCTACGTAATATTCGAGGGATTGTCCCTGTGTCGATTGTCGAGTGGTTCAAAAGACTATTCACCCAAGTATGGGGAGAAAGGACTATGTTGTGGTTGTAATGCCACCATGGAAGGGGGATTGAAGGCCCTTCAAGCTGAAATAAGTGATATCAAGGCCATGTTCTGTGTTTTGCAATCCTATTGGGACAGCTTAGGAGGAGCTACAAGTCATATCTCCTATTATATATCCCTTTTAGACACGCAAATGGATAAGGTGGAAGACAAAATTAAGATTCAAGTTAGACAAGTTGAGAAATTAATGGAGGACATGGACAAGCCATTAAACCTTGCTCACTAAAATTTTCAAAATAAATTATGCTATATATAAAACTTGAATCATATAAAACTCAAATAATCTTTAAATTATAATCAAATTAAAATTCTATTTTAATCTTTTAATATAATTATTTATTATAATTGTGGGTGAAATTTTTGTATCTATTATAAAAATAACATTAAACCAGTATCAAATTGAAAAATAAGTATCATCAGGAGA
Organism: Larix kaempferi; assembly: GCA_027924585.1. Lineage (NCBI taxonomy): Eukaryota > Viridiplantae > Streptophyta > Pinopsida > Pinales > Pinaceae > Larix > Larix kaempferi. The sequence goes on along the minus strand of BSBM01000542.1, from coordinate 565,795 downwards.
TGCTTTTGAAAGATAGCGTACTTCAATATTATGTTGTTTTAGTATTATGTTTTTTAAGTATGCCTGGTATTAGAGATCAGCTCAGGATGACGCTTTTTCAAAGATAACATTACCAAGATAGGAGATCAGCTCACAATGACGCTTTTTCAAACAAAACATTACCAATTTACCATAGATGGTTTCATCTTAAACGTAATTACAAGCAACATGTATGCTAATGTACCTTTAACAACACATGGACCCCACAATAAGGTTCTTTCAAGCGGCTTTCCAAACTCGATACGCGCTCCCTGCAGTGCCAAGTTAACTGATCCATTGACAATGTATATTGGTACGGAGAACCGATTCCTAACGCTGCAAAGACGGGATTGTGTAACTTTCAATTGAAGAAGATTCTTCAGACCAAGGCTGCAAAGGTGTTTCAGGTGCAGCGCCCCAGGATTTGCAGGGCAAGGGAGGATCGGGCACGTCGTCTACAATTTCTTCTAACATTTGAACAACCCGACTCATAGAAGGGCGATCTACGTAGTTGTATTGTATGCACCACAATCCAACTTTAGTCAGTCTTCTTGCCTTCTCTTCATCCACTGTTTCCATTCCTCCTCTCAATCTCATCCCCAGCTCCTCACTGTTAAGTAGCTTGAATGCCCACTCAGGAAAATAAAACTGGCTTGAACGGCTGGCCTTCCAATCAATGTTCTTTCTGCCCCCCACAATCTCCAACAACAGCATTCCAAAGCTATAGACATCTGATTTATCTGTAACAGGACCCACTTCTCTGTCACACAACTCTGGGGCAGCATATCCCGGCGTCCCTCTCCCGGCCGTCATTGATATATGGTCATCTTCCTTCCCACAAAATTTTGCCAGACCAAAATCGGAAACTTTTGGTGTGAAGTCGGCGTCTAGCAAGATATTGTGAGGTTTTATGTCGAAGTGTATGATGCGCTTATCACAATCTTGGTGTAAATATGCAATTCCATGAGCGGCGCCCAGAGCTATTGAATATAACTGTTCCCACGTCAAGACTTGCCCTTTCTCTTTTTCGGCAAATAGAAATTTATCGAGAGATCCATTGACCATGTACTCATAAACCAGTGCGCTTGTAGGGCTTTCGAAACAATACCCTAACAGACGAACCAAATTGACATGATGGACCCGTCCAATGGTGGCGACTTCATTCATGAATTGGGTTTCGCTGTGTCTGTGCCTATCAAGAATCTTAACAGCCACTAAAACTTCGTTGGAACGAAGCTTTCCTTTATACACCACACCATAACCGCCTTCCCCCAACTTTTCTGTAAAGTTGTTTGTGATCTTCTTGAGGTAAGAGAGTGGATATCTGGTTGGCATTTCACAAGCATACTCCTGCAGGAATTTCTCCACCTTTGATGTAGAGCTACCGGGAGGACTAGGGTTTCTCCTCTTTACATAAAAAAACAGTAATACTGCCCCTACTGTCAACGCAAACCCTAGCACGGAGCAACCTGTGGCATAATTAACAGATCGATATCATTGTGTCTCCATCCAACGCAGAAGAGAATATTAATGGAAGAATAGGAATAGGAAGAAATCATACTTACCTATTATAATAGAAGACATGTTTCGAACTCCTGAATCTCGAGTACCTGCAGTTTTTGGTAAGAACCCATACTTGACAAATCGAGAAACACATATACGTTTAATTTAACATGATTCAAGAATATTGGTAAAATGAAGCATTTAATTGAAACACTGAGCTTTGTAAACAAATTTAATGTAGAAGGCGATCGAGAAACCTACCATTGCTGGGGCATTTGTTTGGATGCGATGTGCCATCGGGGCAATAGCAAAGGAACGTCGATGGTTTTGAAATGTCATAACCACAACTCCCGTTACTCTTAGAACAAACACCGCAGCTTTGATATCTGTTGGGATCCACATGCCATGTTACCTTGAAACCCTGGTTAAGCAAAGTCTTATTATCCATGGACTGACTAGAAAGGTTCTTAATTGGTAGTTGATATGCGTTACAGAAGTGTGTCCGCTCAGGGTTTAATTGTGGACTCAAACTGTAGTACCAATCATCGCCACATAAACTCAAATTTGTATAGACATTATCAGAAATTTGGTCGCACTTCTTCCAAAGCGTGAGATTAGTGTACCCATCTGCGATCTGAAAATGAGAGCCAGGCCACCAGAATTGAGAATAGTTACCTGAAAGATTGCAATTACTTCCCCACAGATTGTCGTTAAGAATTGTCATTGTTCTTTGTCTGCTACTATTCGCCAAGTAAGAGGACTCCAATATGTGATAATCGTTTCCACCCATGTTCATCACAGCATGGCTCTGGTAATCACATGAGCGTAGCTCAAAATCGGGATCACCGCAGCCGCTGCCATTTTTCCCAAAAGGATACCCGAATTCAACGTCCCCACAGACAAGTGTATTCGAACTTAGACAATCCTCGTATTGACTGCCGAGACAGGATGTTGAGAACCACAGGAGGAGGATCAGAAGAGCATATGAAACAAGAAGACAAAGATGAACAGTGAAGGGCATTTGATTGTGAAGAAGCAGAACACCTATTTTCATGCTCATGCTTATGCTTTGCTCTGCTCTTCTGCTGGAAATAAAAATTAATCACAGGTGGCTTCAACTTAACACTAGAGGAGGCGAATGACAAAAGGGTTCTGCAAATACATCGAGAAGATCAAGGAAATGGAAATGAAGAAAGGGGGAAACGGCATGGAAATATCGCGGTTGGAAGACCCGAAAATCAGCAAGTCAATTAAGCTTTACTCGACTAATTACTGTATATATTGAAGTTTTACCACTGGGTAGCCTTTCCTTCAACTGTGGATAGATAGGTAGATAATGTGGTATTACCAGCTGTGGATAGATAAGTAGACAACTGTGATTGCGACCAGCGCAGAGACGGCGATCATTGAAAATTTCTGTCGGCGATCATTGAAAATTTCTGTCTTGAGTTACCTTTTTGAGATAGGTGAGATGTGCAATGAATTTAAAATTCCGAACTTCTCGGATACCTCCAACGACTGAATATTTCTTCAGTTAGTCATCGAGGTAATCGTTCACCTACTCTTTGGAAAAAACATAACTGCCACTATCCAAAAATAGAAGCGATAAAACATATTTCATTTCAAACCATGTCCTAATAAAATAATTTTTTTGAAATTCACATTATTAATTTTAATTAAATTAAATTAGTAAAAATTATAAAATATTTTAAATAAAATAAATATTTTTAAAAATAAAGAAGTTTTAGAAGAAAAGAAAAAAAGAAGTTCACATATTTTCACATATAAACATATAAAATTTTATTAAAAGTTAATACAAATTTATATTTTTATAATAATAAAAACTATATATATATATAAATCGAGAACTATTTGATACAAGGACGGCATTCAACTTTCATAAATATTTTTAAGAAGCTAACCTCCACTCATCGTTTAAAAAGTAAATAAAAATCAATTAAATAGAAATTGTTTAGAAATATCGTTAAATTCCTTTCCAAACATTCTGGTTGTGATTTCCTTTCACTTTCTTTTCTTTACCAAATTACTACTAATTTTTTTAAATAATATTTTTTTCATAAAATAATAATTTATTTTTTCAAAAATAGATTTTTGAACAAGTTTTCACATAATCAAAAGTTTTACCGTTCTAATATCAATAATTTTTTTTTCTCTCTCATACACACATATATGTATCACATAAAACAATTAATTAAAAAGAATTAAAAAAGTAAATAATTTCTTACATAAACAAAAAATGGCATGTTCTTTTTTAGTTATGGTCTTAAACTTTGCATATATATCACCTCCATCATTCTTCTAAGAAATGTATGACAAAAGACTCCCTAATAGCCTCTATTGGGCTCCATAAATATGACTGATAGCTTTTAGAGATGTCTAGGTTTAAGATAACAAAAACGGTTATGCATCAAGCCGAATTAGAACAGACCAAAAAAGAATTAGAAAGTGAAAGAGTTTTAGATGGAGGGACCAAGGTCCATTCGTTGCTTGGCCATGGGAGGCTCGATTGCATCCACATCAGAGCTCGGAAACGTCGTGTTTGTTGCTGTTGGTACTGGCCTTCATGAGATTTTCCTTCTACATAGGATTTTCAACCTTCACACTTTGGTCTTACGTTTTAACCTCTGGGAGATTATTCGCAGGGCGTTTTCCACTACAAGGTTCAACTCGTTTTTATCCTCCACTTCTGTTTCATATTTGGCGGTGCCATCATCCCCAATAACAACAAGCAACGACGAGGGGAGCTGGAAGAGCTCAGCAATATCAATGCACCATTCAATTACAATGTGCACCCAGTATCCAATATCTTGATTCCTAGTTTGCATGTCCTCCTATGCATCCTTGATATCATTCCGAATGTCCAGCAACGTGTCTATCATCGAGGCAAGGTGGCGGGCTATGCTCACGCCACTAGTCTCTTGAGAACGCTCACGGTGGTCACAGCCACATCTGCTAGGAGCTCTATGACATTCTTGGTTCATGCTGCACTTGCTTCCTTAACACACCTTCCCAAGAACAACCTGCAGACCTTCACTTTGAGCATGTTGAGACACACGGTATTTTCCAGAACACAAACATCTGAGGGGAAGATGGGAAAATGTGACCTCGTCATTATCAACCTTCGACATATCAACCCTGATGCTAAGATCGGAAACCGCCTTAAACACACCATGAATGCGCATTTGTGGACTGGTCATGTTGATTCTTGGGGGAGGGGAATGTAAATGCAACACAGCTGTCGACGTCGCCTCCAGATCCATCTCGCCAACTGGCCAAACCCGTTCATCAACCCCCATCCTATCATCATTAATGTCGTCGTGCCTTCTGTTAGTCACCCCATCTAGGATGTATCAAATGCAGATTAATATCTCTAAGTAATTAAGTTTTTTTTTCATTTGTGTCATTGTTAATTAATCTTTAAAAATGTGTTATATAGTCTTCCATATTAATAATTATTTTAATCTATTAAAACTAAAACAAATGTAACATGAAATGGAAATTATTTCACGAGTGAAACAAACATTATAGATTAGATCAAGAACATATGAAAACAATATACATTTTCTATGAATAATTTCAATTGACATTTACCTAGCTAAAACTACAAGAGATCCCTTTTAACATACTTATTATATTTATAGTTATGTTATAAGGTTTTTGAGCACAAGATCTATAAACTAAAATAAGTAGTAAAATAGTTTGCAAGTGATTAATTAAGTGACAAAATCATGGCATTCATCAACAATAAAGAAGAGATGCAAAGTCTCTTTCACAAACAAATATTCCATATTTATTTACAAAGAATGAATCAATCATTACATATAAGCAATTTGAATCACTTAGGGAGGCAATTCGAAATGGTTTTTAGTGCATCAAAACCTAGTTAGAGCTTAAATAGAACTCAAATGCCCTTAATTATCCATGCAATCTCTCAAAGATGAGTTAACAAGCTCAAACTAACCTAGGTGGACAAGTGGATTTTAGAAACCTAAAAGCAAGGAAGAACTGCATGATTAACTCATGCATGTGAGGAATCTACTAAAAACACTCAAGGAGAGGACTATTGGCTTATAATAAAAAAGGAGGGTTCTTGTAGTCCTTGACCAGTGGAGTTAAATCCATAGAATCACTCCACAAGTCAAACATGTAGTGTGGGACCCTATAATTAGGGAAAGAGACCCAAATTGAAGGAATGCACCCTCAAGTACCAAAAATATTCTTGAGGATCAAGTATATAATCTATAAATAACATATTACTCCCTTGAATCTAGGGATGAAGCTCTCCAGTTGTTCAAATTGACTCAAATTTGGACTAGAGTAATCATGGGACCAAGATCTAAGTACCTAGGTGAGAAATTGATGCTATGGAGAGGGTAATTATACTAACATCCCCCCATAAGCCTAATTTGGTGAAACTGATGCAAAAAGGAAATGGGTCCCAACAATTTTTCTACTATGTTAGGTACATGTGTACAAAAATATTCTCTAACAAATGAGGAAATAGGGAAAACCTCATGGGAATCCTTCCCCCAAGCAAAAAAAGAGAATGTTGGTTGAGTAGACTAAGTAGCCTACTTTTAAGATGCCTTCAATCCAAAGGAAGCTTGCAACTATGTGAATTACTTCTTGGTGAAGGACTTTGTGAATATGTCTGTAATGTTTTGTGGATCCAAGGCCCTTCTCCTCATGGAAGGAATGTTATCCCATTCATGAGATCCAAACACTTTGAAGTGCTTGAATACTAGTTCTTGACCACTCCAAGCTTCAAATGGAGGAACTCCTTTGAAGCCTTTATGATAAACTATGTGAAATGCTGGAGCAAAAGATGTAGAAACTGGGGTAATTGAAGAGACATTTTTTAGATCTTCATCAATAAGAACTTGATTTGTGACAAATTATCCCTCAATAGAGTGATATATTTGAACCAATGTGTTATCTCTAAGATCTTGATCTCTAACAAGTTATCCAAGACACTGTAAAAATCTATTGATCACTTGTTCATATGGATATGTAAAATATTCTTTCTCAACTAAATAGATGATATGAACCAGTGCATCTCCCAAGACGGTGGGGTTTGTCCATGTATTTATGGAATAAAGCGTGTCCTCAGATGAGGCTGTGTGATTTGAAACTTTAGAGTCTAGGATCCATGAGGATGGATATGAAGTAGAAATTGCTACAAGCATATGGAATCTATCATTGTATGGTGTGTTGGTTGCCTTGTTGCACTTCTCCTCTTTTGTTTCTTCAATATTCAACCTCTTGTACCTGGAATCTTGTTCTTTATATGGGCCCTTCCTGCAGTATGCACATAATTGATGCGCATTCTTGGTCTTACCATCTATGGAGTCTAAATTTTCTTGTGCAATTATTGGATTGTGCTATTTATTGCCTTTGAATTATGGTTTTTTCTTGCTCATCTTCTTGTTTCCCTAATCGGAAACAAAGGCATGAACATTTGAGGACTTAGTGAATCCCATTTGATTGAGATTATCTTTCTCTTGGAGAAGTGAGTGTACAAAATTATCCAATGTAGGCATGTTCCATGTAGCATTAAGTGCCAATCCTATTGAATAAAATGAGGAGACAAAAATAAAATAATATGGTCCCAACTTTGATAGATTGAAAAAACTAACTGATCATTTTGTTTGTCTATTTTGCATGTCTTGAGTTGAAGTAATATACACCTGAATTTTTTGAAGAAATATTAGATTTATTCGAAGTTACCGTTAATGCTTAAACCTCACTGTTTGACCTGGGTCTGTTTGCCATATTTGTTAGGATACTTTATCATTTTAAGCCTTGAGTTTTTCCTTTTATCCTAAAGTTTTGGTTTATTTGATTTCATGTTTTTAATATTCTAGGTATTTACAACATTTAGTTCTTAGCCTATGCTCCTATAGGATGTTTTGAGTTCATTCATAATTTTTCTACGGTTTCAAAATATTCTATCTGGTTATTAATATGAACTGGCAGCACATGAACGTTACTCAAGAAATAGCTCAGGATTATATGGTGTTTGATCTGCAAGAAGGATTTTTGGTTCAAGCAAATGTTTATACATCGTTATAATGCAACACCAACTGGATTTAATCTTTTAGCTATGGAATGCCCATTTTGGAACATAGAATTTACTCCAGCTTGTCAAGATGCAGTGGATGAGTTTTCTGAAGATTCGGAAACAGAGTCTGCAGGGAAGCCAACACAAATATTGGCTTATTATTCACTTGCAGGAAGAAGAATAGACCATCCAGATTCAGTAGTTGTCCTCAAGCACCTTTTGTTTATGCAAGATGGAGAACATCAAAATTCAAGGGCATTGGTACTGGCAATGACTGAAATATTATTGTTAACTGGAAGAAACCACAGACCTATTCTTGATACATTGAATGTTCACTGCCCTCAGGTTGGAGAGTGTGGTGATGCTGGGCAGCACGATGAGATGATTGCAAAATCACTGGAAGGCCTTTCAGTAAATTCTACTTGGGAACTGCAGAAAGTGCTCAGCATATATATTTTTACCTCTCCAAGTTCTCTTTTGCTTCGCTTCAGAAAATGCTTCAAATCTTCCAAAGCCGCATGGGCGCATTGCTCTTCCTCTTTTCGGCACTGCTCTCAAGAGGATTGGATTCAATCCAAGCTGATCAGGATGATCCTGGTCCCTCATTATTATCTGCTCCCTTTGGACATGCATCACAGGAGATTGTAAATTTACTACTTTATGGACAAGCAGTCTCCAACGTATCTGATGGCCGTATGGATTTGGGCGAGGGCATGTTTCTGAAAGGGGTACCTTCAACAGTGGAAGTAGGATTTCTTTCTCTACTAGAATCACTCAACTTTTGCAAGGTTGTGTTGGATTTAGAGACGTCTAAATTACAATAATTAAGTTGGACATACGTGCATTATGATTATGATATCAAATACTGTCGAAAGATTACATTTATGTAATGATTAAAACATGCCAAACAATGTGATTAATTAAGTCATGGCATTATACGTATTTAAATAAGGATTTGGATACAAATACATATAGAATAATGTTAATCAATTATAATTGTTAATGGACCGATTATAGTTGATTAAAATAATAGCAGTAAATTGAGCTAAATAAGGAAATCAGAATTTATTCTGATTTATTTCAGTTTTTTTTCTGAAGTTTCCCGATTTGAAGTTTTTTATAAAATCGGAAACTCCAGATTTCTTTTGTACTTGTTTCCCAAGTATTAGCTAAATTTCAGCAGCCCTAGGATTAGAATCTTTTTCTTTGGCACTGCTATAAAAGGGCTGAGTCTCCAAGGCTTGCAATCATCCAGAAAAATTGTCTGCTCCATTGAAGACAGGATACTCTCTAGAGAAAAGGATTGCAAGTTCTTGGAAGGATTCGAGAGCCAACAACTCAAGTCAAGACCAGAAGCTGTCCGCGACCTTTGAAGATGGAAAGTAAGTTCCGCTGTGCATTAAGCTTGATTTCTAAAGTTCCGATGTGCGTTAAGTTTAATTTCTTGCATAGGAGTAGATCTTGGTTAGGGTTTAAAGTATTTAGTAAAACCCATCAATTGGTATCAGAGCCTCCCTTTTGTAAGAAATGCTGTGTGTATTCCACGAAGTTTGAAAACATTTTGGGCATTTTTCAGTGATGGCTGGAAAATCGATTATATATCTCTGTTTGTTGATAGTGAAGTGTTAAAAAACGATTTTTGGTTCATTTAAAAACGTTCTTTTGTGTTCCATCAGCGTTCTGTAAATTGGTTTTATTGCAGTCGAATGAGATATTAAAATATGAATGTGTATTGTGATCTTGATATTCATCTCTGCTATGGAGATATTATTTCTCAGATCGAAACTCTGTCACTTAACATGATAAACTCCAGATCGCTTCTTAATAAGTATTCATCTCTGCTATGGAGATTTTATTTCTCAGATCGAAACTCTGTTATATAACATGAGGAACTCCAGATCGCTTTTAACAAGTATTCATGTCTGCTTGATGGAAAAACGTTTTTATACTCTGTCTTTTATGCCTGCTGGATTGTGGAGACTCGTTTTCCTTTGGTGATGCTTTTTGCTTTAACATCGTACCCTTGCGTGAAAACGAGTGAGGGTAGGTGGCTCTGCACTCTTGCATTGCTACCAACATTTATGTTATTTTCTAAAGGCGTGAATGCTGAGCCGGTAGTACACCTGCGCGTATGGTCTAGCTTGATATAAAATCGTTTTTCATGCTCTGTATGCTTCCAGGAATGGCATCAATTCGTTTTTACAGCTCTGTATACTTTCACTGTATTGGGGAAACAAGTTTTGACATCCTAGCTTGATATAAAATCGTTTTTCATGCTTTGTATGTTCCAGCGATGGCATAAAATCGTTTTTCATGCTCTGTATGTTCCAGCTATGGCATAAAAACGTTTTCATGCTTTATATGTGTCCATTGGATGGGAAAACGATTTAACTCTGTATTTTCATGCTTGGGTTCATCCAAACACGTGCTGGAGCAGCTCTGCGTTTTAGTCTTTGAGTGATAAAAAGATTTAGGGCTTTGCATTTCATTCAATGAATGGTAAAAACGTTTTCCAGATCTATGTTTTAAGCTTTGTTTGAATAAAACGTTTTGGGGAAGCTCTATATGTTTCCCTTGAGCTGAAAAACGTTTGGCATCCCCGTATTTATTCATGGGTTTAAGCTATATATATATTTAGTGCATAAAGAGAATGCTTTATATACTCTTTATGAATGGTTATATGCACATGTATTTTTTGTAATATGGCTATGTTTTTTATGTAATGTGTAAAAGAGCTGAACTATATGCATACACTTTATATATATATAGATATATATAAGGTATAAAGTGGCTGGGTTTGTAACTCATTTCAAGACATGTTTGTAATTATGCACCTTTCATATCATAATTATATTTATACATATAGTTTAAAGTGTTCATGCTTTGTTTAAGTTAACAAATAAGGGTGATGATTTTAGGTATAATTTTGGAATCTAACTAAAGGCATTTTACGTATACATGTGTTGTTTTCGCATGAGTCAAGCATTGATGTTCGCAAAACGAACTGCTCTGTGTAAGACGATTGCAAGGATGACTCATGACAAGCTCAATGGATGTGGGTGTTAGCTTTCCCAAAGGAGGGTTGGCACCTGCTAAGTTGTTTGGTGCATAAGGGTGATGTATAACAAATAAGTTGCAACACACATATGCTGGCAATGTCTAGAAAAGCATTTGGGGCTTGGTGCACCAGGTCCGTTAGTGACCTTCCTTCCCCACTTGACTGGCCTGGTAGTTAGCAAATGGATATGTCAATCTGGCCCAAAGGCGGAAAAGACAATAAGGTAATGATTGCGCCCAAAGGTGTTTTTCATTATTTAGTGGTGTTTTGGCTAAAAGATTCAATGGAGCACATAATTTAATTTGGGCCTTTAGATGGATTTTAGAATTATGATTAAAGATCAAATCGTGATACATAATATCTAATTTTTTCCTTTTGTTCTTCAATTTTCAGATCTAAACATAATGTCAAATCTAAGTCAAATTAAGCCCCTCATGGGGAACAATTTCAAACAGTGGGAAGAAAAGCTGAAATTAGTCTTAGGGATCATGCAATTGGACACTGCACTGAGATTTGATCGCCCCAAGCCCAATAAAGAGGGTGAAGAAACTCCCCAAGAGAAGGCTGATATTGAAAGATGGGAGCATTCAAATCGCATGTGCATAATGGTGATGAAGCAAACGATCCATGAGACTTTTCGGGGCATAATACCTGATACAGAGACCGGCGCTATTAAATACCTTAAGGCCCTTGAAGAGAAATTCACAAAGAGTAAAAAGACTGAAGTTAGTACACTCTTTGTGAAGTTGGCAACAATAAAATACAAGGGAAAAGAAGGGGTTAGAGAGCATGTTATTGAGATGACAAGACTGCAACGTGCCTTGAAAGGGCATAATTATGACATCTCTGATGAAGTTCTCATTGAGTTCATTTTTCTGTCTCTCCCGTCCAACTTTAGTCAATTCAAGATGACTTATAATTGTCAAAAAGGGACATGGACACTACCTGAGTTTGAGGCTCAGTTGGTGCAGGAGGAAGAGAGACAGAAAATGACTAAGGGGGAAAGTGCTCATGTAGTAACATCTAATCATAAGGGTAAAGGCAAGAAGCGCAAGTTTGCTGCCAAGGTAGCTGCAAACAATGCCGCGCAGAAAAGCAAGAAGGAAGATACTTCTGCGAAAGCAGAAGAAAGGAACTGTTTTTTCTGCAAAGCGTCAGGACATACAAAGAAATTCTGCACTAACTATCATGCATGGTTGGCAAATAAAGGTATGTCTCTTGCTTTAGTTTGTTCTGAAGTTAATTTAAGTTCTGTATCTAGATATACTTGGTGGATAGATTCAGGTGCAACGACTAACATCAGTATGTCGATGCAGGGTTGCCTAAGCCATCGCAAGCCAAATGAGGCGGAGCGCTACGTTTACGTAGGAAATGGCAACAAAGTAGAAGTGAAAAGCATAGGAAAATTTAGATTATTATGTAAGACAGGATTTTATTTAAGTTTTGATGCTTTAGTGGTTCCATCTTTCAGAAGGAACCTAATTTCTATATCTTATTTGGACAAAAATGGTTATGTATGTTCATTTGGTAATGGAAAATTCAGTTTGTGTCAAAATTCTAAGCTTCTTGCTTCTGGTATCCTGTCTTCTTATGATAATCTTTATTTTCTAGATATAGACACTTCACATTTAGAGGCACTGCATGTAGATAATAGAAAACGTAAATTAACTTGCGAGAAATCTCCAACATTATGGCACAAGCGATTAGGACATATCTCTATGAAAAGGATAGAACGTCTTGTGTCTAATGATATTCTCCAACCTTTAGATTTTACAAACTTAAGTGATTGTGTGAATTGTATAAAGGGAAAACAAACTAATAAACGTAAGTATGATGCAAAAAGATGTAATGATGTCTTAGAATTAATTCATACGGATATCTGTGGTCCTTTTCCAAAAGCTACAAGAAATGGTCACCGTTACTTTATCACATTCATAGATGATTATTCAAGATATGGTCATATTTACTTAATAAAAGAAAAGGCGGAAGCATTAGACGAGTTCATAAAGTTCAAAACGGAAGTTGAGTTACAACTTAACAAACGTATAAAGTCCATTCGTTCTGATCGTGGTGGTGAATACTACGGTCGTTATGATGGATCAGGAGAACAACGTCAAGGTCCCTTTGCAAAATACTTAGAGGAATGCGGAATTGTGCCTCAGTATACGTTGCCAGGTTCGCCTGCAATGAATGGTGTTGCTGAACGGCGAAATCGCACCCTCAAAGACATGGTGAGAAGTATGATTGCTCGTACAACTCTACCTGAGAATTTGTGGGGAGAAGCCTTAAAGACTGCAGCATACATACTTAATAGAGTGCCTACTAAAGTAGCTAACAAGACCCCTTACGAATTATGGGTTGGGCGCAAGCCTAGCTTGAATCATTTGAGAGTTTGGGGATGTCCATGTGAAGCTAGGCCTTATAAGCCAAATGAAAAGAAACTGGACGAAAGGACCATTAGTTGTTACTTTATAGGCTATTCTGAACGATCTAGGGGATACAAATTCTATAATCCAACAGAACATACAGTTTTCGAGTCAGGAAGTGTGGAATTTTTTGAGGATAATGAGTTTGTGGGGGGAGATATGACAAAAGATAGTATTTTTGAAGAAGAAGAGACGAATGCGAATGAGACTATGGACCAAAGTCCTGGTTCTGTTCAAATTCCGATTGCGTTTAGAAATGAGACTATGGACCAAAGTCCTGGTTTTGTGCAAATTCCGATTGCGTTTAGAAATACATCTTCTGACAATATGAAAACTTCATCATCACAAATAACTCAGTTAGAAACTCAACATGGAATAGAGAACACAAATGGACCTGAACCCAACCCAAACCCTGACATTGACATGACAAATGTTGATGGCCTAGGGCCTGTGGGAGATTCAGAAATTGATAATGATGTTCCTCCTCCTGTTGAAGATCAAGTTGTAAATGAACCTCAAGAAAATCTAGTACCTGTGCCAATTAGGATATCTACTAGAGAGAAAAGATCTACACAATCTAAGGATTATGCATATCTTCAAGAACATGAGTTTGACATTGGCATGTTTGAAAATGATCCTGTTAATATCAAACAAGCTGTGGAAAGCTCTAACTCTCAAATGTGGATTAATGCCATGAATGAAGAGATGAAATCTATGTATGACAATGACGTTTGGGATATCGTTCCGTTGCCTAAAGACAAGAAACCCGTTGGTTGCAAATGGATATTTAAGACTAAGCGGGATTCTAAAGGCAATGTTGAAAAATACAAGGCACGTCTTGTTGCGAAAGGTTTCACACAGAAAGAAGGCATTGATTATAAAGAGACTTTCTCTCCAGTTTCATCGAAAGACTCTTTAAGGATTATATTGGCGCTTGTAGCACATTATGATTTAGAACTTCATCAGATGGATGTAAAGATGGCGTTTCTCAATGGTGACATTGATGAAACGATCTATATGAAGCAGCCAGAGAACTTTGTATCAGGTGATGCAGGGTCTATGGTTTGCAGACTTAAGAAATCTATCTATGGGCTAAAACAAGCATCTCGACAATGGTATCAAAAATTTCACAAAATTGTTAGCTCATTTGGTTTTGAGTCTAACATAGTAGACGAATGCATATACCTTAAGTTCTGTGGGAGTAAATTTATTTTCTTGGTTTTATATGTAGATGACATATTGCTTGCCAGTAACGATAAGGACATGTTGCATCAAACTAAGAATTTTTTATTTAAGAACTTTGAAATGAAAGATCTTGGTGATGCATCATTTGTTCTAGGGATTGAAATACTTAGCGATAGATCTCAAGGTATTCTAAGGTTATCCCAGAGGAACTATATCGATAAGATTCTAACAAGATTTGACATGGAAAACAGCAAACCAGGAGATACCCCTGTATCAAAAGGAGATAAGTTTAGTCTAAAACAATGTCCCCAAACTGACTTAGATAAAAACATCATGAAAGATATTCCCTATGCCTCAGCCGTGGGTAGCATCATGTATGCACAAGTATGCACGCGTCCAGATATTGCATTCATCACTGGAATGCTAGGGAGATATTTGAGTAACCCAGGTATGGAACACTGGAAGGCAGCCAAGCGAGTGTTGAGATATCTAAAGAGAACAAGGGACTTTATGCTCACGTATCGGAGATCGGAACAGCTCGAGGTCATTGGATATACTGATTCTGATTTTGGAGGATGTGTCGACAGCATGAAGTCAACATCAGGATACATCTTTATGATGGCAGGCAGTGCCGTGTCATGGAAGAGCGCTAAACAGTCATTGGTGGCCTCCTCCACTATGGCAGCTGAATTTGTTGCATGCTATGAAGCATCTAATCATGGCGTATGGCTGAAGAACTTCGTCACAAGTCTGAAAATTGTGGACTCTATTCAGAAACCACTCAAATTATTATGTGACAACAATTCAGCAGTGTTATACGCAACCAACAACCGAAGTTCGTCAAAGTCAAAGTACATCGATATTAAGTTTTTGGTTGTAAAAGAGAGAGTGCAGAATAATGAATTATGTATAGAACACATAGGTACAGACTCCATGATTGCTGATCCTCTTACTAAAGGATTACCACCCAAGAAGTTTCACGAACATGTTGCCCGTATGGGTGTAATATCTATTTAGGATAGTTAGAAAATGTGGGAGTCTGAATATGTTTTAAGTTTTGTTTTTGATGTTCTATGTAATGCAATTGTAAACAATTTTGATGATATATACAAGTTGCATTCAGTTTCGGTTCCATTATTTCTTTCTTTAAAGTTTAATTTTTGACCTCATACAGTAAAGTAAAGGTGACTCAATTAGAAATAGGCACGTATAATCACACTTGCGTGTAATTTCTAAACTATATGTCCAAATCAGATTCATGTCATTCAGTTATGTTGGCAGCGTGATTTATGTCGGTTTAGTTGCGAATAAATGTGACAAGTGCTGCTTAAGTCCTTTGTTAGCATAATTGATGGACATAATTGTTTAAGAAATACGATAAGAAAGACAGAAAAGTTGCATGCAATAAAGTTAAGGATATATAATCAAAAGGTTGCACTTGTCCATGTGGGAGATTGTTGGATTTAGAGACGTCTAAATTACAATAATTAAGTTGGACATACGTGCATTATGATTATGATATCAAATACTGTCGAAAGATTACATTTATGTAATGATTAAAACATGCCAAACAATGTGATTAATTAAGTCATGGCATTATACGTATTTAAATAAGGATTTGGATACAAATACATATAGAATAATGTTAATCAATTATAATTGTTAATGGACCAATTATAGTTGATTAAAATAATAGCAGTAAATTGAGCTAAATAAGGAAATCAGAATTTATTCTGATTTATTTCAGTTTTTTTTCTGAAGTTTCCCGATTTGAAGTTTTTTATAAAATCGGAAACTCCAGATTTCTTTTGTACTTGTTTCCCAAGTATTAGCTAAATTTCAGCAGCCTTAGGATTAGAATCTTTTTCTTTGGCACTGCTATAAAAGGGCTGAGTCTCCAAGGCTTGCAATCATCCAGAAAAATTGTCTGCTCCATTGAAGACAGGATACTCTCCAGAGAAAAGGATTGCAAGTTCTTGGAAGGATTCGAGAGCCAACAACTGAAGTCAAGACCAGAAGCTGTCCGCGACCTTTGAAGATGGAAAGTAAGTTCCGCTGTGCATTAAGCTTGATTTCTAAAGTTCCGCTGTGCGTTAAGTTTAATTTCTTGCATAGGAGTAGATCTTGGTTAGGGTTTAAAGTATTTAGTAAAACCCATCAGGTTGGGCAATATCTTAAACAACCAAAGTGGCCAATTTGGGTAGTGGGAAGTGAGTCTCATTATACAGTGTTGTTTGATTTTGATACCAATGTGCAAAATGAAAATGAATTGGAATATCGAGAGGTTACAAGCAAAGAAGAACTGGACATAGAGGATTGAAAATTTAGTATTAAGCCAACAAATCCTAGAATTGCTTTGGAGCACACGCAGAAGCAGAGTATGCTAGGAAAATCAGAAAATAAATTGAAGCTATATTTGGATGGACGTTTATATGAGAGTTGGCCATTTGAGTTTCTTCGTATCTCAAAGTAAATTGCATTCTGCTACATAGGGACGAACCCTCCTCCTACTATGGACGATTTACAACACCGACGTCGTCATTGCCTTTGGGTCTAATAAGAAGCAAACTTTCTACAAATGGAACCAGTGAATCTGCAAATCTTGTTCACATGAACATTCCAAATATTGTTTGTCAAATAATTGGTGCATCGCATGGAAATGAACAAGCTCATTTCGGCACCCAAGAGCCACTCTTCCTCATATGATCATCCCAGGTCTTTGAGCTGGTCATGCTATAAATTCCATACCATGAAATGCTAGCCATTTCAAATCTTAGATCTCAACGGGATATCATTAAATTGTTCTAAGTCTGGTTACTGTCAAGTAGCTCAATGGCAGATACAAACAGGTATTTGAAGGCCCGTAGATCCAAAATAAGAGCTCAGGATGATGGCTCAAGAAGTCCGTGGTTATGAGGAAGCTATTCTAAAATATTCTGCTGCAAATGGACCTGATGACTATTCAAATTCTGGTGCAAATTCACCAAGGATAAGTTCTTCAAGCAATAATGGCCATAGCCTGCACCTTAGTGACCCAAGACAGAGTGGAGACTTAATTCTGGTAGGAATTGAGCATTCGCCTACGGCACCCTCTTTGAGTTTTGAAGATATCTCAACTATGTTTTAGAGTCAAAAGTATATGGACCTATTTCTAGCCAACTGCAAAGATCAGTTAAAGTAATTGCACAGAGGAAAAGGATGACAAGATAATTAAAGGTATCCACCACCAAAGCACAACCAGAAGACATGATCGAGATGATCTTACAGCACTAGTTGAGACAGCTATGCGAATAGAAGCTAGAAGTCAATTTGAATTAGAAGTAATACATAATATTTATCATTTCATAATTGCTTTTAAACCTGTTACACTTGTCTTTGTAATTCTATATTTAGATTCTTGATCCTAGGAAAGTGGATCTAGAGTATCTTTTTAGGATTATCTAGTCTTATATATTGTAAAGCATTTTTGATAAAGAGTGGAGACACACATGGGAGTCGGTCCTGGGAGACTGTGTAGACATTCATGTTTACTTTTGTAAGAACTTATTTAGCATTTTGAATGACTTTTAATACATTATATGGATCTAGGCCTTTGATCTAAATTGTTTTTATATTCTTTATTTCAGTTTGAACTCTTCATGGTGTGAATGTTGTGTAGATGTTTTCTATATTTATCATTTCATGTATGAATGTGAATATTAAATACTTATTGATATTTGAAAAGTGTTTTCAAAAACTCATACCTTTTATATATATTGCTACATATATGAACTATTTGTTTATGGTTTGCAGTTATATATGTATTGAATGCTTATCTCCTGTACCTTAATGCTCTGTCATTCATTACTGCAAGAATTTTGTCTTTTTACATTTGTATTGCTGAAGTATTCAGACATTGTGTCTCTGCCCTGTTATCATTATTCATTTGATTTACATTGTTATCCAAACAAAAACCTATAAAAACAATCTTTTATTTTAGGTTCCTGAACACTGCTGCTCCTGTAGTCTAGGTAGCAGACTTTAGGGAAAACATCTTTTGGCGACCATACTAGGGAAGAAACACAAATTCTTCCTTGGTTTGATAAAGATTAGATCTAGTCTTTGATGGTGAACAAGGGCTGGTTACTCGCTTTAGACTACAATTTTTCACCGGCGACTTCACGGAGGAAGGATCTATTGGCGACTCCATTGGTTCAAAATGTCAAAAAGCATGGAAGCCATGGTGGCTGCAAGGTTTGCACCTTTTAATTTTTCAGGTGTTCCGGATTTTCCAAATAATGTGCCTACTATGGATGAATGGGGAGACTTCCTTCCAAGATTTAGAGGAGATGGTTATGACCATCCGGCACAACACTTGATTGAGTTTCATCAATACATGAACCAGCTCGATATTCATCATGAGGATGTATTGTTGAAAGTGTTTATGTATTCATTGGAAGGAAATGCCAGGCAGTGGTACCGATCTCTTCCTATCTCTAGCATTTCGTCAATAAAAGATTTCCATACTGCCTTTTACGTTTATTGCAAGAGGATTTATTCTGCCGATCTCCTTTTAGAGGACTATTGTGAGCAATTTAAGATCATGAAATCTCTTAGTAATAATGATCAAAATAGTCTTACTAGAGAAATTCATGAAGAAATGTTTCAAAAAAGAGAAGTCCATGAGACATTTGACAGTTTTCAGGATTCAAGTCATCATTATCACATAGAGTATACTGTTGAAAAACCTTATAAAGCTCAACCCTCTATGGAAGAAAATATTGAAAGTCATACTATTGATGAAGGTTTGCAGAACAATCTTAAAATTGGTGTTGATGACAGTCAAGTTAAAGATGCTCTCGATTCTATTTCAAAGAATGATTCATTGTCATATATAACTTCTGCTAAATCTGTTTTACAGCAGGAGGATTTTCAGTAGTTAGATGTTAAATTTGATGATCATAATACTTTGGATGCATTTGGCATAAATTCAGATCTATCTTCTAATGATGATTATAATACAGAAGCTATTCCAAGTTTGTTTGAAGATCAGGTTGCTGTTGATAAATTTCAGAAAACTTCCTCTTTGTCATTCGAATTTTATCAGTCTGTTCCAATTTTTGATGAATATGATGATCTTGAAAAGCAAGATCTGGATATGTGTGATATAGCAGAATGCAATCAGCAGGTTCATCAAGACATTAAGTTCATTATCCATGAACAAAAAGAGCCAACGTATGACAGTTACCTATCTGATGACAGCATGGAAGAGGAAGGTCATCTTGTTAATTCTCAAAATAACATTATTATTGATAAGGGTGAAGGAATTTGTGAACAAATTCAGGGTCAATTTGATACTTTTGATTTCCAATGCATGGAAAATATTCGTTCTATATTTATAGCAGAACAAATGAAATATCATTTTATAAATAAAGTAGAGGGACAATGTCACTTTTTGTATCAGCTGGAAACGCAACACAATTGGGAGGACCCAGTGGTCATTTACATGAAGGCATGGTTTTCAGAAATTTTCAGCTTTCTGGAATTCGGAATCCAGGAAGAATATAGTTGTAGGTATGTGTTGCAAATCAAATTTCCGCTACAAATGTTAAAGTTTTCTTTGATTTGTTTCTGCATGCAAGAGGTTGTTACAATCGGTTGGATGCTATCATGGTTTCAATGGAAGTATGATTATACCTAATTAGGTTGTGTCTACTGCTAGAAGTAGGAGTAGGCAGGAGGATAAGCTTGCCATACGAGCATGTAGATCCTTTTCAGATTGTTGGCTTGCAACAGTATTTTGTTATTGCAAAGGTGTGTGCTCGGAGTTTAAGAAGTTTCAGAGATTTGGTATAAGACTCCATAGCCCAATGGATCAGTAATTTGATTGACAAAAATAAGGCACTGGAACTACACTTCTTGGTAAATCACAGGGAAATGCCATCCCCCAGTTGGAGCCAATGTTTGACCTGGGTCTGTTTGCCATATTTGTTAGGATACTTTATCATTTTAAGCCTTGTGTTTTTCCTTTTATCCTAAAGTTTTGGTTTATTTGATTTCATGTTTTTAATATTCTAGGTATTTACAACATTTAGTTCTTAGCCAATGCTCCTATAGGATGTTTTGAGTTCATTCATAATTTTTCTATGGTTTCAAAATATTCTATATGGTTATTAATATGAACTGGCAGCACATGAACATTACTCAAGAAATAGCTCAGGATTATATGGTGTTTGATTTGCAAGAAGGATTTTTGGTTCAAGCAAATGTTTATACATCGTTATAATGCAACACCAACTGGAGTTAATCTTTTAGCTATGGAGCTCCCATTTTGGAACATAGAATTTACTCTAGCTCGTCAAGATGCAGTGGATGAGTTTTCTGAAGATTCGGAAATAGAGTCTGCAGGGAAGCCAACACAAATATTGGCTTATTATTCACTTGCAGGACGAAGAACAGACCATCCAGATTCAGTAGTTGTCCTCAAGCACCTTTTGTTTATGCAAGATGGAGAACATCAAAAGTCAAGGGCATTGGTACTAGCAATGACTGAAATATTATTGTTAATTGGAAGAAACAACAGACCTGTTCTTGCTACATTGAATGTTCACTGCCCTTAGGTTGGAGAGTGTGGTGATACTGGGAAGCACGATGAGATGATTGCAAAATCACTGGAAGGCCTTTCAGTAAATTCTGCTTGGGAAATACAGAAAGTGCTCAGCATATATATTTTTACCTCTCCAAGTTCTCTTTTGCTTCGCTTCAAAAAATGCTTCAAATATTCCAAAGCCGCATGGGTGCATTGCTCTTCCTCTTTTCAGCACTGATCTCAAGAGGATTGGATTCAATCCAAGCTGATCGAGATGATCCCGATCCCTCATTATTATCTTCTCCCTTTGGACATGCATCACAGGAGATTGTAAATTTACTACTTTATGGACAAGCAGTCTCCAACATATTTGATGCCCGTATGGATTTGGGCGAGGGCATGTTTCTGAAAGGGGTACCTTCAACAATGGAAGTAGGATTTCTTTCTCTACTAGAATCACTCAACTTTTGCAAGGTTGGGCAATATCTTAAACAACCAAAGTGGTCAATTTGGGTAGTGGGAAGTGAGTCTCATTATACAGTGTTGTTTGCTTTTGATACCAATGTGCAAAATGAAAATGAATTGGAATATCGAGAGGTTACAAGCAAAGAAGCACTAGACATAGAGGATTGGAAATTTAGTATTAAACCAGCAAATCCTAGAATTGGTTTGGAGCACACGCAGAAGCAGAGTATGCTAGGAAAATCAGAAAATAAATTGAAGCTATATTTGGATGGACGTTTATATGAGAGCTGGCCATTTGAGTTTCTTCGTATCTCAAATTAAATTGCATTTTGCTACATAGGGACGAATCCTCCTCCTACTATGGACGATTTACAACATCGACATCATCATTGCCTTTGGGTCTAGTAAGAAGCAAACTTTCTACAAATGGAACCAGTGAATCTGCAAATCTTGTTCACATGAACATACCAAATATTGTTTGTCAAACAATTGGTGCATCACATGGAAATGAACAAGCTCATTTCGGCACCTCGGGAGCCACTCTTCCTCATATGATCATCCTAGGTCCTGGAGCTGGTCATGCTATAAATTCCGTACCATGAAATGCTATCCATTTCAAATCTTAGATCTCAACGGGCTATCATTAAATTGTTCTAAGTCTGGTTATTGTCAAGTAGCTCAATGGCAGATACAAACAGGTATTTGAAGGCCCGTAGATCCAAAATAAGAGCTCAGGATGATGGCTCAAGAAGTCCGTGGTTATGAGGAAGCTATTCTAAAATATTCTGCTGCAAATGGACCTAATGACTATTCAAATTTTGGTGCAGATTCACCAAGGATAAGTTCTTCAAGCAATAATGGCCATAGCCTACATCTTAGTAACCCAAGACAGAGTGGAGATTTAAATTCTAGTAGGAATTGAGCATTCGCCTACGGTACCCTCTTGTTTGAGTTTTGAAGATATCTCAACTATGTTTTAGAGTCAAAAGTATATGGACCTATTTCTAGCCAACTGCAAAGATCAATTAAAGTAATTGCACAGAGGAAAAGGATGATAGGATAATTAAAGGTATCCACCTCCAAAGCACAGCCAAAAGACATGATTGAGATGATCTTGCAGCACTAGTTGAGACAGCTATGCGAATAGAAGCTAGAAGTCAATTTGAATTAGAAGTAATACATAATATTTATCATTTCATAATTGCTTTTAAACCTATTACACTTGTCTTTGCAATTCTATATTTAGCATCTTGATCCTAGGAAAGTGGATCTAGAGTAGCTTTTTAGGATTATCTAGTCTTATATATTGTAAAGCATTTTTGATAAAGATTGGAGACACACATGGGAGTCGGTCCTGGGAGACTGTGTAGACATTCATGTTTACTTCTGTAGAACTTCTTTAGCATTTTGAATGACTTTTAATACATTATATGGAGCTAGGCCTTTGATCTAAATTGTTTTTATATTCTTTAGTTCAGTTTGAACTCTTCATGGTGTGAATGTTGTGTAGATGTTTTCTATATTTCATTTCATGTATGAATGTGAATGTTAAATACTTATTGATATTTGAAAATTGTTTTAAAAAACTCATACCTTTTATATATATTGCTACAGATATGAACTATTTGTTTATGGTTTGCAGTTATATATGTATTGAATGCTTATCTCCTGTACCTTAATGCTCTATCATCCATTACTGCAAGAATTTTGTCTTTTTACATTTGTATTGCTGAAGTATTCAGACATTGTGTCTCTGCCCTATTATCATTATTCATTTGATTTACATTGTTATCCAAACAAAAACCTATAAAAACAAACTTTTATTTTAGGTGCCTGAACACTGCTGCTCCTGTAGTCTAGGTAGCAGACTTTAGGGAAAACACTCACATACATGCAACATTTAGGCTAATATTGTTGAGATATTGTAACTTCAAAGAATATTATAATTGTACTTTTGTATATCCGGAGATGTTTATTCCTCCGTCAGAATGTGGTAACTCGGGTTATTAGACTTCCCTAGTGGAGGTCGGCCCTTTATGTGTTATGTGGGTCAAAGGGTTATTAGACCACCCTAGAGGGGTCGGCCCAGTTAGTTGTAATGGGGTATTTAACCCATTGGTTAAATACGAGCCTACGTGTACTTGTGTAAAATACATATCAGTGAAGTGTATAAATAGAGGAGGTGTGTTCCTCATTTTACACACTCACTCACTTGAGAAAGGCACATTTGTGGAGGAGAGGTCTGCTATGGAGGAGAAGGAGCTTATGCTCAGGGTTTGCATCTTTTTATATTGCTGGTCATCTATATTGAGGAAGCTTTGCTGGGTTTTCTACCCCATGAGGGTTTCCCAGGATAAATCTCTGTCTCTTGTGTTTATGCTATGCTTGTTGTTTCTTCAGTGATCCTGTATATGCTATTATTGTGAAATGGAATGTAATGTTGCTATTTTCTGTCTTAGCATATTGAATTTTAACATGGTATCAGAGCTAACCTGAAGGAAGACAAGGTATGGCACTAAAGACACTTGCTTTACTTACGACAATTTGAAGGTTAGGGTTTTACATAGCAAAAACCAGTCATCGTAGAACTTTCGCTATAAATCCGTTTTGGCGAAGTTTTCGGATATGAAATTGTTACAAGACGAAGCTAAGATCTCCAGGTACCTTGTGTCCAAAGGAAAACCTCTAATTCGTTGTACTTTGTGATTTATGATCTGTACAATATAGGGTTTCTGCCTCTTCCAGATCTGAGTCAAAATCAGGTGACCTTGGGAAAAAGGTCATAACTTGGGCTAGGAAGCTCCAAATGAAATTTCGTTAAAATTGACAGGTAGTACACAGACTTTACTATCTCAGAAAACTTTTTTAGAGGCCGAAGGTGAACCAATGACACGTGGCACGCCGTACAATCTCGCTCTCCTGTATTATCCCATAAACAGGTCACGTTGCGACACTTGGCATAACTCTCTCTCAGAGAATCCAATTGAGGTCAGACCTATCATGATGGAAAGATAACAGGCCGAGCTATCTCAGAAAACTTTTTCAGAGGCCGAAGGTCAAACAGTGACACGTGGCACGCCGTACAAGTTCGCTCTCCTGTATTTTCCCAAAACAGGTCACGTTGCGACATTTGGCATAACTCTCTCTCAGAACATCCAATTGAGGTCAGACCTGTCAGGATGGAAAGCTAACAGGTCAGGCTATCTCAGAAAACTTTTTCAGACCCTGTGGATCAAAAATTTCGGAGTTACACCAGAAACAATCAGGTACATATTTCTGTCAAAACAGAATTATTTTTTGGTACCTTCATTCATGGCTTCCGAAAATTAGGGCTTCTGTAAAAATGGGAATTTTTGAAATCTGTGACCACGGCTGGAAGCTCCTCAGAAAAATAGAAGCTTAGAGCTTTGGATCAAACTTTTTGATGGGGCAAAAGATTGGGCTTCATCAAACCCCAGTTCAGGGTCACGTCCAGTGAATCCGAAAGTTTCAAAGGCAAAATTGAGGAGTAAAACTTTGCAGTTTTCAAATTCTAAATATATCAGTTTGATCAGCTCATCAAGGCGCATATTTCTATCCTTTCGAAAGTTTGAAATTCAAAGTTTGAATTTTTGGGGTTTCTCTGACAAACCCATATCCAGCTCCAGGTCCAGTTCTTGCAAATCAAGTGGATAGGGTTAATCCTAGAAGAAGATGGATTGGTCACCTACATAAGTGAAGGAGTTCATGTTTCAGAGGGAGATGAGGCTAAGGCTTTACATAAGGAGATTACAAGCGATCTCGATAGGTATGACTCATCGAGGTATGTTTTGAGATTTGTTCATGATTAAGTTTATGGTATGTTTGTCTTCATGTTATTACAGTTAGTACAATCTTGATTTTAGATTTGTTGTATCACCTTAACAAAATTATGAATGCATGATAGAAGATATTCATTGGTTAGGGTGTTGACACTTATGATTGTACTAATGCATTATGGTGTTGTGTGAGGTTGAGGTTGTCTGCTAACAAGATACAGGTACATCACAAAAGACAAATCAGGCTCCATGACCATGAAAACATGAAGACAAAGACTTATCCATAATCTTTGTTCTACTTACGAGGTATGTTGTACATAACCAAGTAGGTATACTAATCCAGGTATGTTTCCCATGAATCTTACCTTGTGTTAAGATCCCTTATATAAGTATACTTGAAATGATTGGTTATGCTTATTCATAAAGTTAGTAATCAAGGGATTATGCATATTATATCTTTTATCAATGATATGCATGAGTAAAAGAAGACTTCCCTGAAATCTTGAATACTAATGTTTATTAACTATAATCATGACTATACGTTTTCAAGATTATTTAGTACTATAATGTTTTGATAGCATATACTAATGAGTGTATGTTTGTGTATGAGATCATGAGGATGACTCTTGAGCATGCTCAGTGGTACATAATGAATAGAAGTTCAAAAGACATACAGAAGATCAAGCGGGAGGCAGCCACACAAACATAAAAGATAAGTATTTGAGTTGCTATTTTAAATAGTAATGATATTGCCTGCATGCATATTTGTATTCCTAGAATATATAATGCTGAGTGTAAACATTCATAGAGCATTGAACAGTATACAACTAATGTGCATATGTTTGGACAAACATTCCATTGTTGCTTGTCTAGAATGAAACCTCTTTGCTGACATGCTGAGAGTTGTGCACACTCTCGATAGTATGTTCTGGTAGAGATGGAAGGCATCTAGATAGCCACTGTATGCATACAGGATATGGGAAAGTGTTGTGCCAAAGTATTGGTCAAAATAGTTGCATCACTATGTAAATGATATCTGTATGCATAATGGGTTATCTTTTGATGATTATGAAGTATTACTAATCATGTACTTAATTTTGATTTGTAGGAAAGGTCATGAAGAATGATGGACACCGTACAAGTGGTGGATGTTCAAACAAGAAGATTTACAAATCAAACAAAATATAGAAGGCTCATGGCTAGAAGATTCTCTTAGAAAGGGGAAGAGAATCACGACAAGATGTTTGCTCCAAGTATGGTGTAATTAAAGAAGAAGTATGAATCAGGTTCTGTATAGGTACCTAGGATCGATAATAATTTGATAAGCTTAATGATCACCATGGGTGATGTGGATCTCAACCTTTGCTACAAGGTTGAATATGATACACATATGACATGGATGCAAGAAGGAACTCACCACAGAGTTCGAATGATATTGAGGCTCATATCAGTAGACCCATCTAACGAGAGATGGCACAGATAGATATGCAGAAATTCATTCAATGCAGAAATGAAAAATGAAAGATCTCAAATTGATGCTTTACTTCCTAGGTACGGAAGTATAGCAAGGCTCAGAAGGAATATTTCTCAACCAGGGAAAGTATGATGAGAAATATGACTTGAGGTGTTGGAATGGCCACTCTTATGGATTCCAACTTGAAGCTGTTAGGGGATAACTCATCAGAGTTAGTGGATATAACTCTGTACAGTCAAATTATTGGGTCTTTGATATATCTAACATATACTAGGTTAGATATATGCTTTGTTATGAACAGCTTGAGTTAGTATCTAGTGGAAACTAGATGTGTTTACCTGATAGTTGCAAAGTATGTGATGAGGCACATAAAGGACACGATAGAATTTGATCTATGCTATCTTGAAAATCATGACTTCATATGGATATTCAGATTCTGTTTGGGCAGGAAGTGTATCAGACAAGAAGAACACATCGAGAGGATGTTATTGTCTGGGTTTAGCCATGATCTCGTGGTTTAGCTGGAATCAGTCTAGTGTGGCTCTCAGCACAAGCGGAATATATGGCTGCTTGCTCTGCTAGTTGTGAAGAAGTTTGGCTTTAAGATTGTTTGACTTAGAGATAAAACCAACTGAGATCCTATGTGATAATTAGAGTTGTATCAAGATGACATAGAATCTAGTGTTCCATGATAAGTCAAAGAACATAGGGAACTAACAAGATATGACACAGAAAGGAACTCTAAAAGTTTGAATTTGTAACAGGTTACCATTGTACTAACCAAGCCTCTACGTCAAGTGAAGAAGTTACCAACCAAACCTCTGTCTCGAGTGAAGTTTGAATACTTCCGAGACAAGCTTGGTGTAGTTCAAAAGGACCCTCCTCGAAAGGGGGAGTAGTATAGTCACTACTGATGAGATTGTCTCATCAAACAACAAGGTCGTTGATGAGGTAACCTGTTCTCTACACCCAGTTACTTAGAAAATTTTAGATTTAGACTCTTATACTTAGAATACTTAGCCTTACTTATACATGCTTTTGATGATAGATGTATTGGTGAGAATACATGCTAGATGTATACATGTTTTGGTGTGATGTATACATGTTTTGATGTATTAGTAAGAATACATGCTAGTTGTGATGTATACATGTTTTGATATTAGATGTATTAGTAAGAATACATGCTAGTTGTGATGTATACATGTTTTGGTGTGATGTATACATGTTTTGGTGTATTAGTAAGAATACATGCTAGTTTTGATGTATACATGCTTTTGATGTTAGATGCTTTTGATGATTAGATGTATACATGCTTTTGATGATAGATATATACATGTTTTGATGATGATGATACATGTTGTGTTTATACATGTTTTGATGATGATGATACATGTTGTGGTTATACATGTTTTGATGAGGATACATGTTCTTGATGAACATGTGAAGGGATTGGATCATCCCTGGACTTTCAGTCCTAAAGAGAACCGTAGACGTGAGGTCTCCGAGAATGAAGTCCTTAGTGGACAGTTGAGGGGATTGGATCATCCCTGGACTTTCAGTCCTAAAGAGAGCCGTAGACGTGAGGTCTCCGAGAATGAAGTCCTTAGTGGACAGTTGAGGGGATTGGATCATCCCTGGACTTTCAGTCCTAAAGAGAGCCGTAGACGTGAGGTCTCCGAGAATGAAGTCCTTAGTGGACAGTTGAGGGGATTGGATCATCCCTGGACTTTCAGTCCTAAAGAGAGCCGTAGACGTGAGGTCTCCGAGAATGAAGTCCTTAGTGGACAGTTGAGGGGATTGGATCATCCCTGGACTTTCAGTCCTAAAGAGAGCCGTAGACGTGAGGTCTCCGAGAATGAATTCCTTAGTGGACAGTTGAGGGGATTGGATCATCCCTGGACTTTCAGTCCTAAAGAGAGCCGTAGACGTGAGGTCTCCGAGAATGAAGTCCTTAGTGGACAGTTGAGGGGATTGGGATCATTCCTGGACTTCGGTCCGAAAGAAGAGCCGTAGACGTTTGTCTCCGATAATGAAGGGATTGGGATCATTCCTGGACTTCGGTCCGAAAGAAGAGCCGTAGACGTATGTCTCCGATAATGAAGGGATTGGGATCATTCCTGGACTTCGGTCCGAAAGAAGAGCCGTAGACGTTTGTCTCCGATAATGAAGGGATTGGGATCATTCCTGGACTTCGGTCCGAAAGAAGAGCCGTAGACGTATGTCTCCGATAATGAAGGGATTGGGATCATTCCTGGACTTCGGTCCGAAAGAAGAGCCGTAGACGTTTGTCTCCGATAATGAAGGGATTGGGATCATTCCTGGACTTCGGTCCGAAAGAAGAGCCGTAGACGTATGTCTCCGATAATGAAGGGATTGGGATCATTCTTGGACTTCGGTCCGAAAGAAGAGCCGTAGACGTTTGTCTCCAATAATGAAGGGATTGGGATCATTCCTGGACTTCGGTCCGAAAAAAGAGCCGTAGACGTATGTCTCCGATAATGAAGGGATTGGGATCATTCCTGGACTTCGGTCCGAAAGAAGAGCCGTAGACGTTTGTCTCCGATAATGAAGGGATTGGGATCATTCCTGGACTTCGGTCCGAAAGAAGAGCCGTAGACGTATGTCTCCGATAATGAAGGGATTGGGATCATTCCTGGACTTCGGTCCGAAAGAAGAGCCGTAGACGTTTGTCTCCGATAATGAAGGGATTGGGATCATTCCTGGACTTCGGTCCGAAAGAAGAGCCATAGACGTATGTCTCCGATAATGAAGGGATTGGGATCATTCCTGGACTTCAGTCCGAAAGAAGAGCCGTAGACGTATGTCTCCGATAATGAAGGGATTGGATCATTCCTGGACTTAAGTCCGAAAGAAGAGCCGTAGACGTATGTCTTTGATAAATATAGGACTGGATCGTCCCTGGACTTCGGTTCAAAAGGTACATGACTGGTTTACATCATTCCTTGATGATGCCGATGATCGTGTGACGACGATGTTGATGATCGTATGATGACGATGCTGATGATCGTGTGATGACGATGCCGATGATCGTATGATGACGATGCTGATGATCGTGTGATGACGATGCCGATGATCGTGTGATGACGATGCTGATGATCGTATGATGACGATGCTGATGATCGTGTGATGACGATGCTGATGATCGTGTGATGATGATGCTGATGATCGTGTGATGACGATGCTAATGATCGTATGACGATGCTGATGATCGTGTGATGACGATGCTGATGATCGTATGATGATGATGCTGATGATCATGTGATGATGATGTTGATCATCATGTGATGATGATGTTGATCGTGATGCTGATGAAGATGTTGATAATCATGTGATGATGACGCTGATGATCATGTGATGACGATGTTGATCATGATGCTGTTGATCGTGTGATGATGATGTTGACCGTGATGCTGATGATCGTATGATGACGATGCTGTTGATCGTTTGTTGAAGATGCTGATGATTGAGTACTATCAACTCTGATGATGTTGATGTTCCAGTATTGAAGATGTTCCAGTAACTGGTTGAGTTACTGATGATGTTGAGAAAGCTTCCAATGATTTATAGATGTATCATGTATGATGTTGATGACTCCTTGCTCTTGAAGGTGCTGTTATAATATCCTTCTTGTTAAGGGGGAGTGTTGAGATATTGTAACTTCAAAGAATATTATAATTGTACTTTTGTATATCCGGAGATGTTTATTCCTCCGTCAGAATGTGGTAACTCGGGTTATTAGACTTCCCTAGTGGAGGTCGGCCCTTTATGTGTTATGTGGGTCAAAGGGTTATTAGACCACCCTAGAGGGGTCGGCCCAGTTAGTTGTAATGGGGTATTTAACCCATTGGTTAAATACGAGCCTACGTGTACTTGTGTAAAATACATATCAGTGAAGTGTATAAATAGAGGAGGTGTGTTCCTCATTTTACACACTCACTCACTTGAGAAAGGCACATTTGTGGAGGAGAGGTCTGCTATGGAGGAGAAGGAGCTTATGCTCAGGGTTTGCATCTTTGTATATTGCTGGTCATCTATATTGAGGAAGCTTTGCTGGGTTTTCTACCCCATGAGGGTTTCCCAGGATAAATCTCTGTCTCTTGTGTTTATGTTATGCTTGTTGTTTCTTCAGTGATCCTGTATATGCTATTATTGTGAAATGGAATGTAATGCTGCTATTTTCTGTCGTAGCATATTGAATTTTAACAAATATTGCAGAAAAGCGTCATCAACATACAGAATGCATCTCACCAAAGACATCCTCATCAGATCCAACAAACAAACTAAGCCCTAGAATGCTAAAGGCAGTTAAAATGGAAAGTCACGTGACTGAAAAGACTGGAAACCCTCACTACTTAGCGCAAGTTATATGTACGGTCGTATGTGCGTACCTACATGGGATTTCCGTTAAAACCCACATGACTACAAAAATAAGGGGACCACACATCTCTGAGGTGCATTAAAGGCTCAGAATGGCTCCCTTGGCTCCACAATTCGAATAGGGACTCCTCACATGATTAGGATAATTGAATAGCCCCTCTCATGTACTTGGAAAACCAATTCAAAGAATAGAGTGTTCACATATGGATCTAGATGTTTCTTGTCCACCATTTGGCCTATAAAAGGAGGCCATGGGTATGCATTGTTGAGCTTCAAAAAAACCTCATTATTTATCTTTCTTATATTGACCTAGGTTCTGCGCAGTTTTGGTCCAACAAAACCCTTCTTCACCGGCCCTTTCGGCAACAGCCTGCAAACAAGCTGAGGTCTCACCCGAGGCGAAGTTTATGGGGGATTACAGAATCAAGTTTCTGCAATCAGGTGATGCGCAGTTAACAGAATGGGGGAGTTGCGCAAAGTTTCACCTTCTTCGCGACTATCACTTATACTCTAGTGCACACGAGGACTGTGCACTTCGAAACGACCACTTAAACAATAGTACATCACAACTATAGGCTACGCTACCTCTTAACAATCACACACTTTACAGGCTTCGCTGATTTAGTGTAATTAGGCATTCAACATATTAGACTGTGCACTTCGCAAACTCATATAGTATGGAGAAATGCAATGCAACCGTGCACTTTTAGTGCTGCGCTTTCAGGGAATCGCACTTACACAGACTTCGCTGACTTAGTGTTACCCAAATAGCTCATGCATTCATCACATCCAACAATAAGTACAGAAAGAGAACAAGAGAAAAGAGTACACCAGATATACGTGGTTCACCCAATTGGGCTACGTCCACGGGAAGGTAGTCTTCTATTATCTCCAGAATATCTCCCTCAAGCTTACAAGAGAGCAATGCCAATAACCCCAATACAATATAGCAATACTTGTGTTGAATAAGTAAAGATCATGATGAGTGATGTGACTCCGTTGACTCTATTATATGCTAAGAGATGAGGAGGAATTGCTCTCACATATTACATGTGGGATAATATAATTCTCCATAATAACATCTCTTTATATAATAATGAATATCAAGAGTATACTTTACCATAATGAATATGGGATATAATGTATTACTCTTTTACATAAGATTGTGGATATCTTTTGACATAATACAAAGACATTATTACCTTCCAAGGAATATAAAATATTCCAACATTTTGATTGTCACAATATAACATAATTAATGGCTTAACTAGAAATCCAAGTTTTCCCATGTTATTTTGAAACCATATGGATTTTGTGCTAGCATGCACTATGCCATGATATTATGCTTCTATGGTCGAAAGCGAGACCACCTTGTTATATTTACAAGAATAGAGTATGGGTCCAAAACCAAGATGAAACACACACCTAGGTGTAGACTTCATGTCATCGCCATATCCAACCCAATCTTGGTCAATGCAATTAACCAACTAGTTCACTTTTTCACTACATAGTTTACATCAATGTGGCAAGTGCCATTAATATAGAAAACACTTATCTTTATAGCCTTCAAGTGAATTTCTAACGAATCTAGCGCAAACTAAGAAACCACACTAAAAACAAAGGAAATATCAAATCGATTATGTAGATAAGGAAATATCAAATCAACACTCCTTGGTTGGATTCACTCCTGACCAATAAGGTGTAGCACATGATTTATTTGGTGCTCTTTAACCCTAAAACTTAAAACAACAATATATACATACATTTAATATGCAATAAACCAGAATTTATAGTGCAAAACAAGAAACATTAGTTAATAGAAAAGATAAATGTTATAGGAAATAATTCTTATTATGAGAATTGGAAGCAATGTTCACATGCCTCTTAAGGTTGGGTGACCTTCTTTAGCAGAGCTCGAATACAATAATTCTTGATGCAACAATCCATAGTGTCTTAGCATTTTAAATAGGATTTCAATATCCCAAAACCCTGACTACTTGACTTGGTCAATATTTAATGAGAACCAAATACTTATTTGGCCTTAATAAATAGAGAGACCATTTTTACATTAATAGTCTACTACTAACTACTCAGTCTTCTTCAAAGGTTATGGTCGCATACATAGGATGATTAACTATTAAAGTAAGGGAGTTAGGGTGAGACCGTAATATGCCCTCCCCCTTTAACTCTAGTGTTCTCCAGACACTTAAGGAAAATTTGGTTATGGATCAAAATAGAATGAAACAATAGGAATATCAACATCGCTTAGAGCGTTCATTTGTAGAAGGGGGTCAGGTGTTTCTTCACCTTCAACCTTATAAACAAACATCACTCAAAAATAACCTACCCAAGAAACTATCCTTGAAGTTCTATGGACCTTACAAGATCATACAACACATTGTATAGGTCGTATACATGCTAGATATGCCAGATCAATCCAAGGTTCACTTGGTCTTTCATGTATCTTACCTAAAAAATGTGGTGGGATCAAATTGTATAATGCAGAGCAAGGTATTGGAACTTGATGTGGAAGGCTCCATTGGGCTCCATCCGGATGCAGTATTCGATTCCAGGGAACATCAATTGCACAGACATAATCAAAAAATTCTCAATCTAGTTAAAATATATGCAACTAGAAAATGCCACATGGGAACTAGAAGGGATTTCTACAACAATTTTCTCACCTTCAACCATGAGAACAATGCTGCTCTTGAAGAGGACAAGGAATGTTAGGGTCCTATCATGACCTGGACTAGAAAGAGAGATAAGGAAGCAATACCTTTGGTTAATTGGAAAAGAGTGGCCTTGCCCAAGCAGTTGGGGGGATGGGGATTGAAAAAAAACATTCATTTCTTTTTCATCTTTGGTAGCAAAAAGCTTGTGGGGGCTTGTTTACATAATGTCATTTGGGGTAGATTGATAAAGGAAAATACCTTAAGGAAAAATCTACGGAGGTGTGGTTTAGACTACCGAACAAACATGTAGTTGAAGATTCAATGGTTTGAAACACTTAGGTGGAGGCTTTCCCTTTAGTTGACAATTGAGCTGCTTGGAAAATTGGTAATGGAAGAAAAGTACAAATAGGTGAAGATCCATCATTGGTGTCAAGGGAAATTATAGGATTTTGGACGAACTGATGGAACCTCTACATGATGTGAGCATTTACAACATGATGGATGATGCTAACACTAGAATAAGAGAATTAGAGATGAACAATTCCAGGGTTGGAGAAGTATTTAAATTTGCAAGGAGAAATTACAATAGAATGGAAGCATTATATTTAATTACTCTCTCATAATGTTTCAAAAATATATGATGAGGATGACATCGTGAAGTGGTCTAAAAATAAAAGCATAGGTGTTTATAGTGTAAAAGGTGTTTACACTGTAAAACCAGGATACTGAGTTTGGATTGAAGAGGAATTGGTTTGAGTAAGACAATGGTGGTGGCGATATGTGTGGAAATTAAACCTCAAATTTTCATGTGGTTGGTTTTATCAAACAAAATGCTTTGTACAATGGTCGAAAAATAAATTGGGTTGGTCCAAATAGATGCAGAGTTGTAAGGAAAATGATGAATCAATAAATCACCTATTCATTCTTTGTTTTTATTCTAAACTTGTATGGCAAGAAGTAACAAAATTATTGGGACTAAGAAAAATGAGACAAAACTAAACCGGATTGTTGAGTGATAAATCAATATCAAACTTAACTTCAATTCCCTTCCATGCTTATTTGTCCATGCTATATGGACAAGGAATGCTCAAATTTTCCAAGATAAATCTTCTATTATATCACACGTTGCACATAGAATTGGAATGGTCATAAATTAATGCAAAAGGCACAAATATAATAAAAAATAGATTTCTATTGGAATCTTGTATTGATAAAAGGAAACCATGTTTTTTTTTGTTTTATGGTGCTTGTCTAGAACAAAAGGGAATGTGTGGAGTTGGAGTAGTTCTTTTCATTGATTCTTCTTATTTTATTGGTATTATAGGTTGAGTTGTTTGTCTTATGGATTTTGTTGAAAATTGCAATAAACAAGGGTGTTATTCAATTTCAAGTGATCCAAGACTCCAAGATAGTCATTGATTAGGATAATAAAAAACTTGTTATAAAAAACCCAACAATTCAACACATTTTTCATCCCATGCAAGTGGTAAGAATCAGTTTTGATGATGCCTCTTTTACATGTTTTCAGGAGTTTAATTACCAAGTTGACAAACCACTAAAAGATGCATTTACCCTATAGGAGGGCTCTCTCGTTGAACAAGTTTTCAGAGGAGGTATCCTTCAAACTCTCTCATAATCAACTTTGCACTGATCTTTGGCTTGAACACTGGGGTTACTGCAATTGGTTATGTTACGAGGCTTTTTGGGCCGAAGTTTTAATGGGATATCAGTTGAATGAACTTTTTTGTTGTAGTCTTGTCAATTTTTGAAAGATTGTAAAAATTATACTTGTCCTTTTATCCATAGTAACATAATTCAGTCGTATTGGTATTTCGTGTACGGAACTTCAGAACAAATTCGAATTTGTCGAATATTTGGTGTAGGTGTAATATGGATATGGATTCTTACCAGTGGAGAATTTAATTTTTGAAAACCAATTAAAAAAAACTTTAATTATCTAAAGAGCATAAAACAAAAATACCATTCGATTTCATACTTTCTTATTAAAATAATTATTAGTAACTAGTTGCCGTCTCTCACACTACTATATCCCAGGTTGTTGAGATTTTATATTTTTGTTTTTTAATTATGTTTGGTTTTATTATATAAATGTCTATATACATTTATGGTATATTTGTGAATATTTGTTTAAAAGTATTATATATAAACATTCTACTTCCGTATTTTATTTGTACTATATTTTTTATTGCTTATTTTTTTCGTATCAAATTGTATTCGTATCCATATTTAGATTCCATGCTACTATGCTTTTATATATGGAGAATCCTCAATTAAACCTATAATTTGTAATGTCGGACCGTTGATAAAGAATGTAAAGCCAAAAAGTTTACTATGGCCTAGAGAACTATCAATGTAATGTATATTGGATTCCATTTCTCATTAATATCAATATAATGTATTTGGAAAAAAGATATGAATGAGTTGAACTCTAGAAGACTTTCATTTACATTACCGTGAGGAGATGATTGTGCCTACTTTACACAATCTACATCTCTCTTTACTAAACGAAATGGTAATATTTTCATACACATCAAAGGCAATATGCATGCTAATTTCTTAGGTAAGCGGTTTTGTTTCGCACGAATCCCTTTATGCGTGCTTTGGTTGCTCTTTGAAACTTGGAAATGGAGCTCTAAGTCTTATCTTCCAAACATTAGTGAGACTATACATGGAAGTACAAGAACACCACTTCTAGGAATCCAAAAAGGAAGTAAAAGAAAGGAAGATCATTTCCTTTCTTTCATTGAAGAAGTACTTTCTCATGTTGGATCGTTCTATGATCCTAATAAACATTTTAATGTGAATAATTATTACTTTTATGTAACTTCTGCTATTATTATATATGGAGCATCTGATTCCTAGAGAAACATTTCAAACGTTTGCATTATGTTGGATATAGTGTGTGTAAGCATCGTCTGATTCCGCTATGATTAGGGTTTGTATAAATTGCAGGCAAATTAAACATTTCAAGGAGATTAGGAGATTGGTATATGTTTTTGAGGAGATTAATTGAAAATCACAGCATTGACGTGATACGTCAATGTGGTACCGTCATACACACCGACTAAATAAATACTCACTCGTACCATAATTATTATGTGTTTTTTTCACAAGAAAAAAGTTGCATACTCACTCGTACCATAATTATTATGTTTTTTTTCACAAGAAAAAAGTTGCATACTCACTCGTACCATAATTATTATGTTTTTTTTCACAAGAAAAAAGTGCAACTTTTGTATTAGTAAAACAAGTATGGACGGATGCGAGAAGACTTGTGGAATTTATTAGTGGAACTTGGAAGCCACAACGAGGGATGCAAGAAGACTTGTGGAATCTATTTTGTATTAGTAAAGTATCTCGGACTTATTTGTGGATTTGTCCCTTAAAGCAGCTAGATGGAAGTTGGGAGCCACAAACCTTAATAAAGCAAAAGTTAAAGTATCACGGATTGACAAACTTTAGTTGTGCAAACTCTAATTGGCCTGCTGACTTTCGAGTTGCTTATAAAATGTATATAAATAATCTTTACCAAGTTTTGAAATTGCTTATAAAATGGATTGTTAAAATTTATTTTCTTCTTTAATTTAAGTTGAAAATATTGCTTCGAAATTGCTTATAAAATGGATGGTTAAAATTTATTTTCTTCTTTAATTTATGAAAATATTGGTTAAAAGGATTTATATTGTCAATGCATTTATTTTAATTTCCATATGAATTTATTTTAACTCTAATTGGTGTCATATTATGAAAATTAAAAAATTAAAATTAAAAAAGTTTCCTATTATTAATGGTGGAAACTTCCTTTGAATGTAAGGAGGAAAGCTTTCCTACTTTTCTTGATTTCATTCCTTTTTTTTTGGTTTTTTCCCTACCAATAGCAGTTTCTGGGTTTTTCTTCACATGGGATTTAGTTTCCATTAAAGTGGAGGCAACCATTTCTATATGAAATGCTTAAAGTCTATTTATCTTGGCGTGATTGGCATTCTCGTCTTAGCTTGGCCATTCAGTTCTTCAACTTGTTTAATCAGTGATTTAGTTCATCTTTTGCCAAAACTTGTGCCTAAAATTATCTATGGAATTCAGATATTGGAAGGTCATAGTGGCTTCGGCACCATATTGATGTTGATATTTGAATCAAGTAATAAACAAATGCTCTAGTCATATTCAGCTAGTTTCTTCCTTTATTATTAAAAAAATATTCTACAATCCATTTGAATTATATTTATTTTTTGTGTAGGTGTGGGAGGGAACAATTATGAGAGGGAAAAAGTAGGGAAGATAGAAGATGGAAAATGTGTGATTGCAAAGGAGGTATTGGAAGTAGGATTCAAGGAAATGGGATTCAGTTATTTTAAAACCCAATTCGAATTGAAGGAAAAGGGAAAATCCTTGACGAGTGCCAAATGCATTGTGGAATACAAGACCACCGAAGAACAAGTCCGTTCGATAGAAGAAGCAATGCAAGCTAGGTTCTTCATCTTGAAATCCATGGAGACTTACTTCTTGTCAAAATAAAACATCTCTCCGATGGGAAATTTTCATCCTTTTCAATACGCCATGGCCTTTAAAGTTTACATAAAACTTGTTGTTATTGTCCACTAGATTTTAAACGGTTAACATCCTCTAGATTTCATATAGGGTTTCCATGAAAGTAAATAAAAATATTGTTCTCTATTTTCTAATGTCATTTTGTTGTAACCTATTTGGTTCGTATAATGTGTTAAGCAACATCCTTGATTGTGTTAAATGTGTATGTTTTTATAGATTTTAAATGTGTGTAATGTTTCATTGGTTTTACTTTATATATTTTAGTAGATATTAGTAGTATTATTATCGACATTCCAAACATATTTTAAAGAGAGTTGAATTAGCATAATTATTCAACTTATATTTTAGTAGATATAGTAATCTTATTATCAACATTTTAAATATATTTATAAATTACTATTTAAAAGTTAAATAAATTATAATAATAATAATATAATTTTAAATTCTAAACATTTTTTATAAAAAATTATAAAAAAAGTTGGAGGCAACCATTTCTAAATTGTTTATAATATATAGTTGAGAAGAATCCCAAAGTAGAATGTATTAAAATCTAGAATTGATATTTTTTATGGATGTAAACATCTCATATTTTGTTGGCTATTACTTCCGGGTAGTGTACTTATTCATGTTTTGATCAGGTACAAAATGAAGGCTTTGATAATTAGTTGGGGTGCATTAATTAATTTTATAAAGATATTGATGTCTAATCAACATCGATTCATTTTAATCTTAAAAATATTATAAAAATATTGAAAAAAAATCAAGTATCAACTTTTAGTTATATAATAAAAGTGTATATGGTATATTTGTTTCTTAAGAATTTTCATATTTATACTCTTCACTAATAATAAAAACTCAATGCTTATACTCTTAACTAGTAATAAAAGCTCAATGTCATATATGTTTGTTTGTTTGTTTTGTTTTTTATGATAAAGAGGCATAATTAATCAAATGCATTTTCAAAAGAAAATTATTGTGAAAGCTTTTTACATTATCAAAAAGAAATTTTAGATTGAAAAAGCATTAGAGAAAAAATGTTGTAATTATAAGTATATAATTTGAGGGCTTTGAAACAGGATCTCTGTAACAATCAATGTTCTGAATTAAAGAGATTGCAATGAAAGAGTTTTTTTTGTTGCAGGGTAACAAGTCATTTCATTTGAGGGAATACTTTGTAGCCTCTAGCTCTTCTTTGCAATTGGAATCCGTAGTAAGTGCAAGTGACTTCTTGGGCTTTACAACTCATTTTTTTCAATATGTATTGTCGATATATAATTTTCTTGCATCAATTTGAAACTCTCATGTAGCAAAAATATAGGGAACTTGGTTTTACGTTCTCGATAACATTTTAAAGTTAGTTTCAATTTCCAACGTTTTGAAGTTTGTATGTTTTGTTTTACTAGGTGGTTGAAGCAGTTTTTTTTCCAAGGAATATTTACATTTTTTGGCTTCGACGAATGGTAATCAATGTATTAGTGCAAATTCATTTATATCAATCTGATCTAACACGATCATGATGCAACAGTAACATTTAGTAAAACATGCAATAGAAACAATTAATTAGGAGAAACTAATAGTATGATGATGATGATGATGATTAACATCCATTGAGACCAACTTTGGTCTATTGGACCTTAAGAAGGTTATTACTTGGTTTGCTTTAAACTTTTGTTCCTATGCTCAAAAATCTTGGTAAGAAGTTTTCCAAGCTCACTATAGTTTTGGCAAGTTAGGAGGTTACCAAGGTTTGTATTGTAGCAAATACTATGAAACTCATATCTAATGTGGGTGTAAGCATGGCACTCTAAGAGAAAGTGATTTTCATCGTCAACGCTCATAGACGAACAAAGATGGAAAACCCTTTCCGCCTGCGGATTTTTGGGAGTAGACCAATGCCCTGTTTCGCTATGAAACTCATGGGAGTTCATTCTATTCTTTGCTATATTAATTTTCTTCTTTGAACTAGTTACTATCGAGAGATATTTTTGATCTTCCAAATTAGGGTTAATCACCTCCTTATAGTATCTTAGTTTTCTCTTAACCGCAAAATTTTCCTCGTACCACAATTTCTATTTAAACTTAAAGGTAATATTATTTTATGATCTTGTTGAAAGTATCTCTTTTGAAAAAGTCTCTTTTTTGGAAGAATATCCTTGTGGTATTTTCTTATATCTTTGTTGGAAAGCATCTTGGTAATAGTTCATGCATATTTGTTGGAATATATCTTATATGTAAAAGTATCTTAATGCATTTCATGTACCCTTCATGCATTTCATATATCTTAGAGTATGTGTATAATGTATGATTGAAATTGATTAGAATATGTTTTGGGTAGATGCATTTCAAGTGTTTCGATTTATGTACCTTTGATGTATCTCATGTGATTAATTAGAATTTATTTCATGTATCTTGTATTTTGGAGATGTATTCTATGTATCTTGTTGAACTATATATATATATATATATATATATATGTATGTTTGTTGCTAACCATGTGTTTGTTGGATTTTGAAGAAAGTATCTTTGTTAAAGAATATCCGTATATCATGTATCATATATTTTTACACCTCATGTTAATCATTTGAGTGGTTGAAATATGATGAGGTGGGTGTATCTTTGTAGGGTTGAAGGCCTTGTAAAGAGGTTTGAAGACCGTATGATGGGGATTGAATATTGACCCTTGCTTCCTTGAGTCCACTCTAGTAGTCCCGACTCTTGCACATGAAGCCAGAAAATGGGATGGTGATAGGAGTCACATCCCATAAGTAGTAGAGATAGAAAAACAAGTAGGTGGTAGTGGGAAGTATTGTGGTTTCTCGGAAGATGAGTTCTGAGAAGGAATACTGAAAAACTGAAATATGTTATCCTTTTGAGAAATTTTGTAAAGGAATGTAAGTAAGTGTGCATTGAGGATGATGCATTGTTTTAAGGGGGAGGGGATGTAATGCCCCGATGGTAAGCTCCAGACATGTGTGATAATTTTATTTGTTATTATGGTGGCACTAGGTGCCTGGACATTAATATTTTATTATTATTATTTTATTTAATTAAATAAATATCTCAACATGGACAACTAATGTGGCTGGGGGGCCAAGGATTCCACATGTGAGGGGGTTGGGGTTGGGAGTTGTTTCTCTCTCTAATAGTACTCTATGTTTCCTATTTTTTATTTTATTGGACTATGGAGTTCCTAGTACACCTAATTAATGCTTTGCACACAGTAATGCGCCTTCACTTGAGAGAATACTCCTATCTTGGTGTTGGTGGGACCCAATCTCTCATCACTCATGTCTTATGTGCCCTACTTGACTATTTTTGTCAACCATGTACTTGATTTTGTAAATTCCACTCTATTTGGAGTGCTTTTCCTAGTTAATTCAAGTTAGTATAGGGAACAAGAGTGACTGTCACTTAGTTAGAGTTGGTTTGGGTAATTCGAGTTATTCTCTAGTTAAATTGACTAATTTTGGGTAATTTGAGTTATTCTCCAATTAAATTGAGTAATTTTGGGTAATTCGAGTTATTCTCCAGTTAAATTGAGTAATTTTGGATCAATTTGAGTTGTCTCCAGTTAGATAGAGTAAATTTGGGTCAATTCAAGTTGTCATCAGTTAATTAGAGTGATTTATGGGTGAATTCGAGTACCACTTTCTAGAATTCGAGTTGCTCTCATGGTATCTAGTGATTTGGAGTATTTTTCTAGTGAATTTGAGTCAGTCTAGGTGGATTCGAGTTTCTCTCATGAGAACTCAAATGATCATCCAATGAACTAGTGAAGCTATCAATAAGTTTGAGTCACTTCTCAATAAACCTGGGCTAGTATTTTAGAGGGGATTCAAATTAGCTTAAAGGCATTCAAATTGGTCTCTAGAGATTATTATGAACTTTTGGGAGTTTCTCTATCAAGCATTGGAATGCCTCTTGATGGATTCGAATGGTCCTTTTTGCACATAGTTGTCATACCCTTTTGTTTACAGGAAAACTTGGATATCGGTGAGGGTGATTGAACAAGGTTCTATTCCAGTGAGGAGACTGGTGATATTTTCTATTGAACACATAAATACCTCAATACCATTACTTGTCTCGGTCTTGATACTACGCATAAATTCTGATGGTGAATGGTGATGTCCTGAGAGACCTGGGTGGTTAAGGGATTTCCATTGCACCTGGTAGTGATTTCCATTGCACCTGGTAGTGAGGTGGAGGAGAAATTAAGTGGTGAGGGGTTGTGTTGTCTTGGTTTCCTCAGGTTGTGGCCTGAATATTGTTGTTAGGATACAATTTTGAGAGTTACCTAGTGTCTGTATCCATGGCCTCAGCTCGGGGGTGATCTGTTCAATTATTTGACTTGATTGTGTCTAAGGTTGGGTGAAACGTTGTCCTGTTGAATCTAGTTGCGCCTTTAAAATATAAGTATTTATTTGACAAATATTTATTGTGTTTTTATGCTGCATATGTGCTCATGGAGGCTGGGTCTATCTCTGATATTTTATGTTGCATATTTGACTATATTCTTATGTTATATGGCTAAATTAATAGTGTTAAATTGATAGTTCGTAGAGCATATTTGTTTCTGTGTTATTGCATATAGTAGATGCTATTTGGTTTATGTTTTGTGGAAGCCAGTAGACTTGGTGGTTATGTTAATTATATGGGTGTAGATGACAACTTCCAGATCTTATATATTATGAGTTTAATCGCTGTGGAATAATGTCATAAATTTGGTGTATTATGGTGTTATACTTTTTCTTTATTGGAATATCGTAATAATAATAATAATAATAATAAATGTACATTAATGAAAATTCAAAGGGTACACACCCATTCACATCATGACCGGTCAATGTGTACAAGTACACCATCATGCAACTCATTGTAATCATCATTCTATCAATTTTTTTTTTTCTAAATAAAAAAAAACTATATATTACAACCAAAACAGTTACAAAAAGCACTTAAAGCACAACCCTTGGCTAATAGAAACATAGATCATCTTTGCAGGATACCCACCCTATTACAAAATTGGCTCCATAGCAAGGCTAGCCCCAGAATCAGACCCAACATCAAAGTACAGACCAAAAATTGGCTCCATAGCAGAACAAGCCCCATAATCAGACCCAACATCAAAGTACAGACTGCCCAAAATTAACAACTCGAGACCAGTTATAATGCCGATAAAGAGGAAAAGACAGAGTACATTCATCAGACCAACCAAAAACTGCAGAAAGGAATTAGAGAGCAGTAGCAGTGCCGACGTCCTCGTCGATCTTCTGTTTGCCTTTCTTAGTCGAAGCATCCTCTTTGTCCACTTGCATCTTCTGAGATGAAGCA
The DNA here is from genome assembly GCA_027924585.1 of Larix kaempferi. Taxonomy (NCBI): domain Eukaryota; kingdom Viridiplantae; phylum Streptophyta; class Pinopsida; order Pinales; family Pinaceae; genus Larix; species Larix kaempferi. The sequence goes on along the minus strand of BSBM01000542.1, from coordinate 522,246 downwards.
TGCTAGCGATGAGTGCTGGACCCTGCTAACTCTGCATCATCCATACTAGGGTAAATAAAGGTCAGGCCAATTTTCTTGGCAATTGCATCTATATTTAGGTGCATCAACCTAGCATCGACGTTGTGTGCCTTCCAGGCCCTGACAGGCTCCTCATCACCCTCCTTCTTGAGATAATTTGTCATAGTAACATGCACCAGAAGATTCTTAACGACCTAATAAACCATTAGCATGCGATCGTAGGCCGAGGCACGACCAGAAGTAGTGCCCGGGTCGACAACCCAATCTTCCACCTCTCTGCAAATATTTTCAACAGGAATTGCCCGAGTAGTATCCCACAACTGACTCTCAATCTGATCAATCTCTTCCCGAACCAGAGACGAAATGCGTCGACGAAAAAAAAGGGTAGCCTCCTGGGCTCTAGAATGCGCCCTAGTAACCCGCCCCTGAGAAATACCCCTCTCAACACCGAGCTTAGCAGAACCCTTCAATTTATCAGAGCCCAACTCCAAATGGGGCACCGACCCAGTGCTGCGTTTTGGGGCCAGCACCCTGGATCAGATAGAGTCAGGCGGACGGCCAAGAGAAAATCTATCATCCACACTCACCCAAACAGTCTTACCACTCACAAGGACCAGGTAAAACTTGATACAAAGTAGAGAGCTATCGAGCAGACATAGGTTTGCAGGGCTATATATAACCAGGGACGAGAAGAACAACCCATCAACAAAACATCGGTCATTTCCCATCTCATACAGAAGATCAATCATGAAACAACCAACACCATAAAGGATCATTAAACATACACTAATGGCTAGAAAAGGAAATTTATACGGCTCATTCCTTTTGATCAAATCCTGCTAGAAAAAGTACATGTAGTACAGAAAAGACAGGATTAAATAGATGGTGGAGTTTGATTCTCTCATGGCAATCCTTGGTGATGGGACTCACCATTATGCCTCCCCAAATGCCCCATGCCAGTGTCATGAGGAAGAGTGGCTCCACCTTCCTGCTGACAAAAATTTCGAGATCAAAGCTGGCCAAGTGGCAGCAATTAGTGACCCAGGTGTCACATCGGTAGTCCTCCAGGGTACCCTCCGAGTGGGCTCTACCATCAGTGATACCATGATTAGCCATTAAGTCCACCACCTTATTAGCATCCAGGCGAACATGGCTAAAAGTGATGGAACTATGATTCACCAACATAGATTTCAGAAGCTCTAATCTGTACAACAAGCGCCAATTGGAGGAAATTTTGGCAGGAGATTGTCCGTTGGCCAAATGCCTAGCCAACTGGATAATAATGCGAGAATCCCCCTCCAAAATGGCTGGGAACCACCCTTCGTTAACCGCCATGTGGATACCCTGAATAAGACCCTCCAGCTTAACAAAGTTGTTGGAATCAACTTTGAGGTTACCAAAAAATACTTTAATGATACGACCAACTCCATCCCGTATTACCCCTGGAAGCCTCGTCAAAATTAATTTTAAAGACCTGAGCATGAGGAGGGGACCCGAATCGAGGACTGGAAGGCTTACAAGTCTTATCTTTTTTGCGCAGACCTTCCAAATCAGATCTACTAATCCCCCATCCCGAAGCAATGCGACGATCCTGCGATGATCCCCCTCTGAGAGATCGTGGTCCTTATCTTCCCATGATAGGCTTTGGATAGTCTCTTTCATGTTATGGACAATTAGGTTCCATATCAATTCGACATTATGACTTTTGTCCCTGAAGATACGGTGATTTCATTCCTTCCAAACATTCCATAAAACCATCCCGGGGAACATTAACCACAAGGTAGAGATAACCGAATTATAAAAGGATTTGAAGTTCCAATTATTGATGGTCTCGGCCGGATGATCTCTAACCCGGTCACTCTTGTGAAAGATCATAGCACCCCAATCCCACAGACTAGACGAGAAGGGGCAAATATCCAATAAATGCCCCGATGTTTCCTCAGAGAGGCAGCATAAAGGACACCTAGAAGGGCCCAAAATTCCTCTTTTCTTGAGGTTTTGACAGGTTAAAATTGTTCCCCAAGAAACCAACCAACAGAAGACCGCGACTTTAGGCCAGGGGTGCAACCCAACACCTTCTTCCAAATGTTACCAGCCTCCATATTACTATTGATTCTAATGTCGTATGCCTCCTTGATATTGAAAACTGCTTTCGGGTTATAACCCCATCGAAGCTTGTCAGGCCTCATTTTGACAGGAATAACCCGTTCCTTAAGCATGGTCTCAAAAGCCCTCAGATCCTCCAATTGATAAGCTCTTCCATCTAGCCACAGTCCGCCCACTATCTATGGCCATCAACCAAGCCCTCCTCCCAATACTCACAAAGTTTGATCTTGCCATCTGCAATATTTCTAGCCCAAATATCCTACCACTTGGGGTTTGCACCCAGTTTAGGGAGCTGCTGCCAAGAGTCATCCCAGAAGTTGGTAGAAGCACCAATTTAAATTTCCCAAAAGATGTGATCTTGCACAAGATTACGGCCAGAGAAATATTTTTCCAAAATATGGGATTCCCATGAGGCCTATCTTTAGCATATTTCACGTGCCACAAACGAGCCCATGGTGCCAAGCTATGGTTGCACCACCGCCACCAAATTTTGGAGCCATAGACTTCACTAAGGATCTCTGGGTCTCTAATGCCAAGGCCCCCAATATTATTAGGGTGACAGAGATTTTCCCAGCCAACCAACGCAAACTTAGATTTTTCCTCCCTGCCACCCCACAGGACGTTTCACTGGATACTCCTTATTTCTTTGAGAACCAATTTAGGAGCGGAGAGCATATAGAAGAGGTAAACAGGCATAGCCTGGAGGACAGAATTAACCAAAACTAACCGATTGGAGAGATTTATAAGTCTGAGCGTCCAACTTGCAAGCTTTTTCCGGATCCTATCAATTAAGTCTTGCCACGAGACCTTCCGAATGGTGATTTCCGTGAGGGGGACACCCAGGTACTTAGAGGGGAGAGAGCCTTTGGAATAGCCTAAAATCCTCAGAATATTACACTGGGTTATTTGAGGAGTATGGAAGAAAAAGACTAGAGACTTGGTAGGATTGATTTCAAGCTCGGATGCCTTCGCAAAAAGTTTTAAGCTTTTCTTGAAGATACGAACTTCTTGGACTGAAGGGTGCCCCATTAGCATAGTGTCATCAATGAACTATTGGTGTGTCTGTTTATCCAAACCAGGGTGGAGCTAGAGGCCACAGATACTACCATCATTAGCCAATCTCTAGAGGAGTCTGCTCAGTCCCTCGGCCATAAGGATAAAAAGAAAAGGAGAAAGGGGGTCCCCCTGACGGATGCTCCGAGAAGCCTGTAAGATCTTAAATGGGGATCCATTAAGAAATATGGAAAAGAAAGGAGTAGAGATAAGGTTCATAATCCATTTTAACCAGGTTTTGTCAAATACAAAGGCCTCCAAAATGCCATGCATGTACTGCCAGCTGATCTTTTCATAAGATTTTTCTAAATCCAACTTGATAAGCATACCAGGTTTCTTTGTAGGATTTAGGGAGTGGATGGTTTCGTGAACCAAGATGATACCATCCACAATTTGTCTTCCTTCTACGAAACCGAACTACTTCGGGATGATTAGGGAGGGGAGCAGAGGTTAGAGCCTATTGGCGATCACCTTAGTAATGAGCTTGTAAATAACATTGCAAAGGGCTATGGGTTTGAAATTTCCAGGGGAGTCAGCTCCTTCCTCCTTTGGTATAAGCGAGAGAAAGGTAGCATTGAAAGCTTTTAGAACCCCACCACATCTTCGCGATTCTTCAACAATGCCCAAAACCTCGACCTTGATCATATCCCAGAAAGAGTGGAAAAAGTTAGTGGTAAAACCGTCCGGTCCCGGGGCCTTCCCAAGGGCCATCTGATGCATGGCCACCTCAACTTCCTGAAGAGACACAGGTTTGTTCAGTAGCTCGTTGTGGTCTCTAGAGACAATTTTGGGAATGTGACGAGTTATTTGGGAAATAGCAAGGCTCCGATCCACCCTATCTTCCTTTAAGATAGAGGCAAAATGGTTGACAAGAACCTCTTCAACCTCACCTCTCGTTTCCACTTGAATCCCATCATCCTTTTTTATCTTAAAAATCTTGGATCTATGGTGATTTTGAATAACCGTGTTATGGAAGAATTTTGTGTTCTTCTCCCCATCTTGGAGCCACTGGTTCCTAGACTTTTGTTTCGAGTAGATCTCCTCCTACCTTTCCTTGGCTTCAAGTTGGTCCAGCAGGAGGTGCTCCGTCTCTCTTAAGGCATCATCCCAACCTTCAATCATACCTTTGCGTTGGATCTGCTCCAAATCTTTGGTCAACTTTTGCTTGTCCTTGAAGATGTTGCCAAAATATTCCTTGTTCCAAGTGTGAATGTTGGCTTTGAGGGCTTGGAGTTTTTTCTGAAATTGGAACATTCCGGTACCTTCCAGGGGGACCAATTCCTACCACCACTGCCCCACCAGCTCTTTGAATTCTTTATGTTCCAACCATAACTGCTCAAACCTAAAAGGTTTATAAAGGATAGTGTTTGACCAATCCCAATTGAGATAGATAGGCCAATGGTCAGAGTTCGTTGAGGGAATCACACTGGTGCTGACCTCTCCCATGCCACGGGAAATGTCCTCAGATGTCAGGAATATATCAAGTCTAGACGCCACAAGATGCTGACCTCCTCTTTTGTTATTCCAGGTGTGCCACCCATTTCCAGTCTCAATGTCAATGAAAGGACTATGGGATAGAAACTCCCTGAATGCTTCTTGGAATCTATCCAGAACTCTCCTACCACCCTTCTTTTTCTCCAAGCGAGGATATGAGATTAAAATCTCCACCCACAATCAAGGACCCCAAAACAGCCTATTCCGTCATCAAAGATAAAAATATGATAAAAGAGTGCTTAAGAGGGAAAGCACTAGGACCGTAAATGTTAACCACAGTACCTTTCGCACCAGAGTCGAAAATAGTAAAATTAGAAGAAATAGAAAATTAAGTAGTTCTCCAATCAGACAAAAACAAAGAGTGAGGGAGCCATAAGACAGCTATACCTCCAGCGATGCCTGCAGCATCCATCGCGATAACTTTGCATCCTTTCCAGATCCTTTGACCCACCTTCTCCATAGTTTCAGAACTGCATTTTGTTTCTTGTAGAAAAAGAACATCAGGTTTCTCCTTCTTGATCTTTCTAGCGAATGTTTTTATTTTCGTCGGATGGTTACACCCTTGGATAGTCCAGGAGATGAGCTTCATTGGGTAACCTTATTAGCTTCAGAAAAGGCTGCCTTAATCGTCGGGTACTGGCCTGATTCAATGAGTCTCACTCCAATCTCTGCAATTCTTTGTCTGTTGGACTTCCTGCACCTTTTCATTTCCTCCTTCGGAGATTTCCTTTTGATCCCTTTGTGGGGATCCGAGGATATCCCAAGCTGCTGACAGGCCTTGGATTTGATAATTGCCTCCTACAGAAGCTCTAATTGCTTGTGCGAGACGTATCCCTTAGCCTTTTTGTTACATTCTTTTTCGATTTCGTCAAGATCGAGTTCGCCCAACTCCATTTATTCATCCTCATCTTCCTCCATAGTCATCATTTGATTTTCAGACGAGACTTCTTGAAGCATTGGAATTTCGGCTTCCATCGCAACTGTGTCTTGAAGATTCTTCCCTTTACTTTCAACCTGGTCCTCCTCCACAATTTCTTCGAGGATATGGAAGGGATTCTTGTTGTTGATCCCTTTCTGGTCTTTCTCCTTGCCTTTCTTCTGGCGGTATCCACCTCTATTCCTTTGCTTGTTTTGGACCTGGGTGAAACCTTCTTTATCCTTCACCCCCTCCTGGGCAGGATTGGGCCGGGGAGGCATTTGAGAAGTCTTTGGGCATTTCTTGCCAAAATGGCCATAATCATGATAGATTCTGCATCTGAATGGGAGCTGATCATAATCTAGGGGATGGATCCACTCCTCGTCATCCCAGTTCAGGCTGATCGCTTTAGGAAGATCTTTAAACAGGTCCATGTAAACACAGATGCGAGCACATGCAGTGTATCGCTGGAACTTGGTATGCTCTGAAAGTTTTACAAACTCACCAAGGGTATTGCCAATGTTTTTCAAGATCTCTAGATCCCAGTACTCACAGGGGAGAGAGTAAAGCTTGATATAGATGGGGGCTACTCGCATGTCTTCCATTTCGGGATTAAATATTTCTTTCCATGGCCTAAGGTATAGACCTAAGGAGAGAAATAAATAAGGGCCTCCCTCCAGAACCCTATCCCTATCCTCCATATTGAATAAAATAATAGAAAAAAAACCCTTAGCACCCAAGTGTAAATCATAATTCCCTTTGGGGTTCCATGTGGTCTTGATCCAACGAACTAGAGCTTTTTCCCAAGGCCAGATCCCCACAAAATTCCCAATCAAGGCTTTCTCCTTCCATTTTTTGACCCTCTCTCTGATTTTTTCAGATTTGACTTGGATGGCAGGAATAGTCCGGGTTTTGGGAAGGAAACCTCCTTGGCCCAATCGTCTGGTCCTCCCTGCCTCAGAACCACTGGATCCACCTGAACTCGTGTCCTCATCCCCAGCCGAAACTGAAGGTTTTAAGGACGGGGTCGGCATACTAGCCCTGTGAGACACTAGGGTAGCCAATCCCAACGGAAAACGACCTCCTTGCAGCCTATCGGTGCTGAGAGCCGTACAAGCGTACGATCGAAAAATTTGAACCCTAGTAGATTATGTCATCATCCCACCTCACAATTCTCATTCTATCAATTATTCTTAATTCTATATATAAGTTTATATACATTGCAAAAAAGTTATGCCATTTCCATAGTGATTAGGGACTACCCATTTACATTGGTATCAAAGCCAATATGGCCAACTGTGGGTTAATCTTGCAAATAATTATCAACACATCAAGCTATTTTCACTATCTTTTCTATAAAAAGTTGTACACATCCACTGCAATCTATTGTATAGTATAGACCACAAAGCTATCCATACAATTTCATATGAACCATCTATAATAATTGGTATAGACATCAATTCAGTACTATCCATGCAACTATGTGAAAAATCATTACAGCTTGCAAATGTTTCACCATTGTATGCCCAATTTTCGTACACTACTGTATATTGTTGCAATCATACAAACCTACTTACCTCTGTGACCATCGTTTTTGTATGATTGCATGAACTTTCTTACCTCAGCGACAATGGATTTTGTACGAATACAAAACCGCTTACCTCATCCACCATAATTATGCCGTAGGCGTTCACCATGGAGAAGCGTGACCTTCCACCTCGAAAATATTCCTCGTCTATGGATCCAATGGAATCTTGCTGTGTGTTTTGCCGCTTTCGCACACGCTGACCGTGTCTTCGAAATTATTTGCATTACTTTTCCCCTTTCACGCAAACCCCCGTTGTGTCACAGCGATTTGCAGACTTCGCGTCGACTAAAAATCCTATGATAGATTCCTCGTCTATAAATCCAATGGAATCTTGCCACGCGTTTTGCGCTTTCGCACATGCCAACCAGATCACACCGATCTTATTTGCATTACTTTGCCACTTTCACGCAAACCCCCGTCCTTGTCGCACCGATTTGCAGACTTCACGCCGACTAAAACGAAATGTCCATTAATTCAACGACACATTTAAGAGTCGACCAATTTTTAAAGGCTCGACCAACTCCACTATTGACCATATTTTTTTTAACTAAAGTGACCCGACCATTTTGACTCCCAACTATATCTTACAAATATTATTGAAAACAAAATTACAAATTCATATCAACTATACCAACTCAATTATCGACCATATTTTTTTAATTAAAGTGACCCGAACATTTTGATTTCCGACCATATCTTACAAATATTATCGAAAAAAAAATTACAAATTCATATCAACTGTTTCATATGTCGATCATCTTTACATAATGAGAACTTCACAGTGACCAATTTTTAAAGGCTCGACCAACTCGACTATTGACCATATTTTTTTATAACTAAAGTGACCCGACAATTTTGACTCCCGACCATATATTACAAATATTATCGAAAACAAAATTACACAGTTAACATTCGACCAATTTTAACAGGCTCGACCAACTCCAGTATCAACCATATTTTTTTAAAAACTAAAGTAAGCCGACCATTTTGACTTCTGACCCGTGTCCATCAATTGCACCACACAGTTAAAAGTCGACCAATTTTTAAAGGTTCGACCAACTCGACTATCGACCATATTTTTTTAAAAACTAAAGTTACCCGATATAGTTAAGAGTCGACCAATTTTTAAAGGCTCGACCAATTCGACTATCAACCATATTTTTTTATAACAAAACTGAATCGATCATTTTGACTTCCGACCATATGTTACAAAGTGTCCATCATTTAAATGAAATAGTTAAGAAGTGACCAATTGTTTAAGGCTCGACCAACTCGATTTTCGACCAAACTCGCCACCATTTGGGTTGATACAGTCTAAATAGTCAGTCCAGCTCTGCATGGAAAAAGCTTGCGAGATCTATACTTTTGATTAGAAATTTGAGCATTCAATGATGGATTGGACATTGAACAACCTTCTATAAGGTTACCCACATGAACATTGATTTCTCTGCATTTAATCCATCACGAAGTTATGAAATTTTCTTCAGTAGTACAGATCTGTGGCTATGGACGTATATCTGGATTTGACGGATTGGACTTGCTGGATATTCGATGTTGTGGAGATACGAGAACAGATTTCAATGAAACAACGGTTAAATGTGCTCAGACACCAATGCACCGCCTTTACTCTTGATCGTTTATAAAATTTGATGGGTAAAGCCTCTCTCATTCTTTTGTTCTTCGATACTATTATTGTGACATAATCCGAGTTTTTTTCTCAGCATTCGAATCGCCTTCAATTTGTTGCTCTTTTACAGACCAGCAACCCTGTTAAGGATCCAAAGATTCTTGTTTTCTATTCAAAAAACAGGTTCTCCTCTCAAACCAAAACTCATTTCCCCTGTTATAATTATGCTGTTCTAAATCCTGTTTCTGTTTAATATATTCAAACAAGATTCTGTTGTCTTTTTTGATGTTTTTTCTTGAAAACTAGAGTCCGTTTATGTCAATTATTTACTGGTTTCAGATGAAAGTTTACTTGACTGGTATATATTCATTTTTTTTGTATCCTAGAAAGATTGCCCTTCCAGAAAAGTAATGTTTAATTTAGTCATTTGTATGTTCAAGGTTCTTAGAGTAAATTGACCCAGAATTATGTTCTCTTTTTTGCTGTTTTTTGTTGGAAAGTAGCTTCTTTTTTTATGTTTTTTGCTGTAACTTGTATTTGATCATGTACCTGATTTATTGACTGTTTTCAGATCAAAGATCACTTGACTGGTATATTTTCATTTACTTGTGATTACCAATATATGATTCCTACTAACTTTGGCCAATGTTGACTCAAACCCATTCGACAGGGGTTCCCATCAGTGTCGACACCTGATCCACCGTGATCTCCCTGAGCACCGACCCAGACAAGTTTTACCCCGTCCAACAACACTTGCGGAGCAAATGAGGTCTCACCCGAGATGTTCAAGGGAGATTCGATGGAACCATGTTTCCGCCGAATGAAGGAGAATGTTTGTGGCAACAATCACTTAACTTATTGCGACATTCAAAGATAGATCTATGCATTCATATTTAACATCATTCATATTCATAACATTATTCAACAGGATCGCAACAAGTATAATATTAAAGCATTAGCTGTAGCAAGAACACATAGCATCATTCATGAATCGCAACATGCATTACCAGAAAAGATACACAGGGAATTTCACCAAATAGTTCCGTCATGTCATATTACTTCAGCAAAACCCTGATACAACATCTCTGCAAAAACATAGATCCCACAGATGCATCACAAGATTAGATCTCACTTTCACATTCAACTTAGGGTCTCAATCCAGATCATTCTTGGATATCTAGCACATATGACTCTATGACTATAAATAGGCTTCCACCTTTACATTGCTTGTCCACTTACTAACAACTTCTTAACCGACACTTTGAGCAAATGACCCAAAATCTAACTAACGCAGTCAAAATGACCCAAAAACTCGCATACTATGGTACAATTGACCCAAATTTACATAACATATGGTCCGATGACCCAAAAACCCGCATTCTGCGGTACAATTGACTCAAAAATACATAAAATAGTCTTCTTTGCACCTAGGTTTCTTCCTTCTGTGACATCTTCTAACCTGTCGCAGCATTAGCGATGCTACAATTCTACCTTATCAAACTGCCTGGCAACAGGCCCCCAACAAAATCTTGTGGCTCTCCCTCGAGCCACGTCAGCAGGACATAGTGTACTCTGTGGTCTTGAATTTGAAATCCTTGTACTGTTGCTCGACTGTCGTCACCTGTTCCTTTGCTGCCGTAGCCACCTCTTGACTAACGATGACATCCTGGGGAGATGGCTGTTCGGTGAGATTTGCTACCACTTGTTGACGACGTTCCTACACTTCCTGGAGAACTTCGCCAGCCTTTGTCATGAACTAACTACCAACATCCTGGAATTCCTCCAGCTGCGCGACGTGCTTCTTCTGTCAGTCGTCGGCCTTGGCAATGCGCTGATATAGCTCTTTTAAGTCCGCAGACTTGGAAACCTGCTCCATGGGAGGAATCGTGCGCATTTCCGCTTTTAGTGTTGCTAACTGCCCCTTCGCTTCCTGTCGAAACTTCATCAATTGTTCAACCTACTCGTCCCGAACAATTCGGACCCAAAACTACAAAGTGTTGGTTGTGAGCTTCGTTGCTGTTGTTTCCAGCTCTGCCATCTGCGTTGTGATCTCCTCAATAGTTCGTTTGCGGTCGTCCACTTCTGCTTGAGGTGTACCAGGATTCATCAGAGCTTTTAAGTCCTGATTTTCATGCTGCAACTGGACAATGGTAGCCCCCAGTCGCTGCACACATTGAAGCATATCCAATCCTTCAATGGGCTCTGGTACATGGTGATAAGCCTCCGCAATAGCCATCGCTACTCGCACACTGTCATCCCACATATGGGCCTTCTCCACGATGAGGTGGTCCTGTTCTTTTTTCAGTTCTTCAATCTCTCGAGCCTTCTCAGCTCGTTCTTTCTTGATTTCCTCTTCTAGCTCACCCATAGCCTGCTGTGCTGCAGCAGCCCTTCCTGTTAAATCTGCAATTGCTTCTTGCATAGCTTCCTCGCGCTCCTGCAGCCGCATACACTTACCACTAATCTCGTGCATTCTGTCCGCCATTTCCCGGCTAGCAACTGTCTGCACAGTTGTCAACCCTTGTTCTGGAAAGGCATTTACGTTTATGGTCACTTTCTTCAACTGCTACAACAAGGTGTTCAAATCCTCATCGTTAGTCACAATCGCAGTCAGGGGAATCTCCATATTCCTAACTCGCAGCTTGGTGCTGATTGTGCCAACTAGCTGTGCCAATGTTCTTCGGGTGCCTTCCTTGAAACCATATTGCACAAGGAGTCCATACGAGCAGTGAGCACATGGAAACCTTCATCTGTCTTCATTTTCATCTTGTGAGCCACTACGGTGGATGCATTAGCGATTGCTTTTATTAGGAGGCCCAACTGCGCTTCCGATGACAAGGGCAACCCACTAATTGTCGTAGGGTCTTGGTGTCGTTTTGTTCTATTTTCTTCAAGGGCCTGGTCACTATCGTCATCTGTTAGTGTCTTTACTGATTCTTGATTTGAGTCATGATGACTCCGCTGGTCCTGCGACGATAACCAATCATCGGGGCCTTTCGTCGGTTCGCTAGCCTTAATCTCTGCTAACCCCATGGGTTCGCGCCATTTCGGCGGCCAACCGTTCACAATGGCATCCAGTGCTTCTGTCGTCACTTTGTAAGGGGTCAATAACCATTTCTTTCCTGGGTCCCTTTTGGCTTGCACATAAATGGTGTGTGGCCGAATCACGAACACCATTATCATCCTGAACTTTAGCGCAGTCTCTTCAGACAGCCAAGGCACTTGCACTGCTGCATCAGGAATCATCTCCCAATAAATCCAGAACTGCAATGCATAGACCTGGAGTCGCTCTAGTTCATGGACCCACCACAAATTTTGATACCGCGTTCCCCAACTCTCTTTCGTATCGTCAACCTCCATACGCTGATAAGTGCTGGGTTCCTTCCAGGCGACCAATGCGATCAGAATTAATAACCAGCTGTATGTGATGTAACCCTTCCCACCTTGGACAGTGGCGACATCCTCGGCCAACTGGTTCAGCAGAAATAATGACCAATTCATTTGAACGCCCTCCACGCATTGCACCACGCATGCCACTGTCAAGCACTCTATTTGCAGATAATTAAATATCAAACACACAGAGTAGATGAAATTTATTGTCAACCCGAGAAAGTCTTTTTATTTCAAAGGATAAGTGCACAATATATGCTTAAACACAAAACCATTAGAAGTGAATACTTTTACCTTCTATCATCCATATTCATCCCAAGAATCTATGCAATCCCAAGTGCCTTCTAACTGCTGTACTACAATTCTTTTCTATTATGCATCAAGAAGAAATAGTATCAGATCTAATCAACGATTGCAAGAAGGAAATCTCATTCGCATTCTAAAATAATCACTTGTCTAATCTAACCAAGCTGGGAATCATAAAGCATGACCTGAACATTACTCTAGAACTTTAATGAAAGAGATTGAAGCAACTGTTCTAAGAAACTGAATTGCAGAATATAAATCAATCAACACATAACAGGAAAGCTAAATTGTAAGAGCTCCTGGGATTACGTCTCAGCTGTAGGATGAACACGGCAGTGTGAACAGAAATTGAAATGTGTAAAGCAAACCTGACTCAGTCGACTGTTATTCTATACCATTCACCAATCTCACAGAAATATAATCTTCTACTGAGAAATCCACACAATAAATATTGCTGCTGCGTACAAGAGAAAGACAAAGCATCACACAACAAGAAAGATGAAATCCTAAATTAACGCAGCAATCTCTGTGGAAGACGGGCCCAGTCTTCACACAGAGACACTGGTTGAACAACACTCTCTTTAACTCAGAAGTAACTCCTTATATTAACAGAAGAATGAGTACACAGTTTTGGCTTGGCTGCTAATACAAGATAAATTAATTGTTTGCTGTCCAACCCCTCGGTCGAGGCAATTCCCCATATTTATACATACAATTTGCAACATCTAAACCTATAATTGGGCAGCCATGAAGATCTCTGATCTTCAGGCGCCCTAAATAATCTAGCTGTTACAATGCGTGGCAGAACTGAAATATCCAAATATGAGAGAGAGTTATTAATTGTCCCAAGAGTGGCGGTCCTTCCAGCTCACAGCTGGATTCGAGCAGCGACATACTTAAGATAGCACTTTCTGTTACAGCTGCCCTGCCACGACTGTGCCTTGATTGACGAATTGAGCCCCAAGGAACCTTCTACAAGCAATGAACGTCCCTTCCTTCATGACTTGTTCAGCTCCGATCTTCCTGCAGTCTATTTGTCTCACTACCTTCATAAATCGCATCATGTTAGCACGAATTAAGAGATGCACAGCTTTAATCATCACAATCATAAGTATTAATACAATAAAACAATAATCGACCATACCTTGGTAATTTGGGGAATAAGATAAGGACAATAAGTCGAATTGCCAAGGTAATTGGTGTAAGACAAGGTAAGGGAAGATGATAAATGATGGTAAAAAAGGGCCAATTCTGGGCTCAACATCTCCCCCCAACTATCCTGTTGCATGTCCTCATGCAACAACCTGCATCTGAATATTGCACTGAACTCTGTCCAGGAGAGAGGAAGGAATGTAGGTAAATCAGGCATCCCCTCTATCTTTTTGAAAGGCTTCTGTGAGTAACCCGGCATCTTCCAACTTCATTGTTTCCCTTCCACTGCTACTTGATAATATCTGGGAATGCACTTGGTGTGGTGGGAATCTTTCTGCAGTCTCCTTATGCTATGCCTGGGGGAGTTGAAAAGAAATCCTCAATCTGAATCCAACTCAATGACATCTCTAGGAGGTGGAAGCACTGGTTCTTGTGGGACAGTGTCTTCCAGCGCATCTAATCTTAACAGGAGAGTTGCTGGTTCTTGTGTAACAGCAACATCCCTTAAACCTTCTTCAACAGCTGCCTTTATTGCTTTTGGAGACACTGGTTCTTGTGTAACAGTGTCTTCTTTGTCATTATGCTGCTGAGACTGGATATCCTTTTCAATTTGCAGCTCCTCCTCCAAGATTTCAGTGTCACCTGAGCATGGTGTCTGTACCTGTTCATCATCACTCCACTGTGTATCAGGAATGATATCCACTCCCAGGTTATCTCCCAACTGCAATTCGGGAGTTCTTGCTGCAGTTTCCAAGGATGTTGGTTCTTGTGTAACAACATCCTGGCTTACCTTTTCATCCTTCTTTTGCTGCAACTCCTCTTCTATGAGTTCTGTATCATGAGAGCTCTCTGGGGTCACAACCCAGAGTTCATCATTAAATGCCAGAATATCCTCTGTCCCAGCTTCTTCTCCTGTCTGCTCAGTCGGTTGGACAGTCATATTAAGGGTTGCTGGTTCTTGTGTTGCAGCATCCTGTTCCAACTTATCACTGTCCTGCCTTTCCGTTTCTTCTTCTAAAATTATTGTGTCCTGGGAACGTTCTGGGGTTACAGCACAAAATTCTTCACTATCCTCCAGAGTATCCTTTGGCTCCATGATCTCTGTATCATGGGAACATTCTGGGGTCTCACTATATTCTTTTATAAGCTCCAGAGCATCCTTCATTTCCCGTTCTTCTCCCATCTGTTCTATAATTTCTATGTTGTGGGAGCATTTTGGGGTTGCCATACATTCCTTATAAATCTCCAGGGCATCCTCCACTCCAAGTTCTTCTCCCATCCGTTCTATAATTTCTGCATCATGGGAAGTGGCAGCTGCAGCAAGGATATTTAAAGGTGCTGGTTCTTGTGTGACAACACCTTCTTTTTCCACTGCTTTCCCTTCTGTGGCTACAGGCTGTTGTGCTGAATAGGTGCTAAGTAAAATTTTATGGCCTGCTTCCTCAAAGATTTCCCCACAGGTGGGGCAGAGTATTCGCTCATCCTTTTCCCCAGCTCCAGCAGAAGCTGATTCCTCCACTTGGTCTGCAGCCTCTATTAATGTGTACATTTTTCTTCCACCCTGCTTTCTGCAGGTTTCCTTCCAAGTTTCCAGCTCCCTTCTAAGTGCTTGGAGGTCCTCTTTCAGCATTGCATTCTCATACAAGAGTCCCTCAACTCCATGTTCTTCCTCCACTGGCCTTTGTGGAGCATCCCTCGGTCTTGGTGTAAGGATTGGGGGCTCAACCTGTGTCTCTAAGGTTGCCCATTTTTTCCTAGCTGCCTCTGCTGCTGTGACTGATCGAGTTCGTTTCCTTCTGATTGGTGCTACTAAATCAAAATCATTGGTGGCCCTCTCCCTTTTCTGTGGCATTTTCTTTTGTGACTTTTCTTTTTGTGGTGTTTCTTCTTGTGGGGCTGGAATATAGGGGGGCAATACTGAGGTTAAAGGAATATTTCCCTGCCCCCCATGCTGTTCTTCTTCAATCACAGCTCCTCCTCCTACCCACTCCGGTGAAGACTCGATTGTGACCAGCTCAATATCTTCTTCCATTGCTCTGGCTCCGTCATCTTCAGGTTCCATTGTCGCAGCATTTGATGCTGCTCCAATTTCACCTTCTGCTGTCGGAGCTGCCCTGTTATCTAGGTTCTCCACGAGGGTTTCATCTACATTGTCTCCTGATGGCTCTGTTTGTGCTTCCCCTCGCTCTCCTTCAAATGCAGTGTCATCCCCCACTGGTTCTGCTTGTGCTGGGGATTCATACACCTCGAATGGCTCTGCCTGTGCCTCGGGTTGTTCTTCCTCTGTGGTTTTACCAACCCCTGATGGTCCTGCCTGTGCCCCCTGTTGTTCTTCTTCCGTTTCATCCCTCCCGGATGGTCCTGCCTGTGCCCCCTGTTGTTCTTCTTACGTTTCATCCCTCCCCCCAACTTCGCTGGAGGAACTCTGGTCCTCCTGTTGTGGCGGAATCGGTAATTGCTGCAATGGGATGACCCTCAAGGGAACAGGTTGCTGTGGTCGGGTTATAAATTGTTCCCATGTTATATGATGTTGGGCCAGGGTTCTTACAATAATTAACTTAATAAGGCCATGGTGGGTGAGGGAGGACAGTGGGTGCTTTGCAGACTGAACAAATGTTGCCATATGACGCAAGTCGTGCAATAGATAAAATGGAATATTCAACAAAATACCATGACGGAGATGAGAAAGCAAAGGAAGTTCAGAGTTGTACACAGTTTGGTATCTACCTTCGCAAGTAATGTATTTCTTGAGGAAGATAGAAACCTGGTCCCATGGCTGCGGCAGTGAATTCAATGCAATCCCTCTCCTGGATGCTTCAACTTGCTCCCCTGGAAGTAAAAATTCTTCCCGTGCAACCGTTGCAGGGACTCGACGGTTAAACCAAGGTTTTCCCACCATCGGGATAGCTGTAACCTCGAATATAATGACCTCAGAAACATCTATACATAGCCCCCACACCGTGGAGTGTGTTTTAGTAAGATTCAAGGCAAATTGCAGGGCTGCGTCCCGATCGAATCCGTCCAATCGTTCAAAGAACTCGACCCAGCCAGCAGCTTGAAAAATGGCCAGAACTTGCAGATTCCGTCTAAGTTCCCGGGTGTTGAAAGGTTCATGGAGAACTGGAATGCCCATGGTCCTGGCTGCAAGATGAAACTGCTGTTCGACAGAGTACAGGATCCCCGAATGGAAGTTGCAGCACAGAAAATGCACGAATCGTTGAGCGGAGACGTTGAGCGAATGAGCTAATTCGGAAAGTTAAGCGTAGAGAAGAGTTTAAAATTTTCATGCCGAATTGGGGAAGGTGGCAGTTATTAGTATTACGTCGTACGAGGGAAAGGTTTAATCAGGTATAAATGGTGGTACGAGTGAAGGTACGGCCAATCTCGTTTAAATGATATCAATACTTAATCACGTGATAAATGAAAGCCATACCTCATAAAACTGTGCGTCGGAAGGCTGCGAAAACTGGTGGAGCATGCAGTTGGTGACGTCACGGAGACGAACGCGTGCACAGTAAGACGTGGGATCATGATGACTCGGATAAGGCACTAATTTCCTTCGCCGGTAAAACACAAGGCGTCGCATCCTCGGGGTTAAAATGATGAGTTCGCCGGCAGGACTGGGATGAATCAGCATCATGATTAGCAGGTTGAACAATTCTTCTGTTAACACGGGAGTTACCACTGCAAGTTGCCAAAGAAATGATAACACGGCCGATGAAAAAGCTTGTTGCAGCTGGCGGGAAAAGAAGTTACAGCCACCGGAAAAGAATTCACGGCAGCCGGGAAAAAAAAATTACGATATCAGGGAAAATTACGGCTGTCACGGAAAAGTTTTACGGCGGCGGGAAAAAAAACTTACAGCTGGCGGGAAAAGATTTTACGACTATGGGAAATATGTCGCAGCCGCTGGAAAGAAATGGCAGCTACGTGGAAATGATGTGGCAGTGACTTGGTCAATGAGGTGGCAGCCGCCGAGAAATAAGGTGGTAGCCGCCGGGAAATGATGTGGCGGCTGCGGGAAAAAGATGTTGCAGCTTCCAATGTTGCAGCCGCCAAAGTTACAGCCGCCGAAATTGCAGCTGCCGGAAAAGATTTGACGGCTGACGAAAAAAGGACATTACGGCTACCGGGAAGTGAAATGGCCGTGGCTGGTAAATGGAGTGGCAGCTTCGGAAAATGAGATGGCGGCCGTGGGAAATGAGGTGGCAATAGCTGGTGAATGAGGTGGCAACCATGGGGAAGATGAGGTGGCAGCCGCGGAAACTGGAGTTGCAGCCGCCGATGTTGCAGCCGCCGATGTTGCAGCCACCGATGTTGCAGCCGCTAATGTTGCAGCCACCGATGTTGCAGCCGCCGATGTTGCAGCCACCGATGTTGCAGCTGCCGAAATTGCAGCTGTCGGGAAAGATTGACGGCTGACGGAAAAAGGCATTATGGCTACTGGGAAAAGGAGAATATGGTTGCCGGAAAAAGATATACAACTGCCGGAAAATATGTCGCAGCTGCCGGAAAATATGTTGCAGCTGTCGAAATTTTTTTTTTTTTTTTTTTTTTTTTAAGAGCAAGGACGGCACAGGGAGATTTTCCTTAACGGGCCCAAACTGATCGTTCTCCTGGCGCTTCCCTGAAAATTTTTGAAGGACGACAGCAAACAAAGAGATCAAATGCAAAAAACAACAACTATACGCTACAGCAAGAAATTATTTATGTACAACAAATACAATTTCCAGTTTAAGGTTTGGCAAAGGTAGAGAAAGGTTCCTGCTCTGGTGCCATTTGATAGTCTGGATCAGCAGCAATCTGTGAAATGAATGCATCCTTCGAAATGGGCTTCCGATACAGCCGCAGTCTGTGGCCATTAGCAAGTAATGGTATACGGTTTTCATCAATGGTAACCAAGCGAACAATGCCGTTGTCAAATACCCTGTCAACCAAGTATGGACCCAGCCATCTTGTGCGTAATTTTCCTTTAAAATCCTTCTTGAATCTGGAGTCGTATAATAGTGCCCAATCTCCTTCACGGAAGATTTTCTTTTTGATGAATTGGTCATGCAAACTAGATCTCTGTTGCTGAAGCAGCACAGTCTGGTCTACTGCAGCTAACCGTTTCTCATCCAATTCATTTAATTGATTCAATCTTCTTTTCTGGGCTTCTATTACATCCAGGTTCATTTCAATGGCTGTTTTCAGGGTCTTGATCTCAAATTCAATTGGAAAGATGGCACTCTTTCCATACACCAGATCATAGGGAGAAAAGCCCGTGGTGTTGCGCCACGTTGTGCGATATGCCCACAGTGCTTCTGGAAGCCTGTCAGCCCAATCCCTTCGATGGCTTTTAACTGTTTTAGTAAGGATTGCTTCGATAACTTTATTAGTGCTTTCCACCTGACCATTGGCCTGGGGATGATAAGGTGAAGCTATCTTGTGCTGCACATGATACTTCCGGAGCAAGGATTCAAATTGGTGTGAAATAAATTGTGGTCCCCCATCGGTAACTACTTCCTTTGGTACCCCAAAACAGGTAAAAACTTCACTGTACAGGAAATCAATCACCGCCTGGTCATTTGCCTTAGCCAAAGCTACAACTTCTACCCACTTAGTCATGTAATCTGTACACACCAGGATGTAAACCTTCTGTTTGGAAGGAGGGTTGATAGGACCAACAAAGTCCAATGCCCATCTGTCAAACGGTTCCAGTACCACTTGGGGCTGTAAAGGCATCTGATCTATCTTATTAGGTTGGCCCATCCTTTGGCAGCTGTCACAGGACTGAACATATCTTTTAGCGTCTCTGAACAGTGTCGGCCAATAATAGCCCATCCGCAACGCCTTATGCCCTGTTCTTTTGTCTGCAAAGTGTCCTCCGCAAGGTTCATCATGACAGGCCTTTAGTATATGAAAGATCTCATCTTCCCTTACACATCTTCTAATCTCAAGATCAGGTCCTGTGTAAAAGAGATGGCCTTTGAGCCAACAATACCTGGCACTTTGCTGAATAATTTTTCTTTTCTCTCGTTTAGACATATGTGGCGGAAGCTTCCCTACAACCAAATAATTAGCAACGTCTGCATACCAGGGTGAATGAGCTGAGAGTGCGAATAAATGTTCATCCGGGAAAGCATCCTCAACAGGTGAACTGTCATCACTGTTAGTAAATCGTGATAAAAAACAGCAACAACATTTTCTTTTCCAGGTTTATCTATAATAGTAATATCAAATTCCTGTAATAATAAAAGCCACCTGGTTACTCTGGCATTAGTGACAGGTTTGTTCATTAAATACTTAATGGCAGAGTGGTCAGTATGCACAAATGTAGGATACCCAGTAATGTAATGCCGAAACTTATTAATAGAATAAACAATAGCAAGGAATTCTTTTTCAGTAACAGTATAGTTTAGTTCAGCAGGGGCCAAGTTTTTACTAATATAATAAATAGCATAAGGTACTTGACCATCCTGCTGTCCTAGTACTGCTCCAATGGCAGTATCAGAAGCGTCTGAAGAAATGTGGAAAGGTATGGTCCAATTAGGTCCCCTTAAAATAGGGGCTGTGGACAGTTTCTCTTTAAGCTTATCAAATGCTGTCTGGCATGCTGCACTCCACACAAACTGTGCGTCCTTCATTAACAATGAAAACAAAGGAGAAGCAAGTTTGGAGAAGTTTTCTATGAATCTCCTGTAATACCCAGCATGTCCCAGAAAACTTCGCACCTCTTTCTGAGTTGAAGGAGTTGGTATATTTTTTATCACCTTAATTTTCGAAGGATCCACTTGAATACCATCAGTAGAGATGAAATGTCCTAATACCACCCCCTCACTCATCATCATGTGGCATTTTCAGTGCTTAGTGAGAGGCGAGCCTGTTCACAGCGAATTAAAACTTTCTTTAAATTTTCCAGTGCTTCCTCAAAATCCCTGCCATAAGGAGTAAAATCATCCATAAAAACTTCCATGCTATCATTAACCAATTCAGAAAATATGCCAATCACAGCTCTTTGGAACGTTGCAGGTGCATTGCATAATCCAAAGGGAAGCACCCTGTAGGCGAACGTTCCCCAAGGGCAAGTGAAGGTGGTCTTATCCTGATCCTCTGGAGCAATCTGAATTTGATTGTACCCACTGAACCCATCCAGGAAGGAGAAGAACTTCTTCCCAGATAGGGTATCAAGTACCTGGTCAATAAAGGGAAGAGGAAAATGATCCTTTTGTGTATCTTTGTTCAGCTCCCTATAATCGACACAGACTCTCCATTTACCATTTTTCTTGGGTACAATTACAAGTGGGGAAACCCACTCACTATCTGAGATAGGATAGATAAATCCTGCTTCCAAGAGTTTCTGGATTTCTTCCTTCACTATATCCCTCAGATTGGGGTTCATGCGTCGTTGGGGTTGACATACAGGCCGAGAGTCGCTTTTAATATAAATATGATGAGTGCACAGACTAGAAGGAATACCCTTCATGTCTGTATACTCCCAGGCGAATGCCCCCTTACGTTCCTTCAAGAGATTGGTTAGGCGCTTTTGTTCTTCTGAGGAGAGACCAGGATTGATGTTCAAAGTTCTTCCAGGCTCTACCTCAATAGGAATGCTTCTCGAGTTTTTCAAGACTGGGATTATGTTTGTGTCATTGACTAGTGCTTCCTCCGTAAGCTGTTCTTGTTCTTCTTTACCGAGGGTACTGTTCAGGAGTTGATAAACTTCCTTGTCTACCGAAGCAGGTTCGCTAATGAAATTATTAATGGCATCATCTTCTGTTTCGTTTTTGAAGGTTAGTGCCTTCCCTATTGTTAGTAATGGCTGAACATCTTCCTCCTCTTCCTGTTCTATCCAAAGGGAAGTTTCAGCTTCTAGACTCGGCCGTGCTGGAGGGTACAGGGTGAGGTTTTTGGTTTCCATACCATCAGATATAGTCATAGATCCTGATCAACAGCTGATGCAAGCATCAGCTGTAGCCAACTAGGGCCTCCCCAAGATCAATGGGTGTCCCCCCAGCTGTGATTTTGGTTGTAATACCAGAAAGTCGGCAGGGTATTCCCATGAGTCTACTGAAATAACAAGGTTGTCCAAAATCCCTTCGGGTCTGATGGTGGATCTGTCTGCCAATTCTAAGATAGTAGGGGTCGGTCTAATATTGGTGAATCCGAGCTTCTTTACAGTCTCCATTGTTATAACATTGATCGCAGCTCCTAAATCTACTAGTACGTTGGGTATCTGCGTTTGTCCTATGTGTACAGTGACAGTAGGATTGCCGAGATCCTCATACTTGGTTATAGGGGTTTTTCCAGTCATTAAAGCGGATAAATTCCCTATAACATGAAAAGTAGGAGGATCTCTGGGTTTCCTTCCCGGTCTTTTAGTGCACAGGTCCCGAACAGTTCTAGCATAAATAGGTACATCTTGAAGAGCTTGTAAAAGGGGAATCTTAACATAAAGGTTCTTCAATTCTCCTAAGAGATTGAACTGAGGTTGCCCCCCTCTTTGTGGCAGCATCAATCTCTCAGGGTAAGGTGGTTGCCTTACCAACTGGGTAGGCTGCGTGTTATCCACTTTATCGTTTAATGTTTCAGCCGTCCCATCTGAGGGATGCTCAGCACCTTCAGTGATAGGAACCAGATCAAATGGATGCTGGGAACTCTCTCCCTTGTCATACACAGTTGGTGGAATAGTTTCTGAAGTTACACGTTCTACTATCTTTCCAGACCGTAAGCGAATATCATTACAAGGTACAGGGGAGAGAGAGTAGGCCGGCATATTGAGAGCTTCCAATTGCTGGACTGTTTTATTATTTGGGTTAGGGTTAGGTTGGGCAGGCAGCTGAGGCCGTATTGGTATGTTAGGTACAGGATTATTTTGCAGCTGCAGCTGCGACTGCTGAGGTGGGTATTGAGGATATTGATGAAATTGAGGATATGGAGGATACGATAACTGTTGAGGTGGAGGTGGTTGAGGAAACTGGTTCCCAGGATGGAAGTTCCTCCATCCAGGAGACCATGAAGTAGGTTGGTGTGGAGGCTGTGTCCAAGGACTCCATGAATTATAACCTTGCATCGCAGGTTGAGGGGAATTCCACTGAGCATAATTTGAAGGGAATTGTGTATTCACATTTTGCATATTAGTATTCCAATTATTCAAATTATTCAAAAATGGAAATGAATCGGGAGACATACCTTGATTCTGGGGCTGCCAGGGTTTCTTCTGTGCAATGAAGTAGGCTGAATCCACCTCTGGAGTTGATGCCTGCAGAACAGCCTTCACTTGGGGCAATGTGGGGCATTCTTTCATATCATGGTTCAGCTCGCACAGCTGACACACTTGTATTTTGTCAAGAGGGCATTCTTTCAGTGGATGAGTCTTTCTACATCGGGACAAAACACACCTAGTGTGAGATCCTCCACTGCCTATCTTTGCTTGGCCTTCAAGACATCAATCTCTGAAGAGATAGAGCTCATCATTTCTGTTTTAAATTTTTCAAGAAGATTGCCTATCTCCACCCGTGTAGCTCCCCCATTGGATGACTTCTGAGTTCTGTCAAAGACATCACGTTCCATCTTATCTCGTTTATTCTGCTTGTTATGCCTAGAAGATCCCCTGGAGTATCTCTTACATAATTCCACAATTGTCTCAAAGGGTTCTTTAGAGATATATCCCTTTCCTAATAAATTTAGCATGTCTAAACAATCGTCCCTGATCCCTCGAAGCAGGATTATCTTAAGCACATATAGTCCCATGTTCGTCTGCCCAGCTCTCTGCACATTGTACAGCAACCTCTCTACAAAATCCTCCAAGCTTTCATCTTCCTTCTGTACCATCTTGAATAACTCCTCCCTTTTGTCCCTGGTGTTGCAATATTCTTGATATTTTTCCAGGAACACTTGCTTCATCTTATTCCAATTAGCAACAGTTCCTCCCCCAAGGCTCATGAACCATCGTAATGCATTGTACTTCAGGGTGGCAGGAAAAAGCTTCAACTTTTGAGCATCTGTGACATAATCATAGCTGGGACAGAGGATATCGAATTCAAACAGGAATTCGTCTGGATCCTCTGCCGCCCTGCCATGGAAGCGGGGGTAACACCGACGGTGAGATGTTTTTCATAGGAGCTGTCCCCTCTAGCTGCTGTATTGGGAATTGCAATGTAGCCATAGTTTCTGGCGGGGAATCATCTTCATGATGGTATTGTACCACTGCTTCTTCCTCTTCGTTCTCATGTCTGTTATTCATCTTTTATTCTGTATCTTCTCCTTCGTTTGTTCCTTTATCCCTTACCTCAGTTGTAACAGCTACGAATTCCTCGGTTGTAACAGCTGCGTATTCTTCAGTCGTAACAGCTGCGTATTCTTCAGTTGTAACAGCTGCGTATTCTTCAGTTGTAACAGTTGCGTATTCTTCAATCGCAACGGCTGAGTCAGCCGTTCCTTCTTTAGCAGGAGTATATGCAGGAATCACAGCTGCTCCTGTATCTTCCACTGTAGATCCTGATGCTGGCGCTCCAGGATCGGCAGGGCCTCTTTTGATAGGAGTCTCCCGTTGACGAGACCTGACAGCTGAATCAGTTTTGTCAACAAGGTCGTCGATGAATGTTATTCTACCCAGTAGTGGACCTCGACCACGACCCGAACCACCTGCACTGTTAGTAATTTGTGGGGTTTTGGGGGTTGGGAGGTGATCGCGTTTTACCCTCCTCGTATTCATGCGAAGCAGATCATTTCAAAAACAACCAAAAAGACTGACTAAAAGCAATTATCAGATACGACTAATGACTAGTGTTTAATTTTCATCCTTCCCCGGCAACGGCGCCAAAATGTCAAGCACTCTATTTGCAGATAATTAAATATCAAACACACAGAGTAGATGAAATTTATTGTCAACCCGAGAAAGTCTTTTTATTTCAAAGGATAAGTGCACAATATATGCTTAAACACAAAACCATTAGAAGTGAATACTTTTACCTTCTATCATCCATATTCATCCGAAGAATCTATGCAATCCCAAGTGCCTTCTAACTGCTGTACTACAATTCTTTTCTATTATGCATCAAGAAGAAATAGTATCAGATCTAATCAACGATTGCAAGAAGGAAATCTCATTCGCATTCTAAAATAATCACTTGTCTAATCTAACCAAGCTGGGAATCATAAAGCATGACCTGAACATTACTCTAGAACTTTAATGAAAGAGATTGAAGCAACTGTTCTAAGAAACTGAATTGCAGAATATAAATCAATCAACACATAACAGGAAAGCTAAATTGTAAGAGCTCCTGGGATTACGTCTCAGCTGTAGGATGAACACGGCAGTGTGAACAGAAATTGAAATGTGTAAAGCAAACCTGACTCAGTCGACTGTTATTCTATACCATTCACCAATCTCACAGAAATATAATCTTCTACTGAGAAATCCACACAATAAATATTGCTGCTGCGTACAAGAGAAAGACAAAGCATCACACAACAAGAAAGATGAAATCCTAAATTAACGCAGCAATCTCTGTGGAAGACGGGCCCAGTCTTCACACAGAGACGCTGGTTGAACAACACTCTCTTTAACTCAGAAGTAACTCCTTATATTAACAGAAGAATGAGTACACAGTTTTGGCTTGGCTGCTAATACAAGATAAATTAATTGTTTGCTGTCCAACCCCTCGGTCGAGGCAATTCCCCATATTTATACATACAATTTGCAACATCTAAACCTATAATTGGGCAGCCATGAAGATCTCTGATCTTCAGGCGCCCTAAATAATCTAGCTGTTACAATGCGTGGCAGAACTGAAATATCCAAATATGAGAGAGAGTTATTAATTGTCCCAAGAGTAGCGGTCCTTCCAGCTCACAGCTGGATTCGAGCAGCGACATACTTAAGATAGCACTTTCTGTTACAGCTGCCCTGCCACGACTGTGCCTTGATTGACGAATTGAGCCCCAAGGAACCTTCTACAAGCAATGAACGTCCCTTCCTTCATGACTTGTTCAGCTCCGATCTTCCTGCAGTCTATTTGTCTCACTACCTTCATAAATCGCATCATGTTAGCACGAATTAAGAGATGCACAGCTTTAATCATCACAATCATAAGTATTAATACAATAAAACAATAATCGGCCATACCTTGGTAATTTGGGGAATAAGATAAGGACAATAAGTCGAATTGCCAAGGTAATTGGTGTAAGACAAGGTAAGGGAAGATGATAAATGATGGTCAAAAAGGGCCAATTCTGGGCTCAACAGCCACGATCCCCGAATTGCACTGATTAGGTCGACCGCCCCGAACCACCTTGCAGGATAGTATCTTGGTGTCAGTGAGAACCGCCTTATCATTGATACTACTGGTGCGATACCCACGACCATCTCGCTATAACCTGTAGCGGTCCACAAACTATTTCGCCCTCTTTTTGTCATTCTCTGTCCCTTGGAAGTACTGCGACGGGTCTACGCCATCTTTGGGAAACCTAGTAATGGTCGCAATCAGGTCGACGGTGACCAGAATCTCTCTGTCTAGCCATAATGAACTACCGTGGAAGCAGGCCAGCAGCTACTTCACACAGCCGTTAACCTCCAGCAGTCTTCCGAAATGCGGCATGTTAATAAGGCCCAACAGTCCGGCCTGTTTCAGCCCCTGCGCCCAGTCTTGTGGAATCGGCGTCCCTATGATTTGTGACTCTGGAATATAGGGGTCCGATGTAATTTCTGGGTAGGCCACCATATCATGATCATCATACTTCAGGAACATCAAAGCTGGCACAATATCAGTGGAGCACTCCATTCCATCAAGGAGCGTGGGCATCTTCAACGGGAACTTCAGATTCTTGTTCACCTTATGGAGTGGTGCACTTGGTCGACTAGGAGGAACATACCCAGGGATGTCGGCAGCGGACAATCCCTCCCACGCAGCGGACTCGTCAACTCTTCGAATGGACTGTCCCGTCTGCACTTGAACCTCTGGAATCACCCTAGTGGATGACCTGAGCTGCCTCTTACTCTGCAGTGACTCGAAAAGCTGACCTTCCCGATGCTTCTTGGCAATCACCGACACTCCGACCGGCGTATTGGCAACTTTCGCTTCAAGATTTACTTCGTCCTCCACAACAACAATAGGATTGAATAGAGATTCTACTTCACTGGAGATATCGACCATCTCCAGCTCTCGTGGCATACCTAAATCAATGCGTCGAACTCCAAGGGATGGCACAACACCACTCATAGTCTCAACTCGGCACATAACAACTGTACTCCGCAAGTTCAACTGAACCTTGCTCGGCTCTCAACTACGCTCACCAAGAAACAACGACACTCTGCAACACTTCACAAGCTCACTTAACAACTGAATTCTCGTGGTGCCTTCCGACCAGCTTCAACCCGTTCTTATAGCATCCAACCCGATCCTGCGTAATCATCACTAAATCCTGCATTAACTCGACCGAAATTCTGTATTAATGACTCAAATCCACCGTCGATCCTGTCAGCCGATCGGTCGGATCAGCCATTAATGCCCATCATTCGAATAAGAATTGTTAATTAACTGTCTTAACTTTTGGCATTTATTGCTGATATGACCCGGTCGTGACCCTGCCACTGTCGCGGACCGCTCCTAACTTATGGCACAAGCCTCTCTGCGTGCGCATTCTGTTCCTGTCGGTGTGCCAACCTGCCACTGATCAACCTACATTTTTTTTTTCTTGATGTGACTCAAGTATCGTGCTATTCCAAGCCCGATGGATAGGGCTTCAACCTGCTACCATTAATCAACTTTGGGAGCATCACTCCGTCCAACTGTTGCAACTGTACCACTCCTCCTAAAGTGATGCTATTGATGCAATATGGACCAAGCTAATGCATCTGCAATTTTCCTGGATGTTTCATAAACTTGCTGTCATACAACAGCACCAAGTCACCTTATTGAAACTGTTTGTTTTTGATGTGGCGATCGTCCAACGCCTTTTGGTGATCCTTCTCGACACCCTGGTGGAAGCTTGCAATAAAGCGATCTTCCTCTAGTTGTACTAACTGTGCTAGATGTTCTTCTAATGTTGCTGCAGCATCCATACCTATTGCTGCCGCTATACATAGACTCATAATGATATACTCCAATGGCATAATCACTTCTTGTCCATACACCAGCTTGAATGGTGTCTGTCCCGTCAACCTTTTACACGTGGTGCGATACGCCCACAACACTGCTAGGATTTTCAGATCCCAGTCATCACGGTTCGCATTGAACACCTTTGTCGGCGCATGTTCCAATATTTTGTTGAAAGCTTCTACTATGCCATTTTCCTGCGGATGATATGGCATACTCTTCTTATGTTGTATCTGTATTTCCTTCATCAATGCGCTGATGGTGCAATTGAGAAAGTGGCTGCCTTGATCACTTAACAATATCTTAGGGCAGCCGAAGCAGGTGACAATGTTGTCAAACAAAAACCGCGCAGCCGTGGACGCGGAACAATCAACGACTAGTGTAGCTTCCACCCATCTTGTCAAATAATTTGTCGCCATGATGATATATCATGCATCGGTGTGCTTCCTTGGTGGATTGATTGGTCCCACAAAATCCACTTCCCACTTTTCAAACGCCTGTAGTGTTAGCTGAGGCTACAGTGGCATCTTATCCCGCCTGGATGGCTTCCTGGTTCTCTAACAAACATCATAGGACCGCGCATAGTCTGTCTCATCATTATGCAGTGTGGGCCACCAGAGCCCTGCACGAAGCACCTTCATGGCAGTCGCCTGACCGCCATAGTGCCCTCCAACCACTCCTTCATGTGCTTCTGCCAAGATCTGCGCTTTCTCATGTGGCACGACACATCGTCTCAATATCTCATCTACACCCATCTTGTATAGCTCTCCTGCGATTAGCTAGAAATATGTAGCTTTGACTACCAACTGCTTCTTTTGACTCGTGGTGAACTCTTCTGGTGCGGTACCTATTGCCTGAAACTGAATGATTTCTTCAAAATAGCCATCAGCTACTTCAACCTTAAACAATTGCACATCAGGCAACCCGTCTTCAATGTTAGTTGGCTCCTCTCCCGTTTCAATCCATGATAGATGATTAGGGCCAGCATTCAGCCATCCTGGCTTCACAATCACTTCAAAATCGAACTCCTGAAAAAGAAGTAGCCAACGACATATCTTCCCCTCCAACACAGGCTTATTAACCAGGTATTTCAATGCAGAATGGTCTGTAAACATCTTAAAATGTCCACCCAATAAGTATTGTTGGAAATTCTGCAGCACATAGACCATCGCCAAGCCTTCCCTCTCGGTAGTGGTGTAGTTCCTTTCTGCGGATGATAGCTTCCGACTTGAGAAAGCAATAGGGTGATCGAGATCCCCCTCCCCTGGTTGCACTAGCACCACGCCTAGTGCAATCGACGATGCATCAACATGGACATGGAATTCCTTACTCCAGTCCGGAAATACGAAGATTGGTGCCAAAGCCATCTTAGCCTTTAGCTACTTAAAACTATATTGACATTCAGGGATCCATTTAAATACTGCATCTTTCTTCAATAGCTTCTCCATAGGGGCGGTGATCGCTGCATATCCCCTGATGAACTTGCAATAATACCTAGTATGGCCTAACATCGCCCTCAACTGTTTAACAGTAGTCGACTGTGTTAGGCTCAAAATGAGCACAACCTTTGCTGGATCGACTAACAACCCTTGCTTGCACACAATGTGACCCAGCAAGATCCTGAATAGTGCACAAAAAATACACTTCTTCAGATTCAGCGATATCTGATGTTGGTGATAGCGCTCCAGCATCAATTGCAGATTGACCAGATGATCACATATCAAACCATAGACTGTCCAATCATCCATGTATACCTGTAAAAACTTCTGGATGAAATCCTTGAATGCAAGAACGACCCGCGAGAAAATCGCAGGTGCGTTCTTTAATCCAAATGGCATCACAGTATACTGAAAACAACCCCATTCTGTCACAAAAGTCATCTTGTGGCGTCTTCCTTTGCAATGCTAATTTGATGATCTCCCGAGAACCCATCCGTGAAAGAATACATCTCCTAGCTGCCCACATCTTCGATTACTTCATCAGTAAATGGGGTCGGAAAGGGATCATGCAAGCAGGCATCATTCAACTTCCTCAAATCGACACAGATGCGCACCTCGCCAGTCTTCTTGTCCTGCAATACCATAGGACTGATCCATTTTGACTCCTCAACCAGTTCAATGATACCAGCATCCAACATGCAGTCAAGTTCTACCTTGACCCTCTCCTTATGTCGTGGATTCAGTCGATAGGGTCTCTGCCTGATCGGTTTAGCGTCTGGTTTCAAGGGAATCTTCATCTCCCCTAGATTGCCCAAAATACCTTTCATCTCAGAAAACTTTGTAGGAAGAGGTCTTGGAATTCATGCAGCAAATCAGTGACCTTCCCCATCATCTAGTCATCCCAATAATCTCCAACATTCACGAACTTGGGAGTGGTCTCTGTCCCAATATTGATCTTACAAAGCTTCAAGGGCTGACTGAATGGGTCACTTGGCGCATCAGGTGGTACCACATCGCGACTTCCTTCAAACTCCGGAAGATTGACATTCCACAGATTCATCACAGTCTTCTAGTCCGCCGGTGATATTGTAACATTCCATCATGGATTACATTTGGCAATGCACATGCGGATCCGCGGGATATTTCACTGGGACAACCTTCAGAACCACATCGTGGATGAGATGCAAAGCATTGTTGACATCAGGGTTGGCATCCATGAAGCTGAACGTATGAGTGAAGCATACAATCAGCTCCACCCAAGTGGTCATTTCTCCTCGCAACTCAGCTGCAGTGTACCACAAGCACGACATCTCATCTAAAGTATGAATAAATGCATGGAACCACTCATCTCGCGGTCGCGATGCCCACAATGTCTGACACTCCTTCAAATGAATTTCAAGGTTATTCCGACCATCGTATTTCCCTCTGTGGCAGACCTCGGTATCTCTGAAATGAACCGTCATCAATCTTCTGCATTGCGACCACCCATCGATTTATTTCTTGTGTGTCGCCCACCATCGTGCTAGAGCAGCCTTTAGTGCTTCCTCCAATGCCAGCAATCGCTGTGGTTCTGAAACTTGTTCCTTAAATTATGTCAGAAAGCCGAACAAGCCAGGAAGCCCTTCATATACTAGTAATGAGACCGTTTTAGTTGCGAACGTGGCATAGCGACTGTGTGATTAACCCACACTTACAGAGCGACAACTCATGCAAGTGGTTCTCCCAGTGTTCTAACGCATCATCAGAGTCGAAAGACGCAGAGCTGTCATTGCACCATCCCATCTCATCGTTGGTAGTCGAATGAATATAGTCTTCGGAAATGTTGAATGCATGGTCCCATCCAATGGGATCGTCCTCCTTCACTGGCTCAATGTATCTGAGTCCTTCAGCCGGATCCAACAGGGCTATGACTCTGTTATCCCATCTAATCCCCAACAATGTGGGATACGAACTTCCTCCTTCAACCACTTTGATGACATCGAAGTCAGCATAGGTCTTCATGCCCTCAATGTCCACCACCAGACGTGGGACTCTCCCAATCGGTGTCACTTTAGCATGATTAGATAACTGGAGCTGTACAAGAGACCAACTCAATGGGGGGCTCCCCATTTTCTGCCATGCCTACTTGGTTAAGATGTTGACATCCGAACCAAGATCTAGAATAACTGAGTCAACATCATAGTCCTCGATTTGGATATTCATTCGCATCTCCTTACCTATCTTCCACCGTTGTAAGGAGTTTACCGCAGACTCCTGCCATTCCCTAGTTGGACGCTGCAACAACCCCTCAATCTCAACAAGGGTTGCAAGATCTCTTTCCAACAATAAATAGCTCTCAAAAAACTTCTGCAAGGTTCTGGAATGCATTGATGGACTGGCCTCTGAAGTAGTATAAAAAATAGGGGGCATGTCACAAACTACAACTTTACCGCGATCCTGGTCCATCGGACGACATGCCTGAAAGAATGTATCATGCTCGGACTCAATGTCAAATGATACCTTCTTCTGCCCAGCCAATCGAATGTCCCCTCCTGTTGCTACACCTCCTCTTGTGATGACTGCGACAGCCGCATCTTGTGGTCTTGGCTCTGCAGAAATTATCGCAACATTTGCATCCTGATTCTGATTTGGTGCTAGGTTCCCTGGTTGGTTTACATTTTGATTAGCATTCTGAATTGGACGTTGGTTCTAGTATGTACCGGTTGCTATACTTGATTCTGTACTGGATGCGGTGCTTGGTTCTGATTCTGCAATTGGTTAACATTCCCTACCTGCCATCGTGCAATTAACTATGGGCAGTTTTCCACTGTGTGGTCTATAACAAAGAAAAATGTGCACTGTGTCTGCAATAGTGGGAAATCGCACTGATAGTTTCCCCATACAGCACAATGATAGCACTGAACAGGTCTGCGACCCCCTCATCCTCCTCCGCAACTAAATCCTCTGCCGCATCCACCCCGAAATCCTCCATGGAATCCACCCTGCTGTTGGTACTGGGGTTAAGTGTACTATTGCTGCATAGGAGATGGTTGCATGCCCTTCCCTTGATACACATACTGCGGTTGCTGAACTACTATGGCTACTGTGGAGCCATTTGCATCGGAGCATATTGCGGCATAAACTGTTGTGGTTGCTGCTGCGGTACAAACTGTACCTGTGGTTGAGGTAGCGGTTGGGCTACCTGCGGATGCAGTTGTGGTTATTGTACAGCATGCTGGTAATCCTTTACATAGAATGCATCATACGTTCTCTCATGAAGCAACCCATATGCTCGGCAATCTTTGTCATCGTGTCCCACATATTTACAGAAAGTGCAATACAGATTCATCATTTTGGTGACCATCTTCTGCATGTATGGACATTCCTCATGGCGGTGCCCATATACCTGGTAAATGCGACACCATGGCATGCCACCACCATTCAACGGATTGGGTGCTCCTGAAACCAAGTAGTTGCGGAAGTCAGGGAAATTGTCCTTCGTATGCCCTTCCCCTCGACATCACGTACACCATACTTCTTCGTGTTGCTCCTTGCTATTCTTCAGATCTTGCAGCTGTATGGTCAAGTTATCTAGTTATGTCTGTATTTGTGACACCCCAGCTGCATTTTCACCAATCAGCGATGCCTCTAATCACATTGCAATCTCCAGAGCTTCACTGGGCATCGTGATGTTCTGTTGCATCAATGGTAGTCGAATGTGCAGGAGTAGTGCCGCGATGAACCATTATTTATGTTGGACAATGCTCATATCAAAACTAACCCTCGCTATCGGTGTCTTGAACTGCTGGTCAAAAATCCCATACTATCTCATTGGGATACTGCTTAATTTATTTCAATTCTGTGATATATTATGCTTCAGACTTGGGCTTTCTGAATTCTGCAATCAACCCATCTCTAATATCCTCTAGTGACTTCTCTAGAGCTCCTGTAGGGAATAGAACAAACTTCATAAACCAATCTAATGTGTGACTTTGTAGAGTTGTTGCTAACTGTCCTTTCTTAGCGTTATCATCAGTGATCTGTTTTACAGTCCATGCCGCTTCACACAAAAAACAGTACTGCTCAGGGTTATCTGTCCCATTCCCATGGAACAGTGACAACTTATCATCCTCGCCCACCATCCTTGGCTTCCTTCCTGTAGGCGCTAAACTACTAGCAATCAAGTCTTGTTGACCCGGTGGGGTCGAAGTTGTGTTTCTTACCGGTTGACAGATAGTGAGCGGAGGTGTGGGTACATTGCTGCTGGGGTTTGGTCCTACCTCTATCTTGGGCGTAGCCGGGTTTTCCTTGTCTGTACTGTGAGGTCGCTTCGTCCCATGTGGTCTTCCTTCGCGAACTTGCGGTTTGATCCCAGCAGGACCTTCTCCTATCCTCTACCTCTTTTCCTGTCGAAACCCCGCTCCTCCCCTTCTAATACCACTCTCTTCCTCAGCTTCACTCACAGTCTCGTCATGACCTACACCCATCTACTCCTGATCATTCCATGTACCGACCCCCTGCCGTCACGATACCCACAACCTCCACCCACCAGGCTACTTACTGATCTAGATGCATCTTCAATATACCCTTCTCGCAAATAAGCATCTTAATACGCAGTTGGAGCGATAGCAAAAACCTTCCTCGGGGTTTGTAGAAGAAATATCTTTTGGCCTCACTGTAAGACTTTTGTGTATCAACCGCAAATTCAGTGATATACCCTTCCAAGATGCTATCAAGCCACACTTCAACAGCCCGCGACACTTTGTTGTCGACTTCCTACGGTTCTTGGATCAACTCCGGGGT
Source organism: Larix kaempferi (assembly GCA_027924585.1). NCBI lineage: Eukaryota > Viridiplantae > Streptophyta > Pinopsida > Pinales > Pinaceae > Larix > Larix kaempferi. Next base: position 488,297 of record BSBM01000542.1, on the reverse strand, counting down.
CCAAGTCATCGGCTCAACACCTTGGTGGTTCCTCTTCTGAAAGGTCAACTTTTCCAACCACTCGAACAAAAGGACTGGGAATTCACAGAAAAACCATTCGTGGACCGTCGTGAATATATCTGTCCACCCACTGATCTATTGTCAGTCGAGTGTTCTGGCTTTCTTCTTTAGCAAATTCCTCCAACTTCTGATCGAACCATCTTTGTATCTCCGGTTGCGTCGGATGCCACAACATATCCTCCTTTCACTTCGCACACAGTCCCGACAACAGACCCATTTGTTGACTCAAACTTAGTAGACAGGGGTTCCCATCACTGTCGACACCCGATCCACCACGATCTCCTTGAGCACTAGCCTAGACAGGTTTTACCCCGTCCAGCAACACCTGCGGAGCAGATGAGGTCTCACCCGAGATGTTCAAGGGAGAGTTGACAGAACCATGTTTCCGCCGAATGAAGGAGGATGTTTGCAGCAACAATCACTTAAATTATCTCTACATTCAAAGATAGATCTATGCATTCAGATTTAGCATCATTCATATTCATAGCATTATTCAACAGGATCGCAAAAAGTTAAAGCATTAGCTGTAGAAAGAACACATAGCATCATTCATGAATCGCAACATGCATTACCATAAAAGATACACAGGGAATTTCACCAAATAGTTCCGTCATGTCATATTACTTCAGCAGAACCCTAATACAACATCTCCGCAAAAACACAGATCTCATAGACTCATCACAAGATTAGATCTCACTTTCACATTCAACTTAGTGTCTCAATCCAGATCATTCTTAGATATCTAGCACATATGACTCTATGACTATAAATAGGCTTCCGCCTTTACATTGCTTTTCCACTTACTAACAACTTCCTAACCGACACTTTGAGCAAATGACCCAAAATCTAACTGACGCAGTCAAAATGACCCAAAAACCCGCATACTGCAGTACAATTGACCCAAATTTACATAACATATGGTCTGATGACCCAAAAACTTGCATTCTGCGGTACAATCGACTCAAAAATACATAAAGTAGTCTTCTTTGCGCTTAGGTTTCCGCCTTCCGCGACATCTTCTGACATGTCGCAGCATCAGCGATGCTACGATTCCACCTTACCAAACCACCTACCAACATATTCAAAATCCTGTTTCTGTTTAATATATTCAAACAAGATTATGCTGTCTTTTTTGATGTTTTTTCTTGAAAACTAGAGTCTGCTTATGTCAATTATTTACTGGTTTCAGATGAAAGGTTACTTGATTGGTATATATTCATTTTTTTTGTCTCCTAGAAAGATTTCCCTTCCAGAAAAGTAATGTTTAATTTAGTCATTTGGTATGTTTAAGGTTCTCAGAGTAAATTGACCCAAAATTATGTTCTCTTTTTTGTTGTTTTTTGTTGGAAAGTAGCTTCTTTTTTTTTGATGTTTTTTGCTTTAACTTGTATTTGATCATGTACCTGATTTATTGACTGTTTTCAGATCAGAGGTCACTTGAATGGTATATTTTCATTTCCTTGTGATTACCAATATATGATTCCTACTAACTTTGGCAAATAATTTGCGCTGCAACAATCTTTTTTCTCCTAGGAAAGTTCTAACAACAAATTAACTAAAGTTGTGTTGTCTTTTTTGTTTTTTTCCTGTTGAAAACTACACTATGTTTCTTCTGTATTTTTTGTGATTTTTGTTGGAAACTAGAATTGTTGTCACTGTTTCTATTCCATATTTAAAAACAAGGTTTTAACAGCAAATTTACCTAAAAAAAATTTTCAAAACCAAAAGTCTGTTTTTGCTATCTTTGTCTCCTAGAAAAGTTGCCCTTGCAGAAAAATAACTGATTTATTGACTATTTTCATATGAAAGGTCACTTGACCAGTATATATTCATTTCCTTATGATTACCAATATATGATTCCTACTAACTTTGGCAAATAATTTGCACTCCAACAATATTTTTTCTCCTATAAAAGTTCTAAAGCAAATTAACTAAAATTGTGCTGTCTTTTTTTTTTTTTTTCCTGTTGAAAACTACACTTTGTTTTTGCTATCTTTTTTGTGATTTTTGTTGGAAACTAGAATTTTTGTCACTGTTCCTATTCCATATTTAAAAACAAGGTTCTAACAACAAATTTACCTAAAATTATACTGCCTTTTTTTGTTTGTTGAAAACCATAAGTCTGTTTTGGCTATCTTTGTCTCAGAGTACTTTACCCAGAATTATGTTCTCTTTTTTGCTGGTTTTTGTTGGAAAGTAGCTTCTTCTTTTTTGTTGTTTTCTGCCAATGGATTGTCATTTATTTACTCCTATTTATTTACTGGTTTCAGACAAAGGGTTACTTCACTGGTATATATTCATTTCCTTGTGTTTACCAATATATGTTTCCTACTAACTTAGTCAGATAATTTGCACGGTAACAGTTTTTGTCTCCTATAAAAGTTGCCATTATAGGAAAATAGTCCCAAAATTGAACCCAATTTCAAGCCCTTCATTTCTGTATCCTTTCCACAAATATTGCTATGTATTCCATGAAATATCAAATGATATTTTGTCATGTTATCCTACATCTTGTATCTTTAGACTTAATATCAATATCGCACATTTTTCTCCAGCTTACTTTTGTAGTCCAACTATTCGTAGTACCACGCTATGGACACTCTATTGACCGAAAACGTTGTCTCATTTCTAATGAATGGTGCTGTTGACCTATGCCCACTTGTACAAGTTGTTGCTCTTGATCAACTAAGCTCTATTAACTCAACAACTGCTTGCTTTCGAATCTCTATCTCTGATGGAATTCATAAGCACGACACATTGCTTCCAACTAGCTACAATAGCACTATGGAAAACCGCCAACTCCAAAAAGGTTCAATCATCAAAGTTAGTAAGTGTGCATGCAACACTATATATGATGCAACGTACGATTTTCTTTCCGCATCTTCCTTTTCACTTATTTTGGTTTTCACTCATAATTGTAACATATTTTTTACTTATACTTACTTACGTTCATTCTTCTTGCCCGGACTATCACATTGGGCACCTTCGAAATTGTCACCTTAGAAACAACAATTATTGGAGACCCATCCCCTTTCAACCTCACACCTAGCTTTATAGCCCACAACAGTTCATCTATTTTAGAAAACAACGCCCTTGACTCTAAAAACCCTTCGCTTGCAATACCTTCTCCAACGCCAAACCTTGTTGCAACTACTCTTCAATTCACATTGCTCAACCCTTCCAACAAAACTTGGACCATTTAAGGACGAGTTACTGCAAAGACAAGTATCAACACGTACACCAACCAAAAAGGTCCTGGTCAACTCTTTGGGTTTGACCTTCTTAGTGCTACCAGAGATGAGATTCATATCTCTGCATTCAATGAACTAGCTACCTCATTATATTACCAAATACAAGTTGGCATAATCTACATAGTCTCAAATGGCACAATCAAACCAGTTAATCCAAAATACAACCATTTGAAAAGTGCTTTTGAGATTTTCCTTAAATCATCCTCAACAATTCAACGATGCTTGGAAGAGTGCCCACTTATTCCTTTTCATTGGTTCAACTTTAAATCTATCCATGACATTAAAACTACATCACTCAATTCCATGGTTGACCTTCTCGGAATTGTCATTTCTGTTTCCCCTGCATCAACTATATGCAAAAGGGATGGCTCTGAAACCATTCACCGAACAGTTGGGTTGAGGGACATGTCTGGGTATAGCATAGATATTACACTTTGGGAGGATCATTACACAACTGAGGGTTCCCAACTTGGAAACCTTCGAGGTTTAGCTACTCCCTCTATCCTTGCAATAAAAGGTGGGCATGTTACAAAATTCAATGGAAAAACCATTGGAACCATCTCAAACACCAACCTCATTATAAACACAGATATTGAGGAAGCTAAAGTCCTCCAAGCAGGGTTTGCTGACAATGCATTCCGTTCATCCTCCCCATCTTTGAGCAGAAAATCCAACTCGTCTTCTTCTACCTCCTGTAAACGCATTTCCATCTCTATGCTACAATCTCGGAAACCCTCTGAGAAGGAAACTTGGTATTCAATTATTGCTACAATCACCCATATTAACATCAATGACTTTCATTTCCTTGCATGCCCTCTATTTGTCGATGGAATACAATGCATGAAAAAATTTCCCACAAAGTTGGCAATGTTTGGCATTGTGCAAAATGTGATGGGGAGTTTACAGAGTGTGCTTACTGATACATACTCATACTTGACATCACGGATGCTACCGGACAACTATACAGTATCATAGCTTTTGATGATGTTGCGCAACAACTAATGGGGGTCTTTGCAAAAGATTTTTGTCTCCTATCAAATGATCCAACACCTCTCTTGGAAATTGTTCAACATGTTTGTGCTTGGTAGTACCTTCTAACCTTATCAGTAAAGACATAGACTTTTAATTCAAATGCTCGCTTGAAGGTGCTTCTTGTTCTGTCAGAAGATGTTTCTCCATCATTGTCCCCTGTCGATACTCCTGATGAAAGTGAACACATTGTGCTTAATAAACGTCCAATTGATCGCAAGATTTGAACTCCTACTCTTCAATTCTAATTTTTGTACTTTCTAGCTTGTACTTAGCAAGTACACATTTCTGTGTACACACTTTTACATAGGTGGTACTTGAAACCATCAATGAGTAGTCTTGAATATTATATTATTTAGTTTTCTTGTACCATTGTGTTAAATCACATTTTTTTGCAACCTATCTTGCAATTTTCAAATCTATACTTATAATTTAGATTGCTTTGTCAAATATATACTTTTTTTCTTTATAAACAATGTTCAAGAGTGTCTTTATTTCTTTCTTGCAACAACTTCACATAAATTATGCATGTTCCATATATCTTTTACAATATAACTTTGTTTACTCTTGCAATTATTACATGTATAGTATTTTTTTGTTCCACCAAATGCACCACAAAGTCCACAATCACTAAACACTTTTTTTTGTAGGCATGTCAACCAATGATAAAAATGATCAACAGAATGCACGCAGAAGACTTCTATATGCTAAAAAAAAAAATGAAAACAACAAGCGTCAACGCCTTCTATATAGAGCTGCTCGTCAACTTGTTCATATCCCTTCTCCATTTCAGGTTGCTCAACCTCCCCTTACACCCTCCACACCATCCATGGACCTACATGATGCACAACAACGATTCCGTACAAGATTGGACATATTATCTCCCATGAAAATATGCTCTATATGCATGGAGTCATATCCTGGAATTAAAATAAAACACTCTTCTGGTGCATATGCATGTTCTCGATGCAATGTGGAACAAAATGGCCACTGCTATTCAATTGCAAACAATATGGATCCCGGGACACAACCATCAGTTCTAGCAGCCCTTACTCAAGTTGAAGAAATGCTCATTTCTCAAGTTAACCCAATTTTACAAGTCACTCATGCTCGTGGGGGACAATATACATATTCTGGCCACACTATAAGTTTTCCACAAAACATTACAAGCATTGCCACTTTCCTCCCTCATTTACTCTCAGACATTGATATCCTTATTGTTCGTAAATGCAATTCTACGAAAAAATCCTTATGACTTCCTTGTTAGTCGAACACGTGTTCTTGCTGCTCTTGAATACAAGCTTTCAAATGATCCATAATACAAATATGTCCAATTTAACTCAACTGCATTATCTTCTTTGCCTCTTGAACCAACTGACATTTTAGCCCTCCTTCGTCATGTCACACCCGTTGAAACCCCATCTGCTGAACATACCTCAACTTCTACTAATCAATCATCTGGCTTCCTTGAACCCCATGAACAACAATCATCCTCCTTTATATCTACACAAACAAATTGTAGAACTGAGGTTGATGAAATCAAACGCTTCTTAGGAGCAAGCCATGCAGGCACTCTACCTTGGATTGACTGGCCCCCAATAGACATTTTCCCTATCAATGAGTATAACATAATAGGCCTCCTCTCAATGGCCTTCCCAACCTTATTTCCCATAGGAGTTGAAAAGCTTAAACAACCACACATTCAAGAGATTGGTATGGACAATTATGCACTGAACCTTCTTAGATACCATGACAATAGGTTTGGCCAACATCCTCATTTTTGTTATTACATATATAACCTGATGATGCGTCATCGTAGCCAATCTACTGCTTCCGTGTTTGTAAAACGTAACATTGAAGATACATTGCCTCCAACCATATCAGAACTTATATAGCAATTACAAGACTTACCTAATGCTAAAATTGCTGAGCAAGTCATGCGCTTCGGATCCACACTTCGTAGGACATGCTCCTACTGGAACAAACGCAGGGGTGAGCTAACTGACATGATCACTCAACAAAAGACACCTACATTCTTCTTCATGCTCAGCGTAGCTGACACAAAGTGGCCATATTTGCATTCCTTGATGCCTGGACAAGCTCCATCCACCTCAAAGAAACAACACCAATGGAGAATTCGCAACCTTATATCCAATCCACATGTTGCATCTCAATACATGGACAACAGATTCAAAATATTCCTAGAAGAGGTTCTTAAAAAAGGCCTTTTTACAAAAGACTACTAGCACAGGTTGGTAACAACTCATATTCCCATGAAAATTCAATGTATTTAAAACCTAAAATATTTGTTCCTAATCTTTATATTTTACATGTAGGTATGAATGGCAACACAGGGGATCTGCGCATATACATGGATTCTTATGGCTAGAAAATGCAACCAATATGGACACGTTAGACTGGGCAAATGCTACCAAGGTTGAAGATGCCAAATTATACTTTGACAAGTTTGTTACAGCATGGAATCCTCGTGTCAACCATTTTCAAACTCCAACCTTACAAGCCTCTACTATAAATGATCCATGCACCATTGGATCACATTCCATACTTGCAACTAATCACTTGGATGACTATGAAGAACTTGTTAATTATGTCCAAAGGCACACAAAATGTTCAGAATCTTCTTTCCTACATACAAAAGGATCATCTCTTCAATGTCATTACGGGTTCCCCTTTGATCTACAACATACCTCTTCCTTATTCCTTGATGCAAAAGGCCGAAAAACATACAACCCTGCAAGGAATGTTTCCCTTCTAAATATTCACAACCTATGATGTTGTCCATTTGGTGAGGTAATGTTGATTGCCAACCTGTTCTCTCTAGACATGTTGTCCTCAGATATATTTCAAAATATGCAGCAAAGGCAGAGCCTAAATCAGAAAGCTACCATGCACTTCTTTCTCGACTTGCACATGCAACTCAACATGATGCCCCCATGCTTCTACCAATAAGACATTTTCTATAAAAAACTGTTGCAGAAAGAGACATTGGTGCACAAGAGACTTTCCACATGCTCCAAAAACTCCCTCTTTGTCTTTGCAATCGAATGAAACAATAGGCATATCAACATCACTTAGAGCATTCATTTGTAGAAGGGGGTCAGGTGTTTCTTCACCTTCAACCTATAAACAAACATCACTAAAAAAAACCTACCCAAGAAACTATCCCTGAAGTTCTATGGACCTTACAAGATCATACAACACATTGTATAGGTGGTCTACATGGTAGATATGCCAGATCAATCCAAGGTTCACTTGGTCTTTCATGTATCTTACCTAAAAAATGTGGTGGGATCAAATTGTATAGTGTAGAGCAAGTTATTGGAACTTGATGTGGAAGGCTCAATTTGGATCCATCCGGATGAAGTATTCGATTCCAGCGAACATCAATTGCATAGACACAATAAAAAAGTCTCAATCTAGTTAAAATATGTGCAACTAGAAAATGCCACATGGGAACTAGAAGGGATTTCTGCAACAATTTTCTCACCTTCAACCATGATAACAATGTTTCTCTTGAAGAGGACAAGGCATGTTAGGGTCCTATCCTAACCTGTACTTTAGACTACACAGGATTTAGTCAAGTAATGTACATGTCCATTTCCTTTGATTAAACTCTAGTAGTTAGTAATGGATAGTTAATGTAAAAATGGTCTTTGTGTTAATTATAGCCAACTAAGTAGTTAGGATTTATTCCCACTAAATAGTTAGGGTTTTTTCTATTGAAATCCTATTTAAGAATCTAGGAGGCTATGGATTGTTTTGCCAAGAATTATTGTATTGGATCTATGCTCAAGTGAAAGGTGACTCAACCTTAAGAGTTGAGTGAACAATGCTTCTTGAATTGACTTTCATAATATAAGGGCTATTTTTGCAACATTTCTCTTTTCTATTGTCTTGTGTTTGGTTATTCTGCACTATGATTCCTAGTTTATTGCATCTTAAATTTTTGTACATCCTATGTTGTTTTAATTTTTAGGGTTAAGAACACCACATGTTTTGATAAAAGTAGTTTTGGAGAGTATTCCTATTTATTGGGATACTATTGCAAAGTTTCCTAAAGGCTTATTAAACAAATTGAGATAGAATTTCTATGGTTTTTTATGGACTAGAAAGAGAGATAAGGAAGCAATACCTTTGGTTAATTGGAAAAAAGTGGCCTTGCCCAAGGAGTTGGGGGATGGGGATTGAAAAAAAAACATTCATTTTTTGTTCATCTTTGGTAGCAAAAAACTTGTGGGGGCTTGTTTACATAATATCATTTGGGGTAGATCGATAAAGGAAAATACCTCAAGGAAAAATCTATGGAGGTGTGATTTAGACTACCGAACAAACATGTAGTTGAAGATTCAATGGTTTGAAACACTTAGGTGAAGGTTTTCCCTTTAGTTGACAATTGAGCTGCTTGGAAAATTGGTAATGGAAGAAAAATACAAATAGGTGAAGATCCATTATTGGTGTCAAGGGAAATTATAGGATTTTGGATGAACTATTGGAAACTCTACATGATGCGAGCATTTACAACATAATGGATGATGCTAACACTAGAATAAGAGAATTAGAGATGAATAATTCCACAGTTGGAAAAGTATTTAAATTTGCAGGGAGAAATTACATTAGAATGGAAGCATTATATTTAATTACTCTCTCATAGTGTTTCAAAGATATATGACGAGGATGACATGGTGAAGTGGTCTAAAAATAAAAGCACTGTTGTTTATAGTGTAAAAGGTGTTTACACTATAAAACCAGAATACTGAGTTTGGATTGAAGAGGAATGGGTTTGAGTAAGACAATGGTGGTGGCGATATGCATGGAAGGTAAACCTCAAATTGTCCTTTGGTTGGTTTTATCAAACAAAATGCTTCATACAATGGTAAAAAAAAAAACTGGGTTGGTCCAAATAGATTGAGAGTTGTAAGGAAAATGATGAATCAATAAATCACCTATTCATTCTTTGTTTTTATTCTAAGCTTGTATTGCAGGGAGTAACAAAATTGTTGGGACTAAGAAAAATGAGACAAAACTAAATTAGATTGTTGAGTGATAAATCAATAGCAAACTTAACTTCAAGTCCCTTCCATGCTTATTTGCCTATGGTATATGGACAAGGAATGCTCAAATTTTCCAAGATAAATCTTCTATTATATAACAAGTTGCACATAGAATTGGAATGGTCATAAATTAATGCAAAAAGGCACAAATAGAATTAAAAAATAGATTTCTATTGGAGTCTTGTATTGATAAAAGGAAACCATGGTTTTTTTTGTTTTTTGTTTTATGGTGCTTGTCTAGAACAAAAGGGGATGTGTGGAGCTGTAGTAGTCCTCTTCATTGATTCTTCTTATTTTATCTGTATTATAGGTCGAGCTGTTTTCCTTATGGGTTTTGTTGAAAATTGCGATAAACAAGGGTGTTACTCAACTTCAAGTGATCGGAGACTCCAAGATGGTCATTGATTAGGCTAATAAAAAACTTGTTATAAAAAACCCAACAATTCAACACATTCTTCATCCCATGCAATTGGTAAGAATCAATTTTGATGCTGCCTCTTTTACATCTTTTCAGGAGTTTAATTACCAAGTTGACAAACCATTAAAGGATGCACTTACCCTATAGGAGGGATCTCTCGTTGAACACATTTTCATAGGAGATATCCTTCAAACTCTCTCAGAATTAATTCTGCACTAATCTCCGGCTTGAACACTGGGGTTACTGGAATTGGTTATGTTGCGATTGCTTTTTGGGCCGAATTTTTAATGGGATATCACTTGAATGAACTTTTTGGTTGTAGTATTGTCAATTTTTGAAAGATTGTAATAATTATACTTGTCCTTTTATCCATAGTAGCATAATTCAGTTGTATTGGTATTTCGTGTACGAAAATTCAGAACAAATTCGAATTTATCGGATATTTGGTGTAGGTGTAATATGGATATGGATTCTGACTAGTGGAGAATTAAATTTTTGAAAACCAATTAAGCAAAAAAAACTTTAATTATCTAATCAGTATAAAACAAAAATACCATTCGATTCCATACTTTCTTATTAAAATAATTATTAGTAGCTAGTTGTCGTCTCTCACACCACTATATTCCAGATTGTTGAGATTTTATATATATATTTTTTAATTATATGTTTGGTTTTATTATATAAATGTCTATGTACATTTATGGTATATTTGTGAATATTTGTTTAAAAGTATTATATATAAACATTCTACTTCCGTATTTGATTCGTACTATATTTTTTCATTACATATTTTTTCCATATCAAATCGTATTCGCATCCGTATTTGGATTCCATGCTACTATGCTTTTATCTATGAAAAATCCTCAATTAAACTTATGATTTGTAAAGTCGAGCAATTGATAAAGAATGTAAAGCCAAAAAGTTTACAATGTCCTAGAGAACTATCAATGTAATGTATATTGGATTCCATTTCTCATAATATCAATATAATGTATTCGAAAAAGATATGAATGAGTTCTAGAAGACTTTCATTTACGTTACCGTGAGGAGATGATTGTGCCTACTTTACACAATCTACATCTCTCTTTACTCTACGAAATGGTAATATTTTCATACACATCAAAGGCAACATGCATGCTAATTTCTTAGGTAAGCGGTTTTGTTTCGCACAAATCCCTTTCTGCAATAGTTTTATACGTGCTTTGGTTGCTCTTTGAAACTCGGAAATGGAGCTCTAGGTCTTATCTACCCCATGCTTTACATTTGTTCTTGCGTTCATTTACCCTTGCTTTCTTGCGGCTTTTTACTTCAAACCACGTCGGTCGGTTAATATGAAAGAAGAACTTTCATCCACTTGCTCTGTTTTTCTTTTAAAGCAATACAATTATACCATCAATAACTTAGATGGATCCATTGTTAACTATAATGTTACTCCTTATCTTCCAAACATTAGTCCTTAACTATAACGGAAAGTTCTCATAAATTATGATGATTGACAAAATTCTGAAGATTGATTTATGATGAAATGAATAGGTAGTATTAAAAAAATTTATGAGAAAATGGTTAAGAATATGTGTTATTTATGTGGAGGTTACAGGTTTAAAATCGATAGGGCTAGGGTTGTTCATTGGCCCCTTGTAACAAGGCTCAAAAGGTAGGTGATCCCCAGGATAGAGGCTCACCCTGATGGGTTTTGGGACATCTCGACTCTTTTTGAGTCACAAGTTACTAGTATATCTAGCTTAAGGGCTATTGGATATACTCTTAAAAGATTGTTGTTCCCATGGTTAAAAAAATAAAAAAATTCTATGAGAAAATGAAAAATAACTCGAGTACATGGATTGACTTAAGACGAAAAAAGTATGAAGATTGACCTAGGACAAAATGGATAGGTAGCATTAAAAAATGCTATGAGAAAATGAAGAAATTGTTAAATAGTCCAGTCACACAGACCGAATAAATAAATACTCACTCGTACCATAATTATTATGTATGGACGGATGGGAGAAGACGTGTGGAATTTATTTGTGGAAGCCACAACGACGGTGCCCGTTAAAGCAGCCAGATCAACTTTAACAAAGCAAAAGTTAAAGTATCACGGATTGACAAACTTTAGTTGTGCAAACTCTAATTGGCATGCTGACTTTGGAGTTGCTTATAAAATGTATATAAATAATCTTTACCAAGTTTTGAATTTGCTTATAAAATGGATTGTTGAAGTTTATATTCTTCTTTAATTTAAGTTGAAAATATTGCTTAAAAGGATTTGTATGGTTAGTGTACTTATTTTAATTTTTATAAGAATTTATTTTAACGGTGATTGATGTCATATCATGAAAATTAAATTAAAAATTAAAAAAAGTTTTTTTATTATTAACGTTGGAAACTTCCTTGGAGGAAAGTTTTCTTACTTTTTTTTATTTCATTCTAATTTTTTTGGCTTTTTCCCTACCAATAGTAGTTTCTTGGTTTTTCTTCACTTGGAATTTAGTTTCCATTAAAGTGGAGGCAACCATTTCTATATGAAATGCTTAAAGTCTATTTATCTTGGCTTGATTGACATTCTCGTCTTAGCTTGGCCATTCACTTCTTCAACTTGTTTAATCAGGGATTTAGTTCATCTTTTGTCAAAACTTGTGCCTAAAATTATCTATGGAATTTAGATCTTGGAAGGTGATGGTGGCTTCGACACCATATTGATGCTGAGATTTGGATAAGGTAATAAACAAATGCTCTAGTCATATTTTGCTAGTTTCTTCCCTCGTTATTACAAAAATATTCTACAATCCATTCGAATTATATTTATTTTTTGTGTAGGTGTGGGAGGGAACAATAATGAGAGGGAAAAAGTAGGGAAGATGGATGATGGAAAATGTGTGATTGCAAAGGAGGTATTGGAAGTAGGATTCAAGGAAATGGGATTCAATTATTTTAAAACCCGATTCGAATGGAAGGAAAACGGAAAATCCTTGATGAGTGTTGAATGCATTGTGGAATACAATACCATCGAAGAACAAGTCCATTCGCTAGAAGAAGTAATGCAAGCCAGGTTCTTCATTTTGAAATCCATGGAGACTTACTTCTTGCCAAAATAAAACATCTCTCCGATGGAAAATTTTCATCCTTTTCAATACGCCATGGCCTTTAAAGTTTACATAAAACTTGTTCTTATTGTCCACTAGATTTTAAACGGTTAACGTCCTCTAGATTTCATATAGGGTTTCCATAAAAGTAAATAAAAATATTCTTCTCTGTTTTCTAATGTCATTTTGTTGTAACCTATTTGGTCCGTATAATGTGTTAAGCAACATCCTTGATTGTGTTAAATATGTATGTTTTATAGATTTTATGTGTGTGTAATGTTTCAAAAATTTTAGCCTATATATATTTTAGTAAATATTAGTAGTTTTATTATCGGCATTCCAAACATATTTTAAAGAGAGTTGAATTAGCATAATTATTCAACTTATATGTTAGTAGATATAATATTCTTATTATCAACATTTTAAATATATTTATAGATTACTAATTAAAAGTTAAATAAATTTTAATAATAATAATATAATTTTAAATTCTAAACATTTTTATAAAAAATTATTAAAAAAAGTTGGATACAACCATTTCTAAATTGTTTATAATATATAGTTGAGAAGAATCCCAATGTAGAATGTTTTAAAATCTAGAATTGATATTTTTAATGGATGTAAACATCTTATATGTTGTTGGCCATTACTTTGGGTAGTGCACTCGTTAATGTTTTGATCGGGTACAAAATGAAGGCTTTGGTAATTAGTTGGGGTGTATTAATTAATTTTATAAAAATATTGCAACATAAATTCATTTTAATCTTAGAAATATTATAAAAATATTGAAAAGCAATCAAGTATAAACTTTTAGTTATATAATAAAATTGTATATGGTATATTTTTTGCTTAAGAATTTTCATATTTATACTCTTCACTAATAATAAAAACTCTATGCTAAAATTGTATATGGTATATTTTTTGCTTAAGAATTTTCATATTTATACTCTTCACTAATAATAAAAACTCTATGCTTATACTCTTAACTAGTAATAAAAGCTCAATGTCATATATGTTAAAACTCTATGCTTATACTCTTAACTAGTAATAAAAGCTCAATGTCATATATGTTTGTTTGTTTTGTTTTTTATGATAACGAGGTGTAATTAATCAAATGCATTTTCAAAAGAAAATTGTTGTGAAAGATTTATATATTATCAAAAAGAAATTTTAGATTGGAAGAGCAATAGAGAAAAAATGTTGTAATGATAAGTATATAATTTGAGGGATTTGAGATAAGATCTCTGTAACAACCAATGTTCTGAATTAAAAAGATTGTAATGAAGGAGTTTTTATTGTTGTTGTAGGGTAACAAGTCATTTCATTTGAGGGAGTACTTTGTATATGATTCTACTGGGTCACTTATTGTGAGATAATTAAAAACCAGCTTTAGAATGGGGTTGATTCCATCATTTCCACCCTACCTTATTCATTCCAAAGAACAACCAGTAGCCGCTTCTTTGTAATTGGAATCCATAGTAAGTGAAAGTGACTTCTTGGGCCTTACAACTCGTTTTTTCAATATGTCTTGTTGATATATATTTTTTTGCATCAATTTGAAACTCTCACCTAGCAAAACTCTAGGGAACTTGGTTTTATGTGCTCGATAACATTTTAAAGTCAGTTTCAATTTCCAACTTTTTGAAGTTTGTATGTTTTGTTTTACTAGGTGGTTGGAGCAGTTTTTTATTCTAAGGAATATTTACACTTTTTGGCTTTGGCGAATGGTAATTAGTGTATTAGTGCAAATTCATTTATATCAATTTGATCTAACACCATCATGATGCAACAATAACATCTAGTAAAACATGCAATAGAAACAATTAATTAGGAGAAACTAATAGTATGATGATGATGATTAACGTCCACTGAGACCAACTTTGGTTTATCGGACCTTAAGAAGGTTATTACTTGGTTTGCTTTAAAATTGTGTTCCTATGCTCAAAAAGCTTGGTAAGAAGCTTTCCAAGATCACTATAGTTTTGGCAAGTTAGGAGGTTAGCAAGGTTTGTATTGTAGCAAATACTATGAAACTCATACCTAATGTGGGTGTATGCAGGGCACTCTAAGAGAAAGTGATTTTCATCCTCAACGCTCATATACTCACAAAGATGGAAAACCCTTTCCGCCCACGGAGTTTTGGGAGTAGACCAACGCCCTGTTTTTCTATGAAGCTCATGGGAGTTCGTTCTAATCTTGGCTATATTAATTTTCTTCTTTGAACTAGTTACTATCGCGAGATATTTCTGATATTCCAAATTAGGGTTAATGACCTCCTTATAGTATCTTAGTTTTCTCTTAACCGCTAAATTTTCCTCGCACCACAATTTCTCTTTAAAATTAAAGGTAATAATAATTTTGACATTATCAATATTCTGTAAAGTTTCATTTTCATCAATGCCCCAATGGTCTACCCAAACAATCGTATATTTACACCAACTCTGCTTGAGTCGTAGTTGGTTTTGACTTGAATTTAAAGCAATTTTAGGAAGTCTATTGTTTCCCATGTTATTTATCGTGTGGTTGTACATCAGGTACCTAGTCATAGACATGATATCAATGGGCGAAAGACCCACTTCTATGAGGAGAGTAGGATAAGGCATATTGCTTTTCTCTTTAAGGTTAAAGTTATAAACCGCTCATGTATTTGCTCAATCTTTCTCCAAGATTCTCTAGAAATGCTGCATTGTAAGTTGTAACATCCCAAAAAGTTACAAAAATTTAAAATTTTTCTTAGTAGCATTAAGTGCTATAATTGCTATGCGGAAGTATAATAAATGATAATTTATTTATCTAAATGACACATTGGTAATAACATGTTACGTTGATTATGTGTGTGTGTTTGAATTACAAACTATGTGTAATGTGTTTGTGCTTATTTAAGATACTATTGGATTTTTTTATCTCATTCTTGTATCCTAGACCAATTACGGTTACTTATTTAAATCTCGAGACTTTATAGATTTAACTTGATACTAATTTCATTATAAGTGCTAACTGCTGACTCTCTTGATGATGATGAAGGGGACCTATGGGCACCCTGAGGCTTACTTAGCTATTTAGCTCAAGCATTTGAACTTCTGTTATAGATCGCAGGTAAGAGCGATACTTTTTTCGAAGTGTACAAAGAGATCTTAGTTAAACTTCAGTTAGCCTTCAATGTTTTAAAAAGTGAAATAGAGAACCTGAAGTGTTCCAGGGTGAGATCTATTATGGTTTGATCTTCAGTTAAATTCTGCATAATGTTGTTTATATAATTCCAGTTATATTTGAAACTCAGAATTTGTATTTATTACTATCGCACTTGTCTTATACTAATTCATCGTGGGAAGTATAGAGTTTTAATTTCAAGGCTATAGGCATTTAAATCTTACACCTAGGAATTATACCATGTAATCAATTATATATTGAAAGAATCATAACCTAAGCTTAACAACTATCACTATAATTTTAAGCCTATATTTTGATGTCTATAAACTATAGGCACAACCCTATGTATTAGTTTCTAATATGCCAACTTTGAATTGTCGACAATTACAAACTATATTCTATATATATTTAAATGTGAGTTGGGTGTTATAACCCTAAGCGCACTATATCAATAACTATATAATACCCTTGTGATGCGCTCTATGGTTTTATGCTAAGTACAAGGGTTTAATCAAAAGAGTTCTATGTAACATTTGGATTGTAAACGTTGCTAGTTTGACCTTTGATCAAACGTATCCATACTATAGTATGGTTGTAAGTCCATGCAAGTTGAAGACCGAAACATTAACTTGGATATGATGCGATGGCAGGCACGATGTATGCAGTAGCTATGGTAATAAAAGTGAATTAAAAGCGTTATGGGTGGAATGTCTAATGGCATCCACCGTGGCAGGTCTTCAAATGGTTTTCTTGGTAGTGGTGATAACCCTAACTGTATTTGGACTTACTTCGACGAAGGCATAATCTTGGGCATTCATTTTGCAGTGAGTGGGGTTTTGGAGAGGCCGACAGGCTTGCGAGTTCTTAGGGTTTGTAGAAATGTTTTGGAGGCACCTCTCCAGGGTTCGATACCTCGACCTGTGGCTTGTAAACTGTCACCTCAAAGCTCTAAGAGCTGAGCCATTCCTAAGCTAAGACTTGATGCGTTTGTTTGGCAGTTTGGGTGACTCCAGTGTTCTCGGCGGTTACAGGAAATTTCAGACAGGAAGTAAGGTTTTCGTTTGAAAGGTAAGTCGTGGTTCTTTCTTACGTTTCCATGAAGGTTCATATTATTACATCTACTTGTATTTAAGTTTGAACTTCGTTTCCGTAATTTAACCAAACTGTATTTTTTTTATGGCAGAAGACTCGTCGACTTTGGCTTTTTATGTTTTAAGCAATGGGAAAAAAAAGAGCTTAACACCTGGTAAGCCTCAGCGACTTCCTGTAGGGTACAACTTGGAAAAATGTCGGTCCTTGTCTGGTTTGGACGAGCATTCGGTTTGTAGTTATCTACGTATTTTTCCGCCGTTGTAATGTTTAAGCCGTAAGGCTTGTTTTTTATGTAGGGAGGGAGGATTGAATCCTCAACCTACTTTGCATTGGCTCTACAATGTTTTACTGTGTAACAAATTTATTGATAAATGAATACAGTTGTTTTGAAGGGTCTAATCCCTCGGCATGAAATGAAATGTAATGGCAATTCTTTTAAGTTGTAAAAAGACGATTTTTTTTATATAAAGCAGTTGGGGTTTTAGACACTAGACCTTGTGTTGTTTCCTTTAGAGATACTGCATTTTTAATAGGATAATGCTATCGGTTTTTGTGTATTGATTGGTTGAAGTCTTAAAGTTTTTAAGCTGAGAAGAGGCCTCTCGACAGTGTTAAATCAAAATATGTTTGATAACTGAAATAGGGTTCATTGTTGTGTTTTAAAAGGTAATTTAGTGTTTGTATGAATAACTCAACTATTTTCTATCAAAGGCCATGAGCCCTATTTTGAAAACCGTCGAAAATGGTTTATGTGTTTTGATTAAGTTTGTAAAGGATGCTGAGGGTTTCGAATCTGTAAAGATTAAAGGTGAAACCCTCAAAAGTTGTAATAATTTCGACTTGACGAAACTAACCCTTAGGGTTTGGATCTTGGCCTTGTGAGTCACCTTCGTTTTGTTTAAAAGATGAAGTGTTAATATCGTAGTAGTCTTGAATAGCTAAAGTTGGGATTGTGACTTGGAACATTCATCAGAAATAATAGTTGCTATTCATTTTGTTTTATTTTAGGTTTAGTATCATACGATAGTTAAAAGAATTTGTATGAAAAGCTAATACTGTTACTGTTCAGTGGACAAGTATGGTTTTCGATCTACTTTCCTTGTAGTAATTTCAATCCGTAATTTGTTTAAGAAAGTATATACTATGTGTTTTCAATGATGTTAGGGTTTGTAATGCAGAAAACTGATATGTATTAAAAGAATTTCTATAAGAGCAAAATACTAAAGTATGTGTTATCTTTCTTCTGAAAAGAAAGTTTAACCTATAAGTGAACTTTAGGTTTTGGACAGAAGTATGGAATTTTTTATGTATTATTGCTGCTGTTACTAAGAATGATCTGAGACTAGAATATATGATTAAATAAATAAATGCCTATGTCTAAACCATAAGATACATAATGTAATACAGGAACATAACAGGGTTTACTTATAATAAGTATGCAATCATTTCTATCTCTTGCATATCATTATTCCTATCTATTTTAAACACTCTTCCCTGCACTAGAGTACGACACAAAGACAATGTGTGTAAAAATGTGGGGAAGTAATTTATTCTATCATTATCATAAAACTTCTCCAACTACTTACAGACATGATAAACAGTTTAAAAAATCATTCATTTCAATTTGAATAGTGATAACTAACAATATTCAACTAATAATCATGAAAATATAATTAAGAAAACAATAAGTTATAATTACTAGGAAATGAAATAACAAGTAGAACTTGAAAATGTAGATAGGGTGGACAAACACCCAAAGAGGCTTGTTCCTCCCAACCTTCTCCAGAAGAAGCAGCCAAATCACTTGCTCCCTTGGACCCCCGAGCCTGTTTACTGAACCACTAGCTAGAAGGATCTGTGTAGAAGCAAGACACTCAGGTTGTACTTCCAGCAATCAATGGCGACTTGCATACACCTCAAAAACCTTTGCACTCAGTAGAAGTGAAACAGACTTACAATACAACTCAAAACATAGCTTCCCCTCACCGAATCTCTTGTGTGCATATAGCAGAACCATAAGGTAAATTTTCTCGTCAGAAAAAGTGAGCCTCTGCTCAAATTCGATGGCTTAAAAGGATGCCTAGGTCTTTTAGTGGTCATTTTCCAAATAAATGAGCCTCAAGCTCTAGTTCCATATTTCAGGGAACTTTGACCACAATTCAAGGGAGTTGTCCCATAACAACAGCTAGTTACTGAGTTCCTGATGTTGCCACTTGTCCATTGCCTTCTACCCCAGATTCCATTCCACCTAGTGGGTTAGTAAACACTCTTTCAACAGTCTCTTTGGGTGAGTGTATCCTATTTTATTTTATTAAATAATAATATTGTGCAATTACAGTCATCCTTGGCCACTTGGCCAAATATAAAACTTTACAATAAAATTTAAGATAATGTTTTTCTCAAACATAAAATGTTTCAAGTAATGGGTATGTTACATGCACCCCCATACTTCACAAACGTATAAGATAACATGGATGACAAGAGTTTCAAAGAGGAAATTTTTTTTATCCCACATGACCAGGTTGGATTATTTACATTTATTTTCAAGACCAAAATAATATTTCCATCCTCCATTAATCCTTTTCTCAATGCTATGTTTCCAATTAAGCTTGTGATGAATATCAACTCCAAGATATCTGTAAGAAGTCACTTCCTCTAGTTTACTGTTATCATAAATAAAATTTGTGTAGGTGTCTTTCTTAGATTTTATAATCATAACTTTTGTCTTGTCGGTGTTAACAATCATACCCATGTTAGAGAAGAAATATTTGAGAATTCTTAATTGTTTATCGAGATCAAAGGGACACCTTTCATTAAGAACAATATCATCAGCATAAAGAAGGAGGATGATAACTATCATAGATAATATCGTGTCGACACAACCTGCGTCTTCTAAACATCTTTCTAGTTTATCGATGTAAATTCCAAAAGGGTAGGGGAAAGGCCCTAGAAACCTTGTTTAACTCCAATATTACAGTTTATATCTATTGACTAGCCCTCAGTATTCTTAAATTTGGCAATGACCTTTTCGTATAACCTTGTCGCAGAAGCTCTCAACTCAAAAGGAACATCAAGCTCCTCTAGCCTATTCCATAGGTTATTTCTAGGCATTGTATCAAAAGCTTTCCTAAAGTCCACAAAGAAAGAAAAAAAGTTAGACTTAGTATTATGACATTCCTCTGTAATGATCCTAAGTGTAACGAGGTGTTGGGCGTGGCCCAAGTAGGTACCATTTTGTTACAACACAATTTTGAGCTGCCTAGTAGAAACACACAATATTGTTGAGTGTGCAACTTGCTGGACATATTTAGCTGCGCAGCCATGCTGATGCGCAGGACCTGCGTAGCAGCAAGTTTTGGTAAGAAGATATAAGAAAAGGTTAGACGAGGAAGTGACCTATTTTTGGTAAAGAGCCGGACGAAGGAAGGAGAAAGCGACCTATTTGGAATAGTGGCGGCAAGCAGTTGAGAAGCTAGGCTACTACGTTGACAGAGACAGGCATGTGGAAGAGGCAGAAAGAGATAGGCCACGATGCAGTTGTAACTTTTTTGAGGACTACGGATGTTAGAGGAGCGTGCGAGCCACGAGTGGCCCAGCAGGACGGCCTAGAGCAGGCGGAGTAAGCTGTCGACGGCGACAGTCAAGATGGAAGTTAGCCATGCCATGTTTTGGAAACCTAAGGGTTTTTGCCTATGAATTGTAAAGACATGACCTATAGGCATGATCTATAAATAAGGCATTTTTGTATAGGGAAGGGTTACTATTCATTTTTGAATATTATTAGACTTTTGAGCTGAAAGCTATTGTAAAGGCTCTACAGATGTGTGCGCAGAGACCTATCTGAGAGAGAATAGAGTCTACAGCTGAGTGCGTAGACTAAGAACGGTTGTACCCTTCCCAAAAAGATCAATATTAACAACCGTTCTTGTGGACGTAGCCTCCATCCGGGGGGTGAACCACGTTAAATCCTGTGTAGTGAGATTGTCTACATGTTTATGCTTTATTATGTCTTTTGCTTACTGTGCATGCTTGAATTCTCAATTATCAGTTGGTTGGTTAATGCTTTTATAAGTATTCGCCATAGGAGAAAGATGGGAATAGTATGTTAAGCATTTCATGAATGGATGATTGATGAATGGGAAGTATCCTAAGTATGTGAATGTATCAGGCGTAGATAAACATATAAGCAAGTAGTGTCTGGTCATATAACTTTGCTAATGTGTAATGCCGGCAGGGCATAGGATTGATAGCTTATCTGATTACATCGAGTATAAGGTTAAATATTCACTGGTAGTAATTAACAGAATAAGTGCTAAGTAAAACCCTTAATACGATTTCCATCGAAGTGGAAGTGCATAAGTCTGTTGCATTGTCCGCTCGAGCGAGTAAGATCAACCCGTGCAGTCCCTGGGTGTACTGGGTGCGCAGCTTGTCAGTAGAAGAAGTATCAACCCGCGATGAAGACAATAATTGCGTGGCCCTCAGTTCGCAGCACAAGTCTATAGCGTGCTGCGCAGCGTAATTGCCCCATCAACTTGTCACCTTGCTGTAGAAACTTGATTTTGCAGCACCCCCATCACTTCGCCTTGGGTGAGACCTCAACTTACGCGCAGGTTGTTGCCGAAAGGGCTAGTGAAAAGGGGTTTTGTTGGTCAAAGCTAAAACCGCAAAGAACCTGGGTCTATATTGGAAAACCTTTAGATCAGTTACCTATGCCAACAAATGGTTACGTTGCCATATTAAGAATCCATGATGAGTTGATGAAGTAATGAATGATGACGAATATCAGTTCCTGGAAGGTTCAGACAATTTGCATCCCGAAAAGAAGGAGATCTAGGATTGGTGCGATAAGACCGTAAAATATTTTGCAACGAAAGAAAACAGACACCCGCATCTATCTGACGTAGTGTGGCTGAACAGATACTTATGGAGAGACATTCACAAGATATTCTGGGATTCATTCGGAAACGAGTTGCACGAGTGGATCTCGCGACTCGTAGAAAAGAAAACCTGTTTTCAAGGAGGAGTACCTACAGAGTGGACTCCAAATCTCACAACGCAGCTCAAAGCAATAGATAGCCCATTGTCGCGAGTAGTCGTTGATAGCATACTTGAAGGATTTGTGATCGAGTTTGCTGTAGATACACTGAAGTCCTACAACTAAGTTGAAGCATACTTTTTCAAAGGATTCAAAGGTAAGTACCTGAACAATCTCAGTCTATACATTAAAATGCTTTTAGCTGAAAAAGGCATTTTAAGGATGCAGTAATATTTTTGAATCTGCCATGGTCAATAGCATTTTTAGTGATTTTGATGGAGAGACACATAATATGAGAAGTGGAAAGAGATATAAGTTTAATAAAGAAAAGAATCCCGAAGGACCTAGACTCCACGTAAATACTGAACTCCCATGTGACCTTAACAATCAGACTGCCCCGTCATCAGCCACTATCCACACTCTTACACCTCAGAACCCGCCGGTTGTAGAGACCGTGCCACCTACATCTCATAACCCACCCGCTGCGAGCGTAGCGCAACCCACCCCACAGACCGTCAATACTGGTAACATCGAAGGAGTAGGTGCTCAAGCCATTCTGACTCAGACTAGTCCATATCAGAATACCCAATCTCAGAACATTCCACAGAATAGTAGTCCTAGCACTATCCCGAGTACCACATTTATTTTTTCCGCGCAGATAGTCAGCACTACTCAAAGCGCTACACAACCAGGAAGGAGAATGACATATAATGATATAAAACTACTGATATTCAAAGGAACGGGGTTTAGAAGACCTTGATCATCACTTGTTTCTATGTGAAGCCGTATGGAGTGTAAAGCAGATCCAGGATGATGCTGTGAAGAGAGCGCAGATCATCACCACTTTCCGGGACCGAGCCTTGCATTGGTTTATGAAATATTCTTAGGCACATCTGAGAAGCCTAACATAAATTAAGGCTACGCTCGGAGCATAGTTTAAGAAGATGAAATCAGAATTGCAGTGCATAACAAAATTAAAGGAAATCAAGCAGAAGCCTACCGAAATCGTCTAGGAATTCGACAAAAAATTTAATACATTGTTAGACCAAGTGAGATTCATTATAGCTCCGCAACAACACTATGAATGGTTCATTGCTGTGTTGTTGCCCCATATTAGACAACCATTGATGCAGCAGAAGGTTGCGTCGTAGGCAGAGGCCTTAGAGATCGCAATGAAGCTGGAGGCTTTTCCAATCGGTGAGACTAGTTCTAGGATGTCTCAGATCCAGAACTAGCTGACTACCTTGACAATAGAATTGCAAGGTATGAAAAATGGAAAGGAGCAAAGATATGAACACATACGTGAAGTTTGGTGCACAGGATGCAAGGGAAAGAGCCACACCAGAGAACATTTCCCTCTATTTCAAGATTATCTTGATAGTGGTGCACCAAACCCAATGAATATGGATCACAATTAGGCACCATGGTGTGAAATCTGCAGAACCAGAGGACATAGGCCTGAGGACTGTTACCTCATCTAGAAATACGTAAAAACACCTAAGAGCTTGTATTTTAATTTTTGTAAATAAGTTGGACATGACGAATCCAACTGCTAGGCATATGAGCTCATGAATGAAAGGAAGTGAGATATGGAAATGATGCAAGGTGTTGGAATGTACTGCATCCAAGAGGAGAATCAACCAAAACAAGAAAATCCCGACTATGATCAGGGAGGATATCGAGGCCGTGGTGGTGGATACCGTGGGAGAGGAAGAGGCCCGATGCAGGGAAGAGGCCGCGGCCAGGTAATCTATTATAACTGTGGCCAACCAGGTCACGTATCTAGAGATTGTACCAACCCATGCATTACGTGAAATTACTGTAAATCATTTGAGCATGTTATTGAAGATTGTCCTATACTTGAGGTAGAAATGCAAAAATGATGAAGGACAGAACCACCGAATCCCAATATTCAGTTGATCGCAGCAAAGAGAAGAAAGGCAGATCGAAGTGTAAATGTTGTAACATGCAGTGGTGCTGATACAGGAAGAGATGGAGGCGCAGAAGCTTCGACTTATGGAGTGTGCAATCTTAGACAAAATCCTAGTGAGCCAGTATGGATTAGAAAAGCCCCTGGAAAAGCACCGGGTCTGGATTTACAGAAAAATAAGGGAGCATTTATAGAAGCGTGGGATATTCTTAGAGAATTAGCACCTGAGTTCATGAGAATCCCGCTGCGCAACGAAACATCGCACAAAGAGGATATGCCAGCAGCATACGATCAGATGAGCGCTGAGGCAGACACAGGTACCTCTGTGGCGCAGTTCCTATGGAGCCATATGAAGTTATTAAATAGCGCAGATGCTTTCATGGAATTTGAAAAGCTACTGAGGCAATATGAGCCAAGCAGTGAGAAAGGAGCTTCCCATGGTGTAGTCCATAATATTAGGAGTCCTAAAAGAACAGGAAGGGAAATGAGACTCACTGCATAGATTGGAGACTACGAGATGGATGAGATCATTCTTGATCTTGGATCCAAAGTAAATGTCTTGACCAAGCAGACATGGCATCAGATGGAAAAACCAAAGTTACAGTGGTCACCTCTACAGTTAAGAATGGACAACCAAGGGATAGTTATACCCTTGGGGAGGTTACCAAACACCATTGTTGACATTGATGGAGTGCGCAGCTATGCCAATTTTGAAGTAATTGAAATCGTGGATGACAACCATCCTTATCCAGCACTGCTGGGTATCGATTGGGAAATGAATAATTCTGCCATTATTGATTTGAAAACTATGAAGATGATATTTGAAGGCAATGATATCAGGGTCATTACACCATTGGACCCTTCACAGGGTGAACGATACATTAAACCGATTCAAGAAGAATCCCAAGCCCAAGACTTGGCCCGTATTTACAAGATGACAACTAATGTTGTTGATTATATTAATCCAACTACTGATGGAACACTCAGTTGGTGTTGTGATAGCTCTTGTGTCTTAGACTCTGATGCAGGAATGGAAAACTAGAAAAGAAGATTGCATGAAGTATCTGCCAAGCAATGCGCGCGGATCACAAAGTCATTGCGTTGTATTGGAAAGGATGTAAGCCCAATCCTCGATTATGATGGTTTCTCTAATGTTTATTCTTTTATCAATGAATATACTGCAGCAATTGCAGAAGAACACCGCTTGCAGGCATTAGACATAGCGCTGCACGACACGCCTTCCAGATGGTGGGCCATGCACAAATAGACACTGACAACATGGGATCAATGCAAAATTAAGATTCAAATTCGGTTTGCTGATAAGGTCACCCTATAATTCGAGAAATACAATGGACAGACGGATCCAAGAGAGCTCATTCGGGTCTATTCAGAAGCATGGAGGGAAAGGCCACAGACATAATGGGTGCATCTGTTTGCACACACACTGGAAGAACCAATTCCAAAGAAGTGGTACCTAGACCTAGAGTTGCGTAGAGGCACAATGGACTGGTCTATCCTAACTGTGAGCTTCTAGCAATATTTCAGTTTCAAATATGAACATTCGAGCATCAATGATGCATTGCACGTTCTTAAGGAAAAAATATTTGCACTAGACTGCACTCAGGAAAATATGACCCTAGAAGAATTCTTTGGAGTCAACAGTGTACTTGCGCGCGTACAGCCTAAATGGGAGGAGCAGCTGGAACATGCCCTTGATTGTTATCATATTGATGGAGAACTTGAGGATAAAGTAGAAAGCGATGAGGAGGACCCGCATAATATACAAATACCTGAGTTAGAAGGATCGCATGAGGTAGAAGGACCTCCACTGGAAATTCCAGATATGAGTGGACCTGTCAAAACAAGAAAGGTGAACATTGGCACCAGTGAAGAGCCGAAGTTCGCAGGTATAGGGGACTATTGGGATGAAGACATAGTTGAGGAGGTCATGGGTATACTACAGGAATATCAAGATTTATTCCCAACCAAGTTCACAGAGATGAAAGGCATTGTTGGGAGACTTAGGAGTGATGAAAATTCCTCTTAAGCCTGGCGTGAAACCTATAAAATAAATACCATATAGATTAAACCTGCGCTACAAAGAACGAGTTAAGGCAAAACTCAATAAGATGCTCGATGCAGGGATCATTGAGCCAGTTGAAGAATTTGAGTGGATAAGCCCAATGGTTATCTAGGATAAGAAAACGAAGGGAGAGATCAAGATCTGTGTGGATCTCAAGAAACTAAATGACGCTTCGATGCATGACCCATTTCCTACACCTTTCACAGATGAAGTATTACACAATGTTGGAGGGAATGAGGCGTATTCTTTTACTGATGGATTCTCGGGATACCATCAGATCATGATTCATTGCGCAGATAGACACAAGACTACTTTTGCTACAGAATGGGGGTTGTTCTAGTACACAGTGATGCCTTTTGGTCTGAAGAACGCGCCTGCCATATTTTCCAGAGTGGTCATCGTAGCATCTAAAGATTTTATACATAAGTTCTTAGAGGTTTATTTTGATGATTGGACCATTTTTGGGTTACTAAAGAACCATTCCTTGAACCTCAGGATGATGCTGGAAAAATGCAGACAGCATCAAATGTCATTAAATATGAGGAAATGTGTCTTCTATGTTCCCTATGAAATTTTGTTGGGACACATTGTGTGCAAACAAGGCTTGATGGTAGATCCTGCCAAGATCGTAGTCATTGTAAACTTACCTACACCCAACTCAGTTAAGTAGCTGCACACTACACTAGGGCATACCGGCTATTACAGGAAATTCATCAAGGGGTATGCGCAGATAACCGTAGCTATGGAGAAATTATTAAAGAAGGATGCGCCGTTCATATGGAATGAAGAATGCGAACAAGGCTTCGATAAATTAAAGGAAAAGATGGTCACTGCACCGATCCTAGTTTTCCTAGACTAGGAGAAGCCATTTCATGTCCATGTGGATGCTTCATGTATAGCATTGGGCATTGTTCTTGCTCAACTGGAAGAGAGAGGTATTGATCATCCCATTGCATTTTCCAATAGAAAGTTATCATCTACCGAGAAGAATTACACCACTACTGAGTGAGAAGGACTCGCCATGGTCTACACACTACAGAAGTTCAGGAACTACTTGCTTGGTGCACATTTCTCTATGTTCACTGACCATTCTACTTTGAAATACCTGTTCAATAAGCCAGTGTTAGGGGGGTGCATATGCAGATGGTTACTACTCTTTCAGGAGTATGATTTTGAAATTGTTGTTAAGCCATCCAGGTTGAATTTAGGACCTGATCATCTATCAAGGATTGAGTCTGGAGAGGAACCTACGAATATGGAGGATAATCTTCCTGATGCGCAGTTGTTTTCTATACAGGTTGCCGATGATTATTATAAGGACATCATTGACATTTTAACTACGAGGTTCACACCTACAGAGTTCACTACGCAACAAAAGAAGCAGCTGGTAGTGCGCGCAACCGACTTCACTATAATCGCAGGTCAGTTATATAAGTTGGGACCAGATGAAGTACTACACAGATGTGTATTAGAGCATGAGAAACCATTCATACTGGCCGATGCACATTTAGGAGTCGCAGGAGGCCATTACACAGGAAGAGCTATCGCGCAGAAGATATTGTGCGCAGGACTATGGTGGCCTATGATTCATAAAGATTCAAAGCAACATTGCCAGACCTGTGATGTGTGTCAAAGGATAGGAAAGCTGTTGCGCAGGGACGAAATGCCATTAAATCCACAGTTAAAATTGCAGGCATTTGAGAAATGGGCTATTGATTTTGTGGGCCCCATTAACCCACCAGGGAAGAGAATTGGCGCAAGGTACATCATTACTGCTACGGATTACCTCACTAGATGGGCAGAAGCAAAGCCAATAAAAGATTGTAGCGTAGCTATAGCTGCCGAGTTTATTTATGAGAACATTCTGACAAGGTTTGGATGCCCGAAGATTTTGATGAGTGATCAAGGCACTCATTTTCTAAATAAGACCATTGAATCTTTGACTGAAGAGTTCCACGTTCATCATCAGCGCAGTGCACCTTATCATCCACAAGCGAATGGAACTATTGAAGCATTTAACAAAGTGTTGGAGAATGTGCTAACCAAGATATGCAACGTCAATTGGGATGATTGGGACCTACTCATTTCCTCTATATTATGGGCATACAGGACTACATGCAAGACACTGACTAGCCATACCCCTTTCAGGTTGGCCTATGGACAAGAAGCAATAATGCCAATGGAATACATCATTCCGAGCTTGAGAATAGCTGCGTTTACAGGCATGGTAGACCGTGCAGCTCTAGAAGAAAGGCTACTACACTTAGTTGGTCTGGAGGAAGATCGCTTCGTCGCAAGCTTCCACCAACAAGTACAAAAAGAACGCGAGAAAGCATGGCATGATCACCATATCAAGAACAAGTGCTTCCAGGTAGGTGATCTAGTCCTCTTGTGTGATAGCAAGTTTATCAAGTTTCCTAGAAAATTTAAGATGCATTGGCTTGGTCCGTATACTATAATGCATGTTACTAACGGTGGCGCAGTTCAATTAGCCACTTTAGTTGGAGACACCTTGCCCAGTTTGATAAATGGAAGCAGATTAAATCTTTACCGTGATAGCCCTGCTTCACAGAGTCCTGTATAATCCAGGGATGTGTACCGCGTAGAAATGCTGAAGCTGCACATAAAAAAAAGGGGGGGGGAAAGGAATAGCCGCGCAGAGATGAATAATACAACTGAAGGTGCACAACAAATACAAAGATAAGCAAGAGAAATCCGCGCTGTAAATTCAGAACTGACAGCAGATCAGGACAAGACAAGATGACCGCAACAGTTGTCAGCAGGGTATTAAACCACTAATTAAAAGGACGCCGCTAGCCAAATCACGCAGTTATGGAAAACCCTATCAAGTCGGGCATCGTAAAGGCTTAATTAACTAGGGTAATAACAGGATCCGCCCAATGGATTTGGAAATTAAATTTTAACTCGCTGTGAGATAGCCTGGCACTGTCGGCCCATCCCGCCACTTAAAGAAAGTAAACATGACACGACGTAAAGAACGGCGGAAAGAGATCAATGATCTGGAGGAATCTAATCCCACGGGACTGGCACTTAATGCCTAATCTAGCCGTTCCCGATGCATTCAATATCGCATTAGATGTAGATCTGGACAGGATTTGCTAAAGTGACTGCAACATTTACTTCTCAGGTGATTCATTAACGGTCGTAACATCCGAGGATGCCCTATAAATACCCATACACTTTCCCTTATGAAAATTTACCGTGAAATTGAAATTTTAACAAGTGTGAAGAGCTTAAGAGTTGAAGTAGCAAGAGTGCTAATATCCATTGCGTTTATGTCCGATAAGCCGAACTTAGAAGATATTTTGGGTGCATTCAGACATTCTGGCATAAGCAGAGTCATGAATCCTCCATAGAAGAAAGCCTCAACAGAAAAGTTGGCACCATCTTAGAGCTCAAAGACGAGCCAACCGAAACAACAACAAAAGAAGGATAAGCAGCTAATGGCAGCACCGCAGAAACCAAAGGCACCAGCTACCCCGAAGCAGGTCCCGCAAGGGAACCCACCTCCACTAGTATGGGTTATTCTTGAGTATGTCAGTCCCAGGAAGACTGATACTCCGGAGCTGAAACTGCAAAAGAACCCACGATATGAAGTTCCAATGCTGCCAATACCAAAGCGCGTGAAACAGAGAGATGATCTACTGGGAAGGATCATGGAATGCAAGTTAATTGATTTCAATCTGCAGGATGCCGAGTGATTTCCTCATCTGCTGATCCGGATCTTGGGAGCTGAGAACCGGAAGGCTTGAATGCCGAGAGAGGAGGATATTAAGCATGCAAATCTGCCATAAAATTCACATGAAAACCCTAATATTGCATAAGAATAAGCATGAACAAAAACACATGAAGTGAATGGGAGGTGAGGCTCAAAGAAGAGCCCCACCTTTAAAACTAATTACCAATAACTCACTCAGATTTAAATAATCTCACAATGAACAATAGAAAATAGGAGAGAAACCAAATGAGTAACTTCATCTCATGAGAAGGCTTGCTAGGCCTTTATATAGCATTATTACAATGTGTTTTGAGGCTATACCATGGGCCAAAACTATGTGCTACTAAATACCATGGATGAGAGAGGGTGGCCTCTCTATTTAGTACTTTTATAGCTTATACATCCGAATTTAGACCATATGCCCCCTAAAATTCGGATCATTCCTCCCCCCTTAGAAAATGATGGTCCCCATCATTTCATGCTAAAAAGAGACCCATGATTACAATGTGCTAGCTACCAATGAAGAGAAGGGTTTTGTGTGGTTGACCCATAACCGTGGGTTTTGTGAGGTTGACTCATAACCGTGGGTTTTGCAAGGGTGACCCATAACCATGATGGAAATGACAAGCTTAATTCCAATGAAGAGAAGAGTTTTGTGTGGTTGACCCATAACCATGGTAGCAATGACAAGCTTGTTTCCACTGAAGAGAAGGGTTTTGTGTGGTTAACCCATAACCGTGGGTTTTGTGTGGTTGACCCACAACCATGATTACAATACATAACTATGAGTTTTGTGTGGTTGACCCATAACCATAGGTTTTGTGTGGTAAACCCATAACCATGGGTTTTGTGTGGTTGACCCATAACCATGATTACATTAAGATTTTTAAAAAATAAAAAATTCATGATTTTTGGTGCAGTTGATGTCTTGTTGCAAATTCATTCATAGCTTCTGATGCATTTACTGAAATTGAATTCCACTGAACACCCATTTGAGATCTCGAAGAGACCTTTCCATCCATATAACATACTTGCTCTGGGGTGGCCCAGAGATTGAGAAAATGTTTGTTGAAGTTCAAGAGACGCGCGCACACTATTTTGCAGACATATGTTGCTTCAATCGATGATATCTCTCAAACCAGAAATCCAAATAAAAAACCGTGAAATACCCATTTTAGCTGACAGAAAGAGATTTCCAATGAGATATGGTAGAGCCTTTGAAACGTTATATGGAGTCTGTAGCACTTGTTTAAAATGTTTGTACGTCCGGCCGCATTGTGTTCAAACATGTGTTACTTCAAACAAGCATATCTCACAAACCAGGAAACGAAATGAAATTCCGTGAAATACCCATTTTAGCAGATGGAAAGAGCTTTCTAATGAGATATGGTAGAGTCTCTGAGACATTCTGTGGAGTTAGTAGTACTTGTTTAAAGTTGTTGCACGTCCGGCCGCATTATGCACAAACATATGCTACTTGAAACAAGCATATCTCACAAATCGGGAAACAAAATGAAATTCCGTGAAATACCCATTTGAGATGACAGAAATACCTTTCCGATGAGCTATGGTAGAGCTTCTGAAACCTCCTTTGCAGTCCATGGAACCTGTTCAAAGTTTGCTGAATGTGAGAGTGTTGAGTATAGAGATGGCAAGGGTTTGTAGAGAAGCATGGGTTGTTGTAAAGGTTGTGGAACCTCCATTGAACCCGCATAATTCTTCAAAATATTGCCCCAATGGAGAGTGTACCCGCTCTGATACCATTGATCCGGATCTTGGTAGCTGAGAACCGGAAGGCTTGAATGCCGAGAGAGGAGGAGATTAAGCATGCAAATCTGCCATAAAATTCACATGAAAACCCTAATATTGCATAAAAATAAGCATGAACAAAAACACATGAAGTGAATGGGAGGTGAGGCTCAAAGAAGAGCCCCACCTCTAAAACTAATTACCAATAACTCACTCAGATCTAAATAATCTCACAATGAACAATAGAAAATAGGAGAGAAACCAAATGAGTAACTTCATCTCATGAGAATGTTTGCTAGGCCTTTATATAGCATTATTACAATGTGTTTTGAGGCTATATCATGGGCCAAAACTACGTGCTACTAAATACCATGGATGAGAGAGGGTGGCCTCTCTATTTAGTACTTTTATAGCTTATACATCCGAATTTAGACCATATGCCCTCTAAAATTCGGATCATTTCCGGAAGGCTTGAATGCCGAGAGAGGAGGAGATTAAGCATGCAAATCTGCCATAAAATTCACATGAAAACCCTAATATTGCATAAGAATAAGCATGAACAAAAACACATGAAGTGAATGGGAGGTGAGGCTCAAAGAAGAGCCCCACCTCTAAAACTAATTACCAATAACTCACTCAGATCTAAATAATCTCACAATGAACAATAGAAAATAGGAGAGAAACCAAATGAGTAACTTCATCTCATGAGAAGGCTTGCTAGGCCTTTATATAACATTATTACAATGTGTTTTGAGGCTATACCATGGGCCAAAACTATGTGCTACTAAATACCATGGATGAGAGAGGGTGGCCTCTCTATTTAGTACTTTTATAGCTTATACATCCGAATTTAAACCATATGCCCCCTAAAATTCGGATCATTTCCGGAAGGCTTGAATGCCGAGAGAGGAGGAGATTAAGCATGCAAATCTGCCATAAAATTCACATGAAAACCCTAATATTGCATAAGAATAAGCATGAATAAAAACACATGAAGTGAATGGGAGGTGAGGCTCAAAGAAGAGCCCCACCTCTAAAACTAATTACCAATAACTCACTCAGATCTAAATAATCTCACAATGAACAATAGAAAATAGGAGAGAAACCAAATGAGTAACTTCATCTCATGAGAAGGCTTGCTAGGCCTTTATATAGCATTATTACAATGTGTTTTGAGGCTATACGATGGGCCAAAACTATGTGCTACTAAATATCATGGATGAGAGAGGGTGGCCTCTCTATTTAGTACTTTTATAGCTTATACATCCGAATTTAGACCATATGCCCCCTAAAATTCGGATCATCTGTAGGTTGATCAATATATGTGTAGTGTCGACAATCCATCCACGAACAAGGCACAAATTGTGCCTATGGATTGGGTAGTGCCGCTACACCAGGTGGGCCTGCTAAACATGTTGCGCATCCCGCATTTTGGGCGCAGCAAGGAATATAAAGCTGTGGTGCGTACCTTAATTTGTTTCACACACCAGGGATATATCTGGTTAGATTTCAAAGTCAATCTTACTATGGACCTCATAGCTCGAATCACCGGATTGAGCAAGAAGGGTGACGACCCTTCCAAAGAGTTTGTGGGAAAGAAAGATGATCAAGAATTGGCCGCAAGCATCAAAAGCACATTTAATTTGGCCGGAGGGACCAGGGGTTATGAGACTGACCCCATTCCGAATGAGCCTCTGCAGGTCACAATTCAACTATTGGTAGGTAGAATTCTACGGAAATCTAGACCTGTGCAGGTATCAGCTTCGGTTGTCGCCTTAGCTGCAAAAACTATGGATGGCCACGAATACAATTGGGCGAACTTCTTGCTGAACGAGCTATTATTAGACATCGAAGATGTACAGGATAAGGTGATTCCCTTCTACTTTAATTGGCTGCTGGTCCTCATCGCCTTTGTAGGATGGAGAGAACCCAACTATCAGTGCGGCCTACCAGTAGCGCAGGATGATTGCCGTGCAGTGCGGTTTGCAAACATGTGGTCCTCTACCACTTCGGAGAAGCAGCAGGTTAATAACCTACAATTCTTCACTTTCCTCGAGCAGCTGTGCACCATGATTGAGAAGACCCCACGGATCACACGAGAAGTGACCACCCAGTATAAACCGTTCTTGCTTTTTGAAGCTAAGCTTCATTCAATTTTTATTCAGCCGCGCCTGAATGCAGAAAAATGGTTTGAGGGACAATATCAGTTAGGTGCCCCAATGACTGAGCTCATTATTGAGGAATGGCCTGATGAATGGAAAGAGCATGCACCAGAATCGCTCATCACCCCATCAGATGAAGAAGAAGAAGAAGACCGCAAAGAGGATGCGGAAGTTCAAAGTGCTTCGACTTCGAAGCCTGCGCAGCAAGCAGGCGTAACAACAAAAGAGCCACAAGTTGGCGACAAGAGGAAAGAGCCGGGCACTGGAAGCCCTCAGAAGCTGCCACCAAAGAAGAAGGTTAAGGTCAAGAAACAACCATTGGATAGAATCTTGCACGATGATGACTATGAGATGATAGCATCTCAGACAACTGCGCACCTAGAAGATTTCCCTAGTTTTACGGGAAGATGGGAAGTGCCGGATCAGGCGCAGGTTTGAGACAGTATTGAAAAACTGACCTGTATGGTCTTGAGGATGGAGCAAGTCCACTGTGACTTTGCTCGGGAGACTGACTGACATGACCATGAAGGGGAACCAAGTGACACGATGCGCAGGACACCTGACTTCACAATGCGGGCACGCATCATCAAGATTGCATCTACATCCATTCTATTTCCAACAGATCAAATGACAGAGACTGTGAGATGACTACAGTAGTTAGATCTAAACATAGCCATGATCCCAGCAGAAGGGTTGCACCACTTGCACACCCAGATCTTGCATGAAATGCATGAGCAGGACATAGTTTCACACAATCACCATCTGCACCATGAAGAGAATTACAGATGAATACAAGGAGAATGTGAGCAGAAGGCAAGAGAGCTTCAACACACGCAGGGAACCGAGCGCATGATCAGAGGTGTAGTGTCGGTTGTCTGCGCAAAGCACCCCGCAGTCGAAGAAGATTCAGAAATAGAAGCAGTCATCCTACAGATAGGTGCTGCCGTGAGCAGTTTACAAGAATAGATGAGGGAGTTGGAAATCTCCCACAAAGATGAAGTTGAAAGGATGAAGGCTGCCCACCAGGTAGAAATAGAGGAGCTAGAAGCATGGCAGCCAGTGGACACAAAGAGCAAGAAGAAGAAACAAGAGCAGAAGAAATAAGGGCTTCACTATAGAGTATCTGCGCAGTAGTAGCGCAGTGTCATATTTTGGCAAATGACGTCTCCAATGTGTGGAGCATACTACAAGAAAGTCCGGAGTTGCAGAGTATCCATGAAGAAAGAAAGGAAAAGCAACAAGAATTGGATGCCATAGATGCGTCCATGAAGGACTTGCCGGTCCGTCAGAAAAGGGTGGCCTTCGAGCAAACCAAGGCATTAAGGAGAGAACTCGAGGCCTTAAGGATGAAAGAGGCTGAAACCTCTACAAGAGTATAGCCACTAATGGAAGAAGCACTTACCTTGACCGATGACATTGAGGCAAAATTGCAGGAATTTTGAGCATGGAAAGATCATATCAAGGAGGAAACTTCAGAACCTGCTTCACAAGAAAGGCTTGACAAAGTAAAGGAGTGTGAGCAGGAAGTGAAACAAGTAGTTGCACAGCTCAGCAAGATAGTTGAAGAATTCACTGCGTGGGAAGGAATTTCAAAAGAAGCACAGATGGAGAAACTGGACTAGGGTGGCTCGAGATGAGCCACAAGTAAGTGTTAGGGGCCTGTTGGGCGTGGCCCAAGCAGGTACCATTTTTTTACAACACAATTTTGAGTTGCGCAGTAGAAAAGCATGATATTGTTGAGTGCACAGCTTGCTGGGCATATTTAGTTGCACAACCATGCTGATGCGCAGAACCCGCGCAGTAGCAAGTTTTGGTAAGAAGATATAAGAAAAGGTCAGACGAGGAAGTGACCTATTTTTGGTAAAGAGCCGGACGAAGGAAGGAGAAAGTGACCTGTTTGGAATAGTGGCAGCAAGTAGTTGAGAAGCTAGGCTGCTACGTTGACAGAGACAGGCAGGAAGAAGAGGCAGAATGAGATAGGCCACAATGCAGTTGTAACTGTTTTGAGGACTACGACTGTTAGAGGAGCGTGCGAGCCACGAGTGGTCTAGTAAGACGGCCTGGAGCAGGCGGAGTAAGCTGTCGATGATGACAGTTAGGATGGAAATTATGCATGCCATGTTTTGGAAACCTAAGGGTTTTTGCTTATGAATTGTAAAGACATGACCTACGGGCATGATCTATAAATAAGGAAATTTTGTATAGCGAAGGGTTACTCTTCATTTTTGAATAGTATTAGACTTTTGAGCTGAAAGCTATTGTAAAGGCTCTGCAGTTGTGTGTGCAGAGACCTATTTGAGAGAGAAGAGAGTCTGTAGCTGAGTGCACAGACTAAGAACGGTTGTACCCTTCCCAAAAAGATCAATATTAACAATCGTTCTTGTAGATGTAGCCTCCATCCGGGGGGTGAACCATGTTAAATCCCGTGTAGTGAGATTGTCTACATGTTTATGCTTTATTCTGTCTGTTTTCTTATTGTGCATGCTTGAATTCTCAGATATCAGTTGATTGGTTAATGCTTTTATATGTATTCGCCATAGGAGAAAGATGGGAATAGTATGTTAATCATTTCATGAATGGATGATTGATGAATGGGAAGTATCCTAAGTATGTGAATGTATCAGCCGTAGATAAACATATAAGCAAGTAGAGTATGGTCATATAACTCTATTATTGTGTAACGTCGATAGGGCACAAGATTGCTAGCTTGTCTGATTACATCGAGTATAAGGTGAAATATTCACTGGTAGTAATTAACGGAATAAGTGCTAAGTAAAACCCTTAATACTATTGTCGTTGGAGTGGAAGTGCATAAGTCTGTTGCATTGTCCCCTCGAGGGAGTAAGATCGACCTGCGCAGTCCCTGGGTGCGCAGCTTGTCAATAGAAGATGTATCAACCCGTGACGAAGACAATCGTCGTGCGGCCCTCAGTTCACAGCACGAGTCTATAGCGTGATGTGCAGCGTAATTGCCCCATCAACTCGTCACCTTGCTATAGAAACTTGATTCTGTAGCACCCCCATAGCTTCACCTTGGGTGAGACCTCAACCTGCATGGAGGTTGTTGCTGAAAGGGCCTGTGAAAAGGGGTTTTGTTGGTCAAAGCTAAAACCACAAAAAACCTAGGTCTATATTGGAAAACCTTTAGATCAGTTACCTATGCCAACACGAGATGGTCTATGGTTGAATGATTCCTTCTGAAACCTGCTTGGCCTTTTGTTAGGAACCCGTGTCAACCCTTCTCTTTACTTTGTTAGTATATTGTTGTTGGATGCATATGCTTTGTAAGTCATCCCATAGTATTTGTTGATCCATAGTTTGTATTAGCCCATGGTATTGACCCATAGTATTGGACGCATATGCTTTGTAAGTTGTCCTGTAGTATTATAGTTTCCATGGTATTGAACCATAGTATTGGGCATATACTTAGTATATAAGTGTGTGTTGAGGCCAATGAAGGCACCGTGGAGTTATTTGTATTGAGCTTGCTCAAATGCGATTTCCCCCTCGAAGTGGCCCGCGATCAATAAATAGATTCTGAGTTCTATTATTTCTGCTATCTCGTACATTTTCATTAATTAATTATTGCAGGTTCCTCACACCTTTAGCTCGCTTACGTTCCATTTCTACCCATTCGTTGATCTTCTTTTCTAAGATAATACCGTATAACATGGCTAGGAGAGGGCTACTCATAATGGTCCGATAATTAGAGGGGTTATTTTTATCACCACTTTTGAAAATAAGAATAATTAGGATCCGAGTCCAAGGTGTAGGGAACCCTTACTTGACCGCTAGATGAAAATCAAAATACTTAACTAACATAACTAACTCACCATACTAATTATCCATAATTATATCTATTAATATAATAACAATTACATTAATTATTCAAAGTTACAAATAATATCCTATTAATATAATAACAATTACTTTTTTTTACTTTAGAATTTTTTTGCAAAATCACTTTGTAATGTTGGAATTGTAATTATCAAAAGTTAATATCAAGATTGTTATATTTATTTTTACAATAATAAAACAATTTAATCATTTAATCATTTCAATTTACAAGATTGTATTAAACAAAAAAACACACCAAATGAACTTCTTCAAAGTTAAAGGAATCAATCACATGTTCACCATTTCTATGGTGGACTACATAGGACTTCAAAGTTTAAGTAATCATCACTATGATGGACTGCTTGGCCTTTTGAATGTTCGCCTGGGCAGTTGAGCCCAAGTTTATCTTAATAAATGCCTCGTATCGATGTTCATATTTGAGATTTGTTGTATTGTCTTTTTTTTTTGTAACTAGGCGAATTGACAATTGGGAAGGGGCTGGTACTCGCGTGACACGAGGTCCAGGGATCCAATCCATTCCACTACCACTATACCCCTAGGTGCACCCACACAACCTGCAATCATGGGGCACGGGTAAGCCGGGGTGATTTGAACTCGTGACCTCCATTTACAACATTTCCTTCATATCAAACGAATCGTCGGTTGAACTACACCCCTGCAGGCTATTGTATTGTCTTTTTATGTTACATAGAGAGTTCGCATTATTTTGTAGGTCAAGGGAAGTTGAGGCAAGGATCGAAATTACTCAAACATGACTAGAAGGATGTACAATAAAGACTGAATTAATGGGGTTGACATGGTTCCTAACAAAGAACAAGACTGCATATATTCCCATGTTTCTGCAGTGCCAAGGGATCTCATGTACAGTTCCCATCCTCTTTATCAGTCATAGTGCATCCTAGACCAAGAGAAAATGCCCCTTGTCGTTGATTCACTTCATCAACTTGATCACACTTCTGTTACTGCGTCCAATGCCATCAGACTACTCCATCTCATTGGTCTCCTTTCATTTTTCTATGCCATTGCATTTATTTAGGAAATATATATTTTGATTGCATTCCAAATCTTGGTCGAGCAAGGTTCGATGCATTGTATCTACATGGCATACACATACTTCATATTCTCTATTCTTTTGTTGTGACTGCAATGGCTAACAGAGATTTGAAACCTTTTTTTTCACACTAGGAATCCGTCTTCACATATGAAATTGGAAATATGAGTATATAACTGAATTCAGTGCTAACCTCAATGTTGAAAGGAAGAATGATCTTCCCTCATAGAAGATGTTGTCACCTTGTTTGTATGAAGATACAAATTTGTATGAATACAAATACTATCCTAACACTTGGGTCAATTTAATTCCCTTCCTAGTGGCTCCCAGGATTTTAGTTGTAATTATAACTTACATAATGATAGGAAATGTTGTAATATTTTTTGGGGTTGTTAGATTGAATGCATGTAATGGGAATCATTATATATTAATGATTTCATTTCAGATTTTCTATTCAGAATTAGATAAGTATTCTCATTTTAAAATACAATGAATGAATCTGAATTGCATAGGTCCACTTTTGTCTGAAATCGTTGTGCTTGTAATTTTACATGTTATAGAATTAAGTGGATTCCAAAGTCTGGAAACAAAACCAGTTTGATTTTAAGGACGCAGGAAACCTCAAGAGTTGAAACATTCATAAATGAGAGACATGAAATAAAAGCATATTCCTTCGGCTTTAACATTTTTTTTTAAGAAAAAAAGGAGAACTCTATATATTATATACGGGAAAAAAATTTACATTAGGCACCTTCTTGCAGTACATTTCAGAAAAAAGTACCTGTTCAAGTACCCTCCATATATGGAAAAACTTCTCATGACTACTATCAACCCCTAAGACTGATATAGAGCAAAAATCCAAACATACCAACACAGAAAACGACCCTATCAGACTATGCAGATCCCATTCCTGGGATTTCATTCTCAAATACAGAACATTGGGCCACCAATCCAAAATACTAATACCAAGTGAAACAAAAGTAACCAGCCAACCCGATATATAGGCATAGTTTTGACAATAAGACTGACATATTCTACTAATAATTGAAAAGGCGAATGACCACCAAATAACATTCGAAAGACCAGTGTTAACCAGAGAGGATATTTTCATCAGATTGTTTAGAAACCCTTTTCTTTGAGTTTGCCATCGACATGTGAGCTTTGTCCGCCCATGTGGATGTTGTCCCTCTGGAAGGGGCATTTTCTTGCAGATTCGATAGGTGGGAGACGTCAAGATGTTCAACAATCACATCCAGTTTCATGTACATGAACCTGGAGTCCTCATCATGGTCTTTAAACGTCTGAGAATGGGATAAGAAATCATCCATTCCCCCCATGGCTCTTGCTACCATAGTCCTTATGACCCAGTACATTACCAGCATGCAATTATACAAATCCATTCTACCTCTGGTGTTGCCGGGATATTGGATCCAATATTTCATTGCTACCACCTCTGGTGAGGGATCTTCCTCCCCCACTCTCAACCATAAATTATGATCAATTTATTCGATTTCCCTCTGGGTTTCGTGCAATACCATCCAACGAAAGAAAATGGCCATGGCTGTCGCTCGCCATTGATCACAAGTAGGACCTCCTTATTCTTCCATAGCCACTCTCGCTGGTCGGCCTCTTTGAGACATGATCCTCTTTCCCTTCCTCCCAATGCCTACCCATAGATGAGAAACAAAGAGCACACAAAAGGAAACAAGTGTTGCAAAAAATTGGAGCGAATGTATGGAACACCACATGAGATGTGGTTTAAAAGGAAGAGGCCCACTAACTACCATAATGAATGTCATCCAATTTATGGCTTTGATAGTACTCCCTTCGTCCTGGTCGACCTTGTCATACCTAACTTCCCAGATGTCCTTCCTCAGTAAATTCGTGGGAGGAGGAATTTTCATCATCTTCTCACACCCCCGCATCCTATGATAATTATTAGCATCTAAATGGATTGATTGACCGATCAAACTCATTTATATTAACTTCAGGACAAAGATCCTCCTGTCCTTCTAATAATGTGAATACTATAGGACATGACTCCACTTGGATTAAATTTAGGGCCCCAATGTCAGAATGGGGGCCTTCAGTTCCGCTCTCTCTATCTGCATGCAATCTAAATGGTATGTGTGCTCAGGCATGTCATCTAATGTTCCTTCCCATCCATCTGTACTGCATTCTATCCCTTGGTTGGCAAGCCGATATTCCAGGCCATTAGCTTGGCGATGAACGTGGTGAAACGTCACAACATTAACTGACATCAGGATTTATCTAAGGTAGAGTATGCGGTAGGATAGGCGCTAGGAATTCGCCACCTTATGAGTTTGGGAACCGTGATATAATTTGGAAGCAATTTGCAACACCACGTACAAGTCCCCTTCGATTTGCATTCTTGTGTATTGACGTCTTCTTGCCATACGAAGACCCTACAGAAGCGCTTCGATCTATGCCACATTGTTTGTTTCCAAACCTAAGTAACCATAGAAGGCTCCCACCACCTTCCCATGCTCATTTCGAAAATCTCCTCCATAGCCCACCTCTCTCTGGTTGCCTTTTGAGGATCCATCGAAATTTAGCTTTATTCATCCAAGAGGTGGCAGATTCCATACTGTTGGGCTATCAAAGGTGTGCTGTCTATGTTCAACACAACCTATGAAAATTGGGAGGTTCAACATTCCCCAGGTATGCAAGATAACTTTCTCATTTTCCAGAATTTGCATGTCTTGCTCGTTCCATGGAGATAGAGATAGGGTTTCATAAATAAATTTTCTTATGTAATCCCATACAAACTGTTTTTCCTGACATCTGCCTGTGAAAATTCTCCTATTACATTCCTTCTAAGTTTCCCAGAGGAGGAAACCTGGGAACAATTGTTAGATTTGGTTAGGGATTTGGCCCTGGAATGGTTTTTCTCTCCATTCCCTGATTGAAGCAGCAGGGTTTGTTTGGACCTTGTCAGTTGTACGAAATACCGCTGCTCCTCGATCCCATAGGTCTAATATGAAACTGCAGGTGTCGAGGAGGTGTACCATTGTTTCATTTTTTTCTCCACACATAATGTAGAAGGATAGTCCCACAAAACCCCTTTTCATTAGGTTGTCCCAAGTCAAGATACGACCTTTTAGAACCAGCCATAGGAACATAGTTATTTTGGGACATAGGTTGTTTGACCACAATTTCATCCATTCATAGCCTAGTGGCTGATCCTCAATCATATCCTACAGAGAGTAAGCTTCCTTTAGGGAGAACTAGCCCTTAGTGGAATAACCCCATCGAATAATATCAGGGCCCTCCTGGGATTTTATCTGCCTTTAACAGAGTTGTTCATGGATCGTTTCCCCTTCCTCATTACCATAATTCTCTCTCCACCATTAAAGCAGTTTCCATTGTTGGAATTTGCACTCATTTACCTCCCCGTGCCAATAGTGTTTGATTGCCCTCCATCTTTTCTCTTGAAGAACCAGAGGGGCTTGGAGATTTGGCAGAATAATATGGAGTGTTGGTTGTTGTTGCCAAGATTCTGTCCATAATTTGGCCGAAGAGCCTTCCCTGACTTCCCAAAAACTGTGCTCTTGTATTAAAGTCCTCCCATCCCACGCCATCTTCCAAATATGAGATCCCACTTCCGGCCCATCAATTCTAACCAGGTTTTATTGTGGGACTTCTAGAGTGTATTTACTTCTCCAGAAACTTGCCCAAAGTTCATCAGTATGGGTGATCCATCTCCACCATACCTTCTCTCCACAGAATTTGCTGAGTGTTTCAGGATCACGCAATCCCAGACCCCCATCTTTCTTTCTATGACAGAGAGTGTCCTAGTCCACCAGAGGCCATTTGCGATGATCCCCTGTGCTACCCCATAGGAAGGATCTTTAGATACTACTGTTAGCACCAGTTTTGGCTTGATAAGTCGGGAAGGGTTAGAGCCTTGAAAATGAAGAATAAAATTCCAAAATTTCTTAAGTTAATCCGATCTAGAAGGCATGCTAAGAAGATTTCTGAGATATTAGAAGTGTTTTCCTAGGTTTGAAATGGAGAAAATCGAAATTTCTAAGTAGCTTTGTAAATGGGATTAGAATGTGAAAATCCGCTCAAGTTTGTATGAAGGCATCAATGAATGGAGCAGATCTACGATGGTGGAGATCAACGACTACAAAGTGACTTCGGAAATAAAGATGCATGGTAGAGTATGGGAGGAGTCCTGCTAAACCCGTGAGAAAATCAGCGGCTAGATCAACGAGCGGGAAGGGAGATATACGATTATTAAACAATTCCTCGATTATGCATGCGCGGAGAAATGAACTTTTCGGATCTGCGAAGTAGCGGTAGGCTCCACATGTTTTGATGGTGCAGATTTGGCGGAGATGAGCATCAGCCACGGGAATTTTGTTCGTAGATTCAACATGCATGAACAACCAACACTTTCCATATTTGTGAGGTTTGGTAGGGGCCTCACATTTGGACGGCTGATATGCGGACAAGGCTCAGATCTGCGGTCAACATTAGCTTCGTGGGATAGAGATGCGAGGAAGGCAACAGTTGAAAGGATAAATACTACGAAGGACTGCGGAGGTAAACAAGGAAAGAGATCAACGGCACAAGACCGATCGTGCAGGTGGATGACTCAAAGAATTCCTTTATCACAAGAGGTGCAAGAATGATATGAAAGGATAAATAATAGAAAAATACTTTTGCACAGGGATCTGTATATTGTTTGTCTTGTGCATTGGAAAGCGAAAGACGACAACAGTGCAGAAAGAAGCCACCTCAGTCACGGATCTTGGACCAGCTGTCAGTTAACCAAGTAGGCCTCTTGTCATCTCAGTAAACTATTTAAATGGCTGATCTTGGATAAGTATAACCCCCAGGTTTTGAGCACCAGAAAATAGAGGAATTGTTAGAAGACAGAGATGCTGAGAACTATGACATAGTATTGAGAAATGGACGCATTGAAATAGTAAAAGATAGACTAGAACTGATTAGGAACCAGAATATAGATGTGCATAAGGTATACAAGTCGTTTTTCCAGTTTTTCTCAGTTGACCAAACCCTAAGATGCCTTGAATTCGTCGACTGGTGCGCTAGTAATTACTCCTCCTCTGAGAGGGTGATTATGGATGCGTCCAGTTCAAATATTTTGTGTCCTGTCAACCCTGTAGTTATAAGAAAATCCCTATCAATTCCCTATGAATTCAGTCTTAAGGCCAAAGATTACAAGGAAGAATCCCTAATTCAGTATTTTAGGCAGTCTACAGTTGAATTAAAAAAAATCTTCTATAGGGTTTGTGTCAAAACCCTAAAATTTTTCGTAAAATTTAAATTTTTTTAAGATAGCAATAAATGTTATTAA
This sequence comes from Larix kaempferi, assembly GCA_027924585.1. Lineage (NCBI taxonomy): Eukaryota > Viridiplantae > Streptophyta > Pinopsida > Pinales > Pinaceae > Larix > Larix kaempferi. The sequence continues at coordinate 444,182 of BSBM01000542.1, read as the reverse complement.
ATGCTGTCCTTTAATTGTATGTTAAATTACATGATTTTAAATGTGTCTGAATGATTTGTTTGTTGTACTTAAATCTTGTTATTGTTTTCTCTTTTCCGTTACTGAATGTTTTATTGTTTGCAACCTCAAGGGGGAGTTGCCATAGCATATTGGGCTTAATTACCTTTCGAGCTAACGCATCAAACTGTCTTTCTCTTTACAGATTTACAGGTAAGTGCGGTTGTGACAATTGAAACTTTAAAGTGTTAAAATTCTTTTAACTGCACCAGCTCAGTCAGTGAAAGTCTAAACATGCTAGTCAATTGTCAATGTGTAAAGGTAGAACTCCCTTCCTGTGATACTCATAAATCTTACTGTTAGAGAATCGGACTTTATATGAGAATATGATAGCTATTTGTTCTTGATCAAAATAACTTAGGTATCACTATGTAGTATTGTTTCTATGATATTATTATTGTGCTGTAATAAGAATATCTCTTATTAACCCTGTATCAAGTCACTGGATTGTGATAATCAGACCACTTTTATTTATCTGTTGATACTGTATGATGCCAAATTAATGGCCTTGTAATATAGTTTCGATTGACAGCTTGAATGCACATGTGACATATGATACAAGTCTTCTCTTATCACGTCATTGTAAAGTTAGACTTTGTTTGGACCTTGTGACTTTGACGGTAAAAGATCCGAAATTTCCAATATCTACATTTCTTATTTCTAACAGTTATAAGGCGCACTAGCAGGTATAAGTAAATTGCTACCCTAGTTCTACTATTCTATAATAGAGTCTTGAGTGAGGTGCAATAGCTATTGTCGCTTTCATGAAGCTAGGGTTTAAGGGATATGAGTGATAAGTCAATGTGAACCACTTAAAGTCTAGGTTACGCCGTTATCCTTAAAATTTTATGATGCAGGTTCATCTCCTTTACATATATATAGATAGAGTGCTGGCAACTGAATTTGATTGATATCTATAATTCATAGTTTTAAATGAATATAAAGTCACATTTGTTCTTGTATAATAGTCTGGATTCCCAAGTATTATCATGATGTTCTTTGATTGCTAAAAGAATGACAAAAAAAACTTTTGGTTTGGAATTCCATATGGGAAATCATGCAGTGAAATTTATTACCCAAGCTATGATATTTTTAAATGGCAAGCGATGAAATTTTTTTTTTTTCATTGAAGTCTTAGACGTTTATTGACAAATTCATACATTCAATGGTTGTAGGGAAATGTAAGGTTTACAACCCATGATTCGGAGGCAATTGTTTTCACCATGGATTAAAAAGACAAGTTAAACGTAGTGCTACTACCCTTATGGAATATCGGGTTTATGTAATCGATCACATCTGCCATGGTTATATTGATTCCCATTATATTTTTGTTGGAAACAAATCATTAGAAACTTCTTACATCAACTTTAGAATCTCGACCCACTCTCATGCAAATATTTCAACTATTACGTGGTTGCATGAGAGCCAAGTACTCGGCGATATAAAGCATGGGCCTAACCCTACCTCATCATTTCCTTCGCCTTCGGGCTCGGGTCATTCTCTGCAACCTCTCTAGGTCTGAGCTGTGTGGTGGCGCTATTGTTACAGCTCTCCGACTATTACAATTCCTTTGCTTACTATTATCGTTTGGAAGTCTTTTATTATTGACTGTTAGTATCTATGAGTGTATTGGAAATACCTAGGGTTTATGCCTTGCCTTCCTATCTAGCCTAGCCCTGGCATAAGGGTATCGTTCACTTGTTTCTTTTCTTGTCACGGCTTCCATTATAGTATGTATCAGTTGCTCCTGTCAGTGACCCTTTTATCTCTGCTCATGGTTGATGGGATACTTACTAAGCTGGCTACCCTATTCGAGTTTCGCTGGTAAGCAGTTTAACATACCATCATTTTGTTTTCGGTTTAAAAGCAAAGGGTTTAACAAAATCATAAGTCTGTAGCTGATGTCATACTATTGTTGCAGGTGTTGATAAGAATTCGTAAAGGTGTGGAAGACACAACCCTCGGCGCTTGACTAAAAACGGGTAAGCCTGGTTTTACCATGGCTTTTCCTCCTTGCTGGTTATTGAGTGCTTAGGGTCGGTTTTGGATAGCACAATTCTCTGGTGTGTTCGAATTCTATGGCCTTTGTCAGTGCTGTAACTATTGTAGCCTCCGTTCTATACTTAGGTTTTTATATAGAGGAATTGTATTGTAAATATTAAAGTGAAACAGGCTTATGAGCCTGTGTCGTATGTGGGGTTACGGCCTCGATGTATTAAGTTTTGTTATGGCATTTCTCTGAAGGATTTATGGGTTACTCCCAGGTTTTTTTTTTTTTTTTTTAATATAAATCTTAAATAATGTGTTGTCTGTAATGTGTCCTGTATAATGACTGCGTTTTTCCTTAAAATGATGCTATGTATTATAATAAGTAAATCTATAAGAAAAACACTGATATTATAGGTTTGTGAACTCGGCTGTGGGTTGAAATCGTTGTAAGAGTTTCCATGGTTGTATAATACTACCTGTTACAAGTCTCCTGTGTGTTTTAAGTTAATGTTAGTGGCATAAATTTCGACTTCTAAATTGTAAATTTAACTAATCTGAAATCTGGCTACGACCGTGGTATAATCTTTCTGTTTGTGTTAAGAAATACGAACCAGGTTATCTCGCTATTGAAGAGCTTCCAGAGATAAAACAAATCTGTAGGTTTACGTACCTGAGTTCTGTTATTAAACTATTAATTTACTTTGGGATTTTTACCCAGGGTTAGTGGGAAGAAGCTACGGCTATGGTAGAGTCATTGTATTACTGTTTAAAGTTTTAACAACTGTAATAAATTTCTTATTGTTAATAAACTAGAGTGGTAGGGTTTGATTCCGAAATGACAACAGTGGTTTAGTTCAGGTGTTAAATTTGTAGATACGATTTTGGAAGTAGATGTTCATTCTATTGTTAAGATAAGACTCTGTTGATACCGTGCTTTCACATGAAGGATTTGAGCTCGATAGTGAACTTAAAATCCTGTTCTGATATAAAGATTATGACTAAAGGAAAATAATGGAAGTTTAAGGAGATAAACAAAATACTACTTGTTTTAAGCTCGGCCTCGAGATAAATATTGTTCTGTCTTTGTTTGATTCTGAATAAAAGTTAAAAATTAGCTCACGCTCTATCGAAGGTTTCATGTTATAGTCAAACTAGGAATATAGGTTCTGATCGAATTCCATGGTTACGATTCTTTTGTTTACTTAACTAATCAGTTTGTTTTAGCTAGGACTCTGTCAAAAATAATTAAACAAGTAAAAAAAAAAACATTGCTATACTGTTGTTCTTAGTTCAAGGTTGAGTCAAATAGGATTCTGCTAGCCTTCCGCATGTTCAGTCAATAAACAATAAACTTACTAAAATAATTTGGTTCGTCCAATCTGGTGACAGATAATGACCTGTACACTTCTTAGCTAGGGTTTGTGCCTGCTAAATTATCTATAAAAATGACTTTACTGTGGTTATATGGTTATCTATATTTTTGTTCCTATAATTGTTTTAATGAGTTTATTATCCAGGAAATATCTACTGTATAACTAGTCTATACTTATCTATTTAACTACTGTAATAACCAAGTGTAAAATTTCAAAAACATTCTATAACTTATAATAATAACAAAGCATATCATGCGTAAAACAAAAACTTGAACTGTAAGATAATAGTAATACTAGGAATTTTCTAAGCCAATAAAATTCTGCAGATTTTACCTACTAACAATTCAGAGATGCTAACTTTTATAGAAATAAATCCTGTTCAGACATAGAGGAGATAGTCATAATCTACATTTATATTTACTTAATAAACAGCAGGAATAAGTGGCAGAACCTGTGTCAACTGTAGACAACAACAGCAATGGGAGACTGTTCCTCCCTACCAATTCCTGGAGAGTGCCCAGACAGCACTTCTCAGGACCCCCGAGCTTGTTCTGGTCTCCCTGGCTGGAACTAGGTGCAGCAAAACAATTCACTCAGCAAAAACAGCTAAACTGGAACCAAGTTCCTGCAGCATCCCACTCAAACAATTTTCCTTACTGTTATTCCCTCTTCCTCAATGGGACTCCTGAATAACATTCACCTGAATGTATTCTCCCTCCAGAACTATGTTGAACCCCCAGCTCAGTTCATTGAGTACTATTTAAAAGATTGCCTAGGTCTTAGTTGGGTTAACTGTCATTAATGAGCCACCTGCTCATATTCCACTTTCTTGGGGAATCATGACCCCAAAATATAGGGAAGTTGCCACCTGCAACTTAGGAAGTGTTTGAGGATGCTGCCACTTGTCTTTTGCCTTTCCACCTAGTTCCAACCACCAGTTAGACTAGTAACCTCTTTTAACAGCTCTCCCATGCTGTTGTCTCCATAATTTATTTATTAAGAATAAAATATTTAGAATTACATTCCATTTCTAGTGACTCTGTTGAGTCATCAATTCCTACTTAGCATTAAATTTAACATAATGTCTCAGGAATATAATAAAATAATTACATTATTTTTGCAAAATTGGGGTATGTGACAGTTTGCCTAAAACCTAGTGTCCCATTGCAGGACCATCCTTCCCTAGTCGAAGTCTATCTCTTTATTGAAGAATCCAAGTGTGCCATAACCATGCTGAGGCAATTCTTAGGATTAGACATGGATATGTATGTCACTGAACCCCTGATGAGTTTTCTTTTCATCCTTAGAACCTTCCCATTAGAGTCTTAGGAGTCTGACCAGTCAATCCAATGTGCCTGCCTTAAGTTTGTTGAGTCCCTAGCTGAGATTATCCATTCTCAACTAGTGGACTTCCACAGGACCAAGAGTTTTAGATTCCAGTCATATTTGATGAGGATGTTCTTGTCCTTTAATGAAGAAAACTTGCAGCTGCCTGAGATGATGCTCACAATGGAAATGCAAACAGATTACAACAAGGTCATGAACAACCTCATGTCATAGGTTTACAATGTTTTTTATCAGGAAAGATTTCCCAGGGTGTTAACAGAGATGAAGGAGATGTTACAACCTTCTCATGAGAAGAAAATTGGAGATTGGTTCCTCTTGAAGCATGGCACAGTGATCAAAGTGTATGGGTTTTCTCATTCACCTTATGTACTGCTAGCATTCCTAACTCCTAGAGTGTTTGCTCTAGAATTCATCAGGCAAAAGTTAAGGGTAGAAACTAAACATTTATTAGATCATAAGAAGGATTCATACATTGCTTTTCCATGGGTTGTAGGCCCATTCATCATCAGGAGTAGGGCTTCCCTTTCAACCATTGAGTGTGCAATAAGAGAAATGGGATTTCAAACAAAGGCTGCCATCAACTATGATCCCCATCACATAATCTCCAACAGGAGGAAAGAAAGTAACAGAAAGGGATTTGTACATTTTGAGCTTGTAGGTATGGCAGAGACTGCTAATTGGTTGGAATATCCCAACAAAAGTCATATGGATGTAGATCTACAGGAAGACTCCACTTCTTTGGTATCGAAAGCCACATCACCACTGCCTGGCACCTCTAGCTTGGTCCTAGCAGTTGGGGAGCAATTATACCCCTTTCTAGTGGCTCTGAGAAACCCAACACAGTGGAAGTCATTAATGCCATGGATGTAGAAGAGGAGGGCACAAAAAGAGCCCCAAAGAGGCAAAAAGTGGAGGATGTAGGGCAACAAATTATATAGGTGAAGACTGGTCGAGTTAAGAAGAAATAGGTGGAGGCCAAAGTACCTGCCTTTGAAATTAAGGAATATGTATTTGATAAAGCAGCTATTGAGCCTGCTGCACAAGGAAAAATTAGATCACAGTTGTTGGACGAATATAAGGAGAATGAAAAGGTAGATTCAGAAGAATCAAATCTATATGCAGAGGTTAGACATATATCCAACAAGAATGTGTCTTTAGTCACTGTCAGGAGCCATGCTCAGAACACGTTGAATTTGGCCCTAGCAACCAAAGATGAGGCCACTGAGGTGAAAATGAACCTGGAGGACATTTCCATCCCTGACATGATCTATTTATATAAAGAGACTAGAGATGTTATTTATGCCAAGCTGTTAAAAGCTGCATTGGAACTGTCCAAATTACAATCCATCAAGGATAAGGTTGGGAATCAACTTAGACAAGAAAGAGTGGAGAATAAAGCCCACAAGGCACAAATCAAAAAGCTGCAGGCTAAAATATTGGCTACTGAAGGCCAAGCAGACAAGAGGGATAGTATACAAAAGCTGCTGAATGAGAAAGACAGTACTATTCAGTCACTGAAAAAGAAATTGAAGATTCCTTCCACCCATCTGGTAGAAGCATCTGAGTTAACAGAACTGGAGGAGAAAAGAGAAGAGCTGAAAAATGAATTAAAAAATTGTAAAGCAAAATTGTTGAAGCTTGAAGAGAAAGAAGTGCAGTGGAAAAGGGACATGTCCCTTATAGTGGAGAGTGAGAAGAATCTGAAGGCTAGATATGAACATTTAGAAAATAAATTGTAGGATAAAGGAAAAGAGTTGGAGAGTATGGTTACTTCTTCCTCCATTGAATCCGGGGATTTCTCCACTGTGCAGGCTATGGAATAGGTAATTCTAAAGGACTTAGAGTTAGTGAAGTTGCAGAAGCAGAATTCATATCTAGAGAGCAGAGTTACAGAAGAAGAGCAGGAGAAGAAGACTTGGGAAGCTAAATACCTAGAGTTACAGGTTAAATATGATGAATTAATAAAGCAGGCTATAGGTCAAACGTCACTGCAGGAGGCGAAGTAGGTTATCTGGGAGGATGTTATAGCTGAAGTAGGAAAATTAAGACCCTACCTGGACTTTTTTCTCGACAAAGATATTGTAATTAAGTTGGCCAAGCAAAGTGTAACAACAGTGAAGGAAAAAATGAATAAGAAGCCTATAGAATGCGCTGAAAATGCTATAGAGTTTCTGAATGGATTAACTGAGGATGAAGTAAAGGTAGCATGCATAAAGGATAGGTTATCCACCATCATTTGGGCTAGGAAGGTGATAAACAAACATCAGTAGTTAGCTACATTCTAGGCCATAATAGATATTATGGCACACCAATTGAAGCTCTTTAAAGATATGTTTGATCCATTATTTAAGAAAGGGATTCCACTCTTTTGGGAAGAAGATGGCATCGTGCTAACACAGAAAGAGTATCAAGATAGGTTGGTGGGATGCAGGTTGGATTATACAGACTTTGATAGCATCACCCAATCATCATATGGAAAAACAGTGGTGGATAAGTTGACAAGGGAGTTTGAATTGGTCCTGGTTTTCAAAGAGGCTTGTGCACACCTTCATAGCTATTCATATAGAGATCATACAAAATTACGAGTATTGCTAAAGGAGGTGGCCACGTCAGATTTACCAACTACCGACCGGTGGAAGCTTGTGGAAAAGTATGGAAAATCCAAGCTAACGTTGCATGCATAAATATTTTGGAAGATCGGGGAGCTTTGCAGTCTAAGAACTTAGTTACTTAGGCTTTTGCTTATTTACTAGGGTTCTTTATTAGTCAGTAAATATTCATTGACACTTGTAAAAGGCAGTTAATCCTATTTTTGCAGCACTTGTTATTTTTGTTGCAACCAATTCTCAAGGATGATGGGCCTGTCTGTATAGGTGTCATTGCAGTTGTAACAAATTTCTGTTAAGGTGACTCGAGCTTGAGGGTTGTCTGCTCCTATATATTCACATGTAATAAAAAGGAAAATGGGTTGGAACCCATGAGAACTTGAGTTTTGCATTTGAGATTCATCCTTAATAAAATTACAGAGCCGAGGCTGGCATTTTGCAGAGATTCCTGTGTTATTTACTTTACAGTCTGTATCTTCTTTCCTTATGTGAATGTGTTCATTTTTATCTATTCCATTTTGTTATCTTTTTCATGTATGAAATGAGTGTTTGATAGTACAGAATTCATACATATATTATCTGTCTATTGATTTCATATATTCACAAAATCTTTCTACTAAAGCTAGCATTGGATTCATCCTTGTTAGATGCCCATGTTAATGGACTATTTTTCATTTCTTCTTTATCACCAAACAACAACATTTTGACTGTAAATGAGTAGCTACCTTTCCTTTGTTATAAAATTCTATGCTACAACACTATTAATTGACATATGTGTTATATTTTGACTCCATTTCCCAATGAATGCTTGCCATGTTTCAACCAAACAATAATCTGATTTTAATTCTTATTCATACATCCGACCTTTTTAAACAATCAGTGATAGATCCCTCTCTGGAAAGAGAGAAGCCAGCTCCCTTTCCTAAAGTTGGTTATGTGGTTACCTTAAAGTGACTTTTCCCACAACCTTAAGGGTAATTTTGAGTGCTAACATATTGGCACCGTTGCCGGGGAGCGAAAGTTGTATTGTCCCTGGGAGAAACGACAAAGAGTTCCATATTTCAAGGGGAGATTAATTTCTGTGGGAAAACAAAGATTCTTTCATTGCAGAAGGTTGTATAATTTTCCCTAGAGATTCCACGTTGATTTCCAAAGAAGGTTTCAGAAAGCATCCTGGCTACTAGAAGGATCCATACAAGAGGTAATCCAAATTCTGAAATTTTACTAAGTGTGGAAAACCCAGAAAGTTTTCTTAAACATCGAAGTGGAAAAGAAAAAGCTAGCACTTCTAATACTGAAAAATATTTATCTCAAGGAGAGTTTTATGGTTTTCAATATTTGGATTTAGAAGTAAGTGTTGGAAAGTCTTTATTAAGATCAAAATCAGAATCAGAACTAAAGAAAACATAAATCAATCCAAATAGGTTTGAGTCATACTTGCTAAATCCCTTGTGGTATAACTTGTAAAACATTGTAAAGTTGAAGAAAGTAATCCTCGTTTTCAAACCTCTCAGCTTCATACTACAAACCTTGCTCATAATCCTCCTCAAAATCCTCAAAATGCTCCTCAAAACCATCCCGTGTCACAAAATCCACCTAGACCAAAGGCAGTTGGGTTTGCACCTCTGGCTTTGCTAGCTGTTTTTCATGATCTCCCTCATAACTACTCACAGAGAATTTCTTTATATGATGGGGATGAAAATTTTATAGCAAGACAACATATGGATAGATTTGAATATTTCATTGACCTAGAAAAAGTGGATTATGATGATGTGAAAATGAGGTTGTTCGCTCAGAGTTTGTCAGGAGAGGCAAAGAGATGGTTTAAGGATTTACCAGCAGTATCTATCCTTACCTTTGAAGCTTTTCAGACACTGTTTTTGGATAGGTGGGAGGAAAAAGAGAGTCCCTTACAAATATCGTCCCAATATGACCATTTAAAGAGAGGAAACTTTGAGTCTGTACTTGAATTTTCTAGCAGATTTATGAGGATATACAACTCCATCCCAATTGATATTAAACCCTTGGTAGGTGCTGCCAAGATTCATTATGTAGATGTCTTTGATGGAGACTTTTCATCTATGTTGAGAGAGAGGAGTTCAACTACTTTGTCAGATATGTTGAAGGAGCAAATTTAATGGCCTCAGGGAAACTGAAAAATAGAGTAGAGACAGATAAGAAAAGACAACAAATCCAACCATCCACTTCTGCTTCTTTATTTGCAAGCGATGTTAAATTTGAAATGATGATGAAGACTATGGATAAATTGATGGATAGGTTGGCCCTAGATAGCATACCACCTAATAGAGAGAGTTGAGACTCAAATAAGGAATAATTCTTCATGTACGCACACGCACTTCCTTATTGCTTCTGTCCTCCTCTCACCCATACATATGGTCTATTCCTTCCTCTATTTTATTTATTGCTTGATTCACATGAGGACAATGTGGGTGGGAAAAAACAGAAAGTTGTGAGCCGGCCATAAAAAAACCATCTACTGATCCCAATCCGTACAAAATAAATGGATGGGTGTGGATGGAGCGCATATATGGATGCCCCCCTTCCCTCTGTATCTCTCCTCCCCTTCTTTTGTAAATAACCCGGCAGGAGTCCCTTCCCGTACTGCGTAATTACAACCATTTGCTTACGGTGTGAGAGGTGGAGATTCTAAAATAACCAAAAGTCTTTACGCAAGGAGGTTCACTTTTTACCCTTCCAGAGTGACTTGAGGAACGATAGGAACTTGAAAACGAGTTCAAGGCGCACGATGATGGGTCGAAATTACTCAAGAATGAGGGCTGCATTTTAAAGGCTACAGGTATTAGTAAAAACCAAAACCCTACTACCACTTTACTCAGCATTCAAGCAATCAAATTCTAAAAGCTATTTAAAAGGCCAAGTATTACCTCTTTTATATCGTTGGTTGGGGTTTAGGTCTGGATTTTCTCCACGGTTATTTATTCTTCCAAGTAGTGCAAGATATCGACTTTGTGCCCAGAAATGGAGCCCTCTTTCAGCAACAAACACTAAAAGTATAAATTAAATTAATTTATAAAACTTGGTTCTCCTTGATCTTGGACAGCAGAGGAGCCACGCTTTCACATTTAGCGAGAATCCCACCCTCAAACACACAAATGCATATGCTCCCTTTCTCAACACTAAAGAGCTCGTCTTCTTGTTCACAATTTCCAGCTGACTTGCATCATTAGTATTAGGCTTTAATGTTGTTCCTCGCTTCAGAATAGTAACTTGTCCCATTAATAGAATATTTTTGGACGGTTCTTTGCCTCTCTCAAGATGAGGCTGTTTTGTCAAAGCCTGTTCATCACCATGGCCAGATTTGCAATTACGGTTTTCAACAATAGATTGTTGAACATGCCTCTCCTAAAAACCTCTAGCTGAGAAGACTCTCCTAAAAACCTCTAGCTGAGAAGATTCTTCCCGGGGTTTGGGCTTCAAGGGACATTTCTTCTCAGGATTTTCCCCTTGACCTTGGCCTTTTGAGTAGAAGAACCATGTCCGTTACTATTTTTTTTCTTGGACTACGGATGCTAGGGAGACTTCTTCCCGTAGTGATGGACTTTCGCATGCTGATAGAGCATACCCATGAAATGGTCACTCTGATAACCCTGATAATGAACCAGATAATCCCGTGAGGGTAGAACTTCGATACCCATATCTATAAAGCTTCTCAAACTAAACTGAAACCTCCAAAAATACAGAGGAGAAAACATTAAAGCTTGACAAGAGTAAGAGGAATCTTTAAAGTATGAAAAATTCTTCCAAGAGGACGAGGAAGCTTTAAAACATGACAAATGCCGGTGGGTAAAAACATTGAAAGTATCCTGGTACCTCCACCCATGTTTTATAGAAAAAAGATTATATTTTTTACAGTGTTGAAAGAACGAAATCATTTATTTTCTTATATTGATTTACGTTATTGGCTTTATTAATAGGTTTCCAACTTCCATTGTGTTGTCACCAGATCTTCCCATCAAATTTGTTCATATTCTGCCAGCGTATATGTAAAAGAAGTGTTCCATTAGTCATTCAAAATTTGCCTTGACTTCAAGATAAAGCTTCATCTATCAGAACGCCCAAGGCTAAACCCGTTGATATATGTGTTCACAGGTGTCGAAATTCACTAATACATTCATATTAAAAGCTAGATGTCCAAGCACACGGTGAATTGGCTGTCATTGTTGAAAGTTTATACTTTTTATTATTTTCACTCCATGAATTTAAATTGAAATAGGGGTTCGAGGAAGCATCCACATGGAGAGTCGATGCAAGGAGATGTGCTCATGTGCAAGGAGATGTGCTCATTATGAGACTTTCACAAAGGTTCAAGCTACAGAAGTTTTCTTTGCTGTCACAAATCTTTTTCAGTCCAAGGATACTTGCTTGAGGAGAATGGTTTATTTGATCATCAAGGAAGCTTTCTCTTTCTGTCGATGAGGTTGATTATTGTGACAACTTCATTAATTAAAGACCGTAAAACCATTAGGAAGGATTTTTTGCTGGAGTTGGAGGCTCTACAGTGCTATAATTTCTCAAACTATTGTATCAGATGGGCTTGCATTTTGATCTTGGAATACCTTTTCCCCATTTTTGGTAACGACGACAGTGCTGCCGTTCCATTACATGTCAAGAATTCTGCCAACTGGAGGAATCGGAGACACCCACGCAGTTTTCTGCTTCTATGAATGACGAAATTCAGTATCGGTTATGAGGAGAAATGTGGACAGAGTTTGAATTTTGAATCATCCGTGTATTGTGAGTTCTTAGAGTGATAGGATTCTCACGGTTATAGCTCTTCAGAATGGCAGGCTTGCTTAATTTTAAAAAATCTTTTGGGTTTCAAAATAAACAAGTTGAAAACCCCATATGTATTTATTTTCTACCCATATGCTCAAGGTATTTATTGATTCCCAGAACTTGCGATGTGAACATTAGTAGATGGTTGACATTTTGCTGCCAGTTGTGGAGTTCTCTGAAGATTGGGTTATATAAATCACATTTTATGGTCAAGAACTTATTCCTGATTTGAAGCATCGACAACAAATGATTAGAGGATTGCACAAGTGTCATCACAGTTTGATGAACAGGGTACCAATGATTTACGCATCAAAGAAGCCCATGTGTCAACACAAATACCAAATGGAAGAGTATAATTTGAGTCATAGATCGAGTACCTGGAAGCTACAGGATTTCAAAAGGTCCATCTCAGATTTGAAGGAAACATTTGAGGATCAACTCCAGATTCTAAGACATCAGTTGGGACAGAAATTCTTGCATCTGAGGACACAGTCGAGCAATTAATCCTATATTCAACAAGCATCTGACTCCAATTCGATATTTTTTTTGCATATTATTAAAACATTGTTTTTATCCTTAGTTGTTGATAGAATTTCATTCCTAAATGTTAGTAACAGTTCAGGTTATGTAATAGCTATATATTCAATCAATTTGTAATATGAAGAAGGAGGAGAGTTCCAGCCGAGGGGGCTGAGGAAGGGGTTTCAAAATTCTGATACTGGAGTGGCAAGGGCATGTATACATTTCATCTTGTGCTGATATAATAAGCTGCTTTGAAATGATTATGTTCATATGAATATGTTTTTTGCTTAAATAATTGAATTTCATGTTTTTGTGATTTTGTCTGGTGTATGGTCTTAAATCCATTGCTAGATTCTCATTGTTAAATGTGAAGTTATCTTTAGAGTGTTTAATGCAGAACTTGGTTCATGTCTTTCATAAAGTCATACTTGTGGCTTTGTCTTATTAGTCTTGATTGTGATACATATACTGCTGTTCAATATTCGCTTTCAAATTTAGCTTGATTTTTGTAGTGTTGGTCTTCCTACCACCTAAATTTACAAAGTTGTTTCCCAATTAAACTGTGTTTACTGAAAAAGATTTCTCTAAGCTTGACCCTAGCAGTCAGGGTTCAACTTTAGGGATAACACATTGGAATCTAAAAATAATGATTTATTTTTTAAAATTGATTTATATTGTTGTTCAATATGGTTTTTGGTTGTGCTTTTTTTTAAGAAAAAATAGTTAAATATATATGTGCTCTAATTTATCTACACACGAGTTCTACCTTATGTTACAGTAAAGAAAGTGCTTCACAATTCGATTCTTTACTTTCATTTTAAATAATTTTGTGAATTATCTTAAACATGAAATCTTTTTTTAACAATCACTATAACTATGTGTAATTTTTAATTTTTTTTTGAAAAAAACTAAACATTGAGCCATGCATGCTTCATGATAAACATACATTTACACTATATAATAAGGAATTATAGTAAGAAACTCTGTTAAATTCAAGTCACAGTTTTGAACTAATATGAACTTAAATTTAAACCATAAAATAGGTCACAAGCTATTTTAAAAGCATTTCCGGAATTTACTTTTACCTTGAGTCATTTTGCACTGATTATATGTTTGAAAGAATTAAAATTGGCAGATAAATTAAAGTAAACAAATAAATCATCTTAAAATGGATACTTTAGTGATCAATTTCTATGTACTGTGTGAGAGGTATTGTCGGGCTTAACCGAGCGCACCAGACAGAGGCACACTAGACAGACAGAACATTTCTTTTGACATTTCCATGATTGAAGGGCATCTTGGTGATCTTGGAAAGCATGACTTTATGGCACGCGGGCATTTTCTTTCTCTTGCCGTGGGCATTTTTTTACTTTGTGTGGTCATTTTCAACAAGTCTCTGTGCATAATTCAGTGTTGGCGGGCATTTTCATCTCTTCATAACCTACGGGAATTTTCTCATTGTCTGGGGGCATTTCCTCACTTTCAACTTATGTTGTGAGCATTGTGGGCATTTTCCTCTTTTGGTGAGCATTTCTTCATGCCCGCGGGCATTTTTCACATTGCCGTGGGCATTTTTCTTAAGATTTGCGGGTATTCTATTGGCATATTAGTACTATGCAGGCATTTTTCAACTACTGGTGGGCATAATATGAGTTTGGTATGCATATCCATTAGTCCTGCAGGCATTTTATAGTGCTGCGGGCATTCCTCAAGGCACTTCATCATGATAGGTGTGCATTTGCTTGAGTTCAATGACAATACAGACATATTTAATTTTTGTCTCCTGTTTTTAGGTAATAACTGGCTTCTTCTTCCAAATTTGATTATATTTTCGGGCTTCGTGAGAAGGTTGTCCCATATATAATAAAGGAAATGCATGTTTTTTTCAAATTTTCTTTGTAATCAGTTGTATTTTTTGAGTTGAAGTTGACGTTAAAGTTTAATTACCTGTATGAAACAAGGAACTAAAAGTCAGGTTGGAAAAAACAGTAATATACCTAGTTGGCGAAATTGGTAAAACTTTTATTTTCACTGTTATAATATATTTTTTCACTGCCAGGCATTTGGTTGTATACAAACATACGAAAAATGAAACATATATAGAGAAGACAACTAGCTATTTACGTCGAGTGCCGTCTGAATTTATGAAAATCCAGTTCTTAGGATTGCTACACACCATTTTCTTCCTCTTGTATATAACTATACAAATATTTTGGTGTCGTTGATTGTTGCTTCAGTGATTGCCCTATTTGAATGCCCGAACATACATTAATGAATAAAGTTTTACCTTTTATTTTTGAATAATTCCTTTCATATTCAGTCCTTCTGCATATCCCCTGCAAAACTTATATTTAACGTGAAAGTTTTGTTTGCATAGATTAAATGCTTGAATGATAATTGTGAACTTATTGGAATAATGTATTAGTTTGAATAAAAAAAGTATTGTCTCGGTTTATTCATAAATTGTATTGATATAAATGTATATAAATATTTAGTCAATTTACTCTTGAGATAATTATGGACTAGGGTTTCTAATTTAACTGAATCTTCCTCCATACATTACATATATACGATACATTACAAAATCCAACAATTCAGTGATCCATATTAAAATTGATCCACCTTAAAAATTGTAATGTCAAATGCAAGCTGTTTTACTGAACATGCATATACAATTCTGCCATTCTGTTGATTGCATTGCAACTTTCTTGTGTTTTTATTTTAGTTTTGGCAAATCCAACAATTCAGTGATCCATGTTAAAATTGATCCATGTGATACATGCATATACAATTATGCCAGTTGCATTGCAACTTTCCCCTGTTTTTCTTTTAGTTTTGGTAGGGACTTGGCTTTTAGTTTTGGCAGCAGGTTTTTTCTCCTAGGCATCTAAAGGAATATTGAAAGTTCTCGAAAATTCAATGTACTAGAGTGAAGCAAAGTCCAAAGTATTGTTAGAAGCTATAATGAATTAAAACAGTTTGAAATGAACCCCTCAAATAGAAGGCAATCCAATGTCTATAAAACTAACTGTAAATCCAATGACACTCATTCCTTTACACTTTATAGTAGTTTTAATGAAAGTAAGATAGAAATGCACTAGGCAACACTAGATAACATGACAACCTAACAAATGGTTTCTCCTTGAGATATTAGTTTCTTTCATGGAGTTGGAAAGATATAGATGCAGAGGACAATAGATAAAACAGTATCTTTTCCTTTCAGATAATGAGGAACCAACTTGCCAAAATTTTACCTCCCCTAAATGATGGAAGCAACTAGGTACTTGGTGTGATGTAAACTCCTAATGAGTAGTATTCCCTGTTTGATAGTAGTAGGAACTTGCAATAAGTTGATAACTCACTTTTTTTAGACAAGGTGGATGCAACATGTTTTAGCCTTTTGTAAGGATGCAATATAGCCATAAACTCAAATTCTACATCGACTACATTAACACTTTTAAGTTACAAGGATCTGATCTTTGGAATGGATATTAAAGTTGAATAATATAATGGTCCCCAAATGAAATTCCCTTTCATTGAGCAATGCTTTTGGTATCATGCCATTTAAAAATAAATGTTCTTCATGGACCTAACTTCCTAAATATCTCAAAACCATACGAACATTCTCCTCATTCTCATATGCTTAAGACTCATACTGACACAATCCCACAAGTAGTTAAATTAAAGTATGATTAATTTTTAATCTTAACAATCTTCTCATTAACTAAATCATTGCTTTCGTAAGAGTGGGTGGTAATTGAATTATTAAACTTTCAAATTAAACTGTTCTAGAGATCTTTTTATTGATTTCTTTGCAGCACATATGAAGGGAAGCCATCTTTGGAGACCCCAATTCTGTACAACCAAACAATAGTCACTCTGTAAAGTATAGTCACGTTACTCAGACTCAGGAAAAAATCACAAAGCCAAAGAGTAAGATTATATCTTGGACTCTGTGAATGACTTGCAAAGCCAAGGAGAAACAACTAGGATTCTGGGAAAGCCTTGCAATGCCAGAGAGTAAGACTAGGACTAGGACTTGAAAAACATTCCGCATAAAAAAACCTCAAATATACTTATTGATTGTAAACTCCTATCAACGTGATTAGGAAAATGTAAATAACTATTTTTGATATAAATTCCTAAACTATTACAAACTTCTAAACAATGATTTTTTTAGTGTGAGGAATAAAATTTTCCATCTTGTGAAAATCATGTGAAATTACACACTTTCTTCATTCATTTTATCAGAGTTGGTTACACACCTGTGCAAAGAAGGGGTTCGAATTGGTGGTCCTCTTCGCGTGGCCCTTCCCTTCGTCTTCCCTTCATTTCCGTGGTCATTCCCTTCGTCTTCCCTTCCTTGTCGTGGTTGTTCCCTTCATCTTCCCTTCGATGTCGTGGGCATTCCCTTCCCTTCAATGTTTCAGTGTCCTCTGGGTTTGAATGACATAAAACAACCAGCGTTGAACAATGACACAACGACTAGAGGGGGAAGGGTTTGCGTTTATATAGTTAAACCTTTCCCGGCCAAGAGTTTAAAAGGAATCTAAACTTAATATCAAAAATATGGTTATACTCTTGGACGAGAAAGTTAAATATTCTCGGGCGAACAATTATCTAACTATGGAAGAATTCTCAGACGAGAAAAGTTTAACCGTGGTTAATGTCTCGTCCAAGAAATATTACAACTCTTGGCCGAGAAAATATGTTGATTTTTTTCTTGTCCAAGAAAATGGAAATTATAACCAAAAAAGCCAATTGTCACGAAATTGTCTCCCAACTTCGTGTTTTCACCCTCATGCGAAGTTCATAAGTCATGTTACTCCTTTAGGTCATCCGAGGAATGTCACAGTCATACATTGCATTATATCCTTGTTTATGCTTCATTAAAGTTAATTCTTCCAAGTCATTTGTCGTGGCATTAAGTGTTCAAGGAAATCCTTTTTCTGAGAGTCAACCTTTTGCACTCATTAACGCATTCATCCTTGAAACTATGTATGCAGTATTGTCGATATTTTTACCTTTGTGTTAGTTGATATTCATCTGATCTACTAGTTTACATAACTTTCCTGAGTCAATTTCTCCTCTGTGGGATACATCATGTCCCTCCTTCGACGGGCCTATTCCTGTTGACATTAGCATATCATCCAGGAATTAGACTTAGAAACCATTAATTAGTACCTTGTGTTCTGCATGTCTCAATAGTAGGTGTCCTCACCTCCGATAGTGGGCTTACATCATTGACCATTGATCGGATGATTCCACGGGTGTTCGAATTCAACTCTTCTATTCGCATTCGATGGAATGTACTGTGATACCTTGGGAATCATTGACATCATTGGTGATTTACATCACACTTGTTAACTGTTTATATCATTTCCTGGTAATCAGGTGGTTTCTACCATGTTCGATTCCAACTCCTTTATTCACATGGTTAAAATCGTATCATTTCGGGTGCTGGTTGAAGACCATAGGGACTATTATCATGTACTTTACTCAAGTTGCGATGGAGAATTTTTTAGTAGGTTCCTCGTTGATGTACTATCACACATATCCACTTTTGTATTGGTCGTGGTTGTGTCATTATTATATCATGGATCTACGCTTGTATTCCAGTAGCCATGATCTACGCTTGTACTTTACTCAAGTTGCGATGGAGAATTTTTTAGTAGGTTCCTCGTTGATGTACTATCACACATATCCACTTTTGTATTGGTCGTGGTTGTGTCATTATTATATCATGGATCTACGCTTGTATTCCAGTAGCCATGATCTATTCTCAGTCATTGTTAGGTACGGATCCACAATGTATGTCAGTGGCCTTGTCTTGAGTCAATACTATCATGGATCTGCAATGTATTGGTCGACATACATGTTTTGAGTCATACATGTTTCAGAGATGAAAATCATTGTACTGCATTTTAGTCCTTGTTGCTTGTTAGGATGTTTTCGACCAATGGTTCTTTTCCTTGATCTTCATTTGACAAATTATTTATGCTATCCTATTAATCTAGCTTCATACTTTGGGGGGCAATCTGTTACACAAAATTTTCTTCATGAACCCTATACTTGCCATAATCCCTAAAGAAATTGTGATTAAAATTTCCTGAGAAATGAAAGCCATTGTTTTTCCCTTTGAAGTGACCTTTATGACAACTGTGTCACAGGTTCCTAAAGAGAAACATGCGACATTCAACCTTTTCACAAGTTGTTGTCTTGCAGATTGTGACAATTTCACATCTTCTCTAGTATGCAGACTATGAAACCCTAATGTGTCGCAGGATGCTATAATGCAAGGTGTGTCATTGTCGCTTAAAAGGGAAAAAGAGAGGTTTTGAGGACCTTCTAGATAAAGGTCTCGTGGATGGATATCCCTTCCTAATAGGATGGATCTCACTTGACTCCTAAAATGTTAGGATCCTTCAGCATTCCTTTTCTCTTACCTCTCACCTTCCCCTTATCCTCTTTGCCCTGTAAAAGCAAGCCTAGTCCATGGGTTAAGGGGAGACGAGTCTACTATAGCTAAATACCAGAGTAATAGTGATGGAGAGTCTAATATTGAGTGATCATCCTCTTGGAGTAAAGTGATGGGATCGAGGCAAATAATCATCGAGTAGGAGCTTGCATTGCCAAGGCTTGGTTGTAATATTTCTCTCATTTTGTTTAATACAGTATTGCATTTTCTTTTCCACATTATTTTTCATTAATACTGTTGTTTTCTTTCTTGGTTGATATCATAAGTTTGTGTAGATATATATTATTGTGTTTTCTCTTTTGTCAACTCTTTTGCAGGTGTCTTACAAAGGCTCTTGCATGGAAAGACAAAGCTAGGAGCTAAATCAAGACCAACCTTCAAGCCATACAAGTCAGTTCTCCTTACTTGTATCCCTTGCTACAAAGAATTTAGGAAAACTTGTGCACTCCGTGTCTTTTCTATTCTAGATCTAAACCATTTAGACTAGGGATTTCCACCTTTGTCTGCATCGGTAGAATTGTCCTCAAATAGTGGGTGTGGAATTTTGATTTGGTAGCCAAATGCTAGAGAAATTATGATAGTTCCACAGTGTTGTGGCCATTCCTTGATAGTCATTCTTTTGGAGCAAGGAAAATAGGTTGAGGAAAAGGTACTTTTGGGAGGAAACCTACAATGCCAAGGCTATTGGTTGTATCTCTCTCTCTCTTTATCATTTATGAATACAGTAAATGCATTTTCTTTCCCACAATAACTTGTTCATAGTTTTTGTTGCACTCTCCCTTGGTTGTATGCATAGGTTCTTTGTAATTTCACTTGTCTCTTTTATTCTTTTTCCCGTGTGCAAGTTTTTTTATTGAGATCGCAACGGAGTGGAAGACATAAGACTAAAAAAAGGGAAACCTTCAGATCAGACAGGTTAACCTCCTTTCCAATTGCATTTATATTTTAAGAACTTAGAGAAAGAAGTGTGTTTATATCCATTTTGTTCTAGTTTAAACTATCTAAAATAGGTAGGTCAGTTTGTGTCCGCACTTACAGACTTATCTTTCAACAACATGTTGGAAGTTCCATGAAATTTCAAAAGAGTTTCGACAAATCCCTAAATCCACTAACCCCTAAGCCATTGACCCTTAAATCCTTAAGTCGTAATCCCTAAACCCTTAAGCCATAACCATTAATCACTAATCCCTTAACACAAAATCCCTTAATCCTCAAACCCTTAAACACTTAAGCCATAATCCCTAATCCCTTAATCCATAAAACCCTATGCCCTAAGCACTTAAACATCAATCCCTTAACCCATAATCCCTAAGCCATTAACCATTAAACTGCCTGACCTATAACTGCCAAATTACTTAGCTCTTGACCCTTAATCCCTTAAACCCTAACCCCTAATCCCTTAACCCTTAATACCTACACTCTAAATTCCTAAATCCCATAATCCTCAAAGTCCCTATCCACTTAACCCCCAACACTTGAACAAATTAACTATTTAGGCAGAGTAGGCACTAAAACCAGCACTAAATAAGGAGCTAAATGCAACCCTAAATACAGAGCTAAATGCAATGCTAAATAAGGAGATAAATACAGAGCTAAATTCAGCGCTAAATAAGGAGCAGAAATCCGGTACTAAATTCGACACTAAATTGGGATCTAATTCCGGTGTGAATTTTGGCTCTAATTAGCGCCTAATTTAGCACCTACATGTTTTGATTGGTGCAAAAAAACCAAAAATAGCACCATCCCGATAAATAGTGTCGACGTTTTCAAACAAATGGAGAAAAATACACTAAAATAGTCCCTAGAAGCAAAAAAAGGAGCTAAAAAGGAAGCTAATCACAAGGATTTATTATAGTGCTAGTCAATACTTGGATCCTATATCTCATTGGGAGGCACTTCCAGATTAAGATCGACCATCATAGTTTGAATTATTTCTTAGAACAAAGGTCTTCACCACTAGATTAGCACAAGTGGGTCATTGAGATACTAGGGTATGATTATGAGATCATATATAAGAAGGGAAAATAGAATGTGGTCATTGGTGTTTTCTCTTGAAAATATGAGGAAGGATGTCTCATTGTTTTATCCTTACCAATACCAAGTTGGCTTGTAGTGGCATGTGAAGACTCGTTGGATAATGACACAGTGGTTCAACCCATACAAGGACTTCAAGAAGACTCCAACCCTCCTACGAGATACACTTGGAAGCACAATTTATCATATACTTTTTGCATGCATCATGCAGTTAATCCCTTGATAACCACATGACCCTTCTAAATCCAAAAAGTGGCTAGCCCACAACACATAAAGGTGTGTGTGCTTGTTTAGGTGCCATAGTGGGTACATGTTGACCTATTTAGCCCCCTTTTCCATAAATTTTTGAAGTGCTATAGTAGACTATAGTTGGAATCAAGGGGGAGTGTTGGTAGGTAAAATTAATTCATCCCACCATCATTGTCAAGTTTGGTATCTTAGAATTTATTGCACCGTTGTAAGCTTGTAATGATTGAATAGACTAAGTAGATGATTAGGTGGTATAAAAACCTATAGAGAAGGCTCGGTCTCTAAAAAATAAGAAACGTCTAG
The DNA here is from genome assembly GCA_027924585.1 of Larix kaempferi. NCBI lineage: Eukaryota > Viridiplantae > Streptophyta > Pinopsida > Pinales > Pinaceae > Larix > Larix kaempferi. The sequence continues at coordinate 422,406 of BSBM01000542.1, read as the reverse complement.
AAATAGCATTGTGTATTAAGAAAATGACACATTGTAAAGAGTTTTCTAAGGGAGCTAATGAACAAAAAGCACTACATGCTCTTATTGTTTTTTTCAGTTGTAGCTTTGTCTGTTTTCATGATTGAATCATTTTGCATTGTTTTTAGATTCCCCTGACCCAACAAAAATATGAGAAAATATATGATGACGATAATTGTACATTGACATCAACTTTGATATATCAAACCCTAAGATATTAGATGATTAATTGATTTGCTTTAATATTTTGTTTTTATGATAAACAAATTGCAAAAAAACTTCTATAACTTTTTTTTCATTATCATGAGTTAACAAGTTATGGATGTGAATATAATTTCAAGGAATAACCTCCATTAATTGTAACCAGTAAACAATGTAAATCAATCTTAACTTAGCACATGCTAAAATTATAGATGTGAATATAATTTCAAGAAATAGCCTCCATTAATTGTAACTAGTGTAAATCCATCTTAACCTCGCACATACTAAGTGACTATATGAATTTAGACTAATAATATCTTCATACAAGGAAATCATTCTAAAATATGTGAATATACTTTCTTATATATTAAGATGGTGAATACTTTTTGGAATTGTTTGAAGCGTGCTTTGGTTCATTTTAAAATTGATAATGGAACGCTAATGGTTATCTCATCTATGTTTATGTATCCTTTTAGCTTTAATGGAGTACATATGATAGAGTGTTGTTAGATAACTTAGATTTGGTATGCCTTCCTTTACGCATGGTTCGTTGATATGTTTTTCAAGAAGCAATTGAATTATGTTTTCCTTAACTTGAGGGATCCCAATGTAAACCTATATAATTTCGAAACATTTATTAGTATGGAAAGTTTTCACATAAGTATGAAGATTTTACCCAAGTGGACGGATGAGCGAAGACGTCTGGAATTATTTAATTTTTTTGGGTAGAACCCACGACCATGTGGCCGTTCAAAATAAGATATCACGGGATTACAAATGGAGCCTAATAGTCAAAAGTGTCCCTAACTAGACATGTGACTTGAAAGCTATTGCAAATGGAAAATAGTTGAATATAAACAAGAATTTTGTGAACAATTATATGAAAATTGTTGCACCCTATTAACTACTCTTCTCAAAATGACGACCATTAACTACTCTTCTCAAAATGACGACCATGTATGGAATGATGCTACGGAGCATGTCTTTTTAGCTTTAAACGAAGTCATGTGTACTACAACGATATTATCAATGCCCAATTTCACTAAGACTTTTGTCTTGGAATGTGACACCTTAGGCAAAGATCATAGAGCAATGTTGATGCAAGAAGGGAACCCACTAGCATTCATCAGCGAATAATTGTGTGCTATAAATTTGGGAAAGAACGATTATGAGAAACGAATGATATCCCGGTCTTTCATCTAATTGATACTCGGCTCCTATATCTCATTTGGAGGCATTGCCAGATTAAGATCGATTATCATAGTTTGGAATTTCTTAGAACAAAGGTCTTCATCGTTATAATAGCACAAGTGGGTCACTAAGATGCTAGGGTATATTATGAGATCATATACAAGAAGGGAAATAGAATGTGGTGGTTGATGTTGTCTCTAGAAAATATGAGGAAGGATTTCCATTTCTTTTATCCTTACCAATACTAAATTGGCTTGTAGTGGCTAGTGAACACTGGCTGGTTGGCTAATGACACATTGATTCAACCCATACAAGGACTTCAAGAAGACTCTAGCCCTCCTACGGGCTACACTTGGAAGCACAACTTATCATCTACTTTTTACGTGCATCGTAGTGTAAATCCTTTGATAATGGCATGACCCTTCTAAATCCAAAAAGTGGCTATCCCACAACACATAAATGTGTGTGTGTACTTGTTTAGGTGGGATAGTGGGTACATGTTGACCTATTTATGCTTCCTTTTCCATAAATGCTAATGAGTTAGTTCTCTATAATGCCTATTAAGCTTATGAACTCTTATTAATACATGAGGAAAGTTCACATGGAAACTACTTTTAAATTGGGGTTCAATTATCCACCTATAAAAAGAGGCCATGATGTTGCATTTCAATTTCAATCATAAAATAGTAATGTTATGCTACTAGACTGTCATTAGAGAGTTAAGGAAACCCTTTTTACATGCTTAAATTCCTCAGCAGTTGCTCACACTCTTTCCATTTTGTTTGTGGCCAACCACAAGGGAGCTTTCTTGTACACTACCAAGAGAGTGGGAGATTGAGTCTACAAGGAATAAAATGACCTTCCCATGGGGATTTTAGAGTTTGGAGACCATCACGTTGCAACTACTCTTCCCAAGTCTTGATTGTAAGTTGTACGCATTTCCATTTAGTATAATAAATATTTTCTTATTTCCCCCCAAAATAATTGTGTTGGAATCTTATTTGAAACAATAAATCCATAATTTAGAGCTTATTTTCCTTTCTTTCATATTTTAGGGTTGATTTTAGTGATTGCATGTCTACCTCTTCTATTTTATTTTATCTTTTCTGTGATTAGTTTCAAAACTAATTAAGTTAGGTATTTTTTTAACACATCTCTCACAAAGTACCCAAAACAATTGGGGTCCTACCCTAACCTCCTTTACCTTGGGGTAATTAGGAGTTATTGCGCCGAGAGGCGCTCTATAGCCCAGTATGATGGAGATCGTGTTAGTCGAGTGTTTGTCGATATTGTCGGCCATAAATAACATTTGTATGAGGGAGATCTTGTAAGTCGAGTGTTTTTGGATATTGTCGTCCATAAACAAAATAATACAAAGTAAACAAAAAAGAATAATACAAAGTAAAAAGTAATAAATATTATGTCCACCATAAACAAAATAATAATAATACAAAGTAAAAAGTAAAGATGAGACTTAAACTAGAGACTTTAGAGCTTAGGATTAGGTGATAAATATTATGTCGATCATAAATAAAAAATAACAATACAAAGTAAAAAGTAAATATGAGACGTAAACTAGAGACTTTACTTTTTACTTTTAATACAAAGTAAAAAGTAAATATGAGATTTTAGAGTATTTATCGAGTTTGGAGAGTAACAAAATAATATAAAGTAAAAAGTAATAAATATTATGTCGGCCATAAACAAAAAAGAATAATACAAAGTAAAAAGTAAATATGAGACTTAAACTAGAGACTTTAGAGCTTAGGATTAGGTGGTTCAGGTATTACACTCAGGAGCTATTCAAGGAGAGGTTTGCACCTCAGAGATTTGATCCCTCTCGGCGCTTGATAGAGCATAGGATTTGGATCTATGCTGGCTTAACTAATGTACAGGGCCGTATTCTTTAAAGCATCCCCATTAGGTAGTTAGTGAGTACATTTAATTAGTACAAAAGGGTCATATTTATTAAAAAAACCCATTAAGTGGTTGATACTCATAGTGATGGGACCACAACAAGATAGGACATAAATTATATATAGATTTAGTAGGCCATGTAATGGGATGCCAAGTGTTGTTATGATTGTATTAGAGCTCCACTCAAAGGAGGTTTCCCCCTCAAATAGGCCTATGAGCATTGCTCCCTCTAACTTCTAGATTATTAATACAAGGGTTATATTATACATATTCTATATGATTGTAACTCTTATGCACTCTTCCATAGTTTATATTTCTTGAATAATTGCTCAGTAATCATAGTTTTTTTGGTTAATTACATCACACTATTAAGAACATACATTACACTACTAAAAAATTTAGGGTTTTTTTCTAACACATTCTCTTCTAATGGAGGAATTATGATTAAGGTGCCCTTCTAAGATGAACCAATCGATCCAATTCGTAGCAACATTCAATAGCTTCTAAGATGAACCAATCGATCCAATTCGTAGCAAGATGAACCAATCGATCCAATTCGTAGCAACATTCAATAGTTTGTCCTGGTCACTCTAAAAGTAATATACACACTACCATTTTATATCTTCTTGATGTAACCACTCATTTTAAGGTTAATAAAATATATTTGAAATTATCTTCATTTGACCCTAAGAGTCGATTCAAAGGTATAAAGTGGCGTGGGAAATTTTCCACGCATTATGACCCAAGATTTGTCCCTATGAACAACCTCGGACATCACCATGTATAATTAGTCATAGTTATGCACCCTCTCTTTTAAAAACATATAGCTAATAATAAGATCTATAAATTATAGAATGACTTTGTTTTGGAGTTAATAAAATGTCAATAAGGAAGTATCTTACTCACCTAACTAAAGCAAAAATGATTTTTCCTTGGTAAAGGGGAAAATATATATTTTGTAAGATAAGAGTGACTTCTTCACACACAATCACCAAATATATATTTTGTAAGATAAGAGTGACTTCTTCACACACAATCACCACAAATACCTCAAAATTTATGAGTTCATATATTATCCTTACCTAAGTCGAAAATGGTTTGCAATGGGTATCTATTGATGGAGATATGTTGGTAGTAAAAATATTAGCATGTCATTCTAAATAATAAGAATATCATTCAATTTATTCATTGCTCATTCATTTTATTAAGTGGGAATGTGTAGTGAATAAGAAAATCATTCAATTTATTTAATTGCTCATTCATTTTATTAAGTGGGCATGTGTAGTGAATAAGAAAATCATTCAATTTATTCCATTGCTCATTCATTTTATTAAATGGGCATGTGTAATGAATAATTTTTAGTATTATTATCAATTACACCTTTAGATGGATGTGATTTCAAGAGTTAGAGTACATCTTAATATAACAACCAAACTTTAATTGATGGATATGAAAACCAAACTTTTTTATATTAAATTACACCTTTAGATGGATATGATTTCAAGAGTTAGAGTACATCTTAATATAACAACCAAACTTTAATTGATGGATATGAAAACCAAACTTTTTTTAAATATAAAAAATGTAAAAAATTATTCAAAATCTTCAAAGATTGGGAAAGAAGAATTAGATCTTGAAATTATTAAAATAAGACACTATCAAACAATCCTTTTCTCAATTGGGATGAAGATGAAGACATTGTAATAAAAGAGATGAGATACGATTCTCATTAAAAAGAGTCCATGTGCTAAATACAAATATGATGTATAATTCTCATTAAAAATAATCCTTGTAATAAATAAAATTATAAATATAATTATAGGGTAAAATTCTCATAAAAAACAATCTATATAATAAATAAAATTAGAACATATGAACCCACTTCATGTATGGCAAGTATGCTATTGCATCTTCTTTAAAATTGATTAAACAATTAACAAGTTATACAACTTTACGAGAACTCAATATTGTTCTCGCTTTTTTGAGGATCAATTTTAGTAGTTGTTTTTACCTTTGTTTCAAAGTGTGTATACTAGTAGTAGCATTTTTCATTTTGAGCCATTTTTTTGTGATTTTGAAACCTCTTGGTCATAAGAAAATTATAAATTTTATTTGTAAGGGCATTTTCCCAAACTTTACAAAAAAACTACATTTAATAGTTAGTTATAGTAAAAAAATACACACATTTTTGAATTTTTGTAAGATTTAGAAGCTAGTTAGAACGAAAAATATATGCATTTTCAAAGTTTTTTCATTAAACTTTTATCTTAAAGAAGTTATTTTTTGGGAAAATTTCTAAACAAAATGAGACAAAAAAAACATTTCAAACTATTTTTCAATGTATTTTATGCTATTTGATGTATAAAAATAATACTCTTTAACATTATTTTCCAGAAAGTGATGATTCACATAAACTCAACAAAACGTATACCATATATTTCTAAATATCATATTAAAAACATAACAGTTATTCTCAAAATAAAATCTTAAATTCAAAACATTACAAAAATATTTTATCAAAAATTTGTCAACATTGACATTTTCCTCAACTATATGAAACTAATCAACAATATCATGCAGCCCAAAATCTTCATCGAAATTGACATTTTATGTTGGTTGGCTCTCTTCCTATACCTCAATGTGTTCTTCCATTGGGTCCTCTACTTCTGCAAAATGCTCAAAGTGATCTTTTTCAAACATCCCTTTTAAAGGAGGTTGAGGCTCTTTTGACATATTTGCCACAAGTGACTCACTAAATTCTCCTTTCTTCAAACCAACTTCCTGCATTTCATTTGGAAAAAATTTCATAGCATTAATTCTTTTCTTGATATAATTGCATTGTAGTAGATCATTCTCAATGTATATGCAATTTTTTCCTTTTTGTGGCGAACATGCTATTGTTGTACCTAATCACCACATACAAAACAAAAACCCTTAAATAACATAATGAAACATAAATATAAAAAATATATATTACTGAATTTAGATTACGGTATTAGTTTCATATGTAATATCAGAAATATTACTTGATCCCGAGAACAAATCTAAAACTCAATCTCCTTCTTTTGAAAAAGTATCTATAAGATAATTAATCAATGCTTGTGGCTTCTGGTATATTTTTACAGTCTCTCCTTTAAAATCTTTTTCTTCATATGTCAACTTGTTAACCACGGCATTATAAGACAATATTTGACTATATTTTTCTTCACTCTTTGCATTGATTAAAAGAGATTCATAGGTCTCATATTTTGTCTAACATGCAAAATGTATGTTTTCAGTATCACTCATAAATGGATCAGTGTTGGAGCTATGAATGTTAGGCTTATGCCTGTATCAGAAATAGCTAAGAATCTAATTAACTTATAGAAAAATAATTTTGGTTTCTAAATTCAAATGTTTAATAGTATACTACAAATATCTTACCAATACAGTTGTTTCCTTGCATTTGCTTTATCCTTGAAGGTTGTTAGCACTGCTCCTCCTTGTACATATGAATGGAAAACAAGAAATATCCATAGGGGTGATGATGTAACGTTTAGAAATCCTAAAACCACTTTATTGAATGACTGGTATGTATAAGGCTCACAATCATAAGTAATTTTGTTGATATTGTATCCATGAGGGATATTTGCAATAACTAGGGAGTACTCATTTTTGGGAACAATAATTGCAATGTTTTCACAATCACCCAAAATCACTTTATATTGCACAGTGTCGAGCCCATTCCAAACGTGATGATCGAGGGTGTCATCAAGTTCAACGTTTGCAAGATGTTGTCTTCTTTGTTGTTCTATTTTGGCTCTTTGAATATGAATTTTGAAAGACTCTGGTACTGTACTCTTTTTTGACATCTTTGAAAACAAAATTATATCTATAAGTAATAAAATAGAGATGAACTCACTTAGAAATAAATAAAATAGAAAATATCATAAATCATCATACATTTTTGTATGCAACAAAAAAAATCTTTTAAGTTTTCCATGGAGTTTGAATTTGGATAATTGTATCTGACATCATCCCAACTCTTCTCACCCAACATTATAACCATATCCTCTTGTATTTTCATGTAAACCTTATGACTAAATGATGTAAAAATAAATGGCGTTTACAATGAAATCTAATAATAACACAATGCTTATTTAATAAAAAATCTTAAACTTAAAAAATAAACTTAAAAAAATAAAAGCAACCTATAATCTTACTTTTCAAATTCATTGCACATTTCCTCCATGGATAATTAATCTGAATTTACACGTGAAAGTATTGTAGATATAAGTGTTTCATCCTTCACACCTTGCAATGATCTCCAAGGTGTTATAGTCATATCTTCTAGCAAATTCTTGACGTTAGGGCCTCCTTGACTACTGCTCCATGTAATTGCTTTATTTTTTCTATCTTTTGAATTTTTACGCCAATATTCTCCCACATGATAAATATGTCATCAATCAAATTCCATATAGGGCCCGTTCTAAATACTAACTAAAAATAGATATCTATAGCTCTGAATGCATCACTTCCTTTTAAACCTTTCTGTTTCACATTTTCCTTTTTAATAGGGATACCTATTTCCATACAACATTGTTTCCGGAAATCTTCATAAACTTTCAATCTATCCCCACCACATATTTGTTCAAATTCATTGTGGATAAATCTAACCCTTTGAATGAATGTCATGGACATCATATAGTCACTATCTATGTCGTGATCCCATGTCAATAGTTTTGATTCCACATTTGTTAAACAAGCATAAATGATGCATTTCACTATTTGAAAAATAGGGTTTTTGGGAAACTCTTTCATCAATTATCTTCTAGCCTCCGCAGAATGATTTCCCCCCAAAACATAGTAGTTGTAATAAAAAAATATTGATTCATCAAATGCATCTCTAACAGGAACATTTTTTGGGTCAACAAGAACTAGGTATTCAACCACATGTGCATAGGGATTCTGCCTCATTAATGCTTTCAAGTTATGGACATGCAAGCGATGTGGTTTCCTACTTTGATACTTCTCTTGTCCTTTTGCGTGTCTATACAGTTGCTTCACATTTAAATCAAATGTATTCCCATTGTGAACTAACTTATCCCTCTGAATGTCGTGATGCCGTGTCAATAGTTTTGCTTCCACATTTGTTAAACCAATGTAAATGATGCATTTCACTATTTGAAAAATAGGGTTCTTGGGAAACTCTTTCATCAATTATCTTTTGGCCTCTGCAGAATGATTTCCCCCCAAAACATAGTAGTTGTAATAAAAAAATATTGATTCATCAAATGCATCTCTAACAGGAACATCTTTTGGGTCAACAAGAACTAGGTATTCAACCACATGTGCATAGGGATTGTATCTCATTAATGCTTCCAGGTTATGAACATGCAAGTGATGTGGTTTCCTACTTTGATACTTCTCTTGTCCTTTTGTGTGTCTATACAGTTGCTTCACATTTAAATCAAATGTATTCCCATTGTGAACTCACTTATCCCTCCGAAACCGATCTCGAATAGCATTTTGTGTTGTCTTAACAACACCATCATCTAGATCACCACCTAGATTGATTATTTCCAAACTGTGCCCCAAGTTTTCACTATGATTTTCAACATTGGATTAAAAATATTCTTTCGTCATTTTATGTCTTGAAGTAATTGTATCTAAAAGAACAAATTTTTGATCATGAATGGAAACATCCTCATCCATAGGTCTTTTATAAGAGTGTCTCTTACTCTTACGAGAAGTAACATCCTCATAACCACCAATTTGTCGATCATGTTCAATTGGGAGAGATATACTTTTGAATGTAACCTTCCTAGGTACTTCATTTGATTGTTGGATGCCTTTTCCTTTCTATGCTTGTACTTCTTTAGGAACATTTTGCACTCATTTATTCTCTGGTGTTTCTCCCTTATGAAGAGGGTCATTAATGACATCCATCATATTTTCTTCTATAGAATAAATTCCATTCAGAATTGTCAGAGATATGGATCTAGCTAAACTAGCTTACCTATCTATGCAAAATATTAATATATCAACAATAAGTACAGAAAGAGAACAAGAGAAATTAGTACACCAGATATACGTGGTTCACCCAATTGAGCTACGTCCACGGGAAGGTAGTCTTCTATTATCTTCAGAATATCTCCCTCAAGCTTACAAGAGAGCAATGTTAATAAACCCAATACAATATAGCAATACTTGTGTTGAATAAGTAAAGATAATGATGAGTGATGTGAATCCCTTGACTCTATTATATACTAAGAGATGAGGAGGAATTACTCTCACATATTACATGTGGGATAATATAATTCTCCATAATAATATCTCTTTACATAATAATGAATATCAAGAGTATACTTGACCATAATGAATATGCGATAAATGTATTACTCCTTTACATAAGATTGTGGATATATTCCGACATAATACAAAGACATTATTACCTTCCAAGGAATATAAATATTCCAACATTCCCCCTTAATAATGGCTGGGAGAAAATCCCACTAACAAAGGATAGAAGGAGTAATTACTGCTCCCCCTTGATGACAACTTCCCTCATCCCAAGTAGGGAACAAAGATGCACATACTTCGCGGTTGTTAAGTATTTGGTGAAGATATCGGCTTCCTATTGCTCTGTAGGACAATACTCAATAGAAAGAACACCATCTGAAACGAGACCTTGAATGTAATGAGCATCAAGATCGAGATGCTTTTTCCTGGAGTGATACACCGAATTATAAGCAAGCGGAATTGCACCCTGATTGCCACACTTCAACAGAGTGGACGATTTCGGAACCGGACCAAGCTAAACGAGAACATGCTGTAACCAAATTGCTTCTTTTGCTGCTTCTTTGGATGATCTATACTCTTCTTCACACGAATATAAAGAAAGAGTCTTCAGCTTTTTGCTGGAACAATAAATCGGAGCTGAACCAAGTTGAAATATATAACCAACAATTTACTGTCGATCAGAACTGTCACCTGCCCAGTCAGAATCTGTATAACTAGAAAGTGAAACTGTAGCATTGCTCGAATAAAAAACACCATAATACAATGTCCCCTGTAAATATCTCAGAATTCTCTTGGCTGCTTTCCAATGAATTTCATGAGGTTGCTGCATGAATTGTGAAACCATACTGACGACGAAAGAGAGAGCTAGTCTGCTGTGAGTTAAATATATCAAACTGCCGACTAGATGATGATAAAGAGTAGCATCAACAAGAGGATTAGTACACTCAACAGTTAACTTTACATCGGACTGAAAAGGTGTAGGAGCAGGTTTGCAATCACTCATGTAGAAACGAGCCAATAAAACTGTAGCATACTTCGGTTGAGAGAGAAAAATACCATCTGCCAGATTCCAAATTTGAAGACCCAAGAAATAGTGCAATATACCGAGATCAGTCATTTCAAACTGCTTTTGAAGGTCACTTTTCATACTTTGAATGAGAACAAGGTAACTTCCCATGATAATGAGATCATCCACATATAAAACAATAACAATGTTATTATCATTGACATGCTTAACATACAGGTTAGGATCAGATATACAACGCTTAAAACAATTATTCAAGAAATATGCATCAATGTTATCATACCAAGCCCTAGTTTCTTTTTTAAGACCATATAAAGACTTATGTAATTTACATACTAAACTTGATGATTCCTCATGAATAAAACTAGGAGGTTGTTGCATATAAATTTCTTCATTAAGATCACCATTTAGAAAAGAACTTTTAACATCCATTTGGTGTATTTCCCATTTATAAGATGCAACAATAGATAAAATGGTTCTTATTGTATTCATTTTAGCAATAGGAGCAAAAGTTTCATTATAATCTATACCTTCAAGTTCATTAAAACCTTTTGCAACTAATATAGCTTTATGCTTTTCAATATGTCCTTCTGCAATAAATTTAGTTTTATAAACCCATTTACAACTAACTAAATTATTTCCTGAAGGAAGAGGAACAAGAGACCAAGTCTTGTTCTTCATAAGAGAATCATACTCAGTAGACATAACTTGTTCCCAATGAGGTTTACCCTTATCTTGAGCATAATTAGTAAGATCATTTGTGGCCAAAACTTTGGTCATAAGAGCAAAGTTAGATCTAGTTCTATGACTATAGGAAGGGATTCTGATATCACTTCTTGTAGATTCAAGAGTTTTCTGGGCCCAAACAAGAAGTTTAGAAGGGACAGAAGTCACTTCAGGAACTTCAAGACATTCAGGTGGAATAATTGAAGAAGAAGAAGGTGAACTAAGATTAGTGACAGAACAGGAAGGAGTAATCGAGATAGGAGTAATGGGTGATAAGGGAATATTCAGAGTAACATGAGGTTCAACAAACTTAGGTGGTGGAGAGACTTCAATAAATTGAACATCTCTTCTAATGATGACACTTTGATTAGAATGATGAAACAACCTATAAGCCTTAGAATCCTCATAATAACAAATGAATATACACTTGTGATACTTGGGTTCTAACTTTTTCCATTTGTCATTAGGAATATGAGCCCAACATTCACAACCAAACACTTTAAAGTTACTAATATCAGGTTTTCTTCCATTCCATTTTTCCTCAGGGGTAACATGCTTAACAAATTTGGTAGGAACTCTATTTAAAATAAAGTTAGCACAATTGATGGCTTCCGCCCAAAATTTATTATGTAATCCTTCAGAATAAAGCATACATCTAGCCATTTCAACTAAAGTTCTACTTTTCCTTTCAGCAATACCATTTTGTTGAGGTGTGTAAGGAACAGTCTTTTGATGTCGAATGCCATGTTTAGTTTAAAAAACTTCAAATTCTTTCTTAATGAATTCCCCCCCATTATCAGTTCTTAAATTCTTAATATTTTTACCAGAATAATTTTCAACCAAGGATTTAAAAGTTTGAAACATAGAAAAAGTATCACTTTTATTTTTCAAGAAATAAAACCATGATTGTCTACTAAAGTCATCAATAAAGATAAGAAAATAGACTACATGTGATATAGAAGGAACTTCAAGAGGACCAAAAATGACACTATGAATTAATTGCAAAGGTTCTTTAGCACGCCAAGATTTACCTTTATCAAACATTTCTCTATGATGTTTACCAAGAACACAACCTTCACAAACACCGTTACTAGTAGACGAAATATGAGGTAATCCATGTACCATTTTAGTTAACAATTTCATTTTACCATAATTCAAATGACCTAATATTTCATGCCATAATTTACTTAGTTCATCAACATGAGAAACGTAGGAATAAAAAGGTTGTCTTCTAGTTGAATTAAAACCAGCGAATTTATATAAACCAGCAGTATGATCAACATGACCAGAAGAAACTACTTTAGATTTTTTATTGATATCTTTAAGAACATATTTATCAGGCCAAGCTTCAAATTTATATCTTTTTTGACATGCACGATAAATAGAAAGTAAGTTGATGGGCATAGTTTCAACATGAAAAACATCTTCCAATTGACCATTAGCAACATTAACATTACTGGAACCAATTACGGAAAGTTGTTTACCATCACCTATAGATACTTTCTAAGATGTGTTTTTATTATTGTCATAAGATGTAAATAAATAAGCATTATCGGTCATATGTTTAGAAGCAACATAATCCATGATCCATTCCACATTAGAAGAAGAATTACTAGAAGAAACAACAGATGCACATAAAGCTACTTGGGATTCATTAGAACCATTCTTTTTAGCCTTAGCCATTAAACGTTTCAATTTAAAACAATTATTTTCAGGATGATGCGCATTAGAAGCATTACTAGAATTATTAGTAGGTTTTGAAGTGTGTGAACAAGAACCTTTATCATTATTAAAAATTCTCTTAGGATTCTTATTATGTGCGATTAGAGATTTAATAGGTGAGACTTTTCCTCAAACCATTAACCTTTCTTGCTCATTTATCAACCCTTTACAAAAATCATCAAAAGTAGGTTTCATGGTATTTGAAGACAATTCAAGGGCTCTATTCCTAGTTTGGATGAACATATCAAAACAAGATGGAAATTTTTGTTCTACAAGAATTATAAGAACAATGTCTGTTTTCTTGTAATCTTTACCACAATTATTTAATTTTTCATTTAAGGTTTTTACTTCAGCAAGATATAATTCTACTCTTTCAAAGTTAGTAGGATCTAGCTCAAAAATATTATTTTCAAGGTAATAAGCAGAAACAACATCAAATTTATCAAATAAAGAAGCAAGAATTTTTCATACCTCAACGGGGCTGTCTTCTGCCTCTAAACTTACCTAAAGACTATCTGAAACTGTTTGACCAATGAGCCCTCTTGCTTGATCACATTTATCTTCCCATATAATCAAATCTTGAGCATCAATAGGTTTTGTGTGTTGACCATTAACAATCCTCCATAGATTCTTACTCCTGATAACATCAATCATTTTTCTCTTCCATGCAAGATAGTTAGGACCAACAAGTTCAGGAAGAAAAGCTACTTCTGAAGTCATAATGATGGAAATATTGACAAAAAACCCAAATGCTAGAAATGACAAGAGAAAAAAAGTGAATAATAGAAAACTGATATAATTTACCATACTGAACTGCAGAAACACAGTAGAAAAAACAGTAAAGGAAATAAACTTGTACTTACATCCCTTTTGAAAAGTGCCAAGAAAATTCACTCGCGGGTCTTCCAACAGGAAACCAGTGAATAAAAACTAATACTAGCGGGTTCTGCACGGAAAAGGTAGCGGTTACTTGCAGGTTTACAGTAGAGTTAGCCGTGGGTTCGTGGGTCTGTAAAGGCGAATGTCGTGGTTCTGATCGGGGTGTTCATGAGTGTCTGTGCAGTAAAGTCGTGGCTATGCTGAAGCACTCGCGGGTCTCTACACATGAGGGTAGCGAGTAGACTGAAGTAAACACGAGTTAACAGTGAGAAAAGTCACAAGTATGCCGTAGCACGCACGGGTTTTCTCACTGGAAGTCGCGGGTTTGCATTATACTCGCGGGTTTGCAGTAGGCACAATCGCGGTTAATTGTGGGTTCTACGAAGAAAAAATCGTGAACGTCCAGTTTGAGGCCGAAAATAGTGTTGAATCTTCCAAAGATGGAAACCTGCACAAAGTGTACCAAACTTGGATGAAAAATGCCGATCTGATAACCAAAAGATAGATCTCCTTGAGGAGAATCAGAAAATCATATAGATCTACAAAAAAAATCAAGAAACCCTTGAAAAATTTCTGAAAAAAAAAACTTTACAACAAGGTTAGGGTTAGAAAGAAAAACTGTAGAAACATGCCCAAATCTGACAAAAAGCCTAATGTCTGTTAGGATATATTCATCATTCAGTTTTATGTCTGCATGCAACATGCATTTTGCATGCATGTCATGCAATTGCATGCATCCAAGTCATCAGTTTGGTGTCACCCAGCACCTAGTCCCCACTTTGCTAGCCTCAGGAGCTTCCTTCCTTGCAGTTTTATCCCTCCTAGTCAGTAAGGCGCCCACGTCTCACCTACCACTTGAGAAAGGCACCCTTCTTCACCTACCACTTAGTTCACTTCAGTTATTTGAGATCTTTCCTTGATTTAAGGCTAGACTGACTCCTCAACTGATTGTATCACTCCGTTGGACCCCCAGTGAGACTAGATTGTATATTCTGACTCTAGTTAGCCTCCCATGCACCCTCCACTAAGCCTCCTTCATTCAGTTAGTGCTTCCATGTGCCATTTATACCTATCACACTCAGTTAGACTCAGTTTGACACCTGGTTGACCGTTACTAGTGCATTGATGACTTCATTGATCTGATGATGAGGACTCCTAGTGGAGCCTGTTTGACGGATAATCTACCAAGAGAGGACTCGAGGCCTAATCTCCTTAGCTCAATGTGAGTCTAGAAAAAATAGAGACAAACCATAAATAACTCTCCTAGATCTAATTAGAGATCAAGGAACTAGATGCTTTACCTTTTAGATCGCTGATCCTTTCTCCTTGAATGCTGCTCCAAGCTTGATGGTCTTCAGATCTCAGCTGCAAAACCTGTCAAGACAACACAACAAAACAAGTAGTAAAATTCACCTACAAAATAATAGATCTAAGTAAGCAATTAAGTAGGAAAACTACACAAAATATCATTAATGCAATGAGATTTGGTGGAAAGCATTTATATTACTGTATTAAAAGGGAAATACATAGGATGAAGAGATTACAACCAATCACTTAACGTAGCAATCCTTTTCCGATCAAGCCAATGCCAAAGCCTCCGAAGGGATGATGGATCTCTCAAGGGATGAGTAGAGATCTCTCCTAAGCTAATTTCACCAGCATGTAGATACCATAGACTTCCTCCCTTTGGAATGGGAGTGAGCTTCACTTATATAGGACTAAGTGGATAGGGTAGGTTGAGATATGGTAGGAGTGAGTTAGTGGATCCTTCCAAGAGGCTAGGAACGGAATGCTAGCTTCCTTAAAGGCTAAGGATAGGGATCCATATCAGTTACCTTCGAGAATGGGCTCGAAGATGCTATTTTAATCATTTAACTAACATCATCGCAGGCTACAAGAGGACAACCTGCGATGTCACAGGTTGCATTAGGACAACCTGTGACGACCTCTCAAAACCTAGTATAAAAGGGTTTGCATCTCTTCCAAGTGGATGACTTAGTCAAGGAACTTCAGGGAATGTTTACAATGACTATGATGATGGTAAGATTTAGGTGTAACAGAATGCCCCCCAAAGCATGAAGCTGTTTAAATTGGACAGGTGAAATGCTTTTACATAAGGAATGGAAATGGCTCATCGATCGAAGGATGCTGCAGTAGTACAACTAACTCTGAGTACACAGTATCATATGAATCACAACATGGCTGTCGACCAATACATTGCATATCCATGGTAGTAATGATCGACTGAACACAATCATGGCTACTAGACACAAGCGTAGATCCATGATGAGATGATAACACAACTACGACCAATACAAATGTGGATCCGTGTGATATGACTCAAAACAATCTCCATCGCAACCTGGGTAAAATAAGACTCCCGAAGGTCTTCAAGTTGAACCTGCAATGATACGAATCTATCCATGTGATTATGTTAGGAACCCATGTCTTTACTTTGTTAGTATATTGTTGTTGGACGCATATGCTTTGTAATTCGTCCCGTAGTATTTGTTAATCAATAGTTTGTGTTATTGTTGTTGGCGCATTTGCTTTGTAAGTCACCCGTAGTATTGTTGATCCATAGTTTGTAGTGGCCCATGGTTTTGACCCATAGTATTGGCGCCTAGACTTAGTATATAAGTGTGTGTTGAGGCCTATGAAGGCACCGTGAAATTATTTGTATTGAGCTTGCTCAAAGGAGGTTGCCCCCTCGAATTGGCCTTGGATCAATATAAAAGTGATTATGAGTTCTGTCATTTTTGATATTTCGCATATTCTTATTAATTAATTGTTGCAAGTGCTTCACATTTGGTATCAGAGCACTTTCTTGGGCTCGCTGGGTGAAATTTTTGCCCAATTTTTTTTTTTCGCATCTGTTGCAGGTTCGGATTTGGGAATAATCCCTATCCGCTTAACTGTGTAAAGTACTTGGGCATAATCCCTAAAACTCATTGTGAGGAGTACCACAAGAACCCCGAAGTAGCTAGCCTATTGAGAGGACCTGCCAGCGAAAAGGGCAACAACCCCTACTTGATTGACTAGTTCCCACCCGTGAGGTAAACCAAGAGCTATCGTTTGTGGCAAAGCGGTTATCAGTTTTACCTGAGCCGTGGAGTGAGGGGTACTACCCCAATACGCAAGCCATTAGAAAGCATTGGTGGCTGAGTGAAACCCCTGAATTGTTAGGAAGCCGCACATACCTGGGGTCCATATCTTTTTTCAGCTGAACTGTTGTCGATCACTATTGTGCCATTTCAAATCGAGCCGTTTAGATCCATTCTGAAAGCCGTTCCAAATCCAGCCGTTTTCAATCCATTCGACGTCGTTTTAGATCCCTCTGTTTCTGCTCACTTCTGGGCCATTGCAGATCTATCTGTTTCAGATCCCTTCCAAGCCGTAGCCGCTCCATTCTGAACCAAAAAAAAAAATGCTCCTGGTTATGGTTGTCACCCGCGTAGGAGCAAAAACCATGGAAGAAGCACTTGCAGCCATCCAAGCCAAACTCCAAGATCTGGATGAAAAATTTCTCGGCCTCTATCTTGAACATTCAACTATGAACAAAAAAAGATAGTCCGAGTCTTCATCCAACAATGGGTTCTCTTCTTCCAGCAATTTATGTGGTCCGAAGCTTGATTTTCCTCGCTTCAATGGTATTGATCCAACTGGATGGCTCTATCGTGCAGAACAATATTTTAGTCTGCATAATACTTTTGATGTCAACAAAGTTCCGCTTGCATCCTTTCATTTGGAATAGGAAGCTCTTCAATGATACCGTTGGTACATCAAGGCTCATGGAGAGCCAAAATGGCCATACTTTTTCCAGCTCCTTTTGCAACAATTTGGTCCTAGTGCTTTTGATGACTTCACAGGAGTCTGGATGAAAAATTTCTCGGCCTCCATCTTGAACATTCAGCTATGAACAACAAACAGTAGTCCGAGTCTTCATCAGACAATGGGTTCTCTTCTTCCAGCAATTCTCATGGTCCGAAGCTTGATTTTCCTCGCTTCAATGGTACTGATCCAACTGGATGGCTCTATCATGTAGAACAATATTTCAGTTTGCATAATACTTTTGATGTCAACAAAGTCCCACTTGCATCCTTTCATTTGGAATAGGAATCTCTTCAATAGTACCGTTGGTACATCAAGGCTCATGAAGAGCCAAAATGGACAGACTTTTGCCAGCTCCTTTTGCAACGATTTGGTCCTAGTAATTTTAATGACTTCACAGGAGCCCTCACTAAACTTCGCCAAATTGGCACTGTGAGAGAGTATCAAACGGAATTTGAGAAACTAGCCAACCACACTGAAGGATTGTCTGATGACTTTTACCGGAGTTGTTTTATCAGTGGTCTAAAGGATGCCATACGCTCTGAGTTCAAAATGTTCTGTCCCAACACATTGATGGAAGCTCTAGGGTTGGCTAAGTTGGAAGAAGACAAGATTGCATCCCAACAGCACTCCAAGCCTACTTTTGTTCCCTTTCGAAATATGGGTTCTCAGCGACCACCCATACCACAGGCTCCTCGACCAAATCTTATCAAGCGTTTGTCTAAAACAGAGATGCAAGCACGCAGAGAAAAGGGGCTTTTCTATAATTGTGATGAGAAATTCACTCGAGGACATAGATGTGTTCAGAAAAAGCTCTATCTCTTGGATGTGGATTCTTCGCCTGCCTATGAAATTGGTGACGAAGATCCAAAAACAATGGATGCTCAGGTTGACATTCAGGAATCGCCTATTGACCCTCCGTCTCAGGATGACCAGCTAGAGATATCTCTCCATGCTTTAGCTGGAATCACCACCCCCCAAACAATGTGGGTCAGGGGTTACCTCAAGAAGCTTCCTCTTACAATACTCATTGATTCTGGTAGCACTCATAATTTCATTGACCCTCGGATCACCAAACAAGTTGATTGTTTTATCCATCCTTGCTCCAACTTTGAAGTCATGGTTGCCAATGGGGGCACCTTACCTTACAAAGGGAAGTGTCAAAATGTGCGTATCTCTATGGGAGATTATACCTTGTGCTCTTACATGTTTTCCTTGACCTTAGGCGGATGTGATGTGGTTTTGGGCGCTCAATGGCTACGCACACTTGGCCCTATCTTATGGGATTTTGCTAAACTTTGGATGTAGTTTTTCCTCAATGGACAAAAACACACATTGACAGGATTACAACCAGGGTCTCTCAGCATCATCAGTTGAAATCGCATGGAAAAAATCCTCAAAAAGAATTCACATGGTGTGATTGCTCAGATCCATTCCATTCAGATGCAACCATCAGCGGTCTCCACTACTCCTTTGGATGTACAACAAATTCTGGATCGATATACAGGTGTCTTTGTGGAACCAGTGGGATTGCCACCTTCAAGGCTAGAATACCATTGGATTCAGCTCCTTCCTGGCAGCGTTCCTTCCAACATTAGGCCCTATCACTACCCATTTCACCAAAAAACGGAGATTGAAATGCTCGTTCGGGACTTATTGAAGCAAGGTATTATTCGCCCAAGCACTAGTTCCTTTTCTTCTCCAGTTCTTGTTGTCCGCAAAAAAGATGGGTCATGGTGCCTCTGCATTGGCTTCCGAGCACTTAATCACCTCACCATCAAGGCTAAGTTTTCAATTCCTGTTGTTGATGAGCTTCATGGGGCTCAATTTTTCTCCAAGTTGGATCTTCATTCTGGGTATCATCAAATTTGGGTTCATGAGGATGATATCCCTAAAACAGCTTTCCTCACACATGATGGCCATTATGAGTTTTTGGTCATGCCCTTTGGCCTCACTAATGCTCCTTCCACATTCCAGGCCTTAATGAATAAAATATTTCGGCCCTACTTGCGGAAATTCATTCTGGTATTCTTTAATGATATCCTCATCTACAGTAAAACATGGGATGAACATCTTTAGCATCTGGATCTTGTCATGCAACTTTTCTCTGACCATCATCTCCACACCAAGCAGTCTAAATGTGTTTTTGGACATAAGGAAGTTGAGTATCTCGGGCACATTATCTCAGCACAAGGGGTTCGCGTGGATACTGCCAAAATCGATGCCATGAACAATTGGCCGCATCCTCAGACACTCAAGAGCCTTCGTGGTTTTTTGGGGTTGACTGGCTACTACTGCAAGTTTGTCAAGGATTATGGGAAAATTGTAGCTCCATTAACTGCTCTATTGAAAAATTATGCTTTTACATGGACACATGCTGCTCAGTGTGCATTTGACAAACTGAAACAAGCTATGTGTACTACACCTGTTCTAGCTATGCCTAATTTTTCCAAGCCCTTCACTATTGAGAGTGATGTTTGCGGCAATGGAATTGGTGATGTTCTCCTTCAAGATGAACACCCCATTACGTTCACCAGCAAAGCCCTTTTAGGTAAGAATTTAGCTGCCTCTATATATGAGAAGGAAATGATGGCTATTTTGCATGCAGTACTGTTAAGATTTAATATGCTAAGACAGAAAATAGTAGCATTGCATTCCATTTCACAATAATAGAATATATAGGATCACTGAAGAAACAACAAGCACAACATAAACACAAGAGACACAGATTTATCTTGGGAAACCCTCATGGGGTAGAAAACCCAGCAAAGCTTCCTCAATATAGATGACCAACAATATACAAAGATGCAAACCAAAGACATGATCTCCTCCTCCACCATAGAAGACCTCTCCTCCACAAGTGCGCTATTCTCAAGTGAGTGAGTGTGTGTAAAATGAGGAATACACCTCCTCTATTTATACACTACTCCGACTTGTCTTTTACACAAATCATGTAGGCTCGTATTTAACCATTGGGTTAAATACCCCACTACAACTGACTGGGCCGACCCCTCTAGGGTGGTCTAATAACCCTTTGACCCACATAACACATACAGGGCCGACCCCCACTAGGGAGGTCTAATAACCCGAGTTACCACATTCCGACGGAGGAATAAACATCTCCGGATATACAATAAGATCTTCACGGAGGAATGAAACATCTCCGGAATAATAAAGTACAAATATAATATTCTTTGAAGTTACAATATCTCAACACTCCCCCTTAACGAGAAGGATATTATAACAGCATCTGCACGAGCAAGGAGTCATCAACATCATACATGATACATCTATAAATCATTGGAAGCTTTCTCAACATCATCAGTAACTCAACTAGTTACTGGAACATCTTCAATACTGGAACATCAACATCTTCAGTACTGAGTCTTTATCTTCTGCAGCACTCAAACAGCTACAATAACATCATCATCTATATCCTCACGATTATCAACATCATCATCATACGATCATCAGCATCGGGATCATCTCGATCTACAGCATCTGGATCATCATGATTTACAGCATCTGGATCATCTCGATCTACAGCATTTGGATCATCTTGATCTACATCATCTGGATCATCTCGATCTACAACATCTGGATCATCACAATCTACAGCATCTGGATCATCTCGATCTACAACATCTGGATCATCTCGATCTACAGCATCTGGACTCGATCTACAGCATCTGGATCATCTCGATCTACAGCATCTGGATCATCTCGATCTACAGCATCATCATCATCTCAATCTACATGATCAGCATCATCGTCATCTAGATCAACTCAATCAGCAGCATCGTCATCTAGATCAACACGATCAGCAACATCATCATCTAGATCAACAGTATTAGTATCCACACCAATACAAGTATACACATCATCAATACAAGTATCCACACAATACAAGTATACACATCATCAATACAAGTATCCACACAATACAAGTATACACATCATCAATACAAGTATCCACACAATACAAGTATACACATAATCAATACAAGTATCCACACAATACAAGTATACACATCATCAATACAAGTATTCACACAATAGCAGCATACCCTGCAACACACACGATCATATTACAGGATGATCAATCCTGCTCTCTTTAGGACATAGGTCCATGGATGATGCAATCCTGTCATGTACCTTTTGAACAAAGGTCCAAGGGCGATCCAGTCCGACCATGTACCTTTTGAACCGAAGTCCAGGGACGTCCAGTCCTATCATGTACCTTTTGAACCGAGGTCCAGGGACGATCCAGTCCTATCATGTACCTTTTGAACCGAAGTCCAGGGACGATCCAGTCCTATCATGTACCTTTTGAACCGAAGTCCAGGGATGATCCAGTCCTATCATGTACCTTTTGAACCGAAGTCCAGGGACGATCCAGTCCTATCATGTACCTTTTGAACCGAAGTCCAGGGACGATCCAGTCCTATCATGTACCTTTTGAACCGAAGTCCAGGGACGATCCAGTCCTATCATTCAATTCTCGAAGACCTCATGTCTACGGCTCAATTCACAGGACCAAAGTCTGAGGACGATCCAATCCCCTTACCTATTCATTCAGGATTTTTATTCTCGGAGACATCTTGTCTACGGCTCAATTCACAGGACCAAATTTCGAGGACGATCCAATCCCCTTACCTGTTCATTCGGGATTTTATTCTCAGAGACATCTTGTCTATGGCTCAATTCACAGGACTAAAGTCCGAGGACGATCCAATTCCCTTACCTGTTCATTCAGGATTTTGTTCTCGGAGACATCTTGTCTACGACTCAATTCATAGGACTAAAGTCCGAGGACGATCCAATCCCCTTACCTGTTCATTCAGGATTTTGTTCTCGAAGACATCTTGTCTATGGCTCAATTCACAGGACTAAAGTCCGAGGACGATCCAATCCCCTTACCTGTTCATTCAGGATTTTTGTTCTCGGAGACATCTTGTCTACGACTCAATTCACAGGACTAAAGTCCGAGGACAATCCAATCCCCTTACTTGTTAGAGGACGATCCAATCCCCTTACCTGTTCATTCAGGATTTTTGTTCTCAGAGACATCTTGTCTACGGCTCAATTCATAGGACTAAAGTCCGAGGACGATACAATCCCCTTACCTCTTCATTCAGGATTTTGTTCTCGGAGACATCTTGTCTACAGCTCTCTTTAGAACATGTGTTCAAGGATGATACAATCCCTCTTCTTTCTTAGAGACATCTATCTACGGCTCACTTTAGGACTAAAATCCAAGGATGATTCAATCCTCACATGTCCACCAAGGACTCCATTCTCGAAGACATCTGTCTACGGCTCCTTTTAGAACATGTGTTCAAGGATGATGCAATCCCTCTTCTTTCTTGGAGACACCTGTCTATGGCTCCTTTTAGAACATGTGTTCAAGGATGATGCAATCCCCTTGTCACCTTACACCCTGTCTAAGGACCATCCACCAACCTCTCTGTCGGCATCACCAATATAGGTATCCACATCATCGACCTCACTGTCAATGCAGGCAATCTCATCATAAGTGATCACATCACTCCCCCTTTCGAGGAGGGTCCTTCTAAACTATATTAAGTTTGTCTCGGAAAACTTTACTTGAGGTAGAGGTTTGGTTAGTACATCGGATCGGTAGAGGTTTGGTTAGTACATTGGTAACTTGTTACAAATTCGAACATTAATTCCTTTCTGCACCATATCTTGTATATAGAAATGTCAGATCTCTATGTGCTTTGACTTATCATGGAACACACTGGATTCTCTGCCATTTTGGTACAACTCTGTTTGTCACATAGGATCACAGTTGAGTCTATCTCTAAGTCAAACATTCCTGAAGCCATACTACTTCATACCTTAACAGAGCAAGCAGCCATATATTCTGCTTGTGCTAAGAGCCACATTAGATTGTTTCCTGCTAAACTACAAGATCATGGCTGATCCCAGACAATAACATCCTCTCGATGTGCTCTTCCTGTCTGATACACTTCCTGCCCAATCAACATCTGTGTAGCCATCTGAAGTCATGATCTCCAAGATAACATAGATCAAAGTCTATTGTATCCTTTAGGTACCGCATCACATGATTTGCAACTTATCAGGTGAACACATCTAGTTTCCACTAGATACTGACTTAAGGTGTTCATAGAAAAGCATATATCTGACCTAGTATTTGTTAGATACATCAATGACCCAATAATTTTAGAGTTATATCCACTAACTTTGATGAGTCATCTGCTAACAGCTTCAAGTTGGAATCCATGAGAGTGGCCATTCCAACACATCAATTCTTCTCAAGATTTCTCAGCATACTTTCCCTAGTTGAGAAAGATTCCTTACGAGCCTTGCCATACTTCTAGACCTAGGAAGTAATGCATCAATTTGAGATCTTTCATTTTCATTTCTGTTTCTCATTCCCTATCAGAAAGATATCATCTACATACAATAATAGTATGATCCATAACCTTAAGGTAAAGGTTAGGAACAACTTTACTTTTGGTAAAGCCCAAGCTTATCAAGAAACTGTCAGTTCTCCCTTTGTGACTGAACATCATTCACACTCTGCATTGAATGATCTTCTGCATATCTATCTGTGCCATCTCTCATTAGATGGGTCTACTGATATGGGCCTCAATATCATTCGAACTCTGTGGTGAGTTCCTTCTTGCATCCATGTCATCTGTGTCTAGAAACCATATTCAACCTTGTAGCAAAGGTTGAGATCCACATCACCCATGGTGATCATTAAGCTCATCACTTGATTATCGATCCTGGGTACCCATACAGAACCTGATTCACACTTCTTCTTTAATTACATCATTAAGAGAATGGTCTTATCTAGTCACTTGGAGCAAAACATCTCGTCATGATTCTCTTCCTTTTTCTAAGAGAATCTTCTAGCCACGAGCCTTCTATATTTTGTTTGATTTGTAAATCTTCTTGTTGAACATCCATCACTTGTTCGGTGTTCATCATTCTTCATGATCTTTCCTACATATCAAAATTAAGTACATGATTAGTAATACTTCATAATCATGAAATCATGTTGACATGATAACCTATTATGCATACAGATATCATTTACATAGTCATGCAACTATCTTGACCAATATTTTGGCACAACACTTTTCCATATCCTGTATGCATATAGTGGCTATCTAGATGCCTTCCATCTCTACCAGAACATACTATCGAGAGTGTGCACAGCTCTCAACATGTCAGTAAAGAGGTTTCATTCTATACAAGCAACAATGGAATGTTTGTCCAACTTACCAATCATATGCATATTAGTAGTATATTGTTCAATGCTCTATGAATGTTTACACTCAGCATGATATATTCTAGGAATACAAATATGCATACAACCTATTACAGGCAATATCATTTACTATTTCAAATAACAACTCAAATACTTATCTTTTATGTTTGTGTGGTTGCCTCCCGCTTGATCTTCTGTATGTCTTTTGAACTTCTATTCATTCTGTACCACTGTGCATGCTCAAATGTCATCCTCATGATCTCATACACAAACATACATTCATTAGTATATTCTCAATGTTATCAAAACATTATAGTTCTAAATAATCTTGAAAATGTATAGTCATGATTATAGATAATATTCAAGGTTTCAGGGAAGTCTTCTTTTACTCATGCATATTCTTGTTTGATCTGGTTAGTTAAATTATCAACCAAGATAAGAGACATAATATGCATAAACCCTTGATTACTAACTTTATGAATAAGCATAACCAATCATACCAAATACACTTATATAAGGGATCCTAACACAAGGTAAGATTCTAACATGACATAGGAAAACATACCTGGATTAGTATACCTGCTTAGTTATGTCTAACATACCTAATCAATATCTTCTTTGTTCTCTTCAATGATTTAGAGATCCTATGCTGGAACCTGCATATCTCATAGGTTAAGCATAATAGAACAAAGTCATACATACCTCGTAAGTATAAATTCTATGTGATCAAATATTATGGATGAGTCTTTGTCTTCATATTATCATGGTCATGGAACTTGATTTGTCTTTCATGATGTACTTGTATCTTGTTAGCAGACAACATCAACCTCATACAACACCACAGTGCATTAGTACAATCATATATCCCTAATCAATGAATGTCTTCTATCATTCACATGCATTCATACTATTACTAGGGTGATAAGACAATTCTAACATTAATCAAGATTGCACTAATAAATAATATGAAGACAGACATATTATGAACTTTATCAGGAATCGGATTTCAAGACATACCTGTATCTCCTTAAGACATACATGTCGAGACTTCTTGTAGTCTTCTTATGTAAGGCCTTAGCCTCAAATCCCCCTAAAACTTGATCTGGAGCTTGATTAGGGTTTGTTAGAGAAACCCTAAAAATTCAATCTTTGACTCTCACACTTCTGAATGGATGCAAGGATGTGTCTTCCTGAGCTGATCAAACTAGCATACTTCAATTTTGAAATCTCCAAAATTTGACCCCTCAAAATTTTCCTTCGAAACTTCTGGATATTCTGGACAGGATCCCGAACTAGGGTTTGATGAAGCCCACCCTTCTGCCCAATCAAAAGGTTCGATCCAAGGCTCTAAACTCTTATTTTTCTGAGGAGCTTCCAGCCATGGTTACAGACTTCAAAAATTCCAACTTTTGCTGAAGCCCTAATTTTCCATCTTTCCGATCAAAATCTCGAACTGGGGTTTGATCAAGCCTGGTCTTCTACCCAACCAAAAAATTCGATCTTGGTCTCTAAATTTCAATTTTCCTAAGTAGCATTCAGCCGTGGATTCCGATTCCAAAAATTCTAACTTTCTCCGAAACCCTAAATTCCGGAAGCCATGAATGAAGGTGCTCCAAAAATAATTCTATTTTGACAGAAATATGTACCTGATTGTTTCTGCTGCAACTCCGAACATTTTGCTCCACAGGATCTGAAAACATTTTTTGTGGTAGCCTGACCTGTCTTCTTTCCATCCCAATAGGTCTGACCTCAATTGGATTTTCTGAGAGAGAGTTAGGCCAAGTGTCGCAACGTGACCTTTTTATGGGATAAAACAGGAGAGCGAACTTGTACGGCGTGACACGTGTCACTGGTTCAACTTCGACCTCTGAAAAAGTTTTCTGAGATAGTAAAGTATTTGTAATACCTGTCAATTTTTACGAAATTTCATTTGGATCTTCCTAGCCCAAGTTATGACCTTTTTTCCAAGGTCACCTGATTTTGACTGAGATCTGGAAGAGGCAGAAACCCTAACTTGTACTGATCATAACTAACAAAGTACAACGCATCTGAGGGTGTCCTTTGGACACAAGGTACCTGGGGATGTTATCTACGACTTGTAAACGTTTTAGATCCTGAACCTTTGCAGAAATGGATTTATAGCGAAAGTTCCACGATGACTGGTTTTTGTTATGTAAAACCCAAACCTTCAAATTGTCGCAAGTGAAGCAAGTGTCATAAGTGCCATACATTGCCTTCCTTCAGGTTAGCTCTGATACCATGTTAAGATTTAATATGCTAAGACAGAAAATAGTAGCATTGCATTCCATTTCACAATAATAGCATATATAGGATCACTGAAGAAACAACAAGCACAACATAAACACAAGAGACACAGATTTATCTTGGGAAACCCTCATGGGGTAGAAAACCCAGCAAAGCTTCCTCAATATAGATGACCAGCAATATACAAAGATGCAAACCAAAGACATGATCTCCTCCTCCACCATAGAAGACCTCTCCTCCACAAGTGCGCTATTCTCAAGTGAGTGAGTGTGTGTAAAATGAGGAATACACCTCCTCTATTTATACACTACTCCATCTTGTCTTTTACACAAATCATGTAGGCTCGTATTTAACCATTGGGTTAAATACCCCACTACAACTTACTGGGCCGACCCCTCTAGGGTGGTCTAATAACCATTTGACCCACATAACACATACAGGGCCGACCCCCACTAGGGATGTCTAATAACCCGAGTTACCACATTCCGACGGAGGAATAAACATCTCCGGATATACAATAAGATCTTCACGGAGGAATGAAACATCTCCGGAATAATAAAGTACAAATATAATATTCTTTGAAGTTACAATATCTCAACAAGTACAAAAGTGGCGACCATACCTATTAGGGAATCATTTCTGCATCAAGACTGATCACCAGAGTCTGAAATATTTCTTGGAATAGCGTGTCTCCTCCCCAGCACAACATAAATGGGTTAGCAAACTCATGGGTTATGACTATGAGATCACTTACAAGAAGGGTAAAGACAATATTATGGCAGATGCTCTTTCTCGCACATTTGATGCCCAAGTTTCTCTTTCAGCTATTTCTATGCCTGTTCCAAATTGGTTGCAATCTGTTCAACAGGGTTATGTCAATGACTCTTCCTTATCTCAAATCTATTAGAAAAACAGGATCGCAGAGCAATAACAATAAACAGAAATGCAAATATAATCACACATACACATTACAAGAGAGACACAGATATATCGTGGTTCACCCAACTTGGGCTACGTCCACACTGAATTTGCCAGTCCTTATTATTATTACCGTCCAGCAAGTCGAAGGGATACAACCTGCAGCACAACCGCTGCACTTCCTCTTCTCTGTTTCACAGTCTCTCTACAGATCTCAAAGATATTTACAATGCATAAAACCTAATACATCAACCCTAGCCGTATTACAATGTCTTTCTTTTATAAGGGAAATACAATGGGAAAATACCACGGGATACCCAAAACCATGGGTCCGCAAAACAGCTGGCGAAAATAGCCCCCAAAATTTTCTTCGGGGGTGTTGCCCCCGAACCCCCATTTCTCGGGGGCGCTGCCCCCGGACCCCCCAGCCAGGGGGGATGGGCCCCCCTGGAACCCCGTGGGGGGGTGATGCCCCCCCACACTCCCCCGCTGGGGGTGAGTGTACAGTCCACCTACATATCATATAGAACTGGGGTACAAACACGGCTGATACAATATCATCTATGAGACTAGAAGATCTGGCTCCACAACCAAGAATCTCCCACTTGGAGACTGATCACAACAACTCCACCGCTGCTGCACTTGCTGGACTTGGACTTGGAAAATTTCTCCTCTTCACCTTCATGCTAGAAGGCCAACTGAAACCGAGCACGAACTCAGTTTCTCTCTGGTCACTACCTTTGTGAACATGTCTGCAGGATTCTGGCTAGTATGTATCTTTTCCAGCTTTAACAGTTCATCTTCCAGAACAGAGCGTATGAAATGGTGCTTGAGCTGTATATGTTTAGTCCTGGAATGGAATGCTGAGTTCTTTGCAAGGTGAATGGCACTCTGACTGTCACTATACAATCTGCTATCCTTCTGCTTCTTACCCACTTCCTCCATAAACCTCTGCAACCAAATCATCTCTTTACTAGCCTCTGTAATGGCAACATACTCTGCTTCTGTTGTTGAAAGTGTAACAACCTTCTGTAGTTTCGAAATCCAGCTTACTGATGTTCCACCTACAGTAAACACATACCCTGTGGTACTCCTCCTGCTATCCTTGTCACCTGCCATATCTGCATCAACATATCCCTGTAGAACAGTGTCTGAACCTCCAAAACATAATGCCTTAGTGGTAGTACCTCTCAAATACCTGAGAATCCACTGTACTGCCTTCCAATGTTCTTTACCTGGACTGTTCATATATCTGCTCACAACTCCCACTGCATGTGGAATATTTGGTCTTGTGCACACCATGGCATACATCAAGCTGCCAACTGCTGATTGATAGGGAACCTTGGACATGTAATCTGTCTCTTCTTGTGCCTTGGGACACATTTCCTTACTTAGACTGAAATGGCTAGCCAAAGGTGTACTTACAGGTTTTGCATTCTGCATTCTGAACCTCTCCAACACCTTTTGTATGTACTCACTTTGAGACAATGTCAATTTGCGATTTTTCCTGTCTCTCATTATTCTCATACCAAGGATTTGCTTTGCAGCACCCAAATCCTTCATCGCAAATGAATTAGCTAGCTTCCTTTTGAGTACATTTATATCCTACATGTCAGACCCTGCAACAAGCATGTCATCGACATACAATAACAAGATAATATATCTTCCATTGTCTAGCTTCTTGAAATAAACACAGTGGTCAGAATGACATCTACTATAACCTTGTTCTGTCATAAACCTGTCAAACTTTAGATACCACTGCCTTGGAGCTTGCTTCAAACCATACAAACTCTTTTTCAACTTGCATACCAGATCCTCCTTACCTTTGACCTCATACCCTTGTGGCTGCTGCATATATATTTCTTCCTCCAAATCCCCATGGAGGAAAGCTGTTTTTACATCTAACTGTTCAAGATGCAAATCTTCTACCGCCACTAGACTTAAGATAGTCCTAATTGAAGTCATCTTTACAACAGGAGAAAATATTTCATCAAAATCTATACCTTTCTTCTGTGCAAACCCCTTTACAACAAGTCTGGCCTTGTACCGCTTCTTACCTCCTTCTTCTTCCTTCAACCTGTAAATCCATTTGTTTTGCAATGCTCTTTTACCAGCAGGCAACTTAACCAAATCCCAAGTCTGGTTTCCTACCAATGAGTCCATCTCCTCATTCATGCCTTGCTCCCACTTCTATCTAGTTTCCACCTGCATTGCTTCTTCATAACATTCTGGTTCACCAGAATCAGTCATCAATAAATAATACATTGAAGGAGAGTATCGTTCAGGGAGTCTACTTAACCTGGTAGATCTTCTTACAGTTGCAGGAGTTTCAGGTACTTGCTGCTGCTCTTGATTTTCTGCCACCTTCGGAACTTAATTTTCTTTAACTTCATCAAGCACTATGTACTCTGTGCTTTCCTTTTCCTGTTTCTTTCCCTGCAACTGATCTTTATACATGAACTTTTCATTGAATATCACATCTCTACTCCTGATGATTTTGTTATTTTCATAATCCCATAAACGATAACCAAATTCATCAACCCCATATCCAATAAAGGTACATTTCTTGGATTTAGCTTCAAGCTTTGTTCTATTTTCTTTATCAATATGGACAAATGCTTCACAACCAAACGTTCTCAGAAATGAGTAGTTTACCTTTTTATCTGTCCATGCTTCCTCTGGAATACCACCATCCAAAGCACTTGAAGGTCCTCTGT
The DNA here is from genome assembly GCA_027924585.1 of Larix kaempferi. Taxonomy (NCBI): domain Eukaryota; kingdom Viridiplantae; phylum Streptophyta; class Pinopsida; order Pinales; family Pinaceae; genus Larix; species Larix kaempferi. Next base: position 391,451 of record BSBM01000542.1, on the reverse strand, counting down.
TTATTAAATAAACAGCAGTATTTACAGCATCCGCCCAAAACTGTAAGGGCAACCCTGCATGCAGTCGCATACACTTTGCAGGCTCCATGATCGTTCTGTTCATCCTTTCTGACACACCATTTTCTTGTGGTGTTCCTGGGACTGTCTTCTCTCTATGAATCCCATGGTATGAACAGTAACTATCAAACTCCTTGCCGCAGTACTCACCTCCATTATCAGATCTGAGACACTTCAACCTTTTTCCTGTCTCATTCTCAACCAAAGCTTTCCACTTCTTAAAAGTAGCAAACACATCAGATTTCTGTCTAATGCAATAAACCCAAGTTTTTCTAGTTGCATCATCAATAAATGTAACATAATAATGAGAGCCACCAAGAGATTGTACCTTAGCCGGTCCCCATACATCTGTATGCACAAGCTCTAATTTTTCATTCTTCTTCTGTTTCCCAACCCTGAGAAATCTGACTCTCTTATGTTTTCCATAAACACAGTTTTCACAGAATTCCAAACTTACCTGCTTCAAATCCGGCAGCAACTTCCTTGAGTGGAGAATCTGCATCCCCTTCTCACTCATGTGGCCAAGCCTATGATGCCACAATGCTGTATCTGTTCCTGTGGAAGCTAAAGAGATAGAATGGTCAGTATTATGAGGACATAAATACAACGTACCTACTCTTTCTCCTTTTGCTATCACCATTGATCCTTTAGTGATCTTCCACCACTTTTCTCCGAACGTAGATAGACATCCGCCATCTCCCAACTGCCCTGTTGAGATCAGATTTCTTTTCATAGTAGGAATATGCCTAACATCTTTCAACAGCCAATCAGTTCCATTCTTAACTTTTATCCATACCTTACCCATTCCAACAATTTTACATGGCTCATCATCACCCAATAAAACATGTCCAAAATCGCCAGGAACATACTCATGAAAGTATTTCCTATGGGGTGTAGCATGACATGAAGCTCCTGAATCTACTACCCAATAATCACTAGTATTATCTAATGCAAGAATCAAAGCATCTTGTAACACATCACCTGCTACATTTGCTTCCTGGGTAGTTTCCTTCTGTGCATCTCCTTTCTTCTTTAGAGATTTGCAGTCTGTCTTCAGATGTCCTTTCTTTCCACAGTTCCAGCACTCTATCTTTCCCAGTCTGGACTTGGATCTGCCCGTTTTAGACTTTCCACGATTACCTTGGCTCTTTCCTCTCTCCTTTTGTCTTCCTCTGCTCTCCATGGTCAATGCATTACCTGATGTCTCACCTGTGCTTTTTCTTCGCATTTCCTCGCTAAGAATAACACCAATAACATCATCAAATTTCAAGGTGTTTGAACCAGATACAGAGTTACTTACAACCATGACCAAGCTATTCCAGATTTCTGTCAATGAACACAAGATTAGAAGAGCCCTAACCTCATCATCAAAGTTCACACTTACAGAACTTAGCTGATTTGTAACCGTATTAAACTCATTTAAATGATCAGTAACAGATCCACCTTCAGACATCTTCATATTAAATAAATGCTTCATTAGAAATACCTTGTTGGAAGCCGAGGGTTTTTCATACAGCTTACCCAATGCTTTCATCAAACCCTCTGTTGTCGTTTCTTTTGAGATATTGAAAGCCACCGACGAAGCCAGGCTCAACCGTATTGTTCCCAGAGCCTTTCTGTCAAGAACCACCCATTCTTCGTCCTTCATAGTCGTCGGCTGCTTTGCTTTTCCTCCCAACGATAGGAATAGATCCTTCTGGTACAGATAGTTCTCCATTTGCATCTTCCATAACCCGAAGTTTTGGCCGTTAAACTTCTCGACCTTAAACTTTCCTTCTTCTTCCATTGCTCCCACTCGAACTAGAAACCCTAGCTTCCTGCGGGTTTAGTTGCCAAATAGACCTTTGGCTCTGATACCAGTTTCTTCCTCCATGGTACGAACCGTTACACCAAAACCTCAAGATGTTAGTGAAGTCCGCCCACTAGGATCTTAACATCCCACCACGCTCCGTAGTCCAGAATCTGGGCTGAATGTGTGCCCGTACGGTGGTGTCCCCTTTGCGCCGTACGAGCCCCGGGCGAACACTACAATGCCGATGTTTCCTTGGTATCAGAGCCTCCACCAAGGTTCAAGTCACAGAGCGGGTGGAAACGTCGTCATTGCAGTGTTCGACCAGGGCTCGTACGGCGCAAAGGGGACACCACCGTACGGGCACACATTCAGCCCAGATTCTGGACTACGGAGCGTGGTGGGATGTTAAGATCCTAGTGGGCAGACTTCACTAACATCTTGAGGTTTTGGTGTAACGGTTCGTACCATGGAGGAAGAAACTGGCAAATTGCTTCCTCTTCCGGAAGAAGATTCGGGAGATGATACTGAAATTTTATGTTCTAATATTTCTGATATTATGTACGATATTAATGAACATGAAGAATTAGGTTTGGATTCAAATCCAGATGATCCCCCTCAGTTTCCAAAGTGGGCATAAAAGACTCTCACATCTGTTGGTTATAACATTGGAAATCATGTCGATCCAAGAAGAACCCGAGCAAACTTTCAAAGAGCAGGTATGGATATTTCATATTCTGATCCATTTCTATCCGAAAATTGTTTTTTGATATTTGGGTCATATCCCAAATCATACTACCATTCCCACTGAGATCCGAGATGGAAAACTGCCATGGATAAAGAGTACAATTCTCTTCAGAAAAATGCAACATGGGAGCTAGTTTCACTTCCACCTCAAAGAAAATTGGTTCAATGCAAATGGGTCTACTGAACCAAGGTTGCTGATGATGGTTCAAACTGAAAACAAAAATCTATGTTGGTGGAAAAAGGTTTCTCACAATTCCATGGTGTGGACTACAAATTTTTTTTGCAATGGTTGCAAAAATGGACTCAATCCGGCTAGGTTTGGAAATTTCCGCATCCAAGCACTGGGAGGTGCACCACATGTACGTGAAGAGTTATTTTATTCATGGAGATCTTCAGGAATATATCTACATGAAGTAGCCAAAATTTTACATATCACATCCGTCACTTTTTTTCATATTAGGGAAATCTTTGTATGGTTTAAAATAGGCCCCAAGAGCATGGTATGGAAAGATGGATTCCTTTCTTCTGTCGCAAAAATTTGTGAGATGAAAATCAGATCTGAATGTGTATATATAGTAGCATGATGGTAATTTTACGATCATTTTAATTTATGTTTATGACCTATTGATTACAGGAAACACTCTTGCTTCGATCGGCACAATAAAAGCTGCTTTACACCAAGCATTTGATATGAGTGATTTAGGCCCGCTGAAGCAGTTTCTTGGTCTTGCGATCACTCAAAATTTTGATTGGATCATGATTTATCAATAAAAATATTCTTTGGACCTACTAAAGAATTTCAATATCGAAGAATGTAAAGATGCACCATTCCCATTCCTCTCAGGAATCAGTCTTGAGGATGGTGATTCTACACTTTACCAACAATTGATTGGTAGTCTTTTGTATCTGACACACTCTAGGCATGATATTTCTTATGCTGTGAGTGTTGTTTCAAGGTACATGAAGCAACCCCATGAGCTTCACTAGAAGGCATCCAAAATTATCTTGCATTATATGCAGGGTACGAGACATTTTGGCATTCACTATGCTGCAGATTCCGATCTTCATTTGGTTGGATTCACTGATTCAGATTGGGCAGGTGATAGCATTGATCGGAATTCCACTTCTAGATATTTTTTCATGATTGGAACATGGCCTATTTTTTTTTCAAGCAAAAATCAGGATGTCATTGCCTTATCTTCAATAGAGGCATAGTATCAAGGAGTAGTCAATGCTTACATTCAGGCAGTTTGGTTGCAAGGTATTCTAGCAGATTTTGATATTGGTAGAACCACTTCTACTGTAATTTTTGTGACAATCAGAGTGCTATCAAGATCTCAGCAGATCCAATTCAAAGACATAGTACCAAGCATATCTATATCCACATGAACTACATCCGAGAGCTTGTGCATGACAGAACCATTGTACTGCAATATTCCCCTATAGAAGAGAAACTTGCAATCATCTTCACCAAGAGTTTCACTGAGAAGAAGTTCTCTTACCTCCGTTCACTGTTGGGGGTGAGTTCTACCATGGTGAGGACATATTAGATCCTTCAGTATTCATTTTGAGGGGGGGGTTTCTTTCCCATTAAGTGTTTCCCTCTTTACTCACTTATATTTTTTAGCATTTCTTGGATTATTTCTGTACTGGGTGACCTATGGCCTTTGTTGTCAGGGGCCCTTTTATTATTTTATTTTACTCCTCCACATGCGATTATCTTAAGGGGGGTGTTGGAGTCATTTTCCAACAACAAGTTGTTTATTTGGGCTTAAAAACCTAATTTACCACTTATCCTAAGTATTTTGACTCAATTATGTGCTTACATCATTAGCATATCATTAGTTTCAGTGAACTAGGTCTCCTCCTTCATTCGGGTATTCAACTGGGCCATCAATATCAATTAACTAGGAATCCTCCATCATTCGGAGAGACAAATGGGGTGATTTGCATGACTAAAGGGAACTACTCAGTCCAACTGACAACATTTATTATTACATTCAGGTAACTGAAGTCAGAAAGGCACCCTCCTACTCAGTTTGACCCAATATTTTGTTATTTCACCTAAAAATCAGTTAACTGAAGTCAGAAAGGCGCCCCCACCTAATTTTGGGAATTTAGTTGAGTTCTTGATTCAATTATACTTAGTTAGACAGTTTCAGAGTTTGTTAGAGTCAATTACATGGTAGTTAAGTGGTTAACTGATGTGTCGAGTGGTGTTAACTGCCAAGTAAGCCACTCTCATGCATTCAATTCGAATGACCTCTCTAGGATTCGAATTGATGGGATATCATTGCTATTGTTACACATTGTAATTATATTCTGAGTTAATGATAATGCATGAATTGTTGTAAACCTTTTGCACCAGTGTTTTGACACACAATTTGCCGCATGCATCTCTCGTAATTGTTGTTCTTGTTTCATAGACATGTTGTGCTTGAATTTTACAGTAATTAGTCTCACATCTTGCAATCAACCTCCCCGAAAGATGAAATTCCAGTGTCTCGATTTTTACTTCGTGTCAGAAAATATTAAAAAGAAAGTGGCACCAACTAGAGAGCGACCGCGGGCCCCCGTCAGACTACACCCTAGTTTGGTGTAGTGTTGGACATCCCCCCGTGACTCCTCCTAGACCACATTTTCTTGTGTAGGACCACACTTGGTGAATCTGGATACATTCCCAGTACCAATTCATTATATCGGGAATCCCCTCCCATCTATTCAACTCATTAATTCATTAACTTAAAAGGAACCAAGACACTCTGCAAAACACTTTACTTTCTCAACAACATTTTACGACTCCATTTTTCAGCACTGGCAATTTTACTTTTACAATCCTCTGCTTTAAACTACTATGTGTTGAATGACCTTGTAATTCATATGTGATTTATGTTGTTGTATCAGTTACTTTATTTGCAATCTCTTGCTTCAGTTTCTAGTTTATAAAAACTCATAAAAAAATTACTCATCCATAAACCATCACCTATATCTTAGTCATCCTTAGTAACTTTTAGGGTCCACCCCCCTTGGCTTCATTAGGATTTTTCCTAAATGGAGGAGTCAAGAATCAAGTGACAATACTTGACTTGAATTTCCCCCCCAAGGACACACTTAGTGGCTTGAATATTTCTGCCACATTAACCCTAGGTGTGTGAAAGGAGGCAACAGGTCCCATCCATGTCATGTAGTTAAAGGTATGACGAGGATCAGTCACATGTAACAGGTGTGGCGTGGAACAACCATGTGGATGCTGAGTATAAGTGGAATCATTGGAAGGGGTCATATGCATGGGTGGAATCCACATAGGACATGCATAAGTTTGCTTATGCCATGAATGGCCCAGATAACATCATGCATGTCATATCATTAGATCTGAACCATTAGCACATCAGAAGGTGATAAGAGGTTATTGGGGGGGAGCCTCACATGAACGATCCATATTGCATCATGTAAGTATGATCGGATGATCATGACCATCTATGCATAATGGAGGTGATCATGCTTTATGGTAAGGGGTAAGCTGCAGATGGATCAGATTAGATCGTGCATGTTGCAAATTTTAATTTGATCCATTCATGCAAAAGAAACGTATCCAAGGTTAATCTAAGAAACATAACAAGTACTTCCATAAAAAGTACTTATTGGAACATTATTATCATAAGAAGATGGAATATTTATTTGAACTCAAATTCAGAGGGATGAGCATGGATGAGTATGAAAATAATTTTTTAGAAATACTAAGATATGTTGGGTTTATCATGGAGCAGAAGGTAAAGATACAAAGTTTTTTTAATGGTTTTCTTTCATTTTACAAGGATAAATTCAGTATGATGAACCTAAGACCCTTGAAGAAACAATTCAGAAGGACACGCACATGTATGATAAAAAAAAAGGAAGGGAAAATTTTTAGAAGTCTTGGAGAGATTAGATGAAGGATAAGCATGATGAAAGGAAGAAAGGATTCAAACCATCTTTCTTTAGGAACCAAGATAATTGATATAAACAAATGGTAATCCAACTCAAAATGTGCCTAGGAAGACAGTATGATGGAAAAGGAAGTAGGCGACAACTGAAATGTTGGGGATGTGAAGGAAACCATTTATATAATATTGTCCACAAAGGGGAGACATAATGAGAGATTTGCACAATTTATAGGAAGCAAGTACTGTGGAGGATGTAAGTAAGAACATTCCCATACTTTATGCATCCTTGGAAAATAGACAAGCAGATCATCAATCCAACATGATTGAGGTTGAAGGTAAAATTGCTAATCAACCTATTTCTATTTGCATTGATTCAAGAGCAAGTCATAGTTATATTGCTCCTAATTTAGTTGAAATATTTCAGATAGATAAAAGTAAGCATTATAGATCATGGATGGTTCAATTGGCTACTAGAATGAAAAGGAAGATTAATGAATTAGTAAAGGGTTGTGGTTGGATATGAATGGACTGAACACTTTTGCATATTTGAACATAATACCACTTGGTTCGTATGTGTTGGTTAAAATTATTGATATTTAATTCACCTCAATTTAATTTATCAACCGGAGAATCATAGACTTTGAGCTGCTACACTATATGTGCGGGTAAAGTAGTCTCAATGCTCATTCCTCAAGAAACCCTAATCTACTTACAACAAGAATGAAGCTAACACTTAAATGACCAATACCAAGTATCACTAGATTTGTACTATAGAAAAGAAAACTAATTTACTAATTCCTATCTCACTATTGAACTCAAAAATAACCAATAAGGAATTTCCAAATTGCAGTTCTATGATTTTTAAAACAAAACAACTTGCTAGAAAAATAAACACAATCTTAGGCTACAGCAACTAATAATCTCTACAGCAATCTAAGTTATTGTAACTACAATCCATATAAAGATAATCAACCTGTTATCTACCAAATGCATATACTTAATTGACCTTGTTTCCTAGCTGAACTCCAAATTTAATGTTTAAATCCACACAAATATTTCCAAATCTGAACTAAACCTATGGCCTTTTAGCTTTAAGTTGTCAATACACACAGTCTATCGAAGGAGAGCTTGACTGTTTAGTGAAATTCCAATATACTCTGTTTATGATTTGTGCATATAAATGCACATAAAGAAACACCAAAACTATTAAGATTCTACTCATCAATAGATGTTAGAACTGTGTAAAAGACATTCACTGGTTCTGGTTTAGATTGTGAAACTGATTCAAGGTAACAAGGTTATAGACAAAGACTCCTTCCCAAAACTCATTCAAATACAACTTCAGTTTTTATTCAATCTTTCATCCAAAAAGAGATAAACCTTAAATGTTCTATGATCACAGCTTTCAAGCCCTCGACTCTTTTGCAAATGATGCTCAAATCTTGCAAATTCGACAGTAAAAGGACAGGCTATTTATAAGCTACCCTCATGCTGCAACACAAAGGTTTTAATATTTAGAGTCAAACTCATGATTCATGTACCAACGCCACACACTGGAGATTAAAGGAAAGATTTAAATCCAAACCATTCCTTAATTCATTTTACAGTCCCGTGAATAAGACAAGTTCAAAACCATTCCTGTAGCTATGATTATAATACTGTATACTGGTCAAATAGAAATATAACACTCAATCTATTCATAATCATTCATAAAATCGAGTCTACCATGACCTACATCAAGTTCATCACATGATTTACGCATACCCTAGTTTTAAACAACAATTAAAAACCAGAGGAAGTCTTAAATTCAAACTGTTAACGAACTAAATCCACTATCATCAACTAATAAATGCTACTAACAGTCACGCATTCTATTTCAATCCAGTAATGAGCAACCATTAATATTCTGAAAAGAAATGTGAAATGATAAAAACGCCAATATACTACTGCAAACCACACACTACTGGAATATCACAATTTGGTGTTGAAGGTGGGCCCTGCCCTCAACGCCTCACACACTTAAGTCACAGATTTGATGAAAACACACACTGAATCGTATTGATAAAATGAAGTTTGTACAATCCTCTTCACTTAGGGTTTCCACAGTCGCTTTTATATTGAATTATGCAGAGTGAAATCGCCCTGGAAACAAGGGTCGATATGAATAACAACCCTCAGATATCTTAGCAATTCTGAGCCAAAAGATGGAATCTCAGATCCCCAAATATACACATATTGTTAAAGAGAAAATAACAACAACCCTCGATCAAAGATCATGCCTAAAATAGCAGTGGAGTAATCCTCAAAAGCATCTGAGAGACGATATGGATCCAGGAAAAATGCCCTCATTGTAGATCGAATCCCCGATCTCTGCATAAACCTCCTTTGAACGCTGGGCCAGGCAGCCAAATGAACCCTGTATAGAAGAGAAACCAATCTTATTATTAGCATATCATTTAATAAAACCTAAAACCCAAAATATATGCATAAAACAAGAAAATACAACAAACAAATAATTAAAATCACTTACCATAGCTTTAGCAGTGTTGACCTCCAAAAAGACACACAAAACTGATTATTATTGGATTCCATTAAGACTTTTAATGCTAGAAAACAGTATACTGAATGGGCAAAATAGAGGACCAACATCTCCCCCAGACTGAAGGTCTTGCATGTCCCAATGCAAGGGAATTTCAGATAGACAAAATTTTAAATCCCCACAGTGAATTATCAATCCTTGGATCCAAATCCAGAGACTGAAGCTGAGGTATTAAACAGGACTTGCACCTGAGGAGGAGAGGGGGCAGAGTGTTGCTGTATGCTAACCAACTGTTCAAACTGTTTGTCTTTCTTCTTTAACTGTTTTCGAAGGCTGTGATTTGTCCCTTTAACTTCATCAACCAGGGTTTGCAAAGATACTATTCTAGCTTTTAAAATGGCATTTTCTTGTTTGATAACCCGATCCAACCTTACATATTCTTGCAGCTTCTTTGTCAATTTAATATTCTTTTGCCTAAAATAGTCAATCCCCTGTGCTGAAGCCTCTGAACCAGATCTGGAAAGTGATGCCCTGACAGATTTTAAACTCGATTTGGAAGAGGATACTTTGACAGATTTCAAACTTGACTTTGAAGGGGATCCTTTGGTAGATTTCAGACTCGATTTTGAAGGGGATACTGGCAGCAAAGGTTCACTGACAGGACTCAACGATGCAGAATAATGAGGAGAACCAGGAGAATCAGAGTTAGCATGGGTAGAGGGAGCATCAGATGATGACAACTCAACTTGAACAGGTTCTTTACCCTTAGATCCCTTTCTCCCCTCTTTAGCGGCCATGCTGCGAGTAAATCATCTATTTGACAAAACAAACAAATTCTCCTGCTCCTTATCCCCCCCAGACCGAGAGCTAACACACTGTCTCTTAGAGATTGGGGACTTCTTAGCATATAATGGAGCAGTTTTCTTGCAACTGTTAACAGCGGGTTCCTGAAGGCAATCATTTTGAGGAACAGAATTATTTGTAGAGGAAGCTTTCTCCATTAGATCAGGAATACCAGGCTCACCTGATTCATTCCTCAAGGGTGACTGAAGATGAGGGTTAGAGAGTTCATACACAAATTGTTCCCATCCCCAACCTTGCTTCTTTAACTCAGCTAAAACGAGCATTTTAATAAGCCCATGATGGTAAAGACTATGAGTTGGATGCTCTAAGTTCTTCCTCACTTGTGAAGCCATTTTACTCAAACTTTTCCAAAAATAAAATGGAAAGTTCAGAAGCTTACCAAACTCGAAGTGAGCTAGCAGGCGAAAATGACAGGCTTTGTAAGTGGAGAAGCGACCTTCACAGGTAATTAGCTTGGTGATGATCATCAAGGAATTATGAAATTCTTCTCTAACCCACAGCTTGGAGAAACCCTTCTCACCCTTCACAGCCAAATATTCTGGTTTGAAAACACAGTCATATTCCTTTCGAGGCAACCGAAAATTCTTAAACCACCTATCACCGGTGCGTGGAAGTCCCGTGGCAACTGAAATGGACTCCTCTGTCACTGCAAACTCCAGAGCCCCCACTCTAGCGGCATGCCCATCGAAACTCAGGGCGAATTGTAAAGAAACAACGTCATCGTGGCCCTGTAAATTAGTTAAAAATGCATGCCATCCAGCCCGAGTAAACATATCCTTGCATGCAACGAATTCAGGGATGGCTAACAACTGTTCATACGCAGAGGGTTCATGCCGATTGAGCATGGTGGAGACACGAAGATTGGCGAATTAGCAGAGAATTAGCAGAGAATTCGGACAGGCAATTCGCAGGAAATGACAATGGTAACGATAGAGACTGTAAAAACCCGAATGAACATGGTAAAATGATAATGAGAGGAAGTGAAGGTAAAGAAGACAATAATCGTGACAAGAGAAAATCATTACAAGCGGTGGCACATACTGCCCACTTCGCAGGGAATGATAACCATGATGTAACACGTTTTAAACTAAACTTAATCTCATAATACGTAAGAACCCCAATGATAATAGAACAAGGTTATAATTCATTTTATCAAAGGTTGCCAATAATAGAGGATGAAATATTATCAAAGGTATTTAAGGTAGTTCATAACTCATCGAATTTCATATAATGGCAAAAATATTTAATTATAATCCTTATTAATAATTAATATTTAGCCAATCGTACACCTTTCCTTACCTCCATCAACGTCCATTACCATATACATGCCAATTTCCCAAATATATCTTCCAGCACTTCTTACGGCACTCAATCCGGCATTTTAACAACACAGCAGTGCTTTTAGGCTGATAACGATGCACAATAATTTACCAGTAAGTACCAACATCTGGATCAGCTGCTAGGCTATGAATAGTGATGTAAAACCATTAATCTCTCAAATAGACATCACTTGGATGAGTTCATAAGCAAATAGACTGGTTTAAAAGATTTATTGGACCCTCAACAGTTTTGTGGCATGATTTCCTTATTGTAAGGTTGCTGTTCCATCTAACCACACAGGAAACTTAATTGTGCTATGAAGCCACCTTTTATTGAAAATACAAATACAATCAGGAATGCAGACTTCAATCAATCACTCCTAACTCAACAATCATAAATGCAAGCTTCATCAATCACTCATAACTCAAACAATCAACAATTCAGACCTCATCAATCAAAAATTCAGACTTCATCCTTGTCATCCATACAGAACTTTTTTTCCACCAGGACATATGCCACAGGACAAGGAAAATAGCAACAGAAGCTAATGGGGTACTGGTCCATTTTGACTCAGCTTCACACAGGATAATTTGAGTAGTGGAACAAATAGTACTAAATTTCTCAGCTATGTTTTAGGCATCAAACATAAACCTTCTTTTTTTAGAATCAGGTAATCCAAAATGCAGAACAGTTGGAGATGATTATCAACTGGCTATCATTTTATTTTTAAATGAATTTAACAAATTTTAATTAACCATCCTTATGGCTTCTCTTTTACCTTCACATAGGTACGTTGTTCATATAGACAAGTATAGATGAGGCTGTTAAAGAAGATATTAAAGTCAGAACCCACTGCCAGCAAGCCTGGTCAGTACTCCGGTGGGGTAACTATAACATCTTAAGAAGCTTCTTCCCCAGACAGATGCCCCATTGCCAACAGGCCTGTTCAGAACCCTGATGGGTTTGCCTGTTCATACCACAGGTCGGTACCCGCTGCCAGCAGACCTGTTCAGTATCCCCGCGGGTTAACCTCTTACACCCTTTTTCTATCAGAGGCTCTTGTCCCAATTTCATCTTTAAAGATAGAATTTATGATTTGCTCAAGCATAGATGAGTGGGGGAGCTGCTCTGAAAACCTTCTAGGAGTGGGATGGTACCAGAATTGGAAGAGTATTCTTTGTATATGCCTGTAAAGATTTTCCCATATGAACAACTAACCTTCGTAACTGTAGAAAGTGAAAGTCATAAAGTGGCTAAAGACAGTATATATATATGTGTGTTTAATATTATAACAGCCAAGAGATAATAACCCCCAAACTGACCGATCTTGAACACCTTTTTTAACATGATGCCTATCTTAAAAATAACTTCATGCCCATGGCTGTAACTAACATCAATTCCCACTCTTTATCTAGTGTGAAACCAAATCAAATGGTCCTAGCAGCCCATAGGTTCATAAGCAGAAAATATTTGGAAAGCTTAAACCATTAATGTAGGCAATGCCTGGTGGGCAAGTACTCTTATGAATAGCCAAAACAGTTCTGAAAAATCTGACACACACAGATATTGATCTAATGCAGACATTCCAATAAATCAGTGAAACTCAGAAATTGACCCAAATTTACACAGTCCTTAAAAAATGTTTTGCAAAAATAATCAAAAGGCTGAAATAGAGTAGTGATAAAACACTTCCCTTAGGTTTCAAAACATTCTGAGCCTTACTGAAAAAAATATCTGCACCCCTTTTAAAAAGAGACCTAATAAAACAAATTCCTGTACATATGTACAAAAAACAATTTTATTGAATGTTATTATGAGGAAGTGGGAGATGAAGTCATTCCTCCACCTACCAGCTCTAGCTCAGATTGCTGATTCATGTTATGAAGGAATTCTTGCTTAAAAAGAGGTTTGTGATATATCTTTAACCAATATCCATTACCACAAATGCAACCTGTTCACCAATTGGTCTTATGTTTACAGAACCATTATTAAAAACAACAGTCACAATTTCATATTACCTTCTGGCATTTTTTTCCTTGCTATGGGCTGCTGTTATAATAAATTTTCTGAAAGTATGGACTGGAGAGAAGGTCTAAATTCTGGTTAAAGATCTTATCATTTTATTGAAAAGAAAGAAAAACAACGAAGTTGCATTAATTTCTAAACTGAACATGCAACTTTTTTATTTATATACATATTTTCCTTTTCTACTTAAGAAGAAAGAAAACATTTCTATTCAAGTATAGGTATTTTTCCAATGTAACCAAGTGCGAAGTAAAATTAAAAATATACCTTTATCCATATACGAAAAAGTTATTGCAATGATTACCTGGATAAGGAGAACCAACTGACTTACTTGCTTCTGCAACAAAAGGTGTTGAAGGAGGAAATGGTGTTGTAGTCTGGTTGCCTCTTGGAACCAACTTTCGAAGTAGTCCTGGTACTCACCTTCCTTCATCATATCATATAGATCCCCTTCTTCTGATTGATTGATTTCGGAAGTACATAGAGAATTTGCTGATACCTCCTCAATTTTCAGCTGCTTTCCATCCAATGTAACACCCAAGTTGTCAATTTCCTCCGCAATTTGGCAAGGAATATATTTTTGTGGCTCTTGGGACTTTGGTTCATTTGTTATCTCAAGGGATGTAGATAAACTCTTAACTTCTGTCAGGATGTGTTCTACCTGATAATAAGAATTCCCAACTGCAGCTAGGATTTGAGAAAGTTTTCCCAAATTGATGGTTACTTCTGTATCCATTTATGTCAGTTGTTTTGTTCATGTTTCGCACAAGGATCAATGTCTGGGGCTCTTACAGCACCCAAGTTTTTATTTTTATTTGATTTAGATGTGTTTTAAATGATTCTAATCAATACTACACACTACTCTTGCATAAAATGAAACACTCTTGGAATTAAATTGCAGAAAGTAAACACACCCAAACTTGCAAAAAGAAAAACACACTTGCATGAAATTAAATTGCAAGAAAGTAAACACGCCTTACAGGAAAGGTAAACACACTTTTGCAGCAAAATAAATCAAACATACAAAAAAAACAAACACGCTTGCAAGAAGGAAACAACAAGGGTTTGGGGCAACCCACTAAAGTGGATGCGGCAGGCTGTTACACCATGGGAATCCCATAGTGAAGTCGTCTTTGCGTCTTAACGTTTCCCCTCCACCTTGTTGTGTGATGTAACAGGAAACCTATCTACCAGAACAAATTCGTAGAAAATGAGCAAAATACCAGCTTACCTTGGAGCAACTCCCCGGCAACGGCGCCAAAATGTTGGTTAAAATTATTGATATTTAATTCACCTCAATTTAATTTATCAACCGGAGAATCGTAGACTTTGAGCTGCTACACTATATGTGCGGGTAAAGTAGTCTCAATGCTCATTCCTCAAGAAACCCTAATCTACTTACAACAAGAATGAAGCTAACACTTAAATGACCAATACCAAGTATCACTAGATCTGTACTATAGAAAAGAAAACTAATTTACTAATTCCTATCTCACTATTGAACTCAAAAATAACCAATAAGGAATTTCCAAATTGCAGTTCTATGATTTTTAAAACAAAACAACTTGCTAGAAAAATAAACACAATCTTAGGCTACAGCAACTAATAATCTCTACAGCAATCTAAGTTATTGTAACTACAATCCATATAAAGATAATCAACCTGTTATCTACCAAATGCATATACTTAATTGACCTTGTTTCCTAGTGTTTGTGTCAGAAATTGTTACTAAGGCTAGGGTAACAAGCCAACACAATCTCAAGAATAAAATCAATCCAAACTAGGTTTTTAAGGTTTTGTTTTGTAGGTTTTGGTAAGAAAACTTCAAGAGCATAAGGGAATACATCCAACAATAAGTAAAAACTAATTCACATACATATATCCATGAAGATGTATATATATCTCAGAAATTCACCAAAAGATTGCACTGAAATTCATTCAATAAAAGACAAGCACTTACTGGAAATCATACATAAAACCAGAAATGAAATTGTCAATCAAGAAACTATATAAGTTTAAAATGAAGCCAACACATATCAGAAGTGGAATAAGGAGTCATATATTCATAGTTTCATCAAAAATGCAATATGAGAGTTTGCAATACTTAGCAGTGAACAAGTCTGGAATAATGCACAGCTTGCAGACCTCCTCTAGCTCTCCAAAATTTCGAACCCTTACCATGTCTTTTCTCCTTCTTTTATCATTACAAAGACCTCATTCTATTTCCCCCTCATTAGGTCGAAATTCAAACTTCCTAGCAGTTACATTAACTAACTAACTCAACTGATTGACTAAAAATAGCAAATCGGATTCCTGGCAAATGTGGCGAATTTCTGGAAAATAGGTGTCAAAGAAGCTTCCATATCTCTCAATTGGTGACACCTGTGTAAAAACTGAGAGAGTTTTTTGTTAATGGGTCCGTGATGGACAAAAACCTCTTTTGGTTTTTCAAAATTCATCTCCAATTAATCAGAATCAGCCCCGCAAAATGAACACTAAAACAGGAAAATATTAAATATTCAAAATCCCTGGAAAATAGGCTGCAAAGATTAAACCGAATCTTTCAAACCTTGACAGCTGTTGCAAAACCGAGAGAGTTTTTTGTAGATGAGTATCTTAGGAACAAAAACCTCCTTTGGTTTTCAAAAATTCCTCTCCATCAGCTCGCGGTCTGCATTTGACTTCAATAACTCAAAACAGGAAAAATAGGGCAGAATTCTGTCTCTACCGCCTCCAGCTTTTTGACTTTCTTAGGCTTTGTGGTTTTGTCTTCTATAGCTTGATTTTCTTTAATCTCAGTTTTAACCTTGATCTCAGGAATAAACTGCTCTTCCTCTAACATATAGCCCTCATCATCTGAGAGGACTGTGATAGGGCTTTTGGGCTGATTCTGGACTTCCTCTTTTGCTACAGGAATAACCTTGATATCAATTTTCCTCTCTTCTTGAACCACTGTTATAGATGATGACTTCTTTTCAAGAATTTCCTTTTCCTTTTTGTCATCGAATAATGAAAATTTGACTTTACTGTGCTGTGGAATTTCCTGAGGATGACTATCAGTCTGTCCTTCATCTGCTACCTGCTTTGTTTCCTTTTTAACTTTAATGCCATGTTTGTTTGCAGGTTTAGCTGAATATCCCAACTTTTGTACCATTACTTTTCCCTTATCAGTTTGCCTTTTGGGTTGTTGGCCTTCTCCTTTAGAATGAATCCCTGACCAAAACAAAAAGAAGTCCCAAGTTTTTTCCTCCTTCTGCAACACTGTAGAAATGATTAACTTGATGAGACCATGATGAAACAATGATTGAGAAGTATGATCATCCTGCTGTTTAATTTTGCTAGACATTTTCTGCAAGCTTTTGAAGAAAAAGAATGGCAAATTCATTTTTGACACCCCTGCCATGTGCTGCAAGAACCTGAGATGGTATTTGAACACTAATGAGTACCTCCCTTCACAAGTTATATAGCTCTGAAGGATCCTTATAGGTTCAATCCATTCCCTCTTGAAATTATGAATGATGATACCTTTGTTCCAGTCAGGAACAACATTGGGCAATAAGTATCTTTGAGGGTCAAACTCAAAAGGAGATTTCTTAAACCAAAGCTCGCCTTCATTATCAATTTCAGTGGCTTCTGAAATTAAATCTACAGTCAATTTGAATCTTAAAGGATCCATTATGATCATCTCATTCTTAAGTCCTTTGGAAAAATTGCAGGATACTTGGGCATTAAAGCCATCTATCTTCTTGAAGAATTTCAACCATCCTGCCTGTTGGAACAGCTCTGCACAATCTGGAAGTTTTTGGATCCATGTCGAGTCTGTGGGTTCAGCCCTATTAATCTTACCACTCTTACTGTTTTTTCCCATCTCTTCCTTTCAAGGAACTGGAACAGTCTAGTTTTAGGTTTCAGAAGTGTCTTACAAACTGCTTTCTGGGCAAATAGTACTGCAGGTTATAACAATTTAACCCATGCACAAATCTACAAACCTCCCTGTGTAACACCTGTATCAAACTAGCAGACTTCCCTCTGTTTAAACAAACTGAATTCTACAGGCAATTCTGTGAGTTTTTCAACGCTCTATTCTGATTAGGTCATAAAAGAAACAGTCATGCTAATTCCTCCTATCATGCTTCAGCTAACCATTTCAGTGATGAATTCTTCATCCTTTCATTCTATTACACCTTTCTCAGCAACCAATTTTTTCAGAAGAACACGCAGCAGCAAAAACCCAAATTCTCCAGTTATGAGGGTTATACGTAATACCTGTCAATTACTCCTGCATCGTGGCGTAATGTCTTCAAATTGAGGTGTCAATAACGTTCCTCTTCGAGCACAGGTGTCCTCCTAACGCTTCCTTGGCTGCAGGTGAAACGGATTCAAAGCCCTAATTTCTGCTGGCGCCGGAATCACAGCTGTCTTCTTCCATAATAACGTAATCCAACGTTTCCCAGTGAAGTCTCCTCTTCAAACACTAACTCCTCAGTGATGATGCGTGTGTCGAGGGAAACTTGACAGCTGAATCCGGAATTGGCTCTGTGCAACTGAACCCGCATAACCTGTAATGATGCCCTTGTCTTCTCTTCGTGATTATCAACCAACGAACATCATGCTAAAAATGCTGCAAACACGTGTTAAACACTCACATAATGCGATTAGATACTCTCACTCTGCATCATGATTGAAATCAGATCGAAAATTTACAAAAAACTCATGCCACGATATTCCTGTAGCGCGCTCTGTGTTAAAATTTTGCCCAGCGCTACAGGAATAACTGCTATGCCAAAATTTAGCAGTTTTTTCACTTTCTGCTAATTTTTCGGAGATTCTGGCAGCTATTTGGTTTAGGACATAAGTTCAACCACTCTCTAAAGTCATTAATGATTCTTCCTTTGAAAATATAACTCTCATTGACCCACTTTTCAATAAAAAATGACCAAAATCAAATGAAATCTGAAAGGACTGGGTTCAAACTTTATTCAATCAACCATATAGTTTCTAAGGAGATTAAAACTAAAACTCAAAACCAAAAATTTAACTGAAGTAGATTCAAAAACAAAACAAAATTGAAGAAAATAACTCAAAAATGCAGGAAAATTTACTGACTTAACACCTAGCTGAACTCCAAATTTAATGTTTAAATCCACACAAATATTTCCAAATCTGAACTAAACCTATGGCCTTTTAGCTTTAAGTTGTCAATACACACAGTCTATCGAAGGAGAGCTTGACTGTTTAGTGAAATTCCAATATACTCTGTTTATGATTTGTGCATATAAATGCACATAAAGAAACACCAAAACTATTCAAATTCTACTCATCAATAGATGTTAGAACTGTGTAAAAGACATTCACTGGTTCTGGTTTAGATTGTGAAACTGATTCAAGGTAACAAGGTTATAGACAAAGACTCCTTCCCAAAACTCATTCAAATACAACTTCAGTTTTTATTCAATCTTTCATCCAAAAAGAGATAAACCTTAAATGTTCTATGATCACAGCTTTCAAGCCCTCGACTCTTTCGCAAATGATGCTCAAATCTTGCAAATTCGACAGTAAAAGGACAGGCTATTTATAAGCTACCCTCATGCTGCAACACAAAGGTTTTAATATTTAGAGTCAAACTCATGATTCATGTACCAACGCCACACACTGGAGATTAAAGGAAAGATTTAAATCCAAACCATTCCTTAATTCATTTTACAGTCCCGTGAATAAGACAAGTTCAAAACCATTCTTGTAGCTATGATTATAATACTGTATGCTGGTCAAATAGAAATATAACACTCAATCTATTCATAATCATTCATAAAATCGAGTCTACCATGACCTACATCAAGTTCATCACATGATTTATGCATACCCTAGTTTTAAACAACAATTAAAAACCAGAGGAAGTCTTAAATTCAAACTGTTAACGAACTAAATCCACTATCATCAACTAATAAATGCTACTAACAGTCACGCATTCTATTTCAATCCAGTAATGAGCAACCATTAATATTCTGAAAAGAAATGTGAAATGATAAAAACACCAATATACTACTGCAAACCACACACTACTGGAATATCACAATTTGGTGTTGAAGGTGGGCCCTGCCCTCAACGCCCCACACACTTAAGTCACAGATTTGATGAAAACACACACTGAATCGTATTGATAAAATGAAGTTTGTACAATCCTCTTCACTTAGGGTTTCCACAGTCGCTTTTATATTGAATTATGTAGAGTGAAATCGCCCTGGAAACAAGGGTTGATATGAATAACAACCCTCAGATATCTTAGCAATTCTGAGCCAAAAGATGGAATCTCAGATCCCCAAATATACACATATTGTTAAAGAGAAAATAACAACAACCCTCGATCAAAGATCATGCCTAAAATAGCAGTGGAGTAATCCTCAAAAGCATCTGAGAGACGATATGGATCCAGGAAAAATGCCCTCATTGTAGATCGAATCCCCGATCTCTGCATAAACCTCCTTTGAACGCTGGGCCAGGCAGCCAAACGAACCCTATATAGAAGAGAAACCAATCTTATTATTAGCATATCATTTAATAAAACCTAAAACCCAAAATATATGCATAAAACAAGAAAATACAACAAACAAATAATTAAAATCACTTACCATAGCTTTAGCAGTGTTGACCTCCAAAAAGACACACAAAACTGATTATTATTGGATTCCATTAAGACTTTTAATGCTAGAAAACAGTATACTGAATGGGAAAAATAGAGGACCAACAGTATGATGTACTTATTGGGATGGACTGGTTAGATTCACACCACGTGATATTGGATTTTCATAACAAATCATTTACTTGTCTTGATGAAGAAGGGAAGTAAAAGATAATGAAAAGCATTCCAAGGCCTATTTCTATTACATAAATTTCATCTTTACAATTGAAGAGGTGCTACAGAAAATGATGACAGTTATATGCAGCTCATGTGCGAGAACCAGATAAGTGTAAAAGCCCAAGTTTAGAAGACTTTCTAATATTGCAATATTTTGCAGATGTGTTTGAAGAAATACCAGGATTTCCACCGAAAAGAGATATTGATTTCTCTGTTGATTTGATTCCTGGATCTACCCCAGTTTCCAAAGTTCCATACAAAATGAGTACAAATGAGTTAAAAGAGTTACAGATGCAGCTGGAAGAATTGTTGAATAAATGGTATATACGCCCAAGTGTATCTTCTTGGGGAGAACCAATACTATTTGTAAAGAAAAATGATGGAATTATGAGGTTGTGTATTGACTTCATACAGTTGAACAAGGTCACTGTGAGGAATAAATATCCACTTCCTAGAATTGATGACTTGTTTGATCAACTCAGAGGAGCAAATATTTCTCAAAGATAGATTTGAGATATGGTTACCATCAGGTGATGACAAAATATGAATACATTTCCAAGACAAACTTCAAGACTGGATATGGTCATTATGAGTTTGTGGTGGTGCCATTTGCGTTGATTTATGTGCTTGATGAATGTGATATCTAGGAAGTATTTAGATAAGTTTGTCATTGTATTCCTAGATGACATTCTTATTTATTCAAATACAAAAGAGGAGCATGAGGATCACTTGAGATTGGTACTACAAGTGTTAAGAGAACATAAAATTTATGCCAAGGTGAGTAAATCTTCTTTCTATCATAGGAAAATTCATTACTTGGGAAATATCATCTCTAAATAAGGAAGAACAATGGATCCAGAGAAGATAGAAGCTATTATGGGATGGCATACACCCAAGAATGTAGATAAGAAGTAAGGTCATTCATGGGATTAGTTGGATACTACAAGATATTTATAGAGGGATTCTCCAAAGTGGCACATCCAATTACATCATTGTAGAATAAAGGATTTAAGTTTTAGTGGACACCACAGTGTGAAGAAAGTTTCCAGTAGTTAAAAATTGCTCACTAGCACACCAATTCTCAAGATTGTTGATCCAAATGAAGATTTTATGGTATCTACAAATGCTTTTCAAGAAGGAATTCGTGGAGTCCTTATGAAAAACATGTTATTTGTTATGAATCAAGACATATTAAAGAGAATTAGAAAAATTATGTCACACGTGACTTGGAACATGCTGCTATTGTGCTTGCATTAAATATGTGGAGGCATTATCTCATGGGTAGAAAATTTGAGTTGAGAACAAATCATAGTGGGATGAAATATTTATTTAAGAAGCAAAATATGAATGCAATACAAATAATATGGATGGAATTTCTGTGTGAGTTTGATTTTGATATCAAACATATTTAAGGCAAGGAGAACAAGGTATTTGATTCACTCAGTATAATATTTCATGCTATGCATGCTTTAGCCAATGGTATGTGCAAATTCTTGAGGCTCTCATATTAGATGAACATTACCTTAAGGTAAAACAAGAATTACAAAATGAAAATTGACAACGTAAATATGAAGGTTACATGTTGGAAGATGATGGAATTATTATACAAAAAAATAGATTTTATGTTCCTAATTCAAGGGAATTAAAGAAATTGGTAATGAACGAGATGCATAATATACCATATGTAGGGAATCTTGAATACCTAAAGACAATTGTAGTAGTAAGAATCCAATACTTTTGGCCAAGAATGAAGAGAGATATTGTTGAATATATAGCAAGGTGCATTGAATGTCAAAGAGTAAAGGTTGAGCATAGAAATCCAGCGGGATTGCTTCCACTATTGCCAATACTTGAATGGAAATGGGATGTGATGACCATCGACTTCATCACTAATTTGTCCAAGACAATATAGAAACATGATTCCATCATGGTGGTGGTGGATAAGTTAACCAAAAATTCTCACTTTTTACCAGTCATTTCAACTCATAAGTCAACTAATATAGCATATATTTATATGAAAGAGATTGCTAGATTACATGGGATACCTACAACAATAGTTTCAGAAAGAGATCCAAAGTTTAGTTCAAACTTTTGGAAGGGCCTATTCAAGGTATTTGGAACAAATCATAATTTAAGCACAACATATCGTCCACAAATAGATGGGAAAACTAAGAGATTCAATCAAGTTATTAAAGATATGCTAAGAATGTATGTGATGGATCATCCATCAAAATGGGAAGACTACCTGTATTTGGTAGAGTTTGCATGTAATACTGGATATCATGCTTCTTTGAAGATGAGTCCATTTGAAGCCTTGTATGGTAGAAAGTGCAAGACTCTAATAAGTTGGGACAATCCAGTTCACAAAGTGATAATTGAGCCAAAATTACTCAGAGAAATGGAAGAACACATGGTAAAAAATAGGCAGAATTTGAAAATAGCACAGGACATACATAAGAGTTATGTAGACAAATGAAGAGAAATAAAATAATTTAAAGTGGGGGGTCATGTGTATTTGAAATTCAGGTCAAAGAATAGTTCTATAGAATTGGGAATCTGTCCAAAGCTTGCATCCCGATTTTGTGGTCCATTTGAAATATTGGATAGGATATGGCTTGTAGATTATGCATTAGCATTGTCTGCTTGTCTGCATGTGCAGAATGTATTTCATGTATATTTATTAAAGAAATATATGCTTGATCATAACCACATAATTGATCGGGCTTTGATTCAAGCAGAACCGGAAGGATATATTATAGTGCAATTGTTGTGTATCCTCAATCGAAAAGTTACCTTATTGAGGAACAAGGCAATTGGATAGGTAAAGGTCTAATGGACCCATTGCAGTCCTAAAGAAGCAATGTGGGAGCTCGAGGATGTGATGCGGGAGGCATACCCACAATTATTTTAAAGTTTTGATAAAAGTTTTGTAGATGTACATAGTGTTGATGATGTGCCAAGGACGATGCGTAAATTAAGGGGGAGGGGAATGTAATATCCCAGTTTTGACCATGTAATGAAAATTTGTAAATATTGATGTAAAAGGATAGAAGCCAGAAACAAAAGATGAGGATGTCCAAGACTATGTAAATATGTACATTTTGAGTTTAATATGAAATCTCTAATGGCTACATAGGAATAAGGATGAAGAATAGATTGGGTGCTATGATTCCACAAGTGGGTAAGTGATAGTGGGATAAGGGAGATGACCTTAGTGAGATTTAGCTTATATCCCTAGCCTAAGCCATTTAACCCAAATTTCCTAAACCATGATTAAGAGTTATTCTTTAGATAAAGAATTATTTAATTAGCTTAAGAGGGGATTAAGTAGGGAAAATTGGTTCCATGTGGAGTGGCCACATGGAAATATTAACTTAAAGTGAGAAATCAAGCTTGGGAGGGGTTTGTTCCTCATGGATTCCAACAATTTGAAATTGATTCCTCTTCCTTCACATCACCTTGGATAGCCATATCTTGGTACCTATGAAAAATAATCGATATTCCATTTTGGAAGATAAGCTATTCATGCCATTGACCCTAGAGCGACTGGTGCATGAGAGGAATCTAGCCTATAGTGTGTGCCCTAGAGTCCCAATTTGCATACTTCCTATCCATCTTGTGTTGGAGCGCTATAATGGAACTGGAGGCCGCTAGAGGGACTATTAGCTCATTGAAAAGGGGGGGCTTGTTCCTGGCATTGTGTAGGTTGATGGGGAAGGAGAATTGAGGAATGGAATAGCTGTGGAGGGGGTTTAGACACCAGTGGGTTGCATCAAAGATTCAACTATGTAAATTTTCCCTTATGGATTGAGAGCCCCAACATGGGGGTGGATTTTTCAAAGAAAGATATGGTCGGGAGGAATCTCCTTCACTTACATCCAAATGGAGAATAATTGATTAAAATGATAAGTCTCTACATGTGTATGAACGTCATGGTTAATTCTATGTTCGCATATTTATTATTTTTTGTTTAATCAATTTCTAAATGTATGTAATTTCATGGCATGGCATGTATGTTTTTGTAATGTCCCTTTTTTTAATTTTATTAAAATAGTAAAATTTTCACTTTTTCCACTAGTTTGACCATTAACTAGTTTTGGTCTCCAGGTCTCCAAATGGATCCAAATGCTCCCAATTTGTTTCAGGAGGTATATGAATGGTATTAGGACTTGATTAGTAGTTTCATGGATTCTTTAATACCTTCAAAATACTTCTACAAACCTCCTCAATATTATGGTCAAGGTAGGAGGTTTTACTAGCAATTTGGCGTTCAATTCCCCATGGGTAATGCTGAAGATGGCTCTCCAAAAGCTATTAAACCATCTCGAATTTATGAATAGAGGAAAAGGAAATATAAGGGACAATTTTAAGGTCTCATATGCATCACCATTCAGTTTATTAATACTGCTACAACCCTCTCCAATCAGATACAAAATACTATTTTCAACCTTGGGGGAAATGACAAGCAATCTTCTCCAAATGCTATGAAATTGCACAATATGAATCCAAAAGCTTATGAACTGAAAATCAAAATTGTATAAAACATCATTAAAATTCCATAAATCATAAATTCATCAGTGGTTCACTTATCCATTCGAATTTATCAACATTTCATTGGCATACATCAACCTAGTGGGGAAAATGGCACCATTTATTCATTAATGATCATATTTACATCATTCCACTTGGATTCTCGACTTGATATAGTACTGAATGTGAATAATAGATAATTTACACAATATTACAAAATAAATGGGGCATTATAATATCCCCCAAAGAGAACAATAGCTCACCCAATGCGCCTCTCCTCAAGGATCATGAATATGCCAAGAACACTGGAAATGGTTGGAGGAATGATATGAAATAAGAGTGATCACGAGATTCCCTGTAGCTCACACATGCAACAAAAGAATCCATTTAATCTCTCATTAAAGTTTTGAATGGCCTTTCCCACTACCAACTAGGATGGGAATCTTTCACCCTCGAAATTGGCTAAGGCAAGTAGAGAAGCACTCCACTAGCTCTCTTCACAAATGCAAATTCTGAAAATGATCAAAAGCATATATCTTAATTCATACCTATATTTTATAAACATATTTCTCCTTCTAAGGTTCCAATTCTATCCATAGACTCCAAGCCAATTCGAAATAGGGAGTGATCCAAGTTGTGCCACATATCTTCCACTTCCTAGCCTTCCACCTTCCACCAATTCGAGTAGGAATCTCTTGCCCTTCTCTAACTCCCTTGAGTGCTCACTTATATTCTATTTTTAGGTCTAACATGTCATATTCGTCAGATGTCAGTCATCAAGTGTGCAATTTTTCATAGATGTCATAGCATCTTCATCATTGTTGTCATAAATGTTAGGGAATCTAGCCCAAGTGTCCAAGAACCTCTCATTTGACTCTTCCTCTTCCATGTGAGTTACACTTCCATCCAAATTCGACATATGATTCATATTTACAAGTGTATGAGCCTTCCAACTCATCCCAAGAACATTAGGCTTCCCATGGATTCGAAATTACAAGAGGAGGATGCCAAGTGTGATAGAAATTCTAGCTTGTGTGGGTCCCACATCCTCCATGTGTCTTCATGATCAATTGCCACTTTGATTTTCCCTTGTATTTATTTATTTAGATCCTTTATTAAATATTTATTCTACTATAATGTCCAAACATCCTTTATTATCCCCCTTATTCCAAATCCCAATGTCTCCATCCAACCTAGGGAACTAGTAGGTTTGGTGGAATTTTCCTGTCATGAATTTATTTGAATGGGGACATTACATTCCTCCCCACCCAATATTGCTTGTCCTCAAGAAATTTCAGATTTGGATGCTGCAAAATTTGTTCTTCTTCCCATGTGGCATCTTCACTTGGTAGATCCTTCCATTGTACCAAGTAATCTTTGATAGTTATGCTCCTTAATCTTCTTTCCCTTGTCTTCAAAAAATTTTCTGGAACAAGTGTGAGCTGACCTTCATCATCCAAAGGAAGGAGTGTTTATGAAATGACAATTTGCTGACCAATAGCCTTCTTGAGACATGAAACATGAAATACATTGTGGATTTTACTTCATTTTGGAAGTTCTAACTCATATGCTACCTCCCCAACCTTCTGAACTACCTTGTATGGGCCATAGTATCTTGGTTTTAGCTTTTTTGCTCCCTTCTTTTTAAAGGATGTTTGTTTATATGGCTGAAACCTCAAATATACCAAATCATTGACCTGAAAGGTCCTTTCTTCCCTATGTTTATCTGCACATTGTTTTTGCTGATTTTGGGCAACCTGCAAATTGTCTTTCAAAAGATTTAAAATTTCTTGGCTCTCTTCCACCCAATATTTAGCCTTGGGGCTCTAGTATCACCAAATATATTCTCAACAAAGGTAAGTGCTTCATAACTATATAATTATTTGAAAGGAGACATTCCTATTGACATATAAAAAGTGGTGTTGTAGCAAAACTCACCCAAGTGTAGCCATTTTACCCATGCTTTTTACTGCTCTCCCACATAGTTCCTTAGGTACCCCTCCAACCATTGATTCACTATCTCTGTTTGGCCATCTGTTTATGGATGATATCTTGGTCTTGGAGTCAATTGAGGTCCCACCAATCTGAAAATTTCTTGCCAAAAAGAACCCATGAATCTACTATCTCTATCACTTACAATGCTCTTAGGGAGCCCATGCAATCTAAAGATTTCTTTAAAAAAAATATCAACCACTTGTCCAACACTAAAAGATGATGTAACAACAAAGAAATGAGAAAATTTGGTCAGCCTATCCACTAACACATATATGCAATCCTTTCCCAACGATTTGGGCAAACCAATGATGAAGTCCATTGAGATACTCTCCCATTTTTCTTCCGAAATGGGAAATGGTTGCAATAAACCAGCTAGGCATGTGAGTTCAGTTTTGTTTTTCTAACATACCTTACATTCATTCACATATTTCAGAACATCATCCTTCAACCCTTTCCAAAAAAACCTTTTCCTTAATTGCCTATAAGTTTTGAAGATCCTTGGATGGCCAGCTAGTGGGGAATCATGTGCTTCTTGCAAAATCTTGTACTTGAGTTTTGAATTTTGAACCAAATAAATTATTCCCTTATAATATATCATCCCATTCAAAATATTCTAGTTATCATCCCCTTTGATCCCATCTAACACATCACAAGCAAAACTATTCTTGGCATATTCAACCATTAGCATATTTTTCCAATCCTTTGCAATGTCCATGAGAGAAAAAGAAGGCCTTCTATATACTGCATCTGCTACTATGTTATTCTTCCCTTTCACATCTTCAATATCAAAATCAAAATCTTGGATATTGCTTACCCACTTTTGTTGCCTTTCATTAAGATCTTTTTGGGTGATGAAGTGCCTTAGAATGTTGTGATTAATTTTCACCACAAAATTGTTTCCCACTAAGTATTGTCTAAACTTGGCCAATGCATGCATGATGGCCAACATTTCTTTGTCATATATCGAGTAAATATTTTCATGTGGCTGCAACTTTCTGCTCTCAAAGGCTATAGGGTGTTGGTCTTGCTTTAGGACAACCCCTATCCCTTCACTTGATGCATCACATTCCAAAACAAAAGGTTTAGTAAAATCAAGTAATGCAAGTATTGGACAACTACTCATTACCTCTTTCATTTTTGGGAAGGCATTTTCAGCTTCTTCATACCACTTGAAAGCATCTTTCTTTGTCAAATCAGTGAGTGGAGAAGTCAATTTGGAGAATCCTTTCACAAACTTCCTATAATAGGTGCATATTCCAATGAAGTGTCTTAATTCTATGATGTTTTTTGGTGATGGCCATTCAAGGATAGCCCTTATATTTTCCATGTGCACTTTCACTCTTTCTTATCCAATAATGTACCCAAGATACAAGATTTCCTTCATCCCAAATTCACATTTAGACAACTTAGCAAACAAGGACTGTTCATGCAAAATATTCAGCACAACCTCTAAATGATGCAAATGCTCTTCCCAAGTTTTGTTGTAAATGAGAATGTCATCAAAGAAAACCAAAACAAAGTTTCTGAGCTGCTTGCAAAAAATCCTATCCATGCATGCTTGGAATTTGGCTGGAGTATTAGTTAATCCAAAAGGCATAACAAGAAACTCAAAGTGGCCATAGTGGCATCTAAAAGTAGTCGTTTGCACATCTTCTTCCTTCATTTGAATTTGATGGTAACCTGATCTAAGATCAATTTTGGAGAAATATTTGGCCCCAAATAGCTCATCCATGAGATCATCAATTCTAGGAATATGAAACCTATTCTTGATCGTCT
Source organism: Larix kaempferi (assembly GCA_027924585.1). Classification (NCBI taxonomy): domain Eukaryota; kingdom Viridiplantae; phylum Streptophyta; class Pinopsida; order Pinales; family Pinaceae; genus Larix; species Larix kaempferi. The sequence continues at coordinate 363,030 of BSBM01000542.1, read as the reverse complement.
TCTTGTTCAAATATCTCAAGTCTATACACATCCTCAAGGATCCATCTTTTTTCTTCACTAACACTACTGAAGAAGCATAAGGGCTAGAGCTTGGTCTAATGAGCCCCAAATCTAGGAGTTCTTGGACGGCCTTTTCAATTTCATCTCTGAAATTTTTTGGATGTCTATAGGGTGGTATTTGGATGGGTGAAGTACCCTCCTCCAAAACAATGTTGTGCTAAACCCCCCTATCAGGTGGTCTACCATGTGGAATATCTCTAAAAAGCTTTTCATATTTTTGTAGGAGTTGCTCTATCTCCTTTGGGTGTTCAAAAACATTTATGTTTGGCTTGGGAGAGGTGATGAAAAATTCAACATCCCATTCAATATCTCCATGCCTCAATCTAGACCTCATACTATGTGAAGTCACGACTTGATTCAAATAGGTGTGCTTCCCTCTTACAACCCTTTGTATTCCTTTTGAATCTTAGAATTTCAGTTTAGGAATATGATAGTTCATTGTATGTTCCCCTATAGAGTACAACCATTGCACTCCCAAAACCATATTAGCATCAGTGACATCAACCACATAAAATCTATCAAAAAAAGTGTAATTGCCTATGGTTATTTGCAGCTTTGGAACCCATGTTTTGCACTCCATAGTGTTGTGACCTGGAATGATGACTGTGAATCCATCGAATGGTTCAGTAGGTATATTTATTCTCTCTACCATGTATGCATCAAAAAATTTGTGTGTGAATCCTCCATCTACCAATACCAAGTCCCTTTGTCCTAGCACCACTCCCTTGCACCGAATGGTGTGATAACAAGGCACTGTTGAAAGTATTGCCATCCTTGCTTTGTTAGGTGAAGGATGAGTTTATTGTTGTTTCCCTTCTTCTACTATATCATACCCCTCTTCCTTATATGAAATATGTACTTCCTCCTCCATACCCCATTCATACTCATCATTATCAAAAAATACTTCAATGTGTTGTGCTTTTCCCTTAGTGCATGTATGCCCTGGTGCCCATGGTTGAAAGCATGTGTAACACAATCTTTTTCTTCTAAGTTCTTCCCTGTTTAGTCCCTCTTTATTATTCTTTTCAAATGTATCTATTTTCCGAGGATTATTTTCTATTGCATCTGTTTTCCAAGGCTTCTTTTCAAATCTGAAGTTAGGCTTGGGGGGAAACCTTGTTCTAGGAAGCACATTTTGGAGATCTCTGGTCAAGCTCATATCATCCTTTAATGTAGTTGGTTTGTGGGATTTAACTAAACCTTTTAAGGGTTCATCCAAACCTTCAGTGAACAACAATACTAACCTTCCCATATATACATCATCCACCTTGACTGATAATTTTTTAAACTCCATCATATAATCAATAGGGGTTCCCACTTGCTTCAATTGGGCTAGTTCTTTGAAAGATAATTATGGGTCCTTTTGCTCAAATATCTCTAATACCCTGTCAAAAAATTCTCCATAGGTAGTACCCTGATTATGTCCCAAAATTTTCAGACCATGGAACCACCATTCATTGGCATCTCCTTCTAGATGCAAAATAGCCATTTTTAAGGCATCCTCTTCCACCATTGGATTCAACTGAAAATACACATCTAGTTTTTGCACCCAAGTGTTAGCAGAACTTTGAGAGGAACCATCAAAAGTGGGAAGTGGCATTTTACCAATTGCACAATTTAATTCTTTGTTCTGGAATAGAGCCCTATTATCTTCCTTCTTTTTTATTTTGTTTGAAATAGTAAAGTATTGTTCAAATGGTAGAGTCCTTCTATAATCTTCACTCAATTTTTCCCATTCTGCCACCATTGCATTAATATCAAATTGGGTGTTAGGTTCTTCTTTGGGCACAAGAAATTTAGGTGTAGTAGGCCTTGGTGTGCTTTGAAATTCATTAGGTCTATTATGGGGTCATGTGCTTGAGAAAATATGCTCACCCATTGTCTTATTTTCTTCTGAATGTGAACTAATGTTGCCTCCTATTACTCCTTTGCTTCCAAGTTGGTTGGCCAACAATTCGAATCTTTTCATCATCTATTTGGTCATGTTTTCAAATGATGGTTTGGGTATATTAGTAAATTCCTCCCTCTCTTATGTATTTGTTTCCTTCTCATCCCTAGCCATGGTTTCAGCAAAATGCACTTCTTCTCCTACTTCTTCCTCTTCAACAAAAACATCTTCAATTTCAGGTTCTAAGGGTGGTGGCTTATTTATTTGACTCATTGTATTCATGAATGGTTAACCACATCAGGTTCCAAGACTATGATCTGATACCACTTGTAATGTACCTTTTTTGAATCTGATTAAAATAGTTAAATTTTCACTTTTTCCACTAGTTCGACCCTTAACTAGTTTTGGTATCTAAGTGTCCAAATGATCCCAATTTGTTTCAGGAGGTATATGAATGGTATTAATACTTTATTATTAGGTTCAAGGATTATTTAGGACCTTAAAAAGACTTCCGCAAACCTCCTCAATATTCTGGTTAAGGTAGGAGTTTTTACTAGCAATTTGGGGTTCAATTCCCCATGGGTAAGTGCTGAAGATGGCTCTCCAAAAGCTATTAAACCCTCTCTAATTTCTGAAGAGAGGAAGAGAAAATATAAGGGACAATTTTATTTCTCATATGAATTACCATTAATTTTATTAATCCTACTACAACCCTCCCCAATCAAATACAAAATACTAGTTTCGACCTTGGGGGAAATGATAGGCAATCTTCTCCAAAAGCTATGAAATTGCACAATATGACTCCAAAAGCTTATGCACTAAACATGAAACTTGTATAAAACATAATTAAAAGTACATAAATCATAAATTCATCAGTGTTTCACTTGTCCATTCGAATTTATCAACACTTCATTGGCATACATCAACTTAGTGGGGAAAATGGCACCATTTGCTCATTATTGATCAGATTTACATCATTCCACTTGGATTATCGACTTGATACAGTACTGAATGTGAATAAAATATAATTTAAATCATATTAAAAAATAAATGGGGCATTATAAGCTCCCCAAAATAGAACAATAGCTCACTCAATGCGCCTCTCCTCAAGGATCATGAATATGCCAAGAAAACTAGAAATGGTTGGAGGAATGAGCTGAATTAAGAGTGACCATGAGCTGCCCTGTAGATTGCACCTGCAAAAAAAGACTCCATTGAATCTCTCATGAAAGGTATGAATGGCCTTTTCCACTACTAACTAGGATGGGAATCTTTCACCCTCGAAATTGGCTAAGGCAAGTAGAGAAGCACTCCACTAGCTCTCTTCACAAATGCAAATTCTGAAAATGATAAAAAGACTCTCTCTTAATTCATCCTTGTATTTCATAAACATATTTAGCCTTCTAAGGTTCCAATTCCATCCATAAAATCCAATCCAATTCGAATTAGGGAGTGATCCAAGTTGTGCCACATGTCTTCCACTTCCTAGCCTTCCACCTTCCACCAATTCGAGTAGGAATCTCTTGGCCTTCTATAAATCCATTGAGATCTCACTTAGATGTTATTTTTAGGTCTTACATGTCATATTGGTCAAATGTCAGACACCAAGTCTTCAATTTTTCATAGATTTCATAGCATCTTCATCATTGTTGTCATAAATGTTAGGGAATCTAGCCCAAGTGTCCAAAAACCTCTCATTTGACTCTTCCTCTTCCATGTGAGTTACAATTCCTTCCCAATTCGACCTATGATTCATATTGGAAAGTGTATGAGCCTTCCAACTCATCCCAAGAACATTAGGCTTCCCATGGCTTCGAAATTACAAGAGGAGGATGCCATGTGTCATAGAAATTCTAGCTTGTGTGGGTCCCAAATCCTCCATGTGTCTTCATGATCAATTGCCACTTTGATTTTCCCTTGTATTTATTTATTTAGCTCCTTTATTAAATATTTATGCTACTCTAATTTCCAAACATCCTTTATTAGCCCCCTTATTGAAAATTCCAATGTCTCCATCCAAGCTATGGAACTAGTAGGTTTGGTGGAATTTTTCTGTCATGAATTTATTTGAATGGGGACATTATAGTTGTATGTTTGATATTGCCTGTAATGTTTATTGAATGCAAATGTAATTTGGGCGACCATTCAAATCTATTTTCCGTTGTTAAATTGAACAGATTTATGAAACAAAAATTTGGACATTAGTGGTGAATTCAGATACGTAATTTGAGTACCTCGTGGTCTCAATGGTCGATTGGGGCTATCAAATACATTACACTTCTAGGAAAGTCTAAATGCTACGCCAAGGAGAAGGTAGAGGAAATATTTCCTCACCTTATTAATAAGATATTTGGGGGACCTAAATCCTCCCAAAATGGGGAGGTATGATCCTTAATGGATCAATATATAAGTTTTCATATATTTTGGTTCTTTTTGGGTGGAAAATTGGATGGATTGGCTTTTAGGGCCCATTTTATGGGTAGCTCTTACTTTGTAGATTTGGGGTGCATAACCTTCTGAGGACTGTTTTAGGGCTTAAATGCGTTTTTTGGGTAAATTTTTTATGAGCATAGAACTCACCTCCTTTAAGTTGTTCTACACTTTGATATCTTTCCAACGGTGTAAGAATCACCACAATCGGAGTTTGTATGAGGAAGTTATACTTCCCACAAGTTGACCTATCTAGTTGACCACCATAGTACCAAATGGATTCCACGTAATCTCTCATTTCCCACACATGTGGATATATCCATGTGTAGGATTTCAATAACATTCTAAAGGGTCCAAAACCCTTACCCTAATCAATAGTTAAGTTGTGTACAAACCCTAAAACTAACCCTAGATGGCTATTGGGATATGTTAAATATCAGGTTCTTAGGAGCATAAGGGGTCCCATTCTAATGATGTTATTGTGTTGTTCTAGCTGAGCAATGATAATGGAGTGGATATTAGAGCATAACAAATGAAGTATAAGACCATGTAGTATTTTTTTAGGCCATAGTGTCATAGGTAACTCCATAGTGAGTACAACTTTCTTTGTATTTGCATTGCATATTGGAGACGAAAAGAGCAAGGCATAGTCCTCACTTTTAGGCCATTGGGATTTTCCACATAGTGGGTTTTCATAGGGTATATATTGTGTTCTTTTTGTGGATGTGTTATATTTTCTCTAGTGATTTTCCTTCCAGTTCTAGTTTGTTTACCATTATGTGGAATTAAGCTAACATAATGAATTAAGTTCTAAGATCTGTTGTGACGAACTATTGTAGTGGAATATCCACAATAGTTTACAAATTATATTGGTATCAAAGCAATTTTATTTGTAGTTTCATGGGAAATTGTAAGATCTAGGTGTTGTTGGAATAAAGAAAAAGTATTCAACTCTAGCCATGGAAGATGAGTCTAGTGAATATTGGGGAGTGAATATGAACAATGATTTACAAAGACATAAATACAAGTCGTTGATATCTCGTGCAATATGTCGATCCTCATGGCATTTGTAGATAGAAAGTTTGGACCTTTTGGTGATTTTGAAGGCTCTAATTCAGAGTTCATATTAGAGGGGGAATCAAGAGATAAAGGGTAACTAGAAAAGGATCCAAGGATGCTTAAGAAAGAGCAGCCAAATTTTAGTTCCATTACCCACTTCCCAGAAGTTATTTAAGATGGAAGTGAAAGTGGATATCAAACATTACCAAGGTGAGATCGATGATTTAAAGTTAAATCATTGGTTGTAGCAGGTAGAGGTCTATTTTAGTATCCACAACATATATGAGGAGTAGAATATTTTATTTTATTCATTGAAATTAGAGGGCCATGCATTAACCTAGTGGGAAAGGCACATTGAGGCACTTAGGGTGGAGGGTGATCCACTAGTAATTATGTGGTAGGATTTCAAAACCTTCATAAAGTCCCAATTCTAACCTGTTGGGTATGTAGAGGACCAATGGATCCGTTGGAATTATTTCAGGCAAAAGCAAGGGAAGAGTTTGGAATATTACACCACCAAATTTAGGAAGATGGCTATTATGTTGGGTACCTCACCAAAGAATCCAAATTTACTCCTTAAATATCTGGGGGGTCTACATAGTCATTTACGAATGCAAGTGATGCTCTTCAATCCAAGGACAATTGATAAGGCATGTGTGCAATCATAGTACCTGGAGAATATAGGCCACTTACATGCCAATTCCATACCATTTACCTCACGCCTGCTCTCTTCAAATTCCATTTACTTCATCTTCTTAATTACCTCTTCTTCTATTGTTGCTTCCATTCTCCTCCCCTACTAGGATGAAATTTATTTTCATTAAATTTGTGTCTAAGAAAAGAATAGAACATGAGAAGGTGTGTTCTTCTTCTTCCCACTTCAATGCCTTAAACTGGTCATCTTTTTCTTGTTATTGCATCTTCCCTCCTCCTCTTCTCAACATCACATCTTGGCACCCCTTACGAGGAATGTCTTTGGGATCATGCATGTGGGGACTTTCACTTTGGCTATCCTCTTGGGAAATATAACAATGGTTGTGATGACCCTGAGTTTCAACTTGATTTTGATCTAAGTGATGATGGGGGTGGCACCATCCAGTGATGAATATTAGTAGAGAAAAATATCGCATATTGAAGCCCAATTTCTTGGGCATTGGTAGAAAAATAATGTCGTGAAAATTATTAACAACAATTTGTGGTTGTATAAGTGTAGTATTGCAGGTAACTACTCTCAACTCTGGTTGTTTGGCTCTCATTTTCATATCAATGTTGATACATACACTGGTCTCATGCTTCTGAGGCACTGTGATAAAAAAATAGGGAAATGTTTCAATTAGTATTTGATCACTTTTGTTGCATTTATTGGTATTAAAATATTCAGAGACCAGAATATGAGACACACTTATGTCAAACACATATCCATCTACCAATCAAGAAGAACCTCTCTCTACATCTTATTAATTGGAATTTACAAGAGAAAGGTTGTTAGATAACATGGTATGTCAACCCAATCAGATAACATAGTTGAGACACTTTCTCATAGAGTAATGAGATTTGTGGTTATTGTTGGCACGAGGTTAGAGTGCATAATATGTGGAGCCGACAGGGATGAAGGGGTCATCCACAAAGGAAAATGACCATTCGCGAAGGATAAGGAGCCGACAAAAGCGGAAGTTGTGGTCTAAATTAGTTAGAATGGGTCATTTGGACCATTTTGTAACCGCCATAGGTGTCTATAAATAGAAACACAATTGCAATATATAGGATTATCGAAGAGAATCGAAGTGAAGGAGAACAATAACATCATAGAATAGATTGGTTGATCTAGTCTGATGTATTTTCTCTGCCTTAAGCAGTTTTTCCCTGAGTATATGGATTTGTGTTGAGTCCCTTGGAACTGTTTTCTACGAAGTTCATCCCACAATATTTTTGATGAGTTAATGAATGAGGATGTTCAACTATGTCTCTACTTTGTGTTTTCGACTTGCCGCTATGAGTTATTTTTTGTGCTTTCTATCTATTGTTATGTTATGAAGTATGAATGATATATTGTATGAATAATGATGATGCAATATTGTTGCTTTGTCAAGTGATCAGTAATGTTAGTTGATGCAAATGCCGATTACATATTATTTGAATTATTAGTATAATGCGAATCTAAATCTCTGGTTTGTTTGTGTCAATTGAGAGTAGAGTAGTGCATGTCTTCTCCCTACTGCGGAAACTTGGTTCCTGCATCCCCCTTAGACATCTTGGTTGAGACCTCATTCACTCTGCGAGTGTTGCTGGAAAGGGTAAAACCTTTCCGGGCCGATTCTTAAGGGTGTCTGGTCAAGGTTTTTGGACAGCAGTGTGAAGTGAACCCCTATTGATAGGAATGTGTCAACAAATGGTTTCATTTCGAGGACCATAGTGCGAAATAAGAGAGGATGTGCTGTGGCATCCAACAGAACTGGAGATCGAGGAATGGTTCGATAAGAAGGCACGAGAATTTTCTAAGGAGGAAAATCAGAACCCTAGATGGTTAATGACAGAATGGCTACAGAATTATATCTATTCTAACATTCATGAGATATTCTTCTATGAATTCCCAATATTGCTACACGAGTGGTTGGCACAACTCACGTTCCAAAAGAATAACTTTCAGGCAGGTGAACCTGAATAGTGGATGCCAGAATTGATCCAAAAATTGAAGCAAGTAGATAACAGAGCTTCTAGAGCTGTCGAAGTCTGGGTAGATAGTATTCTGGAGGGATACATCTCTGAATTTGCGGTCGAAACAATCAAGTCATATAGCGACGCAAAAAGGAAGTTTTTCAAGGGACCAAGAGGAAGGTTTTACTGTCGTTGAAACTATGGATTAAAATGCTCATTTGCAAAAAAGGTATACTAAAGATGAATTTCGACGAGTAAAGATCGGTGTGCAGAGGATGTGGATACCGCGTGAATGCGGGTATGATAGAATGATGCGGGGTAGATGGACATGAGCGACGATGAAATTCTAAGGGAGGATGAGGAAGGTTGTGGTACCCCGCAAAATGGGGTGAGGTTCCAACAACCAGAGAATAAGAGGAGGACTGAGATTGAGAGAGAGTCTCCTAAGGAGATTGGAAAGACAACTGCGAAATAGGACCACAAGGGACTCAGCGACCTTACTGTGATGAGGAAAGAAACCAGGCTACCCCTTGTTGGGCTCTGATCTATCAGTATTAATCAGAACTTGAATTTAATAATCAATCCAGGTTTGTGAACTTCGAGACACATCCAAGTTTAGGACAGAGAAGCTGGACTCTTTTAGAATTTAGCTATCTGTGATTAAATCTACTGACAGAAACTAAGATACTGCAGCTTATAGAGACAAAATCCTCTTACAAGGGTAATTTCATTGTTTCCTTTTTAAACATACAGTAATTGATTTGTGAAAGCATAAAGGACTGTGGTAAAAATTAATTAAACAACAAATCTATAAACCCTAAGATTTAAACTGCAAGATTCTATCAGCACTGAAAGTCAATTACCAATCAATTTCTCTTACAAGATAGTGTTCATAATTTGTAAATGTCTTTTTACCATTTCAGTATCAAATAAACAGCAGTGAACAATTCACAGAGGTCGTGGTCTGAACCATTCAATATCCGTAGCATTTAACCAGTGAAGGACAGCGCTTATCCAATATTGCCAGTGATATACAGTGTGACAGAATTTGTGATTCAAATCATAAATAAAAGGAACAGAGCATCAATAGAATCGATTAAAACTTGACTGAACTTGTTCTACGATTTATAAACTAGAAATTACATTAAAATGCATACCCAAATCGATCTAACAGCAACAGGAAAGTGTGAGAGTTTGACGATGGGGGCCCTCCAAAGCCTTGCTCAACACACATTAAAAGACTTCACAGAACTAAAGCTTCGTATTCATTCACCAGAATCGTTTTACACAGAGATACCACGCAGTTTGGAAGCACAAGTGCGTTCCTCTTCAAAATCGTGATCCCCTTTCTCATTGTCTTGCAAATGATTTATACAAACTCTAAATCAAACTGAAATTGCTATAAACCTGCATCTAATTAATGCTAAGAGCTAATCGAGATCATCTTCAGAATCGTGGAGTTCCACAAAATCAGCATTGTTCCTTCTTTTGTGTTGAACGCAGAACAGGTGGCCACCTTTGACTCTGCTTGACTCGACATCTGCATAGGCCACTTCACCTGACTGTTGGATGTTCATCCATCTGTGGACATTAAGGATCCATTCTTGATCTTCCGTTTCCCTCCTAACTGTCCTGCAATTACTCAGCTTTGGAAGTAATACGGGAAGTTAGTACATCCCGTAATTTAAGTAAAAATCCTAGTTAAAATGCCTAAAAATCACAAAACTCAATTTATTAATAAGCAAATGACATTATACCTCTTTGACCAAGGTTTATAGGTGAACTTTAAGGTTTTCTACTCAAAATGGAGGTTTTATGAAGGAAATGAAGGTTATCTAAGAGGCAAAAAGGGGTCAACAATAGTGCCCAACATCTCCCCCAAGAGGAAACTGCGGCATGTCCTCATGCCAAAAACTTTGACCTTGTGTTGAAACCAAAATTTTGCTGCTGGCCTTCCTGCTTCTAATCTCCTACTGAGACGATGCATCTGTTGATGTTGGAGATGCATAGAGGACCTTCAGCCTCTCATACTTAGCCTTGTATTTCTTCTTCTGCTTATACCATCTAGATGCAGTCTTAGAAATGTGTGTCCTCTGAATTCTCAGCTTCCGATTGTCCTTTTTTAATTTCTCATTCTTGAGTTCCAACTCCTTGATTTCAAGTTTCAATTTCCCGATCTCTTTATTTTTCTTGGAAGTCTTCTTCTTCATTGAAGGCTTGACAGAACTGGTGTCTGCTCCTAAACTGTCACTTCCCTGGACTGAACCCTCTTTCTTTTCTTCTTGCACAGTCTGTGGCTCTGAGGAAGGAGAAGCTAAGTCTTTTAATACTCCCTGTCTTGACTGCTTCTCCTTCTCCCTCTCCCTCTCCTGCTGATCTAAGAAGAGATTTATTTTCTTTGTTTGTCTCATTATCTCATCAGTATCTAGGGTTCCCTGTCCTATTTCACCTGCTAAGTCTTCTTCTTGTCTTTCCACAGTTTGTGGGTGTTCTTCATCCTCTGATGCTGGCTGGCTATGAACTTGCTTCTTCCTTGGCTTCCTCTGGTAAGTGGTGAAGATTTGTTCCTGTTTTTGAAACTGTTTATCTTCGTTCACTGTACTCCTAGTTCGTATCCTCCTCTGAGGGGGTTTTGAACTTGTTGCTTCAGGGCTGTCTTCATCATCAGGAATGAGCAATACTTCCTCTTTCTTCTTTTTATCCTGAGGCAGTTTTGAGCTTGTTGCGTCAGGGCATGTTATCATCAGCAATTCCTCTTCTTTTGGAACCTCTTCATGCAATTCCTCCTGTTCCTCAAATTGATTTTGGACTAAAAATTCTATCCATGTCAAATTCTGCTTCCTTAACTCATGTTGGATGATGATTTTGATAAGTACACAGTGGAAAAGACTTGTCAATTTGTCTTTTTCACGCTTTTGGACAGCTTTGGCCATTTTGGTTAGACTCTGCAATAGGAAGAAGGGCATATTTATCTCACATTCACCTGTCAAGTGCTGCAACAGTTTGATATGGTAAAGGTAAACGATACTGAATCTCCCCTCACAGGTGATGAATCTTTGTATAATGTACACCATTTCATCCCAAGGATGAACCAATCAGCTCCTTGGTATGCCTTTCTTCCAATTGACTGACCCTGCTCTAGATCTGCACAAAAAGGGTACCCAAGATTTTTCTTTGAATTGCTTGGTTTTGAAGAACCTTTTTCCCTGCTGTGGCAGACTAGTGATTTGTGCCAAAACATCTTCAGACAGCCTGAAGTTTAAATTCCCTACTGTAGCCTTTTCTCCATCAAACGAGCCAGCAAAGGCTAAGCTCACATTATCGTTGTGCCCATCGAATTTTTCAAAGAAAGGCACCCATTGATTTTTCTTTAAAATTTCTAAACATTTTTCATGAACATCTACGGGCTCAAATACCTCTGGTTCCAATCTAGATGACATTTTGAAAAATAGGAAACAGTAATCTTTTATTTTTCACTGCCTTTTTCTTCCTATCCCCTCGATAATATTCTGAATTTGTAAGTGTTTGCTGGTATAAAAAAGAGTATCCAGCAAAGAAAAGGGTTTAAGCTTACCTCTTCCCTGATGTAACCAATTTCTTCTTCCTGTACAATTTTCACAGAGATTAATGTACCCACAGCTTCTTCTTTCACTGGCTGTCTTTTCTCCTGCGCGTTATCTTCAGCAAATGGTGTCTCTGTGATCTTACGGCCTCTTTACACTGTCAATTATCTTCAGCAAAATGATATATTCAAACTTCCTGTAGCTCACAATCCCTCCTCCTGTTGATTGTCTTCAGCAAATGGTATTTCACATTCTCTATAACCCACGGTCCCTTTTCTCTGTCAATTCCTTTATACAGCAATCGATTTCGATCTTACTGTAGCTTACAACCTTCTCACTAGCAATTACCTTCATACATCAATCGATTTCATATGCAGAACAAGAAAAGATGGGCTCGGCTTCAAAGAAAATGACCAAATCGTGGCATATACTACAGAAATCGATTTCGTATTTGTGCTACCGTGGGTATCATTCCATATCTGTCATGGGTATCATTCCACATCTATCGTGGGTATCATTCCACGTTTTCCCTCCATCATTACATCACATGCTACTTCAAAAACGATGAAAGGTAAGGTTCAGGGTTTATAAACGTTTTAATATTTTTATGTGCCCATCGTTTTAATACATAAAACATAAAATATACCTTGGTTCCAATGTTTTGTTTAAACGGGCTATTTTTTAAATGAACCTTCTTTTCCAGAAAAGAAAATGTGCTGAAGATAAATATGACCATTGTTTCCCCCTTTAATTCTGTGTATTACTTAATGCCTGATGCACTAAATTCATATACAAAAAGGTTTTTTTTTCAATTCCTTCATGTCAACATTCACTTCTTGCTGAGAAGGAGACCCTATTTGTCTTTAAACCAAGAAGAAAACTCTGTCTGTAGAATGCAGCTTGCATCCTGTAGAGTGCAATTTATGTCCTGTAGAATGCAGTATTTTTCTGTAGAGTCCAGTATAGATGTTGACCATGCAAAATTTCTCTTGGGTTTGATTATGTCAACCATTCTGACCCCTAAGGTGGAAAATGAAATATTGGCAGAGATAAAAATGAAGTGCTGACAGAGACTAAGTGAAATGAAATATTGGCAGAGATAAAAATGAACTGCTGACAGAGACTAAGTGAGGTAATGGCAGAGATTAATGAAAGGTAAATAAGGAGCTTGGTAGAGACTTATGAGAATAATGGCAATAATAGGCAGTCAAATTTGTAAGATGTCATCACTTATAAACAAAAGAATTTTGAAACTTTTTAAACATAGAAACCATAAATTCTTACAGACTTGTTTGATGATCCTTTGATGAGCTTGCTGCCAGTGTGAAATTGGCTTGTATTCTGATTGTCCATCTGATGTTTTCTATCTGCTGCTGTCTCTATTTCCTTCATTTTCACTGAATGTTGGATCTCTTCATAGATCTCTTCTGTCTTATCACAAGTCAGGTCCCTTCTGCTGATAAAATTGCTAGTAATCAGGTCCCTTCTGCTAATGAAAAATCACAATCTTTTGCTTGAAAAAGACTCAGAGGGTTCTAAAGAAGAGTGACAGTTTATCCCCCTCACAGGCCTAATTTTTGACTTGTCCTCAAGTCAAACAAGATATGCATTATTTGTAAAACAAAACAGGAACAATAGAAAAAGAAGATTTTTTTTTTGGGGGGAATTTTCAATGGCCAGGCAAGCCTGGTTTTCCACAGAAAATTCCAGTTTATATTGTGCCAGCGAACTGGTTTTCACAACTAAACTGCCTTTTATATATATATATATATATATATATATTTTGAATTATTTATTTATTTATTTGTCTTTTGTTTTTATTTGCTAGCTGTATCAGAACAACTAAGGAGCAGGTGAAGGAAAAACACTGAGGTGTTTATCCAGCACTTGCAGTTCCTTGTGCTGTGAAATCTGTTGAACAAAATCTGCCAGGTTGATAGGTTTGTGGTACAGCTTGAGCCGGTGACCATTGACCACAAAGTTATGTGCTTCATCATCTATGGTTTGAAGTTTTACTGCACCATTATCATAGACATCGACAATCTCATATGGACCAAGCCAATGAGTAGTAAATTTGGCTTTGAAGTCCTTAAACTTGGAGTCAAACAACAGTGCCCAGTCACCAATGTGAAATTGCTTCTTTTTGATAAACTTATCATGCCATTGAGCTCTCTGCTATTGTATCAGAATATTGTGTTCTATGGCAGCTTGCCTCATCTCATCCAGCTGATTCAGCTGAAGTATTCTTTCTTGTTGAGCTTCTGAAAGGTCTATTCCCAAATCTGCTGCTAACTTGAAAGTATGAACTTGAAACTCAATGGGAAGGAGGACTTGCTTACCATAAACCAGTTGATAAGGAGAAAACCCAGTACTGTTCTTCCAAGTGATCCTATATGCCCATAAAGCTTCAGTAAGCTTTGCTGACCAGTCCTTCCTATGCATCTGAACAGTCTTAGTGATGATGCCTTCTAGGGTTTTATTTGTAGATTCCACTTGGCCATTGGCTTGTGGATGGTAAGGAGTGGAATTCCTGTGCTTGATCTTATATTTTTCTGCTATCTCTTGCACTAATTTGGAAGTAAATTGGGCACCTTGATCAGTCACAATTTCCCTAGGCACCCCAAATCTAACAAAAATCTCTTCAAACAGAAAATTTACCACAGTTTGCTCTGTAGCTCTTGGTAAAGGCTTGGCCTCTACCCATTTAGTAACATAGTCTGTGCAGACCAGAATGTATTTCTGTCCATGTGATGGTGGATGAATGGGACCAATGAAGTCAAGGGCCCACTTTTCAAATGGTTCAATGAGAATCTGTGGTTGGAGTGGCATTTCATCTGACCGGACTGGGCGTCCCATTTGTTGACAAGTGTCACAACTTCCGACATACCTTTTTGCATCTTTGAAAATGGAAGGCCAATAATACCCCAAATTGAGTATTTTATATGCTGTCCTTTTGTCGGCAAAATGGCCACCGCATGGTTCATCATGGCACGCCTTTAAAATATCCAAGATTTCATCCTGTCGGACACATCTTCTTATGATTAAGTCATATCCTGTATAAAAGAGATCACCATTAATCCAGATATGCCTAGCACTTTGTTTAATAATCTTTTTTTTTTCTTTAGAGGTCATTGATGGTGGTAGTTGGCCTGAGGACAAATAATTGGCAATGTCAGCATACCAAGGAGTGATAACAGAAATTGCAAATAGATGCTCATCAGGAAAACTATCTAAAACCGGAACAACCTCACCAGTATTGTGTAAGCGAGACAAGAAATCTGCCACCTGATTTTCTCGTCCTGGCCTATCTAAAACAGTGATATTGAACTCCTGCAATAATAACAACCATCTAGTAATCCGACCATTAGTGATAGATTTATTCATTAAATAGCGTAAAGCTGAATGATCTGTATGAACAAAAACTTCATAGCCAGTGATATAATGACGGAATTTGTTTACAGCATGAACCACTGCCAACATCTCTTTTTCAGTGACTGTATAATTCAGCTCTGCAGGTGCCAGATTTTTACTAATGAAATAGATAACATAAGTCAAAGTATGTTCTTTCTGGCCCAATGAGGCTCCTATTGCAGTAGCAGACGCATCAGTGGAAATATGGAAAGGCAATGTCCAATTGGGTCCCCTTAAAATGGGAGCAGTGGAGAGCTTTTCCTTAAGTGTCTGAAATGCAGATTTACAGTCAATATCCCAAGTAAAACACACGTCCTTTGAAAGCAATTTAAACAATGGCAGGGCTATCTTACTAAAATTTGCAATGAATCCACGATAATAGCCTGCATACCCTAAAAAGCTTCTCACATCTGTTTGAGTTGTGGGTTCAGACAGATTTTCAATGACTTGAATTTTAGCAGGATCCACTTTTATTCCAGACGAAGAAACATGGTGTCCTAAAACTATCCCTTCAGTCATCATCATGAAACACTTTTCGTTACTCAGGGAAAGGTTGGATTCAACACACCTTTTCAGAATTTTCTCTAAGTTTGCTAAGGAATCTTCAAAGGTACTTCCATATACAGAAAAGTCATCCATGTAAACCTCAACACACTCATGAATCAGATCTGCAAAGATGGCCAATATAGCTCGCTGAAAGGTAGCTGGGGCATTACATAAGCCAAAAGGTAAAACTTTGTAGGCATAGGTGCCCCAGGGACATGTAAAGGTGGTCTTGTCTTGGTCTTCGTTTGCAATACTAATCTGATTATAACCACTGAAGCCATCTAAAAATGAAAAATATTCCTTTCCAGTTAAAGCATCCAGTACTTGATCAATGAAAGGCAATGGAAAATAGTCTTTTAAAGTTGCCTTATTCAATTCCCTGTAATTGATGCATATACGCCATTTACCATTTTTTTTAGGAACAACAACCAAGGGTGAAACCCATTGGCTGTCGGAGATGGGATAAATAAATCCCACTTTTAACAACTTCTGTAACTCGTCTTTGACTATTTCCTTTAGCATAGGATTCATTCTGCGTTGTGGCTGTCTCAAGGGTCGTATTGTATCATCTAGGTAAATATGGTGTGTGCATGTATCGGGATGAATGCTTGGCATATCAGTATACTCCCAGGAAAATGCATGGAAATATTTATTCAGCAAAGTGGTCAACTGTTCTTCCTGTAATGTGGTAAGATGTGCACCTATGTTCAGAGTTTTGCCTGGACTGATTTCTACAGTTTTACTGTGAATATCGGTGATGGAATGAACATTAAAAATGTCATCAAATGCCAATGCTAGGGAATGAACATTGCAATTTTCCTGGAAATTATGACCCATAACTTGTTCTGCAACAGCATATTCCATTTCTCTTAATTCTGTAGAAATATCAGGTTCAGCAATAAAATGATCCATTAGATCTTCGTGGTTGTCTTCTTGGAAATCGAAGTACTGATTTATACTTAAAACAGGCTGAATTACATCTTCTTCTTGTTCCTTGGTTTCACTCATCCATGACAGCTGATCTACTGTGGAAGGTCGTTGGGCAGAAGGGTAGAGTGCAATCTGTTTCCTCTCTGTCCCATGCGAAATAAGCATGCTTCCTGATCGACATCCTATGAAAGCATCTGCTGTTGCCAGCCAGGGCCTGCCAAGGATCAATGGGTGTCCTCCTAAGTTGGATTTTGGTTGTAGGACTATAAAATCAACAGGATATTTCCAGGAGTCTAGAGAAACAATAATATCTTCTAAGACTCCTTCAGGTGTAATCTTAGACCTATCATCCAATTCTAAGACAGTTGTGGTGGGTCTGAGATTCGTCAAGTGAAGGTAATTCATTGTCTCCAGGGTCATGACGTTAATGGAAGCACCTAAATCGATCAATGTTTTTGGAATGGAAAAGTTATTAATGGTAATTGTAACCATTGGAATTCCAGGATCTACATATTTCTCAATGAAAATGGTGTTGGACATTAACCCTGCTAGATTGCCTACCACGTGAATTTTTGATGGGTCTTTTCTTCTTTTGTTAAGACAGAGTTCTTTAACTGCTTTAGTGTAAATCGGGATATCTTTTAGAGCCTGCAGTAAAGGAATTTTAACATATACATTTGTTAACTCATTCAGAACATCGAAGTCAGGTAAGGAAATCGAAGGTTTCTCCTTGATTAACCTCTCAGGAAATGGAGGTGGATAAGATGCTATTGTGTTCCCTCGTTGACTGTGATTTTCTAACTGAGATTTTTCTGTATTCAATTTTTTTGGAGTTTTGTCTTTTGCTGGTGATTCTTCTAAGATAACAGGAGACTGCTTTTCTAAGGTTTTACCAGATCTCAAATTGATATTTTGCAGTGGAAGAATGGAGTAGGGAAGCACTGTCCCATCATCAACATTATACATGGGTCTGTCAGTTTTATTATTTGGATTGGGAATTGGCTGAGCTGGCAGTTGTGTAGGCCGAGGTGGAGGTTGATTAGATGGTAGCTGAAGTTGTTGATGTGGTGTACTCAATTGAGGAGCCATATTATTTGGCTGTTGAAAAGATGGATTTTGAAAAGGTGGGGCTTGATAAGGAGTTTGGACTTGTTGCTGCTGGTATTGGGGATAGGCTGAAGGTTGTTGGTATGGCTGCAAGTAAGCCTGCTGATATGTTTGATTACCATGGGCATAACCTCTCCAATTTGGAGCAGATTGGGTTAATGGAGGAGACCAAGTTTGCCAAAGCATGGGTGTATTCCATGAATTCTGAACTGGAGTCTGATAATTTGTATTAAATTGCTGCATGGGATCTTGAGACATACCTGAGAATCGTGGCTGCCAAGGTCTCCTTTGTCCCATGAAGTAAAGAGACTCCATGCTGTGATTTTCCTCCAGTCGAACTGCCTGTAGTTCCTTCAATCTAGGGCAATCATCAGTTTTGTGATTAAAAGTGCATAAGCCACAAATTTCAACAGTATTTAAAGGACACTCTCTAAGTGGGTGTTTCTTTCTACATTTAGGACAAAAAATAGATAAAGCCTGATCTTGTTGGTCCTATTGCTCTTGCCTCTTCTTGGTTTTTGTTGCCTCAACTTGTGTACCTAAGGTGCTTAACAAATCAGTCTTGAAATCTTCTAGCAGATTCCCAAGCTCAGCTCTAGAAATACCACTGTTTGCAGATTTAGTTGCTTTGGTATTGCTATCTCTTTTCCCAGTTCGAGCCTTTCCTCTGGAATACTTCTGACATAAGTCCTGTATCTCATCAAAAGGAAGGTAAGAAATGTCACCTTTTCCCATAACATTTAAAATGTCCAAATACTCTTCTCTTATTCCTTTCAAAAATATTGTTCTAATCATTTCAGGTGTTAAAGAATTGTATTTAGATTTCTGTAAATTGTATGAGAATCTTTCCAAATATTCCTCCAAACTCTCATCTTCCTGTTGAGTCATGCCAAAAATGTCATCTTTCAACCCCTTTGATCTGCAATATGCTTGATATTTTCGAAGAAAGATCTTCCTCATGTCATCCCAGCTAGTGATAGAGTGTTCTCCTAAACCCATGAACCATTTCAAGGCAGCTGCTTTAAGAGTAGCAGGGAAAAGACGAAGCTTATGGGTGTCATCGGTATATCCATAGGTTCGACACAAGATGTCAAATTCGAATAGGGAAGAGTCAGGATCTTCAGAGGTCATGCCATAAAAGTTTGGTAAGGCAGAGGGTGGAATATTCTTCATTTTCACCTCTTCCCCTAGGATAACACTAGTGTCTAAGATAGGAAATTTAAAGGTGGCCTCCTGATCTTCTGTTATTCCTTCATCCCTCACATGTCTTCTTTCTTCTTCCCTCCTTTCTTCTTCCCTTCTCTCTTGTCTGCGTTTGTTTTCTATTTCTAACATCCTCTCGTATTCCCTTCTCTGTTCTGCAGTTGGCCCTTTTGATGTTTCTTCCTCAGACATTTTGAATTTACCAACTGTTGAGATGAACCCTTTTGGAAGAGAAGCTCCTGTTATTTCTGTTTTTGGGGGGTTTTTAATAAATCTGCCTTTCTCGTCTCTTAATCTAAACATAAAAGTGAAATCTAACCTGTGTTTTTGTTTGAAAATTTTTGTTTTTATCAGAAAACTAAAGTTCCTAAGTCTACTTCTACAGTGCCTCCCCGACAACGGCGCCAAAATGTTGGGCTCTGATCTATCAGTATTAATCAGAACTTGAATTTAATAATCAATCCAGGTTTGTGAACTTCGAGACACATCCAAGTTTAGGACAGAGAAGCTGGACTCTTTTAGAATTTAGCTATCTGTGATTAAATCTACTGATAGAAACTAAGATACTGCAGCTTATAGAGACAAAATCCTCTTACAAGGGTAATTTCATTGTTTCCTTTTTAAACATACAGTAATTGATTTGTGAAAGCATAAAGGACTGTGGTAAAAATTAATTAAACAACAAATCTATAAACCCTAAGATTTAAATTGCAAGATTCTATCAGCACTGAAAGTCAATTACCAATCAATTTCTCTTACAAGATAGTGTTCATAATTTGTAAATGTATTTTTACCATTTCAGTATCAAATAAACAGCAGTGAACAATTCACAGAGGTCGTGGTCTGAACCATTCAATATCCGTAGCATTTAACCAGTGAAGGACAGCGCTTATCCAATATTGCCAGTGATATATAGTGTGACAGAATTTGTGATTCAAATCATAAATAAAAGGAACAGAGCATCAAAAGAATCGATTAAAACTTGACTGAACTTGTTCTACGATTTATAAACTAGAAATTACATTAAAATGCATACCCAAATCGATCTACCAGCAACAGGAAAGTGTGAGAGTTTGACGATGGGGGCCCTCCAAAGCCTTGCTCAACACACATTAAAAGACTTCATAGAACTAAAGCTTCATATTCATTCACCAGAATCGTTTTACACAGAGATACCACGCAGTTTGGAAGCACAAGTGCGTTCCTCTTCAAAATCGTGATCCCCTTTCTCATTGTCTTGCAAATGATTTATACAAACTCTAAATCAAACTGAAATTGCTATAAACCTGCATCTAATTAATGCTAAGAGATAATCGAGATCATCTTCAGAATCGTGGAGTTCCACAAAATCAGCATTGTTCCTTCTTTTGTGTTGAACGCAGAACAGGTGGCCACCTTTGACTCTGCTTGACTCGACATCTGCATAGGCCACTTCACCTGACTGTTGGATGTTCATCCATCTGTGGACATTAAGGATCCATTCTTGATCTTCCGTTTCCCTCCTAACTGTCCTGCAATTACTCAACTTTGGAAGTAATACGGGAAGTTAGTACATCCCGTAATTTAAGTAAAAATCCTAGTTAAAATGCCTAAAAATCACAAAACTCAATTTATTAATAAGCAAATGACATTATACCTCTTTGACCAAGGTTTATAGGTGAACTTTAAGGTTTTCTACTCAAAATGGAGGTTTTATGAAGGAAATGAAGGTTATCTAAGAGGCAAAAAGGGGTCAACAATAGTTCCCAACACCCCTAAAGCCAAAGAAGGACAGACCCAAAGCTACAATGTACCCACAACTTCGCGCACTACACCAAATTTCGGAGGATGATACATAAGTTATTCACAGGGTTGTCCAACGTGTAAGAACAATGGTAAGAGTAGTGGGTTTTTAAATAATAGTAGGAGATCAAGGATGGTAGGTGATGATGTGAAAATGCCGATTTTCCAGGGTAATGGGACCGAGGATCCCAAGTAGTATTGGTTTTTATGCGAAGTAGTATGGATAGTGAAACAGGTCCTAGACAACGATATCAAAAAGGGACAAATAGCGATGAACTTCAGGGGCTGTGCACTAGAATGGTTTATGAAATTCATATAAGTACCTACAAGGCGTCCTGAGAAAACACTGCCACAGATCAAGGAAGAACTGATTGATGAGTTTAGGAAACCGAAATCCGAGTCGAAATACATCACAGAAATGAAGGAGATCAAGCAATTTCCAAATGAATCAATATGGGAGTTCAACCAAAGATATAAAACCCTGATGGCGAAAGTAAGTTTCGGAATGAGCGACATACAACACAAGGAATGGTTCATCGCGATATTAGTACCACACATTCGTGGGCCGCTAATGCAGCAGAAAATAGCATCCTAGGAAGAAGCACTGGAAATTGCGATGAAGTTGGAGGATTCACCAGTTAGAGAGATAGGGTTAGGTATGAATCACATCCAAGCACATTAGCAAATCTAATGATCCAACTACAAGACATCAAGAAAGGAAAAGAAGTTCGCAAGGAAATATGGTGCAATTGATGTAAATTAGAAGGGAATCATGAGGACCAGTGCCTAGAATTCCGTGCATATTTACAAGCTAGCATAACTAATCCACTTAGTTAGGGAGGAATGACATGGTGTCGGATTTGTCAGATGAGGGGACATCGACAAGAAGAATGTGTATATTTACCGAAAATGGTTTCGAAGCCAGTCAACCTTTTTTGCAAGTTCTGTCGATCGGTTGGACATGAATAAAAGGATTGTAGAGCGTATGACTTACTCCAAGAAAGGACCGCATATACATTTTTTATGAAGGGGGAGGAGAAACCTCGGGTATAACAGCAACAACAGTACAATCAACATCTACCACACTACAATCAACCACTACCACAGTATAACCAGCCACAACTCCACTATAGTAAACCACATCCGTTGTACAATCAACCGCCGCAGTATGGCCCACTGTAGTATCATCCTGTGCAATATAACCAACATCCATATGGCCAACCGCGAGGAGGTTTCAGAGGAGGACTCCGCGGAGGTCGAGGTGGAGGTGTTGGTCATGGAGGATCTTTTATATGGGGTTGAGGGCCAATTATTATTTATATGTTATAATTGTGTTCATCCCGTACATTATCAAAGGGATTTTATGAACCCGACTCTGTAGTGTACTTACTGCAGCGCAACGGACCACAGTTTTGAGGAATTCTCCCAGTTGATTGCGAAGTGGAAAACTAAAAATATACCCCAACCTCAACCGAATCCGAATCAGAATCCACATCGGAATGTACAAAATATATCAGCAGAGATAAGGATTCAATCGGTGAATGTCACAGTAGTTACCAAAGGAGAGGTTGCGACAGGGGAAGACAGGCCACAACCTACCATTCGACCTACAAGAAGGAAACAAGTCTGATTTGATGTGCAAGCGGAAAGGGAGACATTTTTAGAAGCACAAGAGACAATGAGATGGACTAAGCTGCCACCTATTGGCCAGAAATAACCCACCTATGAGATGTCACCGACATTCGATACGACAAATTCACAGAGGCCACCAGGAAGGATCAATACTTTGAGGGATTTCCTAGAAAGTTGTTTGGAATTGGAGAAAGATTAAGATGCACTATCATATATAGCTAACCTAATACACCGACAAGAGGATGGATGACAAATTATAATAGTAAATCGATTGCATAGAAAGAAGACAGGGAGAGAGATGATGATGACTGCACAGATTGGTGCATTCGACGTCGACAATATCATTCTAGACTTGGTATCAGATGTAAATATCTTGACAATAAATATCTTGGGAGCAGAGTCTGCATGCACCCTCCTCACATCTGCTTCATGAGCGTCCTGATGGATATAACTTTCCATACCCCACATAGAGTGGTATAAATGCTGAAAATTAGCTTCGACACAATGTACCCCGTGGAACCAACAACAATACACCTCCCCTCTCCCAGAGAACCGACAAAGGGGAACATGGTAGTTTTGAGTATGGAGTCCTACACGCATGACCAAATCAAATGAATGTTGATAAAGAAAGAATTCCTTGTTAAAATTCAATATGCTAAGACAGAAAATAGCAGCATTACATTCCATTTCACAATAATATCATATACAGGATCACTGAAGAAACAACAAGCACAGCATAAACACAAGAGACAGAGATTTATCCTGGGAAACCCTCATGGGGTAGAAAACCCAGCAAAGCTTCCTCAATATAGATGACCAGCAATATACAAAGATGAAACCCTGAGACATGATCTCCTCCTCCACAATAGCAGACCTCTCCTCCACAAGTGTGCTATCCTCAAGTGAGTGAATGTGTATAATGAGGAACACACCTCCTCTATTTATACACTACTCTGATATGTATTTTACACAAGTACATGTAGGCTCGTATTTAACCATTAGGTTAAATACCCCATTATAACTGACTGGGCCGACCCCTCTAGGGTGGTCTAATAACCCTTTGACCCACATAACACATACAGGGCCGACCCCCACTAGGGAAGTCTAATAACCCAAGTTACCACATTCCGACGGAGGAATAAACATCTCCGGATATACAATAAGATCTTCACGGAGGAATGAATCATCTCCGGAATAATAAAGTACAAATATAATATTCTTTGAAGTTACAATATCTCAACACTCCCCCTTAACGAGAAGGATATTATAACAGCATCTGCACGAGCAAGGAGTCATCAACATCATACATGATACATCTATAAATCATTGGAAGCTTTCTCAACATCATCAGTAACTCAACCAGTTACTGGAATATCTTCAATACTGGAACATCAACATCTTCAGTACTGAGTCTTTATCTTCTGCAGCACTCAAACAGCTACAGCAACATCAATATCTGAATCCTCACGATTGTCAGCATCACCATCACACGATCATCAGCATCGTCATCACATGATCAACAACATCGTCATCTCACTATCATCAGTATCGTCATCACACGATCATCAGCATCGTCATCTCACGATCATCAACATCGTCATCATACGATCATCAGCATCGTCATCTCACGATCATCAGCATCGTCATCTCACGATCATCAGCATCGTCATCATACGATCATCAGCATCGTCATCTCACGATCATCAGCATCGTCATCACACGATCATTAGCATCGTCATCTTACGATCATCCGCATCGTTATCTCACAATTATCAGCATTGTCATATCATCTCGATCTACAGCATCTGGATCATCTCGATCTATAGCATCTGGATCATCACGATCTACAACATCTGGATCATCTCGATCTACAGCATCTGGATCATCTCGATCTATAACATCTGGATCATCTCGATCTACAGCATCTGGATCATCTCATCTACACCATCTGGATCATCTCGATCTACACCATCTGGATCATCTCGATCTACACCATCTGGATCATCATGATCTACAGCATCTGGATCATCACGATCTACAGCATCTGGATCATCTCGATCTACAGCATAAGTATCCTCAACCATACAAGTACATTAATCAATACATGTATCATCAAAAGTATGTATTCTCACCAATACATCTATCATCAAAACATGTATTCTTACTAATACATCTATCATCAAAAGCATGTATTCTCACTAATACATCTATCATCAAAAGCATGTATTCTCACTAATACATCTATCATCAAAAGCATGTATTCTCACTAATACATCTATCATCAAAAGCATGTATTCTTACTAATACATCTATCAATACAAGTATCCACACTGATACAAGTATACACAACAGCAGCATACCCTGCAACACACATGATCCAATTACGGGATGGTCAATCCATCTCACTTTAGGACATAGGTCCAAGGATGATACAATCTTGATCCACTTATGGGATGATCAATCCCTCTCAATTTAAGACATCTCTCATGTCTATGGATGATGCAATCCAGATCAACTTACAGGATGATCAATCCTTATCCTTTTAAGACACCTCACCATGTCTAAGGATGATGCAATCCCGAATCAACTTACAAGATGATTAGTCCTTATCACTTTAAGACACCTTACCATGTCTAGGGACGATGCAATCCCAATCTACTTACAGGATGATTAGTCCTTATCACTTTAAGACACCTCACCATGTCTAGGGATGATGCAATCCCAATCTACTTACAGGATGATTAGTCCTTATCACTTTAAGACACCTTACCATGTCTAGGGACGATGCAATCCCAATCTACTTACAGGATGATTAGTCCTTATCACTTTAAGACACCTCACCATGTCTAGGGACGATGCAATCCCAATCTACTTACAGGATGATTAGTCCTTATCACTTTAAGACACCTCACCATGTCTAGGGACGATGCAATCCCAATCTACTTACAGGATGATTAGTCCTTATCACTTTAAGACACCTCACCATGTCTAGGGACGATGCAATCCCAATCTACTTACAGGATGATTAGTCCTTATCACTTTAAGACACTTCACCATGTCTAGGGACGATGCAATCCCAATCTACTTACAGGAGGATTAGTCCTTATCACTTTAAGACACCTCACCATGTCTAGGGACGATGCAATCCCAATCTACTTACAGGATGATTAGTCCTTATCACTTTAAGACAAGTCTCATGTCTAGGGACGATGCAATCCCATCACGTACATTTTGAACCTAGTTCATGGACGATGCAGTCCTCACGTACATTTTGAACCTAGTTCATGGACGATGCAGTCCTCACGTACATTTTGAACCCAGTTCATGGACGATGCAGTCCTCACGTACATTTTGAACCCAGTTCATGGACGATGCAGTCCTCACGTACATTTTGAACCCAGTTCATGGACGATGCAGTCCTCACGTACATTTTGAACCCAGTTCATGGACGATGCAGTCCTCACGTACATTTTGAACCCAGTTCATGGACGATGCAGTCCTCACGTACATTTTGAACCCAGTTCATGGACGATGCAGTCCTCACGTACATTTTGAACCCAGTTCATGGACGATGCAGTCCTCACGTACATTTTGAACCCAGTTCATGGACGATGCAGTCCTCACGTACATTTTGAACCCAGTTCATGGACGATGCAGTCCTCACGTACATTTTGAACCCAGTTCATGGACGATGCAGTCCTCACGTACATTTTGAACTAGTGGTTCCGGGATGATGCAATCCCCATCACTTTATTCTCGAAGACCATACGTCTACGGATCAATTCAGGGACCAAGGTCCGGGGATGATACAATCCCCACTTCTCGGAGACCTTACGTCTACGGCTCTCTTTAGGACTGAAAGTCCAGGGATGATCCAATCCCCTCAACTGTCCACTAAGGACTTCATTCTCGGAGACCTCACGTCTACGGCTCTCTTTAGGACTGAAAGTCCAGGGATGATCCAATCCCCTCAACTGTCCACTAAGGAATTCATTCTCGGAGACCTCACGTCTACGACTCTCTTTAGGAATGAAAGTCCAGGGATGATCCAATCCCCTCAACTGTCCACTAAGGACTTCATTCTCGGAGACCTCACATCTACGGCTCTCTTTAGGACTGAAAGTCCAGGGATGATCCAATCCCCTCAACTGTCCACTAAGGACTTCATTCTCGGAGACCTCACGTCTACGGCTCTCTTTAGGAATGAAAGTCTAGGGATGATCCAATCCCCTCAACTGTCCACTAAGGACTTCATTCTCGGAGACCTCACGTCTACGGATCTATTCAGGGACCGAAGTCCAGGGATGATACAATCCCTACCTGTCCACTAAGGACTTCATTTTCGGAGACCATACGTCTACGGCTCACTTTAGAACATGTGTTCAAGAATGATACAATCCCCACATGTATTCTCATCAATATACTATCGATCCTGGGAACCCATACAGAACCTGATTCACACTTCTTCTTTAATTGCACCATTAAGAGAATGGTCTTGTCTAGCCACTTGGAGCAAACATCTCATCATGATTCTCTTCCTCTTTCTAAGAGAATCTTCTAGCCACAAGCCTTCTATATTTTGTTTGATTTGTAAATCTTCTTGTTGAACATCCATCACTTGTTCGGTGTTCATTATTCTTCATGATCTTTCCTACAAAACAAAATTAAGTACATGATTAGTAATCCTTCATAATCATGAAATCATGATAACCTATTATGCATACAGATATCATTTACATAGTTATGCAACTATCTTGACCAATACTTTGGCACAACACTTTCCCATATCCTGTATGCATACAGTGGCTATCTAGATGCCTTCCATCTCTACCAGAACATACTATCGAGAGTGTGCACAGCTCTCAGCATGTCAGCAAAGAGGTTTCATTCTAGACAAGCAACAATGGAATGTTTGTCCAACTTACCAATCATATGCATATTAGTAGTATAATGTTCAATGCTCTATGAATGTTTGCACTCAGCATGATATGTTCTAGGAATACAAATATGCATACAAGAAATATCATTTACTATTTCAAATAACAACTCAAATACTTATCTTTTATGTTTGTGTGGTTGCCTCCCGCTTGATCTTCTATATGTCCTTTGAACTTCTATTCATTATGTACCACTGTGCATGCTCAAGTGTGCACTAGTGTCATCCTCATGATCTCATACACAAACATTCATTCATTAGTATATTCTCAAAACATTCTAATTCTAAATAATCTTGAATATGTATAGTCATGATCATTAGTATTCAAGATTTCAGGGAAGTCTTCTTTTACTCATGCATATCATCAATCAAGATAAAATATATAATATGCATAATCCCTTGATTACTAACTTTATGAATAAGCATAACCAATCATTCCAAGTATACTTATATAAGGGATCCTAACACAAGGTAAGATTCATGGGAAACATACCTGGATTAGTATACCTACTTGGTTATGTACAACATACCTAAACAATCTCTTCAATGATTTAGAGATCCTGAGCTAGAACCTGCATGTCTCATAGGTTAAGCATAATATAACAAAGTCATACATACCTTGTAAGTAGAAGAAAGATTATGGATGAGTCTTTGTCTTCATGTTTTCATGGTCATGGAGCCTGATTTGTCTTTTGAGATGTACCTGTGTCTTGTTAGCAGACAACATCAACCTCACACAACATCATAATGCATTAGTACAATCATAAGTGTCAACACCCTAACCAATGAATATCTTCTATGATGCATTCATAATTTTGTCAAGGTGATACAACAAATCTAAAGTCAAGATTGTACTAACCGTAATAACATGAAGACAAACATACCATAAACTTAATCATGAACAAATCTCAAAACATACCTCGATGAGTCATACCTGTCGAGATCGCTTGTAATCTCCTTATGTAAAGCCTTAGCCTCATCTCCTTTTGAAACAGGAACTCCTTCACTTATGCAGGTGACCAATCCATCTTCTTCTAGGATTAGCCCTATCAACTTGATTTGCAAGAACTGGACCTGGAGCTGGATATGGGTTTGTCAGAGAAACCCAAAAGTTCAAACTTTGAATTTCAAACTTCCGAAAGGATAGAAATATGTGCCTTGATGAGATGATCAAACTGATATATTCAGAATTTGAAAACTGCAAAGTTTCACTCCTCAATTTTGCCTTTGAATCTCCCGGATTCACTGGACGTGACCCTGAACTGGGGTTTGGTGAATCCCACTCTTCTGCCCAATCAAAATGTTTGATCCAAAGCTCTAAGCTTCTATTTTTCTGAGGAGCTTCCATCCATGGTCATAGATTTCAAAAAATTCCCATTTTTACAGAAGCCCTAATTTTCCACTTTTCTGATCAAAGTCCCGAACTAGGGTCTAATCAAACCCGGCCTTCTGCCCAACCAAAAATTCTGATCTTGGTCTCTAAATTTCTATTTTGATGAGTAGCATCCAGCTGTGGTCTCCGATTACAAAAATTCCAACTTTCTCCAAAGCCCTAAATTCCGGAAGCCATGAATGAAGGTACCAAAAAATAATTCTGTTTTGACAGAAATATGTACCTGATTGTTTCTGGTGTAACTCCAAAATTTTTGATCCACAGGGTATGAAAAGGTTTCTTGAGATAGCCTGATCTGTTATCTTTCCATCCTGACAGGTCTGACCTCAATTGGATTCTCTGAGAGAGAGTTATGCCAAATGTCGCA
Source organism: Larix kaempferi (assembly GCA_027924585.1). Lineage (NCBI taxonomy): Eukaryota > Viridiplantae > Streptophyta > Pinopsida > Pinales > Pinaceae > Larix > Larix kaempferi. The sequence continues at coordinate 334,068 of BSBM01000542.1, read as the reverse complement.
ACGTGACCTGTTTTGGGATAAAACAGGAGAGCGAACTTGTACGGCGTGCCACGTGTCACTTTTTTAACTTCGGCCTCTGAAAACGTTTTCTGAGATAGCTCGTCCTGTTACCTTTCCATCCTGACAGGTCTGACCTCAATTGGACTCTCTGAGAGAGAGTTATGCCAAATTTTGCAACGTGACCTGTTTATGGGATAATACAGGAGAGCGCACTTGTACGGAGTGCCACGTGTCACCAGTTCAACTTCGGCCTCTGAAAACGTTTTCTGAGATAGTAAAGACTGTGTACTACCTGTCACTTTTTACGAAATTTCATTTGGAGCTTCCTAGCCCAAGATATGACCTTTTTCCCAAGGTCACCTGATTTTGACTCAGATCTGGAAGAGGCAGAAACCCTATATTGTACAGATCATAAATCACAAATTACAATGAATTAGAGGTTGTCCTTTGGACACAAGGTACCTGGAGATTTAATCTTCGTCCTGTAACAATTTCCGATCCGAAAACTTCGCCAAAATGGATTTATAGCGAAAGTGCTACGATGGCTGGTTTTTGCTATGTAAAACCCTAACCTTCAAATTGTCGTAACTAAGCAAGTGTCTTTAGTGCCATACCTTGTCTTCCTTCAGGTTAGCTCTGATACCATGTTAAAATTCAATATGCTAAGATAGAAAATAGCAGCATTACATTCCATTTCACAATAATATCATATACAGGATCACTGAAGAAACAACAAGCATAGCATAAACACAAGAGACAGAGATTTATCCTGGGAAACCCTCATGGGGTAGAAAACCCAGCAAAGCTTCCTCAATATAGATGACCAGCAATATACAAAGATGAAACCCTGAGACATGATCTCCTCCTCCACAATAGCAGACCTCTCCTCCACAAGTGTGCTATCCTCAAGTGAGTGAATGTGTATAATGAGGAACACACCTCCTCTATTTATACACTACTCTGATATGTATTTTACACAAGTACATGTAGGCTCGTATTTAACCATTAGGTTAAATACCCCATTATAACTGACTGGGCCGACCCCTCTAGGGTGGTCTAATAACCCTTTGACCCACATAACACATACAGGGCCGACCCCCACTAGGGAAGTCTAATAGCCCAAGTTACCACATTCCGACGGAGGAATAAACATCTCCGGATATACAATAAGATCTTCACGGAGGAATGAATCATCTCCGGAATAATAAAGTACAAATATAATATTCTTTGAAGTTACAATATCTCAACATTCCTTATTAAATATTTAATACATCATGTTGGTATTTTTATATTTCCAAAGAAAAGACATACTTTCTATACAAATAGAAATGAAATGTGCATCGATAATGTGCTCATGGCACTCAAAAAATATCCCTCATCACAATATCCAACCTAATTATCCATCACCACTAAAAATAAAAAAAATTCAAAATAAAAAGGATATTGTCCTTCTTATACATCTTTATTATAACATGCAATGATCATATATATCAATGCTAAATTTGACCTTCCTAATACAACTGCAAATTAATAATAAAAAAATACAAACTACAAAGATTGTAACTAGTATTAGTATGTCCTAGATGAAGGCAAATAATAGTAAATAAGCATCCATCCATCTTGGAAGCTATAAGTATAGTGACTTGGATATTGTTGGTAGCTATGAATATAGTGACTTGGAGATTGTTGACATCTATGAATATATTGACCTAGAAATTGCTAGCAGCAATGCTCCATCTCTTTCTTCCATACTAGCAAAGCTTCTAAGTTCAACATAGATAAGTAGGCATTTTGGAAACAATGTGTAGGTATTTTGGCAAACTTGATGCAAGGGTAAATAGGTTTAGTATAGTGTAATTATGTCTTAGTACAAATTTCATAACTTGTGTGTACTTGGTTTGGCCCTAAAGTGCATTTTGGTATTGAATATAAAAATTGCAAATAGTGTCAATTTTCATTTTGATAGACTTGGATTTTATTGTAGAATATTTATTTTGGACAATTGAGCATGATATGTTGGAGTCCGCATTACTCTTGGTAAAGCCCAAGCTCGTCAGAAACCATTTATCCTTTCATACCATGTCCTCAATACCTGTCTCAAACTATACCACGTATACTTCCTCTTCATGACGGGAGACATCTGGTATCACTCTGAGCATATCTCTGAGATATTGGGGAAAACACCTTTTCCACGGATAGAGGCTAAGTGATAATGTCTCTCCATCTATTTTGGAGTCACTCCCTCTAAAGCGAAGATTTCTTTCTCCCTCTGTAACTTAGCACTATCCTCCCTCGGCATCGGGACATTCTTCATTGGAGTGACTGGTAGCCTTCTCTTCTGATGATTTTCTATGTATCCATCTACGTCATCTCTCTAGGTCACTGGACACCAAGATCTTGAACTCTGTTGTAAGTTCTCTCTTTCCACAAGCACCAAATGAGAAATTAGTGACTTAAAAATGACTAAAATTCACATATAAATGACTATTTTTTAGTCAGCGACTAATAGTAGCTAATTTCCAGTATCTTATAGCTCGACTAACTTAGTCGTATTTATTTTAGTCATTAATAGTTTCCTTATTTAGTCATATATTTGGTCATTGATTTAGTCATTAATTGCTACAATTAATGACTAAATCAATGACCAAATATACTACTAACTAAGGAAACTATTAATGACTAAAATAAATACGACCAAGTTAGTCGAGCTATAAGATACTGGAAATTAGCTACTAATAGTCGTTTATATGCAAATTTTAGTCACAAAGTTATCATTTGTAGTAGTCATTTATCTCTATTTAGTAGTTTCATATTCATTGTATAAATGAATAATTTAGTAGTTTTATATTATTTTATTTTCTTTCATTATTAATCAATATAAATCACTAATTTAGTCATTTATTCTTTTTATTTGTGTTCATTATAATATTCATGCTAATCAAATCTGAATACACACGTGAATCATACAAAATCGCATTAGTTAATTACAACACTAAATAATATCAAGTACACACATATATAATTTCAACCATGTAAATTTGATTATGTGAAAAATTTCAAGTGTTACAATATATTGAATTTCCAACCGAATATCCACTGATGGACTAATACTAGTCCATTAAAAAAAACGTCTCCATACTTTACATGAAAATCATCTACATCGATGACTTTTCAAAATATTACATTAATGGCCACTAAGTGAAACCTTGGCAATGCCCATAGAAATCCAATAATTTTGTTATTGTCATTTAACCAACACCCGCTATGCTCTCGCACATATTTCTACCCAACATGTGTCCTTTGTTTTCCTTTAAGTCCTTGCATATTCCTATGTAGAATCCATATTCTGACTCTATGATTTGAGACTTGATATTTTCGATCCTCTGAAAATTCGACATTGCAAAGGTTAAGAGACAAGGTATCAATTGATATTGAATTAAAGAATGCTGCAAAAACACCTATGAACTTAAAAGGCGAGATCAATTAATATTGAATTAAATAAGTTTGCAAAACACACTAATACTAACAGTACCAAAACTTTTTCAAGAAGAAGTTGCACGAAAATTGTTCATTGCCAATACAAAAATAAAAAATTACTGAAAAAGAATGCACATTTAGCTTAGAAAAGAACAATGTTTACGGTAACAAATAGAAGACTTCTATTCAAAATTGAATATAATATTTGGGCATGCTTTTGGCATAACATCATCAGCCTTGCCTAATTGTAGCTTTTCCCTAAGATATGTTTCAAACGATCACATGGAACAAACAAAAATAAACAATCAATATGAAAAAAGTTTACAATTTCCTTTTTCAAAGTGACAACATTAGAAAATAAAGATATATCAATTAGCTTCCAAAATTGTTTTCTAATGATAATTTATCAGAAAATACATGTTTCCTTTGCAAGTTAACAAATTTATTTGAACAAGTACTTAAAAAAATTGATGCATCCCTTTCTAAAAGAGACTTTATATAAATCTACTTTTCCCACTGTAAGTCTGTTCCGAATTATTTTGGACATCAATCACAATTGAGCAGCATGCTATAATTTCTCTCTAAGCTAGTAAAAGCATTTGAATTGTTGTTATCGCCTTTACCAAAACTGACTTCCAACTAATGTATATCAGCTACAATTCATCCTAAAAGAAAAACATCAATGTATACCGAGTATAGAAAACTCTTTCAAATTTGATTAAAACCAATATCCTGCATAGATCAAGAACAAATACAGTCATATACACATCATAAATATTACATGATCATGCTTATCCTCCTCTTCTTCTAGCTCTTCCTTCTCACCTGTTAGAAATAATATATGAAACAATAATTCATGTTACACTTTAATAGAAACATCAAAAACCAGCTTAACATTTATATGTGTGACTCACACAATCAACATAGTTTTTTTATAAATGTAACTCCACATCTGGTGCCTTGATAATTGAAATTGAAGAAAATGGTTTCAAAACGTATAGTTGTCTTTTCATCCTCAGAATCCTTAGCTTCCTCCTAAGTATGTTTAAATGCAGCAATCAATGCAATGAAATCAACTGAACTATACTAGTAGTTGAGTAAATTATTCAATAGTGCACAAGGGGAAATCAAGTTTTTGACTACGGGGAAGAAATACTTCACCTTCTACAATGTAATAAAACATCTTATGCAACATACAGGAAAAATATCAAGATAAAATATATTACAGTTCATTGCAAAACATGTTGATCCACCTTCTCTTCCTAAACTTTCTTAATTTAAGTACGCAATAGTTGTTTGGCTTCGAAAGCTTCCTTTTCAGCCTAATGAAATGCAATTTTCACATATTAAAAGTGTGATGACCTTCAGACCTAGAAAAATAAAGTAAGGAACTAAATAATATAGTTTCCAAGAAACAACTTACATCATTGTGTTTTCCCATGTCTCCTCTGCCAACTTCTTTGCATATTCAGGATCATCACACACTAAAATGTTATCAAATAATGTTCCTGATTTAACTTGTAATTGCAACCAAGTAACATTTATTATATCAAAATTGTTTATGTAAATGATTGAACACAAGGAAAACTAATCTATCACATACCTTCCATAACTCAATTCCTAAGTATTTTGGATTGGGGCAAACATATAGTTCTAGATCATCCCTGAAATAGGCTTACAATGTATCCTAAATCATAGATAGTGAATGAATATGAACAAATAAATGAGCTTGAAATGTATATCAGAGACCTAATATAGAAAAATCCTTTAAATTTGATTGAAACCTACATCATGCATAGATCAAGAACAAAGAGAGTGACATACACATCACAAATCTTACATGATCATCCTTATCCTCCTCTTCTTCTAGCTCTTCATTCTCATCTTAGAAAAATACATGAAACAACAATTCATGTTACACTCTAATAGAAACATCAAAAAACAGCTTGACATTTCTACTTGTGACCCACACAATCAACATAGTTTTCTTATAAAGGTAAGTCCACGTATGGTGGCTTGATAATTGAAATTCAATAAAATAGTGTCAAAACTTATAGTTGTCTAGGTCATCCTCAGAATCCTTAGCTTCCTCCTAAGTATGTTTAAAGGCAACAATCAGTGTAATGAAATAAACTGAACTATAGTAGTAGTTGAGTAAATGATTCAAGGTTTTGACTACGAGGAAGAATCCATGTGCTTGTTGTGCTCATAGTGAAACTTAAAACACAATCCATGTGTTCTACATCACCTATGAATATCATCATATAGTCCATTGATTACATATGCATGTATTTCCCAAATTATTTCCAGCTTGAATTCAAGTCCAATTGATTCCTTGACACCCTGTGTTTCACTGTATGTCTCTTGAGGTGGAACTACATAGGATGGAATGGAAGATATATTTATTGTGGCTGAAACAATAGTGATTCCAGCAAAAGGTACACTAGAAGAAGCTTGCAATGTTGTATTAAAATTATGTTGTTGATTTGAAATCAAAGATGCAGTAGGTAAAGGAAGTGAAGATGAGGATGATTTTGTTGGGGTAGACATAAACCCTTTTCCACAAGAGAGTTTGGAAGAATTGAATATGGATTTATTGATGGTGCAATAATTAAGTTGGTTACTTGTGATGCCAATGAAACCAATGACGAATCAAGTGGTGGGACAGGAGGAAGAGGGGGATGCATTATCCTTGGAGGATGTGAAGGAAGCAATGGCAGGTTACTGGGAGGAGGTGGAGCTAATACAGGCCTAGGTGTTGGCTCTAAAAGAGAAGACATTGGAATTGGGGGCAATGGTGAAACAGGCACCAGAAGCAACAATATTGTAGTTTTTTTTTACAACAATATTGTAATTGTTATTGACCTACATTATCCATGTCCATTTCATGGTGAATACAACCATTAGGTGCTTTCAAGTTCATTTTTTTATGCATATCATAATATAGATAATGTTATCCCAAAACATAAATGATTATAAATAAAATTGACGTACCTGAATTTTATGGAGGCTGAAAGTAATATTGTCCACTTGGACATAGAGTTTCAGTGGTTTTGAAGCTTTCAGGGAAGACACATTTTGCAACTTTTGATCCTTTACGAAAGTTTATATTTCTACGATATGTTATAAACAAGTCTTCAACATGCCTTTTCCTATGATAGTTTAAAAAAGGATTACCATCTTCAACTCATGTCATTGGATGGCCTTTACTAGGTTAACATGGTGGTTGTAAGGTATTAGCCTATGTGCAGGTAATTTCAGTACTAATCATATGAGAATTCGATTCTATAGAAGTATTGTGTGAATATTTTTTCATGTTCAAATTAGTAGCTTTTCATCTAGATCCTACAAATACAAAGGTCGGGTTGGATAACATCCATTAGGTGCCAAGAAATATCTTCTTATCCAAACATTTGAGAAGCATTTAATTAGCTAGTAAGTTTATAGTATCAATATTTCCAACAAACAAGTTTTCTCCAACATCCAAGCTCTTCTTATCTTGAGAAACCTAGGAAAAATAGGGTGAAGATCACCTGAATAGCATGGAAACAAGTTCAAATGTGGAGTGTGACACCTAATAAGAAATACAACATGATAATAATCCATAAATGTGAGAAGCATGATGCATCTCATCAAGACACTCTAAGTGGCATCAAGCAATAGTGGTGTGATCCAAGCTATCGACACTATTAGCAATCATTGAATATGGAGAAAATGTGCAAGCATACAACTTCCATTACAATTCCTCAGCACCCACCAAGGTGGTCAGCATAAGCTGTCATAAGAGAATCAACTCTATGAAAGTGTGCACAAATGACATACCCTTATGCCATCAAATGCTCAATTAATATCAACATGTAATTCTCTAACCAATGTGATGAAAATTCCAAATTATGATAGTTCATAATGAACACACATTTGCATATGAACAAAATATCTTTGGAATCAATGTAATCCAACCAAGCTTTCCTAGGCAGGTTCTTCAAACACGGACATATCCTCATACAACAATATGAGTAACACATTGGATTCATTTTCCAAGTGAGCTAGGACTTCATTAGTCACTAACAAAGTGAGCAAAATCACACCTTTAAATATTTTGTCTTCCTAACAGCTTCACTATTGTCATCTCCTAGAACCGGCCTAGTATTTTTCTGGTTATAATGTCCATTAACTCTCTATGTTCAATGAAAGTTCCAATTTTATGCTCTTGTAGACAGTAATTGCTTCCAGACAATTTATGTGCATTCATAAGCATAATTTTTTGCATTGTATTCTCCATTGCTAAAAAGAATTCTAGAATGAAGTTCTGCTACAAGGGCCTTCAAATAAAATTTTAAAAATTTTCAAATGAGATTATTCCTATGTCATCTCCAAATTTTAATTTTTCCACAATAAACAATGCCCCACAAACCATTATTAGGCTTACAATATGATTTAAATTGTAGCTTTGAAACATTAGGTTGAAAAAAAACACATAAGCATATCACCTGCTTGGATGAGCACATCATGTCATGTTCCTTCTCTACATGATCTTCTCTTAGAAGTGCATACTACTGAAATATTTATCCATGGGTATGTTAGGGCTAAGAAGATAGTTTGTGGCCTAAGTTGAATAGTCTAGGGGTCACCAAGCTTTGTTGCATGCTCCAATAAAGTGATCCAAAAATAGTTGTTATGGCATTCGAACTCAAGACTGACCAAAGAAAATGAACTTATCCTTCAAAAGAGAATGCCCATACCAATTTATAAATACTCATTTGTCATAAAAAATGGCATGGTTGTCCTTGGGTTTTATTGGGCAAGTTGGACCTACAAATCTTTTTAGCATAGGTTGACCCCTCACCACGAGGACATTTCCTAATATTATAATGCACTATCCTTTTAAAATACTAAAAAAAATCTTGTAAAAATGTTCCCTCCAACTTAGCAGTAACCAGCAACAGATAGACCATTACTGCTACAATTTCTTTGTTCTTCATTAATCTCTTTCTCTTGTACACTAGAAATTTACATACTCAGGAACTAGTGCTCCTTGGATGTTGGCTTTAAAATAACCCCTGGAAATGAGAATCAACCCAGGTCACAATTGTTATCTGTAAAAATTAATTCACTTGTACATACTGAATAGGATGGCTATTTCTTTAGGACAAGATAGTCCCATATGTGCTCAAAAGTATTCATATTTGAAAATGTTGTTACTATAAGGTAGTATATTTTCATTCCCAATCCCTAGACTCACCCCTTATGACCCACATTTTACTTTGGCATCAACAATTGAATACCACCTCTAAGAACTGTTTCACCTATTCTGCACACAGCTCCAAAGCCTACATGTTTTCCCAAATGTTGCAATATATTCAAGACATGTGAGGTGCTTTTCCATGAAATGGTCAATGGTTGAGTGCCTAGGCCAATAATGCAATAATAGAGAGAAGTGAGAGACCTACAACTACCCATGAAGTTCAATGATCAATACAATAATCCAAGTGGGCCAATAATTCAAAATTGATGAGAATGAAAGGGACAAATACCAATAGATAGTTCTTAAAGTCTCTATGAGATGAAAGCTCATGCAAAACAACAAAAGCTCTGATGACTTGAAATCTAGTTCCATAAGCATAATTGCGGATTGCATCCTTTGGAATCACAATATATGGAATATGTGGTGAGGACCTATAAAAAAGCATAAATTACTAAGTGCTAAATCAAATAATACTCCTTCACCTTGTGCTTAAAAGTCTTAGATCTTTTGGATATATTGAGCCATAATTGTAGCAGGGACCTAGACCATGAAATAATTATTAAGTGGTATTGATTACATGATAAATAGTATGGAATTTCCCAGTTTCCTTGTTGTTTGTATGTTGTAACTATCTTGAACTATGTTTTAGGAAAAATGCTAATAGTCCTTCCTGAGTAGGAAAAATGTCCGGATTACAAACATTGTTCATAAATATAACCACTTTGTTCACCATCAATAAATTCTTGAAAAGATGTTTTAGCACACTATCAATTTGATTGGTTGCATTCTATCTTTTGTTGGTAAACAACCAACGAGAAAAGGATTTCATACACGGTTTGATTTGTAGGGAAACGGTATAGGTAAGTGGTTAACTTAGAGAGACCTTAATTGCTTTCAAAAAATTCAAGATGTGATTACAGGACTATGTTAGATGGTTCCAAATGGATGCTTGTTCAAATTAAATTTGGATTTTCATCTTTATAACAAAAAAACATCCATATGTTTTAAAATTTTAAACCATTTCAAGTCTATAATAAATTCCAGTGATTAAACTTTTAGTTAGAATGGAACTAAGTTTTATCCACTTCTATAAATGAAAGAAGACATTTAACAATAGTTATAGAAAACAACAATTGTTCATTAATGTAAACCCTAATATCAAAGCAACTTACCTTAGTTAACTTTGCTCTCAATTCACTGACCTCTTTTGAGTTCTATAAAATGAACGCAGGGAGCAAACAAATTATAAGATGTTTTGATATTGGTAGACTTCTAACCATAGCAAGGAAATGAAAATATATATATAATAATTTGTCAACAGAAATTCATCCTAGTCTGTAACCACCAATTTTCAACTTCAAGAACATATTCTATGATATTTTCCGAAGGCAAAGCTGCAATCTAAGATAAAGATAAAAAAAACGTAGGCAAAGTAAAGTAACCCACTGTATCATGAAAGAAAGCATTCTGGTCACTGTTATCTAGCATGTATTATGACCTTGGTGATAACCCTTCCTCTGGCGATTCTAAAACAAAAGAAGGTGGCTATGGTGGTGGGATATAGAGAGCCCTTAATTTCATTTCTTGAACGTCTTTTTCAGGTTCCTTGTCAAACTGCACAATCGCAAAATTACTTTTTGAGATGGAATAAACATGAAAGAAATATTATGAAGCTATCAATAATTGTCCTTTTCAAGACTAAATTTATTATAGCATGTAACCAAATGCATCAAACTCTATGAAAATAAAAAGATACATACTATTACTACTAATTTCAGAAGTTAAAATTTTGCAATTAAATAAATTCAGTTTGATTTGTTTGGTTGGGAACATATGAAATATATCCCTATTTATTAGACATGAATATAAACCGGAAAAAAACTTCATGTAATTCAAAGATCAATATTCATATATCCTGCTACTTTTTGTGTGCAAGAAAAGAATAAGTGGTCATACTTAAAATTTTCACATCCTTGAACATGATGTCAACACTCATTAATAAACAAAATATATCCCTATTTATTAGACATGAATATTAAGTGGGAAAAAATACTTTATGTAATTCAAATTTCAAACTTTATATATCTGTGGCTCAAGCATATATATGAGGATTTACAAATAGGTCATACTAACAAAGCAAAAAAGTGGACAAACAAGATCTTGGACAATTTTTTCTACATCTCGAAAATAACAGATCACAGTGATGAGAAAATAATCTTGGATGGACAAGCTGATCAATTATGACCTCTGTAAGACCTTCCACATTTGAAATCTCAACTTCCCATTATCATAGTATTATCATTTGTGTCGATGCCCACAGTCCCCAGCAAAGAAATTCATTTGGTATCGCTGCATAACAACTTCCTCTTGGCCCATTTTTGGTCTAATTATTATCATGGTTGTTCAAAGCTTAAATTACCCCCACAATGGACAATATGTCCATTGACTAGTGTCGTCATTGTCAATTTGTGACCTTTTTTATATATGACTATAACTTTTCGGGGTGTTTTGGCCTATGGTAGCCTTGAACAATCATACAAGTCATACACACATTTGCTAGATTGTTAGTTTATAGATTTTTGCTAGGCACATTGTTATTTAAAATTTTGCTTTCAATATTGATCTAGGAGTTTCTTTAGGACTCCCACATTGTATTTACACCAGTTGTACCTTTAATACCATTGACCTAATTTTCTAGTCATTCATTGAAAATTAATGAAATATCTTTTCTTATCTTATCTTATGTAATTTAATCCAATCTCAAAACAAGGCACCAGATTTGCGTATATCCCCTTTTTGTATTAAATGTTAATATAATTAATTCTCTTTTCTTCTAGCACAAAATAAAGCAACATTAAATTTCTATTCTCAATTCAATGTCAACAACAATCACATTTTACAGTTCATCCAAAGCTAACATTGTTCTAGAGTTACCTATAGTTGTTGTTCTCACATACAGGAAAGCACGATCTGCTTTTGAAAGTGTTCTGTGTATATCTATTTCCCAATCAAATCTACATTAATGGATCTATGGTTAATTTGACCTTCAAACAGTCTCCCAATCCCTGTGATTATTGGATATCAATGATCTATCCTACTAACAACTTCCCCACGATGATGTTCTACAACATTCCTTTAATTGATATCTAGTTGGTCTATGACAATTTCATGTAATATGCCTAGGTGTAAGTTAGTTTGGGTGCCATTATAGTGACAAAATATGCTACTGACTGTTATTCACATCAAAACCTACCTACATAGTGTACCCCTGTGATCATAAATTTGGACTTGCTGAAGTAATCCTTCCCAAAAATACACATTTACTTACTTTGGTGACCATATCATTTGAGATGACAAACTAAGACTTGGCACCAATAGGTCCCTAATGAAGAACATAGTTGCACCCCATGCTACTTAATGAAAGATCAAATAACTTAATTGATTAATACTTGAAGGTACTTATTTTAGGAAGCGAGAAGATAATTATAATCTTAATATATCCCACTTTATTTGGGACCTGTTATGGGATTAATCAAAATTAAGAGACAAACTGATATTTTAAACACAAATGCCAAATCATATTTTATTACATATTAGTGTTGCTATGAACACCTGAACTTTGATGAAAGCATCCTTGTCCTTATGCAATCTAATAGGATAAGTGTTAGGTGCTTAGGGATCAACTAAGATATAACGTGGGGATTGATACTAAGAACAAATGGTATCAATATCTAAAATGTCTTGAAGAGATATGTTGGGATGGAATAGAGTAATAAATAAGCATTAGTGTGGAAGAAAGTTGTTGGAGAAATTAACCGTAGTTAGGGAGGTTAATCAACTCCTCTAATTTCCATGGGAACGTGGATATCTATATTGATGCAATATGGAGGCCTCCTCATGGTCATGATAATAACATCATTCTAGGGTAACAAGAAGTAAATTAGAAAGAACAATAATATGATTTCTATGAAAGTGGATAAAGAATCAATACCCTTAAATTTAGTGGGCTTGTATATTGTGCAATCTGTGTTCTCTCTAAATCAGTAATGCTCCTCCACTTCACTAGATATTGTTTATACGTTGTGCCTTGTGTCTTGGTCATATTTTCTTCCAAATCCTTCTTCAATATCATCCACTTTTTCCTTCCTAAGATGTGCCATAACCACATCACCAACCTTAAGGAGTTATATCTTCCAAGCTTGTCTTTGCAATTCTTATACCTTGTGTTGCTTTCCTTTAACTTGTCTTGGATCAATATATACACTTCCTTTATCTGGTTTGCAAAGGATTCCACATCAGCATTGTGCATTTCTATTGGTAAATCCTTGAAATCGGTAATTAGTCTAGGATTGCTTCAATACACAATTTTGAGTGTTGAAACTCTTGTGGACTTATTGCCTGAATTACTATATGCAAAATTTACATGTGCCTAAACCTTGAAAAATGGTTTTGTAACCCTTTGGGTTTGACTAAATTGTGAACCTCTTTGAATCAATGATATTTAAGATTTTCCTTTTGTATTGAGTGTTTATAGTAATACACCACCGTTTTTGTCATTTTCATAGCATTGCTCGTGAATAATTTGCATGCACCAGACCCTTGAAAATTGGTTTTAAAAAATCACAACAGATTGCATAAATACAAACATTAAATACAACTCTCTCTAGTTCATAATTCAGCAATTTAATCAACCTGCCTTTGGTCAAATGTCGTTATATTTTAGCAAAAATGCCATAAACAACAACAATGAGTACTACACAGTAAACATGGACAAGAATGATTCAAAATTTCAACAGGCAGTGAAAAAAAGTATGGAAAGGAATTTGTAAACACACCTGTACATATTGGTCAGCAATTGCTTTCTCACATCAATGTCTCTCCTTAAAGACCGAGACTGCACAAAATTATCAAAACATCAAGGACCTGAGAATTTGTTTTTCCTTCCGGGCCTCATACACGGCTAATAATGTTAAGTGGTCCCCTTCTGGTCGGGAAAACTTTTCCCTTTTTTGGTCGGCCTAAGCTCGCTTCTAGAGGCCTGTAGAATATATTTTGTGTCTAAAGCATTTCTATTATGGTTAATATCTCGTCACTACAACCAAGATCCACACTAGCAAGGAGAATCTTTGATAAAGGAGTATCCAATGGAAATCCATCCATTTTCCTCCCCAATTTAGTTTGAAGGCCCTCCTCATCCAAAGATCCTAAACTATACAACTGTTCCATTACACATATAACTGCTTGAGGATGGGGGGATCCATAAAATTAAAAGAAATGAGGTCATTGATTCCCATGACTTTCATAGTGATTGTTGTGAGTCTAAGATAAATCCTTGTATTTAAAGCACAGTGTTTGGCAACATCTCATTGCGATACGCACTTTCTATGTATAGACTATAACACTTTCCAAGACATTTACGACTAACACGTCCAGCATGTTACTTAGCCGATGCCTGAGAAATTGATGTAATGACCCGCGAATCTAGACCAATTTTAGGATTGTATACATTCTTATTAGAAAATCCCAGGTCAACAACATAGTATATTCCATCAATGGTCAGAGAAGCTTCTGTAATATTGGCTGCCACAACCACTTTTCTTTTACACGGAGGAGTAAGATCAAAATTCTTGACTGCATATCACTAGGAAGAAAATTGTATACTAGAAAGATGAATAGTTCAAGAACATTATTTCCAAGTCCTTTCATTTGTTCATAGAGAATGATAGTAAATATCAATTTCATGTTTCCCTATTAAAAAGAGAAGATTTTTTCCTTCTGATTATGTCAGGTGAATCTGCATAACCGTGATCAATGTAGCATCCAAATATTCACTCTCTGGTTGCTTGGTATACAATATCTCTACATGATAATTTATCCCTGCTATAGTGAAAATATTGCAATTAAACAAATACCCTGAGAATTTATCTGCATCCAGAGTGGCTAAGGTGACAGTTAACTGAAAATCAGGCATGCGTCTGACCAATTGCTTCAGGATCCCAAACAACACATCTATATTAATTGTCCTCTTGTGGGCCTCATCAAGCACCATTACTGAATACTGAGATAGTCCTTCATCGACTAAAATCCAAGTCTAAGAAGCATACCATCGGTCATGTACTTGATCATAGTCTTTGGCCCAATGCAATCCTCAAAATGAATGGCATACCGAACCTCCTCCCCTAGATGACATTTGAATTTCTTCGCTATTATTTTTTCTATAGACATAGATACCACTCTACGAGGTTGGGTACAACCAATATTACCTCTAGTAGTGTATCCTTCCTCCGCCAAATATTGGGTCACTTGAGTCGTCTTTCCGAATCCAATCTCTCCAATGAAAACCAAAACCTGGTTGTCATTCACTACCTGAATCAATTCCTTTGTCAACTTGTATATAGGAAGGCTCTACATCTGTTCCTGGATTGAGAGCTTTGATCGTTGTCCGAAAGTTGGTGCTTTTCCAAAAGCATCCTTCTTCCAATCAGGAATTTCATAACCAGAAAACCCCACACCTATCAATTCCTTTGCAACGTTCCTTTCACCTATCTTCATCATCAGATCTCCCCATGGTCGATTCAAATCCTTAGGAACAGAGTACAGCATGGCCCTCTTTTGTTGTGCTCGAAGCTCCCTTCACTCCTTCTCAAGCACCGACTATGTCATTGCTACTCTCTACAATGAACCATCATGATTCTTTAAAATATTCACAGGTAAAACATCGATCGATTAGTGAGCCCTCCCCTACAGGAAATCAAGCTCATCCTCATTCAACTCAATATCAAGCTCCTCCTCGAAGGTACCCTTGTCCTGATAAAGTATGTTGTTTTTGGAAAATCTACCTAAGCGGAATTAAAGGCCATATCTCCCTAGTCCAAGTGGATCTAGAACAAATAAATAAAGAATAGAATCAACTTTCCTAGATAAATAGAGATGCAAATAGATAAATGGGTCTCTTACCTATGATTCGCAAGTACTCTTGCTCTTTGCTTGATCCAATGCTCCAGCACCTTCAGATATGCAACTGCAAAGTCTTGTTGAACAAGTGGAAACAATCAAACAGTAAAAGCATATATCACATATGATTGATCTAAGGTAACAATTAAGGAAATAAGCTCTACACATCAGCAACACGATAATATATATGGGAAGAGATTGTATTAACTGTATATAGGAGAGTACAAAAGAAGAGAACATTACAGCCTATGCCTTAACGTCGTAACCTTCCTTCCAACAATCCAAACCAAACCAAACCTCCAAAGATGAAGTAAGCCTCTCAAGGATGAGTGAGAGTCACCTAAGATAATTTCACTAGCATGTAGAGAGTACTATAGACTTTCCTTCCTTTGGAATGGAGAGGAGCTTCATATTTATAGGACCAAGTGGATAGAGTAGGTTGAATATTATGGGGAGAAGGCTAAGGGATCACCCCTTGAGATTAGGGAACTGAAGGCCAGCTCACCTAGAAGTTAGGGATGATCCTCCACCTCATCATTCTTTGAGAAGTCGCTCTAAGGTCTCATTTATCCATTTAAACCAACCCCGACGCATGCTGCATGAGGTCAATTTGCGCCAAGAAGGGGAAAGCGCAGGTTGAACGAAGGAAACCTGAGCCACCAACGTAGGCTTCCAGAGGACACTCTACGCCGAGCCTAGTTAGGTGCTTCTTGCTGAAAGACGAGTTGCGCCGACCTAACTAGAAAATGTGGATAAAGGATTAACAACTTGCTCTAGATGACTTCTGGTCAGAGAAAATTCAGGGATCAAGGAACTGAGTTGACATAGGACTCATGATGACGAGATTTAGGTGTAACATAATGCCCCCCAAATCATGAAGATGGTAAACTAAAACAGGTGATATGATTTGAAAGATATATGGAAAGGAATTGTTGGTTGGAAGTTGTTGCTGCAGTATAATTGACTCTAAGATACAAGTCCCATATGATTTACAACATGGATGCCAACAAATACATTGCAGATCCATTGTAGTAAAGACTAACTGAACACAATCATGGATACTAGACACAACATAGATCCATGATGAGACAATAACATAGCCACGACCAATACAAAGTTGATCGGTGTAATATAACTCAAAGAATCTCCTCCACAACCTGGGTGAAATATGAGAACAACCCATGGTCTTCAAGTTGAACCTGTAATGATACGAATCTATCCATGTGATTACAATGTCTTGGAGTCGAACATGGTAGAAACCACTTGATTACCGGTCATTGATGTATACTGTTAACAAGCGTGAGGGAAATAACCATCGATGTCAATGATTCCCAAGGTATCATAGCACATACCATCGAGCGTAAATTAATGAGTTGAGGTCGAACACTCAATGGAATCTTCCAATCAAGATTCAATTATGTAAAATCATGTTGAAAATGAGGTAACCTACCATTAAGGCATGTAGGCCCAAGGTACTTGATTCGTTCCTAGATTCAATCCTTGGATGATGGGTTGAAGTTGACAAGGATGAATCCTTTCAAGGAGGGCCATGATGAATCCCCCATCATCGACACAAAACGCGACCATAGATGTTTGGAGTAAATCGGATGGTAGAGTAATGTGCAAGACTTACTTAGGGTAGACTGTCATGATGGAAGGTATTCTGGATGCAGATAATGAATAACGAACGTCTCTTGAACATGGGAATGACATGACTAGGCAGTATTGACATGACGATAACTATACCAATCCCCAATGAAACTAATGATGGAAGCATTCTTTGGATGACCCAAAGCAGTGACATGACTGATGGAAACATCAGGACTCGAAGACAAACGGATTACCCAGGTACTGAATGAAAATGCAAATGATTTCCATGTTCAAGAGTGACTAAGTACTGCCATAATAACAATGAACACAATCTCATCCCTATTCCCCATCATGATTGATGAGTACCTATTTTGTTTTTTAACAACCTTGAGGAGGATAACAAATGCTCAGTATAGCTCATCCCATGGACAAGTCCAATCCCAAATGTTTTACTATCCTAGAATAGGAGGGGTTCATTCCATGACGGGCCCTTCGATATTAAATTTTAACGAGTCCATAGAAGGTAAACTCGGCATCATTTCATGTGTAGAGAGTTTAAAAAGAACTAAAGAAGACTCCAAAGTTCCTTTTTCGTAAAGTTAGTCTATTCACCTGAAAAAGGGGTAAAACAACATGAGAGAGAACTCTTCCAGTCATGATTGGCCGGAGTGCTCCTTTTTCATAAATAGTGCCTCCTGGTCCGAAAAGGGGTAAACTATCACCAGAAATATGATCATTCAAATTCTTTTACAATCGTGAACATATCAAGTTTGCTTGGCGATATTTTCGTATTTCAAGATCCTGAAAAGAGCTTAAAGAAAGACTCTGAGGGGTTCCTTTTTCATGGAAGTTTAACGAGCCCCAAAAAGCGATAAACTATAACTTGGTATCTTATTCTCATCGTTTTACGAGCACGAGAAGGAACAAAGAGTTAGCTCGGTGTCGTCATTAATTGGTTTTAACGAGCAGGATAGCGACACAAAAACGTTCGAAGATTTGTTCACACCTGAAATAGTAAAATACTGTTCTTACAGGAAAATCCATTGTAAGTAACGTAAGTGGTCCATAAATGGATCAATAGTAAAGTAAAAATGTAATACTGCTCTGATACCACTGAAGGAACTAAAGTTCCCACTAGTATAATAGGAAATACAAGTACGTAGAAATGCCATGTAAGGCAAGTAAATAATGTAAAATAGAATAGATGTAAGACGTAAGATCGGGCTTATATAAATCCCAAACCTATGTAACTATTAATCATCTATCATACATTACATTTTTACTTTACTACTTAGCCATTTATGTCTTTCTTACGTTACTTGTACTGGCTATTCTATTATTGATGAACTTTGTTCCTTCAACACCCGACGGTGAGTGTGAAAAAGATTCAAACACGAGCAATAATTTATGGCATCTTATCGCACCTGTAAATCTCCAAAAACTAGGTCAAAATAGTCGATTAGGTGTTCAGACGTGCAAAACACTTCCAACTATAGGAAAACTAGCCCAATAAACAATAAATTAAAAAGGGAATATTCCATTTTCAATATAAATAGGGAAAAATAGTGAAAAAGAATTACTATGGTTTTTTACCAAGTTGGAGAGTGAAAGTGACCTTTGGAGAGCGATTTTCAACTGTTGATTGCAGGAACCATGATCATCCATTTCCCGTGTTGTCAGTGTTAGGTAAACCTAAACTATGTGGAATACTGAAGTACTTTCACGTTCCGGGCATGAGAGCCCAAATGTCATTATTGGAGCATTTGATCCAATGTTGGGATCTGGTGCAACAACATTTTCAGATAGGTGTTCACATTTTGACCATAGATATCGAGGATATCTATTTCTTGACAAGGTTGTCTTGACAGGGTAATCCCGTATTATTATCAGGATCATGAGGAGGTGATCGTACCGTATAGGATTTGATAGACCAATGGTGCACTGATGGCACCCATATGGTAGGTGGGAAGATTCCCATCAAAGAGGTCAGAGATCGACTTCTTCGCACAGTTCTGTTTACCATCGTGAGGGTGGCTGGTAGTAGGTCCTCTCATCTGGCGAGAAAGTCTCAGATGATGTATTCCAAGGAGTGCATGGCTCCAACGGTATTCAATTGGTGTGAGGGACTCCTCGCAAGTTTGCGAGAATATCTCACCAAGTGTCGACACGGGGCATTGAAACAGTTTGGTTTGGCTTGATTGTAGTTTTGTTCTTCCTGGAGTGGGTGTCGCATCTACGCCCGTAGGTTGATATAGAGGATTTGGATCCGAGAGATCCTCACATGATCCGTTGGACAGAAGTGTTGGTCCGCCATGGCGGCTGTGGTCCCATTATTATATTTGGTGCACCCTTCTTCAGGTGGTTGAGGGGTCAGCTCCTCATGGTTGAGGATTATCCATATGATGGGACTGACTTCAGGGGAGATCCAGACGTAGAGATTCCCGAGGGGACGCAGTGAGGTGACATTGGTAAGAACGAGAATTCTACTGTGTTTTTTGTTTTATATTTTTTAGATGTTTTTGGAGTAGTACTAATGGTTGACATATATTTGATACAGATGTAGGCTCGTCATGACCAGTTGGTGTCTCTCTGATTGTGCGGAGAGGAGCAGTACCGGTGATGGGTGCCGCAGCGCGTTATGCCGTTAAGGAGATGGGTGAGCTAGAGGAGAAACTCCAGCGTTTGACTCTAGACATTCTAGAGCCCAGGGTTCATCATTTACCTCGTCGGTACCAGCGTCTGAGCGTTTTGGCTCGCTGCTTAGGAAAGTAGCAAGGGCGATCATTTGTTATCACGAGCATTGCAAGGACTAGGCCCGCATGTATATGTATATGTACTGAAAGCTGCAGGCTTCAAATTTTGTATCGGGGGATATTTACTGAAAGCTTATATGCTTCATATTTTTGTATCAGTACTACATTTTGATATGATATACAAAAACTCTATTGGCGGATTTATACACTGTGTTCTTATGGATGATTATAGGATCTTGCGTATGTGTTTGTTTATGCATTATGTACATGTTGTGTCCCTTTTATGTTTATGAATATTTCATATATGTGCAATATACCAGTCTAATATGAAATTGACCATGAAATCAGCAACGATGTTCATGTCTCTTGAAATGTGCAGCTATTGAACAGATTTGAAGGACCTCTCCAAGAGACGTACTTGTCGAAAAAGACAGAGTAATGTGGGATCACCGATGGCGTAGACACAGTTAAGGTGGGAGACCACTAATTGTGAGTCGAGGTGGATGGAAATGTGGTCTATACCGAGGGAAAGAGCGTCGGTTAAGACTCCAATCACCGTGTGGCACTCTGCGGTGTTGTTGGTTACGTATCCTAAACAACTCCCTCCTGATTTGATGAGCTTGCCAATAGGGGAATATAATACCCAGGATTCTGAAGCAAGGCTGCGGGTATGCCAGCTGGCGCCGTCAGCGAATCCAAAATACGTTTCCATCTGCATATGTAGGAAGAACATGATATAAGCGCAAAACCAAGATCCTAACACACTAAAGCAAAGTGTCACGCCACACAAAATACACATCATGTTTAGTATATAAAAGACACTAACGCGTGAAAGACTCAGGCGTAGTTCCTCTTCAGGTGGAGCCCATTGAGAGGCTCCCCTAGATATATTCCATCATAATCCTCAAGCTCCTAAGCTCCCTTTTCCAAGACATGTTTTACAACATATGGCCCATGCCACATGGACTCAAACTTGCCTGCCCCCAGCTTATCATGTTTTTCGTCATATGTGAGGACCAAATCCCCCTCGTTAAAGACATAAGGTTTTACTGAATTATCGTATTGGGCTTTAATGTGTTTCTTATGCATTTCATTGGAAAGAGAAGCATTGCGGCGGGTTTCGTCAAGTTTTTCCAAGTGAAGGAAACGTTCTTCCTCGGAAGTAGTGTTAGGGAGAAGTTCGACTGCAAGTTTTAGTGATGGAATCTCGCACACTATTGGTAGAACGACCTCCAATCCATAAACTAGTTGTAAAGGTGTGAACCCGGTGGAAGTCTTAACGGATGTCTTGTATTCCCATGGGGCATAAAAGAGCATGTTGTACCAGTTTGATTTGTGTGTACCCACCATGCGCTGAATCATGGTTTTCAAGACCTTATTGATGGCCTCTACTTGTCCATTAGACTGTGGGTAATATGGGGTTGAGTTCTCATGGCGAAAACTCGGTCTGGTGCTCAATTCATCTATCATCTGGTTTTGAAAATGAGATCCGTGATTGGTAATGATGGCTTGCGGGACTCTGAATCGCGCAATGACAAGGTTAAACATGAAGAGTGCAGCGGTTTTTCCATCTTCATTGTACGTAGGCATAGCCTCGACCCATTTAGTAAAATAGTCAATGGATGCAATGATGTAACCATGCCCTCCGCCCTTACAGTGTGTGGAATCTCTGCCCCACTTAGCAAAGGGGTCGACGGCAATAACCGGATGTAAAGGGGCTGGTTGTGAGCACTTTTTGAATTGGAAAAGCTGGCATGGGGGACACTTCTTGACAGCCTCAATACAATCTTTGAATATTGAAGGCCAGTTGTATCCCACACGCAGGATTTTCTAGGCTGTAGCCATCCCAAAAAGATGACCGCCACAAGCATTAGGGGAATTTTGAGGTAAAAAATGGGTCTCAAAACAAAAAATGTACTATCAAAATCAACTTTTAAATAACCAATCACATTCTAGAGGATGACATCATCTATAATAGTTGAGGTGGCATTGGTTGAGTTAAAGATGTTTATTTGTCAAATGCTAAATAGTGAATGAAAACCCATAGTTAACCATATCAATGTTATAAGTAAAGTACTCATAATGAAAAGAATACTCTTAGATTACTTTTGAATATAATCTAAATGTATTAAAGTACCTTAAAGTACTTAGAAAAAACATACTCTTTATGTTTCAATATAAAATAAATAAATTACAAATACAAAAAAAGTGAATGGTCTATTCAAAATCAAAACTATAAAATTACTTTTCAATATATAACATATATCTTTAAATAATAAATCATTAATTCTAAAAAAATTAAAATTTCTATTCAAAATCATATAAATAATTTATATTACATAATATATAATTTTAAAACTTTATTTAAATAATTTATAATATATAGATAAATTTACAATATAATGATAATGCATAATTTATAATATTTTATAATAGATTGATGAAGTTTTAAAATTTTATGTAAAAATACGTACTATTCAACTAAAATCAAAATATGTATATAATATATAATTTAAAATTCTTTTAAACTTTAAAAATCATATTGAATACGTACCATTCTACCTTAATATTTGGCATAATTGATAGGATATTTAAACTTTTTAAACCTTATGTTATGGATACAAGATTCTTATGAAGACGTAATCCATCAATATCTTATTTTATTTTAGTATATGATATATAATTTTAAATCCATAAATATGTGGTATATGTGGAATAATTACTATTTATACAATATACAATTTTAAATTTAAAAATATTAATATAAATGGGATAAGTTTTATGAGATACAAGATAATAATAAAAAAGGAAAACTAAATTTGTAAAAGATATAAATTAAAACAAATGAAAAATAACTCCGTTGATTATTAAATGAATACATATTAAAATAAATATTTGGTTATCTAAATTATAGATATGTAATATCAATATAGATATATAAGTTAATTAAGTATTTTATAAATAAAAATAGATTTAAATAATGTAGATATTTATGTAAATAGATTATTAGTATTTAAATAATGTTAATATTTATATAAATAAATGATTAAATATTAGTTCTAATAAATTTAAGTTAGATTTATATAATAGTTAGTCAATATATTTTATAAATATTAAAATATAAGTTGGATTTATATGGTGTCCATTGATTGTAGCTTGGGTGGTTGGGAGAAAAGTTGTTGCCCTCCCTACCCAGATTCAATTCTTGTAAGTGACATGATGCTTTTGTTGAACCCTATTGTAATGATTGTATTTCAAGCTTTCCTTGATTTCTTCAGAATAGCAAGAAGGTGATTATTTCCGCTAAAAAAAAAAAGATTGGATTTATATGACTATATGGCTGATTTTTATTTTTAATAAATATAAGTTAAATTTATATAATTAATATATATATTAAAAGAAATAACAATTTATTCATATAAATTTAATTTATGTTTAAAATTCAAAATTCAAAATTTTACATGTTATTATAATCATATTTTAAATATTGAATAAATTATATTTCAAAATTCAAAATAATATATTTTATTTTATTTTATGAGTACATTACTTTTTACTTTATGAGTACATTACTTTTTACTTTATAAGTATATTCATCATATTATATTCAAAAGCAATTTATGTATTCAAGAGTAATACTTTTAGTCACATCAAAGAATGATTTTTTTATTGATTTTATTTTAGATATCTTTTCAATTTAACTTAACCATAGTTACATTGATTTTAGTGTAAAACGTGAGTTGTGAATATACCTCTCCCGTAAAATGCCTAACTTGTAATATTTTATTATATCACTTAGGAGGCCCATTTTAAACCTCAAAATTCCCCTAATGCCTCGGAGTGATAGTTATTCAGTACGTGTTCAGCCTCCTCGTGTGTTAAACAATGTCGAAGGATGGAATCAATGCCACGACGATACATGGTATCACTGATGATCAAGTAGTACTTGGCGTGGTGGCGCATACGATGACGTTTGTCACGAGATAGTTGAGGGTTGAACCGTTGGGTTTTAAGATATAACGTGATATCTCCATACCATGGGTCAGACGTGCTGATGAGAAACAATGACTCGTCTGGAAGAGATTCAATGGGCTCAGTTCTCGAATCAGCATGGGGAAGATCACAAATTAGCTCCGCAAAAAATAAATATTTCTTTGACTTGTCCTTCTCGAAGAGGAGATAAAATTCCTAAAGCATCATGATCCAACATGAATACTTTCCCACAAGCACCTGACATGTAAAAATGTGGTTCATGGGGTTCGAATCGGCAATAACAGTAGTGGTGCAAAGCAGGATGTAGTGACGGAACTTTTGGACAACAATGACTGTCACGAGAGCGAGTTTCTCGACATGTGAATAACAGGTTTCAGAGTCAATAAGACCCTTACTAAGGTAGTAAATCACATGTTCCTAGGCGTTATCGTCATCCTGGACCAAGACCATGGCGATCATGGTGGCGGAAGTGGAAAGATAAAGGACGTAATCCTTATAGTAATTGGGTGGTTGGAGTATAGGGGCATGAGTAATAGAAGACTTCAAATTGTCGAAGTATTGTTGGGCTTGGTCGTCCCAGATGAAAGGGACATCCTTTTTCAACAATTGCATATAGCCCTATGTCTTTTGAGTGAAATTACATACAAAATATCGTAGGTAGGTTTCCTTCCCTTGCAAACTCTGTAATTTCGTGATATCAGTAGGAGGTGGGAGAGCGACAATGGCTTCCACCTTCAAGGGATCGATGCAGATCCCATCCTTTGAGACGATGAAACTTAGGAGGCGTCTTGATTCGATGCAGAAAATGCACTTGTGAGGATTCAGATGGATGTTATACCTCCTGCATCTGAGGAATAAAGTCATTATATGGTCGATGTGGAACTCGCAATGTTGTGAATGAGCAGGGATATCATCGATATAGGGTTACACAAAGTCCTTCACATAATGAAAAGCATACGACATGGCCCGCTGGAATGTAGCACCAGCATTTTTTAAGCCAAAAGGGAGTTTATGATAAGCAAACGTACCCCAGGGGTAGATGAAAGCGGTCTTGTGTTGGTCGGCCGGGTGGAACTCAATTTGATTATAACTAGAAAATCCATCCATAAACGAAAAGATGATGCTCCTGGCGCAATTGTTGATGATCGGATCGATGAAGGGGGTAGGATAGTTGTCCTTAGGAAAAGCTTCGTTCAGGTCCCTATAATCGACACAAACCCTAATAATACCCTGCTTCTTGGCCACAGGGACGACATTTGAGACCCATTCTTTAAAGGAACAAGATAGATAAAGCCATCCTTCAAGAGCTTTTCAATCTCAGCTTTAATTGCCACAGTTTTTCGAGGATGCACTGGTCGTACCATTTGGCGGACAACTTTAGCGTCAGGATAGGTTTGGATCTCGTGCACAACAATGGCAGGATCAATCCTGGGCATTTCCTCATAGGTCCATGCGAAGACATCTCGAAATTGTTTGAATAAGGCTGTGAATGTGGTAAGCTCATCAGGAGAGAAGTTCTGGTCGATGTGGATATGTTCCACGACGCTGGGTGTAACCGAGATGTCAATCAGGATAGTAGGCTTGATGTTTTCCATGTTTCCTTCCGTAACCGAATCACAAGTGAGGATCGGTGGCTGCGGGAAAGGATAGACATTTGGTGAAAAAATGTTAGAGATAGCATTCTCCATAGAATCTAATGAGGGTAGGAAAGACGATCGATGGTGAAGGTCTTCCCACGGAGGTTTATCCGTGCTCATAATCTCCATAATGGAGTCATCATAATGGAAAGTCCGGAGCAGAGGATCTAGTGAGGATGACATCCGCTGTAGAGAATAATATGTAGAGGCTAAAGCCAAGTGGTCCTCAAGGGCCAACTGGATAGCCTCATAATTAGCTTCATTTGGTGAGAGAGGAATAATATCTCCAATCAAGTGCATAATGACCTCATCAGGTATGAGCCATTGATCTGTAGAGTTGGAAGATGATGGAATCATGGAGGATATCATGTTCACCATGGAAACAAGGTTAGGGGGATACGAGGTTGGAAAGATGCCCATAAGAGATGAATATTTTATGAGGTCGACCCCCACGCTCTCATATAGCTGCGAATATTGTCCTAACAGAGGTACATTGTTTCCAGGGTGAGTAGTGGTGTCTGGTGTATAGAATTCCAATTGGTCGATAGTGACAATTCAACTGTGATGGTGGAATTTCACAATTCGGAAGAGGGATGATGCGACCGCAGTCATGGCTTAAAACCAATTACGACCAAGCAATAGATTAAAATCCAAAGGGGCAGCAACCACTTCCACGTTAATGGTCACAGTATTTCCCCTCAACTCTACTACAAAGGCTTGTAAGAGCTCGTGAGGTTGGAATCCATGACCATTGAATGCTTTCAGGGTAGTAGGGAAATGGTTTAACTCAAGAGAGTCGATGGCTCACCAACAGGATAACAACATGACCAAGGTGGAAGCACCTTCGTCTAACACAGTACGATGGATTGTATTCCCAACAACCTTTATGGAAATTTGGAAATCCAACTGGTGGGAAAGCCTCAGTTTAAAATACTCAAGTTTAAACACGATCGGATTTGAGGAATCCGAGTCTACCGCACCGATGGCAGCAAGAAGAGTCTTACGTTGATTGGGACAATTCTGCAATACTTCTACCATTGACATGGCACAAGGGTATTGCGCTGGGTCCTCTACAATGTTATAGTTCTGAGCTACCTGAGCATTAGGATTGAAAACTGCTTTTCGAATCGTGCTCCTAGGAGGATGCAATACTGAATCTAATGAAGGTTTCTCAATGGTGAGAGAACCTTGTGGTGCGGAAATATCCGAGGTAGAATCTTTTTTAGTATTACTTTGAAGGGTTCCTTAGGAGGGACTGAGTCGTATGATCGTGATCGTGTATTCAGGTTAACCGTTTCACTACGCATCATGAGAACATGCGTGGTGGAGGATGTTTCTCCTTGAGAAGGAGAGGGTTGGGTGATCATTTGTTCGTTTTGGGTGGGCAAGGGATCATTTAGAACTATAGGTGTGGAGTTTCCCTTAATAAACTTTTGCACTTCGTCTCTGTGTGGGCACTCTATGGAGAAATGGTCATCACCACACAGTAAACAAGGATACTTGACCTTCATTTATGTTTCATGTCTTCGAGAGGGTTCTTATGTTCCTGTTGGTTGGAAGAATTCTTGGGTTTACCTTTGGTTTTCTTCTTGCCACCGGATTTTTGAGGCGAAGCTGATTGAACAGAATTCACCTCCTTGGTGGGAGCAGGATTGGGTGACTTGGTGGTGCTACTTCCAGCCTGTGGTGAGGGTGGGGAAGAACCATGGTGGTTCGAGGATCCACCAGTTTGAGTAGGAGGCTAGGAGTGGACGGAACCAATAATGTCGTTGGCATGAGGTCCCTGAGGAGTTTTTGTAGGATTGTAGGTAGGATGGGGAGCATCTGGAACAATATCATACAAAGTGCCATATTTGGCATAGACAAGGTCTAAGTAGTGGGCACTAGCAATAGCTTGTTCTTCGGTGGAGGTCCCGCCCATAGCTACATCTCTAGCTATGGTGGGTAAACGAGACTTCGTAAACCAGTTAGCTAATAGTTGGTTTGGAATGGGAGCCTTAATGAGACGTCATCTCCTCTGCCACTCATGGCTATGATCGGATATATGAGTTGTCATGGTCTGGCGGATAGAATTCAGTAAATCCATACCAGTTTCATAGCAGATGGGTAACTGGAAATGAATCAAGAATGACAGAGCTAAAGAATGAAAATCAGGAAATGAATGTGGTGGTAGCTCAATGTACCACTTGGAAGCTATACTGGTGAGGGTCCTTTGAAATAACCTCAGATGGATCAAATCATCCATCAAGGAATTGGATGAGCACCATAAATGGTATGTCATCACATGGTTCTTCGGGTCTTCATTGGGCTTTCCATCAAACTTTGGAATATCGGATGGTAACTTAACCGGAATGGGTGGCCAATTATAATTGTGCAGGATGGGATCATTGGTTAAACGAGACAGGTTTGGGAGGCCAAAAGTAGCCAGAAATGGAAGATGTTGATTGGGCTACGGATACTAGTAGTATTGATATGGTGTTTGTGGACCAGTAGGACCTTCAATCGACTGATTGTAAGGTGCTCCCATAGGGAATTTTCCATAAGAGGGTGTGTCGCTTGGGTTCGGTGGTGGACCTGATGGTGGTCCTCCACCATAATAGGGTGGTCCTCCACCGTAGTGGGGGAATCCTCCATCGCCGGATAAGGTGGGCCCCCACTGAAAGGGGGGAGTCCACCGTCGCCATCAGAATAAGGGGGTCCTATGCCTTCGCTGCCAGAATAGGGTGGCCCTCCACCAAAAGGTGGGGGTCTTCCGCCGCCGAGATAGGGTGTCACTTCGCTAGAAGGTGGGGGTCCACTATAATGTCCCCATTCAATTAAGGTTATAACAAGAAAATTCCATCAGTCCTACTAGTTCCCTAGGAGGGATGGAGACATTGGGATTTGCAATAAGGGAGCTCTTAAATAATGTTTATACATTAGAGTGGAATAAATATTTAGTAAAGGAGATAATTAAATAAATGCAAGAGAAAATCAAAGTGGCAATTGATCATGAAGACACATGGAGGTTGTGGGGCCCACACAAGCTAGAATTTATGTGCCACATGGCATCCTCCTCTTGCAATTTCGAATCCATGCGAAGCCTAATGTTCTTGGGATGTGTTAGGAGGCTCATACACTTGGCCATATGCATCATAGGTTGAATTTGGATGGAAATGTAACTCCTAAGGAGAAGGAAGAGTAAAATGAGGAGTTATTGGACACTTGGACTAGATTCCCTAACCTATATGACAATAATGATGAAGATGCTATGACACTTATGAAAAATTGCATATCTGATGGTTGACATCTGACCATTATGACATGTCAGGCCTAAATATAGCATCCAAGAACGCTCTCATGGGAGTTGGGGAAGCTCAATGGGCTCCTATTCGAATTGGTGAAAGGTAGAAGGCTTGGAAAGGGAGGACACATGCCAAATATTGAGCCCCACCCTAATTCAAATTGGCTTGGATTTTATGGATGTATTGGGAACCTTAGAAGAATAAGGATGTTTTTAAGATATAGGGATAAACCAAGAGAAGAGCTTCTTATCATTTTGAGACTTTGCATTTGTGAAGAGAGCTAGTGGAAAACTAATCTACTTGCCGTAGCCAATTTCGAGGGTGAAAGATTCTCATCCTAGTTGGTGTGTGGAAAGGCCATTCAGGCCTTTCATGAGATATTTAATGGAGTCTTTATTTGTAGGTGTAATATATAGTTCAGCTTGTGGTTTCTTCTAGTGCATTTAACTCCTTCAACCATTTCCAGTTTTCATTGCATATTCTTGATCCTTGAGGAGAGGCGCTTTTGGTGAGCTATTGTACTCTTTGGGGAAGCTTATAATGCCCCCTTTTTTTTAATATGAATTAAATACTCTTTTATTCATCTTCAAAAATTTTCAGGTTGATATTCCATGTGAAAATGTATAAATCTGATTTTTAATGAAAGAATGGTGTTATTTCCCCACTACCTTGATGTGTAGCAATGATGTATTGATGTATTCAAATGGAATATCATTCATCTAATGTATTTATGATTAATGGACTGTAATTTATGATCTGCACAAGTTTCATGTTCAATACTTAATCATTTGCAGTCATTTTGATCAGTTTAATACCATTTGGAGAAGATTTAATGCCATTTCCCCCAAGGTCGAAACTAGTGATTTTGTAGTTGTTGGGAGAGGGTTATAAAAGAATTCACAAACTGAATAATGGTTCACATGAGACCTTAATATTGTTCCTTAGACATAACCTACCTCTTTTCAGAAATTCGAGTGGTTTTGGAAGCATTTGGAGAGCCATATTCAGCATTTACCTTGGGGGGGTTTGAACCCCAAATTGCTAGTAAAATTCCATACATTGCCCAGAATCTTAAAAGAGTTTTCAGAAGTTTTTTTATGGTCTTAAACCATCCCTGAACATCATAATAAAGTATTAATATCATTCATAAACCTTCTCTGAATATTTTGGAGCATTTGGAGCAATTTGGAGACCTAGACATCAAAACTAGTCAAAGGTCGAACTAGGGAAAAAAGTGAAAAATTTGTCATTTTAACAAATTTCTTGAAAAGGGACATTACATATGGTATCAGAGCATGATCTTAGCACTTGATGGTCTTAACAAGGAGCCAAAGAAATAATCCACCACCCTTAGAACCTGAAGTTGAAGAGGTTTTTGTTGAAGAGGAAGTAGTAGGAGAAGAAGAGTATATTGTTGAAACCATGCCTAAGAATGGAAAGGAAACCTCAAAACATGAGGAGGAATTTATTGCAGGCATACAACCTTTTTTTGAAATCCTTTCAAGTGGCATCTGAGACATGAACAAACAGATGATGAAAGGATTTGAATTGATGATTAGCCAACTTGGAGGCAAAGGAGTCATGGGAGGCAATAGTAGTTCACATTCAGAAGAAAAGAAGACAATGGATGGGAATATTTTCTCAAGCACAAGACCCCATAATAGACCTGATGAATTTCAGAGCACACCAAGGCCTACTGCACCTAAATTTCTTGTGCCCAAAGAAGATCCTAGCACCCCATTTGACATGGATGGATTGGTAAAAGAATGGGAAAAGTTGAGTGAGGATTGTAGAAGGACTCTACCATTTGACCAATACTTTACTGTCTCAAACAAACTCAAGAAGAGGGGGGATGATGTTGGAACATTTAGAAATCCATCAAATACTTAGGAAATATTTTACTAGTCATCTAGATTAATTTCCTAAGTTTTGACTAGCTAGATAGGGCCAGTTTTGTCTTTTAGTGGACCATTTGCTATCCTAAGTCACAAAAATGAATTTGGACAAATTCTTGATAAGATTTTCTTGGATTATGTTTGATTTCATTCTATTCTTTAAATAGAAAGACACTTTCCTGATTTAGACAGCTTTATCCTGTTTTTTCTACTTTCTAGTGAATAAGGAAAAGCTAGTTGACTTGGAAACTCTTATCACTTGACCAATTCGACCTCCACATCATTTATTATCCATATTTACATTCCATTTACCTCACTCATGAGCTTCCATACCATACTTTCCAAATTCGTGAGCCTCTAGCACAGTTTTGGAAACTACTTTTGCCACCTATGGGGTTTTTTATGTTTTTAGTAAGCCTTACTTTTTGTGCTTTACAACTTGCCTTTAAGGCATTCTATTTTCTCTCTTGAGATGTATCATATATTGTATTCACATTGAGGAATAATACATGCTATTATATTTCCCTCAATTGAGTTCATTCTCTTATGTTTTTGTCTCAATATTTCTTATTATTATTCTTGCATATCTTTGAATAATTATTGTGAGGACTTCTCTGCTTCAATATTCTTGGCTATTAGAATTCTTTCATGGTATTCAACATATATATAATTCTCACATGGTACCAGAGCCTTTGGAGTTATTAATTAAATTAGTCTTCTAGTATAATTTTCAGAGAGTTGTTTTGCAGGTACTGAAGATCAAATGGCAGAAATTTATTGTTGAAGAATTCAGATTTTTCCATCTGTCATCATTGTTCTCTCATATGTCTTCTGATTCAAATCATCAGCCGGTTGTTGCAGATCATACACACTCAGAACCTCTCCTTGGGTTTATATTTGGTGTGTTATTGAATTCTATGGAGGAAAAATTACAGTTTGAAGTGACTGGTTTCGCTCTCTCTATCATGCTTCTATTTCACTACATGATTTTTGGCACCAATTGCACAGAAGATGGAGGACATCATCAAGTCTCATTTGGATCTGATCTCAAGAATATCAAGTCTAGTGAACACATTCCACTTCTTCCCAAGAAGAAGATTCCTCCAGACATTTGACCAAGTTCTCACCTGCTTGAAGTTTGGAGAGCCTTATTATGGTGTATTCCATGATCTTGAGGGGAGGTTTTATTCCCAAGTGGTTTTCATTCTTTCCTCACCTACATGGACTAATAATTTTTTGTATTGGGGTGACCATAAGCCTTGTTGCTTGGGCCCTATATTTATTCTATTTCACCTCATAAATTCATGCTTAACGGGGGGTGTTGGAACATTTAGAAATCCATTAAATACTTAGGAAATATTTTACTAGTCATCTAAATTAATTTCCTAAGTTTTGACTAGCTAGATAGGGCCGGTTTTGTCTTTTAGTGGACCACTTGCTATCCTAAGTCACAAAAATGAATTTGGACAAATTCTGGATAAGATTTCCTTGGATTATGTCTGATTTTATTCTATTCCTGAAATAGAAAGACACTTTCCTAATTTAGACAGCTTTATCCTGTTTTTTCTACTTTCTAGTGAATAAGGAAAATCTAGTTTACTTGGAAACTCTTATCACTTGACCAATTCGACCTCCACATCATTTATTATCCATATTTACATTCCATTTAACTCACTCATGAGCTTCCATACCATACTTTCCAAATTCGTGAGCCTCTAGCACAGTTTTGGAAACTGCTTTTGCCACCTATGGGGTTTTTTATGTTTTTAGTAAGCCTTACTTTTTGTGCTTTACAACTTGCCTTTAAGGCATTCTATTTTCTCTCTTGATATGTATCATATATTGTATTCACATTGAGGAATAATACATGAAATTATATTTCCATCAATTGAGTTCATTCTCTTATGTTTCTATCTCAATATTTCTTCTTATTATTCTTGCATATCTTTGAATAATTATTGTGAGGACTTCTTTGCTTCAAGATTCTTGGCTATTAGAATTCTTTCATGGTATTCAACATATATAGAATTATCACAGATAATAGGGCTCTATTCCAAAACAAAGAATTAAATTTTTCTATTGGTAAAATGCCACTTCCTACTTTTGATGGTTCCTCTCAAAGTTCTCCTAACACTTGGGTGCAAAACCTAGATGTGTATTTTCAACTAAATCCAATGGTGGAAGAGGATGCCTTAAAAATGGAAATTTTGCATCTAGAAGGACATGCTAATGAATGGTGGTTCCATGGTATGAAAAATTTGGGACATGATCAGGTTACTAACTATGGATAATTTGATGACAGGGTGTTAGAGAGATTTGAGCAAAAAGTCCCAGAATTACCTTTCAAAGAACTAGCCCAATTGAAGCAAGTGGGAACTCTTGCTGATTACATGTTAGAATTTCAAAAGTTATCAGTCAAGGTGGCTGATATATCTATGGGAAGTTTAGTATTGCTGTTCACTAAAGGTTTGGTTGAACCCTTAAAAATTTTAGTTAAAGCCCACAAACCAACTACATTAAGAGATGCTATGAGCTTGACTAGAGATCTCCAAAATGTGCTTCCTAGAACAAGATTTCCTCCCAAGCCTAACTTCAAATTTGAAAAGAAACATTGGAAAAGAGATGCATATGATAAGAATCCTTGGAAAATATATTCATATGAAAATAATAAGAAATAAGTACTAAACAAGGAAGAACTTAGAAGAAGAAAAATGTGCTACACATGCTTTCAACCATGGGCACCGGGACATAAATGTACTAAGGGAAAGGCTCAATACATCGAAGTATTTTCTGATAATGATGAGTATGAAGGGGGTATGGATGAAGAAGAACATATTTCAGATCAATAAGAGGCATATGAGACAACAAAAGAAGGAAGACAAGAAGAAAATCATCTCTCACCTGACAAAGCAAGAAAAGAAGTACTTTCAGCAGTGCCTCGTTATCACACTATTGGATGCAACGGTGTGGTACTAGGACAAAGAGCTTCAGTTTTGGTAGATGGAGGAGCCACACATAAATTCATTAATGTAGACATGGTGGAGAGAAGGAATATACCTATTGAATCATTCGATGGCTTCACAGTTGTCATTCCAAGTCACAACACAATGGAGTGCAAAGCATGGGTTCCAAAGCTGCATGTCACCATAGGTAACTATAATTTTGTTGATAGATTTTATGTGGTTGATTTTGCTGATACTAATGTGGTTTTGGGAGTGCAATGGTTGTACTCTATAGGGGAGCATACAGTAAACTATCAAATTCCTGAAATGAAATTTCAAGATTCGAAAGGAATACTAAGGGTTGTGAGAGGGCAGCACACCTACCCAAATCAAGTAGTGACTTCCAATAGTATGAGATCTATATTGAAGCATGGAGACATAGAATGGGATGTTGAATGTCATATAACACATCCCAATCCAAACATAAAGGTTGTTGAACATCCAAAGGAGATAGAGAAACTATTGCAAAAGTATGAAAAAGTTTTTAGAGATCTTCCACATGGTAGACCACTTGATAGGGGGTTGTGCACAACATTGTTTTGGAGGAGGGTACTTCACCCATTCAAATACCACCCTATAGACATCCAAAAAAATTCATAGATGAAATTGAAAATTCCATCCAAGAACTCCTAGAGTTGGGACTCATTAGACCAAGCTCTAGCCCTTATGCTTCTTCAGTAGTGTTGGTAAAGAAAAAAGATGGAACCTTGAGGATGTGCATAGACTTTAGAGACTTGAACAAGAAGATAATCAAGAATAGGTATCCTATTCCTAGGATTGATGAGATATTTGGGGAAAAATATAATAGTCAAGTCTTAATATCATTCATACACTTTATCTGAATATTTTGGAGCATTTGGAGCAATTTGGAGACCTAGACATCAAAACTAGTCAAAGGTCGAACTAGGGAAAAAAGTGAAAAATTTGTCATTTTAATAAATTTCTTTAAAAGGGACATTACATATGGTATCAGAGCATGATCTTGGCACCTGATGGTCTTAAATAGGAACCAAAGAAATAATCCACCACCCTTAGAACCTGAAGTTGAAGAGGTTTTTGCTGAAGAGGAAGTAGTAAGAGAAGAAGAGTATATCGTTGAAGCCATGCCTAAGAATGGAAAGGAAACCTCAAAACATGAGGAGGAATTTATTGCAATCATACAACCTTTTTTTGAAATCCTTTCAAGTGGCATCCGAGACATGAAAAAACATATGATGAAAATATTTGAATTGATGGCTAGCCAACTTAGAGGCAAATGAGTCATGGGTGGCAGCAGTAGTTCACATTCAGAAGAAAAGAAGACAATGGGTGGGAATAGTTTCTCAAGCACAAGACCCCATAATAGACCTGATGAATTTCAGAGCACACCAAGGTCTACTGCACCTAAATTTCTTGTGCCCAAAGAAGATCCTAGCACCCCATTTGACATGGATGGATTGGTATAAGAATGGGAAAATTTGAGTGAGGATTGTAGAAGGACTCTACCATGTGACCAATACTTTACTATCTCAAACAAACTCAAGAAGAGGGAGGATAATAGGGCTCTATTCCAAAACAAAGAATTAAAATTTTCTATTGGTAAAATGCCACTTCCTACTTTTGACGGTTCCTCTCAAAGTTCTCCTAACATTTGGGTGCAAAAACTAGATGTGTATTTTCAACTGAATCCAATGGTGGAAGAGGATGCCTTAAAAATGGCAATTTTGCATCTAGAAGGACATGCCAATGAATGCTGGTTCCATGGTATGAAAAATTTGGGACATGATCAAGTTACTACCTATGGAGAATTTGTTGATAGGGTGTTAGAGAGATTTGAGCAAAAATTCCCAGATTACCTTTCAAAGAACTAGCCCAATTGAAGCAAGTGGGAACTCTTGTTGATTACATGTTAGAATTTCAAAAGTTATCAGTCAAGGTGGCTAATATATCTATGGGAAGGTTAGTATTGTTGTTCACTAAAGGTTTGGATGAACCCTTAAAAATTTTAGTTAAAGCCCACAAACCAACTACATTCAGAGATGCTACGAGATTGACTAGAGATCTCCAAAATGTGCTTCCTAGAACAAGATTTCCTCCCAAGCCTAACTTCAGATTTGAAAAGAAACATTGGAAAAGAGATGCATATGATACGAATCCTTGGAAAATATATTCATATGAAAAGAATAAGAAATAAGTACTAAACAATGAAGAACTTAGAAGAAGAAAAATGTGCTACACATGCTTTCAACCATGGGCACTGGGGCATAAATGTACTTGTTGATGTATATGTAACTTCAGAATGTATTTCATCTGTGTATTTTATATATATATTTATTGTACCCTTATAAGAGATGTGTTATTCCTCTATAAGGAAGTGTCGTCATGTGGATTGACAAGTGTTGCAAGTGTGTGTACTTGCCGATGGGTTATTAGACCACCATGTGTGGGGTCGGCCCTGAAATATATATATTATAATGTGGATGTACCTAGCTAGACAAGTCGGCCCCATAAGGTCACTGGAAAAACAGATTAGTATAAATAGAGATCAGGTGATCTCTATTTTAGACCATTCAGAAAAGTATCTCACTCTCACTCAGAAAGTGGCGCACTAGTGAGGAGGAGGATCATCTGCTAATAGGAGACTATCTCAGTGTATTTTGGTTGTACTTTGGTTGAGCCATTGCTCTCTCTATCTCTGAGGAAGTTGTGGGGTTTTTCACCTTAGGGTTTTCCCCATGGAAACTCTGTGTCTCTTGTCTCTCATGCTTTTGATTCTTGTGATGCTTGTCATGCTTATTGTGATTGTCATGCATTGATATACTGTATATGTTATTCTTTTAGTAAAGATCCTAGAGTATTGTGAATTAATGCTCAAAATTTAACATGGTATCAGAGCTAACCTGAGAAGAAGACATTTTGCAGTGACGGAAGCTTGAGTTCCTTATTTATTGGGTTTCTCTCCACATATTTTGGAAAAGAAGTATAGTATATTGGCTCTACTCATCAAGGCGTATCTATCTGTCCAATCAGAATTCAATTCCGAGCATTTTCAGATTCGGCCCTAAAATTTAGGGTTTCCACAAAAATAAGAATTTCTGGAATCTGAAGACACAATTGGAATCTCCTTGCAAAAATCGAAGTTTAGAGCTTTGGATCGAGATTTTTGGTTGAGTAGATCTCTGGGAAACTCAAACCCTAATTCAGGGCTCTTCCAAGTGAACCCGGGAGGACAAAAAGGAAAATCTGAAGGGCAAAGCTTTGCTGATCTCAAATTCTGAATACACCAGGCTGATCAGCTCATCAAGGCGCATCTTTCTATCCTTTCAGAAAATTGAAATTCACATTTTGAATTTTTAGGGTTTTTCGACAAACCCTAATCCAGGACCAGATCCAGTTTATTCAGCATTTCAAGTGGTAAGACCTAAAACTTTTCTATTTCCATTTGAAGTACTCTTTAAGATGTCTCACCACACCAAGCTTGAGGATAAGCTTGAAGGGGCTGATAACTTCCGAGCTTGGAAGTATAGGATTGGGTTAATCTTGGAATAGAATGAGTTGGACTCATATATAAAAGAAGACATCCCTCTCCCAGAGGATGAAGAGGCCAAGGTATTGCATAAGAAGAACTTGGTCAAGGCAAAGAGAATCATTGTTGATTCCATTAAATACCATCTCATACCCCATGTGTCTTCTCTAAAGACACCTAGGAGATGTTTGACTCTTTGACCAAGCTATTTGAAGGGAAGAACATAAATCAGAAGATGACCCCGCGGAACCAATTGAAAGGAGTAAAGTTTCAGAATGGAGAAAGCATTCAATCTTATTTTTCAAGGGTCTCCCAGATCAAGGAACAACTAGAAGCAGTGGACGAAATGGTGGAGAATGGTGAAGTGGTGATGACCACTCTAAATGGCCTACCTAGGTCATGGGATTCCTTATTCAAGGAATTTGTGCAAGGAAGAAGTTGATCTCCTTCAACAGATTACGGGAAGAATGCTCTCAAGAAGAAGCTAGGCTTGTGGCCCGAGAAGAAAAGATGGGAAATGAAGATCAAGCTCTCACAGCACATGCCAGGAAAGGAAAGTCCAAGAAGGAATCATCTCATAACAGAAGATCCTCACACCACCATTATCATAAAGATAAGAAAGATCTCAGATGCTTTAATTGCAATGAGAATGGACACTTTGCTTCAGATTGTCCCAAGAAGAAGAAAGACAACAACAACAACTTCAATAAGAAGAAGAAGAAGAACAAAAGAAGATATCATGCTCATGCTGCCGAAGATGATGAACCCCCAAAGAAGAAGGCTAGGGCAGAAAGTGATAGTGATGATGACTCATCAAGTGAAGAAGAATATGTTCTAATTTCTGCTCTCACAAGTACTATCTCCCATGGTTGTAAAGATTGGTTGATTGATAGTGGAGCTTCCAAACACATGACTAGGTTTAAGGAATCTTTTGTGAATCTATCTGAACATGAATCACCCCATAAGGTGAAACTTGGGGATGATTATCAATACCCAATCAAAGGAAGTGGTGAAGCCTCCTACAACCTAGATTCTGGAAAATCTTTGAAGATGAAAGAAGTCCTTTATGTACTTGGGCTTAAGAAGAAATTACTCTCCATCTCTGCTTTGGATGCAAAAGGTATGAGGGTTGCATTTGTGGATGGCCAAGTCCTAATGTGGCCAAAGGGAAAGACCATAGATGATGCAGTAGTGATTGGAGAGCAAGAGGGAGGTTTGTATAAATTGAAGGGACAACCTGAACATGCCATGGTGCATGAATCCATGGAGCCAAGTGAACTTTGGCATAGAAGACTTGCTCATATGCACTATAGGGAACTTCCAATTGCAAGCAAGGCTGTAGAGGGTCTTCCTGAAATCAAGACCAAACATGAAAGTGTTTGCAAAGGATGTGCAAAAGGTAAGAACATTAAGAAGGATTTCCCAAGCAGTGAAAGCAAGGCAAAAGATATCCTGGAAATCATCCACTCAGATGTATGTGGTCCTATTCCATCTAGTTCTCTGAGTGGGTATGTTTATTATGTCTCATTTATTGATGACTTCTCCGGGAAGACTTGGGTATATTTCTTGAAGAACAAAGATGAGGTGTTTGATAAGTTCAAGGAATTCAAAACCTTGATGGAGAATCAAACTGACAAGAAGATCAAAACATTCAGATCCAACAATGGTGGAGAATTCACCTCAGGTGACTTCAAGAAGCTTTGTAGTGATTCAGGGATTAAGAGGGAGTTGACTGCTCCTTATAATCCTCAACAGAATGGAGTTGCAGAAAGGAAGAACAAAACTATCATGGAAGCAGCAAGGGCAATGTTGCATGACTAGGATATACCTATGCATCTATGGGCAGAAGCAGCTAGAACAACTGTATATGTGCAGAATAGAACACCCCACAAGATATTGGACAACAAGACACCATAAGAGGTCTTTTCTGGTAGGAAACCTGAAGTCGGTCATCTCAGAATATTTGGTTGTCCAGTATACACTCATGTTCCAAAGGAAAAGAGGACTAAACTATATCCTTCAGGAAAGAAGGGTATCTTTGTGGGTTACAGTGAAAGCTCAAAGGCTTACAGAATATACTTTCCAGGGTTCAAGAAGATTGATGTCAGCAGAGATGTAACATTTGATGAAAACTTAGCATTCATCAAATCAAGGAAGGCACTTATCGAAGTTGATGAAGAACCTAAGGAAACTAGATTTCAAGACACGACCATGACTGAAGCAGTTCCAGAAGTTGTTCGTGAGTTTGAAGATCCACAAGAACTTGTAGATCCACCCCGTGAGGATAACTCTCATAAGAGAAAGCCTACATGGGCTAGAGAGCTCATTCAAGATGCAGAAAGATTTGGCATTCCAGAAGAAGAATACAGAGCAAAGAAGAGAACCAAATCACATACCAGCTATGTTGCTTTACTTTGTGACATTATGAACAAAGAGTCTTCCAGTTATGAAGAAGCAGTGGAAAAGAAAGAATGGAAGGATTCCATGGTTGAGGAATACCAATCAATAATGAAGAATGATGTTTGGGATGTTGTCCCAAGACCTAAAGAGAAGTCTGTTGTGACTTCCAAATGGATCTACAAAATCAAGCATGTTGTAGATGGCAGTGTAGAGAAATACAAGGAAAGATTCGTAGCTCGTGGCTTCTCTCAGAAAGAGGGAATAGATTATGAAGAAACTTTTGCACCTGTAGCCAGGTATACTTCCATCAGAACAGTAATTTCCCTAGCTGCAGCAATGAAATGGAAAATACACCAGATGGATGTCAAGACTGCTTTCTTGAATGGTGTAGTTGAAGAGGAAGTGTATGTAGAGCAGCCACTCGATTTTGAAATACATGACAGGGAGTCATATGTGTGCAGATTGAAGAAAGCTTTGTATGGCTTGAAACAAGCTCCCAGAACCTGGTATGGTAGGATGGACAGTTTCCTATCTAGTTTGGGCTTTACCAAGAGTAAAGCAGATTCCAACCTCTACTACAAGGTTGAAGAAGGGAATCCTGTGATTCTACTCCTGTATGTGGATGACTTATTTGTAACAGGAGATGACAAACTGATTGCAAATACGAAGAGGAAGGTTGCCGCTGAATTCGATATGAAAGATTTAGGAATGATGCATTATTTCCTAGGTATGGAGGTGTGGCAGAGTACAGGTGGGATCTTCCTTGGTCAAGGGAAGTACACAGTAGATATCCTGAAGAGATTCGGGATGATGGATTGCAAGGCCATGGCCACACCTATGGCATCGAGTCTGAAGCTTCTATGTGATGATTCATCTGATCCGGTCGATGTCTCTATGTATCGTCAGATGATTGGGTCCTTGATGTACCTGACGAACACGAGACCAGATATTTGTTTTGCGGTGAACACATTGAGTCAGTTTCTGACACATCCAAGGAGTGTTCATCTGGTTGCTGTAAAGCATGTTTTGAGGTACCTAAAGGGTACAGTGGATTATGGGCTCAAGTATTAGGCGAATCAAAAGTTTAACCTACAGGGTTATGTTGATTCAGATTGGGCTGGTAGTGCTGCAGATAGGAAGAGCACATCTGGGTGTTGTTTCAGTATGGGATCAGGTGTGATCTCTTGGTTTAGCAGGAAGCAGCCCTACGTAGCACTGAGTACAGCTGAGGCAGAGTATCTTACATCCTATTCAGCTAGTTGTGAGGCAGTATGGCTACGGAAGCTACTGTCTGAGTTATTTGATCTCCCGTTGGATGCTACTGGTATCTTCTGTGATAACCAGAGTTGTGTGAAGCTGTCCGAGAAACCAGTGTTTCATGATAGGTCGAAACACATAGAGATCAAATATCACTATATCGGGGATATAGTGCAGAGAGGAGCTGTGAAGCTTCTGTATGTTGCGATGGACGAGCAGATTGCAGATGTACTAACGAAGCCACTAGCCAGGGTGAAGTTCAAGTACTTCAGAGAGAGGCTTGGCATTCTTCAGATCGAGGACACTTCGAGAAAGAAGTGATGGACACATTTGCTGAAGCCATTCCAAGCATGTTGGAAGGAGGATCCTTCACATGGCTGTGGATATAAGCGTTGGATGACGAGCATCAGGATGATGTTCTAGTTTCTGCTTGGATATGATCAGTTGGATCATTTTTATATATGTATGTACGCATCATGTTGGATGCTGGATATGATCAGTTGGATCATTTTTATGTATGTATGTATGCATCATGTTGGATGCTGGATATGATCAGTTGGATCATTTATATATATGTACAAATCATGTTGGATGCTGGATATGATCGGTTGGATAATGTGTATGTATTTTGTATAAGCATCATGTTGGATGCTTGGACCATGTATCTATATATGTATCAGGTGGATACATTGTATGATCAGGTAGATCATGTATGATGATATGTTTCATGTATTTGTATTTGTATCAGGTAGATACTCTGTATGATCAGGTGGATCATGTATGATGATATGTATTAGGTAGATACTTGGTATGCATCAGGTAGATACTTGGTATGCATCAGGTAGATGCATTGTATGATCAGGATGATCATGGATGACGAGCTTCAGGATGTTGTTCTAGATGACATGCAGCAAGATGTTGTAGTGATGATGATCAGGATGATCATGTGTACATCGGGATGATGTATGGTGAGTATCAGGTTGATACTCTGTGGCCGTGGAACAGGTTGTGCAGATAAGCATGTAATTTGTGCCCTGGGAGATTTGCAGATGGTCTTTTGAGGTTTTTCCTATGGCATGTAATTCGTACCCTGAGACATATAGCAAATGCTCTTTCAAGGTTTTGCTTGGGAGGACATATAATTTGTGCCCTGGAAGATCTGCAGATAGTCTTTCAAGGTTTTGCCTATGGCATGTAATTTGTGCCCTAGGATATCTGGCAGATGCTCTTTCGAGGTTTTGTCCTATGGCATGTAATTTGTGCCCTAGGAGATCTGATAGGTTGAGTCGTGTGCTCGTAATCAGTCCTGGGATGCTCTTTTGAGGTTTTTCCATGACCACATGTAATTTGTGCCATGGGAAATCCGATAGGTTGAGCCTTGTCCTCGTAATCAGTCCTGGGATGCTCTTTCGAGGTTTTGTGGTGACCACATGTAATTTGTGCCCTGGGAGATCTGATAGGTTGAGCTGTGTGCTCGTAATCAGTCCTAGGATTCTCTTTCGAGGTTTTGTGGTGGGGTCACATGTAATAAGTCCTGGAGATCTGGATAGGATGAAAAAGGCCTTAGATGCTCTTTAGGGTTCTTGCTAGTCAAGAGACTATTTTAAGGTTTTGTGACGCATGTAATAAGTCCTGAGATTTCCACAGTATGGCCAGTGATGATGAAGACCTACAGGTGGTGGGCCTACATCCAGTATGAAAAAGGATTGGCTCTGTAGAACTTTCTATGACGAGTAGAGTCAGAGATTGGTTGAGATAGCAGCAGCAGTGACAATGACGATGACGATGATCCCGAGAAGAAGACTTGTCTAGCAGATTTGTGTCGAGAAATACCTTCCTAGTTAAGAGGGAGTGTTGATGTATATGTAACTTCGGAATGTATTTCATCTGTGTATTTTATATATATTTATTGTACCCTTATAAGAGATGTGTTATTCCTCTATAAGGAAGTGTCGTCATGTGGATTGACAAGTGTCGCAAGTGTGTGTACTTGCCGATGGGTTATTAGACCACCATGTGTGGGGTCGGCCCTGAAATATATATATTATAATGTGGATGTACCTAGCTAGACAAGTCGGCCCCATAAGGTCACTGGGAAAACAGATTAGTATAAATAGAGATCAAGTGATCTCTATTTTAGATCATTCAAAAAAGCATCTCACTCTCACTCAGAAAGTGGCGCACTAGTGAGGAGGGGGATCATCTGCTACTAGGAGACTATCTCAGTGTATTTTGGTTGTACTTTGGTTGAGCCATTGCTCTCTCTATCTTTGATGAAGTTGTGGGGTTTTTCACCTTAGGGTTTTCCCCATGGAAACTCTGTGTCTCTTGTCTCTCATGCTTTTGATTCTTGTGATGCTTGTCATGCTTATTGTGATTGTCATGCATTGATATACTGTATATGTTATTCTCTCAGTAAAAATCCTAGAGTATTGTGAATTAATGCTCAAAATTTAACAGTACTAAGGGAAAGGATCAATACATCGAAGTATTTTCTGATAATGATGAGTACGAAGGGGGTATGGATGAAGAAGAACATATTTTAGATCAATGAGAGGCATACGAGATAGCAGAAGAAGGAAGACAAGAAGAAAATCATCCCTCTCCTGACAAAGCAAGAATGGAAGTACTTTTAGCAGTGCCTTGTTATCACACTATTCGATGCAAGGGTGTGGCACTAGGACAAAGAGCTTCAATTTTGGTAGATGGAGGAGCCACACATAACTTCATTGATGCAAACATGGTGGAGAGAAGGAAGATACCTATTGAATCATTCGATGGCTTCACAGTTGTCATTCCAGGTCACAACACAATGGAGTGCAAAGCATGGGTTCCAAAGTTGCAAGTCACCATAGGTAACTATACTTTTGTTGATAGATTTTATGTGGTTGATTTTACTGATACTAATGTGGTTTTGGGAGTGTAAAGGCTGTACTCTATAGGGGAACATACAGTAAACTATCAAATTCCCGAGATGAAATTTCAAGATTCGAAAGGAATACTAAGGGTTGTGAGAGGGCAGCACACCTACCCAAATCAAGTAGTGACTTCCAATAGTATGAGATCTATATTGAGGCATGGAGACATAGTCTATAGGAAATACTTGGTGGGAAACAAGTTTGTGGTGAAAACTGACCACAATAGTCTAAGTCACTTCCTCACCCAAAATGATCTAAATGAGAGACAACAAAAGTGGGTAAGCAAGATTCAAGCTTATGATTTTGATATTGAATATGTGAAGGGAAATAATAGCATTGTAGCAGATGCATTATCTAGAAGACCTTCTTTTTATCTCATGGACATTGCCAAAAATTGGAAAAACATGCTATTAGTTGAGTATGCCAAAGATAAATTTGCTTGTGATGTATTAGATGGAATCAAAGGGGATGATAAGTACAGGATTTTGGATGGGATGATATACTATAAGGGTAGAATTTATTTGGTTCAAGATTCAAAACTCAAGTACCAAATTTTGCAAGAAGCACATGATTCCCCACTAGCTAGCCATCTGGGGATCTTCAAAACTTACAGGAAATTAAGGCAAAGGATTTTTTGGAAGGGGCTGAAGGAAGATGTTCATAAATATGTGAATGAATGTAAGGTATGTCACCAAAACAAATCTGAACTTACCATCATCGGTTTGCCCAAATCTTTGGGTAAGGATTGCATATATGTGGTAGTGGATAGGTTGAAAAATATTTCTCATTTATTTGCTATTACATCATCTTTTAGTGTTGTACA
Source organism: Larix kaempferi (assembly GCA_027924585.1). Taxonomy (NCBI): domain Eukaryota; kingdom Viridiplantae; phylum Streptophyta; class Pinopsida; order Pinales; family Pinaceae; genus Larix; species Larix kaempferi. Next base: position 289,335 of record BSBM01000542.1, on the reverse strand, counting down.
AGTGGTTGATATTTTTTCAAAGAAATCTTCAGATTGCATGGGCTCCCTAACAGCATTGTAAGTCATAGAGATAGTAGATTCATGGGTGCGTTTTGGCAAGAAATTTTCAGATTGGTGGGCACTCAGTTGACTCCAAGTACAAGATATCATCCAAAAACTAATGGACAAACATAGAGGGTGAATCAATGGTTGTAAGGGTACCTAAAAAACCATGTGGGAGAGCAGCAAAAAGCATGGGTAAAATGGTTGCACTTGGGTGAGTTTTGATACAACACCACTTTTCATATGTCAATAGGGTTGTCTCCTTTCAAAGCATTATATGGTTATGATGCACTCACCTTTCTTGAAATTACCTTTGGTGATAGTAGAGCCCCAAAAGATAAAGATTGGGTGGAAGAGAGCCAAGAAATTTTAAAGCTTTTGAAAGACAATTTGTAGGTTTCCCAAAATTAGCAAAAAAAATATGCAAATAGACATAGAGAAGAAAGGACCTTTTAGATTAATGATTTAGTATATTTGAGGTTTCAGCCATATAAACAAACATCTCTCAAAAAGAATGGAGTAGAAAAGCTAAAACCAAGATACTATGGCTCATACAAGCTAGTTCGGAAGATTGGGGAGGTAGCATATGAATTAGAACTTCCAAAAGGAAGTAAAATCCACAATGTATTTCATGTTTCTTGTCTCAAGAAAGCTCTTGGTGTTAACACCCAAAAAGTGCTCACTACCTCATCTACCCCATTACATAACTCATTTGTCCATATTTCGTACCATATTTGCCTCCAAAAGGCCAAAAAAGCCTCCAAAAGGCTAAAAATCCATTAAAAAAGCCTCCAAAAGGCTAAAAAACCATTAAAAAAGCCTCCAAAAGGCTAAAAAAACCCTTTTTCCCCCCAAAAATATCCAAAATTCCTCCAAAATAGCAAAAAACCTCTAAAAAGGGAATAAAAAATATATAAAAAAAGAGAAAAAAGAGGGAAAAACCCTATACAGCTGACCTAAACCATATGGTTCCCAAAACCATGGGCCAGCACTCCACCACTAAAAACCTATAAATAGGTGATGGAGACCCCTCATTTCATATCCACAATCAAGTATACCCTTACTCTGCCAAAATCACTCTTAAAACCCTAGCTCACCCTTGAGCTACTTTCACCATTGAGTGCCCCTTTGGCCCATTCCCAACCATTTGGAGAAAGAGAAGGAGCAAAGCTGGAGTTTGGAGCAACCCTCTTGGATCATTGCAAGAACTTCACCAACCTTCACATTGGAGATAAAGCTTTAATACAAAAAACCATTTATATTATCTCTTGTCTTTTTATGTTTCATGCACATGTTTAGAATAATTTCCATTTTAATACCTTGTCTTTTAATTACTGTTTATTGAACTGCTACTAAGGAGTCCATTCTCCTTAGTAGGTGCTCATTTGCACAAGCTAGGGTGAAAACCCTAGCTACAGTTTTGGCGACTCCCCTTGGTTTGAATTTCTGGTTATAATTTTTAAATATTTTTATGTTCGGTTATCCCTTTCGGTTGCCGTAAACCGCATCTTTTGCCTCCTGTGGTTGCATCCCGACCGCGTCTTTCAAGCGTTTACCTGCGATCCAACCGCGGCTCTCAGACTGTTTCCGGTAACCTGCCAGCCATTTTCAGTCTATTACCTACGATCCGACCGTGGCTATTAGCCTGTTTGGGACAATCCGACTGTGACTGTTAAACCTTTTTCCACGACCCGCCGGTGGCTTTCAACCATTTTTCTGCAACCCGCCTGCGCCTGTCGGCCTGTTTGCCGTGTCCCGACTGCGGCTTTCAGCCATTTTTCTGCAATCTGCCTGTGCCTGTCGACCTTTTTCCCGCGACCTGCCTGTGGCTGTCGGCCTTTTTCCTGCGACCCGCCTACGGCTTTAGACCTTTTTCCCGCGACCAGCCTGCGGCTTTCGACCTTTTTCCCGCGACCCGCCTGCGGCTTTCGACCTTTTTCCCGCGGTCCGACTGCATCTTTCAGCCAAAATCCTGCAACCTGTCCGTGACTGTTCAGCTATTTTCCGCGGTCCGACTGCCCAGAATCGCCACAGACCCACGGTCTGTTTCCTGCACTTCTTTCACTGTTTTTGAACCCAGTACTTTGCTACACTATTTTCTGCACCAGCACAGCCATCTGTCCTACCTTCAGCCACACTTCCTTACATCCTTTTTCTGTAGTTTTATTTCTGTTCCATTTACAGAATCATTTTTTAAAATTCCAGCATTTTAATTGAAAAAGAGAAAATTTTGCATGTCAAAGTTTACATTCTGTCTTGTTGTTGTTAGTTAAAAAGTTTCCCCCCTTGTGGCACTTTTATTTGGGTTCATCACCTCACACGCACACACTCTGTCACCTAATTCAAGTGAACCTTAAAAAACTACTTAACACAACCAACATTCTAACCCCACTTGGGGAATACATAAGAATTTTTGTAGTTAGGTAGGATCGGGGGGATAGGCATCCAAATAACACCCCTTGGTTGCTTACACTTGAGACATAGTTGTTGTCCATTAGGGAACCAAAATCCCCTAGTATTTTTTGGCATGGTCACAACCAGTTTATCATAGGGCCTCTCCTCTAGGAGGGTTGAAGTCGCCAGACTGGTTCCCGAGGCATGAGTGGAATACCACACTCCATTCAGTAACCAAAGGGCTACCTTTTGCAGTTCTCGGAGTATCCCTGTATGGGGGTACTGCGGTAAAAGGACCAAATGGAAAATTCACCTTTCTGGACGTGTCATGAACGGGGTATCTTAGTTGCCATTCTTCTAGGATTGACTACCCGGTGTCCCTCCCGGTAGGGGGATATCTTTAGCCACTTGGCTCTACTATCCATATTGTCTGACTTGGATTTCATCACCTTGCAGAGGATATGTCTAGTTGAGTCAGAATACTATTTAGCTAGGTGTTTGCATTCTCCCTTACGTCCTTTTGGTCTACTGAGTCCACCATTTTTATTTTGTAGGAAACCTGCTGCTTGTTGGTATTCTGACCATTTTTTTTATACTCCACTTATTGTAGCACAGCGGTTACAGTAAGTGTTTTGAGTTGGTTGTTGGCCTGAGTGCCATATTTTCTGAGCTCTCCTTCTGCACACTCGGTTGCATTAGGGTTTTTGAGTTGTTTTTCACTCGACACAACCCCCCAGATATTTGACACCATCTGTCACCATTGAGTCCCCGAGACATTCTCGGTGCCTCAGGGGCGAGCCCCCATAGCACAGTTCACTTAACACCACTCGTCATAGACATAGATCTTCATCACTTGATACCACTTATCATATATCTTGAGCTCTATCCCTTGACTCCACTCGTCAACGACATCGAACTCCGTCACCCGATCTAGACGCCCCTTACTTTACCTCCGATTCTGACGCAGAGTCCGAGAACCCCATTTACACTGCACCAACTAGCCCCATGGCTGGCGTGACTTCCACCCCTTTCCTTATAGGGACCATTGGTGGAACATCCACCACCACACCAGTTACCACACCTGCTTTGGGTATGCCCTCGATGGGTCCCCCATCTACCATTCCGATCACTGTGCCCATTCCAGTAGCTGGCATACCTAGCGTCACTCCATCAGTTACTCACACTACCCTTGGCGGTGTAGGACCGTCTCATACCACTTTCGTTCCTCCACTTGGGGGCACCATCCCTCCACCAGCCCCTACACTTGGGGGCATTGGCCCCCACATGGTCACACCCACTAGTATGTCACATCCTTCTACTAGTTTGCCATTCATGGCTAGCCTCAACCTTCCTCACCTTGCTTGACTGACTAACGATCCCATTATACACGACCCTACGTGGCCTCACATGCCCACCAAGCTTCCCTCCGACATCCCTAAGTTTGAGGGCAAGGCAGGTGAGGACCCTCAGAACCATATTATGTCCTTCCACCTATGGTGTTCCTCCAACTCCATAGTGGATGAATCTGTCCGCCTCCGTCTGTTACAGCGCACCCTCACTGGCTCTGCAGCCAAGTGGTACATTGAGCAACCTCATAGGACCCATGCCACCTTTACCTCCCTTGCCTCCACTTTCCTGCAGTTCTTTCAGTTACCTGTCTGCTATGACGCGGGAGTTGAGATCCTACTGTCTTGCAGACAGAACACGGCCACCCACATCACTGACCACATTCATGAGTGGCGTCGACGCCGCAGCCTCTGCAAAATCAAGTTAGATGACCGTATCTTCCTAGATTGGTTCCTAAAATCCCTCCTCCCTATCATTGCCAAGGATGTGGCATCCGAACGACCCCAGTTTGAAGAAGAGGCCATCCTCAAAGCCCAGCAATTTGACCTCATTTATGTCCAGTCAGGTTATCTGTATACCATCATACCTGATGCCCCTCGAGGTGAGTCCTCCCAACACGATGCGCTGGGGGCATCCCATGCCGCAGACAGCATCATTGGCCGTGTTACCTCGCATCCCCAACCCTTTTCCATAACACGTCCTAGCGCTGGCCCCGACCTTTCGCGGGCTACCTCTCAATCTAGAGCAACCAATTCGTATGCTCCCATGGCACATCACCACCATACCCACGGACCCTCATGTCCACCTTAGTTCTTTGGTCATGCACCCCCCGCTTACGCCCCCCCAGTCGCACCTCAGCCATATTACCATCCATAGGATGCGCCAGCTGCTGTATCCTCTCAAGCCCAACATGCTTATTACCCACCACAAGCAGCCCCTGCAGCAAACCCACAACCCGCTCCGCAGACATATCAACAACCCCCACAAGGTTCAGCACCTGCACAGCCTCTCCCTACGTATTATCCACCGCAGCCTGCTCCCGCACCTGCACAACCCCAGAACCCACCTGCTGCCCAAGGGCAAGTCTACGCCCAACAAAATCTGCAGCAGAACCAAAATAACCAGCGCCAACAGGGCCAACAAAATCATGGAAAAGGTCGTAACCGTGGGAACAACCAACCTCTAGACCAGGGAGTTCAACCTCCCAATCCCCCAACCAACAATAACACGGCACCTGCCAACCAAAACCCTGATCGGCCGCCCAATCAAGCCAAAAACCCTAATCTATGAACAAACCATCCTTGTTCTATTTGCGGGGTCTATGGCCACTATACACATGCTTGCCCACATTTGGAGCGAGCTCGGAAACTCTGGACTGATGATGCCCATCGCCAAGGGCAAGTGGCTCCTCAAGCGCCACCCAACCCCCCACCACCTCAGCATCAACCTTTGGTGCTGCAAAACCCCTTACCAACCCAAGGCATAGTGAAGACTCAGCCGTTGGCTCCCCCTCAAGGCAACGCGCCACCACAACAACAACAAATCACTTATGCCGCTCCTGACCAACCCATGTTCGACTCAGGTACTCACCATTTGTTGATGATGTCCTCCACTGATGTCAACCTCCAAACCCGTTGGAACCAATATGGCTCCACCCCTGAAGCCCCTCCTGCCGACAAAAACACTAACGTTCATCCCACTGATCAGATGTTACGTATACCTCCGACTCCCCTCGATGGCACCCCCAAAGCACCTCGTTTCCCACTTCGTCGTATCAACAATAACCCCAATGCTCGCGCTGCGTCAAATTACAACATTGTAGATGACTTAGCCCAATCTCCCGTAGCCATGTTTGCGTTAGAAGCCTTGAAAAACTATCCTTCACAGCGTAAGACTTTGCTCTCCGCCATTGGCGCTATTGACCCAAATGATTCACAACTGATGGCATTCGATTTGGACTAATCCAAACCACGCCTGCCTTCCACTTTAGCATTCCAAGTTTCCGTTTTCGTTCGGAATCTTGTCATCCATCGGTGCATTATCGATGAAGGTGCCTCTACATGCGTTATGTCCACATTCGTTTGGTAGAAGTTGGGATCCCCTACTCTCCGACAGTCCACCACTGCGTTGCAAGCCTACGACGGTCGTTCGGCTCAACCTCAAGGTCTATTAGCTAATGTCCCCGTCCAGTTGGCTGAAAAAACCGTACTCATTGATATAGAGGTCATCAATGCCCAACTTGATTATAACCTCTTACTTGGCCACAGCTACATGTATGCCATGAAGGTGGTTTCCTCTTCCGTTTTTCATACCATGATGTTCCCCCATGATGGACACGTGGTCAAGGTCGACCAACTCACCTATTATGATCCAAGTGCCCCCGCTGCACCCGAGAATGTTCTCCCCATGGTTGAACAACCTGTTAGTGGTGCCACTACCTCATTTGTTTCCTCCGTGGGACCTGGAGTTTCTCAGATCCACCAATGACCTCAACATTCCAATCCATTCCTCCCCCGTCATCTGCGCCCGAAGTATCTGACCTATGTACCCTATCCCACAATACACAAACACCCAACACTCAACCGCCCTTGTTACCCAAACCACCTTTGGTACCTAGTCACATTGGTGTTACACCTATCCACACAATCCCCTTCCTAGTCCCTCCCTCGGGAGTAGTAAGTGCCCTGGTTATGGCTACCCTTAGCCTCCCCAGGTTAACCTTGGGATTACCCATATGGTATCTTTCGCCTCCCGTTCCCCCGCCGAAACCAAATGTCGTCCTACAACCGGTGCAACCCATGGCTACTACTAGTCAACCACCTCCCGGTGTCACTACCCCTTCGTCCTCTACGAATCCCCCCCCGCTTATCAAGCACACTGGGGGTAGAGGACCACAACCCTACATTGCTGTGCCTCCGCCCAAGGCAGTTAAACCCCCCCTTCGTTTCGTGCTCCCCCCAAATGCTCGTTGTGTGATGAGTTAGGCCATCCGACTCATCAATGTCCACAGTTACCCGCATTACAAGAACACATGCAAATGCTTGACGATGACCCCAACATCCCGGTTGTCGAACTAGATCCAACCCCTAAGCCTTGTGATAAATCACTGCATACGAACCACCCTTGTGCAATATGTGGTGTTTACGACCATTACTCACATCACTGTCCCGATCTCCCAGATTACCGAGCAGCTCTCTACGAGATGAATAATTTGGACCTCGAGACGGCACCCACCACCATTGAGGAGATCCACCCCCCGATCTCATCCCCATCCGGAGAGGTTAACACCATCTATATGATCTCTTCGACTACCCCTCCCTCATCAACCGATTTGACAACTCAAAGTTTCCGCAATGACGAGGAGATTCTTGAGGCTCTCACTGCCCCGGATTATCCCTGGGACGACATGCACCATCGTTCGTATTTCCTCCCAGAAGACTCCTCCTCCAGCACAGCTACCCAATTTGTGGTTGAGTCCAAATATTTCCTTCCCACCAAAGTTGACTGGTTTAAGGATCCTATTCCCGCTCCTGATGCCTTTGAGGAAGGTAACATGGCCAACATCTCACCTGTCATCTACATCGATATCTCTGACCCACCTGGTGCTCTTGAAATCATTACATTAGGAGCCTCCTGCAGTGAGCATGAGATTGGAGAGTACAAAAAAATTTTCCAAGAGTTCTTCGACGTCTTTGCCTGGTCCTATACCGAAATGTCTGGTCTTGACCCCACTATCATAGAGCACCACCTTGACACTTCTGAGTTAAGGGGCATAATAGATTACCTCGACCCTGGGATAGGGGGCATGATAAATCATTTTGAACCTTCCCCATCACATCTATCTCAGTGTGTCAATGAACCCATCGTTCAAACCAACACATATGTGATCCACAATCACAACCCCTATGCACATAGCATGGGGGAAGGTCAGTAACCCTGCTCACTTTTTCACATTTTTTATCTCAACCATTTTTGAGGTCACGTGTCACTTGTATATTTAATTTGATTTGATATGCATAGTTCTTTCCTTTGACCATTCTGGAGTCCTTATGACCTCTGTTTTTCGCACCATTTGCACTACCGGATTCATTTTTCCGTGCGCATGATGATGTTTGAGATCATTTCTCACTCTCACCAGGACCAATATCAACATTGTGTCCCGACACCTTGTCGCCCCGGTTTGCATGCCACTTCAGCTGCTCTCCATTTTTGATATATTTTATATCATCGGATTCATTTTTCCGAGCCCATGATGATGCTTGAGATCATTTCTCGCTCTCACCCCTCAATTTTCAAGTATTTTTTCCAAAATGCCCCCCGTTGCCTCGGTTTGCGTGCCACATCGGGCGTTATCCATTTTTGACACTTTTTATATCGCCGGATTCCTTTTTCCGATCTTGTGATGATGCTTGAGATCATTTCTCGCTCTTACTTGGTACAATTTCAACATTGTGTCCCGACACCTTGCTACCTCAGTTTGCGCGCCACATTGGCCGCGATCGGATTGTTCCACATTTTTTTTTTTCATGAGCCATTCACTCCTGTCATACTGCAACTATTTCGTTATTTTGCCACCATTCATTACCCCGCAAGGAGGCCCATCAATGTTCCCCCCCACCCTCATTCTTGGTCATCATTAATGTTCCTTGATTGAGCACTTCCTCCTTGCCTAGCCATTCCTTTTGTTCGGTATAATTTTATCCCTTTTTAGGCCAGACAAATCCTTTACGAAAAAGGCACTTAGGGAGTTTATGTTAAGCTCTTTTATGACTCCTAAAACAATGAAAAGATCGCCGAGCAATCTTGCTTCCTTTCATGCTCGTTAAAGTACCTGAAAGGGCGTCTATCTGGTATAAGTTTACCCCTTTTCCGGACCTGGTAGACTAATTACGAAAAAGGAATACTCTAGTCACACCGGCTAGAAGAGTTCTTCATTGCATCCTTTTATGCTTCTTTGGGCCTTGGAGACTAACACACGAAAAAGAAACCCCCTGGAGTCTTCTTATCGTTTTCAGACTCTCTAAAATTTAAAGCAACCACGAGCATGCACTGTCTTGGGCTCGTACAAATCCACACGACAGTACCATTCCATTATTTCAGAGTCTTCTTATCGCTTTCAGACTCCTTAAAATTGAAAGCAATCACGAGCATGAACTGTCCTGGGCTCGTATAAATCCACACGACAGTATCATTTTACACACACTTCTTCTAGTTCCTTAAACCCATGAAGAAGTCCCCCCGTGCCTCTTGGCACTATGATCAATCATCTCGGTAGCACCCCCAATCAGGTCGCCTTTGTTCAGAGTAGTCTGCAGTCTCTTGCCATTTTATACCAGCTTGAGTCTCACTCATCCCAGTTACTCTCCTTGATCCATTACAGCTATGATCCCTTTCCCACCAGTCAGTTTCATATGCTGCCCGTTCGCCCCCACCATCATACTCTCAATAAAGGAAGTTTGAGTCCACCCGCTCTACTTGCCCAGTTATCCCCCACAGTATGTCAGTCCTACCATCAGTACTCTCACACTTCGGTTCTCCACCTCGCGCTCCTATCAAGGACACATCATTGCCTTGCTAGTTGTAGGTCTCCCTCTATCGACGACAGCCCCTCTATTCCAGAGGATAGACCCAGAGGTCCCTATTCCTTGGACCCATCACCATCAGTGGTGAGTGCCTACGGACCATTTTGAGAGGAGTCATCATTGCCTCTCCGAGTGGTTGTTTCTCACATGCTCGACTTCAACACCTTGATCGCATCATTGAGAATCGCGTAGGGTTTATATCCCTTCAGTTATTGGTCAAAGACCTCGGATTTCCCCCGACTCTAGCACATTGGTGAGTCACTTCGGAACACTCAGTTATATGTTCCCATGGATGTCCGGGTTGCGTTGGCGATTGTATTCGGAAGCCATCCAGTTATATGCTTCCTTGAGTACCCAGTTCAGTTCCAGTTCAGTGTACCATTGAGAGTATGACTCCTTGTCACTATGATCCAGCCGCTCATCAGTTCCTCTGGTACCACACTCAGCAGCACTATAGTTATTCCAGTGCACCAATTCTTCAGCTCAGACATGGTCAGCCCTGCAGTATGTCCCAGATTTGTGTCCCCTCTCGATTGTTATGATGTACACAGTGGTTCTCTATGTATCCTACAGGTCCCCCTTTTCGGGCCTCACAGTTATTTTTGATGTATCTTGATACGAGCATGGGTATGCCCGCCTCATCCATATATTGAGATTCTTCCTCATTCCTTATTTGAGGCCATGTATATTTCAGGTCCCCATATTTTGGACCCCATTGTTATTATTGTTCTATATCTTGATACGAGCATGGGAATGCCTGCCTCGTCCATATGTTTAGATTATTCCTCATTCATTATTGAGGTCATGTACTTTCAGTTTTTGCAGTTTGTTCGAGACCGTTGTTTCGGGATCTAGTTCATTCCTTCTCTTCTCCACACCCCTGGAAAACCATCAAAGACTTATGATGTATGTCGGCCATACGATGAGCTCCTGCCCTCACACATCAGGGGGCAATCTGTTAACACCCAAAAAGTGCTCACTACCTCCTCTACCCCATTACATGACTCATTTGTCCATATTTCCTACCATATTTGCCTCCAAAAGGCCAAAAAACCATTAAAAAAGCCTCCAAAAGGCTAAAAAACCCCTTTTCCCCCCAAAAATATCCAAAATTCCTCCAAAATAGCAAAAACCCTCTAAAAAGGGAATAAAAAATATATAAAAAAAGTGGAAAAAGAGAAAAAAATGAGGAAAAAACCCTATACAGCTGACCTAAACCATATGGTTCCCAAAACCATGGGCCAGCACTCCACCACTAAAAACCTATAAATAGGTGATGGAGACCCCTCATTTCATATCCACAATCAAGTATACCCTTACTCTGCCAAAATCACTCTTGAAACCCTAGCTCACCCTTGAGCTACTTTAACCATTGAGTGCCCCTTTGTCCCATTCCCAACCATTTGGAGAAAGAGAAGGAGCAAAGCTGGAGTTTGGAGCAACCCTCTTGGATCATTGCAAGAACTTCACCAACCTTCACATTGGAGGTAAAGCTTTAATACAAAAAACCATTTATATTATCTCTTGTCTTTTTATGTTTCATGCACATGTTTAGAATAATTTCTATTTTAATACCTTGTCTTTTAATTACTGTTTCTTGAACTGCTACTAAGGAGTCCATTCTCCTTAGTAGGTGCTCATTTGCACAAGCTAGGGTGAAAACCCTAGCTACACTTGGTTAGCAAATTGTGACTTCAGAAATAATTCCTCCTTTGTATGATGAAGGTCAACTCATACTTGTTCTTGAAAATATTTTGAAGACAAGGGAAAGGAGATTGAGGAGCAGAACTATAAAAGAATGCTTAGTACAATGGAAGGATCTACCAAGTGAAGATGCCACATGGGAAGAGGAGAAGATTTTGCAGCATCCAAATCTGAAATTGCTTGAGGACAAGCAATCTTGGGTGGGGGGGACTGTAATGTCCCCATTCAATTAAAGTTATAACAAGAAAATTCCATCAATCCTATTAGATCCCTAGGGGGATGGAGACATTGGGATTTGCAATAAGGGAGCTATTAAATGATGTTTAGACATTAGAGTGGAATAAATATTTAATAAAGGATCTAATTAAATAAATGCAAGAGAAAATCAAAGTGGCAATTGATCATGAAGACACATGGAGGTTGTAGGGCCCACACAAGCTAGAATTTATGTGCCACATGGCATCCTCCTCTTACAATTTTGAATCCATGGGAATCTTGATGTTCTTGGGATGATTTAGGAGGCTCATACACTTGGCCATATGCATCACAGGTCAAATTTGGATGCAAATGTAACTCCTAAGGAGAAGGAAGAGTCAAATGAGGAGTTATTAGACACTTGGACTAGATTCCCTGACCTATATGACAATAATGATGAAGATGCTATAACGCTTATGACAAATTGCATATATGATGGCTAACATCTGACCATTATGACATGTCATACCCAAATATAGAATCCAAGAAGGCGCTCATGGGAGATGGGGAAGCTCAATGGGATCCTATTCGAATTGGTGAAAGGTGGAAGGCTTGGAAAGGGAGGACACATGGAAAATCTTGAACCCCACCCTAATTCGAATTGGATTGGAGTTTATGGATGGATTGGGAACCTTAGAAGGATAAGTATCTTTATAAAATACTAGGATCAACCAAGAGAAGAGCTTTGGATCATTTTTAGAATTTGCATTTGTGAAGAGAGCTAGTGGAAAACTAGTGTACTTGCCTTAGCCAATTCCGAGGGTGAAAGATTCTCATCCTAGTTGGTGCATGGAAAGGACATTAAAAAATTTCATGAGAGATTTAATGGAGTATTTATTTGCATTTGTAAGCTATAGGGAAGCTCATGGTTCCTTCTAGTGCATCTCACTCCTTCAACCATTTCCAGTTTTCATTGCATATTCTTGATCCTTGAGGAGAGGCGCTTTTGGTGAGATATTGTACTCTTTGGGGGATATTATAATGCCCTATTTATTTTTCAATATGAATTAAATACTCTTTTCTTCATCTTTATAAATTTTCAGGTCGATATTCCAAGTGGAAATGTATAAATCTGATTTTTAATGAAAGAATGGTGCCATTTTCCCACTACCTTGATGTGTAGCAATGATGTATTGATGTATTCGAATGGAAGATCATTCCTATGATGTATTTATTATTAATGGACTTTAATTTATTATATGCACAAGTAACATGTTCATTACTTAAGCATTTGGAGTCATTTTGATCAGTTTAATACCATTTGGAGAAGATTTAATGCCATTTCCCCCAAGGTCGAAACTAGTGATTTTGTAGCTATTGGGAGAGGGTTATAACAGACTTCAAAAACTGAATAATGGTGCACATGAGACCTTAATATTTTCTCTTAGACATACCCTACCTCTGTTCATAAATTTGAGTGGGTTTTGAAGCATTTGAAGAGCCATATTCAACATTTACCCTGGGAGATTTGAACCCCAAATTGCTAGTAAAATTCCATACAATGGATAGAATCTTAAAGGAGATTGAAGAAGTATTTTGATGGTACTAAATCATCCCTGAACATCATAATCAAGTCTTAATATCATTCATACACCTTCTCTGGATATTTGGGAGCATTTGGAGCAATTTGGAGACCTAGACATCAAAACTAGTCAAAGGTCGAACTAGGGAAAAAAGTGAAAAAATTATCATTTTAATAAATTTATTGAAAAGGGACATTACATCCGCTGCCACCGGAATGAGGTGGGGCTCTGCCTCCTCCACCAGATTAGGGTGGGCCACTGCCACTGGAATGAGGTGGGCCTCCGCTAGGAGGTGGAGGTCTTCCCTTTCTGGAATGAGGTGGGGGTCCTTTGCCTCTGAAAGGAGGTGGAGGTGGACCGAATGGTGGTGGGGGTGGTGGGACTTGAGGAAAGGTTGGTGGGGGTCCAATTGGCATAACATTTTGATGTCCCCATGGAGTGTTTGAGTTTCTGGGATAAGGTACCCCAAGAACTATGTTTCCCGTATGGTATTGTCCCAACGTAGGGTTAAAATTACCTAGATACATATGAATCCATAGTAATTGAGTAAGGTTGGATGGTTTCCCACCATGAGTTAATTCCATGGTAGGTGTCTCGACTGGTAAGGAGATGCCAACGGAATGACCAGTTGGAATCCTTGCACTCATATTTGGTTAACGAATAGGGGTTCCCCCCCAGTAACGATGTTTTGACCACTTGTTGATGGTTGACTCGCAATAGTTTGATGGCTACTTACTAGTGGAGGAACACTACTTATGATGAACTTGAGAGGTAAAGAGTATCCTCCCCTCGAGTATTTGGGTTGGGGGGGAGGGGGGTATCATTCCAGTAGTAATATGAGGGGTGTTGGACAATTGTACTTCAATGTTTTGAGTCATCTGAGGTATGGAAACGGTCTTCTAATTAATAGGTGTACTCGTAGGAAATGAGGGTTGACCAAGTTCATAAGTGGTCACATAATGTATGGGTGTTTCTGGTGAAGTGAAGATAAAGAACAAATTGGGGCATGTTGAGACGTGGGGACTTTGGAGTTTTGACTCCCTCATGAGAGACTATGTCGTCTAATTTATTCACTGGTTATCCGTAGTTGGTCGAGGCGGTCCCTGAAGGGTGCTAGAAACTCATCATTGGGAACCCAATAAGGAGGTGTGGTTCCTGTAGATGGAAGTATGGAAAAATGAGCCCATTGTTTCCCTAGATTAGTTTCCCAAAAGGATGCAGATGGACCAAAAGATGTGGATACAGGGTCATCCTGGGGTTGATTGTACCATTATATAGCCCCAGGTTCTCCTTCCATCGAATGTTGGAAATATGTTTCTTGTGAAGTAGACAGTTCCATGGTTACAGACCTTGGAGGATCAGTGATTAGTGGACTCAAGGGAAGTGAAAAGTTCACTCCCGACTCCATAGTGTATTTTTCTTCTTCATGTGACATGACGGTAACCATGTTTTCCCTTGAAAGTGCCTCCTAATTAAGTGGATATTCGGGTGGTAGGTTTAAAATTCTACTGGACCTTCTCAAAGATTGTCCATCCAGAATGATTGAAGCAAAATTTCTCCTAAGTGTCTTCTATACAAAAAGAAAAGCAATCCAAAATATACACAAACTAAGGCCACAAGCAAACTTATGTGATAGGTGTGGATTCAAAAGTTTGGAACCTCACAGGATTGTCAAGGTTTCACAAATAGCGATATACCCTAAGTTCCAACAGTTATACTCAGCCCAATTTTTCAAATCACTAACCAGGGAGGATTAGGATCGTACCCCTGACCGTATAACCTGACTACCTAGAAGCACGTGCGTAGTATCTCCTCGAGTGTTGTTCTCGGTGTATTGCTCTGCCAAGACAGCCAAATAGTTAGCTCAGTTGGTTTCAAGAATCCTAGGAGAGTCTCCCAATATACTCAAGGTACGTGGGAGGACAAATCCGTAGTGGTGTTGTCTAATGCACAATCGTACGACAAGATCCTTCTGATATACTACCGAGTACGTGAAGTACCTTTCGATATACCCAAGGGTACGTGAAAGAGCCTTCAATATACCGATTGGTATGTGGAAGAAATGCAGGCCACCGGGATGCAGTGCGGGAAAATAATGACAGTTGCCACGTTTTACGACGTTGGAACACGTCACTAACGTATCACACAAGTTACTAGTATATTTTAACCTAACGCTACCGATTAATTTTATCTTATGCAGTTAGGTGAATGCATGAGGTGTAGATAGGAATTTAAAAATAATGCAACCCTAGCTACATGAAGGTGCACATTTCATTTTATTTCAATGAAGTCTATCTAAGGTAAGGAGAAATTTAATTTCCCAATGATCTCAAAAGATAAGAAATCTCAAAAGTTAAAAATCTACCAAAGATGATTAAAGCACTCTTTTCATTTCTTCCAACAAAACACAAAAAATAATAACACACCAAATCAAAACTTTTTCTTTTTATCTTTTCAACCTAGAATGAATTTAAGGAACGATGAAAAGGAGGATTTCTGCTTAGAATGCACTAACTCTTCAATTTCCACAATGATGAACTAAAAAGCACAAAAGTACCAAAAGTGCATAGAACACTTCAAATTTGAAATACTTTGCAAGAGCTTGAATTCACTTGATATTTTCAAAGAGATGAAAGACTCATAACTAAGAAAAATACAATCAACTGATTTCCTTTCTAAACTTCTCAAAGATATAAACAATGAATTCCAAAGCACGAAACAATTCCACAATAATTTCCAAATGATCTTGAAAATAGACAAAATGAAGCACTTTCGATTTTTAAATGAATATGGGCCAAGACTAAATCTGATAATAATGATGCTTTTCAGATGCAACAGTAGAAAATAGGAGATTGATCGCAGCACTCTAATGACTCAGAAACTCTCAAAAGAAAAATGACAAGGACCCAAATGTATTCAAAGACACTCAAATTACTCAAAATTGAACAAATGCAACCAAAATCAAATGGCTAGGTGCAGGAAGGGTTTGGAATCAAATCTAGCATGTTGAATAGATCTGGTAAGGTGATAAGGGAATGCAAGATCGAGTAGATAAACATGGGGGATCGAAATTTCTTGCCACCACCGAAACTCTCACTTGATCGAATGGAACCCAAAAATCAAAACAAACAAATCCAAACACAATCAATGCTGAGTAAACAAGATTTTGACTGGAAGGTACAGCACAAAGAGCCCTGTTGGTCAGGTCAAAAATCAAAATTTGGAGAGGGAAGGTACCAAGCACCAAGATTTAAAGGCTGGTGCACTCTACAGTTATGCTCAAAGCACCTGGCACAAACTATGTATAAGGCTACAATGCCAGCAGCGCAAACTATATGAAAGTCAAAAGCGTTGGTGGTGCAGTATGCTCAAATGTAGTAAGCGCCTAAGAGGACGTGGTGCACTGGATGTATTACCCAGGTGTGTCAAGAGAATGACCAATGAAAAATGAAGAGATCTCCAAACAATGAAATAAAAAATGGCCTGATATTGATCCAAATAGAATCAGGGAAAGTTAACAGACTCTTCAACAAGAAAATATGATGAAGGGAGGGGTTCAGGAAGCAAAGAAATGGCTCACTAAGAAATCAATGAACAACACATTCAAACTAAAATCAAAGCTAAAGAGTCCCCAGTGGAGTCGCCAAATTTGTTTTTGGGCAATCTACCTAAGCAGAATTAAAGGCCAGGTCTCCCTAGTCCAAGTGGATCTAGAAAAAATAAACACAGAATAGAATCAGCTTCCCTAGATAAATAGAAATGAAAATAGATAAATGGGTCTCTTACCTGGGATTTGCAATTCCTCTTGCTCTTTGATTGATCCAATGCTCTAGCACCTTTATATCTATAGCTGCAAAGTCGTGCTGAACAAGTGGAAACAATCAAACAATAAAAGCATATATCACATATGATTGATCTAAGCTAACAGTTAAGGAAGTAAGCTCTACACATTAGCAACACGATAATATATATGGGAAGAGATTGTATTAAACATATAAAGGAGAGTACAAAAGAAGAGAACGTTACAACATATGCCTTAATGTCGCAACCTTCCTTCCAACAAGCCAAACCAAACCAAGCCTCCAAAGATGAAGTAAGCCTCTCAAGGATGAGTGAAAGTCACCTAAGATAATTTCACCAGCATTAGAGTACTATAGAATTTCCTCCCTTTGGAATGTAGTGGAGCTCCATATTTATAGGAGCAAGTGGATAGAGTAGATTGAATATTATGGGGAGAAGGCTACAGGATCATCCCTTGAGGTTAGGGAACCGAAGGCTAGCTCACCTAGAAGTTAGGGATGACCTCCACCTCATCATGCTTCGAGAAGTCACTCGAAGGTCTCATTTATCCATTTAAATCAACCCCGGCGCACGCTGCATGAGGGAAATTTGCACCAAGAAGGGGCAAGTGCGGGTTGAACGAAGGAAACTTGAGCCACCGACACAGGCTACCAGAGGACACTCTGTGTCGAGCCTAGTCAGGCGCTTCTTGCTGGAATATAAGCTGCACCAGCCTAACTATAAAATGTGGATAAAGGATCAACAAGTTGCTCTAGATGACTTCTAGTCAGGGAAACTTCAGAGATCAAGGCACTGAGTTGACATAGGAATCATGATGATGATATTTAGGTGTAACAAATGTCATCTCCATCCTCATTATACACAGGATAGTCCCTTGCATCCAAGACCCCGGATGAAACCAACTTATGTGTTCCCACTTCTCAGGAGAGCTCATTCTCTTCAGGATTCTCCATGAAAACATACTCTCATCCTCATCAACAATGGTGATACTCGAAATCCCAATCCTCTCTGTGAGAGGCTGATTGGAACTGAGAGGATTGGCCCTCTGAGCATCATCGTCAATTATTTTCTTTACTGGAAAAAAACCCTCACATGTTCTTTGATAAACGTCCCTCAAGGAAAGGCTATTTTTTTGCCCCGATATAGATATAACCTTCATTCAAACCTCTTGGTCTCTCTTAACAACCTCCTTGGCATTAACCACCCTCCTGCTGGCAATCTAGGAAACATGAACCAAACCCTATATCACCCAAAAATCATTCAAAAAAACAAAGGACCCTGTATCCATTACCCTAGAAACCCTACCGTAATAAACCCCAAAATGGATATAGCATATACACAGATAATTATCATCTTTCTCGAGGGCTTCCACAGCTGAGCAATCAAAACCCCATGAACGAACTTTGAATAAAGCATAGACCCTGTATCATCTTCTCAAGGGATTCCACGGTCGAGGAATCTACCATGAAAAAGATGGGATTTCAAGTCATGAACTCTTGATCATGCAACCTAGATGAAAAAAAT
This sequence comes from Larix kaempferi, assembly GCA_027924585.1. Lineage (NCBI taxonomy): Eukaryota > Viridiplantae > Streptophyta > Pinopsida > Pinales > Pinaceae > Larix > Larix kaempferi. The sequence goes on along the minus strand of BSBM01000542.1, from coordinate 271,163 downwards.
TATACAAAGCCCTAGGGCACCATTTTGAGAATAATAAAAACAAATTGTGACTAATTTTTGGACTTCACGGACCTGCATAGAAAGGGATTCCAAATGCTAGTGTGAAATTATAGATTGGGTGGATTTCATTGGAATCAAAATCCTTTCCTCCAGTTATTATTGGTTCCCAAACCCCAAATCTCAAAGTCCCCTCCTCCTTTCTACATTGGCGCCAAAATTCTTCATCTGGTTTGGTTTGGTAGAAAATGTTCTTCTGTTTTGTTTTTGTTTAATGTGTTTTTGTTTAATCTATTTTTTATATACTATAAATTTATATTTATATATATAATTATATGCTTTTGAATCAACAATTACACTAATGTATTTTTTGGGGCAAGAATAGTAAAGGGAATTGATACATTTTCTTACCAAATTGATCTACTTTGTAAAGCTAAAAATAATGTAAGTAAAAATATATAACTTATGTATAATGGTTTAAATTGGTTAATATGAATTTAATTTTTAGTTTCTTTTAGGTTGTATAAAATTAATTATAATACTTTGAAGTCTTTTTAGTAGGAATTGCTATCCAATTTTGGGTTGGTCTTCACTACTGTTTAGTTTTATAAAATGATTTGTGCTATTGATGGTTTTTTTGTTTTATAACTTAGATTTGATGGCTTTTATTTTATGTTTAAAGGTGTTTTTGAATAAAAGGAGTATTTTTGTTTTTTCATATTTATCAAAATTATATATACTCAATAGTTATAAATTTAAGATCTTGGTCTATAGAAAAAAATCAATAATTCGGTGGAATATAGACTATGGATATTACACATATCCCTATAAAAATAAGGGATATAAGAACAAATGTATCACTTGATAAACTATATGCAAGAAATGATGTATTATATCCATAGACAAGATCGGAAAATTAATGAGGAGGCAAGCAATGGTACAAGATGATTTCTAATTAGTCAAGAACATCAAAAAATTAACCAGGAGGTAAGAGAGGGGTGTTGGTATGTAACCCAAAGAAATGGTACAAGATGATTTCTAATTAGTCAAGAACATCAATATTTGTGACAAGAACATGAAAATAATCTAGATTGATGGGGTTATAGTTTTTTTGGTGGCGGTCTTTTCTTTGTGCCAGTGCAGTAGTGACTAGGATTTGTTTAGAAGCTCTTTCAATCCCAAGACAAATCGTTTGGGTTTCATGGCCTCCTCAATTCCCAACCCCTCCAATGGAGAAGAGATAGGGGAGATTAGGCGCCATACTCAAGCACATGAATAGTTTGATGGTTGGGGTGAAGCAATAGATTATCTCAGTCAGGATCTGGAACAACATCAGAATAAGCTAGCAGTGTTGGAAAACAGTGTTAAGGAACGGGGTGAGAACATTGAAAAATTGACCACTGATACAAAGATGCATTACCATATTATCCTTAGGTTTCCACATGATTCTCAATCAATTGCAGGTCATCCTTTGGTATCTATGGGTTCAAATCACCTGGATGGATGAGGAAAATGTACAACAAACATCTATGGCTATCATTTAGAAGCCATCACCTCAGGAAGCACTTAGGTTGGATCAGGGAGATCATTATATGGACAAAGGCCATAGTGGCCATTGTTTCAATTAGATTTTCTTTTATACGTTTTTTCCACATATACTGTTGTTAGGACAATTGAGTACAATACATTATGGTCATAGACATTGCATATATGTATTTTTTTGGATGTATTTTGTACTAGTTGTGGAAGAATTTGTTGTGTATACTCAATATATAAGTGCAGTTTTGAACAAACAGTGATCTGACTGTATTTTTGTTATTGCTTGGACTTCCACAGCCTTTTTATAATATAATTATCTACTCATCCTCTCTTTTTTTCTAAATGACATGATCTTGTTTCCTTAGAGGGGTTTATTCATTTTGAAGAGTGGTGTGGGTTGGGTCTACTTTTTTCCACGGGCAGTTTTCCTGTTTTTGGCTCATAGATTGAGACCTTTCTCCTTGTTTCTATTTTTTTGTACTTGGAGGTTATATATACCTTTCCTCTTTTCTTTTTGGTTTGTTTCCCCATTGATGACTTTTCCATTCATATGCATTGTTAAAATTTAGTAAAATATTGTACAAATTCATTATCAAAATTGCAATTTTTCATTGTCAGTGTGACACAACTAAAAATGACTAATATAAACGACTAATTCACATTAATCATTGTTACCTAGTCATATTTATATTCCCGTGACTAAATTAGTCATTTATGTTAGTCACTTTTATTTATTCACTTGTTATCTAGTCATATATGTTATCCCATGACTAAATTAGTCGTTTATCTTAGTCATTTTTTGTTGGCTTATTTAAAATTTCTCAATTTTATTCCTTTATCGTTTGAAAAAACAGTGGTGACTAACGTTTTTAGTCATCTGGTCATTTATCTCTCATTTTGTACTAGTTTTCACCCATCTATGAGATCCTCATCTTCAATCTTGTAGTAAAGGTTGATTTCTCATCACTCTAGATGATCCTCGATCTCATCATGATATCCTATGGGTGCCCTCTGAGCTCATACAAATCCTTCTTCAATATGTGCATATGTGGTTCTCTGTAGAGAGTCCTGAATTCTAGAGGTTGCTCGATACACACTTCTACTTCGATTACACCATCTATCTAGTGTAATATTTGGCATTGAGGAAGTGTGTCTAGCCACTAAAGCAACGTATCATCATGAGCAAATGAGGTAGTGAACACTTTTTGGGTGTTAACACTTATCCTCAAGCTTGGTATTGTTTTCATCTTGATAAAATTGATAAATGAGAACCCAGAATGGAAATAGAGAGAATAGGACTTACCAATGAGAGTGGTTTAATTGGATGCTTGCTTCAATGATTTTTTGGAAGACTGCTTCTGGTGGGATTAGGGTTTGACAAAGAAACCCTAATTTTGTTAATTTTTCAATAATTTGATTCAATATTATCTAGGATCACTAAGAGAATAACATGTAGAGCATATCAATCAAAAACATAAGAGACAATAGACACAGAGTTTCCTCGGGGAAAACCAAGAAGGTGAAAAACCCCACAACTTCCTTAGATATAGAATAAGCCACAATACAAGATCACAATGATCAAACCCAGAGAGATGTCTCTAGTAGATACTCCTCCTCCACTTGTGAGCAACTCTCTCTCAGCCATGCGAGTTTGAGAAGTGAGTGAATGAACGAATAGAATGAGAGACACAACCTCTCTATTTATACACTGACTTGACCTTCCAATAAACTAACTGGGTCGACCTCCTATGGAAGTCTAATAACCCACTCACATAATATAATCAGGTCCGACCCCACACTAATGGTCTAATAACCCATTAAATATAAGTTGCAACACTTGCAACACTTGCGACACTTACAAATACAAATGAGGACACTTCTGATTGGAGGAATAATACATCTCCATCATACATATAACAAAGTACAAGTGTAATACATAGAAGAATATCTTTCGAAGTTACAAATACATCAACACTCCCTCTTAACTAGGAAGGTATTCTCTGGACACAGGTCATCAATACATCTCGGCACAAGTCTTCAATTCTGGAGTTGGATCATCGTCAATGGATCACAGAGCATCATCATCATCACTGCTGTTGTACCTGACTTCTCGATCAATGGGCTATCTCTGAATTCTTCTCATCATAGGAAGTTCTACAGATCCAACCCTTTTTCATGCTGGGTGTAGGCCTAGCCTCCTATAGGTCTTCATCATCTATGCGAACAGTCTAATAGAGGTGGATCCTCAAGACTAATTATGTGCCGATGCAATACCTCACAAGAGCATCCCAGGAACATTTTATATGCCTAAGCATGAACAGAAAGATCTCCCAGGACTGATTACATGCATCCCTTCACAATACCTTTAAATACCTTTAAAGAGCATCCCAGGAAAATTTTATGTGCCGCAGCACGACCAGCAAGATCTCTAAAGAGCATCCCAAGACTTATTACGAGCACACAGCTCAACCTATCGGATCTCCAGGATTGATTATACGTGAATAGGAAATACCTTAAAAGATTATCCCAGGAAGATTTTGCGTGTTGCAACATGACCGGCAAGATATCTAAAGAGCATCCCAGAACTTCTTACAAGCACATAGATCAACCTATCGGATCTCTAGGACTGATTACATGCCTCCCTAGCAAAACCTCAAAAGAGCATCCCAGGATAGATTACGAGCACACAGCTCAACCTATCAGATCTCCCAGGATATTTTACATGCTACTGCACAACCTGCCACATATCATCCATGACCTCGAAGTATCATCCTGATACTCATGATCCAACTGATCATCATCGCACGATGCATCAACCCGATGTGCATCATCCAGAGCATCATGCTGATACTCGTCACACATGATCATCCTTATCATCGTGATAGCATCGTATTGATTCATATCATCCAGAGCATCATCTTGATACTCATCACACATGATCATCCTGATCATCGACACGACATCATCCTAATGTATATCATCTGAAGCATCATCCTGATGCTCGTCACACAGCGCTTACATCCATAGCCATGGGAGGAACCTCCTACCACCATGCTTGGAATGGCTCCTGCAAATGTGTCCCATCACTTCTTCCTCGAAGTATCTTCTATCTGAAGAACACCAAGCCTCTCTCTGAAGTACTCAAACTTCACTCTGGCTAGTGGTTTGGTCAGCACATCTGCAACCTGCTCATCCGTCACAACATACAGGAGCTTCACTGCTCCTCTCTGCACCATATCCCTGATACAATAATATTTGATCTCAATGTGCTTCGACCTGTCATGGAACACCGGGTTCTATGACAACTTCACACAACTCTGGTTGTCACAATATATACAGGTAGCATCCAACTAGATATTTAATAACTCAGACAGTAGCTTCCTAAGCCATACTGCCTCACAACTGGCCGAACAAGCTGCAACATACTCTGCTTCGGCTATACTCAGTGCTACACAGGACTGCTTCCTACTAAACCAAGAGATCACACCTAATCCCATACTGAAGCAGCACCCCGAAGTGCTCTTCCTATCTGCATCACTTCCTACCCAATCAGAATTAACATAAGCCTCTAGGTTAAACTTTTGATTTGCATCATACTTGAGCCCATAATCAACCGTACCCTTTAGGTACCTCAGAATATGCTTTACAACAATCAGGTGAACATGTCTAGGATCTATCAGAAACTGGCTCAAGGTGTTCACCGCAAAGAAAATATCTGGTCTTGTGTTCGTCAGGTACATCAAGGACCCAATCATTGAATGATACACTATGAAATCAACCGGCTTAGATGAAGCATCACACAATAGCTTCAGGTTCGATGCCATAGGTGTGGCCATGGCCTTGCAGTCCATCATCCTGAACTGCTTCAGGATCTCTACTGCATACTTCCCTTGTCTAAGGAAGATTCCATCTGCACTCTGCCACACCTCCATGCCTATAAAGTAATGCATCATCCCCAAGTCCTTCATCTCGAACTCGGCAGCAAGCTTCCTCTTCGTGTCCGAAATCAACCCATCCTCACCTGTAACATTCAGGTCATCCACATACAGTAGTACTATCACTGGATTGCCTTCCTCAAACTTGTAGTAAATGTTGGAATCTGCTTTACTCTTAGTAAATCCCAAACTGGATAGGAAACTGTCTATCCTACCATACCAAGTCCTAGGAGCTTGCTTCAAGCCATACAAGGATTTCTTCAACCTGCACACATATGACTCCCTATCATGTGTCTCAAAACCGAGTGGTTGCTCCACATACACTTCCTCTTCGACTACACCATTCAAGAAAGTTGTCTTGACATCCATCTGGTGTATCTTCCACTTCATCACTACAGCTAGAGAAAGTACTGTTCTGATGGAAGTGTACCTTGCTACAGGAGCAAAGGTCTCTTCATAATCTATTCCCTCTTTCTGGGAGAAGACACGAGCTACAAACCTCGCCTTGTATTTCTCTATGCTACCATATGTAGCATGCTTGATCTTATAGATCCACTTGGAAGTCACAACAAAATTCCCTTTTGGTCTTGGGACCACATCCCAAACATCATTCTTCATGATCGACTGGTATTCCTCAATCATGGCATTCTTCCATTACTGCATTTTGGATCCTGGGAACTTCAGATTCTTCAATATCTTCAATAGATAGTTTTCTTTGAACTTCGTTGCTGGAACAAATGTTGTTGTTCTTCTTTTGTAGGTGATTATACACGATCTTTCCTACAAGTCAAATTCAATTACATGATTAGAAACTTATCATAGTTTTCAGAACAAAATCTTACACATACGAATATATGTCATATAGTCATGCAATTAGCCAATGCTTCAATACAACATTTATCCATATCCCATAACTTTCTATATGCCTTCCATCTCTACCAAAACATTGTTAAGAGTTTGCACTACTCCCAACATGTCAGCAAAGAGGTTTCATTCTAGATAAGTAGCAATGGAATGTTGTACAGTGCCATAAGCCACTTACCCATTACATGCATATTAGTAGTATACTGTTCATTAATGCAATTATTCTAATATGCATAATACACAACCTAAGTCTAGGAACATAAGTAAATACATCATTGAAAAATATTATTTAAGCAATCAAATATACAAGAAATGACAATTCAAATACTTATATTTGTTGTTTTTTGGGTGGACTGCCTCTCAATCTTTGCTTTCTTGCAGGAGCTGCTGGAGTCTGACTCTGAAGTATCTTCTTCTACTCCTTTCTGTTGTGAATTGTAAGGAGTGGTCAACTCCCTCTTAATCCTTGAATCACCACTCAGAGAACTGGATGACATCAAACTGCATACATCGGAGTGGATAATTTCCGAGATTCCTTATGCCTTGCTTTCACTGCTTGGAAATGCCTTCTTTGTGTTCTTTCCTTTTGTACACCCTTTGCAAATACCTTCATGCTTTGACTGGATTTTAGGAAGACCTTCTACTACTTTTCTTGCAATTGGTAGTGCCCTATAGTGCACATGATCAAGACTTCTATGCCAAAGTTCACTTGGCTCCATGGATTCATGTACCATGGCATTTTCAGGTTTCCCCTTCAATTTGTACAAGCCTCCCTCTTGTTCTCCAATTACTACTGCATCATCAATGGTCTTACCTTTAGGCCACATAAGTACTTGGCCATCCACAAATGCAACTCTCATCCCTTTTCCATCTAGAGATGATATGGAGAGAAGATTCTTCTTGGGACCAGGTACATATAGAACATCTTGCATCTTTAAAGACTTCCCAGAGTCTAGCTTGTAGGAGGCTTCACCACTTCCTTTTGTAGGGTATTGATATCCATCCCCAAGTTTCACCTTATGAGGTGACTCATGTTCAGATAGGTACATAAGAGATTCTTTAAATCATATCATATGTTTAGAATACCCACTATCAATAAGCCAATCATCACACCCATGTGAGATAGTACCTGTGAGAACAGAGATTAGCACATATTCTTCCTCACTTGAAGAGTCTTCACTTTCTATCCTATTCTTCTTCTTGGGAGGTTCATCATCCTCAGCAGCATGAGCATGATGCCTCTTCTTGATGTTCTTCTTCTTCTTTTTTTTGGTAACTTCTTTTCTTTTCTTGGGACATTCTGAGGCAAAGTGTCATTTCACATTACAATTGAAGCATCTCAGATCTTTCTTCTCTTTGTGATGAGAATATTTCTTATGGTGATATGGCTCCCTCTTTAACTTGTTTTTCTTGGTGTGAGATGTGAGAGCTTGATCTTCACTTCCCATCTTTTCTTCTCAGGCCACAAGCCTAGCTTCTTCTTGTGAACATTCCTCCCACGGTCTACTGAAAGAGATCAATTTCTTTCTTGCACAGATTCCTTGGATGAAGGAGTCCCATGTCCTAGTTAGGCCATTCAATGTGGTCATTACAATTTCTCCATTCTCCACTACTTCATCCACAACTTCAATTTGTTCCTTGATTTGAGAGACCTTGGAGAAGTAGGATTAGATGATCTCTCCATTCTGGCTCTTTACCCCTTTCAATTGGTTCCACAGAGTCATCTTCCGATTTATGTTCTTTCCTTCAAATAACTTAGTCAAAGAGTCAAACATCTCCTTAGGTGTCTTTAGGGAAGAAACGTGAGGTATGAGATGGTCCTTAATAGAATCAACAATGATTCTCTTGGCTTTGAACAAGTTCTTCTTGTGTAGGGCCTTATCTTCTTCTCCCTTTGGGACTGGAACCTCTTCACTTATGTAAGTGTCCAACTCATTTTCTTCTAGGATTAACCCAATCTTATATTTCCAGGCTCGTAAATTATCAGCCCCTTCAAGCTTATCCTCAAGCTTGGTGTGGTGAGACATCTTAAAGAGTACTTCAAATGGAAATAGAAAGTTTTAGGTCTTACCACTTGATTTTCTGAAAACGGGATCTAGAGCTGGATTAGGGTTTGTTAGAGAAACCCTAAAAATTCAAACTTTGAGTTTCAAACTTCTGAGAGGATAGGAAGCGGTTCCTTCCTGAGCTGGTCAAGCTGGTATACTTTGATTTTGAGATCTTCAAAATTTGACCCCTCAAAATTGCCTTTAAAACTTCCGGATCTACTAGACAGGATCCCTAATTAGGGTTTGATCAAACCCGGTCTTCTGTGCAACCAAAAAGTTCGATCTAGTTCTCTAAACTTCGATTTTCTTGAGGAGCATCCAGCCGTGGATTTAGATTCTAAAAATTCCAACTTTTTTTGAAACCCTAATTTCCCGTAGCAGTGACAGGACAAAAATTGAAAATGTTCAGAATTGAATTCTTTCTCGACATAAAGATGTGCCCTTGCTAGGAGAGTCAATCTAGCCTCCTACCTTTGATTATCTGTGGAGAGAAACCCAAAAGGTAAGAAGCCCTAGCTTCCGCATCTGCATAGTGCCTTCTTCTTAGGTAAGCTCTGATACCATGTTAATTTTTCAATAATTTCATTCAATATTATCTAGGATCACTAAGAGAATAACATGTACAGCATATCAATCAAAAACACAAGAGACAATAGACACGGAGTTTCCTCAGGGAAAACCAAGAAGGTGAAAAACCCCGCAACTTCCTCAAAGATAGAATAAGCCATAATACAAGATCACAATGATCAAACCCAAAGAGATGTCTCTAGCAAATACTCATCCTCCTCCACTTGTGCGCAACTCTCTCTCTCAACAATGTGAGTTTGAGAAGTGAGTGAATGAATGAATAGAATGAGAGACACAACCTCTCTATTTATACACTGACTTGACCTACCAATAAACTAATTGGGCCGAATTCCTAAGGAAGTCTAATAACCCACTCACATAATATAATCAGGGTCGACCCCACACTAGTGGTCTAATAATCCATCAAATATAAGTTGTGGCACTTGCAACACTTGTGATGCTTACAAATAGAAACGATGACACTTCTGATTGGAGGAATAATAAATGTCCATCATACATATAACAAAGTACAATTGTAATACATAGAAGAATATCTTCCGAAGTTACAAATACATCAACAATTTTTTCAAATTTGGTGACTTTCAGATCTGATTCGATAGGAATATTTTCCTCCTCAAGGAAATTTGAGAAATGTACTCCTTTTCTCAAATCTATGGACAGAACTGCAAAATATTTGATGCCATAGTTTCTTCAATTTCTTCTGTTGAATTGTCAGGTCTTAATTATGATGTATCTCACAAATTTTTTCTCCTTGAGGTCTAAAACTTAATTTTGAGATATTATTATATGTCCTCTATCCAACCCCATAGGTTAGAGCAGTATTGGATTCGCTAAGTGGTACTTATGCTAAGTTTCCCAAGGTGACATTTTTATGGACTGTTTCAATATAATGAGCTTGTATAGAATTCCACATGTCACTATTTCAACGTTAGATTCTTAAACTCGTACCAAAGAAACTAAAGTTTGTTTTCTTTCTGTAACATCTTATGAAATTCAATTTGGATATACCTATCCATAGATATAGCATTTATCCCTAGGCCACCTGTTTAAAATTGAATTCTGGAAGAGGCTAGAACCCTGATTTGAATTGATCATATATCCTAAAGTACAATGAATATGAGGCTGAAATGCGCACATAAGGTACATAAACATTCAATATTCATCCTATCCGATTTTACGATCCCAAACCTTCTCCAAAAGTGATTTATATCTAAAATTCCAAGATTACTAGTTTCTGGAAATGGAAACACTAGTTCTGCAGTTGCACAATGTTCTCTTTTGGGATAGCTCTGAAACCATGTTATATTTTTAAGTGTAATAACAATTAGGATCACTGAAATATAAACAAGCACGTCATGAGAAATAGTACACAACAAATTTATCTTGGGAAAACCCTCTCGAGGTAGAAAAACCCAACAAACTTCTTCTATATAGATTCTGCATAATGTACACTAGTATCCCTCATGCAAAGACCCAAACAAGAAGACTCCAAGAGAAGCTACTATGAAGGACTCTCTTGTTAAAATTTATATGCTAAGACATAAAATAGCAGCATTACATTCCATTTCACAATAATAGCATATACAGGATCACTGAAGAAACAACAAGCACAGCATAAACACAAGAGACACAGATTTATCCTGGGAAACCCTCATGGGGTAGAAAACCCAGCAAATATTCCTCAATATAGATGACCAGCAAATACAAAAGATGTAACCCTGAGCATAATCTCCTCCTTCTCCATAGTAGACCTCTCTCTCATAAGTGCGCCACTCTCAAGTGAGTGAGTGTGTGTTAAATGAGGAATACACCTCCTCTATTTATACACTACTCCGACTTGTCTTTTACATAAATCATGTAGGCTCATATTTAACCATTGGGTTAAATACCCCATTACAACTAACTAGGTCGACCCCACTAGGGTGGTCTAACAACCCTTTGACCCACATAACACATACAGGGCCGACCCCCACTAGGGAAGTCTAATAACCCAAGTTACCACATTTCGACGGAGGAATAAACATCTCTGGATATACAATAAGATCTCCATGGAGGAATGAAACATCTCTGGAATAATAAAGTACAAATATAATATTCTTTGAATTTACAGTATCTCAACACTCCCCCTTAACGAGAAGGATATTATAACCACATCTGCAGGAGCAAGGAGCCATCAACATGATACATGATACATCTATAAATCATTGGAAGCTTTCTCAACATCCTCAGTAACTCAAGCAGTTACTGGAACATCTTCAATACTGGAACATCAACATCTTCGGTACTGAGTCTTTATCTTCTGCAGCACTCGAACAGCTACAACAACATCAACATCTGTATCCTCATGATAATCAGCATCGTCATCATATGATCATCAGCATCGAGATCATCTCGATCTACAGCATCTGGAACATCTTGATCTACACATCTGGATCATCTCGATCTACAGCATCTGGATCATCACGATCTATAACATCTAGATCATCACGATTTACAGCATCTGGATCATCTCGATCTACAGTATCTGCATCACACGATCATCAGCGTCATCATCTAGACCATCACGATCAGCAGCATCGTCATCTAGACCATCACGATCAGCAGCATCGTCATCTAGATCTTAGTACAAGTATCCATACCAATACAAGTATACATCATCAATACAAGTATCCACACCAATACAAGTATACATCATCAATACAAGTATCCACACCAATACAAGTATACACATCATCAATACAAGTATCCTCATCAATACAAGTATAAACATCATCAATACAAGTATCCACACCAATACAAGTATACACATGATCAATACAAGTATCCTCATCAATACAAGTATAAACATCATCAATACAAGTATCACAATAGCAGCATACCCTGCAACACACATGATCCAATTACGGGATGATCAATCCCTCTCACTTTAAGACATAGGTCCAAGGATGATACAATCCTGATCTGCTTACGGGATGATCAGTCCCTCTCAGTTTAAGATATCTCTCATGTCTATGGATGATGCAATCTAGATCAACTTACAGGATGATCAATCCTTATCACTTTAAGACACCTCACCATGTCTAGGGACGATGCAATCCCAATCGATTAATAGAATTATTAGTCCTTATCACTTTAAGACACCTCACCATGTCTAGGGACGATGCAATCCCAATCAATTAACAGGATGATTAGTCCTTATCACTTTAAGACACCTCACCATGTCTAGGGACGATGCAATCCCAATCAATTAACAGGATGATTAGTCCTTATCACTTTAAGACACCTCACCATGTCTAGGGACGATGCAATCCCAATCAATTAACAGGATGATTATCCCTTATCACTTTAAGACACCTCACCATGTCTAGGGACGATGAAATCCCAATCGATTAACAGGATGATTAGTCCTTATCACTTAAAGACACCTCACCATGTCTAGGGACAATGCACTCCCAATCAATTAACAGGATGATTAGTCCTTATCACTTTAAGACACCTCACCATGTCTAGCGAAGATGCAATCCCAATCAATTAACAGGATGATTAGTCCTTATCACTTTAAGACACCTCACCATGTCTAGGGATGATGCAATCCCAATCGATTAACAGGATGATTAGTCCTTATCACTTTAAGACACCTCACCATGTCTAGGGATGATGCAATCCCAATCGATTAACAGGATGATTAGTCCTTATCACTTTAAGACACCTCACCATGTCTAGGGACGATGCAATCCCATCATGTACATTTTGAACCAAACGCTCAGGGACGATGCAGTCCTATATACGTCCACTAAGGACCATATTCTCGAAGACATCTATCTACGAATCACTTTAGGACTGAAGTCCAGGGATGATACAATCCTCATCGTTCGCTAGGAACCGCATTCTCGAAGACATCTGTCTACGGATCACTTTAGGACTGAAGTCCAAGGATGATACAATCCTCCATCGTTCGCTAGGAACCGCATTCTAGAAGACATCTGTCTACGGATCACTTTAGGACTGAAGTCCAAGGATGATACAATCCTCCATCGTTCGCTAGGAACCGCATTCTCGAAGACATCTGTCTACATATCACTTTAGGATTGAAGTCCAGGGATGATACAATCCCCACCTGTCCACTAGGGACTTCATTCTCGGAGACCATACGTCTACGGATCCTTTTAGAACATGTGTTCAAGGATGATGCAATTCCTCTTCTTTCTCAGAGACATATGTCTATGGATCCTTTTAGAACATGTGTTCAAGGATGATGCAATACCCTCATCAACTTAGACCCTATCTAAGGACCATCCACCAACCTCTCTGTCGGCATCACCAATATAGGCATCCACATCATCGACCTCAGTGTCGATGCAGGCAATCTCGTCATAAGTGACCACATCACTCCCCCTCTCGAGGAGGGTCCTACCAAGCTTGTCTCAGAAAATACTCAAACTTTTCTTGAGGTAGAGGTTTGGTTAGTACATCGGCAACTTGTTACAAATTCAAACTTTATAGTTCCTTTCTGCGCCATATCATGGAACACTAGATTCTCTACCATCTTGATACAACTCTGTTTGTTACATAGGATCACAGTTGGGTCTATCTCTAAGTCAAACAATCCAGAAGCCATACTGCTTCACAACTAACAGAGCAACCAGCCATATATTCCGCTTGTGCTGAGAGCCACACTAGATTGTTTCCAGCTAAACCACGAGATCATGGCTGATCCCAGACAATAACATCCTCTCGATGTGTTCTTCCTGTCGGATACACTTTCTGCCCAATCAATATCTGTGTATCCATATGAAGTCATGATCTCTAAGATAACATAGATCAAAGTCTATCGTATCCTTTAGGTACCTCATCACATGCTTTGCAACTAATAGGTGAACACATCTAGTTTCCACTAGATACTGACTCAAGGTGTTCACAACAAAGCATATATCTGACCTAGTATTCGTTAGACACATCAATGACTCAATAATTTGTCGGTACAGAGTTATATCCACTAACTCTGATGAGTCATCTGCTAACAACTTCAAGTTGGAATCCATGAGAGTGGCCATTCCAACACATCAAGTCCTTTTAATATTTCCCAGCAGACTTTCCCTGGTTGAGAAAGATTCCTTCTGAGCCTTGCCATACTTCCAGACCTAGGAAGTAATGCATCAATCCAAGATCTTTCATCTTCAATTCTGTAGCCATCTTCTTCTTGCTTTCCATGATCTATTTCTCATTCCCTGTCAGAAATAGATCATCCACATATAGTAATAGTATGTCATAACGGATTAGCTTTATTTCTGGTAAAGCCCAAGCTTGTCAAGCAGCTATCAAATTCTTCCTCTGTAACTGAACATCATTCACACTCTGCTTGAGTGATCTTCTGCATATCTATCCGTGCCATCTCCCGTCAGATGGATCTACTGATATGAGCCTCAAGATCATTTGAACTCTGTGGTGAGTTCCTTCTTGCATCCATCTAAGAGAATACACCATATTCAACTTTGCATCACCCATGGTGATCATTAAGCTCATCAAATGACTCTCGATCCTGGGTACCTATGAACCCATACAAAGCTTTCTTCAATTACACCATTAAGAGAATGGTTTTATCTAGTCACTTGGAGCAACAATCTCATCGTGGTCCTCTTTCTCTTTCTAAGAGAATCTTCTAGCCATGATCCTTTTATAGTATGTTTGATTTGTAAATCTTCTTGCTGAACATCCATCACTTGTTCAGTGTTCATCATTCTTCATGATCTTTCCTACAAATCAAAATTAAGTTCATGATTAGTAATACTTCAAAATTATCAAATCATGTTGACATTTCAATGATAACCTATCATGCATACAGATATGATTCACATAGTCATGCAATTATCTTGACAAATACTTTGGCACAACACTTTTCCATATCCTGTATGCATTTAGTGGTTATCTAGATGCCTTCCATCTCTACCAGAACATACTATCGAGAGTGTGCACAGCTCTCAGCATGTCAGCAGAGAGGTTTCATTCTAGACAAGCAACAATGGAATGTTTGTCCAACTTACCAATCATATACATATTAGTAGTATATTGTTCAATGCTCTATGAATGTTTACACTCAGCATGATATATTCTAGGAATACAAATATGCATACAAGCAATATCATTTACTATTTGAAATAACAACTCAAATACTTATCTTTTGTGTTTGTGTGGTTGCCTCCCACTTGATCTTCTATATGTCTTTTGAACTTCTATTCATTATGTACCACTGTGCATGCTCAAGTGTGCACTAGTGTCATCCTCATGATCTCATACACAAACATACATTCATTAGTATATTCTCAATATTATCAAAACATTATAATTCTAAATAATCTTGAATATGTATAGTCATGATCATTAATATTCAGGGTTTCAAGGAAGTCTTCTTTTAATCATGCATATTCTTGTTTGATCATAGTACTCTTCTGGTTAGTTAAATCATCAAGATAAGAGACATAATATGCATAAACCCTTGATTACTAACTTTACGAATAAGCATAACCAATCATACCAAGTATACTTATATAAGGGATCCTAGCACAAGGTAAGATGCTAACTTGACATAGGAAAGCATACCTAGATTAGTATACTTGCTTAGTTATGTCTAACATACCTAAATAATATCTTCTTTGTTCTCTTCAATGATTTAGAGATCATGTGCTAGAACCTGCATATCTCATAGGTTAAGCATAATATAACAAAGTAATACATACCTCATAAGTAGAACAAATATTATGGATGAGTCTTTGTCTTCATGTTGTCATGGTCATGGAACTTGATTTGTCTTTCGTGATGTACCTGTATCTTGTTAGCAGACAACATCAACCTCATACAACACCATAATGCATTAGTACAATCATATAGCCCTAATCAATGAATGTCTTCGATCATTCACATGCATTCATACTGTTACTAGGGTGATAAGACAATTCTAACATTAATCAAGATTGTATTAATAAATAATATGAAGACAAACACATTATGAACTTAATCATGACTCAAATTTCAAGACATACCTGAACCTCCTTAAGTCATACCTGTTAAGACTTCTTGTAGTCTTCTTATGTAAGGCCTTAGCCTCAACTCCCCCTGAAACTTGATCTGGAGCTTGATTAGGGTTTGCTAGAGAAACCCTAAAAATTCAATCTTTGACTTTCACACTTCTAAATGGATGGAAGGATGTGTCTTGTTGAGCTGATCAAACTAGCATACTTCAATTTTGAAATCTCCAAAATTTGACCCCTCAAGATTGCCTTCGAAACTTCTGGATCTTCTAGATAGGATCCCTGAACTAGGGTTTGATGAAGCCCACCCTTCTACCCAATCAAAAGGTTTGATCCAAGGCTCTAAACTCTTATTTTTCTGAGGAGCTTCCATCCGTGGTCACAGACTTCAAAAATTCCAACTTTTGTTGAAGCCCTAATTTTCCATCTTTCCAATCAAAATCCCGAACTGGGGTTTGATCAAGCCCGGTCTTCGACCCAACCAAAAAATTCGATCTTGGTCATAACCCATGAGTTTGCTAACCCATTTCTGTTGTGCCAGGGAGGAGACATGTTGTTCCAAGAAATATTTCAGACTCTGGTGATCAGTCTTGATGCAGAAATGATTCCCTAATAGGTATGGCCGCCACTTCTGTACTGCATGCAAAATAGCCATGATTTCCTTCTCATAGGTAGAGGAAGCTAAATTCTTACCTAAAAGGGCTTTGCTGGTGAACGCAATGGGGTGTTCATCTTGAAGGAGAACATCACCAAGTCCATTGCCGCAAGCATCACTCTCAATAGTGAAGGGCTTGGAAAAATTGGGCATAGCTAGAACACGTGTAGTACACATAGCTTGTTTTAGTTTGTCAAATGCACACTGAGCAACAGGTGTCCATGTAAAAGCATCCTTTTTCAAGAGAGCAGTTAATGGAGCTGCAATCTTCCCATAATCCTTAACAAACTTGTGGTAGTAGCCAATCAACCCCAAAAAACCACGAAGGCTCTTGAGTGTCTGAGGATGTGGCCAATTGTTCATGGCATCGATTTTGGCAGGATCCACGCGAACCCCTTGTGCTGAGATAATGTGCCCAAGATACTCAACTTCCTTCTATCCAAAAACACATTTAGACTGCTTGGCATGGAGATGATCGTCAGAGAAAAGTTGCATGACAAGATCCAGATGCTGGAGATGTTCATCCCATGTTTTACTGTAGATGAAGATATCATCAAAGAATACCAGAATGAATTTCTGCAAGTAGGGTCAAAATATTTTATTCATTAAGGCCTGGAATGTGGAAGGAGCATTAGTGAGGCCAAAGGGCATGACCAAAAACTCATAATGGCCATCATATGTGCGGAAAGCTATTTTAGGGATATCATCCTCATGAACCCGAATTTGATGATACCCAAAACGAAGATTCAACTTGGAGAAAAAGTGAGCCCCATGAAGCTCATCCAGAAGCTCATCAACAACAGGAATTGGAAACTTATCCTTGATGGTGAGGTGATTAAGTGCTTGGAAGTCAATGTAGAGGCGCCATGACCCATCTTTTTTGCGGACAAGAATAACTGGAGAAGAAAAGGAACTGGTGCTTGGGCGAATAATACCTTGCTTCAATAAGTCCCGAACGAGCATTTCAATCTCCATTTTTTGGTGAAATGGGTAGCGATAGGGCCTAATGTTGGGAGGAACGCTGCCAAGAAGGAGCTGAATACGATGGTCTTCTAACCTGGAAGGTGGCAATCCCACTGGTTCAGCAAAGATACATGTATATCGATCCAGAATTTGTTGTAGATCCCAAGGAGTAGTGGAGACCGCTGATGGTTGCATCTGAATGGAATGGATCTGAGCGATGACACCATGTGAATTCTTCTTCAGGATTTTTTCCATGCGATGTGAACTGATGATGCTGAGAGAACCTGGTTGTAATCCTATCAATGTGTGTTTTTTTCCATTGAGGTAAAACTGCATCCAAAGTTCAGCAAAATCCCATAAGATAGGGCCAAGTGTGCGTAGCCATTGAGCACCCAAAACCACATCACATCCGCCTAAGGGCAAGGCAAACATGTCAGAGCGCAAGGTATAATCTCCCATAGAGATATGCACATTTCGACACTTCCCTTTGCAAGGTAAGGTGCCCCCATTGGCAATCATGACTTCAAAGTTGGAGCAAGGATGGATAAAACAATCAGCTTGTTTGGCGATCCGAGGGTCAATGAAATGATGAGTACTACCAGAATCAATGAGTATTGTAAGAGGAAGCTTCTTGAAGTAACCCCTGACCCGCATTGTTTGGGGGATGGTGATTCCGGCTAAAGCATGGAGAGATATCTCTAGCTGGTCATCCTGAGACGGAGGGTCAATAGGCGGTTCCTGAATGTCGACCGGAGCATCCAGTGTTTCTGGATCTTCGTCACCAATTTCAAAGGCAGGCGAAGAATCCACATCCAAGAGATAGAGCTTTTGCTGAACACATCTATGTCCCCGAGTGAATTTCTCATCACAATTATAGCAAAGCCCCTTTTCTTTGCATGCTTGCATCTCTGTTTCTGACAAACGCTTGATAGGAGTCGGTCGAGGAGCCTGCGGTATAGGTGGTCGTTGAGAACCCATATTTCGGAAGGGAACAAAAGTGGGCTTGGAGAGTTGTTGGGCTGCAATCTTGTCTTCTGCCAACTTAGACAACCCTAGGGCTTCCATCATTGTGGTGGGACAGAACATTTTGACCTCAGAGCGGATGGCATCCTTTAGACCACTGATAAAACAACTCCGGTAAAATTCATCAGACAATCCTTCAGTATGGTTGGCTAGGTTCTCAAATTTGGTTTGATACTCTCTCATAGTGCCAATTTGGCGAAGTTTAGTGAGAGCTCCTGTGAAGTCATCAAAAGCACTAGGACCAAATCATTGCAAAAGGAGCTGGCAAAAGTCTGACCACTTGGGCTCTGGATGAGCCTTGATGTACCAACGGTACCATTGAAGAGCTTCCTATTCCAAATGAAAGGATTCCAGCGGAACGTTGTTGACATCAAAAGTATTATGCAGACTGAAACACTGTTCTGCACGATAGATCCATCCAGTTGGATCAGTACCATTGAAGCGAGGAAAATCAAGCTTCAGACCACGAAAATTGCTAGAAGAAGAGAACCCATTGTCTGTTGAAGACTCGGACTGTCGTTTGTTGTTCATAGCTGAATGTTCAAGATGGAGGCCGAGAATTTTTTCATCTAGATCCTCGAGTTTGGCTTGGATGGCTGCAAGTGCGTCTTCCATGGTTTTTGCTCCTGCACGGGTGACAACCATAACCAGGAGTTTTTTTTTTTTTTTTGACTGGGTAGGAAAACAAAAACAGAAACTGCTTCAGTAAGGGAAAATCTGGACTTGGGAAAAAATCGGAAGGGTAATTGGGGTTTGACTAGGTGTTGGACACTATCGACTAAACAAGAGAGCCAAAATGAGGATTTCAGAAGTGGGGTGAAAGAATGGGAAAATTTGGCAGAGGGGGACAAAGAAGCAGAATTCAAAAAGGAACTTTGTGGTAAATTTTGAAGGTGATTGGGTGAAATCCAAGGAAGTTATGGCAAACCCTAAAAATAGACAAATGTGGGATTTCGGGCTTTGGGAAGGGGAATTGGGGATAGGGTCCTCAAGAATGAAATATGCAGAATGGGATGACAGGGGTTCCCCAAAAATTTCAAGGGAAACAAAGTGAAAACAAGGGAGATATGGAGAAAAAACTGAATTTTATACTCTTTTTCTTTTTTTCTTTTTTTTTCAAACTGGAGCGGCTACGGCTCGGATTGTTTTTATTTTTATTTTTTTTCAGACTAGAGCGGCTACGGCTCGGAAGAGATCTGGAACAGCGCCGAATGGATTGAAAACGGCTAGATCTGGAACGGCTTGCAAAATGGATCTGAAACTGCACAACAGTGATCGACAATAGTTGAGCTGAAAGTAGATATGGACCCCATGTATGTGCGGCTTCCTAACAGTTCAGGGGTTTCATTCGGCCACCAATATTGTCTAGCGGCTTGCGTATTGGGGCAGTACCCCTCACTCCACGGCTCAGGTAAAACTGATAACTGCTTTGCCACAAACGACAGCTCTTGGTTTATCTCACGGGTGGGAACTAGTCAATCAGGTAGGGGTCATTGCCCTTTTCATTGGCAAGTCCTCTCAATGGGCCAGCTACTTCGGGGTTCATGTGGTACTACTCACAATGAGTTTTAGAGCTTATGCCCAAGTACTTCCCACAGTTACACGGATAGGGATTATTCCCAAATCCGAACCTGCAACAGATGCGAAAAAAAAATTTGGCAGAAATTTCACCCAGCGAGCCCAAGAGAGTGCTCTGATACCAGATGTGATGCACCTGCAACAATTACTTAATAAAGATATGCGAAATAGCAGAAATGACAGAACTCAGAATCACTTTTATATTGATCACAAGCCACTTCGAGGGGGCAACCTCCTATGAGCAAGCTCAATACAAATAACTTCACAGTGCCTTCATAGGTCTCGACACACACTTATATACTAAGTCTAGGTGCCAATACTATGGGTCAAAACCATGGGCCACTACAAACTATGGATCAACAATACTACGGGCGACTTACAAAGCATATGCGCCAACAACAATAACACAAACTATTGATCAACAAATACTACGGGACGACTTACAAAGCATATACGTCCAACAACAACATACTAACAAAGTAAAGACATGGGTTCCTAACACCTAAATTCCGAAAGCCATGAATGAATGTGCTCCAAAAATAATTTTGTTTTGACAGAAATATGTACCTTATTGTTTCTGTTGTAACTCTGAAATATTCGCTCCACAGGGTCTGAAAACTTTTTCTGTGGTATCCTGACTTGTCATCTTTCCATCCCAATAGGTATGACCTCAATTGGATTTTTTGAGAGAGAGTTATGCCAGGTGTCGCAACGTGACCTGTTTATGGGATAAAACAGGAGACCAAACTTGTACGGCATGCCACGTGTCACTGTTTCAGATTAGGCCTCTAAAACAATTTTTTGAGATAGTACAGTCTGTGTACTACCTGTCACTTTTTACGAAATTTCATTTGGAGCTTCCTAGCCCAAGTTATGACCTTTTTTCCTAGGTCACCTGATTTTGACTGAGATCTGGAAAAGGCAAAAACCCTAAATTGTACTAATCATAACTCACAAACTAAAACGAATCTGAGGGTGCCCTTTGGACACAAGGTACCTGGGGATGTAATATACGACCTGTAAAGGTTTCAGATCTTGAACCTTCGCCAAAATGTATTTATAGTGAAAGTTCCACGATGACTATTTTTTGCTATATAAAACCCTAACTTTCAAATTGTCGCAAGAGAATCAAGTGTCGTAAGTGCCATACATTGCCTTCCTTCAGGTTAGCTCTGATACCATGTTAATATTTATATGCTAAGACATAAAATAGCAGCATTACATTCCATTTCACAATAATAGCATATACAGGATCACTGAAGAAACAACAAGCACAGCATAAACACAAGAGACATAGATTTATCCTGGGAAACCCTCATGGGGTAGAAAACCCAGCAAAGCTTCCTCAATATAGATGACCAGCAAATACAAAAGATGTAACCCTGAGCATAAGCTCTTCCTTCTCCATAGCAGACCTCTCTCTCATAAGTGAGCCACTCTCAAGTGAGTGAGTGTGTGTTAAATGAGGAATACACCTCCTCTATTTATACACTACTCCGACTTGTCTTTTACACAAATCATGTAGGCTCGTATTTAACCATTGGGTTAAATACCCCATTACAACTAACTAGGCCGACCACATTAGGGTGGTCTAACAACCCTTTGACCCACATAACACATACAGGGCCGACCCCCACTAGGGAAGTCTAATAACCCAAGTTACCACATTCCGACGGAGGAATAAACATCTCCGGATATACAATAAGATCTCCACGGAGGAATGAAACATCTCCGGAATAATAAAGTACAAATATAATATTCTTTGAAGTTACAATATCTCAACATCTCTCTCTCTCATGCGAATTAGATAAGTGAGTGAAGTGTGTAAATGAGGAGGGAAAGCCTCCTATTTATACTAAACAAAACACATGACCTTTTTACTAATTAGGTCGGCTTGACTCACCTAACTGGGCCGATCTGTACACTTTACAATAAAATATTATTTTCTAGATCTTTCAAGGCCAACCTAACAGTTAGGGTTTACATTGACTATTTCAATGACTTTTCCATAATCAATTGCATCAATAATAATCCCTGTAGGGTGTACAAAACCAATGATACAAATGACACAAATAATACAAATAATAATATCTTCTGAAGTTAAATTCTTCAACACTCTCTAGGCTAGGAAGCCTATGATATATTTATAATTACATTTATATTTACAGTTGTTCATCATTATAACTTGAAATGAAAAATAGTCAATAATAATGATGAAGATTCTAACTATATATAATGCAAGAATTAATAACCCATGCGCTATGAACTAAAATAGTTCTTCCAATAACACAATCAGATTTAAACAATTATTACAACCTATAGAAAATAATTTTATATCGATCTTGGAGATGTATATATAATCATAATTATTTAGACAGAATAGTCCTGATAATTAGATTCTTAATCATATTTAAATAAACAGAAATATTTTATATTCTATATCAAATTGAAAACATGCGTAAATAGAACTAACAAGCATTTCCTTTACTTTCATTATGCATAAACAGAAATTCCATATTCATGAATAGAATTAAACATCACAGCCTATAGAATTTTTATCAATTGGAGACTTGCATCAACAAATTTAGGAGTAAAAATAATCACATCAGATCCATACATGATAATTCATAAAATAAATCTCAAGTCATGATAACAACATAAAAATACTTATCAGTCCTTTCCGCTCTCCGATTGAATTGGGAATTGCCACGTTACACCCAACCATAGACCTCGAACCATTCCTGGTTTGTTCAATAGGTCACCACTGAGTTGAACCGAGCATGCCAAGAAACTAGAAGGCCTAGGGTAATTTGATATCTTTCTTACTAATGAGCAGAGTAGTCACAAGGTTCGTTTACCAACCCTTTTTGTAGATCTTGTAAAATAACTTCCACTATGTTCCCACAGTCCTCTTCTTAGACACACCAAATATCACAATTTGGTAATCTGAGTGCTCAAATATCCATGGCTAAACCCTCCAGTGAACTTGGAATCACTTGCCCCTTGCAAGGTCCTCTCTCTGCTACTTATAAGATTTTATGAGGAGAAGGATTCTAGGATTTAGGTTTAAATCACTCAATTTAGTTACTCGTCACACTCACTGTTTTGTTTTTATCTTTAATTAATAATTTAGTTTATTTTTAACTCTCACAATTTATTTTATCTTTAATTAAATAATATAGTATTTTTACTCATCCTAACATCTAGTTGGTCTTAGTTATTAACACTCAACCATTCTAATCACTTGCATGCTCGATCCCTCTTTGAGTGGCAATCTCAGTCAGTTTAGAAAGAACAAAGTAGATAAGTAATAATTTAGTTTAGTAATAGTTAATGTATTACTGATGCTCAAGAGCTCCTAGCTCAACATCATTTAACCACAATGAGTCTAAGTGTTCGAGAGCTCTACTACTCAACACTCACAAAACAATACATTAGAGAAATTTTGAGGTAAAAAATGGGCCTCAAAACAAAGAAAATGTACTATAAAAATCAACCAATCACATTCTAGTAGATGACATCATCCCACATGGTTGAAGTGGCATTGCATGAGTTAAGAATGTTTATTTGTCAAATTTTCTATGGTGGATGAAAACCCATAGTTAACCAAGGTAGTGGTATAAGTACTTTTAAGTCATAAAGTAAAGTACTCATAATGAAAGTCCTTTAACATTTTTTCACAAAATAATATTATTGTCATTTTCAACTAAAGTGCTCATAATGAATGTATTTTCACATTTTCTCATAAAATAATATTATTGTCATTTTCAAGTAAAGTACTCATAATTCATAAAGAATGTCCTTTCATATTTTTTTATAAAATAATATATTGTCATTTTCATGTTTTTAATTTTAAATTATATATTCACTCCATTCTATATAATATCATAATTCCAAACTATATATATTCCTTTCACATTTTTCATAAAATAATATTTTTTTCATTTTCATATTTTTAATTTTTAATTATATATTCACTCCATTTTATTTAATATTATAATGCCAAACTAATTTATAAGCATATGCATATCTTTATATATATATATATATATATATATATATATATATGTATGTATGTATGTATATATAATGATTTTGATATTAATTTACCAATACAAATTTAATGAATAAAGAATAATAATAATAATAATGCAATGTGGATTATAATAATATTATTAACATTTTACATGTAAATAAATTTTTAATTAAATCACATTATATTAAATTGATGAGAAAGTACTAAATATAAAAAGTCAACATAAATTAAAAAAAAATAGCTCTTAAAATATTTTTTATTATTTAATTTCATTTGCAAGTTCAAGACAAATAAATGCTAAAGGACGATAATATTTTGGAAATTTACAATGAATCTTAGTCACATCAATGTAGAGTTATTTTATTAATTTTATTTATAGTGAATTTTGAAAAGTAACTCAACCATGGTTATTTATATTGTGCATAGAAAATAGTGTAGGAGATGACTTGTCATATATACCTCCCCCATAAAACCCTAACTCATAATATTTTAATATATCTCATATTTTTTTAGTACATCTCTTAGGAGGCCATTTTTTGACCTCAAAATCTCTCTAACGGCTCCAGTTCTCCAAAGCACACTGCTCAACACTACTTAATGAATAGTCCTGGTGCTCTAGAGCTTATGCTCAACAGCAGTTAACCAGTATTTAAAATAGTCCAGATGTTCCAGAGCTCACTTGCTCAACACCTTTAATAAAACAATATCAAAAATAGTATAGGTGTGTAACATCCCGAAAATCACAAAAATTTAAAATTTTTCAAAGTAGCATTAATCGCTATAATTACCGTGCGGAAGTATAATAAATGTTTGTTTGTTTAATTACTCGTCACAATGTACTTAACATGTTGCGTCGATTATGTGTGTATAAACTAATTCAAAATATGCGTCATGTGTTTATATCTATAGTCTACTAATCTTGGATGTTGTTACTACAATACAAGCAACCTAGATCAGTCATACTTTATTATACAGTTGTTGATACTTTAAAGACCTGATGATGAATTCATTATGTGTGCTAATTGTTTCCTTTGCTTGTTGATGATGAAGGGGTCCTATGGGAACCCCGAGGCTTACTTAGATATTTAGCTCAAGCATTTGAACGTTCTGTCGCAGATCACAAGTAAGAGAAAAAGTGTTTCGAAAGTGAATATGGAGATCCTATTTATCGTCAATTGGCTTTCAAGTTTAAAAAGAGAAATAGAATACTTGAAAACATTTCAGGGTAGATCTATTTCGATTGTTTCTTCAGCTATAATCTGTAATAAGTTGTTTATATGAACTCACTCCAATTCTCAACATTTATGTTCTTCCTATTTGCATATATTGTACTATGTTATAATAAGGAGTAATTAGTTTGGCCTTCAAGGATAAAGGCATTAAACTTCTATATTTATTATCGATACCATGAAAAGGGTTCATAATCTAAACTTGTGTGCTAACATCACACTTCTAACTCTATGATATTTATGTATTACATGCATAACCTAGGTGATAGTATTAACATGGCCACTTTGAAAGTGCCGATGGTTATAACTATACCCTACATGCATCTAACCTCTATTACATTAATATATGCATAATTTATAAACTAGTGTTATTATGGTGAATTGAAGAAAAGACTATAGTTGTAAACTTTATGCACTCTCTCCTATTAATTTATACGATGGATGTTATATTCTAGAGCATTTGTAATATCGGCTATACAACAATATTGACATAGTATTCGTATTTTTCATACCATGCATAAAGGTTTGATTGTTTAAATGACTTTAGGAGTATAGTAACCATGTGTTGTTATGTTTATGTGTCTCGCCATATCGGATGGTCAAAACCTTATCCTATGGTATGGCATAATGGCAATTCATATGAAATATATAGTAGTTTGACCATTTGATGTAATACTTCCAAACTATAGTATGGTTACCAACTATACAAGACTGAAACTCTAACGTGGTTCTGATGCGATGGCAGGGTGAAGTAAATAGTGGATATGGTAATAAAAGTGCCATAAAAGCGTATTCTGGTGGAATTCCTGTTGGCATCCACTGTGGAGGTATTCACGTGATGTATCTTGGAAAGAGTGAGACCCTAACTGCTTTGGAATTACTCCATCGAATGTGTAACCTAGTCATTCATTTTGCTGGGAGTGGGAGGTTGGAGAGGCCGATTGGCCTGCGATTTCTTAGGGTTTTGCAGAAGTGTTTTTAGAAGCCCTTCCTAGGGTCTGATACCTCGACCTGTGACTTGTATTTTGTTTATAGTGAGCTTTAAGAGTTGGTATTTCCTTTGTTGGTTCTGTGAGCGATGTATTTGGTCTTGGTTCTCGGCAGATGAAATAATGTTCGGCTCATATGGCCTGAATTTAACTCTAGTATGTAAGTCATGGCTTCATTATTGTCTTTCACGATAGTTAGGAAAATTATAGCTGTAAGTGATCAGGTTTTGAGCTTCGTAATATCTAATTTAACCACTCTGTGTGTTGCTTGACAGGTACTCCACGGCTTGACTTCCTTCGGTTAGAACAAGGTGGAAAATGGGCTTTCAAACTGGTACCTCAATGATTACCTGTAGGTGCATCCTGGCAAGAGTTTCGATTCCTTGTTTGGTTTTTAGCTTGGTCTTACCAGCGTTGTAACCTTCGTTTAAGCTGTAAGGCAAAGGTTAGGGAGGATAGAATCCTCGACCTACCTCTCTGTGGGCTCTTCAGGGTTTTTACTGTATAATAAGTTTGTCAAGTGTAAACAGTCGTGCGAAGGGTTTGACCCTTGGCCATTTGATGAAATAAAATATATTGACTGTTTAAGGTATTTGAAACTAAATGTTGTTTTAGGAATACTATTGGGGTTTCGACCTCGTGTTGTCACTGTATGTTCCAGATGTGCTAGTTTTTTGTGTGATGGACGGTTATAGTTTTTAGAGCTCTCAACAATAGTAGATGGAAATATTTTGGAATCGAGAAACAATGCTTCTCGTTGTTTTTGAAAAGTTATAAAAGATTTGTTTACTGTCGTCGTTTTGATAAAACTGAGAGCAATGGTTGAAGAACTCTATGGTAGAAAGTGTTTGGTTTTTGTTTGCTCAATGGATAGTTCTGTGGGTCGAACTCGCAACTCCATTCTATTGTAATTCCTTTTGTATGCTTCTGTAACATCCCGAAAATTTCATAAAAATTTTAAAAAATTTAAATCAACATTAATGGTTAATAATTGTAAATGCAGAAATAATAAATGCTTATAAAGACAGCATTAATTAACAACGTCGTTTATGCAAAAAATAATTAAGTGTTGAGACTCTTAGCTAGAGACAATTTAATGGTTGCGGTACGTCGTACTTCTGTTAAGATGCTAACGACACAATTAAGCACAGGCATAATAAAATGAAAACATGTCAAGTCTTTCTCTTACCCCACATGAATACTAAGTCAACCATGGACGGTGTCGAAAGGTGAAATAATAATCTTAGGCTACGTTTATAATGGAAAATATCTTTTACATCGAACATAAAATGTATCCCGACATGTTCTTTCCATAGATCGTTACCAAATGCAAACTGATCTAAGGTTATGTTTCAATCATAATCCACATAAGACTTCACAATGCACAAGAAGCTCATTCACTATTCTATGCATTCACAATCACATGCTCTCTCATGAAATATAATGTCTAAATATATGTCCTCACATCAATGACATAAAATGGTGAAACTCTAAGCATGTGTATGACACTATCTTTCCTAGGGTTAGCATCATATAAAAATCTCTTTCAGGCAAAGGTAGCATCTTTCTCATTGCCATCCAACCATCAACTTAACATAAACACATGAATAAGTAAACTTAACCTTTATTTGCATTGATCGAATACAATTAAGGACACAATAACACAAGCTAATATATAAATATCAAAGCATATGATAACTTTACAAACATTTCTTATCATCTGAGCAAAGCGGAGGAATGGTCATTCTGGTTGTCATCTTATTCCTGTACTCATCATACTCATAGCATTTTATTAGTAATATAAAACATAATATAACAACTGTAAATATCATTTCATTAATCAAGATATATCAAATTAATATCACAAAACATAATCATGTAATAGAAGAAATAATGTGAGCAATGCAACGCTCCACCCAACCGTAGGCTCTTCGACAACATATACTCAGTCTATTCGAAGGCCACCCCCGAGCTGGGCATGGTGAACCACAATGGGATAGGGAGTCTCTAAGTCTCATCGCCCTAGAACCAATTACACACAACTCTAGAGGTGAATGCTGTTCTAATGCAATTCTGATGGTAGTACTCCTACCTAGACACTTCTCGTGTCCTAACCTCGTTTGTAGTTGTGGTGTTGTTCTTGGCGTGCCCAAGTCGGTACTCCCGCCTTGGTCGTCTATGCCCCATGGCATAAGCATGGGTTACTCGACTGTCATTCACGGCAGTCCTACCATAAGTAACATAACAAGTGCCTGTGACAAGCCACCCAAGCCTTCGACATACGCTCAAGCATTCAATCATACCACCGCACGACATCACAAACACATATACAAAACACAAGGAACGTCATCAACATGCAATGATGCATTCGACATGCGATTGCCCAAATTCCAAGCATCATAGAAAGTATGAAAAACTTCCAATGCAGTCGACATGTATCCAAAGCATTCGACATACAAATCCACCACATTCGTCATGCAACCATAAGGTGTCATATGATACAATCATCTATTAAGTGCATATAAACTTACTAAATGCATACCCAACAACGCATTAAAACATATGTGTAATACCACCATATATATTTTAAATATGTATCTCCACCATAAGCACCCATCTACTGCATACAAGATATACCTATAACATGGTCATTTTATGTCACATAGGAAAACATGATCCTTTTATATAATTCATATAAAATATAAGGAGTGCCAAAAATTATCCATTTATACAATATACATATATGTATATTTAAAGGACATCCCACTTTTATAGTTCATATACAATATCAACTTTGTATAAACTATAAATATATATATATATATAACCATTTTATAACATGCATAAATTATGCCATATGATGCCCAAAAGGCATAAAGTGTAATCCAACATATATAGATAAATCTATGTATTGAATGCATATCTTAACTCCCATTAACATCTTCTTGACTTTTAGAAGAAGCCCTACATAATGTGTACTTTATATTTTTAACACAAGCATCAGAATGATGATGCACTTAATGGAATTCTAAGCAACTTAATTGCTTGCACATAAACAATGCATATAAAATGAGATATAGATATATACACCGAAGTCATTTTTGCAACATATATCAAACATGAGTATTTATATCATTTTATACAAAATATGACTAGTGACTAAAGTATGTAAGGACTTTATCCCTTTTTTTTTCACTATAAGTACCTATAAAACTTAACCATTTTATAAGTTATATATATAATATATTTATTCTGTAAGAACATGTGCTTATAACCATTTTTATCTTCTTTTTTTCTTTTTATAAGAGGCATAACAACTTTATATGCCATATAATGGATATCCTGACCATTATGGCATACGTACCAATATCACAAAAATCACTTTTATACAATGGGTTAAGCAAAAGCATTCCATACGACCTCTACAAAACGAAAACGCTTTATTCAACACCTAAGGCATGCATACTGTATACTTAACCAAACCGTTTTCTGCGATACAAAGGACAATGCATATACCACTTAAGCAATATAAGTTTCCGAGAATGTAAATAAAAGGCTGCGGACAGGGTTCTTCGTCGAACCCAGCAATAGCATAACTTCAAGCATTTTCACGCTGTCCCTCCTTCGCGAGGGAAACGCAGAGGATTAAGGAGGCAGAGCACCCAAGTCACACACCTTTAAATTTAGAGCGAAAGGCAGCCAATATTACAATGCACAAAGATCGTAATAGCAACCAGCACATACAGAGCTGGGCTCTCCAGCTCAGCATCCCACGACATATATAAATATATATAAAGAAAAATAGGCTGACGAATGTGAAATAACAAGGGTCTCTAATGGAAACTCGGTGGGAGAAAAAAATAATATGGGAATATGTCCAACCGCAGACAGAGTTTCAGCAAAATAAAATTAAAAGGAAAATTTTGCTGCCCAACACACATACCCAGCTATATGCTGAGCCGTTTCGTTTTCAAAAGAAGCCAGACAGAGATAGTGTCAAAAACAATCAATAAAGCAGGCATCACAATACAGATACGTATACCAATGCGTAGCTTCCTTCAATGTCCGGAAGCATCTTGCATCCGCAGGGTAGTTTCCCGTGGTGGAAAGCCGATTTCCACACTACACATTGATTGGAACCAAAACAACCAGACAAAGACCGACGAAAATGCAAAACACGGGCGTGTCTATTCAATAAACAAACAGAGATACATCCAAACGCCATCAAACCATCAATCCAGAGTTCAGTGATTAATATGGGCCACATAAAACTCAACCATCGCTGGCCCACAACGATACCCCAGGAAATCGATCAAGAAAGCAGGCTTCTCTGCAACCACGATAAAACGCAGGCGTGCAGGGAACATAAAACAACATCCAGAAACACTAAAATGATACACGGGAGCCATCTCCCGCTCTTCACAGTGACCGAAGGAGATAGCGGAAGGTAAAAGAAATAAAAACTTAAGGGGGTCTTTTCCCCATGAGGCTGCACAGTGGCCAACCATTGCCCTTCCAGACACCAGAAGCATGTGCAGGGATCAAGCCCTCTTCGTCTCTCCTTTCCCCAATTCTCGGCTCCCTGCCGCCGCCCTCATCTTTTCCCCCTGAGCCCCAAAAAGATTTTCGTGTGTGAAGACCCCCTCCCGGCCCATGCTCACAATAATATATATATATATTCATGATTCTTTTCTCCCATAAAACGTATTAAACTATCTTCCAAACAAAAGCGTGACCTTTCTCCTTCTTCGGCTAGGTCAAATGCTTGAGAATGAAATTATATATGTCCATATATTAGTTTCTCCAAAACCCAAGCGCAAAACTCTCATAATACAATATTTTAAATAATACATACCATGTAGTTTCTTTTCGAAAAACTTGGATTACACACAATTAAATTGCAAATATATTAAATATGTTTTAATTTAACATGGAAGGCTTATAAAAAAAAACCTGTATTAAATGTATCATAACAGAAAGTTGGTATAAAGTCTACAACCTCCATGTCTTATATAAAAATCTATACTCCATCAAAAGGTATTTCAATAAACCCCATCATAATTTATATGCGTTTTATTAATTATAACTAACATAGAATAAAATATAGGCATTTATTGAAACATGTATATGAAAGCATACAATGAGTATAATAATCATTTCTATAAGCTTATATTAAAAGCAACGACCTATAAATAATTTTATATAGGCCTTTCCCACTAAAACCAAACATAATTATAAACTATATATTATATAAACAAAACATATACATATATAATTTTGCATAGTGGAGAAAGTATAATTAAACATATTGATATGTTTTTAAATATATGTATATAGTTTATCTAATCATGTAAATAAATATATACTCTTATGCTTGTATAAAGCAAGTTTGTAAATACATATACCTATGTAATCAAAATCAATGGTTAAAAAGATGATAAACCAAAAGATAATCTTTTAGGTAGACTCACTAACAAAAATAAATCAAACACAAGCAACATAACTCAAAATCAAGAGTTAAACCAAGACAAGGATGATGACGACGGTTACGAACTAAGACTTAGTTACTCCCCCCCTTGTGGTTCACCATGCCCTTTTTCACTCTTGGTTGCATTGCGGGAAAATACTTTAGGCTTCTAATTAGTGTCATCATGCAGATAAACAAAATTAAATAATTAAAAGCTTTTACCAGAAATGGAGACGTGACAGTAGTAGATGGAAATATTTTGGAATCGAAAAACAATGCTTCTCGTTGTTTTTCAAAAGTTATAAAAGATTTGTTTACTGTCGTCGTTTTGATAAAATTGAGAGCAATGGTTGAAGAACTTTGTGGTAGAAAGTGTTTGGTTTTTGTTTGCTCAATGGATAGTTATGTGGGTCGAACTCGCAACTCCATTCTGTTTTAATTCATTTTGTATGCTTCAGTGTTAAAGTTTATAATAGAATCTAAAGGTTTAGCAGCTTTATATTGTAGCTATAATAATATTGTATATTAACTAAGGCAAAATGCCTTATTTGAAACTTGTTGGAATTCTATCTATGTTTAGAATAGTCTAGAGATTATAGCCATAAGGCTGGATGTGAATACTTTACTTGACAATAAATACTGTTATGATTAGTGTAGTTGTATAAGTGATAAGGGTTTCTAAAGAATATGACATGTAACCTATAGGGTTTTGAAAACTTGATAGCTGTCTTTGTTCTGTTATTGTGATTTTTTTAAAGTCAATGATAAACTGAATGATATTGTATACTGTGTATGTGGATCTTGCTCTTCTGTACAGTTGTTTCAAATGAAAATCTACAGTCATTATTTTGATTCTGCTAGTGTTTATAATACAAAATATTAAGATGTTTTAAATAGAATAAACATATGAAAAGAAATATAGTAAGAAGATATATATATTATTTGTCTTCTATGAAGGCTAGTTAACCTAAAACTAAACCTTAGGCTTTGTGCAGAAAGAAAAATGGAAAATGTTTATGTATTTTTGTTTCTATTGCTGCGACTGTAAATGTATTAAATTATTTAAATAAACAAATAGTTGTTATGTTTTTCTATTACTGATACATGAGATATGTCAATTTTAGTTAGTAAACAAATAAGGAAACTACAGTAAATATAACAGAGTTTGTCTATTTCATTATTCTATCTGTTTGCATATCATTCATCTATTTTTAAAACACCCTTCCCTATACTAGAGTATGGCACAAGGACAGTGCGTGGAAAAATACAGGGAAGTAATTTATTCTATCATTTCTTATAATTTCTTCAACAATTTACAGAATCATAATCAGTTCATGAAATCAAATATTTACTTCTGCATGATGATAACTATCAATATTTAGCTAATAAATCCTAAATTAACAGTTACAGAAAATAAATTAGAACTACTTAAGAAATGAAATAACAAGTAGAACCTGCAAATGTAGATAGGGTGGACAAAAACCCAAAGAGGCATGTTCCTCCCAACCTTCTCTAGAAGAAGCAGCCAATATCACTTGCTCATTTGGAGCCCCAAGCTTATTTATTGAACCACTAGGTAGAAGAATCTGTGTAGAAGCAAGGCGCTTAGGTTTTACTTCCAGCAATCAATGGAGACTTGCAATACACCTCAAAATAACTCTCTGCACTCAGCAGTAAACTCTGCACTTAGCTGAAGTGAAACAAACTTACACTACAACTCAAAACATAGCTTCCCCTCATCGAATCTCTTGTGTGCATACAACAGAACCACAAGGTAAATTTTCTCGTCAGAAAAAAGTGTGAGCCTCTGCTCAAATTCGATGGCTTATAAAGATGCTTAGGTATTTTAGTGGTCAATTTCCAAATAAATGAGCCTCAAGCTCCAGTCCCATCATTCAGGAAACTTTAACCACAATTCAAGGGAGTTTTCCCATAACAACAGCTAGTTATTGAATTTATGATGCTACCACTTGTCCATTTCCTGCTACCCCATATTCCATTCCACCTAGTGGGTCAATAAACACTCTTTCAACAATCTCTTTGGGTGAGTGTATCCTATTTTATTTTATTAAATAATAATATTGTGCAATTACAATCATCCTTGGCCACTTAGTCAAATATAAAACTTTTACAATAAAAGTTAAGATAATGTTTTTCTCAAACATAAAATGTTTTACTAATGGGTATGTTACAAAGACCCCCACTTAAGCTCAACATCGTCCTCGATGTTGCTTATTCTTCCTCATAGCCTCCCTGAAACAGAATTAGATATGCTGTCCACATATTACTTTCAAATTCTCAGGTAGCTTCATCAAGGCTAAGGTGCTTCCATTGCACCTTTACCTGCCCTATGGTACGATTCTGGAGCATAATTTCCCTCCTGTCAAGGATACAGTCCGGTTCCACCTGAAAATCTCCTTCGGTTTCCACCTGTATGTCATTCTAATTTAGCACATGAGTAGCATCGTGCACATACTTCTTTAAAACATAAATGTAAAAAACATTATGGATTCTTAAATTAGATGGTAGGGCCAGCTGATATGCAACTGGTCCAATCCTTGATAGGACTTCGAATGGCCCACAGTACCTTGGTGCTAGTTTAGCACAACTCCCAAGCTTAAAAGAACTTTTATTGGGTTTTACTTTTACAAAGACATGATCTCCAACCTGAAATTCTCTTTTAGTGTGTTTCATATCTGCATAACTTTTTTTTCTATATTGTGCAACTTTTAAATTGCATTGTACCTATTTCACGATTAGCTCCATCTCTCTTAACAAATCTGGTCCTAGCATTAATCTGTCAATAGGGTTATTCCAAGAAATAAGAGTACTGCATTTTCTTCCATATAAAATCTCAAATGGACTAAGTCTAGCAGATGCTTGATAATGATTATTGTAAGCAAATTCAGCTAAATGCAAATAGTCTTCCCACTTAGTTGGCTGGTCTTTAACATAAATTATTAACATGTCTTCTAAAATATGATTAACCCTTTCAGTATGTCCGTCAATTTGTGGATGGAAAGAAGTATTGAAATTCAATTTAGTATTTAGACCTTTAAACAATGTTGTCCAGAAATTCCCAGTAAACTTGGAATCTCGATCAGAAATAATTATCTTTGGAATTCCAGGTAAGCAAAAGATTTGCTTCATAAACAAATCTGCAATGTTAGCAGCTTTAAAAGTAGTCTTAACGGGAATAAAATGAGCATATTTACTAATTTTATCCACAACTACCATTATTGAGTCATTTTGTTTCTGATTCTTAGGTAAACCTGTGATAAAATCAATACTTATAATTTCCCATTTCCATTCTGGAATTGGAAATGGCTACAATAGGCCAGCTGGGTGTTGATGTTTAGCCTTAATTGTCTGACATTCAAAACACCTAGCTATGTATTCAGCCATTTCATTCTTCATGTTGGGCCAAAAATAATCATTTCTTAACATAGTTATCATTTTCTGATAACCAGGGTGTCCCGAATAAGGACTTTTATGAACTTCATCAAAAATAAGCAGTTTAACTTTTGACACATTAGGTACATAAATTCTATTTTTATAAGTTATTAATCCCTTTTCATTAATGCTGTAATTTGTTATTAAATTTTCAGCAACTTTATCATGTAATTTTTGATAATTTTCATCTTGCTTAATTCCTTCTTCGATCTGATTTTCCAGATCTGTCTTAAATGTGCTAATTGCTTCCACAAAACTTAATTTGGAATTTATGCTCAAGGAATCAACAACTTTGTTTTCTTTACCCTTAATGTGTTGAATCTCGAAATCATACTCACTAAGGAAAGCTAGCCACCTAGCTTGCTTTGCGTTAAGATTTGTTTGATCCAACAAGTATTTTAAGCCTTTATTATCTATCATTAGTGTAAACTTTCTTCCAATCAAGTGATGGCGCCACATTTTTAATGCATGTATCACGACTGCCAGGTCTAGATCATAAGTTGTGTAGTTCTTTTCGTGGATTTTTAACTTTCTAGACTCATAAGCAATAACATGACCTTCTTGAGTTAAGACCCCACCAAGTCCATCGTTACATGCATCAGTGCATACAACGAAGTCCTTATTAGAATCAGCAATTTCTAATATAGGTGGTGTTGTTAATAAATCTTTTAACTTCTTAAAACTTTCTTCGCATTTTTATCCCAGACTAATTTCTTTCCCTTCTTCTACAAAGAAGTTATGGGATTCGCAATTCTAGAGAATCCTTCAATAAAATTTATGTAGTAACTTGTTCTCCCCATAAATGATTGTACGTCAGTTACGTCTTTAGGGACATGCCACTCGTTAATTGCTCTTATTTTATCTAGGTTGATAGAAATTTCGACTTTAGATATTATGTGACCTAAGTACTATATTTTATCTTTATAAAAGTCACATTTACTGAACTTAGCATAAAGCTGATGTTCTCTTAAAACTTGCAGAATTATTCGTAAGTGTTCATCGTGTTCTTCTTTAGTTTTTTAATAAATTAGAATATCATCAATGAACACAATTACAAACTTATCTAGGTACTTATGTATAACATTATTCATTAAACACATGAACACTGCCGGTGCGTTAGTTAGCCCAAAAGGCATAACTACAAACTCGTAGTGTCCATAACGAGTTCTGAAAGCAGTTTTGAAAATGTCTTCATCATTTATTCTAACTTGATGATATCCAGACCTTAAGTCAATTTTAGTGAATATCTCTGCTCTACGTACCTGATCGAATAGATCATCAATGCGAGGCAAGGGATATCGATTTTTAATAGTCATTTTATTAAGTTGATGGTAGTCTATGCATAGTCACAAAGTACCGCCCTTCTTTTTAACAAAGATAACTGGTGCTCCCCAAGGAGACACACTTAGCCTTATGTAGTTCTTATCTATTAATTCTTTCAGCTGAGATTTTAGTTCATTTAATTCCAGAATATTCATTCTGTAAGGAGCCTTTGAGTTTGGTACCGTACCCGGTACTAACTCAATGGTGAAATCAAGTTCCCTTTTAAGAGGTAGTCCTGGAATTTCTTCCAGGAATACATCAGAAAAGTCCTTAAGAATAGGTATGTCTTCCAGTTTTATCTTATCTTCTTTAGATGAACATTCGTCATTAATCACATTCACAACAAACATTTTACAACCATTTTTTACAACTTTCTTTACTTGTAAAGCAGAAATTTGTCTCACATATGTTTTCCTAGGAATTCCTTTTACTGTTTCAATATTTCCTTCATTATTCAAACAAGTAAAAGACTTTTCATAACAGTTAAGTACTACTCTATGTTGTTCAATCCAGTCCATGCCAATTAACACATCATATGACCCTAATGGCAAAACATTCAAATTAACTTGCGTTTTCAACTGACTCATAAGTAAATCACAACTTTTGACAAATTCTGTAACTTTTCTTTTAGTGCCTATTGCTAGCTGAACTAACCATGAATTATCAAATTTTTCTACTTTTAAATTGCAACTTTTCACTAAATTAGGTGAAATGTAACTCAAACTTGCACCTGGATCTATTAAAATTGAAATAGATTTGTTTTCTATCATACCTTAGATCTCGACCATAGAAGTTTGATGGTCTGCTTGTCGATTTTTCAGTGCTGCGTTAATCCTAGGCATTTATCTTGCTACATCACCAACTATCGGTCTCGCTTGTATGGTGTGAATGTTGTTGATTGTATTTCTTTTGAGTGGGCAGTTTGCTCTGGTATGTGGTCCATTGCAGTCAAAACACTTCAAAGGTGGCCTCTGTTCAGCATTTCTGGTGTTATTATTATTATTATTACTGTTATTAATATTGGGCACATTCCTTGCAACAGTAAAATTATGTGGTGCATTACCTCTGTAATTATTATTATTCTGAAAATTTATGTTATTGAAATTTTTATTATTTCCAGAATTCTTAAAATTAAAAGTTTTCTTCTTATGCTCATAATTACTTGATTTGTTATTCCTCCAACTCGATACACCTTCTCTTCTCTTGTTCTGTTCAAAAAAGAAATTAGCCTTCCTCATGGCTTCTTCAAGAGTTGAAGGATTATCATATTCAATTTTGTCCTTTATGTGGAAGGGTAAGCAACTTAGAAACCTTTGTATCTTAGGTTTTTCTTCAGCTAGGTAAGGTACATACCTTAACAAGCTGATAAATTTGATACATAACTCCTTCCTGGTCATAGAACCCATCTTTAAATCATAAAATTCCTTTGACTTATCTTCGTAATATTGTTCGGATAAAAAAAATTTCTTAAACATTTTCTTAAATATACTCCATTTTATGTTCTTTTCCTTAAGGATTTTAACTCTTTTGATATCCTGCCACCAAATATCTACCCTTCCGATCAAATTGTATATGGTCATCTTAGCTTTTAATTAAAATGAGTAGTTATAAATCTGAAAATACTTCTTCATTCCAGACAGCCATGTTTCAGCTGCCTATCCCTTTTCATTTTCGCAATTAAAAGTTGGAGGTTTTATCTTTTTAAACTCTCCTGAAATTTGATCATAATTTTTACGTCTTTTCTTAGGACCACAGTCACTGTCACTGCTGTCCTGATCAGGATTATATTTTCTACGATAAGTTTTATCCTCAGATTCAGAGTTACTTTCAGTTTTATAGTACATCATTTTCTTATCTCTGTGTTTGTAGGACATTGTTCCAGATTCAGATTTTACTTTTGTTCTCTTATCTTTTTCATCTTACTGGTACTTGTCTAGTAAAATATGGTTTAATTCTTCTTGTGCTCTTAAAATTCATTCATTTTCTTCTTTAACATTTCTTATTTCAGTTTTTAAATCCTTAATAGTACATAATAATTCAAATGATTGATCATTCAGTTCTACATAGATTTCTTCATTAATATTTTCATGTTCATTATTATTACGTTCATTATGAGGAGATCTGTCCTCTGTTGATTCTTCTGGTATGTCCATACCTGCAAGTTAAATGTCAAGTTGTTATGTACAGAAACAAATTTAAATAAAAGTTAGTAACTAAATTTTTATGTTTTGTGCACGTGAGCCTATTCTAGGCCTAGAGTTTGAACTCGTGCTCTAATACCACATGTAACATCTCGAAAATCACAAAAATTTAAAATTTTTCAAAGTAGCATTAATCACTATAATTACCATGCGGAAGTATAATAAATGTTTGTTTGTTTAATTACTTGTCACAATGTACTAAACATGTTACGTCGATTATGTGTGTATAAACTAATTCAAAATATGTGTCATGTGATTATATCTATAGTCTACTAATGTTGGATGTTGTTACTACAATACAAGCAACCTAGATCAGTCATACTTTATTATACAGTTGTTGATACTTTAAAGACCTGATGATGAATTCATTATGTGTGCTAACTGTTTCCTTTGCTTGTTGATGATAAAGGGGTCCTATGGGCACCCCGAGGCTTACTTAGCTATTTAGCTAAAGCATTTGAACGTTCTGTCGCAAATCACAAGTAAGAGAAAAAGTGTTTCGAAAGTGAATACGGAGATCCTATTTATCATCAGTTGGATTTCCAGTTTAAAAAGAGAAAGATAATACTTGAAAACATTTCAGGGTGAGATCTATTTCGATTGTTTCTTCAGCTGTAATCCGTAATAAGTTGTTTATATGAACTCACTCAAATTATCAGCATTTATGTTCTTCGTATTCGCATATATTGTACTATGTTATAATAAGGAGTAATTAGTTTGGCCTTCAAGGCTAAAGGCGTTAAACTTCTATATTTATTATCGATACCATGCAAAGGGTTCATAATCTAAACTTGTGTGCTAACATCACACTTCTAACTCTATGATATTTATGTATTACATGCATAACCTAGGTGATAGTATTAACATGGCCACTTTGAAAGTGTCGATGGTTATAACTATACCCTATATGCATCTAACCTCTATTACATTAATATATGCATAATTTATAAACTAGTGTTATTATGGTGAATTGAACAAAAGACTATAGTTGTAAACTTTATGCACTCTCTCCTATTAATTTATACAATGGATGTTATATTCTAGAGCATTTGTAATATTGGCTATACAACAATATTGAAATAGTCTTCGTATTTTTCATACCATGTATAAAGGTTTGATTGTTTAAATGACTATAGGAGTATAGTAACCATGTGTTGTTATGTTTATGTGTCTCGCCCTATCGAATGGTCGAAACCTTATCCTATGGTATGGCATAATGGCAATTCATACGAAATATATAGTAGTTTGACCATTTGATGTAATACCTCCAAACTATAGTATGGTTACCAACTATACAAGACCGAAACTCTAACATGGTTATGATGCGATGGCAGGGTGACATAAATAGTGGATATGGTAATAAAAGTGTCATAAAAGCGTATTCTGGTGGAATGCCTATTGGAATCCACCGTGGAGGTCTTCATGTGATGTATCTTGGAAAGAGTGAGACCCTAACTGCTTTGGAATTGCTCCACTGAATGTGTAACCTGGTCATTCATTTTGCTGGGAGTGAGAGGTTGGAGAGTCCGACTGGCCTGTGATTTCTTAGGTTTTTGCAGAAGTGTTTTTAGAATCCCTTCCCAGGGTTCGATACCTCAACCCGTGACTTGTATTTTCTTTACAGTGAGCTTTAAGAGTTGAGTCTTTCCTTTGCTGGGTCTGTGAACGATGTATTTGCTCTTGGTTCTGGCCAGATGAAATAATGTTCGGCTCATATGGCGTGAATTAACTCTAGTATGTAAGTCATGGGTTCATTATTGTCTTTCACAATAGTTAGGAAAATTATAACTGTAAGTGCTCAGGTTTTGAACTTTGTAATCTCTAATTTAACCACTATGTGTGTTGCTTGATAGGTACTCCTCGGCTCGACTTCCTTCGGTTAGAACAAGGTGGAAAATGGGATTTCAAACCAGTAAGCCTTGGTGATTACCTGTAGGTGCATCCTAGCAAGAGTGTCAGTCCCTTGTTTGGTTTTTATCTTGGTCTTACCAGCGTTGTAACCTTCATTTAAGTCGTAAGGCAAAGGTTAGGGAGGATAGAATCCTGGACCTACCTCTCTGTGGGCTGTTGGCGAGAAATACTACCCTATAACGAGGAAACGGATGTTATCAACTGAAAGGAGATGACAGATAAGCATACTAACTGTGTTATAGAGATGTTTATGAATGGAAATTGGTTATAAGTCTTGAGAACATACCTTTTGAACGAAGTTCGATCCTATCTCTTCTTCAATCTTGCGCTCGATGCTCAAGTCAACCTCCCGTTTGATAAACCTGCAACACAAGTACCTTTCTCAGCGTATCTTGGATAATATATAATGATGAAATGGACAAAGCAATTTAAACATCAAATATTAACCAAAACAAATCCAAACAAGTACATAACTCAATGAACACTTGATTTGGGACAAGAAAGATGCTTCAACCTTTTATTGTCAAATGCAAATTGATGATACAAAGTATACCTGACTTTGCAGCATGGTCCTACAACCTGATCCTAGGATCCTGCTCTTCTCTAGCTTGGAAATCTTCCAACATAACCTCCTTCAACACAAGCTTCTCTTTAAGAGTCTCTCAATAACATTCATGTCTAACCCCTCTATTCATTCCTCCTTGTATTTATAAGATAAGGGAGGCAGTTCAGGTCAAGAGATGGTTATGGAGGAAGTTGGGGAAGTTGGGAAACCAACTGCAACTAATCCTCTTCGTGAAATTAATTATTTTTTAATCATCTTTTGAGGTGTACGTTACTATTTCACAGTGGAGTAGAGCCCAGGGTGCCACTATAGTGTTTTACGACTAGCGCTCATCACTTTTTAAATGTTGTACACTACTCTATTGAAGAGGAGTAGCGCCCATGAGGGTTGAGTGCTACTATTGTACA
This sequence comes from Larix kaempferi, assembly GCA_027924585.1. Taxonomy (NCBI): domain Eukaryota; kingdom Viridiplantae; phylum Streptophyta; class Pinopsida; order Pinales; family Pinaceae; genus Larix; species Larix kaempferi. The sequence goes on along the minus strand of BSBM01000542.1, from coordinate 229,367 downwards.
CTGGAGTAGGGTACAGGCACTAGTCTATTAAGGTAGAGTAGTGCCCATGTCTCAAAATGACATTTTTTAGGGTTTTTCCAACTTGCAAGGAGGTGGAGTAGATCAAGGTCTCATCTAAGGTCAACCTGCTCCTCCATCCAAGTTCTCCTTTTGTGTGATCAACAGCTCAAGGTGATCACGGACGGAGAGGTGCAGGTTTGAACTATAACAGATGCCCCCTAATGTGTGAGGTCAGAGGGAAACGATGGCCGAAATACATTACAGTCCAAAGCCAGAGGAGGAGCAAGGAACCGTGGAAACAAGTCACAAGAACACCTGAAACAAAGATCAAGGTCAGCGAGCAATTACATTCTTGACATCATATAGATGTGCAGTGTGATACAACATGATCTCCGATACATAACAAGGAGATGTATATATAGCATGCCACTTAGAATACAAGCGTGGATCTATTAGGAACCTATGTCAACCCTTTTCTTTACTATGTTAGTATATTGTTGTTGGACACATATGCTTTGTAAGTCGTCCCGTAGTATTTGTTGATCCGTAGTTTATATTAGCCCATAGTATTGGACGCATATGCTTTGTAAGTCGTCCCGTAGTATTATATGTCCCATGGTTTTGACTCATAGTATTGGGCATAGACTTAGTATATAAGTGTGTGTTGAGGTCATTGAAGGCACCGTGAAGTTAATTGTATTGAGCTTGCTCAAAGGAGGTTGCCCCCTCGAAGTGGCCCGTGATCAATACAAAAGTGATTCTGAGTTCTATTATTTCTGATATCTTCTGTATTTGCATTAATTAATTATTGCAGGTTCATCACAGCTGGTATCAGAGCACTTTCTTGGGCTCGTTGGGTGGAATTTTTGCCAAAAAAAATTTCACATCTGTTGTAGCTTCGGATTTGGGAATAATCCCTATCCGCTTAACTGTGGGAAGTACTTGGGCATAAGCCCTAAAACTCATTGTGAGGAGTACCACAGGAACCCCAAAGTAGTTGTCCCATTGATAGGACTTGCCAGCAAAAAGGGCAACGACCCCTACCTGATTGACTAGTTCCCACCTATCAGGTAAACCAAGAGCTATCGTTTGTGGGAAAGCGATTATCAATTTTACCTGAGCCGTGGAGTGAGGGGTACTGCCCCAATACGCAAGCTGTCAGATAGTATTGGTGGCCGAGTGAAACACCTGAACTGTTAGGAAGCCGTACATACCTGGGGTCCATATTTATTTGAACTGTTGCCGATCACTTCCGCTCCAGATCCAGCCGTTTCAGATCTATTCTGAAAGTCGTTCCAGATCTAGTCGTCATTTCAGATCCAGCCATTTTCGATCCCTTCCGCGCCATTGCAGATCCATCTGTTGCGGATCCCTTCTGCACTGATGTTGCCGATCCATTTCTGGAAAAAAAATAAATAAATAAATTCAGTTTTTTCTCCATATCTCCCTTGTTTTCACTCTATTTCCCTTGAAATTTTCGGGGAACCCCTGTCATCCCATTCTGCATCTTTCATTCCTGAGGACCCTATCCCCAATTACCCTTCCCAAATCCTGAAATCCCACATTTGTCTATTTTTAGGGTTTTCCATAACTTCCTCAAATTTCACCCAATCACCTTCAAATTTTACCACAGAGTTCCTTTCTGAATTCTGCTTCTTTGTCCCTCTCTGCCAAATTTTCTCATTCTATCACCCCACTTCTGAAATCCCCCTTTTTGCTTTCTTGTCCTTTCGACAATGTCCAGAATCTAGTCAAACCCCAATTACCCATCAGATTGTTTCCCCAATCCAAATTTCCCTTTACTAAATCAGCTTTTGTTTGTGTTTTTCTACCCATTCCACCAAAAAAAAAAAAAACCTAGTTATGGTTGTCACCCGTGCAGGAGCACACACCATGGAGGAACCACTTGCAGCCATCCAAACCAAATTCCAAGATCTAGATGAAAAATTTCTCAGCCTCCATCTTTAGCATTCAGCCATGAACAATACCAGACAGCCAGAATCTTTTGCAGCCACTAGGTTCTCTTCTTCCAACAATTTTCGTGGGTCGAAGCTTGATTTTCCTCGCTTCAATGGTACTAATTCGACTGGATGGATATATCGAGCAGAACAATATTTCAGTCTGCATAATACTTATGATGCCCAGAAAGTTCCACTTGCATCCTTTCATTTGGAACAGGAAGCCCTTCAATGGTACCGTTGGTACATCAAAGCTCATCCCGAGCCAAACTGGACAGATTTTTTCCAACTCATTTTGCCACGATTTGGTCCTAGTGCTTTTCATGATTTCACAGGAGCACTCACTAAACTTCACCAAATTGGCACAGTGAGAGAGTATCAAACAGAATTTGAGAAATTGGCCAATCACACAGAAGGATTTTCTGATGAATTCTACAAGAGTTGTTTTATCAATGGTCTCAAAGATGAAATCCGCTCAGAGGTCAAAATGCTTTGTCTCAACACAATGATGGAAGTCCTAGGGTTGGCTAAGCTGGCCGAGGACAAGATCGTAGCTCAACAACGCTCCCAACCCACCTTTGTTCCCTTCAGAAATATGGGTTCCCAACGACCTCCCATCTGTTAGGAACCCATGTCTTTACTTTGTTAGTATGTTGTTGTTGGACGCATATGCTTTGTAAGTCATCCTGTAGTATTTGTTGATCAATAGTTTATGTTATTGTTGTTGGCGCATATGCTTTGTAAGTCGCTCGTAGTATTGTTGATCCATAGTTTGTAACGGCCCATGGTTTTGACCCATAGTATTGGCGCCTAGAATTAGTATATAAGTGTGTGTTGAGACCTACGAAGGCACCGTGAAGTTAATTGTATTGAGCTTGCTCAAAGGAGGTTGCCCCCTCGAAGTGGCCTGTGATCAATATAAAAGTGATTCTGAGTTCTGTCATTTCTGTTATTTCACCTATTCTTGTTAATTAATTGTTGCAGGTGCATCACATCTGGTATCAGAGCACTTTCTTAGGCTCGCTGGGTGAAATTTCTGCCAAATTTTTTTTTTCGCATCTGTTGCAGGTTCAGATTTGGGAATAATCCCTATCCGCTTAACTGTGGGAAGTACTTGGGCATAAGCCCTAAAACTCATTGTGAGGAGTACCACAGGAACCCCGAAGTAGCTGGCCCATTGAGAGGACCTGCCAGCGAAAAGGGCAACGACCCCTACCTAATTGACTAGTTCCCACCCGTGAGGTAAACCAAGAGCTGTCATTTGTGGCAAAGTGGTTATCAGTTTTACCTGATCCGTGGAGTGAGAGGTACTGCCCCAATATGAAAGCCGTCAGACAGCATTGGTGGCCGAGTGAAACCCCTGAACTATTAGGAAGCCGCACATACCTGGGGTCCATATCTACTTTCAGCTGAACTATTGTCGATCAATGCTGCGCCGTTTCAGATCCATTTTGCAAGCCATTCCAGATGCAGCCGTTTTCAATCCATTCGGCATTGTTCCAGATCCCTTTCGAGCCATAGTCGCTCCAGTCTAAAAAAAAAAAAAGAGTATAAAATTCAGTTTTTTCTCCATATCTCCAATATTTTCACTCTGTTTCCCTTGAAATTTTCGGGGAACCCCTGTCATCTCATTCTGCATATTTCAGTCCTGAGGAACCTATCCCCAATTCCCCTTCCCAAAGCCTGAAATCCCACATTTGTCTATTTTTAGGGTTTGCCATAACTTCCTCAGATTTCACCCAATCACCTTCAAATTTTACCACAGAGCTCCTTTCTGAATTCTGCTTCTTTGTTCCCCTCTGCCAAATTTTCCCATTCTTTCACCCCGCTTCTGAAATCCTCATTTTTGCTTCCCTATCTATCCAACAGTGTCCAAAACCTAGTCAAACCCCAATTACCCTTCTGATTTTTTTTCAAGTCCAGATTTTCCTTTACTGAAGTAGTTTCTGTTTTTGTTTTCCCACCCAGTCAACCGAAAAAAAAAAATCTTGGTTATGGTTGTCACCCGTGCAGGAGCAAAAACCATGGAGGACGCACTTGCAGCCATCCAAGCCAAACTCCAGGATCTGGATGAAAAATTTCTCGGTCTCCATCTTGAACATTCAGCTATGAACAACAAACGGCAGTCTGAGTCTTCAGCAGACAATGGGTTCTCTTCTTCCAGCAATTTCCGCGGTCCGAAGTTTGATTTTCCTCGCTTCAATGGTACCGATCCAACTGGATAGATCTATCGTGCAAAACAGTATTTCAGTCTGCATAATACTTTTGATGTCAACAAAGTTTCATTGGCATCCTTTCATTTGGAACAGGAAGCTCTTCAATGGTACCGTTGGTACATCAAGGCTCATCCAGAGCCCAAATGGCCAGACTTTTGCTGGCTCCTTTTGCAACGATTTGGTCCTAGTGCTTTTGATGACTTCACAGGAGCCCTCACTAAACTTTGCCAAACTCGCACTGTGAGAGAGTATCAAACCGAATTTGAGAATCTAGCCAACCACACCGAAGGATTGTCTAATGACTTTTACCAGAGTTGTTTTATCAGTGGTCTAAAGGATGCCATCCGCTCTGAGGTCAAAATTTTCTCTCCCAACACAATGATGGAAGCACTAGGGTTGGCTAAGTTGGCAAAAGACAAGATTGCAGCCCAACAACGCTCCAAGCCCACTTTTATTCCCTTCCGAAATATGGGTTCTCAGCGACCACCTATACCGCAGGCTCCTCGACCAACTACTATCAAGCGTTTGTCTGAAACAGAGATGTAAGCACGCAGAGAAAAGGGGCTTTGCTATAATTGTGATGAGAAATTTACTCGGGGACATAGATGTGTTCAGCAAAAACTCTATCTCTTGGATGTGGAGTCTCCGCCTGCCTCTGAAATTGGTGACGAAGATCCAGAAACACTGGATGCTCCGGTCGACATTCAGGAACCGCCTATTGACCCTCCGTCTCAGGATGACCAGCCAGAGATATCTCTCCATGCTTTAGCTGGAATCACCACCCCCCAAACAATGCGGGTCAAGGGTTACTTTAAGAAGCTTCCTCTTACAATACTCATTGATTCTGGTAGCACTCATAATTTCATTGACCCTCGGATCGCCAAACAAGCTGATTGTTTTATCCATCCTTGCTCCAACTTTGAAGTCATGGTTGCCAATGGGGGCACCTTACCTTGCAAAGGGAAGTGTCGAAATGTGTGTATCTCTATGGGAAATTATACCTTGCGCTCTGACATGTTTGCCTTGCCCTTAGGCGGATGTGATGTGGTTTTGGGCGCTCAATGGCTACGCACACTTAGCCCTATCTTATGGGATTTTGCTGAACTTTGGATGCAGTTTTTCTTCAATGGACACAAACACACATTGACAGGATTACAACTAGGTTCTCTCAGCATCATCAGTTCACATCGCATGGAAAAACTCCTCAAGAAGAATTCACATGGTGTCATCGCTCAGATCCATTCCATCCAGATGCAACCATCAGCGGTCTCCACTACTCCTTTGGATCTACAACAAATTCTGGATCGATATACAGGTGTCTTTGCTGAACCAGTGGGATTGCCACCTTCCAGGCCAGAAGACCATCGTATTCAGCTCCTTCCTGGCAGCATTCCTCCCAACATCAGGCCCTATCGCTACCCATTTCACCAAAAAACAGAGATTGAAATGCTCGTTCGGGACTTATTGAAGCAAGGTATTATTCACCCAAGCACTAGTTCCTTTTCTTCTCCAGTTATTCTTGTCCGCAAAAAAGATGGGTCATGGCGCCTCTGCATTGACTTCTGAGCACTTAATCACCTCACCATCAAGGATAAGTTTCCAATTCCTGTTATTGATGAGCTTCATGGGGCTCACTTTTTCTCTAAGTTGGATCTTCGTTCTAGGTATCATCAAATTCGGGTTCATGAGGATGATATCCCTAAAACAGCTTTCCGTGCACATGATGGCCATTATGATTTTTTGGTCCAGCCCTTTGGCCTCACTAATGCTCCTTCCACATTCCAGGCCTTAATGAATAAAATATTTCGACCCTACTTGCGGAAATTCATTCTAGTATTCTTTGATGATATCCTCATCTACAGTAAAACATGGGATGAACATCTCCAGCGTTTGGATCTTGTCATGCAACTTTTCTCTGACCATCATCTCCATGCCAAGCAGTCTAAATGTGTTTTTGGACAGAAGGAAGTTGAGTATCTCGGGCACATTATCTCAGCACAAGTGGTTCGCGTGGATCCTGCCAAAATCGATGCCATGAACAATTGGCCGCATCCTCAGACACTCAAGAGCCTTCGTGGTTTTTTGGGGTTGACTGGCTACTACCGCAAGTTTTTCAAGGATTATGGGAAGATTGCAGCTCCATTAACTGCTCTATTGAAAAAAGATGCATTCACATGGACACCTGCTGCTCAGTGTGCATTTGACAAACTAAAACAAGCTATGTGTACTACACCTGTGCTAGCTATGCCCGATTTTTCCAAGCCCTTCACTATTGAGAGTGATGCTTGCGGCAATGGACTTGGTGCTGTTCTCCTTCAAGATGAACACCCCATTGCATTCACCAGCAAATCCCTTTCAAGTAAGAATCTAGCTGCCTCTACCTATGAGAAGGAAATGATGGCTATTTTGCATGCAGTACAGAAGTGGCGCCCATACCTATTAGGGAATCATTTCTGCATCAAGACTGATCACCAGAGTCTGAAATATTTCTTGGACCAGCGTGTCTCCTCCCCGTCACAACAGAAATGGGTTAGCAAACTCATGGGTTATGACTATTAGATCACTTACAAGAAGGGTAAAGACAATATTGTGGCAGATGCTCTTTCTCGCACATTTGAGGCCCAAGGTTCTCTTTCAGCTATTTCTATGCCTGTTCCAAATTGGTTGCAATCTGTTCACCAGGGTTATGTCAATGACTCCTCCTTATCTCAAATCATCCAACGCTTGACCAACAACCCTTCTGTTGTACCACATTACTCTTGGGATGGTGCTTCTCTGCGATACAAGGGTCGTTTGGTGCTTCCCCAGAGCACAGATCTTCAACAGGCTGTCTTCTATGAACTCCATGCTTCTCCATCGGCAGGGCACTCTGGGTTCCTCAAAACGTATGAACGAGCATGGCGTAACTTCTTTTGGCAAGGCATGAAAAGGACAATTCAACAGATGGTGGCCGAATGTGATACCTGCCAGTGCAATAAGGGTGAAACAACACTCATTCCAGGATTGCTTGAACCCTTGCCCATACCTACACAGATTTGGACAGATATTTCTATGGATTTCATTGAAGGGCTCCCTAAATCTGGCGGGAAGACAGTGATTCTCGTTGTGGTTGATCAGCTCTCCAAATATAGTCATTTTTGTGCTCTCAACCATCCCTATACAGCCTCCTCCGTCGCTCAAATTTTTCTGGACCAGATCTTTCGTCTTCATGGCATCCCTTCTTCCATTGTCTCGGATCGTGATGCGACTTTCACCAGTCATTTTTGGACAGAACTATTTCGCCACACTAGCACCAAACTGAAGATGAGTTCAGGGTATCACCCACAAACAGATGGTCAGACTGAAATTGTCAATAAATGCTTGGAAACTTATCTTCATTGCTTCACCTCAGAACAACAACATCAGTGGGCAAAATGGCTCCCTCTCGCTGAATGGTGGTACAATACCTCTTACCACACTGCCTCTAAAATGACCCCATAGGAAGAAGTCTATGGTCAGGCACCTCCAGATCTTCTTCCATACACCCCCACCAGTTCACCAGTTCAGGAAGTTGACACGGTCCTTCGAAACCGCGATCAGATTCTTCGCATTTTGCGGGACAATCTTCACATGGCAAGAAATCGCATGAAGCAACAAGCTAATCAGCACCGTTCTGAGCGCACTTTTCAAGTTGACGATATGGTTTTTCTTCGTCTCCAGCCGTACAAACAATCATCCTTGAAACTCAAAGGGCGTCATAAGCTCGCTCCAAAGTTCTATGGACCATATCGGATTCTTCAGAAGATTGGGTCCGTTGCTTATAAATTGGAACTTCCTCCTTCTTCCCGCATTCATCCAGTCTTTCATGTCTCTTGTCTGAAGAAAGTTATTGGCACCAACATCAGTGGACAAACGATTTTACCCGAACTGGATAATGAAGGATCCATCCTTTTGGAGCCAGAGGCCATCCTCAATCGGCGCACACGTCATCTTTTCTCTCGCTCTATCATAGAGGTCTTAATCCAGTGGCACGGCATGCAACTAGAGGATGCTACATGGGAACCACTCCTTCAGATTCAACAACAATTTCCACATCTAAAGCTTTGAGGACAAAGCTTTTTTTAAGGGGGAGGGGATGTTAGGAACCCATGTCTTTACTTTGTTAGTATGTTGTTGTTGGACGCATATGCTTTGTAAGTCGTCCCGTAGTATTTTTTGATCAATAGTTTATGTTATTGTTGTTGGCACATATGCTTTGTAAGTCGCCCGTAGTATTGTTGATCCATAGTTTGTAACGGCCCATGGTTTTGAACCATAGTATTGGCGCCTAGAATTAGTATATAAGTGTGTGTTGAGACCTACGAAGGCACCGTGAAGTTAATTGTATTGAGCTTGCTCAAAGGAGGTTGCCCCCTCGAAGTGGCCTGTGATCAATATAAAAGTGATTCTGAGTTCTGTCATTTTTGCTATTTCGCCTATTCTTGTTAATTAATTGTTGCAGGTGCATCACACCATCACGCCTGCTCCTCAACCAACTCCTATAAAGCATTTGTCTGAAATAGAAATGCAGGCATGCTGAGAAAAAGGGCTTTTCTATAATTGTGATGAGAAATTCACTCAGGGACATAGATGTGTTCAACAAAATCTCTATCTCTTGGATGTGGATTCTCTGCCTGCCTTAGAACTTGGTGAAGAAGCTACAGATACAGTAGATGATCAGGTCGACATTCAACACCCACCTGTTGACACCCCATCTCAGGACGAACCACCCGAGATCTCTCTCCATGCTGTAACCGGCGTCACCACCCCACAAACAATGCGGGTCGGGGGATACTTCAAGAAGCTCCCTCTTACCATACTCATTGATTCTAGTAGCACTCATAACTTCATTGACCCTCGGATTTCCAAACAGGCTGATTGTTTTTTCCATCCTTGCTCCAACTTTGAAGTCTCGGTTGCCAATGGGGGCACCTTATCTTGCAAGGAGAAGTGTCACAATGTGCATATCTCTATGGAAGATTATAACCTACGCTCTGACATGTTTTCCTTGTCCTTAGGCGGATGTGATGTGGTTTTGGGCGTTCAATGGTTACACACACTTGGCCCCATCTTATGGGATTTTGCTAAACTTTGGATGCAGTTTAAAGTCAATGGGGCACAACACAAATTTATGGGCTTACAACCAGGGTCTCTCTGCATCATCAGTTCAAATCGCCTAGAAAAAATTCTTAAGAAGAATTCACATGGTGTCATCGCTCACCTCAATTCCATTCAGATGCACCCATCAACAGTCTCCACTACTTCCTTGGATAGATATGCAGGTATCTTTGCTGAACCAATGCGCTTGCTGCCTTCAAGAGACCTTTCCAGTAAGAATTTAGCCACATCTACCTCTCAGCAGGAAATGGCGGCTATGTTGCATGCAGTACAGAAGTGGCAGCCATACTTATTAGGGAATTATTTATGCATCAAGACTGATCTCTAGAGTCTGGAAAATTTTCTGGAACAATGGGTCTCCTCCCCAACACACCTGAAATGGTTTATCCAACTCATGGGTTATCCCTATGTGATCACTTACAAGAAGGGTAAGTACAATATGGTGGAAGCTGCTCCTTCTCGCACAATTGATGACCCAGTTTCTCTTACAGCGCTTTCTCTGCTTGTTCCAAATTGGTTGCAATATGTTCAACAAGGCTATCTCTTCTATGAACTCCATGCTTCTTCATCAACAGGGCACTCTGGGTTCTACAAAATGTATGACCGGGAACAATGTGACTTCTTTTGGCAGGGACTAAAAATGGCAATTCAACAGATGGTGGCTGATGATGATACTTTCCAAGTCAACAAGGGTGAAACGACACTCCTTTCGAGATTGCTCAAACCCTTACCCATCCCTACACAGCTTTGGCCAACTATTTCTATGGATTTCCTAGCAGCGCTCTGGTGGTATAATACCACATCTCAAAGGACACCATATGAAGCAGTCTATGGAAAAACACCGCCATTTCTTCTTCCATACACCCTTAGCAGCTCCCCAGTTTAGGAAATTGACTCGGTTCTTCGAAACCGCGATCAAATTCTTCTCATTCTGTAAGACAATCTTCACATGGCCAGAATTCGCCTGAAATAACAAGCCGATCAGCACCATTTTGAGCGCATTTTCCACGCAGCTGACAGGGTTCTTCTTCATCTACATCCTTCCAAGCAATCCTCCTTGACACTCCAAAGGCATCCATGGCCCGAAATGCAACCCGAGGATGCTACCGGGGAACCACTCCTTCAAATTCTGCAGCAATTTCTCCAACCAAAGCTTTGAGGACAAAGCTTTTTCTAAGGGAGAGGGGATGTTAGGAACCTATGTCAACCCTTCTCTTTACTATGTTAGTATATTGTTGTTGGACACATATGCTTTGTAAGTTGTCTCGTAGTATTTGTTGATCCGTAGTTTATATTAGCCCATAGTATTGGACGCATTGCTTTGTAAGTCGTCCCGTAGTATTATATGTCCCATGGTTTTGACTCATAGTATTGGGCATAGACTTAGTATATAAGTGTGTGTTGAGGTCATTGAAGGCACCGTGAAGTTAATTGTATTGAGCTTGCTCAAAGGAGGTTGCCCCCTCGAAGTGGCCCGTGATCAATACAAAAGTGATTCTGAGTTCTATTATTTCTGATATCTTCTATATTTGCATTAATTAATTATTGCAGGTTCATCACAGGATCCATGTCAAACTGAGAGATCATAGCCATAACAACAAACTGGATCTATGTCTCATGGAGATCCGAATATAAGTGAGGCTCAGTCTTGCGCAACTTGGGTGATAACATAATGTGGTGATGTCATCAAACAACCCAAGGTCTTCATCCAAAACAACTCAAGGTACAAACCCTAACCATGTGAATAGATGATCTTATAGTCGAACATGGGGGGTATCGTTTGATTACCGGTCATTGATGTGCACCGTTAACAAATGCGAGGGCTTCCACCGATAATGATGATGGGGCCCAAGGTACCTAGTACGATCCAACAAGTGTGAATAGGTGGACTTGGAGTCAAACACTTGGGGATCCTATCGAAGAAGAGACATTGATGTATTCTCGACATTCAATAGTGAGGAAAATTGCCACTGGTGACTGCAATCTCTGAGGTACTAACCGAAACTCTAAACTTCATTCCCAGAGCAAAATGAGTTGACGTTGATGGGAACAAGTCCGTTGGAAGGGAGGCCTTAAGGAATCCTCCATCATCCAACTCGATGAACACTCAACTGGTATGAGCTGATATGGAGTAATATGTAACAAGACTGACACTAGGATGGCCGACACATGAGGTCAAGGTAAATTGCAGAATGGCCGACACAGGGTATATCCTTGAACAGTGAGCATGACACAAAGTGACTCAAGCAGTTTCCGACATAATGGGGCAAATGATAAGCCTGAAATGTAGGAGACATTATTAGACCCTCCATATGGTTGGAAGAATAACCAACCGAGGGAGTAAACAACTCAGAGATTAGGTTCACCCTGAGGTCAAAAACTACCCAACCGACATGATAGACTCAAGTAGGTGTTGTATTCAAGGATAGAACTGACTGAACTGCCTTTGAAATTGAAGATATGACACATCTTTCCCATCCCTTATTCTTTTTAGATAAAAGAATACCTTTCTTTTTGTTTTAATGAGTCCAAGAAAGAATGAAAACTCAATAGATCCAACCATGTAAAAAGTTTAACGAGCCCATGGGAGGAAGACTCAGGACCTTCTTCATTGTTTACAGAGTTCGAAGAAGAGATAGAAGAGTACTCTATATTATTGATCTCTGGATTTTAATATCGAGCCGAGATTTGTTCCTGCTCATCGGTGTTTTCAATTTTAAGGAGTCTGAAAAACTTAAACAATAACTCCATATATCTGCTTGTGGATTTTAGTATCGAGCCCAAGCAGATTAATGCTCACCGGTGTTTTCCTGTTTATAGAGTTTGAAAAACTTAAACAATCCTCTTTACACCCATCCGTGGATTTTATATCGAGCCCGGATTGGTCTGTGCTCAGCGGTGTTTTCTTGTTTATAGAGTTGAAAAACTTAAACAGTCCTCTACTTACCCTCTTGTGGATTTCACATCGAGCCCGAGTAGGTGAATGATCGCTTGGTGTTTTCATGTTTAGAGAGCCTGAAAACCCTAAGGAAAGGCTCCAAAAGGTCCTTTTTCGTACAGTTAGTCTCCTCCCCCGAAAAATTATAAAACAATGTAAGAAGAACTCTTCTAGTGCATACAGGAGTATACCTAGAGTATACATTTTTCGTAGTTAATCCACCAAGGCTCGGAAAAGGGGTAATTCTATACCTGAGTGGATGTTGCTTCAAATCCTTTAACGAGTCTGAAATGACAACTATACTCAGAAATCTTGTCATATTTAAAGAGTCTAACAAGAGCTTAGAGAGAACTCTATAGGAATCTTTTTCGTAAAATTTTAACAAGTCCGAAAAAGTAAACTCGTGACCTCCTTACTGTTTTTAACGAGCTCAAAGGAGATTTGGAAGAATGCTCATAGCCTCCTTACTATTTTTAACGAGCTCAAAGGAAAGGTGGAAGACTGCTTGTAACCTACTTACTGTTTTTAACGAGCTCGAAGTAAAGGTAGAAGAATGCTCGAAAGACTCCCTCAAGTAGGGTCGATGCCTAGAATCTTCTCATGAGATCGGGAAAAGATGTCACGGAAATCATTAAACATATTGGTGTATGGAATGATCTCATCAAGATAACATCCCGTTTCAATAAAAATGTTTTCTGTAACCCCAGGTGCAGTGAAAATGTTGACCAGAATGGTTCTCGATCTATTCCCTTCAGCAAAACTAACTTGTGAAGTGGAAGGGATAGAAGTGAAATCAACATTCTCACTGAGTGTCGAATAAAACTAGGCTCTCTCTATCAAGTTAAGAATGGGAATCAAGAAGGACCTGGGATCTATATGTTCACGAGTATGGTCCATGTCAATCATGGCTTCCAAAATTGTTTCCTCAGAAGATAAAGTAGTATCCAAATTGTCAAGAGAGTGAGTCAGATCGGATGACTATTCAGCAGCATAGTCCATATCTGACTCAACAGAGACCAACAGAGTCAATATATGTTCTGTTGCAGTTTGATGTGAGTCCAAGTAGGTTTTCTCTGCAACAGATGTAGGCACAGAAGGTTCTGAATCAGTTGGGAGAAACCCAGTACCAGTCGTTAAACTGGTCGTGGAAATCTCAAACAATGAACATTCCTCGGAACCAACAAATAAGGTAGGAGCAGGCAGGTCAAAAGTGCCTATTAATGACCTGTAAATCCCTGCTCCTAAACTCTCGCTTACTGGGGCAGATTGATCAACTAAAGGAATCGTGGACTCTGAAGAAGTCTGGTTGTTTCTCTGAGTGAAAGAAAGTTGGTCGACTGTAACGACCTTACCTTCAAACGGGAAGATAACAACTCGAAAAACTGTCGATGCAATAGCTCGCATGGCATACGTCCAACTCCTGCTTAATAACATGTTGTAATCAAGTGAAGCGTCCAGAACTTCTACTTCTATAGCAACTATATTACCAGCCAAAGTGACATTAAATGATGGAAAAACCCCATGTGGACGGAAAGTCCTGCCATCAAATGCAATAAGCAGGGTGTTAGAAGGGGCTAGCTCAGGAGAACCCAAATCTTTCCAACAGGAAATTGACATTGCGCACGTCGATGTGCCCTCATCTACGATAGCTCGTCTAATGGTCATTGGGCCATGGATGACTTCAATCTGAAGGGCAACGTGGTACGGCAACCGGTATTTGATATCAGCTATATCAAATCACGCAGACATGTTAGAGGATTCCATACTTCCAATAGCTGGCAGAAGTGCATTTCGTTGTAAAGGACAACTTTGCAAGACTTCTAAAGTAGACATAGCACAAGGGGTCTGGGCTAGATCATCAACCACATTGTATTTGGAGGCAGCCCAAGTGTTGGGATTGTGTGATGCCCATTTCAAGACACCTTTCGGGATATTGGGCATTGGGTCCACAGGTATGTGGAGTGGAGTGGAAGATTCTGGAATCTCCTTATCCTTCTTCTTTGTATCCGAGGTGTAATTCCTTGCTCTTGTTTGTAAGAGTGCGTCCAAGCTAACCATGTTAATAAAAGTTTGATCAACTGAAGCATGTGTGGTGCCCCTAGTATTGGAGGTTCCAGAAGCTGAACCCTGCCCCTTAGGGAATGGATCTTTAAGTACAGCAGATTTCTTTTCTTGAAGTAGCTTCTGGGCTTCTTCGAGTAGAGGGCATTGGTGAGTGAGGTGGTCCTGGTTGCAAAGTTTACAAGGGAACTTAACCTTCTTCTTCTCTTTGTTACCCTCCTTGGCATTCTCTTTTTTGGGCTTTTGATGGTTCCCCTCTCCTTTCTTGCTGTTCTTTTTGTTGTTGGGATGTCGAGGGCCCTTTTGATTGTTCTGAACCTAGTTAACAGATTCAGAAGTAGAAGGAGAGGTTGTGATGGAAGTAACTTCTGCAGTCGATTGTTTGACAGATAAGGCGTGAACTTGTTTGGTCAATGCTTCGAAAGCTGTAGAGTCAAGTGAACCCACTATGCCGTCAGCATGTGGTCCAGGCTTAAGTCTACTCAGATCAGTATTTGATCGCGGTGCATCAGGTATAATTTCATAAAGTAACCCAGATTGTGAGTAAACAAGGTCTAACTATTGGGTCCGTAAGATGGCTTCTTCCTCTGTAGATACTCCAGAAGTAGCTACTTCCTTAGAAATGTAAGGAATGAGTGATTTCAAATACCACTCAAGAAGGAATTCTGGAGGTATGTTGGCTTTAATGAGCCTCTTCCATCTTTGCCACTCCTGAATGTGGTCAAATAAGTGAGTGACTTTATTTTGTCTAAATGTAGACAAAGGGTCTGTTCCGGCATCATACCGAACAGGAAGTTGGACGTGATTCAAAAATACAGTCGCGAGATCCCCAAAATTAAAGAATGTAGCTGCAGGTAACTCAATGTACCATTTGGCTGCAGCACTGGTTAAGGTTCTCTGGAACAGTCTCAACCTAATGGAATCTTCATTTAATGAGTTCGAGGAACACCATCAATGGAAAGTAGTAACATGATCACTACGGTCTTCACCAGTTTTGCCTTCAAATTTTGGAATGTCCGAAGGTAACTTGGTAGGAACAGGTGGCCATGTGGCATTGTGATACACCGGATCATTTGTCAACTTGGAAAGGTCTAGCAAATTTAGAGTTGCCAGAAACGGTAAACGAGGCCTGCAAGACAGCATTTGATAAGCCAGGGTCGTAAAGGGGGAAACACCCATAGTTTGACCCGTAAACTGTTGGTACGGGTTGCCCCCGGCCGTCTGTTGGTAGGGGTTGCCCCCAGTCATTTGCTGGTAGGGGTTTACCCAAGCCATCTACTGGTAGGGGTTACCCCCGGCCATCTGCTGGTAGGGGTTTCCCCCGGCCATCTACTGGTAGGGGTTGCCCCCTGCTATCTGTTGTTGCGCGAAAGTATTATTGAAATTCCCCCATTCATATGAAAGTGGGTTAGTGCTCTGTGGGTTCGTCCACTGTGGCTGGGTGTTAGCCCCACCATATTGATGGTTAAAAATGTTACCCCCTCCTCCTGAAAATAAGGAAAAAGGGACGTTTCCTGCAGGTATATTACCTTGATTCGTGTTGGGACCTGCAAAGGTAGTAAAACCGGTAGTAGCTAATGTAGACGGTGCGGTCATGGTACTCATGACAGGCACAGTTGGAAAAGCACTTGGCCCTATATTAGGTGTGGAAATCCACGTGTTGGGTATGTGATATAACGGTTGAGTCACAGGAGGTGGAACTAGATTAGTTGTACTGCTAGGTCCAAAAGTAGGTGTAGAAGCAGATGCCATAGTTGTTGAACTCGGCATGCCTAATGTACCAGTATTAAAGATGAAGGATGGAGTAGACACAGAGGTTGTCTGTGCCGAACTCGGTGTAGCAGTAAGAGGAGGATTTACAGTATTGGTATTCATACCTATGGTGGGAGTCTGTGGAACTCCCATTTCGCCTCCCGGATTAGTCATAAAATGCTCAGGTGTGGAATGATATGCACTATAATCTGGTTGCTGGAAACCAATGGGTAACAGCAGCAGAACTCTAAGATTAGTCAGAGGAGGATTAAAAGGAGTACTGAACTCCGCAGAAGTGAGATCTTCAATCTCAACTGAACTAAAATGTTGCTGATCTGGACTCCTCGGTTGTGGTTCCTCAGGAACCTCTATTTCAGGGTTTTCTGTTGCAGTTTGTAGTTCTTCAGGAAACTCTATTTCAGGTTGTAGTTCCTCAGGAATTTCTATTTCAGGATTTTCTGTTGTAAAAAGTTCCTCAGGAAGTTCTATTTCACCGGTGGTTTCCAAAGGAACACTGGGGTCTACACTCTGTCGTCTAGCTGGCGGTAGTGGTTTTATTCTAAGTGGAGGAAGGTTTTGCAACCTTCTCGACTTACGAAGTTCTTGGTTTTCCACGATTATATATAAAAATAAAACTAGAAAACCTAGTGGCCACTAAGACTAAGGGGCAAATAGAACGCCGACTGAAAAGTCCTAAGTATACAAACCAAGCAAACAAGATGCCTTCCGAAGAAGAGTCTGGGATTATGAGGGCCCATAACAGATCAACGAAGGATGAAGAACAATTACCCGGGGTCCACAATACAATGACTAAGGCTGCAAGCGCTGAAATCACCCAACCGCCCTCCCAAAGACCTGCAAGGGATTTCCTCCCACGTCTGTCCTAGGTACAGCAGATATACCCTCCCCTGTCACCTGTGTATGAACCTATGGTCAGATACTAAGGATACCACAACACCGAAAACTCCTGGGGGAACAGTCTCAGGTCAAATCGAAAGGCGTGGGCAGGGTAACTGAGCCCGAAACTCAAAAGAGTCCCCAAACGCGTTTCAATCCTGGTATATGCTCGAAACAGAAAGTAGGAGGAGTATTCCCAACAATCTGATCTCACAAGGCCTACTGCATAGATCCCAGGCAAGCTTTGAATGAAGTGGGTTTACCTATGATAGTTGAACTACGATTTTTGCGTAATGTGTGACCTTGGGTGGTTTAAGGTGATTTAAACCCAAGATCCTAACCAAGACTAGTTGGTGTAGTGTATCCCTAAAAAGAAAATTGTTGCTATTTAATTTTATTAAAGATTTTTAGGATTATTATTACTCAAAAGGTAGTGCGTTTGTGTGGCGTGGTTGCAACAGGAAAGCAAAGTGCATAAATTATAACTTTCGACAACAAAACTTTTTATTTTTTCATTTAATGTTCTTTCCAAATTGAAACTGAAACCAATCTAAGAAAATTTTCTTTTTGTTTTCTTTTAAAATTATGAACAAAACAAACTATGCTATTTTGCAAAATATATAAGCCTCACTATTCTTAAGCTATCAAATTTTTGCTTTTTCTGTTATTATGAACGAAAAAGAACTCTAAAAGTATGAAGCAAATAAGACTTATACAAGATGTGTAAGTATGGCAAAAAAGGGTCTTAATCTCACAGTTGTCAAAACAATGGTTCAACAAAGGCTTGTCCTACAAGTTTTTTCAAGATAAAAAGCCTTCACACTTGGAAACAAAGCGGATAGAAAACAAAGAGGCAAAATGCTACACACTGGAAATCAAACCCAAGAGGAATGCCCCAAAGCACCAAACCCTAACAAGACCACTAAGCCAAGTAATCAGTAGGCAAGCGAGTTAACAACCACCTTACTAACACAAAGACTGAAAGATGAAGCAAATTGAAGTGCTCCAATCTCACTTGATACTGGAAAAAGACAAAGAAATCAAGAAATGTTGGAACTCAAAAGTTTGAAAGACACCCTAAAGGCTCCAAAACGGACCAAACCCTAAAACAAAGGATAAGATGCCTAAAGAGAAAACAAATGTTGCCACAAACAACAAATTCAAAGCATACAGGTTTGGAGATCAACAACACATGGTCAGGGCAAAGATAAGCAATTCTGTTCACTAAGGAACAATGCTTAGTCTCCAAAAAGGGTAAAAAATGAACCAAACACTTCACCGGTAAACAAGTGACCCAAATATGGCAAAAAGACTCAAAGAAAGGTTCTAAGATTCAAAGAAGAGTTGCAAACCTCAAGTACCAGTCAAGGAGACCTAAAACAAAGTCAGAAGACCACCCAAAAAGGCAGAACACTCAACCAAAAAACCAACAGAAGGCTACAGGAATGTACCCTGCTGTGCAGTAGGGAAACTAGCACTCCTACAGGGATGGGCGCTACTGTATGAATACAGACTAGTGTATGGGAGCTACTATATATATAACAGAGTAGCGCTCAGGTGTTAAAGAGTCAAAAAACTGACTTTGAAAATATGCAAAAAGACTGAGTGAAACAGAGAGAAACAAGCAGGGGATACCTACAGGGTTTCTCAGCAGATTAAAGGAGTTAATAGGTTCTAGAAAGACAAACAAGAAAGGTTTCCTAGAGCAGAAAAACAACCGTCCCCAACGGAGTCGCTAGTCTGTTGGCGGGAAATACTACCCTATAACGAGGAAACGGATGTTATCAACTAAAAGGGGATGACAGGTAAGCATACTAACTGTGTTACAGAGATGTTTATGAATGGAAATAGGTTATAAGTCTTGAGAACATACCTTTTGAATGAAGTTCAATCCTAGCTCTTCTTCAATCTTGCGCTCAATCCTCAAGTCAACCTCCCGTTTGATAAACCTGTAACACAAGTACCTTTCTCAGCTTATCTTGGATAATATATAATGATGAAATGGACAAAGCAATTTAAACATCAAATATTAACCAAAACAAATCCAAACAAGTACATAACTCAATGAACACTTGATTTGGGACAAGAAAGATGCTTCAACCTTTTATTGTCAAATGCAAATTGATGATACAAAGTATACCTGACTTTGCAACATGCTCCTGCAACCTAATCCTGGGCTCCTGCTCTTCTCTGGCTTGGAAATATTCCAGCATAACCTCCTTCAACACAAGCTTCTCTTTAAGATTCTCTCAATAACATTCATGTCTAACCCCTCTCTTCATTCCTCCTTGTATTTGTAAGACAAGGGAGGCAGTTCAGGTTGAGAGATGGTTATGGAGGAAGTTGGGGAAGTTGGGAAACCAACTGCAACTAATCCTCTTCATGAAATTAATTATTTTTTAATCATCTTTTGAGGTGTATGCTACTATTTCATAGTGTAGTAGCGCCCAGGGCGCCACTATAGTGTTTTATAACTAGCGCTCATCACTTTTTAAATGTTGTACGCTACTCTATTGAAGAGGAGTAGCGCTCATGAGGGTTGAGCGCTACTATTGTACACTGGAGTAGGGTACAGGCGCTAGTTTGTTAAGGTAGAGTAGCGCCCATGTCTCAAAATGACATTTTTTAGGGTTTTGCCAGCTTGCAAGGAGGTGGAGTAGATCAAGGTCTCATCTAAGGTCAACCTACTCCTCCATCCAAGTTGTCCTTTTGTGTGATCAACAGCTCAAGGTTATCACGGACGGAGAAGTGCAAGTTTGACCTATAACATGGGCTCTTTAGGGTTTTTACTATATAATAAGTTTGTCAAGTGTAAACAGTCATGCGAACAGTTTTACCCTTGGCCATTTGATGAAATAAAAGATATTGACTATTTAAGGTATTTGAAACTAAATGTTGTTTTAGGAATACTGTTGGGGTTTCGACCTCGTGTTGTCACTATATGTTCCAGATGTGCTAGGTTTTTTCGTGATGGACGGTTATAGTTTTTAGAGCTCTCGACAGTAGTAGATGGAAATATTTTGGAATCAAAAAATAATGCTTCTCGTTGATTTCGAAAAGTTATAAAAGATTTGTTTACTGTCGTCGTTTTGATAAAACTGAGAGCAATGGTTGAAGAACTCTATGGTAGAAAGTGTTTGGTTTTTGTTTTCTCAATGGATAGTTATGTGGGTCACAAATCCATTCTATTGTAATTCCTTTCATATGCTTCGATGTTAAAGTTTGTAATATAATCTAAAGGTTTAGCAAGTTTATATTTTAGTTATAATAATATTGTATATTAACTAAGGCAAAATGCCTTATTTGAAACTTGTTGGAATTCTATCTATGTTTAGAATAGTCTAGAGATTTTAGCCGTAAGGTTGGATGTGAGTACTTGACAATAAATATTGTTCTGATTAGTGTAGTTGTATAAGCGATAAGGGTTTCTAAAGAATATAACATGTAACCTATAGGGTTTCGAAAACTTGATCTCTGTCTTTGTTCTGTTATTGTGAATTTTTTTAAAAGTCAATGATAAACTGAATGATATTGTATACTATGTATGTGGTTCTTGCTCTCCTGTATAGTTGTTTCAAATGGAAATCTACAGTCATTATTTCGATTCTGCTAGTATTTATAATACAAAATATTAAGATGTTTTAAATAGAATAAACATATGAAAAGAAATATAGTAGGAAAATATATATATTATTTGTCTTCTATGAAGGCTAGTTAACCTAAAACTGAACCTTAGGATTTTTGCAGAAAGAAAAATGGAAAATGTTTATGTATTTTTATTTCTATTGCTGCGACTATAATTGTATTAAATTATTTAAATAAACAAATAGTTGCTATTTTTTTCTATCACTGATACATGAGATATGTCAATTTCAATTTGTAAACAAATAAGGAAACTACAGTAAATATAACAGAGTTTTTCTATTTCATTATTCTATCTGTTTGCATATCATTCATCTATTTTTAAAACACCCTTCCCTGTACTAGAGTACGACACAAGGACAGTGCGTGGAAAAATATAGGGAAGTAATTTATTCTATCATTTCATATAATTCATTCAACAATTTACAGAATCATAATCAGTTCAGGAAATCAAATATTTACTTCTGCATGTTGATAACTATTAATATTTAACTAATAAATCCTAAATTAACAGTTACAGAAAATAAATTAGAACTACTTAAGAAATGAAATAACAAGTAGAACTTGCAAATGAAGATAGGGTGGACAAACACCCAAAGAGGCATGTTCCTCCGAACCTTCTCCAGAAGAAGCAGCCAATATCACTTGCTCATATGGACCCCCGAGCCTGTTTACTGAACCACTAGGTAGAAGACTCTGTGTAGAAGCAAGGTGTTAAGGTTGTACTTCCAGCAATCAATGGAGACTTGCAATACACCTCAAAATAACTCTCTGCACTCAGCATTGAACTTTGCACTTAGCAGAAGTGAAACAAACTTACACTACAACTCAAAACATAGCTTCCCTTCATCGAATCTCTTGTGTGCATACAACAGAACCACAAGGTAAATTTTCTCGTCAGAAAAAGTGTGAGCCTCTGCTCAAATTCAATGGCTTATAAAGATGCCTAGGTGTTTTAGTGGTCAGTTTCCAAATAAATGAGCCTCAATCTCCAGTCCCATCTTTCAAGGAACTTTGACCACAATTCAAGGGAGTTGTCCCATAACAACAACTAGTTACTGAGTTCCTGATGCTGCCACTTGTCCATTGCCTTCTACCCCAGATTCCATTCCACCTAGTGGGTCAGTAAACACTCTTTAAACAGTCTCTTTGGGTGAGTGTCTCCTATTTTATTTTATTAAATAATAATATTGTGCAATTACAGTCATCCTTGACCACTTGGCCAAATATAAAGCTTTACAATAAAAGTTAAGATAATGTTTTTCTCAAACATAAAATGTTTCAGTAATGGGTATGTTACAAGGTGCTTCAGAGCTCACTTTCTCAACACCTTAGTAAAACAGTCTAGGTGCTCTAGAGATCACTTTATCAACACCTAATTAAAATGAATTAACATTAAAAATAAATAGTCTTTTCTTGGGATATTACAATAGGTGAGAAAGAACATAGAAGAGAGATATAGAAATGCAGAGAAAGGAACCGAAATTCTGATTCTTTATTTATGCAAGTATTCAAAATACATATTGAGGCTTTTATGCACAGCATCCATGGCTCATAGATATCAAACAACATCCATCAATCACTGCTACAATCTTATACTGCTGAAAAACACCTACAAATGGAAACTCGAGATGGAATAGGACTTAGAAAAAACTATATGAAATGGAATGAAGCTGGAAATGGCATGGAATTCCTACAAAATAATCCTCAATGATATGGGTAGGGTTTCCAACTCCTCACTCACCAATAGAAATGGTAAACAATCCACCCGGTTACACAATGATTGAGGGACCCATCACCCCCTTGGTATGCAAGGGGAGCATCACCCAAGCACGAGTAGCCTAAGAAACTCAATAGTAATCTAAATAAACAACAAGATAACCCTGATGCTGCACCATACCTTCCCTTTTAAACTTAGAACCTCTTCATGTTTCCAATACAAGGTTCTAGTACCATGGAAGGATGAAAACTACAAAACTAGTTTGTCCACTTAGTCAATACTAGTGGAAAATACCATGGAACATCAAAAACCATCCATTGGGTAGTTGAGTGGTCCTTATCCTCATTCAATGCGCCAATAAACTCTTTTCCCAATTATCCTCTTTTTTAGGGAGCCTTGGATAACCAACTTGGATTTTGTCCACTAGTTTTCCATGTTTTAAGGAAATGCCTATTTTCAAGGGATAAGCACTCCTTTGGGTCGTACTTCTCTCCTTGGCACCCGTTTGACTTATTTGACTCATTTAATGCATTTGATAAGCATCCTTAGTAGCACAATATCCCTATTCACACCTTGGACCAACTTTGCTTGCAAATTGTGGACAAACTTTTTCCTTTGATTTATTTGATCAATTTTATGCATAGAAAACCTTAAGAAAATAATTCCCAAATTAATTATGAATTTCCACTCAAACCATGGTGATCTAATGGGCACAATGGTGAACCATAGTGCGTCCAAAATGGGGACATTGCAGAATCAGATCAAGCCAATTGCGAGAAATTAGATCCAACAAAATATAGAGCCATGGAGGACGGAGAAACCTTAGGGGAAAACGAGGAGGAGAGAGAAACATAAATAGATGATGAAGAGCTACAAAATATTATAAAAGCCAGCAAAAAGGGTGATCTTAATTCCATAATTTCTTCCCACATTGTTCTCATAAAAAAATATCTCCAAGAAGAAGCAACCAAAGCCTCCCTTCCAATGGAAGGAAAAGACTACCAAACAAATCAAATAGGATTCAACCATGTGAATCACCACTTCGCCCATCTAGAAGAAAAAAAGAAGCAAAAAGAGGAAGGAATACCAAACAAAAAAATTTGGTCGAGCTTGGAGAACATTTGGTAGCTTCAGGTAATCACATATCTCTTTCTGACTGGCTTTAGTCACTCCCTTCTCCTCAATAGTTTCCCCATGAAACTTTTGTCCAAAACATTCGAGGTATGTGTGAGAAGAGTAAAAGGTGTACACTTTCCATCCAATATTAACCGGGAATCTCCTTCCATTGTTTTGTTGCAAGAAACCAAATGCTCAACTAACTCCCTCAACTCCTTTGCTAACTTTTGTTGGAAAGGCTGTAGGATTATGGCCATAGATGCCAATGGTTCTACCAGAGGAATTGCTACCCTATGGAATCCTAATCTTATCTATCTCTAGAATTCATTTTCCACTCCCTGCACTTTGTCTACTTCCTACTTTATTCATGCCCTTGAGTCCTCGGGAACCATCATTAATGTCTATTGCCACTTCTCTCCTGCATCCAAGACATGATTCTTAGCATTGCTATCTCACACTTAAGAGATCGCTCACATCCAATCATTGATCCTTGGAGGTGACTTCAATATGATATCCTCCCCTCTTGAAAAATTAGGTGGTATCCCCCATATTGATGCAGCAAGCAAATCCTTTGGCCCCCTTATAGCCTCTCTTGATCTGGTTGATATCAAACCCAAAAATGACAACCACACTTCGAATAACAAAAGAGGTGGACCTCATGAGATAGCCTTCAGGGTAGATCATTTTCTAGTCTCCTCCTCTTTGGTAACAATGGGTATAACTCTCTATTCCTTCATTCTCCTTGAAGTAGGTTTGGATCACTGGCCCATTAGTCTTGAGTTTGACATCAACACCAACCCTCAAAATAGACCCTTCATGTTTGATAAATTCTAGTTGGATCACCCTTAATTCATGGAGACCCTTTCCCAATGGTGGAGTGAAGCTCCCGCATTCCCTAGCTCCAAGATGTGCCAACTCCAATAGAGGCTTAAATTTGTTAAAGGAATATTAAAATCTTGGAATAAGGAAGTCTTTGCCAACATATTTTAATCCAAAAAACTTTTGGTATAAGAAATGGCTTGCAGCAGGAAGCCATAACCAGAGGATATACAAACAATATTCTCCATAAGGAACGACGTCTCCAAGATGCTATCAATCAATGACTTGACCAAGAGGAAAATATTTGGGGACAAAAGTCCAAAATTTGATGGATCAGAGGGGGGGGGAATTGAATTTCTTTCATGACTCAATTATCCAACGTAGAGCCCACAACCACATTGATTTCCTTCAAATAGATCAAGGATTAAAATTGTCTAAGCATGATAAAATCGCGGGAGAACTAGTCAATTTCTATCATAACCTTATATCAGAGGATAACATCAACTGTGATCAATCCATGGACTCCATTCTCCAAAACATTCATGTTGGTTTCAAAAGAACAAAATGAAATTCTTATGAGGCAAATCACCTTAGATGAAGTGGAAGAGGTTGTCATGAGCATGTCTCCCGAAAAATCCCCAGGTCCTAATGGATTTATGGCTGATTTCTATCACCATTGTTGGAATATTATGCAGTAAGACATTTGGGAAGATGTTTAAGAATCGTGCTCACACTTGGGACAAAAGGTTCTTTGGGGGGGTTCAAAAGAAAAAGGAAAAAAAATGGGCGCTGATAACTTGGGACAAACTTTGTAAACCCAATTTGTTAGGAGGCCTTGGCATCCAGGATCCAGAAATAGAAAAAAAATCCATGATGGCCAAGCTATGGTGGAGATGGATCACCACTCCTAATGCTCTCTAGGAAAAGATACTGAAAAACAAATATGCTAGCAATATCGCCCAACAAGACCTCATTCGCATGTAGAACTCCATCCCAAGATATTTATTTGGAATGTAGCATGGTAGAAAAAAAAAATTGATCCAAGAGCATGCTTTTTGGGAAATAAGAAATGGACAAATGACTCTTTATTGGGATGACGCCTGGCAGTAGTGTGCCAAACTCAATTCCCCCCTTTTAGTGCTCATATTCATTATGACACTATATTTGCCAATAAATTTCTAGTTTCTCACTTATGAAAACCTATGGCGAATGATCTGCAATGGTGATACTAGAAAGAAAGACCCAACTAGCACAACCCCCAACAGGACTATCACTGGGAGAAATTTGGGGAAGACCTTCTCTCTAGGAAATTTTCTTATCGCGAAGGAGAAGATGTATTGTGATGGGGTCATGAAAGTTGGGGATTCTTCAGCATCAAAGAAGCTTATTCCATGTTATCCAATCATAACATAGGGCAAAGGGACAATATATGGAAACAAATCTAGACCCAAAATATTTTGCCGTAGGTATCTATTTTTCTATGGATGGTCTCTTGGGATACGATTCTCACATGGGACCACATCACCAAGCGTAGCTTTGATGGTCCATCAATATATATGCTTTGCAGCAAAGCTTCTAAATACAGGGATCATATTATTTTTGTTTTTTACAGAAACGGTTAAGTAGCTTTCATTATATAGAAAAAATGGAAATTACATAGAAAAGAGGAAAGATTGCTCCCATAAAAGGGTGGCATCCATCACTCCTTGTTCATCTTCTTCAAGCTTATAGTTGGTATGAAATTTTCCAGTTCTGTGAAAACTATAAGCCCTTACAAACTGCCCAAGTAGTAGAATGCAGAAATAAAACATAGATACAGTGTTGTCCTATACAAAAAAATGAAGTGTGGAACTTTCTAAAAGAGTGCTAAACATATGAAGTGTTCCCAGCCTAAAGGCTTCAAAAAACCAGTGTAGAAAACATAAAAACAGAGGAAGTAGCATATCGAAAACCAAAACATTGAGAAGCCAACCGTCGAGCAGGTAAGGGTGGAGACCAATTTCCATGACTGTGCCTTTAGACTCTGCCATCTCGTTCTTTTCATTGCTGAGGTCGACGAAATTGCCACTGTGTGCCATAAACCTTTTCAGCTTGTCCATCTTCCTGCCAAGTTCTTCATTTTACTGCTCATAACATCAACATTTGAATTCTTATGAACCTTGTGTGGATAACAGAGACCCAGAGTCTCTTCCAGATGTTCCACCTTCTCAGCAAACTTGCTATTTTGGATCTTAACCTCTGAATGGGTTGCTTGTGCCAGGGAGGAAAGACGGTTTAAAGCCCTTTTGAAATCCAATTTCTCATTTTGAACCAAGTGAATTTGAACTTCAAGATCCTGTATCTGTTTCATTAGTTCCCCTTCATCCTGCTTTTTACCATACCTCTTTTCGTGCCCCTGAGGCCGTCCAAACCCGACCTTCTTGTGACAAAGGCCAAGCACAGGGGAGATGATCTACTCATCTTCCATCGGGATGCCATTGTCTTCATCCACCAATGGAAGAGCTCCTGATGGGATTGTTGCAACACAAACATTTCGCATAAACATCAAAACCATCTTGAGGAGAGGACCCAGAGATATAATGTTCCATATTCACACAGAATCCCCTGCTCCCGACAGAGGATGCTTGCAAATAGGAAAATCCAATGCTCAAAGGTCTAGCGTGAACCAAGTAGAGACAGATACGAACAAAGGCCAACCCGTCCATTCTTAAGCTAATGCCCAGACTTTGCATGTCGGCCAACTAGCGATCTGAACGGATGCAATAAATGGAGAAATGTGTGAGGATCCCGCGCGAATCCAGATGACTGTCGTTAGGCAGGGTTATAATTCCGAAAATTATTTGTACATGGCAGATATAGTTTGATAATGCCATTGAATTGTGAAGAACGCTTGTTCTATGGAGAGAACCAAGGCTAGGGGATCCATATGTTTTCAATATGACATGGTCACATTCAAAAGATCCATAGGTGAGCCCAACTCCTTTGTTGGCCATGATGTCTGCTTGCCCATTTAGGCCTCTCAAGATATGGAGATAGCTTACATCTTTGAATTCCTTATTAATGTTGTTTAGAAGATAGTGCATCTTAGTGGAAGGGCTCTTCCGGTTGTTGGCAATATTTCTAACTTCTCTAATGACAATTAGTGAGTCCCCTATAACCATCAAATTCTCAATTCCCATATCTCTAGCGATCTCCAGACCTTTAATAAGACCAAGCCATTCTGCTCCATTGTTAGTCTTTTTCCCAATGCCCCAGGCAAACTCTCTCTGTTTGTTCCCCTTGGAGTCAAAGATTACTCCTCCCGCACCTTCCAACCCTAGTACATGGATCATATTCTTAACATGTGCATATTCTTCCAATACCTTTGGGACCAAGGAGCTAGTATATTTTTCCAATACCTCTCAAATATCAAGCAACAACATTGTCAATCAAACCTAGTAGCACTTCCCATGCTTTTCTCTTTGGGAATTCTGGAAAGAAAGGAACAAAAGGAATTTCAGTAACACCAGCCTCTCAACAACTCATATATGGAAAACAATTCAATCAAATATTCATGAAAGTATCTTGATGTCTCCCTGGTCCTCTGAGGACTAGAATGGACAACTTGGTGATTTCCCAATTCTCCCTGCCCGAGGCCTTCACCAAGATTTGAATCAAATCAGGCACCCTCAATCCTACAACCCTCCTGTGAGTCCTCTCATTTGGTCGCCCCCCGAGGATGGCTTCTTAAAGCTCAATTTTGAAGGTGCTAGTATAGGAAATCTGGGTCCGGTTGGCTATGGAGGGGCCTTTTGGGATCATAATGGCCAGATTCTTTGCATCTATGCAAGTTCTTTGGGAGTAGATAGAAACAATGCAGATAAGTTGCATGTGTTGATTCAAGGTTTTAAGATTGCCAAATCTGAAGGCTATCACCATCTCATTGTGGAAGGAGACTCCAAACTCATGATTCAAATTATCATCAGACTCCTCAATGGCTCCAAAATCAGCAAAATAAGTCTTAGTTGGATACTAGCCACCAGATTAGAAACTCTTTCCTCCAATATTTCTAAATAAATGGCTCTTATCCCTCGCCATGTTAGAAGGGAGGCTAAAAAGCTAGCAGACAAATTAGCTAACTGGGGCGTGGACCATCCTATGGAAGTCTACAACCTCTCTTGGTCTTCCTATCTAGATGCTTCTGTCAAAGAAGAATGTGTTAGAATTAATCATCAAGATTTGAATCCCCACAGCGGGTGTGTCTTTTCTCCGGCCATTTAGAGTGATCATGCCTAATCCTCCAAGCATGTGGAGGGGCAGAACATGCAGGCCTGCATGTGTCCACCCCAAGGTTCATAGTAATATGAGCTCTTCTCTGGTCATCATGTTTCTATCTGACATCTCGTACAAGCGATTTGGGGTCTTCCTCTTGGCACTCTAATCACGTGCTCTTCCTTTGTGCGAGCTTTCATGGTGAATAAATTCTATCCTGGTCTTTTCTCCATTCACTGCATCATGATGTGGTTTCTTATTTGGAAGTGCCAATGTATGTGCCTCCACAAACATGGTTCAAATAACTCATTCCACAGGAGAACTCCATGGTATTGCAGTCATCTGTTAGATTTGTTGCTTAACCCTCGCATTCGTGGTGAGTGCCCTCTTTTTTGGCATTCTCTTGACCCCACTTCTATAATGGTGCACAACAAGGTTACCCAGAGGAATATTGCATCCAGTCCCCGGTGAATCCATATGCCTCGAGTCACTAAGTACATGAAGAATGTGCAGGATGTCTTTGAGTAGCTAGTGAAGCCGAGGGCCAAAGAGCACCTCTCCATGCTGGAGAATCATCTTCGTAGTAGAGGAAGCAAACTGGCTCCTAAGTAGTTGATTGATGAATTAGGGGGCATGGTTGAGAACTCAAGCTCCACCAGGACTTGAGACACCTGTTACACCTGAAAATTTGACATGTTGTCGAACATGAAGGCCCTGTTAAGTCTGGCGATGGAAGGTTTAGCAGAAGGAAAATTTCAGTACAGCCCCAATGGCTCACCCTTGGCGGCTCGGATGGATCATCTGGAGGATGGTTTGCAAAGGATGGAACATAACTAGTTAGTTGTTGATGAAATACTTAATGCAAAGCTTAATGCTTTGGATCAATAATTGACTGGAAAGACTTTCAGCAGTGCTTTCTCTTCTAGCTCCTTGGCCTCGCAGATGATTTATGTCGATTCCCTCACGCTTATCAGCATGACGCTCTTCAATCGGTCAAGAACGAGGCTCTAGGTGCCATCCATCCGGTCTCTTCCCCTATCTTAATATCTGATGATGATTAGCTTTAAAAATGAAATCTCTGTAGTTAAATTTGGCCTTGTTTCGGGTTTAGACAATCTTTTTTTTGTTATCCTAGTCATAATATAATTTGAAATCTTACCAAAAAAAATCATTTATGAATATAAGCACACAATACAAAACAAACGGCATTAAATTTGAGGCCCTACAAATAGTACACTGCGTTTGTAGATTATGTGAGTGTTAAAAGAATATTGTGTTCTTCACAACTTAGTTAAACTTCCCTAGGAAGAACTAAACAAAAAGGATAGGGTGATGTGTCATTACATAAAAATTGTTAATAATATCTTGGTTATATGAACAAATAAACATGGAAGTGTTTGGCATTAACCTAGTAAGATCATAATTTAGATTTAAGTTATGCGAATCAAGTGGAGAGTTTTGAATGATCAAATTAATAAGGCCACTATTAACATTGACTGGAATTTCACTCTTTCAAAAGCATTGGATAGATTAGTGAGTGCGTGGAGAACTAGTATCGCATGTAGCAATTTGTAAGATTCCATAAGATTATGAATTTTCTTTCAACACCGGTTCTAATTTTCAATTAAATTTGTTGTAATAATCTGGTAATCCCTTCGAAGAACAAATTGTTGAATATTCAGTGTGAGTGCAAAGTATGAATCTGAGTCAAAATTTGACTACTAAAGTTTAAACCATACTATTAAGAGAATCTTCATTATGAAGATGGGCTCATCTTAGTGATTTGTAATAACCGCATAAACCTAAGTTGCTTTTGGACAACTTGTTGAAATCAGAGAAAATTTTAGGGGTGAATTTAGCCCATGGGCTATTTTTAAGTTTTTTCCCCAAAAAAGATTCATTAATTTACCTTTTTTTCAAAAAACTCTAAAAATCAACCAAATTGCCCCAAAACTATATAAAATCCTTAGAAATGTGAATATGTTTACAAAAAATGAGCCAAACATTTTATGGTTGCACATTTAAGAATTAGTAAGATTTGCCAAAGATTTTACACTTTAAGAAAATTATGGATCCTTAAAATTTTCTCTATTTAAAATGTAAATTAAAATATGTAAAAAAGTATAATGGGTTACTCCATAATCTAAATATGAGTTAAAAATCATGCTATACATATAACTATAAAATTAATCTTCACTTTCTAATTAACATATCATCCATACATCACACTAATGCCCATACTTGCTTGACACTTTCCATTTTATTGCTTCTCTAATGAAGAGGAGGGTCCATTGCATTTTCTAAGTCAAATTAGTCATATGAAGAGTTGACACTTTCCATTTTATTTCTTCTCTAATGAAGAGGAGGGTCCATTGCATTTTGTGAGTCAAAGTACTCATATGAAGAGGAGGGTAGTTTGTTATGTCCCCAAAGGGGAACATATATAGATCGATGAATACCTATTAATCTGGTGAAAGCCTATAAATATTTTGCCAATACTTATAGTTTTAATAAAAGTTGAAATATTTTTTTATAAATTTGAATTTTTAAAAATTTTGATTGGCTGCATTCCTTAATGTCATCCTTGTTTTTTGGTTCCCAGGAGGGGGTTGCGGGTTGACGTTAGGCCTGCAGATGACACAAAAGGTAGCATGTTCTTAATGTTTACAGCTTTATACAAAGTTTTTTTTAGATTTTCGTGTTTGCTGCTGCGCTAGTGCGGTTCAGCATATGTTACAATATCGTCTCAGCCTGCATTGTATCAAAAACCTCTATGTGGATTAAATGGACCACCTGTCACATGCTGCACGCGCCTGCAGGGTTTTATGGCCATTGATAATATCGCACACCATTAATTCGTGTATCAACTTTGAATAGGGTTTTTGTGCGTTGAGCGGCCTGCAATACACAATTAATTAATTCACGGATTCTTTCTTGAAAAGTATGTATGTAGGCATCATTTCATTTCATTGGATCTTCTTTAGAAATTTGCAATGCTATGTATTATTCTAATTTCTAACATTTCAATTGTTTCATTCATTGGATTTCTATGGAAATTTGCAGTGCTAAGTATTCTTTTAATTTATAACATGGAAAATCCATGGTTTCATCACAGAATGCAGGAGGAAGCGGCCACCAACAGTGAGTTTATCTCTATTCGGACGGTTCTTGTTGTTGTCTATTGGGGGTGAGTTAAGTATTTGAAGTCCACATTCTGCATCCTCATTTTTGTCATGGTTATATAAATAGATTTGATATCATATTCTCATAAACATTTTGTCTCTCAGTTTGTTATAGCGTCTGCATTTCAAACGTTCTTGCTAATGGGATTGAAGGATATGTCTCCTATCTTTGCTCTGGCAATGCCTAAATTGGCTCCAGCCATTATATTCGTCATGGCATGGGCTTTGGGGTTGGTACACGCACTTCTAACTCATTTGTTCCATTCAATCTCTGTATATTTTCTTATGGGTTTTTACAGATTTCAGAAACTAAACATTTTGTACCTTCAGTTTACAGGTTTCAGAAATTAAACGTTCTTTACCCATGTGGATACTATTTTCCAAATATTACACATTTCTGGTAGATAAGAAGATAAAACTCAACTCGAAACAATAGAAAACCCTTCGTTGGTCAATTGTTTTTTGGGAGAATATATTGATTTTCAGGAATTTACAAGGATAGTTCAATGGCTCTCCCAGATATCTCCTCACGTATATGTTTCACTTTTGTTTCTGTTTCTCAAAAGTATAGTACACTTTTGATGGTGGAGTAAATTTTTTTTCTATTAGGGGAGAGGCTCCTATTGTTGTGCGGGAACCAGTAGTGGTTATGGTTCTCGTCACATCAACCACCCAAATCTTGCAAATGACAAAGTTAATTAAAAAACATTAAACAACATATTTTTGCACAGATATATATTATATTAAGTCCAAAATAGGAGTAAAAACTGATTGGGACCCAGCTAACAGTGTTCAGTCCATTTAATGCCAACATTAAAAACCATCCAATCCAATTGAGAATCCACTCTGTCTTGCCATTAATTACAAATTAAACATCAAAAAACCCTCTCATACTCAATCTACTAAGTACATCCTAGGCATCACATCAGCCCTCATGAACCACAACTGGAGAAGCAACAATCAAGCAGTAGGATCCAGTGTTCCATCACCCATTACCACCTGCACACTACAAGTGGAAAGGAGGGTCAGCATCTGGTACAGAGTTATTCAACAACTCACACATGCAACCCCAATAAATGCCCCAACCCACTGAAAAAATCAAATCACCCATTAAAATTCATGAAATCCAAAGGAGCTGCCAACCTCTACGAATGCCCAAAAGCAAAAATGCATTAAACTCTACAAATAAAAAAATCAAATCATCCATTAAACCATTAATTCAGCAAACAGAATTCGAACTACCACCCTCTACGAATGCCCAAACAAAATTCGAACTGCCATCCTCTACGAATGCCATAAACTCTGCAAATAAAAAAATCAAATCATCCATTAAACTGAACATCAAATCAAGCATTGAACTCAACCAAAGCAGCTGGCCAACATCAAAGAGCACATGGATCATGCAAACCCAAATCTCCAGCCATTGGATCGGTCCCAAATCAATCCCAGCCTCCCATTCCCAGAATTAACCCTACAATCCATGTCATTTCGCCCATGCAATCTTTTTCAACATAAAAAAAATATAAACCAGCCTCTTTGCACACAATTGAACCCATTTGCATCCATTCAATTCATCTAACTTTCAAGCAGTGCGTGCATTTATCAGCCAAGACTCAACCAAGCAGTGCGTTTATCAACCAAGCAATGCATTTATCAGCCAGGACTCAACCATCCATCAACAACCCAAAGGTTGTGTGCACAGTGTCAGCCATACATCAACATCCCAATAGTGTGTGCACTGTGTGACAGGTTTGTACAGTAACCTACCTGTTGTATTCGACTAACCATCTATTGAAATAAGCAAGCAGGAAAATGAGAATGATAAAAGCAACAAGTATATAATGGTTATCACTTCTTTCAACTTTGCTTAATATCCATAACAATTTGAAAACTATCTTGAAATCTAGTTCAATTAATTTTAATATCCATAACAATATGAAAATTATTTACATAATCTCTATGCTTTTGTACAGTTCCATTGATATCCTGACTTTCGAAGCAGTATAGTTTACATAATCTCTATGCTTTTGTCAACACAAGTATCATGGCAATAAGTGCAATAAAACCAAAATAGACTATGGAAAGAGTGAAAGCATAAGAGCAATTGATGATCAAACTTCTTATAATTAATAGTTCAGTGACATCTATGAATAGTTCAATAGCTAAAAAATGAGATCACGTGAAGTATATTAAGAGCCTTAGGCGAGCATAGTAGGGGTGATTTAACACTGGGAGAAGCTATATTCATATGAACATTTCAATACCAGCCAAGCAAACATTAAAATGGCCACAATCAACATACAGACATGATAGCAGTGTGATAGTAGTGTTACTCGCTTCTCTTTAACAAGTCCACATTTTCTCAATTTTCAAACCTCCATTGTTAAGCAATTGACCCAGTGAAAATTATTAAAACCACCAAAACGCCATACCAGACTCAACCATTGCGTTACTCAATATTCCATTTTTTTTCTGATTTTATCAATCACATTTCTCCAATCTTTCAAAACATGCTTCCCTAAAAAAATGGAATCTTTAGATAAGTGAAAGAATTTCAATCTTGTTTAGCATTGAAATCTTAAACATGAGCAATTTTGTGGATTTGTTTGTAATTCCATTGCATAAGGATCTATAATACTCACAGGTTATTTATCTAGATGTTGCAGATTCTCATAGCCATGCCAAGAGTCAATATTGCACGTCGTACAAGGAACACAAGGAAGCGGGGTACGTAGATACAATGCACATCATCGGATGACGAAAGGGCTCGTATTTCAAATGACAACATTGTTACAACAAATTCTGAGAATGGTTCTGTGGAAGATGTAGATGGTGTGGTTCCACCATCAATGACAAAGCCATCGCCACCCATAGTTCCAGCATCGCCCAATCTCCCACCATCTTCCACAGTGCAAGGTGCCATTTCAACGAAGAAAATCAATGCAATTAGAGGATGGACCAAAGAAGACATGCTGGCTGCAATTGACGATGTCGAATTCAAGGGGTTTTCTGTTAGAGTAGCGGCAAAAAAACATGGGATTGCACCCATGTCAATCCATTACTGGATAAATGGCCTAACCCATACCAAGAGGAGAGGTCCTCTTACAGTCATGACTGAACAAGAGGACGAGGAGGTAGTGGTGTGGTGCAAGGAGATGGCCGAATTGGGACATGGGATAGAGTTGATAGAACTGAAATCAATTGTTGCTCAAATCTGTCAGGGGAGGCCAAACCCATTCAAAGATGGGTTTCCAGGTAAGTCTTTGTGGGCTAGTTTCAAAATAAGGCATCCAGAGCTAGTGCTATGAACTGCAGAGGGTTTGGACAGAGATAGGGCATTGAATCTATGCCCCATAGTTGTTTCCAAGTTCTATGACACTCTTTCTTCTGCATATGAGAAACACTCTTACAGTCCAGACCATATTTGGAACTGTGACGAGACAATGTTACAGGCAGGAAGGAATTGTGGCATGCGGGTCATTGCAAAGAGAGGGAGCAGGAATGTGCCGAAGATTCTACCCAAGAGCAGGGAGTGGATAACCATTCTATCATGTGTGAATGCAATTGGCTCAGCAATCCCGGGGTTTTACTTTTTCAAGGGAAAAAATCGGCTGCAAAACTATATCCAAAACTATGAACCTGGGTCGTGCATGGCTGCACATCCCCATGCATGGATGACTAAAGAACTTTTCCTAAATTGGCTTTTCCACTTTGCAGCATCCATACCAGGTGGTGTCTCACCTGAAAATAGACACCTGTTGGTTTTATATGGCCATGGCAGCTACATTGTTGTGCAAACCATCGAGGAGGCAAATAGGTTGGGCATTGACTTGTTAACACTTCCTGCTCACACCACTCACAGGTTGCAGCCCCTAGATGTGAGTGTGTTTGGGCCTTTCAAGGCTTATTTCAGGTCGAAACGTGCTGCATGGATGGCTCAAAACCCAAGGGTAGAGGTAAATAGGTTTGAGTTAGATGAGATTGCAAGCAAGGCTTTCAAAAGGGCTCTCACCCCCCCCAATATCAAGGTTGTCTTTAGGAGAACAGGTATCTGGCCATTGAATTATGATGCTCTTATGCATGACACTGGGAGTAGCCGATCATTTGATGTGGATGACCAAGAAGCTGTAGCTGGCGAAGATCTTGAGGATGTCGAAGACCAATTGGATGGCCAGCAAGAGGCAGATGCTGTGGACAACATCATGTCCCTTTCTCAAGGAAACTGCGAAGGAGTTGGTGCTTCTGATGATGATGAACAGGTCTGCGCTCCACAATTCAATGATGATGCAACAGAAGATAACATGGGTTTAGGTGGTCCAGCCGGCACACAAGTGGATTCTGGGGCAAATATAAATGTGGTCGATGGTTGTTGTAGTCCAAGCAGCAACAATGACACATTGACAATGCCAACCCAAGTATCTCAACCATCATGGATGGCAGAGGCCATGATGAACTTGAACAGACACATTGGTGGTTCCACCAGCGATGAAAGCATGAACATGCCTTCACAGCCAAATGATATTGTCCATTTTTATGTTGATGGTGGGTTGGTAGCAGATCCTAGCATAGACAACGAGGATGCAACTGAAGAATATACTGTAGCAGAAGAACCTCTCATAGCTGAAGAACCACTCCCAGGGAACACACCAAGGCTTGGCAGATTCCTAAAGTTTCCAATGGAGAGAGTATCAATGCAAGGAAGGGAAGGACAGGCAGACATTCTCCGATTGTGCCGGACTTCACAACTGCTCACTTTAGAAGAGTACATGAGACTCTTGGTTGAATCTGAACAAAAGAAATATGATTTGCAGGAATTAAAACAAAGGAAGAAAGATCTTGCAAAGGAAAAGAAGGAAGCAAGGATGATTGCAGCTGGACAGCGAGCACAGGAAAGGATTGCAAGAGAGGCTAATCGACAAGAAAAAGTGCACCAGAAGCAGTTGGCAAGGCAAGCAAAGGAAGCAAGGAAGGTGCAA
This sequence comes from Larix kaempferi, assembly GCA_027924585.1. Taxonomy (NCBI): domain Eukaryota; kingdom Viridiplantae; phylum Streptophyta; class Pinopsida; order Pinales; family Pinaceae; genus Larix; species Larix kaempferi. The sequence goes on along the minus strand of BSBM01000542.1, from coordinate 192,703 downwards.
CAAATGAACCAAAATAATGCATCACAAATGGAGGAAAGGAATGTGATGGCTGATACTCCAAGAACAACCAGTGAAAGGAACATAATGGAAGGATCATTAGAAACGTTTGCAAGCAGTGCACGATTCTACCAGGATCTTATTAACATTCAGATACCCCGCTATAATCATGCAGGTTTACACCCCACCTCTATTCCTACTACTGTAGGGTCCCATCCTATGTTAGATTATCCAACACCAGCAAATATTCCATGGGTCCCATGCACAAGTCAGGCCTATGGCTATTAAATTCCTCCTTGGTTGCAAGGAGTAAATTGGCCTCAATCTGTTTCCACCAACCCCACCCTTCCTAATCAAACATGCTCGGTAAGGTCACCCTACTTGTCTCAAGCTGGAAACCCTACAAGAAATGATGTGGGAGGTGACGAACCTCTTGAAGAATAGGGTAGCCGGTGTATAGACCAACCAAATGGTATTTTGTGATCAAGGCATTTTCTTTTTGTGCAGCCCCAATCAAGCATGGTGAGGACTTGATATAACCTAAATCCCATTCATTGACATCTACTGCAAACAGAGGCATTGTTTTGACATCTACTTCAGACATAGGCGGTGTATAGACCAACCAAATGGTATTTTGTGATCAAGGCATTTTCTTTTTGTGCAGTCCCAATCAAGCATTGTGAGGGCTTGATATAACCTAAATCCCAGTCATTGACATCTACTGCAAACAGAGGCATTTTTTTTACATCTACTTCAGACAGAGGCATTGTTTCGACATCTACTTCAGATAGAGTTATTGTATTTGTATTTCAGTACTATTGCTATAAAGTGCAGTTGTTTAATTATAAATGAGCAGTTCTTATTTATTTATGTTTGTTTCCATAAACAAGGAAGTTAACCATAACAAGGAAGGTAGCCATAACAGTCACTCAAAAACCATAAATTTTCACTCAAATATCTACTTATTTTGCAGCCTCAAATAGTAATATAAAGCTGAATATCAAGTTCAAAAACATACTGCTGCAAAATTACCAGAAACATAACCAAAATCTTAATTGAACCATAATTGAAGCAGCATTCAACCAACAAACATTCACACTTTATATTACAGCGGGCATAACCATAATTGAACCAGCATTTAACCAACATTCACACTATATTTTAAATCCACAACATTTTCATATCCACAAGGGGCCATGCCAAACCGAATATCCACATCATCTACTTATTTTGCAGCCTCAAACAGTAATATAAAGATGAATATCAAGTTCAAAAACATATTGTTGCAAAATTACCAGAAACATAACCAAAATCATAATTGAACTAGCATTCAACCAACAAACATTCACACTATATATTACAGCGAGCATAACAATAATTGAATTAGCATTCAACCAACCAACCATTGAATTTCCTCTCAAGCATAAGCCTACCTTGTTGCTAAGAAATGGATGTGTTGTTGCTTGCTATTAGTTCTTCTTGTCTTCTTAATATCCTATGGATTTAATAAAATTCACATAAAGAACATCGACTAAGATGGGTGTGGTTGCCTACAGTTCCCATAATTCCCAATGGTTGGGCCAAAACCCCTTCTTGAATATATGGTGGTCCTAATTCCAAGGGAACCTTTGCAAATTGAAGCCCAATTCAACCCTTGTACCCAATAAATTCACAATGACCCTTATAACCAAATTTGAATAAAAAATATGTCTCAAGCAATTATGTAGCCAACTATCAACCTTAATGTAAACAACTCATTCATAAATAAGAATACAACAAAAGCAAGGGAAACATGCAAGGTTGCTTAAGTCTTATTGCAGCCTTTACTTCTTTTGCAGCCTCGAACAGTAAAGGGAAATAAAAATGAATATCAAGTTCTAAAACCTACGTTGCAAATTTTTTAAAATCTTATTGCAATATTGCTCCCAGTTACCACTAATCTACAGTAAGCATATCCATAATTCAACCAGCAAACTTTCACAATAAATTTCATATTGGCAACATTTTCATATCCCACGGGGCCATGCAAATTTCATTTCCACATCATTCAGAAACCTACTGCTGCAAAATGACCTAAATTAACAGAAACAAATTCATTTATCCACCCAATATTTGTCTGCCAAAACCAAACGCAAACATCATTCATCCACCCAATTGTGCATACCATGCCAAAACCAAAAACCCCTCAACCACCACATTTGCAAAATTGTGACCGCATATGCCCAAAAACGCCCAATATAAGCTGTAGAAAAACAAAGGATCCCATACGAAACCCTCCAAGGCCAACCCTAAACAACGAACAAGTATACAACTATATAATTACCCAAAGGGAAACCGGTGGAAGCCAATTCAGGCAAGTTGTTTATACCAGTTTTTCGGACCCTATCCCAAGTTACAACCATGTATGCAAAGCCAGAACCGTAGCAACTTCCTTAGAACCAGAGACACCCAACGGGGGTTTGAAAAAAGCATTCAATTCAGCAGCAACCGGAACCACATTACACAGTCCCAGGCGGTTCAACACGCCATTTGCCATTTTGCCAGGGCTTCACCACCGTATAAAAATAGTAACCAGACAGGGTCCAAAAAACTAATCAACACTAACCCATAATTGCACTTGCAAACTACCAGACAAACCCAAGAAACCACAGAAAAGCTGAGACAACCCTACCCGAGCCAAAGTGTTAACGAAAACTTCCATGACGAGATGTGAAGTGTTAAAAAAACACTGTGGAAGTGTTAAAAAACACTGTGGAGAAGCTGGTAGGAAACCCCATCCATTGCAGGATGCAGAGCCGAAGGCCATCGAATATGCAGAGCCGAGGGACAAACACAATACTGTAAAATTAGTCACAGCAGATCTAATGAACAAGTAAATCAATCACAACAGATGAACATAGAAAATATGGTGTAAAACTGTGCAAAACATGCAGCAGTGCTCAATATCCCAATAAGGGTGAATAATTACAATACAATCTGACAATGTGAGTGAGCAATTCGAATTGACTAAGTAGGCCATTTGAATCACTGAATGGAGTAGCTTGACTCCAACTAGGAGTCCTCATCATCAATCGGTGGTGCTCATCAATGCACAAGAACCAGTCATCTAGGTGTCAATCTGAGTCTAACTGAGTGTAACAAGTGTAACTGAAGTGTGTAGCACTGATTAAGGGAAGGAGGCTCAGTGGGGGGCACATGGGAGGCTAACTGAAGTCAGAACAAGTCATATAGTCAATCTGGAGGTCCAACGGAAGTGAAACAGTCAGTCGGGAGTGAAACTAGCCTCAAATCAGGGAGAATCAGAGCTAACTAAATGTAACTGAAGTGGAACTGCAGTGGTAGGTGAGAAAGTGCACCGTTCTCTAGCAGTAGGTGAGAAGTGGGCGCCTTTCAGACTAGGAGGGATAAAGAACTGAAGTAAGTGGCTCTCAGGTGCTAGAAAGAGGTGGCTAAGGTGCTGGAGGCATCAACCTGGTGACTGGGATGCACGCAAAGTGCATGCAAACCCTAGAATTTGCATGCAAACCCTAATTGCATGCAAGATCCTGAAAAAGATGATGTGGATATCCGAACACCCCCCCTCAATCTAGACTATGATGTGCAAAAAATAATGTGGGGCCCTGGTAACTAAGACCAAAGGTCACCCCAATACAATAATCCAAAAAATGTTGAAAATAAACTAAGTGAGGAAAGAGGGAAAACCCAGTGGGAAGAAAGCCCCCACTCAAGCTAAAGCATAATAATGGATCAATCTGTCTCCACCATGATGGAACTCACCCCCAACAGTGAACGGAGGTAAGAGAACTTCTTCTCAATGAATCTCTTGGTGAAGATGTCTGCAATTTGCTCATCAGTAGGGCAATATTGCAGAATGATGGTTCGGTCATGCACCAACTGTCGAATGTAATGCACATGAATCTCAATGTGTTTGGTCCTCTACCGCTGAACTGGATCTATGGAGATCTTGATAGCACTTTGATTGTCACAAAATAGGACAGTCGAAGTAGTGCCACCAAAACCAAACTCGAAAAGAATACCCTGCAACCAAACTGCCTGAATGCAGGCATTGACTGCCCCTCGATACTCTGCCTCTGCTGAAGAAAGTGCAATGGATGCTTGCTTTTTGCTGGACCAGCAAATAGCACCATGACCAATCATGAAAACATAACTGGAAGTGGACTTCCGATCAACGGCTATCACCTGCCCAATCTGAATCAGTAAAACCAATGAAATCAAGCTCAGAATCTGCAGCATAATGTATGCAAAACTGTCTCGTACCTTGCACATACTGCAAGATCCGCTTGGCTGCTCGCTAATGAAGCTCATGTGGCTGCTGCATATATCTTGACATGGTACTCACGGCATATGAAATATCAGGCCTTGAGTGTGTCAAATAAAGTAGTGAACCAATCAACTGTCGATACATATTGCAATCTGCAAGCGGTGTAGAATCTCCCTCCTCAAGACTGATTCCTTAGAGGAATGGGAATGGGGCTGCCTTACATTCAGCCATATTAAACTTCAATAACAGGTCGGAAGCATATTTTTGCTGAGATATAGTGATCCCATCAAAATTTTGAGCTATCTCCAAGCCCCAAAAGTGACTCAGCAAGCCCAAATCGCTCATGTCAAAAGCTAGATTTAAGGTAGTTTTTAGCTTGTTTATTGAAGTAAGAGTGCTACCAGTAATGAGAAGATCATCAACATAAAGTACAATAACCAAAAAATTACCTTTAACTCGCTGAAGATACACATTCGGATCAGATTTGCATCTTTGAAAATTCTGAGAAAGAAGGAAGGAGTCCATCTTTGCGTACCAAGCTCTTGGGGCCTGTTTTAACCCGTACAAAGATTTCTTCAATCTGCAAACTAATGATGGATCTGATGTGTAGCCCTCTGGCTGCTACATATATACCTCTTCAGCAAGGTCTCCATGTATAAATGCACTCTTCACATCCATGTGGTGCACTTCCCAGTGCTTGGATGTGGAAATAGCCAAAACAAGGCGGATGGAATCCATCTTTGCAACCGGTGCAAAAGTCTCAGTGTAGTCCACTCCTTGGACTTGGGAGAAACCTTTTGCCACCAACTTTGATTTGTATTTGCTGATAGAGCCATCAGCAGCAACTTTCGTGCGGTAGACCCATTTACACTTCACTAATTTTCTTCCAGGTGGAAGAGAAACTAGCTCCCATGTGTTGTTCTTTTGAAGAGAACTGTACTCTTCATCCATGGCACTTTGCCATCTCGGATCTCGGTGGGCAGAATAGTATGATGTGGGATCTGAACCAGCCATCAAATAACAAATCTCAGGAAGTAATGGATTAGCAATAGAAAGTGCCATACCTGCTCTTTGAAAGTCTGCTCTTGTTCGTCTCGGATCAACAGGATTTCCAAGGTTCGAACCAGCAGATTGGAGAGTGTTTTGGGCCCACTTTGGTAACTGAGGAGGATCATCATGGTCGGATTCCAAACCTGATATTTCATGATCATCATATGCTGCTACAATATCAGAAATATCAGAACTCATACCGTCATTATTGCTGCACGGATCTTCTTCTGGTGAAGGCGGTGAATCGGCAGTCTCTTCCTCAACTAGTTGCAATTCTTGAAGCGGTTCTTCAAATTGCACACTGCGCTCTATGAATATCTTTTTAGATCTGATATCCATGAGTTTATATGCTTTTGATTCTTCCCCATATCCTATCAGTATGCACTCGATGCTTTGTGGATCCAAAGCTCGTCTCTTCTTGGAAGGAATTCTAGCCCATGCAGTAGAGCCAAAAACTCTCAAATTTGACACATCCAGTTTGTGACCAAAGAATGCTTCGAAAGGAGTCATACCTTTCACGGATGAATGTGGAACACGGTTCTGTATGTATGCAGCAACATTGATTGCTTCAGCCCAAAGATTTGCAGCCAAACCTTTTGATTCAATCATGCATGTAGCCATCTCTTTCAATGACCGGTTTTTCCTTTCCGCTACACCGTTCTGCTGGGGTGTGTAGGGAACTATATGTTGGATCTGAATTCCGCTTTGGGAACAAAGTTGCAGCAACTGGGACTTAATATATTCTCCACCATTATCAGATCTAAGAGCTTTGATCTTGCTCTCAGTGGCGGTCTCAACAGAAGCCTTAAAATCCTTGAATTTTTCAAGCACTTCTGACTTGTTTTTGAGAAAGAATACCCATGTAAAGCGGGAAAAATCATCAATAAATGTCAAAACATACCTTGAACCATTTAATGACATATGGGGCAGCGGGCCACTGATATCAAAATGGATCAACCCCAAAATAGTAGAAGCTCTGCTAGCTTTACCGCGGTCGAATCTGTGCTCGGGGTGCTTCCCAATGATGCAACCAGTGCATATTCCCTTCGAGGAACGGAGTTGTGGAGGACCATCTACCATGGATTTGTTTGATAGCAGCAGCAAATACTTATAATTAAGATGTCCAAATCTTTCATGCCAAATCCTACTAACCTCATTACCACGTGTGCGAAGAGCAGTGGGCTTTGCAAGCGGAATAAAGTGTGAAAACTCATAGCATTTTGCAGTGTGGTTTGCCTTTCCGACTGCAACAAGTCTTCCACTTTTGATATCATAAATTTCAACTGTATTAGGGCTGAATGTAACTTGCTTCGGTTCACCAGTGTGTGTCATTTGATACACAGAAAGAAGGTTTGAAGCCAAGGAAGGCACATAGAGAACATTCTGAAAGCTTCCATGCTCTACATGAATCATACCTTTGCCCTTTGAAGAAATTTTTGAGTCATCTCCCAAATGGATAAGGATGGAGCTGTTTGGATCGAATGAAGAAAAAGAATCAATATTTGCAGCCATATGATTCGATGCACCTGAATCTATCAAGAGAGTAGTGGGCTTCGAAATAGTTTCCATGAGTGCTTGTCCTCTTTCATGATCATCATTCCTATCCTTCTTCCTTGCACCGTCGGGAAGAGTTATGTTGTTCTTTTCCAAAAGGAGGGCCATTTGATCTATAGTCTTCTTCATACATGAACTTTCGGGATGAAATCCACAGTTGCAATAAGTACATTTAGATTTTTGGTTACCTTCTTTTCCCTTTTGCTTGAACTTCGAACTGGATGGTGCATTCGTTTGTTTGCCCTTCTCTTTTTGCTTGTGAGGCTCGAATTTGGGCTTCTCCTTCTTTTGCTTTCCTTTACCATTCGAGATCTTGGGTCCTTGAACATATAGGGCTGAATCTTTGGAGCTTATGGACCCCATTTGAATCAACTTGTCATGCTCTTTTGTGACGGACTCAATGAAGGCATTCAAGGTAGGCATCTTCCAATTCAGGGTAGTTAGTCGACCGGAATTGAAAGTAGAGACAAATACCGAATAATCTTTACCAAGCTTGCTTAGAATGGAGAGGATCAATTGTTTGTCCTCTTTGATAACTCCACTGTTCTTCAACTGCAAGTTCAAGTTCTTGAATTTTGTGAAGAATTCATTGATGGTATCGAAATTCTCAGGACTAAGGGCAATCAATTCATTCTCTAATTGAAAGGCCCTAAGCTCATCCTGCTTGCCAAATAGTGTTTCAAGTTGCTCCCATATTGCTTTTGGAGTCTTCAATCCACTGAGATGGAAGTGAAAATATTTGGAGATGGAGAGACAAAGGAGACCATAAGCTTCATCAAGCTTGTTGTAGTGTTTGGTTCTATCTGACAGATTGTTTGGCTCCAATTCAAGACCAAGAGTGACTCGGTAGTAACCTTTTGAACGTAATATGATCTCCATATCATCTTTCCAATCAAAATAATTGAATGGGGTGAGGATAGGATTTGAAGAAGAGTATTCCATTGCTAGGAGCGAGTGCACACTAATGTAGAGGAGCTTGCATGCACAGTGTAGCGAATGCAATTGATGTAGGGGAGCTTGCATGCACAATGTAGCGAATGCAATTGATGGAGACAATAAACCTGCAAATCACAATAAACCAAGAACAATGAGGTCGAACAATCCACCCTTTTAGAGTTGCATCACACCTGGGATTGGAGATCAAACAATGTTGAATGGGTCCAATGTATCAGATCCAGGAATTATGTGGAAACTCAAGCTTCTGGAGTGGTATTGGAAGTATTTTCAAGCTTTGCATGCATAGGAGCGAATTCCCTTGAGATATTTCATGCCAAAACTTTTTGCAATTTTTGAGCAATTCACTCAAATATTCTTGTAGAACCACCTGTAGAAAAGAGATCTTGTCCTTGCAATGTCTTTGATACCATGTAAAATTAGTCACAGCAGATCTAATGAACAAGTAAATCAATCACAACAGATGAACATAGAAAATATGGTGTAAAACTGTGCAAAACATGCAGTAGTGCTCAATATCCCAATAAGGGTGAATAATTACAATACAATCTGACAATGTGAGTGAGCAATTCGAATTGACTAAGTAGGCCATTCGAATCACTGAATGGAGTAGCTTGACTCCAACTAGGAGTCCTCATCATCAATCGGTGGTGCTCATCAATGCACAAGAACCAGTCATCCAGGTGTCAATCTGAGTCTAACTGAGTGTAACAAGTGTAACTGAAGTGTGTAGCACTGATTAAGGGAAGGAGGCTCAGTGGGGGGCGCATGGGAGGCTAACTGAAGTCAGAACAAGTCATCTAGTCAATCTGGAGGTCCAACGGAAGTGAAACAGTCAGTCGGGAGTGAAACTAGCCTCAAATCAGGGAGAATCGGAGCTAACTGAATGTAACTGAAGTGGAACTGCAGTGGTAGGTGAGAAAGTGCGCCCTTCTCTGGCAGTAGGTGAGAAGTGGGCGCCTTTCAGACTAGGAGGGCTAAAGAACTGAAGTAAGTGGCTCTCGGGTGCTAGAAAGAGGTGGCTAAGGTGCTGGAGACATCAACCTGGTGACTGGGATGCATGCAAAGTGCATGCAAACCCTATAATTTGCATGCAAACCCTAATTGCATGCAAGATCCTGAAAAAGATGATGTGGATATCCGAACAAATACAGACAAGCAAACACATCCAACCACCGAGAAAACGAGCCAAAGAGTTAATGACATCCATGAAGCGACGTGGAGTGTTTATAAACACTGTTCAGAAGCTGGTAGGAAACCCTACCTGTAGCATGCCTTCCGAAGGAAGAAATCGCCGTCGCCAACCTTCACGACCTAGCAGCCGGCACAGGAGGATGCAAACACTTCCATTATCAGGATCGCCAACACGGAGAGTGGTGCACCAAGGAGAACGCCCACCGAACGAAGCCACCAGCTAAACAACTCTGCAAACCATGCGAACCGAACCATTATAGGAGGAATGTCAACCAAAACGGGGACAAGGGTGCGAGTCGAAGGGTTCTGCGTAGCTTCGTCAACAACACGGAGTTGGATAACAATAGACTCAGGCCTGCGCGGGAATTGGAGCCCCGGCGGACCACTACCAGGGTGCTGAAACGGCCACACTCCGGTCCCGAACAACATTGCACAGGGTGGTAGAGCAGCCCGGGAAAAACATGAAAATGGCATCCCTAAACCTCGCGAAAACCCTAAAAAGTTCCACATGCATGTGCTGGACACGCGTCGACATACAATGGGCACCTGTCGTACAGCGAACATGGACTGCCGGGTGTCCGTTGATGTGCTCGTGTGGACCGCGCACCACAATTGGTGTCCCTCCCCTAGCATCTTGAAATTTGGTTGTACAATTTTTAATTAAATTGTAATTTTTCAATAAATTCATCCATTCAGATACACCCCTATCTGAACAATTATACAATTCCAACAATTATTTTAAACATATTATTGCTTAGTAAATCCCTAGTCGTTCTTTAGCTTGCCATTTGGGGCCACATGAGATGCTGGGTAGCCTTACTTTACTTCCATTTTTTTTTAATTATTGCTTTGCTCAAGTGTTGATGGTCCAGTTCACACTTTCATGGACGGATTCAAAGCTATATCCATCATCTTGGCACTGGCTGGTGCAGAGGCTCGACCCCAACCCCCGTAGTTTCAAAGTACACAGCACACAACAAAGAATAAATTCACACGCAGTCTCCAACTAATTCACTTGCAAGAGAATTAAACACATAGGATTGAAAACATAAATTTTAAATTTTGCATCAGCAAATGTTTAAAATTTACAGACAGGCTCAAGGCTTCTTGCTTCTTAGAACTCTACTACACTACTTGGTTTCCACCCCCTCGCCGTTCTTGGCTCATCTTACCAACTGTTTTTCACTCCCCTTACCGACCAAAATGGGCAGGCAAAAAAATTAATGCACCCCATCTAATTTCAACTACCACACATTAAATGCACAAGCTACCCTACCAAGGAATAGGTGCCAAAAGATATCAGTCGATCCCTAAATTTGATAAGGCGCCACGTTACAGGAAGCGGAATCTAGGGCTCCTGGAATATCATAAAGTGGGAAATGCATGTAGATAAAAAGATATTTCTCCATGGAATAAGGGTATCTCAGCAAAGGAAACTTCAACACGTTTAAGTTGCACTTGGAAATTCATGCGGATTGAGCTGTGCCATGCGGATCAATTTTTTTGCTTGTTCTCTTTACGAGACTGCTTACAGTGTGACTTGTACCTGTCCTTTCAAAGTTTCAAGTTTACTTTTGGTCGGTTCGATGTGTATTGCCATGATAAATATACGGTCTCTTTATGTGAGGCAGGTTGACGTGTCCGTTTAAGTTTCCTTTGGCATTGATATATTTGCACGACATCAACGTCTTTCCCATTGCAATGTCTAGTTTTGGTTCAGGTGGGTGTAGATTTTCAATCTACAAAACAAGTGTATGGGGAAGTGGTGGAATGAGATAGTTGTAAATTGGAATTGGACTCTGGAGATACATATGCATGGAAACCAAGTGTCTGATAGAAGTAGTGGAATTAGATCATTGGAATGAGATAAATATGCATGACCATCTAACATATTTAGGAAGAGATGTCGTTGAGTCTTCTTGGCCGCGTTATCTTTGGCGTTGGGCATAGAACGTCATGGATGATTTGTTGCAGCATTCATCTGTAAGTAGTTTATCATTCAGTCTATGGTATATTAATACTATTCAATTTTTAGTTATTCATCATTTTGCAAGATTGAACATCTATTAACTATCATTTTTAAGAATCATCAGGTAATACTCGGGCAGAGAATTAGAGTGGTTCTTAGTGAATATCATGAAGATGACACATTTGACTGTATTCAAATGACAAGGTTGCAACTTGTTCATGCTAAAGGTTCTCTTTTGGAACGCATTCTGACGAAGGTGAAGTCCCCAGCCCTCACATGGCTCCGCTAGAACAAGAGTTCCAGCTCTTCCCTACCTTCTTGGATTGTAATGAAGAATTTAAGGTTTTCAACTCCAAACATCCGGCTCCCCACAATTCCTCCAAAGATGTCAATGATTCCATACTTAGGCAGCTCTTCTAACTCAGAGCACCCACTACCACTTTGGCCTCGGGAGTCGAGGCTTTCTCCACTGCTCCAACCCCTTACGCTCTTTAGCATCATACATGAGTCTGTGTGCAATACCTCCAAAGATACCAATGTTTCCATACTCAGCAACTCTTCTAACTCAGACAACCCATGAACATCTATGATTCTAAGCTTTGTCGCATGCTCCAACCCTCATATGCTCTTCAGCTTCACCTCCCTGCCCCCAACTCCTCCAAAGATGTCATTGTTTCCATACTTGGCAGCTCTGTTAAGTCAGACAACCCATGAACATCTAGGATTCTAATCTTTGTCACGTTCTCCAATCCTCGTATGCTCTTTGGCTTCACATATTCGTTTCATCTTCTCACATTCGTCTGTCGGCCACAATTCCTCCAAAATCTTTTGAATTCAACTAAGACATTATTCTGCTATATGGTAATTAGAGGTAATTGGCTAAACGTTCTACATTTCGGTCCAGTCATTTTTTCCGTAATACACTTTTTTTGAAAGCCTAGTTCTCTGTGTTGGTGCTATGTGTTAGAAGAGGTGGAAGATGTTGAACATTGTATGTCGTTGGAGTCTAGAGATGCTCGATTTCTGTAGATATCCGAAATCAGTGGAAGTAGTGAACTAGCTGCTTGTGCAGATGGAGAACGAAAGGAGGCATGCTGCTTTCTTTAGCAATCAATGACTTTTTCAGAGACTGGACCATTTTTGCAATGAATGTCGCAATAACATTGGTTGTTTAATGGGATTTGCAGTAACGCAATAAAACCAGTTTTGCAATGGAAGCAGTGACATTGTTTAATGGGTTTTACAATGACGCAATATATATGAATGTTTAATGGGCCTTAAGAGCCTTGCATTAATTAATCGTTATTTAGTGTTTTTTTTTGCATTAATTAATCGTTATGTAAGTATAACTTAACTTCAATTTCCTGGATATGAAGAAACTCTGCAATGTTCGTGTGTTATTCTCTTTTTGGATGTATGGCGTGTATTATGATGATTACTGAGTGTTATATTTTAATTGAAGTCTGGGTATGATGTCTGGCAGATATTTAATTTCTTAAGTTTCTTCAAATTTAAGAAACATATGAATAGCCTATAAATGTCCGTGTATGATATTTCTCTTAACTAAGTTTTTATTTCTCTCTTTTGATTTCTCATAACTAAACTGCAAAACCAGTTGGCATTTGTTAACTTCCTTTAATAAAACTGCAACATATTGACCAACCAACTATTTAAGAGGTAAGCATGGCATTTATTTATGACAATAAATATACATCTTCCTGTCACAAAATTGCAAGGTGGCAAGTTGTTAACACCTTGGCATCTTTACATACAATAAATGCACAGCGTCCACAACAATTTTGTATTTATTTACCAACAAAAATGCATAACTTCGGAGAAAATTCCACAAATTTATTGTCAAACCTTTTTCATTTAAAAACAATAATGCACAGCTATCTCCGACGAAATTGCACCACTTTATATTTTACAAAATTGACCTTGACATCTATTTACACCACTTGCTTTGCATTTTAGCTAAATATTCACGGCCACTGCCCCTTCCCATGGAACTTGATACCATTGTGGTTTTTATTCGATACGAACTATCGTGGCCAGGACCAACTACCTAAATACAAGGCAGGACCAACTATAGTAGCAAGGAATAACTACCTTCTGAATGTACCTGGAGTAGCAATTCAGGAGTCATATGCTAATGCAGTAGCAATACCTGGTTTCTTCTTATTTTAATTTCAGAAGCGATGGACCAGTGCCCACTTTTGTCGAGAGAAAAGTGATGGACCAATGCCCACTTTTGTCGAGAGAAAAGTGATGGACCAGTGCCCACTTGCATTGAGAACAATCTGTGGTATTGCACACATACTCATGTATGATGCTAAAGAGCGCAAGGGTTGGAGCAGTGGAGAAAGCCTCGACTCTTGAGGCCAAAGTGTTAGTGGGTGCTCTGAGTTAGGAGAGTTGGGTTGAAGTATGGAATCATTGACATCTTTGGAGGAATTGTGTTGGATTTTAACCTCTAAACTATTATTATGCAAAAAAAACAATTCCTTCAACCAGTTTTTTCGTTGCAAAAAACTCCTCATAACTAACCGCAAAGCTGGTGGCAATGTCAGGACATTGCCACCACGTGGCTCTTGTTGATTAATCGCATTGACGAATAGTCGAGAGGGCAGTTTGTTGACTAGTCCCCGTCAAAAAATACTTGAATAAATCTTCTTTCCTACCAAAATTATGAATGGACGGATGCGAGAAGATGTGTAGAATTTAGTGGTGGAAGCCACAACGTTGGTGCCCGTCCGAAAAAAACTATGAATGGACGGATGCGAGAAGACGTGTGGAATTTATTTGTGGAAGCCACAACGTTGGTTCCCGTCCGAAATACTTATTTGTAGAATGTATTTGTCCGTAAAGCAAATAGATGAACTATGGGACACGCCATTTTAGTCAAGCAAAATTAAATAGTCGAGAGGGTAGTTTGTTGACTAGTCCCCGTCAAAAAATACTTGAATAAATAGTCTTTCCTACCAAAACTATGAATGGACGGATACGAGAAGATGTGTGGAATTTAGTGGTGGAAGGCTAGCCACAACGTTGGTGCCCGTCCGAAATAACTGTGAATGGACGAAATAACTATGAATCGACGGATGCGAGAAGACGTGTGGAATTTATTGGTGAAAGCCACAACGTTGGTTCCCCTTCCCGTCCAAAATACTTATTTGTAGAATGTATTTGTCCGTAAAGCAAATAGATGAACTATGGGACACGACATTTTAGTCCAGCAAAATTAAATATCACGGCGTGTTGACTTTGTAGTCTTCTGCACTGCAAGTCCATGCCGTTTAACTCACGCCCGCTCTATTCAAATCCATTTCCTTCGTCTTCTTAATTACCTCTTCTTCTCACGTTGCTTGCCATTCTCCTCCCCTGTTGAACAGCTGACATCGCTGCTCATTAAAAATAACAGAAGATGAGAATGCGTGTTCTTCCTCTTTGCCTTGTTATTGCATGTGCCCTACTCTTCCTCTTCTCAACATCATGTCTCAGCAACCCTTACGACGAATGTCGTTGGGATGATGTATGTGGGAGCTTTCACTTTGGCTATCCTTTCGGGAAATACGCGGGTTGCGGTGACTCTGAGTTTCAGCTTGACTGCGATGATGATTGGGGCTATCCTGTGATGAATATTAATGGAGAGAAATATAGCATATTGAAGCCCCATACCTTGCGCATTAAGAGCGATAATAATGTCATGACAATTGTTAAGCACAAACAGTGGTTGGACAAGTGCAATCTTGCAGATTACTCTCAATTCTGGTCGCCTGGCTCTAATTTTGCTGTCAACAGAGATACATACACCGGTCTCACGGTTTCGACTTGCAATAAAAGCGAAGGGGAAATGTCTAAATTAGGATTTAGTCAGTTTCGTTGCGATGATTGGATTTGGTATTACAATATTAAGAACCCAGAAGACGAGGCACACTTCTGTCAAACGCATCATCGAGTTCCAGTACCAATCAAGAAGAACCTCTCTGATCCGCAGATCATTAATCAGATAGTAGAGCAAGGTTTTGAGATAACATGGCATGTCGACCCAAATCACAGCTGTGGCGCTTGTTTGGACAGTTTAGGCATTTGTGGTTATAACCCGTCAGCACCGTTTCTTTGCTATTGTTCCGACGGTAGCACATCTACAGACAGATGCCCCGCCCACCATGGTACGTTTCCTCCCTGCCTTCTACAAATTTGATTACAAAGCGCAAAATATGATTACAAGGCCAAATGCTTGGATTCTATTCGCTGCCTAAATAATCTCAGTTAGTTACTAGTTAGCTATTTCCAATGTTAAAAAAATAATCTCTATTCTCTATTCTATTCTCTATTTTACCAGTACGAATCTCACCCTCGCCTAATCCCAGTTAGTTACAAGTTAGAGATTCCCAAAGCTTAAAAAAACAATCCCTCCATTAGCTAGTTATAAGCTAACAATTACCATGGTTAAAAAATCCCTCCACTCTCTATTTCACCAGTACCTTCCATTCTCCATTTTTGGCCTCGCTTAAATAATCCCAGCTAGTTACTTGTTAACAGCAATTCTCATAGTTAAAAAAAATCCCTCCATTCTCTATTTTACAAGTACTCTTCAATCTGGATATATGTGGATGAGTTTCCGGAGGTCTTGAATATAAACAAGAATATACTGTTTATATTCCCGAATGACAGGGATACAAATTATCCAAATTACCAGACAGCCAATACAGTATGTAAATATGATTTCTTGAATCTGTTGAATATCCATATGTGATTCCCAAGTGCCAGTATGCTAAAAACAGTGGATCCTTGCTTTTACTCATAATATCTGTTATGCGGCGTTGCAGGTCGAAATAACAAGTTCGAGTTCGTGATTGTAGTAGGTAAATATGATCTTTTCCCTACTATTCAGTATCTTCGATTTAACGCCAATATCTTGTTTCCATAAATATATTCTTCGCAGTTGGACGAAGGTCACATTGATATCAATCTCTTCATTTCACCACAGGTTCCTTCTTTGGAGGAGTTGCGCTGATAGCAACAGCGATGCTGTACTACTTGAAGTTTTATAGGAAGAAAAGAAAACAACCTCCTCGTCCTCTTAGCGGTATTTCAAAGGTGGAGATATTCCTAAGGGAATACGCTTACGAAATGCCCACCAGATATTCACAATCGGAACTCAAAAAGATCACAAACAACTTTGCAGAAAAGTTGGGAGAAGGGGGTTTTGGTGTGGTCTATAAAGGAAAACTTGGGAACGGCGCTCTAGTGGCTGTTAAGCTTCTTGATCGGCATAGGCACAACGACAGTGCCCAATTCGTTAATGAAGTGGCCACCATTGGACGGGTCCATCACGTCAATTTGGTTCGTCTGTTGGGGTATTGCTTTGAAAGCTTTACAAGCGCACTGGTGTATGAGTACATGGTCAATGGATCTCTAGAGAAGTTTATATTTGCTGGAAAAGAGAAGGGGCGAATCTTAAGCAGGGAACAATTGTATTCAATTGCTTTGGGTGCCGCTCGTGGAATTGCATATTTACACCAAGATTGTGAAAAGCGCATTATACACTTCGACATCAAACCTCACAATATCTTGCTGGACGCAGAATTCACACCAAAAGTTTCTGATTTCGGTTTGGCAAAACTTTGTGGGAAGGAAGACGATCATATTTCAGTAACAGCCGTGAGAGGGACACCGGGATATGTTGCGCCAGAGGTGTGTGACAGACATGTGGGCCCTGTTACTGATAAATCAGATGTCTATAGTTTCGGTATGCTCTTGCTTGAGATTGCTGGGGGCAGAAAGAATATCGATGTCCAGGTGAGTCGTTCGAGCCGGTTGTACTTTCCTGAGTGGGCTTTCAAAATGCTCCAGAATGAGGAGATGGGAATGAGATTGGGAGCACGGAGAGGAGGAGAAATTGAAGGAGAAGATGCAGGGGAGAAGGTGAGGAGACTGATTAAAGTTGGATTGTGGTGCATTCAATATAACCCCAAAGATCGTCCATGTATGAGCAGAGTTGTTCAAATGTTAGAAGGAAATGGAGATGATGTGACCAATCCTCCAGTGCCTTTCAATTCTTCAGCAGTAACTGAAAAACCTCAACCATTTTCCACTGAAAGCTCACGTTCTTGAAATTTCAAAGAGGGGGAGTCTAAACAATATCTGATGATGTATGTATCACAATGCATCTCCAATATTATTTTGTGATGCGTGAAAGACCTTATAACATTTATAGATACGTTGTAATTTTTCTATACCAGTTAGTTAGATTGTATGTTTTTATTTAAGTAAATTTTTTAATTATTATTTTTGTAAAGTATTTAATTTTTTATTATTATTTAAAATATTTTTGAAATAGATTATTAGTTAAATATTAAATATATTATTAAAGTGATTGATATATATATATATATATATATTATATTATATTATATTATATTATATTATAGTATAGTTAATCACATTTAAATATAGTTAATTATTTTTTGTGGACAATTATATTGGATTATTATTAATCATAGATAATTATAATCATATAATTATGGTTGATGATGGAATTCAACGTATTTCATGGAAAGTTTGACTTTGCATAGAGTTTTATATTCATTATAGAAAGTAAATATGAGTTTTATCGTTATTACGATTTTTTTTTTCTCAATTGTATGCTAAAGTTAAAGTTGGTTATGATTGAATATAATTGATAATATGTTATGATATTTTAAAGTTGGTTATGATTGAATATAATTAATAATATGTTATGATATTTGCATTGTATATTATATTTTACATAGTTTAAATATTTTTAGTTTTTTATTTTTTTTAGATATATTTTTGGTTTGTGTTGTTGTTGGTTGGAAATCTTCCAAAAACCTTCGAATATAAAGTTGGAAATTGTATTGATATAAAGATATTCGAAGGTTTATTTATGTATTTAAAAATACAATTTAATTTTTTCCAAATTTAGATTTTTAATTTTTTCCAAATTTAGATTTTACCAAAAAAAATAGCATTTCAACCAAAAAATCACCGAAAAGTCCAAAATGTAGAATAAATAAATTACTCCTATTTTATTATACTTAATTTAAATTCATAATAATTGATTTCCATTAACTTCAATAGTTTATATTTAATTTTGTTTTTAATAATTGATTATAGTAAAATAAAATTTAATTATAGTTAATTTTTATTTTAATTTTAAAATAGAAAGTACTAACATTTTGGTTTTGAAATAAGAAAACAAGAGAGTTGCAATGTATTATGAAATTGAAGAAGGTACCAAAAATGGTAATGGTACACTATGATAACTTAAAATATTTATGTCGCTATGTGATGATTTCATTATACCCAGTTTTCAAACTATGCTAATAAATAAAAAGTTAGTTATTTTTCATGGAATGATATATGATCAGCATAGATCCAAATCCTAGGCTCTATCAAGCGCCGAGAGGGATCAAATCTCTCGAGGTGCAAACCACTTCTCACGTATTGCACTCAAAGAGCTATTCGAGAAGAGGTTTGCACCTCGGGAGATTTGATCCCTCTCGGCACTTGATAGAGCCTAGGATTTGGATCTAGGCTGGTTCCAGTCATGTGCAGTGATACAAAACTAGAGTTTGATCAACATTGTAAGGAACAGGTTAAGTTGAAAACACAGATAGAATTATGAGGATTATCATAATGTAAGTAATAAGTATTAAGGATTGAGTAAATTGTTGATGTAGATATATTAAACGTTGCAACAATAGTTGGGGCCAAAAGAAGTAATGGTGACTTATCTGGAAAATAATCGATTTTTAGTGTTTTTCTAATAGCTCCAATCAAGTAAGATTTTCTTGTACCTGCAGTTCCTTGGATAATCATTCGTAGTGGTTCATTCTTCGCACCTTTGTAATACTCAAGAATAATATCAAATGATTTTATTTGCTTCTCCGCTAAAATTTCAATTGAATAATTTTGAGTACAATTATTATGAACAATGGAATTCAATTGTCGGTTTTCAGATATTAACTGTAGTGCATGATTGGAAGTTTCCATATCAACAAAATTAGAGTTCCAATTTTCCTTGTTATCACATTCCATGTATCCAAGTATGTCATATTCATTGGTAGTTATATACTGATTCCTAAATAACCATGAAATTATCTCTCATTTATGCTTTTGAGAATCTTTTTGCACAAATAACACTTCTTCATGATCTCTTTAGTTCAGGGTCGTGTTTTCTAGGTTCTTCTATATGTTCCAATGATTCTTTTTCTCTTTCTCTTCTATACATTTGTCGTGTTTTTCTTTTTTGATCATCAATATCTTCATTTTTTTTCCAGAGAAAAAAAACTACTATTGATATTCATATACTGAATCAAATAGTACAAATATGTTCATGATTCAATCACAAGGATCTTTCGGATGATACCCCAAGCTGTTCTGTGAAAGACAGCCTATATATGGAAAGAAAAAAACCTGTGGATGTTCAACATATACAAAATATTCCCAAAAACTACCAATGACCTGCAAAAAGCCCCAGATAGCAAACTAATGAAGCCCCCATTCCATCAAAAAAGAACTATTAGATAAGACAAAGTATTAGTCATAGAAATAGATGGATCCGCAATCCTGAAGGCAGTCTTCAAACCATTCTTCCCAGAGCAGGTGTCCTTCAAATCCATCTAGAGCTTGTTTAGACAGTTTGTCCGCCAAACTGTTATGAGCTCGATAAATGTGCTCGAATAAGATATCATGCTGTTTGGAAAGTTCATGAAGAGTTCTGGAAGCCCAGTGTCTTAAATTTAAAACATTAAGCTTGAATTTTCCTTCTGCCCATTTAATGGTGACCCTAGAGTCACCGAACACCTTGAGATTTGGCAACCCAAATATGTTTGCAACCTTTAAAACACACCAAAGAGCAATTAATTCCGCCTTCATATTGGTACCTTTCCCACAGTTTAACTTGATAGAAAAATAGTGGGAGTCATTCAGATAAATAACACCTCCAATAGCACACAATCCCGCTTGTGATGCTCCGTCAAAGAACAGGACAGGTCTATCAACAATAAGACTGAAAACACTGATACGTTCTGTTTTCAGCATCCTTTCATCCACCTTGCATGAGTTGAACATTTTGAGGGCTGTCAGCCAACATTGGGTGTGGTCAGGTGTGGAGTTTCGAAATATGACACAATTCCTGGTATGCCAAATTGCCCAAGGAATACAAACTGCCAGGTAAAAGAACTCTTTGCAATGCCTGTACCAGTTTAAAAAACATGAATTGAAGTCCCCAATAGCCCAGTTTTTGGAAATATTAAAATGTATTGTCATCATTTCCCAGACCCTGCGGGAGAAAGTGCACTGAACAAAAAGATGAAGACGGGATTCAGCATTTGCTTTACAAAGAGAACAATAGTTCGGACCACTCCATCCTCACTTGCAAAGATTGTCCCAAGTTTTTAACTTGTTCTGCAGAATCAACCAAGAAAAACATTTAAGTTTTAATGGGATGTGCCATTGCCAGATTTTTGCATACCACCAGTCCGGGGGAAAGATAAATTTTTGCTGAAGTATTCTTTTGTATGCTGATTTAGCCGTGACTGTTCCATTCCCTGTATTTCCTGCCCAGACAAGCTTATCAACAGCATTGGTCAAATGTACACCGGCCGAATTTAAATTTTTTGTGTAGTTTTCCCAAATGCGTGCAAGATATCCCGATAAGCCTATCTCTTGTGCCGAAAACCACTTCTGAAAATCAGCTTGACCATTGTTCAGATGATGGATCTTATCTAATGTTGATAAGCCAATGATTTTTAAGTACTGAGGGATAATTGTTGGCAGCAAATATTCATGCTCTAACCCAATAATGGGATCAACTCCCACCCTAATCTGAGAACCACAGCCAACATGCCAGATAAGATCACATTTGATCCAATGAAAAACTTTCATAAACCCTCTCCAGATGGGAGAGAAATTCCAGCTTGTCAACTTTGGGTTTCGTATCCAAGAGTTGATGGCTGTCTTAATATATTTTGAATGAATGATTCTAGACCAGAGGGAGTCTCCATAAATACCACGCCAGCAGCTTTTTAACCTGAGGGCGATGTTGAAAACCTCCAAGTCCTTTATCCCCCATCCACCAAATTTATGAGGTCTGGCTAGAGAGTCTGCAGCAACCATAGGGATGTTTCTGCTTTTTGCTGTACCAGTCCACAGAAAGTTGAAAAAGAAACTTTTTATGTTTTTGATGACAGAGCTTGGAACCTCCATCAATGAAAACCAATATACAGGTATGCTAGAAAGCACCGAATTCACCAGTATAAGCTTTCCCCCGATTGATAGAAACCTATAAGACCAATGTGCTATTTTGTCTTCTATTTTTTTCAAAAGCCATTGCCAATCCCGAATTTGATATTTGTTTGGTTTTAACATATAGCCCAGGTACTTGAAGCCCTTTTCTAGATTGGAACAATTGAACGGCATGACAATTCGTATGCTTCTAATCTGTTCATCAGTTAGGGCAATGTGCAAAAAACTGGATTTTTCTTCACTGACCAACATACCTGTAGCTCTGCAGAAAATTTGAATGATATTTTTGTACATCTTCCATTCATCAACTGAATCAATACCACCCACAAGAACATCATCTGCAAACATGACATGAGTAAAAATAACATCTTTTATAATTTTTACACCTATAATTTTACCATCCATTAAGGCCCTGTTCACCAATCTGCTGAACCCATCCATGATTAAAATGAACAGGAGAGGGGATAGAGGGCAGCCCTGCCTCAAACCCCTGGAGCAACTGAAGAAGTCTGTAGGGCTGCCATTCACCAGCACAGCTATATTTATGGATCTGATGCAGGCCATGATCCATTTTATAAATAATGAGGGCATACCAATCTTGATGAGAATCAGTCTGATGAAAGACCAATTTGCCCTATCATATGCTTTGACTAAGTCCATCTTGAGCAACATAGCTTTCCTTTTATGAATCTTGATGCTGTGGATTAGTTCTTGTGTGATGCCAATAGCGTCATGTATTTGTCTGCCTTCTAAAAAGCCAAACTGCTCTTCAGATATATGAGTAGAGAGGGCACTTTTTAATCTGTCAGCAATTATTTTAGAAATTAGCTTATACAGCAGATTACAAAGAGCAATGGGGCGAAATTCTCCAAATGTTGCAGGTTTGTCTTTCTTTGGAATGAGAGTAACAAACGTGGAATTTAATCCACCAGGGATGTAGCTATTTGTCATGGAGTAATTGACAAGTTCCAGTAGTTCATTCCCCATCAAATCAAAGAAATGTTGGTACAGCTCAACTGGCCATCCATCTGGCCCAGGAGCTTTATCCTTTGCAAAGGACTTTAATGTTTGCTCAATTTCAACCAAGGTAACCTCTCTTTGAATATAATCTGCTTCATGCTCTTCAAAGAAACGTGGGTATAATTCAGCCACTTCGAATTGTTCCTTTGTGTAATAATCCCCAGGATCTGTATAAATATTATTGAAGAAAGAGAAAGCTTCTTTTTTTAGATTTTCAATACCTGAGCACAACATACCATCATCGCCTTGAATTTCCCATATATGTTTTGACCTCCTCCTAGCAGATGCAAATGCGTGGAAGAACTTTGTGTTCTTATCACCAAGTGCAATCCAGGTGGCTCGACTTTTTAGTCTCCATGCTTTTTCTTCCTGTAGAATTAATTCTTCTTTTTTTAGCTCCAGCTTTTTCATAATCCCAAAAGCTTCTTCTGATAAAGAATCATATATATTGGCTGCAATGGCATCTTGAAGCTGTGATTCTAACTGTTGTAGCTCATTTTTATCTGCAAGCTTCTTTTCTTTTATCCATTTGATTACAGCCACTTTTAAATTCTTTAATTTGAAACAGAAATTTAAAACAGGATTTGGATCAAAAACTTCACAGTTTTCCCAGAACTTTCTGACCATATGACAAAATGATTCATCCTCAAGCCACGATGCATTGAATTTAAAAGGAGTCGACTGTAAATGATCATATTGTTCCATCTGAAGTATAATGGGCCAGTGGTCCGAGAATTTTGAAGGATGAACCCAGGACCTATGCTTCGGAAAATGAGCTAATAAGGTCGACTTAACAAGAAATCTGTCCAGTCGTTTATGAACACCTTCAGCCCCGAATCGACCATTCGACCAAGTGGGGGAAAGTTTGTGAGGCAAGACATCAATGAGATTCTTTTCCAAAAGCAGGTTTAAGAAGAATGCCCCCAATTCATCCATTCTGGCGGAGATGCCCCAAATTTCAGATGCCTGGTATGAGAAATTGAGATCCCCTGCAATGATAATATCAGATAAATCCATGAGCCCCGACCCACTTAATTCAGTCCAGAATTTTTGCCTCTCTCTGTATGGAGCGTATACATTGAGCAGAGAAATGGATTTATGGTTACTGCAAATAGTCCCCTTTAATAATAAACCCCAAGGAGTACAGAAAGCATGAAGGTCAAAGAAATTAGGGTTCCATGCAGCAGCAAGACCCCCAGACTGTCCTTGAGAGCTAATAGCTGCTACTTCCCAATCCGGAAGAACATTGCAAATTTTTTGAATAGCTAAAGTGTCCTCACACATGGTCTCCTGAAGAAATAAAATAGCAGGGCCAGTATCTTTTATCAGA
Source organism: Larix kaempferi (assembly GCA_027924585.1). Taxonomy (NCBI): domain Eukaryota; kingdom Viridiplantae; phylum Streptophyta; class Pinopsida; order Pinales; family Pinaceae; genus Larix; species Larix kaempferi. Next base: position 169,075 of record BSBM01000542.1, on the reverse strand, counting down.
TTGGACAAGGCCTGCGCCCGAGACACCTTGCCCAATCCTCTAACGTTTAGTGATAATAAAGACATCAAGTAACAGACCTTATGGGGGTCGCTTCTCTAAGCCCCAGGGTTTCAGTATTCACTAACAGATCAGCTTCTTCTAACCTCCTAGAAATAGGAGTGTAAGAGTCAGAAATGTTTGTTTCGGGTTTTTTCTTTTTGCCCCTTCTGATTGTGACATTTTGTCGATTGATTGAGAGAATAGGTTTTGCTTCAGACCCGCTGCTAGGGTTTTTTGTGTAAGCCGGAAGAGGAGGAAATTCTTTCCCATAAGTTGACATGTGATATCCAGAATCAGCTAATATATCCAAATCTAAGGGATTTGAAATTAATTCAGCGAGGTTTTCTCCCTTTTTTTCCCATGGACTATGGTCTGCACAATGTCGGGGTACACACTGTGTATCCACAGTAGTGACAGGGATAGTTTCAGATGGCTCTAATGACTGTTTCCCCATCTATTCATCCAATACACTATTAGGGTTTAGGACAGTTTTTGGATTCACCAAAAGACTAGGGTCAGGGCAGAGATCATTTGAAACATACTCCGGAAAAATGTTCGACCTAGACATGGACTCAGCAATGTGATGTGTATTGGGATGGAATTCTGCAGGCGCGGCCTCAGTGCTAGGGGTTGGCTTTTCAATCTCACCAGATGACAATTCCAAAGGACCCTCAGTCAAATTATCATGAGTCAAATCAGGAAATAGATTCCGGCTCACTTTGTTATCAGAATGGACAAATTCCGATTTTGAAATAGGGAGACTAGTTACTAAGTCGTGCCTCATTATAATATCCCCATTCTTAATACGACTAGTAAGATTTTGTTCTGATGATTCTAAGAAAGCCAATTCCTCCGAAGATAAATCCGGGAATTTTAAAGTGGGGTTTATGACAGACTTACCGAAATGTTGTGGTTCTGAAACCTGAATTTCATTCCCGGGCGAAGAAAATTCCGATGAGTCCCGTGAGCTTTCACGCAGGGATGGACACACAGCTTTGACATGTCCAATCTCATGGCAATTAAAGCATATGAAGGGGATTTTATAAAAATCCAGAGTTTGGTGCCAGGCCCGTGAACCCCAAGAGATAAGGACTTCTGCAGGCAAACCCTCCTTCAAATCAATTTCAACCATCACTTTGGCATACCGCCGGTCCATCCCGAATAAGTTCTGTTTGTCAAATCTGACGAAACGGCCAACCGAGTTTGCAATACCTTTCACAACTTCCTCTGTCCAGACTTCAATTGGAAGGCCAGGAATAATCATCCACAGGTGACGCAGGGTCTGGGATTCTTTGCCAGGATCAAAGTTTAAATGCCATCTCTTAATGAATAGCGACCCCTTCTTAAATTCCCAGAACCTGGACATAATTAATTCAAGGTGTGACGCCTCCGTGAAGGTGAAAAGAATCCAGCGGTTCGGAAGCAGGTTTATTCGGGGGGCTAAACCGGTGAATGGCACCCAAACCCTATTCACCCATTCCGAGATTTCCATTTTGGTGCCCGAAGTATACTCAAGACGACCAACCACAGCACGCTCTGCCAAAATTTTTAATCTATCCAAGTTGTGATCAGCGTCGATGTCATATTTAACAATCTCCTTTCGAGCTCTGTATGTCTTCAACAGCCTCCGCTGTTTGGCCTTCACTCCCCTAAGACGGCCCCCATGAGAAACCCTTTCATTTTCATAACCAGACCGCCTCTCCGATTGTTCTGCCGGCGACCGAGGGTTTGTGGAATGGTTCGAAGGACCCATCAATGACAATGTGCCTCACAAAATGGTGAACGACCCGCAGCTGCCGGTCACCAGCAGGAAATTCAACGCCACCTGTCTAATACAAAAAGTAGCAGACCCGCCACAATAGGGGAAAGGGCTTCAAAAATAGAAAAGGAAAAACTGCTAAACCAGAAATAGAAATTATTCCCGGATAAAACCAAGCAAAATCAAAAAAGGTGAACCTAACTGCAGAAACCCTGAAAAATCAAGAAGATAGGAGGAAATATGCAGCCATCGACTTTTATTTTAACTTCCCACTTTTTTTCCTTGGCTGGTACTAGGCTGATTCGAAGAATCAGTGGGACTCCAAGTCGGCGAGGGCCACCTATTCCTCCGATCTGCTGTCATAATCAGTGATTCCTGCAGAAAAAACAAGAAACCTTAGGTTCCCCCATCACCAATCTCCCGTCAATTTTGATCATCAATATCTTCATTATTTGCAATATTATCACGAGGATCAACAATATACCCTAAAATAGAGAAAGAAAAAAAACTTTAGTATGTTGAAATCATTGCAAATAGTTTTGTATTAAATAGATAAATTCAATGTATAAATGTAAATAACAAAAAACAATGCATTGTTGAAATCAATACAAAATTTTTACTTTTTATTAAATTGATAAATTGAATACATACATGTAAAAAACAAAACAAAATATGCATTGCAAAAATCAATGCAACGAATCAAATAAATATGCATCTTGTGTTATTTAATATGAGCATTTGTGTGTGGTTTATTGATAAGCAGTAAGGTTATTGGACTTGTGTTAACCTAGAGACCAATGATCAAAACCCTTTTGGCTTGGAGTTATATTTAGTTATCAAATCTAACTATTATTATGGTAAATTCAATGCATATATGTAAAAAAAAATATTTTTTCTTTATTTTACTTCTTTTGTTTCTATTTCTTATGGCTACTAATGCAACCATGTTTCTACTTTTTATGTCAGCTATTCTTTATCTTTTTTATTTCTTATATTTCTAATATTTGTTTTGCGCTTTGTTGAAATCAATGCAACCATGTTTTTTTATTAAGGTTCAAATCCCTTCTATTTTTTCTATTTCTTATGTGGGCTATAGTATTTATTTTACTTCTTTTATTTGTTATGTTTCTACTTTTTATGTCAGTTATTCTTTATCTTTTTTACTTCTTATATTTCTAATATTTGTTTTACGCATTGTTGAAATCAATGCAACTATGATTTTACTTTTTATGTCAGTTATTCTTTATCTTTATCTTTTTTGTTTGTTATATTTCTAATATTTGTTTTATGCCTTGTTGAAATCAATACAACCATGTTTTTTTATTAAGGTTCAAATCCATTCTATTTTTTTCTAGCTATAGTATTTAGTTTACTTCTTTTGTTTCTACTTCGTATGGCTACTATAGTATATTTTTTACTTCTTTCTTTTATTTTTTATGTTTCTACTTTTTATGTAAGTTATTCTTTATCTTTTTTACTTCTCAGCTATTCTTTATCTTTTTTACTTCTTATATTTCTAATATTTGTTTAACCCATTGTTGAAATCAATGCAACCATGTTTTTTATTAAGGTTCAAATCTCATCTATTTTTTATATTTCTTATGTCAGCTATAATATTTATTTTACTTCTTTTGTTTCTACTTCTTATGGCTACTACTTCTTATATTTCTAGTTTTTATGTAGGCTATGATATATTTTTTTGTAACATTTTTCTATTAAATTGATTAATTCAAATGTAAATAACAAAAAAAACAATGCATTTGTTGAAATCAATGCAACGATTCAAATCAATATGCATCTTGTTTTTTTTACTTCTTATATTTCTAGTTTTTATGTCGGCTATATATATTTTTTTACTTCTTTATTTTATGCCGAGTATAATATTATGTTTCTACTTTTCATATCCACTATAATATTTTTTTAATAATTGTATTAATGGCCGACATAATATTTATTACTTTTTACTTTGTATTATTCTTTTTGTTTTGTGGCCGACATGTTACAACATCTCCCTCATACTCGTGTAACGTTACTCGACAAATGTTACAACATCTCTCTCATACTCGTGTAGCGTTACATGGACACACGTTACAAGATCTCCCTCACACGAAGCTGTAGAGCGCCTCTCAACGCAATATTATAATTAATTTGAAATGATCTTAAATTATTTAACTTGATACAACTAATTAAACTAGTTTCCTTCATTTAAGATAGAAGTCTTTTGAATTTAAAGGTGGAGATGGTGGCAGCCAGCGTTTTGGGAAATCCCGGTTAGGGTTTGAGGAAAATATCATTTTTGGCAGCGATTGCAAGAATGGAAGAGATATCCAGCTAATTAGTGGACTATTCGAATGACTCATGGCAGGATTTTGAAATCTTCTATTCAATGGAGAGGTAAAATCTCATTTTGAGCAGTTTTATGGTTTTGTTGGACCCTAGAGTCCTCGGGAGGAGCATGGTGTAGGGGCTGGTTGGGGATTTGAGTGCTCGGTTAGGAATCAGTCTCAGCTTTTAAAGGACAACCTCTTCACACGATTTGTCTCATTTCCAAAGCCAATGTCGATCTCAACGTTAGGTTATGCAGGTGTTCCTACGAATTAGTGGCATAGTACAAGGTATCGTTGCACATAATCCGTGGAATGATTAGCAAGAGAGGCGAGGGGGAGATCGTATAACGGTTTTGTCTTATCTGAAGGCGGTGATGGAGGAGGGTATGGGCCCTCGTTTAGCCGTATTTCCCTGCATGCATACATAAAATCTCCCACATTACACCATGATGGCTCTTTACCAGTGGAAAACGTTAACCACTCCATTAATAATCATTGTAATTGCTCAGAAACACAAGGTGGTGGATTTATTGGGAGTATGCTAGTGTTGGCATAGATGGAAGCCTCTTTTGAGTTGTTGAAAGTTGTTGTGCACAGTTGAAAAAAAAGTTATATTGTCTAAGGGGTCTAAAATCGAGTTAGTGGTGGACACGTAAATTTCTATCATGGAGATTTCGCGGTATACAGGAAGGATGTTAATTGGAAATTTTTGTGGCCAAAGGTTCTCAGAGGATGTAGTGAAGGAATCGGTGAAGGATACTTGGAGCTTAGTGATGGATGAAATGTTGGAAATAATGTAGTTGGAAAGGGTTTGGTTAGGGTTCAATTTTAAGAGTCTAGAGGAGCCAGAGTGCATTTTGCATAGGGTTTGTATTAATGGGAAGTCTCCCCTTTCTCTAAAGAATTAGAAACCACTTTTCGACCACAGAAAGGATACATTGGCCTCTTTTACGATCTACGTCAAGTTTCCTTGCTTGCTCTTGGAGTTCTAGTCTTTGGAAGGATTCAAATCCAGAAGATATGTGATTAGAAAATTTGTGGCAGTGGATGCAAATCTATTCAATCCGCAACGGTGGTTAGTGGATCGAATCTTGGTGGAGGTAGATGCCTGCCAAGGGATGTTTGAATCAATTTATTTGGTGGCGAGGGAGTATATCTTCACTCAACAGTTGGATTACCTTAACGATCTGTTTAGGTGTGCACAATGTCATTTATACGGGCACATGGTTGTATATTGTTCGATGACTTTTAAGAAACACATCTGGAAGTGCAAGGATCCGTAAGTGGGGGATGAAAGTACACCCCATTATTTGGATGAGTCAGGAACCATGCATGGGGTTGGAAAAAAGGTGGCAGAAGAGAAATCCCAGGGGATAGACATGATTTGGGATGTTATTCTATCAACTGACCCTCCTATTCTAGAAGAGAAAGTCCCCTTGTTTCAGGAGCTATTGGATGACCATGAGATGTCGAGTAGTCATATTGAAAGGGTGGCAGAGATTTGGCATGGATGTGGAGTGAAGAAGAGGGAGTCAATCGGGCCTTCGAGTTTGGAGATCTTGTCTCTAGAATTTTTGTCAGCATAAGAGGAAGTGCAAAATACCCAGAATCCTCGATGCATTATTAGGGGAAATGGAGTATAAAATTTTCCTTAAAACATCATCCGAAAAAACAATAATTTGGTTACCATGATTACTAAGTCAAGATAAACAATGAACGTAGCCATTAATTTCATTCTTGCATTATAGAAAAAGACGTATGGATCCATTTAACTTATGGTGCATCATGTAATGATTTGAGACCTTAATCAAGTGGAGGTCATGTTCCTAAATATGGATCACCTCGGTTAATTTACCATCAAGCATAGACACTTCCATAAGGTTATGAAAGTATTTATATTTATCTAACCAATCCTTTAAGAATGAGGTACTTCCACTTCTTTAAAGCCATCCTTTAATTACAAAGTTCATTTATTAATTAAGGTTTAACTATATTCAAATAAGGAAGATATTTGTCCACTACAATCTGAGACCTTTATAATTTTAAACAATAGTTTATACAATAAATCAGTTAAGTTCACCATAATGTACTAACAATATAACTATCTCTTATACATTTTTATAAGATAAGGAAAGGCATTCTCTCATACATTTTTAACTTGGTACGTACTCAGCGAAATCAAGCCAATGCTTACATTAATCATATGATATCAACACATTCTAAAATATAATATTTGATGGGATTTGTGAGTATGTCAATAGAGGTGCATATACCATTGTATAATGGAATTCTTAGCATGACAAAAACATACCTATATAGGGCTTGATATTTTCAACAACAACAACGAAGTATACTTATCTGAGTTATATAGTCTTGTACCATTGGTGCGACTGAAGGCTTTACTGCACAACATTCCACCAAACCTTTTGGCTCTCTATCTAGAGTATATTGCTTCCGCTGAGAGGCCACCCCCGAGATGGGAAATGAATCCACTAGGGTAGATTGTCACTTCTTCAAGAGCCCTCCCACTCTATTAATTGTAACCAACAAACAGTAGTCCTTAAGCACACACCAGCATGCATATAATCTAGGCACTCTTAATGCATCTGAATACATATGTTAATTAGAATATGATTGCATCGATAAATTTCCTTAAGGGGAAAGGGCCTTTCATTGGTAGGCATCAATATAATTTATGTACATTTAAAACACAATAAAGCAAACGGCCTAGGGCTGCGCCTTCATTGGCCCAAGCATAATTATTATCTATATTATTCATTTCAAAAAATATTATCAAGAGGGATCTAAGGCTATGCCCTCTTATCGTCATCTCAACATGTTATTATATATATAAATTGGAAAATATAATACAATAAATTAGGGCAAGATAGAGCTATGCCCATTTAACCTCATTCAAGCACGGCTCTTCAATGGGACACTAACCATTAAAATGATATCTCTGCAACCAAGAGAGGTTTGTCTCTCTTAATGAGTGGCCATCCAACAAAAACGATGCACAGAGGTTGCCCCTTATACCATTCTCACACATTTATATAATGTGTATATCAAACAATGTACATAGAGTTGCGCCCACGATGCACAAAGGCTGTGCCTTCTTTTTACTTCTCTAAGAAATAAGGAACAAAAAGGAGTGGTGGCCCTTCCAAATCTCGTGGCCCTTCCAAATCTCGGAGAAGAGGATGGAAACAAGTAATGCTATCAAAGCTTGTGCCCTTCCTTTTTCCTCTTTTTCCAAGAAGAGAGAAACAACTTCATAAAGTCATAATAAAATGGTTGATCGTCACAATGGATACCAAACTAAGGGTTGTTTCCCACGTCCACATGTACGTATAAGAAAAAGAAACTTGAAAAAAGTATGGTGAGCATTGGGCTCCGTTTCAATCCACGAGAGTGGATAAGTGGATACAAAAATGCAAAGAAACAAAGGTTGCGCCCTTCAACAATCCATAAGAGATGCAAGCCGAAACGATGAGAGAAGGTTGCACAATTCTTTTGTCCACAAGTCTAAATTTAATACATATAGTCAAAGGAAAGATAAGAGAATTATACCGCACTAACGACTAAAAGTTGCACCCTCACTCTATTACTGTGTAGATACCAGTACAAATGAAAAACAAAGAAGTAAAACAATCAACATATCATAGAAAGAAATTGATGAAGCTTCCCTTCTCATAATGAGATCAGCTTCCTTCTTTTTGAATTCATTTTCCCCATAAAAACCATTATGCAAGAAACTATATGCGAAGGAGAAGTCTATAAGGGCTACGCCCTCTCTGTCACAGTTATAAAATTTTATCTTTATAAAATAATAATCATCAATGAAGAATACAAAACAATCAAAGCACCATGGCTTATGCCCTCCCCATACATATCAAATTCCCATCGCGTTATAAAAAAAAACAAAGAAAGTCAAAAATGGAGGCTTTCTCCACACAAACCTACCAACACGAAGAAAATAAAAGTCGCTTCCCCTCTAATCGAGCCTAGATATCATTATGAAAGTAAAGACCTCTTTTAAAAAATGGGCCTAGCTCTCTCGACAAAGAGGCCGCTCAACTATCATCCACCTTCTAAGAGTCTCAACTCTCTTTTAAGAGAGGCCGCCCCAACTAACAACCAGTATCAAGGGGTTCAGCTCCCTTCTCTCTCAAGCCTCCGAGCCAACAAGACCCCCCCAAAAAAGGAGACTCGTCCTCCTAAAAAATCATAGCGCCCCTTATAGGGTAACTAGTCCCTCTTTTGAGGAGAACCCTAAGACAGTGATATGCCACTCTTGCTAGTAAAACAGTGTGCCCCTCCTTAATCATATAAAATATAACAAGGGTTATTTGGCCAATTGTATTTAAGTTTATTTTAAATATAATTAAGACTTTACTCCAAAGAGGAGTGCACCCCTTTTCATGTAGTCTTCAACTTTTGTACAAGTATGTATTAATAAATCCTTTACATGCTTTTATAAGTGTTCAACCCTTTAATATATATTTAATTTTCTTTCAAATAATAGCCAAATTATTATAATTATTTATAAATTCAACTTATTAAATAATAACAAATTATTTACACATTTATAAATATTTATTATACTAAATACCTTTGTATAATAAATTGGAATGATAATTCCTTTAACTTTCTTCCTACCTTATACTTCAGGTAAAATTAAGAAAAGCCTTAGCTCTTTTTCTATTTCGAAGCTTTAACAAAATTTCCTCGGCACTCTCGTTGGAGCTAAGATATTAATAATATCTAACAACTTCATTTAGTTTCTCTTACTATCATTTAATAATACTTGGATCTATACTATTAAATAGGCCAAAATAGTTCACTTTACTTCCAGTTCCTCAGGCACCATGGTGACACTTATTTATCAATAATTAAAATCACATGGTTTCCTACCCATCAAGCTCTTCCCCTAGTGGATTCATTTTCCCATCGTTTAGTTGCGTCACAACCTTCATTCTCCTAACTCTACAATGTTCAAAATTACAACTTATGAAATAAATAAACAATACCTACAAAGTTTAATGGTGGGGCCTTGGCCCTGAGCTCCTCGCCATAAACAAGTACATAGTGTCAAGTTCATTATATGTTTCAACAATTCACCTTAGTCATCTTGTTATCAACCAGGGTTAGTAATCTTATGAGCTGTAATAATTGTTTGTGCATGTAAACATACTTCTTCTACTAGTAAAAGAGCCAACAACTATCCTATTAACCCTTAATTCTTGGAGGTATATCCTATTCAAAAGGAAAGCTAAAACTTGGAATCTACTGACTAATCTAACCCGAAGGAATATTTTGTACAATATACTATATTTAAATATAGAATCTTTGTGATGACCTACAAATGAGATTTTGTACAGAATAAGATTCAGAACTATAAAAGCTTTGTTATGAATTGAAGATGAAATTTTATATAGAATGGGATATTAAAATTATCATATCTTTGTGATGACTTGAGCACAATACAGATGTGTAAAAGTTTACAAATAAGTCAAGCGGACACTATGGGTGTAAACAAGTACTGAAATTAGTACTGAACTGAAAATGCAAAGACCAATGAATAAAATAAAGACTCAAAATGGGATAAAAACTACTTCCACATAACATAAATGAACTCTAGAGTTGAATAGGTAATTTGCAAATGTCTGTATGAAGTGTTAACTTAAACATCCTAACTTACCCTAATCTAGGTGAGCACTATTTCTCATAAAATGGTATCTAGATCTTTAGGTGGACTATGCCAGTAGAATGTGCAGGTGCTAATGCAATTGAACCTAAACTACCTATGAGAGAAAACAAAGTATAAATCTGCAAGCTAACCTATTAAATGTACAATCTTAACCAGGATCACAAGTTTAACATGAAGACCTATAAAAAGATACAACACCAAGATTTTGTCTATAATCGATGTCCTTAGAGTCTAATGCATGCATTCGCATCTCATCTACTGATTTATTTTGAGACTACTTGCAGTCCCGAGACCATTTACTACTTACCAAACTATGTTCAAAGAATTGAAGGGAAAACAACATGTACTTCATAAAATAACTATTCCTCTAAAATTTCTATGATAATGAAGGATAAACAGGTACAAAACCAAAGTGAAATAGGACCTATGACGAAAACCAATATCAACATACCTAAGCAATCTGAAATACCTTGAGGTAAAAGACTATAAACATATATATAGAATTTCATACACACATTCACAAGAAGAAGATCGCATGCCAATTCATTTATACATATAAGTTCATTAATACAACCTATCTGTAAGTTCAAAATGAAAAGTATTCATGGATACATACTACATAATTATATTCTCACTACCTAAAGTGGTGAAATTACCTACAGTATTTATGTAGTTTACAACTAAACAACCAGCTAGTTATAGATCATGAAAAGAGATAGAAAACATATACAAAATTGAGCCCGCGCAGGGGATACAAATAGAGCAAAGGAACGTGGTGAGTAAGTAGACAGAAACAGAGTATAAAGCAATGCCTTCCCAGGTCAGTGAGCCCTCCCTTTTGGTTAAGGAGCTGTGAAAAGTTATATCACGGTGAACTAGTAAAATACACTAAACATTTTGAATCCAAACTTGCATTATTGCACTTCAAAATTACAAAGGCATCAGAGCGTAACCAAAACTCATGAGTTTAATAGCATAACAGTGAAAATGTCTATCCTTTTTCCTTACTCATAGATTATGCATATATATAGATCTCCAGGTCTTTACAAATAATAAATAGATGTTACTATTTACAACTGATGAGTCGAGAGTTCCATTAACAGATGAATCATATGGGGAGAAGATCACTATAGGTGTGTCACCACCCTAATTGAATGCAACTAGACCATTACATTATGGAACTCTTGTTCTGAACAAATGTTGTACATCATATGACTGGGATCGATTCCTCTTGACATAATTGCATCCTATGACAGCTGGAAGTCAGGTCCTTCTATTGGAACTACATGCTTGTATTTTCTTGGAACTCCTTTGACCATTTTGACTGGTGCCGAAGTGAGTACTGAAATGGATATATACTCAAAAGGTCCTCAACATAGGCATGATTAATCGTAGAATAATTTCAATCCACTAAAACATGAAGAATTTATTCAAAATATAACAAATTTTACCTATTTTTTATTGTTGAAGGAGAACCATGTGATAAGTACCAAAAGAGTGAAAAGTATGGCCAAATAACAAGAAATATAGACATATGGAAGAGTAAAAAAGGGTCAAAAAGTAAGGTTGTAATGCTAAAAATGGAGCAAACTGGGAGGCTGACATCTCCCTCGGGCTAAGGTTCTTGTATGTCCCAGTGCAAGCAAAATAGGATAATGAAAGTTAGAATCCAGCTGGCTTGACAAGAAGGTCTAAACCCAAGTTTTTAAGAGCCTTTTTCTCCTATAATCTCTTTTCCAAGTCTTCAATATGATCCATTTTGATCTGATTCTCAGCTCGAGTGTTGATATCTAACTAAGTTAAAACTTGATTCTCAACAATGAGCTTTCCAAGTTTAGCCTCTAAACAATGGATTTTTCTAACTGCATTATATGAAGTTCTCCACTGAGTACTTAATTTATCAATCTCAAGTTCTTGGCACATGTTTCGGCTTTTCAGCTATTCATTTTCTTGTCTGATCTTCTCCACATCACCTATTTCAAGTGTAACTTTAGGTGTAGGTATATCCCATTTGTCCTCTTCATCAGAGCTGATATGGATTGGCTTGGACTGTTTTGAGAACACTGGCTTGGCTTTGTCTTATGGATAGAAAATATTTCCTTGAGTCATACTCCTTGTCATCCTCCGAACTAAATGGTTTGCAGATGATGATTGTTTCAATTTATACTATGGTTTCACATCAATTTCCTCTGCAACTTTTATTTCATAAGTGTTGCCAGCATCTACCAACTCTTTTGTGGATTCTAGGACATTTACTATGTTGGTATCCTTATCTCTATGGTATTTCAATCGCCTCCTTAAGACTGTTGTGGACAATGAGTTTGTTGGCCACTTGCTTCATTGTCTTTGTTGACTGGAGAAGTTTTCTATTACACTTCATGATTTTCTCAACCTTCATCCTCAACTTTAGACTTCAAGTCTTTAGGAGTTCATTCTCATTCTTAATATATCTATCAAGAATGGCATATTCTTTGACTTCTTTAATTTGTGATTCTTGCTTTTGAGCTTGTGAATAAGAGAGAAAAGATCAAATGTAGCCTCTTGAGGACTTCCCCCAGAGTGTTGGCCTTCTAGTTGAGGAGAAGCTTTGTTCATAGTCCTTCCTTCCAAGTCTTCATTTTGCTTCTCATCCAAATCATCTTCAACTCTTTCATTCCCAAGTGCATTAATCTATGTACCACCTTCAACTTCATTGGGGCGCATTGGAGATATATTGTGTCTCTCAACACAGTCAACCAACCTCTCCTGGTTAATTCTATCTATAAATTCAGACGGTCTCCATGAACTCTCTAGTTCCTTGTCTGGACAAATCTCTAGAAGTTTAGATACATACTGGTTCTCTTGCATGTTACGGATAATTCTACAAGGGACAGATTCTGAATTGGTAGTCACTTTTGGATCCATACCAATTTTTTGGGATTTGAGGATAAAACCATCACCCTTAAAGTCTATATCTTGGTCGGTATCAGGTTCAATATCTGCTATAGTTTCTCTCTTCTTTCTTGGAGACTTATTTAATTTTTTTCTATCTTCCTCGTCAACTTCATTCTGTAAACTACCATTGGTTTCAACTTCCCTATGCTCTTCAGAATGGATTGATGGCTTCTTCGTTGCTTATCTTTTAGGAGGAATTTTACTCCTAGACCCTCTATTTGAACACTCTGCCTCCCCTACTATCGTCCTCCTTATTTTTGAATACCTAACACAACCTTCTAATTTAGCTCTAGAGTTTGGTGTAGTGTCAACGAAGGAAACAAGGAAACCTTCCCAAGTTTCTTGGTGCTTTTGTAGCTCAGCTTCAATTAGAAGTCTAATTAATCAATGGTGGCATAGACTTCCACCCAGATTTTTACGATTTTTGCAGGCCTGACTAGACATATTTTATAGACTCTGAAGCAAGAAATACAGAAAGTTTAAATGCTGACCTGATTCAAAGTGCAAGAGGATTCGAACACGATAAAGGAGGACGTTTGCTTACCTTCCTTCACAGGTTAAATACTTTGTAACACAAAAAGTAACTTGACCCATTAGTCCTTCAACCATGCTCGTGGAAACCCATTTCCTAGTTGGCACCCTGATACTCATCCTTCGGGAACTTCTTACAAACTGTTTTCTCGACAGGCTTGTTCTTGAACCACCGCTCCCATATTCTAGGAAGTTTGGTAACCTCTACTATTGAACTTTTAGAGACCTCTAAATCCAATGTTCCAACTCGGGCCTTTTCCCTGCTGAAAGTGAAAGCAAACTGAGCTGTAACCTCATAATGAAACCCGTGAAAATGCGAGAAAAATTCAATCCATCCCCCTTTATGTAGCAAATGCTTTAATGCCTGATACTCATGTAGGTTTTCTAGTTCCTAAAGCGAGCATGGTTCGCACCCTATGTCCACATGTACAATTGTTTATACAATAAATCTATTAAGTTCACCATAATGTAGTAATAATATAACTATCTCTCATTATGAGCGAATAACCACTTTATAAGATAAGGAAAGGCATTCTCTCATACATTTTTAACTTGGTACATACTCAGTGAAATCAAGCCAATGCTTCCATTAATCATATGATATCAACACATTCTAAAACATTATATTTGATGGGATTTGTGAGTATTTCAATAGAGGTGCATATACAATTGTACAATGCAATTCTTAGCATGACAAAAACATACCTATAGAGAACTTGATATTTTCAACAACAACAACGAAGTATACTTATCTGAGTTATATAGTCTTGTACCATTGGTGCAACTGAAGGCTTGAATGCAACATTCCACCAAACCTTTTGGCTCTCTGTCTGGTGTATATTCCTTCCGCCAAGAGGCCACCCGCGAGCTGGGAAATGAATCCACTAGATTAGATTATCACTTCTTCAAGAGCCCTCCCACTCTATTAATTGTAACCAACAAAAAGTAGTCCTTAAGCACACACCGGCATGCATATAATCTAGGCACTCTTAATGCATCCAAATGCATATGTTAATTAGAATACGATTGCATCAATAAATTTCCTTAAGGAGCAGGGCCTTTCATTGGTAAGCATCAATATACTTTATGTACATTTAAAACACAATAAAGCAAAGGGCCTAGGGCTGCACCTTCATTAGCCAAGCATAATTATTATCTATATTATATATTTCAAAAAATATTATCAAGAGGGATCTAAGGCTATGCCCTCTTATCCTCGTCTCAACATGTTATTATATATATAAATTGGAAAATATAATACAATAAATTAGGGCAAGATAGAGCTATGCCCATTTAACCTCATTCAAGCACGGCTCTTCAATGGGACACTAGCCAATAAAATGATATCTTTGCAACCAAGAGAGGTTTGTCTCTCTAGATGAGTGGCCATCCAACAAAAACGATGCACAGATGTTGCCCCTTATACCATTCTCACACATTTATATAATGTATATATCAAACAATGTACATAGAGTTGCGCCCACGATGCACAAAGGCTGTGCCTTCTTTTTACTTCTCTAAGCAAAGAAATAAGGAACAAAAAGGAGCGGTGCCCCTTCCAAATCTCGGAGAAGAGGATGGAAAAATCAAAGCTTGTGCCCTTCCTTTTTCCTCTTTTTCGAAGAAGAGAGAAACAACCTCATAATAAAATGGTTGATCATCACAATGGATACCAAAATAAGGGTTTTTCCCTATGTCCACGTGTACGTATAAGAAAAAGAAACTTGAAAAAATCATGGTGAGCATTGGGCTCCCTTTCAATCCATGATAGTGGATAAGTGGATACAAAAATGCAAAGAAACAAGGGCTGCGCCCTTCAACAATCCATAAGAGATGCAAACCAAAACGATGACAGAAGGTTGCACAATTCTTCTGTCCACACGTGTAAATTTAATATATACAGTCAAAGGAAAGAGAATAAATTCTACACGCCATCAACCAATAGAAATGGTTACAGAATTATACCGCACTGACAACTAAAAGTTGCACCCTCACTCTATTACGGTGTATATACCAGTACAAATGAAAAACAAAGAAGTAAAACAATCAACATATCATAGAAATAAATCAACATATCATAGAAATAAATTGATGAAGCTTCCCTTCTCATGATGAGATCAGCTTCCTTCTTTTTGAATTCATTTTCCCCATATAAACCATCATGCAACAAAATATATTCCAACGAGAAGTCTGTAAGGGCTACGCCCTCTCTGTCACAGTTATAAAAATTTATCTTTATACTTTTCTCACTGGATAAATAATACTCATCAATAAGAATACAAAACAATCAAAGCACCATGGCTTACGCCCATACATATCAAATTCCTATCGCGTTATAAAAAAAAAAACATAGAAAGTCAAAATGGAGGCTTTCTCCACACAAACCTACCAATAAGAAGAAACTTTTGTCCGCGAAGCAAATAGATAATGAGGGGCCACAAACTTTAGTCAAGCACAATTAAATATCACGGAATTACAATTTAGTCAAAGTCTAAATGGCGTGTTGACTTTGAAGTCTTGATCTGCACTGCAATTCCATGCCGTTTACCTCACGCCCGTTCTCTTCTATTCCATTTCCTTTGTCTTTTTAATTACCTCTTCTTCTCACGCTTCTTGCCATTCTCCTCCCCTGTTAGGCTGAAATTTCTCTCCAAGAAAATAATAGAAGATGAGAATGCGTGTTCTTCATCTTTGTCTTGTTATTGCATGTGCCGTCCTTTTCCTCTTCTCGACATCATGTCTCGGCACCCCTTACGAGGAATGTCATTGGGATCAAGTATATGGGGACTTTCTCTATGGCTATCCTTTCGGGAAATACGGCTGCGGTGACAATGAGTTTCAGCTTGACTGTGATTCGGGCAGCTATCCTTTGATGAATATTAATATAATATCAAAGTAAGAGACATGCATCATATGATACTTTGAGTTTGATGATGTAGATCTCTTCCAAATTCCTGATCTAGACCTTCCCTGACTTAGAACAATAGGTTGATCAAAGTGGCCGAGGTATTCAAGAGAAATCCAACGAGCATAACAATACTATCCAAGAGTCCTCCCTTTTGTCCTGAAAATGGATTTAGAGTCCTCCCTTTTGTCCTGAAAATGGATTTAATAAATAGGTGAATGGAGGATGAATGGTGGATGTATCTAGAATCCTAATGATAGATGGGATCGAGCTGTGTGTGAGTTCCCATCCTAAGTGAGTTGGAGCCTTATCATGCTATCACCATCTCATTGTGGAAGGAGACTCCAAACTCATGATTCAAATTATCATCGGACACTGCAATGGCTCCAAAATCAGCAAAATAAGTCTTAGTTGGATACTAGCCACCAAATTAGAAACTCTTTCCTCCAATATTTCTAAATAAATGGCTCTTATCCCTCGCCATGTTAGAAGGGAGGCCAAAAAGCTAGCGGACAAATTAGCTAACTGGGGCGTGGACCATCCTATGGAAGTCTACAACCTCTCTTGGTCTTCCTATCTAGATGCTTCTGTCAAAGAAGAATGTGTTAGAATTAATCATCAAGATTTGAATCCCCATAGCGGGTGTGTCTTTTCTCCGGCCATGCAGAGTGATCATGCCTAATCCCCCAAGCATGTGGAGGGGCAGAACATGCAGGCCTGCATGTGTCCACCCCAAGGTTCATAGTAATATGAGCTCCTCTCTGGTCATCATGTTTCTATTCACTACAAGAAAAAGGGCATTTTAGCCTCACATTAGCACCACTATTTGTAAAGGATTTGGGAAATCCTCAATTTTCAAATAGTGGTGCAAAAGTGGTGATAATGTGGGGATATGCAAGTGGTGCTAATATTTATGGTGTAAAAATGGTGTTAGTGAAAAAGTTGATTTTGGTGTTAAATGAATAGGTGGCATTCCATGGTGTATGGTGCAAACCACCAAAACTAATCCTAGATGGATTAAGATCTTGTGTTGCAAAACACCAAAATTATTATTATTATTTTATATACATAAATTTTTATATGGTGCAAAGCATCATAATATAACAAGTGGTGCATAGCACCATAAAATAATAAAATGACATTATTATTATAATGAAAATTTGTAAAATCCTTCCTGTAGTGTAAGTATACTTCTTATAATTTTTTTTAAATGTTATTAATAATTTTCGTAATTAATCGAAGATAAAATATTATTAATAATTTTTTTAGTTAATCAAATATTTCCTTTAGGATAGGTTGTATGACCTTGAGAAGAGAAATATTATAATAGGTTATATGACCTTGAGAAGAGAAATATTATAGATGCATATAATCACCCAACTTAAGAAAAACCCCAAAAAGGAAAGATATGATATCTTTGAAAACAAGGGTTAACCAAATTGAGTTTTGGGCTAATTGACTATATTTACTATGCTAAACCGAAAAAAAATAAAATTAAAAGTTTAATAACAAACAAATAAATAAAATTAAGGCCCCCTTACAACAATTATTAAGATGAACAATTTGATTCACTAAAGACAAATCTATTACTATTTAAAAGTTGAAAGGAAACGTGGTAAGTTAAGCATATATGTAATAAGAATTATAAAATTTAAACTAACCATATTGATTCATTAAAGAAAAATCTATTACTGTTTAAAAGTTGAAAGGGAACGTGGTAAGTTAAGCATATATGTAATAAGAATTATAAAATTTAAACTAACCATATTGATTCACTAAAGACAAATCTATTACTCTTTAAAAGTTGAAAGGGAACATGGTAAGTGAAGCATATATGTAATAAGAATTATAAAATCTAAACTAACCCTAACATGATCGGGACGAGTTGGCCGAGGATTTCATTCCCCTTACAAAATTTATTAATAATGAACCTACTATTTCAATAAATACAAATCTATTACTGTTTAATATTAGGATTAAAACCCTTGGTATAATATTAAAATAATAATTTTTTAATTGAGATACGATTCATTCATAAAGGAAAACTATCTAAGTTATACTATAAACCAAAAAATAAACCTTGAACACCGTGTAACTCATAAAAATTAATTAAACAATATTTTCTTTAACCACAATAGCAATTAAGAATGTATTAAGTGATTACAATATATTGACGAGACTCTTGAGAGTGTAAAACCTTGAATGTATACTTACACCTTTCAAACTTTATGAATAACAAAGCTCATGAGACCTTGACTTCCTCAAAGATTTAAAGAAAGGGGAGACTAGTGGACAGAACGTGTCATTACATCACTTAAATCTATGTGTTCACCGTTCTTTTTTACATCATAAAACCCGTGTTTAGGGTTCAATCCTTACTCAAACTATTCCTCCTTTCATTAGAGTTTCAAGGATGCCTAACCAGGCTATAGTTTTCTTTCTTTCTGAAAAAATCCAACCTTTTTTGGAGGATCTCCGAGGAATTAATGAAGCATCCTTCTGCTCAAGCTCACCTTGGGAGGGTGGATCTCTAACTGGAACTGTGTATATATCTGCGGTTCCGATTTTGGGGTGTTCTCCCAGTATTGCGCTGTCTTACTAGGAGCAAGAAGCAGATCTGGATCCGTCAACAATGGGTTTCGGGCCCTAGTAAGGCGCCACATAATATTCGTTTGGTTCCAACCAATGCATGGATGATCAGCTCAATACTAGTGCAGACTTTACTGTTTTTATCCATGCGTCTACAACAAAATAAAAAAAGGGGAGGAAGATGTCAATAACATCTTAAAAGGTAGACAAACAAGCATTTAAACAATGTAAAATGCAGGAGTAAGAAGAGTTTATACCTGTAATATTCCTTCAAAGAAGATGTCATAGATTCCCAGTATTTATCACATGTAAATAAATGTAGGAAAGGGTCAGAACAAAAAAAAAAATTAATAGTATTTGAAGCTTAAAGGGAGTTGATTTTTAAAAAAATGTGTAAGCGAATAAACATACCATCAAGCATTTGTCTATGTCTACCTTCTGTCAACACTTTGGCACAAGTGGCATTCTTATTACACCTGTAACTCACCAAGATTAGCTGAAGGGAAAAACATCACCAAGAATTGCAGTAAGAGATTAGCTGAAGTCGGTCCAGCAATGAGAGTACATCCTTTCATTAAAAGAGATCCTATGCATGTTTCTTCTGCCACTGCTACCCCCAAACCCTCATCCTAGGTTTCCGCTGGCACTAACGATGTCGTCCTACTGCTTCTCAGCTTAGCCGTGAGGATGGTGTTGCTGCGGGGTGCTAGCCCCATTGGGCCACCTCCAGAGACCCCAAATCCTCCTCTACAGTTATCTCCCGTCGACCTTCTACAAACGACACCTCTACAACTCGGAACGCCACAAACCCACCACTGTTACCATGGAAAGAACCCCCCGCTTCCAAACATAGTACCTCCACCGCCGGTGCTAAATAACAATCTATCGCCACTGCTAAAATACCCACGATAGTGAATCCAAAACCATGAAATAAAAACAACAAAGGAATGGGAGCATTTTGGATGAGGCGGCTAGGGTAGGAACCTTAGCTGTCTGTAATTTTCCCTAACAACTCTCAAAATGGCGTCCCGCCACAAAGAACCCGATACCACTAAAGAAAACGAGCAAAGAACCAAATCATGTTGGATGAGGCGGTTAGGGTAGAAACCCTAGCCATCTGTAAGTTTCCCTATCGACTCTCAAAACGGAAGCTGAGATTCCTCACACTTACCCTCAAAAGGAATAATATTATAGTAGATTAATTATCTCCTTGTGAACTCATTCAATGCATTAACCTATGGGATATTAACTTTGTTGATAAATGGATCGATGGAAGTGTAAATATATGAATTGTAAATATATGAAATTTAATTCGATTATAGCAAGTTCCTTTAGCTTTATTGGGAAAGTATATATGTAACAAGGGAAGACCTTAGAATGACTAATCTATACATGTGGCAATACAAGACTACAAGGGGTTAGATAAAGATACTAATACAATTCATTGGCATAAAAACAAAATATTCCAAGCATTGAAATTATAAAAGACCATTGTTGACTTATACATAAAGCCCAATTGTTTAGTAAAATATATATATTGTGATTAGAATATTGACCATATGTTAAAATATGCTCTAAGAAGATGAATTGGAATTTAAGTTTAATGCCAAGGCAAATAAATAAACCTTCAATTGAAATTTAAGTTTAATGCCAAGGCAAATAAATAAACCTTCAAGAGTCTTTTGCTTTAAAAAACATTTTGTGATTTTTAGTTTGAAATTAGTGATGTTGAAATTAGTTTGGAATTTAAGTTTAATGCCAAGGCAAATAAATAAACCTTCAAGAGTCTTTTGTTTTAAAAAACATTGTGTGATTTTTAGTTTGAAATTAGTGATGTTGCAATTTACATAGTGCTTCGTTTTCTTTAAGAAAATTAAAAATAAGTTATCTAGATGGATGTAAATTATAAGTGATTTTGAATTAAATGCAAACAAATATTTAAAAAAAAAACTGTTACATATTCAATTATTACCAATATTAAAAGGTGTGTGTTAAATCATTTTATTATAGTTTATTTGGTGGTAATGCACATTCTCTATATGTTAAAACTTTATACTTGAAATTTATGTGTAAATTTAATCTATTGTTGAACAATGCACTGATGGAACACAATCCCAGAGGATGTTTTCATTAATATCACATACCAACCAAGTGCCAATCTTTGACCCCATGAGAAAAACAAAAATTGAGTTTGCATAGAGGATAGGAATCACAACCAATAACAAGGGATTACTTGTTTTAAAATATAAAGTGATTCAGTGATACACTTAAGGTCCCTATCAAACCTTCCATACTCACCCAAAGAATCTTAATGTCAACCTAAGACTTTCGGCAAATTGAGTTTATTTCACATCTTGCGCAAAGCAAAAATAAGCTCGTAGACAAGCAATCCAATAAAGGGACTATTTGCAAGAGGGACCTATATGTTAAATGGGGTGAATTATCAACCAATCCCCCCTTGACATGCAATCATATCATGACGACCATGCCATACTAAACAACATCTCATCATGCAACAACAAACAAGTGGTATGTTAAGGAAATCACATCACCTTCCCTGATACTTGTCCAATTCTCATGCACAAGAATTTATGTATTGTACGATGGCGAATTGAGTGGTGCGTGTGGTTTTATTGGGATTATATATTGGATATGTCTCAATTCATTTTCCCTCATCCCAAACCTTGGTTCTATCTCTAAGCATGAGAGAAAGTGTTATGGGCACTTTAGTTGAATTTGGCTACACTAGAACTAGGAAGGTAAACCTTATCACAATTGGTTGTTAAATTTTTAGTTCTAAAGATTTGGCCAAGGTCACTCCTAATGTATTACAATGTTTTCCAACTATACATGGTCATTTCTATTAGAACTTATACTCCTTACTATAGAAAAAATAGATGCAAGGTTAAGATGGATATATGATAGTTTCATAAATAGATTGTAAACACCATTTTAATCTACCATTCAATGTAGCAACATTTTTAGGAATCCATTTAGGAGTGCAACAACAAATTTGGACAAGTTTGCAAGTATAGCAAAAAACTCTAAAATTTCCAACAATAAATTTTCAATCATTTTCAAAATCATTTTACTTAACAAAAATAAGCAACTTTGTCAAGTACATACAATAATTTGCATTAATGTTTTAAATGATAAACATGAAGTCTATGAGAATGACTATTGATTGCAACACAAAAATCTCAAGAGTACACTTGTTCTCAACGAATGAAATCAATTTTATGCAAGTGCACAAGTCATCTAATGTGTGCAAGCGCACAAGTCATCTAGAATCTTATTTTAGTAGTCATGGATTTGGTTTCCATCCTTGAAAATGTCAAAGACCCAAAGTCCATACCTAATGATGTGCTTCTTCTAAAGGGGCTAACATCCCCACTAGGAGGGAAAGGATTTTGTTGTAGGTCAAGTGTGGTGCTTCAATGTATTCTTTAGGAATTAAATGCCTCAAAACTTCCTTTATGATATAAGACATGGGATTCATTGCTTGATCATCTATAGGGCCCTAATAATTATACCTACAACTGAAAAGCACCTAATTCCTTACATATACCCACGCAGAGGCCATGCATGCTAGTTTGAGGTGTCCTTCTTTGCTTTAGATGCCAATGATATTAATTTAGGGATTAAGGAAAAAATTTCCTACCCCAACCATGTCAAGGTACTTGAGATCAATACCTAAAGTTCAAAAATTTCTAATGGAATCCATATCACCACTCAAATGTAAGTGAATCCATCATGAGGTCATGTGTGGTATTTAAAGGAATTGTTCTTGGATGTAGATGACTAGAAGCTTCGTTTAGGGAATTCTACTTTCTTTTCTTAATGATGCCATGGTCCTTGAGTCCCATTATTAGTATCCCTCTTATCCCTACATGGATAGAAGTTTCATTTAGGGACTAAGGTTGATGAATCCTCCATTGACCATGTCCATTGCCACAAGTCCCAATGACTTGGATGCATAGTTCCATTGACACACTGTGAAGCCATGTGTGGTATTTTATGGAATTATTAATGTCTTTGGATTCATAAATAGTTTCTTTATGGCCAAAGGAATGACCCTATTATATAGAATGTCATTCCCAAGACCCCAAGACACGTGTGTATTGCTTAAAACCACCTAATTGCACCAACATCTCTAATCATAGGCCAATTATACCCTTAAGATTCCATGTGTGGTTGGTGGAGGAAAAATTCTTAGACAGTGATACCCTCATGAAGCTCAAGACCTAAAATAATATTCTAGCCATCTAGGGATAAGAAAGGTGTCTCCACCAACCATGCATGGCCTTCTGAGGGTATCATTGGCCTATGATTGAGGATTTCAGTGCCGCTAGGTGATTTTGAGTAGTATGTACATGTATCAAGGCATTGTGAATTAAGTTGTAGGGAGGAATACCATGTATTTGGACCTTTAGAAGTAATTGAGACATACATAGCCATGAAAAATGTCTCAAAGCACCACACAAATGAGTTTTTTGGGGTATCCATGGAATTATGTATCTAGGTCTTGTGGCCTTAGGTATTTAAACATGGTCAGTGGAAAAGATATTTTCCTCCACCAACCACATAATAGCATTAATGTCCTCAATCATTGGCCAATGATACCCTCAAGTGACCATGTATGCTTGGTTGAGGTGATATTATTAGCCTTGGATGGCTAGAAGATTTCGTCAGGGCCATAGGTTTATGTCTCCTCCCTTGAGCATGCCCAAGGCCTGAATACTAAAATCCCCCAAGACATGGATACATAGTGGCACAAATATCAATGTAAGGTCATGCATGGTGCTTCAGGCATTGTCCATTGCTCTATATGCCTCAATGGTTTATTTAGGGCCAAAGGCATGGTCATTTTCCTTGAAACACCATTCACAATACCCTAAGACATGGAGATACTACTCGAAACTACCTAATGGAAATGGAAATCAATCATAGGCCAATGATACCCTGAAGAGGGAATGCGTGGTTGGCGGATGAAATCTTCTTATCTCTATATGGATAGAATATTCCTTTAGAGCTCAAGATTCAAGTCTCCTCCACTCGCTATGTCCAAGGCCCCAAGGCCATAAGACCTAGATACATAGTTCCATAGATACTTATCCAAAGTCATGCATGGTACTTTTAGGTAGTGGTCATGTCTCTATATGCCTCAATGATTGCTTGATGTCCAAAGGCATGGTCTTCTTCTGTGGAAAATCATTCCCAAGAACCCGAGACATGTACATACTAATCAAAACCACCTAATGGTAACAACATATTCAATAGTAACTAATTATACCATCGAGAGATTGTGTGTATTTGTTGGTAGCAAACTTCTTATCCATGGATGACTAGAAGATTCCTTCAAGGGTGAATGTTCAATTCTACTCCACTAACCATGTCAAAGGCCCAAAGTCCACAAGACCTAGATACATAGTACAATGGATACCCATGGGAAGTCATGTATGGTTGAGGTTAAATTGAAAAAAGTATTACAAATGGGTGACAAAACCCTTGTTGGTAGATCTTGTGAAAAAAGAATAGGTGGATCCCATTATCGAAATACTTTACTCACAAGTGGGAAGAGGTGGGCTTGATCGACATAGCCCAATTGGCACTAAATGCTACCTAAAGAAACAACTGGGTTGGGGAGGCTTACGTAGTAAAAATATTAGACATTTCTCATTTTTAGTCTATTTGGATACCCTTTTGAAGTCATGTGTGGAGATTTGAGACATTTTTCATGGATTTAGATGCCTCAATGATTTCTTTAGGGCCAAAGGCATGGTCTTGTACCCTAGGAAGTCATTCCCAAGGCCCTAGGATAGGTACATATTGCTCAAAGCCACCTAATGGAACGCATATAATCAATTATAGGCTAATGATACTGCTAGGATCCCATGTGTTGTTGGTGGAGACCTTCTTAGCCTTGAATGATTGGTTGGAAGATTCCTTTAGGTCTTGAGGTTTAGGTCTTCTCCAGTGACCATGACCAAGGCCTCAAGACCATAAGACCTAGATATATAACCATGGATACCATGCATGGTTCTTTGAGGCATTGTTCAAGGATCTGGATGCCTCAATGGTTTCTCTAGGGCCAACGGCATGGTCTTCTCCCGTAGAATGTCATTCCCAATGTCCCCGGACACCTACATAATTCTAAAAACCACCTAATGGTGCCAATATTGTGTATCATTGGCCAACGATACCCTGATTCCATGTGTGGTTGGTGGAGGAAATCTACTTAACCCTAGATAGCTATAAGATTCTTTTAGAGCCTAAGGTTCAAGTCTCCTCCAATGACTATGTCCAAGACCCAAGGGCCACAAGACCTAGGTACACAGTTCCATAGATACTACTGCAAATTCATGCATAGTGCTTCAAGGAAGTGTTCATGGCTCTAGATGCCTCAACAATTTCTTTAGGGCCAAAGGCATGGCCTTCTTCCTTGATATACCATTCCCAAGGCCTTGATACACCTAGACATGCTTCTCAAAATCACCTAATGTCACTGAAATCCTCAATCATAGGCCAATGATTCACTCAAAATGCCATGCATGGTTAGTCGAAGCAACTTCCTTATCCTTCAATGATTAGAATATTCCTTTAGGGATTGAGGTTTAGGTGTTCTTTGCTGACCATGTTCTTCCTTTAGGTACCTAAGTTCAGGTTTCCTCCATTGACTATGTTGAAGTTTCCAAGGCAACAAGACCTAGATACATAGTTCCTTGGATACCCCCACGAATTCATTTATGGCATTGTTCATGACTTCACATGCCTAAATGATTTATTTATGGCTAAAGGCATGGTCTTTTTCCCTATAGCTCCATTTTGAAGGCCCTAAGACACATACATACTTCTCAAAACCACCTAATAGCATCAACATCCTCAATCATAGGTTAATGATACCCTAAGAAGGCCATACCCATCGCTAGTACGCAAAACCACATATTTCCACCCATATACCACATTGAGAATAACGATATCTTATACATTGCATGATCTGCTAAGTGATAGTTTGAGTAATTGCTATTAGCCCGATATGCCTAAAATCATGCTTTAGGGCCTAGTTCCTGTGATTCCTCTCATGACTATGTCTAAGGTTTGCATACCTAGTGTCACTTATATGAATGCTCAGATGCCAAGGATAGTGTTTGGATTTTATGGGTGCATTTTAAAGCTTCCCTTAAGGTTTAAGGCCCAAGTATCCTCCTATGACATTATACAAAAAGACCCGTGCATACTAGCAAAAAACCATAATGGTGTTGATTTCCTTACTTAGAGGTAAATAATAACCCCAATATGTCATGTGTAGTGCTTTGAGCTGTTTTATTTTTCGTTGGATGCACAAAATATTTTACTAGGGGATAAGACCTAGATTTCCTCTCTCAAAAATGTTAAGGGCCTAAACACCCATATATAGTTCCTAAAAAAAACCTCTTACTTACATTAATACTCCCAATATCAAGCCAAGGATACCCTTAGGAGGCCTTATGTGGTGTTTCAAGGTATACTTGTTAATATTATATGCCTAGAGATTTCCTCTAATGTCAAAGGCACGGGGTTCCTTCCTTAATCATCTTTATTCCCTAAAGACTTATACCTAGTCTTAGTTCCTCCAACTCTCCCGATTATCCCTATTATAAGGCCATAGATATTCTCAAAAGTCATTTGTGTTAGTGTGACAAATAATTATTATCCCTACATGCCTAGAAGTTTAATTTAGGCTAAGGCATAGGTTTCTTCTCTTAACTAGGTCAAGGGCCAATAGACCTATCAATAGTGATCAAAACCTTATAATGCAATCGATATCCACACATAGATGTTAAGAATATTCTTAGGAATATATGTGTGTTGAATGGGCCCAAGGAATAGGTTTCCTCCCTCGAACATCTCCAAGGATTTGAGACCCACACCTTGTGCACAAAGCCTAGTAATGATATTAATATCCATTAGAAAATTTAATAATATCAATAAAAATATGTGCTATCAAATAATGAAATCTCAATTCAAATCATTTTTATTAATATTTTATAATAGTAATAAATTAAAAATGGTTGAATTTAATTATTTGTCAAATTTAAGAATCATGGGTATTTATTTGCTTGAATAATATTGAAAATGAATAGTCGACTTGAGCTATTTAGAAAATAATTCTTTGTGAACTTGTTGTGTTTGTTGTGAAACACCTCATAAACAAATCGTGTGAGCTTGTTGGTTTAAATAGTGGTAAAAACAAATAATTGAATTTGTTGTGATTGTGGTTTAAAACCTCATAAATTAATCATGGGAATTTATTTGAATGAAAAAAATTGAATTAAGTTATCACAAAATCATTATTTACGATGTTGTGTTTATGGTGCAAATCATCATAATTAAATAATTTTTGTACATGTCCATGTGACAATTATGAGCTTAGCCCTACTATATGGTACTTGACAACACGACATTTATTTATGCTTAGGATTCCTTTAGGCTAAGGCCTACGATTGTTCGTTCAACAATGTTGAGCACCATTGGACCCATCCCTAGAGATTAAAAACTTATAATAGTGTGAATGCCCATACTTAGAGGCTAAGAATACTCTTAGGAATATGTGTGGGGACCTTTGTGGTGTCTTTCTTGGTCCTAGGTTCCTAAAAGCTTCTTTTAGGGCCTTAGCTAGAGGTTTTATCCATTGATCATATAGACGGATCTAAGACCCATGTCTTGTGTTAAAAACCTAGTAATAATACTAATTTCCATCAAAAAATTTAAGAAGATAAAAATATCTCAAATGAATAATCAAATTTAAATTCAAATAATTTTATTACTACTTTATAATAGTAATAAATTAAAAATAGTTGTTTTTATTTATTTGTCGATTGTATCTATATGTTTAAATAATATAAAAAATGAATAAATGAATTGAGCTATTTTCCAAATATTTTTTTGAACTTGTTTTGCTTGTGGTGTAAATCTCATAAATGATTTGTCGATTGTATTTATATGTTTAAATAATATAAAAAAATGAATAAATGAATTGAACTATTTTCCAAATATTTTTTTGAACCTGTTGTGCTTGTGGTGTAAACCTCATAAAGGAATCACTTGAATTTATTTGCTTAAATATTCTAAGTGAATTTATTTGCTTAAATATTATATATAGAGATATTTGAACTTCTTGTAAGTATGGTGCAAAAACTCATAAATTAATTTTTGATCATTTATTTTAATTAATGAACAAATAAATAAATATTGAATTGAGTTATTTTCAAAATAATTATTTGTGAATTTGTTTATGGTGCAAATCTACATAATTAAATCCTACGTGTATATGTCCACGTGGAAAATAATAGCTTAGCACCACTTTATGGTACTTGCCAACATGGCATTTCTCATAAAGGTAAAACTCAATTTCCAATAATATTAACTAATATAACCCATATTAACACCACAAAATATAAGTGGTGCTAATACCAACACTTTAACACCACAAAATATAAATGGTGCTAATAACACCACTTTAACACCACATAAATTTAAGTGGTGACAATACCACCAGATTTACACCACAAACTATAAGTGGTGCTAACTTGTGGTGCTAAAAGATGGATTTTCTTGTTGTGATTTGACATCTCGTACAAGCGATTTGGGGTCTTCCTCTTGGCACTCTAATCACGTGCTCTTCCTTCGTGCGAGCTTTCATGGCGAATAAATTCTATCCTGGTCTTTTCTCCATTGACTGCATCATGATGTGGTTTCTTATTTGGAAGTGCTAGTGTATGTGCCTCCACAAACATGGTTCAAATAACTCCTTCCACGGGAGAACTCCATGGTATTGCGGTCATCTGTTAGATTTGTTGCTTAACCCCCGCATTTGTGGTGAGCGCCCTTTTTTTTGGCATTCTCTTGACCCCACTTCTGTAATGGTGCGCAACAAGGTTACCTAGAGGAATATTGCATCCAGTCCCCGGCGAATCCATATGCCTCGAGTCACTAAGGACATGAAGAATGTGCAGGATGTCTTCGAGCAGCTAGTGAAGCCGAGGGCCAAAGAGCACCTCTCCATGATGGAGAATCGTCTTCGTAGTAGAGGAAGCAAACTAGATCCTAAGTAGTTGATTGATGAATTAGGGGGCATGGTTGAGAACTCAAGCTCCACTAGGACTCGAGACACCTGTTACACCCGAAAATTTGACATGTTGTGGAACATGAAGGCCCTATTAAGTCTGGCGATGGAAGGTTTAGCATAAGGAAAATTTCAGTACAGCCCCAATGGCTCACCCTTGGTGGCTCGGATGGATCATCTGGAGGACGGTTTGCAAAGGATGGCACATAACTAGTTAGTTGTTGATGAAAGACTTAATGCAAAGCTTAATGCTTTGGATCAATAATTGACTGGAAAGACTTTTAGCAGTGCTCCCCCTTCTAGCTCCTTGGCCTCGCAGATGATTTATGTTGATTCCCTCACGCTTATCAGCACGACGCTCTTCAATCGGTCAAGAACGAGGCTCTAGGTGCCATCCATCCGGTTTCTTCCCCTGTCTTAATATCTGATGATGATTAGCTTTAAAATGAAATCTCTTTAGTTAAATTTGGCCTTGTTTCGGGTTTAGACAATCTTTTTTTTTGTTATCCTGGTCATAATATAATTTGAAATCTTACCAAAAAAATCATTTATGAATATAGGCACACAATACAAAACAAACGGCATTAAATTTGAGGCCCTAAAAATAGTACACTGTGTTTGTAGATTATGTGAGTGTTAAAAGAATATTGTGTTCTTCACAACTTAGTTAAACTTCGCTAGGAAGAACTAAACAAAAAGGATAGGGTGATGTGTCATTACATAAAAATTGTTAATAATATCTTGGTTATATGAACAAATAAACATGGAAGTGTTTGGCATTAACCTAGTAAGATCATAATTTAGATTTAAGTTATGTGAATCAAGTGGAGAGTTTTGAATGATCAAATTAATAAGGCCACTATTAACATTGATTGGAATTTCATTCTTTCAAAAGCATTGGATAGATTAGTGAGTGCGTGGAGAACTAGTATCTCATGTAGCAATTTGTAAGATTCCATAAAATTATGAATTTTCTTTCAACACGGGTTCTAATTTTCAATTAAATTTGTTGTAATAATCTGGTAATCCCTTCAAAGAACAAATTGTTGAATATGAGTGTAAAGTATGAATCTAAGTCAAAATTTAACTATTAAAGTTTCAACCATACTATTAATCAACCATACTATTAAGAGAATCTTCATTATGAAGATGGGTTCATCTTAGTGATTTGTAATAACCGCATAAACCTAAGTTGCTTTTGGACAACTTGTTGAGATCAGAGAAAATTTTAGGAGCGAATTTAGCCCATGGGCTATTTTTAACTTTTTTCCCTAAAAAAGATTCATTAATTTACCTTTTTTTTCAAAAAACTCTAAAAATCAACCAAATTACCCCAAAACTATATAAAATCCTTATAAATGTGAATATATTTACAAAAAATGAGCCAAACATTTTATGGTTGCACATTTAAAAATTAGTAAAATTTACCAAAGTTTTTAAACTTTGAGATAATTATAGATCCTTAAAATTTTCTCTATTTGAAATGTAAATTAAAATATATAAAAAAGTATAATGGATTACTCCTTAATCTGAATATGAGTTAAAAATCATGCTATACATATAACTATAAAGTTAATCCTCACTTTCTAATTAACATATCATCCATACATCATACATCACACACTAATGCCCATACTTGCTTGACACTTTCCATGTTATTGCTTCTCTAATGAAGAGGAGGGTCCATTGCATTTTCTGAGTCAAATTACTCATATGAAGAGGTGACACTTTCCATTTTATATGAAGAGGTGACACTTTCCATTTTATTTCTTCTCTAATGAAGAGGAGGGTCCATTGCATTTTGTGAGTCAAAGTACTCATATGAAGAGGAGGGTAGGTTGTTGATTAATCGCATTGACGAGAATAAATAGTCGAGAGGGTAGTTTGTTGACTAGTCCCCGTCAAAAAATACTTGAATAAATAGTCTTTCCTACCAAAATTAAGAATGGACGGATGCGAGAAGATGTGTGGAATTTAGTGGTGGAAGGATAGCCACAACGTTGGTGCCCGTCCGAAATAACTATGAATGGACGAAATAACTATGAATGGACGGATGCGAGAAGCCGTGTGGAATTTATTGGTGGAAGCCACAACGTTGGTTCCCCTTCCCGTCCGAAATACTTATTTGTAGAATGTATTTGTCCCCAAAGCAAATAGATGAACTATGGGACACGGCATTTTAGTCCAGCAAAATTAAATATCACGGCGTGTTGACTTTGTAGTCTTCTGCACTGCAAGTCCATGCCGTTTAACTCACGCCCGCTCTATTCAAATCCATTTCCTTCGTCTTCTTAATTACCTCTTCTTCTCACGTTGCTTGCCATTCTCCTCCCCTGTTGAACAGCTGACATCGCTGCTCATTAAAAATAACAGAAGATGAGAATGCGTGTTCTTCCTCTTTGCCTTGTTATTGCATGTGCCCTACTCTTCCTCTTCTCAACATCATGTCTCAGCAACCCTTACGACGAATGTCGTTGGGATGATGTATGTGGGAGCTTTCACTTTGGCTATCCTTTCGGGAAATACGCGGGTTGCGGTGACTCTGAGTTTCAGCTTGACTGTGATGATGATTGGGGCTATCCTGTGATGAATATTAATGGAGAGAAATATAGAATATTGAAGCCCCATACCTTGCGCATTAAGAGCGATAATAATGTCATGACAATTGTTAAGCACAAACAGTGGTTGGACAAGTGCAATCTTGCAGATTACTCTCAATTCTGGTCGCCTGGCTCTAATTTTGCTGTCAACAGAGACACATACACCGGTCTCACGGTTTCGACTTGCAATAAAAGCGAAGGGGAAATGTCTAAATTAGGATTTAGTCAGTTTCGTTGCGATGATTGGATTTGGTATTACAATATTAAGAACCCAGAAGACGAGGCACACTTCTGTCAAACGCATCATCGAGTTCCAGTACCAATCAAGAAGAACCTCTCTGATCCGCAGATCATTAATCAGATAGTAGAGCAAGGTTTTGAGATAACATGGCATGTCGACCCAAATCACAGCTGTGGCGCTTGTTTGGACAGTTTAGGCATTTGTGGTTATAACCCGTCAGCACCGTCAGCACCGTTTCTTTGCTATTGTTCCGACGGTAGCACATCTACAGACAGATGCCCCGCCCACCATGGTACGTTTCCTCCCTGCCTTCTACAAATTTGATTACAAAGCCCAATGCTTGGATTCTATTGATATACAAACATATAAATGCTCCTTCCATTCTCTATTTTACCAGTACTCTTCAATCTGGATATACGTGTATGAGTTTCCCGATTGAAGTTTATATTCAACTGTTTATATTCCCGACGTTTATATTCATTTATTTATATTGCGTAATAACGGCGATGCAAATCATTCAAATTACCAGACAGCCACTACATTAAGTAATATAATTTCTTCCTATCCAGTTGCTCCATTACCAATACCAGTATACTTGAATCTGAATGTGTATATGTGATTTCCCAAGTACTAAGTATGCCAAAAACAGTGGATCGTTGCTTTTACTCATATATTTGTTATGCCGCGTTGCAGGTCGAAAAAACAAGTCCGCTATTGCAATAGGTAAATACGATTTCTTCTTGATTTAGTAAATAAATCTCCGCTTTATCCTCCGGGTAGTTACATGGATATCTATATGTTCTTTGTACTGCAGGTTGCTCCGTTGGAGGAGTTGGGCTAACAGCAATAGCACTAGTACTGTTCTTCAGGTATTCTGCGAAGAGAAGAAAGCCTTCTCCTAGCCAGTGTCCTGCGAGGGATTCCGGCAAATATGACAGAAAGGACATGGAAGCATGTGTGCCTAGGCTCAAAATAGGCAATTTGTCAATATTCTCATACGAAGAACTTCGAGAGGCTACAAATTGCTTCCATGAGGATAACGAACTTGGGGATGGAGGGTTCGGGTCGGTCTATCTGGGAAAACTTCGGGAGGGACAAATTGTGGCGGTAAAGAGACTTTATCAGGACAACTCTAGGAGAGTTGGACAGTTCATCAATGAGGTTGCGATATTTTCGTCCTTGAATCATCCACATATCGTTTGTCTTTATGGCTGCACATCTGCGGACAGTCAGCAGCTGCTGCTTGTATACGAATTTGTTTCAAATGGGACTTTGGAAAATCATCTTCATGGCGATCACAAAGGCCCGGGGGAACTACCATGGAATACACGCTTGAACATTGCTATTCAAACTGCTCAGGCTTTGACTTTCCTTCACAGTTTTAATCCGCCTATATTCCACAGAGATGTGAAATCTTCTAATATTCTCTTGGACGAGAATTTCAATGTCAAACTGGCGGATTTTGGGCTTTGTAGGCATGTTCCTGTAAATGCCTCACATGTTACTACTACCCCACAAGGCACGCCAGGATATGTTGACCCAGAGTACCATCAGTACTTTCAGCTGACTGAGAAATCCGATGTCTACAGCTTCGGGGTCGTTTTGGTGGAGATTATCTCTGCCAAATTAGCGGTGGACACAAATCGGAATTCAAGGGAAATAAACCTTGCTAACATGGCAATATCGAAGATTCAAGAAGGGGCTTTGCATGAACTAGTGGATCCGCAGCTGGAGATGGAAATGAATGATGAGGTGAAAGTCACAGTAAGTGCAGTTGCAGAATTGGCCTTCAGATGCCTGGCGGCAGAGAGCGATGACAGGCCACACATGAATGAAGTTGTTGCTCAGCTGGAAGAAATCAGAGGACTGTGGGGCGTCTGTCCTCCATCTCCAGATGAGGAATCGGTATCGTTTCCCAACCATAAACACTGGAGATCGTTTCCCAACTCTATGCAATACAAAAGGCCGATCATGAGCTCCGCTCCCAACGCTAGTGCATAAATTTCTCCGTTATACCTATATTGCTGGTTAATACTAATGTATTTAGTTGCTCCATGTATTGTACATACACGTGGGTGGTCTTATTTCATGTTTAACAGTAGATAAGGATATGGCAATGTGGAAAAAGATATAGAATAGTTTAATGTTCAAACACGGGACTAGAGGGGTTTTATGTTCAAAATAAAGCATCTTTCAGAAAATCAAGTGAGATATTAATGATCCTCGAACTCTACAAAAGTTTTCAAGCATGCATTTGAATACTATTAGTTATACCGTGCATTTGAATACAAATAATCATACCGTGAGATAAAATGATCTTTAAACTTAACTCTTTTGAAGAAAATAGAATTTGAAATGAAGATGATATCTATAAACTCGGAGCACTTTTGAAGAAAAAAGAATCTCACTTTGAGGATAAAATGTTTTGTAAATTTCATTTCATACTCATTTTTAAATTAATGCTATACTTTTTCCCAATAGATATTTTCATAATAAATGCATAAAATGGTCATTATAATATTTTTATTCACTGTAAGTGTTGTGTTAATATGTGTGAAGGTTTTTAATATATTTTTTTGAGTTACTATAGAGGTATGTACAATTTTTTAATTAATGTATATACATTTTTGTTTTAAAATTTTATATTTCAATATATTTATTTGATTTTTTAAGAAATAGAAATTAAGAAATTTACATTAATAATTATAGTTTTTTAATTTTTATATCCTTTTATTATATAATATAATAA
This sequence comes from Larix kaempferi, assembly GCA_027924585.1. Lineage (NCBI taxonomy): Eukaryota > Viridiplantae > Streptophyta > Pinopsida > Pinales > Pinaceae > Larix > Larix kaempferi. The sequence continues at coordinate 134,586 of BSBM01000542.1, read as the reverse complement.
TTTTTATTTTATATAGATATAGATATTCACTAACATATATTATTATTTACTATAAGTATTTTTCTTTTTAATTTTATATACCAATTTTATTTATTTTACATGATCATTTCTTTATCATTCTTAATGTAATTATCTAAAACTTTGTAATGTTTGTTTTTGGATTGCACTCTGTTTTGAAACATTTCTGTGTGAAAATTTACATACTTAAATATATAAAACTTTAAAACTTATTTATATGAAAACATCTATGTCACTTTAAACATGAAATTATCATAAACTTATTTTTATTAATTAATAAAAAAATTAATTATCGTTTTGATACTAATTTTAAAGGTAACTATCATATTTACCGTTGGTAAATTGTATTATTCATTGCCCACTGAAATGGAACCCTGTTAGATTCTCATAAACTACTTTAGTTTTTCCAAACTAAGACCGGAGCTAGCATTAATGTTGGATAGAAGCACATCTACATCTACCCAACGAGATTCTCACAAAATATACCTTTCAACTTTTTGTCTTGTTAAATTAGAATATGACAACACAAAAGCAAAACTTCACTTCAAAATGGGAGTGGTGATGTGATAGCAGTTTATGTTTGTCTACGTGGAGGAAGCATGTTCACTCGACATGTAAGTTTGTCTACGTGGAGAAAGTCTGTTCACTCGTCCTTTTCTCACAGCCTTCAAGTCTTCATGAAATTTAACTTGTCTTTCACGGACAGCAGAAGCAACAACGAAACTTCATGTGAGGAAATAACCACGAAATTACAGATTTTCTCTGTAATAAGTCAAGCAAAGCCTTATACGCGTGCGTGTTGACTTTGCAGTCTTCTGCACTACATTTCCTCGCAGTTTCTTAATGTATTTGCAGAAGCCCGCTTCTTACCTTTGTCGCGTCCTGTCATGAGTGGACGTAGCTACTAGCTACTGATTGATTTTTATCTCCAACGAAACAGAAGAGCATGAGAATCCGTGATCTAACTTTTCTCCTAATAAATTTTAAGAGATAAAGTTATTTATTGCTCACTCATAAGGGTGAAGAGGACAGAAAAAATATTTTGAAAAAAAAAGATTTTACCGTTGTTCAGATTGGGGATTACCAGTCTCTTGCATGTCCTGTGCTTTTAAACTTATCCGACAGTAATAAAATGTGTGAGGTTTTTTGTCGTGGACTCACACCAGAGGGATTTGCCTTTACTATAAAATAACTATTTTTGCAGACAACGTCAATGCAATTACTGGACTGCCGAAAGATAGGCGGATGCTAGCGACGAATTCTCAACAAGAATCTAAGTACAGAAAGATGGGGCTGCTCTTTTTTCGGGAAGACTATAGAATTTGAGGTTCCCTTGAATATATTTTGTGAGCACATTAATTGCGAGTACTAGGAGATATGACGTCATCCAAAGTAAATATTTTTAATTTAAAAAAATTAATCATTAAAAAGTTCAATGATTTTAAAGTACATCATGCATTCATATTATCATTTAAAATATATAGCTTAATGAAACTATATATTATTTATAATGCTAACTTTTTAATGATTTTAATAATAAGATTTGGAAATATATATTTTATTTGAAATGAAAAATAATTTATATTTATTATTTTTATAAATATTTATTTTTTATTCAAAATATGTTAATTTTCTTTTTACATTTATGCTTAAGGCTATATTTTTTAAAAGAGTTTATATAAATAGTAAGTTTATTATATTTTAAAATATTAGTGATATTAGTATATCAACCGACTTAAAAGTCGTGAGGGTGTATCTATGAATATGGAGATCCTTTCCATGGCATAAGAGAGATGGGATAGATGATTCGACATGCAATCGGAAGAACGAGTGCCTAACCCAATTATCATTTAAACAGAGCAACTGGCAGAGGACATATCAACCCCACCCCCTGACAACCTGAGTTGGCAGCAAGAAAACTGCTGTCAGTTGTCTTTTGGATTTTGTTAATTTGCTGCAGTAACTTTTTTTTTATTGTTTTAACACTGTATCGTCTTTATAAATTTTTTGTAGACGTTGTTGTTAACTTAAATGTTGCATGTTATACAGGAACCTAAAAGCAATGGAGGAAAGCTTAATGAACAAGTGTGATAGGTCTGACCAGAAAAAAAAACCAAAAAAATAAACGAACTTGTAAATCTTAAATTAACTCAAATTACTTATAATCATATTCCTTCACATTATTTATAAACCTTTAATTTTCTCAAATTGCTTGAAAATATTTAATTCCTCTAAGCATCATAACGGCATTGATTTTCATTAAAAATATTTCCAAGAAGAATCATAAAAATTACAGGATAGTTTCCACCATATAAAAAGTGTCCTGCTTTGATCCAACTCTCATGAACCTCATGCTTGCTACAGCGCAACTATTTCCTCTTCATCATCAACTCCAGTAGCCAAAATTTTGCTAAGACAAAAATCACTGCCATTTGCAGCATTTTGTCTAGTTTTTTTTAGTATTTTATAAAGTATTTTAAGGATACATCTTCTGTGAATGGATTTTGATGTGACTAAATTTTTTCTCAACCTATCATTTGATAAATTTTATATGTTTTCATCTAAGTTTGATGAATTTCTGTTTTTTCACTAAATAAGTAGACAAAAAACACTGCCATTTGCAGCATTTTTGTCTAGTTTCTTTTAGTATTTTATAAAGTATTTTAACGACACATATTTTGTAAATGGCTTTTGATGTGACTAAATGTTTTTCTCGATCTATCATCTTTTAAATTTTATATGTTTTCATCTAAGTTTGATGAATTTCTGTTTTTTTCCAACAAATGATTTTAACAATAAAACAAAATTATTATTAAAATATTAAATGATAAGTGCTTCAAAATATTATAATATTTGTTTTTTTTTAATTTAAAATTCTAATTGCAACCCAAAAGAATTATATGTTTTTTTTTTATATTTTAACAATAAAACAAAATTATTATTAAAATATTAAATGATAAGTGCTTCAAAATATTATAATATTTGTTTTTTTTTTTAATTTGAAATTCTAATTGCAAACCAAAAGAATTATATGTTTTTTTTTATATTTTAGATTGTATATGGCATTTTAAAGCTTTTTTTTTCTTTGTTTGTTAATGTGTAGAATTTGACAAAAGAGTAGTCACTTTCATCTTGCAAAAAAGGTCGAACTTCCTGTTAAATTGCACATTGATCTTCACTTTCATTTTGCAAAAATAAAAATTGCGACTCTGAACTTGTGAGTCACTTTCATCTTGCAAAAAAGGCCAAACTTCCTGTTAAATTGTACATTGATCTTGTTGATGGATGTTGAAAATTAGTTGTTTTAGATATGATAAGAAAATTGCAACTCTGAACTTGTCAACTCTATGTGAAATGAACTCAACTTTTCCTTGTACATGATTTTTCTTCAAACTTACCAATATTGAACTTTCATTAAGAAATTTATTTTTACCAAAAGGTAAAGTTAGTAAAGGTAGAGCATATGTATAACCTCAGTTTTGACTTGGAATGTATTTAATCAAAATTATGTAAATGATGTAAATATGCTAATATGGATTCTAGTGTGGGGCTCAAGGCCAAGACCCAACTAGTGAATGAGACCATATGGTTGGCTTATCATGCCATTCGAAATGTATGTAAATGTTATGTTGAAAATTAATAAAATGGTCCAAGATGGCTCTATAAAGAGCACTAGAGGGGTTATGATTCCACTAGAGGGGGAGAGGAAGTTGCCTTGTGTCAAGCTTAGAACTCATCCAAAATATGCCATGTGCCTTAAATGACCCAATTCCCTTCTCTTGACTATTAAACCCAAACATTGAATGCATATGTTCAAAGTTGGTGGGAAAAGTCACTTCATGTAGTTATTGAAGCATGGGGGTTGTGACAGTTATGTCAGCCGTCAGCAGTCCTATTTCTTCTATGGTCAGAAAATATGTCAGTTGTCTTTTCACCCTTACCTCATATCCTTGGATTCAACACTCTTTTGATCATTCTCTCATGCATGTTTTTACACTACGTAGAGTTTTCCATTATTGTTAATGTCCATTACCAGACTGTGTTTAACCCAAAAATTAGAATTTGAAGACAGAGCTACATATTTGGAAGGGAAAATAGATGGTTATAGATGGGCATGGAGGTTGGGAACGCTAGGAAATCTTACCCATTGAGTTTTGTTACTTTTGGATTCTTGAGAAGCCATGGATTAATGTTGTAGGAGGTTCTCCAATAGCTTACATTAGGTTGGAATCTTACTACATACACTGGTAAGCATTGTAAGGGTTGGACTTCCTGAGGGAACTGTGGATTGGTTAAGGGAAATGCCTTCCTTGTGTTGTGTGGGGCAATTGGAAGGAGTGCCATGGATGTGAAGGCTTAGTGAGACCCTTGTAGAGCTCTGTTAGATATTTTGGCTAAGCACAGTGAGCATAATGGGTTGTGGGATGATAGAGAGAAGCTTGTAGGTGTTCCTTCTCCTTGGCGGCCTCATAGCCCAGCTTGGGGGTGGCCTATCAGCAGAAAGAATATATGCTGGACAGAGTGCCTATGGCTGGGTGGAAAATCACTCTTACACAGCCAGTTGCTTCGACCTTCTTTGTTTAAAGATAAGTAATCTTATGTATTTCATGTGCACTGATTTTATTTGTATTCATGTGATAATTATTCCTGTAAATTGCATGTGTGTGTGTGTGGATTTAGTTTATTCTGTTGCGTGTTTTATTTCATGTCTGCACATGGATTTTTAGTTGTATGAATTTGTAATTATGGATCTATGCCAATTTTAATTTGCAAAATGACTATAGGCCATGATATCCCAAATTTAATTAATTTTATGAAATGGTTAATATTCAAAATTTGGGGACATTACATTGAACTTAAGTTATAAGTGTCATTGTCCTAGGTTGAGAACAATGAGTATTCTCCGCAAGTTAATCATTAACTCCATTTGTTGATGTATTTGTAACTTTGGAATCTATTCACGTGTAAATTGTATTTGTATTTTATTATTGTACCTCCGACGGAGATGTTTATTCCTTCGGTCGGAGAAGTCACTATTGTACTTGGGTCATGTGTCATGTCCCAAATTTGGCATTGGGTCACAATGGCCTAATCACATTGGCCCTATTCATTAGAGTTTGTCAAATTGATGCTAAAGGTCAAATAATTGCCAAGGAGGAAAATTACTAGTTTCCTAGGTTTGGGGTGGAAGCTTTGGGATTTGGAATAATGGGGATAATAAATGATGTTTGAACATTAGAATGGCATAAATATTTAATAAAGGATCTAAATAAATATATACAAGTGAAAATAAAAGTGGCATTTCATCATGAAGACACATGGAGGAAGTGGGACCCACATATGGCTAGATTTCCCCACTACACTTGGCATCATTCTCTCACCAATTCGAATTCAAGGTGAATGGTAACATACTTGGGGGAGTCCAAAAGGTATTATTAATTGCATGACTCATCCAAGGTCGAAATATAGAGGAAGAGTAACTCCCATGGAAGAGGAAGAGGCAATTTGGAGCTAGTGAGACACTTGGGCTAGATTCCCTAGCTATGACAACAATGATGAAGATGCTATGACACCTATGACACAAATCAGACCTGAAGGCTGACATATGACATATATGACATGTCAGGGCTAAAAATAGACTCCAAGAGGGCGCTCAAGGGTGTTAGGGCAGCTAAGATGCTTCCACATGTGATTTGGTGGAAGTGGGAGACTAGGAATTGTTGTACAAGTGGTGTTCTTTGGAATCTCTTCCCAACTTGAGTTGGCATGAGTCTCTTGGAAGGAATTCGACCCATGGAGGACATTAGAAGTTTATAAATGTCAATAACAAAGAATGAAACCAGCTTTTGATCATTTGTAGAATTTGCAATTGCATTTGTGAAGAGGGAGAGCTAGTGGATGACTAGTTTCTTGCCTTAGCCAATTTCGAGGGTGAAAGATTCCCATCCAAGTTGGTAATTGGAAAGGCCATTCAGACCTTTCATTTGGAGCTTTAATGGAGTCTTTATTTGCAGGTTTAAGCTACAGGGAAGCTCATGGTTTCTTCTATTGCAGCTCACTCCTTCAACCATTTCCAGTTTTGATGGCATATTCTTGATCCTTGAGGGAGGGCGTTTTTGGTGAGCTGTTGTACTCTTTGGGGAAGCTTTTAATGCCCCATTTCTTTTGTAATATGAAGTAAATACTCTGTTATTCATCTCCAAAAAGTTTCAGGTCTAAATTCCAAGTAGAAATGTATAAATCTCATTTTTAATGGAAGAACAATGCCATTTCCCCACTACCTTGTTGTGAGCCAATGTATTGATGATGATTTCGAATGAATGGATGATTCTCTGATATATTTGTGATCAATATACTGCCATGGATGTCTTCTAAAAGTTTAATGTACTGTACTTGATAATTTGAACCATTTTTACTCAGTTTAGTTGTATTGGGAGGTGAAATAGTGCCATTCCCCCAAGGGTCGAATTGGGGATTTTTGCAGTTGAATGGGAGAGGGTGAGAACAGTTGTAATAATCCATTAATGGTGCATATGAGACTTTAATAAAATACTTAACACATTACATACCTCTGTTCATAAATTTGAGTGGGTTTGGAGGCATTTGGGAAGCCATTTTCAGTACTTACCCCAGGGGGATTTGAACCCCAAATTACTAGTAAAATTACATAATTGGTCCAGAATCTTAAGAGAGTTTGCAGAGGTATTTTGGTGGACATATTTCATCCATAAACATCATATTTAAGTTCTAATATCATTCATACACCTTCCTTGAAGATTTGAAGGCATTTGGAGTCAATTTGAGACCTAGAGACCAATACTAGTCAAAGGAAAATCACTAGTAAAGTTACCTACATTGATCAGAATTGAAAGAGGATTTGCAGAAGTATTTTAAAGGTCCAAAGGAATCCTTGAAACACATATTTATGTTCTAATATCATTCGTATACCTTCTCAGAAGATTTGGGATCATTTGGGGCAAATTTAGGACCTAGAGATCAAAACTAGTCAAAGGTCGAACTAAGAAAAAAAAGTGGAAAATTGCAATTTTAATAAAATTCCTAATAAGGGACATTACATCATGTAAAGTCATTGAGGTCAATCCTCCCATATATGTCAGGGAATTAGACCCTAGAGTTAAGTTATTAATGGGTTATTATACTCTCCTAGAGAATTCGGCCCAGTCAGTTACACTTAGGGGCCGACTTGTTTGGGGTTAAGGCTAAGTGAAAGGTAAAGTATAAATAGAGAGGGTGCTCCTCTCTATTTGATCATTCACACACTCACTTACTTCACATTAGTGAGAGAGACGATGAGTTCGCACAAGTGGAGGAGGAAGAAGCTGTTGGAGATCATCTCTTTGTTTTGGGGTTTTGTATTATTGCTCAATCTATCTCTGAGGAAGTTGCAGGGTTTTCTCCTTTATGGTTTCCTCAGTGAAATGCTTTGTGTCTCTTGTCTCTTTTGTTTATGCTGTGCTTGTTATTCTCTCAGTAAGATCCTAGTTCATATTGAATTAAATTGGAAAAACTAACATGGCATCAGAGCTATCCTGAAGGAAGGCAATGCATGGCATTTATGACACTTGTTTCACTTGCGACAATTTGAAAGGTAGGGCTTTGTATAGAAAAACCTAATCGTTGTGGAAATTTCGCTATAAATCAATTTTGGTGAAGTTTCAGGATCTGAAAATTGGACAGGCCGAAGATGAAATTTTCCTGTACCTTGTGTCTGAATTTCATCCTCATATTCGTTGTACTTTTTGAGATATGATCTGTACAAGTTAGGGTTTCTGCCTCTTCAAGACTGAAGCCCTAAATAGGTGACCTAGGTAAAAAGGTCATATCTCGAGCTAGGAAGCTCCAAATGGAATTCCTTAAACAATGATAGTTAGGGCACAAAATTTAGTTTCACAGGTCCAATTTTGAGAGGCTGAAGGTGAAACAGTGACACGTGGCACTCTGTACATGTTCTCTATGATGTTTCATCCCTTAAATAGGTCATGTTGGGAAATTGAGCATATATCTCTGATGGAGAATCCAATGAAGTACAAACCTGTACGGTTGGAAAGATGACAAGTCAGGCTACCACAGGCTGAAGTTTCAGACCCTGTAGATCCAAAATTTCAGAGATACACCAGAAACAATACAGCACATCTGAAATGGGTCAACAGAGGAAATCAAAGAAGAGGAGGAAGAAGCTCTCACTTAGTGTTTTCAGTATTTAGGTATGACATGACCTGATACAATGTTGGAGACACTTGATGCAACATTGGAAACTTTGAAAATGGATTTGGACTCCATTCATCGTAGATATTAATCCTCCATCAAAATGTTGTGGGAGGAAGGAGATTGAAAATTAGGGTTTCCAAGTAAGAAGAAACCCTAGAAAAGTTGGAAGAATCATAGGGAAGCAATGAAGGAGGTTTAAATGGCACTGATATTCTATCATCCTAGCACCATGAACCTATATAATATGTTTACAAGTGATCTACCTTGGATGGTTAGGGTTTTACCCTTATAGAGGATACTACAAGCAATCTCGACAGGGATGAGTTGATAAGATACAGGTATGCTTTGAAATTTGTTTCATTTATCTGATGATTAAGTTCATGATATGTTTGTATTCATATTATTGAGGTTAGTACAATCATGATTAATTTTCAGACTTATCTGATCTCCTTAGTAAAAGTATGAATGCATGTTAATGATAGAAGACATTTGTTGATTAGGGTTATGACACTTATGATTGTACTAATGCACTTGTGGTGTTGTATGGGGATGATGTTGTCTACTAACATGAAAGGTACATCAAGAAAGACAAATCCATATGGCCATGATGACATGAAGACAAAGACTCATCCATAGTCATGGATCACATAGAAGCTCTACTTACAAGGTATGTATAATTTGGTTCTACAATGCTGAACTTATGAGATATACAGGTTACTAGCACAAGGTCTCTAAATCATTGAAGAGAACAAAGAAGACATTATTTGGGTATGTTAGACATAACTAGAAAGCATGATAATCCAGGTATGTTTTCCTATATCGAGTTAATATCCTACTTTGTGTTAGGATCTCAGATAAGTATACTTTTGTATGATTGATAATGATTATTCTTGAAGTTAGAAGTTTAAGTAATCAAGGGTTTATGCATATTATGTTTCTTAGTTTGATTAATGATATGAAAAACTAGAAGAGCCCTATGGTCAGATAAGAATTTGCATAAGTAAAAGAAGTACTCCCTGAAACCTTGAATACTAATGCTTGTGATTACCTGTGTATGAAATGATCATGACCATACATGTTTAAGATTATTTAGAATCATAATGTTTTGATAGTATTAAGATTATACTAATGAATGTATGATTATGTATGAGATCTTGAGGATGACACAATGATGACATTAGTGCACACGTAAGCATGCATAGTGGTCCAGGATGGATATAAGTTCAAAGACATACAATCAGGAAGCAAAGATCAAGAGGGAGTACACTCCAGTACTTCTTGCAAGGAAGCAAATATTGAGAGGGAGTCCACCCAACAACCAAACAAAGATAATTATTTGAATTGTCATTTCTTGTATATATGATTACTTAAATGATGTTCCTAGATTTAGGATTTTATTATGCATGTTAGAAAAGTTTCATTAATGAACAAGATACTACTAATATGCAAGTAATGGGTGAGTGGCCTATGGCACTGTACAACATTCCATTGCTACTTATCTAGTATGAAACCTTTTTGTTGACATGTTGGGAGTAGTGCACAATCTTAACACTGTTCTAGTAGAGGTGGAAGGAATCTAAAAAGTTACGTGATATGGATAAATGTCGTATTGAAGCAATGGCTAAGATAATTGCATGACTGTATGACCTATGTATTTATCTATAAGAATTTGTTCTGAAAACTATGAAATGTTTCTAATCATACAATTGAACTTGACATGTAGGAAAGATCGTATACCACCTCCTACAAGAGAAACTTGTTTCGAGGAACAAGCGACGAAGAATCAACATACTTCAGAAAACTACCTATTGAATATATTGAAGAACCAGAAGTACCCAGGATCTGAGATACAACAATGAATGAAGTAAATCCAAAAGATCATAAAGAACGCAAGATGGAAGACACACAGATCCACCACGTGAGAAGAACTCTCACAAGAGGAAACCAACATGGGTATAAGAGGCAATTCAGGATGCAGAGAGATATGGCGCTCCAGAAGGAATGCATAAAGAAAGAAAGAGACCAAGGCCATACACTAGCTATGTAGCCCTGCTGTGTGACATCATTGACAAGAAACCTGCCAACTATGAAGAAGCGACATGGAAGGATGCCATGATCAAGGAATACCAGTCGATCATGAAGAATGATGTCTGGGATGTGGTCCCGAGACCAAAAGGGAAGTATGTGGTGACTTCCAAATGGATCTACAAGATCAAGCATGCTGCAGATGGAAGCATAGAGAAATACAAGGAAATATTTGTGGCACATGGCTTCTCCCAGAAAGAAGGGATAGACTATGAGGAGACATTTTCACCTGTAGCCAGGTACACTTCCATCAAAATAGTTCTTGCTCTGGCTCCAGTGATGAAATGGAAGATACACCAGATGGATGTCAAGACAATGTTCTTGAATGGTGTAGTGAAGAGGAAGTGTATGTGGAGCAACCACTCAGGTTTGAGACACATGACAGGGAGACTCATGTGTGCAAACTGAAGAAATCCTTGTACGGTTTGAAACAGGAACCCAAGACATGGTACGACAGGATAGACAACTTCCTGACTAGTTTGGGCTTTACCAAGAGTAAAGCGGATTCCAACCTTTACTACAAGGTTGAGGAAGGAAATCCAGTGATACTCCTACTATATGTAGATGACCCATTTGTGACAGGTGAGGATGGGTTGATTGCTGACACGAAGAGGTAGCTTGTTGCCGAGTTCGAGATGAAGGACTTGGGTATGATGCACTATTTTCTAGGCTTGGAGGTGTGGCACAGTGCGGATGGAATCTTTCTTGGATAAGGGAAGTATGCATTAGAGATCCTGAAGAGGTTCGGGATGATGGAATGCAAGTCCATGGCCACACCTATGGCATCGAACCTGAAGCTATTGTGCGATGCTTCATCAGAGTCGGTTGATGCCACGATGTATTGTTAGATGATTGGGTCATTGATGTACCTGACGAATACGAGACCATATATTTGCTTTGCTATGAACACATTGAGCCAGTTCCTAATAGATCTGAGACATGTTCACTTGATTGCTACAAAGCATATTCTGAGGTACCTGAAGGGTACAGTTGATTATGGGCTCAAGTATGATGCGAATCAGAAGGCCAACCTAGAGGGTTATGTTGATTCTGATTGGGCAGGTAGTGCCATTTATATTAGGAAGAGCACTTTGGGGTGCTGCTTCAGTATGGGATCATGTGTGATCTCTTGGTTTAGCAGGAAGCAGTCCCGCGTGGCACTGAGTATAGCCGAAGGAGAGTATGTTGCATCTTGTTCATCTAGTTGTGAGGAAATATGGCTAAGGAAGCTACTGTCTGATTTGTTTGTTCTCCAGTTGGATGTGACTTGTATATATTGCAACAACCAGAGTTGTGTGAAGTTGTCTAAGAACCCGGTGTTCCATGACAAGTTGAAGCACATCGAGATCAACTATCACTATATCAAGGATATGGTGCAGAGAGGAGCAGTGAAGCTCTAGTATGCTGCGACAGATGAGCAGATAGTCGATGTATTGACCAAGCCACTGGCTAGAGTGAATTTTGAATACTTCAGAGAGAATCTTGGTGTACTTCAGATCGAGGTTCCTTCCAAGGGGAAGTGATGAGTCCGGAAGACGCAGATGCACACAAGCCATTCTCACATAGTGGTAGGAAAGTCCTCCTATGGTGTAGATGTAAGGGCTGGTCCATTCTCACATGGTGGTAGGAAAGTCCTCCCATGGTGTAGATGTAAGGGTTGGGATTTTTCGACATGGTCAGAGGTTAGTCCTTCCATGTTCATTGATGTAATTGTCGAGGCTTTTTCGACATGGTCAGAGGTTAGTCCTTCCATGGTCGTTGATGTAATTGCCGATCTTTTCTGACATGTCAGAGGTTAGTCCTTCCATGGTCATTGATGTCATTGCTGTAGCTTTTCCTACATGGTTAGAGGTTAGTCCTTCCATGGTTGTTGATGTAATTACTGAGCCTTTCCTGGATGGTAGTAGGAAAGTCCTCCCATGCCGGTGAGTGTAAGTGTTGTGTTATGTGCATCTAGGCTGTGCTCCGTTGACGATGAGATGATCTGAAGATGATGAGGTGATAATAGGGTACACAGGTTTTGCATAGGCATATAATCAGTCCTCTGAGGAAGTTGCGGGGTTTTCTCCTTTATGGTTTCCCCAGTGAAATGATTTGTGTCTCTTGTCTCTTGTGTTTATTTTGTGCTTGTTATTCTCTCAGTAAGATCCGAGTTCATATTGAATTAAATTATGAAAAACTAACACCATTAACCTATCTATTACCATAAAAATAATTATTATTAAATGATCCTAAGTGAGAGAGATAAATAAATTGTTATTATTATAATAATGATACTATTAATTAAAAAGGGATTAAAATATATTATATACATTATAATATAAGATCAAGAGCAACAAGTTGCAATGTCGATGACAATAGCAAGAAATAAATGAGAAAAAAGCATGGAAAAATTTGGGTGTGCATTTTCTATTATGACTAAGCACCTCGCTTCCAAAGGAGGCATATTGATTCGATGGCATCATGCAAAGACTCAAAGCGAGTGGTGAGGTTACACGCCATGACATTCCTTTTATTAAGATTTGTTGGCCATCCTAATGAGAGGGTCCCAAATTTTTTGATACGTTGATATTAATTCAACCGTGCCTATATAGTTTGGTATGGTGTAAACAAGTCATTGGCCTAGGAAATATGAGGTAGTTATCCTTTGATCCAATCATTGGCAAAGCTTCTATAAAGCCTCCATTTCCTTTACGTCATCTGTTACTTCACCTACTTTATGGTGTGTAGTTTTATTGAGATTTGGAAGCCTGTTGAAGAGGTATTGATGTCCATGACGACGTATCGATTCCAGTGGCGAACATATCCTTAGGAAAACAATTTATTTGGTCAATTGAAGTCTAAAAACTAATCTAATATTGACTTAAAATAAAAATATACCTTAGAAATAAAATACCGGGAGCCCTAGCGACATACAAGCATATTTGGCTTAAGTGTTTCCCATGTGGATTTGGTATCTCCCTTTGTATGATTGTTCTCAACTGTCATCTGGAGCAGCACATCCATGAAGTCTTTAGCACACTTTGCCTCTGTCTATTCCTGGACATCACTAGAGGTAACGACCACCATGAGAAGATGGACTTCTATTATTTTCTTAGCGAATGCATTGTATGTTTTGTCTGTTTTGAACATACGCCCCTTGATTCCTTGCAAGTCTGTCCAATCCAAATAAGCAATGAAATCTCCAATGTTGAGCTCTCCATCAAGAGTTGATAGCTCTAGTAGCAGATGCCTAAATCCTTTTCCATCATCTCCCAAGTCATTTTCATAAACTTTCCTCCTGGCCAGTGCTCACCAAATTACATTGGAGGAAAAGGTCAACATGGCCTTGCTCACAATCACAGCAAGAGTCATTCTAGCTATCCTCCCAAATTTTATATTCATGGAGTCATCCCATCCAACATGAAAAAAACCGTGAGGATATTGACAACACTAGAGATCTAGTTTACAACATAGATTTTGATTTATCAGTATTCTTTAATTCCTGAACTTATCTCATCTCCTTGTTTTAAATTTAGAAAGAATTAAAAAAAAAAGAATATCCAATTGTTAACCTATAATGGTTGGCTTTGCTCCAGTCAAGTTGGATGTAACCAACTGAAAATAGTGATAGGATTTCCCACATATAAATTCATATATATATATATATATATATATATATATATATATGTATATGTATATATATATATATATACCCTCTTATGCTTTGGATTAATTAGACCTGAGGAGTTCAAGGTCGTTCAAACTGAAAGTTTCTACTTGATAAATGGAACTTGCTTTGAGAAAGAATAGAATGGTGGCCATTGGAAGGGAAAGGCGTATTAGAATGGTTGTGAATTTGGAGATTTTGGAAACTATAAATGTTATTGTTTAGCCTCGAGGGAGCAGAGAAGGTTTGTGTAGCTAGGGTTTTCACCCTAGCTTGTGCTAAAGATCACCTACTAAGGATTAAGGAATCCTTAGTAGCAGTTGAGTAAATAGTAAAATTAAATGTAAAACAATGAAAGGACTAATCATTAACATGTGCATGAAAACAAATCTAAGCTACAACAGTAAACAGTAAATATCCACGAGAACACAGTAAATAAGATTTGCAATTTTTCATTAATTGGAAAACTAGGATTTGCATAAATTTTGCCTCAAGTGTTGAGGTTGGTGGAGCCTTTGTAGCAGTATGGGAGTTGTGCTCCAGTGCTCCAATGTTCCCTTCTCTTCTCCAAATGCATCAATGGTGGCTAAAAATCCATTGGAATGGTGGGCTCAAGCTAAAAGTGAATGGCTAGGGCTCAATGGGAATTTCAGCAGCATAAGGTTAGAGTGGAGGATGGATGGATAATGGGGGGGCTCCATCACCTTTTTATAGATATTTTTGGGTGGTGGAGTATTGACCCATGGTTTTAGGTACCAAGTGCTTTAGGTAAATTGTTTTAGGTTGTTTTTTCTCTTTTTTCCCTCCTTTTTCCTTTTTGAAATTAGTTTCCCTTTTTATTTGTTTTTTTGGGAATTTTGGCCCTTTTTTAGGGTTTTGATATTTTTGGAGGAATTTTATTTATTTGAGGAGGGAAATATTGATTTTTTGCCTTTTTGGTAACCATTTAAGGGTTTTTTAAGGTTTTGGAGGCTGAAATGGTAGAAAAGTGGACAAATGGGTTATGTGACTAGGGAGATGAGCTAGTGAACAACTTTTGGGTGTTAACAGATTGCCCCCTGATGTGTGAGGGAAGGAGATCATCGTATGGCCGATAGACATCATAGGTTCTGTCGTTTTCCAGGGGTATGAGCATTGTGACGGAGGAGAGAAGAAACTGGTTGGAGACCGGAACATAGGCTTCATACAAACTGCAAAAACTGAAAATACATGGCCTCAATAATGAATGAGGAATAATCTCAACTATAGGATGAGGAAGGCATACCCATGCTCGTATTAAGATATACAAATAATAATGAGGCCCAAAAGGGGACCTAAACAATGCATAGAGAACTGCGGTGTACATCATAATGGTCCAGAGGGGACACAAATCTGGAACATATGCATGGTCTAACCATGAATCAGATGAAGAAATGATACATGGAAAGAATGGCATCCATATTGAATGTGGTACCATAACAACTGATGCTCTGCTGGATATGAATGTGTCCAAAAACTGGATGGACTCAATGACTAAGAGTCAGAATCTCAAAGGTACACTGAACTGCATTTGAAATGGGTACTCAAGGAAGCATCTAACTGGGGTGCTTCTGAATACTATCGCTAAGCGCAGCCCAGATATCCTTGGGAACATACAACTGGGGGGGTTCCAAAGAGACTCACCAATGTGCTAGAGTCAACGGATATCCGGGGTCTTCGACCAAGAACTGAAGGGACCAATACCTTGCATGAATCTCAACGGTACGATCATGGTGTTGAAGTTGAGCACATGAGAAACAACCATTCGGAGAGGTACTAAGGATTCCGCTCAAAATAGTCTGAAGAAACTCACCACTAATGGTGACAAGTCTAAGGAACAGGGACCTCTTGATATATCCTATGGACTAGAGGTGTTGGCGTCGATAGAGGGATACCTGCAAATACCAAGGCAATGATGTTTCCTTGATAGGAGCATGAGGTGTACAACCAAGAGGTGATAGTAATAACTGTGATACCGACATACTGTGGGGGGGAACTGAGGTCGTAGAGTGGGGGAGGGACTCAAAATTCCTTTGTTTAGAGTATGATGGAAAGGCTGACTTGGAAGCATATGAAATTGACTTCAGGGAAGGGGATCATAGCTTAAGGGACCAGGGAGTGGCACTGCAATGGGGGAGTCTCAGGGTGGAAACTGATGAGTGATATCAGGAGACTCAAAGGGTGACGCATCGCAGAAAAAAGGAGACCATACTGGGGGTGTTGCCTTTTTGTGGGGACTAGATATGATCTGTCATGGCACCGAGAGGAACCATTTGGTCCTTCTTCATGGTTTAGGGAGCTCAAAGAAGGGATAGAAGTGTTCTTGAAATAGTATTGTCATGTGGATTTGAATGAGCCCAAGACAGTGCATGCTCATGGTTGCTTTCAACTTTAGAGAGTCGGAAAGCAGTAAGAAGACTTTGAGGGGTTTCTTTTTCGCGAGTTAGTATCCAAGGCCCGAAAAAACATCAAAGTATGGAATGGAGAAATCTTCTAGCTGATGTGACTAGAGTATTCCTTTTTCGTAATTAGTCTATAAAGTCTGGAAAAGGGTTAAACTTATACCAGGTAGACGCCCTTTCAGATACTTTTAGCGAGCATGAAAAGAAGCAAGATTGCTCGACAATATTTTCATTGTTTTAGGAGTCAAAAAAGAGATTAACAGAAACTCCCTAAGTGTATTTTTCATAAAGGAATTATTCGGCCCGAAAAAGGGGTAAAAGTATACCGAACAAAAGAAATGGCCAAGCAAGGAGGAAGTGTTCAATCAAGGAACATAAATGAGAACCAAGAATTAAGGCTAGGGGGGAACACTAATGGGCCCTCCTTGCGGGTTGATGAATGGTGGAAAAATAACGCAATTACTGCAGTATGGATGGAGCGGAGGGCTCATGGATAGGCCGCGATGCAAAAAATGTCAAAAAATGATTGCGGTCGATGTGGCACACAAATTGAGGCAGCGAGGGGCATGGAAAAAATGCCCAAATTTTTTTTCAGTGAGAGCAAGAAATTATCTCAGGCATCATCAAGGGCTCAGAAATCTGAATTTGGCGATGCAAATGGTGCGCAAAACGGAGGTCGTATGGCGCAAAACAGAGGTCGTATGGCTCCGAAATGGGAAAAACAATATTTGGGTGAAAATGGTTGTAAATAGCAAATGGACCCTCATGAAACGTGTCATTGTCACTATTCAAATTGGGAGAAGTGTGGAGGGGGCCTAGAAGAGAAAATTCAAATTGCTCGCAATCCGATTGGTGGAATCGAGTTCTGCGACTTGCAGGTAAGGCTTGTGGTGGTTTATGATGTTTTGATGCATTTTTGGGGGGATTTGGTCCTCTAGGGAGGTGTGCCAAGAGTAGCTTGGGCACCATTGCGTCGAAGCATAGGTTTCGAGGGAAATCCCGCACTTCAGAGCGAGGATCTGGGCTTGATGGTCACGCTTTCCGAGCGCGGATGTGGGCCTTACAACCACGCTCTGAAGCGCAGCTTTTCTAGAGAAAAGTGCGCTTTAGGGAACGACTATGGGCCCCACAAGTGCGCTATAGGGGTGCTCTTTTCGAGGAGAAAAGCACACTCTAGAGCGCACCTATGAGCAAAAAAGGTGCACTATGAAGTGCGCCATTTTTCCTAAGTGCGGGTACGTCGATCTGGAGGAGAGCGGGGTAGGGTTGATATGATCCCGATGGGTTTTGTTGGTTTTACTGGTAGGATGCTCAGAGTTGCATGGAGAGAGAGGGAGCTGGGGAGCACACTGCTAGATGTGATCCAAGATAACAAGGATGTGCAGGATGGACTGGCTCATTGCGGACTAGTGAAGTTTGCACAGGTGCCTTTGATGCGCTCGGGCATATTGTTGTTGAACAAGTTTGTTGGGTTTTGGGATGTAGACGTTGAGAACTTCATGATACAGGGTGAGCGGCTAGAGATCACACTCACAGATGTGTACTTTTTGACTGGGCTTCCCTGACTGGGCATGATTTCGGATACTCTCCCGAGGAGGCCGAGGGATGTATTGATGGAGGATTTGTTGGAGATAGATTTTTATGCGACAACTCATGTGCATCACAATGCTCTATTGATCTGTGATACTGAGAGTGTGGAGACTCGAGCGATTGCGTCGCTGGTGGTGCGCATAATGGGGTCGTACGCCCCTAACCGGGTCTCAGGTGGACAGATGGTGCTGGTAGAGTAGGGCTTGGAAGGTACTTATTATGGCTGGGGCCAGATGTATTTGACGGTGGTTCAGGGAGCTGAACAAAGTGAGTCGTCTAGGAGGGGATTTTTGTTTTCCCTCGTTCCTCGGCTCATTTTTATTTGAGAGGGTGTCGACGCTGCAGCCACATACAACGGTGCATGACGGAGGGTCTATGAAGCCGCGGATGTGGTGTTGGGGTGAGGAAGGAATAACCAATCATCCATCAAGTTGTTCCATTAATGCAAGCAAAGAAGGGGAAGGAATAACCAATCAACCATCAAAGGAGAGTGAGGAAAATGGAAATATGGGAGTCCAAGCCACAATGCAAGAGGTTGTTGATAATATGGAAAGTGAATCCACTCATGGAAATCCAAACTTATTTTTTAGTGAGATTGATATCACTACAAGGGAGATGGAAGATAGAATTGGTGGAAAGGAAACCACTTGTGGAGCAGATTTGGAGGAAGAGGAAAGTGCAGACCTCCAAGAACCCTTATAAATTCATCATGGAGAAAGAGGTAGCCCCACATTAGTGGAGAGTGAAAATGGAAGTTTGGTGGAGGAACATGCCATCAAAACTCCATCACATGAAGAGACAAAGATGTCACAAAGGTATTGCTACTGTTCTGATTTTTGCATCCCCTTGTGTCATTTTGAGATGAAAGGCACTTTTGGTGATAAGATAAGCATGGCAGAGCCTTCTAGTGTTGAGAATCAAAATTTTGAGAAGGATGGATTGTTAGCGGAGATTTTGCATGACTCTCAGGATTTGCATGAGCACACTTGTTGAAGCCCACTTAGTTCTCTTAAGGATCCATTGAGAGACTTAGAGAGCCAACTCTTAGTCAGAGAAGAAAAAGATACTGCAAGCCTTGTCCTGAAATGACGGTGCACAAAAACTCATTGACAATCTTATCGATGAGGGACAAGAATGAATGGTAGAAAGAGTCTCTAGTTCCAAACTAAGCATCATTAAAAGGGAGCTAGAGATGATGAAGGAAAATTACTTGCAGTTGTTTATGGATAGATATATTTCTCTAAAAGTTGTAGAAGACAAGGTAGTAGAAGTAGAGAAACTCTACATGGCATTGGGAGAGTCACAATCCTTTCCAAAAACTACATGTGATCAGATATGTGTGTCTGATTGTACACATGGAATTTTGGAGTAGCTTCGTGTGCGAGGTGAGCATGAGGATTTTTCATATTTACAAGTGCTTGAAGGAAGCATTGACTTGCAAGATGATGGTAGAGCACTTGTTTCACACCAAGAGGATTACAAACTTTCTCTATGTGAGGAAGGTTCATTGGTGGAGGATGTACTTAAGTTTATTCCACCTATCCCCATCAATAGATATCCTGATATTATATCCTTGGGATCAAGCAACAGAGATATCTATCCATCTATGGATAGGTTCATTAAAGAGATGATGACTCAAGGAGGTGAGAGCACATTGTATGGGTCCATTGGCATCTCTCATAGTGTCTAGTTAGATGAGAAACATCCCCTACACATTTGGATGCCATTTTATGCCATTCATCCACATATGGATTGGGTGGAAGAATACGTGGCACACATGGAAATGACTTGCATAAATATTTATGATCATGTGTGGTGTAAGACAGTTGTGCAAGCAAGCTACCATGAGGAGATTGGCATACAGTATGTTGAGGCATTTTACTTGCAGAAGGAAGGAGACATATTGTATTTATGGAGGAAATTCATATCTTGGGATGAGGCACACCAATATATTCTTGTTGTACTAGCCAACAAAGGAGACCATGAATCTATTGTTTTCGTGGATGAACTTGACAGAGAGTTGCAGTTGGACTACCTTGTTTTACTCCTAGCACCTGAGGATGTGAAAGGAAATGTTGAATTCATGGAGGGACAATTGATATTGGTGATTCATGAAAAGAAAGCAACACATGTGTCTGCTTCTCAACTTGATTTTGATCACTTGGAAGCACACTTGTTCCTCCTTCAATATGGTGATTAGAAATGGCATCTACTTGTGCCACTTTATATTTGTTTCATGTACAACAATGCAGGGGAGTTCCACTTGAGTACTTTGAGTGGAACAAGTGATGATGGTGTGAGCCATGGGATTAGAGTGTTGTCTGCACATGAGGAGTTTCATGTCTCATTGGAGAGGCTCACAGAGATAATGATCAACCTTGGGAGTGATGAAATTCCAACATGGTGGTGGATGGATCCTGGTATACCATGGAGTGACAGGTTGTCATAAGAAACAATGATGATGGATGGTATGCATCAAGGACCATGGGATCCAGACATTCATTGTTGGTTTCAGACACCATTGATGTTTTGGAGGGTGTAGCTCAGGTAGTGGGATCTAGGTATTCCTTGGCATGATGTATTGTATTATATGTCATTGATTTTGTTGGAGTGCAATGGTGGTTTTCATAATCACATTGCATTCATCAGATTCACTTGGGATCCTGGCATTCTTCTTCGTTGTTTCAATTGGGAGGAAGATACATTTTCAGTTGCAAAGATAGTGGATTCACTCTATGGGGAGATGATTATGTTCAGAGTGGAAAAAAATAAGCATGATGAACCAATTGAATTTCAATGCTATGTCAGTTCAGCAGCAAAATATCAATGGTGAGAAGTCATCGATCGGTTTAATGTTTTCTATGGATTTGATGTATTTGCTTGAGGAAAAGCAATTTTCGGTGGGGAGGACTGTAATTTCCCCTCCCTAAGGGATCCATGGTCATCCTACTACCCTTTCAACCCCTATAGGCTCTGGAAGAAGTTTAATAAGTGAAGGGGTTAATTTTGAATGAATTAATTGTCAAGTTTAATTAATTTTGAATCTTAGGATAGTGTGCAATGTATTAAATGTAAATATTTTATTATTATTTATTTTTGTAATGAGTGGATATGCTTAGGTGGCCTAGGAGGGTGTAAAAGAGAGCTTGTGGACCCAATGAGTTGTCATCCACAATGGAAACTAAAAGAAAATCAGAGGAAATCAATAAAGCCACTCAGAAATATGGAAGGAGGCATAAAAGCAGGAAAACTTAGAAAAGCAAAAAGTAGAAGAAAAGAAGGAAAGTTCATAAAAGCAGAAGAAAGAAGAAAAGTAGGAAAAGCACTATAAAAGTAGGAAAGAGAAAATCCAGGAAAAGCAAGATGTTTCCAAAGGCAGAAAAGAAGATCTAAGCAGAAAGGCAACAAAGCAAGGAAAAAGAAGGCAAAAGCTACAGAAACAAAATAAGTCAATGAAGGAACCTTGGTTGAGGTGTATGAACACATTCATTGCATCTGGAATTCAATTCATACAATAAAAGAAGGTGGTGTGCCCCCTCTCACATATTTTGGTCATTTGATAATTTGTTTGGAGAGCTCTGCGTCTCAGAGGATTGGGAGATGTGCCCCTAGCCAACATTGGGTGATGTGACCCATTGCAAACATTGTTCCAGTCATATTCACAGTTCTAGTGTAGCCATTAGAGTTTGAATTGAAAATATGATCCATCCCATAGCTTGAAGGATTCTAGTCTCAATAGATGGAGAAGAGATAGATGCATCAGTGCTTGTGATTATGAGATGTTTTAGCCAAAGCAGAGAGAAATCTGAGCTTTTGCACCCCCTGTGGGTTGTGGAAGTTGTTCAAGTGATTTCAGAGAGATGTAACATGGTCCTTTCCTACCCATGGCTCTGAACCAGTGGTGAAAGTCCTTCCTAAATTTCTCAGAGACAGTATTTTTGCTTCTATGTTGTAAAATCCTAATAATTATGGACATTCTGTTAATTTGACTTCAATAGACTATTATTTTATGCTCCAAAGATCTCATTTAAGCTTTATTATTTTCATGGACATGTAATTGATTTCATCTATCAGTTTTAATGAGGAATTTGTGATCATTTGATGGTTTTTGTAACTAATTGTTTCATTGCTTGCGCCATAGTAAGCAAACATTGTCTAGATTCTTGTTTGGATGAATTTTATTGTCTAATGTCTTACTAATATATTATATGAAATTTCTATTAGTAAAATTATATGTCTTACAAACCATCCATATATCCAGGACATAAATTAGGAAGCTCCATAAACCATTCGAAATTATCTATAAATCCTCACCTTCACTAGTCCAAGATTCACCCTTTGCAATTGTTTGGAATTTTTTACTGTTGGATCTTTTTCTTCAAGCCATATTAAGTCCATGTCAGGTTGGGGGAAGTAATTTTGGATTTAATAAGGTTATATTACTTCCAACTTGTACCAGAAGCAATGTATTTTCCATAGAATTCTTGGGCAATTTCCTTGAAGCCTTGGGTTTATCCCAATGAGTCTACCCAGGCGTGATGTACTCCCGAAAGTGCACTATCAAAGTATTGGCCTTGATTCCACCTATATTGTTTCATTCATATGTGTTTGGTTTGAAACTAAGTATTCCTGGCTATTTTGAGAGGGTTTGATAGTGTTTGGAATCCAAACTAGTTCAGTGGATTTGAGTTTCGGAGACAATTTTCTATTGATGCTTAATCTTCCATCAATGAGTATTAAAACTACTTACAAAGGTGCCTAAAGTTAATAGTGGTCATATCATCTTGTTACAGGCCTAATTAAGTCCATATAAGCCTCTACTAACAGTTTTGAAAGGCCCTCAGGGTGTTTGGGATTGATTGGAACAAGGCATTTTTTAGCCTCAATAGCTAGAAAGTGTACCTAGTTTCATAATTGTTGAAATTGGCTCATTGGGATTGATTTAGTGTTCCTAATCAGGGTTGGGTACATTAAATTTAATTATAAAATGCATCAACTGATCTGAAATAGCTGGGAAAAAATAATTCTGAGAATTAATCTACTACACATATACTAATCATCAATTCCAAATCCTATGACTACTGCTACAACTACAGGAAATTCCTACTGATGAAAGACACAACAGATCTACTTATTTGAAAATACAGTATTTAATTGAAAATATGAAGGACCTAATTATTGCATCTACATCACTCATGAAATGAATCTAATAAAGCATGTGAAAGAAAAACTAATTTTGGAATGAAAATAAAGTATGTAGAAGGATTGCAATGATGTTAAATCCCATATACTGAATGTTGAAAGTATCGAAATAAGGTAAGCTTAATTAAGTTGCAGAAAAGTAACCTACAAGAAACTACAACATCTACGATTCTACACTACAAAAAATAGAGTATTGCGAAATTGAATCTTAATTATAACAATAATTCTTTTAAAGGTAGTCAAACATATTCCTAACTAGATAAACTACCAATGAGATCCTGTATCTCCTTGAGGGGCCCTCCTCAAAGCAACCACATGAGCGAAAATAAAACTAAGTACTCACAAGATGTTGAAATTACGAAAATGTCATTAAATTCATTTATTGTTCATTTGTTGTAGATTTTTCTCTTCTGTGGACATATGAGCACTCTCCTGGATCCTTTCCCTTGATCCAATATAGGTTGTAGGATAGACTAATATGTATTCTCCCACTAGACCCAACTATTTATGCAATAGATCCAATTAGTCATTACAAGCAAGATATGAGGAGAGAGATAGGAGGAGGATGAGCATACCTCAACTTATGTGAGGTCCTTTGAGGAAGATCACTTGCATTTATTGCAGACCTGGTGGACTTGGCTTCAATTCAACTTAGCTAGTATCTTGCACACAAAGAAACATACAAACCTTCCTCAAAACCTCCTAACATATAAAATATGACTTGTGAATGAACATAAAACCATATATCTAAGCAATATATAACCAAATCTAATATGATCTACTCAAGCAATATCAGGTCCAACATATACATAACATGAATCATGTGGATATGAAACATAAACATTCATAATCATTCATAAACATCATTATGTGGAGGGGTAAAAATAACATATATCTATATAATATCAAAGCAAGAGACATACATCATATGATACCTTGAGTTTTATGATGTAGAACTCTTCCAACTTCCTGATCCAGACCTTCCTTGACTTAGAACAATAGGATGATCACAATGGCTGAGGGATTCAAGAGAAATCCAACCAGCATAACAATATTATCCAAGAGTCCTCCCTTTTATCCTGAAAATGGATTTTATAAATAGGTGAATGGAGGATGAATGGAGGATGAATGGTGGATGAATCTAGACTCCTGATGATAGATGGGATCGAGTTGGTGTGTGATTTCCCATACTAAGTAAGTTGGAGCCTTATCATGCACATGATCCACTCGGAATGATGCCCAAAATCCAATAATAGGTGGATCATCACCCCTCCTAAGTCATGCAAGGACTGGTGATATCACCCCCATGCAGGCATGTAGGGAGGGATGGAATACTAACCATCCACCCCCCCAAAGGGATACAGAGGGAAATGGTGGAAAAAACATGGGAGAAAAATGGGTAAAAAAGGCTATAGAAAGGTACAACATAAGTGTCTCAGCTAGCTAATGAGGTGATGTCTCCAATGAGTCTCTAAGATGGAAAATAAGGGTATAACATCATTATCCTCCAAAAGGTTCCACAAAATCATAACTGATAAAAAGTATGCTTCATCTGTCTATCACAATATTTTAAGGCTAAACCCTCTTCTATGTTCCCAAAGGCTTATTTATTACAGAGAATAAAAGACCTCAAACTAATACGAAAATTAAATCCAATTTAAGGCTTCACCACAGCTAAGCCTTTGTTCCTGAAATACTGGAGGTAACTAGTAGAAGTCAAGATCTCAGAGTGCATGGGTGACTTGTGTCACTTCCCTTCATCGGCTATACACTCCTTCCTTAATCTCTAAAACTTCCAATGCTAGTTTGCCTTTGTTGGTAATCCTCAGTTGTAACTTCATTTAGAACTGGACTTGTCTTCAAGTATATCTTGAGACAAAACTGGAACTTGACTTAAAAACATAACTTGATCCTTTGCATTTGATAGGCATATGCTAATACCACGCATTAGATTATTAAAGTAAATCAAACAAAAGAAAGGCTAAGAACTTCTATCATTATCATTATATTCATTAAATACATAAACAACCTCAAATCAAGTAACCAATCCCTTAAATAACGCTCCTTTGTATTCATTTTTATGCTTTAAGATATGTGTTTTACCTACTAAAATTGGGGCTCTTCACTCTCCCCAATTGAGGGGATTGCACATCCCAGTGCAATCTATTACTCTAGAAATGTGGACTTTTGTTTTTCTACTCCCACCTCCCATCCATCATACAAAACGATCTATGGAATTTATCCCTGTTTATAATATCCTAGGTTCTTCTCTATACATTCCCAATTTGCTTTCTTTGCCTCCTCATCAATTTCCTTTGCTTCATCAAGAGGAAGCAACAAAGGTGGATTCAATTTGAGACCTGTACATTCGATCCCCCTTCTCTGCAAAGTTTCTTTGTACAAGTGGGCTCTAAATAGGGAAACTATTAAGTTATTTAGGGAGTGAGGATCCTTCTTTTTTTGGTCTAGTGACAACCCAACCCATATCACTGTGCTTTCACTAATAGAATATGATTTTATGCCTTCTAGAAATTGACTACAACGACTGATGGCTCTCTGTTGTTTTTCTTTTAGAACCAGAATTAGGGCTTGATCAACAGTCAAAGTTTTATGGCTCTGTATGATAAGGAAAAAATTGGGAGTCTCATATCATATCCATATCCTAGTTTTCCATTCCTCTACATAGTACAAATCCATGTTTTGAGCCCTTTCACATTTATTTTTTAACTAGGAACAAAGTGATCTCAACAGGACATACCCTACATAAGGATTTAGGGACCATTTATAAGGATGAGGAGAATAAAGTTATGCATAAAAAGTTCAGCTAACAAATCCTTTTCTTCTTTAGAATAGTCCTGGCAAGCTTCCATGAAATCCTTTGGAGTTGTGATGTTATAAGGAAGATGATTCTTAAGTCAATATAGTTGATATTTGTGCCATTTCTCTTTTAAATAAACAATGTATACTTTGGATGGAGGTATTTATCCAATGATTTCTTCATAAATTGTGGTGCGTTTGGTCATAATGCCCTCCAATTCTTCGATTTGTTGATCCTTCTTTTCTATCTCTTCTTTGTAGATTCCTGCTTCCCGTTGAAGTTCCTCATTTTGTTGCTCTAGTTGTTTTTTATTATCTATGTACTGGAGCTTCAAAATTTGGTTTCTCTCTTAATATGACTACTTCAATGGATAGTGCCTCTTTTTCATTTTGGAAGGTTATTGATGAAGACTATGCTACAACTCTCAATTGTGCTAATTCTCCTTTTACTTATCTTATCTCACTTATCGCCTTCTATAGTTGAGTATCCATCATTGGAATTGCTTCTTCATTACCTATTGTTTGGTTAGAGTCCCCATCATCATCAGGGTTCATGGACTCCTCCATTTATTTCCATCATGCTTCCAAGGCTTGAGCCTACACTTTCAGTATTCTGTGAAGTCTTATAAACTCATATGATTGGGAAGAGGAGGTCTTCTTCACTTTGGATGAGTTGGAGCCAAAATTTCCTATCTCCGCTAAGGTGCCAATGATTATGTCATCGTCATCTTCCTCATCTAATTGGATTTTTATCTTTGTTATAGTGGAGACATAGGTCACTTATTTTAATTTCTTCAATAGCACTGAGGATTGTGTTCTAACTGACATTCTTGTTTTTTTCTTGCTTGCTTATGTGGTAGACACCGGTTTTGATGTTGGACCTCTCATTAACTAAACATATTCTACATAAATCTTAATGAATTCTTCCCATGACAACTGAGGAATATTCTTCTGTATCTTAGTCTTGGTGATTAATAAGAAAATAGTGAGATAAGGCATCAATTTTTCCTTGCTTCACCTTCTTATATATTTCCCACAATGAATATAACAAGAAGTATGGAATGCTAATATTTTCCTCTGCCTTTAAGTGGGATCTATACTTTAATAAGGTTAGCAATATAAAGTGGAACATATGTGTTTGAAAAATATTTCCAATGCAAGTAATGTATTTGAGAACCTAAGCTGCTACCTCCTTCCAGGGGTTGGGCATATTATCTCTTTTTACACCATTCCTATCTTCCTCATAATCCTCTCCTTACTTAAAGAAATATTTCTTGGCATTATTGGTTGGTTCTTTCTCATCTTTAATCCATGGATGTTTAGCAGGAATCCCAATATATTCTAGCATTCTAGCTTCACTAAGGGAAATCCTCAATCCTTTCACCCCATTGACAAATTCATTGTTAGTTAATTGTTTCGAATTCCCTGTGAATTCGAGGGTAGCTTCCACATCATACCCATCTAATCTAGAAAAGCAAGCCATCCACCCCGCATTTCTGAAGATTTCTAGTACCTCAGGGTTTTTATAAATTTCAAATGTATCAGTTGGCTCACTTTTTTGAAACCGACCATCATTTTCCTTTTCTCGGTGGTACCAACATATTGAAAAAATACATACTATGCTTTTAATCGATCTAATTCAAAGAAAAATGATGTAATTGGGTGAAATGGATTGAATCCTTACCCGTAACCTTTGTTGTCATCTACCTCCAACTCTCTTTGATCTGTTTGACTGGTCACTACAAATATTGCCTCCCCTCCATCATGTCTCAATTTAAATTACTTCCAGCCTCACCACATTTGCAAATATTGTCGCCCCTCCATCGTGTCTTAATTCACCACTTTTCTTGTTTATGATTGCTTTAGAGGGTATTGGTCTTGATATGCCAAGAACTCATACTTTATGTTGACGAAAAAGGATTTTTCGCAAGTTTCCTTTAATGGTTTATAGTGGCCAAGAAATGATGTAATTCGTATTACTTGTGGAAACTTCAACCCCGTGGCATTCTTTTATTACAATTTTTCCATGCCTCATGATGAAAATGAACCCACCCCCTGAAACTGTAGTGTGCTGACTTTAGCACAATCATTATCTTGATTGGTTGATGTGAGAGGTTGTTTACATAATTAACAAATAGAAATGGATAAGACAGAAAGTGTGTGCCTTATTCTATTGAGTCATGATATTTTTGGTATGTGGAATCAAGTGCCGAGAAATCTAGCTGTAGATTTTCTATCAGTAGTGTTCAAGCTTGCTTGATGTAGGTGGTGCTGATATTGATGTAGTTACACCAGTCTGTAACTATGTAGCATATATTTTTTTTGGGAATTGCATAGAGTTGACAGAGATCTGTGTGTGGATTTTCTATCAGGGTGCTTCAGATAATGCTTGCTATAGTGTTAAATTCACAATTATGTAGTAGAACAGAGGAAGTTTTCTATTACCTGGTGAATATATTGTAGTTGTTAGTTCAAACGCATTAGTAGAACTTGCTGTAGTGTTGCGATAGTATTGATGTCCTAAATAAGTATCATATATTAGATATAAAAATGATTATGATTTTTCTTTCTTTCAAACTATAGGTGCCATGACTAGTTTTCACAATTATTTTGTCCTGTAAGTGCTTCCAAAGAATTTTTCACTTCCATAATTTATTTATTTTTCTCTTTTATTTTTATTTTTATTTCCGCTGCTTGGAGAAAAATCTACAAGAAACAAGTTCAAAGTCGTTTCATCATGGCATTTTAAGGTGACTACTATAGTTTGGAACCAATGGACCATAAAATTACATCATGTAAATAGAGTCGAAAACTTCTTTTCGAGGAGTCACATATGAAGTAAACTTGAAGCTTACAAGCCTGACAAGATTTTTGACGGTGAGTTTTTCAAATTGAATTTTTATGTTTCTTATTTTAGTGGAATTTAAAACTGACTATCAAAGTTGTGGTGTAGGATCAGGTTCAATGTGGCGAAGAAAATGTAATGAGCATGCTGGAAGATATCCTTGAATGGGTTTGGAATGAATGTTTATATGCAATAGCATTCAATACAAACATCAAGGACTAGAAATTCAGTTATGTTAAGTTGAGCTATCAAATGTCTATTGATAAGAAGTTAAGAAGATTAGAATTCCTTTTTTTTCAAATAAAATATTTTGAACAGTGAATCTTGTAAATGGTTTAATAATGTTGTAGAAGTGAAGCTTGTAAATGGTTTAGTAATGTTGTAGAAGTGAAGCTTGTAAATGGTTTAGTAATGTTGTAGACAAGTAAGCTTCAATAAAAGTACTCTTTATACTACACATTGATTTCTCAAGTTGTTTGGATTAAGATTTCATTTGGTTGAATGAATATGATTCAACATCACAAAGAAATGATGTCTCATACCAATTTTGCACAATGTTATATATTTCTTTCAACATAACTCATTTATGCATTCATTGATTTATTTTTTGAATGTGATACTAAACTACTGGCTATTTATAAGATACGATGCACTATACTGTGTTTTTTTTATAACATATCTAATGTGTAAGATTGAACACCTATAATTATCATTTTGTTTCTTTTTGCAAACATATGCTTACAATGGGGAATTTTTTGTCATATTGCATTTCAATAATAATCCCATTTTTATATTTTAATTCTTCTCCTTAGGATAGATAACATCTACAAGAAATATGTTAAGATATCTAGCATCTACAAATAACAACACCATAGAGGTTATTTAAATCTCTTGTTTCTATAGGAGTTAGAAAATATGCTTACATATGCACCTTGTAACATGGTGTGAATGGAGTAGTTTTGTAAGTTTGTGTAGTAACTTTTTGTAATGTTCTGGAAGAATGGGAACAAATTTGTGTGAGTTAGTCATATTTATTATTTAAGCACCTATCATAGAGGTGCTACATGATATATTTGCCCCAAAAACTATTTTCCTTCATGGAAGCATTGGAGCAGTTATGCACAAACTATTATATACAATTTGTTATTTTTGGTCAAGCTTTCCCCTTAGGATAATAGAATCACATACCACCAACCACATAAATATCTTGATGACCTCAACTTCATAGCTAATAATTTACATCTTAGTCCAGACATAGTCTTATTACGGAGCTTGTATTCGAAAAATGAATAGTAGCATACCATGATCAATTTTGTATGATCTGGCAATCCCCCTTCTAGTTTTGAAATCCAGTTCTGTACTGTTTAAAATTTAAATTACTATCTTCTTAGTAATATTAGTTCTTCCTTTTTTTTTTTTAAATCTTGTAGTCACAAACTACCAGACATGCGGTACTTATAGTTGTATATAACTACTGGAATGAAAAGGTCAACATTGCTCTGCCATGTTTATAGTTGGTTTAATGTTTCGTTATCATTAATGTTATCAATATATATGTCAAAATTTAGAGCTCACCATGCGATTTGTACAAAGTAATTTAGCAGTCCACATGGATTTATAAATGATGAAATATGGGTGTTAATATTGCTACTCTCCCCAATTCTGAAAGGATGCTAGCTTAATGGAAGAGCACCAGTAACCTCTAATTAACTGATTAAATATTAAAATGACTAAATATGCTACCAATTAATAGAAAATTAATGAATAAATATACTACCAATCAACAACGAATTAATGTCTAAATATATTGCCAATTGACAATAATTAATGACTGAATAAATAAATGCACTAAAAATACGGGTTCTAAGAAATTGTAATAAAAATTAATACGAGTTGTAATAGAAAGTAGAACATATAAGTGGTCACCATTGTCTATTTAAATCAATCAAAAAAGAATAGGTAGAAGTATCCTTGAAAGTAGAAGATTGCTATATTTTCTCCACAGTCAAGGCAAACTTCACAAAGAAATGAAAACTATACGAAGAGTAAGTTAGAATAAATAGTCATTCTTTCACTAATATCAATGGATAGATGCAAGAAAATGTGTAGGATTTATTTGTTTTTGAAAACAAATAGATGAATTAAAAAACTCCACAATATTGATAGCTCTTTAAAATTTCCTTAATTATATAAAATTTTAACTTTCACCAAAATCCATGTAAATTTTAAAAAATAATTTCAAACTTCCTTAATTATATAAAATTTTAACTTTCACCAAAATCTATTTAAATTTTAAAAAATCATTTCAAACTTATCTACTTTCAATAACGTGTTCCCATGTTATCTCCCTTTTCAAAGCCAAGAAATAAAGGTCGACTTAGAAGTCGAGTTAGAAGACCAGTGAATGTCATGATTCGTATGAAAAGTCTCAATAGAAGGCAAGGGTAGGAATAGAGATTGGTTTGTTGAATGGTCCCATCAAAGAGAATAAGTAACTAATACCATAAGTATGAATTGATGGATGCTAGAAGATGTGTGGAATTTATTTGTGCGAGAAGGAAAATAGATGATAAGGAAAACCGTGACAACGTTGGTTTTTACGATGAACCCACATCGTAGATTACAAATTGAATAATTAAAACCTAGCTTTCTCTTGATTCATTTTTTATTCGAGAAAGAAAAATATGTAACCTTGGTATTAATAGAAATAAGACCAAGTTACATACATGAAATCAAATAACATTTAGCTGTGCCATGCCTTATGTCATCAACATTGAACGAACCAAAACATGAAAAAGCCTCAAAACCAATTATGATAGCGAGAAGCTTTTTTTTTCCAAGTAAATTATAACTTACTATTAATAAGCGAAATAGTAAATAGTTCCATACACATAATGTCATGTAGTCCCATCCAAATAGCTTATAAATCCAAAAACAAAACCATTCAAGCTGTTCGTTTTAACTAAAAAAATACGGATACTAAAGACTGTTTTCAAGAAAGCAATAAAAAAAAAAAAAATTAGAGGTTCCTACTTCAACACTCAAGAGGTGATTAGGTTCTCTTGATTCATTTTTACAAGTGAATATTTATCAATAATTAAATGTGAGGCCACTCTCTATCTCATGTATAAATGTGATTTCGTTTAATTTTCTAGCTTTGGAAGCATATAAGAATCTTTATCTTCATTAATTTTAATTAGATAATTAAAGACCTTCAATTAATTTATATTTTGTATTGATTTGTAAATGAAGGATTTATAATCTACTTGCTTCATCAACAAAATACTATACAGAATTACGTTATGCCTCTATTCTTAACGTTACATAGAAACTTTTATTTTCATGGTTTACAAAGATTGTGTTCTTTATAATTAAACAATCAATGGTTGCATTTTGAACTTTTGCACTTGTTATTCCATAAGAGCCATGGGTGAACATATTCATCTCTAGTCCAAATCCTTGCAATGCAAAGCTCAATGCACTTTGTAGTTGCATGCATCGATGGTAGGAAGCTTTGATATGCTTACGCCAAGGATCAATGCTTAGTTATATTTATATGGATTACATAGTCTTACCATGTTGTCGAAGTTCCTATTAATACAACAAGAGACATATAAGGGGTAGAGTGCATTTTAGAACATCCAATAAAAGCAATGGCAACCTAAGAAGTGGTAGAATGCCATTGTTTTATCACAGCGTAAATGGAAACCATATATTTATAATGTTAATCATCAACTGAAACAACCTAGAACCACGTTTTACATCTTCAATTAAAGATCTTCAGAAAAAAAATTCACATCTGTTGCAGCTTCGGATTTTGGAATAATCCTTATCCTCTTAACTGTGGGAAGTACTTGGGCATAAGCCCTAAAACTCATTGTGAGGAGTACCACAGGAACCTCGAAGTAGCTGGCCCATTAAGAGGACCTGCCAATGAAAAAGGCAACGACCCCTACCTGATTGACTAGTTCCCACCTGTGAGGTAAACCAAGAGCTGTCGTTTGTGGCAAAGCGGTTATCAGTTTTACCTGAGCCGTGGAGTGAGGGGTACTGCCCCAATACGCAAGCCGACAAACAACATTGGTGGCCGAGTGAATCCCCTGAACCGATAGGAAGCCAAACATACCTGGGGTCCATATCTATTTTCAGCTGAACTATTGCTGATCATTGCTGCACCATTACAGATCCATCTATTGCCGATCACTTCCACGCCATTGCAGATCCATTCCGAAAGCCAGTTCTAATCCAACCATTTCATATCCATTCTAAAAGTCGTTTCATATCCAACCATTTTCGATCCATTCTGAGCCATTCCAGATCCCGTTGTTTCTGATCCATTCTGGAAAAAAAAAAAAATATATATATATATATATATATATATATATATAAAATTATGTTTTGTTCGCCATATCTCCCTTGTTTTAACTCTGTTTTCCCTAAAACTCAAAAGACACCCCTGCAATCCCATTTTGCATTTTTCATTCCTGAGGACCCTAACCCAAATTCCACTTCCCAAAGCTCGAAATCCCACATTTGTCTATTTTTACGGTTTGCCATAACTCCTTCGATTTTCACCCAATCGCCCTCAAATTTTGACACCGTGTCCATTCCCTATTTCTGCTTCTTTGTCCCTCTCTGACAAATTTTCTCATTCTTTCACCCCGCTTCTGAAATCCTCATTTTTTGCATCCCTATCCATTCCAATGTGTCCAAAACCTAGTCAAACCCCAATTACCCATCCGAGTTTTTCCCAAATCCAAATTTCATTTTACTAAATAAGCTTATGTTTGTGTTTTTCTATCCATTCCCCCAAAAAAGAGAAAAAAAAACTCATGGTTATGGTTGTCACCCATGCAGGAGCAAAATCCATGAGGAAGCACTTGCAGCCATCCAAACCAAACTCCAGGATCTGTATGAAAACTTTCTCGGCCTCCATCTTGAGCATTCAGCCATGAATAACAAACAACAGTCCGAGTCTTCATCAGACAATGGGCTCTCTTCTTCCAGTAATTTCTGTGGTCCGAAGCTTTAATTTCCTCACTTCAATGGTACTGATCTGACTTGACAGATCTATCGTGCAGAACAGTATTTCAGTCTGCATAATACTTTTGATGTCCAAAAAGATCCACTTGCATCCTTTCATTTGGAACAGGAATCCCTTCAATGGTATCGTTGGTACATCAAGGCTCATGACGAGCCAAAATGGATAGATTTTTGCCAACTCTTTTTGCAATGATTTGGTCCTAATGCTTTTGATGACTTCACCGGAGCACTCACTAAACTTCATCAAATTGGCACTGCAAGAAATTATCAGACAGAATTTGAGAAACTAGCCAATCACACAGAAGGATTTTCTGATGAATTTTACAGGAGTTGTTTTATTAGTGGTCTTAAGGATGAAATATGCTTAGAGGTTAAAATGTTCTATCCCAACACAATGATGGAAGCCCTGGGGTTGGCTAAGTTGGCAGAAGACAAGACTGCATCCCAACAGCGCTCCAAACCCACTTTTGTTCCTTTTCGAAATATGGGTTCTCAATGACCTCCCATCCCGCCAGCTCCTCGACCAACTCCTATCAAGCATTTGTCTGAAACAGAGATGCAGGCACACAAAGAAAAATGGCTTTGTTATAGTTGTGATGAGAAATTCACTCGCAGACATAGATGTGTTCATCAAAAGCTCTATCTCTTGGATATGGATTCTCCGCCTTCCTCTAAAATTGGTGAAGAAGCTCCAGATACAACGGATGATCAGGTCGACATTCAGGAGCTGCCTATTGACCCCCCATCTCAGGATGACCAACCCGAGATATCTCTCCATGCTTTAGATGGAATCACCACCCCCCAAACAATGCGGGTCAGGGGTTGCTTCAAGAAGATTCCTCTTACAATACTCATTGATTCTGGTAGCACTCATAACTTCATTGACCCTCGGATCGCCAAACAGGATGATTGTTTTTTCCATCCTTGCTCCAACTTTGAAGTCATGGTTTCCAATGGGGGCACCTTACTTTGCAAGGGGAAGTGTTACAATGTGCGTATCTCTCTGGAAGATTATAACCTGCGCTCTGACATGTTTGCCTTGTCCCTAGGCGGATGTGATGTGGTTTTGGGCGTTCAATGGTTACACACACTTGGCCCCATCTTATGGGATTTTGATGAGCTTTGGATGCATCTTTCAATCAATGGGAAACAATACAAATTTATGGGCTTACAACATGGGTCTCTCTGCATCATCAGTTCACATCGCCTGGAAAATATCCTTAAGAAGAATTCACATGGTGTCATCACTCAACTCCATTCCATTCAGATGCACCCATCAACGGTCTCCCCTACTTCCTTCGATAGATATGCAAATGTCTTTGTTAACCAGTGGGCTTGTCGCCTTCAAGAGACCTTTCCGGTAAGACTTTAGCCACATCTACATATCAGCAGGAAATGCTGGCTATTTTGCATACAGTACAAAAGTGGAAGCCATACCTATTAGGGAATCATTTCTGCATCAAGACTGATCTCCAGAGTCTGAAAAATTTCCTGGAACAATCGGTCTCCTCCCCAGCACACATGAAATGGGTTATCCAACTCATGGGTTATGCCTATGCGATCACTTACAAGAAGGGTAAGGAAAATATGGTGGCAGATGCTC
Source organism: Larix kaempferi (assembly GCA_027924585.1). NCBI lineage: Eukaryota > Viridiplantae > Streptophyta > Pinopsida > Pinales > Pinaceae > Larix > Larix kaempferi. The sequence continues at coordinate 99,085 of BSBM01000542.1, read as the reverse complement.
CTTCTCACACATTTGATGACCCAGTTCCTCTTACAGCGATTTCTCTGCTTGTTCCAAATTGGTTGCAATATGTTCAATAGGGCTATCTCTTCTATGAACTCCATGCTTCTTCATCGGCGGGTCACTCTGGGTTACTCAAAAAATATGACCGGGAACAATGTAACTTCTTCTAGCAAGGACTGAAAATGACAATTCAATATACGGGGGTTGATTGTGATACTTTCCAGGTCAACAAGGGTGAAACGACACTCCTTTCGGGACTGCTCGAACCCTTTCCCATCCCTACCTAGATTTGGACAACTATTTCTATGGATTTCCTAGAAGTGCTCCAGTGGTACAATACCACATCTAAAAGGACACCATATGAAGGAGTCTATGGATAGGAACCGCTAGTTCTTCTTCCATGCACCCTCAACAGCTCCCCAGTTCAGGCAATTGACTTGGTTCTTCGAAACCACGATCAGATTCTTCTCATTCTACAGGACAATCTTCACATGGCACAAATTCGATTGAAACAACAAGCTGATCAGCGCCATTCTGAGCGCACTTTTCACGTAGCTGATATGGTTCTTCTTTGTCCACATCCTTCCAAGCAGCCCTCCCTGAAACTCAAAAGGCGTCAGTGGCCCGGAATGCAACCTAAGGATGCTACAAGGGAACCACTCCTTTAGATTCTGCATCAATTTCCACATCTAAAGCTTTGAGGACAAAGTTTTTTCTAAGGGAGAGGGGATGTTAGGAACCCATATCAACCCTTCTATTTACTTTGTTAGTATATTGTTGTTGGATGCATATGATTTGTAAGTCGTCACGTAGTATTTTTTGATCCATAGTTGGTATTATTGTTGTTGGATGCATATGCTTTGTAAGTCATCTCGTAGTAATTGTTGATCCATAGTTTGTATTGGCCCATGGTTTGTATTGACACATAGTATTGACCCATGGTATTGGCGATTAGACTTAGTATATAAGTTTGTGTTGAGACCTATGAAGGTACCATGAAGTTATTTGTATTGAGCTTGCTCAAAGGAAGTTGCCCCCTCGAAGTGTCATGCGATCAATAAAAGCGATTCTGAGTTCTATTGTTTCTGCTATCTCACGTATTCTCATTAATTAATTGTTGCAGGTTCTTCACACTTACACAATCCTTATTTCTCTTTTGAAACCCTTTCCATAGATCTCATTCGAAATTGTTGTTGAACCCAGAAGTGCAATGCAAATTTTGGGCAAAGTTGGACGTGGTTTTCGGGAGCAATAGAAGCATAAGGGATGACAACATCAAGAAGCTCTCGTTTCTACAATCGGTGGTGAAAGAGTTCTCAGAATGCATCCACGTGGGCCTCTCCTATCATGGACTTGTCTTTGCATGTAGGATTGGCACATGGTAAACGAGATGTGCATTCTAGCAGGAACAACGCCCATGGTGAACATGTGGTCCATTACCCATAACCCATTGATCTGGGAACAAGCTCATCAATTTAATTTGGAGAGGTTTATTCCCTCAAAAGGAAGAAAAGGTGGACAAGTGGCATGTTCTTTATCCATCTTGGTTGAATTAGTTGAGTGTGTGTGTGGTGTTTGTTTTGTTGATAAAGGGTTTTTTGAGTAAAAAATCTCTTGTTCATCTTGTGGCTTCTTTGTGTTTTGTTATTTTTCTCACTATGATCTTAACTTTAATATGGTATTAGAGCCATGTTTGGGAAAATAAATCTCTCTCATGAGAGAAACCCCAAATTGTTTTCTTTGATGGAAACGCATTGATGTGAATCATTGGTATAAAAATAACATAGAGGATAGTGGATGAAGAAGTTTAAGGAGCGCTTGATTTAGGTCACTATATTTGGAGCTAAGAGGGATATGGGTAAAGAAGTAGGAAGATGTTTCAAGATTCATTTTTATGGGCATATAGTGACAAGATAATTACTTTGTTTATGTAATTGTATTTGGAATAGGAGGTATGTAGACAATGGAACATGTTGATGTCTCATAGCAGCACATGCTCATGCATACAATTGTGAGTAGTTCTTATGGACTTGGATTTAATCACATCTATAAATGGGCTATAGTTGTAACACCTATTTAGGCATGTGTACCCCTATTTGTTGGTTCACTAGTGTAAGATCTAGATGTAGACCTATGTGACATAATTAAGGGTGACATGTTATAATTTTGGATGCCATATTATAAACTTTGAGGGGGGTATGGGTATACCCCAAATCAAGTTTATATTGGGAAATGTTGGGTTAAAATTGTCTAGGTAGAACAATAATTAGATTAATATGCATTTATTCATTAATGGGTTTACCATTGGTGGTTTATGGGCCCATGTTATTGGATAATCCATGGTATTCACCCATCATATTTGATGTGATAAAGCCTATGTAAAGGCTTGGAGAACTCAATTATAAATTTCCTCAAGTGACCTTTCTTTTGGCTAGATTGGTTGGCTTGGTTGAGGGTAACATAAGATATGACTTGGGTGTTGGTTTTCTTGATAACGGATTTACAAAGTAAAAATATGTTGTCAATCTTGTTGTTTTTTATTTTTCTCTTACAATCCTTGTAATTTTAATAATCATATGCCTAGTCAGAAAGGAAGGTATCCAACCGTAGGATGTGTAGTGTGACCTAGAAGGATTTGGAATAAACCTATCTAAATAATGGTATGGTTACATGTAAAAAAAGTTAAGACTCAAATATTATTTCATTTACAAACTAGTTGTCTATTCATGGAATCATTTGTTGTTGGTTCCACATTTGTTCATGTTTAGAATGAGTATGCTATGTTGTAGATGAAGAAGGTATATGGACTTACCCCCTTCCCCTCCCTTCTATTGTTGTGAATGAGAGGACATAGAGACCCATATCACACATGATGGCTGTCTTTTTTATCTAGGCCACTCTACTTAACTTTCACACCCACATTACAAATTAGGGATTGTTCTTCACCACTAGCTAGTTTTTTGGCCAATCCTTTATTTCTGAATGGGACTTATACACTCTAGAGACACTTGGACTTCAAATGGTATTTTTCCTTGTAAATTATAATAGTTGATTTGATCTTCAAACAAAATACTCCTGGTTCCTTCCATAGGAGAATAGAAATTGAGGTTGAGGTTCATTTAACATTCAATAGATACTATTAGAGTTATCTATCCCAAATACCTACCCAAGATAGGTTGATTCGTTAGCCACCCAAATAAAAGTAAGTAAGAATAAATAGAGAAAGGAATTATCCTAAAGGTAACACCTTATCTAGTATTAATGGGACTCTAGTATTGAATGGTTAGATAAAAATATTGAACTAAGACACTAGTTGAACCAAGGCATTAACTAATATGGAATAGTGTGGGGCTCTTTTGATTTTTTCTTATATTGTATCTAACTAAAGAGTGGAATTATTTCTATCTATCGATGTGAAATAAAAAATAAAAATAAAAATAAAATACCAATATTAGAGGTAAAAGGAAATTTTTATTTAAAAAAAACGAAATGAAAATATTTCAATAATCTATATCTAAATCTATGAAAGAAAATAATTCTAACAAATACCAGAATGAAATACCACTCAATTTGAAATAAACTTCGAAAATTTAGCTAAACACAAATATATCATTTAGCATATTCAAAATAAAATAAAATAAAACAATTATAGTATGATATGTTTCTCTAAATTTGATTATGGACTAAAACTAAAATTTCCAATGATGATAAAGGTTGATTCAATCTGGCCATCGAAGGCAGGGCCATAACAAAAACATGAGAGCTCTTCACAAAAAAAATTATTTGTTTGCACCACTCACATGATCTAGAACTATAGCATTAAATGTGACTGCAACTCATTATCTGTACATTCATATGCTTGTTGCAGAGATCTCATACGTTCCCACGCTCAGCAAATAAACAAGTTGTGGCAGAGGCCAACATCTTCCATGGACGAAGATGAGCACTGGAGAGCCGAAGAAGAAATGAAGGAATTAAATCTCCATCATCTTCATCAACGTAATGAGAGTCAAAAGTTTGTAAATGGATTGATCTCTATGTTCTACAAGGCGTTGGTGCTCGCCATCACCCTTGGATTTCCCTGTCCCTTGTTGCTGCAGTTTGCTACATGCGGGAAGATATTTCTGGTACGTAGTGCTTTCCAGCACATGGAACACTGTCAATATTATTCACGTTGGCCTCGCCATTGCTTTTGGAGCTCTGGGGTGTTCCCATATCGCAGACAGGCTTCAAATTTGAAGTCTTCAGGGCCCGCCAGAGGCCATTTTACATGTCATAGAAGGCTGTCTCGAATTTTATCATGCAAAAAAAATTAATTTCATTACCGACCTGTCAATACTTAAATTAACTGCGGAGTTGTAAAATTCCAATAGAAGGGCAGTTTGAAATTTTGCCAATCAAATGGTTTGCAGTGGGACAAGGGGTCTGACTCAGCACTAGGCAGTGGGAGTCTAGAAGACTGGATGAAGTTGCAACTTTGACGGGCCACCTGGCAGTGGCACCTATCGAATCACCAATTCGTAATCGAACCAAAGCCGAACCCAGGATTCATCTTGACCCGGATCAGATCACATCCCGTTCAACTTGTAACTGTTTTCTATTAATTGTTCATTCTGGATATCTGTATTAGCTCAGGGATTATTTTAGTAAGATAATCATTAATCAAAGGAGGATTCTAGGTTGATACTAATTATTAATGTAAAACTAAAAAATTATAAATCAAATTAGAAGAAAGATTGGTTCTGTGGGCCTTGAATAAATAAATAAAGTACAATTTCAGAAGAAGAAAAAATTAGGACGCTGATTCATTTTTGGAATGATATTCAAAAAAAGGTTTGAGAAGGCACGATTCATTTCTGGAATGACATGCACAAGCTCTGAATGAATTGGTCAAATGTTTACCAAATCTCAGAGAAATGTATAGTGAAAGCATGGTAGTACTAGGGATACAGAGAACCATAAATTTCAAAGCTATTGAGATATTAAATTACATGTTATTGTCTATTTACCGAGCATCTGACTATGCAAATTTAGAAGGCTTAGGCTTTGGCAGTTTGGAGGACCATCTGCGCAAAGATTTGAGGTTGGTTAATGCATAATTTGGAGCAGAACTTAGGGTTCTCAGTAGAGAAGAAAAGAGGGTGTTGTGTCGAAAAGAGGAGGTGGATTTTTTCGTCTTTTCTCGAGAAAAATAAAATCAATCGGTGATTGAATTGATTATGCAATTTATAATTAACTGTAGTTGGAACTTGGACTGTTGGAGATAGTGGATAATATAACCATCATTCGTTCCTTAAGTGGATGGTCATGGGCCCACTTCCCATGGCTTGAAACTTGAAACTTGAACCCTTGACGTTTGAACTCGTCTCATATGTCGAGTGACGAGTCTTTCAATGTGTCGTGGACTGTGGTAACTAGTAGGCACATATTTAATGCAACATGAAGTTCATTAAACCTTGCAGTTGGTTGATACGTGTAGCGTGTTACTGGAAGCCGGATTACCATATCCAAATTTATTGTTACTATCTACCACATTCAATGTTTACATGTGCCTCATTGCCTAGCTCCAATTTGACATTTCGAACGATTTTCATTTCCATAAACTTTTTGCTGCTTGCCGCAGCTCGCAAATTGTAATTCTGCCTCTAGCAGCCTGCCCTGTATTTTCATCACTAATGGTCGGACTCGTAACTGAGGGCCCATGAGAACTTACACCTGAAACTTGATGGTAAAGTATACAAGTAGCAATTGGTAGGTTTTCCAGAGTTTACGACAAAGACATTTGATTCTCAAGAGTCAGAGGATAATTCTTGAATGGGTTTTTTTATTTATTTCATAATCTCTAAATGTTGGGTTTTGATCATGAGTACAGATTTGAAAGTCACATTCCCACCGGAATAAGGAATTAGAATTGATAAAAAAGGGTTTTGATCCTAAGTACATATTTGAAAATCACATTCCCACGGTAATAAGGAATTAGAATTGATAAAAAAACTAGCCAAGGTTTCGATCGATCCTGTCTTGAATCTGGAGAAAGAGAGTGTGACGTAGAAATGGAATAGAATCACAAGGGATCTGATCTTCTCAACCTCGGGCCTCAAGTAACTTCGTCGACTCGGAAGTCACTCAGAACTATATTCTTTGACATTTCAAACAATTTTCATTTCTAGAAAATTCTAACCTTGCCCTATGTTTTTGTTGCTGGTGGTCGGATATTCATTGGAAGAACATCTTCAATCTTTCATGTTTTAAAAAATCGCAGGTAATTTGCATTGCTTATTGCTTAATTGTTCTAGAGGTAACATTTCACATTGAATTTAAATGTTCCTGGCTCCGATTTGACATTGTGAACAAATTTCATTTCCAGAAACTTCTATTAATCCTGTCTCCCGCGGCTTGCCCTATGTTTTTGTTGCTAACAGTCCGATATTCATTGGAAGAACATCTTCAATCATTCATGTTTTCACAAAGAACAGGTAATTTAATTGGCTTAAAGCTTTTGCTCTTCTTAATTCTTAATTCTTCTCGAGATAAGATTTCATATTGAATAGGTGCAGTATGGTGTAGTAACTTCATCCTTGACACATTATCTTTTGTGTTTTCGTTAGGATATAGGTGCATTATGGTATTGGGAAATCCTTATAGTGCCATTAGTACGCCATCTTAAATATGGAAGGAAATCAATGTAGAAGAAAACACAATCGAAATGGGGTGGTTTCGTAGTCGTGATTCAGGACAGACGAAGATACCATGCTTCTCTCACCCAACTAATCCAAATTTATAGGGCACGTATATTCCAGTTGGAATGGGAAGTCACCATTTACAGGGCTCGTCTAGTCCCCATTTACAGGGCACGTCTAGTCCCATTGGAATGGGAAGTCCCCATTTACAGGGTTCCTCTAGTCCAATTGGAATGGGTAGTAAAGGTGTAGAGAGTCCCATGGGATCACGTTGTCCGCCAAAACCCAATCCCTTGTTTGGAAGGCCTTTATCAACCATTAGGCCAATTCTTGGTTGAAATTTTTGGCCATCAAGTGATACGATTTTGTTTTCTTTCTTTGCATTCTTTTACCATACAAGCTCAGGATTATTTTTTATTATTATATGATTGCTCGTGTATACCTATATTTGTTCAAAGATGGTTCAGGGAATGCTTAACTAATGGATAAATATTGAGTTTTCAAGATTTTTAATTTGCTATCTCCAAAACTCTGTTCAGGGATGATATTTGTTGTTTTATTGAATTCATTTCCCTCTTTATATCCACTTCATGAATATGCATTCGGTTCAATAGGAAAGCTTACCCAAGTTTTTCCCTAAATATCAGAAAAATGATCGAGTAAATATCGCAAAAATTCTCCTCAGTAGCATTATGTTTCCTTGTCACTTGAGCATAAAAAATAAAAATAGGGTTGGTGCAAGGTAATGATACCCAATTATGACACGTTAGTTGCAATGACATTCTGGAAAAATAGAAATATTATCATTAAAATGAATTATTAGAGGTACCTACAAAACTTTTTCGGATTAGGTGTAAAAAGATGAAACGTAGAAAAACGGATGACCTTCCGGAATATATAACTTTTATTTATGGAAAATTGGTATAGCCACCCCAAAATGTCATTATTCGAAGATTGGTATGTTATTTTTTTTCTCAAACATAATGCACAAGAAAAAAAATATGTAGAGGCATAGGCAACAGGCGAATCTTGTGCGCGGCTATTTTTCCAAAATTTTAAAAGTAAATTTTATATTTTTTTTAAATTACCGAAGTCAGTGAAGCCTTAAAACGACATGGTCAAGTGTTGAGCCATCATATCATGGTCTAAAAATAATCAAAACACTTTTTTTTTAGGTTGTAGGTATTTTCGTGTTCTTGTGTGGGTTCTTTTCCGTTTTCGAAATAGGTAAGCCAATCAAAAGTTATAGGCCAAATAAATGACCTATGATTTTTACAAATTTGACATGAGTGCAGTTAAAAATGAATTAAAAATAGTAAACAACAACAGATCTATTAAAAAATTATATATTTAGAATCTGCACATAGACGTCGACAAGTGTGAGCAATTTCATCTGCAGTGCACTCGTGGAGCATATGCGGAACTAGTTGTGAAAAACAGAAAGTTATAGCATTTGATGTGTTCTGCCATAAATCACAGATAAATAAGACCAAGCCTAAAGGTGCAATCCGAAGCTAATTCCAAGCCTACAAAGGCGCCAAAAATAATTTGAATTCCAACACGTGTGCGCGCATAGGTACCTAACCACGCGCACACATAGGTGCGCGTATGCGCTCCTAAAGGCGTGCATGCGTAGGTGCACGTACGCGCTCGTAAAGGTGCGCACGTGTAGGTGCGCATACACACTCCTAAAGGTGCGCCCGTGTAGGTGCGCGTATGCGCTCCTAAAGGCGCGCACATGCTCCTAAAGGCGCACACATGCTCCTAAAGGCACGCACGCGTAGGTGCGCGTATGCATTATTGTAGCCCTTTAGATGGTTTATTTAATTTCCTTTGTCAAGGGGATACGTAAAGTTGATGAAGATGTGATGATGAAGAAGATGACGATCATGGAGATGTTGATGAGGAAGGGGGAGATGACAATGATGATGATGATGATGATGAGATGATGGTAATGGTGATGATGATGATTACAATGGTGATGAAGATGATGATGAGGATGATGAGGATGATGGTCACGATGATGATGATGATGGTGGTGGTGGTGATGAGGATGATGGTGATGAGGATTATGATCATGATGGTGATGAAGATGACGATGATGATGATCATCATCATCATCTAATCATCATCACCATCACCATCACCATCATCATCAACATCTTCATCATCATTATCATCTCCTCCTTCCTCATCAACATCTCCATCATCGTCATCTTCTTCATCATCACCATCTTCTTCATCATCATCATCATCATCTTCATCACCATCGTCATCATCATCAACATCTTCATCTCCATCATCATCATCTTCTTCATCCTCATCGCAATCATCATCATCATCTTCGTCATCATCATCATCGCCATCATCATCTTCGTCATCATCATCATCGCCATCATCATCTTCGTCATCATCATCATCGTCATCATCAACACCATCGCCATCATCGTCACCACCCTCTTCTTCCTCATCATCATCAACATCTAGGTCATCATCTTCATCGTCAACGTCATCATCATCATCATTATCATCATCATCATCACCATTGATGGTGATGATGATGATGATGATGGGTATGATGATCATCAATATCATCATCATCTTTGTCATCACCCTCTTCCTCCTCCTCATCATCAACAACATCTTCGTCAACATCATCATCATCATCATCATCAATGATGATGATGACGATACGAAGATGATGACGAAGATGTCAATGATGATGATGATGATGATGATGATGATGATGATGAAGATGGCGATGACGAGTATGATGAGGATGATGAAGATGACGATTATGATGACGAAGACAATGATGATCGTGACCATGATCATACGATGATGATGATGATGATGTTGAGGATGATGAAGCTGGCGATGATGATGACTAATGAAGATGATGATGACGAATATGATGATTTTGATGATGATGATCATATTCGCCATCATCATCATCATCTTCATCATCGTACTCATATTCATCATCATCCACCACCACCACCACCACCATCATCATCATCATCATCCTCGTCCTCACAACGATGATGATGATGATGATCATCATCATCATCATCATGTTGTTGATGATGATGAAGATGATGATGATGATGAGGATGATGTGATGCATATTCATCATCATCTTCATCATCAACATCATCATCATCTTCATCATCATCATCGTCATCATCATCATCATCATCATCATCACCATCCTCATGCTCGTCCTCACAATGATGATGATGATGATGATGATGAAGATGATGATGTTGATCATGTTGTGGATGATGATGATGATGAAGATGATGATGTTGATCATGTTGTGGATGATGATGATGTGCTGCATATTATTCATCATCTTCATCATCATCATCATCTCCATTAATCATCATCATCATCATCGTCATCATCATCATCATCATTGTCATCTTCATCATCATCATGATCTTCATCATCATCATCATCATCATCATCATCATGACGAAGATGATGATGACGATGATGATAATGATGATGAGGATGATGGTGATGACGAGTATGATGAGGATGATGAAGATGAATATTATGATGACGTAGACAATGATGATCATGACCATGATGATGATGATGAGGATGAGGATGATGAATATGGTGATGATGATGACTAATGAAGATGAGTATGATGACGAATATGATGATTTTGATGATGATGACGATGATCATATTCATCATCAACATCATGATCTTCATCATCATACTCATATTCATCATCATCCACCACCACCACCACCATCATCATCATCATATCATCATCCTCGTCCTCACAATGATGATGATGACGATGATGATCATGTTGTTGATGACGATGAATATGATGATGATGTGCTGCCTATTCCTCATCGTCTTCGTCATCAACATCTTCATCATCATCATCGTCGTCATCATCATCATCATCTCCATTAGTCCTCATCATCATCGTACTCATATTCATCATCATCCACCATCATCATCATCATCATCATCATCATCATCATCATATCATCATGAAGAAGATGATGATGATGATGATGATGATGAAGACGAAGACGAAGATGATGATGATGATGATGATGATGTGTTGCATATTTGTCATCATCTTTATCATCAACATGAACATCATCATCATCATCACCCTCTTCCTCCTCCTCATCATCATCAACAACATATTCGTCATCGTCATCATCATCATCATCAATTATGATGATGATGATGATGATGATATGAAGACTATGACGAAGATGTCAATGATGATGATGATTATGAGGAAGATGGCGATGACGAGTATGATGACGAAGATGAATATGACTATTATGACGACGAAGATAGTGATGATCGTGGCCATGATCATATGATGATGATGATGATGATGATGATGAAGATGGTGATGATGATGACCAATGAAGATGATGATGACAAATATGATGATTTTGATGATGATCATATTCGTCATCATCATCATCACCTTCATCATCGTACTCATAGTCATCATCATCCACCATCGTCGTCATCATCATCATCATCATCATCATCATCATCATATCATCATCACCACCATCATCATCATCATCCTCATCCTCACAATGATGATGATGATGATGATGAAGTTGATGATGATGATCATGGTGTTGATGATGATGATGAGGATGATGTTCTACATATTCGTCATCATCTTCATCATCAACATCATCATCATCTCCATTAGTCATCACCATCATCCTCGTCCTCACAATGATGATGATGATGATGACGATGAATATGGTGATGATGATCATGTTGTGGATGATGAAGATGATCATGATGACGAAGATGATCATGATGATGAGGATGAAGATGATGATGATGATGATGATGACGATGAAGATGGTGATGATGATCATGTTGTGGATGATGATGAAGATGATCATGATGATGAGGATGATGTGTTGCATATTCTTCATCATCTTCATCATTATCATCTCCATTAGTCATCATCATCCTGATCATCTTCATCATCGTCGTCATCATCATCATCATCATCATCATCATCATCATCATCTTCGTCATCATCATCATCACCATCATCATCATCACCATCTTCATCATGATGATGATCGTGACCATGATTATATGATGATGATGATGATGATGGTGATGATTATGATGGTGATGATGATGACTTTAATGAAGATGATGATGACGATGAAGATGATTTTGATGATGATGATGATGACGAAGATGTTGATGATCATGATGATGATGAATATGATGATGAATCGGATGATGATGATGATGACGACGACGACAATGATGATGATGGCGACGAATATGATGATGATAATGTTGATGATGATCATATTCGTCATCATCATCATCATCTTCATCGTCGTACTCATCATGAAGAATAAGATGTGATGATGGAGATGTTCATCATCATCATCATCTTCATCGCCATCATCATCATCACCATCATCCTCATCATCATCATCGTCCTCCTCTTCATCATCATCTTCATCATCATCATCATCATCATCATCTTCATCATCATCGTCATCATCATCATCATCATCATCATCATCATCTTCGTCATCATCATCACCATATTCATCATCATCATCATCAGCGTCATCAACGTTGTGATCATCATCATCACCATATTCATCTTCATCTTCATCATCATCACCATACTCATCATCATCATCATCATCAGCGTCATGAGGATGATTATGATGATGGAGATGAGGATGATGGTGATGAGGATGATGATGATAATGGTGATGAAGATGGTGATGATGATGATCACAATCATGATGGTGATGATGATGAACAAGATGATGATGATGGAGATGAGGATGATGGTGATGAGGATGATGATGATGATGGTGATGAAGATGATCATGATGATGATTATGATCACGATCATCATCATCAACATCTTCATCATCATAATCATCACCATCACCATATCATCCTCATCACCATCATCCTCGTCATCATCATCATCATTATCATCATCCTCCTCTTCATCATCACCATCATCATCATCACCCTCACCATCATCATCATCATCCTCCTCATCATCGTCATCGTTCTCCTCTTCATCATCATTGTCATCTCCCCCTTCCTCATCAACATCTCCATCATCATCATCATCATCACCATGTCCTCATCAACATCGTCATCATCATCTTGACATATTCATCATCATCATCATTATCATCATCCTCCTCATCTTCATTACCATCTCCCCCTTCCTCATCATCATCATCATCACCATGTCCTCATCACCATCGTCATCATCATCTTGACATATTCATCCTCATCTTCACCATCATCATCATCATCTGCATCATCCTCCTCATCTTCATTGTCATCTCCCCCTTCCTCATCAACATCTCCATCATCATCATCATCACCATCATCATCATCATCTTGACATATTCATCATCATCATCATCATCATCATCTTCACCATCATCATCATCATCTGCATCCTCCTCCTCATCTTCATTGTCATCTCCCCCTTCCTCATCGACATCTCCATCATCATCACCATCACCATGTCCTCATCACCATCGTCATCATCATCTTGACATATTCATCATCATCATCATCATCATCATCATCATCATTATCTTCACCATCATCATCATCATCTGCATCATCCTCCTCATCTTCATTGTCATCTCCCCCTTCCTCATCAACATCTCCATCATCACCCCTAAACGCCTAGAAGCACTTAAATGCACTTAGGGATTATGGGTTAGAATAGGGCCTAAAGGATTTTATGGGGGAGGGGCTTTAGGAATAAACCGACACATTTACATTTGTTGGGTAATTAATGCAGTGAACGTTACCCACTGAACTATACAACGTTCAGCAGAGGTGCGCACGCGCTCCTTGGCGCGTGCGCGTCCCTGTTGAAGATGAAATTTAGAAAAACACCCATGCTCTTCTCCCGCAATTTCTCCCTGCTTCATCGCGTTTTGTTGGCTCTTTTCACACACAATCCAACAATATCACCATTTTATGTTGAATTCAATCACCATTTGGTGCTTCCTTGACCATTTGGATAGAATACACAACATTTGGGGCTCTATTTGGCTATTTGGATTGAATACACACCTCTTGAGCTCTATTTGGATCATTTGAGTGAATACACAAAAGTTGGACTCTATTTGGATCCTTGGATTGAATTCTCATGCTACTTGGACACACATGAACTCTTCTTACATATAGTGGACACATCAAAGGAGCATTTTACATTTGAAGCAAAGAGAAATCATAATCCTTGAGGTATGGTGACAATTTTATCTTGTTAAATGTATTTGATGTGATGAACCTGCAATAATTAATTAATGCAAATACACAAGATATCAGAAATAATAGAACTCAGAATCACTTTTATATTGATCACGGACCACTTCGAGGGGGCAACCTCCTTTGAGCAAGCTCAATACAATTAACTTCACGGTGCCTTCATAGGTCTCAACACACACTTATATACTAAGTCTAGGCGCCAATACTATAGGTCAAAACCATGGGCCACTACAAACTATGGATCAACAATACTACGGGCGACTTACAAAGCATATGCGCCAACAACAATAACACAAACTATTGATCAACAAATACTACGGGATGACTTACAAAGCATATGCGTCCAACAACAATATACTAACCAAGTAAAGACATGGGTTCCTAACATCCCCTCCCCCTTAAAAAAAGCTTTGTCCTCAAAGATTTAGATGTGGAAATTGTTGTTGAATCTGAAGGAGTGGTTCCCATGTAGCATCCTCTGGTTGCATGCCGTGCCACTGAATTAAGACCTCTATGATAGAGCGAGAGCGAAGCTGACAAGTGCGTCGATTGAGAATGGCCTCCGGCTCCAAAAGGATGGATCCTTCATTATCCAGTTCGGGTAAAATCGTTTGTCCACTGATGTTGGTGCCAAGAACTTTCTTCAGACAAGAGACATGAAAGACTGGGTGAATGCGGGAAAAAGGAGGAAGTTCCAATTTATAAGCAACAGACCCAATCTTCTGAAGAATCCGATATGGCCCATAGAACTTTGGAGCGAGCTTATGACGCCCTTTGAGTTTCAGGGAGGATTGCTTGTACGACTGGAGATGAAGAAAAACCATATCGCCTACTTGAAAAGTGCGCTCAGAACGGTGCTGATCAACTTGTTGCTTCATGCGATTTCTTGCCATGTGAAGATTGTCCCGCAAAATGCGAAGAATCTGATCGCGGTTTCGAAGGACCATGTCAACTTCCTGAACTGGTGAACTGTTGGGGGTGTATGGAAGAAGAACTGGAGGTGCCTGACCATAGACTGCTTCATATGGGGTCATTTTAGAGGTAGTGTGGTAAGAGGTATTATACCACCATTCAACGAGAGGGAGCCACTTTGCCCATTGATGTTGTTGTTCAGAGGTGAAGCAACGAAGATAAGTTTCCAAGCATTTATTGATAATTTCAGTCTGACCATCTGTTTGTGGGTGAGACCCTTAACTCATCTTCAGTTTGGTGCCAGTGTGGCGAAATAGTTCTGTCCAAAAATGACTAGTGAAAGTTGCATCATGATCCGAGACAATGGAAGAAGGGATGCCATGAAGACGAAAGATCTGGTCCAGGAAAATTTGAGCGACTGAGGAGGCTGTATAGAGATGACTGAGAGCACAAAAATGACTATATTTGGAGAGGCGATCAACCACAACGAGAATCACTATCTTCCTGCCAGATTTAGGGAGCCCTTCAATGAAATCCATAGAAATATCTGTCCAAATCCATGTAGGTATGGGCAAGGGTTGGAGCAATCCTGGAAGGAGTGTTGTTTCACCCTTATTGTGCTGGCAGGTATCACATTTGGCCACCATCTGTTGAATTGTCCTTTTCATGCCCTGCCAAAAGAAGTTACGCCGTGCCCGTTCATACGTTTTGAGGAACCCAGAGTGCCCTGCCAATGGAGAAGCATGGAGTTCATAGAAGATAGCCTGTTGAAGATCTGTGCTCTGGGGAAGTACCAGACGACCCTTGTATCTCAGAGAAGCACCATCCCAAGAGTAATGTGGTACAATAGAAGGGTTTTTGGTCAAGCGTTGGATGATTTGAGATAAGGAAGAGTCATTGACATAACCCTGTTGAACAGATTGCAACCAATTTGGAACAGACATAGAAATAGCTGAAAGAGAACCTTAGGCATCAAATGTGTGAGAAAGAGCATCTGCCACATTATTGTCTTTACCCTTCTTGTAAGTGATTTCATAGTCATAACCCATGAGTTTGCTAACCCATTTCTGTTGTGCTGGGGAGGAGACACACTGTTCCAAGAAATATTTTAGACTCTGGTGATTAGTTTTGATGCAGAAATGATTCCCTAATAGGTATGGTCGCCACTTCTGTACTGCATGCAAAATAGCCATCATTTCCTTCTCATAGGTAGAGGCAGCTAAATTCTTACCTGAAAGGGATTTGCTGGTGAACGCAATGGGGTGTTCATCTTGAAGGAGAACATCACCAAGTCCATTGCCACAAGCATCACTCTCAATAGTGAAGGGCTTGGAAAAATCGGGCATAGCTAGAACAAGTGTAGTACACATAGCTTGTTTTAGTTTGTCAAATGCACACTGAGCAGCATGTGTCCATGTAAAAGCATCCTTTTTCAATAGAGCAGTTAATGGAGCTGAAATATTCCCATAATCCTTGACAAACTTGCGGTAGTAGCCAGTCAACCCCAAAAAACCACGAAGGCTCTTGAGTGTCTGAGGATGCGGCCAATTGTTCATGGCATCGATTTTGGCAGGATCCACGCGAACCCCTTGTGCTGAGATAATGTGCCCGAGATACTCAACTTCCTTCTGTCCAAAAACACATTTAGACTGCTTGACATGGAGATGATGGTCAGAGAAAAGTTGCATGACAAGATCCAGATGCTAGAGATGTTCATCCCATGTTTTACTGTAGATGAGGATATCATCAAAGAATACCAGAATGAATTTCCACAAGTAGGGTCGAAATATTTTATTCATTAAGGCCTGGAATGTGGAAGGAGCATTAGTTAGGCCAAAGGGCATGACCAAAAACTCATAATGGCTATCATGTGTGCAGAAAGCTATTTTAGGGATATCATCCTCATGAACCCGAATTTGATGATACCCAGAACGAAGATCCAACTTGGAGAAAAAGTGAGCCCCATGAAGCTCATCAACAACAAGAATTGGAAACTTATTCTTGATGGTGAGGTGATTAAGTGCTCGAAAGTCAATGCAAAGGCGCCATGACCCATCTTTTTTGCAGACAAGAAGAACTGGAGAAGAAAAGGAACTAGTGCTTGGGCGAATAATACCTTGCTTCAATAAGTCCCGAACGAGCATTTCAATCTCCGTTTTTTGGTGAAATGGGTAGCTATAGGGCCTGATATTGGGAGGAACGTTGCCAGGAAGGAGCTGAATACGATGGTCTTCTGGCCTGGAAGGTGGCAATCCCACTGGTTCAGCAAAGACACCTGTATATAGATCCAGAATTTGTTGTAGATCCAAAGGAGTAGTGGAGACCGCTGACGGTTGCATCTGAATGGAATGGATCTGAGCGATGACACCATGTGAATTCTTCTTGAGGAGTTTTTCCATGCGATGTGAATTGATGATGCTGAGAGAACCTGGTTGTAATCCCGTCAATGTGTGTTTTTGTCCATTGAGGGAAAACTCACATCACAGTTCAGGGGATGCTCGGCTTCCTAACAGTTCAGGGGATTCACTTGGCCACCAATGTTGTCTGATGGCTTGCGTATTGGGGCAGTACCCCTCACTCCACGGATCAGGTAAAACTGATAACTGCTTTTCCACAAATGACAGCTCTTGGTTTACCTCACGGGTGGGAACTAGTCAATCAGGTAGGGGTCGTTGCCCTTTTCGCTGGCAGGTCCTCTCAACAGACCAGCTACTTTGGGGTTCCTGTGGTACTCCTCACAATGAGTTTTAGGGCTTATGCCTAAGTACTTCCCACAGTTAAGCGGATAGGGATTATTCCTAGATCCGAACCAGCAACAGATGCAAAAAAAAAAAGGGCAGAAATTTCACCCAATGAATCCAGGAAAGTGCTCTGATACCAGATGTGAAGAACCTGCAACAATTAATTAATGAAAATACATGAGATAGCAGAAATAACAGAACTCAGAATCGCTTTTATTGATCACCGGCCACTTCGAGGGGGCAACCTCCTTTGAGCAAGTTCAATACAAATAACTTCACAGTACCTTTATTGGCCTCAACACACACTTATGTACTAAGTCTATGCCCAATACTATGGGTCAATACCATGGGACATATAATACTACGGGACGACTTACAAAGCATATGCGTCAAATACTATGGGTCAATACCATGGGCTAATACAAACTATGGATCAACAAATACTACGGGATGACTTACAAAGCATATGCGTCCAACAAAAATATACTAACAAACTAAAGAGAAGGGTTGACATGGGTTCTTAACACTCTTTTCCATTTTTTCTGATCCAAAAAATTACTCAATGAAATCTTCTCCCTCCAAAGAACTTTTCTTTTGGGGGGTTCAAAAGAAAATGGAAAAAAATAGGCATTGATAACTTGGGACAAACTTTGTAAACCCAAATTGCTAGGAGGCCTTGGCATCAAGGATCTAGAAATCGAAAACAAAGCCATGATGTCCAAGCTATGGTGGATATAGCTCACCACTCCTAATTCTCTCTAGGAAAAGATACATAAAAAAAAATATGCTAGCAATATCGCCCAACAAGACCTCATTCACATGCATAAATCCATCCCAATATATTTAATTTGGAATGTAGCATGGTAGAACAAAACATTGATCCAAGAGCATGCTTTTTGGGAAATAAGAAATGGAAAAACAACTCTTTTTTGGGATGACACCTGGTAGTAGAGTGCCAAACTCAATGCCCTCCCTTTTAGTGCTCCTCTTCATTATGCCACTATCTTTGCCAATAAATTTCTAGTTTCTCACTTCTGAAAACCTATGGTGAATGATATGCAATGGTGATACTGGAAAGAAAGACCCAACTAGCTGAATCTCCAATAGGACTATCACTGGGAGAAATTCTGGGAAGACCTTCTCCCCAGGAAATTTTCTTATCACGAAGGAGAAGATGTCTTGCGATGGGGTCATGAAAGTTGGGGATTATTCAACATCAAAGAAGCTTATTCCATATTAGCCAATCATAACATAGAGCAAATAAACAATATATGGAAACAAATCTGGACCCAAAATATTTTGTTGAAGGTCTCTATTTTTCTATTCTATGGATGGTGGCTTGGGATAAGATTCTCACGGGGGACCACATCACCAAGCGGGGATTTGAGGGTCCATAAATATGTATGCTTTGTAACAAAACTTTTGAATACATGGAGCATCTTATTAACATGTGCAATGTGCATATTTTTCCAATACCTTTGGGACCAAGGAGCTAGTATCTTCAGACAGACGGACATAAATCATGGTATTATCAAGGAAACCATTTCCAATTGATGCTCTCAAATCTCAAGTAACAACATTGTCAATCATACCTAGTAGTGTTTCCCAGGATTTCCTCTTTGGAAAGTCTGGAAAGAAAGGAACACAAGGAATTTTGGTAACACCATCCTCCCGATAGCTCAGATCTGGAAAAAAAATCCGTCAAATATTCATGAAACGATCTTGATGTCTCCCTGGTCCTCTGAGGAATGGAATGGGAAACTTGATGATTTCTCAATTCTCCATGTCTAGGGCCTTCACCAAGCTTCGAATCAAATCAGGCCCCCTCATTCCTGCAACCCTCCTGTGTGTGATATTTTAGGATTAGGATCACTTAGCAGTAGCAGACCTCACTAGAATTCACTCAAGAAGTGCAAAAAGAAGAAGAAGAAATGTTGAATCAATAATCACTCATTACACAGAAAATGGAGAAACATTGTTTTATCATACATCAGTTGTAAGCTGGCACTCTGAATAATGAATAATAACTGAATACAATCAAATGAATTCGAATTCCACTAAGGTCATTTGAATTCTCCTCAAAGTGTGTCTTGGATAGCATTGGATACATCATCCAAACCAATGGCAGTAGTCACAATAGTCAAATAGTCAGTCAAATGAGTCTGACTGAGTCTAACTGAGTGCATGGGCACTGATCTATGGAAGGAGACTCCAATGTGGGTGCATGAAGAGTTTTCAGTAGTCAGTATAGATGATCTCATCTCTCTCGAGATCTATCTAAGTGGTTCAGTGAGTTAAACTAGTAATCAATCCCCAAAACAAGGAACAGATCCACTAATCATGGAACTAACTGAAGTAACTCCCAAATAGGTGGAACAGGGCGCACTTGTACTCCAATGATGAAAACAAGGGCGCATATGTGGCTAGGAGGGCTAGAACTGAACAGAAACAGGCTTCTGCGGGTGCAAAATAAGGACTAGGTGCTGGGAGACTACCATACGGATGACTGGATGCATGAAATTGCATGCAGATGCATGCATATGACTGGATGCATGCAAAATATAAAAATGATTTCAAGAATATTCCAACACTGTGAGTCCTCTCATTTGGTCTCCCCTTGAGGATGTATTCTTAAAGATCAATTTTGATGGTGCTAACAGAGGAAATCTAGGTTTGGTTGGCTATGGAGGGGCCATTTGGGATCATAATGGCTAGATTCTCCGCATCTATGCAATTTCTTTGGGAGTAGATAGAAACAATGCGACTAAGTTGCATGTGTTGATACAAGGTTTTAAGATTTCCAAATCCGAAGGCTATCACCATCTCATTATGGAAGGAAACTCCAAACTCACGATTCAAATTCTCATCAGACTCCTCAATGGCTCCTCAATCAGCAAAATAATTCCTAGTTGGAGACTAGCCACCAAATTAGAAACTCTTAAATCCAATCTTTCTAAAGAAATGGCTCTTATCCCTCGCCATGTTATAAGGGAGGCCAAAAAAATAGTAGACAAATTAGCTAACTGGGGTGTGGGCCATCCTATGGAAGTCTACAACCTCTCTTGGTATTCCTATCCAGACGCTTTTGTCAAAGAATAATGTGTTAGAATTAATCATCAAGATTTGAATCCCCACAGCGAGTGTGTCTTTTCTCCAGCCATGTACAGTGATCATGCCTAATCCTCCAAGCATGTGGAGGGGAAGAACATGCAGGCCTACATGTGTCCACCCCAAGGTTCATAGTAATATGAGTTCCTCTCTCGTCATCATGTTTCGATTTGAAATTATCGTACAAGTGATTTGGGGTCTTCCTGTCGGCACTCTAATTGCATGCTCTTCCTTCGTGCAAGATTTCAAGGAAAATAAATTCTATCATGGCCATTCTCCATTAACTGCATCATGATGTGGTTTCTTATTTAGAAGCGCCAGTGTATGCGCCTTCACAAACATGGTTTAGGTAGCTCCTTCCGCAAGAGAAATCCATGGTTTTGTAGTCATCTATTAGCTTTGTTGCTTAAACCTCGCATTCATGGTGAGAGCATTTTTGTTTGGAATTCTCTTGACCCCACTTCTATAATTGTGCGCAACAAGGTTACTTAGAGGAAGACTTTTTCCAGTCCCTGACAAAACCATATTCCTCGAGCCACTAAGGACATCAAGAATGCACAGGGTTTAATCAAGCAGTTGGTGAAGCCGAGAGCCAGAGAGCACCTCTCCATGCTAGAGAATCATCTTCATAGTAGAGGAAACAAACTGGATCCTGAGCAATTGATTGATGAATTGGGGTTCATGGTTGAGAACTCAAGCTCCATTAGGACTCTGTTGATGCCTCGGAGATCGTAGCATCAATCAGAAAGGGATTCTCCCTGATAGATTATCCCAATTAGATTATCTACTGTTTGGTATAGGGAATCTGTCCGGTTAACGGTTTCGGCAACCGTGGGTTTGGAGTTTTATTCCAATTATACCGGTTATGGCCCGATCCACCGTTCTTTTGATTTTATATTTTATAATGATATGCAAGTGCCTAGTCTAAATTTAATCTAAATGCAAAACTAAAACAAATCTAAGTCTAAAACTGAAATAAATCTACCTATCCCCGCAAGGAGCAAATTTAAAGCATGAGCAGTGAGTTGTAGGGATTATCTTAAAGAATAAACAGATAGCCATTAAATCTTACCGATAAAGCTATAGCAAAGATGAGAGATATCAGAAGATAGCTTCTGATTTAATATAAAACACATTCCATTACTCATGAAAAGGAGAATTCGTTTGCACAGAAAGGAGTGAAATCATTTGTTACAAAGAAATAATTCAGACAGTAAGAAAGATCTCACAGTAAATTATGGAAGTCATCAGAATAATCCAATGTACATCCATTCTTCAATTCCATGCAAAAACGTCTTCCAGGATCTTATTAGAAGATTTTATTTTCTTAAAACATGTGCAGGACAGCCCGTACAAGTCTAGAAAATAATTCCCTGCCAAAAGTCCTGTTCATTACTTCCTAACTTCTATTTATAATTACAAAAATGCCCTTTGGGTTACCACCTGGCCTTTTACACTTGTCATCTACAGAAATTTTCTTCTAGAATAGACAAAAATGTGACTCCTTTTTTCTTTACAGAAATTATTTTAAAAGAAAATAGGGACAGCTGTCCCATAGCTCCACGTCTCATACATATGCAGGCCCAAAATACAAAACAGAATTTATGCTCTAGAATCAGTGCTTTCACTCCTGGGAATGCGCTTCAGTTGGAAGAGAGGCACTCGATCCAACTATTGCTGCTGCTGCTGCTTGAGGAGAGGCACTCGAACCCACTGTTGCTGCTGTTGCTGCTTGGGAAGAAGGAATCGAGCCAGCTGGAATTTCTGTTACTGCTGGGAAAGAAGAGATCGAGCTAGCTGCCACAGCTGTTGCTGCTGGGAGAGAAGAGTCTGGGTTTGCTGTCACAGCTGCTACTTCTTCCTTCTTCTCCTCTTCTGCAATGTAGCTATACCATACACCAGTGTCCCTTATGACTACATTTGCTGAAGCAGGGAGCAAGATTTTTTGAGAAGTTACATTTTTTCTAAGCTCTGCTCCAATGCCTTGAATTTCTGTTACTGCAGCTTGATGCACTTATTTGAGCAAATGGCTGTGGATTGATGACATTCCGATATAATGTTGGAGGTCATCAATGGCTAGGACATCAATCTTCTTCACATATTCAGTTTGGATGCCCAGCTCTTCCTTCAGCTCAGACAAACGTTGTTCTTTGCCCAGGAAATCATCAAGGGACTGCGGGAAACTCAATTTGCACTTGTCATGCATGCCCTGGATTTTTTGATACAGACCGTTAATCCCATCCCTTGTCCCTTGTACGCTGGCCATTAGCTTACTGCCACAATTTCTGCAGAATTCCAAAAGGGCTATATCTTCATTAAAACCTTCTACAGATTTTTATGGGAGATGCGTGGGGAAATCCACCTTTCCTTCTCTCCATTCTATCTGGCTCAGGATATTTGCCTTAACCCGAGTATGCTTAGCTTTAAGCCTATGGGCCTCTGCATTAACTTCTTTTAATCTGACCACCATGGCCTTGAGCTTGCAAACTTCATCAGTGATTAGCTCCTGAGTGTCATACATTTTCTTCAGGATGCTGCAGGACAGCTCATGGAAGGGAGACATGTCCATCGTTCTGCCCTCAGCTTGCTCTAATTGCTCAGCTAATGCCATCTTGTCTGCTTCTAGCTGGGAAACTCTGGCTCCTGCATCGTTCTTTTCTGCTTCCACAATCATCATCAGGACCGATAGTTGTTCCTTTTCTTCCTCTAGCTGGTTATACTTGTCTGATAGCTCTTTATGCTCGACAGACAGGCGATTATACTTGTTCACCACAAGATCCCTGTAGGCTTGCTCATTAGCGATAGTATGTTGTAGCATACGAGCTCTCCTCTTTGTCGATTCATTTTCTCTAACTATATCACCTACATTGTCCAGTGATGCTTTTGCTGTCTCTACAGCGGCGGATGCCATAGCTAAGGGATCCTTATTTGTATTCCACATTACAGTGATCTCCCGGTGGGTAATGATATCCTCCTGGAAGAGTCTTTTGATCCTCTCTTTCGATTTAAGGACCATTTCCTTCCTTTTCTTATCATAGACAAATTCATCCCACCTAGACACCGTATGTTCTTCTGATGGAGTGTACGAGACAATTGGGAGGTCTATAATGTCTATTTCTACTTCAGCTGGTGGGGTCTGGACTACCTGAGCTGGATCTGTTCCCGCACCTTGAGTACCAGAGCCACCTGCCTGAGGTACGTCCATTTCCATATCCTGGGAACCGGATCCACTTGCCTGGGCATCTTCACCTGCTTTAAGTTCTTCTTATGCTTTCCGCTCTACCTAAGCCTGCTGCCTTATCTCTTCTCCTTCAGCTTGTGGCTGATCTTCATTTTCTTTCTGCTACCTTTCATATTCAGCCTCTTTCCGCTGCTGGGCTTCCTCGGCCTCTTTCTGCAGCCTCTCACTTTCTACTTCTTGCTGCACTCTCGCCACCTCAGCTTCCTGCTGCAACCTGGCAACTTCAGCCTCTTGCAGCAACCTTGCTTCCTCAGCTTCCTGCTGTACCCTTGCTTCCTCTCTTAACCTTTGTTCTTCTTGAGCTCGGGCATCATCAGCTTCTTTCTCCCTCTGTTGGCTGGTTTTCTGGGCCTTGGTTGAGCTAGAGCTTGATCCAGTGCCTTGGTGACAGATCCGCAGCTCAGCCATGTTGTTGATGCCTCCTCCTCGACATCATAATAATGAGTATACTCGAAGTGAGCATAAATTTCTTTACAATGCTCGGCAACTTTTCCCTTCCTATCATTCCTGTGGAAGATTACCTCGCCGAAGTGGAAGGCTTTCAGCTCCTGAACAAACTCTTCGGCTGAGGCAACCCATGAGAATTTGTATGCTCCTATGCAGAAAGGTAGAGGGGGAAAAGAAGCCTTATGCTGTTTGTTAAGTACTGCTCCAATTCCATCCAGGAAAATCTGTCTCACTACCTCTTTAAGGACCACATAGTCAGTAGCATATCTCGGAAAAATGTATGGAGCTTTAGTCCCTCCAAACATTCTGAGGTAGGTGCCTTGCTTTGAAAAATAAAAATATCCATAATTTTCAAGGACTTCCATAGCATTCTCCGACAGGCAGTTGGGATCTTCCTTGAATATCTGCTCATATAGGGGCATGATGAACCCCTCACAGATGAGCTTATAGCTGGGTTTGTAATTCTGAGCCCACAACATCCTGAAAGCGGTATAAACCGGGGTGTTGGCCTTATCCCATGTGCAAGCTAATTTGGGAAAATATAACTTGGCCAAAACACAATCAATAAGATATGAGGACATGTAGAATTTTGCCTTCTTTAAGGCCAGTCCTTCTCTTGCAGCAACTACCATTGAGGCCAAACTGTCTGACAGGAGAGTGGCCCAGTCAAACACAGTTCCTTTAAATGCCACGAAGTGGATGATGGGAACCCACTGAATCTTGTACACAGTGCCATCGGGCATGCCGAAGATTCTGCACAACATCAAGGCGATCAACCTGAAAGGAGGTATTAAATTCTGGACGTCATATTCGTCATTACCTTTCTTTCTTAAATGCTTGCTTGCGACTAGTAATTTTTTGGCCATTTCAATGTTGTTCATCTGGCTCAGCCATTCATCAGTCAGAGCTTGCTGGGTGTGGGGAAATTTATAGGTTGCGGCCAGGTATGCTGGGTGAAATGAGGCAATGGCTATCTTCCTGTTGTCATGAATTACTCTTGTTTCCGTATCGGTATGTTGGAGTATCCACCCGATTACTTTAGAACATGGGAACAGTTCAAGGCGGGTAGCAGCTCTAGCTATGCCTGAGGTTCTGATATTGAGATAGATCTACCCCTCTTCTAGCAACATGTCTGGGACATCTTGGTCTCGGATCATCCTATAGATGTCACCCCATCGGATTTCAGGAGGAATACCGGTGGTGCACCTAGTATCTTGGAATGTAGTCTCAGTTCTAAGTGGCGCAGGCTGTGTTTCCGTCATTTTAGCCTTCTTCCTACCACCTTTTGGCATTTTGACTTATCCCTGCTAGCAACCAAATACAAGTCATTATAAAAATGTGCAACATACTGTGAGATTTTAACAAAGAGCATCACCATTTTAATATGTCAATGAGATAAATAAAATGTGAAGCTGCATGTTGGGAAGCAAAATACACCATTCCAACAGGAAACATAGTTCTGATATTTGGCTATCTTAAGGGGACACAGCTTAGAAATTTCCCGAAAGGATAAGTATACGTCGAGGCAACAACCTGCTCTCAGTCTGACCCTAGGAGAGATGGTATCCTTCGTCATTGTGCTTTTAATGATTAGTGGCCGGTGAGTCTAGGGGTGAACAACCCTATGACGAAATAAGGGGCCGCTTTCCCCACTTATGAACAGGCGAATAAGGGGCCGCTTTCCATATTTAGGAACAGGTGAGGGCTTCGACCGCCATGGTTATTTGACAAGGCATTCTATGGTAGGTTGGGAAACTTGAACGACGCCGGGAATATGGCTGATAAAAAAAACTCGGGTGGCTATAGTCTTGGTTTTCGGCTGGTGGAACGAGAAACCCATGGGGCCTCGGTGGTTTTTTAAGATCGAAATATGCAACCGGTGCCTATCAGCCATGTCTTAGACGAAACAGAAAACGGAAAGGTAATCTAACGTGTAAATAAGACAAAATTAACGGTTAGAAATCCTACCTGGCAACGCGAAGGTGGCTGAATGATGTGGACGTGGACGTGGACGAACGAGCTGAGTTGGAGAGGTCTGACGAGGCATTCCACGGCATTTGTTAATCGAAAAATAGCAATGTGGTTGGCCCAAACCCCACCGTTTATTTAAACAAATTGGGCACGTGCGGGGTTTAAATGTGGTGGGTGGCACATTTAAATGAGCTTTAAATATTTGTACGTTGTGGTCATATCGAGCCGCCTCGGTGTCCGTGCGCGACCGCCACCCGCGGGATGAACTCGTGAATTTCACCCGCCATTGCGGAAGGTTATGCTGAACTCCTTCGACGTTTCGGGAGCGATTGATGAATCTTTCCGCAATTTTTTAACAAAAGATAATTCGATCACTTCCGCCATTGCAAAACCATTCCGCGAAGGTTCTCCGCCATTTCGGAAGGAATTGGCGAATGGCTTTTGCAATGTGCACGTCTACGTCTTTTGGCGGGTTTTCGGGATGATAACGTGAAAGCTTCCGAAATTGCGGAAGGCTTTCGCAAATAGCTTCTGCAGTTTCGGAATGCTTCCGTGAATGCTTCCGCAAAAGGCTCCCGCAACTTGAAAATTCTCTAAGTCTCGGCGGGGTTTCGAAAAAATATGGTGAAGGTTTCCGCAAAAGACTCCTGCAATTTCGGAAAGATAAACTAAATGATCCCGCAAACTTTTCTCGTCGGGGTTGCGGAAAGATAACGCGAAGGCTTCCGCAGTTGCGGAAGGCTTGGGCGAAAAGCTTCTGCAAGTTTCGGGCGGCTTTCTTGAATTCTTCCGCCGTTTCGGAAGGAATTCGTCAATAGCTTCCGTAATTTTTTCAACAATAATTTCTAAATCTTTTCGGGAGACTTATGCAAACGGTTCCCGCCGTTTCGGGAGGGAAAGTTGAATGGTTTCGCGGGGCTTTCTTCAATCGTTCCGCGAACTTTCAAAAAATTTCTAAGTCGCTTTTCGAGAAGCTTATACAAATGGCTTCCGCCGTTTCGGGAGGCTAACCCGAATGGTTTCCGTTGTTTCGGAGAGATAACTTGAAAACTTCCGCATCTTCGGGAAGCTTCCACGAATTCTGTCTTTTGGAAGGAAACTTGGAAAGGTTCATGGCAAGATTTTATGTTGAAAAACAAAGTTAAAAGATGGAAATGGCCTCTTAAGGTAGCCTTTCTAAAAATAAAAGGAGGGGCCCCAATATGTACAAAAATTTTGGGGGGGATGTTGCTGCAACAACAAACTCAAGACACCTGTTACACCCGAACCCTTGGCATGTTGTGGAACATGAAGGCCCTATTCAGTATGGTGATGGAAGGTTTAGCGGAAGGAAAATTTCAGGATAGCCCCAATAGCTCACCCTTGGCAGCTAGTATGTCTCATCTGGAGGACGGTTTGTGTCACATACCCAAAATCTGAACATTTTATGTTGTGAGAAAAACCTTATCTTATAAGTTATTGTAAAGTTTTTATGATTATTGACAAAGTGGGGTCAAGGATGACTGTAATTAAATACTTTCATATTTTTATTATTAATAAATATATGAGGATACAAATATCCAAAGGAGACAATTAAAGAGTGTTCACTAACCCACTAGGAGGAATGGACTAAAGTGGAGAGCAAATGGAAAAGGGGCAGCTTCTTCATTCACTTCTAGCTGTTGTAGGTGGAAACTTCCCTATTTTTGTGGTCAGGATTCCCAAGGAAGTGGAACAGAGCAGGTGGCTCAATAATTATTGTAAACTGACCAAAGACGTAGGCACTCTATACATCCATCGAATTGAGCAGGTGGCTCATCATTCACTATTCATTATTCTATTCTTCCTTGTGACATTCTAAGTTATCATAGAAAGTTGGGAGTGCAAAAGCGATTCAATGAGGGGAAGGCTAGGGTGAATGCTAGAGTAAGTTTGTAGGTAAAATAATACTGCAGAGTGCAGCTATTATACTGCTGAAGCAGCAAGCTAAGAGGACTATTGAATGCAGAATTTTTACTTCTAAGTACAGAAACCTTTATTGCTGAGTTGCAGAAAGATAAATCTTTCCTCCACATAGTAACTTCGTCCTGGTGGTTAAGTGAACAGGCTCGGGGGTCCTAAGGCAAGTGACTTTGGTTGTCTTCAGGAAAAGGTTAGGTGGAACGGGCTCCTTTGGGTGTTTGTCCCCCTCTTCAGTTATGAGGTTCTTCTATGTTTTTAGTTATTTATTGCTAGTCTATTTGAATGATGCATTTTGCTTAGCTGCTAGATTAGTATTGTTGAGATAATAGTTATTTTTGAATGAATGAATCAAATGAATGAATAAATTTATTTCTGTATTTTTCCACTCACATAAGTGACGTACTCTAGTACAGAAAGAATTGTTTAAGTAGATAAATGTGAATGATCCCTTAGATTGAATGATTTTGATTATAATGTTGTTCTTCTGTTCCAAAAAAATAGACATAGTTATTAATGGTATTCAGAAATAATTAGTCACATACTACTTCTGTTACAGTCTTGATAAACAATAGTAACTAGTTTAAATAGTATTCTGTTCAAATAATATAATATATAAATGTATTCTATATATTTTAGACCTACTGTTTATATAGTTTATTGACATAATAACACTGTTAAACATTTAGAGAAATATCGTAATATCATATACAGAATCAAAGTATCATAAATATCCCTTAAATATACTTATCATTTAATATAAATATTGTCTAAACAGAGCATACAGAGTATTGACCTTTATAAATCAACAACATTGTAACTAGGGCTTATTAAATAAAAACCACATTCCCAACTTGCACCCAAACAAAGTTCATCTTCAAGTATATTACATGTATCTTGTTTATAAACTAGATACAACATAAAAACTTCCAACTCGAAATAGAGTTCTGGAACAAACACATTCAGAACTAACACAACTAATACAAACTGATAAATCATTGATAACATTCTAGATGCCTTCCAATTCCATAAATAAACCACATTTAAGTTTAAAGAACAAATAGGGTTTAACCCTGTATCTAGTTTACAATCTTTAAATAAAATTCTTGGGATTGGGTCGAAACCTTGAATAAAATCAATAAATATTAACAACCTTGTAACGAGTTCAACTACTACAAAGTACTCAAATTATCAACCATTATTGTGGTATCAAATAACAGTAACATTATAAACATGTATCAAGGTTTATTTGTAATACAAGCACACCATTAGACAGAGCTCGATGTCACCCATCAAGGGATTGTTTCAATACTCATCGACAAACATCAAAGGAATGGTTATGGGTTCGAATCTCTTATATGAGCTGACCCAGCCATAACTACTTATAAAATAGATTATAAATTTATATCTTAGACAGTGTTTAGGGTTCTGTAGGAAACCAACTTTTAAATAATGCTACTTTAAATGCAGAGCCGTAGAAGTTAAATGCAATTTTCCAAGTTATGGCTTGGCCCATATTTATTTAATTATCATATTTTAAACTAATAGAAATTAAAAATAGCACATCTTATTACAAGCCGCAACAGGGCTCTGTCCCATTATTTATTTAAAACGCAAAGCTCTTAAACTTTGGGCATTTTGCCCAATCTTTTCAAATGCATATAAATAAATTATGGAATCATAAATTATTCACCAAACCAGATTGTACACAGTAACCATTTAAAAATGCAGTAAAAAGTCTAAAAACACAGAGTTACCGTAGGGGTTAGGATAATGCCCATAATCAAATTTCAAGAACTAATTCATCTATTTATAATTTACACACAGAACATAGTTCATTTTATCCCAGATCCGTAGCTCAAGGGTATCACTATAACCCTTTTTAAGTCTGTACACGCAGTCACTTAACGAAACAAGAAATTTTATTCAAGAGTAATGTTGAGAAGCCAACGCAAACCAAAGGCTCGAGGGTTCAACCTTGTTTAATTTACAAAATTTCATAAGGCTTACAACCTTTAAAAAGCAAGGCAACGAAACCCATCATGAGTTGAAACAATTGGAGCCACACAACCGGCTTTCATGCAAACACTAGTATGAACACACAAAATCCAACCCATGACTCAGAGTATCCAGAGAACCGCTGAGGCTTACTAAGGACGTTTTCGAAACCAAGTAGTTGCCCTTGTGACAGCCACAAGCCCAGCCGAAAGGCTACCCTGTCACTCAACGTTCAATGCCAAATAAGAAGAATGAGGGTTAGCAATGATATAAAAAAAGTTGATGAAACAAACAAACTACACCTCGATGTATGTTGGTGGTTTACCTATGGAAAGTGCCGACCTGTTAAGCTTCCAACTGTAACGAAGAGATACACCATCGATACCCCTAGAAAACAAGTGAAGCATTAAAAACCTAAACAATCGGGAGCCTGTCGGCCTCCTCTACCACCAGCAATGCCAAATGAATGAATGAGTTAAGTTTAGTTCGTAGTCATTCAATGAATGGCTAGGGTTTTGGACAAAACCCTACACCCTTCACGTGGACTATGCCACGATGGTTTGGACACTCATCTTTCCACTAACTCCAAATATAAACTCGGTTGCATATAGTTTTAAACCCGACAATCTTTCGAATGAAAATCAAATACTATTAATTGTATAGTTTTTATTTATATAGGTTGGCCCCATGACAAAGGCCATGTGCTATATAAATTCAATAACTTGGCATATAATTTAAACACTATTTAAAACCATAAAAGAATCTATGTATTATGGTTGTATTGCTCACAAATGAATACCATAATAATCATAGTTACACTATGGAAAATATAAATAGGACAGTGATATTTCTTAAGCATTAATGTAAATAAAATAAATTTGTTGGAGTGATGGCTAGGGTGTGTACCCTAGACCCCAAATGACAATTTGTGTGCATGGCAGGATGTGGAAACCCATCCTAAGTCCAACATCGACCAAATGACGATTGCTACATTAATCTTCGATCTTCAAAACCTGGTAGGTCTGGTAACAAAACTCTTACCTGCGATTTGTACAGGATTAGTAAGAGCGTTAGCTACATAATAGCTAAGTAAGCCTCGGGGTAACCATAGGACCCCTTCATCAAAAGGAAAACAAACAGTTAGTATCCATGATCAAAATCATAATACAGTAAGAGATAAAATAAATGTCGACATATACATTGAACAAGTAACAATAAAATATTCGGACAACGAAGTTAGTATGTAAGTATTTTAATAAAATGTTACAACATTGAATTTAGACAAAGAATGACAGATACATGGTGTCATTACAGTTCATTACATAAATAGCGATAAAACAAATAACATAACTATCCAGACAAATGCATGTATTCAGATTGAATACGTCACAATTAAAGTAATTACAATGTCTCGTCGTCACGACGTTTTCAAAACAACTCACGACTATTTGTGACATAATTTTAACTTATAACTGCTCTGTTATTAAAAGAGTTAAATTGTCAGTAATATACTTCCACATTTTAATATTAGCATTTATTTCTGTACGGAAAAATTTTAAATTTTTGTGAATTTTTGTGGATATTACATGTGGTATCAGAGCACAAGTTCAAACACTAGGCCTAAAAAGGCTCAACTCGCGCAATTTAAATTGAAATACAATTACTAATTTTTGTTTAATTTGTTTTCCGTTCAACATATTTTATATTTAGTTTGCAAGTATGGAGGGACCAGAAGAGTCAGCAGAGGACAGGTCCCATCATAATGAACAAAATAATAATGAACAGGAACATATTAATGTAGAAAATATATTTGTTGAATCAAATGATAATTCATCTGAATTACTAAGAACAGTTAGAGATTTAAAAACTGAGATAGGAACTGTTAAGGAAGAGAATGAACGTATATTAAAGCGCAAGAAGAACTAAATTAGATTTTATTGGAGAAATTTCATAATAACGGAAAAGACAAAAGAACATAAGTAAATTCTGAATCTGGAACCATGTCCTACCAACATAAGGGTAAGAAAATAAAATTTTCTAATTATGAAAGTAGTTCTTCTTCTGAAATTAATGTAAAATCACGCAGGAAGAAACACAAGTATTCCAACGATAGTAGTGAAATTGAATACAATACTAAAAAGAAGAAGCACAAACCATACAAAGAGATTTCTGGAGAATTTAAGAAGATAAAAAACCCAACTTTTAATAGAGAAATTGAAAAAGGGAGAGGAAGCCGAAGCATGGCTATCTGGTATGAAGAAATATTTTCAAATTTTAAACTATTCACATCAGTTAAAAGCTAGAATGGCAATCTATAATCTGACAGGGAAAGCCGACATCTGGTGGCAAGATTTAAAACGAGTAAAAAGTATAAATGAAAAGCGCATGAATTGGCACACTTTTAAAAAGTACTTTAAAAATAAATTTCTGTCGGAATAGTATTTTGAAGAAAGAGCTAAGGAGTTCTACGATTTAAAGTTAGGTTCCATGAGTATGAAGGAATTAAGTAGCAAGTATCTAAGTTTATTGAGATATGTGCCTTACATTACTGATGAAAAACCTAAAGTACGGATATTTCTGAGTTGCCTACCTTCTCATATAAGGGACATAATTGAGTATGACGATCCTAAAACCCTTGAAGAAGCCATGAGAAAGGAAAACTTCTGTTATGAACATAACAGAAAAAGGGAAAGCATACCTAGCTGGAAGGCAAAAAGGACTAATAATTTTGAACAAAGAAAGAAGAATTTTACTTTTAATCGAAATTTTGGAAATAGTAACTCACATAATTTTCCTTACAGAAAATTTCAAGGAAATCATCCAAGAGACAATTTACAACAAAATTTTACAGCTACAAGAAGCAGAGAACCACCTAAAAATTTTGCTAAAAATAATGAACAGAAGGAACCTGTTAAATGTTGGGACTGTCAGGGACCTCACTATGCATCAAACTGTCCACTCAGGAAGAGAACTGTCAACAACATACATATAGTGCAAGAGGAGGCTACTGTTGGTGATGTACCGCGATAAATACATAGGATCAATGCAGCCTTGGAAAACAGACAGGTTGATCATCAAAATTCCATGGTTGAAGTAGAGGGTATGCTGAAAGATCAACCCATTTCTATTTTAATTGATCCAGGAGCTAGTCTTAGTTATGTGTCACTTGATTTAGTAAAAGGTTGTAATATGAAAGTAGAAAAGTTTGAAAAGTCATGGTTGGTTCAATTAGCTACCGGAACTAAAAGGAAAGTAGTTGATTATGTAAAAGATTGTGAATTATTGATGAATCAGTTTAGGACTCATGTTAAGTTAAATGTATTACCATTAGGTTCTTACGATGTTCTAATTGGAATGGATTGGCTAGAAAGTATAGGGTAGTGTTAAATTGTTTTGAAAAGACCTTTACTTGTTTGAATGATAAAAGTGAAATTGTAACAGTAAAAGGAATTCCTAGAAAAACCTCAGTTAGACAGATTTATGCACTACAAGTTAAAAAGGTTGTTCGTAAAGGATGTAAGTTTTTTGTTGTAAATGTAATTAATGACGAACACACCACTAAAGAAGATAAGATAAAACTGGAAGACATACCAATTCTAAGAGACTTTTCTGATGTATTCCCGGAAGAAATTCCAGGATTACCTCCAAAAAGGGAATTGGACTTCACCATTCAGCTAGTACCGGGGGCAGTACCAAACTCCAAGGCTCCTTATATGATGAACATCCTAGAACTTAACGAATTAAAATCTCAACTAAAAGAATTAATTGATAAAGATTACATAAGACCAAGCATGTCTTTGTGGGGAGCACCTGTCATTTTTATTAAAAAGAAGGACGGTACCTAGCATTTATGTATAGATTACCGTCAGTTAAATAAAATGACCATTAAAAATAGATATCCCTTGCCCCACATTGATGATCTATTTGATCAATTATGCGGTGCAAAAATATTCTCTAAGATAGACTTGAGGTCTGGGTACCATCAAGTCAGAATTAAAGATGAAGACATCTTTAAAACTGCTTTCAGAACCCTCTACGGGAACTATGCGTTCGTGGTTATGCCTTTTGGGCTAACCAATGCGCCAATAGTTTTCATGTGTCTAATGAATAATGTTTTACATAATTACCTGGATAAATTTGTAGTGGTATTCATTGATGACATTTTAATTTATTCAAAGACTAAAGAAGAACATGATGAACACTTAAAGATAATTTTACAAGTGTTAAGAGAAAATCAACTTTATGCTAAATTCAACAAATGTGATTTCTTCAAAGATAAAATACAGTATCTAGGGCATGTGATATCCAATGATGGAATTGCAGTCGACCCTGATAAAATACGAGCAATTAATGAATGGATTGCCCCTAAGGATGTAATCGGTGTACGGTCGTTCATGGGAATTGCGGATTACTACCGAAAATTTATTGAAGGATTCTCAAGAATCGCAAATCCCATAACCTCCTTACAGAAAAAGGGGAAGAAATTTATTTGAGATCAAAAGTGTGAAGAGAGTTTTAAGAAATTGAAAGAACTTTTAACAACTGCACCTATTTTAAAAATTGCATATCCAAACAAGGAATTTGTTGTATGCACTGATGCATGCAACGATGGCCTTGGCGGAGTCTTAACACAAGAAGGCCACGTTATAGTGTATGAGTCAAGAAAGCTAAAAATTCATGAAAAAAACTACGCTACTTATGATTTAGAGTTGGATGCCGTAATACATGCTTTAAAGATGTGGCGCCATCATCTAATCAGAAGGAAGTTTTCATTAATGATAGATAATAAGGGTCTAAAGTATTTGTTGGATCAACCGAATCTGAACGCAAGGAAAGC
The DNA here is from genome assembly GCA_027924585.1 of Larix kaempferi. Taxonomy (NCBI): domain Eukaryota; kingdom Viridiplantae; phylum Streptophyta; class Pinopsida; order Pinales; family Pinaceae; genus Larix; species Larix kaempferi. Next base: position 63,898 of record BSBM01000542.1, on the reverse strand, counting down.
TAGGTGGTTAGCTTTCCTTAGCGAACATGATTTTGAGATTCAACACATTAAAGGTAAAGAAAATAAGGTGGTGAATGCCTTAAGTAGAAATGCAATAATTAATCTTGTGGCAGCAATCAGTTCTTATAAAACAAATTTGGAAAATCAGCTTGAAGAAGGGATAAAAAAATGATGAAAATTATCAGAAATTAAAACAAACAGTTGCAGAAAATAATTCTAAAAATTTAAATACAGATTTCAGTTTGAATGAGAATGGTTTAATGTTGTATAAAAGCAGGTTGTATGTACCTAATGTACCTGAAGTTAAGTTGTTGATTTTAAATTAATTACATAAAAGTCCTTATTCAGGACATCCTGGTTACCAAAAGATGATAACAATGTTAAGAAAAGATTATTTTTGGCGGAATATGAAGAATGAGGTGGTTGAGTATATCGCTAGGTGCATTGAATGTCAACAAGTTAAAGCTGAGCATCAACACCCAGCAGGCTTATTACAGCCACTGCCAATTCCAGATTGGAAGTGGGAAGTAATCAACATTGATTTTATAATTGGCTTACCTAAAAATCAGAAGCAGGATGATTCTATAATGGTAGTTGTAGATAATCTTAGTAAAGAAACCCATTTCATACATGTTAAAACAACTTTCAAGGCTTCTAACATTGCTGAAATTTTTATGAAACAAAATTTCCGTTTGCATGGAATTCCTAAAGTTATAATTTCTGATAGAGACTCTGAATTTACGAGAAATTTTTGGAAGTAATTGTTTAAAGGTTTTGATACTACTTTAAATTTCAGTACATATTTTCATCCACAAACGGATGGATAGACCGAAAGAATAAATCAGATTCTTGAAGATATGTTAATAATGTATGTTAGTGATCAACCAAGTAAATGGGAGGATTATCTGCACTTAGTTGAATTCACTTATAATAATCATTGTCAAGCTTCAGCTAAACTTAGTCCATTTGAAATTCTGTATGGTAGAAAATGTAATACTCCTATTTCATGGAGTAATCCAGTTGACAGGTTGATGTTAGGACCTAATTTATTGAAAGAAATGGAACTAACAGTGAAACAAGTACAAAGCAATCTGAAAATTGCACAAGATAGGCAGAAGAGTCACGCAGATCTCAAAAGAACTAAAAAAGAGTTCCAGGTTGGTGAGCATGTTTTCATCAAGGTAAAACCCAAAAAGATCTCTTTAAAGTTAGGAAGTTGTACTAAGTTAGCACCAAGGTATTGTGGACCCTTTGAAATACTGTCAAGGGTTGGGCCAGTGGCATATCAGTTGGCTTTGCCACCAAATATTAAAGTACATAACGTCTTTCACATTTCTATTATGAAAAAGTATGTACATGATGCTACTCATGTGATCAATTGGAATGATGTACAGGTGGAACCCGAAGGATATTTTCTGGTGGAACTGGATTGTATCCTCGACAAGAGGGAAATTTTGCTTTGGAATCGCACTATCGGGCAGGTAAAGGTGCAATGGAAGCACCTTAGTCTAGATGAAGCAACCTAGGAATTGGAGAGTCATATGCGAGAGGCATATCCAATGATGTTCCAGGAAGGCTCAGAGGATGATGAATAAGGAAACATCTAAGGCGATGTTGAATTTAAGAGGAGGTGTATGTCACATACCCAAAAGCTGAACATTTTATGATGTGATAAAAACCTTATGTTATAAGTTATTGTAAAGTTGTTATGATTATTGACCAAGTGGGGTCAAGGATGACTGTAATTAAATACTTTAAATTTATTTATTATTAATAAATATACGAGGAGAAAAATATCCAAAGGAGACTATTAATGAGTGTTCACTAACCCACTAGGAGGAATGGACTGGGGTGGAGAGAAAATGGACAAGTGGCAGCTTCTTCATTTACTTCTAGCCGTTGCAGGTGGCAACTTCCCTATTTTTGTGGTCATGATTCCTAAGAAAGTTGAACAGAGCAGGTGGCTCAATAATTATTGTAAACTGACCAAAGATCTAGGCACTCTATACATCGATCGAATTGAGCAGGTGGCTCATCATTCACTATTCATTATTCTATTCTTCCTTGTGACATTCTGAGTTATCATAGAAATTTGGGAGTGCACAAGAGATTCGATGAGGGGAAGGCTAGGGTGAATGCTAGAGTAAGACTGTAGCTGAAAGAATACTGCAGAGTGCAGCTATTATACTGTTGAAGCAACAAGTTAAGAGGAATACTGAATGTAGAAGTTTTACTTCTAAGTATAGAAACCTTTATTGTTGAGTTGCAGAAAGATAAAGCTTGCCTCCACACAGTAACTTCGTCCTAGTGGTTCAGTGAATAGGCTCAGGGGTCCTAAGGCAAGTGACTTTGGATGTCTTCAGGAAAAGGTTGGGTGGAACGGGTTCCTTTGGGTGTTTGTCCCCCTCTTCAGTTATCAGGTTCTTCTATGTTTTAAGTTATTTATTGTTAGTCTATTTGAATGGTGCATTTTGCTTAGCTGCTAGATTAGTATTGCTGAACTAATAGTTATTTTTGAATGAATGAATCAAATGAATGAATAAATTTCTTTCTGTATTTTTCCACTCACACTTAAGTGACGTACTCTAGTACAGAAAGAATTGTTTAAGTAGATAAATGTGAATGATCCATTAGATTGAATGATTCTGATTATAATGTTGTTCTTCTGTTCCAAAAAAATAGACATAGTTATTAATGGTATTCAGAAATAATTAGTCACATACTACTTCTGTTACAGTCTTGATAAACAATAGTAACTAGTTTAAATAGTATTATGTGGAAATAATCTAATATATAAATGTATTCTATATATTTCAGATCTACTGTTTATATAGTTTATTGACAGAATAACCCTGTTAAACATTTAGAGAAATATCATAATACCATATACATAATCAAAGTATCATAAATATCCCTTAAATATACTTATCATTTAATATAAATATTTTCTAAACAGAGCATACAGAGTATCAACCTTTATAAATCAACAACATTGTAACTAGGGCTTATTAAATAAAAACCATATTCCCAACTCGCACCCAAACAAAGTTCATCTTCAAGTATATTACAGGTATCTTGTTTATAAACTAGATACAACATAAAAACTTCAAACTCAAAATAGAGTTCCGGAACAAACACATTCAGAAATAACACAACTAATACAAACTGATAAATCATTGATAACATTCTAGATGCCTTCCAATTCTATAAATAAACCACATTACAAGTTTAAAGAACAAATAGGGTTTAACCCTGTATCTAGTTTACAATCTTTAAATAAAATTCTTGGGATTGGGTCGAAACCCAGAATAAAATCAATAAATGTTAATAACCCTGCAACAAGTTCAACTACTACAAAGTATTCAAATTATCAACCATTATTGCAGTATCAAATAACATTAACATTATAAACATGTATCAAGGTTTATTTGTAATACAAGCACACCATTAGACCGAGCTCGATGTCACCCATTGAGGGATTGTTGCAATACTCATCGACAAACATCAAAGTAATGGTTACGGATTCGAGTCTCTTAAATGAGCTCACCCAACCATAACTACTTATAAAATAGATTATAAATTTATATCTTAGACAGTGTTTAGGGTTCTGTAGGAAACCAACTTTTAAATAATGCTACTTTAAATGCAGAGCCATAGAAGTTAAATGCAATTTTCCAAGTTAGGGCTTGGCCCATATTTATTTAATTATCATCTTTTAAACTAATAGAAATTAAAAATAGCACATCTTATTACAAGCCGCAACAGGTCTCTGTCCCATTGTTTATTTAAAACGCAGAGCTCTTAAACTTTGGGCATTTTGCCCAGTCTTTTCAAATGCATATAAATAAATTATGGAATCATAAAATTATTCACCAAACCAGATTGTACATAGTAACCATTTAAAAACGTAGTCAAAAAAATAAAAACACAGAGTTACCGTAGGGGGTAGGATAATGCCCAAAATCAAATTTCAAGAACTAATTCATCTATTTATAATTTACACATGGCACATAGTTCATTTTATCCCAGATCCGTAGCTTAAGGGTATCACTATAACCCTTTTTAAGTCTGTACACGCAGTTACTTAACCAAACAAGAAATTCCATTCAAGAGTAGCATTGAGAGGCCAACGCAAACCAAAGGCGCGAGGGTTAAACCCTGTTTAATTTACAAAATTCCATACGGCTTACAACCTTTAAAAAGAAAGGAAACGAAACCCATTACGAGTTGAAACAATTGGAGCCACACAATCGACTTTCGTGCAAACACTAGTATGAACACACAGAACCCAATCCATGACTCAGAGTATCCAGAGAACCGTCAAGGCTTACCAGGGCCTTTTTCAAAACCAAGTAGTTTCCCTTGTGACAGCCACAAGCCTAGCCGAAAGGCTACCCTTTCACTCAGAGATTTCTGCAGAATTTAAAGATATGGACAGACCGAAAGAGTAAATCAGATTCTTGAAGATATGTTAAGAATGTATGTTAGTGATCAGCCAAGTAAATAGGAGGATTATCTGCACTTAGTTGAATTCGCTTATAATAATCATTGTCAAGCTTCAGCTAAACTTAGTCCATTTGAAATTCTGTAAGGTAGAAAATGTAATACTCCTATTTCATGGAGTAATCCAGTTGACAGGTTGATGTTAGGACTTAAGTTATTGAAAGAAATGGAACTAACAGTGAAACAGGTGAAAGATCTCTTTAAAGTTAGGAGGTTGTACTAATTTAGCACCAATGTATTGTGGACCCTTTGAAATACTGTCAAGGGTTGGGCCAGTGGCATATCAGTTGGCTTTCCCACCAAATATTAAAGTACATAATGTCTTTCACATTTCTATTATGAAAAAGTATGTACATGATGCTACTCATGTGATCAATTGGAATGATGTACAGGTGGAACCTGAAGGATATTTTTTGGTGGAACTGGATTGTATCCTCGGCAAGAGGAAAATTTTGCTTTGGAATCGCACTATCGGGCAGGTAAAGGTGCAATGGAAGCACCTTAGTCCAGATGAAGCAACCTAGGAATTGGAGAGTCATATGCGAGAGGCATATCCAATGCTGTTCCAGGAAGGCTCAGAGGATGATGAATAAGGAAACATCTAGGGCGATGTTGAATTTAAGAGGAGGTGTATGTCACATACCCAAAAGCTGAACATTTTATGTTGTGATAAAAACCTTATGTTATAAGTTATTCTAAAGTTTTTATGATTATTGACCAAGTGGGGTCAAGGATGACTGTAATTAAATACTTTAATATATTTATTATTAATAAATATATGAGGAGACAAATATCCAAAGGAGACTGTTAATGAGTGTTCACTGACCCACTAGGAGGAATGGACTGGGGTGGAGAGAAAATGGACAAGTGGCAGCTTCTTCATTTACTTCTAGCCGTTGCAGGTGGCAACTTCCCTATTTTTGTGGTCATGATTCCTAAGAAAGTGGAACAGAGCAGGTGGCTCAATAATTATTGTAAACTGACCAAAGATCTAGGCACTCTATACATCCATCAAATTGAGCAGGTGGCTCATCATTCACTATTCATTATTCTATTCTTCCTTGTGACATTCTGAGTTATCATAGAAATTTGGGAGTGCACAAGCGATTCGATGAGGGGAAGGCTAGGGTGAATGCTAGAGTAAGACTGTAGCTGAAAGAATACTGCAGAGTGCAGCTATTATACTGTTGAAGCAGCAAGCTAAGAGGAATACTGAATGTAGAAGTTTTACTTCTAAGTACAGAAACCTTTATTGCTGAGTTGCAGAAAGATAAAGCTTGCCTCCACACAGTAACTTCATCCTAGTGGTTTAGTGAACAGGCTCGGGGGTCCTAAGGCAAGTGACTTTGGATGTCTTCAGGAAAAGGTTGGGTGGAACGGGCTCCTTTGCGTGTTTGTCCCCCTCTTCAGTTATCAAGTTCTTCTATGTTTTAAGTTATTTATTGCTAGTCTATTTGAATGGTGCATTTTGCTTAGCTGCTAGATTAGTCTTACTGAACTAATAGTTATTTTTGAATGAATGAATAAATTTCTTTCTGTATTTTTCCACTCACATTTAAGTGACGTACTCTAGTACAGAAAGAATTGTTTAAGTAGATAAATGTGAATGATCCATTAGATTGAATGATTCTGATTATAATGTTGTTCTTCTGTTTCAAAAAAATAGACATAGTTATTAATGGTATTCAGAAATAATTAGTCACGTACTACTTCTGTTACAGTCTTGATAAATAATAGTAACTAGTTTAAATAGTATTCTGTGGAAATAATATAATATATAAATGTATTATATATATTTCAGATCTACTATTGATATAGTTTATTGACAGAATAACCCTGTTAAACATTTAGAGAAATATCGTAATACCATATACATAATCAAAGTATCATAAATATCCCTTAAATATACTTATCATTTAATATAAATATTTTCTAAACAGAGCATACAGAGTATCGACCTTTATAAATCAACAACATTGTAACTAGGGCTTATTAAATAAAAACCATATTCCCAACTCGCACCCAAACAAAGTTCATCTTCAAGTATATTACAGGTATCTTGTTTATAAACTAGATACAGCATAAAAACTTCAAACTCAAAATAGAGTTCTGGAACAAACACATTCAGAAGTAACACAACTAATACAAACTGATAAATCATTGATAACATTCTAGATGCCTTCCAATTCTATAAATAAACCACATTACAAGTTTAAAGAACAAATAGGGTTTAACCCTGTATCTAGTTTATAATCTTTAAATAAAATTATTGGGATTGGGTCGAAACCCAGAATAAAATCAATAAATATTAATAACCCTGCAACGAGTTCAACTACTACAAAGTATTCAAATTATCAACCATTATTGCAGTATCAAATAACATTAACATTATAAACATGTATCAAGGTTTATTTATAATACAAGCACACCATTAGACCGAGCTCGATGTCACCCATCGAGGGATTGTTGCAATACTCATTGACAAACATCAAAGGAATGATTACGGGTTCGAGTCTCTTAAATGAGCTCACCCAACCATAACTACTTATAAAATAGATTATAAATTTATATCTTAGACAGTGTTTAGGGTTCTATAGGAAACCAACTTTTAAATAATGGTACTTTAAATGCAGAGCCGTAGAAGTTAAATGCAATTTTCCAAGTTAGGGCTTGGCCCATATTTATTTAATTATCATCTTTAAAACTAATAGAAATTAAAAATAGCACATCTTATTACAAGCCGCAGTAGGGCTCTGTCCCATTGTTTATTTAAAACATAGAACTCTTAAACTTTGGGCATTTTGCCCAGTCTTTTCAAATGCATATAAATAAATTATGGAATCATAAAATTATTCACCAAACTAGATTGTACACAGTAACCATTTAAAAATGCAGTAAAAAATATAAAAACACAGAGTTACCGTAGGGGTTAGGATAATGCCCAAAATCAAATTTCAAGAACTAATTCATCTATTTATAATTTACACATGGCACATAGTTCATTTTATCCCAGATCCGTAGCTTAAGGGTATCACTATAACCCTTTTTAAGTCTGTACACGCAGTCACTTAACCAAACAAGAAATTCCATTAAAGAGTAGTGTTGAGAGGCCAACGCAAACCAAAGGTGCGAGGGTTCAACCCTGTTTAATTTACAAAATTCCATACGACTTACAACCTTTAAAAAGAAAGGCAACGAAACCCATTACGAGTTGAAACGATTGGAGCCACACAATCGACTTTCGTGCAAACACTAGTATGAACACACAGAACCCAACCCATGACTCAGAGTATCCAGAGAACCGTCAAGGCTTACCAGGGCCTTTTGCCAAACCAAGTAGTTTCCCTTGTGACAGCCACAAGCCTAGCCGAAAGGCTACCCTTTCACTCAGCGTTCAACTCCAAACAAGAAGAATGAGGGTTAGCAACGATATGAAAAAAGTTGATGAAACAAACAAACTACACCTCGCTGTATGTTGATGGTTTACCTATGGAAGCTACCGACCTGTTAAGCTTCCAACTGTAATGAAGAGATCCACCATCGATACCCTTGGAAAACACGTGAAGCGTTAAAACCCTAAACAATCGGGAGCTTGTTGGCCTCCTCTACCACTAGCAATGCCAAATGAATGAATGAGTTAAGTTTAGTTCATAGTCATTCAATGCATGGCTAGGGTTTTGACCAAAACCCTATGACCTTCATGTGGACTATGCCACGATGGCTTGGACACTCATCTTTCCACTAACTCCAAATATAAACTCGGTTGCATATAGTTTTAAACCTAACAATCTTTCAAACGAAAATAAAATACTATTAATTGTATAGTTTTTATTTATATAGGTTGGCGCCATGACAAAGGCCATGCGCTATATAAATTCAATAACTTGGCATATAATTTAAACACTATTTAAAACCATAAAAGAATCTATGTATTATGGTTGTATTGCTCACAAATGAATACCATAATAATCATAGTTACACTATGGAAAATATAAATATGACAGTAATATTTCTTAAGCATTAATGTAAATAAACTGAATTTGTTTTGTTGGAGTGATGGATAGGGTGTGTACCCTAGACCCCAAACGACAATTTGTGTGCATGGAAGGATGTGGAAACCCAGCCTATGTGCAACATCGACCAAATGACGATTGCTACATTAATCTTCAATCTTCAAAACCTGGAAGGTCTGGTAACAAAACTCTTACCTGCGATCTGTACAGGATTAGTAAGAGCGTTAGCTACACAATAGCTAAGTAAGCCTCAGGGTAACCATAGGACCAGGGAAATTTTTAGGGGCGAAATTTAGCCAATTGGCTATTTTTTGGGTTTTTTTTCAAAAAATAAATTCGCTATTTGTTCAATTTTAGCCTCTAATATCGCCTATATTTACAGTAAATATGTTTTTTTAACATAATATTCACCAAAATTTACAAGTTTATGTAGTTAATCATATGTTTCATATGTAATATTCACCTACCAATCTATATATATGTTTTTTTGAATCCAAAATAATCGCCTAGAATACTATACTTAATTATACTTTTATAACCCTTAAAAATACCCTGCATAGGACCCCTTCATCAAAAGGAAAACAAACGGTTAGTATCCATGATCAAAATCATAATACAGTAAGAGATAAAATAAATGTCGACGTATACATTGAACAAGTAACAATAAAATATTCGGACAACGACTTTAATACGTAAGTATTTCAATAAAATGTTACAGCATTGAATTCAGACAAAGAATGACAGATACATGGTGTCGTTACAGTTCATTACATGACTAGCGATAAAACAAATAGCATAACTATCCAGACAAATGCATGTATTCAGATTGAATACGTCACAATTAAAGTAATTACAACGTCGCATCGCCACGAAGTTTTCAAACCGACTCACGACTATTTGTGACATTATTTTAACTTATAACTGATCTGTTATTAAAAGAGTTAAATTGTCAGTAATATACTTCCGCATTTTAATATTAGCATTTATTTTTGTACGGAAGAATTTTAAATTTTTGTGAATTTTTTGGGATGTTACAGTTTGCAAAGGCTCACACATAACCAATTAGTTGATGATGAAAGACTTAGTGCAAAGCTTAATTCTTTGGCTCAAGAATTGACAGGAAAGACTTTCAGCAGGGTTCCCCCATCTAGCTCTTATTCCCCACAAATGATTTTTCGTCGATTCCCTCACGCCTATCAGCACGATGCTTTTCAATCGGTCAAGTACGAGGCTCTAGGTGCCATCCATCCGGTATCTCCTCTATCTTAATATATGATGATGATTAGCTTTAAAAATGAAATCTCTGTTGTCAAATTTGGTCTTGTTTCAAGTTTAGACAATCTCTTTTTTGTTATCCTGGTCATAACTCCGTTCCTGTAGGGGGTCATTTTGATCAATCTCTTAAGACTGCTAGTGCCCAAGCTTCTAATTTTTCTTCCTAGACATTTTCATAATAGAGATAACAATCCAAACAGTGCTATATGAACTCATATGAACTCACAGTGCAACACTTCTGAAAATTCTTAACTCTATACATTATTTTTAGTTTAAAATAATTTCAAATCGTACACAAAAAAAAATCATTTATGAATATAAGTACATAATACAAAACAAAGGGCCTCAAAATTTGAGGCCCTACAAATAGTACACAGTATTTGTAGATTATGTGTGTTAAAAGAATATTGCGATATTTACAACTTAGTTAAACTTCCCTAAGAAGAACTAAACACAAAGGATAGGGTGATGTTTCACTACATAAAAATTGTTAATAATATCTTGGTTATATGAACAAATAAACACGAAGATTTAAGTTAATTTAGATTTAAGTTATGTGAATCAAGTGGAGAGTTTTGAATGAACAAATTAATACTTGGCCACTATTGACATTGACTGGAATTTCATTCTTTCAAAATCATTGCATAGATTAGTCAGTGCGTAATAATCTAGTAATCCCTTTGAAGAACAAATAGTTTGATATTCAATGTGAGTGCAAAGTATGAATCCTAGTAAAAATTTGACTACTAAAGTTTCAACCATACTATTAAGATAATCTTCATTATGAAGATGGGTTCATCTTAGTGATTTGTAATAATCGCATTTGGACAATTTGTTGAAATGAGAGAAAATTTTAGGGGCAAATTTAGCCCATGGACTATTTTTAACATTTTTTCCCAAAAAAGATTCACCAATTTATTTTTTTTCAAAAAATTCAAAAAACCTACCAAATTACCCCAAAACTATATAAAATCCTTAGAAATGTGAATATGTTTACAAAAAAATATCCAAACATTTTATGGTTGCACATTTAAGAATTAATAAGATTTGCCAAAAATTTTACACTTTGAGAAAATTATAAATCCTTCAAATTTTCTATAATTAAAATGTAAATTAAATATGTAAAAAAATGTAAAGTGAAATCCTCACTTTCTAATTAACTAATCATCCATACATCACACTTTCACTTACAGAAAAATGTCCTTGCTTGACACTTTCCATTTTATTGCTTCTCTAATGAAGAGGAGGGTCCATTGCATTTTGTGAGTCAAATTACTCATATGAAGAGTTGACACTTTCCATTTTATTTGTTCTCTAATGAAGAGGAGTGTCCATTGCATTTTGTGAGTCAAATTACTCATATGAAGAGGAGGGTAGTTTGTTGATTAATCGTGTTGATCGATAGGGTAGTTTGTTGATTAATCGTGTTGATCGAGAGGGTAGTTTGTTGGCTAGTTCCCGTCAAAAAATACTTGAATAAATAGTCTTTCTTACCAAAATTATGAATGGACGGATGCGAGAAGATGCGTGGAATTTAGTGGTGGAAGCCACAACGTTGGTGCCCGTCCGAAATAACTATGAATGGACGGATGTGAGAAGACGCGTGGAATTTATTCTTGGAAGCCACAACGTTGGTTCCTAAATACTTATTTGTATTATTTGTAGAATGTATTTGTTCGTAAAGTGAGACATTTGTATTATTTGTAGAATGTATTTGTTCGTAAAGTGAGACATTTGTATTATTTGTAGAATGTATTTGTTGATTAATCGTGTTGATCGAGAGGGTAGTTTGTTGACTAGTCCCCGTCAATAAATAGTCTTTCCTACCAAAAATATGAATGGGCGGATGCGAGATGTGTGGAATTTAGTGGTGGAAGCCACAACTTGGTGCCCGTCCGAAATAACTATGAATGGACGGATGCGAGAAGACGTGTGGCCTGGAATTTATTCGTGGTCCGAAGTACTTATTTGTAGAATCTATTTGTCGTAAAGCAAATTGATGAACTATGGGCACGGCATTTTAGTCCAGCAAAATTAAATATCACGGAGTTACAAACTTTAGTCAAAGTCTAAATGTCGTGTAGACTTTGCAGTCTTCTGCGCCGCAAGTCCATGCCGTTTAACTCACGCCCGCTCTATTCAAATCCATTTCCTTCGTCTTCTTAATTACCTCTTCTTCTCACGTTGCTTGCCATTCTCCTCCCCTGTTGAACAGCTGACATCGCTGCTCATTAAAAATAACAGAAGATGAGAATGCGTGTTCTTCCTCTTTGCCTTGTTATTGCATGTGCCCTACTCTTCCTCTTCTCAACATCATGTCTCAGCAACCCTTACGACGAATGTCGTTGGGATGATGTATGTGGGAGCTTTCACTTTGGCTATCCTTTCGGGAAATACGCGGGTTGCGGTGACTCTGAGTTTCAGCTTGACTGCGATGATGATTGGGGCTATCCTGTGATGAATATTAATGGAGAGAAATATAGCATATTGAAGCCCGATATCTTGGGCGATGATAGCAATAATAATGTCATGACAATTATTAACGACAATCTGTGGGGAGATAAGTGCATTCTTTCAGGTGACTACTCTCAATTCTGGTGGCTCGGCTCTCATTTTCATATCAGCGCCGATACATACACCAATATCACGTTTTCACGGCAGTGCGAGAAAAGCAATGAGGAAATGTCTCAATTAGGATTTAGTCAGTTTCGTTGCGATTATTGGTATTACAATATTCAGAACCCAGAAGAGGAGGCACATGACTTCTGTAAAACACATATTCGACTTCCAGTACCAATCAAGACGAACCTCTCTGATCCGCAGAGCATTAATCAGATACTAGAGCAAGGTTTTGAGATAACATGGCATGTCGATCCCGCCAGAAATCAGAGCTGTGGCGCTTGTTTGGAGAGTTTCGGCATTTGTGGTTATAACCAGTCAGCACCGTTTCTTTGCTATTGTTCCGATGGTACTGCATCTACAGACAGATGCCCCACCCCCCATGGTACGTTTCCTCTCTGCCTTCTACAAATATGATTACAAAGCCAAATGCTTGGATTCTATTCGCTGCCTAAATAATCTCAGTTAGTTACTAGTTAGCTATTTCCATTGTTAAAAAAATAATCTCTATTCTCTATTTTACCAGTACGAATCTCACCCTCGCCTAATCCCAGTTAGTTACAAGTTAGAGATTCCCAAAGTTTAAAAAAAAAAATCCCTCCATTAGCTAGTTATAAGCTAACAATTACCATGGTTAAAAAATCCCTCCATTCTCTATTTCACCAGTACCTTCCATTCTCCATTTTTGGCCTCGCTTAAATAATCCCAGCTAGTTACTTGTTAACAGCAATTCTCATAGTTAAAAAATAAAAAAATAAAAAAAAATCCCTCCATTCTCTATTTTACAAGTACTCTTCAATCTGGATATATGTGGATGAGTTTCCGGAGGTCTTGAATATAAACAAGAATATACTGTTTATATTCCCGAATGACAGGGATACAAATCATCCAAATTACCAGACAGCCAATACAGTATGTAAATATGATTTCTTGAATCTGTTGAATATCTATATGTGATTCCCAAGTGCCAGTATGCTAAAAACAGTGGATCCTTGCTTTTACTCATAATATCTGTTATGCGGCGTTGCAGGTCGAAAAAACAATCGAAATAAAAAGTTCGAGTTCGTGATTGTAGTAGGTAAATATGATCTTTTCCCTACTATTCAGTATCTTCGACCATAAATATATTCTTCGCAGTTGGACGAAGGTCACATTGATATCAATCTCTTTCATTTCACCACAGGTGCCTCCTTTGGAGGAGTTGCGCTGATAGCAACAGCGATACTGTACTACTTGAAGTTTTATAGGAAGAAAAGAAAACAACCTCCTCCTCCTCTTAGCGGTATTTCAAAGGTGGAGATATTCCTAAGGGAATACGCTTACGAAATGCCCACCCGATATTCACTATCGAAACTCAAGAAGATGACAAACAACTTTGCAGAAAAGTTGGGAGAAGGGGGTTTTGGTGTGGTATATAAAGGAAAACTTCCAAACGGCGCTCTAGTGGCTGTTAAGCTTCTTGATCGGCATAGGCACAACGAGACTGCCCAGTTCGTGAATGAAGTGGCCACAATAGGACGGATCCATCACGTCAATTTGGTTCGTCTGTTGGGGTATTGCTTTGAAAGCTTTACAAGCGCACTGGTGTATGAGTACATGGTCAATGGATCTCTAGAGAAGTTTATATTTGCTGGAAAAGAGAAGGGGCGAATCTTAAGCAGGGAACAATTGTATTCAATTGCTTTGGGTGCGGCTCGTGGAATTGCATATTTACACCAAGATTGTGACAAGCGCATTATACACTTCGACATCAAGCCTCACAATATCTTGCTGGACGCAGAATTCACACCAAAAGTTTCTGATTTCGGTTTGGCAAAACTTTGTGGGAAGGAAGACGATCATATTTCAGTAACGGCCGTGAGAGGGACACCAGGATATGTTGCGCCAGAGGTGTGTGACAGACATATGGGCCCTGTCACTGATAAATCAGATGTCTATAGTTTCGGTATGCTCTTGCTTGAGATTGCTGGGGGCAGAAAGAATATCGACGTGCAGGTGAGCCGTTCGAGCCGGTTGTACTTTCCTGAGTGGGCTTTCAAAATGCTCCAGAATGAGGAGATGGCAATGAGATTGGGAGCAGGGAGAGGAGGAGAAATTGAAGGAGAAGATGCAGGGGAGAAGGTGAGGAGACTGATTAAAGTTGGATTGTGGTGCATTCAAGACAACTCCAGAGATCGTCCATGTATGAGCAGAGTTGTTCAAATGTTAGAAGGAAATGGAGATGATGTGACCAATCCTCCAGTGCCTTTCAATTCTTCAGCTGTACCTGAAAATCCTCAACCATTTTCCACTGAAGGCTCATGTTCAATGTAGATAGCAGATTAGACTTTATGGTAGATAGCAGTTCCTACTTTGAGAATCTTCCAATCCTTCATTTTATTTTGAAGTTTCGAAGAGGGGGAGTCCAAACAATATTGAATGAATTCATAGACTATCTGATGATGTATGTATCACAATGCATCTCCAATATTATTTTGTGATGTATGAAAGACCTTATAACAGTTAGATAGGCTGTAAGTTTTATATACCAGTTAGTTAGATGGTATGTTTTTATTAAGTAAATTTTTTAATTATATTTTTTTAAAGTTTTTAATTTTTTATTATTATTTAAAATAGATTATTAGTTAAATATTAAATATATTATTGAAGTGGTTGTGAGTTGATATATATTTTTATTTATTTATATAAATTATAGTTAATCACATTTAAATATAATTAATTATTCTTTGTGGATAATTATATTGGATTACAATTAATTATAGATAATTATAATCATATAATTATGGTTGATGATATGATGGATTTCAACTTATTTAAATAATAATAATGGAAATTTTCACATTGCATAGAGTTTTAAATTCATCATAGAAAGTAAATATGAGTTTTATGGCTGTTTATGGTAAGTTATGATGGAATATAATTCATAATATGTTATGATATTTATTTTAATAATAATAATGGAAATTTTGAGAGTTTTATAATCATCACAGAAAGTAAATATGAGTTTTATGGTTGTTTATGGTATGCTATGATTGAATATAATTCATAATATGTTATGATATTTGCATTGTATATTACATTTTAGAGGAGTAGTTTAAATATTTTAAGTTTTTAATTTTTTTTTAGATTTTTTTTTTTATTTGTGTTGTTGTTGGTTGAAAATCTTCAAAAAAATCTTGGAAATATAGAGTTGGAAATTGTATAATCTGAGTGATATAAAGGTATTTGAGGGTGCTGAATTCATTTATGCATTCAAAAACACAAATTTAGATTTTATCAAAAAAGATTTAGCGGTTTCAACCAAAAACCACCAAAAAGTCCAAAATGTAGAATAAATAGACTACTCTTATTTGATTATACTTATTTTAAATTTATAATAATTGATTTCCATTAATTTCAATAGTTATATTTAATTTTGTTTTTAAAAATTGATTATAATAAAATAAAATTTAATTATAGTTAATTTTGACTTTAATTTTAAAATAGAAAATACTAACATTTTGGTTTTGAAATAAGAAAACAAGGGAGTTGCAATGTATTATGAAATTTAAGAAGGTACCAAAAATGGTAATGGTACACTGTGATAACTTAAAATATTTTTGTCGCCATGTGATGATTCGATTATACCCAGTTTTCAAACTACGCTACTAAATAAAAAGTTAGTTATCTTTGATGGAATGATATATGATTAATTATAATTAATTTTAAATGATTTTAAATTATTTAACTTTTGATACAACTAATTAAATTAGTTTCCTTCATTTAAGATAGAAGTCTTTCGAATTTAAAGGTGGAGATGGTGGCAGCAAGGGTTTTGGAAAATCTTGGTTAGGCTTTGAGGAAAATATCGTTTTTGGCAGCGATTGCAAGAATGGAAGAGATCTCCAGTTAATTAGTGGACTATTTGAATGACTCGTGGTAGGATTCTGAAATCCTCTATTCAACGAAGAGGTAAAATCTCATTTTGAGCGCTTTTATGGTTTTGTTGGACCCTCCAATCCTCGGGATGAGCATGGTGTAGGGGCTGGTTGAGGATTTGAGTGCTCGGTCAAGCATCAGTCTCAGTTGTCAAAGGACAACCTCTCCACACGACTTGGCTCATTTCCAGAGCCAATGATGATCTCAGCATCAGGTTATGCAGGTGTTCCTATAAATGAGTGGCAGAGTACAAGGTATTGTCGCACATAATTCGTGGAATGATTAGCAAGAGAGGCGAGAGGGAGATCATATAACGGTTTTGTCTCATCTGAAGGTTGTGATGGAGGAGGGTGTGGGCCCTCGTTTTAGTCGTAGTTCCCTGCGTGCAGACATTAAATATCCCACATTGCACCATGATGACTCTCTACTAGCGGAAAACGTTAACCACTTCTCTGATAATCATTGTAATTGTTCCGAAACACAAGGTGGTTGTAACATACCCTTTTTGCTGGAAAACATTTTGTGTTAGCAAACATTATTATAACATTTATTGTAAAGTTTTATGTTGGACAGGTGTCCAAGGATGACTGTAATTTGCACAATATATTATTATTAAATAAATAAAATAGGAGACAAAAACCTAAGAGGACTGTTGAAAGAGTGGTTACTGATCCACTAGGTGGGGTAGAAGGCAATGGAAAAGTGGCAGCATCATGATGCAACTAACTAGCTGTTGGTATGGGACAAACCTTATATATATATATATATGTATATATATCTATATCTATATTTATATCTATCTATCTATTTATCTATATATCTATATATATAATTGTTTTATTGACTAAATCATACTAAGAGCTATAGTGATTGCTTGGAAAGTTTCTAAAAAGTATTTTACATGCCCGCTCTATAGAATATACTTTCTAATTCCAATAAAGTACACGTTTATTCATCTTAAGAAAATAAAACAATTTTGACAAATAATCCAACTAGTGATTTTTCCTATAGATATATTTTC
The DNA here is from genome assembly GCA_027924585.1 of Larix kaempferi. Lineage (NCBI taxonomy): Eukaryota > Viridiplantae > Streptophyta > Pinopsida > Pinales > Pinaceae > Larix > Larix kaempferi. The sequence goes on along the minus strand of BSBM01000542.1, from coordinate 46,549 downwards.
CCTCTTTGTTGAATAGAGATATTTTTTCCTCTTTGTTTTAACAAAGTTTCACATAAATGTTATAACTATGATTGAATTACATGTGGTATCTTAAAATAACTCCCTTGGTATAACGTTTGAATCTTTGATTAACTATGGGACGAACATAACACAATTTTCAAAATTTTCAAATCTATTTGTGTTCCCATCCATCAATAAATTTTCAAATCTAAACTATAGTTAATGGTGCTTTGCAATCAATGGTGAATCTTCTCAAGATATGTACCAACAACAATCATATTCGAGAGAAGTTGGGTGCAAGATTGAATAACAAGAAGTGAAGATAATCAAATGCACCACTCTCTTTGCCTTCAATGCACAATTGTTGCTATTCTCTTTGTTTGGATACCCATTTTAGCATTTCTTAATTTGTAAAGGGAATTCCATCACTTATTAATAGTGAAACATTTGTCTTGAGATTTTCTCATTTATGAATTGAATCACCCAAAATATTCTTTTATTTTACTATTTTCTCCATGACATTTCAATGATGAGGAGGAAGCTCTTCATGCCATCTTTTTTTTTTTTGTCATTTCATCACATTCACTTACTTCCCAACTTTTTTCCTTTCGAGGTTCATTTGCATCTCATGAGGCAATTGCTAGTTATAACAAATTTGAGAAATTGAAAACTGGGTAGAAAACTTGGAAGAACATATAAACTTCAAAATTGAAATATATTGAATATAAAACAAATTTGAAAAATTGAAAACTTGGTAGGAAGCTTGGAAGAGCATATGAACTTCAAAATTGAAATATATTGAATATGAAACATAAGTTATATCTTGTTGTCAACAATTCTCTCTCGGGAATGGTATTCCGTGGTCACGATCAAAGATTGAAAATCTCACTCTGAAGAATTGTTTTGATTCACGCTATTGAATAATAAGCAATTATAAATTTTTCATGTAAAAAAAAGTTAACACACATCCTACAGCCAGATTGTGTGCATCTCATTGTTACGCTTATTATTATGTTTTCATTAATAATAAATCACACTAAGTTGATCTTCCTTTTTGTTTCATTTTTAATATTAACTCTTAAAATTAATGATTTCATTAACTTGAATTAAATTACACATATCTTACCGCCAAATTGTGTGCATCTCATTGTTATGATTGTTATTATTATGTTTTCAGTGATCAATAAATCACAATAAGTTGAACTTCCTTTTTTTAATTTTTAATATTAACTAAATAATTTCATTAACATATATTTTAACATCGAATACTAAAAGTGGAACCTCGTTTTAATATATTCAACCATGCAACCGAACTCCTTGAATTTCAAACAAATAACATAAATAGATGATGTTTTTCAACTTCCAACACATTTACCAATGTTTCAACATTTCAACTTTTATATAAAATGAAATATTATAACCCTTCGTCATATGTCCCTTTTAAGTTATGATTATATGATTTTAATTTTTACCAATGTTTCAACATTTCAACCTTTATATAAAATAAGATATTATAATCCTTAGTCATATGTCCTTTTCAAGTTAGGTTTATATGATTTTATTTTATTTTTTAATTTAGATAAATTAAAACCAATTAATATTTAAATATAACTTGCATTGGTAATTAACCTAATAGCCTCTCATATTTCAGAAGCACTAGAGGGATTAGACAGGGATGTCCCCTATCTCCATTACTCTTCTAGCTGGTGATCGAAGGTCTAAATAGAATGATCAAACAAGTCAAATCAGATCATAAGCTTAAAGGGGTTAAGGTCTCCCCTCATCATAATATTTCACATCTTCTCTTTGTGGATGATGTGTTATTATTTGGGTTGGTACAGTAGAGGAATGGATTATGTATAGTGAAATTATTAATCTTTTTTGCATTGCCTTTGGAATGGATGCGAGTTTTTAGAAATCAGGTATTCTTCATAATGCAATGCTAGTAGTGTTTTTACAATAGGTAACATGTCTCTTTCCTTATCAGTTGGATCCTTTGGATAAAGGATTCAAGTATTTGGGATATCTTTTAAAGCCTAATTGCTATTATACTAAGGATTGGATTTGGCTTAAAAAACAATATGGTAAAGAAATTCAACTGCTGGTGCTATAAATGGCTATCATCCATGTGTTTTGTATGTCCTTAGCTCGAATTCCTATGTCAATTATGCATCATATCAAAATAATTATGATGAATTTGCTTTGGTCTGGGAGCGCAGAAAAGGGAAAGTTACATCTGGTGCAATGGGAGAAAATTTATTTACCCAAAGCCTTGGGGGGATGCGGTATCAAAAAATTGGCTTGGTTTAGCCAGGCTCTTAGCCTAAAAATCCTATGGAGAGGCTTATTAGATGATGAGATGTGGGGCTCAGTGCTTAGGGATAAATACTTAAGGAAGATCTTGATGGAGGAATGGGCTCAGAAAGAAAATAAGTTTGTGTCTTAGGCTTCCAATATCTGGCTGGGATTTACAAAATCCTTTCATTGGTTAGGCAATTGGCTATCCTGGAAGATTGGTAATGGTGAAGAAATTATCCTAGGGATGGATCAGTTTGTTGGTGGAGATCACATTTACAAACTCTCTAGTGATTTGATTTCACATTTAGCTTCTAAGGGAATCAACAGGTTGGCTCACATCAGAAATCTTTCAACAGTATTTCATGATCCTTCCTATTGGTTCTCAGTCGCAAAATTGGGATTGCATGGTGACTTAGCAATTGAATGGACTAGATACATTGCAGGTCTCATACATTTATGTATTAATCTTGGGGATATGGTAGATAACCTTGTCTGGTCGTGGGACAAACAGGGGGGAAAGATCACTACAAAATCGACATATGAAATAATTATGTCGTCTTCTGTGGATTCTGTTCCAAACTAGTGGTACAGGATTTGGCATGGGACTCTACCTTTGAAGATCAAATGCTTCTCCTAGTTGTGTATGGAGAATCGGATTTTGACATGGGATAATTTACACAAAAGGGGGTTCAGTGGCCCATGTTTTTATATTCTCTGTAGGAGGGAAGAGGAGAATATACTCCATATTTTTGTAGAATGCATCTTTTGTCAAGAAGTATGGAATGAAGTGATGGATAGACTCAATATTTTCTATAATTGGACTCACCCCTCTTTGGGAGAAAATATTTTGAATTGGAAAAAGCGTTTACGCTCTCTCAAATATCTGCCTCTCTTTGTGATATGGGGGATATGGAAAGTTTGTAATTCTCTAATTTTTGAAGATATTGCACAGTCTCCCTCATTGGTTGTTTTTAAAAGTATAAGTTGCTTTTAGGAATTCTTCAGTCTATGTGTAGTTAAAATATCTTGTGCTCTACAAGAACATGTCCTTGAAAAGGATATTTATTGGGGATACTTTCATGGTGCATCTAGATTGGATCGATGTAGTGGAGGGATGACTATATATCTAGTTGAAAATCATTGTTTTCTTTTAAAGGTGGGTTGTGGTAATGGAACCAACCAAAGGGTAGAATTGCATTGGGGGTTATTAAAGTTTTCCTTACTGAAAAAGATCCTGCACATCCAAATTTTTGGTGACTCTAGAGTAATGATGGATTGGGAAAACAACGTTTCCTCTATTCAGGTTGCTCTTTTGGAGCATTAGTGTGAAAAAACCAGAAGATTGTTGGTACAATTCAATAGAATTATCATTAGACATATAGAGAGAGAGAGTTATACTTGTTGGTCGATAGTTTATCAAAGTATGCAGTGGAGCTACCTAAAGGCCTGCTTGTTTTTGAAGAATATCAAAATTTCCATTTATGCAGTTATGGTTCTCATAAGTTTTACTAGTTATTTCAAACTTGTGTTATTTTTATAAAAGAGTTGTTTATTTGTTCTAACAATAGACATTGTTTTAGCTTCTAATATAAAGAGGTTTGTAAAGATTCTATCAAAGTTTTTTTTCAGCTTGTTCTGAATCTCTTTTAAATATTCATTTCGGACGAGGAATGAAGACTATAAGACAATTGTAACTTTGACTATGCTTTAAATATCAAGTTACATGTGTTTTTCTATGTGAAAAAAAACTCTTCATACTGCAAGAAAGTTAACTACGCGATAATGTACATTGAATGATTTAAAATAGAGTTAATAAAACCTTGAAATAGATTCAACAAAGTGATCAAACTTAGTAGGTAGTTTATTGAATTTATCACTTTTAAAAACTTATTTACGAAAAAATTACGTGGTGTCGAGGGTTTCAAACCTAACACGTATCATGTCAGCCCATCTCCATCATGATTTTAATATACAATTTCTTTGTTCTAGTTGTGCACTTTCCTCCATACATCCATTTATACTTTTCCATGGTGTTGCTAAAGTGAAAGGGATTTAGTACCAATGACGCAAAAGAAAAGTATAGGACAAGTGAGGTGAAAGGGGTCTAGGACAAGTGATGGTGTTGCTAAAGTTAAGGAAGTATAGGACAAGTTATGGCCTAAAAGTTAAGGAAAATAGTTTTTATGATATCCGTGGGGTGAGTTTTGGAAGATATATAGCCCATAGTTATTCCTATTGTATATGTTCTTAGCGTATTCTACATTGATGATATGTTGTTCTTAAAAGATGTTTACACGGGTTTGGCCCATGAAAGGAGGGGCTTTTAAGAGACCATGTCTAGCGAGGACTTTGGAATTGACCTACACACTAGAAGGCATAGGGTGTGGTTATCATTATATGGGGATGTGGCCAAGAGTTAAGTGGTGATAGTGAGGTGACACAATGAGGCCATATGAAAAATCAAGTTAGAAGACGACTTTTACTTCAAAATATCAATATTGATTTAATATGTTATATTAAAGGTATATAGATATCATTAATAATAATAATAAGTAGAGAGTAGTTCGTTGACTAGTCCCCATCCCCATCATAAAGATGAGAATAATGGTCACTCATGTCACAATTATCAATGGTCGGATGTGAGAAGGTGTGTGGAATTTATTGGTGAAAGTCATAATGTTGGCGCCCATTAGAATAAATATCACAAACTTATTTGTGGCCTATAAAGTAAATAGATGCATAGATGGGAACCACAAAGTTGGTGTCCTTATATATCACAGACTTTAAATTGGTGTCCCTCCAAAATAAAATATCATGGAGTGATTATTGTTGATAAATCATTGGTTTTGTGTGGAGGTGTTATATTTACTTGGGACCAGTTTATAAAGGTTATTTATATTAAATTTGAAATTCATATTCATTTTTTTTTGGATATGAACTATGATATATCAAATTGGCACAACGAAAGATTATATCGTTGCCTTTGAGAGATTGGCAATCAAAACAAAAGGTATCATTAACGAGTCCTTCAAGGAGTGTTTAAGAAGGAAATTAAAGAATGGCCTTTCATGTCTCACCATGTTACGTGTTTGGAGGCTTCTTAACAAACAAAAAATGTATATGTGATGGTCACTACCCAAAACAAAACACATGATCCAATTTTGTTCCATGACAATATCCCCTTTTTGTGAGGCCTCTTAACAAACAAAAAATGTATATGTGGTGGTCACTACCCAAAACACATTATCCAATTTTGTTCCATGACAATATCCCCTTTTTGTGCCTATTGCCACTACCCCTTCTTTCCCTTGCAGTTCCACAAGTTGACCTTTCAAAGAAAATGGAATATCAATGTTTCAACCTTCATTATCATTGTGATGATTTTTTTCAAAGGGAATACATGTAAGGATCATAAATCATTTGTCATAAATATGACCTCACTAGGAATGTTTTGAGAGAATTTTAGAGGATGATATGAATAAGCTCAAGCTGGTTGAGACTCCACAAGATAAAGTGCCATTTAGGAGCCTCATTCTAATGGGATCCAAATGTCCCTCCATGCTTTGTTCGGAAATATAGCTTCCCACACCTTGTAGTTGGTTGGCTATATCAAGCACGAGAATGTGGTTGTCTTGACCAATAGCGGCAACACCCACAATTTTATTCATCATTGAGTTGTAGAAGAAACCCACTATTATGTCCATGAGGTGCACGAGTTTTAAAACATGATAGCCAATGAAGGTACAATGAAATGTGGTGGTAAGTGTGGGAATGTGAAACTCCGAATGAGGGACTCTTTCCTCAAATCAAACATGTTTTCTATTGAAATGAGAGGTTGTGATGTAGTTCTTGGAGCATAATGGTTGGGCACATTGGGTCCTATTATAATGGATTTCAAGGAGTTATACATGAACTTCAATAAGAAGGGCCATAAACACAACTTTAAAGGTTTGCATGCAAGTTCACCACAAATTATCAACACTCAATGTATGGAAAATCTCCTAAAGAAAAGTCACTCAAGAATTATTTCCCAATTAAATGTCATCCAAGTTACATACAACTCCCTATAGGAAGTTTATTTTAATTTGTAGTCGTTTTTTTGGAAAAATATCACTAGATATTTGAAACACACCTCAACATACCCCTTTCACATGGTGAGCATGATAATGGCATACCACTGATTCCAGGGAGTCAACTGCCCAATGTGTTTTTATAGACATCCTTTTGCACAAAAGAAATAGATTAAAAATATCATGCAAGAATCATTGGAGATGGGAGAGATACATCTTAGCAGTGGACCCTACTCTTCATTGGTCATCATGGTGTTGATGAAAGAAGGAAATTGGCACATGTGTCTATACTTTTGTGCTCTTAACAAGTTGATGGTCAAAGATATTTATCATCCCAAACATTGATGAGCTTCATGGTGCACGGTTCTTAACTAAACTAAATCTATGCTCTGTGTATCACTAACTACATTTTGCACACATAAAGGACATTATGAGTTTTAATGATATATATTGGTCATTGCAATACCCCATCTACTTCTCAGAGCTTCATGAACAAGCTTTTCAACCCTTTTTGTGCACCTCCATGTTAGGTCTTCTTTGTTAATATTTTGATTTATAACAAGACTTAGGAGGCACGTGTTGATCAATCATTACAATTACTCTGGGATAACCAATGGTTGACTAAATGTTCCAAATGCACTTTTGGAACTTCTAAAGTGGAATAATTAGGTCACATTATGTGTAAGATAGGGGTGCAAGTGGATCCCAATATATGAGAGACTGTGAAACATTAGCTATGCCCTATGCATAAAGAAATTGAAAATCTTATGTGGTTAATTTCCTTGGTCTTATAGATTACTATAGAAAATTTGTGTGGATTTATCATAGAATTGCAGCCTCATTAATTTCCTTGCTAAAAGACAAAGTATTTTTATGGATTGGTGCAATAGAGTAGGCCTTCCATTCCTTATAGGAATCCATGTGTACTACTCCATTCTTAACCATATTGGGTTTCACTAAGACTTTCAAACTGGAATTTGATGCCTCAAGGAAAGGTATTAGGCAATGCTGATGCAAGAGGGACAATTATTGGTGTTCGATAGTAAATAATTATGTGATAGAAACTTGAATGAGTCAACATAAGATAATAAATGATGGCCATCCTTCGTGGAATAGAGATGTGACCTCATACCCCATTGAGATGCAATTTCAAATCATGACAAGTCATCATAGTTTTATATACTTTTTGGAACAAGGTTTTTCATCACTAGATCAACGAAAATTGATCACGGAGATGTTAGGCTATGATTATGACATCATATAAAAAAAGGGAAAGGAGAAAGTGGTGGTCAATTCCTTGACTATGAAATATAATGAGGATGGGTTACTGTTTTCCTTATCCTTATCATTACTAATGTTAGATTGAATTTTCGAGGTACACTAGGAGTGATTGGCTAATGGCAAGGTTTTTCAAATCATCCAGTAATTAAAGGAGTACCCCAACCTCCTTGTTAGCTACACATGGAAAAACAACACCTTGAGGTATAAAGGGCATATATTTTTGGTGTAGAAATATACTTTGAAAGCATGGGTGTTATTGGAATTTCATTCATCTCCACCTTTCCAACAATGCTCACTTTGTGCATTACATTACTCATTTAAGCTATCCACACTAACTTTTAAATCATATTGCATACCCAATTTCATTATGATGATTCCACCTTCACCACCAAACTCCAGCAAGAGTTGTTTAAACAATAGAGGACCCAATTGAAATGAATATGGTTATCATCCCCAAACAAAGGTGGCTAATATGTTCTTGGAAACTTATTTTCTATGTTTTTCATTTGATGGGCATGGCCAATGGGTTCAATGGCTACCCTTTATAGAATGGTGGTACAATACCACCTATCATGGTGCTAAACAAAATGTAACCTTGTGAATTTGTTGATGGACTAAAATCTCTATGAGTTGCTTCATACTTACTAGGCACATCCAAGGTTCATGAAATGGGTATTAATCTCAACACTAGAGCTGACATTCCCTTTATGCTTAAGGATATTTTGGTTTTGGCTCAAAATAGAATGAAGCAACAAGGAGATCAACATCACCTAAAGCACTCATTTAAAGAAGGGGATCAAGGATTTATTCATCTCCAACCCTATAAGCAAACACTCTCAAATAAAACATCCAGCAAAAGCTCATTCCCAAGTTCGATGGTTCCTATAAGATCCTCTAGTGCTTTGGACAAGTTTCCTATATATTGGTTCTCTCGACCCTCCTCAAGATGCACCCAATGTTAAAGAAAGTGGTAGGGTCAAATTTTCATGTTTAGAAAAGCCTCTTATAGAACTTAATAAAGAGGATTCCATTTGGTTACAATTAAAAGTAGTACTGGAAAAATAGGGAGTTGAATCTACCAATGCATTATCCTAAAAGTATTGATACATTGGAAGGATACATATCCAGAAGATGGCTCCTAAGAACCAATGATTATTTTATAATAGTTTCCACACCTCCATCCTCGAGGAAAACACTACTTTTGAAAGCAAGGCATGTTAGGGCCGTACCCTATCCTCCCTTCTTTGTGCGAGGCCATCTTCTTTGAATAAGGACCAGCGGGTATTTGGTGTGTGGTTATTCAATGTAAAATGGTAATATGCAATCAATAAGGCCCACTAGGTAGTTGGTGCTTGTTAATGATGGCAATCTAAGTGGATTAGGGCTTGGTTAGTGAGAAAATATGTCTAGAGGTAGGAATGTATGTAATGTTTTGTCAAGTATTATCATTTTATTGTAGCTATACTCATTTGGAGGTTGCCCCATCAAAGAGGCCATGGGAAATGCTCTTTTTTTAAAGCATCAATTTAATGTTTAATATTCACCTAGTTCAATACTCATATTCATCCTATTTTACATTCCACAGTTTATATTTATTATGATATTTCTCTTAATTCACTATTGTTGATATATAAGTGCACTACAATTTTATTTCAATATTTAAATGAAATTGTATCATTCTTCACTGCAATGACTACATTGGTTTTTATTTTTCTTCTTTTTAATCTTAATGTAGTGACCATTAACATTAAAGATATGGTTAGCATTGGCATTATTGGCATAGATATCAAGCTTCTACAATTTAATATCCACACTTTCAAATTTGATATGTGTGCTTTCCATCTTCAACATTTATAGTTTTAGATCTGATATGCACATATTTGGTATTAGATATTCACACTTTTGGATTTGAAATTCATACTTTCAAAAAATCTAAGAACCAGATATAAACACTTTCAAATCCAATATCCACACTTTTGTAATTCGATGTTCAAACTTTTGGACACTTTAAAAACTTGATAGTCACACTTTGGGAATCAAATATTCACATAGTGTTTGAATCGATATTCACACTTTGGTAATCTAGATTCTAGGTTATAAGAATAAACTTAATGAAATGAGTGTTCAAGGTATTGTTCATTATTTGCAATATTGTCTATGTTAGGATCCTTCCCTAATCCCTCTAGTTATGGGTACTTAGGTTGATAGGAGTTAATTAAGTATGGTATCTATCCTCTTTGAATAAGGCCCAAAAGGTAGCTATCATATAGTTAATTATTGTAACAAGTTATCCTTATTGCATAAGATTCTCTAGGTAGGTGGTACTCATTGATGAATTTGGCCTAGTCATTAATATAGGGGTCACTAGTAGTTAAGGTTTAGGATAGATAGAAACTATTTATAGAGAAAAATATCTATGTAATGTTTTTTTAAGGATTATTATTGTATAGGAGCATTGCTCATTTGGAAGTTGGATCCTCAAAAAAACAATGCATTGGTCCTTTTTGGAATGTAATAAATGATTATTTTTATATGAAGTTTCCAATATTACCAATAAAAGGCAAATGATTCCCTTGGTAGGTTATGTCTATTGGTTCAAGGTGTCGTTTTTTATCCTCGATGCACAAAATCTTCCTTTAGGGAATTAGGCCTAGATTTCCTCCATCCACCACAATGATGGCCTCAAAACCTATAATTTGTGCTTGAAAATCATGATGATGCCCATAACCCGACCTGGATTTCAAATATACCCTTGGGAGGTCATGCATTTTGGTTTGGGGCATAGTTCTTGGGCCTGGATGCCTATAATATTCATTTAGGGATTAAGAACTAGGTTATCTCTCTTAACAATGCTTCCTTCCATGACCATATCAAAGGATTAAGACCTGTAACTAGTGCTTAAAATATCCTAATGGTGTTTCTATTTCCACTTTGAATAGAAGGATGCTCTCGATATGTCTTATATGGCATTTTGAGTCATCACTCTTAGCCCTATATGCCTAAAAGTTTCCTTTAAGGCCTAAGTTCCAAGATTCCTCCCTAAGTCATGTCCAAGGCCTTAAAACCCATTCCTAATGCTTAATTATTCCCATGTCAATGATTTCCCCCACATATTCTAAGGATACCATTGGGAGGCCATGTGTTGTGGTTCGAGATATTATTCTTGGCCTTTGAGAACTAGAAGATTCCCTTATGGACTAATTCCTAGGTTTCATTTTCCAATAATGTTAAGAACATTAAAACCCAGACCTACTAATGTAATCCTCATAATTTCATTGATAACCCCACATAGAGGTGAAGGATACCCCAGACAGTCCATGTGTGATCTTTAAATTACCATGGATATTCCAGTGGAACAACTCATCACAACGAATATTACAAAATTAGTTCTTTTTATTAGCTTATTAAATAACTGGAACTAAAATCGAAATAATTAGAGAAAAAAATACAAAATCCATATAATCAACACAATATTTACCCTGGGAAAACCCACTATTGGGTAAAAACCAACTAGAAATGAGGACTATGCCTTGATATTTTCTTCTCCAATATGTAGTACAACTACAAAGAAAGTGCTACTCTCTATGGAGTTACCTATGACTCCACGACCATAATGGATACTACAGGGTCTCCTAATTTCTTAGTTCTTCTCTACTATCCACTCCCATGTCGTTTCTCAACTATAGAAAAATACATAACATCAAAAGAATGGGAACCCTTGTTTTCCTTGTGTCTTGGTATTTAACATAGCCCAATAGCCATCTAGGGTTAATTTTATGGTTTTTTCATGCCCCAAATATCGATTACGTTAGGCTTTTGGACATTCTAGAATGTTCTTGAAACTCCACATCTGACTAGCTCCACATGTGTGAGAAACGAGAGATGGTGTGGAATCTACTTGGTACCATGGTGGTTAATTGGATAGGTCAACTTGTGGGAGGCGTAACTTGTTTTTATGGACTCCGTTTGAGGCGATTATTGGACCTTTAGAAATGTCTCAGAGTGCATAATAGAGTGAAGTCCCATTGGAAATAAATGGAATTTTGACCCCAAAAAACATTGTTTAGACCCTCAAATAGACCCAGAAGGTTCTAGACCCCAAATCTACAAAGTGAGACCTGCCCTTAGAATGGGACCTACAAGCCAATTCATCCAATATTTAAAACATGAAAGCACCAAAATAGATGAAAAATTATATATTGATCCATTTTGGATCACACCTCCCCATTTAGAGAGGTTTTGGGTCCCAAAAATATTTTACTAAATTAGGTGAGGAAATGTTTCCTCTACCTTCTCCTTGGAGTTCCATTTAGCCTTGCCCAAAAGTTTTCCTTTCAACCCCACCTGCTAGAGTTCATACTAACATCACTTGGTCATTCTTGACTTCTTCTACAAAACTGTGTCTTATGCTAATTCTACATGAGACTCTAGTGCTAAGTCCTCTACAGAAGGTAAAACCTGCTCAGGTTCTTGGTCCAACATGGAAGGTTCATAGAGTTTCAGATTTTCCACATTCACTATTGAGTAAATGTGCATATATGGGGGGTATACTGAGTCTATAGGAATTATCTCTTACCTTCTCCAACACTTCAAAAGGTTTGTATTGTAGTGCCTTGATATTCTTAACAAGACCTTGCCTTATTCCAAGTGCAACCATACTCTATCTCACACCTTGAATGTTTTCTCAACCATGTGTTGGTCATGTCTTTCCTTGTATTTTTCCTCTGACCTTTTCAATGTCTCTTCTACTAGAAAATGGATTTTCCTAATCTTTTGAATGAATTTTTCAGCTTGTAATGCTTCACCAAGGGTGTCTTCCCTCACTCCCCCTTGTCCATAAACAAATTCTAGAGGTGAAGGTGTAAGATACCCAAAACAAGTTTCAAAAGGGGACTTTCCAGTGGAAGTCTGGTGTTTGAGGATTTTTTGATCGATGTGGACAAAGATCGAAGTGCCTAGTCTGAATTGTTCATATCTAGAAATAAAAGATACAACTTGTACAAACCTTCACTTAGGTCAATAAAATGGTAACAATAGATGAGTATAAGGGGAACTTACCTCTGATACAACAGTTACGATCTAGCTTTGCGTACAAGAGAACCTGCTATAGATCAAGACAAGAAAACAACAAATGAAGTAGAAATAGTATAATTGACCTATGCAAGTGACCAAGGAATCTTACAATACATGATCATGAACATCAGATGTATGGGAAGGAAAATACAATTGCATTCATAGTGGAAGAAAGAAAGTACAAGCGTTTAGGCCTTGGTGTTGTAGCTTCTTCTCAATGGGTCCTTCTTACTCCAACAAGTCACCTTCACCTTGAAAACAAAACACCTCAAGAGTCCTCAAGTCTAGGGATATTTCTCCAGCATTTACCTAGTTCCAACCTTCCTCCCTTTCACTCATGGCCCAAGGAATCACTTTATAGGACAATTTGGATAAGAGAAGGTTAAGAAAAGTGTGGGGAGTGGATGAGATGTGATCCCCCACAATGGTCGAAGTTGAGCCAAATCCATAAAAATAGGAGGGAAAGGAAATCATTTGAGATTTCACTCTAAAAGATTCTCAAAGACCTAATTTTACCCTCATGGAGAGATCAACATGGTTTGCAGTGGAGCAACATGCACCAGATTGGATCGACACGGGTTGCTCTGAAGCCAAGGTGCGTCATCGATGCGGTCTGCTAGTATATCATACTACGTCGAGAGGGATTCAATGCAAATTGCTAATAGAGCAAGGCGCGTCGAAGTCACAAAATAGGTTAAGTTGTAGGACAAAGAAATCAAGGATCATCCACCATAAAAGTTACTTCAGGGATTATGGAAACACAAGGTCACAGGGTTTTGTACTACTAACGAAAATTTCATGTAACAGATTCCCCCCCAAAGTACGAAGATAGAGGAAGAGGGTAGGTGATGTACTTTTATGTGACATTTATAGAGAAGAATAATCAGTCGGAAGACTAACAACAACGATCAAGGAATTTGTAATACAAGTTATGAAATATCTAAACTAGACATCTCAATGACTCAAGGCATGGATTCCAACCAATACATTGCATATCCATGCTGGTACTGACTGAGGATATGACCACTAAAATACATCATGGATCCATACCTAAATGACTGAACACAAACATGGATACTAAGATACAAGCATAGATCCATGATGAGATAATAACGCAACCACGACCAATACAAGAGTGGATCTGTGTGACAGTACATTAATTAGGTTTCCACCATAACATTTGTGTGGAAACCTGCCCCAAAATCTCCATCGCAACTTGGGTGTAATAATAATAGGATATCAGAAAAACCCAAGGTCTTCTTCCTGTTCTCGAAACGATATGAATCTAACCATGTGATTACAAGGTGTTGAAGTAGAACATTGTAGAAATCACTTGATTATCGGTCAATTATGTGAACCGTTAACAAGTGAGAGGGAAATCACCAGTGATGACAATGATTCCCAAGGTATCTCAGTACATTCCAATGAATGCGAATAAATGAGTTGGAGTCAAACATTCACAGAATCATTCGATCAGTGGTCAATGATGTAAAACTACTGTCGAAGGAGAGAAAACCTGCCATTGAGGCATGCAGGCTTCAAGGTACTAGGTGGTTTCTAAATATAATCCCTGGATGTGCTAGCATTGACAGAGATAGATTCATCGTCGAAGGAGGGCCATGATGTATCCCACATCATCGGCACGAAACTAATATAGGAAGATGATTTTTGACGGTAGATCAAATGAGCATGGAATGACACAAGGCGTATGGATAGGTGTTGTTGGAATAATTTTTAAGGGATGACTGATATGAAAGATGGATTTATGAATACAAAGTTTGACTCAAATGGAGTACTTCCATTGAACATTTCACGGCTTGAAAAATGACCTGGAAGCATTGACTTGGTGAGATAGAAATCAAGACATAATGCAACATGAATGGAGCATTCTTCGAATGACCCAAAGGAGTAAAAAATCTCATAGACTTGACACGACTCAAATACAAGATGATTGCCCAACTATTCAGATGAAATACAAATAGGTTCCATGTTCAAGAGTGACAACAAGCTACCATAGATACAAATGCAGATGTATTTCCCTTCCCTTATTCCCCACCATGATTGATGAGTACCTCTTTGTTTACTAACGACCTTGAGGAGGATAGCAGATGCTCGGTATAGCTCATCCTTCAGATGAGTCCAATATCACATGTTTTACGAACCTGAGAAAGGGGGGGTGCGGTCCCCAAAAATGGTCCTTCAATGGTTAATTTTACGAGTCAAGGGTAAACTCGGTGATGTTTCACGTTTAAAGAGTCCGAAATGGTCAAAAGAAGATTTCGGGGTGAATTTTTTCGTAACGTTAGTCCCCTAGGCCCAAAAAAGTGTAAAATAATGCCCAAAAGAACTCTCCTAGTCAATGGTTGACTAAGGTATTCATTTTTTCATAAATAGTCTACACGGTCCGAAAAATGGGTAAAATATCATTAGATAGACGACCTTTCAAATCCTTTTACAAGTGTGAAAGAGACAAACTCGCTTGGAAATCTTTTCTTATTTTAATATTCTAAAAAGAGCTTAAAGATAATTTTGGACTATAACTCCATCATTATGTTTGACCTGAAATCTCAAAACAAGTGTGAGTAACCATAATCATAAATAAACAAAGGGATTTTGCTAATAAATGGTAAAAAGTAATAATAATAATAAATTATTAGGTAAAAATAATAAAATATTGCTTTTCAAGTCAATAAATAGAGGTGAAAGGGACTCATTTTACCATTGCATTCTTACCAAACAGGGTAAAAGCCATTTGAGGTAGAAATTTTTGTTGGGGATTCCAGGTAGTCCAGACAGTAGATTCGCATCTCGTCAGTTTCAGGTAACTACACTTGACCTCCATTTTATTTCCTATGTTGAGTTACTGCATATTTTTACTTTTTTTAGATGGATTTGGGTCGGTTTTTTTGGTAAAAATGTACCCCTAGATTGACGGAACTGTCTCTTTCGGGGAATGTGTCGATAAGAGTCGACGTGGCTCCCGAAAAGGAAACCCGCATCGTGTTGATGTATATGTAACTTTGGAATGTATTTCACATATATGTATATTGTATTCCTATAGAGATGTTATTATTCCTCTATACGGAAGTGTTTTTATTCCTATAGAGATGTTATTATTCCTCTATATGGAAGTGTCGTCATTTATATTGTAAGTGTCGTAACTTATACTTGATGGGTTATTAAACCACCTTGTTGGGGTCGGCCCTGTATAAGTCATGTGGGTCGAAGGGTTATTAGACCACCCTATTGGGGGTCGACCATGTGGTTCAAAGGGTTATTAGACCACCCTATTGGGTCTCGTCCCAATCAGCATTATGTTAAGTGGTTAAGTTGAGGCCGACCTAGTTGAGTAAAGGTCAAGTCAAGTTAGTGTATAAATAGAGAGTGTGTCTCTCTCATTTTACACATTCTATTCTCACACATACTCTTTGGAGAGTGGCGCAATTGTGGAGGAGGAGAAGCTGCTGCTAGGAGAAGACTATCTCTTGTACTTTGGTTGTATCATTGCTCTATCTATCTCTGAGGAAGTTATTGGGGTTTTTCACCTTTATGGTTTTCCCCAAGTAAACTCTGTGTCTCTTGTGTGCTTGCATTATTGTGTCCATGATTGATATGCTGTAGATGTGATGTACATGTTGTTCTCCCAGTTAAGATCTTAGATCAGATTGAAGTAAATTCTAAAAAATTTAACATGGTATCAGAGGTAGCCTGAAGGAAGGCATGATGTGGCATGTATGACACTTGTTGCACTTACGATGCTAGGGCTTGATATAGAAAAAGAACAAGTCATCGTAGCACTTTCGCTATAAATCCATGTTGGCGAAGTTTTCAGATCTAAAACTTTTACAGGTCGAAGATTAGATCGCCATGTACCTTGTGTCCAAAGGACAACCTCTAATTCGTTGTACTTTGTGATTTATGATCTGTACAATATAGGGTTTCTGCCTCTTCCAGATCTGAGTCAAAAACAGGTGACCTTCGAAAAAAGGTCATAACTTGGGCTAGGAAGCTCCAAATGAAATTTCGTAAAAAGTGAAAGGTAGTACACATACTGTAATATCTCAAAAACATGTTTCATAGGTTGAAGTTGAACTAGTGACACGTGTCACACCGTACAAGTTCGCTCTCCTATATTATCACATAAACAAGTCACGTTGCGACACTTGGAATAAATATCTCTCAGAGAATCCAATTGAGGTCAGACCTATCGAGATGGAAAGATAACAGGTTGGGCTATCTCAAAAAAAAATTTCAGACCCTGTGGATTGAAAAGTTCATAGTTACACCAGAAACAATCAGGTACATATTTCTATCAAAACATAATTATTTTTTAGCACCTTCATTCATGGCTTCCGGAATTTAGGGATTCGAAGAAAGTTGGAATTTTTGTAATCGGAGACCACAGCTGGATGCTACTCATCAAAATCAAAATTTAGAGACCAATATCATATTTTTTGGTTGGGAAGAAGGCCGAGCTTGATCAAACCCCAGTTCAGGACTTTGATCAGAAAGATGGAAAATTAGGGCTTCTACAAAAATTGGAATTTTGGAAATCTGTGATCACAACTGGAAGCTCCTCAAAAAAATCAAAGCTTAGAGCTTTGAATCAAATCTTTTGGTTGGGTGAAGCTCCAGGAAACTCAAACCCTAATTCAGGGTCCTCCCTAGTGAATCTAGAAATCTAAAAGGCAATTTTGAGGGGTGAAACTTTGCTGTTTTCAAATTCTTAATATACCAGCTTGATCAGCTCATCAAGGCGCATATTTCTATCCTTTCGGAAGTTTGAATTTTTGGGTTTCTCTAACAAACCCTAATCTAGCTCCAGGTCCAGTTCTTGCAAATCAAGTGGATTGGGTTAATCCTAGAAGAAGATGGATTGGTCACCTGCATAAGTGAAGAAGTTTCTGTTTCAGAGGGAGATGAGGCTAAGGCCTTACATAAGAAGATTACAGGCAATATCGACAAGTATGACTTATCCAGGTATGTTTCAAGATTTGTTCATGATTAAGTTTATGGTATATTTGTCTTCATATCTTTACAATACAATCTTGATTAATTACTAGACTTGTCGTATCACCTTAATAGAAGATATTCATTGATTAAGGTTTTGACACTTATGATTGTACTAATGCATTGTGATGTTGTATGAGGTTTATGTTGTTCGCTAACATAAAAGGTACACCAAGAAAGTCAAATCATGTTCTACTTCAAGAACATATGATCATGGTGACATGAAGACAAAGATTCATTCATTGTCATGGATCACATAGAAGATCTACTTTCAAGGTATGTATAACCTGGTTCTACAATGGTTAACCTATGAGACATGCAAGTTACTAGCACAAGTCACTGAAGAGAACCAGAAGACGTTATGCGGGTATGTTAGACATAACTAGCTAGCATGCTAATCCATGTATGTTTTTCCTATATCAAGCTAGAATCCTACTTTGTGTTAGGATCTTATACTGTTGTGTTGTTGATAATGATTATTCATGAAGTCATAGGTTTGAATAGTCATGGTTGTATGCATATTATGTTTCTTACCATAATTGATGATATGACTAACCAGAAGAATCATGAAGGTATAGGTTTGAGTAATCATGGGTTTAGGCATATTATGTTTCTTACTTTAATTTATGATATGACTAACCATAAGAGTCCTATATAAACCTTGAATACTAATGCTTATTATTTATGTTTGAAATGATCATGACTATACATGCTTAAGATTATTGTGTTTTGATAGTATTAAGAATATACTAATGAATGTATGAGATTACAACGATAACAAAATCATGATACTAATAAGCATGCATAGGGACCTAGGATGAATATAGGCTCAAGGACAGGTAATCCAGGAAGCAAAGATCAAGAGGGAGCTCACTCCAATAGTTTCTGCAAGGATGCAGATATCCAAAGGGAGTTGACCATCCTTCTGCATTCCATAACAGAAAGGTGTAGAAGAAGCTACTTCAGCAGCTCCTGCAAGGAAGCAAAGACTCAGAGGGAGTCCACCCAACAAACAAACAAAGATAAGTATTTTAATTACCATTTCTTACATATTTGTTTGTTTAAATAAAATTGTTCAATGATGTATAGGCTTATGTCCCTAGACTTAGGATATGTATTGTGAATATTAGAATGATTGCATTAATGAACAGTATACTACTAATATGCATTTGATGGGTAAGTGGCCTATGGAACTGTACAACATTCCATTGCTACTTATCTAGAATGAAACCTCTTTGCTGACATGTTGGGAGTTGTGCACACTCTTAACAATGTTCTGGTAGAGACTGGAAGGCATCTAGAAAGTTACGGGATATGGATAAATGTTGTATTGAAGCATTGGCTAAAATAATTGCATGACTGTATGACATATTTCTTTATGTGTAAGAATTTGTTCTAAAAACTATGAGATGTTTTCTAATCATGCAATTTAACTTGTTGTGTAGGAAATATCGTATACCATCACCTTCAAAAGAAGGACTACAACATTTTTTCAAGCAACAAAGTTATCTATTGAAAATATTGAAGATATTGAAGTTCCCAGGATCTGGGAAGAATGCCATGATCGAGGAGTACCAATCGATCATGAAGATGTTTGGGATCCAGTCCCAAGACCTAAAGGGGAGTCTGTAGTGACTCCCAAGAGGATCTACAAGATCAAGCATGCAACAGGTGGTAGCATAGAGACTTTTGCTCCTATAGCCAGATACACTTCCATTAGATCCGTACTTGCTCTGGCTGCAGTGATGAAATGGAAGATACACCAGATGGATTTCAAGACAGCCTTCTTGAATGGTGTAGTTGAAGAAGAAGTGTATGTGGAGCAGCCACTTGGTTCTAAGACACATGACAGGGAGTCATATACGTGCAGAACTTGGTATGGTAGGATAGACAGCTTTCTATCCAGTTTGGGCTTTACCAAGAATAAAGCGGATTCGAACCTTTACTACAAGGTTGAGGAAGGTAATCCAGTGATACTACTATGTGGATGACCTGTTTATTACAGGTGAAGATAGATTGATTGCCGACACATAGCGGAAGCTTGCTGTTGAGTTCGAGATGAAGAAATTGGGGATGATGCACTATTTTTTTTTGGCATGGAGGTGTGGCAGAGTGCAGATGGAATCTTCCTTGGATAAGGGAAGTATGCAGTAGAGATCCTGAAGAGGTTCGGGATGATGGACTGCAAGGCTACGGCCATACCTATGGCATCGAACCTGAAGCTTCTGTGTGATGCTCCATCTGATCCGCTTGATGTCACGATGTATCATCAGATGATTGTGTCCTTGATGTACCTGACGAACACTAGACCAGATATTTTCTTTGCGGTGAACACATTGAGCCAGTTCCTAACGGATCCTAGAGGTGTTCACCTGGTTGCTGTAAAGCATATTCTGAGGTACCTGAAGGGTATGGTTGATTATGGGCTCAAGTATGATGCGAATCAAAAATTTAACCTGCAGAGTTATGTTGATTCAGATTGGGCAGGTAGTGCTGCAGATAGGGATCAGGTGTGATCTCTTGGTTTGGCAGGAAGCAGTCCTGCGTAGCACTGAGTACAACCGAAGCAGAGTATGTTGCGATGGATGAGTAGGTTGCAGATGTATTGACCAAGCCATTGGCCAGAGTGCAGTTTGAGTACTTCTGAGAGAGGCTTGGTGCACTTCAGATCGAGGTTCCTTCCAAAGGGAAGTGATGAGTCTGGAAGATGCAAATGCACATGAGCTTTTCTGACATGGTTGATGTGTTCTCCCTTGGTCGTGATGTAATTGCTGAGCCATTTTTCACATGGTGGTAGATGTGTTCTCCCATGGTGAAAAAGTAAGGGCTGGAGCCTTCCCCGAATGGTGGTAGATGTGTTCTCCCAAGTCGGTGGTGTAAGTGCTGGATGATGTGCATCTGGGCTGTGCTTCGTGGATGTTGAGATGATCTGAAGAGGACGATGCTATGATGATCAGGAGGATCATGGATGATGAGCATCAGGATGATGCTCCAATTACGACTTTGTATATGTATATGCATCATGTTGGATGCTTGTTATGATCAGTTGGATCATTTATGTATATATGCATCATGTTGGATGTTGGATATGATCAGTTGGATCACTTATGTATGTATGCATCATGTTGGATGTTGGATATGATCAGTTGGATCATTTGTATGTATTTTGTATATGCATCATGTTGGATGCTTGGACCATGTATCTGTATATGTATCAGGTGGATACTGAGATCATGTATGTTGATATGTATCAGGTGGATACTAAGATCATGTATGTTGATATGTATTAGGTAGATACATTGTGTGGATCATGTATCTGTGTATGTATCAGGTATATATTTGGTATGCATCAGGTGGATGCATTGTATGATCAGGATGATCGTGGATGACGAGCTTCTCCAGATGACATGCATTAGGACGATGCAGTGATGATGATCAGGATGATCATATGTACATCAGGATGATGTATGGTGCGTATCAGGACGATACTTTGTGGTTGTGGATCAGGTTGTGCAGAGGAGCATGTCTGGGAGATCCTATAGGTCAGAGTTGTGTACCCGTAACAGCCTGGGATGCTCTTTCGAGACATTGCTCTAGGAGGACATGTAATTTGTGCCCTGGGAGATCTTCAGGTCGGAGTTATGTACCCGTAACATCCTGAGATGCTCTTGCGAGGTTTTGTCCTATGGCATGTTATTTGCTCCTGGGAGATTTGGACAAGATGAAAAAGGCCTCAGATGCTTCAGCCAAGTTTTTCCATGACCACATGTAATTTGCTCCTGGGAGATTTGGAAAGGATGAAAAAGGCCTCAGATGCTTCAGCCAGGTTTTGTGGTGGACCACATGTAATGTGCTCCTGGGAGATCTGACAGGTAGAGCTGTGTGCTCGTAACAGCCTGGGATGCTTCAACCAGGTTTTGTGGTGAGATCACATGTAATGTGCTCCTGGGAGATCCGACAGGTTGAGTTGTGTGCTTGTAACAGCCTGGGATGCTTCAGCCAGGTTTTGTGATGGGTCACATGTAATGTGCTCCTGGGAGATCCGACAGGTAGAGCTGTGTGCTCGTAATAGCCTGGGATGCTGCAGTCAGGTTTTGTGATGCACGTAATAAGTCCTGAGGATTCCACTATATTTCCAGTGATGATGAAGACCTGCAGGTGGTGGGCCTACATCCAGTATAAAAAAGGACTGGCTCTGTAGAACTTCCTATGACGAGTAGATTCAGAGATTGATTGAGATAGTAGCAGTAGTGACGATGACGATGACTCGATGACGATTATCCAGTGATGATGATCCAGAGAAGAACACTTGTGCTAGAAGACCTCTGTCGAGAAATACCTTCCTAGTTAAGAGGGAGTGTTGATGTATATGTAACTTCGGAATGTTTTTCACATATATGTATATTGTATTCCTATAGAGATGTTATCATTCCTCTATACGGAAGTGTTTGTATTCCTATAGAGATGTTATTATTCCTCTATATGGAAGTGTCGTCATTTATATTGTAAGTTTCGTAACTTATACTTGATGGGTTATTAGACCACCTTGTTGGGGTCGGCCCTGTATAAGTCATGTGGGTCGAAGGGTTATTAGACCACCCTATTGGGGGTCGGCCATGTGGGTAAAAGGGTTATTAGACCACCCTATTGGGTCTCGGCCCAGTCAGCATTATGTTAAGTGGTTAAGTTGAGGCCAACCTAGTTGAGTAAAGGTCAAGTCAAGTTAGTGTATAAATAGAGAGTGTGTCTCTCTCATTTTACACATTCTATTCTCACACACACTCTTTGGAGAGTGGCGCACTTGTGGAGGAGGAGAAGCTAATGCTAGGAGAAGACTATCTCTTGTACTTTGGTTGTATCATTGCTCTATCTATCTTTGAAGAAGTTATTGGGGTTTTTCACCTTTATGGTTTTCCCCAAGTAAACTCTGTGTCTCTTGTGTGCTTGCATTATTGTGTCCATGATTGATATGATGTAGATATGCTATACATGTTGTTCTCTCAGTTAAGATCCTAGATCAGATTGAAGTAAATTCTGAAAATTTAACACATCGAAGCTGCGCTGTATGCAAAACTGGGTCGCGTTGATCACAGAAGGCAACCAAAAAATAAATATAGAATTTTTTTTGGGGGGGTTCTTAGATGAATGGTTTCTAATACCCTCATTAATGGTTTTGCATTTCTCAATCAAGAAAATGTTTGAGTGGAGAGAGATAGATATCATGAGTTGGAGGATCTAGAATGGTTGAATGATGATACCACTATGTTGTCCCTCAAAGAGTGCGGGCTCGAGAAATATTTTCTTACTCCTAGTATGAGGGCGCAAGTCCCCTTGTTGGAATATCTAGTGGGGATGTGAGATCCTGTAGAGCTTCATTTTCAAGTGGGGACCCATATCCTCACCTTGGATATATATGATATTTATTTTTTGAATGGGATCTCAAGAAGAGGAGCTTGTGCCTCTCTATCTAGTCATTATAAAGGTGATGAGGATGTTAATGCACCCATCAATCAATATTGTGAGCCTAGGACTAGGAAGTCCAATGGGAAGACACCGATCAAAACTTTTTGTAATCTGTTGTTGTGGACCATTCTCTTCACTGTGGTGCGGGTAGAGGGAACTAGATGTTAAGTTTATAATGGTTATACTAGATCTTTAGACATTTAGCATCATAACATCATAACCATATGCAATAGGATCACTGAAAGAAAGACAAGCACAACATGACAAAATAATACAAATATTTTCCTTGGGGAAACCACAAGGGAGAAAAACCCACAAATTATTTAGTATAGATTCAGTCACCAAGTACAATGTCAAACCATGATAAGATGAATCCAAGAAGATAAGATGTCTTCCAAGTCTTCTACAACCCAAAACAAGATTCTTCTTTGTTGGAGCGAACCTCTTTCTCAGGTAGGAGAGAACTTGCTTGAGTGTGAGTGAGTGACAAAATGAGACACATGACCTCTCTATTTATACACATGCCAAAGTGACATTTTCCCTTACGAGTCCAACCTGACTTTCCCAAACTGGGCCGACCTGATTGGGGCAGTTCTGCCCATTGTTTGGGGTATACTACCCACTGTTTTGGGGCAGTTTACACACTGGGACAACTTGACTGTTTTCACTTGAATTCTTTTAGGGTTTTACATTATCAAATACAATGTGAATATTTCTCGAAGGAAGTACAATAAAATTACAACAAGAATATCTTATGAAGTTACAATTCTTCAACACTCCCTCTTAACAAGAAAGGTATTCTTCCATTACAGTCATCATCCCTAGACATCATCACTAGTTCTTGTCACTCGACACTAGACATCATCGTTGGATATCAATTATGGACATCATTGTTGGATATCAATTATGGACATCATCATTGGATATCAATTATGGACATCAACACTGGATCTTGTTACTGGATATCATCATTGGACATCATTATTGTTGCTTGGTATTTGGGCCATTGACTTGTGACATTTCTCAAATCTATATATCATCAGAAGTTCACATCAATCAACAATATCAGTATTATTATCATCGTTCAACGTGGAATTGATGGAACATCATCATCAACATCAATAAGTACATCATCATCATCATTATCATCAATAAGTGATCCCTTTGGGACTATCCATCCTCGTAGGACGAGGGCTTATACCATCACACGGTAGCTGAAAGAGATGTTGTCCTTATTACATATTGGGAGCTCTCTCTCTCTCTGTTTCCTGTCACAAGATGTCCCAGAGAGCCTTACCATCCCATTGCAGGATTTCCTAGCTCGTAAGTAAGAACTCAACTCATCATCCCGTCGCATGATGTGAAGATATCTCTCCACCTTGACAATTCCCTTCTTACATATTTGGAGCTCTCTCTTTATCCCGTCACAGGATGTCCTAGAGAGCCTTACCATCCCGTCGCAGGATACCCCAGCTTGTAAGTAAAGGCTAATCTCATCATCTCGTCACAGGAGGAGATCAATGTACCCCATCGCAGGGTATCAGAAGTGTCAGTCCCAGACAAGAACCAAGTCAGCATGGTTATGTCTATGATCTATTCTCCCGTGGACAATTCAGCATGGCACTCTTGGGGAATGCATCGACAACACTTATCATAAAAGAATCAAGTCAGCATGGTTTTGTCTATGATCTATTCTCCCATTTCCAACTCAACATGGAACTCTTGGGGAATGCATCAACAACACTTATCATACAAGAACCAAGTCAGTATGGTTATCTCTATGATCTATTCTCCCATGGCCAAGTCAGCATGGCACTCTTTGGGAATGCATCGAAAACAATTATCAAACAATAACCAAGTCATCATGGTTATGTTTATGATCTATTCTCCCATGGCCAAGTCATCATGGTACTATTGGGGAATGCATCATTACTCTTCAGCTCTTGGAACACACTGCTCCCTCTATCACATAGGTCATCCTAATTTCAAGTCCATCTAACAATTCTCAGTAATTGGAACATCTTCTGCAATATTTTTCTCGTTTCCAGGGAGAAACAATACAATCATGTGAAATGTAGGGTAATTGGACTGCTTGTCTTCAACCTTGTAGAAAATGTTGAAGTCTTCTTCAATATTTCTTTGTGAGTCTTCATCACATGATCTTTCGTGCAATTCAAATTCAGTTTCATGATTAGATACATTTCATAGTTTCCATAATGACAAACTTTATGCATAAAGACATAGGTCACACAATCATGCAACTATCTTAGCCAATGCTTCAACACAACATTCATCCACAGCCCGCATACATACAGTAACTTTCTAGATGCCTTCCATCTCTACCAGAACATAATTAAGAGCGTGTACTGCTCCTAACATGTTAGAAAAGAGGTTTCATTCTAGATAAGAAGCAATGGAATGTTGTGCGATACCATAGGCCACTAAACCATCACATGCATATTAGTAGTATATTGTTTCATTAATGCAAACACTCTAACTTGCATAATACGCTTCCTAAATCTAGGAACATAACTAAGTGCACAACTGAACACTATCATTACAAGAAATGACAATTTAAATACTTATATTTGTTTGCTTGGTAGGGTTTCCTCCCTCTGTATCTTGCTTCCTTGAGGTTGCCTCCATTTGACTTGGATACAAAAGATATAAAGTCTCTTGGGATCCCATACCAAGGATAATGGCCCATAGTCAAAGTACATATTCTTCATATTATTCTAATGATGACCTTTTTGGTGGAGGTTCTTCATCGACATAAGTTGTTGATTCATACTGCCTCTTTCTCTGCAGATAATTTGATGCAAAGTGACCAAATTCATTTCATCTGAAGCACTATATGTGTAAGGCATCTCTCTTCTTCCTTGATTCTTGAACTTTAACTAATCATGGTCTTCTATCTGGTTTTCTTCTTTCGAACCTTCTTCCTTTTTCTCCTTTTGAGTGAGTAACAAGAGCTTGTTCCTCTTCATGCTGAGGTTTCTAATATTTGTTTCTTGTTTGTAACCTAGTTTCTTCTTGTACACAAAGAACCCAAAGCTTATCAAACTTGGGTGGTTTCTTCCATGCACATGGTCCCTGAATAAATGGTCCCCAGGAAGAGGGAAGACCATTAAGAGTTATTGTGACAAGTTCTTTATCATCTACTGGATCCTCAATGGCTGCAAGTTGGTCTCTTAATTCGGAGGCCTTCATAAGATAAGAGTTAACTGAGACTGAATCATTCATACCAACTTCTCAGAGATGATTTCTCAGTGCTAGTTTTATGATAGTATTGTTTCTTTCAAACGATCTTATCATGTGATCAAACATCTTCTTGACTGACCCTAGCTGAGAAATCTATGGAATTAAGTGATCTTTTATTGAATCCATTAATATTATTTTATCTTTCCTTTCATTCTTCTCATACTTGGCCTTCTCTGCTTCTACTTCAGATTCTATAGAATCACTAGTGAGATGATCTTCTATCTCATTTTCTACCATGATGTAGAGTAATCTAGCCATCCAGGAATTGAATTTTATGGCCTCTTCTAATATATCCTCAACTCTGAAGTTCATCTTGCCCAAGAAGAATGTCACAATCAGATGTTGACTTTGCTTGACTTCTGGAATCTGCTTGCAAGGTGACCTAGGGTTTTGACGTGGAAACCCTAGCAGGAGGTAGGTGAAAAATGAAAGTTCTCCAATGAGAAATATAATCCACTAGAAAGATGCACCTCCTCAAGGCGAGATGAGAAATGTACTCCTTTTCCCAAATCCGTGGACATAATTGCAAAATATCGAATGCTCTCATTTTCCCGACAGTATTGATAGGGTCAAAAATGAAAATTCTCGGACCTGAATTCTGTCACCACATAAAATGCGTCCTTCTAGGGCAAGTTAGATGGTCCTCCTTTTTCAGCTGATCTGTAGAGGGAAGTTCTCGGAATAGGAAACCTAGTTTCCAACTTTCACCAGTAACAACTGCACAAGGTCTTCTTTTAGGGTAGCTCTGGTACCATGTTAAGTTTTTAATGGTTATACTAGATATTTAAACATTTAGCATCATAACCATATGCAATAGGATCACTAAAATAAAGACAAGCACAACATGAAAAATTAACACAAATATTTTCCTCGGGGAAACCACAAGGGAGAAAACATCGCAGCTTATTTAGTATAGATTCAGTCACCAAGTACAATGCCAAACCAAGATAAGATGAATCCAAAAATATAAGATGTCTTTCGAGTCTTCTATAACCCAAAACAAGCTTGTTCTTTGTTGGAGCGAACCTCTTTCTTAGGTAGGAGCGAACTTGCTTGAGTGTGAGTGAGTGACAAAATGAGGCACACGACCTCTCTATTTATACACATGAAAAAGTGACTTTTCCCCTTACTGGGCTGACCTGAATTTCCCAAACTGGGCTGAACTGACTGGAGTAGTTCTACCCATTGTTTGGGGCAGACTGCCCACTGCTTTGGGTAGTTTACCCACTAGGCCAACTTGACTATTTTAACTTGAATTATTTAAGGGTTTTACATTATCAAATACAATGTGAATATTTCCTGAAGGAAGTAGAATAAAAGTACAACAATAATATCCCACCACTAAACAACTAGGTCCCAAATGCTATGTGCCATAGAGTGCATGCAACCTACCATATTCAACTAGTGTGAGAGTCTACTGATCATAATGAAAGATCGGTTAACCAAATGTTGTTTTAGAAGAACCAAACAGTTTGGTTATGGGTCCATTTTGGTATCCTTTATGGAGCGGGTCCCTCACTTCCATCCAAAACACATAGAGATAGACATCCCCGATCCATAGTAACCACGTATGATGAGATGGGTTAAGTTATTTGTCTGTCATGGTGGCCCGATCCATAGTTATGGGCCAACTTTCTTCCAATGGGTGCGTAGGTATATACTCATGGTGGAGGATTATGCATATTCCGGTACAGATTTATGAGGAGATCCTGAATTAGCGGTCCCAGAGGAGTCTACTTGGTGTGACATAGGTAGGGAATGATTCTAAGGGAGGAAGTAGATCAATCCACAAACCCCACCAACCGAGCAGCAACTAAGGGAGGAAGCAGTAAAGCCTGCAACACAGAATATTGCAATCGAGGTGGCTAAGTGCCAAAGTTTGTTGGCCGCAGCATCAAAGGAATTCACTGCTCTCAAAGAAAATCCGGGACTGCTGCAAGTAAAGACTGCAGTCAAGGAAAAGTAGGCCGCACTGGAGAAGTTGGACATAGAAGTCAAGGCCCTGCCACCCAGAGATAGGATTCTGAAATACAGGGAAATAACTAACCTCAAAAAGGAGGTACAAGCCTTAAGGGAGAAAGAGACAGAAATAAATGATCAGTCACAACCACTGCTGGAGGAAACCAATGCAATATCACAACAAATCGAAGATAAATTGAAGGACCTACGCGAGAACCAGGAGCAGGTGGAAGGGAAAATCGGGGAGGAAATAACTGCGGAAATGCTCGACATAGTCAGGCAAGTTGAGCAGGATAGGAAGGAAATAGTAGAACAGTTGATCAGCACGTACAATGAATTTGCAGCGAAGCTAGATCCGCAGGTCGCGGAGCAGATCAAAGAAGTCGAAGCTGAAGGTGGCTCAGGGACGAGCCACATGTAAGTGTTAGCGTCCTGGCCCAAGTTGGGGCAATTTTGATAACAAAGGATTTTGGAACTGCGAAGCTGAGCGCAGTTCAGTTCAAGAACCTTCTGTGTAAAGTGTTGGGGATGCTAAGAAGTTGCACGCAACACCGTTTTGACAAATCTGCGAAGTTGCACGCAGCACCATTTTGACAGTGCTGCGAGGAAGCAGTGCTGCGAAGTGACCAATCCACGTGGAGCCAACGGAGCAGAGTGTTGGACGGAGGACGGGCACGTGTTCTGGTTAGACCTTCAGCGGTCTAGTTTTCGTAAAGATGCTCTAGGAGTGTCGAGTGGTGGGCAGGAGCAAATCGGGAAGAAAGCGACTGGTGGCACACGCGAAAGATACCACTACCTGAGCCAGTCGCACAATACCATTAGAGAAAGAACGGCTTAGTGAAATCGACCTGTTGGCATGCGCGTAACAGGAAGGCCGATAGCGACGTGAAGCATGCATGGAAGACCGCCACAATGGAATATTCACTACAAGAAGCCAGCAGTCCGGTTTAGGGGAAACCGTGACAATTTTTGTAAACCTAAGGGTTTTTGCCTTCAGTTGTAAAGACATGACCTATAGGCATGATCTATAAATACGACAATTTTGCGTGGGAAAGGGTTAACTCTTCAATTGTTAATTCTCATTCATTGAATATTGTTAGATCTTTCTGAGTTTGAAGCTATTTTAAAGGCTCTGCAGCTGTGTGCGTAGAGACCTATCTGAGAGAGAAGAGGGTCTGCAGCTGAGTGCGCAGACCAAGAAATGTTGTACCCTTCCCATTGGATAAATATAACAACAGTTCTTGTGGACATAGCCGCCATCCGGGGGGTGAACCACGTTAAATCTTATGCAGTGTGATCTTGTTGTTTGTTTTTTCATCTATTTGTTTTCTGTGAATGAAGGTCTAGATTCCCATTTAGTTACGGTTATGTTAAATCTTTTGTATGTATTTTCCATAAGAGGAAGTGTGGAGATAATATGTTAAGATTTGCATGAACATAGTGATGGTGAATGTTAGTATGATATGCATCAGGAAATAACAGTATGTCAAATACCTGTTTATGTAGAAGAAGTTCAACTAAGCACTTGGTGAATGATATTGTGAATGCGTAGTAGTGTACTTCCATATATCATAATATTGGATAACATAAGACAGTGAACAATCATCTAAGTGATAAGTAGAATCTGTGTACTGCACAGATATAAATAGGGAATGCATACTTTAATTGTATTGCCCTATTGCTTATGCTCACTTAAGCCACACAGTCCGAAGTTGTGACACACTACGCGCGAGGGAACTGTGGAAGTGCGGGCCGCGGTGCAGTCTATCACCGCGCAGTCCTTGTTCCGAAGCGTAGGCTCTGTGGAGTGCTATGAAGTAAGTTAACGTACACAACTCATCACCTACTATGGAAATCGGATTCTGCAGTAACCCCATAGATACACCTCGGGTGAGACCTCAACCTGCTCGCAGGTTGTTACCGAAAGGGCCAATGCGAAGGGGTTTTGTTGGTCAAGGGGAAATCGGGAAGAACCTGGGTCTATATTGAAAACCTCTAGGTTAATATTTGAAGCCAACAGTATTGGCTAATGGTATTTGGAGTTTTCCCTCTTTTTTGAATTTATTTTTTACTTTTTTCCCCTTTTTCTGTTATTTTGGGGATTTTGGACCCTTTTTTGTGGGTTTTGACCCTTTTTTAAGGAATTTGATTAATTGAGGAGGGAAAAAATGATTTTTTTCCCTTTTGGTTACCATTTGAGGGTTTTTTGGGGTTTTTGAGGCCAAAAATGTAGCAAAAGTGGACAAATGGGTTATGTGACTAGGTATATGAGCTAGTGCTGGGTGTTAACAGATTTCCCCCTGATGTGTGAGGGAAGGAGATAATCATATGGTCGATAGACATCATAGGTTCTGTCATTTTCCAAGGGTATGAGCATTGTGACGGAGGAGAGAAGAAACTAGTTGGAGACCGGAACACATGCTCCATACAAACTGCAAAGGTTACAACTGAAAATACATGACCTCAATAATGGATGAGGGATAATCTCAAATATATGGACGAGGCAGGCATATCCATGCGCGTATCAAGATATACAAATAATAATGACGCCCAAAAGGGGACCTAAACAATACATAGAGAACTGATGTGTACATCATAATGGTCCAGAGGGGACACAAATCTGCGACATACTCATGGTCCAACCATGATTGATCTCAAAGACTGATACATGGAAACAATGGCATACAAACTGAATGTGGTACCACAACAATTGATGCTCTGCTGGATCTGAAGGTGTCCAACAACTGTATGGAATCAACGACTGAGAGTCGAAATCTCAAAGGTACACTGGACTGCATCTGAACTAGATACTCAAGGAAGCATATAACTGGAGGGATTCCGAACACTGTCACCAATGCATCCCGGATATCCGTAGGAACATACAACTAGGGGGTTCCAATGGAGTCACCAATGTGCTAGAGTCAGGGGACATCTTGGGTCTTCGACCAATAACTGAAGGGACCAATACCTTGTATGAATCTCAATGGTGCGATGATGGAGTTGAAGTTTAGCACGTCAGAAACAACCATTCTAAGAGGCACTAAGGAATCCTCTCAGATGGTCTGTAGGCACTCACCACTGATGGAGATGAGTCCAAGGTACAGGGGCCTCTGGGTCTATCCTCTGGAATAGAGGTGCTGGTGTCGACAGAAGGATACCTGCAACTACCAAGGAAATGATGTTTCCTTGATAATAGCGCAAGGTGTAAAACCAAGAGGTGATAGTAATGAATGTGAGACTGACATACCGTGGGGGGAGTACAGGGGTCGCAGAGTGGGGGGACTCAAACTTCCCTTGTTCAGAGTATGATGGCGAGGATGACGTGGAAGCATATGAAAATTACTTCGCGGAAGGGGATCATAGCTGAAGGACCATGGATTGTAAATGCAATAGGGGAGACTCGGGGGGGGGGGAACGATGAATGATATCAACAGACTCTAAAGATGACACATCGCAGAACACTCTGAAAAAAGGTGACCATGCTGGGGGTGCTGCCATAATGTGGGGACTAGATTTGATCTACCGTGGTGCCGAGAGGCACCGTTTGGGGCCTTCTTCATGGTTTACGGAGCTTGAATAAGAGAGAGAAGTGTGCTAAAAAAGGTACTGTCGTTTGGATTTGTACAATCCCAGGACAGTGCATGTTCGTGGTTACTTACAATTTTAAGGACTCTGAAAGCGATAAGGAGACTCTGAAATGGTGAAAAGGTACCATTGTGTGGATTTATACGAGCCTAGGATGTTGAATGCTCGTGGTTTATTTAAATTTTAGAGAGTCTAAAAGCAATAAGAAGACTCCAAGGCCCGAAAAAGCATAAAAGTATGCAATGAAGAACTCTTCTAGCCAATGTGACTAGAGTATTCCTTTTTCGTAATTAGTCTACTAGGTCCGGAAAATGGTTAAAATTATACAAGATAGACGCCCTTTCAAGTACTTTAACGAGCATGAAAGGAAGCAAGTTTGTTCGGTGATCTTTTCATTGTTTAAGGAGTCAGAAAAGAGCTTAACGAAAACTCCCTAAGTGCCTTTTTCATAAAGGCGTTCCTCGACCCGAAAAAGGGATAAAATTATACCGAACAAATATAATGGCTAGGCAAGGAGGAAGTGTTCAACCAAGGGACAATTATGAGAACCAAGAACGAAGGCGAGGGGGGAACACTGATGGGGCCTCCTTGCGGGTTAATGAATGTTGGATAAATAACACAATAATTGCAGTATGGATGGAGCGTAGGGATCATGGATAGGCCGCGATAGAGAAAATGGAAAAAAGTGACTGTGGCTTGTATGGCACTCAAATCGAGGCAATGAGGGGCATGGGAAAAATGCCTGAAAAAAGTTTCAGTGAGAGAAAGAAATGATCTCAAGCATCATCACGGGCACGAAAATCTGAATATGGTGGTGCAAACGGGGCGAGAAACGGAGGTCATATGGATCTGGAATGGTCAAAACAAGAATGTGGAAAAATGGCTATAAATAGCAGAGGGGCCCTATTGCCACATGTCATTTTCACTGTGCAAAATGGGAGGAGTGTGGAGGGGCCCAGAAGAGGAAATTCAAATTTCTCTCAATCTGATTGGTGGAATCCAATTCTGCGACTTGCAGGTAAGTCTTTAAGTGATTTTGGAGGTTTTTGATGCATTTTGGTGTGGATTTGGGCCTTTGGGGAGGTGTGCCAAGCTTGGATTGGGAAATACAGTGCCAGAGCACGGATTGCAAGGGAAATCGCGTGTTTTGGGGCATGGATCTGGGCCATACAACTACACTGGTGGAGCGTGACTGTGGGTCGTACAACCGCTCTCTGAAGCGCAACATTCCTTGGGAAACAAGTGCTTCGAGCGCGACTCTGGACCCACAGGTGCGCTTGAGGGGTGCGATTTTCATGGAGAAAACCACGCTCCAGAGTGCGACCCTGAGGAAAAAATGCACGCTTTGGAATGCGCCTTTTTGCCTAAGTTTGGATGCGTCGATCCAGAGGAGACCGAGGTATTTGTTGATATGGACCTGATGGGTTTTTTGTTGTTTGGTTGATAGGATGCTGAGAGTGACTTGGAGAGAGCGTGAGCTCGGTAACTTGTTGGAGGCTATCCTAGACCATGAGGATGGTCAAGACATGTTGGCTCGTTGTGGGATGCTAAAGTTTGCAAAGGTGCTTCCAATGCGCACGACAAAGTTACTACTGAACAGGTTGGTAGAGTTTTGGGATGCCGATGCGGGGTAATTCATGATACAGGTGGAGTGACAAGATATATCGCTCATGGATGTGTACTTCTTGACGGGACTTCCACGGTTGGGCATGATATCAGACACCCGGCCGAGGAAGCCAAGTGATGTTTCCATGGAGGACTTGCTAGAGTGTCATTGTTATGCCACAACATATGTGCATGACAATGTGATTCTGATATGTGACATCGAGAGCCTGGAGATGCGAGCTATAGCAGCATTGTTAGTGCGTATACTGGGGTCGAATTCACCCCACAGGGTCTCAGGGGGACAACTGGTGTTGGTGGATCAGGTATTGGCGGGTACCTACTTTGGCTGGGATCAAATGTATTTGACGGTTGTTCAGCGTGAGTTGAACAAGGTGAGTCATAGAGGAGGGGATTTCTGTTTCCCCTCATTCCTTTGTTCATTTTTCTTTGAGCGAGTGCCGACATTGTGACCACATAGAGCAGTGCGTGACGAAGGGCCCACTGAGCCGCGGATGTGGCGATGGGGCAAGATGGTGACTCGCGGGGGTGGAGGACTGGTGGGACAATTTTTTACCCAAGATTTATTTACTCAGTGGATGCATCTCCCAGTGGTGATCAAAGACTATCCGTCACCTACCCAAATTCTGAAAATAATATTTTATTTGCAAAATACTTTATGTTAAATTTTAATTTCAAATTTTTGAAATTATGACCAAGTTTGGTCAAGGATGAATGTAATTACTGAATTATTATTATTTAATAAATTAAAGTAGGAGAAAAACACCCAAGGGAACTGTTAAATGAGTGTTCACTGACCCACTAGGAGGAATGGAAGCTGTTGGAAAGCATGGGACAGATGGCAGCAAATGCACTTCACCACTAGCTATTGGTTATGGGACAACTACCCCTAATAATGTGGCATTATCCCCCAAGTGGTGGGAGTGGGCAGGAAGCTCATTTAATGACCAAGTAACAACTGAAAAGGCCTAGGTAGCCTACATAAGGCACATTCAAACTAAGCAGGCAGCTCTTACACAATATTTTCTGCAGAAATATTCCTCATGTGCATCAGGTGATCACTGAGAGATTCGAATAGGGAGGCTAGATGTGAGTTCAATCATAAGTCTGCAAACTATTTTGAATAAGGAGAACCAGAGGAGCTGGTGCAGGTCTTTTGGACTGCTAGTTCTTGAAGATTTGACAATTATTGCTACTGCAAGTGGAGATCCTAAATTCCTAATTTTCTTCCTCCTAGTGGTTCAGTGAACAGGCTCGGGGATCCTAAGGCAAGTAACTTGGCTGTCTTCAGGAATTGGTTGGGTGGAACAGGCTCCTTGGGCTGTTTGTTTCCCTACAGTTAACCAGGTTTTGCTATTCTCAATTTGTTACGGTTCAAATGTTCTATTTAGTAGGATCATTATTTTATGTTCTATGTTTAATCTTGAATGATAAATAATTAGAATTTATTGATGAGAAAATCTTCTCTATATTTTTCCCATGATATTCTTTGCACAGTACTCTAGTATAGAGAAGTGATTTAAGTAATATATGATAGATGGGCAGTTTGCCGGTGATTGGATAAACATTTATAGTAAGTGTTCTATTTAACATTCTGGTTCATTTTTTTTATAATAATTTCTGCTAATACTAGAAGATTCATAGTTATTACAGTACAGTCATAAAATATTTTCTTTTATCTCTGTTCTATCCAGATAGCAAATATTTGAATAAAAATCATATCTTTCATACTTTCTGTCATGCTGGTATTTTTGCAAAATAAATTTATACAGTCGCATTTATTTTTCAAAATGATCTTCATTTTCAAACAGATGCATTCTATTTTCTCCTAAGATTTCATAAGCATTCTGATAATACATCGATTATCCTTACATTGTTTCATAGCATTTCTAAAACAAATATTTACATATATTTCTACATTTTCCTATGTTTGTTTTGCAAATATAATTTTCTCTTTACCAAACCCTAATGTTTCATTTCTTTTCAAAACCCTAAGGTCGACTCTTGACCCTTTAACTATAACTGTTTTAAACTCTACTGATAGAAGTCACATAGACTTTTGGTTTTCGAGCTTCAAATTCAGATTGAAGGCGTGGCTAGGGTTCTAGTAACCCTACCAAAGATACAAATTCATTTTACATAAACAAAACATTGCATTAAGCAATTTATCACTCTACAGTTGCAGGTTCGAGTCGCATTCATCCAACATTTCTAATTTTTCTATGAATGTTTCCTTTACCATTACAAAAATCAAACCACTGTGTTTTTAGTAAACAATAATACCGAAATCCTAACTATTTTAGCATAGCGTTTAAATCTACAAAGTCATGTTTATTTCTGAGTCTAAAGACTTACAACCATTAACATAAACTTGCACACTGTACATTAGCCATTTGGTCACTGTTTAAAAACAAATGTTTTCCATACAACGTTTCTTAAACAAAACTTTTCATTACGAATGAGCCATTGTTTACAGAAGAAAGAAAGCTCTCGGCTCCTTGGATTCCATGTCCAAACAATAAAAGAAGTTCAATAGAGTTTATGTCGAAACCCTTTAAGAGTTCAAAGTATAGGGTATGACCCTTAACAAAGCAATGGCACAAAAACAAGTTCGAGAATCCTTGCCAACATTACAATACTATTTTTCAGGTAATAGCTAAAGATAGAGGACTTATCCTCCTTACAACTTGTTCAAACAAAAACTTAATTTCGACCATCATTCCAGTTAAGGATTGCTTTTCAAATCTCATCTTTTGATTTTCACCATGCTAAAGGTACCTACGAGGGTTTTTATGAACCATCGAGGCTTACCAGGAGGGTATTGTAGCATCCTCAGCCCGATTTTTGAACATAGCAAGCCACCAACGAACTTAATCTGCCAGTTAAGAATTTCAACAGGTTAAACACAAAGAAAAATTCATATATCTTTTAACTTAAAAACATTACTGTTTTGTTATCAAAAGAGCTTACCCTGATAATGAAACTCCTGGAATTCGACACTTCACACCAACAAGAAGGCAAGCCTTAGCTTTTGCAGCATTTGCGAGCTACGAACTCAAGAACGAATTTTATAAGAGGGGAATCAAACTCTTTTTCCAATCATACTCCTTCAACTGACCCAAGAACCTTCTCACTCTTACATTGGCTGAATCACGGCTCTTATTCACCAAGATCATAACTTGTAACCTTTAAAATTTCACTCACAGGTCTAAGGTTCAAAACCTCCCAATAGCAAAAACTTCAAACCCTACATCATAGCAATACTGTCGGCCTCAATACCTCACCACTAACGCAACAATGAATGACAAGAAGATCAAAATTTCATTACTTACCATGCAAAGATAGGGTTTCTTTGTTAACCCTAGATCTTGATAAGATAAATGGTGGAAGAGTTTCCAACCGGCACTTTGAATATCGAGAAATATTGGCAATCAATATCACATTGAATGTTAATCTACCAAGTTTTCCAACTCAACTGTTACGAGTCATATCAAGACATCACTAAGCACAATATGGTAACTTTGTTACATAGAGGACATCCACATAAGCATCTACTTTGCACAACTGATAGGTTTGCCACCTTCTATCACGTGAAGAACAATTACATGGTTATCCAACATGAAAATCCACCAGAGACTTAGATAGAAGCATTAATGACCTAGTCTCGAGACTTTAAACCTGCCAGCTTTTGTTGATAAGGAATTTAATTCATGTTCCATCCATTATCAATACATTAGCTTATGCGTTTTTGTATAGTGTAAACATTGCATCATTAATATGTAAAATCGCTATCATATAGGCATGGTATTTTAAATGTCTCTACGTTTAAATATTTCATAACACTCCAATGTATGGAATTCAAGTTTATAGTTGCAATTCTTTTCAATTTAGGTATTATAATAATGGTAACACATCATTGACTTATAAACACATAGTACTTATGTCATATTATATTTCTATGTTATGGATACATCGTGATATGGATGTGAAATCCAACCTAACATAATGATAGTTAATATGCATAATGTTTAAATACATATTTGCATAATTATCATATGCCACATTATATCATCTCTTTAGTAGGTGTTAGACCTTAGGAAAATTCTTTTTGGTTTCACACTTTAGCCATGTTTTTAAAATCATTGATAAATATGAGACCGAGGATTATTCTAGAGTACTGTTGATACAAAAATATATTTATGATAGTTTCTTTTGAATTAGTATAAACTCTAATTTCTTCAAGGCTTCAAATAGAATTATAAATGGACAATTGTAATACTGTTTAATATTTACAATAATAGCATTGTAAACATATTTGACGACGTGATTTCAGTATGGTGGTACGTTGAAAGCCATCTAGGAAATAGGAATAGGAACCAAAATATCCATACCTCCAGTAAACTTGAATTGCATAGAAATACTTAGAAATTATCACAATACAATGACGTTACTCTTGAAAGAATCTTGTACTCTAATTTCTTGCTGTCGTTGGAATTCTTACGTGTTTTTCTGCACATGGGAAAATATAATTAAGATGCCTTAGCTAAACATAGCTAAGTAAACCCCAGGATACCTCGCAGGACCCCTTTAACATCAAAGAAGCAAACTGTCAGTATTCCATCAAAATTACACTTAAGTACATATAGTGCACAGCTTATAACTATTGATCTCATTGCTTAGGAATAACAGTTAACACTTTTCAGTGTCGTAAGTATGATAAAAGAATTATGACGTGTCGAAATCTTTAAATGTCTCTAGCTAAAAGAATTCATTAATTAATTTGTCTTTGCATAATGGTTTGACTAATCATTGTTACGTTCTTAAGCATTTATTACTTTCGCAATAAAAATGATAACATTTAATGTTGTTTTAAAAATTTTAAATTTTTGTGAATTTAGTGGGATGTTACACTATCTTTATTATAGGATGGACTACAGGGGGGATCCAGAGCTGTTGTGGCCTCCTGGTCAGGATTGGGGACCAGATGGTATGTATCGACTCAATTAAAGGATCATGTTTTTGTATCATTTCATAACATATATGGTAGCTAGACGATGTTTATGACACTGAAACTGATGATGTGATTTTTCTGTGCAGATGTGGGACCGCAACCTCTAAGGGGATACCGAGCATGGAGGGGCCAGGTGAAGGGAGTATACTCTCCCGTAGGTGGGAAGCACTGATAGCAGAGTGCTTTGACGACATTGAAGACATTTCATGTTGGGATTGACCGCCTTCTTAATGGGGTGGTGGAGGATGGCTGGAAGCACCTGGATCAGGAGTTGATCGATATCTGCTATAATGATCCACGGGAGTGGAGGCCTGTGATGAGGTGTATTGCGATGGCGGTGGAGGCGGTGAGATCCATGGCACGGGGGGATGCCCCATACTATGATGATGAGGAGGAGACAGAATCTGATGAGGAAGAGGAGGAAGAGGGAGAGGAGGAGGAGGACGACGACGACGATGACGACAACGATGATGATGGTGGAGATGACTCAGACTGACTAGGAAGTTGATGGAACTGCTCCCAATGCGATGAGCATGGGGAATTTTTGTATTTGGATGTTATTTTAGGACGAGGACATTGTTGGGGATCCTCGGTGTATTTATGTGTATTTTTTTCTATGGGAACTATGACATTTCTATGATGATATATATGTATATATGCACGTGGATGTAGTTTATTATGATGATGGTTCTATTTTTGGATTTTATGATGTTATATGCCTATATGATGTATATACGCATGTGGATGGTATGATGATGCACTTTTGTGATTTATGTGCCAGTCTAGAATATTATTAGCCATTTGATCTGCAACACTGTTCTGAATTCGTGGGACATGAGTAAATGTAATGGACTCAAACTGTCTAATCAATTTTTTAGTGCGCAGGAACTTTCTAAACAAGAGAGGATCACGTACCTGGTACAAGTTGTTAATTTGGGCGACAAGGAGATGGGAGTTAAGAAACACATGAAGGTGACTTATACTTAAGTGAAGAGCAACAGTCAGGAGACCGGTCACAGCATCATACTCATCCTGGTTATTAGTAGCAGCACCAATGCACACTCCATGGAGGTGGATCAACTCGAGTGAGGGGGAATACAATACCCAAGCTGCAGAGATGAGGTTTGGAGACCATCGACTTGCGCCGTCGGAAAAACCGACATAAAATGGAAAAACAGGATCCATCTGTGATCACGCAGGGAAGCAAAGTGTAAGGTTGTGGATGTAAAAAAGTGTAAAATAAAAAAGGTGGTAAAACTGTACAATCATGGACTATTGGGTCCAGAAAGAGTGTTAAGGGTAAAACCATTTGAGATACAACTCATTGCATGGGTTGGCTAAGGGATGGCCTTCTGAATTGGTAAGGATGTATGCCCCCTTTCCAAGACAGGTTTGGATAACGTAAGGGCCTTGCCACCTGGATTCAAATTTTCCCTTACCGTGTTTGTCATGAGCCTGGTCATAAACAAGAACTAAGTCACCTTCTTGGAAGGTACGTGGGTGTACATGCTTGTCATAATTTGATTTGGAACGGTGTTTGGCAGCCTCAGTGATTTGTAAGGATGCCCGTCGATCTTCGTTGGATTGTTCCAGGATGAGTAAGCATTGCTCAAGAGGTGAGGTGTGTTGGTTGTGGAACCTGATCTCCCAGATTCAGAGATATTATTATTTAGCCGTGTTTGTACCCCAGCTTTATATGATATGCAAAAGGACTGTACACTCACCCCAGCGGAGGGGTGTGGGGGGGGCGAAGCCTCCCCCCACTGGGGGCCGGGATGATGGTTTTGGGTAACCCGTGGTATTTTCCCATGGTATTCCCCTTTATAATAAACACATTGTAATATGGCTAGGGTTGAAGTATTAGGTATTATCCATTGTAAAGATCTGTGAGATCGTAAAGAGAGACTGTGAGACAGTGAAGAGGAAGTGCAGCGGATGTGCTACAGGTTGTATCCCTTCACTTTGTTGGATGGTATAATAATAAGGACTGGCAATTTCAATGTGGACGTAGCCCATCTTGGGTGAACCACGATATATTGGTGTCTATCTTATAATGTGTTTGTGTGATTATATTTGCATCGTGTTTATTGTTATTGCTCTGCGATCGTGTTTATCTAACAATTGGTATTAGAGCCAAAGGTCTATTTGGAAGATAAACCCACAGGAAACTAGGGTTTCTAGTTTGATTGGGAGAAATGGCGGAAGAAGGAAAGTTTAAGGTCGACAATTTTAATGGCCAAAACTACCAGTTATGAAAGATACAAATGGAGGACTATCTGTACCAAAAGGATCTATTCTTGTCGTTGGGAGGAAAAGCAAAACAGTCGATGATTATGAAGGACGAAGAATGGGAGGTTCTTGATAGAAAGGCACTGGGAACAATACGACTGTCCATGGCTTCATCGGTGGCCTTCAATATCTCAAAAGAAAAGAAAATGGAGGGTTTGATGAGCGCATTGGGTAAGCTGTATGAAAAACCCTTGGCATCAAACAAGGTATTTCTAATGAAGCATTTATTTAATATGAAGATGTATGAAGGTGGATCTATTGCTGATCATTTAAATGAATTTAAGGTGGATCTATTGTTGATCAACTAAGTTTTGTAAGTGTGAACTTTGATGATGAGGTTAGGGCTCTTCTAATCTTGTGTTCATTACCAGAAAGATGGAATAGCTTGGTCATGGTTGTAAGTAGCTTTGTCTCTGGTTCAAACACCTTGAAATTTGATGATGTTATTGGTGTTATTCTTAGCGAGGAAATACGAAGAAAAAGCACAGGTGAGACATTAGGTAATGCGTTGACCATGGAGATCAGGGGAAGGAAAAGGGAGAAAGGAAGGAGCCAAGGTAATCGTGGCAAGTCTAAAACAGGCAGATCCAAGTCTAGACTGGGAAAGATAGAGTGTTGGAACTGTGGAAAGAAAGGACATCTGAAGAAAGACTGCATATCTCTAAAGAAGAAAGGTGATGGACAGTAGGAGACTACTCAGGAAGAAAATGTAACAAGTGATGTGTTACAAGATGCTTTGATTCTTACATTAGATAATACTAGTGATTACTGGGTAGTAGATTCAAGGGCTTCATTTCATGCTACACCCCATAGGAAATACTTTCATGATTATGTTCCAGGTGATTTTGGACATGTCTTATTAGGTGATGATGAGCCATGTAAAATTTTTGGAATGGGTAAGATATGGATAAAATTTAAGAATGGAACTGAATGGTTGCTGAAAGATGTTAGGCATATTCCTGCTGTGAAAAGAAATCTGATCTCAAAAGGGCAGTTGGGAGATGGTGACTGTCTATCTATGTTTGGAGAAACGTGGTGGAATATCACTAAAGGATCAATGGTGATAGCAAAATGAGACAGGGTAGGTACGTTGTATTTATGTCCTCAAAATACTGACCATTCTATCTCTTTAGCTTCCACGGGAACAGGTACAACATTGTAGCATCATAGGGTTGGCCACATGAGTGAGAACGGGATGCACATTCTCCACTCAAGGAAGTTGTTGCCAGATTTGAAGCAAGTTTAGAATTCTGTGAGAACTATGTTTATGGAAAACAGAAGAGAGCCATATTTCTCAGGGTTGAGAAACAGAAGAAGAATGAAAAGATAGAGCTTGTGCATGTAGATGTATGGAGACCGGCTCAGGTACAATCTCTTGGTGGCTCTCATTATTAGGTTACATGTATTGATGATGCAACTAGAAAAAATTGGGTTTATTGCATTAGACATAAATCTGATGTGTTTTATACTTTTAAGAGTGGAAAGCTTTGGTTGAGAATGAGACAAGAAAAAGGTTGAAGTGTCTCAGATATGATAATGGAGGTGAGTACTGCGGCAAGGAGTTTGATAGTTATTGTTCATACCATGGGATTCATAGAGAGAAGATAGTCCCAGGAACACCACAAGAAAATGGTGTTTCATAAAGGATGAATAGAATGATCATGGAGCATGCAAGGTGTATGAGATTGCATGCCGGGTTGCCCTTATAGTTTTGGGCAGATGTTGTAAATACTATTGTTTATTTAATAAACAGAGGGCCTTCAAGTGCTTTGGATGGTGGTATTCCGGAGGAGGCATGGATAGGTAAAAAGGTAAACTACTCATTTCTGAGAACGTTTGGTTGTGAATCATTTGTCCATATTGATAAAGAAAATAGAACAAAGCTTGAAGCTAAATCCAAGAAATGTACCTTTATTGGATATGGGGTTGATGATTTTGGTTATCGCTTATGGGATTATGAAAATAACAAAATCATTAGGGGTAGAGATGTGATATTCAATGAAAAGGTCATGTATAAAGATCAGTTGCAGGGAAAGAAACAGGAAAAGGAAAAAACGGAGTACACAGTACTTGATGAAATTAAAGAAGATGAAGTTCCAAAGGTGCCAGAAAATCAAGAACAATAGCAAGTACCTGAAACTCCTGCAAGTGTAAGAAGATCTACCAGGTTAAGTAGACTCCCTGAACGATACTTTCCTTCAATGTATTATTTATTGATGACTAATTCTGGTGAACCAGAATGTTATGAAGAAGCAATGCAGGTGGAAACTAGAAAGAAGTGGGAGCAACGCATGAATGAGGAGATGGACTCATTGGTAGGAAACCAGAATTGGGATTTGGTCCAGTTTCCTGCTGGTAAAAGAGCAATGCAGAACAAATGGGTTTACAGGTTGAAGGAAGAAGGAGGCAATAAGCGGTACAAGGCCAGACTTCTTGTAAAAAGGTTTGCACAGAAGAAATGTATATATTTTGATGAAATATTTTCTCCTGTTCTTAAGATGACTTCAATTAGGACTATTTTAAGTCTAGTGGCGGTATAATATTTGCATCTTGAACAGTTAGATGTAAAACAACTTTTCTCCATGGGGATTTGGAGGAAGAGATATATATGTAGCAGCCACAAGGGTATGAGGTCGAAGGGAAGGAGGATTTGGTATGCAGGTTGAAGAAGATCTTGTATGGCTTGAAGCAAGCTCCAAGGAAGTGGTATTTAAAATTTGACAAGTTTATGACAGAACAAGGTTATAGTAGATGTCATTCTGACCACTGTGTTTATTTCAAGAGGCTAGACAATGAAAGATATATTATCTTGTTATTGTATGTGGATGGCATGCTTGTTGTAGGGTCTAACATGCATGATATAAATGTACTCAAAAGGAAGCTACCTAATTCATTTGCGATGAAGGATTTGGGTGCTGCAAAGAAAATCCTTGGTATGAGAATAACAAGAGACAGGAAAAATCGCAAATTGGCATTGTCTCAGAGTGAGTACATACAAAAGGTGTTGGAGAGGTTCAGAATGCAGAATGAAAAACTAGTTAGTACACCTTTCGCCAGCCATTTCAAACTAAGTAAGGAAATGTGTCCCAAGACACAGGAAGAGATAGATTACATGTCCAAGATTCCCTATTCATCAACAATTGGCAGCTTGATGTATGCCATGGTGTGCACAAGACCAGATATTGCACATGCAGTGGGAGTTGTGAGCAGATATATGAACAATCCAGGTAAAGAACATTGGAAGGAAATACAATGGATTCTCAGGTATTTGAGAGGT
This sequence comes from Larix kaempferi, assembly GCA_027924585.1. Classification (NCBI taxonomy): domain Eukaryota; kingdom Viridiplantae; phylum Streptophyta; class Pinopsida; order Pinales; family Pinaceae; genus Larix; species Larix kaempferi. The sequence continues at coordinate 2,349 of BSBM01000542.1, read as the reverse complement.
ACTACCACTCAGGCATTATGTTTTGGAGGTTCAGACACTGTTCTACAGGGATATGTTGATGCAGATATGGTAGGTGACAAGGATAGAAGGAGGAGCACCACAAGGTATGTGTTTACTGTAGGTGGAATAACAGTAAGTTGGATTTAGAAACTGCAAAAGGTTGTTGCATTTTCAACAACGGAAGCAGAGTATGTTGCTGTTACAAAGGCTAGTAAAGAGATGATTTTGTTGCAGAGGTTTATGGAGGAATTGGGTAAGAAGCAGAAGGATAACAGGTTGTATAGTGACAGCCAGAGTGCCATTCATCTTGCAAAGAACTTAGCATTCTATTCCAGGACTAAACATATACAGCTCAAGTACCATTTCATACACTCTATTATGGAAGATGAACTGTTGAAGCTGGAAAAGATACACACTAGCCAGAATCCTGCAGACATGTTCACAAAGGTAGTGACCAGAGAGGACCAAATTGGGGCTAACTAGTACCAAAGATAAGCTTGATGAGTGGATATGTCAGTGTTTAAGTGTTCAAGCAAGCAAGACAAAGATCAAACCCTAAGCTAACTCAACAACCCAAGAAAGTCGAATTGGCTTGGAGAAGATCAGTGCCTTGGGAAATGGGCCAAATAGAGTCGGATGTCCACCAAATTATAGATCAGGGATGTTGAGGTGTTAAGCTAGGTGGATCTTGAAAATTAGGGTCATCTAATGGCTAGATCTTAGTAGCTCTGAGATTGAAATGTATCACAAAGTGACCCAAGTGGGGCTCAACACTCAAAATGAGGAATGGGGCCCACAAGGTGAAAATCACTGAAGTGACACACTAGGGGTAGGTTATCAAATGTGTAGATTATGGATCAAGTGGGATCTCACCTACTCAGGTGCTAGATCATGCCAAACTCACCTATCCTAGGAAGTGCGACCTCCCTTGGAGAGGCTAATTTGCCTTGGAAAATGGGTTGAATGATGGCCAATCCACACCAAACTATAGATCCGAATCGCCGTGGATGCTATAGAGGTGGGTTTTAAATTTTATACCCAAAAACCAAGTAGATCTTGCTAGATCTGAGAAAATGCAAAATGAGGGTTTTAACTTATAAGGGTTTTCAGTAACTTAGACAAATGGATAGATCATGGAATGAGAAATTACCTTGAGATCATATCTGAGTGATGGATGAAGATGCCTTATTGTTGAGGAAGACTCCCGCAGAGATCAAATGAGAAATTTGTTGATTTTGCTTGCCAAAATGATGCCCTAGCCCACAAGTGTGACCTCCTCTGCCTGTCAAACCAAGGAAATCGATTCAATCAGAAAGATCAAGTATGGAGGAAATACAAGCGAAATGCAATAGAAACATGAAATAGAAGGTCAAAGATAGTAATACTCCCTGTTACCGACGAAGAAATCCAAGAAAGAAGTAGGGAGGGTCCTCCCCTACCAATACATCCTCAAATCAATTCGGCCTCCACTTGTAGATGACAAAATCGTGGTACAAAAGATAGCAAGACAAAATCTCCAAAAAACCCAGTGCAAAGGAAGAATCAATGAACGAACTCCAAAAGCATTCACCACAACACAACAGATAGATGCAATAGTATTTTTCTATTCCAATAATCTAGAGCCAAAAGTCCCCTTTACAATGAGAAGCTCTCTCCTTTAAATAGGATGGAGAGAGGCCATGATCCTAACCACTTTTTGAATGAGTGGCCAAGATTAAAAGATCAAAGGATCTAATCAATGGTTGAGATGAACTCAACAATACAATACATGGATCACTAATAAAATAATACATCAAATGGACCAAATCGCCCTAGGAGAGGGGATCCCACCAAAAATAAATGATAAAACAATAGATCTAGCTCATGGTGGGTCCAAGGCGTAATTTATAACACCCTTGGTCAATCCCCATAGCACAATAATATAAAATAATCACTCTAGACACCAAATCGTGCCCCTCTGGGAAAGTCGTGAGCCTTAGGAGGCTCCAGAAATCATCATAAAGTGCCAAAAGTGATGGGTGTGGGTCCCACTGGAAACTGAAACTGCTGGAGGTGTGGAAGACCTCCCACTCATCATCAAACATCATCCCATGCCATAACCTTGCCTCAGTAGCCCAAATCGAATTCCTCTGTAGCCATTTTTACCATTTCTGGATTGCATCGGGAAGTGTGAAACTGCCCAAACTGCCTCCTGGAGTGCCCGCGTTGTCAAGGTAAGCTCACTAATGTGTCTGGTAGGGGGGTAATATGGTAATAACAAGTGGCCGGACCACCCCTTCCATGCACAGCGCCCTAGATGAACCAATCAAATCTTTGCTCTGCTTTGACAGGGCCTTTGATAGGCCAAAA